>ML058389.1:1390892-6190892 GCA_003013855.2 Liriodendron chinense
GTGTGGATCGAATACCTGCATCAAGGTGGGCCCCACGAGTGGGGACCCACGTCCAGTGCTCAAAGGGGCAGCGCTGGGCAGCAGCGTCCTCTGGACGCTGGCTGTCCAGCGGCCTCCCATCTTTTTTTTTCTTTTCTTTTTCTTCTTCTTTTTTTTATTTGTTTTGTGGTGCCTTGATCAGTGGGGTCCACACATGTAGGATCCACTCCATTCATCAGCTGGGCCACCTCATGGTGGGCCCAATTAGCTTTGGATCAAGATAATCCTTGTAGTATACCTCATCAAGATCTTCATGTTTCAAAGAATAGGAAAAATGAAAATAAAGCATCATGGTGGGCCACACAAGGTGGTCCATGTCGTGGCACAACATGGCCCACTTGTGGGCCCAAAAATAAAAGGGAAAAAGGAAGAAAGGGGAGTTTATGCCCCCCTTAGCACTCACTCAAATTGGACGGTTGGATTGGGTCGGATAGACGATCGGACGGCTCGATGTGGTAGATCTCCTCCTCTAGTCACCTAAGTCCACAAGAACTCTCTTAACCCTCCAATCTCACTCACTAATCTCTTCCTTTTCTTACTCTCTCTTTCTCTTTCTCTCTCTTTCTCTCTCTTTCCAAAAATGGCTACGTATGTCACTTGTTTGTAGGGAGCTTGGGATATAAGTGGTATTAGAAATGGGAATGATGATGGATGGGGTAATTATGAGATTGGATTGCTTGGGTATGGCTTAAGTTGACTTGTGAGGAGAGAGAGATGTAGTTGATTGATTGATGCTTGATGGATTGATGGGATGTTGATTGATTGATGGGATATTGATTGGTTGATGGGACAACCTAGGGATTTGTGCAAGTGGGGCCCACACCATGCATGTGTAGCGTGGCCCGCCTCGATCTACGCACATGAACACATCTTTCAAACTAGGTATCGAATCGCAGCATGCCGCGCGGCGTTGGAGTCGTGGCGTCCGCGCGGTCGCCGGGGTACAAGTCTCGGGTCGTTGCGGTACCAAAATAGGGTGTCTGATTGAAACTCGCCGGTTTGGACTGTTCCAGGTATGCCGAGTTCGGAAAAGAGGTGTACGGAGGGCTAATTAAGGTACGGGTGTTACACCTTCAATCTCCACCGCCCCTTGATCAGCAGTTGTGTGGAGCTCTCTCTCTCTCTCTCTCTCTCTCTCTCTCTCCCCAAGACATGTGTAAGGCTTGGAAGTGCCACCTCATCATCCAAGCCTCACTGCAAGCCCAAACCTAAAAGAAAAGTTTACTTTAGGCTTGGAGTGACACCTACCTAGGCTTGGAGTACTTTTCTTGCCACATGTCATTCTAAGCCTAACTCCAAGCTCAAACCTAAAAGAAAAGTTTGATTTAGGCACTCCAAGCCTAACTCCATTCCCAAACCTAAATAAAAATTTGCTTTGGTTTTGGAGTGCCACCTAGGCTTAGGAGCCTCTCAAAAGTCTATAAAAGGAGGCCATCCCTTCTCATTTGAATCATCCCATCCCTCAAATCCCATTCTCTACAACTCCTCTACTCTCTTCTTAGTTTTCTTTCTTTTTATTTTCTTAGAGTAGTGTAGTTTTCCTTTGTAGAGAATTTAGTCTTCCATTGTAGCATGGTTGGCTAAACCTCTAGCTAAGGCTAGGGGTGAAGCCTTTGAAGAAATGTGCAAGCTTTGGTTCTTTTGGTTCAACAGTTGTGCTTGAATGTTGGAGTTCTCTTTGGTTGATTGGTTCGGTTATCCGCCTCGGCAGACGCTATTGTTGTGTAAGCCCCTTGATCCATCGTCGACTCCGGGCATGTTGGATGCTTGGGATCCCTTGCACACAAATTAGCTAGTTAATGATCGATAAAGTCCCTTGATCCATTGTCGACTCCGGGCACGTTGGATGCTTTGGATTCCCTACGGTCATCGAGCTAGTGTAGGTAAAGTCATTGATCTGTAAAATCCTTTGATCTATTGTAGACTCCAGGCACATTGGATGCTTTGGATTCCCTGCGATCAATAGACGAGATCTTAACGGTTGGATCGGTCAATCAAAGCCTCATATCTTATAAGTATGCATTTAATCGGATGAATTGTGATCTTATCAGTTGACTTGTTGGAAAAGTTGTTGATCTGTACAATTCCTTGATCCATTGTCGACTTTGGGCACAATGGATGTTTGGAATTCCCTGCGATCAACTAACGAGTGCTTCACGGTCAAATCAATCGGTTCAAATCACTATCTTTTATGAAATATGCAAGTGGTTTAACTGTTTTATCCTCCGATTGGAACAGATCTTTATTCGATTCCAATTGAGTTATAGTTGGACCAATGAATTAAACTTTGTGGATAAATCAAAGGTGGATCCCTAATGCCTTAGCCCCCTTTCTATTTTTGTCTTTCACCATACACAACTTGCTCCACTCTTGTGGATAATTCAGATTTCATCTCTCCCACCTAAACTAATTCCTCTAAGTGTTCTTAACCTCAATCCCTATGGATCGACCTCGGTCTTACCGAGTATTTTACTACTTCGCTACCTGTACTTGGGTGTGCAATCTTCAGGTTGTAGCATACTCCCTCTTGCATAATTTTCCCTCACAATGTGGGAAACATTGATTTTAAGCCGGGGTTGTTCCAACTTCTCCCTAAATTCCATGGACTCGACTCCGAAAGCGCTTATCTACACATTAATGAGTTCAAAGAGCTTATTGTCACAATAAACTATGATAATGTAACCAAGGATACTATAAAACTCAAATTGTTTCCTTTCTCCTTGAAAGAGAAAGCCAAATCATGAAATTGCGATTTTACCGCTTGTAGAGATACTCGAAGATATGCCTAATGTCCTAGAGGGGGGTGAATAGGACTTTTTGAATTTTCAATTACAATTTAAAAATAAATTAAGTCAATCTTACCAACCATGATTATCACAATAACATTCAAGGCAAATATATGGTTAAGTTGCAAGAAAAGACTATCATAGGCATTTCATCAAACAGTTAGCATTCATGATTGACTAAACTATTCAACACATAGCAATCATTCAATATCACAATGCACAACGGTTTATAGTGGTTCGGTTTCCCTACTCCACTCCCGGTTCACGATCTCAACCTATGAGAACATTGGATTTCACTATAGTCGTTGTTTTAAATCAGGTTAACCATCAACCTTAACATCCTTTGATCTAGGACCGCGTTTACCATCCGCCGATGGCTCAATCCAGGGACTTGACGAGTTTGGAGCTCAAACTCTCACCAATCTTAATTCAAGGATGGCCACGTATACTCCCGCCGGAGTTTCCCAGGGAATAGTAATTCAATAAATGGACTCTCGAATACTAGACATACCCAGATGATTGATGTTGGGGTCCTAAAATGTAGGGGCCCTTAAAACAAGCAAAATAGCCATATACCTCCAAAAGAATCACGCAAAACGCCTTCCAGCACATGCGAAACAGGGATTTACAAAGATTCCCTTACTTGGCTAATTTTGGCCGAAATCTCCAGCGGGCCTCGCCAATCACCGTGATCAGAACCGTCCGGAATCAGACCTTAACTTCTTTGTGATTTATGATGAACAGTGCGTGTGATTTTACGATCAAACGGGCCCCACAAACTTATCAAAATTTTAAACCCAAATGGTGGAGTTCCAATTTACTCCCCACGCACCCATAAATTCAGGTACCCACGCACCCAAAAAATTAGCAAAAAAAGGAATTCATTTAAAGGTGATTTTGTGCCCCACGCACCCCAAAAATGGGTCCACGCACCCTTAAATTCAACAGATTTTTGAATTTTCATTTAAAGGTGATTTGGTACCCCACACGCCCTAAAAATGGGTCGACATACCCTTAAATTTGACACGTTTTACGACCCTCATTTAGAGGCATTTCGGAGTCCTATGCACCCGAAAAATGCCCCACGCATCCGTAAATTTGACTAAAAATCAGGCACTTAATTTAAAGGTGCGTTAAGTCCCACGCACCCAGAAATTAAGTCCCACGCACCCAAAAAATCAGATATTTTCAGAAATCATTTTCGGGTGCGTCGGACCTCCGCACGTCAATTTTAAGGTGCGTTGAGGGTATTTTAGGGGTGCGTGGCACGTGGCAGCCCCTCATTGGTGGAGTTCCAGCGTCTTCGGCTATAAATACCCCGTCCAACGAGTCATTTTCAGTTTTTCAGAGAAAGAGAGAGCTGTCATCTTCTGGGAATTCGAAATCCCCGCAGGAAACCCTCACCGGAATACTTTTCCGATCGTTGGAAACCCTTCCCGGTCGCTGGAATTCCTTCCGATCGCCAGCATTTTCCCCGCAGTTCTGAATCTTGAAAATCACCAAGTGTGGCCACGTACCCATAAAATGGTCCCACGCACCTGAAAAATACCTCACGCATCCATAAATTCGGGTCTCACGCGTCTATTAATTCAACATAAATCAGACTTGCATCGTACTCCCACGCACCTGAAAAATGGCCCACATATCCATAAATTCAGTCCCACGCATCCATAAATTCGATGTAATTGAGATCTGTATATTGATGTCCCACGCACCCAAAAAATGGCCCACGCGTCTATAAATTCGGGTCTCACTCGTCTATAAATTCGACGAAATTCAGATTTGCAAATTCAGTCCCACGCACCCGAAAAATGCTCCACGCACCCCTAAATTCATCAAAGATCAGGCACTTAATTTTTAGGTGCGTTGGAGCCCGCGCATCCGTAAAATAAGTCCCACGCACCAAAAAAATCAGCCAATTGCAGAACATGTTTACAGCTGCACCGGACTCAATTTTAAGTGTTTTCAAGTTTCGTTTGAGCCTATTTTGGGTATTTCGAGCATTCCAGACGCAATGGAATGGTCAAATGGACATTCTAGGGACTCTAAATGAACAGAATTGCGCATCTTTGAGGTTTGAGTCAATTCGACGCGATGAACGAAATGACTTCTCGGAAAGAAGCCGCCAGCGTCCAGAACTATGCCAATATGTCATCATCTACTGTAAAGATGTGATCCGATTTGGGTCGAAAGCTAGACAAACGGGACTATGGTTATCACGAGAAACCACATCAAAGAGTTTCTATTCTCTACAAAGCAATTGTTATGAACTGCCACAACATAACAGTCGATGCCCTACCCATTTAAACGGCATCCGTCGGTTGGGCTGCTCAGGTACACACAACTACGGACCGGTCTTCCCGAGGTCGCCTGTCCACACATGACAGCTGCAGACCCAGAGTCGTACCCTCTCAGTAAAAACCCTGACAGTCTTCGCTCGGATCTCCGGTCAAAACATGGGACATAGACATCTGACTAACACAAAGATGGTTCAGTACATAATAAAACAAATTCAGGTCTCTACGACCACAAAGTCTAAGACCATAGTCCCTGCTGACTAGTCTTCTGCCTTTTAATCAAGGGTCATCGATCATTTGATGTAATTAAGGGCTCGTGCCAGATCACGGCCTGGAATGTACAAGATCTCAAGATCTCTGGAATAAAATTCGCCTTGCGATATCTCTTCTTGTGTACCTTTTGTGAATGCTTGTGATTGTCTATGAATGTTTCTATTACTCAGAACCCCAGAGCAACAAAACACCATTTACACAGAAAATGTAATCGCCATTCCATTTTCTAGTTCCAACAAACTGGCAACTCTGCTGGGGATAGAACCTAGAATCTCTGGTTAGCTCTGCGTATAAAAACGCTATAAGATCAATCATTCGCAGACACGAATGTGTACGTAAGAGATATATCGCGAGGCATAATGTTTCGGCGCCCTCGGGCGCCAAACTGGCAACTCTCAACGGGAACGTTCTTCCCTTCATCTTTAAGACAGTAGACGGTAAATTAAAGGTTTTCAAACCACAAACTTCCACAACCACACGTATTTGTCTTCTTCTTGCTTATTCCTATTAGTTTATGTACCGCAATCGATAGGTTCACGCTCCCGGCCGCGTTTATGAACTGTTCTAATGATTTTCTGACACCGTAGAATTAGCAAGATACTAGAACAGACAGAAGAAATGACATGCTCAATGACCAGTTCGTGCACCGTCTTTGCCACCGGAGGCTTCAGCTTCCCCCGTTCCACCACAACTACAAACCCAAGCTCAGAATGACAGTTGGTTGAGACCCGAAGGCAGAAGAAGGAACAGAAGAAAGCTGCCATCATAGCAGCATATAGGAAGGAGAACGTTGCAAGACCTCGCCCCGTGATCAAGAAACAGTGGTAGCCGAAGCAGGGGCAGAAGATCCTTATCAATAGGCAGGTCACATCAGCTAAGCTCGGAGCGCTCGCGATGACAGTCGAGCAGTTCCCGCCGTTATCCGAAGCCGTTCGTACCTCGCAAAAGACTACTAAGCCCGCGCATGTAAAATCCAAGCCTGTGACGACCCTTGAACAGAAATAGAGTCCGGCTTGAAAAATCCCGTTGGCGTAAGTGGTGATGGTCCAAGTGGCCGTAGAAGAAGAAGAAGAACCTTATGAGGCAGAAAAATTACCTCCACTGCAAGATCAGATCAATAAATTGGTTGAGGCTAATCACAAGACAAACGATCGAATGAGGGCTATCCAGTAAGCCTTGACCACTCTGATAGCATAGAATGCCACCAGAAGTATCGCGCCTCCCACCCGTCAGTCGGCGGAGGAGTCCTAAGGGGCAGTAGAAGGTCCGGCTGAGCCTGAACCACCCGTCCAGCTCAAGGTCGCACCAATGGGACGTGCGCCGCTTTTTTTGTCTCACGTATCACTGAGAAGAGTTATCCCAAACAATAGCCCACATGATGCAGCAAGAAAAAAAGAAAGAGAGGAGAGGCAGCTATAAATATCGGGTCCCATACCCACCAGAGGTAGAAGAGGTACCATTCCCAGCCAATTTCAGATGCCCCGACTTCGGAAAGTTTGACGGCAGAGGATCGCCGGAAGAGCACATCACCCACTTCTTGACTACGTTAGGAAACTGGTCTGCAGTCCCGCAGTACTGCATGCGGCTGTTCGGATCTACCCTGACAGGGAAGGCCTTTCAATGGTATATGTCGCTACCGGCCGGCTCTGTAAGGACATGGGAGCAAATGCAAGACACCTTCATCTCAAAGTTCTTCGTGACAGAGAGAGATCTCGCTAACAGACCTAGCAATGGTCGGATAGAGAAATGGTGAACCAGTTGAGAAGTTCATCGACCGATGAGGGACCATAGCGGCTCAATGTCGCGAATTACCCAGCGAAGGTGAGCAGATGAAGACGTGTCTAAGGGCTTTAGACCCGATGATCTCGTATGGCTTGTCAGGCAATACCTTTAACTCCTTTTGCGAGTTAGCGACGAAAGCGCATCTAGTGGGGGAAGCAGCATCTCGGGTAAACTTCAGACCTGAGTGACAAAAGAGAGAGGTGGGAAGAGTAGTAGAGACTCACCAGGTCGACAAAAGTAGGGACCAGAAAGACCGCAAACGTCCCGCTGCCGATCATGGGCCAGAGATAAAGACAGTAGTTATACAAGACAAGAGTAAAAGCCCTATGTACCCAAACGTGTATCGATAGCCGAGAGAGAAAGGGCGAATGACCCATATACATTCGATATGATCGATCTAGTTCAGATCATGGAACAATTGATCGAGGAGGGCTTAATACGTCTACCAGAACCTATTCGTCCCCATGAAGTCGAACGAATAAATGACCCCAAATACTGCAAATATCATCGATGCATCAGCCACCAGACAGAAGATTGCTTCTCCCTGAAAGGAAGGATACAACGGTTGATCAATCAAGGGGTCATCAGCATGAAGGTACCTGAGACAGCAAAGAAACAGCCGGGGCAATTTCAACAATCCCAATAGAAGGTGAAACCAACCGACCAACTCCATTCCCTGAATCGAAGGAACCATGGACTCTAGTCAGTAACAAGAAAAGACTCGAGAACAGGCGAAGACTCGTTAACCAAAGAAAGAACAGGGGAAGAGGGAGGAGAGAGATGTTACAGGGGCAGATGCGATCCACGACGAACTTTGCATATTGTGGAATGATGTCATTCGTTGAACAAACACCGTCCGAGGAAACTCCACAAGTAGCTGAGAGAGAGGTTAACGCGGTTATCTTACGATCAGGAAAGCAAATGCCTGACCGTACCCCTTCAAGACCAGACGACCCGGTGCAAGAAGATAATATCCCCGACAGGCCGCAAGAAAGACCCTGCATGCAGAAGTCAAAAGAGAAGGTCGTCGAAGCCACGACCGGTCAGCCAAGCCCAAGACCAGTGGCGTATGATGTTGTGTCGCACTTACGGAAGGTTCCCGCACGCCTGAGCATATACGATGCTTTATGTCTCTCAAAAGCGTACAGAGGTATGTTAATTAATTCTTTACTTGACAGTGAAGTCAGGGAGGCCATGATAATAGAGATAGAAGAAGAAATGAATAATACAGACAAATTTTTGGAGGGGTACATACCGGTGTCACAAGTCATGCATGTCAATCACCATTCAACAATCACTTTCTTAGAAGAAGACCGCACGATCGAATCAATAGGCCACAATCGCCCGTTGATGGTCACAGGAACAATCAAGGACACGGAGGTTAAAAGGTGCATGTTAGATGACCGGTCGGCTGTAAATATTATGCCATTGAAAACACTACAGAAACTGGGTTATAGGCAATCGACATTACGCCCGAGTCTTATGATGATTCAAGGCTTCAATCAAGATAGTCAATGTATGCTCGGATCAATCACGGTGATGCTGGAGATCTAAGAACTGATAACGAAAGTAACATGTCAGGTGATCGATGCAGTGACAACATACAACCTCCTTTTAGGAAGGCCCTAGCTCCATCAGAATCGCATCATCCCTTCAACGTATCACCAGTGCTTCAAATATAGCAGAGATGGGGTCTAATACAGGGGGTAGTAGCAGATCCGAAGCCATATACAATAGCTGAATCATTTTTGGCCGATGCAAAATATTACAATCCGTCCAATAGCGGTAAAACCAGCAACAAGCCTGATGTAATGAAGAAAGGGCAAGGGGCAAAACCCTAAATTGAGAAGTTGGTGCAGAAAAGTAAACCTCAGCCCATCACCCAGGAAAGACCCCGATATCAGTTGGAAAACCAACCTCAGCCGATTACGAAGAAGTTCTATGTGGTACCGCAACATCTACGTCAGCCAGGGCAGTCTGTGTTAAAACTGATCTCAGATCAACACATGAGTGTGCTCAAGTCCAGCTTCAATATGCCGATACCCAAGATAGGAAGGACCAAGCCATTCCCGAAAGCTCCAAGCCAATTCGTCGTGCCGTCAAGAGATATCACCCAGAAAGATATCAAGTTTCACTCAGGGCTGAGTCAGCCAGTACCATCAGAAGAGAGAGAAGAGGGAAGGGGATCTGCCCAACCCCGACTAATAGAAGAGAAGTGATATAGAAGGGTCCGCCGAAAGATTATGAGGAATATGGGATTCCTCGATCAAGGTTTAGACACAAAGAAAAGACTGCTAGCTCCATTTGAAGAATATAAGCAAGTATACAGAAACGGAGAAGGTCTAGGAACCAAGGCAAGCGTAAACATGGTGACCATTGGCCCGGTAGAGGAAATTTAGTCGCAAGATTCTATCGACATGATCCAGCCAAGTGTCGCACCCGTGCAACTAGAAGACAGGTGGACAACTGACAATTGATGAACTTGAAGAGGTGAATTTGGGCACCCTCGAAGAACCCAGGAATACATATTTGAGCAGAAACGTCCCGGGAGATGAAAGAAAGAGATACATGCAGTTATTGAAGGAGAATAAGGACGTCTTTGCCTGGACATATTCAGAAATGCCCGGCTCAGTCCGAAAATCGCCATGCACCAGCTGAGTATCATGAAGGAAAAGAAGCTAGTGAAGCAACCGCAACGACGATTTCATCCTGATATTGTACCTAAGATCGAAGAAAAAATCAAGAAACTAATTCAGGCCGGATTCGTTCGAGAGGTGAAGTACCCCCGATGGATCTCAAACATTGTGCCAGTCAAGAAGAAGAGTGGACAGATCCGAGTTTGCATTGACTTCCGGAATCTTAATGAAGCCTGCCCTAAAGACGATTTTCCTTTGCCGATCCCAGAATTGTTGATTGACAGCACAACAGGATATACAGTAATGTCCTTCATGGACGGGTGTTCGGGATATAATCAAATTCGCATGGCCCCGGAAGATGAAGAAGCTCGGCCTTCCGTACAACCCTCGGCATCTACTGTTACCGCGTGATGCCCTTCGGATTGAAAAATGCAGGGGCAACATATCAACGCGCAATGCATGTTATATTTCAGGATATGATGCACAAGCACGTTGAATGCTATGTAGATGATTTAGTTGTAAGGTCGGCCAATCATGAACAACACAGGGAGCATTTGAGGCAAGTATTCCAGCGATTGCGCAAGAAGAGTCTCCGTATGAATCCGCTAAAGTGCGCGTTTGGGGTCACGTCCGGTAAATTCTTGGGCTTTGTTGTCAGACACAGGGGCATAAAATTAACCCTGCCAAGATTAAGGCCATCAGAAAAATGCCACCACCGAAAAATTTAAAATAGTTGAAGAGTTTCTAAGGCCGCGTGACATATCTAAGAAGATTCATTTCGAATCTGGCTGGTCGTTGTCAGTTGTTCTCCCGCCTCAACAAGAAAGACGTTAAGTTTGAATGGGATGATGCTTGCCAGAAAGCTTTTGATTCACTAAAAGAAATGCTCGGGAATTTTCCAGTCCTTGCCACCCCGATCAAGGGAAAGTCGCTTGATTCTATACATTGCAATAGGTGACAACTCAGTAGGGGCACTCCTGGCACAGAAGAATGAGGAAGGAAAGGAAAACGCGCTATATTATTTGAGCCGCACAATCGAGAAGATATGTCTCACTCTCATTTTCGCTGCGAAGAAACTTAGGCATTACTGCCTCTCGCACCAAATAACGTTGATATCCTAGGCGGACCCGATCAAATTCCTTGTAAACCGGCCTATGCTGTCTGGGCGCTTAGCTAAGTGGGCTCTTCTCCTCTCTGAGTTCGACATCACATATGTCCTAGCCCGAGCTATTAAAGGACAAGCGATTGCAAATTTTCTCGCTGCGCACCCAGTCCCGAGCAGCGAAGAAATGAAATGTGACCTCCTAGATGACCAGGTTATGATGATCGAAGAACCACGACTCTGGCAGATGTACTTTGACGAAGCCTCTAGGTCAACAGGGGCAGGAGCGAGTGTTCTATTTATCAGCCCGCAACGAGATTTGCTGCCCTACTCGTTTACGATCGTGCCAGCTTGTACCAACAACGAAGCAGAATATCAAGCCCTTATTATCAGACTACAGCTTTCCCTCGAAATGCGTATCAAAGCGATACAGATTTATGGTGACTCCAGGCTAGTCATCGGACAGCTGACGACAGAATATGAGGTTTGCAAACCTGAGTTGTCGCTTTTCTGCCACCAAGTGCAATCACTGTTCAGCCAGTTTCGTAATAGCAGCATTTCATACATACCGAGGCAGGAGAATGTACAGGCCGATGCATTGGCTAGCCTAGCCGCTGCTCTGGCTAATCCAGGAGGCAGCCCACTTCAAGTAACAACAAAAGAAAGAAGGATCCTACCAACAACCATATTGCGGGGCGGTGAATCAAGCGTGAATCCCATCTGTTGCTTCAAAATCACAGAAGAAAACGACTAGGAAAAGGCCATTCGTCGACTACTTGAAATATGGATTTTTACCAGAAGATCCCAAGATGCGCACGCAGGTTAGGAGACGCGCTAGTTCATTTATAATACAGATTGACGTCCTTTACAAGCGCTCGTATGAGGGAGTGTTGTTACATTACTTGGACCAAGATGAAGCGTATGCCACATTGAAGGAAGCTCACGGAGGAGAGTGCGGTGCTCACCAAGGAGGCAAGAACTTACATCACCGTGTCCGACACATGGGGTATTATTGGTCCACGATGACAAAGGATGAGATAAAATTTGTCAAGAAGTGTCATCAATGCCAGATCCATGCAGATATAATACACTCGCCACCGAAAGAGTTACATCAATCAGTAATATCTTGGCCTTTCGCCGCCTGGGGCATGGACGTGATCGGACCGATCAGTCCGCCATCCTCTCAAGGGCACCAGTACATTTTTGCTGCAATTGATTATTTCTCCAAATGGGCTGAAGCAATTGCCCTGAGAAACATGAAAGCGAGGCACGTCGAAAGTTTCATTCGTCACTCCATATTATATCGACATGGTGTTCCCGAAAGAATCACCACCGACAACAGAATGCCCTTAAAAAATGCCACTATCGATAAGCTTTCGCAAAGTTCAAGATCAAGCATTGCTATTCATCGCCTTACTATCCTCCTGCGAATGGGCTGGCTGAGGCATTCAATAAGATTATCATGAAGATTCTGAGAAAGACAGTGGCAGAGATAAGAAAGACTGGGACAGACGATTACCCGAAGCATTATGGGCATACAGGACCACATACCACACAGCCACTCGAGCTATGCCCTACTCGTTGGTGTACGGTACAGAAGCTGTGATCTCGATGGAGATACAGGTGGAATCACTACGGGTCGCACTCCCACACTCCTTGACGACCGAGTACAATGCTAAGATTAGAATGGTTGAGCTGGATGATATAGATGAAAAGAGACTCGCTGCTCAGCAAAGGCTTGAAATGTATCAGAAACAAATCTCAACCTCATACGATAAACGAGTCCGCGGTAGGTCGTTCAAAAGGGGCGACTTGGTACTAATGATGAAACGTCCGGCACTGGCTCAAGGTCCCAAGAGTAAATTCGATCCGAAATGGGATCCAGTGTGTATCATCGATGAAGTGTATTCCAATGGGGCTTATTGGGTAATAGATTGCAAATGACAGGGCATCAGTTCACTGGTGAACGGTCGATTTTTGAAAAGATATTATACTTAACAAGCTTATCATTGTAGTTTGTAAACACCCCATTAGAGGGAAAGTGTAACGAAGCAGATACCGAAAGAAATGATACCACATAATGGTTAAATCAAAGTATTAATCATTTATTTTTGTGCTTCCACATGTATCAAAAAGTCGTTAAGACTCAAGACACATCAAATATGGCACCCCGCCCTTTTCAAGACCATCAAGAATGGGGATAAGCCCTTAACTAAGGCTCGATCACATCCTTGTTCACACAAGCATAGGTTTGGGTCCTAATAGGGGGACGCTCTTTCCCAAATAGCTCAATCAATTTGCATTCAAAACTCAAAAATTGTAAATAAGCTAGAAACACAGCATGAATCCAAAGCTACAATAGTATACATATTGATACATTATCTATTACAACATGTTCTCAAAATACGAATGAAGATCATTACAGCTCAACTGTTCAAAGTTTTTAAACACTGGCCTAACAAGTTTGCTGCAGATTCCTTAATCGCCTTCCGCGCTGTTTCAGCCTCAGCCAAAACTTGGGTAGGGTCAGGAATGTCCTGGAGAGACTGCTCCAACTTTGCAACTTGAGCCTTCACGACGTTACGCTCCACTTCATGTTGGTCAAGGGAGGACTGCAGCCGAGCCTTTTGACCACTAAACTTCAAAAGTTTGAGATGGGCAATCGAACGTTCAGCTTGTAGTCGAGCCATCTCATTGTCTATCTCCGCAAGACGTTCGGTGGCCTCTTGGCACCCAGCATCAGCAACCTGCCAGTCCTTCCTCACTGCAGCCACGCTTGCCTCATGTAACTCAAGTTTCGGAAGAAGGGATCGCAAATGACCGCGCTTTTCCTCGACAGAAGGGTCAACTTCGAGATTCTTCGCCTCATTTAACCGAGCCACCCCTTCCTTGAATTGAGCCACGTGACCGACTATCAAAGATAGGTTGATCCCGAGCCAGGCAGCATTGAGTCCTAGTGCCTGTAGGGCTTCGTCCAAGATAGACCATTCATCCTCGTTCTTCAAAGAGCCGGCAATATCAGACAGAAGGCTCTTCAGAAGATTCGCCTTGGTCCTTGACAGGCCACGAAGAGATGAAATAAATACCTCGGTCAAGATAGCAGACGCTGGGACGTTGGCAGAAGCGGTTGCTTGCAAAGAAAATGATAAACATTAACATACAGAAACCACAGAAGAAAGGAAACAAACAGAATGAAGATATATCTATATATAAATAATATAGATGATATACCAGCAACTTCAGGAATGACAGCAGCAAGGGCACCGGGTGAGGCGCAGTGGGCACAGACGACACTGGGGCAGGCTCCGTTACTCTCTCGGTCAATGGTTCAGGTAATTCTGGGGAAGATAGCACCATGACCTCGGGAATATTAGCATTAGAGGTTAGCCCGGCAGCAAGGGGAACTTCAGCAGCAGGCTCGGCTGGCAATGGTACAACAAAAGAGGGGGCATTCATGACAGGTTCAGTCGATAATGGCTCAACAGAAGGAGGGGCTTCCATAGCAGAATCAGGCGCACTTAATTTGAAGGTAGGGACTGCAATCTCTTCCGCTGCGGTAGTGACGATCGCTTCGGGAACCGTGCTCTAAGCTTCAGCATCTGCCACAGGAGGATTAGGAGGAAGGATGGATTCAGCAGGCGCTTCATCGTCCAGATCCATAAAGATCACTCCCGTGTTCTCCTCAGGGACCGATCTCTCATACATTGGCTCGCTCTCATTGCTCCCCCCAGTATGGCGGTCTTCACTCAAGTTGGCCTGAGAGCTCAATTCACCCTCTTCCCTGGCCTCTCCTGCACTATCAGCCGGAGCATCACCGATCTCTTGGGAGAGTCATTTTCGCGAACACTCGGCTTTGTGCAATTTTCACATATCCTTTATCTTCTTGCCCCCACAAACGACAGAAAGACTAGGGGCAGTTTTCACCTGAGGACTAGTGCGCTCAGTCGGTACCCCTCCATCACCATCACCACCATAGTCATTATCATCATCATTGCCATCGTCACCTCCACCAGCACCGCCCATAGTGTCGTCGCCACCTCTATCACCACCATCAACGTCCTCATCACCTTCGCCCGCACCTTCACCACCATCAACAGCATCATCATCACCATCATCATGGCCACCAGCATCGCCCATATCATTATTATCATCATCATCGCCCTCTTCATCAACATCACCTTCATTTCCCCCTCTCAGAGCATCACCTTCTTCAGGTAACTCATCTATGGGCCCAAGGGGTGGGAATTCTGGCTCCTCCAATGTTACATTTCTCTCCCCATGAGCGACCCAACCTTCTAGAGTATGTTCAAGTTTTTCGTGGTCTATCACTACATTCAGGGAGGTCTTTAGTCTCTCCGTGCCCGGCACCGCAGGCTGATGAAGATTTTTCGATACATAACCAAGCCCATCAGCAGGGGTAGGGGTAACAACAGGAGGCGTGACAAAGACCGGCTCAGTGACAAGCATCTTATTTCGAACCAGCGTATACTGGTGAGCCCACCACCTCATCCATCCAAAAGAAGCCCCGGCGAAGCACTGTGTCCCTGGGATGGCAAAAGAACAACCGGTCCCCGTCAACATAAGTTGTCACCACATCCACTTCCAATGGATGGGCCCAACACCGTACGCTTGTTGCTCGCGCGTCACCGGCTCCAATGTCTCGGGCATCCCTTGGTCATACCCCAACTGGCGGGCGAAGCGATTAGGATAGTAGGGTTCCCTCCAGAATTACAAACCTTCGCGAAGCGGCAACGACGACGGGCGGATCGCTATCAAGAAGGAACGCTCGTAGTAATCAATGCTATCGTCGTCTGTGCACAGGATCGATTCTCTGCTTCGGGTGTCGGAGAAATGGTAGAAATATAAGTCGTCGAACCGTGCTATTCTCTCTTCAATAGTGGTCAAATTATGACCAATCATCTTCTTCTTTTGGAAGAAATGCAGCGGAAGCTTCCCTTCTTTGATATAATCTCCACGCCGCGTACCGTAGACCCAGGGAAAGTATACCCCGAGCCAGCCGGAGAAGAAATGCCACCCACAGTAGGCCGAGTTCATCCCGTAAGCAGCACGCTCCATATTGCTGATGATGTAGTCAAATGCCAGATAGATAGAGCACAGGACCACTGGAGCTAGCGCATACTAATGGCCGTTCGCCAGAGCTCCCGCGACGGCAAAACATGATACTCTTATATTATCCGCTTGCTTGGAACTCGGCAGTGCTACACAGCTAAGCCAGTATGCTAGGAAACCAGCCAGCTCATAGGTGAGGGAGAGCTTATTGGGACGGGGGAAGTTCTCTTTCATTCGTTTATCCAAGAGTACCTTGTCCTCACGACCTTCATCATAAGCCGCGTAGTCCAAGCTGAAGGAAAAGAAACAAGGTGTTAACAAAAGAAAGAGAGGAATAATGAAGTAAAGATGTGCAGCTCATAACAAAACACTTACTTCAGACCATGGCTGATGTAAACCAGCCAATCCTCGAATGAAAGTTTGTCCTTGAAGCCTCATAACTGAGGAAGCTCTGTGAACAACTCATAACAGGCCTAAGAAAAGAAGCCTTTGTTGACGCCCTTCTTCTTCCGCGACAACTCATCGTCGCTCGGGACCCATTCGTCGTAGATCCTCCCACGGATCGGGAGACCTCGCGATCCGGTTAAGGTCTCAGAGCGAGATGCTCATCTCACCACACGGCATGTGAAAAGAGTTGGTGATGGAACACCAATGATTGAGGAAGCCCTTGTAAGCAACCGCCCGTAGAGTGGCCCTGTGCTGCTCCAAGATACAATTCGCCCATACTTCGTAACCGGGATGGAGAATTAGATGACCGTGAGTTCAGGAACGCTCCGGTCAGCCAAACCTTAGTATCCCCTAAATGATGAAACCGCCGACGAAGGGTCTCAAAATAATGCTTGGGGAAAGACTGATGAGGGCTGTAGTTCGGCTCCAGGAAAATCATATCCTTCAGACCAAGGACGGACTGACACTTCCCATTCTCGGATAAGGAACAGTTGAGAAATGGTGCCGGGCTGGATGTCCAAGTACCGACACTGTAGAAGGAATTGCTCAGGCAGATGTTAGACGGTTCGATGCTCGGGAGGGAGCGCTGCCGTTGGTAACTCTTCAAATACCGAATGTATTCTCGGGTGTAAGGGTTCCTTATGATGAACGGCGCAGTGACGAGCTTGACAGAAGACCAGGCCACCTTCATCCTATCGGACTTGGACTTGGCCTGGTTCTCCAAGTACACCTGTTTGGCACCCTTGCCAGCCCTCTTCGGATGACCACGCTTAGAAGTCTGCACGGGAATTGACGGGCTCACTTCACCGTCCTCAGAACCTACGGTCCCATCTGACCGAAAGCCGCGCAGGGGAGCATACCAAGCATCCCATTGTTCCTGTGTGCCTCTGTCCGGAGGAGGCGGCACAACTCAGTCACAGAGGGTCCTCCGTTGCATATCCTTGGAGAGCGTTAGGATACGCTCATAGAAGTTAAACGTCTCCGGAGGGAGGAACCACTACGGATTCTGGTCTGACGGCCTGGTAGCCTTCTTCGAGGTTGCGCGCTTACGCTTTGATGGAATTACCTGGCAGGCCTGAAGGCCCAGCTTGCGAGGGATCACTAGCCATTACGATCTACAACGGCATGTAAGAAGCTTAAATATAGCTCAGAGCAAGGAAAAGAAAATACGCGCAGAAAGAAATCGACATTCGCAAAATCCAAAGGGATATAAAGCAGCAGGTAGGCGAAAATGCAAGCGCCAATCAAGACCTCGGTAAAGCACATCCAAATCAGCAAAGAATGAAATAATGCGACAACATTCACGCCACGACATCATCATCACATGAATAAACAAGAAAGAATAGAAGAAAAAGAAAGCGATATAATCATCATTCATCGACTATGAAGACAATTCTAAAATGTTTGGATTGTCATATCAATTGTTTAAATGTTAAAAGCTAACGACTGTCATAAGATGACACAAAATTGTGGGGCCCTTTCCCCATGGTCAGGAAAAGATCTCAGTCCTGCAGCAGCGGAAGAATCCGAGCCTTCAACTCATCCACCTTCGCTTGGACCCGGGCTTCCTTAGAAATCAGGTCCATTAAGTAGGAGATGCATTGTTACACGAAATCGAAGTTCAAGTATTCGGAGTTGGTCCAGTTCCTCGCTATGGAAATGTCGACCGCGAGTCTGTCACGTTCCCTCAAGGCCTCCTTGGCCATTCTCCAGATTCTGGCGCGACGGTCTGGAAACTCGACCTTCGCCAGCGGGAGAACCTAAGCAAGAAATCGTTCATTCTTCCTGTTTTCCTTCTTTAAGGAGTGAAGTCGGCTCCATAAGGTCAGGAAAGAAGCAGCGAAAGGGGGCTCCGCTACTTCAAGGATCGCCAACTCTTCCGGAAAAGAAGAATTGCCGATGAAATCAAGGATAACTTCCTTATGCTCGCCAGAGATGGAGGCCATGAGGGAGACATTCCGGATAGCCTTCAGAATGGGGCGAGGGTCTGTGCCTAGTCGGTTCAGAGCCTCAGCCACCTCATCATGCTAAGCGGTGAGAGATGATCAAGCCTCAAGACGATCGAGGGAGCCAAGAAGCCGCTGTAGACAATCTTGGGCCGCGCGCAAGGAAGCACGAGTTATGACCATTGTCTGCTGGAAAACAAGACTGACAAACCGATCTGAGAAACATAACACCTCGATAAAAAGAGAAGGAAAGAGGAGAAACACATAAGGCCATTCACGTAAAGTCTAAAGGTCGGAAGAGGCATGCAAAGGTACGCTCGAAACATCACTTGAATTAACCACTAGGATTACCCTTAAACCTGATGCGATCTAGAAATCTTTTAAGTATATGAGACCCTACGCCTCCTCAAAACAACTGTCACATATACGCAAATGCGAGGCTGATGTATAGGGGCTCATACCCTTTAGAGACTTAGTACAAAAAATCATGAGTAAAGTTTGCAAATCTTCAAAAATTGCAAGTCTTATAATCTAGGTGCGTGAGGCTCCATGCACCTCAAAATGCAGTCCAATTTCTGGGTGCGTGAGGCCCCACGCACCCCAAAAATCTCAAATTCCACCAAGGATGCAATTTCAGGGTGTGTGGGGCTCTACGCACCCCGAAATACGTTCGAAAATCACCAAGTCCGAAAACAAGGTGCTTGAGCCTCCACGCACCTCGAAATACATCAAAATTTGCCAAGTTCCAATTCAGGGTGCGTGTGACCCCACACACGCCTTTAGAAGTCAAAACCCAATTTTTGGGTGCGTGGAGGGAAAAACCCCCCAACGAATCTGACGAAGGGTGCTTGAAGTCTCACGCACCCATAAAGCATAAATTTTGCCAAGTCCACCATTATTTGGGTGCGTGTGACCCCACACACCCCTTTAGAAGTCAAAACCCAATTTTTGGGTGCGTGGAGGGAAAAACCCCCCAACGAATCTGACGAAGGGTGCTTGAAGTCTCACGCACCCATAAAGCATAAATTTTGCCAAGTCCACCATTATTTGGGTGCGTGTGACCCCACACACCCTTAAAACCGTTGAAAACCCAATTTTTGGGTGCGTGGAGGAAAAAAACCTCCGATAAATCCAACGAGGGGTGCGTGAGGTCCCACGCACCCCGATATTTTGAGAAGTCCCCCTTAATTTTAATTTCCAGGTGTGTGCCAACCCCACGCACCCTGAAAAACCCAAAAATTTCGAAGTCCATTTTTTGGGTGCGTGTGAGGTCCGCGCACCTATAAAAGCACCTCACCTCGAATTAAAGGGTGCGTTGGAGGTAATTCTTGGGTGCGTTGGCGAATAAACGGGTGCGTAGGATGGGTCTGGAGAATCTAATGAGAAATGAGAAATGAAGAAGAAATGGCTATCTTCTATATTTATAGTAGGGACCCAACGGTCCGCTACGTCACATTGAATGGTCATCTATCCATCGTAATGCATAGGAGGGGCATATGTTGGGGTCCCAGAAGGTAGGGGCCCTTAAAACAAGCAAAATAGCCATATACCTCCAAAAGAATCACGCAAAACGCCTTTCGGCGCACGCGAAACGGGGATTTACAAAGATTCCCTTAGCCAATTTTGGCTGAAATCTCCAGCGGGCCCCACCAATCACCGTGATCAGAACCGTTCAGAATCAGACATATAACTTCATTTAAAGCTGATTTCAGCCTGAAATCTCCAGCGGGCCCCACGCACGTGAAAAATCAGCAAAAACAGAAATTCATTTAAAGCTGATTTGGTGCCCCACGCACCCCAAAAATGGGTCCATGCACCCTTAAATTCAATAGATTTCTGGATTTCCATTTAAAGGTGATTTGGTGCCCCACGCACCCCAAAAATGGGTCCACGCACCCTTAAATTCGATACGTTTTACTACCCTCATTTAGAGGCATTTCGGAGTCCTACGCACCCGAAAAATGCCCCACGCATCAGTAAATTTGACTAAAAATCAGGCACTTAATTTAAAGGTGCGTTGAGTCCCACGACCCAGAAATTAAGACCCACACACCCAAAAAATCAGATATTTTTAGAAATCATTTTTGGGTGTGTCGGACCTCCGCACGTCAATTTTAAGGTGCGTTGAGGGTATTTTAGGGGTGCGTGGCACGTGGCACGTGGCAGCCCCTCATTGGTGGAGTTCCGGCGTCTTCGGCTATAAATACCCCGTCCAACGAGTCATTTTGGGTTTTTCAGAGAAAGAGAGAGCTGCCATCCTCTGGGAATTCGAAATCCCCGCCAGAAACCCTCGCCGGAATACTTTTCTGATCGCCGGAAACCCTTCCTGGTCGCCGAAATTCCTTCCTATCGCCAGCATTTTCCCCGCAGGTCTGAATCCTGAAAATCACCAAGTGTGGGCATGCACCCATAAAATGGTCCCACGCACCTGAAAAATACCCCTCGCATCCATAAATTCGGGTCTCACGCGTCTATTAATTGAACATAAATCAGACTTGCATCGAACTCCCACGCACCCAAAAAATGGCCCACACATCCATAAATTCGGTCCCATGCATCCATAAATTCGATGTAATTGAGATCTATATATCGATGTCCCACGCACCCAAAAAATGGCCCACGCGTCCATAAATTCGGGTCTCACGCGTCCATAAATTCGACGAAATTCAGATTTGCAAATTCGGTCCCACGCACCCGAAAAATGCTCCACGCACCCCTAAATCCATCAAAGATCAGACACTTAATTTTTAGGTGCGTTGGAGCCCACGCACCCGTGAAATAAGTCCCACGCACCAAAAAAATCAGCCAATTGCAAAACATGTTTACAGGTGCACTAGACTCAATTTTAAGTGTTTTCAAGTTCCGTTTGAGCCTATTTTAGGTATTTCGAGCGTTTCGAACGCAATGGAACAGTCAAATGGACGTTCCAGGGACTCTAAATGAACAGAATTGTGCATATTCGAGGTTTGACTTAATTCGACGTGATGAACGAAATGACTTCTCGGAAAGAAGCCGCCAGCGTCCAGAACTATACCAATATGTCATCATCTACTGTAAAGATGTGATCTGATTTAGGTCGAAAGTTAGACAAACGGGACTATGATTATCACCATAAACCACATCAAAGAGTTTCGTTTCTCTACAAAGTAATTGTTATGAACTGCCACAACACAACAGTCGATGCCCTACCCATCCAAACGGCATCCGTCGGTTGGGCTGCTTAGGCACACATAACTGCGGACCGGTCTTCCCGAGGTCGCCTGTCCACACATGACAGCTACAGACCCAGAGTCGTAACCTCTCAGTAAAAACCCTGACAGTCTTTGCCCGGATCTCCGGTCAAAACATGGGACAGACATCTGACTAACACAAAGATGGTTTAATACATAACAAAACAAATTCAGGTCTCTACGACTACAAACTCTAAGACCATAGTCCCTGCTGACTAGTCTTCTGCCTTTTAATCAAGGGTCATCGATCATTCGATGTAATTAAGGGCTCGTGCCAGATCATGGCCTGAAATGTACAAGATCTCAGGATCTCTGGAATAAAATTTGCCTTGCGATATCTCTTCTTGTGTACCTTTTGTGAATGCTTGTGATTGTCTATGAATGTTTCTATTACTCATAACCCCAGAGCAACAAAACACCATTTACACAGAAAATGTAATCGCCATTCCATTTTCTAGTTTCAACAATTGAGCCCCGATTCAATGCCTTTGATGAGTAGCTTCAGCTCCACGTGCTTCAGCTTCTCTTTGTGCTCCTAAGATTAGCTACCAATGCAAATGATGTGTGTATGATTATGCCGGGTAGTTGGGAGAGAGATGGTTAAGTTCCTCTTACCTATTCAATGCAATGGTTATGAGGGAATTACCAAACTTCAGCATTCAATGGCTATAAAAGACCTCATAAAGATATTTCGATGGTAGGTCAGCCATGAATGCAAATCTTAAGTTCATACTTCAAACCGAGCTTTGAATACTCAATGATAGGCCATTAATGGCTAGGTTTGAATGATGAACTCAAGGGAGTTAAGAGCAAGGAGGGTAGGAAGATGTGAGTAAAGGCTCTCTCACTTGGCTCTTGATGGGTGTTGAATGCATAGCAAGAAAGCCTATGAAATATGGCTTTATAGAGCCCCAAATGATGGCCCCAACGGATAAAAAATGGTCACGTCCGACCTGTCAGAGAGAGGCCTCAACCGATCGGACAGGTCGATTGCAACACAAAACGCTGGACCTCATTTGGGTCTGATTGACCGGTCAAGATCGGTCGGATAAGCTTGCTGAACTCACTGATATATGTAGTCCGACCGGTCAAGACCGGTCGATTGTCTTCCTGGTTCAATGAAGCATAGCTGCTGGACAATATTTTCAATACTGGACTTAGATGGAGGGTCAGTCCAACTATTTTTAATACAGTAAGGTTGCTGTACATGCTGCTGTGCTTGACCGGTCGGCTGTCTTGACGATTTTATTACAGCAAGCTTGCTGTTCTAATATGCATAGTTGGATCAACCGGTCAAGACTGGTCGGCTGTCTCTTCAGCAAGACATTCCAATGACAAGCTGCTGAACTTAGATGAAGGGTCAGTCCGACCGGTCATGATCGATTGGCTGCCTTGAAATCTTTTGAAATCAGCAGCAGAACACTTCAAGAATGAAGTATGAAGTGATTGGTGCATGGAGTCCAATGTTTGGACATGTTTTCAATCATGATTAGCACCTGTCAAGGAAAGCCAAGTTTGGTCAACTTGAGCTAAAGGGTCGAGAAGGAATGGGTTGAGATAGGTCGGTAATTACGCCATTTATTGATGTTTTGGGTTTCCTAAGGTTGATCTATATGCAACTTACCTGAGATCTTGTTTCTGCTTGAGCTTGAGCAAGGGAAGAAGCATAATCTTCAAGTCTTGAGCTTCAAATCTTCGAATGGGGCTCACACGACAAGATGCGACCAACCAACACGACAATTGACAAAATAAAGTGTACTAACAATCTCCCCCTTTGTCAATTGCGTGAAAAAACATCTATCCTAGACACATCATGACTTCCTCATCATGATGGACCCTTAAACAGAAAGAAACATACACCCAATTATATGTCTATATAGATATACAAAGTGATCTTTACAAAAGGACATGTACAGAGTCGATTTTCTTCAAAATCTCCCCCTCAATGCTTGCACCTACAAAGTCCTGCAAAAAGATATAATCGGACCTTCTAGGTGGGACGATTATCCCCCTTTTTGTCAGTAATTGACAAGGGTTTGTCAGCAAAAAGATATGCCTAAGAAAGCTGCAAGGCTAGCGCAGAAAATATGTTAATCGCATGAAATAGGGATGAGATATAGAAATTGAAACCTTGAGGAGATTTAAAGAACTAAACATGCTAGATATATAAATAATCGTGAAGGCATAGAGGGCTTATAGCCCAATCAACCAACCACCCTCCAGATGTATATCCAGACAAAGAAAAAAACACAAACCATGAGCTAATAAGGGCGAAATGCCCGAATCATCCAACCTCCCAAGGATATGCAATAAAGGATCAAAAGCTCATAGAAAAAAAGAAAAAGATATAACTATAGCGAACAAAAATAGCATCCATACAGACAGCAAAATGGGCAAGCAGCCTAATGTCGATATGCATCGATCTGCTTAAAATATAGTCTGTAAATATCAAACTCATAGAAGAATAGAACATGAAATTCAGATGGTGTCATTGATCATACAAAAAGAGAACTGTGATCAAGACATATCATACTAGTAGTCCGATCGGAACGTCTCCACGTGCAGCACACTCTCAAATCTCCATCCGCCTCTCCAACTGTGCTAGGCGAGTCACAATGGCCT
Source organism: Liriodendron chinense (assembly GCA_003013855.2). Taxonomy (NCBI): domain Eukaryota; kingdom Viridiplantae; phylum Streptophyta; class Magnoliopsida; order Magnoliales; family Magnoliaceae; genus Liriodendron; species Liriodendron chinense. The sequence continues at coordinate 1,415,123 of ML058389.1, forward strand.
CCTGCTGCACAAGGATAGTGGCCTGTCCCTGTAAGAGCTGCTGCTTGCTCTGCTTGATCTCGTCGAGTCTCTGAAACATACGCTCTTGATGCTGGCGAAGCTCAGCGATATATGATGGAGGATCCACAGAAGGGGATCTACATCGAGAGAAAGCTCGAGGAGGCATATTGAATCGACTCGGAGCAGACCGAGGATCAAGGGAAGGATCGGAGGAGGGAGCAGAAGGTGAAGTCTGAGAAAGTCCAGTGGAGATGGGTGGAGCCTCATGCTGGGATGGCTCCGCCGGATCATGCTACTGATCCTGCATATGACGACTCTATATAGCCTCTTGGGTAAGCTCCATTCTATCAATGATGGTGCGATTGATAATGATGGGCTTGTGAATCTTATCAGAGGGACTGATAATGCCAATAGCATTAACAAATTGGCATATGAGATGCCCAAAAGGAAGAATGGAGGATTTTCCATCATCATGCAAGATAACCTGTTGAATAATAGACATGATCCAGGATGGTAGGCAAAGGGAATGACCCTGACCAACTCGATAGAGAAGACGAAACATAGTTTCAATGACATCTGCCTTGTTGCTCTTTCTGGGATACACATTACGGAAGAATAGGTTGTGAAGTATACGATAATCCCACAGCATGAAGGATGCCCGAAGCGCACCTCCGACCCATTTAGGTGACCCACCACCACATAGAAACTGGGCAATGGCTTCATTAGGTTTAGGACCCAGAGTGGAAAAATCAGCAGGAGACTCATCAACAATCGATACTCCAATGAATTGAGAGATGGAGTTTAGAGTAAAGACGCAAACCCGGTCACCAACCTCAACTTTAAAAGAGGGGGGAGAGGCCGTGACATGAACACAGGAGGAATAGAACCTCCTAACTACCTTAAACTGGACTGGGCCACCCATGTGGAGTATAGGAGCCCAATTGATGGCTTTCAGCATGGAAATGACATTGTATTTGGCCAAGTTGGTCAAATTTTCAGATTTTCACACACCACCTCTTTATCTTTAAAGTCATCCCAATGGGTGAGATGGGATGAGACATTTTGACCCAAGGATTGAGATTGAGGTGGGGGAATGGAAGATGAGGCAGCCCCTTTCCCTTTTGATAGGATTTTCTTTGATTTTAAAGGGAGAGGAGGAGGTTTAGCTTTTGACTTGGACCGACCACTCCGCCTCAAGGGGAGCTCATCTTCACTCTCTTAGGAAGACATTGTAGGCACTATAAACCACTCTAAAGCACTCCTAAATGTTAAAGGGAAGGAGTTATCAAAGAAAGATGGGAGTGAATCCCTTACCTATGGGATGAAAGTGGTGTAGAGCAATGTAGAGCAATGTAGATGAGGTTGGAACCTCCAATCTTGGAATGAATCACCTTGGGATGCTTGGAGATGGTAAGAGGAGAAGCTGGAGCACCAAGTAGAGTTGAGAAATGGAGAAATGGGGGACCCAAATGAAGTCTAGATGGTTATAAAGGACCCCCACGGACGGACGGACTAACGGTGATGACCGGTCTAGTCAAGCCCGACCGGTCTAGACAGGTCGGATGACGTGAAATAGAGAGGGCTAACCGGTCTTGGGGAGCCTGACCGATCTTGACCGGTCGGCTGACCGGTCGGCCAGCAGTTTTAGGAAAAAAAATGTGGGATTTCACACCGGAAGGACTTTATAGAAGGTCTGGCCATTTGACAGACAATTAGCTTTTAATCTGAATACCTTAACTGAGGATACAAAGTCCATGCTCATGGTGAACCAAAATAACTATCCCGACACAAAATGAGGGACCCTTAAAGGTCCAGATTTAATGATGCAAAATAGAAAAATGGGACTATGTTCCCGGATAATCTTATAGGGTAATGATTAAAAGAGGCGAAGGTCCTCAGATTTACCAATAAAGATCAGATAGAGAGGCTTAATCCTCAGATATTACCTGCAAAACATATACTTATTAGATGAATTAGACACATCCAACACCAATGGACTTCTGGAGGTTCATAAAGCTAACTGAGTCCAAGGGTTTTGTTAGGATGTCGGCTAGCTGATTCTCAGTAGGCACATGTTCGAGAGATATTATTTGATCTTCAACCAATTCTCGAATAAAGTGGTGCCTAATATCAATATACTTTGTGCGTGAATGTTGGACTGGGTTTTTTGAAATATTAATAGCACCGGTATTATTGCAAAATAAGGTCATAGTGCCTTGATTGATCCCGTAATCCGACAAGGTTTGCTTCATCCATAGTAATTGAGCACAACAACTGCCGGCAACAATATATTCTGCCTCTGCTGTAGATAAAGAAATGGCATTTTGTTTCTTACTATGCCACGCCATAAGGCAATTTCCAACATAAAAGCACCCACTACTTGTTGATTTACGATCATCCATGTTACCAGCCCAATCGGCATCTGAATATCCCGCAATATCTGTGGATGAATCAAATGGGTACCAAAGACCGTATTCAGTGGTGCATCCTACAAACCGGATGATATGCTTAACAGCGGTGATGTGAGATTCTTTGGGATCAGCCTGAAACCGAGCACATGCACTTACACTAAATGCAATATCTGGTCTACTAGCAGTGAGATAAAGAAGACTACCAATCATGCTTCTATAAAGATGTTGATCTACACTTTTCCCTGCAAGATCTTTTGATAGTTTAACAGTGGTGCTCATAGGTGTAGTGTATAATCGACCAGAGTCTAAGCCAAATCTCTTAACAAGATCTTTAACATACTTGGATTGGGTAATGAATATTCCTGATGCAAGTTGTTTTACTTGTAAACCTAAAAACATATTAAGTTCTCCTACCATACTCATTTCAAATTCTGATGTCATTAATGTAGCAAAAGAGATGAACATTTTCTCACATGTGGATCCAAAAACAATGTTATCCACATAAATTTGGGCAATCAACACGAAATTCTCGGCTTCTCTTATAAAGAGAGTTTTGTTAACACTCCCCCTAGCAAAATCATGGTCTATAAGAAAGTGAGTTAGGCGTTTATACCATGCACGGGGAGCTTGCTTGAGTCTGTAAAGAGCGTTTTTCAATCGGTATACTTTGTGAGGATATTTAGGATCAATGAATGCTTTTGGTTGTTCGAAAAACACTTCCTCATCAAGAATACCATTCAAGAAGGCACTTTTTACATCCATTTGAAATAGTTTGAACTTTAAAGCACAAGCAACAACCATAAGAATTCTAATAGACTCGAGTCTAGCTACAGGGGCAAATGTTTCATCAAAATCAATACCTTCAATTTGGGAATACCCTTGCGCAACTAACCGAGCCTTATTTCATATAACATTCCCAGATTCATCAGATTTATTTTTAAAAATTCATTTGGTTCCAATCACATTTTTTCTTTCAGGCCTGTCGACTAAATGCCATACCTCATTTCTAATGAATTGTTGAAGCTCTTCCTGCATAGCAAGGATCCAGAATTCATCATTTAGAGCTTCATCCGCATTTTTAGGTTCTATTTTAGAAGTGAAACATAGGTGACTGTTGACTGCCTCCAACTGTCTCCTGGTTTTGACACCAGCGTTAAGATCCCCAATGATTTGATTGAGGGGGTGATCCTTGACAACTTGTACATCACTAAGAGCAATGGGGGCATTTGGAGATGAGGGTTGTTTATCAGATTTGCCTATCTCGCATATACCCTCATCTTCTTCTTCATCACCTGGAGACACTGATTCATCTAATTTATCATCTACGGTTATATTGATTGACTCTTGAACTGATGAGGTTTGAATGTTGTAGACGCGAAAGGCTCTACTATTTAATGAGTACCCTAAGAAAATACCCTCATCACTCTTGGAGTCAAACTTTTCCAAATTTTCACGGTCTCTTAGAATATAACATGTACTACCAAAGACCTTAAAGTATTTCACATTTGGTGTCTTACCACACCAAAGTTCATAAGCAGTTTTGTTTAAACCTGCCCTCAAATAAACTCGATTTATAATATAGCAGGCAGTGTTTACTGCTTCGGCCCACAGATTTTTTGTAAGGTTCTTATTATTAAGCATAGTTGTGGCCATATCCAACAATACTCAATTTTTTCTTTTAACAACCCCATTTTGTTGAGGTGTTTTGGGTGCAAGAACTCATGAAGAATTCACCGCCGTGATTACTCCTGATTCTGGCTACCATGTATCCTTTCTCATTGTGAAGTCGCCTCACTAGTTTTTGGAATTCTTCAAATGTGTCAGATTTTTCTCTTACGAAGGCGACCCATGTGAATCTAGAGTAATCATCAATGATTACAAGGAAGTATCGTTTACCACCTTAGCTAAGAACCCTGGTAGGACCAACTAGGTCCATGTGTAGCAGTTCAAATGGTTTTGATGTGACCAGGATAGAGGTTCTCTTGTGTGCAACCTTAATTTGTTTACCTTTTTGGCAAGCTATGCACACAGCTTTAGGTCTTTTACCCATCTTAGGTAGACCTCTCACCAATTTTTTCTGACTTAATTTAAATAGATTTCTATAATGAACATGACCGAGTCGATGGTGCCACAATTCTGTTTCATCCTTAATGGCCATGTGACACATGGTGGAGGAGCTTGAATTGTTGTGATTTTCAATGACATAACAGTTGTCTCCTGTGCGTAGACCTTTCATGACTAATTTTCCTGTGGAGTTTATGATCTTGCACATATCTTTGGAGAAACTTACTGAGTGCTTATCATAAAAAATTTGTGAGATACTCAGAAGATTGTGTTTAAGACCATCAACATAAAGCACATTTTCGATTTCGGGCAATCCTGGCCCAGTGATGGTTCCTTTACCAATGATTTTAGCCATGCTCCCATCACCAAATGTGACAGACCCACCATCAAATTCGTCATATGCACAAAATTGATATCTATCACCTATCATGTGTCTAGAGCAACCACTATCCAAGTACCATCTAGGGTTATTCTCAGCTTTTATGGCAGTATGAATACCAAACACTTTTTCTTAACTACCCATTTAGTTGTTGTCCTTTTATGAGTGGTATTCTTATGGTGAGATTCTCTAGTTTTCTTGGGAGAAGTAGATTTTTCTTTTTCACGTAAGAGAATAACAGTTTTCAAATTTAGCATTTTGACTTGCTCCAACAGTTCATCCATCCTCTTGTCCTTCCTAGGAAGTGTAGGATAATTCTTTTTTATGTTTCCTCTTTTTGGTGAAGTATGCATAGGAGGATTCCAATTGGCTTGTACTTTTTTGCCGGTCGGTACAAATTTTCTTTTCAAGTTTCTAACCGAATTTTTGAAAGCCATGCATTCAAACTTTAAGTGGCCAATGTCACCACAAGCATGAAAAATAGGAGATGCTTGGTTTTACTCCCCGATGTACCATGATCTTTTCTTACCATCGGATGGACTGAGGTAGTTTTTGAAGTATGACTGTCATAGCTCAAACCTCTTCTGTCCACTGGTGATCTTATAATACCCAAGAGTTTTTCAAGATTTTCTTCTCCTTGGGTGAAACGTCTTCTGGAGTCAACAACTTGACACTTAAGACGATCAATTTCAGTGTTCGCCTCTTTGAACTCTTTCTCAAGTTTAGCATGCTTATCGAGGGATTCACCACTCATGAATTTTTTCTTTTCTTGTTCAAGCTCATCATTCTTCCTTTTCAGTTCTTCTAAATCTTGACCCATATTTTGATTCTCAATTTTCAATCCGTCAAGACTTTTTGCCAATGTATCATTTTCAGCCTTCATTTGGCCCAAATTTTTAATGGTATTCATATTTTCAATGTATAGTTGGTTATATACCTCCTGAAGGCCTTCATCCTCATCCTCATCATCACTTAAAGGATCATTTTCAGTGTTAGAGGATTCATGATCATCAATGTCTTCGGTGATATTTGCAATGGGCTCAATTTGAGGCACAATATCAGTGACGGAAGCCATTAAAATTTTGATTGAGCCTTGTTCCTCATCACTTTGGTATATGTTTGATTCAGATTCAGATTCTTCAGTATCATCCCATGTAGCCGCCATTGTCTTTTTCTTGGTCTTTTTATCGGTGCACTCAGATGCAATGTGACCAAATCCTCTACACTTGTAACATTGAGGATCTTTTGACTTAAAATTTTTTTCTTTGTTCTTAGAGTCAAAAGGTTTACCCTTCTGGTAAGGTTTCGTTGTAGAAGTATTTCTCCTAGTTTTGAAGAATTTTTGAAATTTCTTGGCCATAAGTGCCATTTCATCTATGTCTGGATCTTCTTCACTTTCATATTCAGAATCTTGTTTCTTGTGAGAATATTTCAGGGCTGTACTTTTGGATTTGGAGGGAGTTTTGAAATGTAACTCATGCGTTTGAAAGGACCCTAGTAATTCTTCAACTTTCATGGTATCTAGGTACCGACATTCTTCTAAAGTAATAACCTTGGTAGAGAACCGTTCCAGTAGGGATCTCAGAATTTTCCTACACAGTCGATTCTCCAGAACAAGTTCTCCCAAACCCCACATGTCATTTGTGATCTTGTTCAGTCTAGTATAAAAGTCCATAAATGTTTCATGCTCCTCCATTTTTATGTTTTCGAATTGTGTAGTTTGGTGCTGAAGTTTTGAGTGTTTGACAACGCTTGTTCCTTCATGTGTAACTTCAAGAATATCCCATGCCTGCTTACTGGTTGTGTAATTTTGAATCCGACCAAATTCATCTTTAGACACTGAACAAAAAATGGCATTCAGGCCTTTAACATTTTGAACATGTTGAGCTTTATCATAATCTGTCCACATCGCCTTCTCTCTTGGCCTGAGGACATCTGATTCACCTTCCTTGCATATAATATCCATTGAGGGTTTATATCCAATATCAACCATGTCCCTAACGTCAGAATCAATGGATTTTAAAAAGATGCGCATTCGGGCTTTCCAATATAGATAGTTTGAACCATCAAAGAATGGAGGTTTAGTAACGGATGTAGAGTCCTCTCTAGACATATTTTCAAGTTCTCTTAGGATCTTACTCCGGGTTTTTAAACCTGAGCGGAGGAACCCGCTCTGATACCAATTGAAATTGCGGTTTTACCGCTTGTAGAGATACTCGGAGATATGCCTAATGTCCTAGAGGGGAGTGAATAAGATTTTTTGAATTTTCAATTACAATTTAAAACTAAATCAAGTCAATCTTACCAACCATGATTATCACAATAACATTCAAGGCAAATATATGGTTAAGTTGCAAGAAAAGACTATCATAGGCATTTCATCAAATAGTTAGCATTCATGATTGACTAAACTATTCAATACATAGTAATCATTCAATCTCACAATGCACAACGATTTATAGTGGTTCGGTTTCCCTACTCCACTCTCGGTTCACGATATCAATCTATGAGAATACCGGATTTCACTATAGTCGTGGTTTTAAATTAGGTTAACCATCAACCTTAACATCCTTTGATCTAGGACTGCGTTTACCATCCGCCGATGGCCCAATCCAGGGACTTGACGAGTTTGGATCTCAAACTCTCACCAATCCTAATCCAAGGATGGCCACGTACACTCCCGCCGGAGTTTCCCAATCCAGGGAATAGTAATTCAATAAATAGACTCTCAAATACTTGACATACCTAGACGATTGAGCCCTGATTCAATGCCTTGGATGAGTAGCTTCAGCTCCACGTGCTTCAGCTTTTCTTTGTGCTCCCAAGACCAACTACCGATGCAAATGATGTGTGTATGATTATCCGGGTAGTTGGGAGAGAGATGGTCAAGTTCCTCTTGCCTATTTAATGCAATGGTTATGAGGGAACTACCAAACTTCAGCATTCAATGGATATAAAAGACCTCATTAAGATATTTCGAAGGTAGGTCAGCCATGAATGCAAATCTTGAGTTCATACTTCAAACCGAGCTTTGAATACTCAATGATAAGCCATTAATGGCTAGGTTTGAATGATGAACTCAAGGGAGTTAAGAGCAAGGAGGGTAGGAAGATGTGAGTAAAGGCTTTCTCACTTGGCTCTTGATGGGTGTTGAACGCATAGCAAGAAAGCCTATGAAATATGGCTTTATAGAGCCCCAAATGATGGCCCCAACGGATAAAAAACGGCCATGTCCGACTTGTCAGAGAGAGGCCTCAATCGGTCGGACAGGTTGGTCGCAATACAAAATGCTGGACCTCATTTGGGTCTGACCGATCGGTCAGGACCGGTCAGATAAGCTTGTTAGACTTACTGATATATGCAGTCCAACCGGTCAAGACCGGTCGACTGTCTTCCTGGTTCAATGCAGCATAGCTGCTGGACAATTTTTGCAATACTGGACTTAGATGAAGGGTCAGTCCAACTATTTTTAATACAGCAAGGTTGCTGTACATGCTGCTATGCCTGACCGACCGGTCAAGACCGGTCGGCTGTCTTGACGATTTTATTACAGCAAGCTTGCTGTTCTAATATGCATAGTTGGACTGACCGGTCAAGACCAGTCCGCTGTCTCTTCAGCAAGACATATTCCAATGACAAGCTACTGGGCTTAGATGAAGGGTCAGTCCGACCGGTCATGACCGGTCGGCTGCCTTGGAATCTTTTCAAATCAGTAGCAGAACACTTCAAGAATGAAGTATGAAGTGATTGGTGCATGAGTCCAATGTTTGGACATGTTTTCAATCATGATTAGCACCTGTCAAGGAAAGCTAAGTCTGATCAACTTGAGCTAAAGGGTCAAGAAGGAATGGGTTGAGATAGGTCGGTAATTACGCCGTTCATTGATGTTTTGGGTTTCCTAAGGTTGATCTATATGCAACTTACTTGAGATCTTATTTCTGCTTGAGCTTGAGCAAGGGAAGAAGTATAATCTTCAAGTCTTGAGCTTCAAATCTTCGACCGAGGCTCACATGACAAGACACGACCAACCAACACGACAATTGACAAAATAAAGTGTACTAACAAATCATGACTACATTCCTTAAGGCCAAGGTCTATTGGGACGTGGGCTGAGATGACTCGGGATTTTCTTAAAAAATTCTTTCCAGCTCATCGAACCAATGTGCTAAGAAGGGCCATAATGAACTTCGATAAAAAAGAAGATGAAAACTTCTTCCAATGTTAGGAAATGTATAATGAGCTATTAAACGCATGCCCACATCATGGCTACGAACAGTGGAGATTAATTAGTTTCTTTTATGATGGACTAAACTATGGAATGCGTCAATTTGTGGAGATGATGTGCAATGAGGAGTTCATGAGCAAAGAAATAGAGGAAGCTTGGGACTATTTTGACATGTTAGCTGAAAACACACAATTGTAGGATACATTTAAGCCGACAAGTTCAAAACAGTCCCAAGCCTAGGAAAATGGAGGAATTTATGTTTTGAATGATGAAGATGATCTAAGTGCTAGAGTGACTAATCTCACACGAAAAGTCGAGGTTATGGAATTAAGGAAAGTGGACACAACACAATTAAGATGGGTTGTTGAAACTATTTGTGGTATTTGTGCTTCCAATGTGCATCAAACGCAGGATTGTCCTATAATTCCTGCGTTTCAAGAACTTTTATATGAACAATCAAATACCTAAAATAGTTATCAACATCCTTTTAGTACTCCAAATTCAAACACATACAATTCTAGTTGGAGAAACAATTCTAATTTCAATTGGGCGAATGGACTTACGGCCAACCAAAGTAATCCTCAAAGGGAGCCCCCAATGCAATCTCCTATGGCTCCACCTCAAATGTCTATAGAGGATATATTGAAAGCATTCATGTAAGGCCAAGCTCAAATTAACCAAACAAACAATACAATGATGCTTGAGCTTAAAAGTTCGATGGAGGAGATCAAGGCTCACTTAAATGCAAGGGAAGGGACCCTTCCGACCCAACCCCTACCCAATCCGAAATCACAAAGCGAAATAAGCATGCCTAGTTCCTCTAACCAACACATGGAACATGTTAAGTCCATCACCACTCTGAGAAGTGGTAAAACTATTGAAAAATTTGACCCGATGAAGGCCTCAACGCCTAATGATCCGGTATCTTCCAAAGAGGATGATGTACCTAGCACCGCCATACATGAAAAAGAGGTCAAGTGCATCGAATAAATCAACGACATTTAAACTAAGTTATTTTTTTGATGCACTGACCCCAGCGCATCAGAAAAATTAGGTTCAGCGCATTAGAAAAATTAACATTTTCTAGACAAGTAATTTTTGATACACTGACCCCAGCGCATCAGAAAAATCAGACCCAACGCATCAGAAAAATCAGCACTTTCAATACCAATTTCAGCAACTCTAAATTTTCATTTTGTGATGCGTTGGGCCTCGTTTTGACCTATTTAGGTATTTTGAGCGCTCTGGACGCAATGAAACAGTCCAATAATCCTTCCGGGACACCTAATGAGCAGAATGTAGGCTTTTGAAGTTCGATCCGATCCAGCACGATGAATGCAACAAGTTTCTAGAATGAGACCGCCAACACCCAGAATCATGCCAATATATCATTCTTACATGTACTATCATAATATGACCCAGATTAAAGGTTCGGACTAAGAAAATGGGACTATGGTTAACAAAATAAATCAGATCAAAACTATCACATGAAGCTTGTTAAAAGATTGGCATCTCAAAAACGGTCAATGCCCTACCCATCCAAACGACATCTATCGGTTGGGTTGCTTAGGTACATACAACTGCGGACCGGTCTTCTCGAGGTCGCCTGTTAAAAAATGACAGATGCAGGCCTAAAGTCGTACCCTCTCAGTTAAGAACCCTGATAGTTTCTGCCCAAATCTCCGGTCAAAACATGGGACATAAGCATCCGACCTGTCCACAAGATGGCTTAGTCCATAACAAAAATACACAGGTCTCTACGACCACGAACTTAAAGACTATGGTCCCCGCTTACTTAGTCTTTTGCCTTTTAATCAAGGGTCATTGATTATTCGATGTAATTAAGGGCTCGTGCCAGATCACGGCCTGGAATGTACAAGATCTCTGAATCTTTGGAATAAAATTCGCTTTGCGATATCTTTCTCTTGCGTATTCTTTTGTTAATGCTTGTGATTATCTATGAATATTTCCAATACTCAGAAATCCAGAGTAACATTACATAGAAAATGTCCTTGTAGCATTTTCAGTTCTAACAGCTCCATCTAGCAACAATGAAACAAAAAAATGATGAGTCACTCAAGGATTTTCTCGTCCGCTTCACATCCAAGGTAGTCCAAGTTGAGGGTTACACTGACGAAGCAGGCCTACCATCACTTCTCAATGGGGTCCAGAACAAGGAGTTTCGAAGGGCCCTAGACAAGACGACTCCCAAAATGATGGCAGAGTTTTAGGGAAAAGCCCAGAAATATATCAACGCAGAAGAGTTAACGAAGGCCAGGTGAGAATTCGAGGTTGGGCCAAGTTAGAAAAAGAAAAAAACATGAAGAAAGAAAAAGAAGGGACGATTGGAGAGATTGGTCCCTTAGAAGAGGTCCTCCCGAGGGGTGTTACTTAGAATACACCACTTAATACCACGATAGAAAGGGTCCTCATGCACATTAGGGACTAGAAGTATACCACTTGGCCACGCAAGTTGAAGCAGATCCCAATACACGAGATAAATAGAAGTATTACAAATTCCATCATGACCACGGTCACAATACCAGAGACTGCATTGCACTCAAGGACGAGATCGAGTCCCTCATCCGCCGAGGACACCTCAAATCGTATGTAGAGCAGAGCGATCAGTCTCCCAGAATGCGTGATCGGTCCCCCCGATAGGAAGATCGTCGATGATAAGAATCAATGTGACCACAACAAGGTCGTCAAGAAGGCAGAACACAACCAAAGCCCTCCGAGCCTGTAGGAGAAATTCACACAATCTTTGGTGGGCCTGGAGGAGCAGGAGACTCCAATAAAGTTAGGAAATCTCATACCAAGAAGGCTCATGAGGTACTCCACACCGAAAAAATGGTGAAGCCACCTGAATGGAAATGACAGCCGATCACTTTCTCGGAAGAAGATGGCAAGGGGATTCAATTACCTCATGACGATGTCGCGACACTGCGGATCGCCAACTACAAAACTCACAGGATCACGCTGGATACAGGAAGTTTAGCGGACGTTTTGTACACCTCAACCTTTAATGCAATGAACATCTCTAGAAATCATTTGAAGCCAGTCTAAATCGCGCTGATAGGATTCGATGGTGAGATAGTCGAACCAGAAGGATGCATTGACCTCCCCGTTATCTATGGGGAGGCCCTTAACAGGATCAATATGATGATCAACTTTTTTTTATCGTAGATTAGTCTTCGACTTACAATGCCATTTTAGGCCGACCATCCATGGCAGAGCTCGGAGCTTCCATCTCCCCACTATATCTATGCATAAAATTCCCCACCTCGGAAGACGTTGGGGTAGTCAGAGGTAACCAAGTGGTTGCATGTGCATGTTATGAGATAGTACTCCGAAAAGAGAAGAGAAAGCCAGTTAGCCCCATCATAATGACGACGTCTCAAATAAAAAATCCTTCTAGTTGAAAAGTATCGACTCTGGATCCTCGAGAAAACGATTCCAAGGGCGGCTCGCCAGTAGAAGACTTGATCCTGGTGTCACTGTCGGCCAAAGACTCCTCGAAGCAAGTCTGTATGGGGTTGACACTTGATGTTGGCGCCTAAGCTCGTTTCTCTCAATTTCTGATTGAACATCAGGATGTCTTCGCCTAGTCACATGAAGATATGCCTGACATTGATCTGAACACCGCTGTCCACCGATTACAAGTGGACCCAAAATTCAAACCATTTCATCAAAGGTGTCGTGCCGTCAACCAGGAATGGCAGGAAGCCATAAAAGAAGAAGTAGATAAACTTCTCAAAGCAGGATTCATCATGGAAGCAGTGTACCCTGACTGGGTAGCAAACATAGTGCTTATAAAAAAAGTGAACGGCAAATGGAGGATGTGCGTTGACTACACCGATCTTAACAAAACGTGTCCGAAGGATAGCTTACCTACTCCAAGAATTGATCAACTGGTCGATGCTATGACAGGACATGCACTGCTTAGTTTCATGGACGCATATTTAGGCTACAATCAGATCACCATGTACCCACCCGATATGGAAAAAACATCTTTTATTACCGATCGAGGATTATACTATTACAAAGTAATGCCTTTCGGTTTAAAAAATGCGAGTGCCACATATCAGCGATTGGTCAACAAAATTTTCACAGAGCAGATCGAAAAGACAATGGAAGTTTACGTGGATGATATGCTGGTAAAAAGCTTGCGGGAAGAAGATTACCTCACAAATCTCCTAGAGACCTTCCAAATTTTTCGAAAACATAGGATGAAGTTAAACCCAGCAAAATGCACTTTCGTCGTATCATCAGGAAAGTTTCTCAGCTTCATGGTCAGGAGAAGGGGGATAGAAGCTAACCCTGAGAAGATAAAAGCCATCCTTGAGATGAAGGCACCCAAGTCTTCACGTGATATCCAGTGGGTCGCCGGACGAGTCGCCTCCCTCAGCAAGTTCATCTCACGGGCGAGTGATAACTGCCTACCATTTTTCAAACTACTGAAGGAATGGACAAAAATGATGCAATGGAAGATGAGTGCGAACAGGCGTTCAGTCGCCTCAAAGAGTACATGGGCAGTACTCCCATACTATCAAAACTCATCCATGGCGAAACATTGATCCTATACCTCACTGTCTCATCAACAGCTGTCAGCTCCGCACTCATCAGGGAAGATAATCGAATCCAGAGGCCGGTCTACTATATCAGTAGAGCGATGGTCGATGAAGAAACTCCTTATTCGACCATCGAGAAACTCGTGTTAGCTCTGATCACTTCCGTAAGGCGACTAAGGCCTTACTTCAAAGCTCACACGATCATGGTCCCCACGGATCAACCATTAAGACAGGTTTTACAAAATCTAGGGACGTCGGGTAGGCTGGCTAAGTGGGCCATTGAGCTAAGCGAGCACAACGTGCAATTCTGTCCTTGTACGTCAATTAAGGGCTAAGCAGCTGTTGATTTTATTACTGAATTCACCTACTCAGCCGCTCTCGAAGTTGCTGGACCCATCACCCAGTCGACCCCCACTCCCAATCAACCACTGTGGACCCTTTACGTTGATGGGTCAGCACCCTCCGATGAGAGTGGGGCTGGGATTATTTTGATATCCCCCGAAGGTTTCAAGCTCGAATATGCTCTTCGCTTCGGTTTCCCTGCATCCAACAACGAAGCATAATATGAAGCACTTCTCCGCCGGACTACGAATGGCCAAGTCAGTAGGAGCTCTTAATCTTAAGATCCATAGTGACTCTCAGCTCATAGTAAACCAAGTGTCAGATGAATATGAAGCAAGGGAGGAAAAGATGATGTCATATAGGGGGAAAGTCCACGACCTTTTAAAGGGATTCGAGAAGTACAAATTGTTACAAATCCTGAGGGAGTAGAACCGAATGGCAGACACGCTCGCCCATTGGGATCGGCATAAGAAAATGACATAAGCTGCACAATCCCGGTAGAACATCTTCTGAAACCGAGCATCAATGGAAAAGACATTCCCGATACCCTCCTGATCGACCAATCTTTCTATTGGATGGATCCGATCATCCAATACCTTAAGGATGGACAACTCCTAAAGGATAAAAAAGAAGCAAGGAAGTTGAAGTTTTGTGCCCCGAAGTACTTCTTAGGGGACAACGTCCTCTACCGACGAGGGTATTCGTTCCCACATTTACGGTGCATTTAGCCAGAAGAAGTCGACTACATCCTGAAAGAGATTCACTAGGGGATGTGCGGGAATCACCTTGCAGGCCGATCGATGGCATACAAAGCTATTCGCCATGGATATTTCTGGCCGACGATGAACGTTGACGCCGAAAAGGATTCCAAAACTTTTGATAAATGCCAGCGATTTGCAAAAATTTCACAAAAAGCCTAAGAAGACATGATGTCAATGACCGGTCGGTGGCCGTTTGCACAATGGGGAATCGACATCATCAGCCCCCTACCAAGGGGAAAAGGCCAGCTCAGGTTTGTTGTTGTGGCAGTAGACTATTTCACGAAATGGGCTGAGGCTAAGCCCTTGGCCTCCATCACCAAACAACAGATCAAGAAGTTCATCTGGAATCCATCATCTGCATGTTTGGGATCCCCCACACTATCATAATAGACAACGTGAGGCAGTTTGACAACAAGAAAATCAAGGACCTTTGTGAGGAGCTAAAGATTTGGCACATATTAACCGTCCCTTACCATCTCCAAGCAAATGGCCAAGTTGAGGCTGTCAATAAGATCATCAAGCACCATTTGAAGACAAAGCTTGAGGAACATAAATGTGATTGGCCAGAATGCTTGCCCGAATTGTTATGGGCATACAGGACCACTGCTCGGATGTCAACTGGAGAAACCCCGTTCTCATTGACCTTCAGAGCTGAAGTAGTAGTCCCTATGGAGATCAGTATGCCATCATATCGAGCGACGCATTACGATCTAGAGAAAAATAAAAATGCCATGAATCTTCAATTGGATCTACTTGAGGAAAGAACGAACGACGCACAACTCCGGCTCATGAAATATTAGCACAAGGTCGCTTGGCATTACAATTCACGCGTCAAGCATAGGCCTCTTCATGTAGGAGACCTCGTCCTAAGGAAGAAAATAACAAACTAGTGCTCGGGACCCAGGCTCCTAAGTGTTCAGCCCCAATTGGGAAGGGCCTTACAAGATCACACGGATGATCAGGCCCAGAACTTACAATCTGGAGAACATGGAAGGAAAGGCGCTCCATCGACCATGGAACTCCATCAATCTACGCAAGTACTATCAGTAGCAAACCCGAACGAGAAATTATGTGATAAAGCTTCATCAAGCTAAGAATAAACAAAAGTCATTTTTTTTGCCTATGCAACTATATTTATACTTATTCAGTTGGTAGCCTATGCTACCCAAGCGAGGGACAATGCCGACCAGCGCGTCCCCTAACTGAACGTTATTAATCACACAATGAATCACCACAAGCACAAATTTGACAAACATCATAGTGTTCCTTACTCTAAAAAACTTTACAAATTCATCAAAAGATAAAACTATTCAACCTCACGGAGGTCGGTAACAATGATAAGATTGGCAGCAGGAACAGGGGCAACAGGCATCTGGGCGTCAGGAACAGGACCCCCGCTGGATATTTCAAGTTCCCCTTCAGGTTCCTCGTCAGCGGCTTCGGTAACGGTTGGGGCATCATCTTCTCAAGTGACGTCCATCTCCACATCCTTAAACTTTGACAAGTTAAGGTAAGGATAGAGTCACCCCAACACTTTCAATGCCCGTGCCCTACCATTCTCATAGTCCTTGAAGCGTTCCATGAGATATTCAGTGGAGGATTGAAAGGCCTCCAAGGCTTAAGCCTTCTCCTCCTGAATAGTTGACTCAAGGGCATCCCTCTTTGCTTCCAATGCCGAAGCCACCTTCGCCAACAGACCCTCTGCCGCTATTTTTTTCTTCTTTCCTCTCTGCCCTCTCCTTTTCCAACTCTTCCCCCAGCGCCTTTGCCCGGAACTCAACCTGTAGGAACCTTGTCTCTAGCGCCTTATGCCGTGCTTGGTAATCTTGAGCAGACTTGATGGCAGTGTCGAGATTCTTCTCCAGGTCCCGGATCCGCCCCTCCCGAACCTCTCTAAGGACCTCCCTCTCCTTTAGGCTAACCTCTGCAGCCCCCAACTTCGTCTCGACCTCTGCTAGTTAATTGGACTTAAGGGTAAAAATCTCTCGGGCCTCGTAAATATCATGATGGTTCTTCAACACCTGTCCAATCCCTAAACTATCCTCGTTACTGAATGCTCCACAGCATCCTCGGGAGACAATCGGTTAACGGGGTCCAGTGCACTGGACCCAATTTTCTCAAAAAGAAAAGAACATATCCACAGAATAAATGATCTGGAACTACATAAGGCTTCGTACCACCAGGGGCAGGAGTGATAATGAGTGGGCCCTGCCTGGAGGACTCACCACTCAAGCGAGGAGTCGGTACTCCAACGGAGTGGACAAGCGCGTTCGACATGGGCACGGTCGAAACTACAGGAGGTTGTCCGACATTGATTTGCACGGAAGGAGGCCGGTCAGACACTACCGAAGAAGGGAAAGTCACATTTCCCGAGGCACTTGCCCTCTGGGAGTTACGACCGTCGAGGGCATCCCTCGAGATTGAGAGGGCACGGTGGAAGAGGACGGTTGGGATTGAGCTGCGGCAGATGAGGATTCACCCCTCTTCCATTTCTTCCGAGATCCTCCCTTCCAACTCAAAAGGGCCCTCACTTGGGCTAGCTCCGAGGGATCCATACCTATAAAGATAAAGAAAATATCATTAACACCCAAATGAATAAGATGGAAACTACAACTGCAAACAACAATATACGACAATTACCACGGGGCAAGGGATAAGTCCCGCTCTGAAGAACGACAAAGGATGGAGCAGATACTTCACATCCCGAACTCCGTCAGACACCTTCCTCGCTGCCACTATTCTTTCATTCAGGATGCCTCTCAGGTGGGACCTAACTGTTGCCTTCCCCATACTGAAGGCCTGAGGGACATGAAGTCTGGAATCCAACTCTGGGCAAAATTCGTTCCCAGATATGAAAAACCACCTATCTCGGCGATCCTTATTGGATGATAGATTTCCAAGGATGAAATTTTCCCCATGGAGAAATGTCATATAATACCACCCTGAGGATTTATCTCTTCTCCTCAAGGTGTATAGTCTCTGAAATTCTCCAGGGGTTAGTTTTTCGTTCCCTATTTCTTTCCAGAGAACGCACGCCCCAAAGATCACTCACCACCCATTTGACATTAGCTGACCTGGGGCAATGTTGTATCTATTTAATACCCCGACCACATACGGAATCAATGGCAGACGAAACCCATGGGGGAACAAGAAATCATAAACTGCCACCTCACGCATTCGGGGGTTATCGGCCATTTCCTCTAGTCCCGGTAACTGAAAAATAATATCCTTCGGGACATTGTAGTCTCGTCGAATACTATACAGCTCTACCATTGTGAGAGTGGAAGGATAATTCTTGGGTGTTGGCCTAGATGAAGAAGAAGAAGAGGCTTACCCCTTTTTCCCTCTTTGGCGAAGACCATTCGAGGAAGAGGATTCAGGAGGGAGATCCTCCCCAATGGGTACAGGGGCAGAACTCGATGAAGATGACATGGCAAGAAAGGAAAGGAAAAAAAGGGAAAAGGACTTACAACGAAGGAAGAAGATGAAGAAGGAAGAAGCAGTGGACTCAGAGATTAAGGTTTCAAAAGAAGCGTAGCAGTAAAGAAACTCGAGATTTGGATATATATGCACAATCATCACACCCTCTGGCCCTTTCAACACATGCCGCATTCCCGTTCGATTTAAAAAATGAAAAGGCACACCGCATTAATGAAGGACACATGTTGGTTTCGCATTCATCCAGTAATGGCAAAAGACATTCGCATTTATGATTTAACGGTTCGTATGAGGAGAGATGTCCATTGTTTGTCTTTTCCCCTCTCTTTTCATAAGATGACAACTTTTTTATTCCCGCGCTGACGGTTAAGCATTTATTTGAGCCTTGTGATCAGCTTCTCTAACCATGCAATATCGGGACAAGGATTGGTGTAGAAAGCTTCTATGACCTATTTGACCTATTGTACGGGGCATGATCATCGATCGGTATTACTTCTCCAACAAACTATTCAGGAGCATTCGGTTGGTAACTGACCCATAATGCTCGGTTCCAACAAAGTCAATACTAAGGCTCATAATCACAAAAAGAAAACATGTTATTTCATCATCAAAATCGCGTTATAGAAAACCCCACGGGGTAAGTTACATTACAGAAGACACAACGAGTAGGTTACTTTCCAAAGATTCAAAGATTCAGTGAAATTATCACAAGGCACTGAAGAGCAAAAGAGGGAAAAAGAAGATCAAAAGAGGAAAAAAGAAGCTCAAGCTGAGCTATGCCTCCGTCATCAACCATGTCTTCATCTTCAACCTTCTTCCCCGACACCTCTTTCAGCATCGCTTTCCTTCCCGCTCTATCAAGCTTTGACCGTTTGGTAGCGAAGATAAGAAGAGACAAAGAGGCCCATGATGCAAGAGTTCCCATACTAGAGGCAGATAGCAGCCAAGTGTGGATGCCACATTATGAATCAACAACTTCCGTCCTCCAAGCATTATTTTTCCCATGAAGGGCAGATTGCTGTAAAGCGAGGAGTTTACGTCATTAATCGAGGATTTCCATCCATCCAGCCATGGTCCATGTTTGCTAGCCGCTACCAAGACATTAACCCAAATACGAATCTTTCGAAGGGTTAAGGAATCATCTTCACTCCGAAACTCAGAAAGGCATATGGTTATACGAAGGGCAGCCTGGTTATCTGCTCATCCAGATTGAACCAGGAAGAAAGCAAAGGGTGCCTTTTATAAATTTGGTGTGACTGTTTCATCTCCCGAGATTGCCTCATGTCGGCGCCTGGTTGACCACCATGCTTCGTCTTCTTAGTATAATAAATAAAGACAGGAAAACAAGGACATCCTTTTAATTCATCTCGAGGAAGCCCCTGCCATGTGGTGAACCGTTACTTGCTGAAACAACACAAAAATCGAGAGTCATCTCTTTTCCTAATCACTTGATCTTTTGCTCTCTTGCTCTCAAATCAATTAAAATTGGACTTGAGAGTAGGGGGGCTGACTGTTATGGGTTAATCCTAGTTGACCCTAAATTACATAGCTAAAGGCAGAGCGCGGTCGGAGGACTGACATCCTCAATCTCTGTAGCATGCTCGATCGCTAAGCGCTTAGTCAGCAATTTTTATCAACTTCGAGGCATTGCGTCGAAGCCTTCAGATCTGAAGGGGAGCTCGACTATTTATTAGGTTCGAGTGTTTACCCTTGCATATGTGTTCAGTTCTCGCTAATACCCGAACGGTCATTACCGAACGTTTGTCACACCATCGCACTCGGCTATACCAAATGCTTTCTCCCAAACGCTTGAGATTTGGAAAACGTCCTCCGCAAGTCACGGGATCTAATTTCTAGAAGCTACCAGGTGAGGTATTCACCTTGCGTAGAGAATCTCGCTTATTGCCTTAAAGGCAACCACGTATCTAGCCACAATGGTGGCCCATCTTGCGTAAGAAATCGTATCCATGTAGAATCAGAATCTTAGCCCAATACGGTAAGGATATACACTATAAAAAGCCCTTTACCCTATGAAGTAAGGTACACACAACACAATATACAATACATATAGCTTTTCCAAGCCTTCTTCACGATCACTGACTTAAGCATCGGAGGGCCATCAGCCGGCACCCTCGGCAGCAATCTTAACCCTTGGTGGTGTTTGTAGGTCTCATTAATCCAAACCTCTCATCTTCAACCTTCAATTAGAGGGCTAAGATTGAAGTTGGTCCCTGATCAACATCTGGTGATATGATTTAGTGTTAACACAAAAGAAAAGAAAGAATAATTAACTCTTCAAGAGAAAAGTGTCAAGCTCATAAAGTGATAATCGCCAATCTCATAAAGCGATAATTGTTGATAAATGCATCTGTTTATATCAAAGCATAGATCTAATAATCACATATCTAACCACACATATATAGGCCTGTGTTGTCACCCAGATGTGCTTATGAAGCCTTGAAGAGTGTTCAGACGGGAGGTTTTGCAACGCAGAATCCGTACAACCGAACAGAGGCAAAATGCTGTCGAAATTTAGTTTTAACACTTGATTTCATGTATCATTGTATCCTATTCTAGAATCAAGGGATGTAATGATGGAATGTAAAAGAGCCCTTATCAATAATAAACGATGATGAGTGCTTCTCTTTGCCTTTATGTTATTGGTTATTAGAATACAAATGATCCTCAATCTATCAAACAACATTTTGTTGTGTAAAAAAAAAACAATGGTCTTGATTTCAATATGGAGTCAGTCGTGTTTGCATTGCTTACGAAGAATTGTATAAGAACTTAAGGGTTCTTGTGGTGATGAAATGATGGTCTGACTAAGGTCTACTGAGAAAGGTATTGGTGATAAAGATAAGGAGATATCCAAGTTAAAAGGGCACAAAATAGAAAAGTGTAGAAATTATTGCAAGAACATCACTTGATAAAGATTGTAATGTGATTAATTATTAAATAAGAAAAATTACAAACCTAGTTAATGTGATTAATCATCAAATTTAATGATTTACAAAGAAATCTAGTTCAGAAAGGTATTTCATCCAAGGATAAAGAAGTGTTATCATGATTTAACATGAGAATTTAAACTATCATTAGATTTTAAATTTAAGCGCTTATTTCATATGACACTACACCAGGACTGGTTTTACATATATCAATTGTGTCATTGCAACACAATTTACTTGTATGATGACAATAGATGTAAAATTATGGGGATTAAAGATGTCCGCATCACTATGTGGATGATATAACATGTTAGTTGCATGTGTGTGATATTGTAGACACCCCACCCCAGGTTGACAAACTAATTAAGATTGGACGGCTAAGATGGATAGCGACCCGTACACCCACTTAAACCCTAACTCAATCCCAAATCCTAGTCCAAACCCCAATTAAACCCTAACTGAGTCCCAAACCCTAGTCCAAATCCCATCCAAACCCTAATCCAAACCTCAACCCATCCTAGAGCCACAATCCTAGAACCCAACTCGGCAAAACCCAAGCCAACTAGGTCAGCGAACCCTGCCCTAAAACCCTATAATTCACCAAGTCAACCCTGTGTGTTAGCTTTTCTAGTCAATTCTTCAAGTCAAACGCTTTGAGTCAACTCACCCGCTCAGACAACTCGGTCCCCACAACCATGTCAACTCACCTAATCAAGCCCACACCTAAACCACAGCCCAAGCCCAAACCAGGCCCAAATGAGGCGTGTGGGAGGGAAAGCTTGTTTATCTAAACTGAAGTCGGAGCTCTCCACACATGTGAGAGAGATCCCTGCCAAAGTTGAGCGCTAGCTGGAGGGGTGACGCCTACCAACTGGGCGCCACCCACGTGGCACCTCTGTCCCCTCCGAGACAGTCACGTATGGACCTCGTTCCCCTTCTCTTCTACCTCTCTGGTACGTGTGAGAAAGATCACATCTGACGATACCCCTCCCCATTCATACTATTTCAATCCTATCACACCATCCAGCCGATAAGATGTTGCCATGTGCCAATCTCAAATCTCATCCCTTGTAACCTATTTTGACCCCCATCTTACTTGGAATTGCAAGAATACCAAGGTAGGAGGCTATAAATATCCCCCTCCCCTTCTCATTTCAACACACAAACACCATCTCCCATCCCCCCAAGTGAGAGAGAGAACCCCCCTAGCCTTAGCCTAGCCCTAGTCCTAACCTAGTGTAGCCCTTGGTCTTGGCCTTAGCCTTAGCCTAAGCCCTAGCCATCCCTCTACCAAGGGGAGTGAGAGTGAGGAAGTGAGCCTAGCATGGGTTTGGTCTAATCCAACCCTAGCCCTACCCTCTTGAGCCATCCAATTTTCAATTTAAGCCACTCGATTGAATCCTTGTGACACCTCCGTCCATCCAACGTCCAACTTTAGCCAACTTTGTTTAACCTTGCATCAGCATTCGTGCGTCATTTATTCACTTCTCAATACCCCCTGCGTATCTCATCCATATATAGCACAGATCATATTGCATTATGCTGATTCGGAAAAGTATGCTCTGTGACCTGCTGATCTAATAAAATCTTGCCCATAAAAAATCCCGATTGGTACGCATAACATTCATACATAACATTTCATCCAGTCGGCTTGAGTGTATGCTCTGAGGCTTGCTGAGTAACTCAAATCTTGCCCATCAAAAACCCGAGTTGACGGGTCTATCCACCAACCAATACGTGAGTCAGGGACTGATTCGTCTTGTCGTGAGACACTATTGGGAAGTGAGGGTGCATTCCACACATCATACTCACACACAGCATACCATTACATTCCAAGAATCGCCAACCGATACATGAGTTAGGGATCGATTCGTCTTGTCCCGAGACACTATTGGGAAGAGAGGACTCATCAAAACACACCGTCATCCCCACACATTACATACTATCAAAGTGTAAGAACCAAAACTAATGCTCAGAATTTGTAAAATCCTGTGAAGTAAAGACCATACACATGTATGGGCAGAGTGGGTGCCTAACTCCTTCCCTCTCTATAACCGCAGTCCTTACCCCGAATCTCTGAACGCTAATCAATGAGTCATTCATATGACTATGAATCTTGGGATTCCTTCTCTTAAGCGTTTCTACAGGGTTTAGCCGACTATAGATTCGAGGTAATTGGTTAGTGGTGACTTCGGTCTTATATAATCCATTTCTAACACCTTGCAAATACAAACACCCACACCTGAAAGCCCTCGAAAGAGGCAAGAGCCACGTGGAAGCCATGATTTGATGCCCCCCGCGCAGAATCCAGTGTTCATAGATATGTACTAGACTTGATGATAAGTCTGTTGTCATTGGAAATTTTTAGATCATTTTATATTTTCTAATAAAAACTTTTGTAAAAGGAGTGGTGGTAGTTGCAATAAGAGAGTTGATGAGTAACTTATATACGCCAATTTATTAGAGATTATAGTTGAAAATGTTATCATTGCCAATGCTATTGCATAATTTACTACTATTTAGCACATGTGGTTAGGCCACAAGAGAAAGTAAAGATTGAAGGTACTTTTTTTTATATCAAAACTTACTATGAGTTTAAGATCTATTATCTAGATATTTGTGAGGATTACTTCTTTAGAATTTATTTTATCTTGTCAACTACCAAAAGTAAAGATGCTCTCGACTTGATTCATTCCGATACTTGAGGTGCTCTTATTGAATAATTAGAAGGCTCAAGGTATTTTTTTTTTTTTTTATCGATAACTTCTTTAAGAAGACATGGGTTTACATGCTTAAAAGAAAGAGTAATTCCTTTGCTTGTTTTACGAAGTTTAAAACTTTATTTGAAAATGAAAAGGAAAAAAAAGATTAAGTGTCTAAAAATATAAAATGAAGGAGAATACATATTGAAAGAATCCAAGAATTTTTAGAATGAGCACAACATTGGGTCATTAAGTGTCTTAGAATTGATGAGGTCTAGTAAGTGTATTTCTTGGCTATGTAAATGGAACAAATAAGTGCAAATTATGGGCTCTACTAAGCATAGTTTAATTATTATCTAATATGTCATCCTTAATGAAGATTGGATAAAAAAGCCTCTTCCTTTTTCATGCTTTCTTTGTAATTTAGGATTTCCAAGCAATTCAATTTAGCTTGTGCTTTTTAAAAATGCCACTAATTTATTTTGCATCTTAAAACTAAAATTTCTTAGTTGTTAGATAACTGATTTAAAGGCCTTCTTTTTACTAACTCTACTCAAGTATCATCCTGAGTGCCCCCTAGATGTTTTAAGGGGCCGCCAAGGTCACACCTTTGGGAAGGCTAGAATGCCATAGACTGTTTCCAGAAGATAAGTCATCTTGTTGTCCAAAAGATAAGTCATCTATCAAGGCTGTGAGAACTACTTTAAGATGAATCCCATCCATGTTCTAGTAGATCTTTTCTACTTGGGGAGAGAAAAAATCCTGGATGAGCACATTGTTAAATTCATCTTCTATCTCAAATTTGGCCATTGATAGTATTTTATCTCACTAATCATACCATAGATGTTGCCCTTGATTCCCCACTTTGCTTTAATCTTTAATCGAAACTTCTCCTGGGGGATACATCTTCCCACCAATGACCATTGGCATGGTTTGGATGAAATATCAACTACTTTTGAGGAAACAACTTCTAAGCCCCTTTTCAACACTAAACTAGCCAGAATAGAATTTGGATGCATGCACTATTGATGTGATGGAATGTATATGCATAAACACATGCATTTACTACTTGGGAAACATTTCTCTCTCTCTCTCTCTCTCTCTCTCTCTCATACACACACACACACACACACACACACACACACACACTTATAAGAGACATGCGAAGCCTAGTTTTCTTAGAGGTTTTAACTAGTGCCTTCTCTTAAGTGGTGTGTTGTTTATAAAAGAGGAAACATATGTAGGAAATACCAACGTGAAATTCCTTTATGATTCCTTGCACATGATGAGATAGTGCGAGAGAACTATTATTAATTTCTCTTATTTTAATAAAGATGAAAGCTTTTTGTTGTTGCCTCGTGAACATAAGAAGATTGTTAAACTATGTATATCCTCTATGCTTCTTTATCTCTTGTTTCTATCTTTACTTCTAGATTTTGTTTGACACTTTCTTGTCTTTTTGTTTGCTTGCATCAATTGTGTATGGTTATTTTTTTACAATAATCAGTATCAAAGCCAAAGGTTGAGAAGCCTTTTAGCAAAAAAGTTAATTTTGGCATTCATGTTGAATTATTTCAGACGGTTAGATAGAGTTCTCCCAAATTCAAGGCGTCGTAGTTCAGTAGATCCAATTACCTGTTGTGAAAAATGAAGATGATCAATGTAGTGTTAATAAAGAAAGGTTGTGCATTTACGAAGAAAAAGAAAAAAATCATATAGCAATAAAAGATAAGGTTCTTGAAACAAGTTGTAGATCTGATCTTCTTTTGCTAGATGATTTGATGCTTTTTAACGTGTCCGATATATGGGCTTTTGATTAGAGACTACTCCATTTAAGAATGATTCTTCCCTCCCTTCTTATGCTTTTCCTTTATGAATAATTATCTGGCATTCCTTATTCTCCTTTGAGAGCTCTAAGACTATTTATCCTTAGAGAAGAAATAACATCCTATAAAATGATCTTGTTCAATAAACAACCACATTTTCTTATCTTCAATTGATTGTCCTAGTTTGTTGACCTTCAATCATGCACATTTGTTTCCATGTTTGCACATATAGAAAATTCTATTCCAATCTTAAAGCACACTTAACTTTTAAGTCTGAACATATTTCATTTAGGAATATGATCAATAAAAAATTATTTGTAATATATTTAATATTTGCTAAATAAGATAGCTGATGGTGGTTAGATCTCCTACAACTAGGGTATAGTTGGTTCTAAAAGGGGATTCACCTAGATGGGCATTCTAGAGATATTAGATAAAGGGTTTTCCTGGAAATTCAAGGTTTAAGCTCTAGAGAATGTAAGAGATCATGCTCATCTTCAAATCGAGCTTGGAATGCTCATATAGAGTGATGAATCAAAAGAAAGACTGTATGAACTCAAATGGATCAGAGTATAAGAGAAGGGATTTGAGTTGTATTCATAAAGGCTCTAGCTCCATTAACCATCCATCAAATTGTAAAGGCCCTAAATGATCCATTATATAGAAAATGGAAGTAATGGATAAAAAATGGCTATATAACGGCTAGCCGTCAGTCAGACAGATAGCCCTGTTGGTTCGATCGATAGGAGACAAAGTCTTTGCAATTCATATCTGGGCCAAATTGGGTCTTGTTGGTTCGACCGATAGGTTAGTGGTTTTGCTGCCTAGTTGTTGTCTAGTTGTTGTCCATGGTTGGTTGGACCGACAACCTCTCAGGTTGAGCCGACAACCCTACTGAAACTCTATATACCTTGTTGAAAGTGTTCAATTTGATTCATAAGGCTTAGGATATGTAGACAGCCCACCTTCGGCTACATTGTTGGTAGAGATAGCTGGATGAATGGAGGACCATACTCCCAAATCCTAAGTCCAAACTCAGCCAAACTCACCCTTGTAAGCCCCAATCCATAGCCCAACTCAAGCCTGAACCCAGTCAACCCACCCTTAAACATCAGCCTGAAAAACCCCCCATAAGAAAAGCCAGTAAAAAAATCCTAAAAAAGTCAAACTCACTGTGTCAACCCACTGAGTCGACTCGCTGAGTCAACCCGTTGAGTCAACCCGCTGAGTCAACCCGTCGAGTCAAAACACCGAGTCAACCCACCGAGTCAACCCGCCGAGTCAAATCACCGAGTCGACCCGTCGAGTCAAATCACCGAGTCGACCCATCGAGTCAAAACAGCAGCCCCGAGAAACGACCGTACCACGATCTGGAAACCGAGGAACGTCCGTACGGGCGGCCCACAGCGAGCCGCCCAAAAATATTTACAGGTTCTGCCACTGCCCGTTGCTATAAATACCCCCCTCCCCTTCTCATTTCATAAGCCACTTCCCCTCTCTCCAGCCCGAGTGCGATCTGTCCCTCTACCCCTTAGCCCGTTCCTCCACCAAGGAGAGCTCGAGTGAGGAGAGCCTAGCCCTGGTCTAGCCTAGCCTGACCACTGGTCCAAGTCTCCAAAGACATCCAAGTCTTGATCCAGCCACTCGAAGCCAACCCTTGCGACACCTTCGTCCATCTAGCTACTCTTTTTCCAGCATCATCTCATTTGCATCTAGCATAAGTGCAACATTTATTTTTCTTCCAACCCCCCTGCTTCACTGCAAGCACTTTTATCATTCAAACACACAGCATGCATTCTGCATAAAGCACCTGTCAGTTTGAGCGTATGCTCTGGGCTTGCCTGTTAGTCGAACCTGCCCATCAGAAACTCTTACTGTTCAGACCTGCATTCATGTACATATCACTACAAGCACTTTGATCATTCAAACACACAGCATGCATCTCGCATAAAGCACCTGTCAGTTCGAGCGTATGCTCTGGGCTTGCCTGTTAGTGGAACCTGCCCATCAGAAACTCTTACTGTTCAGACCTACATTCATGAATCATGTCATCTATGAGAATGCACGAGGATTAAAACAGACTTTCAAGTAGTAGTCCGATTTTGTGAAGTAGAGACCGTACTTCGGTACGGGCAGTGTGTGGGGTGCTTAACCTCTTCCCACCCTGTAACCGTGATCCCTTACCTCGAATCTCTGGCCGCAGATCAATAGGAGTCATTTTAGAGGAAGGAATCTTCGGATCTCCTTCTCTAACGTTTCTACGGGGTCTAGCCGACTGTAGATTCGAAGTAACTGGCTAGTGGCGACTCTGGTCTTATATAAACTCATTTAAACACATCCAGCTTAACACGACAACCAAACAAAGCCCTCGAGAACGAGGCAAGCCAGTGGCACAAACGGCGATTCGCACTCACGCATCCGCATCCTCTCCTTCTTTTCCCGAAAGGGAAAGGGACGAGAACGTCGTGTGAGAGCGCGGAACGGCGAGCGTCCACAGAATCGCGACTCCACTGGGGATGAGCTAGTCCTACTAGTCATGATCCGACTTGAAAAACAGAATCCTTCCCGTACTTGAAAGTCACTAATCCTCATACAATCTCATCTGCATAGCATTCTACCCAAAACAAACAAAAAAATAGAAAATCCTAAAACCAAAAAAAAATATATAGAAAATCCCAAAACCCAAAAAGAGTATAGTCCTCACCATTGCGCCTCCTCGGGCTCAACGTGTTCGGAAACAACTTCCCTTCCGCAGCATAATCCGCACTCGGGCACAACAAGCCATGTCCGACCACGAAGAAGAAACTCATCTCTTCCCTGCTCTTGAGATGACCGAAGCGCAACCTCCAGCGCAACAACCAATTGAGAATACGCCAATCATACAGGAATTGGCACAAGGAATGAGAGCAATGCAAGAAATGCTCTTGCAATTATGCAAGCACAAGCCACCGCAGCAGCCAACAATCAGGTTGGCCCAGTTCAGCAATCTCAGCAGCCATGCCGGGTCCTTCCTGGCCTCCAGTTCAAATCAAGCACAACCATCGGAGTCTGCCTAAGACTACCGACAGCAGCCATCTCAGCCCTTCGCTATGGGGCATCCTCCTCAATACCTTCCCGTGACGACAGGGCCGTCTTAGAGCACTCCCATCGCAGGGACTTCCAGTCAGCTTCCAGTCAATCTTGCAAATAATAGTCTCAGTAGATCTCAGCATGTCCCCGCCGATGGGACACCTTTTCAATTTCAGCACATCCCCGCCGATGGAATTTCAATTCAATTTCCAGCAACAGGGACAGCACTGGCGAATGCCCACAATGGGGGTCAGTGTCAAGCCCACATCAATCAGCGGACAGTGGCGAATACCCAACAAGGGGGTCACTTCCCAGCATCTTAGCCTCTTGCAAACAGGAGCACTTTTCAATTCCAGCATATCCTCGCCGATGAGATTCTAGTTAATTTTCAGCAATCTTCAATTCAGCAAACTCCAGTTAATTTCCAACAATCTTCAATTCAGCAATCTCCAGTTAATTTCCAGCAAGTTCCAGTTCAACCTTTAGTACAGTCTCCAGTTCAGTTACCATCATTTCAAGCACAAGTTCATCAGAATCCAGTTCAGTCATCAAATCAATTTCAGCAACCCGCGGTTGCTTTTCAGCAAGCACATAGGGTCGAAGACATCGATCACTATGCCGAAGAAGAACGTGCCTTACTCCAAGAGGCACCAGTCGCTCGAACAGATCATTCAGGACTGGACGAGTTGCGGGAGCAGTTCCAGATCTTGCAAAATCAGCTTCAGTGACAACAAGGAACCGATCTACCTTCGACCAAGTTCAGAGACTTATGTCCTTTCCTCAAGTACCTCAAAACTTTGAGGTACCAAAATTCAAAAGATACGATGACAGCGGTTGTCCCACAGCACATCTCAAGGCCTTCTGTGGAGAGCTGAGTGCAATCTCAGGAAATGAAGGGGCCCTCATTCGTTTGTTCCAAAAATCTCTGAAGGGCAATGCCCTAGATTGGTACACCTCATTGGACTGCCACCGCATCAGGACGTGGGAATAGCTTTCCCAGGCTTTCGTCGACAGATTCGCATACAATCTCAACATGGCACCCAGAAGAGCCGACCTCGTAGCTCTCAAGCAAAGGAGTGATGAAACATTATCAGCTTATGTGGGACGTTGGCAAGCTATGGCAGCCAGAATGCGGACACCTATCGACGACGAAGAACAAATTTCTATGATTGTTCATTCAACATATCCTGGCATATCTGGATATCTTATCTCGTATCCATATGTGAATTTCTCACAGTTGATCCGTGCTGGAGAGTAAGTCGAAGCAGGAATCCGTGCCGGGACGATCTCCCCATGGCCTCATCAAGCCACTTCAGTTAAAAGAAACAGAGTGGAAGGAAGACCTATTGGGTATGGGAACGGAAACCGTAGCGGTTCTCCTCCCTGCCCGACAGAGGTAAACAACATCAGCACCACTGCTCAGGGTAATCAATACGCTCCCCCACAGAGACATCAACAGCATCAGCAGAGTCAGGTTCAGCACCAACCTCAGAGGTATCAACCACGACCAAATCCGCAACCACAGCCACAACCACCTCGACACCAGCAGCACTTCAGAGGAAACGGTCAATACCCATACCAGAATAGGCAGAATTACAGGGAGCTCAGGAAGTTCACTCCACTTACTCAGCCACTTAGTCAAGTCATGACTATGCTGGTACAAAAGCAGTTACTCACTCTGATGACACCTAGGTCTTCTCCTCATCCTCTGCCTCCAAACTAACGAGAAAATGAGTACTGTGCCTACCATCAAGGGCGTGGCTACACCACTGATCGATGCTTTACTTTGAAGGATGCCATACAAGATCTGATCGACGACCGAAAGATCGTACATCTTTGTCCTTGGGACTCCCGCAGCAGCTTCCACCAACATTCTTCAGAATCCTCTGCCTCAACATCAGACGGACCCCAGTTCGTCTCGAGGCCCCACCGTCAACAGCATAGAAGAAGGAGAAAGCCTCGATCGCTTCTTCTCCCCCATCCAATCCATTCATGCCTACACTTATGGGCCGACAAATCCTCCTCCGATCTTGCAAGGGGCAAGTCCCTTTCTCCCTCCAGTCTCCGAGCCAGTAGTACTCGAAGGAACACTTCCATATGATGTGCCAGTTGTTCATGGGGCATCTTACGGCCCCTCATGTTGGGAACCAATCGTCCTAGAAGGAGCACAATTATACATCGAGCCCACATACGAACCTGTCGTCTTACAAGGGGCAATTTCAGCACAGGAACAATCCAATCCGCAATGGAGGGATTACACTCATCAGCAGCAAGAGCCCATTGTCTTGGAAGGAGATCCTCCAGTTGAGCCAGTCATATTGCAAGGGGCAAATCCCGTAGGCGTGTCAATCACACTACGGCAGCTGGGACGAACAGAGAAACCTCCTGCCATATCAAGAGGACCAGTATTCATTCCATGGGAGCCTCCTGCTCTAGGAACGGTCAAGCCAGGACCGCGACCTTATGTGATCTATGAAGACAAGCCTCGATATTACTCCTTCAGCACAGGCAACAATGTAGTTCTCAAGGCAAAAGCTCTGTACGAGGAAGATCTGGTACCCACACCAGCACCATTGCAAGAACCGGTGGTCCTAGAAGGCAAAGGTGAAGAAAATTATAAAGAAGTCCCATGGCACTATCCAGAATGTGCGGAAGTGGGAAACATGAATCCCAATGGGCGTTGCATCCGAAGAGATAATCAAAACAGAGGAGATCCCAAAGGCGCTCTCTCAGGCCTCGGCAACAAAAATGAAGCCGTATATGATGTGGCGACTCAGCTCAAGTCAATCCCTGCTCAAATCTCAGTATGGGAGCTACTCTACACATCTCGCATACACCGAGAAATGTTTGCCAAAACCTTGAACGATGCTCACGTCTCCTCCGATACGACACCATAGATGATAGCATTGATGATTGGACAACTCCTGGCTCCGCGCGCCATCACCTTCACCGATAATGAGTTGCCACCGGAAGGACGCGATCATAGGCGATCCCTCAACATAGCCTTACGATACAAAGACCTCTGCGTCCCGCTGGTCCTTATCGATAATGGCTCAAGCTTAAACGTCTGCCCACTCAAGACTGCGGAACGTCTGGTAATAAGTCCTTCTTCATTCCGACCCAGCACCATATGCGTCAGAGCATTCGACAACACCCGCCGATCAGTGGAAGGGGAGGTCGACATAGAGGTACAGATAAGTCCAAAATCTCTACTATCACATTTCAAATTCTGGATATATCAGCCTCTTTCAACATGTTGCTCGGACGACCTTGGCTGCACAAGGTGGGGGCTGTGCCATCAACCCTGCATCAATGAGTGAAATACATCTGTGAAAATCAAGTGATCTCTATCCATGCAGAAAAAGAGCTCATCATTCCTTCCAATGCTGCTGCCACTGAACCAGACATCCCGGTCATCGATATCCAGCATTCTGAAGAAGACATCCCATTTCACAGTTTCGAATTCGAGACTGTGAACGCTATCGCCAATCCGAAACCGATAAGGGTGGACCGTGTCTTTTCGCCAGTAGAACGTCCGAGCCTCAAATACCGAATGAAGAATCACTTCAAGTCTAGAAAGATATCGCTGGTATATAATCAACGCAAATGGGGACTCGGATACAGGATAATCTTCATGGACAAAAGAACGAAGAAATTTCGGTGCTCACCCATCCAATTCGTCAAGTCAGGAGAACCTTGCAAAGATCCAGGAGGGAATCAACCGAGGGCACTACACAAAGGCCTCCCGATGAGCCTAGTTTGGGCCACGTGGCCCCTTATTCGATGGGATCAGATTCTCGAACCGTCTAAGCCTCCAGAAGAAGAAGGAAATGATGAAGATGAAGAAGGTAGTCAAACACAGCAGCTTTAGGACCAGGTTACTTTGACACCTGCTCCCAACCAGGAGCACAACCTGCCCTCTTCAATTCCAGCCAATCGGGGTACAACGTGCCCATCTCAGCATCAATCAACCAGGGGCACAACCTGCCCGCTTCAATTCCAGCCAGTCAGGGGCACAACTTGCCCATCTCAGCACCAATCAGCAAGGGGCACGACTCCCCTATATCAGCGTCAACAATCATCAGCCAGGGGCAGAAGCAGCCCATCCATTGGACCAAGAAAGGGAAATGGCCAGCCCTGGATTGGTCCGATGTCCAGATCCCAAACATGTGTCTCACTGTGGAACCAGACGAACCGCAATGCGAGGTAAGTGATCCGGGAGGGACTGAGTACGACTCAGATCTCGAACCCGACCAGCGAGAAATCATGGTCATTGGGCCAGACTGTGATTCTTCGCCTGAATCATCAACCCCCACCTCTTCAGGGGAGGAAGTGTGGGGTCCCGAATGGTCATCCGTTCCCCTAACTTTTGAATCAGCCAAAGAGCCATCTGAGGGCTCTGGCTTCCAAAAAAATGCATGTTTAAGCAGCGACCGGAACTTTAAAACAAGTTGGGCTCAATCATGGTCTGCAATGCCCACTTGTTCAAAGTCCCGCGAATTTCAAAAATCCAAAAAAATAAAAAACTTTCAAAACCCAAAAACATCTAGCATTTCCATTTCAGAAAAATCTCAAAAACCAAAAAACATTTCTTTTCCTGCATTTAATAGTGTGCAAAGTTCGTCTAAAGAGTCACATGAGTTTGAAGTCGAATCATATGATTTTGACATCGAATTAGACTTCGAGCTCATGGGTCTGGACGAAGCTCGGGATGAGGAAGATGATGATCCAGCTCCCGAACTAGAGGATCTCCTCAAAAAGTTCGAATCCAAAGCCAATGTTGTAGCCGATGATTTCGAGGTAGTAAACTTGGGGACACCTGAGATCCCTAGGGAAGTACGCATTGGAAAATCGTTGCCACCTGAGATGAAACAGAAAATGATAGAGTTCCTAGCTCCAAGATTGTCCAACTTCGCGTTCTCATATGAAGACATGCCGGGGCTCGATGAAGAGCTCGTTGTACACCATCTGCCAACCAAGGCAGATATGTAGCCAGTGAAACAAAAACTTCGAAGAATGAAGCCAGAATGGGCTCTGAAAGTCCGAGATGAAGTCATCAAGCAGTACAATGCGGGATTCTTGGTAGTCTCCAACTACCCTGAATGGCTCGCCAACATCGTACCAGTACCAAAGAAGGACGGCAAGGTTCGAATGTGCATCGACTTCCGAGATCTCAACAAAGCCAGTCCAAAAGACGACTTCCCTTTGCCACATATCGACACTCTGGTCGACAACACTGCTGGATACAAGGTCTTCTCATTCATGGACGGGTTCTCAGGTTACAATCAGATCAAGATGGCCGTCGAAGATCGAGAAAAGACATCGTTTATCACCCCCTAGGGAACTTTTTGCTACAGGGTAATGCCGTTCGGTCTGAAGAACGCAAGAGCAACATATCAGCGAGCAATGACAGCACTATTCCACGACATGATGAACAAAGAGCTTGAAGTATATGTGGACGATAAGATCGTTAAATCTCGCACAATTGAAGGACACTTTGAAGATCTAAAGAAGTTATTCAACAGATTGGAAAAGTACAAGCTCCGCCTCAACCCTCAGAAATGTGTCTTCGGTGCAATGGGAGGTAAGCTCATCGGCTTTATGGTAAGTGAGGATGGCATCTGTTAACAGTCAGATTTTGTAACTGGATCCTCCGGATGTTCACCTTCTCTCTAACAGATACCTTCCTCCGCCGGACCTGAAAGAAGACAGAAAGCAACTAAGGGTGGCTGGTGTCCAGCCGTTAGCCCTCCGATGCTTAAGTCAGGCCGAAGAAAGAAGAAGAATAACCAGGCAAAAACAGACCAGGGATTGAATATTGTGTGTACCTTTCTCTTTAATGGAGTCATCCCTTTATATAGATCTGAAGCGATCCAATCTGTTACGTAAGATATCGAAATCCCGCTGATTTCGTGTACGATACTGAGATCCCGCTGATTTCCTAGGTTAAGATCCTTATCCTTAAAGGCGAGATCTAACCCAATGACTTATTTTAGCAATCACGTTTCTTGATGGCAATCCCTTGAGATTCGGAACCACCAGAGAAGATCCCAAAATCGACCTATCCGGGCTGCTGGTAGGCGCAGTAGTAACGCTGATTGCTCTTGTAGAGCTGGAGATCGTAGTTGGAGTCATAGCTAGCGAAAAGGAAGGAGACGCCGACGGGGTGGAGACCACCGAACTAGGTGTAGCCCTGCTTGGTGTCGTAGAGGGATTGGACAAGCTGCTTGACGGGAATCGAATGCTAGGTACTGAAGGCTTAAGGGGTGTCGCCACAGAAAAAGCTGTTCGTATGTTGGAATATGGTCGCGAGTCCTAGTGCTCGCTCATTCGGATGTAATCCTTTTCACTGACTTGTGAGAAGGTCTGCTCGCAGATCGAGAAGAGAATCTCTGCTTTGCTTTATCTGACTATCGGCTATGGGAGCTCGATGCCTTGTGAATAGATGCTCCGTATTTGTCCATCTGCGACTCTCGATCAGCTTATCTCGAGAGTCGAATGGGTGTCCCGTACTTACTCATTCTGCGACTCTCGAGCATATGATCTCGAGAGTCGAGTGGGTGTCCCGCGCTTATCCAGTCTACGACTCTCTCTCAGATGACCTCGAGAGTCCAATGAATACTTCCGTATTTACCCGATCTGCGACTCTCGATCAGATGATCTCGAGAGTCGAATGGGCGTCCGTGTACAATCTTAATAGCTGAGTTGATCTCCATTATTTTGCCTATAACAGATGCCCCCCAAGTCCTTGCCGCCAAGAATTTTTAAGGGAAGGACTTAGCTCTCTACCACACGTAACCGCCCGCTGCCTTCATCGAGAACGGAACCTCACATGATGGGCTGGAATTAATGAGCACCAGCTTTCCGCAGCCTTTCCGCAGACAGAAAATGAAGGGGAGCTGGCCACGTGTTTGAGGAGTTAATGGGCGTGCCTGCTCGAGTGCTGCGCCGAAGGAGGGACTGCCACGTGCCATCAGATGCGGCGGAATGGTTGCCTATAAATATACGGAGTCCGCCATTTCTCTGGTTTTCTATAGAAGCTCTTCGAAAGGAATTTTTTGCAGTCTTTTCTCAGTCTCCTTCCTCCGGCGCTCCTTCTCTTCCTTTCTTTTCTGGGTATAGGCCTTGGTTCTTTTCTTTTTCTTAATCTTCTTAAAAACCCCTTCATGGCTGGGAACTCTGACGAGACCACCGTTCCTCTAGGCGATGCCACCCCGGAATCCTCTGCTTCTAGCAGTGCGAGGGTTCCGGCAGGGAGATATACAGCAGCCGGATATCCTTCTGTTCTATCGGAGGACCGGCTGGCTGAGTTACGGGAGAGATACCTGATCCCCGACTCAGTCGTTCTCCGATTGCCCGGAGACGGAGAGACACCAGACTCCCCCCCCCCCCCCCCCAGGATGTGTAGCTTTCTATGAGTATCAGCTCATCCTGGGGGTACGCCTCCCACTCCATCCTTTCATACGCGATGTTCTCCGGTGTTACAAGATTGCCCCCGGGCAACTCATCGTGAATGGATGGAGGGTAGTTCTAGGCTCCTTTGCCCTCTGGGCTCAGGCCGGCAATGGGGAGCTTACGGCGGAGGAGTTCCTCCGCATGTTCCGTCTGAAGAAAGCACATTCCAGCGAAGGCTGGTATTACCTGTGCTACTGGCACCGGGATAACTTCGTGTTGGGGAAACCCTCCTCGAACTATCCCGACTCGAGAAAATGTTGGTTTTATGCATCCGGGAACTGGGAGTCTGCTTCTTCCAGGGGCCCAGGAGTAAACCGCTTTTTTTGTGAAGGTAGGCACAATCCCACATTGTGCAGTTTTCTCCAGTTTAAGTTTTTAGGGTTTTACTTCATTCTTTGACCCTTGTGCTTGCAGGTATCCCGGCCTTGAGAAACCAAGTTTGAAGGGAGGGATCAACGAGAAGATAGTCAAGGTGTACAAGGTGCCTGTAGGTGATAGGCACATCGAGGCTTGCCTGTCTCCCTCGCGACTTGCAGCAGCGGGCCTAATATCCAGAGGAGAAGCTGAGATGACGAAGGCAGGGGAGAAGAGGGGTCTGCTGCCCCGACTGAAGGGCACGAACTCCAAAAGGCAGAACCTACCGAACCATCTCAGCCACCCGTTCGTAAGGGTAGTGATCAACCTACCCCTCTCGCGAGCACGGCGGGGGCTCCGGCTGGGCCCAATATTCCCTCATTGGTGGTCGCACCTGGACCGCCAGTGATTAACATTGCTGATAATTCTCCGGATGGGGCGGGGTCCGGCTGCCCCCCAGCTGATGAGGCTCGAGAGCAAATAGAGCCTCAAGAGCCGGCTCCTGCTCGCGAGCTGATCCCTGCTGCCGAGCAGGGACCTGCTCGCGAGTCGATGCCCCCACCTCGCGAGCCGGCTGGGTTGGTCGTTGCCCAACCGTCCGGGAGTGGGACATATTCTATCCCCCGCCACCTCCATCCAATATGTAAGTTCTTGTTCGAGAACGTTCCCCCCCAAGCCTTCGGTTCTCTTCCCGAGCCAAGCCCTGAGAACCTTTTCCTCGAAGCGGGGGTAAGGATGGTTCAGGTAAGACCTTGTCAAGGCCCTGCTTTTATCTGTTGTTACATTCCAGAATACTCTCTCACATTCTCCGTTACTTTTGCAGGGCTTAGATCTTATCCTGCGAACGAGGCGTGATATCGTTGCCGCCCGTCGCGTGATAGATGAAGCTGAGGGGAAGAGAACTGCCTTGGAGAAGGCAGTTCAAGGAAGGGATCAACTCCTCAAGTCCCATGAGGCAGTGATCTCCAAGAGAGATGAGGAGATCAAGATCCTCATAGAGAAAGTCCAAGTTTTGACCGAGAGGTATCAAGCTTTGGACTCGAAGTTTGCGAAGCTCGCCAATTTGAAGGAGAAGGCAGAGAGAGAGAAGGAGATCTTCCACCAAGACAAGATCTCGTTGGAGGAGCGGCTTGCGGAGGCCAGGTCGCAGCTCAAAGAAGCCAACGAGAACCTAGAGAAAGAGCGCTCCGCTCTCGCACAGCTCAAGGACGACTCGATCCACTGGGACGAGGAGAAAGTCGCCCTTGTAAAAATGCTCTCGGAAGAAGGTCCTTGGGCAATTTCCGAGTTCCGGAATTCGCAGCTATATGATGATTGTTAATGTCAAATTTTGTGACAGGATCCTCCGGACGTTCACCTTCCCTCCAACAGGGATTTTCTCCGTCAAACCTGAAAGAAGATAGACAGCAACTAAGGGTGGCTGGGGTCCAGCCGTTAGCCCTCCGATGCTTAAGTCAGGCCAAAGCAAGAAGAAGAGTAGCCAGGCAAAACGGGACAGAGATTGAATATTGTGTGTACCTTTCCCATAATGGAGTCGTCCCTTTATATAGATCTGAAGCGGTTCAATCTGTTACGCAAGATATCGAGATCCCGCTGATCTCGTGTACGATACTGAGATCTTGCTGATTTCGTGGGATAAGATCCTATCTTTAGAGACGAGGTCCAACCCAATGACTTATCTCAGCAATCACGTTCCTTGATGGCAATCCCTTGAGATCCGGAACCACCAGAGAAGATAAGCCCAAAAACCGACCTATACGGGCCGCCAGTAGGCGTAGTAATAGCGCTGATTGCTCATGTTGAGCTGGAAGCCGTAGTTGGAGTCATAGCTGCCGAAAAGGAAGGACGCCGAAAGGACGGAGGCCACCGCGCTGGATGTAACTTGCTTGGAGCCGTCGAGGGATTAGGAGAAGCTGCTCGACGGGAATCGGGTGCTGGGACTACGAAGATCGTCCAAACCAAAAATAAGGACTCATGATTGCTCTGATTCGGGAGCTACTCGTGTCAGGGCTGCTCGCATCCGGGAGATGCGACCCCTTCTGGCGAGCACGAGCCGAGCTGCTCACATCTGGGAGATGCGACCCCTTCTAGCGAGCACGAGCCGATCTGCTCGTATCCGGGAGATGCGACCCCTTCTGACGAGCACGAGCCAATCTGCTCGTATCCGGGAGATGCGCGACCCCTTACCGCGAGCACGACCTGGACTCCTCGCATTCATATTGCTGCGATCCTTCACTTCTCGCCAGACTATATTTGCCTGCAACAGATGCCCCCCAAACCCTCGGTATTGAGGAACTATGCCAAGGGTTTGCTATTGCTGACAACTGGGTGCTGGGAGACAATCGCGCATGATTCACTTAACGTGCTTCCGCATTTATGATGGCCAGCTTTCGCGCAGCTTTTTCTGCAGCCAGAAATGAGGCGTCGGGTGCCACGTGCCTCCGTAATTAATGCTAGCGTCCGTTCGTCTGGTGTGCCGGATGAGAAACTGCCACGTGTCAAGCAAATCAGACGGGATGATTGCGTATAAATACCGGACTTAGAAAAAAATTCCTTCATTTTCAAATTTTCTGCTGCGGGCTATCTGCTTTCTTCTTCTTCCTTTGCTCCTGGTGCGAAAAACCTCTTCACAGAGGTAGTCTTTCTCCAACTTTCTCCCTTCATCTTTGCTCCGTTCATCTTTCTTTCTTGCTTTTCTACTTGTGATGGAGGGATCCTCCGATGAAGAGATTGTTCCCTTGGGAGATCATACCCCTGATTCTTCCGAATCCAACAATGCCAGAGTGCCGGCTGGGAGATATTCTGCCTCCGGCTATTCTTCCATCTTGACAGAGGAGAGGCTCTCTAACCTTAGAGAAGCATATAGAGTCCCAGACTCTGTTTTATTTAGATTACCTGGGAGAGGGGAGACAGCCGATGCCCCACCACCAGGGTGTGTGGCTTTTTATGAATATTTTTTTAAAGTAGGCGTTCGTCTTCCCCTTCACCCTTTTATACGGAACTTCTTCCGTCTCTACAAGATTGCCCCGGGCCAATTAGTAGTAAATGGCTGGCGGGTACTCCTGAGTGCTTTCGTCCTCTGGAAGCAAGCGGGTAACGAGGAGTTAACCGCTGAGGAATTTTTAAGGTTATTCCAGCTGAAGAAGGCGCCAACTAGCGAGGGTTGGTACTACCTATGCTTTTGGCACCGGAATAACTTTATTTTGGGGAACCCTTCTTCCAACTGCCCGGGATGGAGAAAGAAGTGGTTCTATGTCTCCGGCAACTGGGAGTCCGAAATGGGCTCCGACCCCAAAGGCCATAACGTTAATCGCCATTTTGGCGAGGGTGGGTCAAGTGCTTGTTTATTTGTCCGACAGAAACAATGGCTTTGCTACATCGACGATTTAATGAACCTTCTTTTTTGCTCATAGGAATCCCAATTGGTGCGAAACCGAACCTGCGAGGAGGACTCAACGAGAAATTGGTTAGAGTCTATAAACTCGCTGCGACCGCACGTCACGTCAACGTCGTATTAGAGCCTCGTCATCTCTGTGCAGCGGGTCTCATCTTCCGAGAAGAGATGACGAATGTCGGAGACAAGAGAGGCGCACTGGGGGTACTTCCCCGTCTGAAGGGCACAGCCTCGAAGAGGCAAAAGAAGACTGCCGGGGGTCCTTCTAATGCGCCTGCTCCCGCAGAGGGGTCTACTAGCGGACCTCAAGCCGCCTCGGGGGGGGGGGGGGGGGGGGGGGGGGGTCGCTTCCACTTCTCGTACGACCGCGACCCCTCCGGTCAACGCGACCCCTCTCTCCACCGTGCCCCCTCCAGCTGACCTACCTCGCCCGCCAATTATCGAGGTAGCCGACAACTCACCGAAAGGTGATCGGAGAGGGGGAGGCCTCCCTCAAAAGGGGGCTCCAAGCGAGCCTGCTGCTCGCGAATCGCTGATGCCCCGCCCCTGGCGCCGCGAGTGCTAGCGAGTCGGGTCCCAAGGAGATGGTCGTAGCCCAGGCTTCGGGCTCGGGAACTTTTGTCATTCCTCCACATTTGCATCCAATATGCGAATTTATGTTTGACAAAATTTCCCCCAACTCCTTCGGAAGCCTCCCTGAACCAAGCCCCGAAGCCCTCTCCACCGAAATCGGGGTGAGATTGCTGCAGGTAACTAACGCTGCACTATTTATATTTTTCGTCATTGATATGGTGGGTTACTTTAATTTATCTCCTCTCTCACACGCATTTCTTTTTATAGAGCTTGGATCTCACACTTCGAGTCAGGCGTGACATCGAAGCAGCCCACCGCAGCGTGGAGGATGCGGAGAAGAAGAAGAAGACAATGGAAGCTGAGGTCCAAGGGAGGGACCGTTTGGTGAAGGCCTTGGAGGTTCAAATTACCAAGCTGGACGAAGAGAAGAAGATTCTCCTTGTCAAGATCCAATCCCTGACTGAGCGCTTTCAGTCGGTGGACCTCCAACTAGCAAAGCTTCAAGAAATCCATACCAAGAGCGAGAAGGAGAAAGAAATTTTTCGCAAGGATAAGGTCCAGCTTGAAGAATGGCTCAAAGGCGCTCGGACCAAGCTCGAGGAGACCCAGAAGAAGCTCGAGGAGGCCCAGCAGCAGCTTCACCAGTTGAAGGATGACTCCATCCACTGGGAAGAAGAGCGAGTGGCCCTCGTTCAAATGGTATCTGATGAGGGTCCTCGCGTAGTTCAGGAGTTCCGGACTTCTCAACTTTACGATGAGGAGCGATATGAAGCATATATCGCTGGTACGCGATTTCGCGGTCAGAGTCATGCAGCTGATCGCTCCAACTTTTAACGTTGAGGAGTTCGACAGAGTGGCATTCGAGGTTGCAGCTAAAGAACGGGCTGCCGCTGAGAACGAAGTCACCGGGGCAACAGATGCCGCTCCTGCTCCTGAGGCAGGTCCTGAAGCTGAAAGCCGCGAGCCTGCGCAAGATGAGGATGACCGACCTTGACCTTGGCAGCTTCCTATGTCATGTATTTTTTTTTTTTTTTTTTACTTTTGAGAAGAAATCTGTAATGGTCTTGACCTTTTGGTCATTGTTTTAATAAACATTTATTCCTTCAATGTTGTGTATTTTCATCTTCCATTTTTGCTTTTTTGCTTTGTGTTGACCCCATCCGACTCATCCGAGGATGCTATCCTTTATCCGAGTAGGAGCTGAGCTGCTAGCATTAGGAGTATGACCCCTTAATTCGAGCACGAGCTGCGCTGCTCGCAGTAAGGGTACGGGCTGCGACCCCTGAATTTGTGCACGAGTTGCTCTGCTCGCATTCTGGAAGTGCGATCTCTTTTACCAGTGCGAGCATCTAATTCATGAAAAGATGAATTAGACTCAATCCGGGGGTCGTGTGACCGTGTCCGCGTTAAGATAGACTGATCTATCGATTGAGACTTTGATTCTACCAAGGGTAGAAGATTGGTTAAGAAAGCACGTATGCTCTCTTCGGGGCTGTTTTTAATCCATAAATGGAGAAGCAACCAATTAATAACAACTTCAATCCTACCAAAGGTAGGCAATTGGCCAAGAGAATGTGTATATTCTCTTTGGAGCTATTCGAGTCTAAATAAATGGAATAGCGACCAAAAGATATCTTCAACTTTATTCATAAAATGTTGTTATGAACTATATCAAATCTAGGGGAAGTATTGTAGCAAATGCTCCACGTGCCAAGGGCGACGCACGGGTCTACCCTGCATGTCTTCAAGATAATAGGTACCGGGTCGCACAATCCTAATAACCCGATAAGGGCCTTCCCAATTTGGATCCAGAGAACGAGAAGGGACTCCAAGCTTTTGTCTTAGGACCAAATCTCCAAGCTGGAAGGATCTAGGCCGCACCTTCGCATTTCGATAACGAGCAATACGTTGTTGATATGCTGCCGCTCGTACTTGGGAGGCGTTTCTACATTCTTCCAAGAGGTCGAGATGAAGGCGAAAGTCTTCCTGATTGCTCGCGGGGTCATATTGCTCGATCCGATACGAGGGCACTTGAATTTCCACTGGTACTACTGCGTCGACATCAAATGCTAAGGAAAAAGGGGTCTCACCCGTTGACGTACGAGTGGTAGTCCTATACGCCCATAATACTTCTGGTAGAAGTTCTGGCCATTCACCTTTGCATTCACCAAGCTTGGTTTTTAAATGGTGCTTAATGATTTTGTTTACTGCCTCGACCTGCCCATTCGCCTGAGGATGATATGGAGAAGTGCGGAGATTATGTATCTTCCATTTTTCACAGAATTCATCAAAGGCTGCGTTGTCGAACTGCGTTCCGTTGTCGGTAATTATAGTGTGAGGAAGTCCGAAACGGTATATGATATTTCTCCATATGAACTTAGTGGTTTGTTTCTCAGTAATTTTGGCTAATGGTTCTGCCTCGGCCCATTTGGTGAAGTAATCAACCGCTACAATCGCGAACTTATTTTGTCCCTTCCCCATGGGTAAAGGCCCGATGATATCGACCCCCCACTGAGCGAAAGGCCAAGGACTGTCAACTGGAGTCATCCGTTTGGAAGGTACATGGGGTATAGGTGAGTATCGCTGGCACTTGTCACATTTTTTAGAAAATTCAATTGCATCTGCTTTCATAGTAGG
The DNA here is from genome assembly GCA_003013855.2 of Liriodendron chinense. Classification (NCBI taxonomy): domain Eukaryota; kingdom Viridiplantae; phylum Streptophyta; class Magnoliopsida; order Magnoliales; family Magnoliaceae; genus Liriodendron; species Liriodendron chinense. The sequence goes on from ML058389.1 coordinate 1,458,272, forward strand.
CCAATAATATCCTTGCCGCATCGCCTTATATGCTAGGGATCGCCCCCTGGGGTGATTACCACAAGCCCCCTGGTGTACTTTGTCTAGAACATGAAGTGCTTCTTCTGGATGAAGACACCTTAAATAAGGCAAGGAGAAACTTTTTCGCAATAATATTCCGTCTTGCAAGGTGTACCTGGAAGCTCGAAGCCGAATTTGTCTTGCAGCTTTCTTGTCGTCTGGTAGATATCCGTCTCTGAGATAAAGGATGATGGGATCCATCCAGCACGGAGACGATTGTACCGATATTACTTGCTCAAGAGCCGATTGGTCGATACTTAGGTTCTGACGATGCTCGATGGGGATCGAGTGTGCTATCTCAGATTCTGGTGCAGAAGCGAGCTTAGCCAGTGAGTCGGCAAGTTGGTTCTTCTCGCGAGGAATATGAATTATTTCATAGGTCTTCAGTTTTGCGAGCAGGATGAGTACACGAGACTTGTATAAGGCCATCCTTTCTTCTTTGGCTTCAAATTCACCAAGAACTTGGTTGACAATGAGCTGGGAGTCGCTATGAATCAACAGATTTTGAATTGCAAGGATAATGGCTAGTTCGAGGCCGACGATCAGGGCCTCATATTCTGCTTCATTATTTGAGATGTGAGAATCGAAACGTAGAGCATATTGGAAATGCGACCCGTCAGGATCCACTAAAATCAGGCCTGCTCCGCTACTAGTGGCCCGCGACGACCCGTCCACGAAGAGTGACCAAGGAGGCTGGTCGCTGGTCATGGTATTATCATCAGGAGAGTATGTGAATTCGGCGATGAAGTCAGCCACGGCCTGCCCCTTAACTGCGGTTCTAGGACAGAAGGAGATATCGTGCTCGTTGATCTCGACTGCCCATTTAGTTAACCGTCTGGAAGCCTCAGGTTTTTGAAGGACTTGTCGTAGCGGATGATTTGTCGGTACTAAAATAGCGTGGGCTTGAAAGTATGGTCGCAGTTTTCGAGATGCCGTGACTAAGGCTAGTGCCAGTTTCTCCATATCAGAATACCTAGTTTCTGCATCAACCATTGCTCGACTGATATAATAAATGGGCCTCTGCACCCCGGAATCTTCGATTATTAAAGCGGCACTAACGGCCGTAGTGGACACAGAGAGATAAAGAATGAGTTGCTCATGTGCTACAGGTTTAGATAAAATGGGGGGTGTGCTCATGTATATCTTCAATTGTTGAAAGGCTTCCTCACATTGTGGCGTCCATTTCCAATCAGACTTGGCCGTTGCATGAAGGAGTTTGAAGAATGGTAAACATTTGTCTGATGCTCGCGAGATGAACTTGTTTAACGATGCGATGCGACCAGCCAGACGCTGGACGTCCTTCAGAGTGGTGGGGGATTTCATCTCTATCAATGCTTTTATTTTCCCAGGATTAGCCTCAATTCCGCGTTGGCCAACCATGAACCCGAGAAATTTCCCTGCAGACACACCGAACGCACATTTTTCTGGGTTCAATTTCATTTGATACCTCCTCATTAGGTCGAAGGCTTCTCGAAGATCAGAAATGTGGTCATCTTCTACGATGCTTTTCACGAGCATGTCGTCAACATAAACTTCCATATTCCTACTGATTTGAGCAGTGAACATTTTGTTTACAAGACGTTGATAAGTGGCCCCTGCATTTTTAAGACCGAACGGCATTACCTAGTAGCAATATAATCCTCGGTCTGTGATGAAGGCGGTATGCTGGCTATCAGGTGGGTGCATCGTGATCTGGTTGTAACCAGAATAAGCATCCATAAAGCTAAGCAGAGCGTGTCCAGCTGTTGAATCGACCAACTGGTCGATCCGCGGCGTCGGGAAGCTATCTTTGGGACATGCTTTATTCAAGTCTGAATAGTCGACGCACATTCTCCATTTGCCATTAGCTTTCCGGACGAGAACCACGTTCGCGACCCACTCTGGGTAGTCAACTTCTTTTATGAAATTGACCGTGAGTAGCTTTTCAACTTCAACTTTGATCGCCATTTGCCTCTCTGCAGTGAAGGCTCATCGACGCTGGTGTACGGGTTTATGCTTTGGATCGATATTGAGACGATGCACGATGACGTTGGGGTCGATGCCTGGCATATCTTTATGAGACCAAGCAAACACGTCCTGGTATTCAGTGAGGAAACGGATCAAATCTTCGCGGTGGACACTGGTTAAAGAGGATCCAATGTACACGATCTTAGACGGGTCGTCTTCGGTCAGATGAATCACCACTGTTTCCTCCCCAGGAGTTCCTGACTTAAGAGCGTTTTCTCTCGGATCCAACGAGGTGTTGGAGGGAAAGTTAGGTGAACCTTGTGCTATCTCCATAACGGGTGTCGCTTGAGCCTTCCTTCGATCTTGGAGGGCTATCTGGTAACAAGATCGTGCCTCCTGCTGACTTCCTCGCACGACTCCGATACCATTTGGGGTAGGAAATTTAACACACAAATATGAAGGATGCAAGGCCGCTCCAACCTTAGTAAGAGATGGCCGCCCCAAAATGGCGTTATACGCTGATTTTTTATCCACGACAAGGAAGTTTATGAAGACGGTGGTCTTCGCTGGACTCTCTCCAAAAGTTACTAGGGAGATCGATACTTCCTTCAGGTGTTACTACCTCACCTCCGAAGCCGACTAGGGGGGTCGAAACTGGCTTGAGTAGGCTTCTGGCCAGTGTCATTTTGTTGAAAGCCTCCAAGTATAGAATATCGGCTGAGCTACCTGTATCCACCATAATTCGATGAGTCAAATAATTTGATACCTTTAATGTGACTACAATGGAGTCTTCGTGACGGAAGTGAATTCCCTTTGCATCTTCGAGAGTGAAGGAAATTGGAGGATGGTTGGTTTTTGACGAGCTAGACGTCTGTTCCAACCAGTAGATTTGCTGGGGTTCTCTGGATGCCTTTCAAGCGTATGCTTTTCTTGAAGCTTGAGAGTCACCCCCGCAAGCTGGTCCCCCGACGATAGTGCGAATTTCTCCCGTGGGCTCAGCGTCCTCTTGGTCAGTTTGATGATGAGGCGGTTCCTTTTGGCGAGATGAGGTCTTCGCCCTTTCTGGTGATCGATTTTTACAAGCAACATAATCCTGGAGATGGCCTTTTCGAATAAGGGCTTCAATATGGTCTCGTAGAGAGATGCAGTCCTGGGTCCTATGCCCGTGATCTTTGTGGAAGTAATAGAACTTGCTCTTGTCTCTCTTCTCGGGATCGGATTTGATCTTTGCAGGCCACTTTACATATGGCTTGTGTTTAATCTCCATTAGAACCTTTTCATGAGATCGATTAAGAGGAGTGTAGTTATGATATTTACCGGAGTAAGGCTTCTTGGGAGAACGATCGCGTTGATCACGACGATATTTTTTATCTGCAGAAGAGGTTCCCTCTGGCTTGCATTTCTTACCCTGTGCCCCATGGCGTGTCAATGCGACTTCTTCTGCATTGATGTACTTCTGAGCTTTGGCTTGGAATTCTGCCATAGTTTTCGGTGGGCTTTTATCTAAGGCAAACCTAAATTTCTCGCTCGTTATCCCTGCTATGAGGGCTGCGAGCCCTTTTTCCTCGGTATAACCTTCAGTTTGAACGGCTTCAGCGGTGAATCATACTGTGAACTCTTTTATCGTTTCCCCATGCTGTTGTTTTAGATTCATTAGATGGGAAGCTGGCTTCTTGACGCGGATGCTTCCCATGAATTGAGAAAGGAATATCTCCAATAACTGAGAAAAGGAGTTGATGGAACGAGGCTTTAATCCTTGGAACCACGTACGAGCTGCCTCCTTCAATGTTAGGGAAAAAGCCCTACACATGATTTCTGAACCATATCCCTCCAACTCCATGAGGGACCTGTATGTTTCCAGGTGTTCAAGAGGGTCGCCAATACCTGTGTACGGGGTGATAACAGGCGTTCGATACTTTCTGGGTAACGGGGCTTCCATAACCTCGCTGGTGAAGGGGGATTCGGATTGATGAATCGCTGCCATGACTGCAGATGGTCGATTTGCCTGGTATCGCTGTTCCATGACATCAAAACGATCATGGATTCTTTTGAGATCTCCTTCCCATGGTAGGGTATAGCTTGATGTTTCGGCGGTGGAGCCCTGCTGGTTGAGGTTGTCGAGACGAGCTAGAATGTATAGAATGTGGAGACGGCACAGGGGGATGGCTGCCAAGTGGTAGGACCTGTGGTTCGTCCATAGAATGTCTGGAAGCCACCGGTATGGGTTGCGGTGGTAAACCTTCGGAGGGTTATCTTTGTGATTCGGGGAAATGCTGATCAAGCCGATTCGACAGGGCTTGAACTCCGGCATTTAGAGTCAGAAGAGTGTTTCCGAGGAAACGCAAGACATCGTCTTGATTTCCAAAGGCCTCCAATAATGGATTTGTTGATGGCATATTTGGGGCTCCTTGAGGGATATTCGTCGACGTGGGTGGAAGAGCAGGTATGGATTCCGTCTCATCGGGCGGAGGTGGTGCCTGCCTTGAAGTCGAAGGATGAACAGCCTTTTTAGGAGGCATCGCGGAAGGATTTTGGTCGGTAGAATGATTGATTTTGATGATCAAGTCGTTCCCACAGACGGCGCCAAACTGTTAATGTCAAATTTTGTGACAGGATCCTCCGGACGTTCACCTTCCCTCCAACAGGAATTTTCTCCGCCAAACCTGAAAGAAGATAGACAGCAACTAAGGGTGGCTGGGGTCCAGCCGTTACCCCTCCGATGCTTAAGTCAGGCCAAAGCAAGAAGAAGAGTAGCCAGGCAAAACGGGACAGAGATTGAATATTGTGTGTACCTTTCCCATAATGGAGTCGTCCCTTTATATAGATCTGAAGCGGTTCAATCTGTTACGCAAGATATCGAGATCCCGCTGATCTCGTGTACGATACTGAGATCTTGCTGATTTCGTGGGATAAGATCCTATCTTTAGAGACGAGGTCCAACCCAATGACTTATCTCAGCAATCACGTTCCTTGATGGCAATCCCTTGAGATCCGGAACCACCAGAGAAGATAAGCCCAAAAACCGACCTATACGGGCCGTCAGTAGGCGTAGTAATAGCGTTGATTGCTCATGTTGAGCTGAAAGCCGTAGTTGGAGTCATAGCTGTCGAAAAGGAAGGAGACGCCGAAAGGACGGAGGCCACCGCGCTGGATGTAACTCTGCTTGGAGCCGTCGAGGGATTAGGAGAAGCTGCTCGACGGGAATCGGGTGCTGGGACTACGAAGATCGTCCAAACAAAAAACAAGGACTCATGATTGCTCTGATTCGGGAGCTACTCGTGTCAGGGCTGCTCGCATCCGGGAGATGCGACCCCTTCTGGCGAGCACGAGCCGAGCTGCTCACATCCGGGAGATGCGACCCCTTCTGGCGAGCACGAGCCGATCTGCTCGTATCCGGGAGATGCGACCCCTTCTGACGAGCATGAGCCCATCTGCTCGTATCCAGGAGATGCGCGACCCCTTACCGCGAGCACGACCTGGACTCCTCGCATTCATATTGCCGCGATCCTTCACTTCTCGCCAGACTATATTTGCCTACAACAACGATGAAAGATATGAGTCATATGATGCTGGTCGTGACTTTGCATTACGAGTAGTGCAACGAATGATCCCATCCTTCGATATGGGAGAATTTGGTCGAGTCGCGACCATCATAGCTGCAGAAGAGCAAGCTGCTGCTGAGAACGAGGCGACCGAAGCCACGCAAGCTGGAGGGGTTCCAGAAATGGGCCCTGAAGTCGAGAGCACGGCTCCTCCTCCGAGGGATTGACTTTCCTTTTTATTTTCTCCTCTTGTACTTGCGAGCATATATATTTGTAATCATTTGACATTAATGAAAATATATTTTTGGAAGTGTTTTTGTTTACTGTCTTTTCCTTTGTGCACTGAATGCCTTGCTGTTTCAATGAGTTATGCTCAACCCGGGGGGTCGTAGTGACCATTCCCTCGTGGAGATAGACTGATCTATCGATTGAGAAATGAATTGTACTCAATCCGGGGGGTCGTGATGACCATACCCTCGTGGAGATAGACTGATCTATCGATTGAGAAATGAATTGTGCTCAATCCGGGGGGTCGTGATGACCATACCCTCGTGGAGATAGACTAATCTATCGATTGAGGCTAAGTCTACCAGGGGTAGAAGGATGGTCATCCATAAAATGGAAATGCGACCATCCTAGGTGAATTCGACCCTACCAAAGGTAGGCAATTGGCCAAGGGATTGTATGCATCCTCTTCAGGGCTATTCAGGTCCAAGTAAATGGAGTAGCGACCAAAAGATATCTTCCACTTTATTCATAAAATGTTGTTATGAACTACATCGAATCTAGGGATAGTATCGTAGCAAATGTTCCACATGCCAAGGGCGACGTACGGGCTTTCCCTGCATGTCTTCAAGGTAGTAAGTACTGGGTCGTACAATCCTGATAACCCGATACAGGCCTTCCCAATTTGGATCCAGCGAACGAGTGGGAACTCCGAGTCGCTGCCTCAGGACCAAATCTCCAGGCTGGAAGGATCTAGGTCGGATCTTAGCATTTCGATAACGAGCAATACGTTGTTGATATGCTGCCACTCGTACTTGGGAGGCACTTCTTCGTTCTTCCAAGAGATCGAGATGAAGTCGGAGGTTTTCCTGATTACTCGCGGGGTCATACTGCTCGATCCGATATGATGGTACTTGAATTTCCACTGGTACCACTGCGTCGACACCAAATGCTAAGGAAAAGGGGTTTCACCTGTTGATGTATAAGCCGTGGTTCTATATGCCCATAATACTTCTGGCAGAAGTTCTGGCCACACACCTTTACATTCACCTAGCTTGGTTTTTAAATGGTGCTTGATGATCTTATTCACTGCCTCGACCTGCCCATTCGCCTGAGGATGATATGGAGAAGTGCGGAGATTACGTATCTTCCATTTGTCACAAAATTCATCAAAGGCCGCGTTGTCGAACTGCGTTCCATTGTCGGTAATTATGGTGTGAGGGAGTCTGAAACGGCATATGATATTTCTCCATATGAACTTGGTAGTCTGTTTCTCAGTAATCTTGGCTAATGGTTCTGCCTCGGCCCATTTGGTGAAGTAATCAACCGCCACAATTGCGAATTTATTTTGTCCCTTTCCCATGGGCAAGGGTCCAATGATATCGACCCCCCACTGAGCGAAAGGCCAAGGGCTATCAACTGGAGTCATCCGTTGGGATGGTACATGAGGTATAGGTGAATAACGTTGGCACTTGTCACATTTTTTAGAAAGTTCGATTGCATCTGCTTTCATAGTGGGCCAATAATATCCTTGCCGCATCGCCTTATATGCTAGGGATCGCCCCCTGGGGTGATTACCACATGCGCCCTGGTGTACTTCGTCTAGAACACGAAGGGCTTCTTCTGGATGAAGACACCTTAAATAGGGCAAGGAAAAACTCTTACGCAACAATATGCCGTCTTACAAGGTATACCTGGCAGCCCGAAGGCGAATTTGTCTTGCAGCTTTCTTGTCCTCTGGTAGGTATCCGTCTCTGAGATACAGGATGATGGGATCCATCCAGCATGGGGATGATTGTACCGATATTACTTGCTCGAGAGTTGCGTGGTCGATACTTAGGTTCTGACGATGCTCGATGGGGGCCGAATGTGATAACTCGGAGTCTGGTGCGGAGGCAAGCTTTGCCAGGGAATCGGCAAGTTGGTTCTTCTCGCGAGGAATATGAATTATTTCATAAGTCTTTAATTTTGCGAGCAGGATGAGGACACGAGACTTGTAGAAGGCCATCCTTTCTTTTTTGGCCTCGAATTCGCCAAGGACTTGGTTGACAATGAGCTGAGAGTCGCTATGTATAGACAGATTCTGAATTGCAAGAACAATGGCCAATTCGAGGCCGACGATCAGGGCTTCATATTCTGCTTCATTATTCGAGATACGAGAATTGAAACGCAGAGCATATTGGAAATGCGACCCATCGAGAGCCACTAAAATCAGGCCCACTCCACTGCCACTGGCCCGCGACGACCCAGTCTACGAAGAGGGACCAAGGAGGCTGGTCGCTGGTCATGGTATTATTATCAGGAGAGTATGTGAATTCAGCGATGAAGTCAGCCACGGCCTGGCCCTTTATCGCGGTCCTAGGGCAGAATGAGATATCGTGCTCGCTGATCTCGACTGCCCATTTAGTTAGGCGTCCAGAAGCCTCAGGCTTTTGAAGGACTTGCCGCAGTGGATGATTCGTTGGTACTAAAATGGAGTGGGCTTGAAAGTATGGTCGCAGTTTTCGAGCTGCCGTACTAAAGCTAGGGCCAGCTTCTCCATATCAGAATGCCTAGTTTCTGCATCAACCATTGCTCGACTGATATAATAAACGGGCCTTTGTACCCCGAAATCTTCTCTTATTAAAGCGGCGCTAACGGCCGTGGTGGACACAGAGAGATAAAGAATGAGTTGCTCATATGCTACAGGCTTAGACAAAATGGGGGGTGTGCTCATGTATAGCTTCAATTGTTGAAAAGCCTCCTCACACTGTGGTGTCCATTTTCAATCAGACTTGGCAGTTGCACAAGGGAGTTTGAAGAATGGTAAGCACTTGTCAGATGCTCGCGAGATGAACCTGTTCAATGATGCGATGCGACCAGCCAGACGCTGGACGTCCTTCAGAGTGGTGGGGGATTTCATCTCTATCAATGCTTTTATCTTTTCAGGATTTGCCTCAATTTCGCGCTGGCCGACCATGAACCCGAGAAACTTTCCTGCAGACACTCCAAACGCACATTTTTCTGGGTTCAATTTCATTTGATACTTCCTCATTAGATCGAAGGCTTCTCGAAGATCAGAAATATGATCATCTTCTTCGGTGCTTTTCACAAGCATGTCATCAACATAAACTTCCATATTCCTACCGATTTGAGCAGCGAATATTTTGTTGACGAGACGTTGATAAGTGGCCCCTGCATTTTTAAGGCTGAACGGCATTACCTGGTAGCAATATAATCCCCGATCTGTGATGAAAGCGGTATGCTGGCTATCAGGTGGATGCATCATGATCTGGTTGTAACCAGAATAAGCATCCATAAAACTGAGCAGAGCGTGTCCAGCTGTTGAATCGACCAACTGGTCAATCCGTGGGGTCGGGAAGCTATCTTTGGGGCATGCTTTGTTTAAATCTGAATAGTCGACGCACATTCTCCATTTGCCATTAGCTTTTCGAACGAGGACCACGTTTGCGACCCACTTTGGGTAGTCTACTTCTTTTATGAAATTGACCGTGAGTAGCTTCTCGACTTCAGCTTTGATCGCCATTTGTCTTTCTGCAGTGAAGGCACGTCGACACTGGTGTACGGGCTTATGTTTCGGGTCGATATTGAGGCGATGTACAATGACATTGGTGTCGATGCCTGGCATATCTTTATGAGACCAAGCGAACACGTCCTGGTATTCGGTGAGGAAACGGACCAGATCTTCATGATGGACACCGGTTAAAGAGGATCCAATGTATACGACCCTGGATGGGTCACCTTTGGTTAAGTGAATCACCACTATTTCTTCCCCAGGAGTTCCTGATTTAAGAGCATTCTCTCTCGGATCCAACGAGGTGTTGGTGGGAAAGTTGGGTGAACCTTGTGCTATCTCCATAACGGGTGTTGCTTGAGCCTTCTTCCGATCCTGTAGGGCTATCTGATAGCAAGACCGTGCCTCCTGTTGACTTCCTCGCACGACCCCAATACCATTTGGGGTAGGAAATTTGACACACAGATATGAAGGGTGCAAGGCTGCCCCGACCTTAGTAAGAGACGGCCGCCCCAAAATGGCGTTATACGCTGATTTTTGGTCCACCACGAGGAAGTTTATGAAGACGGTGGTCTTCGCTGGACTTTCTCCAAAAGTAACTGGGAGATCGATGCTTCCTTCAGGCGTTACTACCTCACCTCCGAAGCCGACGAGGGGGGTCGAAACTGTCTTGAGAAGGCTTCTGGCAAGTGTCATTTTGTTGAAAGCCTCCAAATATAGAATATCGGCTGAGCTACCTGTATCCACCATAATTCGATGTGTCAGATAATTTGATACCTTCAATGTGACTACGATGGAGTCTTCGTGAGGGAAGTGAATTCCCTTTGCATCTTCGAGAGTGAAGGAAATTGGAGGATGGCGGGTTTTTGACGAGATAAACGTCTGTTCCAGCTAGTAGATTTGCTGGGGTTCTTTGGACGCCTTTCGAGCGTATGCTTTTCTTGAAACTTGAAAATCGCCTCCCCAAGCTGGTCCTTCGATGATGGTGCAGATTTCTCCCGTAGGCTCAGCGTCCTCTTGGTCAGTTTGATGATGAGGTTGTTCCTTTTGGCGGGACGAGGTGTTCGCCCTTTCTGGTGATCGATTTTTACGAGCAACATAATCTTGGAGATGGCCTTTTTGAATAAGGGCTTCAATATGATCTCGTAGAGAGATGCAGTCTTGGGTTCTATGCCAGTGATCTTTGTGGAAGTAGCAGAATTTGCTCTTGTCTCTCTTCTCGGGATCGGATTTAATCTTTGCAGGCCACTTCACATATGGCTTGTGTTTAATCTCCATTAAAACCTTTTCATGAGATCGATTGAGAGGAGTGTAGTTATGATATTTACCAGAATAAGGCTTCTTGGGAGAACGGTCGCGCTGATCACGACGATTCTTTTTATCTACAGTAGAGGTTCCCTTTGGCTTGCGTTTCTTACCTTGTATTCCATGACGCGTCAATGCGACTTCTTCTGCATTGATATATTTCTGGGCTTTGGCTTGGAATTCTGCCATAGTTTTCGGCGGGCTTTTATCCAAGGCAAACCTGAATTTCTCGCTCGTTATTCCTGCTATGAGGGCTGCGAGCCCTTTTTCTTCAGTATAACCTTCAGTTTGAACGGCTTCAGCGGTGAACCGTACTGTGAACTCCTTTATCGTCTCCCCATGCTGTTGTTTTAAATTCATTAGATGGGAGGCTGGCTTCTTAATGCGAATGCTTCCCATGAATTGAGAAAGGAATATCTCCGATAACTGGGAAAAGGAGTTGATGGAACGGGGCTTTAATCCCTGGAACCACGTACGAGCTGCTTCCTTCAATGTTAGGGAAAAAGCCCTACACATGATTTCTGAGCCATGTCCCTCCAACTCCATGAGAGACCTGTATGTTTCTAGGTGTTCAAGAGGATCACCAATACCTGTATACGGAGTGATAACGGGCGTTCGATACTTTTTAGGTAACGGTGCCTCATAACCTCGCTAGTAAAGGGAGACTCGGATTGATGTATCGCCGCCATGATGGTAGATGGCCGATTTGCCTGGTATCGCTGTTCCATGACATCAAAATGATTATGGATTCTTTTGAGATCTCCTTCCCATGGTAGGGTATAGCTTGATGTTTCGGCAGTGGAGCCCTGAGGTTGAGGTTGTCGAGACGAACTAGAATGTATAGAATGTGGAGACGGTATAGGGAGATGGCTGCCAAGTGGTGGGACCTGTGGTTCGTCCATAGAATGTCTGGATGCCACTGGTATGGGCTGTGGTGGTAACCCTTCGGAGGCTTGTCTCTGTGGTTCGGGGAAATGCTGATCAAGCCGATTCGACAGGGCCTGAACTCCGGCATTTAGAGTTAGGAGAGTGTTTCCGAGGAAACGCAGGACATCGTCTTGATTTTCAGAAGCTTCCAATAATGGGTTTGCTGATGGCATATTTGGGGCTCCTTGAGGGATGTTCGTCGAGGCAGGTGGAAGGGTAGGTACGGATTCCGTCTCATCGGGCGGAGGTGGTGCCTGCCTTGAAGTTGAAGGATGAACAGCCTTTTTAGGAGGCATCGCCGAAGGATTTTTTATCGGTGGTTAGAACGGTTGATTTTGACGATCAAGTCGTTCCCACAGACGGCGCCAAACTGTTAACGTCAGATTTTGTAACTAGATCCTCCGGACGTTCACCTTCTCTCCAACAGATACCTTCCTCCGCCGGACCTGAAAGAAGACAGAAAGCAACTAAGGGTGGCTGGTGTCCAGCCGTTAGCCCTCCAATGCTTAAGTCAGGCCGAAGCAAGAAGAAGAATAACCAGGCAAAAATAGACCAGGGATTGAATATTGTGTGTACCTTTCTCTTTAATGGAGTCATCCCTTTATATAGATCTGAAGCGATCCAATCTGTTATGTAAGATATCGAAATCCCGCTGATTTCGTGTACGATACTGAGATCCCGCTGATTTCCTAGGTTAAGATCCTTATCCTTAAAGGCGAGATCTAACCCAATGACTTATTTTAGCAATCACGTTTCTTGATGGCAATCCCTTGAGATTCGGAACCACCAGAGAAGATCCCAAAATCGACCTATCCGGGCTGCTGGTAGGCGCAATAGTAACGCTGATTGCTCATGTAGAGCTGGAGATCGTAGTTGGAGTCATAGCTAGCGAAAAGGAAGGAGATGCCGACGGGGCGGAGACCACCGAACTAGGTGTAGCCTTGCTTGGTGTCGCAGAGGGATTGGACAAGCTGCTTGACGGGAATCGAATGCTGGTACTGAAGGCTTAAGGGGTGTCGCCACAGAAAAAGCTGTTCGTATGTTGGAATATGGTCGCGAGTCCTAGTGCTCGCTCATTCGGATGTAATCCTTTTCACTGACTCGTGAGAAGGTCTGCTCGCAGATCGAGAAGAGAATCTCTGCTTTGCTTTATCTGACTATCGGCTATGGGAGCTCGATGCCTTGCGAATAGATGCTCCGTATTTGTCCATCTGCGACTCTCGATCAGCTTATCTCGAGAGTCGAATGGGTGTCCCGTACTTACTCATTCTGCGACTCTCGAGCATATGATCTCGAGAGTCGAGTGGGTGTCCCGCGCTTATCCAGTCTACGACTCTCGCTCAGATGACCTCGAGAGTCCAATGGATACTTCCGTGTTTACCCGATCTGTGACTCTCGATCAGATGATCTCGAGAGTCGAATGGGCGTCCGTGTACAATCTTAATAGCTGAGTTGATCTCCATTATTTTGCCTATAACAGCATCAGGGTCGACGAGACCAAAACTAGAGCAATCATCGAGATGCCCCCTCCTAGAACAGAGAAAGAAATTCGTGGCTTCCTCGGCAGAATTCAATACATCAGTCACTTCATCGCATAGCTCACAGCTATTTGTGAGCCCATTTTCAAGCTCCTTAGGAAGAATGTTCCAAAAGAATGGAATGATGATTGCCAAGTCGCCTTCGACCGCATCAAGAAATATCTCATGAATCCTCCAGTCCCAGTGCCGTCCACTCCCGGACGACCACTATTGTTATACATCTTGGTAGCAGCAGAAGTCATTGGCTGTGTCCTCGGCCAGCACGACTGAGACTGGGAAGAAGGAACAAGCAATATACTATTTGAGCCGAAAGTTCACCGACTACGAGACCAGGTATTCCCCGATCGAGAAGACTTGCCTCGCCCTAGTCTAGGCAACTCAGCGACTCCATCAATACATGATTGCATTCCCTATTCTCCTACTCGCTCACATGGATCCGCTCAAGTACCTGTTCGAGAGACCGGCACTCACTGGAAGGATAGCTAAATGGCAGCTACTCCTGTCTGAGTTCGACATCACCTATGTCACTCAGAAGGCAATCAAGGGGCAGGCCCTCGCCGATCATCTTGCGGCCCACTCCCTCTTGGATTATCAACCGCTCAAGACATTCTTCCCTGATGAAGATCTCTTGCTTATCGAAGATGAAGAAAAGAAGAAAAAAGATGAGTGGACATTATTCTTCGACGGCGCAGCAAATTCTAAAGGGAGTGGTATTGGAGCAATCCTCTACTCTCCAGATGATGTCCCTATTCCTATCTCAAGGCGCATAGCATTCAAATGCACCAACAACATGGCAGAGTACGAAGCATGCATCGCTGGCTTAAGGGAAGCCATAATCTTGGGCGTCAAGAAGCTACGAGTATTTGGAGACTCACAGCTTATCATCAATCAGACCAATGGCGAATGGAAAACCAAGGACGAGAAGTTGATACCATATCATGTGTATCTTGAAAATCTGATCGAAAAATTCGAAGAAATTACCTTCTCATACATGCCCAGAGCCAAGAACCAGTTTGCAGATGCTCTCGCCACACTTGCATCAATGCTCGAGATACCAAAAGGAGCTTCAGAATGGGAGCTCACAGTCGAAATTCAAGAAGAACCTGCTTTTTGCCTGCAAATAGAAGAAGCCGAAGCTGTCCCTGACAATCCCTGGTATGTCAACATTAAGCAATATCTCGAAACCCAAGAGTATCCAGAGTCAGCAACAGCAACAGATCACCGAACCATCCAGCGTTTGGCTGCCCAGTTCACCATCAGTGGCGAAGTTCTTTACAAGCGATCCCATAATCACGTCCTCCTTCGATGCGTCGATGAAACAGAAGCTGCAAAGATCATGGAAGAAATACACGAAGGAATCTGTGGCCCACACATGAACGGGCACATGATGGCAAAGAAGATCCTACGACTCGGCTATTATTGGCTCACCATGGAGACAGACTGTTGCCAGCACGTCAGAAAATGCTTCAAATGTCAGGAGCATGCAAATCAAATTCATGCCCCCTCATCAGAGTTATACAACATGACCACCCCTGGCCCTTCTCCATGTGGGGACTCGACATCATCGGCAAGATCAGTCCCAAAGCATCAAACGGTCATGAGTACATACTTGTGGCAGTCGACTACTTCACCAAGTGGGTAGAGGCAGCCTCCTACACCATGATTGCAGCATCTCAGGTGATCAAATTCATGAAGAACAACATCATATGCCAGTATGGAATCCCCCATGCTATCATCACAGATAATGGGACCCCGTTTGTCAACAAGAAGATGGATGACTTCCTCAGCAAATTCAAGATCCAACGTCACCGATCAAGCCCCTACCGTCCTCAGATGAATGGGGGGGTAGAAGCCGCAAACAAGACAATCGTCAGAATACTCGAGAAGATGGTCGTGACCTATCGAGATTGGTCAGATATGCTCTCATATGCACTTTGGGCCTATCGAAAGTCTGTACGGTCTGCTACAGGCGTTACTCCTTTCGAGCTTACTTATGGAATGGAAGCAGTTCTACCAGTCGAGGTGGAAATACCATCACTATGAGTGTTACTCGAAAGCGGAATTGAAGAAGGAGAATGGCAACGGGTCCAGATTAGATCAGTTGCAGCTAGCAGATGAAAAGCGCATGTGCGCGCTAAGTCATTCCCAGTGTTATAAAAAAAGGATCGCTCGGGCTTATAACAAGAGACTCCGAAAAAGAAGCTTCAAGGTAGGCGACATGGTCATGAAGAAGATTCTACCGTCGCACCTTCCGGATCCCAGAGGAAAGTTCAACCTCTCGTGGGACGGGCCGCTGATCATCAGAGAAGTACTTCCCAGAGGCGCCCTCAGACTCACCAGCATGAGAGGGGTGGATCTTCCTGAGCCAATCAACGTCGACAAAGTGAAGATCTTTCACGGGTAAGTCATTTTGACCTTATCAAGAGTTACTTTAATAGAGCTGAAGTCAAGAGGTCAAAGCTGAGACCTCTGAGAAATCATTTCCGTCCACTAACAAGTGTTTCAAATAAGGAGATTCAAAAGGAAAAAGAAAAAAGAATACAAAAAAAAAAGAGAATACAAAAAAGAACAAAAAAAAGAGAAAAAGAAAAAGGGAAGCCAAAGCAAGGCACCTGAGAAAACTCAACCCAAGAAGAAACACAGTCATCCATCCATTCATCTCAGAAGGGTCTTTAGCTAAGACCAACAGCTCTATCATCGTAACTTAGGATAAGGGCTGAAAGACTGCCATCGGCCGGCAACGACGGATTCCCGACCTCTAGCCGCTGCAGTTATCCAAAGATCCAAAAAAAAAAGAAAAAAAAGAAGAAAAAAGAAAAAAACGAAAATGTGCCTAAACAAAGAGGGCGGAGTGAAAACCTGAAAGGGCGCTCCGAGTAAAAACAGTGGGCATACAGTGGACTTGGTGAAAACCCGAAAGGGCACTGAGGGTAAAAACAGCATAGCTGCCAAGGAGCAGGCAAGATCAAACACCCAGGACGTGGTGAAAACCCGAAAGGGCGCCACGGGCAAAAATGATAGGAAAAGGCCGGCTGTGGTGAAAACTCGAAAGAGCGCTGCAGACAAAAATGACTCAAATAGAAAAAAGAAAAATTAAAAGTGCAGGTACTAAGAAATCAGACGGTCCAGATCAGTTCAAGCAGTTACAGTTCAAGAACAAGAAGAAGTGCAGTCAGGAACGAAGAGCTCTATAAATCCCGACAATCCCAGGAGGTAATAAGTTTTCGTTGCTTACATCCCTAAGGAACCGAAGGGACCTCACAAGTTAAATCTCAAGACATCGGTCAAAGCATTGGCCGAGCCCCAACTCTGATTCCTATATCCTGACACAAAATCCAGACACACTCACAAGGCAACTCATGGCACAATAGATTCTCAAAAAGTTTTCTTCTGTTTCATTAAAAGCATCATATTTCTTTTACACATATCATGTCATCTTTTTCAAAAAATACAAAAAATGCATCATCATCAATCATATATGCAAAAAAGAATGTGCAGGTGGCCAACACCATCAATCTCTACCCTCCTCCTCGGCATATCAGGTAAGTCCCCTGACTCATAATGAAATAGTCTCGCTCTCAACCTGCTCACCTCCATACGCAGGTAATGCACCTCATCTCGCTCAAGGGTACGGATCGCCGTCTCCTCATCAGACAACCTCTGATCAGCAGCCAATCTCCTCGACATCATCTCACAATGATACCGAAGTGCGGAAATCTCAGACAGCAAATGTCCATGAGTGGCCAAAAGGAAACCAGGATCAATGAACGGGCGCTCCTCAAAGGGTTCATATGAACAAGATGAAGAGCCGGCATCTCCAAGGATATCCTGCTCATCCTCATCAACAGTCTGGTGCCAGCAAGGGATACATCGATACAAAGACTGCTCAGCAACCCAGTACTGATATGGGGCGGTCGCCATCGAAAAAGTCCGCTGCTCAAAACCAAGCAAATCAGCAGTCAAGTAACTCGCCCAAGATCCATCGACCTGAGTCCTAAAGTCAGAGGCTCTGGATGGAAGTGCTCGACGCCCGATACCCGTGAAAGCAAAAAGAGGAACATCCTGCTCATACCTAAACTGCCGCAGGAACCAGACAGGGTGGTAAGAAAAGTAAGATCGAAAGCCTACCAGCATCAGAGGAAGGCGGTGTGCATCGCAAAGCACTGGAGGAAGTGAAAGCCAAGATGACTCCCAATGAACATTCCAGTCACGAAGTTCAGCGAACATCCTGCGATACAAAGGCTCGCTCATCCTAGCTGTATGCGGAAGAAACTCCATGAGGTGCCGCATAAGGTCTGGGCGACGGGTGTCAGGAAATGGTACAGGAACAGTCAGCGAAAGACGCTCCCATAGCCAAACCTGATCATAAGAAGGAAAAGAAGTTCAGCTAGAGCAAAACAATTTCTAAAAAGCAAGAAGAAAAAGGTACAGAAAAGATACCTGAAGAAATGCACAGCAGCCGCGAAGGACACGAGTGCGGCCCAGGGCACAGTCAGGTCAGCCCATTAAACAGCTCGGCCAACATGAGAGAAATGATCCCCTGCCGTCGGATAGCCCGGCTCATCACCTCAAAAAGCGAAGGAGTCTGGGACCTGCGCCATCCCGAAAATAGCACCTCAGCTATCAAGCAAAACATCAGTGCATTCCGAGAAAAAACAGATCCGGCCACACTCCGAGGACCCAAAAAAAGATCATACAACAAGTCCAAGGAGAACACTACAGCATCCTGGCCGGCAGCTGCAGGCCGAACAAGATAGGGGATCCCGAACCAGTTCTGCGGTGTGGCAGTCTTTGGCGATGTCTTCGGCGAGAAATACTGAGTATAATCCCAATGTAGGCCTGTCAAGCGTGCAAGCTCCTCCAAAGAAGGTCCCATCTCCATATCGTTGAACGCAAACAAGTTCAACGAAGGGACCCAGTCAATCAAGGCAGCTCCGAGCATCCTCCAATCAATGTTAACTCTAGCCATATGGATCAGACTGCCGAAGCCATAGGACTCCAAATCTCGAATCTCATAAGCTGACAAGCTGTCAAGCCAAGCAATCAGTCGTGGCGAGCAAGAAGGACGAGGAAGCAGTTGACAAGTCCTCACGGGTACCCCCTCCAGAACAAAAGGCCCAGAAATCAATGACAGCTCATCGAGGATCGGAAGATCAACGGGCGAAGGAGAAGGAAAAGCTGGAACCTCTGCAGACTCGACAGCCCCTGACCTGCCCTCAGTAACGACTATGTCTGATATAGTCGCATCACTGTTTGAAACCGTCATAACCTCAGCCGCATGAGAAGACTCGCCCACCTCATGAACAGAGTGCGCAAAAGACCGACGATTAGGAGAAGGACGACACTCTCCATCAAAAGGGCTACCAGTGAAGATCACACCACACATCGTGGCATCTTGGCCAATCTGACCATCGAAAAATGCATCTGAACCATCCAGAAGGGTCCCGGCAACCCCGATCGAAGAATCAATGGTCAGATATGGACCTTCGGCCCTCTCCAGCAGGAGATCATGAATCCAGACATCATCCTGGCCGATCAAAGGGATCATCAAGGCATCCACACCATCCATCATCAGGGGGACATCATCAATGATCACATCAAGCCCACCCAAACAAGTATGCCGCACATCTCGGCCATCATCAAGAGCATCCAAACCATCAAAGGTATCATCTGAACCATCCATCCCATCTAGACATGAGATCAGCCCATCTATGTCCATCATGGTCCCATCACCTCCATCAATCACATCATCTAGGTGGCCCACATTCAAGGGGTGCATAGCCTCACCTATGTCCCATCCTTCCATCTCATCCATGCCATCCATCTCTCCCATAATGAGGGCCCCATTCAAATCTGAAATTTCAGCATGGCTGCCATTAATGGGGCCATTCAAAGCTCCACCAACCACCATCCCTAACCCCTCATCAATGCCCCCATTCAATGCACCATCTCCACCATCCATCAAAGAAATCCCTCCATCACTAAAGCCTTCAACACTTTCTGAAGTGTGGGACCCACCATGGACAACCCCCACAACCCCTAATCTCCACCATCCATTGCCCAAGAAAGGACAAAGCAAGATGAGGACAAGATGAGGAGGAAAGAGGAGACAAAGGGAAGATTCATGGTTGAAATCAAACCTGGACGTACAGAGCAGGTGGTGACAAGGGCAGCAGACAACAGAGAATGTCCGAACCCGAGCCAACCCAGGCCGCACAAGAGGCGAGCCTTGGGCGGCCCGCTCTGGGCCGCCCGTAAGGACGCGCTCCCTCTCTCTCCGCGGGATTGGCTCCATGGTTCTTGGTAGGTGAGGCTGACAGTCCGCATCAGCAGATGGCACCCTGAGGGCCGCCCAAAGCTCCAATCCATCCCAGATTTCGATTGAGATTGATCAGAATCATTTGGGAGGTACCCCACCTGCCCAATCACGAAGCACTGCGGTCAGAATGGGTCTGATCAAGTCAAAGAGAGGGAAAGATGATCAAGAGAGGGCCACAAGCAATCTGAGCCATTCGAAGACTAGATTATTATGATCCAAACCATGGAAGAGCTCGCATGGGTCATCAAATAGCAAGACCAAGGGTTTGATCATCAAAGGAAGGGTCAGAATCTAAGATCTGATCATCAAGTGGGCCCACAAGGCCAAATCAAGCGATCTGAGCCTTTCAAGTCATCATCCACACCATGAGAAGCCTTCTTAGCCTCACAAAACATCAAGAAAGGGTGCTCCAAAGTAAGGCCGAGGTCTCAAGTGGGCCCACAAGGCCTAATCAAGCAATTTGAACCGTTCAAGTCATCATCCATACAGTTAAGAAGTCTCATCTCCCACAAATCATTAAAGAATGAGTCAGAAATCAAAGCATCTAGGCGTCATCAAGTAATTTGAGAAGAATTGAGGTTGTATATTCATCCAAAAGATTTCGATACAGAAGAAAGTAAAAGCAAAAGTTGTACATCAAGCAAGCTGAATACACCTTCACAAAAGCAGGTTACAAGTCGCTAACATAGTCGTCATCATCCCTCCTCTCGTCCCGCTCTCTACGGTAAAGATCCATCAAAGGAGCAGTCACCGATCCTCCAGCGTATCTGCGACGGCCCCCTGGAACATAGAGCGGAGGAAGCAGAGGCCCCTGGCCGTACAGCAAATACCACTCATCATAATCGCGATCCGGGATCGTGAAATGAAACCCGGGCTGGCTCACAAGAGCATCAGCCATCTCGTCAGCAGGGATCTTAGCAGCTGGAGGAGGTGCAGAATAAGGGACCCGAGCCACCCCAGTGACCTGCCGAAGCAGCCTCTCACCCAGATGCCACTGAAATGATTCAGCGTTAGAAAGCATGATACGGAGACATGAAGCATCATATGCCTCCACACGCTGAGGGGTGTAATAGAGAGGGAAGCTGGCATACGACATCCGAGCAAGCTACAACAAATGAGGTCACCACGATCAGTTACAGTGCAGCACGAGGGATAAGGAAAGCAAGATACTTACATCATCAACGGTCAACCCGTCTATGTCAGCGCGCCAATTGTCCCCAGAAACTCGAGAGTTCCGCTGACGGTTTTGTTGGTGCCAGTACATGTGGCGATACAAAGATGGCTCAATATCGTCCCGCATCCTCGGCGTGAGATGGGGAAAATGGTCATAAAAGCAAGTCTGGGCAAAGGCATACCTAACAATTAGAAAGAGGAGGAGGGTAAATGTCTCCAAAAAAGGTGAATGAAGAAATACCTCGACGACAGGCCAAAAACCGGTGTAGGACCGGCTATTCCGACAGGGTCTTATCCAGACCCTAGAAAATATGAGTCAGGATAGCCCCGTTCCAATTGTAGGGGTGGTGTAGATCCTCAACTAAGCGAAGAAATTTAGGATCGACCCTCTCATTGGCGTGGCAGAGAAGGAAGGACCCGAAGGCGTAAGTGATCATGGCCCGTGCCTTGTGGAGGGCCTCTAGCTCGGTAGTGGGGATGACGGAGGCAAAAGTATTGTAGAACCATCGCATCTTCACTTGATGGCCTTGGAATTCATCTTCGGGCGAGACATCACCAACGAGCCGTAGCCAGTCAGTGGAAGTGATAGGAGCCAGAGAGCTGACTTGGGGAACAACTGCCCCATGAAATGGAAAGCCAATTTGCATATAAATATCCAGGGGAGTTATTCCCCATTCATCACAAGGGAGCTGGAAGGTGTGGGTCTCGTCCCGCCACCTCTCGCAAAGGGTCGCGAGCATCATGCGGTTGGCACTGTTGTTATGAAAGCATAAGGTGAGGAGGCCAGCAAAAGGCGTACCAGCTAATACTCGTTCAAGCAAAGGCTGTGGATCATTCACCCAGTTATCCCAGTGATCCCTGGTACCTCGACCCTTGATGGCGGGAAGAGGTTGGTGCTCCATAGCCAAGGAACACATGTGGTCCCCTCGGCGGATGATGAAGGCAGGATCATCCTCATCAATCACTCGACGTCCTCTGGTACCGTCCGCCATTGAATCCTACAAGCTTGGCAAGGTAAGTCCCTATCCCTTACCCGTTAAAATCCAAATTATCATCCAGGAAACCCATGGGGTTGGACTCACATTCAAATGTAAGATCTAAAGTCCAACTCCATGTCTTACCTAGGATATTTGTTGGGCCCATTGAAGAAAGCAAGGCCCACCTTAAAGAAGGTTGCATGGCCTGCCTTAAGCAAGAAAAGTCCATCATCCAAGGACATACTTTGGACAACAAATACACTCAAGTGTCATGAGATTAACAAGGGATAAGAATCCTACTTCACATGAGAAATCCCTCTTCAAAGTCCATATGTGGCCAAGGATTGGTCCACTTTTTATGCCAAGGCCATGATTCTCACTTAAGATGTTTCCATCTTTTTACACATGTACATGGACAACTGGGGAATAGGAAGGAAGTGGGCCCCCAAGAGCAACCCAAATGCCTCACCTCAATGGATTGAAGGGAGCACATAACCTACTTGAAGAACATGAGGACCCATTCATAGGTTAACCATGGGCACCCCTATGTGCACCATCTTGATGAAAGTTTTGACCATGAGAGCACAACATGGCGGTCTACCCACAAACATGTGAATCAAAGAAGCTAATGGTAAAAAGTTGATGCACATAGCCCACATGAAGAATCAAAGTTGGAAATGCCCATGTAAGGGCAAGTTTGGGCAACCCATGTGCACCAATTTCTTTACAAGACAAGGGGACCATTTGGGCACAAGAGGGCATGGCTTGGTGGGTCACCTAACCATCATGAAAATGACTAAGAACGGTATACATAGCCCACTTGAAGATCAAAATCCAAAATGCCCCAAAGCATGGGACAAAATTGGGCAACTTATGTGTATCATTCTTTCTCACGGATTGAAAGAAAAATCACTCATATTTGAGAATGATGGGGGATGACCCACCAAGCCCCCCAAAGGAAGTTCAAAGAGCTATGGTTGCATGGATAGCTCACTTGAAGGAGGATCATCCATTTGAGATTGATAACATCTAAGGAAACTCTTGAGGACCACTTTCCTACCACAAGAAAAAACCATTTGAACCTAGTGAGATTGTTGAGACAACTCACTCATGGGACTTATAGATGATCAAGTAACTCAAGTCCTCCGTCCATCAAAAGAAAAGGCATAAAAGGAAAAAAATCCTACATGAACAAAGTGTAGTGGTGCACACATGGTCCAAAGAAATCCAAGTTTCAATGAGGGCCCAAAAGCCCATTCATATGGAAAGATTCTAAGAGGCCCACCACACCTTGTACATAGGGATGTACATCATAATCAAGGGATGGTAGAAGATTTGGGCTACTTCATAAAGGCCCAACTAAGAAATCTAGCCCACTTGAGATCCAAGTGAAGAATGGGCTAGTCACTTTGTCCACACACATGTGAAGAAAGATGGGGCCACCCAAAGTGAGCCCCATGAGCCCAAAACTTGAGGTGGGCCCTACCATTCCCATGGGCCCAAACCTTGAAGAGAAAATGGAAAAGAAAAGAAAGCTCCAAAGGAAATGACAAGGGCAAGAGAGCATGAGGGAGCACAAAATGAAGCATTGGGCCCATCAAAGACACCAAGGGCCATAACTTCACTTTGAGCCCATTTGATACATATGAAAAGAGGCCCAACTCCCATAAAGAAAGATAGGATATTTTGCCATGCACA
This sequence comes from Liriodendron chinense, assembly GCA_003013855.2. NCBI lineage: Eukaryota > Viridiplantae > Streptophyta > Magnoliopsida > Magnoliales > Magnoliaceae > Liriodendron > Liriodendron chinense. The sequence continues at coordinate 1,481,497 of ML058389.1, forward strand.
CTTAATGGACATGGCAAAATTACCCTTTACATACACACGAAGGGAGTGTGAAAAAGAAGAAAAGAAGAAAAAATGAAATGGAAAGCTTGCAATGTCCTTCTTCATGCACCACCTTTCAAATAGATTCGAGATCTAGAAAAAGGGTCAAGAATGCTTGGGCCCACCTTCACTCCTCTTGAAATAGCTACATGAAGAAAAGAAAGGAACCATGATAAGAGATAATGAAGAAGGAAAAGGACAAGAAAGAGAAAGGGAGTGGTCCATACCTTTACCACTCACCAAAGAGGGACCACCTTGCTGTCCCAAAACTTCTCTAAGGCCCACCACTTGAGAGAAGCAAAGAACCACCAAGAGGAGAGAGAAAACTTTGAGAAAGAGAGAGTATGAGAGAGAGAGGAGAAATTGCACGTTGGAGGGGGCAAGGGTGCCCCATGATATATAGAAAAGGGGGGTGCACCCCTTTACCCAACTCACTGAAGAAACCAGGGGTCAGAGGAGGTCCGGGCGGAGCCCAGGGGGCCGTCCTACCTCCCACCTAGTTGAAACGACCTCTCCTCCTCTCTCCTTGGGAAGAACTCCTCCTTGGGAAGGGTGGTTGCAAGTGAATCCTTGTACCTCCTTGTAAGAATGAAGCGATGGAAGAGAATGGTGAGAAAAAGTAAGAAATCTCACCAAAATCGCATCTTGTGAGAAATTGGCTTGATGATGTGGAAAAAATCCATGGAATTTTCAAGAAAAAGAAAGAAAGAATTGACTTGGTCAAACAGTGATCTCAACCATCCAAGGTCATGACCTGATGATCTGAACCATTCTAAGAAGAATCCCAGGAATCTCCGCCCTTGATTATTGTTCAACTTGTACATATTTTTGGTCTGAAGACCTTAAACTACGTCGGGATCAAGATCCTGAGGGATTTTTAATAAAAATGGGCATCGATCTCGACCATCAAAATCAAAATCGATGACTCAAAACATTTTTCAAAAAATCACAGAAAAAAATAGATTACCAGTCTCGCTTTTAAGTTTTGGGTCCGAAGACCTTAAACTACGTCGGGATCAAGATCCCGAGGGACTTTTCAAATAAAAACCGGTAGCAGTCTGGATCGTTCAAATCAAGATCCGCTGATACCAGACATTTTTCAGAAAACAAAAAAATGTGTTTGCACTCTTTTGTACAGTTTTGGGTTCGAAGACCTTAAACTACGTCAGTATCAATATCCCAAGAGATTTTCAATAAAAACCGGCATCGGTCTTGATTGCCTAAGTCAAGATTCGACAACACCAGACATTTTTCAAAAAAATCACAAATACACACACACACACACACACACACACACACACACACACACACACACACACACACACACACACACACACATACATTTTCAGCACTCTCTTGTACAGTTTTTTTGGTCCGAAGACCTTAAACTACATCGGGATCAATATCCCAAGGGATTTTAATAAAAACCAGCACCGATCCTAGCCGTTCAGGCCAAGATCTGATGACCTGGATCATTTCGAAAAAATCACAAAAAAGAATGTATTTTCAGCATGTACATATTTTGGTCCGAAGACCTTAAACTACACTGGGATTATTTTTTCGGGGGACCTTTTCCTACCTTCAACCAAAAACCGGCATCGACCTTAACCGCTGGGATCGAGGTTTGATAGCCCGGATCATTTCCAAAAATAACCAAAGAGATTTCAAGCTTTCCATAAAAACCAGCATCAACCCTGATTACCCGAGTTGAAGTCTGGAACTTTTTTTAAAAAAAAATACCAATATATATATATATATATATATATATATATATATATATATATATATATATATAAATAAAAATTTCACCATCAATTTCAACTGCACTAATTCATTTCCAGCGGTCCGAAGACCTAAAACTACACTGGGATTAACTTCTCGGGGGCTTTCTTTCCTAACCTGTTCCAGACATAGCTGACACTTGATCGTACGGGTGTCTGGAATCTTTTAAACAGGTAAGGGCTGAGGCGGGTAGAACTTCGCAATCCTGTTCGTGTTGAACGCACCGTGATAGACAACCTTGATTTGGAAGTCGCTGTTGAATCTGACGGATGTTCCCTGTTCCTAAAACTCATGAAGGGGATTAAGGCTGTTGGGAGGTGGAGCGCACCCTCACGAAATTGTGAGCAACGTAAGGCCCCAAACTGGATTGACTAAGGAAAATGTGAGGATGTGGCTCATTTTGTGGCTGAAGGAGTCCGTCGGACGATACGTGGTCTATGTGCATTGCACATGAGGAACATGCAACTTTGTGGGTGTGTTGACTGAAAACCCTCAAAATCTCCTCATCCGAAGATGTAAAACTATGGCACTTAACTGTGTGAGACTTGTCTTGCTCGCTGACGTAAAATGGATCGGGTGCCTTACCAGCAGTAGAAGCTGGAAATGGATGAAAATTCCATACCTCTTTCCTTGCATTTCAGAAAAATCACAAAATAGCAAAACATTGCAAAATCACCTTTTCAAAAATCACAAAAAATATTTCCCTTGCTTTCAAATCAAATATTTGCAAAAAATCACAAAAAAAAGTTTCCCTTGCTTTCAAATCAAATATTTTCAAAAATCACAAAAATATTTCCTTTGTTTTTAATAACCGATCTTTATCCTGACCACTCAGGTAAAGGTTCGGACCAAATATTTGCAAAAATCACAAAAATTGTCACTATCCCCCAGCACTACACTTCAGGAGTCTTGAACTCCGCTCACTTCACAATTTGGGATGACGGATCCAATCGCCCGTAAATTGAAATCTTGACCAAAACTAGCAACCAAGCACCGTCTCAATCGCATTTATGCCCAGAAGAACATCTTGAAGTCGGATAATATCCTCGTACATTCTCATTAGCAAAGAAACAGCATCTTGGGACGATGGACCTGATCGATCACGGGTCGGGATCTTGACCAACCCGCTGACCAAACACCGGTACAAAAAAAGAAAAAACCCCAGGGAAGTACAACCCCACAAGCAATAAGCTCAAAGTTCTATGCATCCCCAGCAAAAGTAAAATCATCGAGCTAAAAGAGAACTCAAAGTTTTATGCATCCCCAGCAAAAGCAAAATCATCGAGCTAAAAGAGAATGAGCTAAGCCATGCATCCATCATCAAATATGCATCTCCATGCATCAGCATCCATCGCATCACTCATCATGTTTACCTGCTTTCAAAATGAAAGTCGGTTAGCCAAAGACCCCACAGGCATCCCTAGTGGAGGCGCATGCAAACTAGATTTCCATTTCAAAAAGACAAAAAATATTCCTATTTGCAAATAAAAACCCCACGGAGTATCACTCCCTAGAGTGGGTATCTTTTCGAAAATCCAAAAAAATATTTTCCCAGTAGAGCGTTCTGCCTCCAAAACACCAGGAGATCTTCCATATCTCTGGGTAGGAGCCGACGCTAAAAATCAAATAAGATCCGATGTCTCGCGATTTTCCCGGAGACCATCGGATCCAATGCACTCAGAGTACGGTCGAACTGAACTCCAGTGTCAGTGCGGTTGTACTACATGCCAAGATACGAAAAGATGAAAGCCAAAAGGCTCGGTCAAAGAAACCATTTGAACAGGTGGAAACGATGAATTGTAACCCAAGTATCAAAATCAGCAGATTTGGTGGAAAGAGTTCACCCGCACATACCTAGGCGTGGATGCCTGAAGTACCTTGACCGAGTCCAAGTCGGCGTAGTAGAATCCCAGTAAGACTATCTGACGCAGGGCGTCTAACCACTTTGACAGTCAAGCGAAACGAGTACTCCTGGAGTGATCTGGGAAAACATCGAACATACAATCAACCACAAGGTCGGTAACCTCGTAAGACTAACGACGCAGAGGCTCTGCTGTACCTTTCCGATGTTAGTACTTGTAGACACCCCACCTTCGGCTACACTGTTGGTAGAGATAGCTGGATGAATGGAGGACCATACCCCCAAATCCCAAGTCCAAACTCAGCCAAACTCACTCTTGTAAGCCCCAATCCATAGCCCAACTCAAGCCTGAACCCAGTCAACCCAGTCCTAAACATCAGCCTGAAAAACCCCCATAAGAAAAGCCAGTCAAAAAATCCTAAAAAAGTCAAACTCACCGAGTTAACCCACTAAGTCAACCCGCTGAGTTAACCCACTGAGTCAACCCGCTGAGTCAACTCGTCGAGTCAAAACACCGAGTCAACCCGTCGAGTCAACCCGCCGAGTCAAATCACTGAGTCGACCCACTGAGTCAACTCACTGAGTCGACCCACCGAGCCAAACGGCAGCCCCGAGAAACGACCGTACCGCGCGCTGGAAATCGAGGAGTGACCGTACGGGCTGCCCATAGCGGGCCGCCCAAAAATATTTACACAATCTGCCACTGCCCGCTGCTATAAATACCCCCCTCCCCTTCTCATTTCAACACAACAACCCATCCAGTCCAACGACCCGTCCGTCTGAGTCCTTCTCCACCCTTTAGCCCGTTCCTCCACCAGGGAGAGCCCGAGTGAGGAGATCCTAGCCCTGGTCCAGCCCAGCCTGACCACTGGTCCAAGTCTCCCAAGCCATCCAAGTCTAGATCCAGCCACTCGAAGCCCACCCTTGCGACACCTCCGTCCATCCAGCCATTCTTTTTTCCAGCATCATCTCATTTGCATCTAGCATAAGTGCAACATTTACTTTTCTTCCAACCCCCCTGCTTCACTGCAAGCACCTTGATTATTCAAACACACTGCATACGTCTTATATTAAGCACCTGTCAGTTTGAGCGTATGCTCTGGGCTTGCCTGTTATTGGAACCTGCCCATCAGAAACTCTTACTGTTCAGACTTACATTCATGCTTCACTATAAAGCACCTTGATTATTCAAACACACTGCATACGTCTTATATTAAGCACCTGTCAGTTTGAGCGTATGCTCTGGGCTTGCCTGTTATTGGAACCTGCCCATCAAAAACTTTTATTGTTCAGACCTGCATTCATGCATCATGTCATCTATGAGAATGTATGAGGATTAAGACAGACTTTCAAGTATTACTTTGATTCTGTGAAGTAGAGACTGTACTTCGGTACGGGCAGTGTGTGGGGTGCTTAACCTCTTCCCACCCTATAACCGTGATCCCTTACCTCGAATCTCTGGCCGCAGATCAAAAGGAGTCATTTTAGAGGAAGGAATCTTCGGATCCCCTTCTCTAACTTTTCTACGGGGTCTAGCCGACTGTAGATTCGAAGTAATTGGCTAGTGGCGACTCTGGTCTTATATAAACTCATTTAAACACATCCAGCTTAAACACGATAACCAAACAAAGCCCTCGAGAACGAGGCAAGCCAGTGGCACAAACGGCGATTCGCACTCACGCATCCTCTCCTTCTTTTCCCGAAAGGGGAAGGGACGAGAACGTCGTGTGGGAGCGCGGAACGGCGAGGGTCCATAGTACTGATCGGGAATGGAAGGGTTACGATTGGATACCCAGGTTGCAGCAAACTGCAGGGACAATCGCAACGTTTTCTCCAAACTCCCGCGGTATGTGCGAGTTATCAATCTCCAGACAATCAACTGACTCAGATACAAAGGACAACAAAGATTCCAGACCACAATCTAGGAAAGAATGAATTGCAAACCAAGCATCGAAACCAGCAAATCGGGTGGAAAGAGTCCACCCGCACATACCTAGGCGTGGATGCTTGAAGTACCTTGACTGATTCCAAGTCAGCGTAGTAAAATCCCGTAAGACTATCTGACGTAGGGCGTCTAACTACTTTGACAGTCAAGAGAAACAAGTACTCCTGGAGTGATCTGGGAAAACATCAAACATCACACAATCAGTCTCAGGGTCAGTAACCTCGTAAGACTAGCGACGCAAAGGCTCTGCTGTACCTTTCCGATGTTAGTACCGATCGGGAATGGAAGGGTTGCGATTGGGTACCCAGGTTGCAGCAAACTGTAGAGACAATCGCAACGTTTTCTCCAAACTCCCGCGGTATGTGCGAGTGATCGATTTCCAGATGATCAACTAGCACAGATGCAAAGGCAAACAAAGATTTCAGACCATGATCCATGAATGACCGGGTCAGAAGTGGGGTGTCCACTCGCTTTGGCATTCGGTTGCACGCAACCTCTGCCAAAGAGGGGCATCTGTAGACACCCCACCTTCGGCTACACTGTTGGTAGAGATAGCTGGATGAATGGAGGACCATACTCCCAAATCCTAAGTCCAAACTTAGCCAAACTCACCCTTGTAAGCCCCAATCCATAGCCCAACTCAAGCCTGAACCCAGTCAACCTACCCCTAAACATCAGCCTGAAAAAGCCCCCATAAGAAAAGCCAGTAAAAAAATCCTAAAAAAGTCAAACTCACTGAGTTAACCCACTGAGTCGACCCGCTGAGTCAACCCGTTGAGTCAACCCGCTGAGTCAACCCGTCGACAAAACACCGAGGCAACCCGCCGAGTCAACCCGCCGAGTTAAATCACCGAGTCGACCCGCTGAGTCAACTCACCGAGTCAACCCACCGAGTCAAACACAGCAGCCCCAAGAAACGACCGTACCACGCGCTGGAAACTGAGGAACGTCCGTACGGGCGGCCCACAGCGGGCCGCCCAAAAATATTTACGGGTTCTGCCACTGCCCGCTGCTATAAATACCCCCCTCCCCTTCTCATTTCATAAGCCACTACCCCTCTCTCCAGCCCAAGTGCGATCTGTCCATCTACCCCTTAGCCCGTTCCTCCACCAAGGAGAGCCCAAGTGAGGAGAGCCTAGCCCTGGTCCAGCCTAGCCTGACCACTGGACCAAGTCTCCAAAGACATCCAAGTCTTAATCCAGCCACTCGAAGTCAACCCTTGCGACACCTCCGTCCATCTAGCTACTCTTTTTCCAACATCATCTCATTTGCATCTAGCATAAGTGCAACATTTACTTTTCTTCCAACCCCCTTGCTTCACTGCAAGCACTTTGATCATTCAAACACACAGCATGCATTCTGCATAAAGCACCTGTCAGTTCCAGCGTATGCTCTGGGCTTGCCTATTAGTGGAACCTGCCCATCAGAAACTCTTACTGTTCAGACCTGCATTCATGTACATATCACTACAAGCACTTTGATCATTCAAACACACAGCATGTATCTCGCATAAAGCACCTGTCAGTTCGAGCATATGCTCTGGGCTTGCCTGTTAGTGGAACCTGCCCATCAGAAACTCTTACTATTCAGACCTGCATTCATGCATCATGTCATCTATGAGAATGTACGAGGATTAAAACAGACTTTCAAGTATTAGTCCGATTCTGTGAAGTAGAGACCGTACTTCGGTACGGGCAGTGTGTAGGGTGCTTAACCTCTTCCCACCCTGTAACCGTGATCTCTTACCTCGAATCTCTGGCCGCAGATCAATAGTAGTCATTTTAGAGGAAGGAATCTTCGCGGATCTCCTTCTCTAACGTTTCTACGGGGTCTAGCCTACTGTAGATTCGAAGTAACTGGCTAGTGGCGACTCTGGTCTTATATAAACTCATTTAAACACATCCAGCTTAACACGACAACCAAACAAAGCCCTCGAGAACGAGGCAAGCCAGTGGCACAAACGGCGATTCGCACTCACGCATCCGCATCCTCTCCTTCTTTTCCCGAAAGGGAAAGGGACGAGAACGTCGTGTGAGAGCGCGGAACGGCGAGGGTCCACAGGATAATAAATAAAAAAATTCCTATTAATGTGTATTATCTAGAGGCTGGTGGTTTTGGAATTTAAAGAAGGTCTAGGTTTAAGGTTACCAAGGCACTTTGATTTACCCGAATCTTTACTCATTGTGTGCAGATCTTGAAGTCTTTAGATGTCTTTGGCCACTAATGAGGCTTAACTGACTTGATGACACACAACCTCACGTTATTAGCAAACATAGGTACTAATAAATCCTCCAGGACAATGGGCCAGGAACACCTTATTGCTGAGTGAGGTCATTAGTTAAAGAAGGTGCAGACCTTTATGAGCCACTTGCCAATGAGTGCCTTATTGATAGGTGAAGGCTCAAGTGTCCCGAATAGCAGGCCACGACGGGACACAAGGTCTCAAGGGCAACTAGGGCGTGGTCCTTTGGGGGCGCAAGCCACAAACCTCAGGGAGAGCAAGCCACAAGAGGGCACTGACCTCTAGGGTAGCGAGCCAGGGAGTCTAGGGATGTTGTGGATCCATGATAATGGTGCTTGCCATGTTAGTGGTTCAAATGACAAACCAGGGCCCCATTTGTAGAAATTATAAACTTGAGATACTACCTTCGGGTCACAAATTTTATAAAAAATAGAGCGATAAAGATGAAAGTATGATTCTCATACTATGTGTATTGTACCTTGCCTTTGAGGTCATATCCTGGTTCAAAAACCCAAAAACTTCAATCCACTTGTTCCAGTCGAGTCTAGTCTACTTAAAGACTCAAATGATGATTCAATAAGAATTTAGTGCGATAGAAAATATTTAAAATTATTGGAAATACCTAAGGCTACGTTTGGTTGCACTAAATTGCCACGCCTCTGAGTTCAGAAGTGAAGTACTCTCAACCCAATCACCTAGCCAAGGATGTGACTTGGGAGAAAAATATAACATCCATTCCATCACACAATCCATATAATTTATTAAATTATCAACTAAATCAATGAATTAATAAATCAAGTCAACAGGGTGCCTATCATTACATCTATTATTTGACAATAAATGAAATATATAAAAAAAATTATGAAAAAAATGTAATAATGTAGCTGGTTCGAATCAACTGGATTTATTTAAATAAAATAAATCAATCATTCATCATTTTATTATTGCTTCTAACATTTCCTCCATGATAATTTGAGCTCGTTCAACTTCTTCTGGTGGTATGTCATGTGTTAGTGCACTCTTCTGTGGCATACTAGTGCACTTTGTTTGTCAATCACTTAGGTCAGTGAGTCTACTATCGGTTGAGCCTAATGAAGACGAAGACCGAAGACTCAAGCGGACCTGCTGCATCAAGGAAGAAGAAACAGGTAAAAGAGATGCCTTGGTGAGCCTTGAATCTTGATCAAAACCAAAACCATAACCTCTAGATGACCTTAACCCTATGAGGCATACAAATAGTCATCTTGGATTGACCTTAGGTGTTCCAAAAGATCACCAAAAGATGGGCTAAAGAGGTGCCCTTGCTACTGTTCAAAAACACTTAAAACAGTGTGCAAGAGAGACTACCCGACCAGTCAGTCAGTAGAATGATGGGGCAGCAACATTGCTGGATCACCCTTGGCCTTGACTGACCGGTCATGACCGGTTGGCCAGACTGGGCAACCGGTCTCGACCGGTCGGATCGGCCTCCAGATGTAGAAAGCAACCCACTGTCTTCAAGGCCTATAGGACCGACCGGTCAGTACTAGCCGTTTTATGCCCGTTTTGAATCCGTTGAACATTCTTTTATAAAAGGGTTTGACTCGTTTTTAGGGGTAGTTAGAGGGATTTTGAGAGGACTGAAGCCACCATTGTTGGAGACCATTAGATGTTCAATTCCTAACCTATGCAAAGCATCTTCCTTGGGATTTAACATGAGAATGGAGCATTCTAAGCTCATGAAGAAGATAGCCTTCACCCTCTTTGATCTCTAGAGTTTGGATCAAGCTTGATAGTTATAATTCTATCCAAAGCTCTATGATAAGATCGTTGTAGGTAAGCAACTCTAGGCAACCCATTCCCATTAGTTGTAGAGTTCTCAAACCTACCATTCTATCACCTTGGGCATCTCAAAAGCATCATAAGCAAGGTGATTGATCAAGTGTGGCTGAGGCATTGACGACGCAGCGGCAACACGATCGGGGGAGCAAGAGAAGCTAATTGAAGCACGGGAGAGCGGAGATCAAGCAACCCAAAGCGGTGCTGAACAAGGGGTTCATCTAACAAGTAAGATTGTCTTTACTGAGAGTCCTTCCACTCTTGAGTTTAGACTTTGTTTGTGAAACTCGAAGTAGGGTCGTTTACCGATCCTTGGCACGTTTGTTGGGCGTAAACATCCAGGGACGTTTGCCGTTCCTTGGCACGTTTGTCTGGCCTAAAATTAGTCTCCAAGGGGGAGCCTCCGACACAGGAGTGATCGTGCATTGGGTTTAGAGTTAGCCTATGTCCGAAACTCCATTTGGGCTGGAGTTAGCCTTTGTCCAAAACTCCGTTTATGGTTGAGATGTGAAACGGTAAAACCTCCATATCAAGGTTGAGAGGTGAACCTCATTTAAAACATCCGATAGTGAATGCCGGTGTGCTCAATGGGGTTGAGCACTTGAACTGAGAGTGGAGTAGACTCAAAGTCGAACCACTATACATGCTTGTATTTGTGATTGATTTGAGCACACTGTTATCTTAGCATTGTATATTTAATTGTTTAATTATGAATGCTTAATAGGAATGTATGCTAGGCACTAGATAGACACATCCACATATAAGATTTATTTTCACTAAGTAGTGTAGACTTGTGCTCATTGATCAATTCTCATAATTTTACGTAGGTTGCATAGATTAGGAGCTTGATTTGTTTAATCATTTGATCATCTATGCATGCTTAGACTATGTTGCTTATTGCTTAAACAATATGTTAGTCTTGTGATTAGACTCACTTAGGTTTGGAAGCTGAAGTGTTCTTGCTTACTTAGTTTAAATTGTTAAATTGCATAAGTAGGCGAAAGCATTTCAAAAGGTCTTAATCACCCCCCCTCTAGGACTTAGCCATAATACTAGTTGCTCTACAAGCTTCCGCACGTATACGCCTATACAAGTATGTTGATCCAAAAGGCGTAATTTCATCATGAACATCATCAGACAGCTCACATAGATTACACACTCCTTATCCTGGATGGCCAGTTCTAAACAAAATGAGCTTATTCAAGCTCGGTAAACAATAATATCACATTATTTATTACTCATACATGTTATAGCTATTATTTCACAAAGCATTTCATGAAATATATATAACAAAATTTATTTAGGCCACTTGCCCGAGTTCCAACCACAATATCATAAAGTTATACACTTCAAACACTAAGGGCTAGTCTATTTCAACTTGACTTTTAAACACCCACCTGGTGGCTTGCATAGGCTAACCCCTAATAGAGCGAAGGTCTACATACCGAGTGTAAAAGCCTCGCATACTGGCCAACTCTATCTCTATAGGTGAACACCCAGCCTCGATCAATGGATAACCATTACGAGCTGGTTAGACTCCTTCCCTACCCAACCTATAGTTCATGACGGAGGGCCTTATTAGCACTAACTAAGGTTGGGGATTCACACCCTGAGACCTCTCCTCCCATCTATTTAAGGGGCATCTCGTACCTTGAGTTGTCTGGTGTTCATACTTAAGGATTTTCATTTTCATCGCTCATTCATTTCTTAATTTTCATACAAAGGAATACTGTAATATTCTGAAAATTTTGGAGCACATGTAGGTAAAGGGTGCACATTCACGTGTGTAGGTTTATTTTTAGGTATTATTGCATACATACACACATACACACACTTATACACTCTTATATACCTTAATAACTTTCAGGCATTTGTAGATCTTAGTATACTTAACTGTTCAACGAACCGATTATTGAAACAACTCAACACCGCTAGGTTAAGATATCATACTGTCCACTTCGATTTTGGACCTCTCGATCATAGTAAACCAACCACGAGATCGTCATATCCATTTACACACTCATCCAATCGAGATTCCAATCCGTTCATTTTAATTGTCACCTAAGTATATGCTTAACTTATCGTCGGAATTATGATCAGCGGAACTTCAACACACGTACAAGTCGCCTAAAAATCTAACGGTGCAGACCTACTATGGATCACTTCAAAAACCTATTTTGTGATTATTCGTTTATGAATTGACAACGATACATATATATGATTAGAGTCTTAACCATTAAATTTCCTAATCCTTATCACGTCATCTGATCCTCCAATATTGAAATAAACCGACATGTATGAAGTATCTAATAAACATTTCAAAACTACCAGTAGTTTACGCATAGGCTACATACACATGATGCTAGAGACTATGGAAAACCACAAAAAAATATAAATCATTAAAATAAATCTTGAGCACTGAGAGCAGGTCCAAATTAAGTCTACTAAAAGAGTATGAAAAATGACATACGGTGGTGAAGTTTCGGGAAATGGATGAGGCAAAAAAAAGAAAAAGAAAAAAACTACACATGCAATTAAAATTCTTTAACCAAAGAAAAACAAGAAAAGGTGAGAAACCTACCTTATGATAATATATTATATTATATGAAATAAAAAGAAGAAGACGAGAGTGGTCAAGAGCCTGGCCTCTCAAGGTCTCTTTCAACCGAAGAATGGGGCCACACCCTCGTGAAATTGTGTCGTCCACCATGTAAGGTCGACGTATAAAAAAGTAAAGATAAAAGAAAAGGCAGGAAAAAAATAAATTAATTAAATATAATAATATATTGTTAAAACTAGAGGAGGTAATCAGAGACGTTCTTTCCTAAACTTGTAAGATGGGACCCACAGGCCTGATCCACACTCTCATCCGGACCGTTCATCACCCTGGACCTAACCGTCCAACTATTTATTACCCTCCCATCTGACCGTTTATGTGTACATCTGAGTCATCATACGTCACACGTTTTGGGCACATGCACGACAGCAACTTGGAACAATCACCGTTCAGCAGCTACACAGCCGCACGCTCACCAATTCCAGGACGTCAGTCCCACTTATCTGACCACACTGCCATCTGATGCAACATGGATCAACCATTTAGACTAACATCAGCCGTCTATTCTATCCGTTAACATTTGAACCGTTTATCTTTTATCGTACAACCTTAATCTCCAGCCGGTCATCAAGCAGCGCACAAATCTGAAATCCTTAGATATCTGAAACGTCCACACAAAGAAGGCTATGAAAGCTTCTGCATGGGCAGCCGCTGCATAACATGGATCTCTCTTTAAGAAAAACGTAAGAAGTCCTCAACACAAACGTTCTTTCTAGAGCGCTACACTGGTGTGATACCAGCCATCCAATATGCACTACGACAACCTTAGAAACTAAAAGGTATAACGCAAAGAATCCGGAAACGATCGGATCTTCCGTTTTTCTCGGTATCGGTCGACTGCTGGCAACCGAAACTTTCTATAAACGTCAAACCACGAATGAATTCGATCTGGACCATCCAATCTACATGAGAAACGTCCCAGAATCCCAGTTGGATTCCGCAGTTTCGAGCCCTGTTTTTCGGGTCAGCGAGTGGTGGAAACCCGAGAGCTTCGATCTTGAAACCCACCGCCTAAACCTTCATGGAACTCCAAGAAGTGGACCCCACAAGCTCCGTGTGTCCCATCTGGACCGTTCAGAGCAAAGAGCTCGAAGGAATCTCGCCCGAGTGCGATTTTGCCATTAAAAGGTGAGTCACTTCTCCGTTTCAGCGGGAACCATCCGATCTTGGGGAAAGCTTGATTTGGAGATCTGACACGTCCATCAGATGGGTCACATCCACATTAATTATGCCCCAAAACCTGGCCATTTTCAGTTGTCAGATGAAGAAACAGCAACTCAATCAAGACAGCGACAAACAGCTCTTGTGCGTAACCGTATGTGCGTCGACCCGACGCTGAGTCAGTTGCTCATTCGAAAACCCCAGAAGACTTGTTGTGCAAGTCAGTTACCCCTATAAAACGTGCTATACCAGGGAGAAATCGGACACAACAAATCGTGAAGAGCTTGAGAGAAAAACGGGAGAAACAGGAAAGAGAAAGAAAACAGGACTGATCAACACCGAGCCACGGTCGGTTCTGTCCTGAAATCCCTTCAAGACAAGCTGAAATAAGAAGAAGAAGAAGAAGGAAGAAGAAAGAGAAGAAGAAGAAAGCTCGTTCCGAGTTAAATTTCGGACCCAATTTGGGTCTGTTGGGAGTAAGGAACGAGGACACAGGTGAGTGATTCTTCCTCATTGAATTTTATTCCGTTTGGTAGAAGATTTCCCCTAATCGCTTAGCTTTTTTTAATTTTAGATGTCAACGTACATAGCCTAAATAAAAACATTGTGTGTGTAGAATTGTGTTCGAAATTTGGTGAAATCCACCCAGGATTTCATCCTCGCCTTCCTAGACAATGGGAAACGCCTTTTCTCTCTCTACTTGTTGATACGATCGATGACACCCAACCTTGAATGTTGGAAGAATCCTTAGATAGCAACACATCCTTGTTGTGTTAACCTAAATAAAACTCTTGTTTCCATATAGGATATACTTCTTAGTCTAAAGTTTACCATCGTTTACTTGATGAATTGCCTATTCTGAAAACTTACATGCATTACATGCTTTGCGTGCTTGTAACATGTTATTGAATTGCATTATGATTGCTTCATGAATGAATTGGTCACATGATTATATTGAAACTGAAATTGAATTGTAAGACTTGGAAGTAGATTTAGTTTGGGCGACGGATCTATGAGCATGTCAGGATTGCTCATATGCGTGCATTTCGGGATTGCCGCTTCGCAATATCCCGGTTAGGCGAGCATGTCGGGATTATGACAACCCTGATGTCTGGCCCTGCGAGATTCAGGTGCCCTGATCTATAAGCATGTAGAGATTGCTCATGTGCGTGCATGTTGAGATTGCCACAATGCCAAAGCGGTCAGGCGTGCATCGAGGGCTTGCAACTCTGATCTCAGTAATGGTGAGATATTGAATATAAGTACATACCTTGCATGATCTCTGTTAGGCAAGCACGTTGGGTTTGTGATGACCCTGCTGGCCATGCGAGTTGTGAAAGTCGCTCTACTTAATAAATCAAAGTAGAATAATCATGTATCCAAGACATTAACATTGTGTAGGCATACATCGAGTCATAGTTGAACTACTAGGGTGTCCCTTCATTGTCACTCTGTTTAGTTTCGCCTTTATTGAACTGTCTATACTTTCCTTAGAATTCAATGGGGATGAAAATTATCTCACTGAGCTTCTAGCTCACAAAAACAAACAACAGTTATGGGTTTGCAGGAGGAAGAAAACACAAGGAGAAGTTAAGTACTTAGATGGATACTTCTACTAGAAGAGTCATAATAGATTAGGTTGATTTATATTATTTTTTGAAATTGATGTAATAAGATATTTAGTAGAGCTTTCCTTTGATATATTGAAGAAAAAAAATTTTTGAATTTAACTTAAATGCGATTTGTAGAATGGAATTTCTCAGAATCCATTATCGAATTTAAATTCACACCCTGGAACTCGAAATTTTGGTCACTATACTCGGGTTCCAAATTTCAGAGCATAACAATTACAATTTAATTCAAATGCATATAATGACTACAAAAAGTACAACTGATAAAAGCATACGGAGAATGACATCCAAATACTTATTTGACTTATTTATCCAAATACCGTAATCACCATGAGTCCATTGTTTCTCATAAATGTTACGATGTCTCCTGGACGAAAGAGGCCACTATTCTCTTTCTTTCCTCAATCCTTCCTATTAGGACAAGTGAGTTGATTTGTTTCGTCCTCCTAACGGATCACACCTACTAAGAAAAAGTATTTGTTTCAGTTCGACCCATAATCAATCACGTATGAAATAGTTGATGGGATAAATCGTGAATAGTGACTGGATTTGGATTGATAATAAAATAGAATCATGGGTTGTGAATAGTGATTCGATTGATGATAAAGAAAGAGAATTCTTGGTTCAGTTCTCCACCTTAATGACAAAAAAAAAAAAAAAAAAAGATTGATCCATTCCAACCCTTTTTTCTCTTTTTGTAGCAGGTTTTTCCTAACAAATGGGTTTTTTCTTCCATTATATTGAGTCATCTAACAAATAGGGTTTTTCTTCCATTATATTGAGTCATCTAAGCAATACCAATGAGCAGGTCTTATGGCCATACTAAAATTTTCAAGGGTTTGGCTATTTCACGAGGAATACAGAATTATAATTTTATTTCGTTACTTAGCCTTCTAATCATTTCTATATTACGCGCTTAATCGCAATTTGGCTTTAAATGTTCTAATTGGATTAATGTGTTAATCACATGGATTATAACCCAAGTTAGAAATCGAAGACTAAATACAACTTATTCCCATTAAATGAAGTATTTTATCAGACTATGTGGTCATTATTTCCTTAAGTTATGTCAGTTAGACTTTTTTTCAAATTCTGGGAAAATTCCACATTGTCTTAATCACTTCATTTACTAGAAATTCATGAATCGTTAAACCGATTTTCCAATTAAGCTATTTAATCATAACTAATGTATGTATATGTATACAACGAGGCCAAAAATAACTTTCTTTCAATTATTCTACTTAAAATTGGTTACGTCATTGCATTACACCATTATCATACATATAGGTACACTAATTATACATTTCATAACTAGACAACAAAATTTAGGATCCAAGCCATTAAAAAGTGGCCCATACAAGTGTATAGACTTTCATTAGTAGCGAGACAACATTTCAATATTTCATATAGGAACAAAAATTAACAATCACTTTACATCACAGTGGCCCACCCAAAACACAATTTTCTCTCTATACAAGACATAGAGCCAAACCAAACCAAACCGTTCAAATGTGGGGCCCACACGGCTATCCCACATGGGCAGCGTGTGAGGTCCACATGGTTGTCCATAGGGGCAATACGTGGGGCCCACAAAGTCTACCTAGTGGTCAGTTGTATGTGGTTCACCTTGATATACAGTAAATTCGCTTCTGATTTGCATAATCTGATCCACTTCTTCTCTTTTTCATTCATATGTTACGAATGTGCTAAACAAACAAAACAAAAAGAAAAATAATTAACGAAAGAAAAGAAAGAGAAGAAGTGGATCAACGGTATGTGTGGAACTCACTAATGTGTGGCCTGCGTGATCAACGGTCAGAATTGAAGTGTCCCACCTACTCTCTCTCTCTCTCTCTCTCTCTCTCTCACAGCTTGGATGTGTGGAGCACTCTAAAGGGGTACCACCTTCCCTCTATCCTCTCTAGTTTAAATTTGAAGTAGATGGAAAATGGTTTAGTGCATTAGTGTACATGAGAATGATGGTGTGCATACCTTCTCATGTCATCGAGACATGGTCCAGTAAATCAAAGAATATAAAATTGTTGAGCATTTCCAAATACATATATGTAATAAAGAAATTTTAAGAAGACTACTCATCTGAACGATGGATTTTGCCAAAATTAACATAAAAATGGATAATGACTAATGGTGTATTCACACTCAACATCAATCGTGACCACTTAAGGGGTCCAGTGGTCATCTCAACCGTTCAAATGAAAGTCCCCAGCCTTTAGTACGTACTGAAAGATCCTGATCATGTATCAGGATTGGGTCATAACCAATAATAAGCATTTTACACTCTAACCAACATATATACATGATTAGATACCAAAATCCTTATAATTTGACAAAATAAACAAAAATCAACAGTCGGATCGAAGGATCAAAGACTCAGTTTCCCTGATCTGGAAGATCTGTCCATCAAATTTCGTTTTCAATAGTTCATCTGAGGATTCGATGGTAAATGTTAAGTCTAAACAGTTCATATTGAAGATCTAACATGTGGATCGAAGATCTAATGGTCGGATTATCCTAAATTTAAAACAGATAGTTGGAATCGAACATCCAATGATCAGATCATCATAGATGTCACGCAGATGTTCCTGATTGAAGATCCAACAGTCATTCATCACAAATGGTCCTGATTGCTCATCTGATGATCAGTCCCACTACGTTTATCGGAAAAACAAATTTTACACCCTGAAATTCGTAAGGTATTATATAAATTTTCATGATATATCATGAAACTTTGCCACAAATTAAGACCCATTAATCATGGAATATCATGAAATTAGGTGCAACCAAGCTCAACATAAAATAATTTAAATACCCAAAGTTAAAACATAACGATAGAGCATGGAGTGTTGGTCTCACATGAAATCTCGCGAATCAACATAACTCCGCTGACTAGTTTTCAAGTCAAGTGCTAGTTTTTAATTTATGATTTATGGTAAAAAAGGCTTGATGACCCATCGTTTAACTAACGATATCACCCTTGATGTAGTGGGATGGTGGAACATAATTCACTCTAATTAATTCAAATAACGCTTAGATGATGATGGTGGTGGTGGTTTGTAAAAGCGGGAGCCATGGTATGTGAAAAAACCAATAATATATGATTGATGTAAAAGGCACAAGGATCTTCTAATCGAGCAGATTTTGGATCATCTCATCCATGGTAGGGCCCACGATATGGGCAATCTAGATCTCCACACCACAGCATTGACTTCGCGATGAGTACCGAATGCAATTTTTCAAAGCCTTGTAGTCTTGAAATTCATTGGGATACTTAAAACAAGAAACTTTATCACTGAGGTTTAGTAAGGGGTACTTGGCGGGTGAATGTCTGAAGTGATAGGCAGGCCACACATGTACCTTGTGTATAGATCATTTATCATTTTCTCCCATTTGTACATTTTCTTGTGGAAATGTGGCACTCCTGATGAATGAGCAAATCTGATTTTGGGGCCAGGTAAGCTCATGATACAGTCGAGCTCCATGGCTCAGTGATAACATGATCCTGCATTCATACATGTGGTTGAATTTGAGCAATTGCGATTTTCGTCTTTCCACATCCATCCATGTGAACTTACGATAAAGATCATTACTTTCAAGTTGATTTCTTACTTTTACCCATATATAGTATGGACATTCAACATGTGAGACTGCATGGGGCAAACACATGATAGTGATGCTAAGATGCAACATAGATAAAAGTGATCAATCTGTGTTACTCTTCGATTCATTTCAATTGTTTTATTGCTTTATTACAGCATGAAGAAAGTTTGCTGGCCTTACTTTGATCCCGAATTTGAGACTCTCATCGAGAGGATCCATGGACCCAGGTCAGTCAGTGCATGCATGTGTGTACATATATACATATGTAATGATAAGAGTGGCAATGGGCCCGGTAGCCTGCATCACCTGACGAGCCCTACCCTGCTTTAGTCCAGGGTTGGAACTACTAGCTTGGCCCATGGGCCGATCTTAGATTAAATTCATTTTGGACTGACCCGACCCAGCTCATTCCTGCTGGACACGACTTTATATGCACATGTTATATCCTACAAACATGCGATTCTAATCCTCTGCTAGGCAACCCATTTATCTTGAATGTAAACGGTTGGTTTCATTCCTTTGAAATTTCTATTTTTTGTGCATGTGGGGCCCACTTGATCAATAGATAAATTAGGAAAATTCAATTGGTAAATAGAAATTTTATCAAATTTCTAGCCAGGCTGTTGTTCTAGGCCCTTGAGTGGCTTGGGCAAGGCTTGGCCTGGCCCAAACTGGGTCCATTGCCATCACTATGCAATGAGGGAATGAATTAGAAGAGATTGATACATCATCTACTTTCTTTGTTTGTTTTAGCTGTAGGGTTTGCATTGACAACGAGCGTTGTGAACAATGTACGGTGGTGAAGGTAAGAAAGAGTAACTCCTCTCCTTTTCTTTCTACATCTCTCTATAATGGGTCTTCTATGAATCAAGGAGTAGCTCTCCAGTAGTCTGAGAGCAGTATAGGTTAAAGTGCTCCTAGTTGCATCGGTTCACTTGGATAGTTGAATTGGGCGATCTGAACTGTCTATTCAGTCTAAAATACATTTCATAGGCTACCATGATAAAATTGAACTAATCCAACGATCTCATCCATCTTTATTAGAGTCCATTGATTAAACGGTTAATATTGGTCGTATTCCTCTGATATAAGCCTATGAAAGGTGCACTAGACCTAATGAACAGTCTAGATCAATGAAGCAGACTTAAGTGTCCCAAATGCATCTAGGAGCACTATTAATTTATAGTGCTCTAAGAGCACTTGAGCATTTCTCTTTTATCAAGCAACCTATCTCCTTGCACATAATTATGCCAGTCCGTTCATCTATTGGTCCTTGAAGTATATGAGCCTTGCCTAGATCATAATAGTTGGACGATGTGGAGCCATGGATGGAGTATCTTTTCTAATTAACTATTCACCTTGTATTTATTAATAACTATCTCTACTATATGTGAATGGAATTTTTATGAAATAACACTTGTTTTTTTTTGCCTAATTAGGAAAAACCACGGGCAATTTTTCTTTATATGTGAGCACCCACATTTTGAGGAATCTCTTTATTTCACCACTTTGGTCAATTCCAAGTAATGGCCATTAGCCTATTTATGAAAATGACTTAGCACTCAAAGAAGTGGTAATTGGGGACATTAATCTAGACTGTTTATAATTACATGGACAATGATCTAAACCATTCCAAAATGGTAGACAACGATCTTGACAATTCAACACTATGTAATTTGGACCATTTAAAAGTATATGGAGAGCTATCTAGACCATTCTAAGATGATGAACATGGTCTAGACTGTTTAAGAGTAGGTGGACAACAATCTCAACCATTCCAAGATGGTGGACGTCGATCTCAACTAATCCTTCCATTAGCACATATGAAAGATATGAACACTCATTATGGGTATTTTTATCATTTTTAGAAATATGATAACAAGGACTTAGATTTGACAAAAGTGGTAAAATAAAGTTACCCCTCAAAATGTGAGTAGTGACATAAAAAAAGTTTGTTTGTATGGTTCCATCTAACTAGGCCAAAAAAAAGTGGCATTTCATAAAATCCTTATTTGAAATTATTAGCTAGAAGGAGCAAATTCTCTGCAAGACACTTAGAACATATGTAAAGATTTGGGGGAAAGAGACAGGAGAGAGAATACAGGGTGGTCGGTGTTAGGGTAAAGAGAGGAAATGGGAGATTGAGGAAAGAAGGGTGTTAGGGTTTGAGAAAAAGAGGAGAGAGAATGCTGGGGTTTCGAGGAAAGAGAGGGAAGTGAAGAGATGACGAGAAAAGGGGCAACGAATTTAGAGAAAGAGAAAGGAGAGAGTTGATAAAACATCATTTAAAAATGCACTAACCTACCATTTAAAAAAAATAACAGTACGGTGTTTTATGGCCAATGGAAAAACAGGAGTGAGGTTATTTAGGAATATAGGGGTGAATTTATATGAAATTGAGCAAAAATGGAGGAGGTTAATTTCCTTCTTTATCATATAATGCGTAAAAACTTCTTAGTTTTATATGTTCTTTGTTTAAAGTATATATAAAAAAAACAAAAAAAATTCTTCCATGTTGCCTTATCTTCTGAAGTTGTATTTTTTTTCAAAAAAAAAAAAAAAAAAAAGCACCAAATCTTCACTCTATATCTTAATCAGTAATTTTTCTCAATGTTGATTCATAGTTTGAAGGTGATAAATATCATCTAGTTCTTAATCTTATGTCTCCTTGAAACTTGCAAATTATTTGAATGGAACGGAATGTGTAAAAAAAAAAAACAGTTGTGCAGAAGGAATTGAGACCAAGGCTTTATTATAGGTAAGAGAGTAGACCAAGGCTTTATTATAGGTCAGAGAGTATATTCGAAACCATGACTACTCTTCTTTATTGAGGTCTGTACATAAGGATTAATACTACACCCTCTAAGACTCTGCACATTCGATGGATGCGGAAGTGTTCTCATCCCTTATTATCATGTTCAACATTCATTCTGAGTGGGGCTATTGACATGCTCAAAATCTTGAGATCCACCAATTAATGTGATCCGATTTTATCAAAACCATTGATCTATGATGGCCACCAAATAAGAAAACTCCTACATTCTTTCATTAGGGTCACATCAATCAATGCTTGATTTTGAAAAAGATGAAAATAGTTCTTTGTAAAAGTAAATTTATTAATTGAGTTTATTAAAATCACCTAATGGGCACTTTAATATATTAAAAATCGTTATTAGTAGAAATATTAGATATGCCACTTAGATATACTCCACTAAAATTACTATTACAAAATCATGGTACATTTATTGGATAGAATAGATAATGGTCACAACTATTAGCACTCCTAACAATAAAGACCTCAAATTAGAGCTGGACAAAAACTGAGCTAGCTTGGTTAACTTTCTCGGCTCAGCTTGGATAAGCTCAACTTGCTCAACTTGAAAGTTGGGTTCGGGCCGAGCTGAGCTAATTTTTTGAGCTTGGAAGAATTTCGATTCGAACTCGAGCTGGCCCAAATTTGACTCGACTTGGCTCGAAGCTAAACTTAAATTTGACTTGGTTCGGCTCAGCTCAACTCGGCTCAAGTTATAACTTAATTATATAATATTATATTTATATATATCCAACTTAATTAATATATTATATTTTATATTATATATAATATAAGAAAAAGGGCCCGCTTGTATGAAAACTAAAAAGAAAATGTCCGAGGTCAACTTGACTTAAAAGCTCGAACTCGGCTCGAGCTGCTGATTAAACTAAGCCGAGTTGACTAGTGAGGCTTGAGGACCAATCCAAGTTGAACTCGAGCTGGGGTAAGCTGCTGGCGGAGACGAGCCGAGCTATGCCAAGCTTGACTCGGTGTCTAACTCTACCTCAAATTTTCATAGTCTAGTATGGAAATTACATGTTAAATACCTATTTTCGAGTGGTCCAATTATATATATCAAGGTAAACCTTATGTCTCATATTGATATCCTAATTATTCTACTTGATCATATGTACGAGCAATTAAGAAATTAAAAAAAGCAATCATATGACAAATTCGTCAATAAATAAGTTGAAATGATATATAAATAAGTGTTCATACACAAAAATTTTTAAAAACACCACCGATTGAATATATTACAAAGGTTAACAATTCCCATATAAGTCACTTGCACTTTAAATGACTTTAGAAGAAAGCTCACTAAGCCTAAACATGTGAGTTTATATTCCATGACACTTATACTCCTATATGGGACATGGCCATCTCACAATTATCTCAATGATGGAGACCTTCCACTCAACTTGTTGTTGGTTCTCTCATATAAAATGACTAATCAACCTTTCATGGATTGCCCAATCACGCTCCAATGGCCATGAAGTTTAGGATATTGGGATTCATGAAACACAATTGTTCCTTTACTAGCGGTCGTTGTCTTCAAACTCACGTTCCCTCGTGAAAATTGAAGGAATCCTTTGTTAGAATCTATAAAATCATAACTAGTAAAGGTTTCTCTCACATTAATTATGGTACCCATTATATCAACTAAACATATGTGGTCATTAATATATATGACCATGGCCAACATAATTGGCTTTTTAAGGCACAAAATGTCAACATCGCCTACTCATGCCTCATGGCGAGCAATGAAATTTATTTCCATGCTTGTTGAAGTTGTGTCTGTTCGATTTTCAACAACAGAACTCCCTCAACCATCAGGAAATAAACCTTGACGTGGACCTTTGATGTCGAGGTAATTAGTGTAATCTAAATATGAATACCTAGTTTACTCCAAATTCTTGATCTTTTACATGTGAGAATGTAGTCCTCTATCCATTATAGATGCCGCATCACCTTTTGTCAAGCTCTCTGATGACACATACCTATATTACTAAGATATCTTCCTAACATTCATATGATATATGTGGAGGAGCACATACCTAAGCATACATCAAACTCTTTACATCATTACATAAAGGATGTCCTTCATTTGCCTTTTTTTAAGATGTTAGAATTGATGGCATTTAATACCCTTAATAATGAGCACTTCACCGAGAGCCATAGATATGAAAATCGGTTTCGTATCGGCTGATACGGCCGTATCGTATCCGTATCGGTCGGGTACGATATGCGATACATGGTTGTATCGGCCGTATCGGAATTGGTTGAACCGTATTGGTCTATATTGGCCCGTATCGGCCGATTCAGCCCGTATTGGTGCCGATACGGCCAATATAAACCAATCGCCCATAAAACCCCAAATCTGAATTTTTTTTTTTCTCTTTAAAAAATCTACTCATATTTCCTCTTCTTCTTTTCATTAAACCATGATAGAATATTAAAAAATCATTTTAGGATAGATCTAAACCTACTTTAGGATCAAAACAAATGATTTAAATGAGATTTAACTCATTGAAGCGACGTGGACCATTATGGGAAAAATTGTAAAGAAGGGTAAACCTTTACTTTTTTTTGTTGTATTTCCAATGTAATGGGTCATTGTTCACCAAATCATGTTTGATTTTTGTTCAATTAGGGCCCATTTAGTTGACTTTGAACAAGTCAAATCGACAAACAACATTCTCATCAAAAGAATGGTCTGATACACCATTGAATACATGGTCAAAATACAAAAAATAATGGATTTGTGAATATCTCATTTTTTTTTCTTATTTGTCGGATATTTTTTCATTTTTTTTTGCTTAAAAAGAAATTCTGATCGATACAGACCGATACGGACCAATACAGGCTGATATGGCGGCCGATACCATTATTCAGAACCATGCCAAGAGCACATTTCTTCATACCGATCCACCAAACACCCTATCAACATAAGCCTTCAATTAAAGGTTGTGCAAGTTGCGGAATTTATACCTTTATAACAACTTGTCTCAATGTTAATGAAAAAAGAAACATCACTAAAATCTTTTTTCTCAAATTTTTGTAGTATAAATTTCTTAGTTTCACACTATTTTTAAGTCATTACTTACTAAAAGGATATCAGCGATATACAAGACCAAAATATAAATTTTGCCTACAGATTTTCATATAGATTCATTAGTTAATAATGTTCTCTTTGAAATCAAATAAGAAAAATCACTTTATCAAATTTCAAGTACCACTAACATAATGCCCCATAAATGAACTCATGTGTTTAAAAATAAATGTTCTAATTCATTAGTTACAAAACTTTTTAGTTGTACCACACACACACACACACACACACACACACACACACACACGTTCTCATGTGAAACCCTTAACAAATATTCTTTTCTTATATATATATATATATATATATATATATATATATATATATTGTATAACCTTTAGGCCTTATCAAATTCTCCAGAGCAATGATGGGCCTACCTCATCAGCTTTGATGCACATAGTTACGGTTTGTCTTTAGGTCAAGATCACAATATGCAAGTGGTTCTTATGAACTTGGAGCCAATTGATGTTGATTTCATCAAAATTTAAGAGATATAACACCTTTAGGCTAACGAATTCTTTAACCTATGTCAGTGATACTAACCACTTCACACCACCTAGGTCATACTAAATAGTAACCTTTTTGTGGGCGATCTGTTAGAATTTTGTAAACAATGGAGTAGAAAACTTTCAAAAACTTAGATTTGTAGATTAAGGCTTAAATATCATCATTTATATATTATGAAGTTTATACAAAAAATTAAAATCAACTATTCAAGTTTAGGATTGCCTCTTGATTAGTACCGATGCTAAAACGTGTTGAATACTGATGTACTACTTTTAAAGTAAAAGGTTCTCTCCCAAATCAAATCCCATATGAGGAGAGGAGGTGAGCCAACACATAAACACTCAAACAGGCCTTGAAAAATACATCGAGATATGCATGCACAGTGAACCCCACAAGTGTGAACTTAAGGATGTGGGAAGGAGGAAGTATAAGAGAGGAGAAGCAATCTCTCTCTCTCTCTCTCTCTCTCTCTCTCTCTCTCTCTCTGGTGCCACCCAGGGGGTAGGCAACCAAAGCTCTTTCTTTACTCCCTTTGAGATAGAATCTTATTTGTGAGGAGCTAAGTTTCAAGGGAAACACCGGTATGATGATTCGCCACCCTATAGTCTTTGGTATGCCCCACTATATCTAAAGTATACAATCATGCCTAATCATGTAACCAAATTAACTCTATCCCTCCATTGAATGTGGTCATCCATCCTCAATCTAATTCCATCTAAATATGGTGACGGACCATAATATCTCAACCATCAAAATGTGATTCAAAAATTTTAATGGCTAAAAAAAAAATCAAGGGTTAAAATATTCATAAAAACATTTGAAGACTTTTGGGGTACTGGTACAAGTGAAAAACCACTTAATATATAGTGTGGTAAAGCCATAAAAATGTCCTTACGAGACCAGTGAAACCCTTGTTGGATCATATGGGCCTTAACCGTATCTTAATGCACGTATCCTAATGCACGAACACAACAAACACCTATATGTGAATCACTGCAATTGACTCCATGAGGCAGGCAAAGAAAATTATATCAGGAACTTAAACTCCCCATATGTTCTCAAATATAAAAATCTTCAAAGCTAGTACATAAGTTAATCTGGACCAAGCATCATGGGTTTCTCGATCTAGAGACTTGAATGGATCCTCCAATGAAAGAATCCAACAGGTCTAATACCAATATCTCATATGAATACTAACACCCTTGTGAAGGGTAGGACACATGCACCAACTCATTATCAAACCTGATGGTGGAGACCTTCCATTATAATTCGTCATGAGTTCCCTCACATGAGATAATTGCATAAGAATAACAACCACAAATTTTCCCTACAACTTACTAGATGATTATGGAAAAATATGGTATAAGATCCATGATCCACAACTCTCCCTTGGTCAATGACCTTTATAACCAGTCTCAAGTTTCAAGGATGACCAAAGGAATCTCTCACCTTTAACCAATATACATGTATGATTAAGTTATACTCACAATTAGCTATGGTATTAATAACATCTCTAGGACTCACGGTCATCATGAACTAAGAATAAGATCATCAAATCAACAGTTAAGATTAACACATTGACTTTGCAATGCACAAAACACTAACAAACTCTCACTTGCCAAAAGGTTAATCACATTCAAACTGACTAACTCTTACCAAAAGTATTTAGTGTAACAAAATATTTACTATTCATATTATATGTTCACTACAAGAGATTTGCCAGAATATATCACAACTGATTGCAATTTGATACATCAGCAAGTCAACATTTAGATTTGGGTTCATCTTTCAATAATCCCTCAACTACTATCCATGGTTAAGAAATGTTGAGTGGATTGTCTTTATCCACCATCCCACCTGCCATATGTAAGGTATTCATTAAGCTTGTTTATATATTTCTACATTAAGTGATTGATGGTTGTGACTATATAGTGTATGTGCAGGTGGACAGTGTCAATAAGTATGGTCTGCTTCTCGATGTGGTGCAAGTACTGACAGACATGGATCTTGTCATTTGCAAGAGTTACGTCTGCTCTGACGCTGGATGGTTCATGGATGGTATATGCTACCACCATCATGGTCATATCATCATCATCATCATCATCATCATCATTCCACACCATTGTTCAAAAATAAAAAAATAGGAACTCAACTAGATATCTCACTAAGTTGAGATGACTCGAAGGCTCGTTACTTTGACTCAACTTTATATTTGATAAATTATTAGATTATTAATAAAAGATTAAAATTACATATAAGGAAAATTTATGAAAACAAATTCCGTGAAGCAATACACCTCAACACGTGGCACATATGCAAATATCAAACACTTGTGTGAGCTTTGATTTTTCTATGAGGTTTTAAGTCATGCTTAGATATTTGACTTCAAAATCAAGCAATTTCACTCTTTTAGTGGGCCACAATGTACAAAACAAATTAACAGTTATAAACATTTTCTAAAAAAGTCAATTTGTTTATATATTATGACCCATCCCAAGTGTAAAGGAGCCTGATTATTATGCTAGAACATCTAAACAGTGTATTTCACTTGATGGAAAGATCAGATCTGACCCACGTATCACAATGATCGAGAGTTTTTTTGGTAGGAAACTACTTGGCTGATTATGGTGTAGTCATATGGGGGAATGACTATTCATTGACGTGGATGGACGACTTCATGTGAATGAGATCTACCATGTCCATTAGGTAAGGCACCCCATGTTAGGCCTTATATTGAACATTGTACTAGTCCAAAACTCAAGTGAGGCTAACCATTGGAAATAATGTAAAATCATGCCTAAAAAATCCTCCAAGTTCACATGGTGTAGCCTACATGAGTTTCAAAACAACACGATTTTTGGTTAAGTTCCTTCATCCTCGATCATTCACTTCAAATGAAAGGATTTGGTGGCATATTAAACTAGGGTGGGCCCCACATTAAATTAATGGTTGGGGTTCCATCCAAATCTTCTCTATGGTGTGACCTACCTGAGTTTTGAACCGGCCTAATTTTAGGTTTTAGGGTGAACATGAGGTAACACACGTGATGGATGAGGTGCATCTCAAGCAGATTCAACTCCATGGATGAGTATCATATGACTACCCATATAACCTTGGCCCACAAGTATGAGGTCAGCCCTCTATAAGTCCTTGTAGAACAAATTTACCCTACAAGCGATGTGTGTGGGGCCTAAATAACTTTGGCCCACAAAGAGATTTGTAACTAAGTTACTTTGTATGTTGTAGCCCACCTAAGGAGTGAAATTGTTTAAATTTTTAAGAGTGTTTATATTATGGAAAGTTCAGATCTTACACAAGTGTTTATATTTGCACGTCTGCCCACATGTTGAAGTGTACGATTTTACACTCATGTGAAATTAACAAACTTTTAAAGGAGGAGAGAGTGATTTCACGGATAAGTATAAAAAAATGTATCTCAGTAAAAACTTTTATGCCTTTCATGTTTTCTTTTGTAAATCTTTTATATTCGAGTATTTTTTCATAAAAATTAAAATACTTTTTATTTTGATATATTTCCTTATTGCTAAAAGTAATGAGCAAATAGCTTGTACTTCATCTATTAAGCATTTTCTCCTCTCCCCTAAAGGTCATAGATAAAATCTAATCTTCTCATTTTTTATTAAAAAAATTCTTCCAATTGATGAACTAGGTTTAAATTGATCAATTCAACCGAGTCGAGGGGCAAATTTATCAAATCGAAAGCTGAGTCCTGGACATTCCGAGGCTGCATAATAACTCAACTCGAAAGCTATTCTTAGCTGAGTTACGAGTTGACTCACCAAGTTTTAAAAGTATACTCCACATGATCTTTTATTTTTTTAGGGAAGATTACCTAAAGTTTCACTTGACTGACTCTAGGTGCTTGAAACCTTCTTTTTAAATTATGTATTAGTGCAAAACTCTTACTTGGTAAAAATATATGAGAAACATCCTTATGATCGCCTTTGGTTCTTTTATCTCCTTCTTCATTAAGATACTATTAAAAGTAGGAGACCTTAGAAAATAACGCAGAGGCCCTAGATTCTTAATCTCACATTCCTTACTCAATTTGTGCTTAACTTTATCAATAAACTCTAAGTCATCACTAGTCAACATAATGTCATCCACATATACAAGTAGAATAGTTCTGCCTTCTTGTTTAGTATGAATGAAGACAATATGATCTACAGAAAATAGCAGCACTAAAGTTGGTAAACCAAGCTCTTGGAGATTGCTTAAGACCATAAAGAGCATTTTTCAGCTTATACACTTTCCCAGACTCCTCCTTAAGCTGGAAACCAGGTAGGAGATCCATATAAACTTCTTCTTCTAGATCACCATATGGAGGAATGCATTTTTAATATTTAGCTAAAAGAGAGGCCAATCAAGATTTGCTTCCAAGGAAATAATTAAGCGGACTGAATTCAACTTTACAACAAGTGAGAATGTCTCATTATAGTAGATTCCAAAATGCCGTATGTAGCCTTTAGCCACTAAACTTGCTTTGTAGAGCTCAATAGACCCATCAGCCCGATACTTTATAGAGAATACCCACTTGCACCCAACTGTACTTTTACCCAGAGGTAAGAGAATGAGATCCCAGGTGCTATTCTTATGAAGAGCTACGTCCATTGCTTGCTTCCAGGTAGGTACTGCAATAGCCTCGAGCTTTGACTTAGGAATAACAGAGGGTGAAATAGTAGCTAAGAAGGCACGATAAGAAGGTGAGAGAGACTTATAAGAAACAAAATTAGAAATAGGGTGTAATGTGGGATGATGACTACGAGTGCGGGAAGTAATAGGAGATGAATGACTACAACAGGGATAAGATGGGAGGAGGTACCTAAGACTGAAAGAAGAGTTATTGGTACGGAAGGTCGATGTGATGGTATCGATGTGCGGCGAACATAGGTAAGGAGCCTCTTAGGTGCCATGAAAGATTCAGAAGGAGAAGTATCAACTGCTGGCAAAGGTAGAAAATGTTGTGACTCAACTGTATCAGCATGTTCAAATAATGGAGAGTATAATGGGCAGTCTTCAAAGAAGGTTAGATCCATAGAAATAAAATATTTCCTAGTAGATGGCTTATAAAACCTATAACCTTTATGCTGAAGAGAGTACCTAACGAAAATGCACTCAACAGACTGATTAGACAACTTGCCCCTGGAGGGACCTAAAAGGTGCACAAAACATATGCAACCAAACACCTTTGGAGGAACAATAAACAAAGGACTAGAAGGTTTCAATGCACGTATTGGGATATCTCCTTTGAGAACTCGGGTAGGCATTTGATTAATTAGACAACATGATGTCAATAAGGCTGCAGACCAGTATGATTTAGGAACCTTTGTTCCTATTGGGAGAGCGCGAGTAACCTCGGGAAGATGGTGATTTTTGTGCTCTCCCACTCCATTTTGTTGTACAAGACAGTTGATGATAAATTTCATGTTCTTGGAGATATGATTTAAAGATGTTTGAGGTGTACTCTCCACTATTATTAGAACAAAGAGTCTGAATGATGCAATCATACCGATTCTGGATCATTTGATGAAATGATTGAAACAAGTTAAACAAGTCATTGCGATGACGCATCAAATATACCCAAGTCACACGAGAGAAATCATTAATAAACGTAACAAAGTAAGAGTATCCATCCAGAGATTCAATAAGACCAGGTCTCCAAATATTAGAATGAACCAATGCAAATAGTTTGTCAAATCAGGATATGAATTTCTAACATGTTTACTCAACTGACACGTTTCACAATTAGAATAAGCATCACTAATTTTATTAAATTGAGGAACAAGAGTTTGCAACATCCTAATAGAAGCATGACTCAGTCTTGCATGCCAAATGGTAGCAGACTTTTTATTAGACTCTAAACTGCATGCCCGAGAGGCAAAGGAAAGGAATGGGACGGTGTTGAGGCACCAGCAGCAGCAAGCACATCCTGTCGCATGAAGTAGAGACCACCACTCAGCACCAACAACCAACATTTAAAAGATGCAGGAACATACACCAGAGATCTGGTGTATATACTATGCGTTTAAGGGCCCAAAGACATGTAGTCGGCCATCATTTTCACTAAAAAGACGATTTGTTGGTGTCAAATCTCCACAAAAACAACTCCCCTATGTAGGAGATCCAAAAGCAACCTCTGTGTAGGTGTTTTTTTCAAATAAAAAACTCCCGGTTTGGCAAGATCTGAAAAATGGACCGAATCGGGAATATTTCTGAAAAATATAAAAAAATCATTAAAAATGCAAAACCTCTTTAAAAAATTCCAGAAAAATCACCATAAACATCCTCACATTATTCCGCACTAGGTGTAGGTGATCCTGAAGCAAACTGAGCCATACAAACCCTAAGTTGCTGACGTTAGAACATGTTTCCTTCACAAAATTCTTCGAATCCTCCTTTTTTGCTTGAATGCACTCTTTTTTATGATAATAGATGGGTTGTGTTAGATGGGAGAGGGGTTTGGATCGTCAAGTCTCTGATACCATGAAGAGAAGAAGAAAAAAAATTAAGAAGGTGAAGAGAGAGATGCAAGAGAGGGGATGAGAGAGTTTTGAGAGAGAGGGAGAGACTCAACATGTGTTCTCCTAGGGTTTTATTATTATATTATATATATGAAGTGTTCCCTCACTTATTACACTATACAGCCTCAGTAACTAAACTATTTACAAATAAGTACAGAGGGACTTTATTACAAAAAAAAGACCTTATGCTTTTAATATTCCAATATATATGGTGCAGTCACAAGGGTTTGTGGATCCATCTCATCCTCATTATGTTTGTTGACTCCACAAGGCCCTGTATGGTTTTAAACACCCCCTCAAACCCCCCCCCCCCCCCCCCCCCCCCCCCCCCCCCGCATGATATCTACGCCTTACCATATATCTTCAAAGCTTGGGTTTCATTGTCTTTTCTACCGATAGTTTTCTTTTTGTTCGTCGTTCTGTATAGAGATTAACTGTTTTCCTTATCTATGTGGATGATAGCATTATAACTTGTAGTAGTAATACTACCCTTACTTCTCTCCTAGCTAAATCTCAATCGTCTTTTTAAAATAAAGGATTTGGGGCTACTTCATTATTTTCTTGGCGTCAAGGTAATTAGCACTTCCTCCGATATGTATTTAACTCCATCTAAGTATATGGGTGATTTCTTATGTCACACACATATGGAGGATGCTAAAACCTTGCAATCTCCTATTGCATCTAGCTCTAAACTCTCAAGGCTTGACGTTGATCCTTTATCAAATCCTCATGAATATCACAGCGTTGTGAGTGCTCTGCAATATGTTACTTTCACAAGGCCCGACATTGCCTTTGTTGTTAATCAAGTCTGTCAATTCATGCATTCTCCATGGTCGACTCATTAGGTGGTAGCTAAGCGTATCCTTCACTTTCTTAAGGGCACCATTTCACATGGCCTTCGGTTTTATAAAGGCCCTACCGGTCCTTTTACTCTTCAGGCTTATTCCTATGTTGATTGGGCTAGCGACCCTGATGATCGTCGTTATACTTCAAGATATGTTGTCTTTCTCCGTCCTAACTTGATCTCTTAGAGTGCTAAGAAACTACCCCCCAAATTTTCACTCGAGCACTAAGTCCGAGTATTGTTCTCTCGTTGTCACCGCTGCAAAATTGTTTTGGATTCGTATGGTGTTATGCAATTTAACTGTTTACCTACACCAACCTCCTACTTTCTACTTGTCTCTCACATCCAATCCGGTTTACCATGCTCCCACCAAACATATTGAGGTGGATTATCACTTCATACATGAGAAGGTTACTCAGGGTGATCCTATCATTTGTTATGTTGGTACAATTGATTAGTTAGATAACATCTTCACTAAAGGATTAAGTTCTGCCAGGTTTAACTTGTTACAAGACAAGCTTCACATCGCCTGTCGTCTATTGTTTAGCTTGAGGGGGCGTGTTAACAACCCTTCCTCATCTCAACTGAAACTACCTCTGGATGGTAAACACATTACCTATGGCGCATTCAAATTTACAATTATATTCAAATTGTTGTTCAGCTGAAAAGTTGTTGTAATCTACACTATAAATATCAATGGATCCGTGAGATAAAAAACATACGACTGACTACAATATCACTTTCCCTTTATTGGACGCTCACCGTTATTTTTGTTACTCAAGTTGACATTCTAGCTTCCACTTCCATTATCATACAACATTATCATATGATACAGAGTTGTTTCTTTCAATGTAAGACCAAACTGATAGTTGGTCCCACCTGATACACGGCTCAGATATCCTACACATGCTAGGTTGGCACTTGGGATGGCATGTGGAGGTGCGTGGGAAGCTACAAAATCTCTCCTCTCATGGAACGTTCTGTTGCTTGCAGTCTTCCACGTAAGAGATGGGAGCGGCAACAAAATCAGGGATCAAAGTCTCATCAACTATATAAAGCAGGTATGGTTGGTTATCTTAGTGCCATTTTGCACATGCTGAACTGGGTCCATTGATACGGTTGGGGCCCACCTCCAGGCTAATCCAGCCAATCATCAAATGGTCTGTTTATCAGTCCATTTTAATCATCTATCTTCCACATATACCAGATGACAACCTGGATCTCTCACACAGAAACAGCTTGGTATATATCTCCTGTGAAACTTTAGATTAAGAAGAGAAAGCCCATACTTTTTCAACTGGGCGACTTTGACTGACTCGTTCAGTACTGAGTCGAACTGCAATTCGCCCAAATCTTTGACTTTCCAGGGGCCGGGTTGACTCGTGGTAACCTTACCAGACCAGACGAGAAGCCTATTAAGCATCTACAGTAATTTCACATATTTGCAGGCCATAAGCCCAAAGGAGGTACAAAACTCAACAGAGGTGGTGAGGACTTGCAGAGGGAATATCGCCAGTTCCGAAACCTCAACTAAGCATACTGCCATAGAAATGACTGGCACAGATCGACCTGGTCTCTTTTCCGAGATATCAGCTGTCCTTACCGACCTTAGGTGCAATGTTATCGAGGCCCATGCCTGGAGCCACAATGCATGCCTCGCATGCATTGTCCACGTCTCTGACGAGTCTACTGCTGGCCCCATTGACGACCCCAATAGGCTTGCCATGATCGAGAACCACCTCTCTACTGTCCTGCGAGCTGACACCACCCAAGATGACCAGATCGGCAGAGTCAAGACAGGCTATCCTGGAGATGATGGCTCGGTGAGTCACCAGGAGCGCCGATTGCACCAGCTTATGCTAGCTGGTCAGGATTTCTGTGGGCCGGTGCAGTCAGTGACCCATGTGCCACCTGAGAGAGTGGCCTGTGATGATCAAGGGCAGAAGACCATCGTGTCGATCGATAGGTGCAATGAGAAAGGGTATTCAGTTGTGCACGTAGAAAGCAAGGATCGGCGGAAAGCTCATCTTCGACACGGTATGTGCACTAACAGACCTGCAGTATGTGGTGTTCCATGCTTCCACCATCCGTCATGACTCTTTTACAACTCAGGTGGGCCTTTTTCCCTTTTCTCTGTGTTTTTGGCTCTTAACCTTTTTTCCTGCATGGATTGACCACTGCAACTATAAATTTTACTTTAGCGGGTTCTGTGACTTGTGAGGCTCAACGGATGTACAGTTTATTGAAGCTTCCACTTCTGTACATGCGGGGACATGGTTCCACGATCCAACGGTTGACCTGATGGGCTTCCCTGATTAACAACAGGTTTGTTTCTAGAAGATCCTCTTACCCTTGGGTGGATGGCCTTCTTCCTGTCCGCTGTGTACCTTTTTCTTGTAACCATCTATTAGTGGGTCACCGATCAACCAGTGAGGGTTCATTTGGCTGGCTTTTGGATCTTAGAAGGGGGGGGTTGTGAATCTGTTTTAGGGAAACAGATCTCAGTAAAAGAGATTTATGGTGGTGTTTCGGTATTTGGAAACTATAGTCACAGATGCAGTTATAGTGCTGGATACTGGGAAGGGAGGGGGCCAACTTAGAGAATTGGATTGCCAGGCGAATTCATTCCCCAACCTTTCCCGGACTCAAAACAAACACATTCAACCCCACACTGCTAATGGACTCCCGAGGAAGCAAAACAATCCCACTCATAAGAATCTTGCTACACGTGGGGCCCACCAAATCAATAGGCAGGACTGCTGAAGCATGCCCCCACAGACATAATTGCAAGCAACAGCAAGTTCCATCCCATCCCCTAATATCTGTCTACATGGGATTACAATATAGTTTGTTCATGAAAAGATTTTTAATAAAATTTAACATTGTTACAGGAATACTATATCCGGCACATGAATGGGCGTACTCTGGAAACGGAGACTGAGAAGACACTGGTTGCAAAATGCTTAGAGGCTGCAATAGAGCGCAGGGTCTGCGAGGTGTGCATGCCTACCTTGCCGAAAAAAGAAAAAGAAAAAAGAAAAAAAGAGATGATTCTTACTCTTAAATACCCTCAAACCATTCCAGTGAATTTCTTTTTTTCCGCCACCTTTGCAGGGTGTTCGGCTAGAGTTATGTGCCCACGATAGGGTAGGTCTGCTCTCAGATGTTACCCGTTTGCTACGTGAATATGGATTCACTGTTGCCCGGGCAGATATCGAAACACAAGGAGAAGAAGCAATAAATGTATTCTATGTACAGGATATCTCTGGTAAAGCCGTTGACATGGAGATTGTAGACTCAATGAGGAAAGAATTGGAGCCTGCTAGCACTCCAGGTGAAAAGCGAATCACTGCTGCTGAGGTCAAACTTGCCTGAGAGACCCCGCTTCTCTTTCAGCAACATGCTTCGTTCACAGATAGAACGCTTCTCCCACAACTTCATTGCAACCAGGTGAAGGATGAAAACATGGGAGCAAGATACTTCCTACATACATCATACTTTCGTGCATATTGATTTGTTGTCAGCTTGTATACAAGTAAATGTATGTACAGGATTCGCTGTTTAAATCTTTGTATTACCATGAATCTTGATCCAAGAGAGCCAAAGGACCACTGCAATATTACAGGATGCAGAGAAATGTATTATGTAGAGAAGGTACTTGTGCTTTTGGACGTTGGAAATCATCTTAATTCATGATGATCACAAAAGCCCAATTGCAACTCAATGTCTTTCAACATGGACCTGGAGTGATCTGAACAGCTATTTGGGGGCCGGTCCCATGTTATGATTGGAGTGGGGTCCTTACTTGGATCCTTTCCCACTTCTGTTGAATTGCCTTGTTGCGGAAGTGGTGATGGGCCTGTGAATGAAACTTGTGTTCGAATATCATTGTTGGAAAATCACTATGGGAGAAATTTTATGATGGCATCGAAGAGGCTTCAAGATACGGAATAGCATTGCTCGTCTGTTACCTGTGGTGATCCGAAATTCAAAAATGGTGAGGTCAGCTTTTAGAGTCATAATTGGAGAGGGAATGGGCTTATTGTGGCAACAGGGAGATTCAAGTCACACAAAATGGCCATGCAGCTAGGGTTGCGGATTTTTGCAGCAATTCTAGCACATGGAATGTGGACAAGCTTAGAGCAGTCCTCCCAGAGAGAATAGTGCAGTATGCAGCTTACGGTGAGATCAAGCTATCAGAACGGGAGGACAGGTTGGTTCGGAAGCACACGGCATCCAGTAACTTCTACAAACTATGCATGGAATTGCATCATAGGAAGCAAAGGAACATGACATGGTTTTGAAGTAGGTATGGCACAAGCGCATTCTGCCAAAGCCATCGGTGTTCGTCTGGAAGTTTATCCAGGATGCGATTCCTGTAGAGGCAGTAATCCAAGTGTGAATCATCCAGTTCAGTGCCTGAGCAACCAGCAGTGGACATTCTTCAGCACATGGACAGCAGGCAACAGCAACAGGTGAAGGAGATTAGGAGTGGAGAAGTGTGGCACAGGGCAGTTGCATCCAACTGGTAATGGCCACCGTTGTTACTGTTACACTATGGGCTGTAATGGCCATTACGCTTACGGCCTCCATAATGGCCATTACAGCCTTTAAAATAAAAATAAATAAATAAATAAAAACTGGATTGGCCCCGTAATGGCTGTTTGTACCATTTTTCCACATAACAGTTCTTGAAAACCTTGGTTAGTTGGGAGAGGAACTACTGGAGGAATCAATGTTGAAAACAAGGGAAAGGTTGGCAGTTCAGATGCATCAAGGGAGGTTGAAAGCAGCAGTAGACAGTGGCCCCAAGAGAGATTGCTAGAAGCAGCAGCAGTCTGTTTGATGTGACGGCAGTGCACAGAGCTGTGAGGGATTCTGAAGCAAAGGGCGACAGAATTGGCACAGTCAGCTCAGCAGGGGCGACAAAGAGCAGACTACAGGTGATAGGAATGGCAGGCAATGCCAATGTTGAGATACAGCCGCAATTTAGTCACCCATTGCGGCTATCAAAGGCCGTCGTTGGTGCAGCTAGTAGAAGAGCAAGCATTGCCACGACCGAGACTGCAACTCACTGTCTCTGTACTGGAAAGCTTGCAACTGAGGTGAGACATCATTTCAGCCAAATCTGCGGGTTTCTGTTCATAGATAATCTGTCCATCTGTGTCATTTGAGCCAAATCTTTCAGATGGAGGGGCAAAGGCTAAACCAGTGGCTGTGGCTAGCAAAAACCTTATCTGTACTTGGGGAAATGAAGGGCATAGCTCCATGCTGTATAACATGAGAGATATGGCTGACAAGGAACAAAATGAAATTTGAAGGGAGGAGTTCACAAGGTCTATAGGTGGCTAAAGGAATTGGGTGGAAATTTGGAGATGATATGCT
Organism: Liriodendron chinense; assembly: GCA_003013855.2. Classification (NCBI taxonomy): domain Eukaryota; kingdom Viridiplantae; phylum Streptophyta; class Magnoliopsida; order Magnoliales; family Magnoliaceae; genus Liriodendron; species Liriodendron chinense. The sequence goes on from ML058389.1 coordinate 1,519,407, forward strand.
AGCCTGTTTTTGTCGGGGAATAAAAATTCACCCTCTTGGCTTTGGGTATTGATGTGGAAAGGAGGCCAATCTGAAATGTGGTCTTAACTAGATGGGAAAAGCCGAGAACAGCATGGGTGAAGCTAAACATTGATGGGTCTTCAAGGGGCAATCGGGAGAAAGTGAAGCCGCTGGTGATTGTAGGTACTCCAATGGAAGTCTTATTTGCTTGTCGCAATTACTATGGGGTCACAACCAATATGACTGAGGAGACTTGGGCCTTCTTGGATGGCAACTGGATTTGAAGGCCTTAGGGTTATCAAATGCACATATTGAAAGTGACTCGAAGTCCTTGTTGAGTGCCTAAATAGCGAAGCTAGCACTCCTTGGAGTATGGTATCCCAAGAAAATAACTACGTGAAACATGCACTTGCAAGGATAGGGAGGGGGTCGAGGCAATCCCATCTTTCAGGAGACATCGGAGCTACCAAGGCAGATTAGAGGTTGTGCATTGATGGACTGGACTGGGATTTAGACTTTTCAGATGCCATGATGTCTACGTTGGTAAGGGTCTTCGTTTCCAGTTATGGTGGCTGCCTTCCTGTTATTTTCGTGTTGAGATGGCAGTCATTCTTTTGGAGGCATGTATGATCTTAGAGTTTTGTCTGGGTTGCTTGAGGGGTCAGGTCATCGCGTGAGAACTGATCGTATAGAGTTGTATAGGTTGTGGTGAGGGGTCAGATCATCATGCCCCCTTCTGGGTTTGTATTCACTCCTTTTGATCAATATATTATGGCTAGTGTGCTCCCCACCTTTTGATAAAATAAAGAAATCATAAATAATTGGCTTGTTAGAACTCATTTTCATTGAGGATCCAAACACAGCGTCATGTATGCTTCAGGATAAATGCTTGTAGTGTGTTTCAATGTTATTTCATTTGCATTGAGTTCAAAGGGCATTGGCCAAAATTTATCTGGTAGTTAAATTACAATCCCTTGGGAGTCTGATGTAGGATGACTTAATTATGATGCATGTTTATGAACACAATTAATCAGCAGAAATAAAAGACAATAATAATCTAAAATTCTAGCATTAATCATCGTAACTCAGAAAATCATAAAGGAAACATGCAATGGAGCAGGCCATCATCACAACCACTAAGTGTGGAATTCAATTATCACTTAGGTAGGATTTGGCGAGGGATGGAACCCTCCCGATCTTGCATGGTCTTAACCCAATCGATCAACGGAGATCACTAGCCTAAGGAATCAAAAGGTTTCTCGGATTAGGAATTTGGACAATCTGGAGAATTAAGTTTAGGATTAATTCTCAGATTTCGATAATGGGAAATTAGAAAAACCAAGGTTTAGAATGTAGGGGAAGAAAGATAAATTACCTGGAAGAATTTGGAGGGGCACAAGGAGAAGTTAGAGGAAAGAGATCAAGGAAAGATAAGAAAACACCGTGAGAGAGAGAGAGAGAGAAGAGAGAGGCCACCAAAGAGGTTTGCTTTTTCATTAATAATCAACTAATTTTATTTTTAGGGCTTAGCCCACTTAAATAAGCAAATGAAAGACATAAAAGTACTAAAATACCCTTAAATACTTAAATAAAAACGGAACAAAAAAACAAAGTGCGCAAAAGTTCGGGTGCTCGGTCAGGTGCCCGAAGACGTCCAAAAACGTCCAGAGAGTTTCGAGCGCCAGAGAGGTTGAGTTCGGGCGCCCGAAGACAACGAAATCTGTCCAACGGGTCTTCTTCCTCCTACACATGTGTCCTCCTAATGTGGGGTCTTCAATATGTCAAATCACGTGTGTAGGGTCTTCAATGCTCCTCAATAATCGCGTAGCCACAAGGAAGATGCTTTTGGTGGGCGCTTTCTTCGTTGGTAGACTTTAAAAGGTCTTGTGTCCTCATCAACTCCCCTCGGGTAAGAAAAACTCGACTCCAACAAGTTAAAGCTCTTGTGACGCTCTAGCAAGTCTAGATCCACGCACTGCAACTCTTCTTCAGTTAACCACGTAGATTCTGACGGTGGTTGATTCTTCCATTTAACTAAGTACCTCTGGACACCTCCGTCTCTCGTAGATACTATCTCCTCATCCAAGATTTCCTCAATTTCTTCTTTATGGACTATAGGTGGAGGAAGGGGTGGAAGGGGTTGTGAAGCAAAATCAGAAAAGGGCCATAAGAGAGATGATAAAGCAACGATGGGATGGTGGGAACGGATAAGATCTTCCACATTAAAAGTTGAGTTAATGCCCATTTCAGGTGGGAGGTCAATCCGATACGCGTTGGTCCTAACCTTTTACAATATCTTGAATGGTCCAGCACTACGCGCTTGTAACTTCTTAGCGGAACCTTGTGAGAACCGCTCAGGCCTTATTCTCACCATTATAGTCTCCTTCTTGAAAATCTTGCAGTCTACGATGAGAATCAGCTGAAATTTTATAATTATCATTACTCTTATTTATCCGCTGTCTAATATGTGTATGCAATTCATGGATATGTCGTGCAAATGCATCGGCTAATTCAGAAGACCTTTGGGTGACTGACATGGGTAAGAGATCTATTGGCATTCTAGGCTTATACCTAGTAACAATTTCAAACGGACTCATCCTTGTAGATCGATTTACTGACCCATTATAAGCAAATTCAGCAATTGGTAAAATTAGGTCTCAAGTCTTAACATGTTCACCCACTAGATAATGTAGAAGATTTCCAAGACTTCAATTTACCACCTCTGCCCATCTGTTTGAGGGTGATAGGTAGTAGAAAACTGTAAACGAGTACCCATAACGTGCCATAGTGTTTTCCAAAAATAACTGGTAAATCTGACATCACGGTCAGACACTATGGTCTTAGGCAATCCATGGAGAGGCACCACACCATAAAAAAAGACACGAGCAATATGAGACGCATCTGACGTTTTAGAACATGGGAGAAAATGCGCCATTTTAGAGAAACGGTCCACAACGACAAAAATGGAATTGTGCTTTTTGATTGTCTTAGGAAGTCCCAACACGAATCCATACTAATGTCTTGCCACGGAGCATGTGACACTGGCAATGGCGTATATAGCTCAGTGTTTTGCTTGCGTTGCTTTGCCAGCTGACATATACGACACCGCCCTAAAACTTTGGCTATGTCTCGCTTGAGACTTGACCAATAGAAATGATCCTCTACGAGGGGAATGGTCTTATCACGACCAAAGTGTCTAGCTATCCCTCCTGAATGAAGCTCCCAGACGAGGAATTCACGAAGGGAGATACGGAGAATACAAAGGTGGTCTCCCTTGAAAAGGAAACCAGCTTTAAGGACATAATCACCCGTACCACGCTGATCACTAGAGAGCGATGCATAAGTATCCCTAAAATTAGGACATGTGGGGTATTCATCTTTTAATTGCTCAAATCCGACTATTTCTACACTCAAGGAATTGAGCAACGCCACTCTTCTACTAAGGGCATTCGCTGGTTTGTTTTCGACCCCGACTTTATATTTCAGGATGAACGAATATTCCTGAAGAAACGCTACCCACTTAGCATGCCTTGGGTTGAGTTTCTTCTGAGAATGTAAATATCTCAAGGCCTCATGATCAGAAAACAAAACAAATTCTTACGATAGGAGATAGTGACGTCAATGTCTCAAGGATTGCACTACCGCATAAAACTCTTTATCATAAGTGGAGTACTTTTGTTTTGCCTCATTCAGTTTCTCACTGAAATAGGCTACTGGATGACCCTCTTGGCTCAACACTCTACCTATACCAACACCTGACGCATCACACGCCGCCTCAAAGACTTTAGAAAAGTCAGGTAGACGCATGACAGGAGCTTCTACCATTTTGCCCTAATTTCCTTAAAAGCCTTGACTGCGGCTTTAGACCACACGAACTCTCCCTTTTTTGTGCATTCAGTAATGGGAGCCATGATCGTGCTAAATCCTCTAATGAACCGACGATAAAAAGTTGCTAAGCCGTGAAAGCTTTGCACCTCATGAATGTTCCTCGGTTCAGGCCACTCAACTATGGCCCTGACCTTTTCAGGGTTTGTGCGCATTCCTTTTGAAGACACTATAAATCCTAAGAACACGACTTGACTAAACATGAACGCACATTTCTTAAGATTAGCGTACAACTTTTCATTCCTAAGGACGCTACAGACCTGCTTCAGATGTTCAAGGTATGATTCCTTAGTGGTACTGTAAATAAGAATGTTATCAAAGTACACCACTAGGAATTTTCCCATGAACGGCCTTAAGACTTGTGTCATCACCCACATAAAAGTACTAAGCGCATTAGTCAAGCCGAAGGGTATGGCCATTCATTCGTACAACCCATCTTTGGTTTTGAACGCCATTTTCCACTCATCTCCTAGACGTATGCGGATTTGGTGATATCCACTCTTGAGATCAATTTTGGAGAATATGGCGGACCTCGCCATTATGTTAAGCATATCATCAAGTCTAGGTATGGGAAACTTATACTTGATGGTAATTTTGTTTAGGGCGCAGCTGTCCACACACATGCGCCACGTGCCGTCTTTCTTTGGTGTCAACAATGTTGGCACGGCACACGAGCTCATACTCTTTTGGATAAAACCCTTTTGTAAAAGCTCATCAATTTGCCTTTTCAACTTTACATGTTCTGCAGGGTTCATCCTGTAGTGAGGAAGGTTCGGTAGAGTCGACCTTGGGGCGAGGTCAATGGCATGCTGAATGTCCCTCATAGGTGGTAACTCGTTCGATAAATCTTCAGGAAACACGTCACTGTATTCCTTTAGAACCGACGTTACCTCATGGGGTAACTTTGATGGAACCTTAGGTGTAATTTCTCTTACCACAAGAGCATACACCATGGAATCCTTCTTAGTCTCTTTCTCGAACTCTCTCGCATTGATTATGTGAAGAGACTTAGGATTGGATTTCCTCACTTCCTTAAGCTCACTCGCTTTCTCATCCTTTTTCTTCCCTAGTGTGCTTTCAGGTGGCATAGGATTAAGTTTGATCTTTTTACCGTTATGCATGAAGGTACACGCATTTAAACGGCCAAAGATCGAACGTCATTGTCAAATAGCCACGACCTACCTAGGATAATATGTCCAACATCCATAGGTATCACATCACACCCTAGGGATTCCTTATATGACCCAAACTCGATAGGAAGTAAGCATTGATGGGTGATAGGAAGGGATGTTTTATCAACCCAAGAAACTTTGTATGGGTCAGGATGAGGTGTGGATTTCAACTTCAGAAGATCTAAGGTGTTAGCGGAAATCACATTCTGACAACTTCCACTGTCCACTATCACCTTACAATTTCTCTCCACACTTGGCAAGAGTATAGAAGATAGTGTTTCGACGCCAATCAACACTACTCTTAGACTGAGATAGCACCCACCTGACTACCGCAAGCGTTGCTTCATCGCCTAATTCGTCTTCATCAATAAGACCTCCTTCAGGGTGATATTCTTTTACTTCATAATCACCTTGGTCATCAACATCCTCGTGGGACTCGCATACAACTAAGGCTTTTCTACGATTCTTCGTGGGACACTGATTAGACATGTGACCGAGATTTCCACACTCGTAGCATCTCACTTGGCTACCCCCACTAGGACCGGCACCAAGAACCCCTTTGCCCTTGTCCTCCCTAGGCCTAGGCGGAATAGTCGCCTGCGCTCTAGGTTGACTACCAACATTAGGTCTAGTTCCTTGGGAACCAAATCTAGCATTAAAGTCTCGAGACTCAAAACGTCTAATGATAGGAGCTTTCAGGTATTGCTCTAACTCCTGCACAACTTGATATGCTTCATCCAAGTCCGTTAAGGGCCGAGTCATAAGCTCGCGCTGAAAATCCGCTCGAAGGCCCATCTTGAAACGCGAGAGCGTTACTAGAGGGTCCTCATGGATATCACATCGCATCATAAATTCCTCAAATTTGACGATGTAGTCAGCGACGGACATTGACCCTTGGCGTAAGGATTGCCACTGGTCAAGGAGTTTCTGTCGGTATGAGAGAGGAAGATATTTCTCCTTCAACTTTCTTTCATCTCATACCAATCTGTGAGAGGGGCTCTACCAATTCTTTCTATCTTCCGCTCAGTGTTAGTCCAAAACAACTTGGCCTGGCCCACAAGTTTCATCTTTGCAAACCGCATTTGATGGTTTCCGATATGCCATACCACTCAAAGTAGTGATCCATGTCAGCAACCCAGTCAAGGAATGCCTTGGGATCTAGACGCCCATCAAAACTTAGGGCCTCCACTCTTACATTCTTCATCGCATGTTCATCTGGATCGTAACGGTCTTGATGATCATGTGTGGCTTGTGCCTCTCGCACAACACCACGACCGGTTCCACGATCTCTACCGCTATTGTCTCCACGTGTGGGAGCACGTTCTTCAATGATCCCTCCCACTTGGGAGTGCACATCATCCCCAACAGCGGGGTTCTCCCTTTGAGATGCCTCTAACTGCTTGACCTTAGTCATGGTGGTGGTGAGTTGGTTATCTAGGCGAGTGAACTCACGCTTATGACTCGTTTCTAAAGCGGTCATCTTTTGTATCAATTGAGCAAGTTGCTCAGATAACTGCTCGTTGTTCATGGTGGGTTGAAGTCCGAAACCTCTACCTCTTCTCTTGGGCATACAAGTAAAACTCGAAACTAATCCTACCCAACTTGACCACTATGGATATGCAACTCACAAGATGAATGCGATGAATGTAAACTATGATGAACTGACAATTAATGAATTAAAACAGAGAACTACTCAAATTTGGAAATTTTCTAAATTAGGAAACTTTCTAAAATTGAAAAGTTTCTAAAATTGGAAGCTTTCTAAATCTGGAACTTTCATAAAACGGTCCTAAAAATCAAAACATTAATTTGATAACTCGATCTAGACAAAACCATGCAAGCCTATTCTCTAATACCAAATTTGATGTAGGATGACCTAACTATGATGCATGTTTATGAACACAATTAATCAGCGGAAATAAAAGACAGTAATAATCTAAAATTCTAACATTAATCATCGTAACTCAAAAAATCATAAAGGAAACATGCAATGGAGCGGGCCATCATCACAACCATGAAGTGTGGAATTCAATTATCGCTTAGGTGGGATCCGGCGAGGGATGGAACCTCCCGATCTTGCATGGTCTTAACCCAATCGATCAATGGAGATCACTAGCCCGAGGGAACGAAAGGTATCTCAGATTAGGGATTTGGACAATCTGGAGAATTAGGTTTGGGATTAATTCTCAGATTTTGATAATGGGGAATTAGGAAAACCGAGGTTTAAAATGTAGGGGAAGAAAGATAAATTACCTAGAAGAATTTGGAGGGGCACAAGAAGTTAGAGGAAGGAGATCAAGGAAAGAGAAGAATCACCATGAGAGAGAGAGAGAGAGAGAGAGAGAGAGAGAGAAAAGAGAGGCCACCAAAGAGGTTTGCTTTTTCATTAATAATAAATTAATCTCATTTTTAGGGCTTAGCCCACTTAAATAAGCAAAGGAAAGACGTAAAAGTACTAAAATACCCCTAAATACTCAAATAAAAACGGAACAAAAAAAATAAAGTGCGCAAAAATTCGGGCGCCCGAAGACTTCCAAAAACGTCCAGAGAGTTTCGGGCGCCAGAGAGGTTAAGATTGGGCGCCCAAAGATAGTGAAATCTGTCCAGTAGGTCTTCTTCCTCCTATATATGTGTCTTCCCAATGTGGGGTCTTTAATGTGTCAAATCACGTGTGTAGGGTCTTCAATGCTCCTCAATAATCGCCTAGTCACAAGGAAGATGCTTGTGGTGGGCGCTTTCTTCGTTGGTAGACTTTAAAAGGTCTTGTGTCCTCATCAGAGTCACTCTGCTACCTTAAAAGAAGCCCCTTGGAAATGGAATTCATAAACAACTACATTTGTTGCATCTAGGTCCCTGGAAATACTGACTAGGAGTAAGTTGTAAACAGTTGCAAGCAAAAGAGGAAATTATGGTTCCCTTCCTAAAAGCTATCTTGCAAATTCCAGGGAAAAATATTCCCTCCCAACAATCAAAATTTTGAAATCCTCTCCAAAAAACAATTCTAAAATCCTTGGAATGGCTTTCCTAGTACACAAATACAACAAGCATTGTGTCTTTCTCAAAGCATCTGTTTCCAATATGGAAAGAGCTGCTTTAGCCTAATGCCTTAGTCAGCAAGCTTTGAAGTGGGGTTTTTACACTTTTCCAAATAAAAGAATACTATATGCAAACCAAGTCAGTTCCATGCAAATTTTGAATCATATCCAAATGTGCAATTATTAAGAAGCGAATACAAAGTATTGAGATGAAAGAACGGGCAGAAAGAAGACCACAAGAGACACTAGAGATGATGCATAGATGGTCTGACGTGACCTTTCATGGAACCAATTAATGCTCAGAAAGAAGATTTGGCTTCAACTGAAGAATTTGATGGTTCAAGCAGCTTCAATGTTAACTGCAGCATATACTTGCTTATAAAGTTCACACCATCTGTTCTTCCGGCAGGTTAGATTCTAGATGAAGTGGTTAAAACTACCATTTCATTGTCTTGGGCAATGCTTCTGCAACTCAAAAAGCTTCTAGGTCTGTTTCTGGTCATCTTACTGACAAGATGGACCTAAATGGAGAAAGGAAGAAAGAAGAATGGGGGGTTGTCAATAAGAAAACAAACACAAAAACAGCAAGACATCTAAAAAGTGAGGGGATATGATACAGAAACACCAACCCTAGCAGCACCTTTTATAGGTATATAATTGACAACACCATTGGCCTTGATATGAAGTTGACAACTAAAGAAAACACTCTTTCATAAAATCTTCAATATCATCTTAAAATGGGCATCCCTCTTCTGTTCTTGAAATAAATCTTTTTTTTTTTTTAGCTTGCGACAAGGGGTCTTGAAAAGGATATAGAATACAAGTGAGACCTTCCATGAGAGTGTAGGTTGTTTCATTTGAATCATTCTAAATCATACAAGGAGAATCTCAGTTGAGTGATTCTTCACTACCTGCTGATATCAATTGGGCATGGATTGTCAAACAAACTACAAAATGAGCTTGAGGGATCAGAAAGCAGTTTCCATATTATGTGGCTGCTTCTCAAGTTGCCTTCTAAGCCATACTCTCTTCAAATTTCAATGGCCCCCAACCTCTTTTGTTAAACAAGCAAACAAAATCACCAAAATCTTTATCACAAAGAAGTGACCTCTATCAATAAAATCATGTCACTAGACCCTTCTAATGATGCTTGATGCTCCACAAGATGGCCAGTGGAAGGGTTCTCCACAAGATATTACCTCTCACCCCAAAAGGCCTACCTAATTTTCTTACCATAAGATTTGATTGCTTTATCAATAAGCACTCGACATTCATGGAGGAACTCATTGAAATAAATTCATTCATACGCACCATCATCACCTAAGGTTTTTGGCATTGGGCCAACACCCAATAACCATCATGGAACGAGATGACTGACTTGAATGAAACAACCAAGAGGAATGGCAGAAGAAAGGAAGTGTCGAAGATCGGGACAAAGCACAACAGACTCCAGAGAAAGGGAAGAGGGTTGCTAGCATGGTGTGCCGTAAAGGCCATTACGTAAAGGTAAAGGTGGCAACCGTTACACATTACGGGGTCATCACAGTCGTAACAACCATTATGGAAAAAATGACCTGTAATCGTCGTTAATGGCTCGTTACGCCCCTCATCAAGGCCGGAATAACCCTGTAATGGTCTATTACGGGGCAATTACAAGTTTTTTGGATTTTTTTTCAATGTTATGGGGCAGATACATGGCTTTTGGAAAAAAAATTCTTTTAATAAAAAAAGAGATTGTAGCGGCTGTTACAGGGGTCATAACAACCGTTACGACCCATATTGTAAAGGTAACGGTGGTGGCCGTTATGGTCACTGTTACCATTACTGAATACCTTGGTCACTAGAGACAAGGACATGGTCACTAAAGCAGAGTCATTATAGGGAAGAGATGATGGAGAAAAGAAGGGGGGGGGGGGGGGGGGGGGGGGGGTAACTGGACCCCACTTGTGCAAAAGACGAAAATCATCGGAGGATGGGAAGCAAAAACTACCACACTAGAAGTTACAGGAGTTGCCGACCACTTTCATTCAAAACTTTCCTGAGGAATGGTCGAAACTACATTAACCTAGGTTCTTTGGGGAGTATGGAATGATAGCAGAAGTGATCATTTCCAGGATCAAAGGATCTATAGTCATTAGAGGATTTGCTTTTGTACACATGCAGGAGCTTAATGACCTGAAGCTTGTGATTGAGGAGCTGAACAATGCACGATATGGGGGTAGCGCATTGCAGCTAAATAAAGCAAGATACAAGCTCGAAGAGAGAAATCGTAGAAATGTGGAGAAGTGCTCGAGCAAAGGAAAGGAAGCTAGAGGGGTGAAAACATAGAAGGCGCGACCGAGAGGGGAGGTGCGGATGGAAGAGACATAGAAGCAACAGTTGATGTTGAAGACCAGCAAGTCATACAGGGACATGCTAGCAGATTTTCCCATTTATGGCCTAAAGAATTCGATTGAAGACAAAGACAAGAAATTTGCACAGAAGGAGCAGGAACAATGGGTGTGGCGAGAAATGGATGGAGGAAAGGTAGTGTAACCCATTGGTGTTGCAAAATGGCAGCCAATTTTTTCAGTGGAGCTTTGTGGAATCAATAAGACTCGGAGTTTTGGTGGAAGAGGTCAAACAAATTGATTTCTCAAAACTGCAGTGTGGAAGAAGATGGCAGAGTGCTCAAACACCTAAGTGATGAAGCTCTGTGGATTTCCTTGCGGCCTGAGGTGGATGTGGATAGGTTCATTGTCGCTTCCAGCCTCTTCAAAGATGTTGTACAAGAGATCTTTAGGTGGGAGGATTGGCCAGTATTTGGGTGTGAGTGGAGGAATGGTTGTAGCTATAGGATCTCCTGCTCGAATTTTGGACTCTTGGATACATGAGGTCTTCATGGAGGTGGGTTCCTATCTCAAGAAAGTAGTGGCGATCTACCACTATCCAAAGAGAATGTTGTGATATGCTCGAATATGTGTAAGGAGGAAGAAGCTAGAGGCTGAAAAGTTAGATGCAAAAAGAGAGAAGTAGATGAGAAAAGGGTGTTGCACGTACCACCCTCTCTTCATTAATTCTTTATTTATCGATTATTAATACTAAAATCCTGATTTCAATGGGAGTCTAAAAGAGAAGCAAGATAAGGGAAAACAAGGATTAAAGAATAAAACGAATTAGGAAACATAAAACCTACTCCTACTAAACTTAATATATATATATATATAATACTCTGCAGGTGTACACAAATATGTGTGCACACTAACACTCCCCCTCCAGTTGGAGCATGGATGTCGTTCACGACGAGCTTGATGCCAATGCACTGAGGTGCACTGTTGATGTGGCTTTGGTGGAGACCTCTACTCTACTAGCTAATCTTATGAACGAACAAGAGGTGTATGTAGGAGCTTGGCAACTAATTTTTCTCCAATAAGTGACAGTCAACTTTCATGTGCTTCATCCGTTCATGGAAGACCGGGTTAGATGCAATATGGATGACTGCTTGATTATTGTAATGTATTGGAATTGAGGAAGATGTTGTGAATCCCATATCTTGAAGAATAGCTTTTACACATAGTAGTTCACAAGCTGCATTGGCCATTGCACGATATTCAACCTTGGCAGAAGAGCAGGCAACAATGGATTTCTTCTTACTTTTCCAAGTAACAAGGTTTCCCCCTATAAATGTGCAATATCCTGTAGTGGAGCGCCGATCAGAGAAGATGCCGACCAAGTCAGCATCGCGGAACCCGCTACTATTTAGATGTACATGATTTGAGTAGAGAAGACCACAATTAGATGCAGCTTTTAAATAACGAAGGATTCGATAAATTGCTTCAAGATGATGCTGATGGGGTTTTTACATAAACTGACTTACCATTACAACAGGATACGAGATGTCTGGCCAAGCTGAGATAAATTAGACGACCTGCTAGAAGACGATACATGCCTAGATTATCAATTTCGTCTAATTGTCTCTCATGTAATTATGATTTACCTCAATAGGTATGTCAACATGGCAAGCACTAAGTAATCATGCCCCGGTTAGCAGATCAAGCACATACTTGCATTGGGAAAAGAAGATTCCCGATTTTGAGCGAGCTACTTCAATTCTAAGGAAGTACTTCAACATCCCCAAAACTTTCATCTCGAATGACAGGGCCATAAATTTTTTAAAATTGTCTATCTTAGTTATGCTCGAGCTAATTAGAATAATACCATCAACATATACGACAAGAATTGTCGTGTTACCATCCTTGCTTTTTACAGACACAGAGTGATCAAAAGTGCTTCTTTTAAATCGAATGTTGGAAATCAAATAGCCAAGCTTTTCAAACCAGGCCTGAGGAGACTGTTTAAGGCCGTACAAAGCTTTTCGAATACGACAAACTTTGTCAATCTCCCCCTTAAGCTAAAAACCGGGAGGAATGGCCATGTAAATTTCTTCATGAAAATCCCCATGTTGAAATGCATTTTTGACACCCAGTTGATGCAGAGGCCAATCATGGTTTACAGCAATAGAAAGGAGGATACAAACAAAGTTCAATTTTACAAATGGGGCAAAGGTTTCATCGTAATCTTCACCATACTTATGAGTAAAGCCCTTGGCAACTAGCCGTGTTTTGTATCTGTCTATTGAACCATCAACCTTCTATTTAATGCTAAAAATCCATTTGCATCTGGCGGTATATTTTCTTGGGGAAGAGGGACCAATTCCTAAGTATTTTGTTTTTCATGGGCAATCGTCTCTACTTCCATTGCTACTTTCTATTTAGGACTGCCTAGGGCTTCTGTAACCTTAGTTGGTATAGAGACAAATGATATAGAGGAAAGGTATGATCGATAAGAGGGAGAGAAATTGTTGTAAGATACATAGTTGCCCATGAGATGATGTGTGCATGACTTGGTTTCTTTGCGGAGAGCAATTGGGAGATCCATCGGTCCTGGTTCAATTGTGGAAGAGTGGTGGTGCTCGAGAAGAGTAAAGATCTTCTTAAACAAGTGTAGACTTTGAGTTCTTTGGATTGGGTGGAGTGTGGTTCATCTTCAATCTGGGTACATCTAGGATAGGATGAGGGAAGGGGAAAGGGTGCAAGGTGCACATTGTCGCGTGAATTGAAATAAGGCACATTTTCCAAGAATATAACATCCTTAGAAACATACCTTTTCTTATTTACAGGACAGCAACATTTATATCTTTTCTAAGAGCTTTAGTACCCTAAGAACACGCATTTCATTGATTATGGTCCTAGCTTCGTCCGAGATAGTCCAAGAATAAAACAACTGCACCCAAACACTTCTGGTAGCAAGGTAAATAAAGATGCATGAGGTTGCAGAACTTGTAATGGGTAGTTCCCCTTAAACACATCAATCGGAGTCCGATTAATTATACAAGACGCAAGAAGAATGGCTTCATCCCAATATACTTTCAGTACTGACATGCCTATCAATAATGACCTGGTAACCTCTAATAAGTGCCAATTTTTTGCATTCAGGTGCTCTGTTTTATTGTAGTGTATAAAGGTATGAGGTTTGAAATTCTATGTCATGACCTACAAAATATTTTTGTAAATATCATGGTGTAAATATTTGTGGGCATTATCAGATCGAAAGAATTTGATTTTAATATTGTATTGGGTAGAAACAATTTGATGAAACATCTTTATAATTGATGGGACTTCATCACGATTTTTTACAAGATAAATCCATGTATCTCAGGAGAAGTCATCAATGAATGATAGGAAATATCTGAAACCAAATATAGAAACTAGTGGAGCAGGTCCCCATACATCTAAGTGGATAAGTTGAAAGGGATGCAATGCCTTTGTGTTACTTAAGTGGGAAAAGTGGTTCGGCAATTCTTGGATAAAAGTCAAAGAAATAAAAGACAATGAATGGTAAATGACCTAAACAAGTGTGCTAGAGGCTCACCTGATTTCTATTCGTAATGAAAGAAGCAGAAACATAAGCAGAACGAGATTGTTTGTTGTTGAGAAGGTAAAGTCCATACTCCCTATCTTCATGACTGCCACTAATCATCTTCTTCGTTTCCAGATCCTAGATAACACAATGAGATGGATCAAAAGTAATTGAACAATTTAGTTGTTTGGTTAAAGAGCTTATAGAAAGAAGTTAAGCTCGAAACGAGGGAACATGGACTATAGAAGAGATGGACAAAGAACCAGAAAGACGGAAGGTTCTTTTTCCCAGAGCTTTAGAAAGGGATCCATTAGCCAATCTAATATTACTGGAGATAGGGAGGTAGGAAGTATAACCATTGGTCATACATGTCATGTGATCAGATGCCCCTGAATCAATGATCCAAGATGTCTGAGAGATGTGGTTTGCAATTACAAAAGTACTTGACTTGCCTATCTGGTCAGCAGCGAAAATGAAGGCCTGAAGAGTGGCCACTTTTTGTGGCTCACTAATAGTTTTGTCTCACTTTCAAATAATTGGTGCCATCTAGTTCTACTATAGTAGTTGTCTCACTCCAGTTGTCTTTTTCATGTTAGAATATACATTTGGGCAATTGTCTCACTCCAGTTGTCTTTTTCATGTTAGAATATACATTTGGGCAATTGTCTCACTCCAGTTCTACTATTGCAGAATATAGTTTTGAGACCACTCCAAATAATTGGTGCCATCTAGTTCTACTATAGTTATAGTAAGACTAGGGCTATCCATATGCTTATATTCTTCCATTACATAAAATGATATGTGTGTGTAAATAGAGAGAGAGAGAGAGAGAGAGAGAGAGAGAGAGAAGACGAGTAAGACAAAATCTCTCAATGGTTGTCAAAGGTCCAAAAGGTAAAATCGGCAAGAGGAGTCCCGTTAGACAAATCCGGAAGAGATGAATGGTCCAGGTATCTGGATGTGGTCGGAGCTTCAAATCGGAGTGCAATAGCTGGTCCATGGGGTGCTTCTGGCGGTGATAGAGACCCATGGAATGGAATCTAGTCCCAAAAAGAGCTTCAAACAAAAATCTTGTGGGTCCAAGAGGGTAATGAACACAGTCTAGGGGAACGAAGGGGTTCTGACGAAGGAAAGAGGAGTTCCGGCAAGATCCGGCAGCCCCGAAGAGGTTTCCGACGACTTCCGACACCTCTAAAGTGTATTTCAACGGCTTCTAGTGCCCCTGGCACTGATTACAACGACTTCCAACACCCTAGAAGAGGTCTCGAAGCAGCTCCAACACCAAGATGGGAGCCTAGAGAAGATTCCGGCAACGTCTGATGATGCCGAACCATAATGAAAATCTGACGCTAGAAATTAGATCTGGATTGATTTCTGACGGGCTAAGAAGGTTCCAATGAGATTTCCGATGAGGTTCGACTCCTTTTTGTGCAGATCTGGCGCCAAAAATCAAATCTGGACTGATTTCCAGCGAGTTGTGGCAGTCCTAGAGGCGTCTCTAGTGAGATTTTGAGATCTTTGCTTTTAGAGTTGACTTTCGATGGAGAAACCCCTTCAAGATGAGATAATGGTGAGCTACAATTGCATCTGTGGTATGGTGATGGAAGATTTATCTCACTTTCACCATCCTACAAGGAGAGAACACAAGACCTAATCGACTTTCAAATAAGAGACTGGCTGCAAAGAATGGGAAGAAGAAAGAAGAATGATTTGGGAAAAGGTTGGATCAAAGAAGCTCTGATACCATGAAAAGTTAGATGAAAAAAGAGAAGAAGATGAGTGAAGGGTGTTGCACGTACCACCCTCTCTTAATTCTTTATTTAAAGATGATTAATAATAAAATCCTTACTACAATGGGAATCTAAAAGAGATAAGCAAGATAGGAAAAAAACAAGGATTAGAGACAAACGAATTAGGAAACATAAAACCTAATCCTACTCAACTTAATCCTACACACACACACACACACACACTGCAGGTGTACACGTGTGCACACTAACAAAGGCATTACTGGAGGAAGTGACAATTAAAGTCTGAAAGGCCAAAGTTGTGATGAAAATAATTCTAGAAGCAAATATAGAGGAGGTAGGGGGTTTTATTATTATTTTTTATTTCATTTCATTTCATTTACTTTAATTTTTTATTTTATTTTATTTTATTATTATTTAGTTATTTTTTGTGCGTGTGTGAGCGGGGGTGGGGTGAGAAGCTAATATGAGAGTCTGGAGGTAGGGACACCACGTGCCTTCTCAATTAATGCTAGGGTAGTGGAAGTCGGATTGATGCATAGACAGGTGGTTACGACAAAAGTGTTAAACGAAGCCATAACATGTGGTGGAGGAAACTGCTATAGCAGAGAAGAAGTGGAGGAGACTTTAAACACATGTGACGTAGTCAATGAGAATGTGACACGTGGCTTGGGAGAAGACGAAAATGAAAATCCCCTTTGCACGGGATTTAAATGACACACATGCATAAACATCCTTTTTGTTGGCATGTTAAAGGGAGCTAGGTGGAAAAGACACGTGCGGCGACGGTTTAAACCATGCGATATGGAGGATACTTAGTTCAAAAGAAAAAGATGTCCTATTGTTGAATAGTGCAGACAACAAAGAGGCGCATTTGGCGGTAGCAGTGATGGTTGACGACAGCCTAATGTGGAGAGAAGGGAACAGAGGCTCAAACAGGTGATTTGGAAGTCTAGGGGACACCGGTTCTTATGACATATGACGTGAGAAAGGCACGGATAGGCGAGGAATGACTAAGATAGTTGGGTGAAGAATGGCAATGGCGATGGATTCAAAGAGATGTCAAAAGCCCTCATAGTGTTCGAGCCAGAGGCCATGCTTGTAGCAACAACAGGAAATCCTTTACATGTTGTAGCTGAGGAAGGAGCAGTAAATGTGCGGAATTTGGACAGGTCAATACCAAATGATGATCTTCTTGCAGTAAAAGGTAAAGGCAAGGAGGTAATGAGGCAGGTTGGATGGCTAGTCAGAGTCTCTTTTGGTGACAATTCTGAGGATTTCCTAGCTTCATTTCAATTTGTGGAAGAAAGGGGTTTGTGCAAAATAACAGCGAAATGAACTAGTTCAGAGAGGATCAATAGGAATGAGGGAGGTAGAGATTTTGATTGGCTCAATCAACTATGACATGAAAGCTTCTCCTGGAAGCGAAGACAAGATAAAGGTCAAGAAGGGTGATCAATGAAGATAATCAGCTGGAATGTCCCAAAAACGGTTACATATCAAGTTTATGCAAGAGGTATAAAGCGTAGTTGATAGATCAGAGTGTTGTGAACTTGACTGGGGGGAGGTTGGGGATTTCGATGCTATCGGAACTTTGTGAGTTTTGTTCATTTGGGAATTAGGATGCCACAATTTGAAACAAGGAGGAATGTTGGAAAGGCAATTTTCCATATCAGTAGTGCTAAAAGAAATCAAGTCGGCGGGGGGAGGTTGTGCAAATTCAAAGAGTTTGTAGATTTCGATGTGATCAGAACTTCAGGAGTTCCGGTCATTTGGGATGCCACAATTTGGAACAAGGAGCAATGTTGGAAAGGGAATTTTCCATATCAGTAGTGCTAAAAGAAATCAAGTTAGTTTTTCAATGGGTACTCTTAGCGGTCTATGGACCGAACATTTTGAATCATCGATTGCCTTTTTTGGGATGAAAAGGACGAATGTTGAAGGAGGGATCTTCCATGGTGTGTTGGGTTTGGAGGGGGGGGTTAATGTTGTTAGATATCCTTTCGAGAAATCAACGGGAGGCCACACTACCTAAAGTATGAGAGAGTTCTCTTGTTGGATAGTAAAGAACGAAATGATCGATTTACCGATGGGGAAGTGAAATATACCTGGACGAATGGAGCAAGATAAGGTAATAAAATGAAAGTTGAATCACTTCCTCATCTCTACAGAATGGGCGAACAAGTACCCCCTTGTGTATCAAATAGGTCTCCCGAGGCCAAATTCGAATCACTAGCCAATAGCCAAATAGTGAGGAAAATTGGGGCCTGTGCCCTTTCAGATTTTAGTTGACATGGCTAGAAGTGGAAGGCTTCTCAAAATTAATAGAAGAATGGTGGGCATCTTTCATGGTAGACAGTTTTGCAAGATGTGTTTTATTTCAGAAACTCAACATGCTTAAGGTAAAGCTTATGGTAGAAAGAAATCCTCGTGGAGTGGGAAGTAGAAATGAATTCCTTGCTGAATGCGATTCAGGCCCTAGATATTAAAGATGAGAGTTCAACATTGCTGGAAGAAGAAAGCATTAGAAGGGAATCTTATAGGGCTACATATAATGCTTGACTGGAGGAGGAAGAAATTAAGCGGAAGCAGCGTTCTAGGGCGACCTGGCTCAAAGTAGGGGATAAAAACATGAAGCTTTTCCATGCAGGGGCCAATGTCAGGGCTAGAACCAATAAGATTTCAAGTGTGGTGGTAGAGGGGGAAGGGCTAGATAAGAATTCCAAGGGGTGTGTGTGTGTGTGTGTGTCCATAGTTTCTACAAGAGACTGCTCACCGGGAAAGGATGGAAGAGGCCAAAACTTGACAATTTGCAGTTTGACCAAACCTCTAAAGAAGAAACGGATTCTTTGGAAAAACATTTACCGAAGAAGAGGTTAAATCGGCAGTGGATGATTTAAGTAGTAAAGCTCCCGGTCCAGATGGTTTTCCAATTGCCTTCTATTAGAAGTTTTGGCAAATAGTTAAACATGAATTAATGACATTCATAAATGAGTTCCATAGCAATGGCTAGATCACTATAGAACTTGGTGCGACATTCAAATTTTTTTTTTTTTAAAGATAACAAAATTTATTGAGAAAACTGCCAAAGCGGGGAAAAATACAAGCTCGAAAACCGAGGACACAAACAAAGCTAAGTAGGCACAGCCATCTAGATGGTAGCCGCCCACTCGGAAACAAGTCTATCGACCTTAAAAATTACATCACATTCCCTATCTATCATATTACGAAAACAATGACCATTCCTCAAGCCCCAAATAACCCACAAGATTGCCATGACTAGAAGCCTCCAAAAACCTTTCCGATTCTTTCCTCCTCCACCACCGTGCCAGGCCCATAGAAGCTCCTCCATCGATTTTGGCATAACCCATTGAATGCCCAAGTTCATGAGGAAATGACCCCAAATCGATGATGCAAAAGGGCAATGGATGAAGAGGTGGTCTATAGTTTCCTCATTGCTCATGCACATGAGGCAGATATTAGGCAAAATAAGCGCTCCTCTTTGAAGATTGTCAACCATTAAGATTCTCTTTCTACCAACCAACCAAACAAACGCTGCAACCATAAAAGCTCCTCCACCGATTTTTCATTCTGAAAAAAGGTGCGAAAGGTTTAAAAGATTTTAGACCGATCAGTTTGTTAGGGGGCCCATATAAAACCGTAACAAAGATAATGGCGACCAGAATGCGTGTGGTAGCAAGCATGCCTCAAAAACCCAAAGGGCATTTGTGGCTGGGAGAAAGATTTCAGACAACGCTCTAATCACACAAGAATGTGTTAATGCTCGCCACATATAAGGAAAGAAGGGTGTAGTTAGTCATGAAGTTGGATATAGAAAAGGTGTTCATGTGGGCTAGGAGTTTCTCAAATACAAGTTAAGGCATTTGGCTTTTGGGCACAAATAGAGGCAATGGCTACAAGTATGCATTAAATCGACCAAGTTCTCGGTGTTGGTGAATGGATCCCCTAGAGGTTTCTTTGCATCATCTAGAGGTGTTCGTCAAGGAGATCTGCTTTCCCCTTATTTGATAGATAAAGGTTTGCAAGAAGCTCTAATCGCGAGTTTTGAGGTGGATAGATCTGAATTCCAAATAACTCATCTACAGTATGCAGATCATACGATCCTCTTTTGAGAAGCAAACGAAGGTAAGGCGGACAATTTAAGGAAGATAATCACTTTCTTCAAAGCAATATCATGTCTGAAGGTAAACATTAGCAAGAGCAAGTTGTTTGTAGTTGGTCTATCAAAGGAGGAAGTAAGCTAGTTCACGGGTGTTTTTGGCTGCAATGCGAGTTCATTTTCAACTTCCTGCCTCAAGCTTTCGTTGTGCATTGGCAAGCGGGCCAAACAATTATGGGAGGAAGTTGTAGATTTGAAGATAAGCTGGCCGGAAGAGAAGATACTTGTTCCTAGGCGGCGACACACATTAATCAAGGCAGTAATGTCCGACATCCGGTGTATTTCATGTCATTATTAAAGTGTCCGAAGTCCATTCTAGAAAAATTGGAAAGATTTAGGCAAGAATTCTTATGGCGGGAAGTGGAAGAAAAACCAAAAGTTTCATCTCAAGAAATAGGAAGAGATGTGCAAGCCAATTGAGGAAGGGGGTGCCAGTTCAAGGACTTTAGAGCAAATGAACCTATCAACCTAGCATTGTTAGGAAAGTGGATTTGGAGGTTCAACTTTGAACAATCGTCATCGTGGAGTCAAGTCATAAAGAGGAAGTATGAACTGCAGGTTAAAGGGTGGCTGACAAAGACATCTTCCCTTTATAGAGCTTCAATGGTGTGGAAGGCCATGGATTCGGTGAGATCAAAATTTATGGAAGGAATTGGCTTCTCTGTGGGGATGGGGAGAGCACTTGATTCTAAGAGGACATTTGGCTTGGGGAGAAAGCATTAAAGGAAGAATTTCCAAGGTTATCCAAAGTTATAGCATAAGCCAATATAGTGGTGGCTCGAAGCTTTTCCATTGTAGGCAAAGAGATGGTATGATATCCTCCATGTCACACGAACCTATAAGATGAGGAGATGGATGATTTGTCCAGGTTGTTAGAAAGATTGAGATTTGTGAGGCAATCGTCAGGCACAAAAGATGATTTGGAACAAAGAAAGCTCAAGACTCTTCTTAGTAAAATCCTTTTATAAAATGCTATGCAGATCCCAAGGGGAAATTCTATCCTTCGGCTCTAGTATGGCGTTATGATGCCCCTCCTAAGGTCGTAGCCTTCGCATGGCTCGTGTCAAGAAACAAGGAGCTTACAATAGACAATTTTCACAGAGAAGAATGGCTCTCCAAAATATATGTTTAATGTGCATGCAGGATGAGGTAGATGTTAATCAACTCTTTATCTATTGCCCATTTGTTAAGGGTATTTGGGACAAGTTTCTTCTACTATTTGGGGTGTCTTCGACGATGCCGAATTCAGTGAAGAATTTCCTCTTGTCATGGGACGAAGGGGTGGGAAGGGTGGGAAAGGCAGTTTGGAGGCTATCAATCTTGACGAGATTCTAGTTCATATGGTGGTAAAGGAATAATCGAGTTTTCAAGAATCGGTGCTCATGGGATTTGATGGGTCTTTTTTTTTTAGAGCTAAGCCAAATATAAAGGACTGGGCAAAAGCATCAAGTGTAATGGTAGGAAGTTTTAGTTTTCCTCCATCTTTAGATTGATTTGTAATTCCTTTTTGCTTTAGCCCGATTTAATAAATTCGTAAATTTTCAAAAAACAAAAAAAAATACATACGTTTTTTAGCTTAGAGAAATAAGTACAAATATGCGTTACTACCCTTCGCTTCCACGAACATAGACCAAATGTTGCCATAACTGACTTTTGACCATTAAGTGTTGAATTAACACACACCATTCATCCACTCCATGAGATGTTGCCTCTTCGAAAACCTAGTAATTGATTTACTCTCAACCTACAATGGGGTTTATGAAAATTTTGGACAAGATTCCAAAATCGAGCGGAAGACCAATAATAAATGGGAACAACTTATTTATCAATCATCACCACCATCATCTAAGCCTTATCACAATTAATCCGGGTTAGCTACATAAATCCTATTCCGCCATTCCACTATCAAGGGCCATACCTTCAGTTAGACCATTGATCATCAAGTCATTTCGTACTACCTCCATCCATGTCCTTTTGGGCTTTCCTATTGCCCTTTTAGACCCTTCAACTTGTATTCACTCACTCCTAACCAGCATGGCTCTTAGTCTCCATTGCACATGACCAGACCAACTAAGTCTACTTTCTCTCATCTTATTACCTATTGTTAATACTAGGTTCCCTCCAATGCATTCATTTCTAACTCTAGCCTTCCTCGTCTTGCCACTCATCCATCTCAAACATCCTTATTTCAACTACACTCATCCTATGAACATGTTGCTCCTTAACTGCCCACCATTCTATCCCATATTAGCATGGCTGGTCTTATAGCTATCCTATCAAATTTTCCTTTTAGTTTTGAATGATACACGGAGATCACATAAAACTCCAAGGGAAAATCACCATTTCTTCCAACCAGCTGGAATTCTATAGGCAACATCCTTCTCAATCTCTCCACCCTCTGAATTATTGACCCAAGGTATCAAAAGTAGTCATTTTGGAAAACTTCTTGGTCAACAATTTTAATTAATCTCTCATTTTTATTCCTATTATTATTACTAAAATTGGAGTCCATATACTCTTTTTTTTTTTTTTTTAGTGTTGAAAAATTTTAATTAGAAAACAAGAATGGAATATATAGAGAAGCAAACTATACAGAACAGCCCAACGGGCCAAGAACCCTTACAAATCAGCCCAACAAGATGGGAACCGATCTACCACCTTCATCGCTGCTACCCAATCAGTTACAATCAACTTTGCTTACTTGAAAACATCATCAACTCGTCTGGATCGATTCCGAAAACATCTATTATTTCTTTCCAACCACAACGACCACAAGCCCACTAAAAGTGCCAAAAGCGACACCTTCTGGCCAGCTACCGAGAACGGCCCATCGTGCCACTCACAAAGAAAATGGGGAACGGAGCTTGGCAAAACCCAAGCCACTCCGATCAGCATGAAGAACCTCTGCCACAATTGAGAAGTGAAATCACAATGGATTAATAGGTGATCCACTGACTCCCCATCTTGGTAGCACATAATGCAAACATTTGTCAAAATCATCCCTCTTTTCCTCAGATAATCGATTGTGAGAGAACCTTCCCGCATCCTATTAACCATCCAAACGCCGCCTCAATTGTAAGAGAACCTTCCCGCATCCTTCTAACCATCCAAACGCCACCACCTTTGAAGGCGCTCCATATCGCCACACCTGAGCAGTCAGACTTATACCTCTATTCATACCTCCTCCCTCCAAGAACTTATAAAAAGATCTCACAGAGAACTTACCTGTCTTGTCTTTTAACCACACCAATGAATATTGATCTAAGGGCATCGACTTTATCTGGGCTAGAGTTGAAAGCAATCTGACCAGCTCCTCGATATCCTCATCATTAAAATTCCTTCTACAAGGGTGGAACCAAAAAACCTCACCACCATGCATAGAGAAGCACGATGCCACCAAAATCCCCTCCCGCACTGCCAACCTGGCTATCCTTGGGAACGCCTCTTGCAATTTCTGATTCCCCACCCACACATCCTCCCAAAACCTTATCTTCAAACCATTGCCTAGAGAGAAGCCAACTCCTTCCCACACCTTGGGCCTGATTCGAGCAACTGCTTTCCACATCAAGGACGCCCTATACAGCAATGATGAATGAATCCACCAGCCCCATCATTCATCCCATACTTTTTGACCACAATCTCCTTCCATAAGGAATCCTCTTCTACTCTAAACCACCAAGCCCATTTTCCTAGCAACACCTCGTTAACTCCTTCCAGCCTTCTCAAACCAACACCCCCTTGGTCCCGAGGCTTGCACACATCCTCTCACTTCATAAGATGGAACTTAGGCGAATCTTCTGAACCCTTCCACAAGAAATCTCTCCTAATTTTCTCCAGTCTCACCAAAACTGATTTCGGGCACTTGAAAAGCGACATAAAGTGGAACGGGAGATTAGACATTGTCACCTTAATAAGTGTTATTCTTCCTCCTAACGACAACAATTTAGTACACCACTGCGCGAGCTTCTTTGTAAAGCGTTCAATGATCTTATCCCAAACGCCCTTAGGAGGCTTTCCTATGCATAAAGGGAGCCCTAGATAAGTTGTTGGAAAGGATCCAGGCTTGCACCCAAAAGTGCATGCAAAAAAGGTTACCTCTTCCTTAGTTAGCCCCACTCCCAATAATTCACTCTTTGACAGATTGATTTTCAACCCCCGAAACTGCTTCGAAACATATTAATATCAGCCTCAAATTCTCGACCAAATCTTCGTCAACTTCACACAAAAGAATAGTATCATTCGCAAAAAGAAGATGCGACAATTGAAATTCCGAGTTATCAATAGCAAAACCCCTTACTAACTTTTCCTCGACCCCCCTGTCAATCATCCTACTTAAAACTTCCATCACCACGACAAAAAGATAGGGGGATAAGGGATCACCTTGTCACAAAGCCCTGGACGAGGAGAAGAAACCATTCGGCGACCCATTAACTAGCACTGAAAACTTTGTCGACGCTATACAATTGCGCATCCAAGTCTGCCATCTCTCCCCACACCCCAAACTACGAAGCATGTAGTCCAGAAAATCCCAGTCGACGTGATCATACGCCTTCTCAATGTCAAGTTTACAAACCACCCCTCTTTCTCTCCACCTATGACGTGCGTCAATAGTTTCATGAGCCACCAAAACTATATCTGCAATCTGCCCCCCTGCCACAAAAGCCCCTTGAGATCAAGATATTACACCCCCAATGGCTTCCTTAAATCTCGTCGCCAAGATCTTCACTAAGATTTTATACGGCCCCCCCAACAAACTAATGAGTCTATAGTCTGACAAGCTTTCTGCGCCTTCCTTTTTACAGACTAATGGGTCTATAGTCTGATAGTCCATATACTCTATATTAGTCCGGTTGATTTCAAATCCTTTAGATTTTAAAGCACCCCTCCATCAATCTAGCTTTGTGTTTATGCGCTCCCTCGTATTGTCAATCAAATCTATGTCATCTACAAACAACATACACCATGGGATCACTTCCTACAAATGCCTCGTTAACTCATCTATAACCAATATGAAAAGGTACAACAAGATCAATGCCGACCCCTGGTGCAAGCCTACAGTAATTGGGAATTCACTTGTATCTCTACTAGTCCTTACCAATGTTTTTTGTATCGTTATTGCGTGATGCATCATATCGGTTATTGCACATGACATCAGTTGCATCGTGTAATTTATCGTTGTTGTTGGGAAACATGGGCAAACATTGGGAAATTGTTTGAATTTTTTTATGGAACTTCAGGCATTGTTAAAAAAGAGACCAATATGCAGTTAGAAATTAAAAAAACGCAATACACACACACACACACACACACACACACACACACACACACACACACTTGGAAATAAATAAAAAAATCGCAAAAAAACAAGTGCACATAATAGGTTTCCTTTGCATAGGGTCCTAATTTATGCACCATCTGACTGAACTGATGCAACTATATTCAAAGTCAATTCATAAAATTTATAAATGTAAGAAGACAGTACAGAAACACTAGCATTACATTCAAAAGCAAAAGAAGGGAAAAACTAAAAATACACCTATGGATTTCGGAAAAAAAATTATTTTTTTATCATTTTTTAATTAAAAATTATTTTTTCCTGAAAAAATCCCCAAATTGCCAAGAATGTGTAGAATGGGTTATATACATGTTTGATTTCGTGCTTGGACATTAAGATTGTAACCGATTTGGGAAAATTTGGGGAAATAAAGACTTTTCCCCAATTTTCCGCAACTTGGCCCATCTCCCCCAAATCTCGAAATCAAAGCTCCAAATCCTTAATTTTTATGCAAAAAATGAAGAATCGTGGATTTCTTACCAGTTGACACTATTTATGAGAGATAAAAACGAAACAAAACTCCAAAATACGCACCTTTTAGAATTCGGCCCTAAGAAGCTTCTAATCGCAATGTTGCAGAAATTTCAAAGATTTTCTTCCAACAAACTAGAGTGGACTGGTCAAAATCACCTTAAAATGTACTAGGAACAGTGTTGTCAGAATCGTACGATATATGATACGAATCGTATAGTATTGTATGGTCGTACAATCTGAATTGTACCATAAATTGCAATTTGGGAAAAATCGTATGATTCGATTCTGAATCGTACGATTCAACTCAAATCGTGCAATTTAATAATCAGCGTAAAAAACCGACTGTTTCCAATTTAAATGTCCATTTTTTTCTTCTTTTTTGCAATTTTTTTTAAAAGCTTTTATTCTTAAATGTTATTTAGGTCCAAAGGTGTGCAAAAACGGTGAAGAAAAGAAAAGGGAAAAAGAAACATACCTCTCAGTTGTCTTCTTCTTCTTCTTCTTTCTTCTTTCTTCTTTCTTCTTCTTCAGAGGCTGTTGCGGGGCTGCTGTGGCAGCTTCTTCTTCTTCTTCTTCCTTTCCCATGGTGTGGCCCCCTCCTCCTCCTCCTACTCCTCCTCCTCCTCCTCCTCCTCCTCTCTCTCTCTCTCTCTCTCTCTCTCTCTCTCTCTCTCTCTCAAAACGAATGTAAGGCGTGGCTGTTTGCCACGCACTTAACGTTCTGTTTTTTAAATGCTCTGCGGCACATGCAGGTTAGTGCACATGCACGCATTGTTTCGTTGCATAGGGCCCACCTTGATTTATGAGTTGTAACCATGCCTTCCATCTGTTTTTTCAGTTAATTTTAGGCCATGATACCAAAATGAAACAAATCCAAATCCCAAGTGGGCTGCACAGTAGGGATTGAATGCCCACAATTACAAACTTCCTACGGCCCATTGCAATGTTTATTTGCCATCGAACATGTTGATAAGGTCACATGGACCTGGATGAAGGGAAAACACAAACAGCAGCTTGATCGAAAAAATCTTTTGGCCCAGAAAGTTTTTAATGGTGGGAATTTAATCCCTATTGTGTGGTCCACCAAGATTTGGATCTGCCTCATTTTTGGGACCATGCCCTAAAATGAGTTGGCAAAAAGAATAGACGGCATGGATATACAATAAATGTTAAAGGTGGGC
This sequence comes from Liriodendron chinense, assembly GCA_003013855.2. Lineage (NCBI taxonomy): Eukaryota > Viridiplantae > Streptophyta > Magnoliopsida > Magnoliales > Magnoliaceae > Liriodendron > Liriodendron chinense. The sequence goes on from ML058389.1 coordinate 1,546,315, forward strand.
CCCACATTCAAGACATCACTCACTATGGTCCACCTAAGATTTAGATGTCTGATTTTTGGTACCCACCCTTAAAATGAGTTGGCAAAATAATTGAGATGGGCCCCACATTTTGGGCCTCACCCACTAGTGGGCCACCTGAGATATAGATCTACCTTATTTTTAGACCATGTCATAAAATGAGTTGGTAAAACAGATGAACGACATAAATATATAATACATAAATCAAGGTGGGCCCATGTACATTGCCTTAAAAAATTGTACATGAGGCATATATTAACTCAAAATTAATTAATTAAATTATGGACCGTGTTGTTAAGTCATAATTCAAAAAATTAAATTATTTAAATGATTTTCTTCGTTATTACTATTTACAATAAGCATTCATTTGCTTCTAAGTTCTAAATACTATATATTCATGAGAAAATGGATGATCGTTATGTTTTTTAATTCTTCTTATCTACGTATAATTTTTTTTGTATTTTTTATGATATTTTATGAAAATCTGAAAAAATCTTATGATTTACAATATGATTTATGATACGATACGATTCAGACCCCTTAACAATTTACGATACAATAACGATTCTGACAACATCGACTAGGAATAAATTTCTTTCTTTTTTTTTTTTGGCAAAAAAAAAAAAACGATTTTTGTGATTTTTTAGGATTTTCCAAACAAAACAGCATTGGTTTCCTTTTATCTCTTTTGATATCGCACTCGATATTGATATATAGCATGATACATTAACAATTTATAAAGGGGGAGTGTGGATATATTGGACAATATCGAGATATCCATGATATATTGCGATATCATGCAATATATTGCACAATACCATGAAAAGGGGATATTAAAGTTAAGTTTCGTATCGCCTAGCTATGATATATATCGTGGGATACATTGGTGATATCATAGGATATTGAAAATAATGATCATCACAATGGTTACCGCTCACTCATATATATCCTTAATCGCCTGCTACCACTAGCCGAACGAGAACTGTTATCGCTCGATAGCGGAAGCACACACCCTTTCTCATTTAAGGGCTTAAGGTCCACCTTGAATGGTTGATGTGGTTGATTCTACCATTCAATCCAACATACAAGTATCCACCGGGAAACAACGAGTTTCATTTCATCCAAAAATCTGCTTCTTCTCCTGTCACTTCCAACTGCTTGATGCCAGAAACAAAGGCTAGCCGGCTTAAATGACGCTTTCTTGTTTTTCTATGTCAAGCAATTCAGTTGTGTGGAGTCCCGTACTTCATAGGAACATGACAGAGGATGAGATTGCGTAATTCACTGCCCCTTCTGGACCTTCTCAAAGATGTGTCCCCTTTGGGTAATGAAAATAATAGTATGATATGGTCGATTCATCACTCTAGCAAATTCTCAATCTGATCTTTCTACTCTCTATTATCAACGGGCATGCACAGTCCCTCCTCTCCTATTCCTTTTCAGCATTGGTTCTATGCCCCCCCCCCCAAAGATCACCTCTTCATTCATTGTTCTTTCACGTAGAAGGTGTGGACCTTCCTCCTCAAAATGGCCGATCAATCTTGGGTGATGCCCCAATCAGTTGAGGAACTTTTGTGGGCATGGCACAGTAAAGTGGGGAGAAAATTGGAGAAAGCAATAGGGAGACTCCTTTTGATGGCCATTCGGAAAGAGCAGAATAGGAGGTGCTTCAGGGATGAGGCAGCCTCGGTTCAAGGTGTAATTGGAAACGTTAAGGGTTTTGTTTGCAAATGAGCCCCTTATGTTAAAGCAATCAAGAAAGGCTCGCCCTTGGCGCCCTTTTCCTTTTAGTTTTGTTTGTATTCTTTCTCACTTCTGCAAGTTTTTAACACAATCTTTGTTACTTTTCAAAAAAAGAAAAAAGGGAGTGGCTACCTACTAGAGCTTTGATTCCTCACCATCAAGAGATTCTCCTACAGTTGCTTCAAAATTATGAACTTTCAAAATGTCTGCTCCTACTTGATATTGCAGGTTCTCATGCCTTCTGGTAGTGCAAATTATTCAAGGATGACGCATTCGTAAATCACAAACAAAGTTACATTTTTTTCTGAAGTCCTCAAACCACAGGCAATTGCCTATAAATCTAGTTGATCCCGGTGGCAAGTGGTTTCCACAAAGAAAATGGCAACAAAAAATCGCAGGAGCTTTTATCAATTACCTAACCAGTTCATATACAGGGACCATATGCCACCAATAGCAAATCCACCAGCAACCTCCTTCCTCCAGTACAAAGCTAGACCCAACGCTATATGTCAATATATCCTCTTCAAACTCCTTTCTTTCCCAACACCCACCAAATTAACACTCTTGGCACTATATCTTATGCTTTCTCTAAGTCAATAAAGACCATGTGGAGATCGTCCTCTCTATATTTCTCCATCAATTGTCTAAGTAGGAAAATAGCTTCAATAATAGACCTCCCAAGCATGAAACCAAATTGATTTTCTGAAACATCCATCTCATGCCTTAGTCTTTACTCAATCACTCTCTCCCAAAGTTTCATAGTATGGCTCGTAAGTTTAATCCCACGATTGTTAGTGCAACTATGTATTATAAATAGGTACCACAATACTTTTCTTCCATTCTTCTGGCATTTTTTTTGATCTTACAATCTTGTTGAACAACTTTGTCAACCAAAATAACCAAGAATCTCGCAACCACTTCCAAACCTCTATACATTACCATCTGGTCCGAGGGCCCTTCCTATTTTTATCTTTCTCAAGGTTTCTTTCACTTTCGGATATCCTAATCCTATGAAAGAATCTATAATCTCCAATGTGATTTGAGTTTGTGGTTCCTTCAATCCCTGTGTGCTCTGAGTGGATAACAAGCTTTGAAAACAGCTTCTTCACCTTTCGTTGATCTCATTGTCCTTTACTAGTACTCTCTGGTTATCGCTCTTAATGCATCTAACATAACCTAGGTCCATACCCTTCCTCTCTCTCATTTTTGCACGAAGACATTTTTTTGTCACCTTCTCTTTCCCCAATCTATTGTAAAGATCATCCTAAGCCTTAAGTTTAGCCTCCCTACTTTCTTAGCAATCTTTTTGGCATTTCTATATTGTTTAAAATTTTGATCGTTTCCAGTTCCTCATCAGGCTTTGAAAAAAGAATTCGTCATTCCACCACCAAGTTTCCATATATGATTAGATTTTCCCTCTAGATACTCCTAAAACATCTTTTGCCACTTTCAAATGTACTCAGCCATCTCATTCCATTTGACATTTACTTCTTCCTTAATGTTGCACTTTCTTTCTTTCTTCCTTCAGTTCATTTTTGAATAACATTGTTCTCATTTTAAATTCCACTACCTAGTTTTTGAACACCTATTAATTTTACTCTCTTTCTTCCATCTCTTAATGTAAACATCCATAACCATTAGCCTATGTTGTGCAATCAGACTCTCTCCTGGCATCACAATCCTTACATATTGATTGTTCTATTTTCCTAAGTAGGAAGAAATCTATTTGGCTTGTATACGATTCATTTTCGGAAGTCATTAAATAGAGTCCTTAGAATGGCTTCAACCTTACAACCAAATTCCATGACAAATCCAACAACATCCATCTCAATCAGCACCATCTAAAAATTGTGACTTCCAGCCTAGAGGAAATTATGGGTCATTCTTAGGTTTTGGTGAGACAAATAAAAAATATCTCAATAAAAGCTTTAGTACTTGAATAACTTATGTAGGCCCGGGGCCTGCTAAGGGGCCCACCATGAGTTGATATTTTTGGACTAGGTGCTACATATTTTGGGGGGTTGGTTTTCTGGGATTTACACATGTTTAGGTTGGTAGTCAAGTGATTTTCAAGGCTGATTTTCTGGATGAACAAATGTTACGTTTAGGATATTACAAACTAAAATTTGGCTAACTATTGCAGATGTTGCTACTTGGTATCCTATTGTAAATATTAGATTGATTTAGAATTAATCTATTACTCAGAAAGTCTTTGTTCAAGATTTCAAATGATTCTAGGTTGTGTGAATACGGTCTTAAAAAAAAGGATTATTCTAAGAGGAGGGCAATGATCAACAAGCACCGAACAAGCTAACTGTCCACATATGGTGGACATTAAGGGGCTGTTTGTTTTCTAATACATCTCCATAAATCCCTGTAAATAGGCAATAATTAATTACCAATGTAATTCCCACGCCATTTTCAATGCAAATGTTGTCAGCTTGCTTTTTGAACACTAAAACTGAGGGGTGCAAATTTCACGTGGGGCCCACTGTGATGTATGTGGCCTATCCACACTGTCCATCCGTTCTGCCAGTTGATTTTAGGGCGTGAGCTCAAAACTGAGGCAGATCTAAATCTCAAGTGGACAACACCACAGGAAACAGTGGAAATTGAACGCCTACTGTTAAAAACTTCTTGGGGGGCCCAGAAGTTTTTAGATCAAGCTGATAATTGTGTTTTCCTCTTATCCATGTCTGTGTGACCTTATCAACCGGTTAGATGACAAATAAACAATCTCATGAGCCCTAGGAAGTAAAAACTTTTCAAAGGTGGACGTTTTACAAACGCTGTTTCCTGTGGTGTGGGCCACTTGCTTTGGATCTACCTCATTTTTGGGTTAATGCCCTAAAATCGATGGATGGCGTGGATATGTCACTTGCACCACGATGGGGCCCACAAATTTAAGTCAGTCCTTTTCAGACCACTTTTTGAGGCAGAAATACTCATCGACTTTCAGACGGGTAAGAAGTAATAATGTGCAATTTACGAGGTATTTATAGAGGAAATGAAAAATCAAACACCCCCTAACCTAGTCAAGCAACTGTAGGCCAACATCTAACAATGAAGTGAAACCCGAACAAAGAAAGAGGTGACTATGGACAAGGGACTTGCACCAAAGACGAGTTAAAGTAGAACATGTTTGATGCTCTTTACGTGTGGGCAGTAAGGACCCCATTGAAACAATCAGAAGTTGGGCAGTCAGGACATGATAATTTTGAATGTTTGTCACATCAATCCAAAGTAAAAAAAAAAAAAAGAATTTGGCTTATGAAGGACTTGTGTCAAGGACATGCTGGATTGTGGACAAACAGAAGGGAAGTGTAAGGCATTATTGAATTATAAAGAACATGCATATGGGGACATTAGTTATTCAGCAAATAATGCTATCGACACCTCTGGTGATTAATGAAGGTTGATAGGTGCAGAGGTGTCTAATGAAGGTTGATAGGTGCATCAGATTATCTTCCAACACTTGTACTTGTAATGGTAAGATATGCAAGCTTTTGCTAAAATAGGAGAAACAAGATCTCAAAAATGATGGATAAATTAAAACTCAAATAATGTAACATCTACTCCATAATTTGTTGGTTCAAGAAAGGAGGTGTAGTCTCTAGAAGTGATTAGTTCCTTCTCTATTGAATTTAAGTACAAAAATGAGTGGTGTAACATAATCTAAATGAATGCATGCACCATTCTATTGGGGAGACCATGGCTATGAGAGCAAGATATGGTGCATTTGTCTCAATCAACACCTATTCCTTCGTAAAGAATGGTGTAAATATCATACTACACCCGATGAAGCAACTTCCAATGCCCGAATCTGATAAAAAGGGGTGGATATCGCTCGGCATAATGAAGTTTGAAGAAAGGAGACTAAAATTATTGTGTTGGTTGCCAAAAATGAAACAAATCAGTTGGATGTCCCATTTCCTATACAGACCCTCTTATGTGAATATGAAGGGCTTGGTGGTTGAAGAACTCCAACTGGACTCCCTCACATGAGTAATATTCAGCACCAATTTTTTTTTAGAATAAATGATAATTTATAAATAAAAAGCCGAAGGCAGCCCAAAACTACTACACAAGAACCAACTCAACTCAAAGAAAGAAATGTAATCTACATGGATTTCAGGATAGAAGCCCAATCCAACTTCGCCTTCCTAAAAATCTCCAAAGCCAAACCACTTTTATCCCGAAAACACCTATAAATTCCCGGCAAAGAGCCCACATACCCACCAACAAAGATAACCTCCACAAGATCTTGCCTTCTTTCCTATAGCCGCCTCCAAGACAAGCCGTAAACAAACTCTCTACTATTCCAACATCACCCAAGGAATCTTAAAAAGGCCGAAGAACCCTTCCCAAACCAATTTGGCAAGCTTGCAACGAGCCCCCATTGGTGAACTCCACTCTAGCTTTACCCTTCCACTCGTTCCTTCCTCCTCCCAACTTTTTCTTCTTGATTGCTGCCTTATTCACCGCCTCGGGGCCCCGCATCAAGCCCTCTAAACCAAGAGTTGCATGCCTCCAAATCCTTTGCCATAAAGCGTCACACAGCCTTGGAAGCTTCCGTCGTACTCATACGCACGAATGGGAAGCCATGGATGTAGGACAATTTCCAGTCGTGAGGAATCACCACCTCCTCGACCTCTTCAGCTTGCCCAAATACTCTAGTGAAGTTGAGAACCGTCCAGTCCTTCGAGAAATCCTCAACAAAGAAAATTGAAAGGTTCAACAAGTGGTTGGAAATCCTATCATCAGATCTCTATGACCGACCTTTCTTCCTAACCACAGTCCACCCTCCCTCCACCACGTCCTTCTCCTTCCCTGTTGTAATCTTCACTTCATCTGATGAGAAGCCCTCCCCACCAAGTCCCCTCTCCCAACTTCTAACCCCAGCACGATGCAACGTTTAGCCCTACCCTCTTGCTTCTCTTCCTCTCTCGTTGACAACATCCCCCTTCCCACTCCATGGCCCTCCCCACTCACATCGATCCCTTCCCCAAGCCCCTTCCCCCTCACGGTCCAGTCTTCCTTCCCCTCTCCCCTCCCTCTCCTTTCCCAAGGATATACCCTTCTCCCTCCCCATTTAGTGACCTACCACTTCTGAATCTCCTCTCCACTAGCTGGCCTTCTCTTGATCTCCCTCTCAAAGCTTCTCGATCAATCAACCATTGGCCGCCCCCGTTAGCTGATCTCCCTCTCGAAACTTCTCACGCCCTATCTTATCTTCATGCGAATCTATCCTCACCCTTCGAACCGGCCTCCAAACCTCCTTGTCAATTCAAAATGCCTTTCGTTTATTTGATCAAATCACCTCGCTGCTCCCAAGTGTCCATCATAGATCACTGAAAATTTTCACTTTTTTCTAGTGTTTCCCAGTCGGCAATATGTTTCCAAATATAGGTGATACCGATACATGTTTTTGTATCCCCAACCTCAATAAATGCAATGATACTTGTACTCTAAACATTGTTGTCACCTCGATGCATGTCCCCTTTTGAAGAAATCAACACCAATATGAGATCTCCCTTCACTATCGCCCAACATTTCCAACAAAAGCTCATGGTAAAACCATTGGGCCCGAGAGCCTTACCACCCTTCACTGCAAAAATCCATATCGTGTTATCTTTAGACTATTACAATTTGGCAATACAATTCTTTCTACTTTGTTATTTTGGTTATAGATTAGATTGATTTGAAATTAATCTGTGTCAGAAAATATTTGCTAAATTTTTCAAACAGATTATAGTGCGTCCATACGGTCTATATAAAGGACTGTTCTAGGATGTAGAAAGCACTACACTTTTCTTAGGTCTTGGAGTTCTTACTGTAAGTGCACTTTTTTGTGGCATACTAGTGCACCTTATTTGTCAATTACATAGGTCTTAGAGTCTAAGTTTCGATTGAGCTTAAAGAAGATGAAGACCGAAGACTTAAGCGGACCTGCTGCATCAAGGAAGATGGAACAGGTAAATGAGATGCCTTGGTGAGCCTTGAACCTTGAACCAAACCAAAACCCAAACCTCTAAATGACCTTGACAGAATAGGAATACCCATAGTCATCTTAGATTGGCCTTAGGTGTCCCAAAAGATCACCCAAAGAATGGCCTAAGAGGTTGCATGAGCTGCTATAAAACACAACTCAAACAGCAATTTTCATGCCAGTCGACCGGTCTTGGCCTATAGCCGACCGGTAGTCAGAGGCCCCAAATGGGACAGTAACAAACTATCTGAAATAGCTTGTACCTGGGGTAATTCGACCTAGTCGCCCGACCGGTCGTCTGACCTGACCGACCAGTCATCGACCGGTCTTTAGAGGCCAAAAACTAGACGGCAACATTTCTCTTGTCTATGCCTTAATTCGACTGGTCATCCCTCAACGACTAATTGGTCGAGGACCCCCTTGCGACCGGTCGTCGACCGATCGGCAGAGAGCCATTAGCAACCGTTTTATAGCCGTTGGTGCTTTCTTTATATAAAGGTTGGGCTCGATCTTCAAGGTAAGGAGAGATTTTAATGCATTAGAAGCCACCCTCATTGCCCATACCACTAGGCTCTAATCCTAAGCATTCCAAGTCATCTTCGTTGTGTTTGATCACAAGATGGAGCATTAAAAGCTCATATGAAGATGGACTTGCTCTCTCTTGATCTTTAGAAGTTTAGGCACCTCAACCATAGATAGATCATTTGTCTAAACCTCTCTAAAGATCTTTTTCGGTGGAATTCCTCTAGGCAACCAACTCCTACTAGTTGCAGAGAATTCATACCATCTTCTATCACCTTGGGCATCGCAAGAGCATCACATGCGAGGTGATTGATTGATGGAGCTGAGGCATTGGCAAAGCAGCGGCAATACGATCGAGGGAGCATCGGGGAGCTAATTGAAGCACAAGAGAGTAGAGATCATGCAACCCAACAAGGCGTTGTACAAGGAGCTCAATCCAACAAGTTGTCAATTTAGGAGTCATGGCACTCATTCCTTTTGGGAGGATCGAGTGTGAAGTTAAGGTTGATGGTTATCCAACTTAAAACCACATAGGTTCATTTGTCGATCCTTGGTACGTTAGTCGGGCCTAAAATTTAGGGTCGGTTGTCAATCCTTGGCACATTAGTCAGGCCTAAACAAGTCTCCAAGGGGAGCCACCAACACAGGTGCGTACGTATAGGTTGGGAGGAACCTGTAAACTCCTAAGTTGGGTGTAACCTGTCAAACACCCAAGTTGAGAGTTATCCCATATCCAAAACTCCGTTCAGGTTGAGAGTTATCCCTTGTCCAAAAACTCCGTTCAGGTTGAGAGGTGAACCTGTGCCAAAACCTCCATGTAAAGGTTGAGAGGTAAACCTAAGTAAAATCCGGTGTGCTCAAGGGATGAGTACGTAAGCTGGGAGTGGAGTAGAAAAGTAGTCCAACCACTATACATGCTTTTGTTTGAGATTGTCATTTGAGACATTTTTATTCTTACATTGTCTTTAATTGTCAATTAGATGAATGTTGGAATGGAATGTATGCTATGCATTGATAGGTAGATTCTCACACACATCTTGTAGTTTCACTTCTAGACTAATTGCTTAGAAGCTATATCTTTTATAGTCTAGTTAATTGCACATTGATTAGAGGCTCATCATGTTTCATCTTTATAATCTATGTGCTTAGGCTAGTTTACTTATTTGTTTACTTTTTGCTAGCCTTTGTAATTGGACCCACTTAAGCTTGGAAGCTAAGTGTTCTTGCTTTAATTAGTTTATAATTGCTAAATAGTTTAATTAAGCAAGAAGATTTTAAAACGGTCCTAATCACCCCCCCCCCCCCCCCCCCCCCCCCTCTGGGACTTAGCCATAGTTATACTAGCTCCATCAAAGCTTCCGCATATATGCGTAGGGTGTCGTGTTAGACTACCGACACAATTTCACTTACTCAGTTTCTGTACCTAGTTTAGAAATTTGAACTTCAGTAAGTTGTTTATCCTTCTCTATTCGATATTAGTTTAGTATGATTATCCATGAAGCCCCTTGATCTGATCTTCTGTTCTGATTATCCATGAAGAAGAGCATGTGAGGAGATGATCCTATATCATCTCCAGTCAAATGTCTCCAGACCATTGCAGTAATCTTTGGCATTGCTACGTCCTCTTAGCTTCTAAAGACAATCATGATGACAAGCAACTAAATGGAAGTTCCATGCAAGGCACTGACCTGTTCTCGCCTTGAAGTGCACCTAAATGGTGCACTTTTAGCAATATGGTTCCAACATGTAATATACACAGCATGCCTTTATGTACTTGCATGGATCTATAATTGTAATTGGACCTACCAAAATAAGGTACATAAAGGGAATTCTAAAGCCAACCAAAATATGAGGTGCTGCCACATGCAAGAACTTCATTGGAACCACCTGTCAATGAGTCCACAGCTCAAATGAGAGACCCCATTTCTACTGGAAAATCATAATTTGGCAAAAATTTCAAGATTGCCACTGTCGCATGCATTTTTCTAGCACCTTTTGGTAGTGGATCCTCTAATCCTAAGTTTAGATCATGTTGAACCATTCCAATTTTTTCTTTTGCATACCTAATCAGAATAGCCATATGATAGTAAAAAAGCATGGTGATTAGGACATATGCAACTACCACTGATATGTGAATAGCTCCTCTATCAGCTAAACTTCTCATCAATTTGTCACACCATCCCCTGTAATATACCAATTTTCCCACTAAGTAATCCTGCAGAAAAGAATGCAGAACTGTCTACAGAAACTTGTATAGATTGACTATGAGATGGAGAGCCTGAGCACCAAGACAAACATATCTCTGATTGATCATGTAAATTTATCATAATTAGTTAGCCAATAAACAAAAGCCAAAAGGTCCTTTCTCAGATTTAAACCAACAATGATTCATATTAACATAAAATATACAACGATTTAAAAAATAGAGCAAATTCACAGAGCACAAAGTTCTGAAGTGACCAGTCTTAACTCTTAACAAAGCATCAATAGCCAATTGACAGTGCAAATTAACCTGAATCGATTATCAACATGAGCACAGAAGCTTCTTTTGCCAGTTCCAAGCAGTACAGACTATATAAAACGGGCATAAATAACTTTACAGGATATATTTTCAACTTACATGGTTTCCCCACCGTCGAAATCAAAATCATCAACAGTAAGCCAGTCACTCTGTTCTTCTCCCTCGGAATTTTTCTCCTGAGAAGTTGGTCTGACTACCTTGCTTTTGTCCCCATCAGCATCAGAATTTTGCTTCAGTTGGACCCATTTGTTGGAGCCATTGGATGATGAAGCACAAGCATCCTGCACTGACTTTGAACTAGCATTTCTACTAAATCCATCATCGTCATCGTTATCAATCTCCAGATCACTGAATGAAACATCTTCCTCATTTCCGAGCTGTTTTCCAGCATCAATAGAAGTTGCCACCTCACCATCTTCCTCTAACCACTGATCAACATTCTCCTGCTCGTAGGCAGTCACTTGACGTGCTGCTGTCACAGTCTCAGCCTTTTCCAGAACATCACTTTTCTCTTCCTGAATGTTGCTCTCTTCACTGCCCACCTCAGAGGATAAAGAATCATCCCCAGAGCTATGCAACTTTGTATTTGTACTGTTTTGCAGCTGCTGCCGCATTATACTCCTCACTTCCACAATCTGCAAGGCAGTTGAACTGCTTGCATAAGAGTGGCTAAAGAGTGGATACTTTTGTAAACTTCTCTTATATTTATAGCTTTAAAACAAGATATTGGCAAGGTTGTTTACAGAAGTAAAACATAATTGAAATCTATTTTATGGACAAAGATTATAGATAATGATACAAAGAAATTAGATTACGCACCCTCACTGCACAGGAATTACTTATAAGTGTTTTTAATAGCTACGTTATGTAGTGTGTAGCTTACGCTACGTAGCGTAGCTTAGCCTTAATGCTACATAGCTCACAAAATAGCTTAAGTCATGTGTAGCCTACAACGCTACATGATAAATTGCATACGCTACACACTACTAAGCTCACGTTACAAGTTATTTTCACTACATTCAAATCAGTTAATGTTTTCAATGATTTGTTGCATTTTTCTATTGTCAATAAAAATTAGTTAATCTTTTCAACGCTTATAGTAAAATAATAGAAGTAACAGTATTAAATCAGTTCCATTGCTCTTTCTTTACCTCTATACTTAATCATTGCCCTTTCCTATTACCTTAGGTTGAGTTTGGTTGCACCATATATCAAGAAACTTTGTTAAATTTCATTATTAACCAATAACCAATCTAATTTGGTGTGAAATATCATGAATTGGTGTAACCAAGCGTAACCTTGATTAAAAATCTAGAAGTAGCATGTTGCCTTATGCTACACACTAGTAGCTTACAATTCACGCTTCAATGGGGTGAACGCTATGTGCTATTTAAAACATTGCTTATAAACATAGCGTGCATATGGATATCATAGGACATGAGCCTGGGAAATCAGGTATGACCACATCCAAATACATCATAATTGTTTCAAAATATCACAAACAGAATTCATCAATGATGAGAGTATAACATGCACCAAAATAGATCAAGATCACCTCCAACATCATTAGAGCATTGTCCTAGCTATTTCAGGTGATCCATGTATAGATCAAGATATATAAATCAATCTTTAAACAAGTGGTAAGCGCAGATTTAGTCATGTTCCATCAGTCAAGGTAGGCAACATGGTGCATGCTAAGAAGGCAGACAAAATTAGGGCAATCGTGGAATGCTCTCCAGTCTAAATGCCAAAGATCTTCCTGCCCATCCCCTGTTAGACAGTCTCCAATTCAATCATGTCTACCAAGAAAGCAGATCATCTCAAAGAGCCATTCTCCCTAGACAAGGTGGAAAAGGAAGTTTTTAGAATGTCAGGAAAGGACCCTGGGCCAGATGGTTACACAACCACCTTTTACCAGCATTGTTGGGATTTTCTTCGGAATGAAAAGCTGTTAGTGTTCAGTGAGTTTCATAGACATGACCATATTGGAAGGGATATAAACGACACATTCATTGCATTGATCCCAAGAAGACGGGTGTGGAAGAAGTTAAAAGACTTCAGACCTATCAACCTGATCGGAAGCCTATGCAAGATCATTGCCAGGAAAAAACCGTAGGAGAAGAAATGGCGAAAAAGAAAGAGGAAAGAAGAGTGAAAGAGAAGGCAAAGGAGAAAAGGCACGATGAGTTCAGGGCGATTCCTCAAGTGAATAATAGTAGTCCCCAAAAACCGGAGAGTAGAGGAAGTAAAAGGAAAGGAAAGAAGGTTCTTGAAGACTACTCTTCACAAGGACACTCATACACAAGTAAAGGAGGTGGTGCCCCCTCCAGCGACATAGATGAAGAGGAAGAACCCATCGATGCCTCTAGTAGTCAAGGGCACAAGGAATCCAATATCTCCACCCGAAAGGAGAAATATGAACATTCGAGAGGTAGATCTCTGTCCAGGTCGTCTTCCAGATATACAAAAATCGTTCAACGAACCCTAGTTATTCCAGAGATGCCTCCAGCTTTAGAAGTCTGGATGAGGACTTTATTGGTGAATATGAGCAAATTAGGGCAAGGAAGGATAATCTCAATGCTGATTTTGGCCGAAGACTTAGAGCAGATGAATGGGTGAAGGTCCCTTCTAGAGTCCGCAAGAAAGCTTTGGTCGAAGACTCACCCAATTTCTCCCTCCACCCTCTTCCTATGCTTTATGTGGCAAATTTCCCAGAGGAATGGATGGAGCTCCACTTTCATAGTGTTTTAGGCAATTTTGGAGAGGTTAGGGAGGTGGTGATTCCCAGGGAGAGGGGATCGACTTTCATCAGAGGATTTGTTTTTGTCAGATTCTCATCGGATGATCAGTTGCAGAGAGCTGTGGAAGGAATGACTGGGAAGAGATTTTACGGTAAGGAAATCAAGGTTAATGTTGCCCACTTTGGACCCGATAGAGTTTCACGGGAGGGATCGACGGTGCAATCTAAGAATCGAAGGGGCCCCAAAGTTACTTTTACCAACTTGCCGAGTCGTCCCCATCTCCCTCAGAGCAAGTCTGATGTAGTTCCACCCCAACCCCCCCCCCCCCCCCCCCGTGGGAGACTTCTAGTGGAGCGAAGAAGTCCTATGCCGAAGTGATCAATGGCTCTCCCCCGTCCGACCCTCCTGCTGTACCATTGGATCAAACAGGGCTCCTGCCGAGGGCTGGTTCCAGTCCTATCCATATTCCGTCACCCCCCTCTCTGTCTCCCCATACCTCGGTCCACCTTGCTGTTCCACCCCAAAAACTCCCTCCATCCCAACCCCAGCAGAATTTTCCTACCACTCCTGTCCCTCTTTTTGTGGTTAATCGGGCTTCTAATGAGCCTCCTCCCTCTATTTTCATCCCTGAATCAGTCTTACTCATGACCCTAGACAATATGAAATGGTCTGTCGTTGTTTCGCTTCATGATGGTCACTCCTTAGAAGACCCGTCTTCCTAGTTCCAATCTGTTTGCTCTCTTTCTCCGGGAGACTTCTTCCTAAGTTCGTTCTCCCCAGGGAAGGTGCGGGTCTCCTTCCATCCTTTTTCAAAGATAGATCGTATCATTTACGTGGGGAGGCTTAATAGAGTTGGATTCGTGGAGGACCTTTGCAAATGGGAGAATTGGTCTCGCCTTGGTTTCAACGAGGTTTGGATTCATTTCTTCAATATGCCTTTGGAATTTGGTTTCATGACTTTTTCCTCTCGTTGGGTTCTTGTGTTGGTGATGTCCTGCAAGTTGATCAAGACACGATTAACTGGGATAACCTTTCCTTCACCAGGATGAAGATTAGGATTAAGAAATCGGTGGATTTACCTTCGTTTGTGACGGTTATGGTGGGTCGGTTGTCTTTTGAGATCAACATCCTAAAGGAAAGTGGCGATTTTGTTGGCCTCTCGCAACGAAATCTCAATCAATACGCAGAAGCCTAAGGTTGAAGACGAATCATCGTCTTCAGTGCCCCGTGGTGTACCGGATCGTTTTGAAATTACGGATGGCCACGCGTCCACTGGTTGTCAAAAGATCTCACGAGTGGCGGGTGAATCATCTCCTATTGTGGATAGACTCTAGAACATCACTTCAGACCTTGATGTTGATTTGTTGGGCGGTGGGAAGTCAGGAAAAGGCGAGGTGTGCCTGCAAAAAAATGATGAATCGTGCCACGTGCCAGACTCCGCTGCACATCCCTCAAGAAGACGCCATAATATCTTTGTATCTTCGCACGATATTTCAGACGTCCCGAACATCTCTTTGGCAATTTCTCATCACGGGGAACGAGATCTCTTTCCAAGCTTGTCAACAAGAGATTGTCCAAATCTTTCGCCCTCTTCGTCAGATATTGCGTCTGACGAGGTGTGGCCAGATGCGAAAAAGGAGGATCGTTCAAGTGATCCAACAATCCAAGATAATGATGCGTGGAAAACAAGCTGGACAAGTGCTCAAAAGATGCATTTAATACTCCCTCGAAGCTAGAGACGAGTATTTAAGCTAAGTCTGATGTTCCAAGCCATCAAGCAGTTCTGCAAAACAATAGCGATGATCAAATAGGTGTGAGAGAGGAGGATGAGGAGTATGCTTTTCCCAATTGTGCTTCCAGGGAGAAGATGGTCTTCGGTACCTCCATGATCCCTCAAGGAATCCCAAAAGCACCCAGTGGTTACCTTTCAGATGTTGACCTCGTTGACTCTGACCCCCTCGAATCTTCAGTTTCGTCTATCTCTGGTTCTCATCAGAATCCTGGAGGAAAAGTTCTTTCGGTTACAAGTGGCCCTGCATCTTTTTTCCATGTGATCCCCTTGAGCATTACAGCCAATCCCATCTCTCCTACCCCATTCTCAATCCCAGCCCTGGTGTTGGTTAAAGATAGAAGTGATCTTCTAGCGTCCTCCCATGCTCTGTTATTGGTCCTCCTGGGGGGTATTCGGGGATCTCCCCAGGAGGAGGATTGTCTGGGCGATCCTAAGGACAGTTTGGAGGAAGCGATTATGGTTACCCCCCTAAGAGCAGCTTTCTCAAAGCCCATAGATCACTTTAGCAAGGACATTTCTAGATCCATGCAGATCCTGGAGCATGTGATGGAAGGCCTTCTCTTGGTGATTAGGAAGAAAAAAATGGGTTCGCAATGCGGTTGCTCATGTAGGCTGATTGATGGGAATGGTGTTCGGAGATTCAGATGATGACTACATGGATTTGTTTAAATTGGTAGCGGCTAAAGGTTTGAAAGTTTCCTTTGAAGATTTCATTACATCAGGGCCGCTGAACATCAATCAAAACAACAGGGAACTTGTGCGGTTGGGTGTTGATCAATCGGGTAGTGGGGATTCTACCCCACGAAAATTTAAAAGAGGGAGAGGGGTGCAGAAAGTTGGTCAATGAAGATCCTTTCCTAGAATGTGAGAGGGCTGGGATGCCCGGTGAAAAGATCCCAACTTTGCGAGATGTGCATTCGCTCCAAGGCTAAAGTCACTGTTCTTCAGGAAACCAAGTTGCGATCTTCAAATCTACGTATTGTTAACTCTTTATAGCGTAGAAAGAATAGGGATTGGCTCGCCCTAGACTCAATTGGATCTGCAGGTGGCATCTTGCTGATGTGGGATACAAATGAGAGAATTGTGGTGGATAGCTGGGTGGGTCAGTTTTCCATCAATGTTGTTTTTAAAGACATAAATTTGGGTTTCAATTGGATTTTTGCAGGGGTGTATGGTCCTTCCAAAAGGTAAGAGCGCCCTGACTTTTAGCTGGAGCTTGACTTTGTTAAATCTAGATGGCAGCTCCCTTGGTTGGTGGGTGGAGATTTCAATGTCCAGATTCTCCTATGAGAAATATGTCGATACTGGTATCTCCTTCTCTATGCGTAAGTTCTCGAATTGGGTTGGATCTCATGGGTTGGTGGACTTGCCAATGGGGGGTGTCAAGTTCTCTTGGTTTAACGGCAGATGAACATCCTAGATAGATTTTGGCTTCGTCTGATTGGTTAATTCATTTCTCTTATGCTAGACAGAGGGGCCTCCCGAAACTAATATCAGATCATTGCCCTTTTTTATTAGAAACAGAGGCACTGAATTGGGGACCAAAACCTTTTAGATTCGAGCTTGCTTGGCTGAATGTAGAAGGTTTCCAGGATCTTGTATCTAGTTGGTGGAGATCTTTCAATCCTGAAGGTTTTTTGGGCTTTAAGCTTGTTAAAAAATTGCAAATGTTGAAATCTAATCTTAAAGCCGGGCATAAGGAGGTGTTTGGTGCGAGAGAAAAAAAATTATCCTCCATTTTAGCTGCGATCCAAGAGATTGACATTAAGGAGGAGTCTGGTTTGTTATCGGAAGAAGAGTTGGACCTGAGACAGTCCTTAGCTAATGACTATTGTGTGAGGCTAAAGGAGGAAGAGAAGAAATGGAGACAGAGGTCTCATGCCCTGCGGTTGAAAGAAGGGGACCGAAATACTAAATTTTTTCATTCTTACGCCTCAGCCTGATCCCGAATCAATTCCATTGACTCTTTGGTCATTGATGACAAGAAGATTACTGACAAATCCTCTATATGTAACCATGTGGTGCAATTCTATTCTAACATGTTGTCTGCAGAAGAGGTCCGTCGCCCGAGGATAGATGGTCTTGATTTCCAGACCATTGAGGAGGAAGAGGTTGACCATCTGGAGAGACCTGTCCTCGAAGAAGAAGTCAACTCCGCGGTTTGGGAGTTGGGTAGTGAGAAAGCTCCTGAACCTGACGGGTTTCCAATAGCTTTCTTGAAAGTTTTCTGGGATTTAGTTAAAGAAGATCTCTTTGCCGTTATTCTTGAATTTTTCATGCAGAGGAGACTTTCCCAGGAATTAGGCAGCACTTTCCTGGTGTTGATCCCGAAGGTGGAGGGTGCCCATCAGTTGAAAGACTTTTGCCCAATCAGTTTAGTAAGAAGCCCGTACAAGATTTTGTCCAAGATTCTAGCTCAACGCCTAAGGCAAGTCATCCCGAAACTTATTTCCCCTTTCCAATTTGCTTTCATTGAGGGAAGACAGATTTTAGATACCGTTGTAATTGCTAATGAGGCTATTGATTCTTGTGCTAGGGAGAAAGGTAGAGGGATTATATGCAAACTCGATATTCAGAAGGCCTATGACCATGTTGATTGGGCCTTTTTAGATTATATTCTCCAAAGAATGGGATTTAGTTTTAAATGGGAGGAGCTGGATTAGGATATGTATTTCTTCGCCCAAATTCTCTATCCTGATTAATGGCTCTCCTTTTAGGTACTTTAGAGCATCCAGAGGCATACGGCAAGGTGACCCCCTATCCCCGTTTATTTTTGTTCTTGTGACGGAAACCCTTAGCCGCATGCTCTCTAGAGGACAGGAGTATGGATTGTTTCAAGTTTTTGCAATAAAAAACCTTTCGCTATGCATAAATCATTTGCAATTTGTTGATGACACATTACTTTTCTGTAAAGCAGATGAAGCGATGGTCATGTCCTTAAGCATGGCCATCTATTGGTTCCAAGTTGTGTCGGGGCTTAAGGTGAACTTTCAGAAATCTGAAATCTTTGGTATAAATATTCCCCCGAGGAGTGTGATCGGTTCACTGAACATCTCGATTGCAAGGCAAGATTGCTTCCTACCCTATACATGGGTCTGCCCTTGTGCATAGGGAAACCCCCTCCCAGCATTTGGAATAGAATTGTGGAAAGAATGGAGCATAAACTTTCTTCCTGGATGCAAAATTTCTTATCCACTGGAGGAAGAATCAATCTCATCAAAGCTTCTCTCTCTAGTATGCCTTGTCTACTTTCTCTCCCTATTCCATTGCCCCAAAGGTATTCTTGATAGAATTGACTCTCTGCGTAGGAAGTTTTTATGGCAGGGACGTAGTGAATCCTTCAAGTTTCCCCTGCTTCAATGGAAGGAGGATTGTACCCCGTATGATGCAGGGGGAGAGGGGATAAAAAAATTTGGACTGCATGAACAAGGCGCTTCTGGGGAAATGGCTCTGGAGGTATGGAATGAGCCTAATAGTTTGTGGAGGCAAGTCATTGAGGCTAAGTACGGATCCGAGCCGCATGGTTGGTGGGCTAGAAATCTGTCTTCGCACAGATCCTTGCATATTTAGAGGAATATTACCAAGATCTCGCCCATTTTTTGTAGCCTGGTGAGATTCAAATTGGGAGATGGTAACAGAATAAAATTTTGGCTGGACCCCTGGTGTGGAGACTCAACACTTGCAGAATCTTTTCCCTCCCTCTTCTTGATGTGCTCCAATCAGGAGGTGGTAGTCAAAGACTGCTTCTATCATAATGGAGATGGGGAATATGGATCCCTCTTTTCAGGAGGAATTTTAAGGACGAAGAGGTTGTTGATCATACACGCCTTCTTAGCCTTTTGCAGGATTATCGTCCAAACCCGAATTCACAAGACGGAATGATGTGGAAACTGGACAGCAAAGGAGTTTTCTCTGTCAAATCCTTCTACAATCACTTTGTGGGCGTCGGAGAAACTGAGCGCGTTGCTAGCACTACCAAAATATGGTCGTATGGTGTTCCTCCTAAAGTAGCCACATTTGGGTGGCTAGCCGGAAGAAACTGGATCCTCACGCAGGACAATCTACATAAAAGAGGATTCTGACTTCCCAATGCCTGCCCCTTATGTTTGAGAGATGAAGAAATGGTGACACAGCTTCTCATACATTGTCCCTTTGCGACTGATATCTGGTAGAGTGTCATCCGGTCAGAGAGAGTGGATTGGGTCATGCCTTACTCCCTCGATCTCCTCCTTCAGTCCTAGCATGGAGAATCTAGTGGGGTTCTTGGCATGAAGAAATGGCGTTGTATTCTCTTGGCTACCATATGGGCCATCTGGAGGGAGAGAAACAATAGGATCTTTTGAAGCTGTTGTAGCCATTTAGGCATAATTTTCTCCAAAGTTCTGTTATTGTTTAGAGACTGGGCCCCATGATCTGTTTTGGGCCCCGCTGCTTTGTGTTTTCGTTTTGATTATTAATAAAATGCTCAATTCTCAAAAAAAAAAGAAAAAAAGAAAAAAAGAAGAAGATCATTGCCAGGGTGTTAGCAACATCATTTCACCTGATCAAAATGTGTTCCTTCCCAGGAGGAATATAGATGGCTTGTGCATAGCAAACAAAGTAGTGGACGATCTCAAAAGAAAGAATACAAGAGGATTTCTTTTTAAAAATGACATGGAAAAAGCATACAATTGCGTTAACTGTAGATGATTTGATGACTTGATGGGCCGGATGGGTTTTGGAAACAGATGAAGGTAGTGGATAAGGGCATTCACATCAACAACCTGGTTCTTTGTTCTGATCACCAGATCTTTGTCGTCATTCCTATTCACAGTAGTGGGGGAGCGTTTAAACAAGTTACTTGAGAGAGTTGTTGGCCTCAATCTCATCCGAGGAGTGGTGCTTGAAGACGACCAGCCATCCAGCATACACATCCGGTTTGCAGATGATACCATCTTGTTTAGGGATGGAACACTTGGGGATTCACAGCATTTCAAGTTTATCTTCGGGGGATTCAAAGTGTTGGCAGGGCTGAGAATCAATATGCCAAAAAGCAGAATCATAGGGGTCAACATTTTTATTTTTTTGAAACGATGATGATATTTCATAAAAAAATTAAAAAAAAAGGCCGAGCCAAACACTATACATAGATAGAAAAAAAATCCAAATGTACAACCAAAGAGATCAACCAAAACCCAATTAAACTCCCCACTAAAGAGATTCTCGCCCACTCCTTTACATTGAGAATCGCCTTCCTGATAACATTTTTTACGCTTCACTTTTTGTTTCTAAGACACCGATCATTCCTTTCCCACCATAGAGCCCAAAGGATCACTAACATGCTTAACATCCACATTCTTTTCCCCGGGATCCCTATTCCCCTGCCATGCTAGGATAAGAGAAAATCCTCTATCAATCTCGGTAGCACCCAATCAACCCTAAAAAGCCGCGACAAATGATTCCACACCTCCCTTGCAAAAGAACAATGGATGAAGAGATGATCTACTGATTCCGCATCTTTGTAGCACAAGAGACAAACATTGGGTAGAATCATGTTCCTCTTATGCAAATTATCAATTGTTGCACTCTATTCCTCCCTAGAAGCCAACCAAACACCGCCACCTTTGATGGAGAGCCATATCGTCATAGCCAAGATGTAGGGGCTGCCCTAATAAAGCCTACCCCCTTTCACACATAGAATGATAAAGTGATCTAACTGAAAACGAACCTGACTTTTCTTTTAGCCATATTATGGAGTCCGGCTCTAATAGCCTTGGAGAAACCTTTTGTAATAAGGGAAGAAGCTGCATGAATTCTTCGACCTCTTCATTGCGTAGATTCCTTCCACAGCATGGAAACCAAGTGACTACTCCATCCCTCACCGAAAAACAGCTATTAACCTTCATCCCCTATTCCGAAGCTAACCCCGCTAATAATGGGAACCTCTCAGAGGACCCTTTTATCCACCAACCCCCTTCCTCTACCCCATATTTCCTAGCTACGACCTCTCTCCATTTGGCTCCCCTTTCCTCCAAACCCATTTTCCCAACTCCTCTAGTTTCCTAATCCCCCCATCCCCCATCATTTCCCCCCCCCCCCCCCCCCCCCCCCCCGGTTCCATGGGTTTGCAAACCTCCTCCCATTTCAACAGATCCAATATTGCCATCTCAGTTTCATATGGGGTCAACATGGATCAGCAACAGATCCAATATTGCTGTTTCAATTTCATGTGGAACTCCATCCCTCCCAACCTAGATTCTAGGTCTGCCGATGAGTAAGGGGACATCTGGAACAAGCTTATTGAGAAATACTCCTTCAGACTAGCAACCTGAAACAGTTCAAATGGCTCTCTATAGGTGGGAGAATCACGCTGGCTATTTATTTATTTATTTAAGAGATCATGCTGATTAAAGTTGTCTTATCGAATATTCCCACTTATCTATTTTTGCTTTTCAGATGTCCCAAGAAGATAATCAACAACCTAGAAAGCATCAAAAGCACTTCCTGTAAGAGTAGCTGGGAAGGCTGCAGGAAATTCCACTTGGTCAGTTGGCATGAAGTGTGCAAACCTACTGTCAAAAGGATGCCTGGAATTCACTCGCTACAGAATCTCAATAGGCTCTGATTATGAAATGGTGGAGAATTGATGGTGGCTGTTGTCATTTACTTCAGAAAATCATCCTGGCAAAATACAAGGCAGGACATACCAGGTGAGACAATCGCTTAGCTTCCGGTAATAGAAGATCAGTTATATAGAGGGAGTTGTCGAAGTCATCAGGGATATTCAAGCAATTTATCAGATACAGTAGGGGACAGGAGCAAGGATAGTTTCTGGAACGATTTATGGTGTTCTGACACTTCCCTCGGTGTTTACTTCCATCAGTTATTCCACCTGTCAATGTGTAAGGAGGGACTTATCCAGCTTTTTAGGAATCAGGAGGGTGCTTGACAGTTTGGACACCGGTTTTCAGAAGGGACTTGCATGAATAGGAGATCAAAGAAGTGGTGGCCCTGCTTGGGACATTGGAAGGAATTCATATCCACTCCAGAAGGCTGCAGTGGATCACAGAGTTTAGACAACAGGTGTTTTCTCAGTGAAATCTGTGTACAGGTGCTGATCAATGGGGAAAGAACCAAGGCGGATTGGGCATCTTTCATTTGGTAAACCGAAGTCCCAAATAAAATCAGCGTGTTCTTTTGGGAGGAATGTCTAAAAAAGATCTTGACGACCGAGTAACTTCAGAGAAGGGGTTTCGCTTTGGCTAATGGATGTGTCATGTGCAGGTGGCAGAGTTAAACATGTATCATTTATTGCTGAATTGTCATTTCTTGTGGAAGATTTGGAGCAATGTGAGCTCTAAGTTCAGGCTGCAATGGGTGATTCCTGGCATGATTAGAGCCTTCAGCGCCTGGTGGCAATCATGTACATGAGGTCATGTAAGAAGAGTGCTATGTAAAGAGGTTACTAAAGTTTGTCTATCATGCATTTTGTCAGAAAGAAACAAAAGGATATTCCAGGGCAATGCAAAATCGGTGGGTCAGGTAATCAGCAAATTTTTAAGGTCAAATTGTGTTGAGCTTCTGCAATAAAACAGGAAATGTAGCATATACTGAGGCAATGTGGTATCCACAATTGGGAGGCTATCCTGGCCAGCGGAAAGGAGAATCGGTACAAAATGCATGGATAGTGGGGTTCGTTCAAACTGAACTTCAATGGAAGTTCGATGGGAGAGGCTAGCTGGTCATGGTGGGGTTTTCTCGGATGGCTCAGGGTGTGTCATTCGCAAGTTTTCTGGTCCAGCCAAAGTTTGCAACTCCATTTGGTAAAAAGTTAAGGCTGTGGCAGGGATGAAGATTGTTGAAGTCCCTTGATAGACATTGATACGCCGTCCTCTAACAGCTCGAGCTTTTAGATCAAGTGGTCGTTTGACATGGTATCAGAGCGGAAAGTCCTATGTTCAAATCCCGGAAGTAACAAATATGCCACCGGTAATATATTTTCCCACGGGGGGCCGTTTATAGTGTGAGATGTGATTATCCCTCCACCTGGGTGTGAGCTATGAGTGTCCCTCCACCCTTGCCCAATATGTTCCCGTGCGGAGTTCCACCCCGCATGTGCAGGGGAGTGTTGAAGTCCCTTGATATACATTGATACGCCATCCCCTAACAGCTCGAGCTTTTAGATCAAGTGGTTGTTTGACAAAGATCTCAGTATCTAGGCAGCTTTCTCCCCTAATCATTGAACTGGACTCTAGCCCAGTGACTAACCGGTTGAAGAACCAAAGTGATGCAGAACAAAAGCATTCAAGGTGTACCAACGAAGAATGCGCCAACCACAAGCACCATCCTTGTGGATAGGCGACTATTGAGGAGCTGAAGACCCTCCACATGTGATCAGACACATAGAAGATCCCACTCAGGGAAGGCACATGTGAAGGAAGAAAGGAGAAAGAAGACCGAAGAACTGAAGAATTTGGGCGCCTGATCGGGCGCCCGACCACTGCCTTGGTTTGCCGGTCGCCCGAACCTCTCTGGAGGTTTTCGGACGACTTCGGGCGGGACCTCGGGCGCTCGAACTTTCCCGCACTTATGTTATTTTGCGCGTTTTGCTTAGTTTTAGGGGTAGTTTAGTACTTTTATGTCTTTATTTGGTTATTTAAGAGGGCTAAAGCCCTAAACACGAATTGAACTTTGATTATTGATTAATGAAAAGCCTCTTGAAGCTTTCCTCTTCCTCTCTCTCTCTCTCATGGTGATTCTTCTCTTCTCCTTGATCTTCTTCTTCTGATTTCTTCTTGTGCCCCTCCAAATTCTTCAAGGTAATTATTTTCCTCTTTCTATATTCTATTTTGCCAATCCTTCCTCGATCAAACTTTGGGAATCACAATAAACCCTAAAACCCCAAATTCCCAAATCCCTAATCCAAGAAACTTCCTGATTCTTCGGACTAGTGATTTTCATTGATCGATTGGGTAAAGCCATGCAAGGTCGGGAGGTTCCATCCCTCGCAGGATCCAACCTATGCACTAATTGAATCCCATACTCCATGGTTGTGATGATGGCCCGTCCCATTGCTTGTTTCCTTATCATTTCTTTAGTTTATGATGATTGATGCTATATTTTACTATTATTATTGCTTTTACTTCCGCTGGATAATCGTGTTCATGAGCATGCATCATATTTAGGGCTGTCCTGCATCAAATTTGGTATCAGAGAATAGGCTTGCATGGTTTCGTCTAGATCGAGTTATCAAATTAGGGTTTTGATTTTTTGGTCTATTTTAGGAAATGTCCAGATTTAGAAAGTTTCCTAATTTGGAAAAATTCCAGATTTGAGTCGCATCATCTAGAATTAATTAGTGTCAGTGCATTGCAGTTTAAATTCATTGTATTCATAATGTGAGTCACCCAGTCCGTAGAGTCTCCCCGTAGTGAATGGAGTATAGGCGTTTTAGATCTTCAGGGCCATTAAGTGTTGTCGTGTGGCTGTTGAGACCCAATGGAAAGCCGAACTCCGATGAGTTAGCCTACTTTAATGGTCACATGGACCCACAAACATTCCTTGATTGGCTTGAAGACTTGGACTATTTTTTTTATTGGTATGATATGTCGAATTACCGTCGAGTGAGGTTTGCCAAGTAGAAATTGGAGGGCCAAGCCAAGTCGTTTTGGACAGATTTGGAGCGACAACTTGATAAAGTTGGGAGAGCCCCGATCTCACAATGGGACGAGATGAAAGAGCGTTTAAAAGAAAAATATCTTCCCATCTCTTATCGTCAAAAGCCCTTAGTTCAAAAGAGAGTTGCCTCACCTTCCCGTCCAAACACAAAACCAATATGGTCCCCTCCTTGTAAAGTGGTCCAACCCATCATTAAGGAAGTCTCGGTTTATGAACAATTTGAGTGTTTAACACCAATTATATTTCCTTGGAAGCGAGATAATACCTTGGTGAATGGCCAGTTGGAAGAATCCAATCAAGTTGTTTATGAAGTGGAAGAGTACGTGCCTAATGTTAGTAGTGAGGAAATGGAAGAAATTGAGGCATCGCTCATCATCGTTGAGGATGACGAAGTGTGTGCTAGTGATGAAAAGGTCGAAGAAATTGAGACCGCGCCGCTTCCAGATGTCATGTGTGACTTAAGTGATGTAGAGTCCCAATATAAGTCTCTCACCATAATGCACACGAATGAATTTGAAAAGGAGACTAGTGAGGATATGATGGTAGACACCCACATGATTTGTGATATCCCACCAGATGATTTATGGGATAAATTTTCACTCAAATGGGACATTCAACACACAATCGATCTTGTCCTTGGGTTGGTCCTATCAAGCTTTCCTCCATACCAGGTGAACCCCGTAGAAAATACAGAAATGCAGCATCAATTTGATAAACTTCTTGGGGAAGAATTCAATAAGGAAAGTTTGAGTTGGAGTTTTGTTTTGTGTGTCATGCCTGCTCTTTTCACTTCCAAGAACAATGGCATATGGCACACATGTGGGCATATCCTGACCGCCCACAAAGCTTCAATCAAGTGTCAAGCCATCATGCGACGTATTCACGTCATGATGGATATGATGACCATAGTCCCTAGCCCGCATCTTGATGACATTTTGGACATAATGGCTGATGCCAAGATCTGCTCTAGACTTGGTATTAATAGTGTGTGTTCTCAAGTGTTGGGATACTTGAAAATCATCCTTGTTTACAATACTTATAATGAGAAATTATGTGTCACCCATGAGAATTGTCCTTTTGTTTCAGTTTTCCAAGTTCTAGGTCATAGGATTGTTTATTTCCATAGGATTGTTTATTCCAAGTTCGTGGATTTTTCAGAGTGTCCTTCAGTGTCACCCATGTCTGTCATCCAAAGGTCTTCGGAGTCGGCCAATGCATTTGCACGTCACAGTCATGATTTGCATACATATATTAGACAGAGGATAAATAAGAGCAATGATGATTATAAAATCTCAGCTGATTCTCATCATAGATTGCAAGAATTTCAAGAAGGAGACTATGTAATGGTGAGGATAAGGCCAGGGCGGTTCTCACAGGGTTCCGCTAAGAAATTACAAACCCATAGTGCTGGACCATTCAAAATATTGCAGGAAATTGGGTCTAGCGTATATCGGATTGACCTTCCATCTGAAATGAGCATTAACCCAACTTTTACTGTGGAAGATCTAGTCCGTTCCCACCATCACATCGTTGATCCATCGTCCCTTTCATGGCCTTGTTTTGATTTTGCTACACAACCGCTTCCACCCCTTCCTCCACCCATTACCCATAAAGAAGAAACTGAGGAGATCTTGGGTGAAGAGATCATTTTTATGAGAGGCGGAGGTTTCCAAAGATACTTTGTCAAATGGAAGAACAAGCCACCGTCAGAATCTACATGGTTGATAGAAGTGGAGTTACAGAGCGTTAATCCAGAATTACTAGAGCGCCACAAGAGTTTTAACTCGCCGGAGTCGAGTTCTTTTCAGACGAGGAGAATGATGCGGAACAAAAGCATTCAAGGGGTACCAACGAAGAATGCGCCAACCACAAGCACCATCCTTGTAGATAAGCGACTATTGAGGAGCTGAAGACCCTCCACATGTGATTAGACACATAGAAGATCCCACTCAGGGAAGGCATATGTGAAGGAAGAAAGGAGAAAGAAGACCGAAGAACTGAAGAATTCGGGTGCCCGATCGGGCGCCGACCACTGCCTTCGCCCGATCGGGCGCCCGACCACTGCCTTGGTTTGCCAGTCGCCCGAACCTCTCTGGAGGTTTTCGGACGACTTCGGGCGGGACCTCGGGCGCCCGACCGAGCGCCCGAACTTTCCCGCACTTATATTACTTTGCGCGTTTTGCTTAGTTTTATGGGTAGTTTAGTACTTTTATGTCTTTATTTGGTTATTTAAGAGGGCTAAAGCCCTAAACACGAATTGAACTTTGATTATTGATTAATGAAAAGCCTCTTGAAGCTTTCCTCTTCCTCTCTCTCTCTCATGGTGATTCTTCTCTTCTCCTTGATCTTCTTCTTCTGATTTCTTCTTGTGCCCCTCCAAATTCTTCAAGGTAATTATTTTCCTCTTTCTATATTCTATTTTGCCAATCCTTCCTCGATCAAAACTTTGGGAATCACGATAAACCCTAAAACCCCAAATTCCCAAATCCCTAATCCGAGAAACTTCCTGATTCTTCGGACTAGTGATTTTCATTGATCGATTGGGTAAAGCCATGCAAGGTCGGGAGGTTCCATCCCTCGCCGGATCCAACCTATGCACTAATTGAATCCCATACTCCATGGTTGTGATGATGGCCCGTCCCATTGCTTGTTTCCTTATCATTTCTTTAGTTTATGATGATTGATGCTAGATTTTACTATTATTATTGCTTTTACTTCCGCTGGATAATCGTGTTCATGAGCATGCATCATATTTAGTGCTGTCCTGCATCACAAAGTCAGCCTTGGATTTTTGCTAACAAACTAGAGGAGATTGCTGACATCAAGAACTCCTTATCAGTCGAGCTCTCTCCCGTGCCGAGATCTGCAAACGCTAAAACAGATTCGTAAAAGCCAGAGTCGGGACTAAAGAACACAGATCTATCTATTGTTAAGATGGAATAAAATCATAGTGCAGGTACTGCTTGTTAACAGTGTTTTAAATATCGACGATATTGACCGATATATCCCACGATATATCTTGTATCCCACCTGTGCGATACAAAAAACACAAGTAGTGCCGATATATCCCACCTATTTGATCCGATGAGCATTTTCGATTTTTAGAGCATATCGCACTAATGATATGAAAAATAATGGATTTGGAGCTTCAATTTCGAGATTTGGGGGAGATGGGCCAAGTTGCAGAAAATTGGGAAAAATCGAAATTTCTCAATTTCTCGCAAATCAGTTGCAATCTTTATATCCTAACACAAAATCAAACATGTATGTAACCTGATCTAGTGATTCTTCTTTTGCTTTTGAATGTATTTCTTGTGTTTCCATACATGTCTTCTTACGTTTATAAATTATATGAATAGACTTTGAATATATTTGCATCAGTTTAGTTGGACAATGCATGTATTAGGACCCCATACAAAGGAAACCCCTATTATGTGCACTTTTTTTTTGTAATGTTTTGATTTCTAAGTGTGTATTGATGTCTTTTTTATTGAAAAATTCGACCAAATTCCCAATGTTCCCATGTTTCCCAACAACAGCGATACATTGTGCGATGCAACCGATATATCCCATCCAATAACCGATATGTATCCGTATCCCAAGGGTGCGATACATTAAGCGATAACAATATTTAAAACATTGCTTGTTAATTGTCTGGTGGTGGGGTTTTTTCGGGCCTAGTTTTAATTTAGATTCACTGCTTCTTCTCTTATTTCTGTACATTTGTTGCATCTCTTTCCTTTCTTAATACATTGATTCATTCTTTAAAAAAAAAAAAAAAATACCAACTTCTTTCGAACTAGGAAACTTAGCCAACTAAAGAGTGATGCTACTGTAGCGAGTACCGTTGTATGGTCCCATAGTACGATATTTTAGTGCATTACTGATGCGAGGTACTGTAGCGTGTCGCCCTTTTTTACAATCATGTGTATTAGAGAAACCCAGTCTGATCGGACCTTAAATCAGGTGACGTCCATTGATATGATGCAATAGATTTGGAGTGCCAATTTAAAAACCATGGACAATGACATTGGCAGACAACCACCATAGATGTACTTTCACAAAAAAATTAAAACCACAGCTGAAATTTTGTTAAATGAAATGTATATGAAGGAAACAAAGGCCACGATTGCAATATATGCCATGATTATGGAAAGTCAATATAGGCAACACTGCAAAAATATAGTTTTTTAGTTTTTGAATATTATTAAAGAAATACACTTCAAAAGAAAAGAAAAAAAAAAAAGAATGAACAAAAACACTAAAGTACACCTATTGAGGTGATCAGGAATTTCTAGTATTTTGCTGGGAGAATTTATCTTAATAGAACAAAAATGTAATAGATGCCACTAATACAAGAGCACAAAAGCCTTACCTGGGGGGTTGCTAGAAGCTCAGCATCATGCTCATTCAGTATTGGGTGCAGCATAACAAAATATATCTTCCAGAAGCATCCCTCGCTCATGTTACTGGGGCAAAGCCTACGCTTAAGCGCTGCTAAACTTGGAACCAAACCTTCAACAGTTGATGCGTGCTCCCTTTGAGCGTCAGACATATCAAAATCTGCGAGGATGTATGCCACATTTAGAAAAATCTAATCTTAAATGGTTCATTACTAAAGTGCTGAGATCTTTTCCTTGATAAATGAGGTATTTTTGTAAAAGATCAGAAAAAAAAAAATGTAGTATTACATACCAAGAAAGGTCATTGGCCTCTTAATGACAAGCAAGGTATTCAATAACAGTAACCCACCATTACTGTTATGATAACCCTTTTTTCCTGTGCGGGGGGGGGGGGGGGGGGGGGGGGGGGGGGGGGGGGGGGGTGCGCGGGGCGGTGCTGGTTCCCACTGTTACCCATTAACCCTTTTTAATACCTTTAGTGACAAGTATAGAATAAAGCTGCTGTAGTAGATAACTGAAAACATGCCAATGTTTCAATCGCATAATAGCGAAAAAGTTCCGTCGAAAACTAATTACACCGAAACTCTTAATTGTAGCACATCAAGAAGAATTTGAAGGAAGATGCACGTGTGCCAATTAGAAGATCAAAATCCTCTGTAGACACCACAAATCTTCTCAATAATCATCAAAAAAGAGTAACCATGAGGAGTCTAACTATACAATCCCTTGCCTAGGGTTTTCTAGAAGAGTCAAACCTATAGAAAATAGTTTCTAATCTAAAAAGATAAATAAATAAAGGAATTCCATCCAAACAAATAATCAAAATCAGTTCCATGCATATGGCTTTATATAGTCTTCTTCTTCTTTTTTAAAGATGCTTTCTATAGTCTTCTTTTCCTAACCAAAATTAAAGAAACCGAATATAACTAAAAAGGAAGTAAAAACTTACTAAAATACTAATTTTTCCACTTGTACCAACCCAATTACACTCTACAGTTGTTGTATAGACCATTGTATGTACTGTTGGGATTGGTAACCCAACAGTCCAGCCAGTTTGGTAATTTGGGCCATCCAGTTGGATTTGTGATAGTCCAATCGGACCAATGAATATTCCCAGATCTGTCATTAAGGACCTTGATTTGGTCTCAAATAGATCACTAATCAACTCACTTCAACCTTTAATATGGCCCAGATATTCAATTTCAGAAGTTGCATGGACCTAATATCCAATCTGGATCTGAAGACAGCCTAATCATTTGATCTAGACCCATGGCCTGATTTGATATTTGAAGACTTAGATGGGCCTGATCTCACAATCTGCAATCCACAGACCAACTTGGGCCTTGATTGGATGATTGGATGGCCTGGATGCATTAATTCTCCCTGGCATGAAGAGAACTTCTCCTTGGGTTTGAAGCCAGTGTGATCCGCAGCCCAGATTCGCATTCATGTTGCATCGTCTTTCTCCATGGTGGCAGTGGGTGGTGAAGTCGCCTTTGTCAACTTTACACAATTTTTTTATGGATCACACTCACTTCCTCTTTCATCCTCTAACAAGTATTGCACCCTGAATCCATTTTACTGTTTCCAACTACTGCTTTGCTTGGTGCTTGCCCTGTTCCTTGTTTATTTAACAATGCACCCATTTCTTGCTTGGCAAGGTCTAACTGCATGATAACGTCAAAGTCTGGTCTCCTCCTGAATGATAGAGAGTCAGTGATTTGTCTTTTTTCCCACAGCAGATCATCATTCATGGACTTTAAGATGATCTTCCTCCCTTTATGGATCACGACATGTGTTGATAAAATCACAGTGCTGCACTCTGCGATCACACAACCAAGGGCAAACAAGCAGAATATGGCAGACTCTCATGGGAATGACGTTACACCACATGGACCGAATGTAAAGTGGCCCCATCAAGTAGTTAACCAAGCAACAGTGGTGTACAGGAACACGTTCATCTTTTACCCATAAATTATCCACAGTTTAGGAAGATGATTTCCACCTTAATTTGCAACTTATCTAATATTCCTTCTGAGGCTATGTTCCTATTGCTTCCTCCATGTGTAATGAGTAACAACCTTGACATTCTTGCCCAGTTTCCCCCACAATAACCCATGTGTGGAAGATGCTGGTTCATAACCAGTCTCCATTTTTTATCACCCTAGGGGTAGTTAGCATTTGTCATACAAGTAAACAAAAGTGAATCTCCTTCAAGACTGTCCAATGCATAACTTTCAACCTTCGTCAGGCTCATCATTCTGCCCCTCTTCCAATTCCTCTTCATTAGAAGTCTCTTCACAAGAGTTGATATTCTCAGAAGGGCACAAAATTTCAGGGTGACCTTTACCTCCATACTAGTAGAAACAGAAACTGTAGCTGTCTTCTTGACATTTCTCCCCTTTCACCATTCTCCTTAGTACCATTACTCCATATGATGAAAACAACATGCTGCCTGTTGTCATTATTCAAAGGATTCTGATCATTCCTATTATCTCAAGATGTGGGGTGAAGTTTAATTGTTCAACATGGGAGTGGAGGGCTCCACTCCATTCCCCCCACCCCAGGCTTGAAAACTGCTACATATATCTATCTGTCAGCAGCCTTTCTATGTTGCTCTTGGGCTCTTAGAAAGATATGAAAAGCCCCATCTATGCTATGAGGTTTAACCACTATAATCTCTTTTTGGATCTCTCCTTGCAACCCATTGCAATAATGGGCTACTGCTTGTCTTTCAATCTCCATCACATCACCAGGTAATGTCAATCATAGAATTTGCCAGTCCTCTACACTGAGACTTCATTGTAATAGTGAGAGAGATCTCTGGAGGTGACCTCCATGCATGATGGGTAGAAGTCAATACATCGATTTCACTTTAATCTCCTCCAAGCGGTCACATGATGCTGCCCATTTCGCCTTGACTTCACGTTGATCTAGTACCACAAATTCATAGTTGATCTCTTTATCTCATCGTTGTGAACCGTGATTTCCACTCATAAATTATGGACTCTCATCTAAGGCAGTCAGTCTACCAACAATCACAAGTAGCCACAGAACGACGCATCAGGAATGAGCTTCCTGAAGAACCCTTCAATCTGCACTTGTACATGTTTCATTGGATCATTAATGTGTGTAGGACATCCGCAAGGTATTCAACAATGGTAACGGTGGCCATAATGGCTGTTACGGCCTTATGGCTGTAATGATCCAGGCCATAACGGCTGTTACAGCCCTGTAACAGTTAAAAATCTTTTAAAAGGAAGAAATTGTATCAGCCCTATATCGGAACATTACAGACCCATATCAATCAGTTACGGCCCCATATCAATCGGTTACGGCCCCATAACGGCCATTACAGCCATTACAGGCCTGTCACAAGCCTTTTTTTTTTTTCAAAACAGCCATTACAGTCCCGTATTGGGTAATGGGTCCAACCCTTACGTTACATAATGGCTGTGCCTGTTACGTAAGCCTTTTTTTTTTTAATATTATGTATATCTGACTTCAGGATAATGAGGTTGATACAAATAATCATGCCATTAAGCATTCAATCCCGCAGTCCTTGCTGGAAATATTGTGGAGGCTTCTATCCAGGGTTTCAGAGCATTTCAGGATTTCGGTGCATTTAGAGCTAATAAAGAAAAAACTGATGGGCAGTTTCTTAACTGATGGGTGCAGTTTAACTGACCAATGGACAGTTTCATGATGTAGCAAAAGCAATGTTGTCAATGGTTTTGCTGGAAATTTTTTAACAGGTGCAGAATTTTATTTACTTGCTGTATGTTCTTATTTTCTTTGTACTTTTGTTTTTCAGAAATCAGAAATTACTTGTGTTTGAGTATTCAATGAAAATTCTTCTTAGCTCAAATGTTTTGAGAGCTTGATTCTTCTCAAAAGTCTGGATTCTACCTAAAGTCTTTCAAGTATTTTTTATGGTATCAGAGTCTTTCAAGAGAATCGTCTCTTGAAAATCCTAGAGTTCTTGACGCTCCAATGGTAGCAGTCTGGATCTTCTGGAAAACAGACAAAAAAAGTCGTTCAAAAAAAGTCGTTCAGATCGGTAATCTGGACATGCGAGATGGACTCTTCTTCTTTTGCAGTTAGTATCCTTTTCCTTCTCCCTCCATCAGCGTGATTGATTATGTCTCGATCAAGTTGAAGCCTTCAAACTTCTCCTGTGGAAGACTCAAATGATGTCGTTGTTAGAGGGAGAGGACATGATCTGCTTCATCAATAGGGAATATCCCATGCTGCAAAAAGTGATCTCCTCTTTTGATGGTAAGGGTGAGGATTCAAATCCAAACTATGTAGCATGGAAGAAATCTGATCGCAAAGTGAAATCATGGCTCACGAGCACTCCATCTGAAGAATCTCTACGTCTTGTAGTTGGATTTAGAGACAGCAACCGAAGTGTGGAATTATTATTATTATTTTTATTTTATTTTTTTGAGAGAGAGAGAGAGAACCAAATTTTATTGAAGAACGCGCCAAAGTGAGAAAGAATACAAGCCCAAAATGCCTAAGCGATAAAAAAGCCCAAAACAACAAAAAAATTAAAGAGAGATGGCAGCCGAAGTGTGGAATTGTTTGGAAAATGTTTACGCTAGAGACTCCATGGCTAGAAAATTTCAGTTGATTCAACAACTGCAGACATGCAAGAAGGAGAATTTGCCGTTGGCTGGCTATTTAAGCAAGTTTAAAGGTATATGTGATGACTTTGCAGCTATTGGAAAAACAATAGAAGATAAAAATAAGTTCTTTTGGCTCTTGCAGGGCTTAGGGACTTCCTATAGTAATTTTATCACAACTATGTTGAAGCTCCCAATCCCATCTTATAGTGAGGTCGTACCTTTACTACAGAACCATGAGATCATGCATCATACTCAATCTGTATTGCCCTCTCTCAATCAAAATGTTACCTTTGTTAGTCAACAAGGCAATTTCAGAAGCAATAACAGAAGAAATTAGAGAAACAACAGAGAAAATAATTATCACCAACAAAAATGTAATTCCTCTAGGCGTGGCTTGGTACAAGCCACCCAAAACGGCCAGGGCAACCAGAATCAACAGCAATCAGCTCCAACATCACCACAACAACAACATCCAGGTCATCAAGTTCAACAGATTCAATGGCAGCAAGGGCAACAGTCAGGGTCGATTGGGCCACAATCAGGGCCAGTTCAATTGCAAAGTGGTGATAATTGTCAAATCTGTGGCGTTGGAGGACATACAGCCTTAGCTTGTTGGCATCGTTTCAACCAGTGTTCGCAGTATCGGTATCGCGTTACGTTTTGCACCCTTGGGATACAGATACATATCGCATGTCGCTAGGGATATATCGGTTGTATCACGTAATGTATCACACTTTTTGGGAAACATGGGGAAACATTGAGAAATTGATTGAATTTTTAAATGAAACTTCGAGGATTGTTAAAATGGACCTTAATACACACATTTAAATCATCATATGTAAAAACTGAAAGTCCATAAGATGGAGTTCCTTAAAGGATCTTAAGCTATGCGCTGTCTGACTGAACTGATGCAACTATTGTTTAAATTGATTCCATAAGATATATAAATGTAAGAAGACATTAATGAAAACACAACCAATTCATTAACAAAGTAAAACGAGCAAGAGAGTTGAGCAATATACCTATGGATGATGCAACTGACTGAGTATCCTCCAAATGCAGTTTTGACTATCCTAGTTCAACACAATGCAAGCTACCCTATATGGCCTAGATCTATATGAGGACTCAATAAAATCTAGAAAAGGGCTAACTGGACTCAACAAACTATGACCCCTACGCAGAGTCGGAACGCGGGTCGAGCTGCCCGAAAGCCCAACGGTTTTTTTTTAAGGAGGAGAAACTAGAAGAAAATCGAACAAAAAAATATTTTTTTCCTACAAAATGGGGGACTCTTGTACGTCTAACCGATACCTGGACGATATCGTCCAGTTATCGACGATATTTGGAATCCGCAATAGAAAAAAAACGCAATAAATTGACGATATATCGTGCGATATCAATATATTTGCCGATATTATCAATATCGCATGATATATCGTGCGATACACAAGAATCAGGCCACCGGCCTGTTATTACTGGGCCAGTGTTTATCGTCGGTTACCGATATCGATAATATCGGCCGATATACTGCAAACACTGGTTTCAATAATGCATATCAACCTAACAATCTCCCCCAAGCCTTGGCAGTCGTGATCGTTACTGACCCACAAGATGAAGAGTGGTACACAGACTCAGCAGCATCATCTCATATGACTGGGAATCCAGGTAATCTTTGTAACTTGCATACCTATTCTGGACCTGATAAAATAATGACTGGCGATAGAACCCAATTGGGAATTTCTCATGTTGGTGATGCTAAAATTCATGTTGGGAAAAATGCTTTGACAGTTCATAATGTTTTATTAGTACTTAGTTTTTTTTAAATAATTTACTGTCAATCTCTTGGTTCACTAGGGAATTTCCCTACAATTTTGAGTTCTCATATGATGGCTTTGTGATTAAGGAGCACGGGGAAAATACTAGTAGAACGGATCTAGGAAAGGTGGAATCTACACTCTGGATGATAGTAAGATGGCTTGCTTTTCTGTTCGAAATAAGACTACTTTTAAAAATATTTGGCATTTGCATTTAGGACATGTTCAACCCAAGGTGGTGCAGCTTTTATTTTCAAAAAGGTTAATTCATGAAGATAAAAAAAAATGGGGGGGAAGTATAAAAAATCGGGGGGAAACTATCAAAAATCGACAGAGCAGGAGGGGAGGGAGGTAATGAAAATGGGGGGAAAGTATCAGAAATTGACGGAGGAGGATGGCAAAAGGCAAAGAACTACAAGAAGGCGTTCTGGAAAAATAACCACCAGAAGACAGACGTATCCAACTTTCCGGCTCTATACGTGCAAGGTTTTCCAGAGGGGTGGTTGCCGGTGTACTTTGCGAGGGTTTTTGGTAGGGTGGGGGCAGTTATGGACGTAGTCCTCCCAAGGGAGAAGGGCAAGTCGTCGACGAGGGCTTTGCCTTCGTGTGTATGAGTTTGGAGATCGAGTTAGGTCAAGCAGTAGAAATGTTGCATGCAGAGAGATTTGGGGGTTTGAAACTCAAGAGTTCAAAGAGCGCGCTTTGGATCGGAAATGAAGCTCAACGAGAGAAAAGAACATATTCTAAGACAATCAGAACAGATTACCAAAAAGCAAGTTCCGAGGGCTACTCGGACCGTGAGTCACAGGGCAAAATCGTCTGAAATCAGAAGAGATGTCTTTCAAAAAAGCGGCTACAGGAAAAATGGAGAGCAAGTGTGACAAAGGAATTGGAAATTTCAAGGAGAAAGCCACAGGTTCGACCAAAAAAAATTGGGTTGAGGTGGTGGTGCACGAAGGGGAAAAGGTGTTGGAGATCTCATAGGAAAGCATACCTCATTTGTGGAATGATTCCTTAGTGATAGCAACTACCAAGGAAGGGGCTTCCATCCAGTAGGTGCGGGATTGGTTGGATGAATGTTGCAGGCTAAAGCCGGAACTGTACATTATCAGTCCTTTCAGTTACAACGATATTTCGATCCAGCTTAGCCCAGGGGTAAACATTGATCTTCTTGTCATGGCAGGAGTGTTGCACACAGAAGGGCCAATCTCCAAGATCCGAACTATGAAAGAGTTCTCCTCCTTCGGGAGTGAGGATGTGTGGGTCCTGATTTGGGCGGTCCCTCTTGAGGTCTG
Source organism: Liriodendron chinense (assembly GCA_003013855.2). NCBI lineage: Eukaryota > Viridiplantae > Streptophyta > Magnoliopsida > Magnoliales > Magnoliaceae > Liriodendron > Liriodendron chinense. Next base: position 1,583,441 of record ML058389.1, read on the forward strand.
GTTCCAAGTCTTCTTCACAGCTGTTGCGTCGTGCTTATGGGAGTTGATAGAGTTAGATCTATCAACGAAGCTCGGAGAGGAGGTAGGAGTCGTTAGGGCTTGCATACGTAGGAAGAAAGGCCTAACTCTGCCGTCGTACATTTCGGCTTTTGGCAGAGATTATAGGATATGTATGTCAATACAGAGAGAAGTGAAAGGATCGGACCATACCAAGGTGGGGGGATCTGTGGCGACTGAGAAAGGGGACTCCAGCGAGGGGTGGCCATGGGAGAGGTCCTAGGGAGGCTGAAGGTGCCAACCTTCCATGCTCCGTAAGAGCACCAGTCACCCAGCGGGACACGTGGCAGTTTCCCTCTAGTCCTCGCAAGGTCGGTGATGCAGGGGCATGCGATGACCTAACCCTAGATGCGTGTATATTCAATTGGAAGATATTCAAGTTAGAGGTAGTCAGACTTGAGCAACTGAAAGATGAGTATCCCATGTCCTAATTTTGGGAACACTTATGCGTCACTCTCTAGTGATCAGCATGGCACGGGTGATTATGTGCTTAAAGATGGTTTCCTTTTCAAGGAAGACCGACTTTGTATTCCCCGCATGTCCCTTCGTGAATTCCTTGCCTGGAAGCTTCATTTAGGAGGGATAGCTGGCCACTTTGGTCGTGATAAGACCATTGCCCTCGTAGAGGATCGTTTTTATTGGTCAAGTCTCAAGCAAGACCTAGCCAAAGTTTTAGGGCAATGTCGTACATGTCAGCTGGCAAAACAACAAAAGCAAAATACTGGGCTATATACGCCATTGCCAGTGTCACATGCTCCATGGCAGGACATTAGTATGGATTTCGTGCTGGGACTTCCCAAGACAATCAAAAAGCACGATTCCATCTTTATTGTTGTGGATCGCTTTTCTAAAATGGCGCATTTTCTCCCATGTTCGAAAACGTCAGACGCGTCTCATATTGCTCGAGTCTTTTTTATGGTGTGGTGCGTCTTCATGGTTTGCCTAAGACCATAGTGTCTGATCGTGATGTCAGATTTACTAGCTATTTTTAGAAGACACTCTGGCACATGATGGGTACTCGTTTACAGTTTTCTACTGCATACTACCCTCAAACAGATGGAAAAACTGAGGTGGTAAATTAAAGTCTTGGAAATCTTCTACATTGCCTAGTGGGTGAGCATGTTAAAACTTGGGACTTAATTCTACCTATCGCTGAGTTTGCGTATAATGGGTCAGTTAATAGATCAACAAGAATGAGTCCTTTTGAAATCGTTAGCGGTTACAAACTTAAAATGCCCATAGATCTCTTACCCATGTCTGTCACCCAAAGATCTTCAGAGTCGGCCGATGCATTTACACGACACATCCATGATTTGCATATGCATATTAGACAGCGGATTAATAAAAGCAATAATAGTTATAAATATTCAGCTGATTCTCATCATAGATTACAAGATTTTCAGGAAGGAGACTGTAATGGTGAGGATAAGGCCAGATCGGTTCTCACAGGGTTCCGCTAAGAAATTACAAGCGCGTAGTGCTGGACCATTCGAGATATTGCAAAGAAATGGGTGAAACGCGTATCGGATTGACCTTCCACCTTAAATGGGCATTAATCCAACCTTTAATGTGGAGGATCTAGTCTGTTCCACTAATCCTATCAATGACCCATTGTCCCTTTCATAGCCATTCTTTGAATTTTCTTCATAACCTACTCCACCCCTCTCTCCACCTATTATTCGTAAAGAAGAAATTGAGGAAATTGTGAATGAAGAAATAGTTTCTACGAGAGATGGAGGTTTCCAAAGGTACCTTGTCAATTGGAAGAACAGACCACCATCAGAATCTACGTGGTTGACTGAAGAGGAGTTGCAGAGTATTGATCCGGATTCGCTAGAGCGTCACAAGAGCTTTAACTCGTCGGAGTTGAGTTTTTCTCACCCGAGGGGAGTTGATGAGGACACAAGACCATTTAAAGTCTATCAGCGAAGAAAACGCACACCACAAGCATCTTCCTTGTGGTTAGACGACTATGGAGAAGCATTGAAGACTCTACACACATGATTTGACACGTTGAAGGCCCCACATTGGGAAGGAACACGTGTAGGATGAAGAAGACCCGAGCGCCCAGTCGGGCACCCGACCACAGCCTTCGGGCGCCCGAACTTTGCCTATCGAGCACCTGAAACTCAATGGAGATTTTCGACCTACTTCGGGCTACCGATCAGGCGCCCGACCTTCTGCGCAATTTATTTTTTATTCCGCTTTTTGCTTAGTTTTTATGGGTATTTTGGTACTTTTATATTTTCCTATTGCTTATTTAAGTGAGCTAAGCCCTAAAAACGAGACTAGTTTTTTATTAATGAATAAAGACTCTTTGGTTGCCTCTCTCTCTCTCTCTCTCTCTCTCTCTCTCTCTCTCATGGAACTTGATCTTCTTCCTTGATCTTCTTCTTCTCTTTTCTTCTTGTGCCCCTCCAACATCTTCCAGGTAATCTATCTCCTTATTCATTATTCTTAATCCCTGTTTTGTTGAATTCTCCACGACCAAAATCTAATAATTGATCTAAACCCTAAATCCTTAGATTCTCACATCCCTAATCCTGAGAAACCTTACGATTCCTCGGACTAGTGATCCCCATTGATCGATTGGGTTAAGACCATGCAAGATCGGGAGGTTCCATCCCTCGACGGATCCAACCCTAGCAATAATTGAACTTTACACTTCGTGGTTGTGATGAATGGCCCGCTACATTGCATGCCTCCTTGTGATTTTCTTAGTTTATGATGATTGATGCTAGAATTTTATATTATTATTGTCTTTTATTTCCGCTGAATTATGTGTTCATGAGCATGCATCATAATTAGGGCATCCTACGTCAGATTTGTTAGTGCACTTTTCTGTGGCACACTAGTGCACCTTGTTTGTCAATCACTTCGGTCAGTGAGTCTAGTGTCGGTTGAGCTTAATGAAGACGAAGATCGAAGACTCAAGATGGACCAGCTACATCAAGGATGAAGAAACAGGTAAAAGAGATGCCTTGGTGTGCCTTGCCTTGAACCTACCCAAAATCATAACCTCTTAAATGACTTGGACCAACTAGGTATACCCTTAGTCATCATCATTAGTCTTAGAACTCCATGAAAAACATGATAAGTTAGACTAATTAAAAAGGTGGAAGCTGCTGTAAACAAAACAGCTCAAACAGCAGTTTCCGATTGGACTCTGATCAATCGGACATAAGTCCTGATCAATCGGAATTTGTTCCAGCAAGTTTGAAATCCACTGGACAAATTTCTGATCAATCGGACAGACTTTCGATCCATCAGAAGCAGTCCGTCCAATCAATCAGACCATGATTCCGATCAATCGGAATATCTTCCAGAGAATTTTCTAGACATTTCCGATCAATCGGAACTTTTTTTCCGATCAATCGGAGTTAGGCGAATCTGCCCGTTTTTTTATCGTTGGAAGAAAATCTATTTAAGATGGGGGATTCGTTTTTTAGCCAAGAGGGGATTTTGAGAAAATAGAATCCACAATTGTTGAAGATCATTAAGAGCTCTATTCCTAACCCAAACAAGTGATCTTCCTTGTGATTCATCACAAGCATTAAGCATTCAAAGCTCAAAAAGAAGATGCACTTGTCCCTCTTTTGATCTCTAGAGATTGGATTGATCTTGATAGTCATATTCCTATCCAATACTCTATGATGAGATCTTTGTAGATAAGACTCTCTAGGCAACCCATTCCCATAAGTTGTAGAGATCTCAAACCTACCCTCCTATCACCTTGGGCATATTAACGGCATCATTTGCAAGGTGGTTGATCAAGTGTAGTTGAGGCATTGACGACGGAGCGGCAACACGATCGGGGGAGCAAGGGAAGCTGATTGAAGCACGAGAGAGCGGAGATCAAGCAACCCGAACCGGCGCTGAACAAGGGGCTCATCCGACAAGTAAGGTTGTCATTGTAAAGAGTCATTCCATTCAATTCCCTATGAGAGTTGAGTGTAGAGTTTGTTTGTCAAACTCGAATTAGGTTCATTTGCCGATCTTTGGCTTATTAGTTGAGCCTACAACTCTAGAGACGTTGGCTGTTCCTTGGCGCATTTGTCAGCCTAAAGACTAGGGGCTGTTTGGCGCTCCTTGGCTCGTTTGCCGAGCCTAAACAAAGTCTCCAAGGGGGAGCCTCCGACACGGGAGTGAACGTACGTTGTCCTTGAGTAGGACTTGAGGTGACCTTGAGTAGGTCCCATAGGTTGGGAGGAACTTGTAAATTCCTTGGTTGGGTGGAGCCGATTTAAAACACCTTGGTTGGGAGGAACCAGATTTAAACTCCCTAGTGAATGCCGGTGTGCTCAAAGGGGTTGAGTACTTGAACCGGGAGTGGAGTAGACAAGTAGTCGAACCACTATACATGCTTGTGTTTGTAATTATATTTTGAGCACATTTCCTATTATACATTGTGTTTAATTGCTTAATTAAAATGTATGCTAAGCACTAAATAGGCACATCCACACACAAGATGTACTTTCACTTAGTTATGTAGACTTGAGCTTAATTGATCAATCCTCTATAGTCTACTTAGGTTGCATAGATTAGGAGCTTGATTTGTTTAATCATTTCAGTATCTATGCATGCTTAGACTAAGGTTGCTTATTACTTACAATATGCTAGTCGTGTGATTATACCCACTTAGACTTGGAAGCCGAAGTGTTCTTGCTTACTTCGTTTATTTTGTTAAAACTGTGAAGTAGACGAAAAGAATTTCAAAATATCCTAATCCCCAACCCCAATAGGACTTTAGCCATAATATTAGTTGCTCTCAAAGCTTCTGCACGCATACGCCTTTACTCCAAAAGGTGTAATTTCAAGGTTCGCATAAAGCTTTTCTGCTCGCAAGGCGTTGCAGACCCGCCTCAAGTGTTCAAGGTGCTGGCTAGGGGACGTACTATAGATGAGGATATCATCGAAGTACACAACTAAGAACTTACCCATAAAGGGCCGCAGCAACTGGGTCATCACCCTCATAAATGTACTTGGGGCATTGGTTAACCCGAAGGGCATAACCAACCACTCGTACAGCCCGTCATTCGTCTTGAAGGCAGTCTTTCACTCATCTCCTAGGCGGACACACTCTTGAGATCAATTTTTGAAAAGATAATAGAGGTGACCATCATATCAAGCATGTCATCAAGCCTCGGGATGGGAAACCGATACTTAACAGTAATCTTGTTTATGGCTCTACCATCGACACACATGCGCTACGTGCCATCTTTCTTTGGCGTAAGAAGCGCGGGCACGACGCACAGGCTTATACTCTCACAAATGAATCCCTTTTTAAGTAATTCATCCACCTACCTCTCCAACTCAGCATGTTCGGTGCGATTCATTCTGTAGTGAGGGAGGTTTGGTGGGGTCGCCCTTGGGACAAGATCTATCGCATGCTGAATGTTCCGCATCGATGGGAGCTCGTCTGAAAAGTCCTTAGGGAAGACATCCCGAAACTCCTCCAGGACTGAACGAACCTCCTGGGGTAACCCTATAACAACCTCGGGTGTACTCTCCAAGGTGGGCCAAAACGGTTACGTATCGGCCGTATCGGCCGATACGTACCGGATACGGCCGTGACCGTTACGCGATACAGGGTCCAAAACGGGGACCCCGAAAATTTGGCCCGTAACGGCCCGTTACGGCCCCGTAACGGTCAAAAAACGGCTACTTTTTTTTTTAATATAAATACTTAATGTTTTGTAATTTCTTCACACTTTTCTTTCTCCATTTCTTTTCTAATCTGTTCTTTTGCTAAAAACAACCACAATTAGTCTATTTTGGAGAATTAAAACGACCAATTTCTACGATTTGGATGAATCGAAGCTCCGTGGGCCATTTTTCGAAGAAATCCGAAAATAGGTATTTATACATTTTTCTTCCTCTAATCACTTTTTTTCTACCTTGATATGATGTTGTAGCCATTGTAAAATGTTAAAATGTGTATTTCAAGATTATGCAACTGATTTTCATATTTTTTCATATTTTTTTAATTTCTGTCTATTTTCGGATTAATATTAAAAATTAGTAAAAATCATGTTTTTTTTTCTGGTTTAATGGTTGGATAACATGTGTTACTTATAGTAGGACACAATCATGTGCATTTTACAGATTATGCACATGATTTGCTATTTTTTTTTGTATTTTTTTAATTTCGGATTAATTTCGGAATAAATTTAAAAATTAGGGAAAATAATTTTTTTCAAAAAAAATTCTGCTTTAAAGATTGGATAATATGTGTTACTTATAATAGAATATAAGCATGTGCATTTTACAAATTATGCACATGGTTTGTTATTTTTTGGTATTTTTTTAATTTCGGAATAATTTTAAAAATTAGGAAAATCATTTTTTCAAAAAAAAATTCTGATTTAAAGGTTGGATAACATGTGTTACTTATAATAGAACATAATCATGTGCATTTTGCAGATTATGCACATGGTTTGCTATTTTTTTTGTATTTTTTTAATTTCGGAATAATTTTAAAAATTAGGGAAAATCATTTTTTTCAAAAAAAAATTCTGGTTTAAAGGTTGGATAACATGTGTTACTTGTAGTAGAACACAATCATCACCATTTTATAGATTATGCACATAATTTGCTATTTTTTTATATTTTTTTAATTTCGGAATAATTTTAAAAATTAGGGAAAATCATTTTTATCAAAAAAAATTCCGTTTAAAGGTTGGATAATATGTGTTACTTCTCATAGAATATAAGCATGTGCATTTTACAGATTATGCACATGGTTTGTTATTTTTTTGGTATTTTTTTAATTTCGGAATAATTTTAAAAATTAGGGAAAATCATTTTTTTTCAAAAACATGGAGAATCATATTTACAGATTAATGAGTAATGACTAATGTATGTTTATATTTTTATTTTTTCGACAGGTTTTGCCGTTTTGGAGCTTCGTAGTTGTACTTTGTAGGCTGTAGCCCATAGGGTTTAGTATTTGAATTTAGTAGTTAGTACTTGATTTCATTATCTGTATTTAAGATTTACAATTACATTTATAAGTTTTAAAATCTAAGTAATTCACTCTTAGACTCAGTATCTAAGTGACATAGCCACGTAAGCCATCTCTAATTAAAAAATGTCTGGAACTCGAAGTGGAACTGCAAATGAGGATATTGGATGGGAACATTGTCAGAGGGTAGGTGGTGGAAGGCACCAAATAAAATGCAACTATTGTGATAGAGTAATAAGTGGTAGAATTACACGACTTAAACAACATTTGGCAAATCGAAAGGGTCAAGTTGCAGGATGCACTAAAGTTCCCAAAGAGATAATGATACTGATGCAAGCCAATTTAGATGAGTCAAAGGGGAAACGAGCTGCTGTGTAGAAAAAGAAAGATGATATCCTTGATGCGGCCCGACAAGAGGTGTTTGGTCCAGAATATATGGGCGTTCGTGGCGAAGACATCATTGATTCTGGGGAAGATTCTGATCGAGAAATGATTATAGCTAGGAGAGAAAGCGTGTGCTATGCTCGTGAAGAGAAAAAAGTCGACACACATTTGGTTCAAGTGCGAGTGGGAGTGGGAGTGGCCAGGGGAGTACAACTGCAGCCCCAACGGGAAGTACAGCTGGGGTTGGAGGGGGTATGTTTGGTGGATTAAGGCGTATGTTTAGCAGCCGGCGGGGCACATCTTCACATGTAGCTCATCATCCTATAGATGTAGATGTGGAAGAAGAAGATGTGCCTAGGAGACCCTTTATTGATCCGATCCTCTTTAGGAAAGAATCTAGTAAACAAAAGAAGATAAAACAAATGTGGAGTAGAACTTCTGTTGAGAAACTGGGTAGGGCAGCAGCAAAGTTATTTATACATGCCAACATACCCCCTAATGCGGCAAACTCTCCATATTGGCAGGTGGTAATTGATGCAGCAGCAGAAGCAGGTAAAGGAATTAAAGCTCCTACAGCCAAGGAGATTAGGGGAAAATGGACAGACGTAGAGTATGCAGATATAAAGGCATACGTAAATACCTTTAAACCCATATAGCAAGCCATAGGATGCACGATCATGTGTGATGGTTGGACTGGCCCAACAAGACGCAGCATGATCAACTTCATGGTGTATTGCCACTTGGGAACAGTGTACCACAAGTCAATTGATGCTTCGGATGAAATAAAAAATGCTAAATATATTTTTAGCTTGATGGATAAAGTAGTGGATGAGATTGGGGAGGAGAATGTGGTGCAGATTGTGACAGATAATGAAGCAACATATAAGTCTGCAGGAAATTTGTTGATGCTAAAGAGAACACATATTTTGGTCACCGTGTGCTGCACATTGTATTGATCTTATATTGGAAGATATTGGAAAGAGAAAGAATGTCAAAGAAATGGTTGAAAAAGCAAAAGAAGTGACAACATTTATTTACAACCATAATCACCTAGTTGCAATAATGAGGAAGTTCACAAAGGGACGAGAGTTGCTTAGGCCAGCGGCGACTAAATTTGCAACAAACTTTATAGCTTTAGAGAGTTTGTATCAGCATAGGGGAGAGTTGAGTGAAATGTTTGCTTCCCAACAATGGCTCAACACAAAATATGGGAAGAAGACATCAGGGACGCCGGTTGATGTTGTAAACACCATAAGAGACGACAAATATTGGAAGAGGGTTAAGAAAATTTTAAAGGTGATAGAACCACTAATGAGGGTACTTCGTCTTGTTGAAACCGATGAAGCACCTACGATGGGCTTCCTCTACGACGCCATGGATAAAGCGAAGTTGGCAATTCAACGTGATTGTTCAAGCTGGCAATCTTACTGGAATTTTATCGACAAAAGATGGACAAAGCAGCTCCACCACAATATTCATACAGCAGGTTATTACCTAAATCCTAGGTATAGATATGCCCAATCATTTGTTATGGATGATGAGATTCGTATTGGATTAAAGAACGTGATAAAGAGATTAGAGCCTGACTTAGATGTACAAATAAAGGCTTTGAATGAATTGGATATATTTAGAACTCGTCAGGGTAGCTTTGGAGATACTCTTGCACAACATGCAGTACTTAGGTTGCACCCCACCGACTGGTGGGTAAATTTCGGAGAGGACACACCAGCTCTCCAAAAAATTGCAGTAAGGATTTTGAGCCAAACAACGTCTTCCTCTAGTTACGAAAGAAATTGGAGTTGTTTTGCACTTATTCATACGAAGAATAGAAATAGAATTCAGACTAGGACGTTAGATAGACTTGTCTTTATGCATTACAACATGAGATTAAGAATGCGCATGCATTCAAGGAGGCCTAACACCAATAATGCCGGTGATGTGGATTATTGTCCAATAAACTTGGACAATATTTATGACGAGGATGACCCACTTCTACCTTGGTTGGAAGCAAGGGAAAAAGAAATAGAAGAGGATAGTGAAGAAATAGAAGTTGAAGACCCAGAAATACGCAAGGCACAGCAAGAGAGTCGTGCATTTGTGTTGGACCCAGAAAGGGGGGGCGGATTTCATGCAAACTCAGCAGAAGAGTGCGAGCTCTAGCGATAATGAAACAGATGATGATGATGATGATGCACTTAATGCTAGTCCCACTTCTGGCATTGCTCAACCCACCGGGGCTACTGATACCATACAGCCGTCTACGGATCGCGAGGCTGATGAACTTCGACGAAGCAAGCGGGGCCGAGGGGGTCGAACTTATGAGTGTATTGAGTCACGATACAGCCAGCAAAAGCTTGGCTCCAGTAGTGCACTTGCAGGTCCTGCACCTACAGGTCCTGCACCGCAATCTACACCGACAGATCTGGAACATCAGCATGCGTATGGCTATGATCCGAGGAATTATGGGTATTCTTACAGCCAATGGGATTATAGGGAACCTGTTCCGCCACTTTCATGTTGGAGTAGTCCTCCTGACGCTGTTCCACATCTACCATATGAACCAAATCCAAGTTATTCATCTCAATCTCAACAGCCTGGCCCTGAATACGAGTATCAGTATGGGCACGGCTATTCGACGGGCACTGGTAGATATCCTTACTCAAGGGTCAGAATCTTTGCCTAGTGAGGATCAGTCATCATCAGGTTTCGTTGACCCGGTCTTTCCCTCTGGCACTGAATATTATGGATATGCAACAACAAGACCGCAACAACCCGATGATGATGACGACGACGACGTGGAGGTTGAGCAACCACAACAAAGCAGGTTTTCATTTTGGTGGTGAGTTCCGGTTTGGTGAGTCTTTTCCATTACCCACATGGTCATACATTCACCAAAAAAACACACTTTACATTGTTGAACTTATGTTTAAAATAACTCCCCTGACAAGTGACAACCAGTCAAGTAATATTTAATCAACATGCTTGCAGGGGAGTATATCAGGTATTACTATTTTTTTTTTTCTACTTTAGAATGTTCAATTGGCAGGACAAGAGTCGGTCATAAATTCAAGATAAGAGAAGTCTTAATACATTATTTTTTGCAAGTCCTCAGTCCTCTCCTCACTCCTCACTCCTCAGGTATGTAAATAAATTGTAAATAATATAAAGTAAATTATAAAAAATAATAGTACATGTGAAAATTGAAATACTTTGATGTTACATTTATTCTAATATACATATTATTGGTATTAGACAGTTAGAAATTTGAATTTATAAGTTCTGCAGTTAATTCCAGGTTATTAGCTTCATAAATTCACCAGACAGCTCGATACAGCTTTTTCACCAAAGAGTAGACCGCTTCACCACCATAAATATGTTCAAAATTATAAATGAATGCATATTTGGAATGTTTGGAATTTTCTGGATTTAATCCATATTTTTTTAAAATTTTTTGGCAAAAAAAAAAAAAGTGGACCGTTACGGGGGCCGTATCGGCCGATACGGCCCGTATCCGTATCGGAAACGGTGGGCACCGTTACGCCCACCGATACCGATACGGGACACCTTGGTACTCTCTCTAGCTAGTAGAGCGTACACCATAGTCCCAGCTTTGGCCTCTCTCTCAAACTCCTTAGCATCTATGATGTGGAGAGACTTCGACTGAGGCGCCCTTTGACCCTTGGAACTGCCTAGAGACGTAACATCTTTCGCTCCTGTGGATGATTTGGGAGGGAGCGGGCTCAAGACAAGCTCCTTTCCTTCATGCTTAAACACACAATTATTCGTACACCCGAATATTGTGACATCTTTGTCAAAGAGCCATGGCCTTCCCAAGATAATATGGCCAACGTCCATCGTGACCACATCACACCACAACTCGTCCTTGTATGGTCCGAACTCAATTGGAACAAGGCATCGCTGAGTCACAGGAAGGGATGTCACATCAACCCAAGAAACTCGGTATGGGTTGGGGTAAGGGACTAGCTTTAACCCCAGGCGACTCAAAGTACTTGGAGAAACTACATTCTCACAGCTCCCGCTGTCTATGATCACTTTACATCTCTTATCTCCACACTTGGCGTAAGTGTACGCCCAGATTTCGAGATTATTGAATTTTTTGAAAATTCATTTTTAATTTATTTTTTTTAATTATCGTACATTTACCGTTAATTTGCGAATAGCGGGACATCCGTAGGAGATCCGATAGGGGACCCTTTACAAAAGTTGCTTAGAATGATCCCATAAATATCGAAGAAAGATCAGATTTCAAAAATCACGCACTTTTTAGATAATTACGAAAATGCCATTAGTTAAACTTAAGTTAAGATGCCATTTTTAAGTATTATAGTTTCTGACGATCACTTTCACGCAAAACTCTGGATTTAAGCTTTTGGGCACATATTAACCATACACGTCAAATTTCAGCCCTTAAATCATAGTAGAAGTGGTCCAATTGTCAAATTAGCCCATTAACCCTTGATTTTCATGTCCATCGAGTGAGGAAAGTAGATGGTTAGTCGTAGTCGAATATTTCTCTTCATATGAGTGACTTGGATCGTCTTTATCATGGACCAATAGTGTGATTTGAGTGCCCCACCTTGATAAGTCTCTTTCTTATGGGCGAAGTTATCCCGTTCTAGAAATTAACGAGTTACCAACTCTTTTTAAATCTGAACCTTTCAATTTACCCACTTCTCACCATCAATCGCTTCTCAAATTTGGACCACTTATTATACTCATATGACTACGAGTTTACACAAAGTTTGGATCCCGATCTATAATCCTACACCGTTGAACCACAAAGCCAGCACCTTCCTCTTCCGCCAAAAATTGAAATTTCAGATCTAGGCATTTCTCACCATCAATCAACTACTAAACTTTGTACAATTGTTTGCCTATCATGACTACATATTTTCTCAAAATTTAGGCCCTGATCATCAAGCGCAGACCGTTAATTGAGATCTAGTCCATTTTAGCACCCGTTAGGCCATTTTCAAGGATCGGCCAATCTAGAATGTGGATCATCAAGAAATTTACGTCTTCTGACTCTACTCTTCGAGCTTAATAAGATGAACAGATTAGAATTGATCATAGATCATCCAAATATTGAGATTTGAGAAACTCACCTCAAGAAGTTGTTACACAAGACCTCGCGTGCACATCCCTCTCCATATTTCTACTACGCACCTCCAAATCCTTCTCCTAACCCTAGCCTCCATGCCGTAGAGAGAGAGAGAGAGAGAAGAAGGAGAGAGTTCTTTCTCATATTTTTTCAGCGGTTAGGATCTTCTACAACCCTCTTCTTCTAGGTCCATCCTAAGGTGAGGATTTTCCTTCAAGCCTTTCATTAATAATATTATGATTATCATAAGTTTCTTTTGTGGCATGTGAAGTTTTTTTTGTTTTGAATTGCTGATCCATATAACATGAAGTTTAATGTAGGATTTGTAATGAATATCATTATATAATGATGTGATTCATTGTTTAGATTTTTTACTAAGAAGCATGTGTATTTGTGTTATTTATCTTTGTAAAATCTATGCCCTTATTTCCTTAATATGTGTTTTACAAGTAACATTGGTTTTCATATTGTGATATGAAATATGTGTATAAGATCATCATATGGATATCCCATTATTGTATACTCTTTGTCCCTAAGTTGGTAAAATTATTCGATGTAGAGAGATGGAACCCATGAGAGGTGTCCATGATGGAAGAATATATCTTGACTTAACTGAGAGAATGAAGTGATTGCTTGTTAATGGATCCTTACATGGATATGATGCTTGATTGGATCCATTTACATTACATGGGTATTTTAATGAATTTGGTCATGACGTACAACCTTAGCTTTTTGGGACATGATGAAATCATAAAACGGGACAATGAGTGGACACTAATGGTATACAAATTCTCATGAGCCGTGGTTGGTGCTATGGACACTAATCTCGTGCTGTCGGCCTATGCTGGGTTGCTTGCGACTCCCCATAGTGACCATTGAGTTTTATTTAAATCGGTTGTATGCGAAAACACTTAAATAAAGGTGAAACTAAAGTCATGCATTCACTTGGCTCCATGTGGGTGTACGGAGTTGAGAATAGGCTAGAGCGTCCTACTTCTCCCGTACACTGTCACGTGTAGATTTGGGCTATGAGCGTCTCGTTTCTCACGTGGTCGGGCAAAACTATGGGCTTGTGCGTCCCAGGAACCTCTGGTGACTAGTGGCTAGCGTGAAGTCGTAACAGGGAGTTTCCCACTTCATGTATTATGATTCTAGCCAGGGTGCCTTACCCAGAGCATGCATTCCATGCATCGCATTAACAAAGATTTTAAGTTGGTTGTTTTGATTTGATTAAATAATAATATCCTGCTTGCGTTTACTCTGTATCGTTATTATTATTCTTGATTGTCTTGGAGGAAATATTCCCCACTATGATAGCGTTTAACGCTATCCCAAATACAATTTAGATGATGCAGGTGAAGATCCAGGTATTGAACCCGATTTTTAAGGAAAAGAGTTCGATGTTCGTACAATCACATGGCGGATGACGATGTTAGAGAAACTTAATTGATGTTATCATTTATTAAATATTTCTTTTGAGTAGTTGATACATTTATGGAATTGTAATAGTCTTGCCTTCACACTGGGGCGTCAATCTCGGGACCACAGTAAGTGTGGAAGATGGTGGTTCTGCGCCAATCCTCACTTGCCTTCACCTGGGCCAAGGCGCATCTCACCACAGCAAGTGAGGTAGTCTCCATAGTATCATCCTCGGCATCACTAGCCGGCTCAAGGGATTGGACGATAATTTCCTCATCATTCTGGTCACCATCAACTTCATATGCCACTTCTTCTTCTGTAGAGTGTTCAGAAACAAAGGCAATACGCCCACCCCTATTTGAACACTCTACGGCAATGTGACCCATGCCACCACAGCGGTAGCACTGCCCTGGCATCGCGGTCCTAGTACTTGGTCCAGCCACATTGTCACCTCGATTTCTATTGACTGGATTGGGTACCAAGTTGGCCCTGGGTTGATTTCTGACCTGAGGTCTCACTCCCTGCAGAGCTACTCTAGGCACGGTAGGTTGAATCTCAAACCCTCTAGCAGGAGACTGGCGCACATAGCGCTTCAGTTCCTGCACCATCTGATAAGCGTGCTCTAAGCTGGTGACCATATGAGGCATGAGCTCATGCTGGAGGTCAAGCCTGAGGCACATACGAAAACAAGAGAGAACCACAGCAGGGTCCTCATCCACATCGCACCCCATCATGTATTCATCGAACTTGGCGATGTATTCCGTTACCGTCATGGATCCTTGGCGCAAAGTGTGACATTGATCCAACAGCCTCCGCTTGTAAGAAAGGGGAACATACTTCTCTCGCAACAGCTCTTTCATTTCAGCCCCTATCCAGATCGCTCGCGGCAACGCTCCACATTTCCCTAATGTAGTTTTGCCTAGGCCCACCAACTTCATCTTGGCGAATCCGACCAGCCGTGGGTCTGGCAAACCGTGCCACCGAAAGAAGTGGTCCATGTCTGCTAACCAATCGAAAAAAAACTTTAGAGTCCAATTCCCATCAAAACTGGGAGCATCAACCTTGATGCTCTTCATGACCCTAGCAACAGGGTCCTACTCCTCCTGCTCATGGTATCTCTGAGGTTGCGGATATCGCACCCCACCTATGGCCCTCCCACTGGGCGGGGAAAACGGGATCACGAATCTATGGGGGTGGCTGATGATGCACCCAATCGTGTCCATTAACAAGCTCATGGGATTGGCCTGCGCCTAAACCATCCCTAGGCGGATCAGAGCCCACAACTTGGGACTAATCGACTGCCCCAGTGTTGGGGGTCGCCTGGGGACCATCTAAAGTGGTGACCTGCGTGCCAGCCTCTAAACGCGTAACCCTTTCCTCAAAACGTGTGAACCCATCAACCTGATGCGCAAACTGCTGCGCAATCTCATTCCTCAAGGACCGAAACTGTTGATCGATTTTCTTAGTTAGACCATCCATAGCTTTAGTTTGGTAAATTGATTATAGTCCATGGTATAATGGAGACCAAACCCACGACCAATGCGCGTGGGCATACACTAGGAGTGATATGTGAAAGGCCCTAGATCTAGGTGCGCAAAGGTGTAAAAAGGTAAAAATCTAAATGCAGTTTGACTATCCTAGTTCAACGCAATGCAAGCCATCCTATATGGCCTAGATCTATATGAGGACTCAACAAAATCTAAAAAAAGGGCCAACTAGACTTAACAAACTATGACCCCTACGCAAAGTCGAAACGCGGGTTGAGCTGGGGCATGCGATGACCTAACCCTAGATGCGTGTATATTCAGTTGGAAGATATTCAAGTAAGAAAATTAACTAACTATTTTCGCTCAAAAGGAAACTAACAAATATCAACATGGATATGAGATCCGTTTGTCCGGATCATGCCCCTAAGCATAAGAATCACGTAAACCGTAAAATTGGGAGGATCTAGGGATATGAGGATATCTCAGATCTAGCATAGACCAGTCCACAGTCAGGTTTGGATCCGATTCCCAAGGCTAGGTATCCCTCTTTTCCGATCGAAACAAAAGGGGTAGATTCGAGAAAGAACGAATGCGATGGGGAAGGAATAGGTTCGAGATGAAAGATAACACAGATGATAAAAATAGGAAAATCGTACATTTCCTACACCTTGAAGAAATAGAGACGAGAAAATATGAAAACCGGGGTGGAATCCTCAACACCCGAGGGCCAATCCCAAAACCCTAATCTCTTGAAACAAGAGGAAGAAAAGCAGCCGAAATTTATATTCATTCAATAATTCGAAATAGGGTTTCTCACAGTATATATAAGTTACGAAAATAAAAAGTGCACTAAAGTGCTTGAAAACTAAAAAAGTAACATAAAAATGCCTACACTAAATAATGATACTAAAATGCCTAGAAACAAGGAAATAAACAGAAAAACGCCTAAAAGTAAATCTGCTCCACGATCCAGCGGTCATGATGCTCCTGCAGCGATCCTGCAGCTCGCGTACTCGTAACGCGTCAGAAAATGGGTCCAATGAGCCTAGTGTCCATCCACATCAGCTCGTCTGCTCCAATACTCGATCTGCTACGTCGCCTCCTCTGGTACACTCTAAAGGGTGCACCACTGATGTCTGCATCAATCAGGTAGGAAGCACGATCGAGAACGGAACACCTGTTGTGAATGGCTCTGCGGGAGTACCTATGGAGGGCGCTCCATCTTCAATCCAGGGTGGGGTGTCAAGTTCGAAGCCCAAGCCTGTCCCGAGCAAAGAGATGAGCGACACGTCGCATGCAAGACACTTGTCAAGACGAGGGTAGAGACGGGTCTGAAGCTTAAGAGGCGCTCTCCCATCGCATGTGCGTTAGGGAGGGGGTGTGCGAATTCGAATTCTAATTGTTTACAAGAGGTCACGTGCGTGTCACATGAGGACTTTAACAAAGGGACCACGCATGCGCTCTTTCGCACGTGTCTCCTCCAAGATGGGCAGAGAGCCCCTCAAATCGTATCTAATGAGCTTTAGTGAGACTATGCTGTCTTCTCTGGAGGTCAGGGCTTGGAGGAATTGCAAGGAGGGCTTGACCAGGAACATTTATCGCAGCATGATGAGACCGACGACCGTTTTTTGGAGGAGGATTTGTATCGACAGGGACTCGAAGACCCTATCAGCGATCAGGAGACCTGTTTGGAGCAATTCTCGACTTCGTCTAAAGGGGGGCTCTTGCTAGCAAAGGTGGGTGGGGGAGACAGTCTGCTTGAAGAGGCATTGCTCATCACCCCTCTCTGTGCTGAGAAAATGCAGTACTCTCACAACCGATCAACTTCTGTGGCTTTCGGCTGATCCAGAGACCCATGGCGATGAGGTTGATTGGGCAGAGCAACTGATGCTTACTATTAACAATGTTAAATCTTCTGGGAAGAGCAATATTTCAGAGGAACGCTTTTTGTGGGCCAAAGATGTGTTGGAGAGGGTGGGAGTTCAAGCGGGGCTTTCTTTTAGTGAGAGAGACGAAGACGTGGAAGATTTCTTCCACTTTGTTCAGGAGAAGGCCAGGCAACAACAGCAAGGAATCTAAGAATGGAGGAACAAGAGATCTCCCAAAGGCGCGAGGGAACTCCTGAGGTTAGAATGCTCCATCAATTATGACAATTCAATCAAGGCTAGTGGACGCAAGAGAATGAGATCAGGGAAGGGAGGTGATTAATGATCATGCTCTCCTGGAACGTGAGGGGGTTGAGAAGCAGCGGCAAGAGGGCCCAAGTGAAGAAGATCTGCAAGGATTCCAGAGCAAATATCATCACTTTACAAGAAACTAAGCTTCAGGCCATCTATACAGGTATGTTGTTGTTAATTTGGAATGTTCTTCAGTTTGACTAGGTAGCCCTAGATGTTGTAGGAGCTGCGGGAGGGATCATTCTTGGATGGAATTCAAGGACATGGAGTAAGGTGGATCATTTTATAGGGAATTTTTCAGTTTTTGTTCTTCTTCGGGATTTCAATGGGTGTTGACATCCGTTTACAGTCCCTGTGTGAATAGTCTGAGAAGTCAATTCTGGGGGGAGTTAGATCTCGTGAGTCAGAAATGGGGGCATTCGTGGTGCGTGGGTGGGGATTTTAATGTGGTTCGATTTTCCCACGAAAAGTCCAAAGGGGGGAGAATTACTAACAGTATGTTAGGATTCTCTGATTGGGTGAATCAGCATCAATTGGTGGATCTGCATATGGAGGTGGCTAGATTCACCTGGTCTAATGGTCAGGCCGAAGTGTTATTTTCCAAGTGTCCGATGAAAATTGGGGTCCTCGACCTTTCCGTTTCGAAGCAATTTGGTTAGAGGTGGAAGGGTTCGACCAACTGGTGGCAAATTGGTGGGAATCACGGGTTTCTAGTCTCGACCGAGTGGATTGACAAATTCCCTCTACCAGTGCAGTGTGGGCTGCCTAGGATTGCGTGCATCTGATCATCGGCCAATTATTCTCCAAGCGTCCGATGAAAATTAGGGGCCTCGGCCTTTCCATTTCGAAGCAATGTGGCTAGAGGTGGAAGGGTTCAACCAGTTGGTGGCAAATTGGTGAGAATCATTTCATGTGAATGGTTATGCAGGTTTCAGACTTTGTCGAAAGCTAAAGTTGCTAAAAGAGTAGTTAAAGCTGTGGAATAAAGAAGTTATGGGGCTAAGGGCAGCTGAATTTGGGAAAATGGAGGAGTAGATTCACATCTGGGACCTTCTAGAAGAAAATGGATCTCTTTCCGAATCAGACAGGAAAGGAGAGGCGACTTAGTTGCTAAATATGCAAAGCGGGTTAAAGAAAAGGAGATTAAATGGCACCAGAGGTCTAAAGCAGTGTGGCTTAAAGAAGGGGACAAGAATACTAAGTTCTTTCACAATTTTGCTAATACTCGGGTGAGGGGAAATAGAATTGGCAGTCTTCTGCTTAACAAGGACCGAACTTTGGATAAGGAAGAGATCTCTGAGGCAATCACATCCTATTACAAGAACCTTCTTTCAATGGACAAATGGAGGAGACCGAAGTTGGATCTTCTCAACTTTGATCAAATATCAGCCGAGGAAGCTTCGGATTTGGAAAGCCTATTATCGAGGAGGAGGTTTGGTATGCATTGAAGTCCATGTGCGGGGATAAGGCCGCCGGGCCAGATGGTTTCGCCATTTTGTTCTTTCAGAGATTTTAGCATGTGGTTAGGAAGGATGTCATTGATTTCTTCGCAGAGTTTGTTAACCAGGGTAGGATATCTACAGCAATAGGGGCTACTTTTATTGTGCTAATTCCAAAGGTTGAAGGAGCAGATCAGTTGAAGGATTTCGGGCCGATTAGTCTCATTGGAGTGCCTTACAAAATCCTGGCTAAGATCCTAGTAGGTAGGTTCAAAAAAGTGTTACAGAAAATTATATCAGTTAATCAAGGAGCTTTCATATCTAGTCATCAGATCCTAGATGGAGCGTTGATTGCTCACGAATGCATTGATGTGAGATTCAGAGAGAAGAAAGCGGGATAATTTGTAAACTAGATTTAGAGAAAGCCTACGATCATGTTGATTGGGATTTTTTGGATTACGTGCTTGGAAGATTGGGTTGTGACCAGACTTGGAGTTGGATGAGGACTTGTGTTCAATCTCCCTCCTTTTCAATCTTGGTCAACGGATCTCCTAAAGGTTTTGTTATGACCTCGAGAGGTTCAAGGCAAGGGGACCCTCTATCACCGTATCTGTTTGTGGTCATTGGGGAAGCGCTCAGTGGGATCCTCAGTAGAGGAGTGGAGTTCGGCATGTTTCAAGGTTTTCAAGTTGCTAGTAATGGACCTTAGGTTTCTCACTTGCAATATGCATATGATACTCTTCTTTTCTGTCAGGCAGAGATATTCAGAAGTTTACTGTCTATTTTGAGGCAGTGTCAGGTCTGAAAGTTAATGTGGCGAAGTCGGAGCTCTTAGGCACCCATATAGGGGAGTAGCGAGATCTTGCGGTTATCTTCGGGCGTAATATTGAATCTTTCCCTACCACTTATCTCGATTTACCTTTGTGTTTGGGGAAGCCTCCAACACACCTTTGCAAGGTATCCCAAAACGGTTACGTATCGGCCGTATCGGCCAATACGTAACGGAAACGGTCATGACCGTTACGCGTTACGGGGTTGAAACGGCCGTAACGGCCGTTACAGAAAAAACAGGCCATATCAGCCGATACGGGGTCCATAACGGCCATTACAGCCCGTATCGTAACGGTAACGGTGGTGGCCGTTACGGCCACCGTTACTGTTATGGGACACCTTGCACCTTTGGTATAGAGTTTTTGAAAGAATCAAGAGGAAGCTAGCGGGGTGGAAAGGTAGATCTTTATCTTCAGGAGCCCGATTGATGCTTATCAAGACTTCCTTTGCGAATATGCCCACTTATTTTTTTCTCGCTTTTCCAATGCTTGAAGTCTATCATTTCGAGGTTGGAAAGGTTGAGAGGATTCTTCTGGTCAGGTGATTGTGAGAAGAGAAAGTTCCATCTCCTAAAGTGTGACGAGGTTTGCCGACCGGTTAAGGAAGGTGGAGCAGGTATTAAACCACTTGGTGTGATGAACACAACCTTGTTGAGCGAATGGATTTGGAGATTTGACATGGAGGAAGGCAATCTGTGGAGAGAAGTGGTGGTGAGCAAATATGGAACTCGGGACAACGGTTGGTTTGTGAGATCTTCTTCTCTGTATCGGGCTTCCGCTATTTGGAAGGCGTTGGCAGCTACCGAGCATCAAGTTCGGAGAGGCATATCCTTCTCCGCAGGCAATGGCCAGCATATTAGATTTTGGATAGATGTGAATCAAATGCTCCAATCCAAGTTTCCTACGATTGCTAGGTTGGCTCCCGACCGATTTGTTTCAGTGGCAGATTGTTTCTCGATTTTGGGGGGCACAGTTGTTTGGGCTCCGCCTTCTCTCAAGAATCTATTAGATAGCGAAATTGAGGACTATGCTAACCTCCTGGACACTCTTAGGATGGTCAACATAGAGTTTCAAGATCAAGATTCCATGATGTGGACCGCCAACTTGTCCGGGAGGTTTTTGTTAGGTCGCTTTATCACATGGTCTCCATCCCTAGACAAGGCTCTCCTCCTCGTCCATTCAATCATTGGTTCTATGGGGCTCTCCACCCCCCCCCCCCCCCCCCCCCCCCCCCCCCACCAGGTGGCGGTCTTCGTTTGGTTGGTCGAGCGCAAGCATATCCTCACTATAGATAATCTGAGGAAAAGAGCGATGATCATTCCTATCATCTGTGTCATGTGTATGGCAAATGAAGAGACTATCGACCACCTGATGATTCATTGTCCCCTCGCTTCCAAGGTGTGGAGTCATTTTCTAACGTTGTTCCAGGTGAGTTGGGCGATGCCGGATTCGGTTGAAGATCTCTCGTGGGCGTGGCAAGGGGGAGGAGTCGGGAAAACAGTAAACCTAGATGGCGGCTCCTCATCTGGTTACCTAGAAATGATTGTTGCTTTCGAAACATCCAACCTAGGGCTGAAGAGATTGTTAAAAGAATAGTCGGCTTTTTAGAGAGTTGGACCTAAGTGGGTGTTGGGTTTTTGTGTGCCTGTGGGTGCTGTATTCTTTCCCCCTTTTTTTGGTGCTTTTTCAATAAAATTTTGCCATCTTTCAAAAAAAAAAAAATCATCAAGATCAATGGAATAGATCACACTCTATATGTAATAGTTGTCCACTTGGACAGGGCTGTAAGTTGCCATTTAGTAATACGAATAAAGTTTTGACTAAGCCTTTATTTAAAGTCCATTCAGATTTGTGGGGTCCTACACCAACTTCATCAAATCAGAAATGCCAACACTATGTTATATTTATCGATGACTTTACCCGTTTCAATTGGATTTATCCCCTTAAAAAGAAGTCAAAATTTCACTCGTGCTTCGTCAGATTTTAGAAAATGGTTGAACAGAGATTTAATAAGAAAATTAGAAATTTTAAAAGTGATGGTTGGGGAGAATTCTCTAGTACAAATTTTATTAATCATCTTGACAATAAAGGGATTGAGAGGAATATTTCTTGTCCTGGCACTCCTGAACAAAATGTAGTAGCAGAACAAAAGCACAGAGTTATTGCTGAGCTGGGACTATGCTTTTTCACAGTGGAGTACCCAAAATGTTTTTGGGTGGATGCCTTTCAGACAGCAATGTATTTAATTAATCGGGTACCATCAGTTTTTTTTTTTTTTTTTTTTTTTTTTAGAAGAATAAGGATACTTGACTGACAAAGAAGAAGAGTCCATCTCTCACGTCCAGATTACAGATCCCATACGCCAACCATATTGTCTCTAGTTCCTGCAACTTCTTTTTCTAAGTCTGCCCAATATGTGGACCCAAATGTAGCTTTTACTTTACCATCTTCTAGCTCATTAGTTCCACATTAGCATCCTTATAATACTCGCTTAAAGTTAAAGTTGGGTATCAAAAAGCCTCGTGTTCTTACTTCACTTATTGCTACTACATTGTGTGATATTCCCTTAGAGCCGTGCACTGTCAAATTGGCTCTTGCACGTCCAAGTTGGTTATAAGCAATGCAAGAAGAAATTTATGCCTTACATGCAAACTCCGCCTGGGAACTTGTACCTGGTTCCTCAGAGATGAACGTGGTCGGTTGTCGATGAGTTTACAAGAGAATTAAATGTTAATGGTTCTTTAGAGCGACTCAAAGCCGGACTTGTTGCTAAGGGCTATTACCAAATCAAAGGTCCTGATTTTTCTAAAACTTTTAGCCCGGTTATAAAACCAGCTACTATCCATACTTTTTTTGTTGTGGCAACAGTGTCAAGTTGGGTGGTGAAATAACTTGACGTTAAAAATGCTTTTTTACATGGTTATTTGAAAGAGCCCGTGTTGATGGAGCAACCTGCTGACTTTGTCAATCAACAACATCCACACCGTGTTTGTCGGTTAAAGAAAACGTTGTAAGGCCTCAAACAGGCACCTCAGGCATGGTTTGAC
Organism: Liriodendron chinense; assembly: GCA_003013855.2. Lineage (NCBI taxonomy): Eukaryota > Viridiplantae > Streptophyta > Magnoliopsida > Magnoliales > Magnoliaceae > Liriodendron > Liriodendron chinense. The sequence goes on from ML058389.1 coordinate 1,606,367, forward strand.
CATTTTAGTGCCGATCTTCTCTCCATGGGTTTTTTCTGCAGCTTGGCCGACTCCTCGCTTTTTATCTGTCATTCTCCGATTGGGACTATTATATTATTGTTATAAATAGATGATATCTTGGTTACTAGTAGCTACCCTCCTCTTTTGGACTGGTTTATTGCACAGCTTGTCCAGGAATTTGCTATGAAGGATCTTGGTGTTCTTCATTATTTTCTAAGAATTGAGGTCACTCCAATTGCATAAGGAATTTTTCTATCACAGTCTAAATATACTCATGATCTCCTTGTTCAAACTCAGATGGAAGGCTCTAAACCTTTGACTACTCCTATGGCTATCAAGAACAAATTCATCGGGTCTGATGATTTATTTTCAGATCCTGAATTTTATTGCAGCATTGTTAGTGGTCTTCAGTATCTAACTATGACAAGGCCTAACTTATCCTACAGTGTGAACTCAGTGTGTCAACACATGAAGAACCCTGCAGTTAGACATTTTCAAGCAGTGAAGCATATTCTTCAATATGTGGCGGGTACTCTTAATGTCAGTTTTCGTATCTTATCTCAGTCTACTCTTGATCTATATGCCTTTTTAGATGCAGATTGGGCTGGGTTTGCTGATCCTTAGCGCTCTACAACAAATTTTGTACCTTCCTGGGTGCAAATATTATTTCTTGATGTGTTAAGAAGCAACCTACAGTACCTCGATCTAGCGCAGAAGCAGAGTATCAGTCCATGGCCTCCACGATAGCAGAGATCACATAGTTGAGTTTTATTCTTCGAGATATTGGGGTGTACCTTTCCTCTCCACCTATTTTATTTTGTGATAATCTTAGTGCTTTGTATACGTTTGTAAATCCAGACTTTCATGTTCGTACAAAACATATAGAACTGGACTATCATTTTGTTCATGAGCATGTGGCCTTGGGTCTTCTAGTTACTCGCTTTGTCTCATCTAATAAACAACTTGCAGATGTTTTCGCCAAACCACTAGGACGTGATGTGTTTCGTCATATTTTAGTAAAACGTGGCCTCATCACACGGCCTAGTTTGAGGGGGAGTAATAAAGAAAAAACTGATTGGCAGTTTCTTAACTGATGGAAGCAGTTTTTCTGACTGATCAATGGGCAGTTTCATACTGTAGCAAAAACAATGCCGTAAATGGTTTTGCTGGAAATTTTTGTATGAGTGCAGAATTTTATTTTCTTGTTGTATGTTCTTATTTTTCTTTGTACTTTTGTTTTTCAGAAATCAGAAATTACTTGTGTATAATTATTCAATGAAAATTCTTCTCCGCTCAAATGTTTTGAGAGTTTGATTCTTCTCAAACCTTCCTAAAGACTTTCAAGTATTTCTTTAGGAGCATCATAGAAATAAGATATTTTCACCTTCTTTTCAATTTCTCCTAGACTCATGTGTCATTCGGATTCTTTTAAAGCATTCTCAAACTAATCTTTCTTTCAAAATGTAGGGAAAGCAACATAAAGCCATCTATTTCCTGCCCACAAATGTTCATGCAATGTAACTCTTCCCACCATTTTCCACACAATATCTCACACCCTTTTAAGCCATTTTGTCCTGCCTTGCAAATCAGTCACATGTTAGGGATAAGGACTAAAATTCGTCTATCACTTACACTTTGTAGATGCTATGCGTTCAAAAGTTTAGAGCGGAGCTTAGAACTACAGCTAGGTCCTAGAGGGGAAACCTCTTGTCTAATTAAACTAATTAGCAATAACAAACTAATTAAACAAGAACATTTAGCTTCCAAGCTTAAGTGGGTCCAATCACAAAGGCTAGACAAGATTAAGCTTTTTATCAAACTAGCCTAAGTACATAGATTATAATGATACGACATATTGAGCTTCTAATCAATGTGCAACTATCTAGACTACAAAGGATATAACTACCTAAGCAACTAGTCTAGAGAACTAAGTAGACAATATGAGATTCATCATGCTAAGCATGTGCCTACAAGCATAGTGAACATACATCTTGTGTGTGAATGTGCCTATTTAGAACATAGCATACATTCCAATTAAGCATTAAAATCAAGCAATTAAACATACAATGCACAAGTAGAAATGTGCTCAAATCAATCCCAAACACAAGCATGTATAGTGGTTCGACTACTTGTCTACTCTACTCCCGGTTCACGTACTCATCCCTTGAGCACACCGGAATTCACTAAGGAAATTTAAATCAAGTTCCTCCCAACCTAGGTGTTTTAAATCAGTTCCACCCTACCGGGGAGTTTGACAAGGTTCCTCTCAACCTATAACGGAGATTTTACTAGTTCATTTCTCAACCAAGATGTTTTACGGGTTCCATCCTACCTATGAGTTTGACAAGGTTCCTCCCAACCATTTGGTTCCAATCCAAGAACCTAGCGTACACTCTCGCCAAAGGCTCCCTTTGGAGACTTAGTCGAGTTTGATTCCAAACTCTCACACTCAATCCTCCACAAGGAAAGAATACAACCGGACTCTTCCACTTAACAACTTACTTGTCAGATTGAGCCCCTTGTTCAGCGCCGCTTACGTTGCTTGATCTCTACTCTCCCGTGCTTCAATCACCTCCCCGTTGCTCCCCCATCATGTTTCTGATGCGTTGCCAATGCCTCAGCTCCACTTGATCAACTACCTTGCATGTGATGCTCCAAAGAGATGCCTAAGGAGCTAGGAAGTGGTGGGAATTCTCTACAACTAGTAGGATTTGGTTACCTAGAGGAATTCCACCTAACTGGATCTCTAGAGAGGTTTAGACTAAGGGTGTAGGTGTCTAAAACATCTAGAGATCAAGAGAGAGTAAGCACATCTTCATTTGAGCTATTGAATGCTCCAACTTGTGATCAAACACAAGAAGATGGCTTGGAATGGTTAGGATTAGAGTCTAATGATGTGGGCAATGAGGGTGGCTTCTAATAAATTAAATTCTCTCTAATAACCCCTAAAACTGAGCCACCAATATATAGAGCAAAAGCTCCAACTGAATAGAAAACTGCAGCCAACAGCTAACTGTCGACTGGTCTAAGCCTTCTGTCGACCGATCTAATTAGGCCTGGGACTGAGGTCTTCTTGCTATCCCAATTTTGGCCATTTGCGACCGGTCTAAGACAGGTCTAAGATAACAGCTCGCTAACCTCTAAGGCCTTATAAAAGGTGGCCTTTTGGGACTCCTAAGGCCATTTTACGATGACTAAAAGTTTGCCTATGGGGTCAAGCCATCTAGAGGTTTAGTTTTTGTTTAGATTCAAGGGTTTTGGCTCACCAAGCCATCTCATTTACCTGTTTCTTCTTCCTTGGTGTAGCTGGTCCAGTTGAATCTTCAATCTTCATTTTCTTTGGGCTCAACCAACACCTAGACTCACTGACCTAGGTAATTGACAAATAAGGTACACTAGTATGCCACAGAAAAGTGCACTAACAAGGACATCTGACCTCTACCCTTTACCCCATATTTAGCCATTAGCATGTTCCCACAGAGCAAGTGAGCAACTTGCTCAATACAAGAAAGCCTGAAGTGCAAACCCATTTTCCAAGGAGGACCTTATGCTTTCCTGAAAAATCCTTGAGGGCTTGTTTGAGATCCACACACACACACACACACACACACACACACACACACACACACACAGAGGAAAACAAATGGAAATGGAAATGCCATTTCCATTGTAAAGTGGGGGAGCAAAAAAAAAATTCCCTGTTTGGTTTGTAACCAAGTTTTCGATGGAAAATAGTTATTTTCCATTTTGTCCCCTATCCGGTTGACTATTTCCATGGAAAACAAACAAGGGGCTTGTCTAATGAGCCATCCATCTGGGCACAGTGATGAAGGCTAGGATCCTCATCCATCCATCTAGGCACAGTAATGAAGGCTAGGATCCTCATTCCATCCTTGGATCATCCATAGTGGAGTCCATAGGTCTGGATCAACCCATCATGGGTCATACCAAGGTAAAAAATAGTCACCATTCATAATTGAAGCTCAATAGAAGCCAAAAATTGAAGCTCTAAGAAAGGCTCAGATCAAATCTATGAAATAGCTGGAAATCATAGCTCTATAATAGCACCAATCTGAAGTGACACAAAAGCATCATATCGAATATGCACAAGCAAATGGTAGTAGATGGAAGAAAAAAACCACGAAAAAGATGTAAGAAAGAAGAAGCTGGAAGGGAAAACATACCTATTTTTGTGCTAAAAAACAATTGGAGGAAGGAGAGGGAAGAGGATGTGACTGAGAGAAAACGGTTTCAGGATGAGAGATTGATGAGAGAGCAAAGAGTGGTTTTTTCCTTTTCATTCTTTTCTTAAGGCCTGTTTGGATTTGCAGAAAGGGTGGGAAAGGAATTATATTTCCCTGAAAACCTTATTTCTATGAAAGTGTAGGAAAGGAAATAATATTCCTCGTGTTTGTTTATTAACAACATTTTCTCCAGAAAATTTAAGTATGTTTTCAAATCATATGTTTGGCTAAACAAAATTTTCTTGAAATTTTTTTTTATTTGTAACTTGGTAACTTCTAGTCTTAAAATATATAGGATGCAATACAAACCCCACTCTAAGGGTGCTTGATCAACAGCTTAGATACAATATTTGGTATGTACATTCAAACCTATGTTCATTCCGTTTATGTAATTTCCTATACGAACAGGCCCTCTTTAAGTTTTGGATCGCGCTGATTTTTTGTGCTCACGCCTTAAAATGATCTAGGAAAACAGATGGATGTAATGGATGTAGAATACATACATCAAGGTGGGCCCAATGGTGAGGGATACACCGTCTTGGGTGAGGCCAGAGCCGCACATAATCCCCTCCCTATTTTAGTCGGATATGGCAGTGACCCCTCCATGCCAAATAGGTACGGTTATTGTTGGAAAAGATGTGTGGGTCCCACCATAATGCATGTGTTTTATCCACGCCGTCCATCCATTTTTCCAGCTCATTTTAGGGCATTAGCACAAAAATAAAGTATATCCAAATCCCAAGTGAACCATACTAGGGGAAACAATGGTGGTTGAACGCCCACCATTAAAAACTTTCCAAGGCACTGTAATGTTTAGTTGTCATCCAACTTGTTGATTAGGTCACACAGAAATGTGACAAGGGTAAGCAGTAATATGAGCTTGATCCAAAACTTTTCTAGCCCTAAAGGAGTTTTTAATTGTGGGCATTCAATCACCATTGTTTCCTATGTTGTGGTCCACCTGAGATTTGGATCTGCCTCATTTTTCCACTCATGCCCTAAAATGAGCTAGAAAAATGAACGGACAACAAAGATAAAACACATACATCATGATGGCCCACAAAGCTTTTTCAACACCCACCTATACTTGTGCGTATGGAGGTGTCGCCAAGTAATGGGAGCGGATTAGGCCTCACCCATGACAATGTAGCCTTTACCGTGGGGCCCACCTTGATGTCATTCTATATCCACGCTGTTCATATGTTTTTTCGTATCATTTTAGGGCATGATCTAAAATATGAAACAGATCCAAATCTCAGGTGGACCATACAATAGGATACCATGGTGACTGATCATTAAAAACTTCTTTTGGGCCACAAGTTTTGGATCATGGTGATATTTGTTTTTATCTTCATCCAAGGTTACGTGATCTTAACAACAGTTTGGATGAAAAATAAACATTTAAGTGGGCCCTAGGAAGTTTTTAATGGTGAGGCACTCAATCACCATTGTTTCTTATAATATGGTCCACCTGAGATTTAGATCTACTTCATTTTTGGGTTTGTGCACTAAAATGATATTGAAAAATGGATGGACGGTGTTGATATAGGATACGTACATAAGGTGGGCCCATGGTAAGGACTACACCATCTCGGGAGATGGGAGGGCCACACCTAATGCGCGACCGAGAAAACATAGCAAAGGAAACGTGCTTTCGCAAGGGTTTTGGTGAGAAAATAAAAAGATGATTTTGAAGGAAAATCGGCTATGTGGGAAATTAAATTTCCTTTCCTTTCTTATCGTTTTGGTGTTTACAAACGACGGAAAGATGGTTTCTCAAGAAACTCTATTTCCTTTCCCACCATTTCATTGAATCCAAACATGCCCTTAGGTTAATGGGGTGTTGTCGTCTCATGATTTTACAATTCTTCTCAAATTCTCTCCACCCACAGGAAGTGTCTTTCCAAAGTCGTAGAAGAACCGTTCACCAATTTCAACGCAAACCTGGTGGTTTCCTCAAAGAATGAAAATTTGACTTCATATCATCAAAATCATCATCTAAGCCTTATACCAACTAATTGGAGTCCAAGTACACAAATTCGGTTATGCTCTTCCACTCTACCAAGGACCATATCCTCAATTAAACCATAGGTCATCAAGTCTTTTCTTACTCCCCCACCTACGTCCTTTAGGGCCTTGCCCTTTTAAAGCCTTCACCTTGAAACAACTCCAACTGGTGCAGCTCGTGGTCTCCATTGCACACAAACAAGCCATCTAAGTTTACTAACCCTCATCTCATTACCTATTAGTGTGGCTCATAAGTTGAATGCAGTCATTTCTAATCCTATTATTCCTCGCCTTGCCACTCATCCATCACAAAATCCTCATTTCAACTGCAACAATCCTATGAATGTGTTGTTCCCAAACTACCCAACAATTTTTCCCATAAAGATGCCCGGTCTCATAGCTATGCTATAAATTTTCCCTACAACTTGATTGGTATGCAAGTGATCACATAGATCTCCAAAGGCACATCTCCACTTCATCTACTCAACTCTAATTCTATTAGCAACGTCATTCTCAATCTCTCCGTTCTCCCTACCTATCAACCCAAGAAAATGGACATTTTAGGCTAATTTTCTTGGGATAATTCCTCATTTCCACTCCTATTGTTACTAAAATTGCATTATATACATTTTGTTTTAGTCCAACTAATTTTAAGACCTTCATATTCTAAAGCGTCCCTCCATAGTATGAGCTCTATTTTCACCCCTTCTTCATCTTGTCAATCAAAATCATGTCATCTCCAACAACACACATCGTGAGACCCCCTTCCTATAAATGCCTCGTTACGTCGTCCATAACCATTTATGCCTAGAGTCCAAACCAAAATATCAGTCAATATTTATCATATTGTCCGATACATATCTTGTATCAAGAGTCATCAATATGATATTTACAAAGGTGAATCGAGAGACCCCCAAAATTCACACAGAATCGGCCAATACAAGCACTAGTACAGCCAATACACACCAATGTGAACCAATACAGCGACACAGGCGCCTAAAGATCCTTTCTTCTATTCTCACTATTTTTATCTTCTATTCTATTTTTCTCTGATGGAGAAGGGAGATTTAGGAGCCTTTACCTATGCCCTACAAGCAGAAAAGCGAGTCTAAGACTATTTTGACGGATCAAATTCAGAAGAACCAATTTAGAGAAAACCTTTATGAGGGGTAAAACACGGTTCTTGTTCATTTTTCTAGTTAGATTTCCATGTATTTCAGAAAACTAAGCCATGAACTAACCAATTGTGCTTTTTCAATAGATTTGCTCAAATTACATGGGTTTTATAATTTCAATCTATTTTTCTTTCAACTACAGTTCTTTTTACTCCTTTGTCTATAGTACGCACATGTACTGTAGTTATAATTTTTTTAGGCAAAGATAAAATTTTACTAAAGAAAAAGGCATTTTACAATTAAAACAAAGGAATCTCCAATTTGGAGTGATTGGATATTGGACCCTCATTTGGCTAAACCATCAGTTATAGCATTCCGTCCCCTTAGCGCATGTGGACAAATGACCGATAGATGAAATTACACGGGTTAGTCTAACACGACACCCTACGCATATACGCGGAAGCTTGTAGAACTATGGCCAAGTCCTAAAGGGGGGGGGGGGATTAGGACTGTTTAAAAACCTCTTGCCTTATTAAACTAATTAAGCAAGAACACTTAGCTTCCAAGTGAGTCCAATCACAAGGCTGGCATATAATAAGCAATAAAACTATCTAGCCTAAGCATGCATAGATAATCAAATGATTTGACTAATCAAGAACCTAATATATGCAACCTATGTAGACTATATGAGAATGGATCATAAGAGCTCAAGTCTACACCAGTGTTGTTAAAATCATACGATTTGCAATTCAAATCATATGATTTGAATCATATCATACACTCTTCAAATCGCACGAGTGAATCGCAAATCCCATATAATCGTTCGATTCGATATTGAATCGTACGATTTTATCGTGAATCGTACAATTAAAATATTGAATCGTACAATTCAGTGGTGTTGCTAAAAATCTTTTTTTTTTTCTTGCAAATTTTTTTAGGGATTTCTCTTTAAAGCGTATTTAGACCCACCCTCATTAGAAAAACACATCTTTTGTAACTTTTGGAGCTTGTGGGGCCAAGAAATCTTGGAGAAAGAAGTTCTCATATTTTTTTTCAACGTTCAACGGAATCAATTGCGATTTTACTAGATTTTAGGCTTCGGGGGCGTTGCCCCCGAACCCCCACAAGGGGCCCGCTCCCCCGGCTTCAAATAGTGGAGGGAAACCCCTCACACACCCCCTCCCCCCACTTTGTCTAAGTGCACTTAGAGATCTAAGGAAACATAATACAAGACACAATCAACACCACCTACATTAGAATATCTCATCTTTTCCTTGTTTAATCTTTTCTTTTTCCTTTCTTTAATTTTTTTAAATAAAATATCATTTGGTTCATGTCTTTCAACTTGATTATGATATGATACAACACAATGCTACATTTATACAAGGATACAGACATACAATTAATGACGAGAAATGAGAATCATGTTATTGTTAAATTGTTTTTTAGCATATTCATGAGAAAATAGATGAGTAATATGCTTTTTAATTTTTCTGATTTATTTATAATTTCTTTGTATTTTGTTATGATATATTTATGAAAATCTAAAAAAATCTTACGATTTACAATACGATATGATTCACGATACGATTTACGATTTGACAACATTGATCTACATAACATAGTGAAAGTACATCTTGTGTGAATATGCCTAACTAGTGCCTGGCATACATTCCTATCAAGCATTCATAATAAAGCAATTAAACATACAATGCTAAGATAACAATGTACTCAAATCAATCACAAACACAAGCATGTATAATGGTTTCACTTTGGATCTACTCCACTCCTGGTTCAAGTACTCATCTCTTGAGCACACCAGCATTCACTAGGGAGTTTAAATCAGGTTCCTCTCAACCTAAGTGTTTTAAATCAATTCCACCTTGCCAGGGAGTTTGACAAGGTTCCTCCTAACCTATGACGGAGATTTTACTGGTTCATCTCTCAATCAAGATGTTTACGGGTTCCATCCAACCCAGAAGTTTAACAAGAATTTTCCCTACCCTTTAGTTCTAATCCTAAAACCTAGCGTACGCTCCCGTCGGAGGCTCTCCTTGGAGACTTGTTCGAGTTTGTAAATCCAAACTTTCACACTCAATCCTCCATGAGGAAGGAGCGCAACCTGACTCTCAAATTGACAACTTACTTGTCGAATGAGCCCCTTGTTCAGCGCCTTCTTAGGTTGCTTGATCTACACTCTCATGTGCTTCAATTAGCTCCCCGATGCTCCCTTGATCGTGTTGCCGCTGCGTTGCCAATGCTTCAGCTCCACCGATCAATCACCTCTCATGAGATGCTCTTGAGATGCCTAAGGTGATAGGAGGTGGTGTGAATTCTCCACAACTAGTAGGAGTTGGTTGCCTAGAGGAAATTCCACCTAATAGGATCTTTAGAGAGGTTTAGAAAAAGGATCTACATATGGTTGAGGTGCCTAAAATATCTAAAGATCAAGAGAGAGCAAATCCATCTTCACATGAGCTTTGAATACTCCATCTTGTGATCAAACACAAGGAAAATGGCTTGGAATGCTTAGGAATAGAGCTAATGGTATGGGCAATCAAGGTGGCTTCTAATGCAATAATATCTCTCTCCTTACCTCAAAAATTGAGCCAAACCATTTTATAGACAAAGCTTCAACAAATAGAAAACGGCCTCCAACGACCAGTCGGCGAGGGGCCGACAACCGGTCCAATATTGCTGACTGACCAGTCAGGTAGAGGCTTGGACAGTGAAAAGGTTGTTGTCCAAACTGGGTCAGTCACGACCAGTCGGACACCCGGTCAGATAGTCCAGCCGACCAGTCGGACACCCGGTCAGATAGTCCAGCCGACCAGTCGTCAAACCAGTTGAATTAAGGCCTGGGACACAAATTTCTTGTCATCCCATAATGCTCTCTGACGACCGGTCGGCCATGGTTCAGGATCGGTCGGCAGAGGCATGAGGACTGCTATTTTGATTGTCTTATTTCCAGCAGCTCATGCAACCTCTTTGGCCATTCTTTAGGTGGACTTTTGGGACACCTAAGGCCAATCTAAGATGACTAAAAGTATGCCTACTGGGTCAAGGTTATCTAGAGGTTTGGGTTTTGGTTTTGGTTCAAGGTTCAAAGCTCACCAAGGCATCTCTTTTACATGTTCCTTCTTCCTTAATGGAGCAGGTCCGCTTGAGTCTTCAGTCTTCGTCTTCTTTAAGCTCAACCGAAACTAGACTCACTGACCTACGTAATTGACAAATAAGGTGCACTAGTATGCCACAAAAAAGCACACTAACAATAGATACCTACTTAGGTACTTCATTACCTCTTTTCATCTCATCAACCTCCATGAACAATCATCATCAAAGGAAAGTCTTTTTACAGCATTCAAGGAGTATCCCTTAAAAATTGTATGCAGACCACTCATCCGGTTTAATTCTTTCCAAGTTATTCCGTAACAGTAATGGCAGCTGTAACGGCCACCACCGTTACCTTTACGACACTGGACGTGACAGCCATTATGGGGACTGTAATGGGCTGTTACAGCCTTCTTTTTTAATTGAAAAAAATCTGAAAAACCTGTATCGGTCCCGAAACAGTCCATTACGAGGCCATTACGGCCTTTACGGGGGCCATAACGGGCCGTTATGGGGGTTGTAATGGCCTTTACTGGTCATTTTTTTCCATAACGGCCATTACAACCCCATAAAGTGTAACAGTTGCCACCATTACCTTTACGTAATGGCCACAGCCCCATAACTGACCTCTATGGCACACCTTGATTCTTTTGTTCCCTTCCATACTCCATAGAGATCTAATTTCCACTTTGTTGGAAACAGCTACCTTGATAGGACCGGCAAGCACGTGACGAGATGTAGACTATCGAGTGTAGACTTATTAAGTATCAACTGACATCAATATTATGATTCATCTAACTATTTATTGTTGACGTCAATGTTATGATTTATGACTAATCTAACTATTTTTGGAGTTATAGACATGTAGCAGAAATGCGTCATGTGTCTAACTGCATTGGCTGATTTACAAACCACTAAATACATTAAAAATATAAAACTAAAGTCAGTAACACCATCAAATAATTTGGAACTCATCATTCAACACTGACGAAACAGATAACAGCAGCCATACATCATGTGCATAAAAATATCTGGAAACACAATAAATATCTACAGTAGACATTGTCCACTTATATGATCTATTTATGTCTTTCTTTTTTTTCTTTTTTTCCTTTTTTCTTTTTTTCTTAAAAGAAACTCACACTAATTCAACCAATATGCACCAATTCCTACCAATTTTTGGGCCAGCCGAAATCAAAGCCAACAGCGATATTGGAATCTCATGCAAAACATGTAGAAATGGCTAGCATAGATCTAAAAACACTTCAAAACCAGATACACACCATACAAATCGGATATTGTCTTCCAAAAGCTAACTGCCTCAGGTCCATATGGGATTTGAAGATCTGGTAGCTCTTTTCATGTAGTTGATTTAATCAAGCTTCACCTGGCTCTTGATTTTTACCACTGAGTAATCCAATATATACTGCCAATCCACAGATTCTTGGTTTCAAAGACCTATCACTTTGGGTTGCATCATGTATGGACAAGCAACACCACTCATCTTTTATAGCAGATAATAGCATGACTGCTAAAGAAAACACAATAAAAAGAGAGAGAGGCCCAAAGCAGCCAATTACAATAATGGGATTCACACAGGTCTAGAAATTGATCAAATAACAGGGAAGTGATTCACAAAGATATGAAAAAAGTAAACATCCGATGAACAGCAAGTACTGATCATCTCATCAATAATACCCACTAAACTCCAAGAAGCCTTGCTTTCCAACTGGCCCTATGAATAGCATGGGACAAGCTGCTTATCACAACCCCCATATTACCAATGATTACACTCTAAAAGAAAAAAAACTCACTTGTACATTTAAATACAAAACAGGTGCTAAATATCTTCAAGAAATTGCAATGATTTCTTTGGAAGTCCAAAATAACCATTATTAAAACAAAAATGGATTGGAAGTGGAAGGGGAAGGGAAATTAAATATTTTCACACTTGAAAAAATGAAACGTGCTAAATCCAAATAACCTCAGGAGAAATCCTAAGCTGTGGGCAGAGCATAGATTACATATCATGTACACTGCACAGAAAGAAGTCATGTGTCACAACTGTCAAGTTTCCTGCTTTGAATAGGCACACCAGAAACCCGACGGAGAGGTCTGACCATTGCAAACATCCTTCCTTCGCTACCGTCCATTCATGTGTCGGTGATCAGATGTTTAAGATCACCCAACAGTGAAATTTTTCCACATGGCCAATCAATGGCGAAGACCATCAAATAACGCTTCAGATCATAAACAATTGTGCTTGTGATTCGTGATCAGTGCAAAGGATAGCAAATCCAAAAAAATGAACCTTGAAATGAATCTCATCGCAGCATCTTAAAAAAGAAATAAAATAAAATGAAATGAAATGAGTAGGACTAAAAAAGAAAAGATTAGGAATTTACCATCTTCGGGCGGCCGCGGGAATTCCAGCCAAGGATCGGGGCTGGTTGACATGCCATTGGCGAATTCCAAGACTTCCTCAGTGACGCCGACGACAGAGACAGATCCTTCGTCATCGTCGGCATCACCGTCGGGCTCGAACTGAAGGAGGGTGGAAGCGAGCCGGGAGATCTCGTTGACAGCCGTGTGGGTGGAGAAGCGGGAGAGGCCGGTCTTGAAGGTGCCGCCGATCTCGGCGAAGTCATTGCGGATGCCGCCGAGGAGTACCTGGGAAGAAGGAGAAGAAGGGGGGGAATCGGTGGGGCCCACTGGGGGAGGCGGCGGGGCGAGGAAGGAGGCGACGCCCCATAGCTGGCGACTGATGGTTTTGGTGAGCTCTGTCAGGTCTTCCTTAACACCTCCTCCTCTGTCTTCTTCTTGTTGTTCGGATTCCGCTTCTGCTCCAGCAGCAGCTTTCTCTTCTTCTTCTTCGGAGGGGGATTTGAAGGGGTTAGGGAGAGAGAGGGAGAGCCAAGAAGACATGATGACAAGAAGATGGAATTCTTTCTGGAATTGAACAAAGGGTAGAGACAGAGAGATGGAAACCTCTTTGGAATTGAACGGATAGAGAGGGAGCGAGGTTGTGTAGTGTGTAGAGAAGGCATCAAACCCCCATCCCGTAATTTGTTTTCCTTTTCATTGCCTGTTTTTGTTTTATTTTTTGCTACGTCAGAAACGATTTGGAGAAGTAACAAAGGAGTGTGGATCGACTTCCCATCTGTTCTTTTGGAAGGTCCAACCAGGGATGGACTCACGCATGCTCTAAACTTGTGGGTGGCTGGGGGTTAGGGTTAGAGCTGCAGAGACAACGCGAGTTCAGGTAGGGTTGCGTCGGGTTGTCAAGGCCGTCGGTTGGGCTAGGGTTGGAAAATTCCAACTCGGTGGGAATCGGGTTGAGCAGATTCAGGCTTTGATGCATATATTTTATAGTGTCGTACATCTGTTCGCCGGATTATTTTCATGTACTAGCCTGTATGAAGGGCCGATTCATGCCACAAGTGGGTCATGCCACCTAGACCTTTATATTACTAGTGAGGCCACCAATCGGGTCCCACTCTCTACATTTTGGGCCATCTAAAGGCCCATTATCACATCATATGTTTGATAACATACTATTATATTTAGCTTGCTTAGTATACCGGATACTATGCCCATTCATATACCCATACACATCATCTTATAAATAATGATTGATTATAGCATACGCCTTTTGGCTTAGATATACTTAAGGGACCAATATACATGACTTGTAGTGTGATTCATATATTATACATTATATATATTATGTTACATTTACTCATGGATACCGAAAACTATTGAGGTTACAGAGCGTCACAAGCTTCCCTGGGTGAAAGTTTATAAACCCTATGATACCAGTAGGATGCTCTAATGTCTAGACGGAGTGGATTTATGAACGCACGAAGGCTGCAACCGGTAGGCCGCGTCTCTCACTGTGTCGGGGTCGATTGGAAGGGGATATGACCTGACCCGCCCGAGTGCAAAGGGTTGTATACTAGGTTGAGTTTGACCAGCTCGTGAAATGGGTTTGCTATCAGCGAGGCGAGTGGGTTTTGACATGTCACTGACGAGGCGGATGGTGAGGTCTTTTCCACTCGTTTGGTCTTACTCACAATAGGCAGCAACTAGTGTCAAAAGTGTACTCGACCTCGGTGATGTTCCAATTGAACCATTCTGATATGTGGATTAGTTGAGGATTGACATACTTACGTTGCATCTCTAGCATATGACACTCGGCCATGCGAACCCTTGCATTGCATAATGTTGGTATAACTAATGGCATTCATAGACTTAGCAGCTTAGCCCTCCATCATTTCCACTTACTCTGACATTGATATCATTGTCATATGCATTGCGCACATACACACGCACTCTACTGAACTTCATAAGAGGCTTATGCACATTTGTTTACGCTACAGGTTATGCTAGGGCATATTAGCAACGTTGAACCCAGAGTGTGTGCCTTATCTTTTGGACTTTTGTTACATGTTGTATTTTCCTTTTTCCAGTACTGTACTCCAATAAATTATTATAGTGGATATGTGATGATATTTTTTATTTTTGTACACTTATAATTATGATCTTTTAAAAAAAAATCCTGAAAATCCTTCTTGTGAGATCTCAGGATCGAAACCTAGCATATGGGAGATAGGAACCAAAATTGGGATAGTACAGAAGTTGTCGACACTGAATTTGGCGGTCGAAAATTTAGTGAGCCTGATCCCCAAGTTTAGGGTATGATAGAAGTTGGTATTAGAGCATAACTTGGGAATACCTACGAATGACATCACATATTTATTAATGCCCTTAAATTAACTACCATTCACTGCGTGATTGTTACTAAATTAGAATGATTATGAACCCAATCTCAAAAATGTAGAAACTCACCCCAGGCTCTCGTTACAACTTAATCTAAAAAGAGGATCCCCTTTTGCTAGCTTCAAAACTTCTAGATATAGCTCCCTGGCGTGCATTCGAGAGTAACTTAATGCTAAGTGATTCATGTCATTTTCTATAAGAAATGACACATGAGAGAGTTGTTGATAGGCCACCATCTAGAGCAAGTACATCCCAGCCGACCCCAGCTCTAATTATGACTGTTGATCAGTTACAGCAGATGATGCATGTCATGGCCTCTATGGTAGAGTGCCAGGAGAGGAGGTCAGCCGATGTACCTACCCTGTCCGAGCGAGATTGCACCCATTCTTTATTAAGGGATTTCAAGCAAATGGATCCCCTGCATTTTTAGAGCGAGCCAGACCCAGTGGCGGCAGAGAGGTGGAGATCTGAGGTACAGAAGATCTTCACTACGATGTTGTTAGAACTGAAAATACAATAATGACATTTTTTTGTGTATTGTTGCTCTAGGGATCTGAGTAATGGAAATATTCATTGACAATCACAAGCATTCACAAAAAGATACACAAGAAAAGATATTGCAGGGCGAATTTTATTCTAGAGATTCTGAGATCTTGTACATTCCAGGTCGTGATCTAGCACGAGCCCTTAATTACATCGAATGATCGATAACCCTTGATTAAAAGGCAGAAGACTAGTCAGCGGGGACTATGGTCTTAGAGTTTGTGGTCGTGGAGACCTGTATTTGTTTTCTTATGGACTGAACCATCTTTGTATTGGTCAGATGTTTATGTCCCATGTTTTGGCCGGAGATTCGGGCAGAAACTGTCAATTTTTTTAACTGAGATGGTACGACTCTAGGCCTGTAGCTGTCATGTTTGGACAAGCGACATTGGGAAGACCGGTCCGCAATTGTATGTACCTAAGCAGCCCAACCGACGGATGCCATTTGGATGGGTAGGGCATCTACCGTTGTGTTGTAGCAATTCATAGCAATTACTTTATGAAGGATTGAAACTCTTTGATATGGTTTATTGTGATAACTATAATCCCATTTATCTACCTTTCGACCCTAATCGAGTCATATCTTGCAATACATATGGATAATGATGTATTTGTATAATTCTGGATGCTGGCGATTTCTTTCTGATAAGTTATTTCACTCATCGTGTTGAATCAGGTCAAACTTTGAAGACGTGCGATTCTGCTCATTTAGAGATCCTGGAATGATTATTTGACCATTATGTTGCGTCTACAACGCTCAAAATACCCGAAATAGGCTCAAACGGGGCCTGAAAACACATAAAATTGAATCCGATGCACTCGTAAACATTTCCTGTAATTAGCTGATTTTTTTGGGTGCGTGGGACCTAATTTATGGGTGCATGGGATGTCAACGCACCCTTAAATTAGTTGTCTAATTTTTTTTTAAATTTACGGATGCGCGGGACAATTTTCGAGTGCATAGGAGTCCAATGCATCTTGAAATTACTTGTCTGATTTTTGTTGAATTTATAGATGCATGGGACAATTTTCGGGTGTGTGGGACTCCAATGCATCCTAAAAATACTTGTCTGATTATGTCAAATTTATGGATGCGTCAGACTATTTTATGGACGCTTTAGACCATTTTACGGATGCATCGAACTTCGATGCATCTTGAGGTTATTTGCTGAATTTGTGGGTGCGTTACCACGCTTGCATTTTTGTGGAATTCGGACCTGCGGTGATCTGGTTGGAGTAGTTTTTCGATGGAAAATGCCGTTGATCGGAAAGGAATTTCGGTAACCGGAAAAGTTTTTCGGCGGTCGGAAAGGGATTCCGGCGATAAATCCCAATTACCCAGGAGATAATAACTCTCTCTCTCTCTCTCTCTCTCTTAATCTATACAAATGAATAGTGAAAAGGAGTATTTATACCCAAAAATATCGAAAATCAACCAATAAGAGGTTGCCACATATGACGCACCCCGAAAGGCCTTCGAAGCACCCCAAAAATAGGTGTGTGGGGGCTCCGACGCACCCCGAAATGATGTTATGAAATATGCTGATTTTTTGTATGCATCGATTTATTTTTCGGGTGCGTCGAGCTATTTTTCGAGTGCGTGGGAGTCCAATGCATTCAAAAAAGATTTTCTGATTCCTGGTGAATTTATGGGTGCGTCGAGCTATTTTATGAACGCGTCAGAGGTATTTTACGGATGCGTCAAAGTCTAAATCATCCTGAATTTGAAGTTTTGGATTTACTGAATTTATGGACGCGTCGGAGGTATTTTTCTGATGCGTCAAGCTATTTTGCAGATGCGTCAGAGGTAAAATACATCCTGAAATGTTTATTGAATTTTCATGAATAAGGGTGCGTCAAGCGTAATAAATGGGTGCGTTGACATACTTATTGTCTGCGTAAATTGAATTTTGTAAAATGAAGGGTTTGCGAGACCTGTTTTTTGGCGAATAGTCATGCACTGCTTATTATAATTCATAATGAAGGTGTCCGCTTGATTTTGGACAGTTCGGTGATTTGTAGGGCTCGCCGGAGAAAAATGGCAAGTACCGGATCTTTTGCAAATCCCAATATTTAGGTGCGTTGGATGGTATTTTGTGAAATTTTCTCGAAGTACGTGTGCATTTCATTTATTTCAGAAGATACCAACTTTTAGGACCCCAATAGATGCCCCTTTGGTGCGTTGTGGTGGATGCGTGACAATTCAACGTAACGCATCGGATTTCCAGGTCCTCACTACAAATAGGTGAGATAACTTGATTTTCATTCATTTCTCGCTCTTTACTGTGCATTCGTTCTGCCTTTGATGCACCCAAATATTCACCAACGCACCCCTTTATTGTCTCCAACGCACCCTTTTATTGTCGCCCACACCCTTTAATTCAGGTGATGGGATTTTCTGGCTACGTCAAGCTTGACGCACCCAAATAAGGACTTGGTGAAATCGTGTATTTCAAGTATTGGAACTTGGCTGATTTGTGGCATTTAAAGGATGCGTCAAGCCTTAACGCACCCCTCGTCACAAGTTAGGAAAACCCTTGGATTTTAAAGATGTGTTGAGCCTGACGCACCCTTGGTCAAAACTTAGGGAAATGTTGGATTTTTTGGGGGTGTGTGGACCCTCGCCTTTCCGTGCTCCCGAACGTTCTCCCTTTCCTTTCGGAAAAGAAGAAGAGGTGCGTGCGCACGAATCGTCGTTTGTGCCACTGGCTTGCCTCGTTCTTGAGGGCTTGGTTTGGTTGTCGTGTTAATCTGGATGTGTTTGGATGAGTTTATGTAAGACCAGAGTCGCCACTAGCCAGTTACTTCGAATCTACAGTCGGCTAGACCCCGTAGAAACGTTAGAGAAGGGAATCCGAAGATTTCTTCATCTAAAATGACTCCTTTTGATTTGCGGCCAGAGATTCGAGGTAAGGGATCATGGTTACAGGGTGAGAAGAGGTTAAGCACCCCACGCACTGCCCGTTCCGAAGTACGGTCTTTACTTCACAGAATCGAACTAATACTTGAAATCTGATTTAATCCTCGTACATTCTCATAGATGACATGACGCATGAATACAGGTCTGAATAGTAAGAGTTTCTGATGGGCAGGTTTCTATTAACAGGCAAGCCCAGAGCATACGCTCGAACTGACAGGTGCTTTATGCGGAATGCATGCTGTGTGTTTGAATGATCAAAGTACTTGTAGTGACTGATGCATGAATGTAGGTCTGAACAGTAAGAGCTTCTGATGGGCAGGTTTCCATTAACAGGCAAGCCCAGAGCATACGCTTGAACTGACAGGTGCTTTATGCGGGATGCATGCTGTGTGTTTGAATAATCAAAGTGCTTGTAGTGAAGCAGGGGGGTTGGAAGAAAAGTAAATGTTGCACTTATGCTAGATGCGAATGAGATGGTGCTGATGAAAGAATAGCTGGATGGACGGAGGTATCGCAAGGGTCTGCTTCGAGTCGCTGGATTAAGACTTGGGTGGCTTGGAGACTTGGACCAGGGTCAGGCTGGGCTGGACCAGGGCTAGGCTCTTCTCACTCGGGCTCTCCTTGGTGGAGGAATGGGTTAAATGGATGGAGAGGTTCTCGGGACAGATGGATCGCACTCGGGCTTGAGGGCTTGTGAAATGAGAAGGGGAGGGGGGTATTTATAGCAGCGGGGAGTGGCAGAACCCGTAATTATTTTTGGGCGGCACTAATTTGCTTCGGGTTCGGAGTGTACAACCTCCGAACCTAAAGCAGCATTTTCTTAGCTTTGGGGTTCGAGATTGCTCCGAGGCTGCGGTTTGGAACTCGGTGAGTTGACTGGGTTTAAGAGATGGGTTGACACGGTGAGTTGACTCGATGGGTTGACTCAGCGGGTTGACTCGGTGATTTGACTTAGCGGGTTGACTCGTCGAGTTTGACCTTTTTTTGGAGATTTTTTGACTGGTTTTTCTTATGGGGGATTTTTTGGGCTGATGTTTAGGGGTGAGTTGACTGGGTTCAGGCTTAAGTTGGGCTATGGATTGGGGCTTACAAGGATGAGTTTGGCTGAGTTTGGACATGAGATTTGGGGGTACAGTCCTCCATTCATTCAGCTACCTCTACCAACATTGTAGCCGAAGGTGGGGTGTTTACAGATGCCCCTCTTTGGCAGAGGTTGCGGGCAACCAAATGCCAAAGCAAGTGGACACCCCACTTCTGACCCAGTCATTCATAGATCATGGTCTGAAATCTTTGCTTGCCTTTGCATCTGTGTCAGTTGATTGTCTGAAAATTGATCACTCGCACATACCGCAGGGAGTTTGGGGAAAACATTGCGATTGTCCCTGCAATACGCTGCAACCTGGGTACCCAATCGCAACCCTTCCATTCCCGATCAGTACTAACATCGGAAAGGTACAGCAGAGCCTCTGCGTCATAGTCTTACGAGGTTACTGACCTGGAGATTGATTGTTTGATGTTTTCCCGGATCACTCTAGGAGTACTTGTTTCGCTTGACTGTCAAAGTGGTTAGCTGCCCTGCGTCATGTAGTCTTATGGGAGTCCACTACGCCGACTTGAAATCAGTCAAGGTACTTCAGGCATCCACGCCTAGGTGCGGGTGGACTTTTTTCACCCGATCCGCTGGTTTTAATGCTTGGTTTGCAATTCATTCCTTCCTAGATTGTGGTCTGGAATCTTTGTTGTCCTTTGTATCTGAGTCAGTTGATTGTTTAGAGATTGATAACTCGCACATACTGCGGGAGTTTGGAGAAAACGTTGCGATTGTCCCTGCAATGCACTGCAAACTGGGTACCCAATCGCAACCCTTCCATTCCCGATCGATACTAACATCGGAAAGGTACAACAGAGCCTCTGCGTCATATTATGAGGTTATTGACCCTGAGATTAATTGTGTGATATTTTCCCGGATCACTCCAGGTGTACTTATTCGTTTGACTGTCAAAGTGGTTAGCTACCCTACGTCATGTAGTCTTACGGGAGTCCACTACGCCGACTTGGAATCAATCAAGGTACTTCAGGCATCCACGCCTAGGTATGTGCGGGTGAACTCTTTCCACCCAACCTACTGATTTTGATACTTGGGTTACAATTCATCGTTTCCACCTGTTCAAATGGTTTCTTTGACCGAGCCTTTTAGTTTTCATCTTTTCGTATCTTGGCATGTGGTACGATCGCACTGACACTAGAGTTCAGTTCGACCGTACTTTGAGTGCATTGGATTCGATGGTCTCTGGGGAAACTACGAGACATCGGATCTTATTTAATTTTTGCGTCGACTCCTACCCAGAGATATGGAAGATCTCTCGGTGTTGGAGATCGAACGCTCTACTGGAAAAATATTTTTGGATTTTGAAAAGGTCCCCACTCTGGGGAGTGATACTCCGTGGGGTTTTTATTTGCAAATAGGAAAATATGTTTTTTAGATTTTTGAAAAGATACCCACTTTGGGGAGTGATACTCCGTGGGGTTTTTATTTGCAAATAAGAATTTTTTTTTGTCGTTTTGAAAAGGAAATCTGGCTTGCGCGTGCCTCCACTAGGGATGCCCGTGGGGTCTTTGGCTAACCGACTTTTATTTTGAAAGCAGGTAAACATGATGATTGATGCAATGGATGCTGATGCATAGAGATGCATATTTGATGATGGATGCATGGTTTGGCTCATTCTCTTTCAGTTTAATGATTTTGCTTTTGCTGGGTATGTAGAGAACTATTAAGCTTATTGCTTGCGGGGTTATGCTCCCCTGGAGATTTTCTTTTCAATGCGGATGTTTGGTCAGCGGGTTGGTCAAGATCCCAACCCGTGGTTGATCAGGTCCATCGTCCCAAGATGCTGCTTCTTTGCTAATGGGAATGGATGATGGATGTTACCAGACTTCAAGATGTTCTTCTGTGAATGGATGTGATTGGGACGGTGCTTAGTCGCCAGTTTTGGTCAAGATTCCAATTTGTGGGCGATCGGATCCGTCATCCCAAACTATGAAGTGAGTGAGCGGAGTTCGAGACAAGTGCAATGCTGGGGATATTGACATTTTTTGTGGTTTTTGCAAATGTGTGGTCTGAATCTTTACCCGAGTAGTCAGGATGGAGATTGGTTATTGAAAACAAAGGAAATATTTTTGTGATTTTGAAAATATTTTGTCCGAGTAAAGATCGGTATTATTGAAAGCAAGGAAAATATTTTGTGATTTTTGAAATATTTTGTTTGAAAGCAAGAGAAATATTTTTATGATTTTTGAAACTATTTTGTTTAAAAGCAAGAGAAATATTTTTGTGATTTTTGAAAGATGACTTTGCAAATGTTTTGGTATTTTCTGATTTTTCTAAAACGCAGGGAAAGGTATGGAATTTTCATCCATTTCCAGCTTCTATTGCTGGTAAGGCACTCGATCCATTTTACGTTAGCGAGCAAGACGAATCTCACACAGTTAAGTGCCGTAGTTTTACATCTTCGGATGAGGAGATTTTGAGGGTTTTTAGTCAACACACCCACAAAGTTGCATGTTCCTCATGTGCAATGCACATAGATCACGTATCGTTCGACAGACTCCTTCGGCCACAAAATGAGCCACATCCTCACATTTCCCTTTGTCAATCCAGTTTGGGGCCTTATGCTGCTCACAATTCCGTAAGGGTGCGCTCCACCTCCCAACTGCCTTAATCCCCTTCATGAGTTTTAGGAACAGGGAACATCCGTCAGATTCAACAGCGACTTCTAAATCAAGGTTGTCTATCACGGTGTGTTCAACACGAACAGGATCGCGGGGTTCTACCCGCCTCAGCCCTTACCTATTTTAAAAGATTCCGGACACCTGTACGATCAAGTGTCAGCCACGTACAGAATAGGTTGGGAAAGAAAGCCCCCGAGAAGTTAATCCTAGTGTAGTTTTAGGTCTTCGGACCGCTGGGGATAAATTTGTGCAGTTGAAATTGATGATGATTTTTTTTTTTTGGAAAAGTTTCAGACTTTAACTCGAGTGATCGAGATTGACATTGGTTTTTATGGAAAGCTTAAAATCTTTTTGGTATTTTTGAAATGATCTGGGTTATCGAACCTTGATCCGAGCGGTTGAGGCCGATGCCAGTTTTTTTTTGAAAGCAAGAAAAGTCCCCCGAGAAATTAATCCCAATGTAGTTTAAGGTCTTCGGACAAAAAATATGTACAGGCTGAAAATACATTCTTTTTGTGATTTTTCGAAATATTCCAGGCTGTTAAATCCCAATTTGAGCGATCAAGATTAACACTGGTTTTTATTGGAAATCTCTCGGGATCTAGGTCCCGACGTAATTTAAGGTCTTTGGACCAAAACTTTGCAAGCAAGGGATGAAAATGCATATATATATATATATATATATATATATATATATATATATATATATATATAGTTTTTAGAAAAATGTCCGGAGTCATCTGATCTTGATGTGAACAAACAAGACCAACACCGATTTTTATTAAAAATCACTCGGGATCTTGATCCCGACGTAGTTTACAGTCTTCGGACTCGAAAAAACTTTGTGAAGGCGATGCTGGAAATACACTTTTTTTTATTTTTAGAAAAAGGTCCAGAGTCATCAGATCTTGATTCGAACGATCAAGACCGATGTCGGTTTTTATTGAAAATCCCTCGGGATCTTGATCCTAACGTAGTTTAAGGTCTTCAGACCCAAAACTGTACAAAATAGGGCAAAAATATTTTTTTTTGTTTTTGGAAAATGTCTGGAGTCGTCTGATCTTGATGTGAGTAAACAAGACCGACGCCGATTTTTATTAAAAATCACTCGGGATCTTGATCCCAACATAGTTTAAGGTCTTCGGACCCGAAAAAACTTATGAGCGAGACTGGTAATACATTCTTTTGTGATTTTTGGAAAATGTCCGGTGTCGTCGGATCTTGATTCGGACGATTAAGACTGCTACCGGTTTTTATTGAAAATCTCTCGGGATGTCGATCCAACGTAGTTTAAGGTCTTCGGACCCAAAAAAATTTGTGAAGTAGGTAGTAATCAAGGTTGAAATTTTCGGGGATCCTTCTTAGAATGGTTCAGATCATCAGGCCATGACTTTGGATGGTTGAGATCACTGTTTGACCAAGTCAGTTCTTTTTCTTTTTCTTGAAAATTCCATGGGGCTTTTTCCACATCATCAAGCCAACTTCTCCCAAATTTCTCACAAGAAGAGATTTTGGTGAGATTCCTTACTTTTTCTCATCCTTCTCTTCCATCACTTCATTCTTATATGGAGGTACAAGATTCACTTGCAACCACCCTTCCCAAGGAGGAGTTCTTCCCAAGGAGAGAGGGTGAGGGGTCGTTTCAACTAGGTGGGAGGACGGACGGCCCCCTGGGTGTCGCCCAAGCCGTCTCTGCCCAGTGGTCTTTCCAGTGGGTCGGGTAAAGGGGTGCCCTCCCATTTTCTATATAACGTGGGGCACCCTTGGCCCCTTCAACGTGCAATCTCTCTCTTCTCTTTCTCATACTCTCTCTTTCTTGAATTTTTTCTCTTTCTTTTGGTGGTCTCTTGCCCTTTTCAAGTGGTGGGCGTTAGTGAAGCTTTGGGACAGCAAGGTGGTCCCCCTTTGGTGAGTGGTGAAGGTATGAACCACTCCCTTTTCTTTCTTGTCCTTTTTCTTCTTCATTATCTCTTCTCATGTTTCTTTTCTTTTCTCCATGTAGATATTCCAAGGGAGTCAAGGTGGGCCCAAGTCTTTTTGGCCTTTTCTTCATCTCCAATCTCTTCTCAAGGTGGTGCATGGAGAGGAACATTGCAAGCTTCCATTTCATCTTTCTTTTCTTCTTTCACACTCCCTTCATGTGTATGTAAAGGGTAATTTTGCCATATCCATCAAGTGTGCATGGCAAAATATCCTATCTTTTCTCATGGGAGTTGGGCCACTTTTCATGTGTATCAAATGGGCTCAAAGTGAAGTCATGGCCCTTGGTGTATTTGATGGGCCCAACACTTCATTTTGGGTTCCCTCATGCTCTCTTGTCCTTGTCATTTTTCCTTAGAGCTTTCTTTTCTTTTCCATCTTCTTTTCAAGGTTTGGGCCCATGAGATTGGTAGGACCCACCTCAAGTTTTGGGCTCATAGTGCTCATTTTGGATGGCCCCATCTTTCTTCACATGTGTATGGACAAAGGTGGCTATCCCATTCTTCACTTGGATCTCAAGTGGGCTAGATTTCTTAGTTGGGCCTTTATGGTCAAGTGGCCCAAATCTCCCACCATCTCTTGATTATGATGTACATCCTTATGCACAAAGTGTGGTGGGCTCCTTGGAGTTGTTCCATATAGATGGGCTTTTGGTCACTCTTTGAAACTTGTGAATTCCTTTTAGCCATGTGTGCACCACTACACTTTGTGTATGTAGGATTCTTTCCTTTCATGCTTTTTTCTTTGGATAAATGGAGGACTTGAGTTACTTGATCATCTACAAGTCCCATGAGTGAGTTGTTTCAACAATCTCACTAAGTTCAAATGGTTTTCCCATGTTGTGGGAAAGTGGATCTCAAGAGCTTCCTTTAATGTTCCCACACTCAAATGGATGACTCTTCTTCAAGTGAGCTATCCATGCAACCATAGCTCCTAGAACTTATCTTGGGGTGCTTGGTGAGTCATCCACCATCATTCTCAAAGATGAGTGATTTTTTGTGGGAAAGAATGATACCCATAAGTTGCCCAATTTTGTCCCACGCTTTAGGGCCTTTTGGATTTTGATTTTCAAGTAGGCTATGTATATCATTCTTAGCCATTTTTCATGATGGTTGGGTGGCTCATCAAGCCATGCCCTCTTGTGCTCAAATGGTCCCCTTTTTTTGTAAATCAATTGGTGCACATAAGTTGCCCAACCATGTCCTTGCATGGACATTTCCAACTTTGGTTCTTTCATGTGGGCTATGTGCATCAAAATTATTTACCATTAGCTTCTTTGATTCATATGTTTGTGGGTAGACCACCATGTTGTATTCTCATGGTCAAAACTTTCATCAAGATGATGCACATAGGGTTGCCCATGGTTAGCCTATGAATGGGTCCTCATGTTTCTTCAAGTGGGCTATGTGCTCCTTTCCATCCATTGAGGTGGGGCACTTGAGTTGCTATTGGGGACCCATTTCCTTTCTATTCCCCACTTGTCCATGTACATATGTAAAAAGATGGGAATATCCTAGATGATGACCTTGGTAGGGAAAGTGAACCGAACCTTGGTCACGCATGGACTTTAAAAAGGGTTTTCTCATGTGAAGTTGGATTCGTATCCCTTTGATCTCATGGCACTTGAGCACATTTGTTGTCCAAAATGTGTCCTTGGATGATGGACTTTCCTTACCTAGGTCATGGCATGCAACTTTCTTCAAGGTGGGCCTTGCCTTCTTCGATGGGGCCAACACTCATCCTAGGCAACACATGGACTTAGACATAGGATTTTGCATTTGAATGCGAGTCCAAATCCAAGGGTTTCCTAGATAATGATTTGGATTTTGACGGGTAAAGAATAGAGACTCACCTTGCCAAGCTTGTAGGATTCGAAGGCGGATGGTACAAGAGGACGACGGGTGATTGATGAGGATGATCCGGCCTTCATTATTCGTCGAGGGGCTCATATGTGTTCCTTGGCTAAGGAGCACCAACCTCTTCCCTCCATCAAGGGTCGAGGTACCAGAGATCTTTGGGATGACTGGGTGAAACACCCACAGCCTTTGCTTGAACGAGTTTTGGCTGATACCCCTTTTGCTGGCCTCCTTACCTTGCGCTTCCATAACAACAACGCCAACCGCATGTTGCTTGCGGCTCTTTGTGAGAGGTGGTGGGATGAGACCCATACCTTTCAACTCCCTTGTGGCGAGTGAGGAATAACTCCCCTGGACATATATATGCAAATTGGTTTTCCATTTCATGGGGCAGTTGTTCCCCACGTCGGCTCTCTTGCTCTCGTCACTTCCACTGACTAGCTACGGCTTGTGGGTGACGTCTCACCTGAGGATGAATTCCAGGGCCACCAAGTAAAATTGCGATGGTTCTACAACACCTTCGCTACCGTCACCCCTACTACCAAGCTAGAGGCCCTCCACAAAGCACGGGCCATGATTGCTTACGCCTTCGGGTCCTTCCTTTTCTGTCACGCGAACGAGAGGATTAATTCTAAATTTCTTCGTTTGGTTGAGGATCTTTACCATCCATACAATTAGAACGGGGCTATCTTGACTCATGTTTTCTTGGGTTTGGATAAGACCTCTCGGAATAGCCGGTCCTTCACAGGTTTCTGGCCTGTCGTAGAGGTATTCTTTTTAACCTTCCCTGGAGACATTTGTCTTCTTTCTTTCTCTGATCGTTATGTGTGCCCTTGCCCAGACTTGCTTTTATGACCATTTTGTTCATCTCGCGCCGAGGATACGAGATGATGTTGAGCCATCTTTGTACCGTTACATGCACTGGCATCAGCAAAATCATCAACGGAACTCTCGAGTATCTGGGGATAACTGGCGTGCTGACATAGACGGACTAACCATCGAGGACGTAAGTATCTTGTTTTCCTTATCCCTCGTGCTGCTCTGTGGCTGATTGTGATGACCTCATTTGCTGTAGTTTGCACGAATGCCATACGCCAACTTTCCTCTCTACTATACCCCTCAGCGTGTGGAGGCATATGATTCTTCATGCCTCCGGATCATGCTTTCTGACGCTGAATCATTTTAGTGGTATTTGGGTGAGAGGCTGCTTCGACAGATTACTGGGGTGGCTCGAGTCCCTTGTTTCGCACCTCCTCCGGTTGCTCAGATCCCAGCTGATGAGATGGCCGATGCTCTTGTGGGCCAGCCTGGGTTTCGCTTCACGATCCCGGATCGTGACTATGACGAGTGGTACTTGCTGTATGGACAGGGGCCTCTGCTTCCTCCGCTCTATGTTCCAGGGGGTCGTCGCAGATATGCTGGCGGATCGGTGACAGCTCCTCTGATGGACCTTCATCGTCGGGAGCGAGATGAGAGGAGGGATGATGACGATTATGTTGGTGACCTGTAGCCTGCTTCTGTAGTCAGCTTTGTATGGCCTTCCTTGCCTTGTAAAACCCTTTTGCTTTTATCTTTCTAATGTATCAAGACTTTTTGAATGAATATACAACTTCAATTTATCTCGAATTTCTTGATGATGCCTAGATGCTTTGATTCTTGACTCATTCTTTGATGCTTTGTGGAAGATGAGGCTTCTTAATTGCATGGATGATGACTTGAACGGTTCAGATTGCTTGATTTGTCCCTGTGGGCCTTTTTCAGACTTCAGCTTTGCTTTGGAACACCTTTTCTTGATGTTTTGTGAGGCTAAGCAGCTTTCTCATGGCATGGATAATGACTTGAACGGTTCAGATCGCTTTTTTTTAGCCATGTGGGCCCACTTGATGATCAGGTCTTGGATTCTGGTCCTCTTTTTTTACGATCAAACCTTCGATCTAGCTATTTTATGACTCATGTGAACTCTCCCATGGTTTAGATCATGATGATCTAGTCTTTGAATGGCTCAAATCGCTTATGGGCCTCTCTTGATCAGTTTTTCTTCTCTTTAACTTGATCAGGCCCATGTTGGTTGTAATACTTCGTGATTGGACAGGTGGGGTACCTTCCAGATGATTCTGATCATCCTCAAACGAAATCTGGAGTGGATTGGAGCCTTGGGCGGCCCTTAGGGTGCCATTTGCTGACGTGGACTGTCAGCCTCACCTACCAACGACCATGGAGCCAATCCCGCGGAGAGAGAGGGAGCGTGTCCGTACAGGCGGCCTATAGCGGGCTGCCCAAGACTCGTCTCTTGTGCGGCCTGGGCTGGCTCGTGCTAAGACATTCTTCACAGTCCACTGTCCCTGTCCCCACATTCTCTGTACTCTCAGGTTCGATTGCAGTCATGAATCTCCCTTTTGTCTCCTCTTTCCTCCTCCTTTTGTCCTCTTTTTGGTTTGTCCTTTCTCAAGCAATGGATGGTATAGATCTAGGGGCTGTGAGGGCTATCCATGATGGGTCCCACACTTCAGGAAGTGGTGAAGGCTTTAATGATGGTGAAATGCTTTTGATTGATGGTGTAGATGAAGCATTGAATGAGGGCATTGATGGGGATTTAGGGATGGTGGTTGGTGGAGCTTTGAATGGCCCCATTAATGGCAGCCATACTGAAAATTCAGGTTTGAATGGGTCATTGATTATGGGAGAAATGGATGGTATGGATGGGATGATGAGATGGGACATAGGTGAGGCTATGCATCCCTTGAGTGTGGGCCACATGGATGATGTGATTGATGGGGGTGATGGGGCTGTGATGGACATAGATGGGCTGATCTCATGTTTGGATGGTATGGATGGTTCAGATGATACCTTTGATGGTTTGGATGCACTTGATGTTGGCCGAGATGTGCGGCACACTTGCTTGGGTGGACTTGATGTGATCATTGATGATGTCCCCCTGATGCTGGACGGTGTGGATGCCTCGATGATCCCTTTGATTGGTCAGGATGATGATTGGATTCACGACTTCATGTTGGAGAGGGTCGCGGGTCCAGATCTGACCGTTGATTCTTCGGTCAGGGTTGCCGGGACTTTTCTTGATGGTTCAGATGCATTTTTCGGCGGTTAGATCGGTCAGGATGCCACGATGTGCGGTGTAATCTTTGCTGATAGCCCTTTTGATGAAGGGTACCGTCCTTCGCCTGATCGTCAGTCCTTTACGCACTCGATTCATGAGGTGGGCGAATCTTCTCATGCAGCTGAGGTCGTGACAGTTTCAGACAGCGATGCAACTATATCAGACATAGCCGCTACTGGGGATAGGTCAGGGGGTGTTGAGTCTGCAGAGGTTCCAGCTTTTCCTTCTCCTTCGCTCGTTGATCTTCCGATTTTTAATGAGCTGTCATCGATTCCTGGGCCTTTTGTCCGGGATTCCTGCGAGGACTTGTCAGCTGCTTCCTCATCCTTCTTGCTCGCCACGACTGCTTGCTTGGCTTGACAACTTGTCGGCTTATGAGATTCGAGATTTGGAGTCTTATGACTTTGGCAGTCTGATCCATATGGCTAGAGTTGACATTGATTGGAGGATGCTCGGGGCTGCACTGATTGACTGGGTCCCTTCGTTGAACTTGTTTGCGTTCAACGACATGGAGATGGGACCTTCTTTGGAGGAGCTTGCTCGTTTGACCAGTCTTCCTTGGGATTATACTCAGTATTTTTCGCCGAAGACTTTGCCGAAGGCTGCCACACCGCAGAATTGGTTCGGGATCCCTTATCTTGTTCAGCCTGCATCTGCCAGCCAGGATGCTGTGGTGTTCTCCTTGGACATGCTGTATGATCTTTTCTCGGGTCCTCGGAGCGTGGCAGGGTCCTTACTTTCTAGGAATGCACTGATGTTCTGTTTGATAGCTGAGGTGCTATTCTCGGGATGGTCCAGATCTCAGACCCCTTTGCTTTTTGAGGTGATGAGTTGAGTTGTTCGACGGCAGGGGATCATTTCTCTCGTCTTGGCCGAGTTGTTTAATGGGCTGACTGACTGTGCCCTTGGCTGCACTCGTGTCCTTCGCGGCTGCTGTGCATTTCTTCAGGTATCTTTTCTGCACTTCCTTTTTCCTTTTGTCTTTTGGGAATTTCTCTGCTCGAGTTGAACTACTTTTCCTTCTTGTGATCAGGTCTGGCTATGGGAGCGTCTTTCGCTAACTATTCCTGTACCATTTCCTGGCACCCGTCGCCCAGACCTTATGCGACACATCATGGAGTTTCTTCCTCATACGGCTAGGATAAGTGAGCCCTTGTATCGCAGGATGTTCGCTAAACTTCGTGACTGGAGTGTTCGTTGGGAGTCATCTTGGCTTTCACTTCCTCCAGTACTTTGTGATGCGCACCACCTTCCTCTGATGCTGGTAGGCTTTCGATCTTACTTTTCTTATCACCCTATCTGGTTCCTGCGGCAGTTTGGGTATGAGCAGGATGTTCCTCTTTTTGCTTTCACGGGTATTGGGCGTCGAGCACTTCCGTCTAGATTATCTGACTTTAGGACTTGGGTTGATGGATCTTGGGCGAGTTACTTAACTGCTGATTTGCTCGGTCTTGAGCTGCGGACTTTTCCGAAGCCGACTGCCCCATACCAGTACTGGGTTGCTGAGCAGTCTCTGTATCGACACATCCCTTGCTGGCACCAGACTGCCGATGAGGATGAGCAGGATATTCTTGGAGATGCCGGCTCTTCATCTGGTTCATATGAGCCCTTTGAGGAGCGCCCATTCATCGATCCTGATTTCCTTTTGGCCACTCATGGCCATTTGCTGTCTGAGATCTCTACCCTTCGGTATCATTGTGAGATGATGTCGAGGAGATTGGCTGTCGATCAAAGGTTGTCTGATGAGGAGACAGTGATCCGTATCCTTGAGTGCGATGAGGTACATTACCTACGTATGGAGGTGAGCAGGTTGAGAACGAGGCTATTTCATTATCAGTCAGAGGACTTACCTGATATGGCTGAGGAAGAGGGTAGAGACTGATCGTGTCGGCCATCTGTACATTCCCTTTTGCATGACTGGTGATGATGCATTTTTTGTATTTTTTGAAAAAGATGACATGATATATGTAAAAGAAATATGATGCATTTAATGAAAAAGGAGAAAACTTTTGAAAATCTATTATGCCATGAGTTGTCTTGTGAATGTGTCTGGATTTTGTGTTGGGATATAGGAATCAGAACTGAGGCTTGGCCAATGCTCTGACTGATGTCTTGAGATTGACTTGTGAGATCCCTTTGGTTCCCTAGAGGTGTAGGTAATGGAAACTGCCGCTTCCTGAGGCTTTCAGAGTTTGTAGAGTTCTTTGTTCCTGACTGTACTTCTTCTTGTTCTTGAACTGCAACTGCTTGAACTGATCTGGACTGTCTGATTCCTTAGTACCTGCACTTTTAATTTTTATTTTTCTATTCGAGTCATTTTTGCCTGCAGCGCCCTTTCGAGTTTTCACTACAGCCGACCTTTTTCCGTCGTTTTTGCCCGTAGCGCCCTTTCGGGTTTCACCACGTCCCGGGTATTTGATCTTGCCTGCCCCTTGGCAGCTATGCTGTTTTTACCCTGGCGCCCTTTCGAGTTTTCACCAAGTCCGCTGTATGCCCACTGTTTTTACTCGGAGCGCACTTTCGGGTTTTCACTCCGCCCTCTTTGTTTAGGCACACATCTCTCTTTTTTTTTTTTTTTTTTTTTGGATTTTTAGATAACTGCGGTGGCTAGAGGTCGGGAATCCGTCGTTGTCGGCCGATGGCAGTCTTCCAGCCCTTATCCTAAGTTACGATGACAGAGCTGTTGGTCTTAGCTAAAGACCCTTCTGAGATGGATGGATGGGTGATAGTGTTTCCTTTTGGGTTGGTTTTTCTTGGGTGCCTTGCTTTGGCTTCCCTATTTTTCTTTTTTTTTCTTTTTTCTCTTTTTTTGTGTCTTTTTCTTCTCTCTTTTTCCTTTTGAACCCCCTTATTTGAAACACTTTATTGGTGGACGGAAATGATTTCTCAGAGGTTTTAGCTTTGACCTCTTGACTTCAGCTCTATTAATGTAACTCTTGATAAGGTTAGAATGACT
Source organism: Liriodendron chinense (assembly GCA_003013855.2). Lineage (NCBI taxonomy): Eukaryota > Viridiplantae > Streptophyta > Magnoliopsida > Magnoliales > Magnoliaceae > Liriodendron > Liriodendron chinense. Next base: position 1,638,722 of record ML058389.1, read on the forward strand.
TACCCGTGAAAGATCTTTACTTTGTCGGCGTTGATTGGCTCAGGAAGATCCACCCCTCTTATGCTGGTGAGTCTGAGAGCGCCTCCGGGAAGTACGAGGGTTTGAACTTTCCTCTGGGATCCGGAAGGTGTGACGGTAGAATCTTCTTCATGACCATGTTGCCCACTTTGAAACTTCTTTTTCGGATTCTCTTGTTGTAAGCCCGAGCGACCCTTTTTAGATAACATTGAGAATGACTTAGCGCACGCATGTGCTTCTCATCTGCGAGCTGTAATTGATCGAATCTGGCCCGTTGCCATTCTCCTTCTTCAATTCCGCTTTCTAGTAACACCCGTAGTGACAGTATTTCCACCTCGACTGGTAGAACTGCTTCCATTTTGTAAGTAAGCTTGAAAGGAGTAACGCCCGTAGCAGACCGTACAAACGTTCGATAGGCCCAAAGTGCATATGGGAGCATATCTGACCAATCTCGATAGGTTACGACCATCTTCTCGAGTATCCTGACGATTGTCTTGTTTGCGGCTTCTACCCCACCATTCATCTGAGGACGGTAAGGGCTTGATCGATGACGTTGAATCTTGAATTTACTGAGGAAGTCATCCATCTTCTTGTTGACGAACGGGGTCCCATTATCTGTGATGATAGCATTGGGGATTCCATACCGGCATATGATGTTGTTCTTCATGAATTTGATCACCTGGGATGCTGCAATCGTGGTGTAGGAGGCTGCTTCTACCCACTTGGTGAAGTAGTCGACTGCCACAAGTATATACTCATGACCGTTTGATGCTTTGGGACTAATCTTGCCAATGATGTCGAGTCCCCACATGGAGAAGGGCCAGGGAGTTGTCAGATTGTACTCTGATGAGGGGGCATGAATTTGATTCGCATGCTCCTGACATTTGAAGCATTTTCTGACGTGCTGACAGCAGTCTGTCTCTATAGTGAGCCAATAGTAGCCGAGTCGTAGAATCTTCTTTACCATCATGTGCCCGTTCATGTGTGGGCCACAGATTCCTTCGTGTATTTCTTTCATGATCTTTGCAGCTTCTGTTTCGTCAATGCACCGAAGGAGGACGTGATTATAGGATCGCTTGTACAGAACTTCTCCACTGATGGTGAATTGGCTGGCCAAACGCTGGATGGTTCGGCGATCTGTTGCTATTGCTGACTTCGGATACTCCTGGGTTTCGAGATATTGCTTGATGTCGGCATACCAGGGTTTGTCAGGGACAGCTTCAGCTTCCTCTATTTGTAGGCAGAAAGTAGGTTCATCTTGAGTTTCGACTGTGAGCTCCCATTTTGAGGCTCCTTTCGGGATCTCGAGCATTGATGCGAGTGTAGCGAGTGCATCTGCAAACTGATTCTTAGCTCTGGACATGTATGAGAAGGTGATTTCTTTAAATTCTTCGACCAGATTTTCAAGATACACATGATATGGTATTACCTTCTCATCCTTAGTTTTCCACTCGCCATTGGTCTGATTGATGATAAGCTGTGAGTCTCCAAATGCTCGTAGCTTCTTGACGCCCAAGATTATGGCTTCCCTTAAGCCAGCGATGCATGCTTCGTACTCTGCCATGTTGTTGATGCACTCGAATGCTATGCGCCTTGAGATAGAAATAGGGACATCATCTGGAGAGTAGAGAATTGCTCCAATACCACTCCCTTTAGCATTTGCTGCGCTGTCGAAGAATAACATCCATTTATCTTTCTTCTTCTTTTCTTCACCTTCGATCAGCAAGAGATCTTCATCAGGGAAGAATGTCTTGAGTGGTTAATAATCCGGGAGAGAGTGAGCGGCAAGATGATCGGCGAGTGCCTGCCCCTTGATTGCTTTCTGAGTGACATAGGTGATGTCGAATTTAGACAGGAGCAGCTGCCATTTAGCTATCCTTCTAGTGAGTGCCGGTTTATCGAGCAGGTACTTGAGCGGATCCATATGAGCGAGTAGGAGAATAGGGAACGCAATCATGTATTGACGGAGTCACTGAGTTGCCCAGATTAGGGCGAGGCAAGTCTTCTCGATCGGGGAATACCTAGTCTCGTAGTCGGTGAACTTTCGGCTCAAGTAGTATATTGCTTGTTCCTTCTTCCCGGTCTCGTCATGCTGGCCGAGAACACAGCCAATGGCTTCTGCTGCTACCGAGATGTATAACAATAGTGGTCGTCCGGGAGTAGGCGGCACTAAAACTGGAGGATTCATGAGATATTTCTTGATGCGATTGAGGGTAACTTGGCAATCATCATTCCATTCTTTTAGAATAGTCTTCCGGAGGAGCTTGAATATGGGCTCATAGATAGGTGTGAGTTGTGCGATGAAGCGACTGATGTATTGAATTCTGCCGAGGAAGCCATTAATTTCTTTCTCTGCTAGGAGGGGGCATCTTGATGATTGCTCTGGCTTTGGTCTCGTCGACCCTGATGCCATCCTTGCTCACCATAAAGCCGAGGAGCTTGCCTCCCATTGCACCGAAGACACATTTCTGAGGGTTGAGACGGAGCTTGTACTTTTCTAATTTGTTGAATAATTTCTTCAGATCTTCAAAGGGTCCTTCGATTGTGTGAGATTTGACGATCATATCGTCCACATATACTTCAAGCTCTTTGTTCATCATGTCATGGAATAATGCTGTCATTGCTCGCTGATATGTTGCTCCTGCGTTCTTCAGATCGAATGGCATTACCCTGTAACAGAAAGTTCCCAAGGGAAGTGATAAACGATGTCTTCTCGCGATCTTCGACGGCCATCTTGATCTGATTTGAACCTGAGAACCCGTCCATGAATGAGAAGACCTTGTACCTAGCAGTGTTGTCGACCAGAGTGTCGATATGCGGCAAAGGGAAATCATCTTTAGGACTGGCTTTGTTGAGATCTCAAAAATTAATGTACATTCAAACCTTGCCATCCTTCTTTGGTACTGGTACGATGTTGGTGAGCCATTCAGGGTAGTTGGAGACTACCAAGAATCCCGCATTGTACTGCTTGATGACTTCATCTCAGACTTTCATAGCCCATTCTGGCTTCATTCTTCGAAGTTTCTGCTTCACTGGCTTCATATCCGACTTGGTTGGCAGATGGTGTACAACGACCTCTTCATCGAGCCCCGGCATGTCTTCATATGAGAAAATAAAGTTGGACAATCTTGGAGCTAGGAACTCTATCATTCTCTGCTTCATCTCTGGTGGCAACAATTTTCCAATGCGTACTTCCCTAGGGATCTCAGGTGTCCCTAAGTTTACTATCTCGAAATCATCGGCTACGACATTGACTTTAGATTCGAACTTTTTGAGGAGATCCTCTAGTTCGGGAGCCGGATCACCATCTTCCTCATCCCGAGCTTCGTCCAGACCCATGAGCTCGAAGTCTAATTCGATGTCGAAATCATATGACTCGACTTCAAACTCATGCGACTCTTTAGACGAACTTGGCACATTATTGAATACAGGAAAAGAAATGTTTTTTGGTTTTTGAGAATTTTCTGGAATTGAAATGCTAGATATTTTTGGCTTTTGAATGTTTTTATTTTTTAATTTTTTTGGGTTTTTGAAATTTTCGGGACTATGAACAAGCGGGCATTGCAGACCATGATTGATCCCAGCTTGTCCCAAAGTTCCGCTCGCTGCTCAAACCGGCATTTTTTTTAAAGCCAGAGCCGTCAGATGACTCTCTAGCTGATTCAGAAGTTAGGGGAACAGATGACCATTCAGGACCCCTACACTCCTTCCCTTGGAGAAGTGGGGGTTGATGATTTGGGCGAAGAATCACACTCTGGCCCAATGACCATGATTTCTCGCTGGTCGAGATCTGAGTCATACTCAGTCCCTCCTGGATCACTTACCTCGCATTGTAATTCTTCTGGTTCAACGGCAAAACATGAGTTCGAAATCTGGACATCGGACCAATCCAGGGCTAACCATTTCCCTTTTTTGGTCCAATGGATGGGCTGCTCTTGCCCCTGGCTGATGATTGATGATGTTGATTCTGTAAAGGTGGGCGGGTCGTGCCCCTTGCTGATTGATGTTGGAATGGGCAAGTTGTGCCCTTGGTTGGCTGAAATTGAAGTGGGCAGGTTGTGCCCCTGGTTGGCTGGAATTGAAGTGGGCAGGTTGTGCCCCTGGTTGATTGATGCTGAAGTGGGCAGGTTGTGCCCCTTGTTGAGAGCAGGTATCAGAGTACTTTGATCCTGAAGCTGTTGTATTTGACTTTCTTCTTCGTCTTCATCCTCTTCTTCTTCTTTCGGAGGCTTAGATGGTTCAAGAATCTGGTCCCATCGAATGGGGGGCCACGTGGCCTAAGTTAGGCTCATCGGGAGGCCTTTGTGTAGTGCAGTCGGTTAATTCCCTCTTGGGTCTTTGCAAAGTTCTCCTGGCTTGACGAATTGGATGGGTGAGCACCGAAATTTCTCCCTTCTTTTGTCCTTGAAGATTGCCCTGTACCCGAGTCCCCATTTGCGTTGATTATATACCAACGGCATCTTTCTGGACTTGAAATGATTCTTCATACGATACTTGAGGCTCAGACGTTCTGCTGGTGAAAAGACATGGTCCACCCTTATCGGCTCCGGATTGGCGATAGCGTTCACAGTCTCGAACTCGAAACTATGAAATGGGACGTCTTCTTCAGAGTGCTGGATGTCGATGACAGGGATATCTGGTTCAGTAGCAGCAGCATTAGAAGGAATGATGAGCTCCTTCTCTGCATGGATAGAGATCACTTGATTTCCACAGATGTACTTCACCCTTTGATGCAAAGTTGATGGCACAACTCCAACCGTGTGCAGCCAAGGCCGTCTGAGCAACATGTTGAAAGAGGCTGATATATCCAGAATTTGGAATGTGATGGTGGAGATTTCCGGGCCTATCTGTACCTCTATTCGACTTCCCCTTCCGCTGATCGTCGGGTGTTGTCGAATGCTCTGACGCATATGGTGCTAGGTCAAAATGAGAAGGAATTGATTCCCAAGCATTCCGCAGTCTTGAGCGGGCGGACATTTAAGCTTGAGCCGTTATCGATAAGGACCAGCAGGACACAGAGGTCTTTATATCGTAAGGCTATGTTGAGGTATTGCCCATGATTGCGCCCTTCTGGTGGCAGCTCATTATCGATCAAGGTGATGGCACGTGGAGCCAAGAGTTGTCCGATCATTAACGCTATCATTTCTGGTGCCGTATCGGAGGAGACGTGAGCGTCGCTCAGGGTTTTGGCAAACATTTCTCTATGGATGCGCGATGTGCAGAGTAGCTCCCGTACTGAGATTTGAGCAGGGATTGACTTGAGCTGAGTTGCCACATCATATGCGGCTTCGTTTTTGTTACCGAGACCCGAGAGAGCGCCTTTGGGATCTCCTCTGTTCTGATTATCTCTTCAGATGCAACGCCCATTGGGATTCATGTTTCCTACCTCCGCACATTCCGGATAATGCCACGGGACTTCTTTATAATTTTCCTCTCCTTCGCCTTCTAGGACCATTGGTTCTTGCAACGGTGCCATTGTGGATATCAGATCTTCTTCATATGGAGCTTTTGCCTTGAGGATTACATTGTTACCTGTGCTGAAGGGAAAATATCGAGGCTTGTCTTCATAGATCACATAAGGTTGCGGTCCTGACTTGACCGTTCCTGGAGCGGGAGGCTCCCATGGGATGAATACTGGTTCTCTTGATACGGCAGGGGGTTTCTCTGTTCGTCCCAGGTGTTGTAATGTGATTGACACGCCTCCGGGATTTGCCCCATGCAATCTGATTGGTTCGACTGGAGGAGCCCCTTCCAAGACAATGGGTTCTTGTTGTTGATGAGTGTGATCCCTCCATTGCGGATTGGATCGTTCCTGTGCTCAAATTGACCTTTGCGAGATGACAGGTTCATATGTGGGCTCGATGCATGACTGTGCTCCTTCCAGGATGACAGGCTCCTAGCATGAATGGCTGTAAGGTGCCCCTTGCACAACTGGTACATCATATGGAGGCACTCCTTCGAGTACTAATGGCTCGGTGACTGAAGGAGGAAAGGGGTTTACCCCTTGCAAGATTGGAGGAGGATTCGTTGGCCTATAAGTGTAAGCATGAATGGACTGGATAGGGGAGAAGAAGCGATCGAGACACTCTCCTTCTTCTATGCTGTTGACGGCAGGGCCACGAGACGAACTGGGGTCTGTCGGGTGCTGAGGCAGAGGATTCTGAAGGATATTGGTAGAAGCTGCTGGAGGAGTTCCGAGGATCGAGATGACGATCTTGCGGTTATCAATTAGATCTTGTATGGCGTTCTTTAGAGTCATGCATCGATCAGTGGTGTGGCCACGCCCTTGATGGTAGGCACAATACTCATTTTCTCGGTAGGTTGGAGGCAGAGGATTTGGAGGAGGCCTGGGTGCCATTAGGGTGAGTAACTGCTTTTGCACCAGCATAGCCATGAACTGACTGAGTGGCTGAGTGAGAGGAGTGAATTTCCTAAGCTCCCTGTAATTCTGCCTATTCTGGTATGAGTATTGGCCGTTCCCTCTGAACTGCTGCTGCTGTCGAGGTGGTTGTGGCTGTGGTTGAGGATTTGGTTGTGGCTGATACCGCTGAGGTTGATGTTGAACCTGATTCTGCTGATATTGTTGGTGTCCCTGTGGGGGAGCATATTGATTACCCTGAGCAGTGGTGCTGATGTTGTTTACCTCTGTCGGGCGAGGAGGAGAGCCGCTACGATTTCCATTCCCATACGCGATAGGTCTTCCTTCCACTCTGTTCCTCTTGACTGGAGTGGCTTGATGAGGCCATGAGGAGATTGTCCCAGCACGGATTCCTACTTTGACTTACTCTCCAGCACGGATCAATTGTAAGAAATTCACGTATGGATGCGAGATGAGATATCCATATATGCCTGGATATGTTGAGTGAACAATCATGGAGATTTGTTCTTCATCGTCGATAGGTGTCCACATTCTAGCTGCCATAGCTCGCCAACGTCCCACATAAGCTGATAACGTTTCATCACTCCTTTCCCGAGAGCCGCGAGGTCGGCTCTTCTAGGTGCCATGTTGAGATTATATGCGAATCTGTCGACGAAAACCTGGGAAAGTTGTTCCCAAGTCCTAATATGGTGGCAGTCCAATGATGTGTACTAGTCTAGGGCATTGCCCTTTAGAGATTTTTGGAACAAGCGAATGAGGGCCCCTTCATTTCCTGAGATTGCACTCAGCTCTCCACAGAAGGCCTTGAGATGTTCTGTGGGATAACCGCTGCCGTCATATCTTTTGAATTTTGGTACCTCAAAGTTTTGAGGTATCTGAGCATCTGGAAAAGGACACAAGTCTCTGAACTTGGTCGAAGGTAGATCGATTCCTTGTTGTCACTGAAGCTGATTTTGTAAGATCTGGAACTGCTCCCGCAACTCGTCCAGTTCTGGGTGATCTGTTCGAACGATTGGTGCCTCTCGGAGTAAGGCACGTTCTTCTTCGGCATAGTGGTCGATGTCGTCGACCTTATGGGCTTGTTGAAAAGCAACGGCGGGTTGCTGAAATTGATTTGATGATTGAACTGGATTCTGATGAACTTGTTCTTGAAAAGATTGTAACTGAACTGGAGACTGTACTGAAGGTTGAACTGGAACTTACTGGAAATTAACTGGAGATTGCTGAATTGAAGATTGCTGGAAATTAACTGGAGTTTGCTGAATTGAAGATTGCTGGAAATTAACTGGAGTCCCATCGGCGGGGATGTGCTGGAATTAAATAGTGCTCCTGCTTGTAGGAGGCTGAGATGCTGGGAAGTGACCCCTTTGTTGGGTATTCGCCATTGTTCCGCTGATTGATGTGGGCTTGACACTGACCCCCATTGTGGGCATTCGCTAGTGCTGTCCCTGCTGCTGGAAATTGAATTGAAATCCCATCGGCAGGGATGTGCAGAAATTGAGTAAAAGTCCCTTCGGCGAGGACATGCTGAGAAAGAAAAAGGGTCCCATCGGCAGGGACATGCCGAAATCTACTGAGATTGTTGTTTGCAAGATTGACTGGAAGCTGACTGGAAGTTCCTGTGACAAGAACGCTCTGAAACGGCCTTGTTGCCATGGGAAGGTACTGAGGAGGATGCCCCATAGCGAAGGGCTGAGATGGTTGTTATCGGTAGTCTAGGGCAGACTCCGATGGTTGTGCTTGATTCGAACTAGAGGCCGGAGGAACCCGGCATGGCTGTTGAGGTTGCCGAATTGGGCTAACTTGATTGTTGGCGGCTGCGGTAGTTTGTGCTTGCATGAATTGCAAGAGCATTTCTTGCATTGCTCTCATCCCTTGTGCCAATTCTTGCATAATTGGCGTATTCTCAATTAGCTGTTGCGCTGGAGGTTGCGCTTCGGTCATTTCAAGAGCAGGGAAGAGGTGAGTTTCCTCTTCATGGTCGGACATGGCTTGCTGAGCCCGAGTGCGGATTATGCTGCGGAAGGGAAGTTGATTCCGAACACGTTGAGCTCGAGGAGGCGCAATGGTGAGGACTATACTCTACTCTTTTTTGGGTCTTGGGATTTTTTATTTTTTTTGTTTTGGGTAGAATGTTATGCAGATGAGACTGTATGAGGACTAATAACTTTCAAGTATAGGAAGGATTTCATTTTTCAAGTCGGATCACGACTAGTGGGACTAACATATCCCCAGTGGAGTTGCCATTCTGTGGATCCTCTCCTTTCCGCGCTCCCGAACGTTCATCCTTTCCTTTCGGAAAAGAAGAAGAGGTGCGTGTGCGCGAATCGCCGTTTGTGCCACTGGCTTGCCTCGTTCTCAAGGGCTTTGTTTGGTTGTCGTGTTAAGCTGGATGTGTTTGGATGAGTTTATGTAAGACCAGAGTCGCCACTAGCCAGTTACTTCGAATCTACAGTTGGCTAGACCTCGTAGAAACGTTAGAGAAGGGAATCCGAAGATTTCTTCCTCTAAAATGACTCCTTTTGATTTGCGGCTAGAGATTCGAGGTAAGGGATCACGGTTTCAGGGTGAGAAGAGGTTAAGCACCCCACGTACTGCCCGTACCGAAGTACGGTCTTTACTTCACAGAATCAAACTAATACTTGAAAGTCTAATTTAATCCCCGTACATTCTCATAGATGATATGATGCATGAATGCAGGTCCGAACAGTAAGAGTTTCTGATGGGCAGGTTTCCATTAACAAGCAAGCCCAAAGCATACGCTCGAACTGACAGGTGCTTTATGCAGAATGCATGTTGTGTGTTTGAATGATCAAAGTACTTGTAGTGACTGATGCATGAATGTAGGTCTGAACAGTAAGAGTTTCTGATGGGCAGGTTTCCATTAACAGGCAAGCCCAGAGCATACGCTCGAACTGACAGGTGCTTTATGCGGGATGCCTGCTGTGTGTTTGAATAATCAAAGTGCTTGTAGTGAAGCAGGGGGGTTGGAAGAAAAGTAAATGTTACACTTATGCTAGATGCGAATGAGATGGTGTTGATGAAAGAATAGTTGGATGGACGGAGGTATCGCAAGGGTCTGCTTCGAGTGGCTGGATCAAGACTTGGGTGGCTTAGGAGACTTGGACCAGGGTCAGGCTAGGCTGGACCAGGGCTAGGCTCTTCTCACTCGGGCTCTCCTTGGTGGAGGAATGGGCTAAATGGATGGAGAGGGACTCGGGACGGACGGATCGCACTCGGGCTTGAGGGCTTGTGAAATGAGAAGGGGAGGGGGGTATTTATAGCAGCGGAGAGTGGCAGAACCCGTAATTATTTTTGGGCGGCACCCTGGGGGCTGCCCGTACGGTCAATTTGCTTCGGGTTCGGAGTGTACGACCTCCGAACCTGAAGCAACATTTTCTTAAATTTGGGGTTCGAGCTTGCTCCAAGGCTGCGGTTTGGAACTCGGTGAGTTGACTGGGTTTAAGAGATGGGTTTACACAGTGAGTTGACTCGATGGGTTGACTAAGCGGGTTGACTCGGTGATTTGACTCAGCGGGTTGACTCGCCGAGTTTGACTTTTTTTTTGGATTTTTGACTGTTTTATCTTATGGGGGGTTTTTTGGGCTGATGTTTAGGGGTGAGTTGACTGGGTTCAGGCTTGAGTTGGGCTATGGATTGGGGCTTACAAGGGTGAGTTTGGCTGAGTTTGGACATGGGATTTGGGGGTACGGTCCTCCATTCATTCAGCTACCTCTACCAACATTGTAGCCGAAGGTGGGGTGTCTACAGGGTGTTGGAAGATTGATGAATTTACGGGTGCGTCGAGCCTGACGCACCCAACTATAAGACTTGGGCATTTCATTCCTTTTTCGAGCGCGTCGAGTCTGACGCTCCCAGATATTCAAGTTAAGTGAATTTCAGGATTTTGAGGGTGCGTTGGGTTTGATGCACCTAAATTTTTGGACTTGGAGAAAATTGCCATTTTGATAGTTTTTTAGGGTGCGTCAGGCTTGATGCACCCAAATATTTAGACTTAATATTCTTCTCATTTTTTGGGCCTTTTCGTGTATGTTTGGCCCAATACTGTCCATTATATCCACTTTTTGGCTAGGCACAACTATTCCCATGGTAACAGGGATTGTCATTTTGAAGGGTACGGGGTCCCGTACTTCCGTCATAAGTTCTTATTTGCATTATTGTTATTCGAAAGTGGTATCGGTCCTCGTACACTTTAAAATTTATGCCAGGCTGAAGATAATATCTTCTGGTGATTCTAGAGATTAACTTAAATAGAGTTTAGACGTACTTGTGCATGCTTTCCTTGATTTTGGACTTAATGTGAATGCTTCCATGTGCTTTCTTTCTTTCCTCCTTTTTATCGAATTGCTATGGTTCTCAGATCAGGCTGTTAGTCTTGTTTTTTAGCAGATAATGGTCAGAACCCGTGCTTCCCTGCGCGTTACCTATGATTGCCTTCAACGGCTTTTCGACTCTCTCGATCAGCCCAGTGCTTGGTCATCCCTTGATGCTCAGCATGACGAGGTGTCTGAGGCTCTGTCTCGGTTAGACGTTGACTCTCGCCCTATCCTGAAGGCTGTCCAGAATATCTCCCTCATGGCCTCCATTTTCGACGCGTATAGCGAAGATACCCTGGGATTAATCGGTGACTTTTCTTTCTAGGAGGAGTTGGCTATACTTAAGGAGGCGAAGCCTCCCGTGGCAGCTTCTTTCCTTGATTCATTGAGTAAATTTCACTCCATGAAGAGGGAGAATCAGAAGAATGAAAGGTTCCTTGCTTGGATTCTCCCACATGCAGAGGCCGAGTTCCCAGATCATCGTGCCAGAATCTTGAGGACAGTGAGGGAGGCCCTGAGGGAGTGCGATAGGCTTGTTGTCGACATATCCATCACGAGAAACCGAACTGCATTCGAATATCTGAATCTCGATTCTGTTCAACAACGCATCTCTGACTTGATGGACCTGATTTCGAAGGAAGCCCAGGTTCAAGAGAAAGTGGACAAGCTGAAGGCTCGGGTTCTTCAACTACTACAGGATTGAGACCTTTCTCTGATCATGGGGAAGCAGGCCCCATAGTTTTGTGTCACCTTTTGACAAATATTGACTTTAAACATTTGAACAATTAACTCGGCGATTAAGTAAAAGTATTTTTAAATGATTTTGATGGTTATTTAATGATGATGAAGCTCTTCCCTCTTCTCTCCTACCTCTTCTTGTTTGTATGTGAGATGGTGATATCGTGTTATGAATGCTGTCACATTATTTTTGCCTTTGTTGGTTTGGATGTAATTCACCGAGTTCTTGATTTATTTATCTGGCATTTGCATCTTTCTTCTTCTCTGCTTTGTGTTCTTTCAGATCTTGCAAATGCTGATTTCTTTCTGTGTGCACTTTCCTTCTCTCTGAGCTGTATCTAAGTTTCTTGTATGATGTTGCAGATCGTAATGACTAGTGATCCTTTCAGAGTTGGCCCTTCAGGTCCTCCATTGACTCCGTCTAAACATAAACAGGCAACCCCAAAGAAGGTTAGCAGGCTGTCGGACCAGAATCCTCAGTGGTTTCTTCCTCTCAAAACCTTTAACTTCTATGAACGCATCTTGACACTATCGAAGAATATGTAATGGAAGATTCTGTGTGATAAAGTTATGCCAACTCCTCCGGACAGGGGTGTACAAGAACAATGGGATGCTTGGTATGCTCCACTACGCAATTTTCGGAGTGATGGGATAGTGGGATCCGAAGAGGGCGAGGCGAGCCCATCGGCACCTATCTAATCTGCCAGGTGGGGTCGTCCAAGGAGGACTGGTAAAGGTGCTAAGCAAGTATACCTGGAAAAGCAGACTACGTCTAAGTCTGATAAGATGAGGGTTGTTTGGTCAACCATTAAGCTAGTCACCTCCCCTCTTGCTATATGGAATCCCTATACACGAGGATATATCAGATCCACCAGGAGTTTTCAACGGCATCGCTCTCTCCCAAGCATCGAACCTTCAGACGTATGCCGCGCCAATTCCTTTTTTAGTGTGGATGCGTGGACGTTTACTCCTGCGTCGTTCCTCGACTGCTCTTTGTCCGAGAATGGCAAACGTCAAGCTGTTCTGGACTCAAAGATTATGATTTTCCTAGAGCCGAACCATGATCCTCATCGGCCCTTCCCGACACATTATTTGACGCCCTTAGTCAGAGGTTTCATCATTTGGGAGATGCTAAAGTTTGGCTGTCGGGTGCATTCCGGACCCGAGGTCACTTGATTGCCCATCCTGGATACGAAGCTTGGGCGAATTGAATTTTGGAACGACACAGAGAGGCCCTGAAAGCGGTAGGCCTCTGGCTATTGCGGCGACTTCGAGCTATTTCTGCCGCGAACCATGGGTCTATAAAGGATTTCTGAATCACTGGTGTCCTATCACTAATTCTTTCCATTTACTGTATGGAGAGATGAGTATCTCACTCTGGGACCTAAACTGGATCGCCGGTCTTCCAATTCGTGGGAGGATATATGACGAGTGGGTTCCTAGTAATGATGAATTATCCCGAAAGAAGAAAGGGGTAAATGAAGGGTTCTTTTCTCTGGCTTGTACGAGTTATTTGCGAAGCTTCCGCAATTTTGAGGTTTCAAAGATAAACTTTGATGGGGTCCCAAAAGGTAGGGGCCCTTAAAATAAGCAAAATAGCCATATACCTCCGAAGGAATCACCCAGAACGCCTTCCGGTGCGCGTAAAACGAAAATATACAAAATTTCCTTAGCCAATTCTCCAGTGGGCCCCGCTGATCACCGTGATCAGAACTGTCCAGAATCGGACCCATAACTTCTTTATGATTTATGATGAACAGTGCAAGTGATTTCACAATCAAATGGGCCCCACAAACCCCCCATAATTCAAAACCCAAATAGTGGAGTTCCTATTTACGTGTCCACGCACCCATAAATTCAGGTACCCCACGCGCCCGAAAAATCCCTGAAAACAGGACTTCACTTAGGCATTTCGGGGTCCCACGCACCTGAAAAATGTCCCACGCACCCTAAATTCAACAGGTTTCAGGATTTCCATTTAAAGGTGTTTTGGTGCCCCTGCGCACTCCAAAAATGGGTCCACGCACCCTTAAATTCGACCCATTTTATGATTCCCATTCAGAGGCATTTCGGAGTCCCACGCACCCGAAAAATGCCCCACGCATCCATTTAATCGACAAAAATCAGGAACTTAATTTATAGGTGTGTTGAGTCTCACGCACCCGTAAAGTGAGTCCCACGCACCCGTAAAATCAGATATTTTCAGAAATCGTTTCTGGGTGCGTCGGACCCCGCACATCAATTTTTGAGGTGTGTAGAGGGTATTTGAGGGGTGCGTGGCACATGGCAACCCCTCATTGGCCGAATTCCAGTTTCTTCGGCTATAAATACCTTGCCCACGAGTCATTTAAGACGATTCCAGAGAGAGAGAGAGAGAGAGAGAGAGAGAGAGAGAGAGCTGCTGCCCTCTGGGAATTCGAAATCCTCGCCGGAAACCTTCGCTGGAATACTTTTCTGATCGCCGGAAACCCTTCCCGGTTGCCGGAATCCCTTCCAACCGCCAGCATTTTTCCTCGTAGGTCTGAATCCTGAAAATCACCAAGTGTGGGCATGCACCCTGAAAATACTCTCACGCACCCGAAAAATGGCTCACGCGTCTATAAATTCGGTCCCACGCGTCCATTAATTCGGCATAAATCAAATAAGTGCATCGGACTCCCATGCACCCAAAAAATGACCCACGCACCCCTAAATTCATCAGAAATCTGTTACTTTAATTTTTAAGTGCGTTGCGGCCCACGCACCCATAAAATAAGTCCCACGCACCCAAAAAATCAGCCAATTGCAGAACATGTTTGCAGGTGCACCGGACTCAATTTTAAGTGTTTTCAAGGTCCGCTTGAGCCTAGTTTGGGTATTTCGAGCATTCCGGACGCGATGGAATGGTCAAATGGTTGTTCTGCGAACTTTAAATGAGTAAAATCATGCATCTTCGAGGTTCGACCCCATTCGACGCGATGAACAAAATGACTTCTCGGAAAGGAGCCGCCAGCATCCAGAACTATGCGAATATGTCATCATTTATGTCTACTGTAAAGATGTGATCCGATTTGGGTCAAAAGCTAGACAAACGGGACTGTGGTTATCACGATAAACCATGTCAAAGAGTTTCAATCCTCCACAAACCAATTGCTATGAACTGCCACAACACAACAGTCGATGCCCTACCCATTCGAACGGTATCCGCCGGTTGGGCTACACAGGTACACACAACTGTAGAATGGACTTCCCGAGGTCACCTGTCCCTACATTGACAGGCGCGGGCCCAGAGTCATCCTTCTCAGTCATAAACCCTGATAGTTTCAGTCCGGACTCCGGTCAAAACATGGGACATAGACATCTGACTAATACAAAGATGGTTCAGTACATAACAAAACAAATACAGGTTTCTACGACCACAAACTCTAAGACCATAGTCCCTACTGACTAGTCTTCTGCCTTTCAATTAAGGGTCATCGATCATTCGATGTAATTAAGGGCTCGTGCCAGATCACGACCTGGAATGTACAAGATCTCAGGATCTCTGGAATAAAATTTGCCTTGCGATATCTCTTCTTGTGTACCTTTTGTGAATGCTTGTGATTGTCTATGAATGTTTCTATTACTCAGAACCCCAAAACAATAATACCCAAGAAAATGTCCTTGCCGCATTTTCTAGTTCCAACAAACTGGCGACTCTGCTGGGGAATACGAACAATACCAGAATCTCTGGTTATATCTGAATATAGAAACACTCCAAGATCAATTATTTGTAAACACGAATCTATACATAGGAAAGCTATCGCGAGGCATAATGTTTCGGCGCCCTCGGGTGCCAAACTGGTGACTCTTAACGGGAATGTTCTTCCCTTCATCTTTAAGGCAATAGACAGTAAATCAAAGGTTTTCAAAACTACAAACTTCCACAACTACACGTATTTGTCTTCTCCTTGCTTATTACTATTAGTTTAGGTACCGCGATCGATGGGTTCACGCTCCCGGCCGCGTTCGTGAACTGTTCTAACAATTTTCTGACACCGCAGAATTAGCAAGATAATAACACAGGCAGACGAAATGGTAGGCACGATGACCAGTTCGTGCACCTTCCTTGTCACCGGAGGCTTTAGCTTCCCCCGAGCCACCACAACTACAAACCCAAGCTCAGAATGACAGTTGGTCGAGACCCGAAGGCAGAAGAAGGAACATAAGAAAGTTGCCATTATAGCAGCGTATAGGAAGGAGAACGTTGCAAGACCTCGCCCCGTGATCAAGAAACAGTGGCAGCCGAAGAAAGGGCAGAAGATCCTTGTCAACAGGCAGGTCACATCGGCCAAGCTCGCAGCGCCCTCGATGACAGTCGAGCAGTTCCCGCCATTATCCAGAGCCGTTCATACCTCGCAAAAGACTACTAAGCCCGCGCATGCAAAATCCGAGCCCATGACGACCCCTGAGCAGAAACAGAGGCCGGCTCAAAGAATCCCGTTGGCGCAAGTAGTGATGGTCCAAGTGGCCGCAGAAGAAGAAGAAGAACCTTACGAGGCAGAAGAATTACCTTCATTACAAGATCAGATCGACACATTGGTTGAGGCTAACCACGAGATAAACGATCGAATGAAGGCTATCCAGGAAGCCTTGGCCACTCTAATAGCGCAGAATGCCACCAGAAGTATCGCGCCGCCCACCCGTCAGTCAGCAGAGGAGTCTCAAGGGGCGGCAGAAGGTCTGGTTGAGCCTGAACCGCCCATCCAACTCAGAGTCGCGCCAATAGGATGCGCACCGCCTTCTGCATCCCAGATATCACAAGAAGAGTTATCCTAAACAATAGCCCACATGATGCAGCAAGAAAAAGAGAAAGAGAGGAGAGGCAGCTATAAATATTTGGTCCCATACCCACCAGAGGTAGAAGAGGTACCATTCCCGGCCAATTTCAGATGCCCGGACTTTGAAAATTTGACGGCAGAGGGTCGCCGGAGGAGCACATCACCCACTTCTTGACTACGTTGGGAAACTGGTCCGCAGTCCCGCAGTATTGCATGCGGCTATTCGGATCTACCCTGACAGGGAAAGCCTTTCAATGGTACATGTCGCTACCGGCCAGCTCTGTAAGGACATGGGAGCAAATGCAGGACGCCTTCATCTCAAAGTTCTTCGCGACAGAGAGGGAGATCTCGTTAACAGACCTTGCAATAGTCAGACAGGGAAATGGTGAACCAGTCGAAAAGTTCATAGACCGATGGGGAACCACAGCGGCTCAATGTCGCGAATTACCCAGCGAAAGCGAGCAGATGAAGATGTGTCTAAGGGCCCTAGACCCGATGATTTCGTATGGCTTGTCAGGAAATACCTTTAGCTCCTTCCGCGAGCTGGCAACGAAAGCGCATCTGGTGGAAGAAGTATCATCCAGGGTAAACTTCAGACCCGAGAGACAGAAGAGAGAAATAGGAAGAGTCGTAGAGACCCACCAGGTCGACAAGAGTAGGGACCAGAAAGACCGAAAACGTCCCGCTGCCGATCATGGGCCAAAGATAAAGGCAGCAGTTATACAAGATAAGAGTAAAAAGCCTTATGTGCCTAAGCGTGTGTCGATAGCCGAGAGAGAAAGGGCGAACGACCCATACACATTCGACATGGCCGACCTGGTTTCGATCATGGAACAATTGATTGAAGAAGGCATAATACGTCTGCCAGAGCCTGTTCGTCCCCATGAAGTCGGACGAATAAATGATCCTAAATACTGCAAATATCATCGATGCATCAGCCACCAGATAGAAGAATGCTTCTCCTTGAAAGGAAGGATACAGCGATTAATTAATCAAGGGGTCATCAGCATGAAGGTATTAGAGACAACAAAGGAGATAGCTGGGATGATGTCAGCAATCCCATTAGAAGATAACACCTGCTGATCGACCTCGTTCCCTGAGCCGACGGGACCATGGACTCTAGTCAGTAGCAAGAAAAGACTCGAGAACAGACGAAGACTCGGTAACCGGAGAAAGAACAGGGGTAGAGGGAAGAGAGGAATGTTGCAGGTGTTGAGCTCTTAATTGTGCATATTCTAACCCCAATTCATCACTCATTATGCACGGTTTACGTATTTAAAGACTAATCTAATGCATGGATTTGTGATCGTAGGAATGAGAGGGAGACTTCACTAATTCATAGTCAAAAGAGTCACTTTGTATGCATTGATGATTAACATAACAAGTGACAAAAGGTGGAGGAAAGAAGAAGAAAGAAAGAGAAGAAAATATGGAAGACCTGTCCCAAGACCTGTCCTAAGACCGGTCTCCAGACAGGTCTACACAGCCAGACAAGTCGCCAGACAGGTCGAGAGTAGTCCAAAAACCCAAAAACTCTCTGGACAGATTCTGCAGTTTTGAGACCGGTCGTCCACAGCTCAGACCGATCATGCGATCGGTCGTCAGCGTAACAGATTCTACGTAAAGCTCTGATTTTCTCTGTTCAATTGCGTAATTCCTTGCTAAATTTGGAATCTTCCGCGACAATCTATAAAAGGGACTTCTCCTCTTCATACCAAGGCATGCTAGGACGTGGGGATTGCTTGGGAGACGGATTCTACTTCAAGTTTTCTTAGTTTTCTTCCTGTTTTAATAGTTGTTATGTTTTTGAGGCTTCTAGTTCAAGGATGTTAGAGATGAACTAAAACCTGTTAGCTAGGGCTAAGAGGTGAAGCTTTTGATTTATTTTTGATGGATTGATGCAACCTAGGTTTCCTTTTTATGATTTAATTGAAGAATTTTAGTTAATATGAGTTTGAATCAAGTACTAGTTTGGTTTTACTTTGATCTCTTGATGACTCCGGGCTCATGTGATTCTTAGTGATTCTAAGCTTGGTAGCTTACCTTCTGAGCATTGTTTATGCTTGTGTAGTTCATTGATCTATCATCGACTCCGGGCATGGTAGACCCTTTGATTGCCTTGTGTACAATGGCCTGGTTTTCATGTGGGAACTCATTCAACTAAAGTTCGTACTTTTTGTTATAATCTGAAATAGTTGTTTGCTGATTGATTTTGATTTAATTAGAGTTCTAATCATTAGTTGTAATCAAGTCTAGTGACAGGATTTGATGAAAGCTATGGTTGTGAATCTCAACTAGATTGGAAAGAGGCTTGGCCTACACAATTGAGTGTGCCCAAGGCCTAAGCATTGTTGTGGGAATCGAATCAATGAATGAGCAACTGTTTTAGATAATTGTTGATTGAACCGCTCTATATTCTGATTGGATAGAGATATGAATTTGATTCCGATTGAGTTATGTGAGATCTAGTTGTGTTGATGCATTGAAACTTATCAAAAGTGGATCCTTGGCGCTCTAGTGCCTTTTTAGATTGATATTACCTTACAAATTCACTATTTAAACCCAAATCATTATTTTTCAGCTTTAGTTCTTAATAAAATCTTAATTATTAGTTGTTTTAGTTAAATTCTGAGAATACCCATTCATAAATCTCTGTGGGAACGATACTCAGTCTTACCGAGTTTATTACTACATCGCAATCCTACACTTGGGGAGTGAACAAGTTTTTGGCGTCGTTGCCGGGGATTTCTATGCGGTATTTTTAGAATTTTCTGAGATAGCTTTTAGTTGAGATTGTGTTAAGATAGGTTTAGGATTTGTTTTGCTTTGTAGGGTATGCTTTCTTCTAAAATACTAACTTACTTTGTTTTGATGTTTTTTTTTTCAGGATTCTAACATAGATCTACTTCAGGGATTTTTAGGAAGTTGAAGATGAAGTAGAAATCTCAAGTGCCAAAGCAGGTTCTATCTTTCTAACCTTACTCTTCTTCTCCTCCTATTCATTCCTATCATATTCATCTCTTGTAGAGTGGGTGGAGATTCCTTTTGGATCTCTGATAGGTTGGCCTTGTGCCACCTTGATTCCTATTGGTCGGTACTGCCGTCTTGGATCACCTTATGCTCAGAGATTTCTCTTCTCAATCTTATTCCTCTTCCTTCTTTTTCTACACTTTTCTCAAAAGACTCAAAGAGTGGGTGGGGAGTTCTCTGAACCTCTATTGACCAGGAGACATCGGTCTCTATCCTTACTTCTGGCTCAGCCATTGCAAGACACCTTGTGCTTCGGTCTTAGAGAGGAGTAAAGGATGGAAGGAAGAGTTCTTTTCTGTTTCAACTTCTTATAATTTCATTATGAATGATTGGACGGGTGGATTGTCTAAATACCTTTTGGAAGATGAGAGGTCGAACCAAATAAAAAATCATTATGATTGGAACCATTACAAGCATGAATATCTTTCTATGAATCAATCTACTTCTAATACTCCCCCACGTAAGACCTTGCGAGATTACCGGAATGACAACAATGGGCATAACTTTTCGCCAGGTAAGACAATGGGAGAGTATCAGAAAGAGATGAATAATGTTCCACCGGTTAGGATAATGTATGATCACTTGTTTGGCTACAAATATCAACAACTATCTAATAGCACAACATATGACATGCATAATCCTAATAGGTGGGAGCATCAAAATTTCAATTTGGGAGACGAGCCAACCATGGATGCCAACAATTATCCTCAAGAGTTTCTTTCTCACGAGCCACAACCAACACGAATTCTTGAGGATACACTGCGAGAGTTTATGAAAATAACTAAGCAATGCATACAAAACCTCTCGCCATCTCAAAATCCTGAACCCAACATTGGGAACACCGAATCAATCCCTAATAATGAGGGGGATGAGGCTATCCAAACTTAACCTTCTCCAGATTTAATGACTAAACTTCTAGAGGATATTGATCTTGGTGACCCCAATATCACCATCGATTATGGTGAATCAACTATCTCTTTTAGATATCCCGATTTTAATGATGAAGAGATTTCAATGACGGTTGACGAACCTGAGGAATCCATAAAATCTGAAAGTGATAGTGAGATTGCCTACAATGAGGGTTCTGTGGATGATTGTGAGCCCATGATTTCTTCTTCCAAAGGGCCGAATGTTCATGAGTCGTCAGAAGATATTCTTGCTAGAGAGATGGCTGAAGTCGATATTTTTGAGCCCTTCCACCAACAACACATGCCGGATTCTATTGTGGAAGAACTCCCTTGGGTTGAGAATTCTGTTTCTTTGGATGATGTGGTGGCACAATCTGAAATTTTAGATCAACCAATGTTAGATGATGTGCTTATCACTAAATCTGAAATTTTTTCTTTGGAAGACCTCCCCTCTGTAGAGGAGGAATTCATTGCCATTGAAATAGACTTTTCTCAATCACTTAGGGAGAACGAGGACCCTTCATCCGACTCTCTCGATTTCCTAGAGGAATGCATGACCCACCCCTATGATCTGGATGATGAGATGATTAAGGAGTTGGATAGTTTGTTAGACATGGTGTCGGTGCCTGAGAACACCATTCCACTGATTTACACTCTTTACCATTGTTTGTGGAAGCACCATGCAATTATGAAATTGTGGAGGAGACAACCCAAACTGAAAAATATTTAATGAATGTCTCTCCACCATCATGGGTTCTTAAGCCCATTGAAAATTCTGATTGGGAGGACCCCTTTTTAATCAATTACAACCCAATTCAGAACTTGAGGAGATATATTTTTGCTGTTCTTATCTCTTCCTTACATGCGTGTGGTGCACACTATGATTGGACCTTAATGAAGAAACGCACCCATGTATACATTCGAGTAAGACTTTGGATGGTCCTCATGAGAAACTTATTGAAATTCATGAAGATCCTGCTCAAATTTGTTCATGTAGTCGATCGGACTAACCAAAGGTAGGTAGGTAGGTTAGGATTTATTTTTCTACATTTCGGATTGAATAAGTCTCATCGAGACAATGGAAGATGCTAGAATTAATCTACTTGCTACCTCAGGTACTCTCGTTCTCACTCTCCTTTGTTTTATGTCATTGCTTTCATGTCATGTATATTGCATATCTTATTACATTGAGGACAATGTAAGATTTTAGTTGGGGGTGAGATTCCTTAGATAAATCTACTAGCTTTTGTGACATTTCGAGCAATTATGTAGAAAATTTTTCGATTTTTCTAAAAATCAAAACTCTTTTAGAAAACTTTGGTTCTATGCATTCGAGATAGCATGAGTGTAAGAAAAGGAGATACGAAGTGAGGGATGTTGCAAGCTTTGAATTTCTCTTAATATAATGGTTTTATATGTGAATTCCCCTATTTTTATGATTGATAGAAAATTTGAACACTTTTACACCTAGTTCACATTACACGATTTTCATGGGTTGAAGGGATTATGTGATTTATGGATTAGCTAGACTTTAATTTAAGGTGTTGAGAAACCAAGCCGGGGTACTTTGTCCATCCTTGTCCATGGGAAAATAACGAAAGATATGGATTTTTAAAAATCCTATCTAATGTAAAAGAAAAGGGAAAGGAATGATGAAATTGGGAATGATGGAAAAAAGGGTGGAAAATTCCGAATAGGGCTACCTACTACCAACCGGGGGATGGTCTACCCGTAACCAAAGCCGGAAATGGGACGTAGTGTGAAAGCCGTCGGAAGGACGGTAAGGCAAATTCCTGTCATAGGCTTGTTGTTGCTCTATACACCTTAAGATCTATAGTTTAGTTGATCTATGAAGAAGATAATCCCGAAAACTCATGAGATGAACTTTCACTATGCACACTAGGTTGAATTTGTTCAAGTTCTTCTATTTATCAATCAATCAGTGGGAATTTCATATAAACACTTATTATGTTCTGAGAGTTTAAGGTTTCAACCTCTATCACCTAATTTCTCTGATTTTTATGCTTGTGTGTCTTGAAATGCATAGAAGAATAGTTTCTGAAAGAGAGTTGGGTTTTGGAGAATGAAACTTGTTTCACACATGTTTTGCTCGGGACTAGAAAAATGCTGGTTGGGGGGTGTGTTGAGCTCTTAATTGTGCATATTCTAACCCCAATTCATCACTCATTATGCACGGTTTACATATTTAAAGACTAATCTAATGCATGGATTTGTAATTGTAGGAATGAGAGGGAGATTTCACTAATTCATAGTCAAAAGAGTCACTTTGTATGCATTGAAGATTAACATAACAAGTGACAAAAGGTGGAGGAAAGAAGAAGAAAGAAAGAGAAGAAAATATGGAAGACCTGTCCCAAGACCTGTCTCAAGACCTGTCCCAAGACCTATCCCAAGATCGGTCTACACAGCCAGACCGGTCGCCAGACAGGTCGAGAGTAGTCCAGAAACACAAAAACTCTCTGGACAGATTCTGCAGTTTTGAGACCGGTCGTGCGACTGGTCGTCCACAGCTCAGACCGGTCATGCGACCGGTCGTCAGCGTAACAGATTGGACGTAAAGCTCCGATTTTCTCTGCGCAATTGCGTAATTCCTTGCTAAATCTGGAATCTTCCGCGCCAATCTATAAAAGGGACTTCTCCTCTTCATACCAAAGCATGCTAGGACGTGGGGATTGCTTGGGAGATGGATTCTACTTCAAGTTTTCTTAGTTTTCTTCCTGTTTTAGTAGTTGTTATGTTTTTGAGGCTTCTAGTTCAAGGATGTTAGAGATGAACTAAAACCTGTTAGCTAGGGCTAAGAGGTGAAGCTTTTGATTTGTTTTTGATGGATTGATGCAACCTAGGTTTCCTTTTTATGATTTAATTGAAGAATTTTAGTTAATATGAGTTTGAATCAAGTACTAGTTTGGTTTTCCTTTGATCTCTTGATGACTCCGAGCTCATGTGATTCTTAGTGATTCTAAGCTTGGTAGCTTACCTTCTAAGCATTGTTTATGCTTGTGTAGTTCATTGATCTATCATCGACTCCGGGCATGGTAGACCCTTTGATTGCCTTGTGTACAATGGCCTGGTTTTCATGTGGGAACTCATTCAACTAAAGTTCGTACTTTTTGTTATAATTTGAAATAGTTGTTTGCTGATTGATTTTGATTTAATTAGAGTTCTAATCATTAGTTGTAATCAAGTCTAGTGACAGGATTTGATGAAAGCTATGGTTGTGAATCTCAACTAGATTGGAAAGAGGCTTGGCCTACACAATTGAGTGTGCCCAAGGCCTAAGCATTGTTGTGGGAATCGAATCACTGAATGAGCAACTGTTTTAGATAATTGTTGATTGAACCACTTTATATTCCGATCGGATAGAGATATGAATTCGATTCCTGATTGAGTTATGTGAGATATAGTTGTTTTGATGCATTGAAACTTATCAAAAGTGGATCCTTGGCGCTCTAGTGCCTTTTTAGATTGATATTACCTTACAAATTCACTATTTAAACCCAAATCATTATTTTCCAGCTTTACTTCTTAATAAAATCTTAATTATTAGTTGTTTTAGTTAAATTCTGAGAATACCCATTCATAAATCTCTGTGGGAACGATACTCGGTCTTACCGAGTTTATTACTACATCGCAACCCTACACTTGGGGAGTGAACAGCAGGGGCAGATGCAATCCGCGACGAACCTAGCATGTGTCATTTGTCGAGCAGGCACCAACCGACGAGAGTGGTTATCACGGGACTGTGGTTATCACGATAAACCATGTCAAAGAGTTTCAATCCTCCACAGAGTAATTGCTATGAACTGCCACAACACAACAGTCGATGCCCTACCCATTCGAACGGTATTCGCCGGTTGGGCTACACAGGTACACACAACTGTAGAATGGACTTCCCGAGGTCACCTGTCCCTACATTGACAGGCGCGGTCCCAGAGTCGTCCTTCTCAGTCATAAACCCTGATAGTTTTAGCCCGGATCTCCGGTCAAAACATGGGACATAGACATCTGACTAATACAAAGATGGTTCAGTACATAACAAAATATATACAGGTTTCAATCAAGGGTCATCGATCATTCGATGTAATTAAGGGCTCGTGCCAGATCACAGCCTGGAATGTACAAGATCTCAAGATCTCTAGAATAAAATTCGCCTTGCGATATCTCTGCTTGTGTACCTTTTGTGAATGCTTGTGATTGTCTATGAATGTTTCTATTACTCAGAACCCCAGAACAACAATACCCAAGAAAATGTCCTTGCCGCATTTTCTAGTTCTAACAAACTTCCTTTTGAAGATTGGCTGGTCTACTTTAGCCATGGTTTAGAGTATCTTATTTCGAATTATATACTAGCATTCCGTTCTGTCTTTCTTTCTGTTGATGATCTCTTTCTTCTTTCAGCTTGGATTATGCGACCTACAACGAGGATCGTGGGGATAAAGCGTTTCTGGAAAATAGGATGAAGGAGAATTTTCCCAGGCCAAATAAGTTATCTCTGACGTGCGAACTGGCTGACTTCTTAGCGTATTGGCTGAGTTGTGTAGTCTTGCTGAGTTCCAAGCAGGCCGACAGTGTAAGGGTGTCTTGCTTTGCCATCGCAGGTGCTTTGGCTAATGGTCATCGATACGCAATAGCTCCCGTTGTTCTGTGTTCTCTTTATCGGACCTTTGGTTGCATCATTAGCAACAAGGACTGTGCTACTTTCGATACGAATTCTACCTATTACGGGTGACATTTTCTATCTGGGTGGCTTGGAGTATATTTTCCTTGGGTATACTGAATAGAATCCAGGGATTATATTTAAAGAGGAGTGATTTCGCTATACTTTTTCTAAAAGCGGAAGATGGTTAGGCAGAACCTGAACACTGTCAAGGAGTGGTAGATATGACGAAGTCCACTTTTTCCACTCTTCGGGTACCAGAAGCAAGGATTCAATACTGTGCACGGACGACGATCGCATCGACTATAATGAATGCTCATTCCTGACAGCCATTCACCCATCATCCCTTCCTTTGTGTAAAGGGCTAGAGTTCTGTAGAGAACCATATTATCCCAATCGCTTCGTTCATCAGTTCAGGTATGATCGGGGAGTACTTGAGACACTAGAGCCAGTGACTCATGAGCAGCGGGCGTATGGTGTTGGGCCCATTCACTGGAAATGGATGTGGCGACAGATCCTGCTAACTGGGACCGGTTGTTCCTTTGCTATTCCTGGGACGAAGAGTGTCACTGGGGCTTCCTTCAGGTGGATGAGATGGTGGGCTCACCAGTACTCGTTGATCCGGAATGGTCATCATGTCATTGATCCTGTCTTCGTTACGCCTTCGATTATTAATCCGGCTTCTGCTGATGGACTTGGATATGTGTCGGAGCATCTTTATCAGCCTGTTGCACTGGGTACCTGGAGGCTAATGACTTCGATGAATGTGGTAATTGATCACAAGAAACCCGAGCATATCCCTAGAAGGTTGGATTGCTTATGGGAAGAGAGGTATCATGTAAGATGGGCCAGAGTTCCTGTCTCTCGGGCCTATTGATGAGGTGCCTCGGGGAGGTAATGTCCCAAGGGATAATGATGGTCATAACGATGGAGATGGTGATGATGGAGATGATAATGATGAGGGTGGTGATGGTGATGGCGGAGATGGTGGTGAGGATAGTGTTGATGAAGATGATGGTGATGATTGTTGAGCTCTTAATTGTGCATATTCTAACCCCAATTCATCACTCATTGTGCGAGATTTTTATGATTTAAAGACTAATGGAATGCATGTTTTGTGATTGCAGGATTGAGAGTGGACTCCGTCTAATTGAAGATGAAAAGAGCTTATTTGGAACTATTTGGATGGAGATAGAAGGAGGACCAAAGAAAGAAGGAAGCAAGGAAAGAAGAAAAGAAGAAAGAAAGAAGAAATTGAACCAGCAGGCCAAGACCGGTCGTGACCGGTCGGCCAGGAAGGTCAGACCGGTCGTGCGACCGGTCGGCCAGCTTTCCATGCATGCTGAACTCATTGGACCTAAGCCAAACACAGTCTGACCGGTTATGACCGGTCGGCCAGACCAGTCCGACCGGTCCAGACCGGTCGGCCAGAAAGTATTTTAAACTCCAGAGGCCGCTGGACTGTTTTCCCATTGAGGCACGACCGGTTGTGACCGGTCGGCCAGCTAGCCCGACCGGTCGTTCGACCGGTCGGCCACGTGAAGAATCAGGACTTTCAGTCCTGATTTTCTCTGCGCATTGCGTAACTCTTACGCAGATTCTCGATTCTTCTGAAGCTGTGGAGCCTCCCTACTATAAAAGGACACCTAGGGATCGTTCCTAGGGTATCTTAGAAGGGTTTAAGCAAGGTTGGAGGCGGTGGAAGTGGATTTCGGAGTTCCACAACTCCTCCTAGTTTGTTTTACTGTTTTTATGAGTTTTTTTGGTTGTTTCATGTTTCCTTGGATCATGAGCAGCTAAACCTCTTAGCTAGGGCTAAGAGGTGAAGCTTGTAGTGGATCCAAGATGTTTCAATTCTTTCTAAGTTGGTTTTAAGTTTGGAATTCATGTTTATGAACTATGGTTTGAAGTTTATACAAGCTTTAAGTAGTTTTTCTTAGTCTTATGATGGCTCATGGATGTTTGGGAGAATTACTTAAATTCTTAATTGGTTTGCATTAGTCTAGACCTGTATGATCCGAGGAATTGGAGTATGCTCTACTATTATGATCTTCATGTGGGGACTTCCTACCAAAGTTCTACTTTTCTGAATTTCTGTAATGTGTATCGACTGTGCATGTGATTTGAATCAAGTTTAAATTGTAATCTAGCCTTGTCTTGTGACAGGACTTGAGGATGGTTATGATTGTGAACTGAACCTTTTGGAATTAGGACTGACCTATGCAATTGAGCATGCTCAGCCTAGCTTACATTGAGTGAATCTTATGCATTGGACTTACATATAACAGATTGTTTGGTTTAACAGCTCTATCATCCGGCTAGATAGATCTTAACATCGATTCTAGTTGAGAAAGTGAGAAACCACAGCGGATTGAACATCAAGGATTGCTACAAGTGGATCCTTGAACCCCTAGTGCCTTTTTATCATTATTTACCTTCAATTTAATTCAATTTTGTTACTCACATCAAATTCATACAAAATCTGGTTGTTAGCTTTCAATAGATATTATTGGATGTATTTGTGAATTCCTACACAAGTCCCTATGGATCGACCTCAGGTCTTACCGAGTTTATTATTACATCGCAACCCTACACTTGGGGAAGCGAACAATGATGGTGGTGAGGGTGATGATGAAGATGGTGGTGATGGTGGTGACAGAAATGCATCGACGAGTGGTCGGAGGAGTCAAGGGAGTTTGCCTAGATGCTCTGCTCCCGAGGACAGTGATGATGAGATGTCACTTGAGCGGACTGGTCCCCGAGTGAAGACTGATCATCGCACTTTGGTTATCGATGGAGGAAAAAATATTAATGAGATGCGCAAGAAGTATGATGAAGAGAGATTGCAGAAATGGCTCTTCCGAGGCCGCTGGTGACATCCTGACAGGTGATGCAGGTGTGGTTAAGGAAGAGGGTGAGCTAAGTTCTCAGGCTAATTTGAGCGGAGATTGTAATGTTGGGGAAAGTAATGATGATGAACCAATATATGAAAAATCTGTCCCTGAGGCAGATGTAGAAGCTATCTTCATGGACTTGGATGATAAGATACCTACTGAGATTGTTCCTCCTTCCGATAACCTTGTGGCTGAAGTTGAAACTAACCAAGGTTCCATCCCTGAAACGATTGTCACTGCTGCGATGGAGGGAGTTGTAACTCCCTTGACCATTCCCCGTGTTGAAGACACTATAGTCAGGGATGTTGGTTTAATTTCTCGAGATGTCACGACTTTTGTTACTGAACCAAGCATGCCTGAGCCTATCTCGGAAGCATCTCCTACTGCTAGACCATCATCAGCTGAACCTATCGTGGAAGTTGTTCCCGTTACTGGACCGTCGTCGACTGAACCTATCGGGGAGGCTTCTTGTGGAGTTGAATTTCTGATATAGAAGCAAGTGCATATGAACCTGCCGTGGAAGCTACTACTATTGTACCATTCTCAGCCGAACCCATTGTGGAAGTTTCTCCCATTGTCGTTCCAACACCTAATACCAATATTCCTGAGGTCGTAATGCTATCTTCTCCAGAATTACTTGAGCCATCGATTGAGAGAATAACTGAACCTGCCCCAGTATTGTCTACGCCCATTGCCTCAACTAGCGCACCTGTCGTTAACGTTCCTGAAGCCACTGTTATATTACTTGTCTACATCATTTTGGCTATTTCCTTCCTTACTCTGGTTTCTCTGTACTGATTCTTATCATTTCTTTCTATCAGCAACTGTTCCTGTCCATGTTCCCGCCTCTGTCGTTTTGCTTGAAACGTTCATCTCTTCTCTTCGAGGACTGTCTAGGGTGAAGGTGGACCTTTTGAAGAGTCTCTTGAAAAATATTGCCAACTCTCTAAAGAATATTAATGAATGGTCCATTTTAGATGAAGGGCTGCAAGCACTTGAACATAATGCTGCATGGCTTGGGATTGACATCTCCTTGATGGTCAATCACGTAGTCCTGTTTAGGGAAGGCATGGCACAACTCAATGAGGCAAGACATTGATCCCTTTGTTGAGGAGAGACGCGGTCATTTGCAATCCCTCCTGCCAAAGCTTGAATTGTGTGAGGCAGACATAACCACGATGAGTCAGGATTGGCAGGTTGCTACTGTCGGGTATCAGGTAGCTACAGATTGACTTGCAGAGATAGACAATGAGATAGCGTGGCTGCAGGTTGAACGGTCGGCTGTCCATCTTAATATCTCAAAATTTGGTAATCAAAAGACTCTTCTGCAGTCGTTCGTAAAAAAAGCGCAAGGCTGAACGTAACGCCATACGGAATCAAGTGGCAGAATTGAGGGGGTTTCTTCTGAGCGTTCCTGATCCTGCGCAGGTTTTAGATAAGGCGGAGGCAGCACAGAGGGTAATTCAGGAGTTTGCAATTTACTTGTTAGAACAATGTTTAAGAACTTTGAACGGTTGAACTATGTGATCATTTCGTTTTGTAACTTGTGGAGACATGTTGTGATGATGATCTTATAATGATATGTATACTATTAATGTGATTTTTGCTATATGTTCGATCTACTTGATACTTCTTTTGCTTAGATTTAGGTTTGAAAATAAATTAAACTATTTTGAAAGGAATGTCCCCCTGTCAGGACTTAAACCTATGCTTCTGCAAAATGGGTGTGACCGAGTCCTGATTTAAGGCTCATCTTTCCATTCCAATTCTTGATAGTCTTGAGACTGGGCGGGGTGATGTGTCTAACACGTCTCGTGTCTTAACGACTTTCCTAATACTTATGTAAACACACAAAATAGATGATTAGTACCTGTAATTGTAAGCATTAATTGTTGTATGGTATCATTTCTTTTGGTGTTTGTTTATTACACTTTCCCTCTAATGGGGTGTTTACAAATCACAATGGTAAGCTACTGTCAAGTATATTATCTTTTCAAAAATCGGCCATTCACTAGGTAACTGATGCTCTGCCCCTTGCAATCGATTACTCGATAGGCCCCTTTGGAATAAACTTCATTGATAATACACATTGGATCCCATTTCGGGTCAAAATTTCTTTTAGGACCTTGAGCCAATGCCGGGCGTTTCATCATTAGTACCAAATCACCCCTTTTGAATGACCTGCCATGAACTCGTTTGTCGTATGAGGCTGAAATCTGTTTTGGATACATTTCGAGCCTTTGTTGAGTGACGAGCCTCTTTTCATCTAAATCATCAAGTTCAGCCATTCTGGTATTGGCGTTTTGTTTGAATGTCAGGGAGTGTTGGAGTTCGACCCGTAGCGACTAAACCTGTATCTCCATCGGGACTACCGCCTCCATGCTATATACTAGTGAGTAAGGTGTGGCTTTAGTAGCAGTGCGGTATGTGGTCCGATACGCCCACAATGCTTCGGGCAAACGCTTGTCCCAATCTCTCTTATTTTCTGCTACCATTTTCTTCAAAATTTTCACGATAGTCTTGTTAAAGGCTTTGGCTAGTCCATTCGCAAGGGGATAGTAATTTGTCGAATAGCAGTGCTTGATCTTGAACTTCATGCACAACTTATCGATGGTGGCATTCTTGAAGGGTGTTCCATTGTCGGTGGTGATCTTCTTGGGAATACCATGTCGGTATAATATAGTATAACGGATGAAACCTTCGACATGTTTGGCCTTTACATTCCTAAGTGTTACTACTTTGGCCCACTTGGAAAGTAATCTGTCACGGCCAGGATGTACTGATGCCACTGGGAAGGGGTGGGCTGATCGGTCCAATCATGTCCATGCCCCAAGCTGCGAAAGGCTAGGACATCACTGATTGATGCAACTCTTCCGGTAGCAAGTGTATGACATCTGCATGGATCTGACATTGATGACATTTCTTGACATATTCTATCGTATCTTTTGTCATCGTGGGCCAATAATATCCCATGTGTCGAACACGGTGATGTAAGTTCTTGCCTCCTTGGTGAGCACCGCACTCTCCCCCAGTGAGCCTCTTTTAATGTAGCATATGCCTCATCTTGGTCCAAGCAACGCAGCAACACTCCCTCGTACGAGTGTTTATAAAGAATGCCGTTCTGCATTATAAATGAACCAGCGCGTCTTCTGACTTGTGTGTGCATCTTGGGGTCTTCTGGTAAAAATTCGTATTTCAAATAGTCGACGAAAGGCCTTTTTTCAGTCATTTTCTTCTGTAATCTCAAAGCAACAGATGGGGTTCGCACTTGATTTGCCACTACGCAGTGCAGCTGTCGATAGAATTTTTCTTTCTTCAATTGTTACTTAGAGTGGCCTGCCCCGGGATTAACCAGAGTTGCGGCCAGACTGGCCAGCGCATCGGCCTGTACGTTCTCCTGCCTTAGTATATGTGAAATGTTGCTGTTATGGAATTGGTCGAACAGTGATTGCGCTTGGTGACAGAAAGGTGATAATTTAGGTTTGCGGACATTATATTCTATCGCCAACTGTCCGATGACTAGCTTGGAGTGTTGAGCTCTTAATTGTGCATATTCTAACCCTAATTCATCACTCATTATGCAAGGTTTTTCATGATTTAAAGACTAATCTAATGCATGATTTCATGATTGTAGGAATGAGAGGGACTCTGCCCAATTGAAGACTAAAAAGACCTCTTTAAGAGCCTTGGATGAAGACCTAAGGTGGGTCGAGGAAAGAAGGAAGCAGAGAAAGAAGAAAAGAAGAAGAGAAGGGCTAGACGGGTCGTGACCAGTCGGCCAGGAGGACCACGACCGGTCTAGACCGGTCGGCCATCTCCCCCTGATCCTCTGGAACTCTCTGGACTAATGGCCAACCCAGTCCTACCGGTCTTGACCGGTAGGCCAACAGGCCCTGTGCACGCTGGACTGTTACTCAACAGGCTAGACCATTCTTAACCGGTCGGCCAGCGCAGTCCGACCGGTCACGATCGGTCGGCCACATGAAAAACAGTAGCTTTCCAAATTGGGCTCCGGATTTCTCTGAGCACTGCGTAACCTTACGCAAATTCTGGAAGATTCAGACGTTGCGGAGCCTCCCCACTATAAAAGGACACCTAGGGATCGTTCCCAGGGCATCTAAGAATGGATTAAGCACGGTGGGAGACGGAGGAAATGGATCTCGGAGTTCCACAACTCCTCCTAGTTTGTTTGCTGTTTTTATGTTTTCTTTAGTTTGTTTCATGTTTCCTTGGATCATGAACGGCTAAACCTCTTAGCTAGGGCTAAGAGGTGAAACTTGTAGTGAATCTAAGATGTTTCAATTCGTTTGAGTTGGTTTTAAGTTGGATTTCATGTTTAAGAACAATGGTTTGAAGTTTAATTCAAGTACCAAGTAGTTTTTCTTAGTCTTATGATGACTCATGGGTGTTTGGAAGAATTGCTTGAGTTCTTAATTGTTATGTACTAGTCTAGACTTGTATGATCTGAGGAATCGGAATACGCTCTAGATCTGTGATTGTCATGTGGAACTTCTTACCAAAGTTCTTTTTTCTGAAATTCTGTAGTATGTGGGACTGTGTATGTGATTTGAATCAAGTTCAAATAATGATCTAGTTTTGTCTTGTGACAGGATTTAATGATGGTTATGATTGTGAACTTAGTCTATTGGAATTGGGATTGACCTATGCAATTGAGTATGCTCGTCCTAGCTTGCATTGAGTGAATCATATACATTAATCTTACATATGGCAGATTGTTTGGTTTAACTGCTCTATCATCCGACTAGATAGATCTTAATTTCGATTCTAGTTGATAAAGTGAGAAACCACAGCGAATTGAGCATCAAAGATTGCTACAAGTGGATCCTTGAACCCCTAGTGCCTTTCTATTAATTGTTTATCTTCAGTTTAGTTCAAAGTTACTACTTACATCAATCTTCTCAAATCTGGTTGTTAGCTTTTCAATAGAAACTATTGGAAGTATTTGTGAATTTCTACATAAGTCCCTGTGGATCGACCTCGGTCTTATCGAGATTATTACTACATCGTAACCCTACACCCGACCGGTATTGACCGGTTGGCCAACAGGCCCTGTGCACGCTAGACTGTTACTGAACAGGCTAGACCGGTCTTGACCGGTCGGCCAGCCGAGTCCGACCGGTCGGCCACATGCAAAAATATTAGCTTTCCAAATTGGGCTCCAGATTTCTCTGCGCACCGCGTAACCTTACACAAATTTTGGAAGATTCCGACATTGCGGAGCCTCCCCACTATAAAAGGACACCTATGGATCGTTCCTAAGGTATCTAAAAACGGATTAAGCATGGTGGGAGATGGCGGAAGTGGATTTCAGAGTTCCACAACTCCTCTCTAGGGCGAGTTGCAGTCCGATGATGAGGGCTTGATATTTTGCTTCATTGTTAGTGCAAGCTGGCATGATCATAAATGAGTAAGGCAACAAATCTCTTTGCGAATTGATAAATATAACTCCTGCTCCTGCCCCTGTTGACCTGGAGGCTCCGTCAAAGTACATCTGCTAGAGTCGTGGTTCTCCAACCATCATAACCTGGTCATCTGGGAGATCACATTTCATTTCTTCATTACTTGAAACTGGGTGTACGGCGAGGAAATCTGTGATTGCTTGTCCCTTGATAGCTTGGGCTGGGATATACGTGACGTTGAATTCTGAGAGGAGAAGGGCCCACTTAGCTAATCGTCCAGACAGCATAGGCCGGTTCATGAGGAATTTGATCGGGTCTGGCTTGGATATCAACGTTATTTGATGCGAGAGGCAATAATGCCTAAGTTTCTTCACGGCGAAAATGAGGGCGAGACATATCTTCTCGATTGTCGAGTAGTTGAATTCGGCTCTCACCAGTGTGCGGCTCAAATAATATAACGCGTTCTCTTTCTCTTCTTCATTCTTCTGTGCTAAGAGTGCCCCTAGTGAATTATCACCTACTGCGATGTATAGAATCAACGGCTTCCCTTTTATTGGGGCGACGAGGACTAGAGAATTTTCGAGCATTTCTTTCAACGAATCAAAAGCCTTTTGACAGGCGTCATCCCATTTGAACTTAACGTCTTTCTTATTGAGGCGGGAGAACGGCTGACAATGACCAGCCAAGTTTGAAATGAATCTTCTCAGATATGCCACGCGGCCTTGAAAAATCTTCAACTGTTTCAGATTCTTTGGTGGTGACATTTCTCTGACGGCCTTGATCTTCGCAGGGTCGATCTCTATGCCCTTGTGTCTGACAACGAAACTCAAGAATTTGCCGGACGTGACCCCAAACGTGCACTTTAACCGATTCATATGGAGATTCTTCTTATGCAATCCCTGAAACACTTGCCTCAAATGTTCTTTGTGCTGTTCATGATCTTCCGACCTCACAACGAAATCATCTACATAGCATTCGAAGTGCTTGTGCACCATATCCTGAAATATAATGTGTATCGTGCGCTGATACGTTGCCCCTGCGTTCTTTAACCCAAAGGGCATTACGCGGTAATAGTAGATGCCAAGAGTCGTACGGAAGGCTATGGCTTCTTCATCTTTTGGAGCCATACGAATTTGATTGTATCCTGAATACCCGTCCATGAAGGACATCACTGCATATCCTGTTGTGCTATTAATCAACAGCTCTGGGATCGGAAGAGGGAAATCTTCTTTAGGGCAGGCTTCATTAAGGTTTCGAAAGTCAACACAAACTCAGATCTGTCCACTCTTCTTCTTAACTGACACGATGTTCGAAATCCATCGGGGGTACTTCACCTTTTAAATAAACCCGGCCTGAATCAGCTTCTCGATTTCTTCCTCAATCTTGGGTATGATGTCAGGGTGAAACCGTCATTGAGGTTGCTTTACTGGCTTCTTCTCCTTCATGATGCTCAATTCATGCATGGCCATTGTCGGACTGAGCCCTGACATTTCTGAATATATCCAGGTGAATACGTCCTTATTTTCTCTCAGCAACTATATGTATTTCTCCTTTTCATCTTTTGGAACGTTTCTGCTCAAATATGTGTTCCTGGGTTCTTCGAGAGTACCCAAATTTACTTCTTCAAGTTCGTCAATTGTTGGTTGTCCACTGTCTTCCAGTTGCACAGGCACGGCACTTGGCTGGATCACATCAGTAGGATCTTGCAGCTGTATTTCTTCTACAGGGCCGATAGTTACCATATTCACGCTTGCCTTGGCTCCTAGACCTTCTTCGTTTCTGTGTACTTGCTTGTATTCTTCAAATAGAGTTAACAACCTCTTCTTTGTGTTTTAATCTTGGTCGGAGAATCCAATGTTTCTCATAATCTTTCGGCTGGCTCTGCTATATCTCTTCTCTTGTATAGGCTGAGGTCGAGTAGATTCTCTTCCCTCTTCTTCTTCTTCTGATGATACTGGCTGACTTGGCCCTGAGTGAAACTTGATATCTTTCTATGTAATATCTCTTGATGGCACAATAAATTGGCTGGGAGCTTTCAGGAATGGCTTGAT
Organism: Liriodendron chinense; assembly: GCA_003013855.2. Classification (NCBI taxonomy): domain Eukaryota; kingdom Viridiplantae; phylum Streptophyta; class Magnoliopsida; order Magnoliales; family Magnoliaceae; genus Liriodendron; species Liriodendron chinense. The sequence goes on from ML058389.1 coordinate 1,673,974, forward strand.
TCTTCCTATTTCGGGTATCGGCATGTTGAAGTTGGATTTGAGCACACTCATGTGTTGATCTGATATCAGTTTTAACACAAACTGCCCTGGCTGACGCAAATGTGGTGGTACCACGTAAAACTTCTTCATGATCAGCTGAGGTTGATCTTCCAAATTATGTTGGGATCTCCCCTAATGATGGGCTAAGGCTTACTTTTCTGTTCAAATTTCTCGACTCGAGGTTTTGCCCCTTGCCTTTTCTTCATTACATCGGGCTTTTTACTGGTTTTACTGCTGTTGGTCAGGTTGTAATATTTTACATCGGCCAAAAATGACTCAGCCATTGTGTATGGCTTCAGATCTGCTGCTACCTTGTGTTGGATCCCATCCCTGTTGTATTTAAAGCATTGATGATACGTTGAAGGGATTATGTGATTTTGATGGAGCCAGGGCCTTCCTAAGAGGAGATTGTATGTTGTCACTGCATCGATCACCTGACATGTTACTTTTGTCGTCAGTTCTTCATCTCTAATATCACCGTGATTGATCCGAGTGTATGCTAACTGTCTTGGTTGAACCCTTGAATCATCATGAGACTCGAGCGTAATGTCGATTGCCTATAACCCAACTTCTGTAATGTCTTCAATGGCATAATATTTATGGTTGACCCATCGTCCAACATGCACCTTTTGACGTCTGTGTTTCTGATTGTTCCCATGACCATCAATAGACGGTTGTGGTCTGTTAATTTGATCGTATGGTCTTCTTCTGAGAAAGTGATTGCCGAGGGATGGTCAACATGCATGACTTGTGACACCGGTATATACCCCTCCCAAAATTTATCTGTATTATATATTTCTTCTTCTATTTCTATCATCATAACCTCCCTGACCTCACTGTCAAGTAAGGCATTGATTTACATTTCTTTGTATACTCTCGAGAGACATAAAGCATCGTATATACTCAGGCGGGTGGGGACCTTCCGCATATGTGACACAACGTCATATGCTACTGGTCTCTGGCTTGGCAGATTGGTCGTGGCCTCAACGACCTTCTATTTCAGTTTCTGCATCCGGTGTCTTTCCTGTGGCCTGTCAGGGATAGTATCTTCTTGCATCGGGTTGTTTAATCTTGGAGGGGTATGATCAGGCATTTGCTTTCCTGATCGTAAGATGACTACGCCAACTTTTCCCTCAGTTGCTTGCAGGGTTTCCTTGGACGGTGCTTGTTCGAAGAATGACATCATTCTGGAATGTGCCATGTTCATCGTGGGTTGTAGCTGCCCCTGTAATATTTCTGTCCTTCCTCTTCCTCTGTTCTTTCTTCGGTTAATGAGCCTTCGTCTATTCTTGAGTCTTGTCTTGCTATTGACTAGAGTCCATGGTTCCTTTGGCTCAAGGAATGAAGTCAGCCGGTTGGTGTCATTTCCTATTGGGACTGCTGAAATTGCGGCTATTTCCTTTATCGTCTCGAGTACTTTCATACTGATGACCCCTTAGCTAATCAAACCCTGTATCTTTCCCTTCAAGGAGAAGCAATCTTCCGTCTTGTGGCTAACACATTGATGATATTTGCAATATTTGGGGTCATTTATTCGCCCGACTTCTTGGGGACGGACAGGTTCTGGTAGATGTATCAAGCCTTCCTCGATCAATTGTTCCATGATCAAAACTAAATCGGCCATATCAAAAGTGTATGAGGCATTTGCCCTTTCCCTCTCTGCTATCGATATGCGTCTGGGTGCATAGGGCCTTTTACCCTTGTCCTGTACAACTGTTGTGTTCATCTCTGGCTTATGATCGGTAGCGGGACATTTTCGGTCTTTCTGGTCCCTACTCTTGTCGACTTAATGGGTTTCTACTAGTCTTCCCATCTCTCTTTTCTATCTTTCGGGTCTGAAGTTTTCCTGGGAGGCTGCTTCCTCTACCAGGTGCGCTTTTGTCTCCAGCTCACGAAAGGAGTTGAAGGTATTGCCTAACAATCTGTACAAGATCATCGGGTCCAGAGCCCTCAGGTGCATCTTCATTTGTTCACCTTCACTAGGCAATTGTTCCCCATCGATCAATGAATTTCTCGATCGATTCCCCTTGTCTTGGTTTGACTATTGCTAGATCTTTCAGCGAAATTTCTCTCTCGGTTGCGAAGAACTTCAAAATGAAGCTATCTTGCATCTTCTCCCATATTCTCATAGAATTGATTGGCAACGACATGTACCACTGGAAGGTTTTCCTTGTCAGGGTTGATCCAAACAATCGCATACAATACTGCAGGATGGCAGATCAATTGCCTAAGGTGGTCAGTAAGTGGGTGATATGTTCTTCCGACGATCCTCTACCGTTGAACTTTTCAAAGTCCGGGCATCTGAAATTGGCTGGGAATGGCACTTCTTCTACTTCTGGTTAGTACGGTACCCGATATTATAGCTGCCTCTCCTCTCTCTCTTTTTCTTGTTGCATCATGTGGGTTATCGTCTAGGATAACTCTTCTCATGACATGTGGGACGTGGACAGTGGTGCACGTTCTATTGGCCTAACCTTGGGTTGGACGGGCGGCTCAGGTTCAGCCGGACCTTCTGCTGCCCCTTGGGATTCTTCTGTTGACTAACGAATAGGTGGTGCAACACTTCTGGTAGCATTCTGGGCTATCAAAGTAGTCGAGGCTTCTTGCATAGTCCTCATTCGATCGCTTGTTTCGCGATTAGCTTCGATTAGTCTGTTAATCTGATCTTGGACTGGAGGTAGTTCTTCTGCCTCGTACGATCCTTCTTCTTCTACTACTACTTGAACCATCGTTACTTGTGCTGACTAGAGCTTCTGAGTCGGCTTCTGTCTTAGTTCGATAACTGTAGCAGGCTTGGAATTCTTCAGGTGCACGGGCTTGGTCGGTTTCTGCAAGGTGCGAGTAATTTTGAACAACGGCGAAAACTGCTCGGTCGTCATAGCAGGCACTGAGGAGTTGGCTGATACAACCTGACTGTTAATAGGGGTCTTCTGCCCCTGCTTCGATTGCCACTGCCTCTTGATGACGGAGCGGGATTTCGTAGCATTTACCGTTCTGTATGCAGCTATGATGATCGCTTTCTTCTGTTCTTTCTTCTGTCATCGGGTTTCAACCAACTGCCATTCTGAGTTTGAGCTGGCTGTTATAGTCGCGGTGAAATGGGGGAAGCTGAAACCCTTGACGGTGAGGAAGATGCATGAATTCATCATGAGTATGCCATCTCTTCTGTCTGCGTTAGTATCTTGCTAATTTTGCGGTGTTATAAAAATTATTAGAACAGTTCATAAATGTGGTCGGGAGCATGAACCCATCGATCGCAATGCATAAACTGATGAAAATAAGCAAGAAGGAGACAAATATGTGTAGTTGTTGAAGTTTTTGTGTTCGAAAACCTTTGATTTAGTGTCATTGCCTTAAAGATGAAGGGAAGAACGTTCCCGTTGAGAGTTGCCAGTTTGGCACCCGAGGGCGCCGAAACGTTATGCCTCGCGACAAATCTCTTACGCACACATTCGTGTTTACAAATGATTAATCTTAGAGTGTCTTTATACTCAGAGCTAACCAGGGATTTTGGTATGGTTCGATCCCTAGTGGAGTCGCCAATTTGTTAGAACTGAAAATGCAGTAATGACATTTTCTGGTGTATTGTTGCTCTGGGGATCTGAGTAATGGAAACATTCATTGACAATCACAAGCATTGACAAAAAGATACACAAGAAGAGATATCGTAAGGCGAATTTAATTCCAGTGATTCTGAGATCTTGTTCATTCCAGGCTGTGATCTGGCACGAGCCCTTAATTACATCGAATGATCGATGACCCTTGATTAAAAGGCAGAAGACTAGTCAGCGGGGACTATGGTCTTGGAGTTTGTGGTCGTGGAGACCTGTATTTGTTTTGTTATGGACTGAACCATCTTTGTATTGGTCAGATGTCCATGTCCCAGTCCCATGTTTTGGCCAGAGATCTGGGCAGAAACTGTTAGGTTTTTTTAACTGAGAGGGTATGACTCTAAGCCTATAGCTGTCATGTTTGGACAGGCGACCTCAGGAAGACTGGTCCGCAATTGTATGTACCTAAGAAGCCCATCCGACGGATGTCGTTTGGATGGGTAGGGCATCGACCGTTGTGTTGTCGCAGTTCATAGCAATTGCTTTATGAATGATTGAAACTCTTTGATATAGTTTATTATGATAACCATAATCCCATTTGTCTACCTTTCGACCCTAATCGAGTCTTATCTTGTAGTACATATGGATAATGATGTATTTGTATAATTCTGGATGCTGACGACTTCTTTCCGAGAAGTTATTTCACTCATCGTGATTAATCAGGACAAACTTTAAAGACGTGCAATTCTGCTCATTTAAAGATCCCAGAATGATTGTTTGACCATTTTGTTGCGTCCGGAAGGCTCGAAATACCTGAAATAGGCTTAAATGGGGCTTGAAAACACTTAAAATTGAGTCTGGTGCACACGTAAATATTTCCTGTAATTAGCTGATTTTTCGGTGTGTGGGACCTAATTTATGGGTGCATGGGATGTTAATGCAATCTTAAATTAGTTGTTTGATTTTTGTTGAATTTATGGATGCGTGTGACAATTTTCATGTGCGTGGGAGTCCAATGCATCCTGAAATTACTTCTCTGATTTTTGTTGAATTTATGAATGCATGGGACAATTTTCGGGTGCGTGGGACTCCAATGCATCCTAAAAATACTTATCTGATTATGTCAAATTTATGGATGCGTCAGACTATTTTATGGACGCGTCAGACCATTTTACGGATGCGTCGAACTTCGATTCATCGTGAGGTTATTTGTTGAATTTGTGGGTGCGTTACCACACTTGCATTTTTGTAGAATTCGGACCTGCGGTGATCTGGTCGGAGTAGTTTTCCGATGGAAAATGCCATTGATCGGAAAGGAATTTCGGTGACAGGGAAAGTTTTTCGACGGTCGAAAAGGGATTCTGACGAGGGTTTCCGGCGATAAATCCTAAGTATCCAGGGGATAATAGCTCCTCTCTCTCTCTCTCTTAATCTGTATAAATGAATAGTGTAAGGGGGTATTTATTCCTGAAAATACTGAAAATCAACCAATGAGAGGTTGCCATGTATGACGCACCCCGAAAAGCCTTCGACGCACCTAAAAAATAGGTACGTGGGAGCTCCGACGCACCCCGAAATGATGTTCTGAAATATGTTGTTTTTTTGGGTGCATCGAGCTATTTTTCGGGTGCGTGGGAATCCAATACATCCAAAAAATGATTTTCTGATTCCTGGTGAATTTATGGGTACGTCGAGCTATTTTATGGACGCGTTAGAGGTATTTTACGTATGTGTCAAAGTTTAAATCATCCTGAATTTGAAGTTCTGGATTTACTAAATTTATGGACGCGTCGGAGGTGTTTTTTGGATGCATCAGAGGCAAAATACATCTTGAAATGCTTATTGAATTTTCATGAATTTAAGGGTGCGTCAAGCGTAATAAATGGGTGCATTGACGAACTTATTGTCTATGTAAATTAGGTTTTGCAAAATGAAGGGTTTGCGGGACCCACTTTTTGGCGAATAATCATGCACTACTTATTATAATTCATAATGAAGGTGTCCGCTTGATTTTGAATGGTTTTGATCACTGTGATTCATGGGGCCCATTGGAGAAAAATGGCTAAGTACCGGATCTTTTGGAAATCCCAATATTTAGGTGCGTTGGATGTTATTTTGTGGGATTTCCTCGAAGTATGTGTGCATTTCATTTATTTTAGAGGATACCAATTTTTAAGACCTCAACAGGTGCGATGCACATTAGAGCAGTGAGTCCCCCTAGTTGTCTTCCTACTTAAGGAGAGGCTAAGCAATGCTGGGCATCGGTTACCCAGACAGCAGGCCTAGACTTCGAGTGGACATGGGAGGAGTTTCTGGACCGGTTATACCAAAAGTTCTACCTTGAGCATGTGCTCTAGAGTTCGAAACCCTGGTGCAAGGAGACATGACAGTGGAATAGTACGAGGCACGCTTTATTGAGTTATCTCGATACGTGTCATACTTGGTCGCCGACGTACGAAAGAGCTTGTAGATTTGAGCAAGGGTTGTGTCCTAAATTACGGTCCTGAGTCATTAGACTCAAGCTTTCCACTTTCGAGGATGTGGTAGAGCGGGCACAGATTCACGAGACCGACTAGGCGAAGGTGCAGAGGGCCCGAGACTAGGGCGATGATGGAAGGGCAAGAGGAAGGTACCCTCGAGTCGATTTCAACAGCAATAGACCCAACCACTGTAGAGGCTCGTAACTAGAGGTGGGCAATGATCCGGGCCCGGCCGAGTTAGCCCTAATTTGGTTTGGCTCGTTTTTGTGCCACCCCAGTTTATGAATCGGCCTGGTTTGGGTTTCGAGCTGACCCATCCGGCTCGAGTTTAGTTTGCTCTAAAAATAACTGGTTCGGGCCGGGATCAGTTTAGTCGAAAATTTTGAACTAAGCCGAGCCAAGTTCAAATAGGTGGCGGCTCTTTTATTTGTTTGTTTGTTTAAATAAAAAAGAATTAAAAAAGTTAGAAATAACACACACAAAAACACAAAAGTATCTTATTACATGATGTTTAACATCCTCGAGAGGAGTGCAACTTCAAAATAGATATGTAAGGGCCTTTTCTAAACAAAAGTGCACAAGCATAACTTTATAAATTTAAGGAAACAATGTGCATTCATGTATATGTATTATGTATTATCCACATCATCATGTATATGTATTATCCACGCCGTCCATCCATTTTTACACATCATTTTAGGACATGATCCCAAAATTGAATCATATCCAAATCTCAAGTGGATCACACCACAGGAAATAATGTGCTTACAATCTACGAGCCGAATCAAGCCGAATCAAACAGAGCTTCGAGTCGAACCGAGCCAGTACTACCCTGGTTTGAGCTTGGTTTGTTTTTTTAAACGAGGCTGACTTTGAGGCTTGGTTTGGTTTGAACTTCTATTCGAACCAATCCAAGCTGAGCTTTTTCAAACCAATCCGAACCAAGCTTTCGAGCTAGCTTGGTTTGTGCCTAGCTTTACCCATAACTCGTCCTTTCTTTAAAACAATGGCAGCACCCCCAGCACAATCGCAACATCAGCTTGTAGGTGTTTTTTTCAAGTGCGCGGAGGCTAGGCATCGTAGGCAGGATTGCCTCCCATCTTAAGCAGCAGCGGTGACATCCATATCAGCTGACACGACCTCAGTAGCAGCGGTAGTAGTACCTGTCGCTGAGACCTCCCCTGTAGTAGTGGAGGCAGCAGTACAGGCTATAGCAGCGACTGTAGAGGGGACATGCACCTCCCCAGTAGACTCAGAGCAGGTTCTACGCGACCCAGCAGGATCCCCAAACACCAGGAGTCATCGAGGGTACACTCATTGTCTCTACATGCATGACACATGTTTTGTTTGACTCTAATGCATCTCATTCTTTTATTTTTGAGACTTTCTACTGATCAACTGGTTTTCTGTTAAAGCTCGCATGTGAAGGTTTGTCGATGTTGATGCCCTTGGTGAAGACCTAATGTTGGGTTTATTCTACTCGTCTTCCCCATCTTGATATGAGAGACCTTTTTACCCGTCAATCTGTTTGTTTTGCCGATGATGGAGTTCAATGTTATCTTGTGTTGGACTGCTTTGTAAGGACAGTCACCTTCTTTATACCTGATGTGTCGCAGTTCAGTTCATAGCCAAGCCCAGAGGAGATTAGCTCACATCCCTTTTATCCTGTGCAGTAGAGGAGCCGATTACCTTACGCATCAACTGGTTGCCGATCGTTTGCAATTTTTCGAACGTGTTTCATGAGACTGGGGCTATCGCCTTGTCGGCATACCGAATTCCAGATTGATCTTGTGCCAGGTATTGTGCTTATCTCAAATGCCCTGTACTGTATGGCATTGTTGGAGTTACGGGAGCTACAGAAGCAGTTGGACGAGTTACGTGAGTTAGGCTTCATCCGTCCGAGCATACCACTGTGGGGAGCATCGGTACTCTTCGTGAAGAAGAATGATGTCTTGTTAAGGCTCTACGCGGATTATCACAAGCTCAACAAGGTCATAATTAAGAATAAGTACCCACTTCTGAGGATTAATGAGTTGTTCGACCAGTTGCGGGAGGCGCATTTTTTTTAAGATAGATTTGTAGTCCGATTATCATAAGGTTCGTTTCTGGGAGGAGGAAAACCGAAGACAGCATTCAGGACGCGCTACGGTTATTTCTTTTAGTGTACTTTTCTGTAACATACTAGTACACCTTATTTGTCAATCATGTGCGTCCATGTGTTGTATGTCCGTTGAGCCTTGGCAAGCTGAAGATTGAAGATTCAAGTGGACAAGAAACATCAAGGAAGAAGATATAGGTAAATCAGAGATGCCCAGGTGACCCTAACCTATTAGAACCAAAACAACCTAAACCTCTAGATGATTTAAACCCAAATAGGTAAACTTTTAGTCATCATTGACTGGCCTTAACAGTCCCAAAAGACCACCCTTTTTAAGGCCTGAGAGGTTCATGAGCTGCTATGAAAAGATACCCCAAACAACAGAACTCAGTGTGTTGTTGGCTGAAGGATCGGCCGGTCGATAGCTAATTTGGCCAACCGACCGATCGGGTCGACAGGACGAAAATGGCCATTTCAGAAAATAGCCATTTCAGGACAACAAAAGGAACATTTGTCTAAGCCTAATTCGGTCGACTGATTACCTAAATCGGCCGAGTGATGGGCTTTGCTGATTGGCTGATAGGTCGGGTCGGTAGGCCGATATAGTGGTTAAACAAGACAACAAACCACTCAGGGGATCGACTGACCAACGCCTAAATTCAGCAGGACGATGGCCCATTTCGGTCGACCGACAGCTCTGGTCGGTAGGTCGACAACTAGCCGTTGTTAGTACACTATATTTTGTCAATTGTTATGCCATCAAGTTTAGTCAAGTCTTGTGAGCCCCGACAGAAGAATTGAAGCCCAAGACTTGAAGACGATGCTTCTTCCTTTGCTCATTCTCAAATTGAATTAAGATCTAAAGGTAAGTTGCATATAGATCGTCCTTAAGTAACCTCAAAACATCAATGAATGGTGTAATAAATAAACCATCTTTAACCCATTCCTTGCTCAGCTCAAATGATCAAGTTGATCAGACTTGAATCATCCCTGGCTAGGTGTTAGAATTATGAAAAATTAAAGATCAAATGAAGATTGCTAACACCAAACATGTAGGTTGAATCTCAGCTTGATATTGCTAACTAATAAGGCTGACGACTAGTCTGGTTCTTCAGCCTACTGGTCAGTCAGGCCTTTATTAGGTTAGGGAGCTCGACTGTGTAATTTGACCGGTCGTCCAACTAGGCACCTGACCGATTGCGACCCACGAATTCTATCCAGCAACAAACTTAAGCATGGGCAGACTAATTTGACCGATCCTGGGACCGGTCAGTTGACTGGTCGACCCTCAAATCTGACTGGTCATTGGGGGTCTCAGACTAGTCGTCTACTAGCTGTTTTCTATCCATGGGAGCCCGATTTTTTTCATCTATAAGAACACCTCTTGAGGGCTTTGATGATATGCATTGAGCACCCATCTAAAGCATTGTGAGAGAGCATTTACTTACCTTCTCCTACCCTCCTTGCTCTTGTATGTCTTGAGTTCATCATTGAAACCTAGCCATTAATGACACTACATTGAGTATTTAAAGCTCGGTTTGAACTATGATCTTAAGTTTTACATTCATGGCTGACCCAATCATTGAAGCTTCATCTAAAGGTCATTAATAGCCATTGAATGCTCAGATTGTTGGTTCCTACATTAACCATTATATTGAATAGGCAAAGGGAACCCCAACACCTTCTCTCAACTACCCAGCATTAAGATAGGCATTACATCCTTCATTTGTAGCTGATCTTGGGAGCACGAAGAGGAGCTTAAGCATGTTGGAGCTGAAGCAACTCATCATAGGCACTAAATCGGGGATTAACTTCTCTAGGTAATTCTAGTACTAAGAGTCCTCTTTGTTGGTAATTCCCTGGATTGGAAAACTCTAACGGGAGCGAACGCGGCTATCCAGGGATTGGGATTCGTGACCGATCCTAGAAGATAGGATGTTAAGGTTGATGGTTAACCTGATTTAAAACCACGACTATAGTGAAATTCGATGTTCTCATAGGTTGAGAACGTGAACTAGGAGTGGAGTAGGGAAACTGAACCACTATATATCGCTGTGCATTGTGAGAATGAATGATTGCTATTTGTTGAACTTGTGAACTTGCTTAGTCAATCATGAATATCAACTGTTTGTTAAAATGGGAATGATATTTTTGAAATTGTGGTTTCCACCGTTATTGAGATAAGCTTGAAGGTATGCTTATATCCTAGAGGGGGGTGAATAAGACTTTTTACAATTTCCTTGTCAATTAAAACTCAATGCTTATATATGATGCATGATTCAAGTTAGAGGATGATATAGAGAAGTAAAGATTAAAATCTAACTTGAAGTGCATTTAATCAAACAGTTAATATGAATGCTTGTTCTAATTATTCGAAGATAGCATATGTGCATTTTGTCAAACATGTGATGGGCATTCAGTGAAACACTTATAAAATCAATAAACAAACCATAATAATGGACAAAATGCATTCAACTCATTGCACACGATGTATAGTGGTTCGACGATGAGTCTACTCCACTCTCGGCTGATCCACTCACTCCTTGAGTGGTTGAATTTCACTATCCAATGGTTTTAAATGAGGTTCATGATAAACCTTTACAACCTACACAAGGTCTATTCCTACACAAGGACTCCTCAAATCCTACACAAGGACAACGCACGTATTCTCCCGTGTTGGAGGCCTACGTAAGGACTTTTACGTCCTACACAAGGACACATGTGTCCTACACAAGGATAACCTCGAGATTGAGTCACAATCTGTCAACCCCAACCTCAACAAGAAGGGGGAAGTAATGGAATCTATAAGCTTAAACACTTACAATTGTTGAGCCCCAATTCAGCGTCATTGAGTAGCTTCAGCTTATACGAATGCTTTAGCTTCTCTTCAAGTTCCCACGATCAGCAACCTTGCTTTGGATGAGATTTTGTAGCGCCAAGGTGATGGATAATAGGTTGGGTGAACCTTCTATAGGATAAGACTTTTGATGAAGACAAAAGGTTTCTCCTTGGGTTGCATTAATGGCTTTGATGATTAAGGATATGCCTATTTCGGATTAGGTCAAGAGCCATTAATGAAGTCTTGAGTTTATGTTTCAATCCGAGCTTTGAATGCTCATAAATGTCTACCAACATTAAAGATTGAACAATGAACTTAAGAAAAAGCTTGAGAATAAGGGTTTTTAGCTATAGGAACTCACTCTCTCAAGGCTCAACTCTATGCTCCGTAAATGCCTCAAAGCCCACATAAATGGTTATATAGATGTGTTTATAATGGGAAAAAAATGGCTAGTTCGGGTGCCTGATCAATATCTTCTGGCGCCCGAACATAAAACAGGAAAGTATATCTAGCGGTGGTTGGGCACCCGATGGACACATGGTTGGGCACCCGAAATTCAATCTAGAAAATCAGTTTCGTTGCTGGACACATTTTGCGCTTGTCAGGCACTCGGTGAAGGTATGGTCGGGTGCCTGATGACCATGGTCGGACGTCCGGAAAGGCAGGCTCGGGAGCCCGAAATTCATTTTGAATTTTCAGGCAACTTTCTGAACAACTTTGACATTGGTCGGGCACCCGGTGAAGTCAGGGTCGGGCGCCCGAAATTCAGTCCAGAGCTCGCTGGACTTATTGTGCCTATAATCGGGCGCCTGGTGCAGTCTGGTCAGGCGCCTGGTGACCTCTTTGCAGAATTTTCTTAATATGATTTTCGATTCCTTCTGCGGAGGATCTCTTGTCCAGGCAAGCCAAAGTCCATCTGATGTAATGGACTTTCCTCTAAGGCATGAGGCTAAAGGAATACTTATTAAGCTTGGGCCAACTAGAGGATATGACAAGAAGGCTACATGGTTTGGATGGTTATAGGATGGGTTTCACCATGTCACCGACAATTTACCTTTTCTTCATAGTTGAAGATGATGAGATCTTCAAGGCTTTTGCTCTTCAACTTCAGTGGGGCTCACAGATTTGACAACCCGATGATTACGCAATTTGACAAAAGATGTGCACTTACAAACATGTGCACTATCAATCTCCCCCTTTGTCAATTGCATGAAAAAACCCAAACGAACCTATGTCTTGGTCCATACCGAAGACAACCTATAACCTATTCAAAATTTACATGCCCAACTCACTTTACAAGATATACAATGTAAATTATAAAACGGACATGTACAAACACTACCATGTACAAACTAGGCTTCAACTACTCCCCCTAAATCCTTACACACTAAAGACCTGCAAAAAGATATAAATGGATTCTTTGGTGGGATATTCTCTTCCCCTTTTGTCATAAATTGACAAAGGTTAGCGCAAAAGGTTAGCTAACACACTAAGGATATAACTTGAAGTGCTGAAAATATGTCAAGACATAGAGGGGAGTTTATCATTGAGCATAAAGAGGGAAGAGGCCAAACAGACATTTTGGTCAACAAGAGATATACATGTATTAAGCATTTAAATCGAGGGCTTAAAGCCCAAGCAACCAACCTCCCCACAATCAATATTCAATAAAGCACAAAACTCATGAAAGAGATAAAAGTATAAAGCATAAGAAAGGGCACAAGTATATATCGAATGAAAAACTAAAATGGGCGAGTCATCCAAGCATAGTGATATATAAGTGCAACAGACGGCCAATGGCCCAAAAGGATGTATCAATACAACTCAAAGAGAACTAAAATTTTCAAACACATGAATCCATAATATGATATAACCGTAAGCACGAATGCTGTCTTTGGTTTCCCAAAAAGATACTCCTAACCAAGATAGCTAACAACAGACTCGACTCTCAGAAGTCTGTCCCATTGCCCAGATCAGGTGGCGGTGGGTCACCGCGGTATAGGCACTCCCATCTCTCTAGCCTCTTCTCGTAGTGAGACATCCAAGTCAGCATTAACCGCTGCTGAACGAGAATATGTGTCTATCCCTGCAATAGCTGCTCGTCTGTCTACTGCATCTGCCCGAGTATCTGCATGATGTGGTCATGAGTCTAGACCGTGAAGTCCTAGGTCTGTTGAATCTCAGAGAGTAATGCAGGAGGAGCTGCAGATGTAGAAGGATGATCAGAGGGCGTAAATACGCCGCGTCATGAAAATGCACGAATTGGAGGACTGAATCGCCCTGGATGTTGATGAGGATCCTCAGAAGATCGTAGTACTGGCTTAGGCTGAGTTACACAAGAACAAACCGTGTATACACCCATTAGTGGCCCATAAGAAGTGAGTTTACAATGGACTCTAAATAAAACTCTTACTAGTTGGAAGAGCCCTGTGATAGCACATGTCTCGAGATGCTTCTTCAAACTTGAATCGGCTTTTCTTCAGCTCTCCCCATCATCAACATTGCAAAAGTTTACTTGTAATAGTGCCAAGGTATTGGGAGAATGGATGGTTTATGAATCTCCTACAACTAAAGCTAGTTGTTTCCAAGTAGGGGATTTATCTACTTGGCATTCTAAGGCTTTAAATAAAGGATTTTCCTGTAGAATCAAAGTCTAAGCACTAGTGAATGCAAGGGATCATGCATATCTTAAGTTCGAGTTTGGAATGCTCTTTCAAAGTGATAAATCACAAAGGTTATGGGATGATTTTAAAGAGATTAGAGTCTAAGAGAAGTGATTAAGTGAGGAAAACACTTAGACTCTTGCTTTATCAGAATATCATCGAGTTGCAAATGCCCTAAGTGACCCAATAAATAGAGGAGTGAAGCAACATATCTAAAACGGCTAGAAAATGGCTACTCGTCGGTCGAATCTACAAGATGTCGGTTCGACTGATGGGGGCCAGGGCTGAGACATTTCAAATTTGGACAGAAATGGGTCCCATCAATTTGAACGGTAGGAGCTATCATGTTGAAATATGTGAGAAGATTTTAGGCCGTCGTGTTAGCCAAGAGCATGAGTGTGTATCGTTTGGATCCCAAAAGTGGGACTTTGACTTGTTAGTGCACCTATTTGTCAATAAAATGACCTAGGATGTCTTGAGTCGGTTGACCCTCCATTGCAAGACAATTGAAGACCAGAGACTAGAAGCCTTGAAGCATTAAGGCATGAAGATATAGGTAAACATGAGGTGCTTGATAAACCTAACCTAGTCCCCTTTAGTTCCAAAATAACCTAGCCTCTAGATGACTTGATCTTAATAGCAAAACCCTAAGTCATCGTCTTAAACCTTAGGATCCTTAATTAAACATGATAAGATAGGCTTAAAAAAGGTGTAAAGTTGTTGTAAATCAGAAACCCAAAATAGTTGCAAAATTGTGTCTGTCGATTGACCAGATCATCGATCGATATCGATGCCAATCGACCAAAGGTGCACAAAAATGTCTAGCAACATTCACACCTACATCGATCCAGTTTCGATCGATTGATGACTTGGTTCAATCTATTGATTATGGCCAAAATCTAGTCGTTGAGCTGAGCTCGATCGATTGATGATGGAAGTTATAGATCTGTTGGAGCTTTTTATAAAAAATACTTAGACTCCGGATCTTTGTAAGGAAATGGGTTTTAAGTGATTTAAAAACTCTATTGTATAACAATACTTTCCAATACTCCTAGTTATTGCCCAAAGATATCCATGCTTTTATCTAAAGAAATTCATTCTTTCTTCCTTGTGATTCATCACTCCATGAGCATTCCAAAGCTCCATTTGGGGAAGAACATGACATCTGGCATTCTTTAGAGATTAGGCTTAACCTTATAGGTAAAAACTCATCTAAATACTTTAGAAAGCCAATCTAGGTGAATCCCTATTGGAAACCAACTATCCATTAGTTGTAAGAGATTCCACCATCCTCCCATTACCTTGGTAGCCTCGTTGGAACATCAAATGCAAGGTAGCTGATTCAATGAAACAGATGAAGATCGACTTCAAAGATCGGAGGAAAAAATGATGAGCCAATTCAAGCACGAGAGAGCATTGAAGAAACAACTCAAGAAAGAGCAACAAAGGAACTCAATCCGACAAGTAAGGTTATCATTTTTAAAGTTTAAACTTGAATATGTTTTTGTGTATGACTGAATTCACCGTACATGGGTGTGTACGTGTTAGTCTCCGTAGGAGCCTCCAGTGGGAGTATATATAGGGCCTTGGATTAAGATTGAATTCACCAGACACATGTGCATATATGTTAGTCTTTGTGGGAGCCTTCGGTGGGAGTAAACGTAGATCCTTAGATTAAGATCGAGGTTATTGGTTAGCTAATAGAAAATTAATCAAGTCTCTGAGCGAGCCTCTAATGGGAGTGTACATGTAAGTCCTTGTTTACAACTATAAAGGTTAGAGATAAACCTATTAAAAACCTCCGAGATAGTGAAATTTGGTATACTCGAGAAGAGTGCATCAGTTGAGAGTAGAGTAAGAAAATTGAACCACTATATATCATTATTTTGTGATTGTCTTACGTGGATGCAATTTTTTTATGCTTGTGATTGGATTAGTTAAGTTCATATGTATGTATAAATAGATTGTATGCTAGGTACTTAATTTGTAAAGCACGAACAAACTTGTATTCCGCTATCTTTTATAGACTAGTTGCTTATATTGTTGCATTAATTATAGTTTATGTGATTGAAACCACTTGGCTTGGAAGCCTAAGTGTTACTTGTCTTAATTAGTTTTAATTGGTAAATCAATTAAATAAGGCAAGAATTTTTAAGTGGTCCTATTCACCATCCTCTACGACTTAATTGTAATTCTAAGCTCCGACAAACTTCCATGTATAGCGTGTGGTGTCGTGTTAGACTACCGACGTAATTTCAATTAGTATTAGGAAGGGTTGATCTTCATGGACTTAACCGTCTAGAGTAAGATCTGTCGGAGACTTAAAATGATGTCTACCCATGAGGGGAGTGTCGTGACCCAACCAAATTATTTTGGTGGGTTTAATTATGCCTATTGGAAGGCTAGAATGAGGGTATTCTCGAGATCCCGTGACCCTATGATCCGGGCTATGATTTAACAAGGTTAACACATGCTCGTAGAACTAGTTGTGGTTGATGGTAAAACCATTAGCACTCCCAAAGATAAATCTAGATGGAGTGTCGACGAGAGAGCTTAGTATACCTGTCAAAGCTCTCAATGTTATTTATTGTGCCATTTTTTAATGAATTTAAACATATATGTACGTATGACACGGAAAAAGAGATGTGAGACTTATTAGAAACCATTCACGAGGGTACAAGCACAATAAAATAAATTGAAGCTTTAGCTTTTGACCACACAATTTGAAAACATTAAAATGAAAAGGTCTGAAACTTTTATGTAGTTCCATAGGAAATTAAGTGACATTTGCAACTCCATGTGGGTTTTAGGAGAAGAATTCCAGAAAGCCATATATGTAGGAAAATCTTAGGTCCCTTCTAGAGAGATTTTAGCTCCAAAATAACCTCTATAGAAGAGTGTAAAGACATAGACACGATGAAAGTAGAAGAACTCATAGGTTCCCTACAAATATATGAACTACACAATAAGAAGAAACTCTCTGTCTTAAACACTTCACACAAGCACTCACACAATCACAAGAAAAGTAAATCTAAAGAGGATAATGGAGAAGAAGATGGAGATAAGGATGACGAATTTGCTAGAAAATTTCAAAAATTCCTCACGTTTAATAGAGAGAAGAGTTGTGATAAGAAGGGCAAATCGGTTGAACCTAAGTGCATAAGTAAATTATTTAGACAACCTAAAGAAGTCCAATGTTACAACTGTAAGGGGTATGATTGATAAGTACCTAATATTGTATAATTAACCCTGGTTGTTAAGAGCAATATCATTGTTTTTCTGATTAATTATCCCTCATTAGGTTAATTTTCTGTCTTCAGGTGTTCAGGAGAGGTTGGACAAGATCCAAGCCAATTAAGGCGCTTTAACGTCCAAAAGAAATAAAGATCGAAGGTGATCAAGAGACGTTGGACAAGAACAGAGCCAATTGGTGCGTTTAAAGGCACAAAAGAGAGAGAGATTAAGCAGGGACCAATCCTGAAGATAATCAAGCCCCAAGGATCAAAGGACAGATCTTACTGGACGGTTGAGATTGAATGTAGATGGCACAAGAAGATCGCATCACGTCCACTTCAATGGTCCAGTTGTGGAAGCTGCATCCTCCACCATTTACATCAAGATGAAGGTTCATCTCCAGCTTATGGTGGACGTTCAACTCATGTGCACCGTCCAGATAAGGATGGACCATCATTTCAACCATTGATCAGCAAAATAAAGGCATAAACCCTGACTCTTCAGTTCCCAGCCGAATCCAACCATCCATTCAAGGGACCAGCATATGAAGATCCCACTCCATCAACCGTCCATCTTCAGGAGGGCCAAAGTCCAGCGTCCAAGCAAGGATAGACATTCCAGTTGATCCCACATCCAACGTCCCACAACATCTCATGCACTGTGACACCTTCAATCCATGGCCATACGTGGACCAGCAGTCCATTGGACTCACTGTCCATTAGACCCCATCTGCTCCAACTAACCATCCAACAGTCAGCTTGCATGTGCAGCCTTCCTCTTCCATTAACCGTCAGTCCATCAGTAGATCAGCCACCCATCAGTGTCCAACATCATCTGACCGTCTAGTGGACCTCACATCCAGCAGCAGTCTGAGGTGGGCCCAAGCTGCAGTTTCACCAGCCGTACACACAGTGGACAACAGCTACTCAGCTTCCATCAACCATCGTCTACACAAAGGACAACACATCAGCAGCCAAATCTAAGCACCGTGGACAGCCCCATCTCTCTCTCACTTATGTCAACCACCAAGCAAGGCATCTCTCCTCCACATGTGCAAGCAAGAAGACCTTTCTCCACTCCCACATGTGTGGAGGCTAGAAAACACACACACTCTCTCTCTTCTCTATACTTAGAATCTAAGGAACTCACCATACTTAGACTATAAGGAACTCCATACACTTAGACTCTAAGAAAACTCACTAAACTTAGACTCTAAGGAAACTCTTTACTTAGGTTCCAAGTAATTTCACTCTCCCTTATCTTATAAAAGGAGGCAATCCCTTCTCATTCTCATCCATCCCACTCCTCAAATCCCATCCAATTCTCTACAACTCCTCTCTTCTCTTCTTTAGTTTTTTCTTTTCCTTTGTAGAATTAGAGTAGTGTTGTTTTTCCTTTGTAGAGAATTTAGTCTTCCATTGTAGCATGGTTGGCTAAACCTCTAACTAAGGCTAGGGGTGAAGCCTTTGAAGAAATTTGCAAGCTTTGGTTCTTTTGGTTCAACAATGGTGTGTGAATGTTGGGGTTTTCTTTGGTTGATTGGTTCGGTTATTCACCTCGGCAGACGCGATTGTTGTGTAAGCCCCTTGATCCATCGTCGACTTCGGGCACGTTGGATGCTTGGGATCCCTTACACACCAATTAGCTAGTTCTTGATCGATAAAGTCTCTTGATCCATCGTCGACTCCGGGCACGTTGGATGCTTTGGATTCCCTACGGTCATCGAGCTAGTGCAGGTAAAGTCATCGATCTGTAAAATCCCTTAATCCATTATAGACTCCGGCCACATTGGATGCTTTGGATTCCCTGCAATCGATAGACGAGATCTTAACGGTTGGATCGGTCAATCAAAGCCTCCTATCTTGTAAGTATGCATTTGATCGTATGAATTATGATCTTATCGGTTGACTTGTTGGCAAAGTTGTTGATCTGTACAATTCCTTGATCTATTGTCGACTCCGGGCACAGTGGATGCTTGGAATTCCTTGCGATCAACTAACGAGTGCTTCATGGTCAAATCAATCGGTTTAGATCACCATCTTTTATGAAATATGCAAGTGGTTTAACCGTTTTATCTTCCGATTGGAACGGATCTTTATTCGATTCCAGTTGAGTTATAGTTGGACCAAAGAATTAAACCTTGTGGATGAATCAAAGGTAGATCCCTAATGCCTTAGCCCTTTTTCTATTTTTATCTTTCACCACACACAACTTGCTCCACTCTCTTGGATAAACCAAATTTCATCTCACTCACCTAAACTAATTCCTCTAAGTATTCTTAACCCCAATCCCTGTGGATCGACCTCGGTCTTACCGAGTATTTTACTACTTCGCTACCTGCACTTGGGTGTGCAATCTTCGGATTGTAACAATGATCATATTGCCTCAGAATGTTCAAGTAAATCTAAAGTCAAAGGAAATGCTACGGCAGCAACATGGGATGATACAGAGGAGTTCGAGTTAAATTCTTAAAACTCCCATAGTGATGAAGACCTTAGTCACTTACGTGTTCTTAGGGCCTCCACCACTGCCTCTCTCTTTAGAAATTTGAAAGAGGATCCCAACTATATCACCTTTTAAGGAGTTCCCAACCTGTAAGTGCTAAGACAAAATGTGAGTGCTAAGCATAATATAGTTGTCATATTTCGTAGACACTAGTTTAGTGTATGAGGTTGTGTGGTCAAGCCGAGTTCTTTGAGAAGACAAGTCTCTACTTCAACAAACACATCAAGATCAAGTCTATCGACTCCACGATGAGATGTGGCAAAGCTATGAAGATAAACCATATATGCCAAGGTAATATTGACCATAAGGATGACCCTGGGTTAGGTGTTTTCGTATGACTTTTAGTTAATAACTCAAATCTCTTTGATAAAGTTATATTTCATGAAATTCGGCTAGCCTGACCCTATGTTCGATTGGCTTAAGAATCTTCGGTCAAGTTTTCAGCAAGCTTAAATGAAAATTTCTGGAGATGTTCGACCAGCCCAGCCCTGTGTTCTGCCAGCCGAAGAAACTTCGGCCAAGTTTTCAGATGCGAAACTATTTTCTGGACTCGGATCTCGAGTTAGCCCGACTCTGTCTCGGGCTAGTCGAAGCTCACTTGGGCTAGCCGAACTAACACTAGGGTGAGCCGAAGTTTGAACAAAATCTTATCCCGCAAAATCTGATAGCCGTTGGGATAAAACGATTGATTCTTATGTCAGCCGAAGGAAATCTTAGGTCAATCGAAGACCTAACTTTTTTACTATAAGTAGAGATTTCTTCACTCTATTTTTCATCAATCAAAAGCACGAAAATTACTATCTTTCTGGTGATAAAGCTCTCCATTATAGTCTAGCTATTTGTTTTAAAATTTTATTTTATTTTATAGCTATCTCAGTTCTCTTCTAATTTAATTTGACTGTGTAAAGAGAAGATCATTCTCATACTAGAGAAAAGAGAACTGAAATTGCAGTTTTAGGAAAACTCTTTTTAAAAATTTCTAGATCCATCTTGTTCGAGCTATATTGGTTTATCTTCTACAACGATCGGATCGCTGCATTATTGAAGCTTCATCTTTACTAAGTTTCATCTCCTTCCACAAGAAGAAGGGTAATACCTTTCTATTACTTTTGGATTTTTGTTCGAGATAGCCCATGAAAATCTCAAATCAGGTTGTTACTGATTAGCCTGTGAAAATTACTTAAGGTTATTGATTAGCCTGTGAAAATCATTTGAGATTTTGTTGTGATAAGCCTGTTTAAATCAAAATCTCTGTATCGGGTTTTAAAGGTGAACTTGTGCAAACTTTTACATATTGGAAAGCCAAGATTACAAGGAGAAGTAATTTTAGGAGTAGAGTAGGTGCAAGTTATTTTTAACACCGAACCACTATAACTCTTTGTGTCATGGTGATTACTATATTGATTATCTGTTTATGTGCTTGATTATTTATGAATCCTTAACTCGTGACATAAGGTTGTCCTACTTAGATTTCTAAGTGATATAAGGTTGTCTTACCTAGTTTGCTAAGTGGAAGGTTGTACTACTTAATCTCTAAGTGGAAGGTTGTCCTATGATTTAATTCTAATGTTGGGGCTCAAATTCACACCCATTATAAAACAGTACCCAGCAGTCCATCTACGATTATTCAGACCAACTTCGAGATCCGGAATACCCGAAAAACGCCAGTGCAACCTTAATATGCGCGATCGTGACCAAAACCTACAAATATTTTTTCGGAGCGAAATCGGACATGCAGGTCACCACTAAATGATTTGGAATGCCCTAAGACCCTTAACCTGCAAGTTTTAAAGTTGCGCGACGCGTATTATTACTTACGCGCTTCCAAATGCATTCTACCCCTGTCCGAAGCTGACCAAAAGAGATCGAAAGCCTACATGTACCATTTTGGAGTGGAATTGGACATCCGTAATGCCGCCAAATGATCCAGAATAACCAAAAAACCTTAACTAGCTAGTTTGAAGTCCTTACGGTGCGTATTTCCATGTGCGCACTTCCCGGAACAATATTCCTATGCAAAGAGCCGACCCAGGAGCTCTAAATTGGTAAGGAACTACTAAAATTCACAGCAGATGACCATCGGTACCCCACCCTGTTCATTCAGGAGGTCGATCCTGGCTTAAAAGTGGCTTGGCGTCAGTGACTTCGATCTCCGAAAAGGTAGCTATCCACTGGAGGTCGCCCGTCGGAGCCTAAATTTGAAAAATATTCTAAGTACTTATACATGCAAACACCACATAAGAGACATGCGCATGCCATGAGGGGACATGCGCCCACACCCATGTAACATGTGCATGAAAGGTCCATCTTCCCATTTTTGAATTATATAATTTAAAAAATCATAAAAATATGTTAAGCGAGGGCACATGCGCACACAATAGAGCACATGCACCTACACACTATGGCATGCGCATGCCACAAGCCACATGCGCATGTCCCCCCTCTTTGCAAAGCACATGCGCTCGGATATATAGACCCGATTAACTACCCGATAAACCTGTTATAAATAGTACTTCCATTTACTGAGTGAGGGGACGGCATCATCACCACCAGAGCATTCTGCAAAGGTACAAATTCCTCACCGGAATCCTCTCTAGAAACCCTCGCTGGAAAGGATTTTCTTCGCCGGATGCCTTCGCTGGAAAGGGATTTCTCCCACCAGAGCAAAATGCAAGGAGAGAGGGGAGAAAATTCCAAATTCTCTAAGTCCTTATAGGACATGTGCCCATGGGGAGGAGGCAAGCGCATGTGACTTGCCTCATGCGCCCACATCACTCTCCCTCCCTCTCTCTTTTCCATTTTGCCCACATGCGCCTAAGGCCACTTTCGGTTTGAAGAAAACTTAAAATGGGGAAGCCACATAGTGACATGCGCTTATCACCTGGAGTTAGGCACATGTGCTATTGCACATGCACATGAAACGTATTTTCTCTCTCTTTGCTTTTAAGTGAAGCCACATGCCCCTGGGGTGGGCCCATATGCACCCACCTCAAGGCCTCATGCGCCCACACCCTATGGGAGATGCAACTGGACTCTGTCATGGAATGAGGATCTTCCATGGTGGGCCCGCTTTCGATGTGGCCTGCCTTCTGATCAAACCGATTCTCCTAGACACACATCGATATTCTTTATCTATCCCCCAGACCAGATCTCTCAACAGTCGATGATAAGTGGACCAAATTAACAATTTGATCAAAATGACCAACACTTGGTCAAAATTGTAAACCCTAGAAATCCCTCCGAAAAAGCAGTAAACGGCCGAACTCGAGGAGAATCGAGAGGAATTTGACTGATCCTGAGAGAGAGACTTCTCTCCGCCATAACATGATACACCATAATCATGCATTGTAACGAGATTACCTGATCTCAGAATCTTCGAGAACCCTAATTCAGTGGTAAATAGGCTGAGTACTTAGTCATTTTCAGCCCTGGGAAGTGCCTTGTTGGCTCAGAAACCGACTTACACTAAGCGAAACGAAATGCGATCACACTAATGCCAAGGTGGATCCAACATTATTACGATCCTTGTGGATATGATCCATCACTATCCAAAGACAATCGCGATGGATATTCACCGAATCCTCCAATCAGATCGTAAACAGGCCCCGGGAAGTGCCCTATTGGCCTAGAAATCAACTAATGCCAAGTAAAATCAACCGCGATCTTAAAGACGTGAAGGCAAGCTAATGCCCTCATGCTATAAAACAGCTGAGTCTAACACTTGCAGGGCACCGATCCCTACCATTTATTGAGAAATCAGGATAAACGGGCGTTCATCAGACCCGATGCACAGCTATTTACAAACATAAGAAATAACCAATCTAATCCGTTGCATCTGAATTTCTTGAAGAAATATAGCTCGACACAGCTTCTCTCAGTAACTCGATCATTCGAAATATCGATTGCTAACAATAATATGATCAAATTAAGGAAATGCACGAAATAGATTAACCAAATCAAATGCATAACTTACACGATGCATAACAAGCCCCAATATATTATGAGAAACTCAAGATTATAGAAATAAGGCGATTGGGGGCAAGCCCCAATATATGATTAAAACTTCAAGTCTGTAGAAAGAAATGACTGGGGGCAGGCCAGGAAGGATGACAGATAAACCTGAAAATGAAGAGCTAGACAAAAGTTTTGGACTTATGACACAAACATCTCTTGAAAGCAATGACCTAAGGGTACGCAAGTTAAGTAAAAAAGGGAAGTATTATTCCCTTTTTTATGCTTTAATATTCTCGGTTCACATTAAAATTCATACATAACACATCACTTTATGCATGCAAGTCTCAAACACATAATACCAAGCAGTAGTTTGGCAAAAGAATCATTGTCATTATGTTGGATCATGAAGCACACAATTAATAAGTTCTGATGTCGATTACATTAGATACAAGTAGCAGTTAGGTATTCAGGACAACCGTCTAATACTACTTTTATTTGTCAATGATTGTAAAGAGCAAAAGAACAGAGTTACAGCTTCTTCAGACACCCTGTTATGAACTGCATCACATCTTTTCTCATTGCTTGCATTGTAGCCTTTACCTTTGCCAGTATCAGCGCAGGATCCGGAATATCACCAAGTTCGGTTTCTAAGTCTACCATTTGCTTACGCGCTGCCTCTCCTTCACTTTCGAGTTGTGCGACCTCAACACGGTTCTAATTGACAACAAGATCAAGATGGGTAACCTCAAGATTTATGGCCGCTTCTTCTATCTACAGCCGCATGATCTCGGATCTGATACCAGCAAGATGATTAATACACCCCGAACGGTGAGTCTCAATATCTTTTAAAGTTGTTCCAGCATTAACTGCCGAGTGTTCTCACTGCTCTACAACATGCCATAAAGAAGACAACACTTGCCGTTTCTCTTTAGCCGTAGGGTCAGGTTCAATCCGTTCAGCCATAGTAACTTGCACAACAGAATCCTCGAAAGAAGAAATGTGACAGACTATTTTGGATATATTAGGCCCGATTACTCCTGTGCAAGCTCCAATGCCTTCACTCCAACTCCCAGTGTATGCCACTCGCAGGGCTCAGCCAACACCTTTGAGATACTGGACAATAGACTTTTCTTAGTACGTTTTGTCCAAAATACTCTAAATGATTGAAATAAGGAATGTCAGACACTCCATGAGCAGTAGCATCAGAACTGGCAATATCTGCGATAAAAGAAACAGAGCAAGTACGCAATGAAATGATAAGTACAGAAAAAGAATACACCAAGGAACTATGAAAGAACTATACTGGAAGATGCGTCAACGACAGGTTCTGAGGAATCTGCAGTATGTATCGTCGCGTTAGTGAACGGCTCAA
Source organism: Liriodendron chinense (assembly GCA_003013855.2). Taxonomy (NCBI): domain Eukaryota; kingdom Viridiplantae; phylum Streptophyta; class Magnoliopsida; order Magnoliales; family Magnoliaceae; genus Liriodendron; species Liriodendron chinense. Next base: position 1,698,709 of record ML058389.1, read on the forward strand.
TGATCTCGGTCAGTAGCATCGAGGTCACATCCAGAAGTTCAGTAGCATCGTTATCAGTATCGATCACTTCAGTTGCCACTAACAACTCCGCCATATCCTCAACACCAGAAACACCAGGGGCCATAGATATAGTTGTGTCATTCGCTGACATAGTAGTCCCTTGCAGATTATCCTCTCCAATTGGCCCTGCCTACTCTCTCACGCCAGCATGATCTGATATTTCATTCGTCGGTCTAGTCATCATTGGGTCATCTTCACTAATTAACCGACTGACGTCCTCATCACCTCTAACCACCAGAAGGCGTGTGAACCCTGCTTCTTGTGACCATTTGACCAAAGGTATTCTGAAAGTATGCCAGCCATCTAACGCAGTATCCTCCTTACAATGATCAATTGACATAGTTAGAGAGATCTTATGACAAGTACTTGACGACAGATATGCTTCAGTCCATTCTCTAAAGTAACCGGGTCCGTCGGTGAAAATATCTAGCATCTTTAGAGGAGGAATGTAGAGTGGATCATCAACGGAGTTGTTATTCCGAATCAGAGCATACTGATGCATCCACCATCTCATCCAGCCATAAGGACTACCAGTTTTTTGGTAAAGACTAGGAAGCATAAACCTTGCGCCTGTCCGCGTCATCAGAAGTTGATGCCATATCCACTCTCAGTGAGCGGGACTCGTGCCATACGCCTGCTCTACTTTGGCTACATCTGGTAGCGTTATCGGAACACCCTGATCATATCCGAATTGCCTAGCAAACCAGCTAGGCTAATAAGGTTTCCACCAGAACTCTATTCCTTCGTGCAATGGAAGTGAAGCAGTATGAATAGACACCAGAAATTCCCTATCAATAGTATTCACAGAATGTTCATCATCAACGACTTCTCAATCCTCTCCGACATCAGAAACAGGAAAGTGGTAGAAACAAATCTCCGCCCAACTGCCAATTTTGGAAGCTATCCAATCAGATGACTACATTATCATGTTAAGTTTTCTGTAGCGATAAAGAGGTGCATGATCGGCGTGGAGATACTAGAAGAGATCCATTCCATATGTCCACGGGAAATATATGCCCAACCACCAGCAGAAGAAGTAACATGGGCAGTAAACCACATTCATCCCTCGCCTAGGTTGGTCTTTATTACTGGCGATATTGCCGAAAGCCCTATATAAATTGCATAGCACCTAAGGTGCTAGAGAATATCGACGACCATCTGCAAGAGCCCCACCACGATGAAGCAAGAAACCCTGACACCATCAGCACTCTTGGAGCTAGGCAACACGACTGCTGACAACCAGTATGCTAAGAACCCTGCCAGTTCACAAGTCGGCGTAAGCTCATTTGGATTGCTAAACTTCTGTTCAAAACGCTCCCTCATTAAGGCTTGGTCTTCGGGCAAGATCTTATACTCTTCGTAATCAATACTGCAAGAAGAAAGAAGTGCCCATGTTAGAAGCAAAGAAACTAAAAGCACGCAGAACACAAAGTACAAAAGGAGGTATAAGAAAAAGCAATACTTCATCCTCTGGCTAAAGTAGACCAACCAGTCGTCATAATGAATCTTTGTAATATTGTCAAACTGTGACAACTGAGCAAACAGCTCCAGACAAGTCTTTGAATGGTAAACATCTCGAGGACTTTTGAGTCGAGATGAAGACAACTCTTCATCAGTTGGGACGTATTCCTGGTAATATTCTCCTATTACGGACAAGCCAGCCGTCATCTAGAGATTCCATAAGGTTATGCTCATCTCTTTATATGAAAAGTGGAACGAATTGGTAATGGAAGACCAGTAGCTCAAGAAGCTTCAAAGAATTGTTGGATTTTGGAAGAAATGCTCAGAGGTTGCATCGATAGCTTGATACAGGCCGACTTGTTTCAAAACTCTCTCGTGGTGGACCAAAATCTCTTTTGACCACGGCTCATAACCAACTTGCTCGTTTAGATGGCCTCGCGTACGGAAGCTCCTTGTCGCCCACATCATCGTTTTGTCCATATGCTGAAACCTTTGCTACACTATCTCAAAATAATGGACTGGAGAAGGAGCGTGAGGATCACAAGTAGGCGCAAGGAAAACCATTTCTCTTGGGAGACTTACCCCTGCTCTCTACCATCGTCAACCAGTAAGGTAGTCAACAACTGCTCAGGGGCAGATGTCCACCTCTCAACCCTGTAGAACTGAAAAGGGCCTTGAACATTGGACGGTTTGATACTCGGGAAGGGCCTGTGCCTCGTAAGAGATTTTTCATGCATGATGGCTCGATCAGTATAGGGGTTTATGAGGGAGAAACCGTACATCGCGATGATTTTATTTCTATTCCAGCTGATCTTCATCCGGTCATTCTTCGGATCAATGAGTTGCGGCGATCGCTGCACCTGGTTGACTTCCTCAGCCGGCTTCTTACCTCGATTCCATCTCTTCCTCTTCTTTTGACTTTCCTGATCATCCCTGGAATGTTGGACACACGCACTAGAAGGACCTGCCTCAATGACATTTCAAGCATCAGCGAACTGACAATACCAGGCGGACCATTCCTCTTCAGTCCCTTGCGTCGAAGGTTCAGATGCGATTTTATCCACGTAGATACGCAGTAATACTTCATGGGAAAGCTGCTTAATATGACTGGAGAAATCCTCCACTTCGGATTCGATTGTCCCAAAGGACTGCGAGCGACATTCTACAGAGGATGGATCAGCAGCGACTTCAACCACCCTCTTCTTCCCGCATCGTGCAGACGAAGGGCCAGAAACTTGCAACTTGGAAGCTTCACCAGAAGATCCTGCTGCGGTTGCCATGATTCACTACAGCACGTAAATAAAAGAACATCAAACAGAAGACTAGCGCATACAACAAAACACAATAAGGTAAGCATCGGATCATTCAATCACGGATTTCACACACAAAAACACGTTGGTAGACACGCAGAAAGTCATAACCCATAAGAACATGAAAACAGTGGAATTCGAGCGCACATCCGACAAACAAGCGCGCACATATCATAATGCAACAAATACAATAGCAACCCTGCACGTACACTCGGAATGCGTGCGAATTCACACTAACCCTATGTTATGCATATGCACTCACTCGGAAGTACATATTATAGAGCCATTTAAAAGAGCAGTTGTAGGCCGTAAAGGACCAACATAAGCAGCATATTATGGGCCCCGAGCACCAAACCCCAATCATGTTTGAACATTGAGCTATCTGACCGCAAACGATATCGAATTTGGCTGAGAATGCAACCAGATGGATCCGTTTTTCACCAAGGGCAAAAGTGGGGCCAAAAACCAAAATTTCACTAAGTAGTGGAACCACATGCGCCCAAGGAGATGCCCTAGGCGCATGTGGCCTCTCATGTGCGCCTGATTGTTAAAATACTCCTACATATGCCCATGCTAAAAGGCACATGTGCCTAGTGCCTGAACCACATGCAACTGGGTATGAGCACATGCACCCACTTTGTGGGTTTTCTTCCACTCCATCAAAGTGCACTACTACATGCGCTTGGAATAAGAGGCATGCGCTCGGAGCAAAGTACGTGCGCCTGGGAGAAAAATCACATACGCTTGGAGGGGCACATGCGCCCACATGGATACCACATGCACCCACTCCCCATGGAGAGCTCTCTCACCTCAGAGAAATTTGCTCTTTTGACTCAGAAAATGTCCAAATGACTCAGTGAGTCCTTTATTTATACTAGAGCCTGGGGATCGATGCACCGCACTGGCCAGACGTAAGCATCCATCGCAGCGCACAGGGGGGGCACTTGTTGGGGCTTAAATTTACACCCATTATAAAATAGTACCCAGCGGTCCATCTACGATGATTCGGACCAACTTCGAGATCGGGAATACTCACAAAATGCCAGTGCAACCCTAATATGCACGATCGTGACCAAAACCTACAGAAGTCATTTCAGAGCGAAACCGAACATGCGGGTCGCTGTCAAATGATTCGAAATGCCCTAAGACCCTTAACTTGCAAGTTTCAAATTTGCGCGACGCGTATTATTACTTGCATGCTTCCTAATGAGTTCTACCCTTGTCTTAAGCTGACCAGAAGAGACTGAAAGCCTACAGGTACCATTTTAGAGTGGAATTGGATGTTCATAATGCCGCCAAATGATCTAGAATACCAAAAAAACCTTAACTAGCAAGTTTGAAGTCCTTACAGTGCGTATCTCCATGTGCGCACTACTCGGAACAATATTCCTATGCAAAGAGCCGACCCGGGAGCTCCAAATTGGGAAGGAACTATTAAAATTCACAGGAGATGACCATAGGTACCCTACCCCGTTCATTCAGGAGGTCGATTTTGGCTAAAAAGTGGCTTGGTGTCAGTGACTTCGACCTCTGAAAGGGTAGCTGTCCTTTGGTCGCCCGTCGGAGCCTAAATTTGGAAAATATTCTAAGTATTTGATACATACAAACACCACATATGAGACATGCGCATGCCATGAGGGGACATGTGCCCACACCCATGCAACATGCGCATGAAAGCCCCATCTTCCCATTTTTGAATTATATAATTTACAAAAATTATAAAAATATGTTAAGCGAGGGCACATGCGCCCACCACAGGGGGCACATGCGCCTACACACCATGGCATGCGCATGCCACAAGCCACATGTGCATGTCTGCTACAATCCGAAGATTGCACACCCAAGTGCAGGTAGCGAAGTAGTAAAATACTCGGTAAGATCGAGGTCGATCCACAGGGATTGGGGTTAAGAACACTTAGATGAATTAGTTTAGGTGAGTGAGATGAAATCTGGTTTATCCACGAGAGTGGAGCAAGTTGTGTGTGGTGAAAGACAAAAATAGAAAAGGGGCTAAGGCATTAGGGATCCATCTTTGATTCATTCACAAGATTTGATTTATTGGTCCAACTATAACTCAACTGGAATTGAATAAAGATTCATTCCAATCGGAAGATGAAACAGTTAAACCATTCGCATATTTCATAAAAGATAGTGATCTAAACCGATTGAATTGATCATGAAGCACTCGTTAGTTGATCGCAGGGAATTCCAAGCATCCACTGTGCCCGGAGTCGACAATGGATCAAGGAATTTTACAGATCAACAACTTTGCCAACAAGTCAACCGATAAGATCACAATTCATACGATCAAATGCATACTTACAAGATAGGAGGCTTTGATTGACCGATCCAACCGTTAAGATCTTGTCTATCGATCGTAGGGAATCCAAAGCATCCAATGTGCCCGGAGTCTACAATGGATCAAGGGATTTTACAGATCGATGACTTTACCTGCACTAGCTCGATGACCGTAGGGAATTCAAAGCATCCAACGTGCCCGGAGTCGACGATGGATTAAGGGACTTTATCGATCATGAACTAGCTAATTGGTGTGCAAAGGATCCCAAGCATCCAACGTGCCCGGAGTCGACGATGGATCAAGGGGCTTGCACAACAATAGCGTCTACCGAGGTGGATAACCAAACCGATCAACCAAAGAGAACTCCCACATTTACACCACACAATGTTGAACCAAAAGAACCATATCTTGCAAATTTCTTCAAAGGCTTCACCCCTAGCCTTAGCTAGAGGTTTAGCCAACCATGCTACAATGGAAGACTAAATTCTCTACAAAAAAGAAAACTACTCTACACTACAAAAGAAAGAAAGAAAACTAAAGAAGAGAAGAGAACTCTTGGATGGGATGATGAGAATGAGAGGGAGAGGAGCTTCTTTTATAGACTTTTGAGAGGCTTCCAAGCCTCCTCCCAATCCTAGGTGGCACTCCAAAAGTTTCTTTAGGTTTGGGAATGGAGTTAGGCTTGGAGTGCCCAAAGCAACTTTTCTTTTAGGTTCGGGCTTGGAGTTAGGCTTGGATGGACATGTGGCAAGAAAAGTACTCCAATCCTAGGTGTCACTCCAAGCCTAAAGCAAACTTTTCTTTTAGGTTTGGGCTTGGAGTGAGGCTTGGATGATGAGGTGGCAATTCCAAGCCTTACACATGTGTTGGAAGAGAGAGAGAGAGAGAGAGAGAGAGAGAGAGAGAGAGAGAGAGAGAGAGAGAGAGAGAGAGCTCCTCTCTTACAGCCATGGTGGAGATGATGAAGACTTGGCGGATGTCCAGCATCTGGACGGTGGAGCTGAGATGGGGCCGATGGGACACGCTAGAAATGGGAGATGCTCTCCTTCAAGCTGCTGCTGATGATGGGAGTGGGGGCCACGGCGCTGGGACTGACGTCCACTGCTGGACGTTGAAGCTGCTGGACAGCTGCTAGATTGCAGATGGGTTGGACGGCTGGAGCTGGACGGTCATCTCTGTCTAGAGCTAGATATGCATCTCTGCTGTACGTTGGAGTGGGGCCCATCTTGATGGACGGCTACTATTTGAAGCAGCATGATGTTGGAGATGGGATTGATGATGGTGGTTGGTCCTGATGAAGCAGCTGCAGACGGTGTTAGCCTTGATGATGGACAGCTGCTGATGGATGCTGCACATGTGGTTGGCAACACACGTGAGGAGTGCTGCTGGTGTGATGTTCAACTCTGGTGGACGGTTGCAGATGAACGGTGCTGGAGATCTCCAGCTACTGGACGGTCTTGAAGGTTTGGACTGTTGGCCGTCTGAAGATGAAGGTGGATCTGCCTTCCTTGTGCAGCACGTGTTGCAGCTTCTACTGGATGGACGTCTGAGGTTGGCTGCACGTGTGATGCATATAGTGAAGATGAAGAGGATGTGGGCTCCACATTGATGGACGGAAGAGGTGCTATGGGCCAGAGTTGCATGGACGACTGTAAATGGATGCAGTGGATGCTGTGGATCGTCCAGATATTTGCTGCACGTGTTGATGGATGGCTGGAGAGCTTGGTGGCGTTGAAGATGGTGGGCCTGGATGATGGATGGTGGAATTTGGACGGTGGAGCTGTTCTCCTATTGCTGGAGGCCATCTGCTGCATGTGTTGCAGCTGGACGGTGGAATGGACTGCAGCTGCACGTGTGATTGCTGATGGTAGCTCCATACTGCACACGTGCTGTCCATTGTAGATGGACGGTTGATGATGAAGTAGCAGCTGGATGAAGCTGCTGTAGATGGTGGTTGTTGAATTGAATGGATGGTGTCATCTGTCGACGGGTGGCAGACTGCATATGTTGAGATGAAGTGTGGCCCACCTGACTGGATGATGAAGATTGCAATTCCAGCTGTTGTACGGGTTATGTGATGGTGGATGATCAACTGTTGGACAGTTGGACAATTTGGATGAACCCAAGTGTGGTCGGAGGCCATCCAATATTGTTGCTGTATGTGAAGGATGGTTGGTGGAGATTAATGAGGCAGCTTGGACGGTGATGATGAGGAGTTGTTGTCCAGTGACAGTTGCTGGAGGTGTTGAACCTTGCTGCACATTTGAGATGGAGATGGCTCCACAATGCTGAACCATCAGGGCCATTGATCCAATGAAAGTGTGGCCTCCAAAATGCATGGCTTTGATAAGGTCCTTTGAGACTTTGGATCCATCATAGAGTATTGTCCAATCTTCGATCTTTACGCCCTGATTTCCCTCAGGATTGTCACACACTTGACGTTGATCACTTTTAGGCCTTAAAACGTCTAGATTGGCCCAGTTCTTGCCCAACCTCTCCTGATCACCTGAACATTGAAAAATCGCCTAATGAGAGATAATTAACCGGAAAAACAATGATAATGCCCTTAACAACCAGGGTTAATTATACAATATTAGGTACTTATCAATGTCCCCCCACTTTGCAAAGCACATGCACCCAGATATATAGACCTGATTAACTACCCGATAAATCTGCTATAAATTGTACTTCCATTTGCTGAGAGAGGGGATGGCATCATCACCACCAGAGCATTCTGCAGAGGTAAAAATTCCTCACCGGAATTCTCTCTGGAAACCCTCGTCGGAAAAGATTTTCTTCGTTGGATGCCTTCACCGGAAAGGGATTTCTCCCTTCGGAGCAAAATGCAAGGAGAGAGGGGAGAAAATTCTAAATTCTCTAAGTCCTTATAGGACATGCGCCCATGGGGAGGAGGCAGGCGCATGTGACTTGCCTCATGTGCCCACATCACTCCCCCTCCCTCTCTTTTTTCCATTTTGCCCACATGCGCCCAAGGCCACTTTCGGTTCAAAGAAAACTTAAAATGGGCAAGCCACATAGTGACATGCGCTTATCACCTGGAGTTAGGCGCATGTGCTATTGCACATGCGCATGAAATGTATTTTCTCTCTCTTCACTTTTAAGTGAAGCCACATGCGCCTGGGGTGGGCCCATATGCACTCACCTCAAGGCCTCATGTGCCCACACCCTATGGGAGATGCACCTGGACTCTGTCATGAAATGAGGATCTTCCATGGTGGGGCTCGCTTTCGATGTGCCTTGCCTTCTGATTAAACTGATTCTCCTGGACACACATCGATATTCTTTATCTATCCCCCAGACCGGATCTCTTAACGGTCGATGATAAGTGGACCAAATTAGCAATTTGATCAAAATGACCAACACTTGATTAAAATGACAAACCCCGAAGATCCCTCCTGAAAAGTAGTAACCGGCTGAAATCGAGGAGAATCGGGCGGAATTTGATCGATCCCGAGAGAGAGACTTCTCTCCGCCATAGCATGATACACCATAATCATGCATTGCAATGAGATTACTTGATCTCAAAATCTTCGAGAACCCTAATTCAATGGTAAATAGGCCAACTACTTGGGAAGTGCCTTGTTGGCTCAGAAATCGACTTACACTAAGCGAAACGAAATGCGATCACACTAATGCCAAGGTGGATCCAACATCATTACTATCCTCATGGATATGATCCATCGCTATCCAAAGACAATCGTGATCGATATTTGTTATAGTCAAAATAGCGGTGATCATATATCATCACGATGTCCTGATCCTGCGAGCAACTTTATTCGACTCTCGAGATCATTTGCTCGCGTCTCGCATATTAGATATATACAGCGCACAGTTATCGAGTCTTCGAGCCCTTATGGTCATTAGTTGAATATTGGAAGGCGGGAGATATCATTCTCGACCTGCGAGCAGTCCTTCTCGTAGTCGTTAAAAGGCTTCACATCTTAATATGCGAGCAGCATGTCTCGCGAGCAGCTCCCGACTTGTGAGCAGTTCTGACTACTGATGGTTAGTGATGGTATCCCTTAGCCCATAGTACCAGCATCCCGTATAGGCCGGTTTTGGGCTTATCTTCATTTACGGTTCCGTACCTTAAGGGATCGATATCAAGGAACGTAGTTGACCGCATGATTAATTGGATTAGACTGTTCCGAGGATAAGCAGGATAAACATCTTATCCCATGAAATCAGTAGATGATCTCGGCGTCTTACGTAACAGAGTGGGACATTCGAGTCTATATAAATGGATGGTTTTGTCAATAAGAGGTACACATTACTCAATCCCTAATCCCCGTCGTTTATTGGTTCTCTTTCATTACCCTATCTAACTTAGGCATCGGAGGGCCAACGGTTGGACGCCAGCCACCCTTAGTTATTTTCTGTCTCCTTTCAGGCCCAAGGAGGAAATCGCTTGGAGAGAAGGTGAACGTCCGGAGGATCCTGTTACAAAATTCGACGTAAACAGTTTGGCGCCGTCTGTGGGAACATAATTTGATCACCAAATTTAGCTATTCCCATCATCAAGCACAATGCCTCCAAAAAAGACAATTCATCCTTCCACGTCAAGGCAGACGTTACCTCCACTGGACATTATAGAACCGGTGCCCATCCCTCAAGCCACTTCGACGGGCATCCTCCAAGGAGATCCTAGCATGCCGTCACAAAACCCGTTGTTTGAGGTCTCCGGAAGTCAAGAAGATGTCATGCGTTTCCTAAGAAACACACTTTTAACTCTCAATGCTGGGTTTCAAGCCTTGTCTAACCGACTTGATCAACATTTCCTGGAGCCTCAGAAGCTACCTTCCAGAGGGTTGCCGGCGCAGCCTATACCGATGGCTTCCAGACACTCTGGGGACGAACCACAGGTCCAACCAAATCATCCTCCGTCGAACCGAATGCCGATCGGCAACCAACCCCCTATATTATCCCCACATTCCGTACATTCCAGTGCTTCCCGCGAACAACAATCTCATGGGTCCACCGTTGAAGCATCTGGTTATACTTTACCATGGGAAGGAGATCTCAAGAAAATCCATGATCGTTTTGATGATATGGAGCAACGATATCAGGCAAATTGACCATCAGCCGCTGTGGCGTCGATACATCGATCCGAGTCCCCTTTCACCAGCAAAGTCATGGAAGCACCTCTACCAAGAAAGTATCGTACACCCGTCATCACCCCATATACAGGTACCGGCGATCCTCTCGAACATCTGGAAACTTATAGGTCTCTTATGGAGCTGGAGGGACATGGGTCGGAAATCATGTGTAGGGCCTTTTCCCTAACCTTAAAGGAAGCAGCCCGTACTTGGTTCCGAGGGTTAAAACCTCGATCTATCGGTTCCTTTTCACAGCTATCGGAGCTGTTCCTCTCCCAGTTCATGGGAAGCATCCGTACCAAAAAATCGGCGTCTCACCTAATGGATTTAAAATAGCAGCATGGGGAAACAATAAAGGAGTTTACAGTACGGTTCACAACTGAAGCAGTCCAAACTGAAGGTTATACCGAGGAGAAAGGCCTCACCGCCCTAATAGCTGGGATCACCAGTGAAAAATTCAGATTCGCTTTGGATAAGAATCCTCCTAAAACTATGACAGAATTCCAAGCTAAAGCTCAGAAATATATCAATGCAGAAGAGGTTGCATTAGCACGTCATGGTATACAGGGCAAGAAACGCAAGCCGGAGGAAGTCTCTTCTTTGGATAAGAAGTATAGGTGCAATCGGCGAGATCGCTCTCCCAAGAAAGTTTACTCTGGTAAGTACCATAACTACACCCCCCTTAATCGGCCTCTGGAAAAAGGTGCTAATGGAGATTAAGCATAAACCATATTTGAAATGGCCCGCAAAAATAAAATCTGACCCTGAGAAAAGAGACAAGAGCAAGTTTTGTTATTTTCATAAAGATCATGGGCACACTACCCAAGACTGTATATCTTTGCGTGACCACATCGAAGCTCTTATTCGAAAAGGTCATTTTCAAGATTATGTTGTCCGACAAGGTCGCTCACCAAAAAGGGGGGAAGCCCTGCTACATCAGAAGAAATCACCTCATCGACATACTTCACAAGAAGACGCTGAGCCTATCGGGGAGATACGGACCATCGCTGGAGGACCGGCTTGCGGGGGAGATTCTCGAGCTTCAAGAAAAGCGTATATCCGTAAGGCATCCAAGAAGCCCCAGCATATCTACTGGTTGGAATGAACCTCCGATACTCCAAAGTCCAGCCTTCCTTCGATCTCCTTCTCCCTTGAAGATGCGGAGGGAATTCACTTCCCGCACGAAGACTCCATAGTAGTCACTCTAGAGGTATCAAATTATCTGACTCATCGTATTATGGTGGATACAGGTAGCTCTGCTAATATTCTCTACCTGGAGGCTTTCAATAAAATGGCACTCGCTAGAAGTTTGCTCAAACCAGTCTCAACTCCGCTCGTCGATTTTGGGGGCGAAGTAGTGACACCAGAAGGAAGCATCGACCTTCCAGTCACCTTTGGTGATAATCTAGCAAAAACGACTATGTTTGTGAATTTCGTCATGGTAGATCAAAGGTCAGCATACAACGCCATTTTAGAGCGGCCATCCCTTAATAAGGTTGGGGCAGCTTTACATCATTTATATTTATGCATGAAATTTCCTACACCGAATGGCGTTGGAGTTGTGCGAGGGAATAAAAAAGAAGCCCGATCATGTTATGAGATAGCTGTACAAGATCGAAAGAAAGCACAGGCAACTTCAGTTATGATGGTAACACAAGATTCGTCAAGTCCTCCAACGGCCGCATCGTTAGATCCGAGGGAGAATGCTCTCCAATCAGGGACTCCCAGGGAAGAAACAGTGGCAATTCCTTTAATCGAAGGAGATTCGTCAAAAGTCATATATATTGGATCTTCTTTGACCGACGTCTTTCGAAAAAATCTGATTAGTTTTCTCACCGAACACCGAGACGTGTTTGCTTGGTCCCATAAAGATATGCCTGGCATCGATCCCAGTATCATAGCACATCGTTTGAATGTTGATCCGAAGTATAAACCCGTCCATCAGCGTCGACGTGCCTTCACTGCAGAAAGGCAAATGGTGATCAAGGCCGAGGTTGAAAAGTTGCTTACAGTCAATTTTATAAAGGAAGTCGAATACCCAGATTGGGTCGCGAATGTGGTTCTCGTTCGAAAATCCAATGGCAAATGGAGGATGTGCGTTGACTATTCTGATTTAAACAAAGCGTGTCCAAAAGATAGCTTCCCAACACCACGAATCGATCAACTGGTTGATTCGACTGCGGGGCACGCCCTGTTAAGCTTTATGGACGCCTATTCTGGTTACAATCAGATTATGATGTACCCACCTGATAGCCAGCACACTGCCTTCATCACTGATCGAGGTCTGTATTGCTACCAAGTGATGCCTTTTGGTCTAAAAAATGCAGGGGCCACCTATCAGCGTCTCGTCAATAAAATATTCGCGGCACAAATCGGCAGGAATATGGAGGTTTATATTGATGATATGCTCGTGAAAAGCGTCATAGAAAAAGATCACCTTGCTGATCTTCGAGAAGCTTTTGATTTAATGAGGAAGTACCAGATGAAATTAAATCCAGAGAAATGTGCGTTCGGAGTATCAGCTGGAAAATTTTTGGGGTTTATGGTCGGTCAGCGAGGGATCGAGGCGAATCCCGAAAAGATAAAAGCATTGATTGAAATGAACTCTCCGACCACTCTCAAGGACGTCCAACGCCTGGCTGGTCGTATTGCATCGTTAAATAAGTTCATCTCGCGAGCCTCTGACAAGTGCTTACCCTTCTTTAAACTCCTCTGAACCATTGCCAAATCTTGTTGGGAGTGGACAGCGCAATGCCAGGAAGCGTTCCAACAACTGAAGCAATACATGAGTGTACCCCCCATATGATCAAAGCCCGTGGCGCATGAGCAGCTTATCCTTTATTTATCTGTGTCTTCTATGGCCGTTAGTGCCGCACTAATAAGAGAGGATTCTGGGGTACAAAGACCCGTTTATTATATTAGTCGAGCAATGGTGGATGCTGAAACCCGGTACTCTGATATAGAGAAGTTGGCCCTTGCTTTAGTCACGGCAGCGCGAAAACTGCGACCATACTTCCAGGCCCATGCTATATTGGTACCAACAAACCACCCGTTACGGCAAGTCCTTTAAAAACCCCACGTTACAGGGCGATTAACTAAATGGGCGATCGAAATCAGTGAGCACGATATTTCCTTCTGCCTCAGGACCGCGATCAAGGGACAAGCCGTGGCCGACTTCATCACCAAATTCACATACTCCACTCCCGATGATAATTCCACGACCAGCGACCAATTGTCCTGGTCACTCTTTGTGGACGGGTCCTCTCGGGTCACTGGCAGCGGAGCAGGCCTAATTCTTGTTGCTCCAGACGGGTTGCATTTCCAATACGCCTTACGATTCGACTTTCGCATCTCGAATAATGAGGCAGAATATGAGGCTCTGATTGTCGATCTCGAACTAGCCAACGTCCTCTCCATTCAGAATCTACATATCCACAGTGACTTTTAACTCATAGTCAACTAGGTACTCGGCGAATTCGAAGCAAAAGAAGAAAGAATGGCATTATACAAATCTCGAGTACTCATCTTGCTCGCAAAACTGAAGAATTATGAAATAATTCACATCCCTCACGAGAAGAATAAACTCGCAGATTCTTTAGAAAAACTGGCCTCCGCATCAGAATCTGAATTATCTCGTTCCATTCCTATCGAGCACCTCTAGACATTAAGTATCAATTAAATAACGCCTGAGTAAGCAAACGAGGTCCATCCCTCTCCAAGTTGGATGGATCCCATCACTCTTTATCTCAGAGATGGAGTTCTTCCAGATGACAAGAAATCCGCACGACAAATCCGATATCGATCTGCCAGGTACACTTTACAGAATGGGATCCTATTACGTAAGAGTTTTTCTTTGCCTTATTTAAGGTGTCTTCACCCAGAAGCCGCACATCGTGTTCTAGATGAAATACACTAGGAGGCATATGGTAACCACCCAAAAGGACGATCCTTAGCATACAAGGCAATGAGGCAAGGGTACTATTGGCCCACTATGAAGGCAGATGCAATTGAATTCTCTAAAAAATGCGATAAATGTCAGCGATATTCTCCCATACCTCATACACCGTCTGAGCAAATGACACTAATTGACAGCCCTTGGCCCTTCGCCCAATGGGGGGTCGATATCATCGGGCCCCTGCCTACCGGGAAAGGACAAAATAGGTTCGCAATCGTGGCGGTCGATTATTTCACCAAATGGGCCGAGGCAGTACCATTAGCCAAAATCACTGAGAAACAAACTACTAAGTTCATATGGAAAAATATCATATGCCGTTATGGACTCCCCCACACTATAATTACCGACAACGGAACGCAATTCGACAACGCAACTTTCGATGGATTCTGTGAAAAGTGGAAGATACGCAACATCCGCACCTCTCCATATCATCCTCAGGCAAATGGGCAAGTTGAGGTAGTAAATAAAATCATCAAGGACCATTTAAAGACCAAGCTGGGTGAGTGTAAAGGTATATGGCCAGAACTCCTGCTGGAAGTATTATGGGCATATAGAACTACAACTCGTACATCGACAGGCGAAACTCATTTCTCCCTAGCGTTTGGTATCGACGCAGTAGTACCAGTTGAAATTCAAGTGCCCTCGTATCGAATCGAGCAGTATGACCCGACATGTAATCAAGAAAGTCTTCGACTTCATCTCTATCTCTTGGAAGAGTGGAGAAATGCCTCCCAGATGCGAGCAGCCACATATCGACAGCGTATTACTCGCTACCGAAATGCTAAAGTTTGGCCTAGAGCTTTCCAGCTTGGCGATTTAGTCCTCAGACAGAACCTGGGGGTTCCTGCTCGATCGCTTGATCCAAATTAGGAAGGCCCGTATCGAGTCATCAAAATTGTGCGACCCGGCACTTATTATCTTGAAGATATGCAGGGAAGACCCGTTCGTCGCCCTTGGCATGTGGAACACTTGATACAATATTTCCCTTGATTCGATGTAACTCTTAACGACATTCGAATGAATAAGAATTGAAGAAGTCGTCTTTTGGTCGCTACTCCATTTACTTGGACCAGAATAGCCCCGAAGAGAATATACATTCTCTTGGCCAATCATCTACCCTTGGTAGAACTAGAATTATCTTTTGGTCGCTACTCCATTTACTTGGACTAGAATAGCCCCGAAGAGAGTATTCATTCTCTTGGCCAAACTGTCTACCCTTGGTAGAATCGAAGTCTCAATCGATAGATCAGTCTATCTCCACGAGGGTATGGTCATCACGACCCCCCGGATTGAACATAGCTCATTATTGCTGAGTTAAATATGAAGACATTCATTGCATAATGAAGAAAAAAAAAAGCAAAGACAAGGAAAGGACCAACATGATCATCAAAAGGTGTTTCTTTTCATTGATAAGTAATTGTTTACAAAGATTTGATCATAAGTACAATAGATACAGGAGAGAAAAAAGTAAATTAATCTCTTGGAGGAGGAGCCGCACTCTCGACTTCAGGGCCCGCATCGGGAACCCCTCCAGCTTGAGTGACTTCGGTCACCTCGTTCTCGGCAGCTGCTTGCTCTTCCGCAGCTATGATGGTCGCGACCCGATCGAATTCTCCTATGTCGAAAGATGGGGTCATCCGCTGCACTACTCTTAGTCCAAAGTCGCGACCAGCATAGTATGACTCATATCTTTCTTCGTCATACAACGGCGAAGTTCGAAACTCGATGATGGCCCGAGTTCCTTCTTTAGAGAGCATTTTGACAAGGGCGACCCTCTCCTCGTCCCAGTGGATCGAGTCATCCTTGAGCTGCGCGAGAGTGGAGCGCTCTTTATCCAAACTTTCGCTGACTTCCTTGAGCTGCGACTTGGTCTCCGCGAGCCGCTCCTCCAGTGAGATCTTATCTTGGCGGAAAATCTCCCTCTCTCTCTCAGCTTTCTCCTTCAACTCCGCGAGCTTGGCAAAGTTGGAGTCCAGAGCCTGGTACCTATCGGTCAGGACTTGGACTTTCACTATGAGGATCTTTTTCTCCTCATCTCTCTTCGAGATCAATGCCTCGCGGGACTTGAGGAGTTGATCCCTTCCTTGGACCTCCTTCTCCAAGGCAATCCTCTTCCCGTCCGCTTCATCAATCACGCGACGGGCGGCAAGAATATCACGCCTCGTCCGTAAGATGAGGTCCAAGCCCTGCGAAAAAGAAGAAAGATTGTGAGAAAAATATTTGGAAGCAGATAAAGATAAGTTAAAAAAACATCAAAAAACATGTTACTTGAACTATCCTCACTCCCGCCTCGAGAAAGAGGTTTTCAAGGCTTGGCTCGGGGAGGGTGCCGAAGGTTTAGGGGGAGATGTTGTCGAAAAGAAATTTACATATCGGGTGAAGATGGAGAGGGACAGTGAATGATCCACTGCCAGAAGGCTGGGCAACGACCAGCCTAGCCATGCTCGCGACGGGAGCGGCAACCGACTCGCGAGCAGGAGCCGCCTTGCCAGCAGGAGCCAATTCGCGAGCAGGAGCCGACTCCTGAGACCCTGTCGGCTCACGAGTTTCTTCAGCTGGGGGGCAGCTGGACCCCGCTCCATCATCCCTCGGGGAGTTATCGGTAATATTAATCACTGGTGGTCCAGGTGCGACCACCAGCGAGGGAATGACGGGCGCAGGAGCTGCTGGCGCCCCTACCGTGTTCGCGAGATGGGTGGATTGATCGGCACCCTTACGGGTAGATGGTTAGGAAGGACCGGCAGATGACTTCTTCTGCCTTTTCGGGTTCCTGCCTTTGAGTCGAGGTAGCAAACCCCTCTTCTCTCCAGCCTTTGTCATTGCGATCTCTTCGCCGGATATTAAACCTGCCGCCGCGAGTTGCAAGGATGACAAACAAGCTTCGATATGCAGGCAGCTTCGATATGCTTGTCGTGAGCAGGCAGCTTGTATATTTTCACGATCTTCTCGTGAATTCCTCCATTCAAGTTTGGCTTCGTCAAAGCCGGGATACTTGCGAACACGAACAGAAGTTAAAAAATGGAAAAAACCCTAAGTCTGACTGGAGAAAATTCGTACAATGTGGAACTGTGCCTACCTTCACAGAAAAACCGGTTCAGTCCTACGCCCCTGGAGGAAGCAGATTCCCAGTTCCCGGAAGCGCAGAACCAGCATTTCCTCCAGCCGGGATAATTCGAAGAGGGCTTCCTCAGCACGAAATTATCCCGGTGCCAATAGCATAGGTAAAACCAGCCTTCGCTGGAGGGCGCCTTCTTAAGACGGAACATACGAAGAAACTCTTCAGCGGTGAGCTCCTCGTTACCAGCTTGAGCCCAGAGGGCGAATGAGCTCAGGACCACCCTCCATCCGTTCACGATGAGTTGCCCGGGGGCAATCTTATAACATCGAAGAACATCACGAACGAAGGGATGGAGAGGGAGGCGTACCCCAAGAATGAGGTGGTACTCATAAATGGCCACGCACCCTGGGGGAGGGGAATCCGGTGTTTCTCCATCTCCGGGTAGCCGGAGAACGACTGAGTCAGGGATTAAATATCTCTCCCGTAACTCAAGCAGCAGGTCCTCCGATAAAATGGAGGGATACCCAGATGCTGTGTATCTGCCTGCCGGAACCCTAGCATTACTGGAGGCAGAGGATTCCGGGGTAGCATCTCCCAGGGGGACGGTGGTCTCATCGGAGTCTCCAGCCATGAGAGTTTTTAAAGAAGAAAAAAACAAGAAGGAAAAAGAATGTACCAAGTATGAGAAATGAAAGGGGAAGGACACCGAAGGAAGAACAGACAGATACCGGTGAGGGAAGATGACTGAAGGAAGAAGATTTTTTTTCGAAAGCTTCTGTGAAAATCCAGAGATATGGTGGACTCCGTATATTTATATGCAAT
This sequence comes from Liriodendron chinense, assembly GCA_003013855.2. Taxonomy (NCBI): domain Eukaryota; kingdom Viridiplantae; phylum Streptophyta; class Magnoliopsida; order Magnoliales; family Magnoliaceae; genus Liriodendron; species Liriodendron chinense. The sequence continues at coordinate 1,716,791 of ML058389.1, forward strand.
CATTCCGCTGTATATGGCGACACTGTGGCTACCTTTCATTCGGCACGGCAGTCGAGCAGGCGCGCCCATTAATTCTCTAGACACTTGGCGAGCGTCTCTTCATTTCCTATCTGCTGAAAGGCTGCGAAAGGCTGGCGCTCATTAATTCCAGCCCAATCATGTACGGTTTCATTCTCGATAAAGGTAGCAGGCGGTTACGCATGATAGTGAGTAAGTCCTTCCCGTAGAATTCTTGGCGGTAAGGACTTGGTGGGCATCTGTTATAGTCAAAATAGCGGTGATCGTATATCATCACGATGTCCTGATCCTACGAGCAGCTTTATTCGACTCTCGAGATCATCTGCTTGCGTCTCGTATATTAGATATACACGGCGCATAGTTACCGAGTCTTCGAGCCCTTATGGTCATTAGTCGAATATTGGAAGGCGGGAGATATCGTTCTCGACCTGCGAGCAGTCCTTCTCGTAGTCATTAAAAGGCGTCACATCTTAATATGCGAGCAGCTTGTCTCGTGAGCAGCTCCCGACTTGTGAGCAGTTCTGACTACTGATGGTTAGCGATGGTATCCCTTAGCCTATAGTACCAGCAGCCCGTATAGGTCGGTTTTGGGCTTATCTTCGTTTACGGTTCCGTACCTCAAGGGATCGATATCAAGGAACGTAGTTGACCGGATGATTAATTAGATTAGACTGTTCCAAGGATAAGCAGGATAAACATCTTATCCCATGAAATTAGTAGATGATCTCGGCGTCTTACGTAACAGAGTGGGACATTCGAATCTATATAAATGGATGGTTTTATCAATAAGAGGTACACATTACTCAATCCCTAATCCCCGTCGTTTATTGGTTCTCTTTCATTACCCTATCTAACTTAGGCATCGGAGGGCCAACGGCTAGACGCCGGCCACCCTTAGTTATTTTCTGTCTCCTTTCAGGCCCAAGGAGAAAATCGCTTGGAGAGAAGGTGAAAGTCCGGAGGATCCTGTTACAAAATTTGGCGTAAACAATATTCACTGAATCCTCTGATCAGATCGTAAACAGGCCTCGGGAAGTGCCGTGTTGGCCCGAAAATCAACTAATGCCAAGTAAAATCAACCGCGATCTCAAAGACGCGAAGGCAAAGCTAATGCCCTCATGCTATAAAATAGCTGAGTTTAACACTCGCAGGGCATCGATCCCTACCATTTATTGAGAAATTAGGATAAACGGGCGTTCATCAGACCCAATGCACAACCATTTGCAAATATTATAAATGACTGATCTAATCCATTGCATCTGAATTTCTTAAAGAAATATAGCTCGACACAACTTCTCATAGTAACTCGATCATTAAAAATATTGATTACTAACAATAATATGATCAAATCAAGGAAATGCACGAAATAGATTAATGTTGGGGTCCCAAATAGTGGACACTCTTAAAATAAGCCAAATAACCATATACCTCTGAAGGAATCGCGCAAAGAACGCCTTCTGGCGCGAGCAAAACGGAGGTGTACGTAACTTCCCCGGACTTGGCCAAATTCCTTAACAGACCCCGCTGATCACCGTGATCAGAACTGTCCAGAATCAGACCCGTGACCTCTTTATGGTTTATGATGAACAGTGCAAGTGGTTGCGCAACGAAACAGGCCCCACAAACGCCCCAAAACTCAAAACCCAACCGATGGAGCCCACATTTACGTGTCCGATGCACCCCAAAATTCGGCACTTAACTTACAGGTGCGTTGAGCCCAATGCACCCTTCAATGCACCCTTAAATTAAGTCCCACGCACCCTGAAAAACAACATGCTGGCCCGCCATTTCGCAAAGGCCCACGCATCCAACGCACCTTGAAAGCTGATCAACGCACCCCACAATCAACGGACGGATTAAAAGATGGGTTCCAGGTGCGTGGAGCCTCACGCACCCGACAGATGAACCCCACGCACCCGTATGATCTTCGGATACTTGCAATGAGGTAAACAGGTGCGTTGGGAGCGTCCAGCAGGTGCGTGACATGTGGCGTCCTGCTATTGGTCGACTTCACCTATAAATACCCCTCGACCCGCTCATTTACGAGAGACGAAAAAGAGAGAGAGAGAGCTCCTGCCGCCGGAAACCCAAAACTCCCCGGACCCCTCGCCGGAACACCCTTCCATCCATCGGGATCCCATTTTTGGGCGCGGACGCGTCACTAAGGTCTGGATTCCATATATTTAAAACGCACCTGTAAAAGGACTTCACGCGTCTAAAAGGACATCACGCATCTATCAATTCAGTCCCCACGCATCTGTAAATCTAGACAAATCAAAGTTCGGCGGAAAGTTCCCAACGCACCCTGTACGTGCACCAACGCACCCTGAATACGCACCAACGCACCCTCAAAATCGTCTGGGAATCAGCTTTGAATTGACAGGTGCGTGGAGCCCAACGCACCCGTAAATCAGGTCTCACGCACCCTGGAATCAGCCAATTTACAGATCATGTTAGCAGGCATACCGGGCCCAATTTTGAGTATTTTTGAGGATTACTGGAACCAGTCTTGGGTATTTCGAGCATTCCGGACGCAATGGAACTGCCAAGCGAACGTTTTGAGAACTCTAAATGAGCAGAATCGAGCATCTTCAAGATTCGACCCTATTCAACGCAATGAACGGGGTAACTTCCCGGAAAGGAGTCGCCAACATCCGGGGCTATGCAGATATGTTGGTATTTATGTTCACTATAAAGGCATGATTCGATTTGTGCTAAAAGCTAGCTCAGCCGGGCCTTGATTACCACAATAAACCGTGCTGAAGAGCTTCAATCCCTTACAAACCAATTACTCAACTGCCACGATGCAGCAGTCGATGCCCTACCCATTTAAACGGTACCCGCCGGTTAGACTGCGCAGGTACACACCACTGCAGAGCGGACTTCCTGAGGTCACCTGTCCCTACATTGACAGGCGAGGGCCCAGAGTCGTCCATCTCAGTAATAAACCCTGACAGTCCTAACCCGGGTCTCCGGTCAAAATATGGGACATAGACATCTGACTAACGCAAAGTGGTTTAGTACAGTAAAATAACTATAGGCCCCATGGCCATAAACTCTAAAAAACCTAGTCCCGGCTGACTAGTCTTTTGCCTTCTAATCAAGGGTCATCGATTATTCGATGTAATTAAGGGTCTGTGCCAGACCACGGCCTGGAATGTACAAGATCTCAGAATCTCTGGAATAAAATTCGCCTTGCGATATCTCTTCGTGTGTACTCTTGTGGATGCTTATGATTGTCTATGAATGTTTCCATTACTCAGAACCCCCCAGAGCAACAAAACACAACATTCCAGAGAATGTTCATTCTCTAGTTCTAACAAACTGGCGACTCTGCTGGGGATCGAACCCAGAATCTCTTATTTGCTCTGAGTATAAGAACACTCTAAGATTAGTCCTTTGCAAACACGAATTTACACATAGGAAAAGTTACCGCAAGGCGTAATGTTTCGGCGTCCTCGGGCGTCAAACTGGCGACTCTTTAACGGGAACGTTCTTCCCTTCATCTTCAAGGCAACATACATTTAAAAGGGTTTTCGAACCCACACATTCCACAATTACACGTATTTGCTTCCGTCTTGCTTATCCCTGTCGGTTTATGCACCGCGATCGAATGGGCTCATACTCCCGATCGTACTTGTGAACTGTTCTAACGATTTTTATGACGTTACAGAATTAGCAAGACCCTAGGACAGACGAAAGAAATGGCGTACTCAATGACCAGTTTGTGCACTTTCCTCGCCACCGGAGGCTTCAGCTTCCCTTGCTTCACCTCAATCACGACGACTACCTCTAGTTCAGGATGGCAATTGGTCGAAACGCGCAGACAAAGGAAAGAACGGAAGAAAGCAATTAATTTAGCAGCATATACGAAGGCGGATATCACAAGACCTCGCCCTATAAATAAGAGACAATGGCAGCCAAAGCAGGGACAGAAGACCCTTACAGGCAGGAGGGTTGCGCCGGCAGAGCCCGCAACGCCTGTAATAACAACCGAGTAGTTCCCGCTGCTGCCCAAAACCTCTCATACCCTACGAAGAACCGCCGGACTCGTAAAAGAAATGCCTAAGTCCACGTCGATCCTCGTACCAAGACAAGGACCGGTTCGAGAAATCCAGTCTGCACAGGTAGTAATGGTGCAGGTGGCCGCAGAGGTAGAGGAAGAACTGTACGAGACAGAAGAGTTGCCTCCGTTACAAGATCAGATCGACAGGTTGGTAGAGGCTAACCGCGAGACAAACGAGCGAATGAAGGCCATCCAGGAGGCCTTGACCACTCTGATAGCACAAAACGCCACCAGAAGTGCCGCGCCACCTACCCGCCAATCGGCGGAAGAATCTCAAGGTGCAACAGAGGGTCCGGTTGAGCCAGAGCCGCCCATTCAACCCAGAGTCATACCGGTAGGACGCGCACCACTCTTCGCATCTCACGTATCACGAGAAGAGCTGTCCCAGACAATAGCTCATATGATGCAACAGGAAAAGGAGAAAGAGAGGAAAGGTAGCTACAAATATCGGGTCCCATACCCACCGGAAGTAGAGGAGGTACCATTCCCGGCCAACTTTAGATGCCCGGACTTCGAAAAATTCAACGGCAGAGGGTCGCCAGAGGAGCACATCACCCACTTCCTGACTACATTGGGAAACTGGTCTGCGGTCCCACAATACTGCATGCGGTTATTTGGATCCACCCTGACAGGAAAAGCTTTCCAATGGTACATGTCATTACCAGCCGGCTCTGTGAGAACATGGGAGCAGATGCAAGATGCCTTCATCTCAAAGTTTTTCGCAACAGAGAGAGAAATCTCGTTAACAGACCTTGCGATGGTTAGACAGAGAAATGGTGAGCCAGTTGAAAAGTTCATCGACCGATGGGGAACCATAGCAGCCCAATGTCGAGAATTACCCAGCGAAGGTGAGCAGATGAAAATGTGTCTAAGGGCCTTGGACCCAATGATTTCGTATGGCCTGTCAGGCAACACCTTCAACTCCTTTCGCGAATTAGCAACAAAAGCACACTTGGTAGAGGAAGCAGCATCTCGAGTAAGCTTCAGGCCCGAGAGACAGAAGAGAGAGACAGGAAGAGTAGTTGAGACCCATCAGATCGACAGGAGCAGGGATCCGAAAGACCGAAAACGTCCCGCCACGAATCACGAGACAGAGGTGAAGACGGCAGATGTACCAGATAAAGGTAAAAGGCCCTATGTGCCCAAACGTGTATCTATAGCCGAAAGAGAAGAGGCGAACGACCCCTACACATTCGATATGGCCGATTTAGTTCCGATCATGGAACAGTTAATCGAAGAGGGCCTGATATGCCTACCAGAGTCGATTCGTCCCCGCGAGGTCGGATGAACAAACGACCCCAAATACTACAAATATCATCGGTGCATCAGTCATCAGACGGAAGATTGCTTTTCCCTAGAGGGAAGGATACAGCGATTGATCAACCAAGGAGTCATCAGCATGAAGGCACCCGAGACAGTGAAGGAGACAGTCGGGGCAATCTCAACAGTCCCGATAGAAGGAGAAACCGGTCGATCAACCCTGCTCCCTAAGCCGAAGGAACCACGGACCCTAGCCAGTAGTAAGAAAAGACCTGAGGACGGACAGAAACTCGCGAGGCGGAAGAAGAACAGAGGGGTGAAGTCGCAGGGGCAGGGGCAACTCAGGACAATCACGGCCTGCTGCGGAATGGTGTCGTTCGCCGAACAAGCATCACCTGAAGGAACGCCGCAAGTAGTAGAGAGGGAAGTTGACGCAGTCATCCTACGGTCAGGAAGGCAGATGCCTGACTGAACTCTCCCCAGACCAGACAACCCGATGCCAGAAGACGGCACCCCCGACAGATCGCAGGAAAGACCCCGCATGCAAAAGTCAAAAGAGAAGGTCGCCGAAGCCACGACCAGTCAGCTAAACCCTAGGCCAGTGGCATACGACATTGTGTCACACCTATGAAAGGTCCTCGCCCGCTTGAGTATATACGATGCCCTATGCCTCTCAAAAGTATACAGGGAAATGTTAATCAACGCCTTGCTTGATAATGAAATCAGGGAGGTCACGATGATAGAGATAGAAGAAGAAATGAAAGATTCAGATAAATTCTGGGAAGGGTATATGCCGGTGTCGCAAGTTATGCCCGTTAATCACCCTTCGACCATCACGTTCTCAGAAGAAGACCGCACGATAGAAACCACAAACCATAACCGTCCACTAATGGTCACAGGAATAATCAGGGATACCAAGGTCAAGAGATGTATGCTGGACGACGGGTCGGCTGTAAATATCATGCCCTTGAGAACGTTGCAGATGCTAGGTTATATGCAATCGGCGTTGCGCCTGAGTTTTATGATGATTCAAGGTTTCAATCAAGACAGTCAGCGCATGCTCGGGTTAATTACGGTAATGTTAGAGATCGAAGGACTAACCACAAAAGTGACGTGTCAGGTAATCGATGCAGTGACAACATACAACCTCCTTCTAGGAAGGCCTTGGCTTCACCAAAATCGCATAATCCCCTCGACGTATCACCAGTGTTTTAAATACAACAGAGACGGAATTCAGTACAGGGTCACGGCGGATCCAAAACCATATACGTTAGCCGAATCGTTTTTAGCCGACGCAAAATACTACAGCTTGGCCGACGGCAGTGAAACCAGCGAAAGGACCAAGGTATCAGAGAAGGGGCAGATGGTAAAAACTCGAATAGAGAAGTTCGTGCTGGGAAGTGAGCCTCAAAATGCCACCCAAGGGGGATCCCGACATCCTATGGAGAGTCACTCTCGGCCAATCACGAAGAAATTTTATGTGATACCGCAACATTTACATCAGCCAGGGCAGTCTGTGCTAAAGTTGATCTCAGATCAAGACATGAGCGTGCTCAAGTCCAGCTTCAACGTACCGATACCCAAGATGGGAAGGGCCAAACCCTTTCCAAAAGCCCCAAGCCAGTTCATCGTGCCGTCAAGAGATGTCACCCAGAAAGACATTAGATTTCACTCAGTGCCGAGCCGGCCGGCGCCATCAGAAGAAAGAGGGGAAGAAAGGGGGCTCGCCCAACCTCGACCAATAGAGGAGAAGAGATATAGTAGAGCCAGCCGAAAAATCATGAAGAATATGGGATTCCCTGACCGAAGCGCAGACACAGAGAGGAGGTTGCTGGCTCCATTTGAAGAACAGAGGTGAATCTACCGCAATGGAGAGGGCCTAGGGGCTAGGGCAGGTGTGAACATGGTAACCATCGGCCCGGCAGAAGAAACCCAATCACAAGAGCCTGTCGATGTGGTCCAGCCAAGTACCGCGCCTGTGCAACTGGAAGATGGCGGACAGCCAACGATCGACGAACTCGAGGAGATAAACCTAGGCACCCCCGAAGAGCCCAGGAATACATACTTGAGCAAAAACGTCCCGGAAGGTGAGAAGGAGAGATACCTGCAGCTGCTAAAGGAAAATAAAGATATCTTTGTCTGGACGTATTCAGAAATGCCCGGGCTCAGCCCGACGATTGCCATGCACAAACTAAGTATCATGAAGGAGAAGAAGCCGGTAAAACAGCCACAACGACGGTTTCATCCGGACATTATACCAAAGATTGAGGAAGAAGTCAAGAGACTGATTCAGGCTGGGTTCGTTCGAGAAGTGAAGTACCCCCGGTGGATTTCAAACATCGTGCCAGTCAAGAAGAAGAGCGGACAAATCCGAATATGTGTTGATTTTCGAAACTTGAATGAAGCCTGCCCTAAGGACGATTTTCCCCTCCCGATTCCTGAGATGTTGATTGACAGCACGACGGGGTACGCAGTGATGTCTTTCATGGACGGGTATTCGGGGTACAATCAAATCCGCATGGCCCCAGAAGACGAAGAAGCCACTGGCCTTCCGCACAACTCTCGACATCTACTGTTACCGCGTAATGCCCTTCGAATTAAAAAATGCAGGGGCAACCTACCAGCGCGCAATGCACGACATATTTCAGGACATGATGCATAAACACGTCGAATGCTATGTAGACGATTTAGTCGTCAGGTCGACCGATCACGAGCAGCACAGGGAGCACCTAAGGCAAGTGTTCCAACGATTGCGTAAGAAGAGTCTCCGCATGAATCCGCTAAAATGCGCGTTCGGAGTTGCATCCGGCAAATTCTTGGGTTTCGTGGTCAGACACAGGGGCATAGAAATTGATCCCGCAAAAATCAAGGCCATCATAGAAATGTCGCCTCCAAAGAACCTGAAGCAGCTGAAAAGCTTTCAGGGCCGCGTAGCATACCTGAGGAGATTCATTTCAAACCTAGCTGGTCGTTGTCAGCCGTTCTCCCGACTCAACAAGAAAAATGTCAAGTTCGAATGGGACGCCGCCTGCCAGAAAGCTTTTGATTCGCTAAAAGAAATGCTCGGGAATTCGCCGGTCCTTGTTGCCCCAATCAAGGGCAAACCGCTGATTCTATACATTGCAGCGGGTGATAACTCGCTAGGGGCACTCCTGGCACAGAAAAATGAAGAAGGCAAGGAGAACGCGCTGTATTATTTGAGCCGCACGTTAGTGGGGGCCGAGTTTAACTATTCAGTAATCGAGAAGATATGCCTGGCCCTCATCTTCGCCGTGAAGAAACTTAGGCATTACTGCCTCTCACATCAAATAACGTTGATATCCAAGGCTGACCCGATTAAATTTCTCATGAACCGGCCCATGCTGTCCGGGCGCTTAGCAAAATGGGCCCTCCTCCTTTCAGAATTTGATATCACTTATGTCCCGGCCTGAGCTGTTAAAGGACAAGCGATTGCGGACTTCCTCGCCGCGCACCCCGTTCTAAGCAAGGAAGAAATGGAATGCGATCTCCCAGACGACCAGGTTATGATGATTGAAGAACTGCGACCATGGCAAATGTACTTCGACGGAGCCGCTAGGACCACAGGGGTGGGAGCAGGAATTATATTCATTAGCCCGCAGAGAGATCTACTGCCCTATGCATTCACGATCGTGCCGGCTTGTACCAACAACGAAGCAGAATACCAAGCCCTTATTATCGGACTACAGCTCGCCCTCGAGATGCGTATCAAGGCAATACAAATATACGGCGACTCGAGGCTAGTCATCAAGCAGCTAACAACGGAATATGAGGTTCGCAAGCCCGAGTTGTCACCCTTCTGCCTCCAGGCGCAATCATTGTTCAATCAGTTTCGCAATGGCAGCATTTCACATATACCAAGGCAAGAGAACATACAGGCCGACGCGTTAGCCAGCCTAGCCGCTGCCTTGGCTAATCCTGGAGGCAGCCCTCTTCAAGTAACGATCGAAGAAATAAGGATCTTGCCAACTACCCTACAGCCCAGCAACGAATCGAGCGTGAACCCTATTTGTTGCTTTGAAATCACAGAAGAAAACGACTGGAAAAGACCATTCGTCGACTACTTGAGGTACGAATTTTTACTAGAAGAGCCCAAAATGCGCACTCAGGTCAGGAGACGTGCCGGCTCGTTCATAATACAGAGTGACACCCTTTACAAGCGCTCGTACGAGGGAGTGTTGTTATGCTGCCTAGACTAGGACGAGGCATACGCCATGCTGAAAGAAGCACACGGAGGGGAGTGCGGTGCTCACCAAGGGGGTAGAAACTTGCATCACCGTGTCCGACATATGGGGTACTATTGGCCCACAATGATGAAAGACGCAATAGACTACGTCAGAAAGTGTCATCAATGCCAGATACATGCAGATATAATACACTCACCACCAGAAGAGCTACATCAGTCAATGATATCTTGGCCTTTCGCCGCCTGGGGCATGGACAGTGATAGGGCCGATCAATCCGCCATCCTCTCAGGGGCACCAGTACATTCTTGCTGCAACTGATTATTTCTCTAAGTGGGCTGAAGCCATTGCCTTGAGAAACGTGAAAGCCAGACACGTCGAAAGATTCATCCGCCATTCCATATTGTATCGTCATGGTATCCCCGAAAGAATCACCACCGACAATGGAGCGCCCTTCAAAAATGTCACTATCGATAGGCTATGCACAAAGTTTAAGATTAAGCATTGCTATTCATCGCCCTACTACCCTCCCACAAATGGGTTGGCCGAGGCATTCAACAAGACTATTGTGAAAATCCTGAAGAAGACGGTGGCGAAGAATAAGAAAGACTGGGACGGACGGTTACCCGAAGCACTGTGGGCATATAGGACCACGTACCGCACAGCCACTCGAGCCACACCTTACTCATTGGTGTACGGTACGGAAGCCGTGATCCCGATGGAAATACAGGTGGAGTCATTACGGGTTGCGCTCCGACACTCCCTGACAACCGAATACAATGATAAAATCAGAATGATCGAGCTTGACGACCTGGATGAAAAGAGACTCGCCGCTCAGCAAAGGCTTGAAATGTATCAAAAGCGAATCTCGGCTTTGTACGATAAACGAGTCCGGGGAAGGTCATTTAAGAGGGGCGACTTGGTGCTGATGATGAAACGTCCGACGCCGATGCAAGGCCCAAAAAGTAAATTCGATCCGAAGTGGGATCCAGTGTGCATAATTGATGAGGTATACTCTAATGGAGCCTATCGGGTAATAGATTGCAAAGGACAGGGCGTCAGTACGCTGGTGAACGGTCGGTTCTTGAAAAGATATTATACTTGAAAGAAGTCTGTCATCATATTTTATAAACGCCCCATTAGAGGGATAATGTAATGTAGAAAATACCAAAAGAAATGATATCGCGTGAGGTTCGGGGCAAAATACTAACTATCTGCCTTTCCTTCCACAGGTATCAGGGAGTCATCAAGGCCCAGAATACGTCAGAAATAACACCCCGCCCTGCAAGGCAACTAAGAAAGGGGGAAGCCCTTAATAAAGGCTCGATCGCGTCCCTGTTCATACAAGCACAGGTTTGGGTCCTAAACAGGGGGACGCTCTTCCCAAATGACCACTAAATTCGCATTCAAAACTCTGAATTTGCAAAAGACCTAGCAATACAACATGCACCTAAAACTGCAGCAGTATACATATCGACACAATATTTGTTACAACGTGTTCTAAAATCAGTATTAAGTACAAATGGAGGTCACTACAGCTTAACCGTTTAAAGTTTTTAAACATTGGTCTAACAAGTCTGCTGCAGACTCCTCAACCGCCTTCCGTGCCGCCTCGGCCTCAGCTAGAACTAGAGCAGGGTTGGGAATGTCCCTGAGAGACTGCTCCAACTCCGCAACCTGGGCTTTAACGACATCGCGCTCCGCCTCCTGCTGATTGAGGGAAGATTGCAAACGAGCCCTCTGACCGGTGAGCTTGGATAGTTTAAGGTGGACAATTGAGCGCTCAGTCTGCAGTCGAGCCACCTCGTTGTCTATCTCTGCCAAACGAACAGTGGCCGCCTAACACCCATCATCAACAGCCCGCCAGTCCTTCTTCACCGCAGCCACCCCTGCCTCGTATAATTCCAGTTTTGGGAGAAGGGACCGCAAGTGACCGCGCTTGTCCTCAGTAGAAGGGTCAGTTTGAAGGCCTTTCGCCTCGAGTTCTTGGGCCACCAGTTCTTTAAACAGAGTCACCTGACCGGTCACGGAGGACAAGTCAATCCCGAGCCAGGCAGCGTTAAGCCCTAGTGCCTGCAACGCCTCGTCTAAGACAAGCCATTCCTCCTCATGTCTTAAAGAGTCGGTGATGTCAGACAGAAGGCCCCTGAGAAGGTTTGCCTTGGTCTTCGATAGATCCCGAAGGGATGAGACAAATGACTCAGGCAACGCCGTAGGCGCTGAAGCACCGATAGAAGAGGCTGCTGGCACAGAGAGTGGAAAGTGTTAGTACAAGAAAATCATCGTCAGGAAGGAAGCAGTCAGGACAGTAAAAGCAGATGACATACCAGCAACGTCAGGAATGCCAATGGCGGCGACGCTGGATGAAGTGGTAGGCACAGGTGACACTGGGGCCGGTTTCGTTGTTCCCTCAGTCAATGGTTCGGGCAATTCCGGGGAGGATATCACCACGACCTCGGGAATATTTGCATCAGGCGCTGGCCCAGCAACAGGAGGAATTGCAGTGGCAGACTCGACTGGCAACGATGTGGCAACAGGCGGGACTTCAACAGCAGATTCGATCAACGACGGTTCAGCAGCAGGAGGGGCCCCCACAACAGGCTCAGGAGCGCTTAGCTCAATAATAGGGACCGCAACCTCTTCCACCACGGTGACGATCGCTTCCGGAACCCCGCCTTGAGTTTCAGCGTCCGCCACAGAAGGATTGGGGGGAAGGATGGACTCGGCAGGCGCCTCATCATCTAAATCCATGAAGATTGCCCCCACGTCCTCTTCAGGGATGGACCTATCGTAAACAGGCTCATTCTCGTTATGCCCCCGGGTAGGGCAGCCCTCGCCCGGGTTGGCTTGAGAGCTTAGCTCGCCCTCCTCCCTGGCTTCTCCCGTGTTAACAATTGGAGTGTCGCCAGCCTCCTTCGCAAACTGCTCCCGCAAGCGCACGGTTCTGCGCAATTCCAATAAATCCTTTATTTTCTTGCCGCCGCAAACGACGGGAAGGCGAGGAGCAGTTTTCACTCGAGGACCGGCGCGCTCAACCCATACACCCTCACCACCATCATCACCCTCATCGCCCTCACCATCACCATCATCACCGCCATCACCAACAGAGCCTCCGCCTCCACTACCTCCCGCATCGTCATCACCTCCGTCAGCTCCGCCTATGGCATCATCGCCGTCCCTATCACCGTCATCGCCCTCCGTGGCAACATCATCTTCCTCATCCCTGGCCTTAGCCACGCCCTCGTCACCATCGTCGTCTTCTTCGCCATCATCACCAGTCATTTCCCCCTCTCAGGACATTGCCCCCGGCAGGTAACTCATCGATAGGGCCGAGAGACGGGAACTCTGGCCCCACCACTGTCACAATCCTCTCCCTATAGGCGATCCAGCCTTCCAGGGTGTGCTCTGGCTTCTCATGGTCAATCACCACGTTCAGGGAGGTTTGCAATCTCTCCGTGCCTGGCACTGCGGGCTGATGAAGATTCTCCGATACATAGCCGAGCCCGTTGGTAGGAATAGGTATAACGATGGGAGGCGTAATGAAGACGGGCTCGGTAACGAGCATTCTATTCCGCACCAGCGCGTATTGGTGGGCCCACCACCTCATCCACCCAAAGGTGGCCCCGGCAAAACACTGCGTCCCTGGGATCACGAAGGAACAGCCGGTTCCGGTCAGCAGAAGTTGTCGCCACATCCATTTCCAGTGAATAGGCCCAACACCGTACGCCCGCTGCTCGCGCGTCACCGGTTCTAGGGTCGCTGGCACTCCCTGGTCATACCCAAATTGGCGGGTGAAACGATTTGGATAATAAGGCTCCCTCTAGAATTCCAGCCCTTCGCGGAGCAGCAGTGACGAAGGACGAATCGCGATCAGGAAGGAACGCTCATAATAATCAATACTATCGTCGTCCGTGCACAGGACCGGGTCTTCGCTACAGGTACCAGAGAAATGATAGAAGTACATGTCATCAAGCCTCGCGATTCTGTCCTCGATGGTGTTCAAGTTGTGGCTGATCATCTTCTTCTTCTGAAAAAAGTGTAGCGGGAGCTTCCCCTCTCTGATATAATCCCCGCGCCTTACACCATAGACCCAAGGGAAGTATACCCCAAGCCAACCCGAGAAAAAGTGCCATCCGCAGTAAGCGGAGTTCATCCCGTAAGCAACGCGCTCCTTGTTACTGATGACATAACCGAATGCTCGGTATATAGAACATAAGACCGCCGGAGCCAGCGCGTACCGGTGACCGTTCGCCAGGGCCCCTGCGACGGCAAAGCAAGACACTCTGACATTATCTGCCTGCTTGGAGCGCGGGAGCGCCACGCAACTGAGCCAATAGGCCAGGAAGCCGGCTAGCTCGCAGGAGGGGGATAGTTTGTTGGGGCGCGGGAAGTTCTCCCTCATTCGTTTCTCCAACATTGCCTTATCACCACGACCCTCGTCGAAGGCCGCATAGTCCAAGCTGAATAAGGGAAAAGGACGGAGCGTTAGCAGAAAGAAAAAGGCATGACAAAACAGTAAGGCACAATCCATTACAGAGAACTTACTTCAAGCCGTGGCTGAAATAAACCAGCCAGTCCTCGAACAGAAGCTTATCTTTGAGACCCCAAAATTGGGGTAGTTCGGCAAACAGCTCGTAGCAGGCCTCGGAGAAGAAGCCTTCATTGACACCTTTCTTCTTCCGCGACAGCTCGTCGTCGCTCGGGACCCATTCATCATAGATCCTCCCGCGAATGGGGAGCCCCGCGATCCTGTTGAGATCCCAGAGCGAGATGCTCATCTCGCCGCATGGCATGTGGAAAGAATTGGTGATGGAGCACCAGTGGTTGAGGAAGCCCTTGTATACCCAGGGCTCTCGGCAAAAGTAGCTCGATGTCTCTTCGATCGCCTTGTACAGACCCACTGCCCGTAGGGTCGCCTTGTGTTGTTCCAAGATCCGGTTCGCCCATGCCTCGTAGCCCGGATGAAGAACCAGATGGCCGCGAGTCCGAAACGCCCCGGACAACCAGACCTCAGTATCCCCCAGATGGTGAAATCTCTGGCGCAGAGTCTCGAAATAATGTCTGGGAAAGGGCTGATGGGGATTGTGATTCGGCTCTAGGAAAATCATATCCTTCACACCTAGGACCGACTGCTGCTTCCCTTTCTTGGAGAGAGAACAGCTGAGGAATGACGCCGGGCCGAATGTCCAAACATCGACACCGTAGAAGGAGTCGCTCCTACAGATGTCGGATGGTTCAATGCTCGGGAGAGACCGCTGCCGTTGATAGCTCTTCGCATAACGGATATACTCCCGAGTGTAGGGATTCCTCACCACGAGTGGCGCAGTAACAAGCTTGGCGCTAGACCAGGCCACCTTCATCTTGTCCGATCGGGACTTGGTTTGATTCTCTAAGTATACTTGCTTGGCACCTTTGCCAGCCCTCTTAGGGCGACCGCGCCTGGTAGACTGGGAAGGGATCGACGGGCTGGCCTCGCCCTCTTCAGAACCCGTTGCCCCGTCACTCCGGAACCCTCGGAGAGGAGCGTACCATGCATCCCATTGCTCCTGTGTGCCCTTGTCTGGGGGAGGCGGCATGATCCTATCACAAAGGATTTTCTTCTGTATATCCTTTGGCAAGGTGAGGATGCGTTCATAAAAGTTGAACGTCTCGGGAGGGAGAAACCATTGTGGATTTTCAGTGGACGGTCTGACTACCTGCTTGGCAGCAGCACGCTTACGCTTGGAAGGAGTCTGGGGAGGACCCGAAGGACCGGCCTGTGAAGGATCGCTGGCCATTGTAAACCTGCGAACGACATGCGAAATTCAGGTACAAAGTAAAGAAGAAATGCTTGCACAAAGTTGGTCAAACCATTCATAAAAGACAGAGACACAAAAGCAGCAAATGAACAAAGCACAAGCGTCGACATGAGCCACCGTGGAATACACTCAAAATCAATGGAAGTAATGAAACGAACAACATTCACAACCGCAACATCATCGTCACAAAACATACAGGCAGGAAAAGACAGAAGTGAAGCGGAAAAGTATAAATTAGTATTCGTCAACCATAAGGGCCATTCCACATGGCTAAATTGATTAAATGACCAAGCAACAACAGTCAATGTAAGACAACTCCAAAATTGTGGGGACTCCTCCCCGAAGTCAGAGAGCAGGGGCCTCAGTCCTGCGTCAGCGGAAGAACCTGAGCCCTCAACTCATCGACCTTCGCTTGAATCTGGGCCTCCTTGAAACCAAGTCCACCAAAATGGAAATGCACTGTTGCACGAGATCGAAGTTCAGGTGCTCAGCGTCGGCATAGTTCCTTATCGCAGACAAGTCAATCGCCAGGTCGTCGTGCTCCCGAATAGCCACTCTGACCATTCTCCAAATGCCGGCACGACGATCCGGGTACTCGGCCTCCGCCAAGGGGATAAGCCAAGCCAGGAATCTCCTGCTCTCCCTCTTCTCCTCCTTTAGGAAGCTGAGACGCTTTGAGAGAGATAGGAAAGAAGCAGCCAAAGAAGGCTCCGCCGCCTCCAAGACCGCCAATTCCTCCAAAAGGGAAGAATCGCCGATGAAGCTAGAGACGGCCTCCTTGCGCTCGTCTAAGATGGAGGCCATCGCCGAGATATTCTGGATAGCTCGGAGAGTGGGGCGGGATTCGGCGCCAAGAAGAGTCAAGGCTTCGGCCACCTCATCGCATTGACCAGCAAGAGATGACCAAGCCTCGGGGCGGTCTAAAGCACCTAGAAGTCGCCTCAGACAAACACGGGCCTCACGGAGGGAAGCGCGAGTCACGACCATCGTCTGCTAAGGAACAAGGCTGATGAACCGATACAGCAGTCCAACAAAAGAGAGAAAACAGGAAGCAGGAAAAGCTAAATCAAGTAAAGACAAAAAGGCAAGAAGACACGCTCAGGTACACTCGAAACATTACTTAAGGTCACCATAGGTATTTCCTCTAAAAAACTGACTGATGCGATCTAGAAAAACTCGAAAGTCTATGAGACCCTATGCCTCTTCAAAAAATCTGAATATGTATGCCCAAATACGAGGCAGAGGTTAAGGGGCTCATACACTTCAACGTCCAGCTTCGCAGAAGATTACTTAGAACAAATTTTTACAAGACCTATAAACTGGGCGCGAGGGGCTCCACGCACCCTAAAAATTTGAGAGGATGATGACCACATTTCCAAGTGCGTAAGACCCCACGCACCCTTAAACTTATGCAGACCCTGATTTTCGGGTGCGTGAAGGGCAATATCTCAAGCAAAAATCGATGAAGGGTGCGTGAGGCCTCACGCACCCAATAAATACATCCTTTTGGCTGTTCATCAGCTGGATGCGTGTGCGTCCAATGCACCCTTAGAAAGCACAACCCAATTATATGGCGCGTAGGGCACCAAGGTCTGCCCAGTTCGACGAAGGGTGCGTAGGTCCCCACGCACCCAAAAAACCCGGGATGTCCATAAAATCCAAGAGATTTGCAGGTGCGTGCCACCTCACCCATCCAAAAAGGAATACTCAGTCCGAAGTTCAAAATTATAAGGTGCGTGTGCATCCAACGCACCCCTAAAATCACTTATACCTTGAATAAGTGGGTGCGTAAGGATTAAATGGACGCGTTGGAGACAATTATTGGATGCGTTGGAGAATAAAAAGGTGCGTGGGCTTGATGTGAGAGGTCTGGTAAAGAACAGTGAAATGACGAGAATGAGCCGACTCGTCTATTTATAGTGGGACCCGGGAAGTCCGGTGCGTCGCACCAGCCGATCAAGCTCCTGCCGCAACCCATCGGAGGGGCATCTGTTGGGGTCCCAAATAGTGGACACTCTTAAAATAAGCCAAATAACCATATACCTCTGAAGGAATCGCACAAAGAACGCCTTCTGGCGCGCGCAAAACGGAGGTGTACGTAACTTCCCCGGACTTGGCCAAATTCCTTAACAGACCCCGCTGATCACCGTGATCAGAACTATCCGAAAATCAGACCCGTGACCTCTTTATGGTTTATGATGAACAGTGCAAGTGGTTGCGCAACGAAACGGGCCCCATAAACGCCCCAAAACTCAAAACCCAACCGATGGAGCCCACATTTACGTGTCCGATGCACCCCAAAATCCGGCACTTAACTTACAGGTGCGTTGAGCCCAATGCACCCTTAAATTAAGTCCCACGCACCCTGAAAAACAACATGCTGGCCCGCCATTTCGCGAAGGCCCACGCATCCAACGCACCTTGAAAGCTGATCAACGCACCCCACAATCAACGGACGGATTAAAAGATGGGTTCCAGGTGCGTGGAGCCTCACGCACCCGACAGATGAACCCCACGCACCCGTATGATCTTCGGATACTTGCAATGAGGTAAACAGGTGCGTTGGGAGCGTCCAGCAGGTGCGTGACACGTGGCGTCCTGCTATTGGTCGACTTCACCTATAAATACCCCTCGACCCGCTAATTTACGAGAGACGAAAAAGAGAGAGAGAGAGCTCCTGCCGCCGGAAACCCAAAACTCCCCGGAACCCTCGCCGGAACACCCTTCCATCCATCGGTATCCCATTTTTGGGCGCGGACGCGTCACTAAGGTCTGGATTCCATATATTTAAAACGCACCTGTAAAAGGACTTCACGCGTCTAAAAGGACATCACGCATCTGTCAATTCAGTCCCCACGCATCTGTAAATCCAGCCAAATCAAAGTTCGGCGGAGAGTTCCCAACGCACCCTGTACATGCACCAACGCACCCTGAATACGCACCAACGCACCCTCAAAATCGTCTGGGAATCAGCTTTGAATTGACAGGTGCGTGGAGCCCAACGCACCCGTAAATTAGGTCTCACGCACCCTGGAATCAGCCAATTTACAGATCATGTTAGCAGGCGTACCGGGCCCAATTTTGAGTATTTTTGAGGATTACTGGAACCAGTCTTGGGTATTTCGAGCATTCCAGACGCAATGGAACGGCCAAGCGAACGTTTTGAGAACTCTAAATGAGCAGAATCGAGCATCTTCAAGATTCGACCCTATTCAACGCAATGAACGGGGTAACTTCCCGGAAAGGAGTCGCCAACATCCGGGGCTATGCAGATATGTTGGTATTTACGTTCACTACAAAGGCATGATCCGATTTGTGCTAAAAGCTAGCTCAGCCGGGCCTTGATTACCACAATAAACCGTGCTGAAGAGCTTCAATCCCTTACAAACCAATTACTCAACTGCCACGATGCAGCAGTCGATGCCCTACCCATTTAAATGGTACCCGCCGGTTAGACTGCGCAGGTACACACCACTGCAGAGCGGACTTCCTGAGGTCACCTGTCCCTACATTGACAGGCGCGGGCCCAGAGTCGTCCATCTCAGTAATAAACCCTGACAGTCCTAACCCGGGTCTCCGGTCAAAATATGGGACATAGACATCTGACTAACGCAAAGTGGTTTAGTATAGTAAAACAAATATAGGCCCCATGGCCATAAACTCTAAAAAACCTAGTCCCGGCTGAATAGTCTTTTGCCTTCTAATCAAGGGTCATCGATTATTCGATGTAATTAAGGGTCCGTGCCAGACCACGGCCTGGAATGTACAAGATCTCAGAATCTCTGGAATAAAATTCGCCTTGCGATATCTCTTCGTGTGTACTCTTGTGGATGCTTATGATTGTCTATGAATGTTTCCATTACTCAGAACCCCTCAGAACAACAAAACACAACATTCCAGAGAATGTTCATTCTCTAGTTCTAACAATTAACCAAATCAAATGCATAACTTGCATGATGCACTAGACACCAAGCATAAATGCAATCCTCTTACGAGCATGCATCAAGCATATTCACTTTATACTGTACTCATTTACATCCGTTGCATGAATCTTATTCATCCCGGATCGATATATGAAACTAAATCAAAGGGACTATGGTTATCATCGAAAATCGTAATCAAGGAGTTCTGAAACATCTGAAATACTTCATTGTTAAGACTAGTTGATGTGCATCCCTTCCAAAGCGAGATCCGTCAGTTGAGTGGCTAAGGTAATGAGTGTCCTCAAGCAAGTCACTTATCCGAACCTAAGATGGTCACTGGCACTGGTTGCATTAAGAAACCATGGAGTGTCTTCTAGCAAGTCACCCTTCCGAACCTGAGACGGTCACTGGCACTAGTTGCACTAAGAAACCATGGAGTGTCTTCCAACAAGTCACCCGTCCGAACCCAAGACGGTCACTGACACTGGTTGCACTAAGAAACCATGGAGTGTCTTCCAGCAAGTCACCTGTTCGAACCTGAGACGATCTTTGGCAGTGGTTGCACTAAGAAACCATGGGATGTCTTCCAGCAAGTCACCCGTCCGTACCTGAGACGGTAACTGGCACTAGTTGCACTAAGAAACCATGGAGTGTCCTCTAGCAAGTCACCCATCCCAAATTGAGATGGTCAATGGCACTGGTTGCATTAAGAAACCATGGAGTGTCCTCTAGCTAGTCACCCGTCCCAAACTGAGATGGTCACTAGCACTGGTTGCACTAAATGGAAACTATGGAGTGTATTCCTGAAAGTCATTTCGTCTACATAGACGCCCAGATGACACTGAAATACATGACTCAGTTAAAATCCTGGTTAGTACGCAACTAGGAACGTCCGAAAGAGCATGAGACCAATATCTAACTGGTCTTAGCAATGACTTAATCCATAAAAGATCCTAAACTTGGTCTTTACGACCATGAACTCAAGACTACAATCCTTGGTGATTTAAATTACTTGCTCGATCTATCCGGGCTTCATCTCTTTAATATTCCATCTATTGTATAACTGTATTCATTTTAAGATTACAAGAAGTAGAATTGAATTGAGTTGTCCTATTCACCCCCCTCTAGGACATTTATAGCTCCATACTTTTTCAAGTGGTATCAGAGTGGTTTCTTCTTTTGTGGATTTTCAATCCAAAGAGTTAGATCAGGAGCTGTAAGATATCTAAATTTGAAAGCTTATCTGTTTCTAAGCCACCTCCTTTTGATGGTACTAACTATTCTTATTGGAAAGCTAGAATGAGGATATTTTTAATATCCATGGATGAAAGTGTGTGGCAAGCCACATTAGTAGATTGGACACCTCTAAGTATTGAAGTAACAGATGATGATGGAATTAAATCTATGAAACGAGTGGCTTATAACCTATGGACCACTACTCAGAAAAATGAAAATAGTGCAAATGCTAAAGCATTGAATGCTATAACTTGCGCTCTTTCACCTGATGAATTAAAAAGAATTATTTCATATGAATCAGCTAAATAAGCTTGGGATATACTTGAAATAACCCATGAGGGCACTAATATTGTAAAGAAGTCTAAAATCCAACTCCTCACAACCAAATTTGAGGAAATACGTATGGATGAAAATGAAACATTTATGGACTTCTATACAAAATTAAATGATATAGTAAACTTTAGGTGGGGTCTTGGAAAGAGTATTCCAGAAAGCAAAGTTTGTGCTAAAATTCTGAGATCTCTACTAGATCGATTCAATTCCAAAGTCACTGCTTTTCAAGAATTAAGGGATACTGATATAATGAAAGTTGAGGAACTAGTTGGATCCATTCAAATATATGAATTGACATTCAAAAGTTCTAAGAGTAAGTCCATTGCTCTCAAATCTTCAAAATCTGTTTCAATTAATGAAAATTCAAATAATGAAGAAGTGAGGATGATATGGCATTGTTGGCTAAGAAGTTTTACAAGATTTTCAAAAAATGAAAAGAAATTTGAGATTTAAAAACCTTTGGGAAAAAAGGTAAATCAAGTTTTTGAAAAAATAAAACCAAGGATGCACAATGCTTTAATTGTTCAGGTTATGGAAACTTAGCTGCAAATTGTCCTACAAAGGAAAAATAAAAAAGAAAGGAATGGTTGCAACTTGGAATAATTCATCAGAATCTGAATCTGATTCAGACTCCTGATGAATCAGACCAGGAAGGATTAAAAATTCAGAATGCATTTATGATCATTATTAATATTTCCTCTTTTGAAGACAATGATAACTCTGGATATGAAACATCCAGAAGTGAATCTGAAAATGAAGAGAATCTTCAAGAAGCTTACAAAGCCCTATACAAGTAAAGTTGTAAGATTGCATCCAAACATAAAGTTTCAAAAAAAAAGTGTGATGATTTGTAAACTGAACTTGACAAATGTATTTTGAAAAAATCGCATTTTTCTGATTGTTTTGAAAAATGTAAACTAGACTTGAAAATCAGAGATGAAGATTTTGAAAAACTTTAACTAATTTTAACTCTTTAAAATCTGATTTTCTTATTCTTAAGAAGTCGAAGATTTCTGAAAAATTCAAAGACATAGTGGAAGAAATTCTTCATTTTTTCAGACCTTATGGTGATAGATTAGGTCTTTAGCTATAACAAGTTTAATCCAAAGCCAAAGACATCACCTACCATTTTTGTAAAAGGTGAATCTTCGCATTCCAAGTATGAATTTCAGAAAGGTTTTAAAAAGTCTTTTCTCAAAAGTCCAAAACTTTTTCAAAAGACTTTGAAAATCTTAGCCAACAACAAAGGTGATTCTCCTTCACTTATTCTAAGAATCATTGACTTACTCGAAGATCTCTTGATACAAAGTAGGAGAAAAGAAAGACAAGTGTCTAATTCTCCTCAAGGAAATAAGGATCCACCTAAGCCCAAAACCATTATGAAGTGGGTTCCTAAAAACAAATGTTTGGTGATCCACACTACTTTCAAAGCTAGTAACCATTCTAAATGATATTTGGATAGTGGTTGTTCAAGACATATGACAGGTGACAAATGTATATAATCAAACATAAGTGAGATTGATGGAGGAGCTGTCACTTTTGGAGATGATATCCATTGTAAAATCATTGGCTAAGGTAATGTTCAACTACCTAATCTTCCTTTGTTTAAAAATGTTCTATATGTTGATGGATTAAAGCATAACTTGCTTAGTATTTCATAAATCTACGATAATAATCATAGTGTTAAATTTTTTTTATCGTGGATGTGAAATTCTGAATAATTCAGGAGATGTAATTTTACATGGTCGCAAAACCTCTGAAAATTGCTATATAATTGATCAAAGTTGCTCAATGAAATATTCATGTTACATGGCCCAATTTGATGAATTTGAACTTTGGCATCAACGACTTGGACATGTGAACTTCAGAGATTTATATAAATTGAGTAAAAGGGATCACTTACGTGATTTACCCAAACTAAGAAAGAAGGAAAACAAAGTATGTGGCTCATGTCAAGTTGGCAAACAAATAAGAAGTTGCCATAAGAAAGTAAACTCCCTAGCCACATCTAGACCCCTTAAACTTCTCCACGTGGATTTAGTTGGACCAACTCGAACGGAGAGTAAGGGTGGTAAAAAGTATTTCTTAGTTATAATTGACAACTTTACTCAATTCTCTTGGGTAGCTTTTCTGAGAGAAAAGTCTAAAACTTTTGATGAAGCCAAAAAGATCATCAAACGAATTTAGATTGAAAAACAAATGTGTGTCAATAAAATCAGAAGTGATCATGGAACTGAATTTGAAAATAACGATTTTCAGAAGTACTATGAAGATCATGGTATCTTATATGAGTTTTCATCTTAAAAAATACCTCAGCAAAATGGAGTTGCTGAGAGAAAGAATAGAGTTCTACAAGAGATGGCAAATGTTTTGCTAAATGGTAAGAATTTATCAAAGAGTTTTTGGGCTGAAGCTGTGAATACTGCTTGTTACATTACAAATCCTATGTATGTTGGAGCAGGTAAGAATAGGACACTATATGAATTGTGGTTTGATAAGAAATAATCAGTTAAAGATTTTCAAATTTTCGGAAGCTTGTGCTACATTTTACGTGATAGGGAAAATATTGAAAAATTTGATGCTAAAAGTGATGAAGGCATTTTCTAGGATATGCTACAAACAGTCGTGCATATTGAGTTATAAACAAGAGAACTGGAGTAATTCAAGAATCTATAAATGTGGTCATTAAAGACGAAGATCATAACTCCAGCTCTAATATGGATGATGATGATATAGAAATACCACCATCTAATCCAAATGATGTTGAACTCCGATCAATAAGAGACCATCCACAAACTTAAATTTTGGGTGATCCACTTACTGGTATACAAATTCGAAGTTAGATAAAAAAGAGATTTGTAGTCAAGTATGATTTACTTCACAAATAGAACCGTCCAACATAAATGAAGCACTAACTGATGAAAATTAGATATTAACCATGCAAGATGAGCTGAATCAATTTGGTTAGAATGATGTATAGTATCTTGTTCCTCGTCCATCTGATAAGAATGTAGTTGAAACTATGTGGATTTTCACAATAAATCAGATGAACTTGGAAAATATCATTAGGAACAAGGCTCGATTGGTTGCACAAGGGTATACTCAAATTGAAGGTATAGATTATGATGAAACCTTTGCACCAGTTACTTGCCTTGAGTCCATTAGACTATTCTTATCCAATGCTTATTTTAAAATTTATCAAATGGATGTGAAAAATGCGTTTCTTAATGGTCATTTATATGAGGAAGTTTATGTAAAACAACTTAAAGGTTTTGAAGATCCAAAACTTCCAAATCATGTATCTCAACTTAAGAAAGCTCTTTATGGTCTAAAACAGGCACTAAGAGCATGGTAAAATAAATTGACTCAATTTTTTATCAACCATGATTTTCAAATGGGTAGTGTTGACAAAACCCTATTTGTCAAACGTTCGAACAATGATATTTTGATTGTTCAGATATATGTAGATGATATTATATATGGATCAACTTCTACTAATCTGTCTCTTAAGTTTGCAGAACTGATTAAATCTAAATTTGAAATGAGCATGGTTGATGAACTAACCTACTTTCTTGGATTTCAAGTCATACAGTTGAAAGAAGGTATATTTCTATCTCAAACTGAGTATGCTCAAAGCTTAGTTAAGGAATTTGGTTTAGATAATGGTAGAAATTATGATTCTCCCATGAGCACTACACTTTGATTATCAAAAGATGAACTTGGTAAAAGTGTAGACTCTCACTTATATAAAAGTATAATTGGTAGCCTACTATACTTAACTGCCAGTAGACTTGATATTGCATTCAGTGTTGGTGTGTGCCAGATATCAATTTGAGCCCAAAGAATCACACTTAATTGTTGTGAAACGCATACTTTGATATGTTGCTAATTCTACTAATCTTGGATTATGGTATCCATGTGATACTTCTTTTCAATTAACAGGATATTAAGATGCTGATTGGGCTTTTTGAATGGAATAGGATTCTTTCTTCATTCCGACGTTTTTTACATGGTATCAGAGCAATAGATCCTTAGCTCTGAGAAACCCTAGCACTGGCGTGTGGATCGTGGAGCATATGTATCACACGTAAGATTCGCCTTGCATTTTTCTAATGTTGATGACGGAAAATCAATAAGTGGTGCATATTTTTATATTGGTAATTGTCTTGTTTCGTGGATGAGTAAGAAACAAAATTCAGTTTCTTTATCAACTACTGAAGCTGAATACATTATTGTAGAAAGTGCATGTACACAGCTTATGTAAATGAAAATAATGTTAGCTAATTATGGGATAACATAGGATACTATGTATTTGTATTGCGATAATACCAGTGCAATTAACATATCAAAAAATCCCATTTAGCATTATCGAACAAAGCGCATTGACATTTTTTTATCATTATATCTAAGAATTAGTTGAAGAAAAATCAGTTTTGATGGAATATAGTCAGCCGAACAGTCTATTTGGCAAACCAAATAGTGCGGTCAATCCGTTTTAAAAGAGCTTGAAACCCATTTTTGTGCTTCATTCATCTTCTTCTTCTTCGGTCGGCTGGTGCCCCTCTTCGGTTACCCATCATCTTTGTCATTTAAGTATTGTGAGTTGATTTTTCATCAATATTCTTCTTGTTTTCATCATTTAATGAACTCTATTGCATCTTAATCTCAAGATTGTGGTTGGAAACCCTTGTTTTTAGGAGTTTTCTAGTTGAAGTGTTTTTCTTGATATATTTCTTCAATCTTTTGTCATGGAACGTTATCCTAAACGAGCCGTTAGCAAATCCTATCCCGGCCCCTCTTCTCGTTCCACTCCAAGAGATATTTGGACAATTCCACCACCGAAAGATGATCCCGACTATATCCATGATTTTCATTCTAGAAATATCATTGTTGAAAGATTTGTTAATCTCAATCATATTGCAAAATATGAGTTGCATGATCTTCTTTCCGAGGTTGGTTGGAAAAAGATTCTCCAATAGGGAGGAAATACATACCGGTCGATAGTATAAGGCATGTATTCCTCCATCTCAAAATTCTCTCTTGGTGATGACATCTTCTTTAAGATTAAATTCTTAGAGGAAAAGATAACAATCACACCCTCTACCATAGCGTCACTTATGAAAATTGACATGACAGAGGATGGAATCCCAATTCCTCCCTTATTTGATAAGATGTCTCAATTTGAGAAAAAACATTGTTACCCGAGTACTGTGTGGATTTGATGCGGATTGAACATCTGGTAATGCTCTTCCTCTTGGAAAATTATTTCCTAAGTTTCGTGTTCTTCATCGTATCTTTATTTCTAATGTCTATCCTAGAGTAGGAAACAAAACTGATCTCTCCCTTAATGTTACGCGTCTTGCATTCTATTGCTACTGGGATTTGTATTTGTCTTCCTACTTTCATCTGTGCCTACATTATTCACTATCGCATGCAGCCTAAGCATGAATATTTACCTTTCGATTATCTTATTACTACTTTTGCACTAAATATACGTGTTCAAATTCCAACTAGAGAGGCACCGGAGTCTGAACTTCCTTTCAATAATTCTAATTTAAATATGATGACTTTGGAGCCTCTACCTGAATAACTTGGTGCTCATGTTGAAGAAGGCGTTGAAGGTGATGTGAATATGGATGAGTTATTTGATGAAGTTAAAGCTGATGCTGAAGATGAAGATGACCCTAATCACAATCCTTCTGATTATAACTCTCGTATTTCTGCCCTGGAGAAGAAGATGGATTCCCTGCATGTTTCTCAGGAAACTCTTGTTGCTACTCAAAAGCTTAGCATGAAATACATGAAAGGGTATTTTCATCATATGAGCAAGAGTCTAAAACGTATTGATCCTGAGATGCCACTTCCTTCCTCTTCATCTGCGTCAGACTAATTTTCTATTTCTAGTTGGTTTGTAATGAATGTTTATGAGTACTTTAGACTCAGTATGCTACTATGTTACAGGACTACTTTTATTTGCTTTTCTTCCTATGTCAACTTATGACAAAAAGGGGGAGAAATGCATGTTTTTGGTTTGAATGCTCTATGTTAATGCTTTCTATATGATAATGCTCCATGTTATGCTATGTGCTATGTTTGTTGTGCAAAATTTTTTGCTTTCAATGCATATTTGCAGGGAGAGCAATATGCTTCTGGGGAGAGTATTTAATACAAGAGCTTACAAGGTAAAAGGTTTTATTTTAATCTTTTTATGGATGTTGAGAGTCGCTTGTAAATGTAAATGTTGTGTTTTGTCACGAAATCGACAAAGGGGGAGATTGTAAGTGCTAAGCACAAAATGTGAGTGCTAAGCACAGTATAATTGTCATATTTCGTAGACACTAGTTTAGTGCATGAGGTTGTGTGATCAAGCCAAGTTCTTTGAAAAGACAAGTCTCTACCTCAACAAACACATCAAGATCAAGTCTATTGACTTTACGACAAGATATGGCAAAGCTATGAAGATAAACCATATATGCTAAGGTAATATTGACCATAAGGATGACCCTAGGTTAGGTGTTTTCGTATGACTTTTAGTTAATAACTCTAATCTCTTTGATAAAGTCATATTTCAGGAAATTCGGCTAGCCTAACCCTATGTTCTGTTAGCCCAAGAATCTTCGGTCAGCCTAAGAATCTTCGATCAAGTTTCCAGCAAGCTTAAATGAAAATTTCTGGAGGTGTTCGACCAGCCCAGCCCTGTGTTCGGCTAGCCGAACAGGCTTCAGCTAGCTGAAGAAACTTCGGTCAAGTTTCCAAATGTAAAACTATTTTCTGGACTCGTATCTCGGGTTAGCCCGACCTTGTCTCGGGCTAGCCGAACCGACACTCGGGTGAGCCGAAGTTCGAACAAAATCTCATCCCGCGAAATCTCATAGCCGTTGGGATAAAACGGTTGATTCTTAGGTTAGCCAAAGAAAATTTTAGGTCAGCCGAAGACCTAACTTTTTTACTATAAATAGAGCTTTCTTCACTCTATTTTTCATAAATCAAAAGTACAAAAATTACTATCTTTCTGGTGATAAAGCTCTCCATTATAGTCTAGCTATTTGTTTTAAATTTCTATTTTATTTTATAGCTATCTCAGTTCTCTTCTCATTTAATTTGATTGTGTAAAGAGAAGATCATTCTCATACTAGAGAAAAGAGAACTAAAATTGCAGTTTTAAGAAAACTCTTTTTAAAAATTCCTAGATCCATCTTGTTCGAGCTATATTAGTTTATTTTCTACAACGATCGGATCGCTGCATTATTGAAGCTTCATCTCTGCTGAACTTCATCTCTTTCTACAAGAAGAACGGTAATACCTTTCTATTACTTTTGGGTTTTTGTTCGAGATAGCCCGTGAAAATCTCAAATCAGGTTATTGGTGATTAACCCGTTAAAATCACTTAAGGTTATTGATTAGCCTGTGAAAATCATTTGAAGTTTTGTTGTGATAAGTCTGTGAAAATCACAATCTCTGTATTGGGTTTTAAAGGTGAACCCGTTAAAACCTTTACATAGTAAAAAACCAAAATTACAAGTAGAAGTAATTTTGGGAGTGGAGCAGGTGCAAGTTGTTTTTAGCATCAAACCATTATAACTCTTTGTGTTGTGGTGATTGCTTTATTGATTATCTGTTTATGTGCTTGATTATTTATGAATCATTAAATCATGACATAAGGTTGTCCTACTTAGATTTCTAAGTGATATAAGATTGTCTTACTTTGTTTGCTAAGTAGAAGGTTGTATTACTTAATCTCGAAGTGGAAGGTTGTCCTACGATTTAATCCTAAGTTTTCATATTGATATCTATTTGCTTTCAGATTGATTAATTGCATATTCTTGTTAGTCTTGTGATTGATTCTCTGATTTATTTTAAGATTATAAGAAGCAAAATTGAATTGAGTTGTCCTATTCAAAACCCCTCTAGGACATTTATAGCTCCATCCTTTTTCACAACCCCTACGTAAATGATCTACCATATGAGAGAGTTGTGGAAATAGATTGACCATTTGAAAGTAAAAACTAGAAAATCTTAGTGGGGGACAATCATAATAAGAATCAATAGGTATATCTGAGGAGTTTAACCTCATTAGCCTTGTTGATAATTTGGTATAGCTGTTAATTTTGGTATCATTAGTTTTCTAGAATATGCATGACCATCTTTACTAGATAGGCATATCTTTTAAATGATCATAATATGCATGCTCCATGTTATTAATGTGTGTATGCACCGTAATGTGTTCTATTGTTAATATAATTATATTGGTAAATCTATGACCTTATAGAGCTTTCCATTATCTAAATTTATTGGTACATTTATGCAATTATCTCTTTGTCAAATACTGACAAAAAGGGGGAGAAAGATTAAGTCCGACCAAAATAATATGTTATGTTTTTATGGATCTATTTGTTGTAGGGATTTGATGGAGTTAGGGGGAGCATTGCAAGTGTTACATGTCTTAGTGTATTCGAGTTGTAAATCTTTATTTTTGGCATATAATTTTTATTATTGTTTTGGTTTGTTATTGGTGTACAATGGTGTTCACTAGGTCAGGGTCTAGTTTGTTTTTGTTACGTAATTGACAAAGGGGGAGATTGTTAGTGCACTTATTTGACATACCATGAGTTAGGATGTCTTAAGTCGGTTGAGCCTCCATTGGAAGACAATTAAAGACCGAAGACTCAAAGACTTGAAGCATCAAGGAATAAAGATGCCTTGGTAAACTTAGACTAAACCCCTTTAGTTCCAAAACAACTTAGCCTCTAAATGACTTGATCTTAAAAGGTAAACCCTGAATCATCTTCCTAAGCCTTAAGAGCCTTAATCGAACATGATAAGATAGACTTAAAAGAGGTGCAAAGTTGATGTAAATTAGAAATCCAAAACAATAGCAAAACTACATTTGTCGATCAATCCCCAGATGGTCAATCAATATCGATCGACGACGGTTGATAACGATCGATCAACGCCGGTGAACCGAAGGTGTGTAAAAATGTCCAACAACATTGCACTTAAATCAATCGAGTTTCGATCGATTGATGGCTTAGTTCGATCAATTGACTGCAGCCAAAATTTAGCCGTTATAGAGCCATTAAATTGAGCTTGATCGATACGACGGTTATAGATCCGTTGGAATTTTTCTATAAACACTTAGACTCTGCATCTTTGTAAGGTAGATGGTTTTAAGTGATTTAGAAGCCTTAATGTATCCCAATACTTCCTAATACTCCTACGCTATCACCCAAAGAGATCCATGCCTTCTTCTTTATGATTCATCACTCTATGAGCATTCCAAAGCTCAATTTGGGAAAGAACATGACATCTTACATTCTCTAGAGATTAGACTCAACATTATAGGAAAAAGCTCGTCTAAATACTCTAGAATGCCCATCTAGGTGAATCTCTATTAGAAACCAACTTTTCATTAGTTGTAAGAGATTTCAACATCCTCTCATTACCTTGATTAGTCTCATTGGAGTATCAAATGTAAGGTAGCCAATTCAACAAAGCGGATGAAGATCGACTTCAAAGATTGGGGAGCACATGAGGAGTTGATTCAAGCACATGAAAGCATTGAAGAAACAACTCAAGAAATCACAACAAAGGGACTCAATCCGACAAGCAAGGTTGTCATTGTAAGTGCTAAGCATAAAATGTGAGTGCTAAGTAGAATCTAATTGTA
The DNA here is from genome assembly GCA_003013855.2 of Liriodendron chinense. NCBI lineage: Eukaryota > Viridiplantae > Streptophyta > Magnoliopsida > Magnoliales > Magnoliaceae > Liriodendron > Liriodendron chinense. The sequence continues at coordinate 1,747,294 of ML058389.1, forward strand.
AAATTTCGTAGACAATAGTATAGTGCATGAGGTTGTGTGACCAAGCCAAGTTCTTTGAGAAGATAAGAGTCAACCTTAATAAACATATCAAGATCAAGATTATCGACTCTACAACAGAAGTTGCGGCAAAGCTTCAAAGATAAACCATATATGCCAAAGGTAATATTGACAATAGGGATGACCATAGGTTAGGTGATTTCATATAACTTTTAAGTTAATCACTCTGATCTCTTTTAAAATCATAGTTAAAGGAAATTCAGATAGCCTAACCCTGTATTCGGTCAACCCAAGAATCTTCGGCCAGCTTGGGAACTTCGGTCAAGTTCCTAGCAAGCGTAATTGAAAAATTCAGAAGATGTTTGGTTAGCCTGACCTTGTGTTCGGCCAGTCGAACAGGCTTTGGTTAGCCCAAGAAAATTCAGTCAAGTTTCTAGATTTGAAACTGTTTTCTAGACCCGGAACTCGGGTCAGCCGAAGTCCACTCAGGTCAGCCGAAGTTTGAACAAATTCTTATCCCGCAAAATCTGATAGCTGTTGGGATAAAACAGTTGAATCTTAGGTGAGTTGAAGGCAAACTTAGGTTAGCCAAAGACCTAACTTTTTTGCTATAAATAGGGCTTTCTTCTCTCTATTTTTCATCAAGAAAAAACATGAAAATACTCTCTCTAGTGAAAAAGCCCTCCATTATAGTCTAGCTATCTAATCTTAATTCCTATTTTATTTTATAGCTATCTCAGTTCTCTTCTCCTTTAATTTGATTGTGTAAAGAGAAGATCATTCTCATACTTGAGATAAGAGAACTGAAATTGCAGCTTTTAGGGAAACCATTTTAGAAATCCCTAGATATATCTTGTTCGAGCTATATTGGTTTATCTACTTCAAAGTTTGGATTGCTGCATCATTGAAGCTTCATCTCTATTAAGCTTCATCATCTTCTACAAGAAGAATGGTAATATCTTTTCATAGTTTGGGTTTTGTTTGAGATATCCCGTGAAAATCTTAAATTAGGTTGTTAGTGATTAGCCTGTGAAAATTACTTAAGGTTAGTGATTAGCCTGTGAAAATCACTTGAGGTTTTGTTGTGATAAGCCTGTGAAAATCACAATTTCTGTATCAGGTTTTAAAGGTGAACCTGTGAAAACCTTTATATAGTGGAAAGCCAAAATTATAAGGAGTAGTAATTTTGGGAGTGGAGTAGGTGCAAGTTGTTTAAGCACCGAATCACTATAACTCTCTGTGTCGTGGTGATTGTTTAATCTTTGATCTTTTTATGTGCCTGATTGTTTATGAAACCTTAAATTATGACATAAGGTTGTCCTACTTGGATTTCTAAGTGATATAAGGTTGTCCTACTTAGTTTACTAAGTGGAAGGTCGTACTACTTAATTTCCAAGTGTAAAGTTGTCCTACGATTTAGTCCAAGGTTTCAAATTGTTCTCTATTTTCTTTTAGATTGGTTAGTTGCATATTTATTCTTGCTAATCTTGTGATTAATACTTTGATTTTTTTTAAGAATGTAAGAAGCAGAATTGAATTAAGTTATCCTATTCACCCCCCCTCTAGGACATTTATAGCTCCGTATTTTTCAAATGGTATCATAGCGGGTTTTCTCTTTTGTGAATTTTCAATCCAAAGAGTTAGTTTTGGAGCTATAAGATGTTTAAATTTGAAACCTTATCTGTTTCCAGGCCACCTCCTTTTGATGGTACTAACTATTCTTATTGGAAAGCCAGAATGAGGATATTTCTTAGATCCATGGATGAAAGTGTGTGTCAAGCCACATTAATAAATTGAACTCCTCCAATAATTGAAGTAACAAGTGGTGATGGAATTAAATCTATGAGACTAACAGCTTATAATCTATGGACCACTACTCAGAAAAATGAAAGTAGTGCAAATGCTAAAGCATTGAATGATATAACTTGCGCTCTTTCACCTCATGAATTCAAAAGAATTATTTCATGTAAATCAGCTAAGCAAGCTTGGGATATACTCGAAATGACCCATGAGGGCACTAATATTGTAAAGAAGTCTAAAATTAAAATCCTCACAACTAAATTTGAGGAAATCCGTATGGATGAAAATGAAGCATTTATAGACTTCTATACAAAATAAAATGATATAGTAAACTCTATGTGGGGTCTTAGAGAAAGCGTTCTAGAAACTAAAGTCTGTGCTAAAATACTGAGATCTCTACCAGATCAATTCAATTCTAAAGTCACCGCTATTCAAAAATTGAGGGATATCGATACAATGAAAGTTGAGGAACTAGTTGGATCCCTTCAAACATATGAATTGACTTTCAAAGGTCCTAAGAGTAAGTCCATTACTCTCAAATCTTCAAAATCTATTTCAAACAATGAAAATTCAGATAATGAAGAAGATAAGGATGATATGGCATTGTTTGCTAAGAAGTTTTACAAGATTTTTAAAAACAATAAGAAACTTAAGATTTAAAAACCTTTGAGAAAGAAGAAAGGTAAATCAAGTTTTTAGAAAATCAAAGCCAAGGATATGCAATGCTTCAACTGTTTAGGTTATGGGCATTTAACTTCAAATTTTTCTAAAAAGACAAAATAAAAAAAGAAAGGAATGGTCGCAACTTGTAATGATTCGTCAGAATCTGAATCTGATTCAGACTCCGATGAATCAGATCAGGAAGAACAAAAAATTCAGAATATATTTATGACCATTGTCAAGATTTCTTCTTTTGAAAACAATGATAACTCTAGATATGAGACATCTAGAAGATAATCTGAGAATGAAGAAGATCTTCAAGAAGCTTACAATGCCCTGTACAAGGAAAGCTGTAAAAGTTTAAAAGAAAAGGTGTGATGAACTGCAATCTGAACTTGACAAATGTATTTTGAAAAAATCACATTTTTCTGATTGCTTTGAAAAATGTAAACTAGATTTAAAAATCAGAAATGACGATTTTGAGAAACTTCAAACTGATTTTAATTCTCTAAAATCTGAATTGCTCATTCTTAAGAAGTCGAAGGATTCTGGAAAATCCAAAGACATTAGAAGAAATTCTTCACTTTTCCAAACCTTATGGTGATAGATTAGGTCTTGGCTACAACAAGTTCAATCGAAAGCTAAAGACATCACCTGCCATATTTGTAAAAGGGGGATCTTCGCATTCCAAGAATGAAATTCAGAAAGAGTTTAAAAAGTTTATTTCCAAAAGTCCAAAACCTTTTCAAAAGACTTTGAAAATCTCAGCCAACAACAAATGTGATTCTTCTTCACTTATTCTGAGAATCATAGACTTACTCAAAGAACGCTTGGTACGAAGTAGGAGAAAAGGAAGACAAATGTCTCATTCTCTTCAAGAAAAGAAGGATCCACCTAAGTCCAAAACCATTATGAAGTAGGTTCCTAAAAATAAATGTTTGGTGATCCACACTGCTTTCAAAGCCAGCAGTAATTCAAAATGGTACTTGGATAGTGGTTATTCAAGACATATGACAGGTTACAAAGGTATATTATCAAACATCAACGAGATTGATGGAGGCGCTATCATTTTCGGAGATGGTAGGCATTGTAAAATCATTGACCAAGGTGATGTTCAACTCCCTAATCTTCCTTTGTTTAAAAATATTTGATATGTTGATGGATTAAAGCATAACTTGCTTAGTATTTCACAAATATGCGACAATAATCATAGTGTAAAATTTTTTGATCGCGGATGTGAAATTCTAAATAATACAGGAGATGTAATTTTACATGGTTGCAGGACCTCTGAAAATTGCTACATAATTGATCAAAGTTTGTTAAAAAAATATTCATGTTACATGGCCCAACTTGATGAATCTGAACTTTGGCATCAATGACTTGGACATGTGAACTTCAGAGATTTATATAAATTGAGTAAAAGGGATCACTTAGTGATTTACCCAAACTAAGAAAGAGAGAAAACAAAGTATGTGGCTCATGTCAAGTTGGCAAATAAATAAGAAGTTGCCATAAGAAAGTAAACTCCCTAGCCACATCTAGACCCCTTGACTTCTCCACATGGATTTAGTTGGACCAACTCGAATGGAGAGTAAAGGTGGTAAAAGGTACTTCTTAGTCATAGTTGACGACTTTACTCGATTCTCTTGGGTTGCTTTTCTGAGAGATAAGTCTGAAACATTTGATGAAGCCAAAAAAATCATCAAATGAATTCAGATTGAAAAAGAATTGTGTGCTACTAGAATCAGAAGTGATCATGGAACTGAATTTGAAAATAGTAATTTTCAGAAGTACTGTGAAGATGATGGTATTTTACATGAGTTTTTAGCTCTAAAAACACCTCAGCAAAATAGAGTTACTAAGAGAATGAATAGAGTTCTACAAGATATGGCAAATATTTTGCTAAATAGTAAGAATTTACCAAAGAGTTTTTAGGCTGAAGCTGTGAATACTGCTTGTTACATTGTTAATCATGTGTATGTTAGAGCAGGTAAGAATAAGACACCATATGAAATGTGGTTTGATAAGAAACCATCGATGAAACATTTTCGAATTATCGGAAACTTGTGTTACATTTTACATGATCGGGAGATTGTCGGAAAGTTTAATGCTAAAAGTGATGAAGGCATTTTTCTAGGGTATGCTACAAACAGTCAAGCATATCGAGTTTGAAATAAAAGAATTGGAGTCATTCAAGAATCTATAAATGTGGTCATTAACGATCAAGATCAAAACTCCAAATCTTCTAAGGATGATGATGATATAGAGATATCATCATCTAATCCAAACGAAGTTGAACTCCAATCAGTAAGAGACCATCAATAAATTCAAATGTTGGGTGATTCATTGACTGGTGTATGAACTCGAAGTCAGTTAGAAGAGATTTGTAGTCAAGTATGCTTTACATCACAAATAGAACCGTATAACGTAAATGAAGCACTAGCTAATGAAAATTGAATTTTAGCCATGCAAGATGAGCTGAATCAATTTGTTCGGAATGATGTAAGGTATCTTGTTCCACCTCTATGTGATAAGAATGTAGTTGAAACTAAGTAGATTTTCAAAAACAAATCAGATGAACTTGGAAATATTATTAGGAACAAGGCTCGATTGGTTACACAAGGGTACACTCAAATTGAAGGCATAGATTATGATGAAACCTTTGCACCAGTTGCTCGCCTTGAATCCATAAGATTGTTGATATCCATTGCTTGTTCTAAACGCTTTAAAATTTATCAAATGGATGTAGAAAGTGTTTTTCTTAATGGTCATCCACATGAAGAAGTGTATGTAGAACAACCCAAAGGATTTGAATATCCCAAACTTCTAAATCATGTATTTCGACTTAAGAAAGCTCTTTATGGTCTAAAACAAGGACCAAGAGCATGGTATGATAAATTGACCTAATTTCTGATCAACCATGATTTTCAAATGGGTAGTGTTAACAAAACTCTATTTGTCGAACATTCAAACAATGATATTTTGATTATACAGATATATGTAAATGATATTATATATGGATCAACTTCTACTAATCTGTCTTTCAAGTTTGCAGAACTGATGAAGTCTGAATTTAAAATGAGTATGGTTGGTGAACTAACATACTTTCATGGATTTCAAGTCAGATAGTTGAAAGAAGGTATCTTTTTATCTCAAACTTAGAGCTTTCCACAAGCCAAGCTGAACCGAGCTTTGCCCAGTTCAGCTTGGTTTGGTTAGCGGGCGACTTGGGCTCGAGCTTGGCTCAGCTTGGTCCTCGAGCCCAGGTGATGGGCTTGGCTTGGTTTGGACGAGCTTTCGAGTCGAATTCGAGCCTGTCCGAGCTTCAAGCTTTTGAGCCTGAATTTGATCCTGTTCGAGCTTTAAGCTTACTTGGCTGGAGAGAGATGAGATGAGGGAGAGCTGGAGAGGGAGGAGATGATGTGGATGGCCGAAGGTGGTCGCTGTCGCTGGTTAGGCCGGGGCTACAGGGAGGGCAGGCGAGTGGGTTTTGTTTTCTAGGGTTATGGCCAGGCGAGTGGGCGCTGGAAGAAAATAGAAGGGGGCTAAGGCGAGCGGGCAACTTAAATTATATATTTATATTATATAATAAAAAAATATATTAATATGTATTAATACTGAGCCTTTACGAGCCGAGCCGAGCTCAAGTCAAGCTCGGGTTTGGCTCGAATTTCCAACGAGCCCAAAAATTCGGCTTGGATTGGCTTGAACCACCCTTCGAATCGAGCTAAGCCGAGCTTTTTCAAGCCGAGCCGAGCGAGCTTTTCGAGCTAGCTTGGTTCGTGTACAGCTCTACTCAAACTAAGTATGCTCAAAGCTTTATTAAGTAATTTAGTTTAGATAATGGATGAAATTATGATTCTTCAATGAGCACTACACTACGATTATCAAAAGATGAACTTGGTAAGAGTGTAGACTCTCACTTATATAGAAGTATGATTGGTAGCTTGCTGTACTTAATTGCTAGTAGACCTGATATTGCATTCAGTGTAGGTGTGTGTACTAGATATCAATCTGATCCCAAAGAATCACATTTAACTGCTGTGAAACGCATACTTCGATATATTGCTAATTCAACTAATCTTGGTCTATAATATCCATGTGATACTTCATCTCAATTAGTAGAATATTTTGATGCTGATTGGGCTGTTAATGTTGATGACAAGAAGTCAATAAGTGGTGTATGTTTTTATATTGGTAATTGTCTTGTCTCGTGGATGAGTAAGAAATAAAATTTAGTTTCTTTATCAACTGTAGAAGCTGAATACATCGCTGCAGGAAGTGCATGTAAACAGCTTATGTGGATGAAAAAAATGCTAGCTGATTATGGGATAACACAGGATACTATGTACCTGTATTATGATAACACTAGTGCAATTAATATATCTAAAAATCCCATTCAACATTCTCGGACAAAGCACATTGACATTTGATATCATTATATCCGAGAACTAGTTAAAGAAGAGTCAATTATGATGGAATATATTCAAACTGAAAATCAATTAGTAGACATTCTTACTAAGCCACTTGATAATGCAAGATTTTTTTAAATTAAGAAATGATATTGGTTTGTGCTCTATGTAATTTTCTTTTCACATCATTGCATGCATTTTTATTTATATTTTTTTAAATGAGAAAATGCTTTTCGGCCAACTAGTTTTTGACTGAACTGTTCGGTCAGCCGAACAGTGCGGTTATTCCAATTTAAAGAACTTAAAACCCACTTTTTGTTTCATTCTTCTTCTTCTTCTTCAGTCGGTCGGTGCCCCTCTTTGGTTACCCATATAAAATTCATGCAAGTAAGTGTTGTGAGTTGATTTTTATCATTAATCTTATTTAATTTCATCATTCAAAAACTTCATTCCTCTTTTAATCTAGTCTTTATGGTTTGAAAACCCTTATTTTTTGGATTTTTCTGTTGGAGTGTTTGTCTTGCAACATTTCTTCAATCTATTGTCATGGAACGCCATTCTAAATGAGCCGTTAGTAAATCCTATCCTAGCTCTTCCTCTCGTTCCATTCCAAGAAAGATTTAGATAATTCCACCACCAGAAGATGATCCCGACTATGTTCGTGATTTTTTATCTAGAGATATTATTGTAGAATGGTTTGTTAATCTCAATCACATTGCTGAATATGCGTTGCATGATCTTCTTTCCGAAGTTGGTTGGAAAAAGATTCTACAATGGGTAGGAAATGCATACCAGTCAATAGTCCAAGGCATATATTCCTCCATCTTAGAATTCTCTTTAGATGATGACATCTATTTTAAGATTAAATTTGTAGAGGAAACGGTGACAATCACACCCTCTACCATTGCGTCATTAATGAAAATTAACATGGCAAATGATGGAATCCCAATTCCTCCCTTATTTGAAAAGATGTCTCAATCTGAGAAAAATATTGTTATCCGAGTTTTATGTGGATTTGATGCGGATTAGTGATCGGGAAATGCTCTTCCTCTTGAAAAATTATTTCCTAAGTTTCGAGTTCTTCATCGTATCTTCACTTCCAATGCCTATCCTAGAGTTGGAAACAAAACAGATCTTACTCTCTTCATGTTACGTATATTGCATGTTATTACTACTGGAGTTCGTATTTGTCTTCTTATGTTTATCTGTTTCTACATTATTCACTATCGCATGCAGCCTAAGCATGGAAATTTACCTTTCAGTTATCTTATTACTTCTCTTGCTCTAATTATGCGTGTTCAAATTCCAATTGTTGAGGCACCGGAGTTTGAACTTCCTTTCAATAATTTTAATTTAAATATGATGAATTTGGAGCTTTTGCCGGAACAACATGGTGACTCTCAAGAATATGAGCATGATGAATGTTATAGGCAAAATGGTGGAGATAAGATTTCACACAGAAATGCCCATTTGACTCTCGAGATCATCTGATCAAGAGTCGCAGAACAGGTAAATGCGGAGTGCCGGTTCGACTCTCGAGATCGTAAGCTCGGGAGTCGTAGAGTGGATAAGTGCGGGACGTCCATTCGACTCTCGAGATCATCTGATCGAGAGTCGAATATTGGATAAGTGTGGGACACCCACTCGGCTCTCGAGCTCACCTGATCAGGAGTCGTAGATTGAAAAATACGGAGCAGCTATTCGCAAGTCTCGAGTTTTCATAACCGATAGTCAAATACGGCAAAGCTCGATCCGCGAGCAGACCTTCTTACAAGTCGTTGAAAGACGTTACATCTAAGTGAGCGAGTACTCGGACTCGTGACCACATTCCAACATGCGAGCAGCTTTCCTGCGGCAACATCTCTTAGCCTTTAGAACCAGCACCCGATTCCCGTCGAGCAGCTTGTCCAATCCCTCTGCGACACCAAGCAGGGCTACACCCAGTTCGGTAGTTTCCATCCCATCAGCGTCTCCTTCCTTTTCACCGGTTATCACTCCAACTACGATTTCCATGAGTAATCAGCGCTATTATTACGCCTACCAGCAGCCTGTATAGGGCGATTTTGGGCTTATCTTCCCCGCTGATTCCGGATCTCAAGGGATTGCTATCAAGAGACGTGATTGCCGAAGTAAGTAATTTGGATAGATCTCATCATTAAGGGTAAGGATCTTATCCCACGAAATCAGCAGAATCTCGTATCGTACTCGAGATCAGCGGGATCTCGATACAGATTGAATCGCTTCGGATCTATATAAAGGGATGACTCCATTAAGAGGAAGGTACACACAATATTCAATCTCTGTCCCGTTTTTCTTGGCTTCTCTTCTTCTTGCTTTGGCCTGACTTAAGCATCGGAGGGCTAACGGCTGGTCCCCAGCCACCCTTAGTTGCTGTCTGCCTTCTTTCAGGTTTGGCGGAGAGAAATCTCTGGTGAAGAGAAGGTGAACATCTGGAGGATCCAACTACAAAATCTGACATTAACAGTTTGGCGCCGTCTGTGGGAACGACTTGATCGTCAAAATCAATCGTTCTAACCATCGATCAAAATCCTCAAAATCCTTCGGCGATGCCTCCTAAAAAGGCCGTTCATCCTTCAACTTCAAGGCAGCCACCACCTCTGCTTGATGAGACGGAATCTGCACCTGCCCTTCCACCTGATCCGACGAACATCCCTCAAGGAGCCCCGAATATGCCGTCAACAAACCCATTACTGGAGGTTTCTGGAAATCAAGACGATGTCTTACGTTTCCTCGGAAACACCCTTCTGACTCTAAATGCCGGAGTTCAAGCACTGTCAAATCGGCTTGATCAGCATTTCCCCGAACCTCAGAGACAAGCCTCCGAAGGGTTACCACCGCAGCCCATACCAGTGGCATCTAGACATTCTATGGATGAACCACAGGTCCCACCACTTGGCATTTGGCAGCCATCCCCCTGTACCGTCTCCACATTCTATACATTCTAGTTCGTCTCGACAACCTCAACTGCAGGGCTCCACCGCCGAAACATCAAGCTATACCCTACCATGGGAAGGAGATCTCAAAAGAATCCATGATCGATTTGATGTCATGGAACAGCGATACCAGGCGAATCGGCCATCTGCCGTCACGATGGCGATACATCAATCCGACTCCCCTTTCACCAGTGAGGTTATGGAAGCCCCGTTACCTAGAAAGTATCGAACGCCTGTTATCACCCCGTATACAGGTATTGGCGACCCTCTTGAACATCTGGAAACATACAGGTCCCTCATGGAGTTGGAGGGACATGGTTCAGAAATCATGTGTAGGGCTTTTCCCTTAACATTGAAGGAAGCGGCTTGTACGTGGTTCCGGGGGTTAAAGCCTCGTTCCATCAGTTCCTTTTCCCAGTTATCGGAGATATTCCTTTCTCAGTTCATGGGAAGCATTCGCATTAAGAAGCCAGCCTCCCATCTGATGAATCTGAAACAGCAGCATGGGGAGACAATAAAGGAGTTCACAGTACGGTTCACTGCCGAAGCCATCCAAACTGAGGGTTACACTGAAGAAAAGGGTCTTACAGCTCTCATTGCCGGAATAACGAGCGAGAAATTCAGGTTTGCCTTAGATAAAAGCCCTCCGAAAACTATGGCAGAGTTCCAAGCCAAAGCTAAGAAATATATCAATGCAGAAGAAGTCGCATTGACACGCCATGGAGTACAAAGTAAGAAACGCAAACCAGAAGGAACCTCTTCTACAGATAAGAGATATCGTCATGATCAGCGCGATCGTTCTCCCAAGAAGCCTTACTCTGGTAAATACCATAACTACACCCCTCTTAATCGGTCTCATGAAAAAGTTCTAATGGAGATTAAACACAAGCCATATGTAAAGTGGCCCGCAAAGATCAAATCCGATCCTGAGAAGAGGGATAAGAGCAAGTTCTGTTACTTCCACAAAGATCATGGGCATAGAACCCAGGACTGCATCTCTCTACGAGACCATATCGAAGCCCTTATTCGAAAAGGCCATCTCCAGGATTATGTTGCTCGTAAATCACCAGAAAGGACGAAGACCTCATCTCGTCAGAAGGAACCGCCTCATCATCAAACTGACCAAGAGGACGCTGAGCCCACGGGAGAAATCCTGCACCATCGTCGGGGGACCAGCTTGTGGCGATGACTCTCAAACTTCAAGAAAAGCATACGCTCGAAAGGCGTCCAAAGAACCCTAGCAGATCTATTGGCTGGAACAGTCGTCTAGCTCGTCAAAAGCCAGTCACCCTCCTATTTCCTTCACCCTCGAAGATGCAGCAGGAATTCACTTCCCTCATGAAGACTCCATCGTAGTCACATTAAAGGTATCGAATTATCTAACTCATCGAATTATGGTGGATACAGGTAGCTCAGCCGACATTTTATATTTAGAGGCTTTCAATAAAATGGCTATTGCCAGAAACCTCCTCAAGCCAGTATCGACCCCCCTCGTCGGCTTTGGAGGAGAGGTGGTAACACCTGAAGGGAGCATCAATCTCCCAGTTACTTTTGGAGAAAGTCCAGCGAAGACCACCGTCTTCGTCAACTTCCTCGTGGTGGATCGAAAATCAGCATATAACGCCATTTTGGGGCGGCCATCTCTTACTAAGGTAGGGGCAGCCTTGCACCCTTCATATCTGTGTGTCAAATTTCCTACCCCAAATGGTATCGGGGTCCTGCGAGGAAGTCAACAGGAGGCACGGTCTTGCTACCAGATAGCCCTCCAAGATCGAAAGAAGGCTCAAGCAACACCCATCATGGAGATAACTCAAGGTTCACCCGACGTTCCCTCCACCACCTCGTTGGATCCGAGAGAAGTTGCTCTGAAGTCAGGAACTCCGGGGGAGGAAACAGTGGCAATTCACCTGACCGAAGGCGATCCGTCTAAGATCGTGTACATCAGGTCCTCCTTAACCAGTGTCTACCGTGAAGATTTGATCATTTTCCTCACTGAATACCAGGACGTGTTTGCTTGGTCTCATAAAGATATGCCAGGCATCGATCCCAATGTCATCGCACATCGTCTCAACATTGACCCAAAGCATAAACCCGTACACCAGCGTCGATGTGCCTTTACTGCAGAAAGGCAAATGGCAATCAAAATTGAAGTCGAGAAGCTGCTCGCGGCTAATTTCATAAAAGAAGTTGACTACCCAGAGTGGGTCGCGAATGTAGTTCTCGTCCGGAAAGCTAATGGCAAATGGAGGATGTGCAGTCGACTATTCAGACTTGAACAAAGCATGTCCCAAAGATAGCTTCCCGACACCGCGGATCGACCAGTTGGTCGACTCAACAGCTGGACATGCTCTCCTCAGCTTTATGGATGCTTATTCTGGTTACAACCAGATTATGATGCATCCACCTGATAGCCAGCATACTGCCTTCATCACGGATCGAGGACTATATTGCTACCAGGTGATGCCGTTCGGTCTAAAGAATGCAGGGGCCACTTATCAACGTCTTGTCAACAAAATATTCGCTGCTCAAATCGGTAGGAATATGAAAGTTTATGTTGACGACATGCTCGTGAAAAGCATCGTTGAAGATGACCACATTTCTGATCTTCGAGAAGCCTTTGATCTGATGAGGAAGTATCAAATGAAGTTAAACCCAGAAAAATGCGCGTTTGGAGTATCTGCAGGGAAATTTCTTGGATTCATGGTTGGCCAGCGTGGAATTGAGGCAAATCCTGAAAAGATTAAAGCATTGATAGAGATGAAATCCCCTGTTACTCTGAAGGACGTCCAACGTCTAGCTGGTCGCATTGCATCATTGAATAGATTCATCTCGCGAGCATCTGACAAGTGCTTGCCCTTCTTCAAACTCCTTCGTGCAACGGCCAAATCTGATTGGAAGTGGACACCTCAGTGTGAAGAAGCTTTCCAACAACTGAAGCAATACATGAGCGCTCCTCCCATTTTATCTAAACCTGTAGCACATGAGCAACTCATTCTTTATCTCTCTGTGTCCACTACGGCCGTTAGCGCCGCTTTAATAAGAGAAGATTTCGGGGTACAGAGGCCCGTCTATTATATCAGTCGAGCAATGGTTGATGCAGAAACTAGGTATTCTGATATGGAGAAACTGGCCCTAGCCTTAGTCACGGCGGCTCGAAAACTGCGACCATATTTTCAAGCCCACGCTATTTTAGTGCCGACTAATCACCCACTACGGCAAATCCTTCAAAAGCCTGAAGCTTCCGGGCGCTTAACTAAATGGGCGGTCGAGATCAGTGAGCATGATATCTCATTCTGTCCTAGGACCGCAGTCAAGGGCCAGGCCGTGGCTGACTTCATCGCTGAATTTACATATTCTTCTGAAAATAATATCATGACCAGCGACCAGCCTCCTTGGTCACTCTTCGTGGACGGGTCGTCGCGGGCCACTGGCAGTGGAGCGGGCCTGATTTTAGTGGCTCCCGACGGGTCGCATTTTTAATATGCTCTGCGTTTCGAATCACGCGTCTCCAATAATGAAGCAGAATATGAGGCCCTGATTGTTGGCCTCGAACTGGCCATTGTCCTCGCAGTCCAGAATTTGATAATTCATAGCGACTCCCAGCTCATTGTCAACCAAGTTCTTGGTGAATTCGAAACCAAAGAAGAAAGAATGGCCTTATACAAGTCTCGCGTCCTCATCCTGCTCGCCAAACTGAAGACTTATGAAATAACCCATATTCCTCGCGAGAAGAACCAACTTGCCGATTCCTTGGCAAAGCTCGCCTCTGCACCAGAATCTGAGTTATCGCATTCAATCCCCATCGAGCACCGTCAGGCTCTGAGTATCGACCAAGCGACTATTGAGCATGTAACATCGATACAATCATCCTCATGTTGGATGGATCCTATCATCCTTTATCTCCGAGACGGATGCCTGCCAGAGAACAAGAAAGCTGCAAGGCAAATTCGTCTTCGGGCTGCCAGGTGTACTCTACAAGACGGAATATTGTTGCACAAAAGCTTTTCCTTGCCTTATTTGAGGTGTCTTCATCCAGAAGAAGCACTTCGTGTTCTAGACGAAGTACACCAGGGGGCATGTGGTAACCATCCCAGGGGGCGATCCCTAGCATATAAAGCGATGAGGCAAGGATATTATTGGCCCACTATGAAAGCAGACGCCATCGAATTTTTTAAAAAATGCGACAAGTGTCAACGATATCTACCTATACCTCATGTACCGTCCAAGCGGATGACCCCAGTTGATAGCCCTTGGCCTTTTGCTCAGTGGGGGATCGATATCATCGGGCCCTTACCCATGGGAAAGGGACAGAATAGGTTCGCGATCGTGGCGGTTGATTATTTCACCAAATGGGCCGAGGCAGAACCATTAGCCAAGATTACTGAGAAACAAACTACTAAGTTTATATGGAGAAATATCATATGCCGTTTTGGACTTCCTCATACTATAATTACCGATAACGGAACGCAGTTCGACAACGCAGCCTTTGATGAATTTTGCGAAAAATGGAAGATACGTAATCTCCGCACTTCTCCATATCATCCTCAGGCGAATGGGCAGGTCGAGGCAGTGAATAAGATCATAAAGCACCATTTAAAGACCAAGCTAGGTGAATGTAAAGGGGTGTGGCCAGAACTTCTGCCAGAGGTATTATGGGCCTATAGAACCACGGCTCGTACATCAACAGGTGAAACTCCTTTCTCCTTAGCATTTGGTGTTGACGCAGTGGTACCAGTGGAAATTCAAGTGCCCTCGTATCGGATCGAGCAGTATGACCCCGCAAGTAATCAGGAAAACCTCCGACTTCATCTCGATCTCTTGGAAGAGCGAAGAAATGCTTCCCAAATACGAGTGGCAGCATATCAACAACGTATTGCTCGTTATCGAAATGCTAGGGTTCGGCCTAGATCCTTCCAACCCGGAGATTTGGTACTAAAGCAAAATCTCGGAGTTACTGCTCGTTCATTGGATCCAAATTGGGAAGGCCCGTATCGGGTTATTAGGGTTGTGCGACCCGGTACTTATTATCTTGAAGACATGCAAGGGAAGCCCGTACGTCGCCCTTGGCACGTGGAGCATTTGCTACGATACTACCCCTAGATTCAATGTAGTTTATTACAACATTTTATGAATAAAGTGAAGGATATCTTTTGGTCGCTACTCCATTTACATGGACCTGAATAGCCCTGAAGAGAATGCATACACATCCTCTTGGCCAATTGCCTACCCTTGGTAGGACTGAAATCATTACCAGTTGGTTGCTTCTCCATTCTATGGATTAAAAATAGCCCCGAAGAGAGCATACGTGATCTCGACCAACCTTCTGCCCTTGGTAGAATCAAAATCTCAATCGATAGATCAGTCTATCTCAACGTGGACACGGTCACACGACCCCCGGATTGAGTCTAATTCATTTTCTCATGAGTTAGTTGCTCGCGATTGATGAAAGGGATCGCACTTCCAGAATGCGAGCACCGTAGCTCGTCTCAAGTTATGGGGTCGTACACCCTAAATGCGAGCAGCGCAGTTCGTGTTCGAATTAAGGGGTCGCATCCTCTGATGAGTCAACATGAGACCAACACAAAGCACAAATGAAAGATAAAGAGAAAACAACAACAAAACAGTAACACTTCCAAAAATATCTTTTCATTGATGTTTAAACGATTACAGATACATGATCGCGAGTACAAGAGAGAAGAAAATAAAGGAAATCAATCACTTGGAGGAGGAGCCACGCTCTCGACTTCAGGGCCCGTTTCAGGAGCCCCTCCAGCATGCGTGACTTCAGTCACCTCGTTCTCGGCAGCAGCTTGCTCTTCTGCAGCTATGATGGTCGCGACTCGACCGAATTCCCCCATATCGAAGGATGGGATCATTCGTTGCACTACTCTTAGTGCAAAGTCTCGACCAGCATCATATGACTCATATCGTTCATCGTCATATAGCTGCGAAGTCCGGAACTCGGAGATTGCCCGAGGACCTTCCTCCGAGAGCATTTTTACAAGGGTGACTTTCTCCTCGTCCCAATGGATCGAGTCGTCCTTAAGCTGTGCAAGAGCGGAGCGCTCTTTCTCCAAGTTCTCGTTGGCTTCCTTGAGCTGCGACCTGGTCTCCGCAAGCCGCTCCTCCAATGAGATCTTGTCTTGGCGAAAGATCTCCTTCTCTCTTTCCGCCCTCTCCTTCAAGTCGGCGGTCTTCGCGAACTTAGTGTCCAAAGCTTGATACCTTTCGGTCAACGCTTGGACTTTCTCTATGAGGATTTTTATCTCCTCATCTCTCTTGGAGATCACTGCCTCATGGGACTTGAGGAGTTGATCTCGTCCCTGGACCACCTTCTCCAAAGCGATCCTCTTCTCATCTGCCTCATCTATTACGCGGCGAGTGGCGACGATGTCTCGCTTCGTCCGCAAGATGAGGTCTAATCCCTGCAAACAAAAAAGAGGGGTGAGAAAAAATACTTAAGAAACCCCAAAATAATAAAGTTTGGGCTAGGAGGTTCTACCTGAGCCATCCTTATCCCTGCCTCAAGGAAGAGGCTCTCGGGGCTTGGCTCGGGAAGAGAGCCGAAGGATTGGGGCGGGACGTTCTCAAATAAGAATTTACAGATGGGGTGGAGGTGGCGAGGAACAGAATATGTCCCACTGCCGGAAGGTTGGGCAACGATCAGCCCAGACGGCTCGCGAGGAGGGGCCATCGTCTCGCGAGCAGGTCCCTGCTCGATAGCAGGAACCAGCTCGCGAGCAGGAGCCATCTCTCGAGGCTTCGTTTGCTCACGAGCCTCTTCAGCTGGGGGGCAGCTGGACCCTGCCCCATCTGGGGAATTGTCAACGATATTAATCACTGGCGGCCCGGGTGCGACCACCAGTGAAGGAATAGCTGGCCCTGCTGGAGCCCCCGCCCTGCTCGCGAGAGGAGCAGGCTGATCGTTACCCTTTTCGATGGATGGGTGAGATGGACCGGCAGATGTTTTCTTCTGTCTCTTGGAGCTCGTGCCCTTTAGCCGGGGCAGCAGACCTCTTTTCTCTCCGACCTGCGTCATCTCGACTTCTCTTTTGGGTATTAAGCCCGCTGCCGCAAGACGTGAGGGAGACAAGCAAGTCTCGACGTGCCTATCACCAATAGGCACCTTGTACACCTTTACAATTTTTTCGTTGATCCCTCCTTTCAAATTCGGTTTTCTCAAGGCCGGGATACCTGCGAGCACAAACAAGGGTCAAATGGAGTAAAACCCTAAAACCCTAATTGAAGAAAAAGTGCACAATGCGGGATTGTGCCTACCTTCACAGAAAAAGCGGTTTACTCTTGGGCCCCTGGAAGAAGCAAATTCCCAGTTTCCGGATGCATAAAACCAGCGCTTCCTCCAGTCGGGATAATTCGATGAGGGCTTTCCCAACACGAAGTTATCCCGATGCCAATAACACAGATAATACCAGCCTTCGCTAGAGGGTGCCTTCTTCAAGCGGAACATGCGGAGGAACTCATCAGCCGTAAGCTCCCCGTTCCCGACTTGAGCCCAAAGGACGAATGAGCTTAGGACCACCCTCCATCCATTCACGATAAGTTGCCCGGGGGCAATCTTATAGTATCGAAGTACATCCCGGATGAATGGATGGAGGGGAAGGCGAACCCCCAGAATGAGTTGATACTCATAGAAGGCAACACACCCTGGGGGGGGGGGGGGGGAGTCTGGCGTCTCCTCATCTCTGGGTAACCGGAGAGCGACTGAGTCAGGGATTGAAAATCTCTCCCGCAACTCCAGCAGCCGGTTCTCCGATAGAATGGAGGGATATCCGGCCGCTGTATACTGACCTGCCGGAACCCTTGCGTTACTAGAAGCAGAGGATTCCGGGGTGGCATCTCCTAAAGGAACGGTACTCTCCTCAGAAGCCATGGGATATTTAAGAAGAAAAAGAAAGAAGAAATACCACAATACAAAAGGAAAGAAAGAGCACCAAAGGAGATCGAGGAAGACACCAAGGAACTCCGGAGGAAGATGATTGAAAGGCAAAGGAGAATTCTGAAACTTTTGTGAAAATCAGAGATATGGCGGACTCCGTATATTTATAGGCAATCATTCCGCCGTATATGGTAGCACGTGGCGATCTCTCGTTCGGCACAGCACTCGAGCAGGCACGCCCATTAAATACTTGGACACGTGGTGAGCGCCTCTTCATTTTCTGACTGCGGAAAGGCTGGCGCTCATTAATTCCAGCCTAATCATGTACGGCTTCTCAGTAAAGGCAAGAGGCAGCCGCGCATGACAGCAAGCTAAGTCCTTTCCTTAAGAATTCTTGGTAGCAAGGACTTGGGGGGCATCTGTTATAGGCAAAATGGTGGAGATAAGATTTCACGTAGAAATGCCCATTTGACTCTCGAGATCATCTGATCAAGAGTCGCAGAACGGGTAAATGCGGAGTGCCGGTTCGACTCTCGAGATCGTAAGCTCGGGAGTCGTAGAGTGGATAAGTGCGGGACGTCCATTCGACTCTCGAGATCATCTGATCGAGAGTCGAATATTGGATAAGTGTGGGACACCCACTCGGCTCTCGAGCTCACCTGATCAGGAGTCGCAGATTGAAAAATACGGAGCAGCTATTCGCAAGTCTCGAGTTTTCATAACCGATAGTCAAATACGGCAAAGCTCGATCCGCGAGCAGACCTTCTCACAAGTCGTTGAAAGACGTTACATCTAAGTGAGCGAGTACTCAGACTCGTGACCACATTCCAACATGCGAGCAGCTTTCCTGCGGCAACATCTCTTAGCCTTTAGAACCAGCACCCGATTCCCGTCGAGCAGCTTGTCCAATCCCTCTGCGACACCAAGCAGGGCTACACCCAGTTCAGTAGTTTCCATCCCGTCAGCGTCTCCTTCCTTTTCACCGGTTATCACTCCAACTACGGTTTCCATGAGTAATCAGCGCTATTATTACGCCTACCAGCAGCCTGTATAGGGCAATTTTGGGCTTATCTTCCCCGCTGATTCCGGATCTCAAGGGATTGCTATCAAGAGACGTGATTGCCGAAGTAAGTAATTTGGATAGATCTCGTCATTAAGGGTAAGGATCTTATCCCACGAAATCAGCAGAATCTCGTATCGTACTCGAGATCAGCGGGATCTCGATACAGATTGAATCGCTTCGGATCTATATAAAGGGATGACTCCATTAAGAGGAAGGTACACACAATATTCAATCTCTGTCCCGTTTTGCTTGGCTTCTCTTCTTCTTGCTTTGGCCTGACTTAAGCATCGGAGGGCTAACGGCTGGTCCCCAGCCACCCTTAGTTGCTGTCTGCCTTCTTTCAGGTTTGGCGGAGGGAAATCTCTGGTGAAGAGAAGGTGAACATCTGGAGGATCCAACTACAAAATCTGACGTTAACAATGAAGAAGGTGCTGAAGGCGATGTGAATATGGATGATTTTTTTTTTTATTGAAGTGAAGATAACCCTGATTACAATTCATTTTATTATAATTCTCGTATTTCTGCCCTAGAACAGAGGATGGATTCTTTGCATGTCTCTTAGGAAACTCTTGTTGCATCTCAAAATCTTAGTATGAAATACATAAAAAATATTTTCATCGTATGAGCAAGAGTTTGAAACGTATTGATCCTGAGATGCCATTACTTTCCTCTTTATCTCGATCAGAATGATTATCTTTTTATATATGGTTTGTAATGAATGTTTATGAGTACTTTTCTAGTAGACTTAGTTAAACTCTTGTTCAATATGCTACTATATTTTTAATATTATGGACTTATTATATTTGCACTTCTTCCTTTGTTAAATTGTGACAAAAAGGGGGAGAGATGTTATGGATATGCTATGAATTCATTCATTCAAGTGTTTGCTGTAGTGTGCAAAATTTCCTTTCTAAGCATATGTGCAGGGGGAGCATACAAGACAAGTTCTTTTTCAGTGATTGTCTATTGAAAAATCCTTTTTATGGATGTTGAGAGTCACTTGTAATGTAATATATTCTGTACTAAGCACAAAATGTGAGTGCTAAGCACAATCTAATTGTCAAATTCCGTAGGCAATAGTATAGTGCATGAGGTTGTGTGAGCAAGCCAAGTTCTTTGAGAAGACAAGAGTCAACCTCAACAAATATATCAAAATCAAGACTATCGACTCTACAACAGAAGTTGCGGCAAAACTTCAAAGATAAACCATATATGTCCAAATGTAATATTGACCATAAGGATGACCCTAGGTTAGGTGATTTCATATGACTTTTAAGTTAATCACTCGAATATCTTTTAAAGTCATAGTTTAAGGAAATTCGGCTAGCTTAACCCTGTATTCGGTCAACCCAAGAATCTTCAGCTAGCCTGGAAACTTCGGTCAAGTTTCGAGCAAGCATAATTGAAAAATTCAGAGGATGTTCGGTCAGCACGACCTTATGTTTGGTCAGCCGAACAGGCTTCAGTCAACCCAAGAATGTTTGGTCAAGTTTTCAGATTTAAAACTGTTTTCTGGACCTGGAACTCGGGTCAGCCGAAGTTTGAATAAATTCTTATCTCGCAAAATCTGATAGCCGTTGGGATAAAACAATTGAATCTTAGGTGAGCCGAAGGCAAACTTAGGTTAACCAAAGACCTAACTTTTTTTGCTATAAATATGGCTTTCTTCTCTCTATTTTTCATCAGGAAAAAGTACAAAAATACTCTATCTCTCCAGTAAAAAGTCATCCATTATAGTCTAACTATCTGATCTTAATTCCTAGTTTATTTTATAGCTATGTCAGTTCTCTTCTCATTTAATCTGATTTTGTAAAGAGAAGATCATTCTCATACTTGAGATAAGAGAATTGAAATTGCAGCTTTTAAGGAAACCTTTTAAAAATCCCTAGATCCATCTTGTTCGAGCTATATTGGTTTATCTACTTTAAATATCGGATCGCTCACCATTGAAGCTTCATCTCTGTTAAGCTTCATCATCTTCTACAAGAAGAACGGTAATATCTTTTCATACTTTGGGTTCTGTTTAAGATAGCTCGTGAAAATCTCAAATCAAGTTGTTAGTGATTAGTCTGTGAAAATTACTTAAGGTTAGTGATTAGCCTGTGAAAATCACTTGAGGTTTTGTTGTGATAAGCATGTGAAAATCACAATCTCTGTATTAGGTTTTAAAGGTGAACCTGTGAAAACCTTTATATAGTGGAAAGCCAAAATTATAAGGAGTAGTAATTTTGGGAGTGGAGTAGGTGCAAGTTGTTTAAACACTGAACCATTATAACTCTCTATGTCGTGGTGATTGTTTAATCTTTTATCTTCTTATGTGCCTGATTGTTTATGAAATCTTAAATCGTGACATAAGATTGTCCTACTTGGATTTCTAATTGATATAAGGTTGTCGTACTTAGTTTACTAAGTGAAAGGTTGTACTACTTAATTTCTAAGTGTAAGGTTGTCCTACGATTTAATCTAAGGTTTCAAATTGCTCTCTATTTGCTTATTTTCTTTCAAATTGGTTAGTTGCATATTTATTCTTGCTAATCTTGTCATTAATATTCTGATTTATTTTAAAATTGCAAGAAGCATAATTGAATTGAGTTGTCCTATTCACCCCCCCTCTAGGACATTTATAGCTCCGTCTTTTTCAGTCATTTTTTAAGTCCATATACTCTTTCATTATGTAGGATTGCGTACAGAGTTTGTAAGCCAAACTCAAATAAGTTCTTGTGTAAGACCGATTTCACCGGACATGGGCGCATATGTGTTAGTCTCCGTGGGAGCCTCTAGTGGAAGTATTACATAGGGCCTTGGATTATGACTGAATTCACCGGACACCTGTGCATATGTGTTAGTCTTTGTGGAAGCCTCCTACGAGAGTAAGCGTAGGTCCTTGGATTAGGACTGAGGTTGTTGGTTAGCCTTTAGAAAACTAACTAAGTCTCCGAATGAGCCTTCAACGGGAGTGTACGTATAGTGTAAATGTTAGAGGTAAACCTATTAAAAACCTCTGAGATGGTGAAATTTGGTACACTTGAGGAGAGTATGTTAGCCGGTAGTGGAGTAGAGAAATCGAACCACTATACATTGTTGTGTTTGTGATTGGCTTATGTGGATGCAATTCTATTAAGCATGTGATTATATTAGTTAAATTCATATTTATACATGAATAGATTGTATGCTAGGCACTTAACTTGTAAAGAACACATAAACTTATATTTCACTATTTCTTATAAACTACTTGCTTATATTGTTGCATCAATTGTAGTTTATGTGATTAGACCCACTTAGCTTGAAAGTCTAAGTGTTACTTGTCTAAATTTGTTTTAATTGGTAAATCGATTAAATAAGACAAGAATTTTTAAGTGGTCTTATTCACCCTCTCTAGGACTTATCTATAATTTTAAGCTCCACGAAGCTTCCACGTATAGCGTGTGGTGTCATGTTAGACTACTAACGCAATTTCAGGACTGTTCGTGCATACTATGCACAAGGGTGACCTAAACCCTGATAGTTTGAAACCCCTACCATATTGACCAGCATGTCACCCCAATTGCGAAGGTATCATCAGTTCATTTGTGCGGCGCTCTGTTTGTAAGATACACCATGAAGATCCTAATTGTCTGTGAGCAGTATGCACCCAAGTGACCCGAACCTAAAGACCTCGTAACCCCTACTATATTAATTGGCACATCACCCCGATCGAGGAGTATATCTATTTTTTCGTGCAACATTCCGTTTGTGAGATACGCCATAAAGAACCCAAGAACGTAAGTGCACAAAGAACCCCATATGCACACACCTCATATGGGCTTGAGCCCTTAGCCCATGGGCCCATTTTGAAAAGCCCATTTCATGTCTTAGTAGAGTATGTCAACACTTTTCCACTAACTTAACCAACACATGAGTATGATTTCATGGTCCACTCACTATACAATGAGTCTTTATGGTCAGCATGGGCCCTTTTCCACTATGGAGCCTTACAATTACTTCACTGGGTCATATGGATATCAAACTACACATGTTGCATCATGCATTGCAATTTGTTAATGAATTGCTTCACCATCCAAAACTTTTCTAGATAATCTTCTTTAAATTCATAACTCACCAAGGAGAGCATAGATTCCTAATGTGACTTTAACTACTAAAAAATACATATTAATCAAATGTTGCAGTGATATTTTAAAACAAACTTATACATGGATAAGGGTTGTTTAGTAACTCACACAAAGAAGTATCTCTCAGAACATGTCCTCCTCTAGCAATTCTAACAACGACAAAGAGCAGGTGATCGTAGCATTTGTCACAATTGTAGTAGCTTATACTATTTTGTTGATGGTAAAATATTATATAAACTACATGTTGAAAGCTCCGTCACAACATGGTGATTTAGAACATTCCCAGTTCATATCTGGGATAATTTCAAAGACAAACATTGAGTGCATGGATCAATTGAGAATGTCAAAGAGGATATTTTTCTTCTTATGTTCAGTCTTGGGAGATAAACATTTCCTCAATGACACGAAGTGAGTGTTCAGTCTTGGGAGATAAACATTTTCTCAATGACACGAACCAACCAAGTTATTGGCCATCGTTTTATATGGTCGGGTGAGACTGTAAGCCAGCATTTCTACAAAGTAGTGGATGCAATTAACTGTTTGTACTCCAATGTTGTGTAGTTCCCTGGACTTCAAACACCTGTAGAGATATCTTCCAACCTTAATTGGAACAACTACTTTCACGTTCAAACAAAAATTCTATAATTTTAAAACACGTCTTCATGTCGAAACCTTATAAATAACTTGTCCTAAGTAATTAACCTTGTCAGTAGGATTATGTTGGTTCCTTTGATGGGACAACATACCCATCCACCTACAGAAATGCAAAAGTGCAAGCTATCAGAATAAGAAGGGCACCATATCTCAGAATGTGATAGCGGTGTGTTATTTTGACATGAAATTCATATCTATATATATATATATATATATATATATATATATATATATATATATATATATATATATATATATATATATATATATACTGACTGACTGGGAGGGGTCTACCTTGGATACACGTGGACTGCATGGTGTTTTAACCCATAATCCTGACACCTTTATTATTCCACATGGTTAAGACTCCTTCTCTAATAAATGTGAAAATACTTCCTACATTATTGTGGACCCTCGCTGTTTCCGCGCTCTCACACGACGTTCTCATCCCTTCCCCTTTCTGGAAAAGAAGGAGAAGAGGATGCGTGAGTGCGAAATCGCCGTTTGTGCCACTGGCTTGCCTCGTTCTCGAGGGCTTTGTTTGGTGGTCGTGTTAAGCTGGATGTGTTTAAATGAGTTTATATAAGATCAGAGTCGCCACTAGCCAATTACTTCGAATCTACAGTCGGCTAGACCCCGTAGAAACGTTAGAGGAGGGGATCCGAAGATTCCTTCCTCTAAAATGACTCCTTTTGATCTGCGGCCAGAGATTCAAGGTAAGGGATCACGGTTACAGGGTGGGAAGAGGTTAAGCACCCCACGCACTGCCCGTACCGAAGTACGGTCTCTACTTCACAGAATCGATCGAATACTTGAAAGTCTAGTTTAATCCTCGTATATTCTCATGGATGACATGATGCATGAATGCGGGTCTGAACAGTAAGAGTTTCTGATGGGCAGGTTCCAACAACGGGCAAGCCCAGAGCGTACGCTCGAACTGACAGGTGCTTAATGTAAGACGTATGCAGTGTGCTTGAATGATCAAGGTGTTTTATGGTGAAGCATGAATGCAGGTCTGAACAGTAAGAGTTTCTGATGGGCAGGTTCCAACAACGGGCAAGCCCAGAGCATACGCTCGAACTGACATGTGCTTAATTTAAGACATATGCAGTGTGCTTGAAGAATCAAGGTGCTTGCAGTGAAGCAGGGGGGTTGGAAGAAAAGTAAATGTTGCACTTATGCTAGATGCAAATGAGATGATGCTGGAAAAGAGTAGCTGGGTGGACGGAGGTGTCGCAAGGATTGGCTTCGAGTGGCTGGATCAAGACTTGGATGGCTTGGGAGGCTTGGACCAGTGGTCAGGCTGGGCTGGACCAGGGCTAGACTCTCCTCACTCGGGCTCTCCTTAGTGGAAAAATGGGCTAAGGGGTGGAGAAGGGCTCAGACGGACGATCGCTGGACTGGGCAGATTGGTGTGTTGAAATGAGAAGGGGAGGGGGGTATTTATAGCAGCGAGCAGTGGCAGAGCTCGTAATTATTTTTAGGCGGCCTGCTATGGGCCGCCCGTACGGCCGTTCCTCGATTTCCAGCGAGGTACGGTCGCACCCTCGGGGCTGCTGTTTGACTCGCTGGGTCGACTCAGTGAGTTGACTCAGCGGGTCGACTCGGTGATTTGACTCGATGGGTTGACTCGACGGGTTGACTCGGTGTTTTGACTCAACGGGTTGACTCAGCGGGTTAACTCAGTGGGTTAACTCAGTGAGTTTGACTTTTTTAGGATTTTTTGACTGGCTTTTCTTATGGGGGGTTTTTCAGGCTGATATTTAGGACTGGGTTGACTGGGTTCAGGCTTGAACTGGGCTATGGAATGGGGCTTACAAGGGTGAGTTTGGCTGAGTTTGGACTTGGGATTTGGGGGTATGGTCCTCCATTCAACCAGCTATCTCCACCAACAGTGTAGCCGAAGGTGGGGTGTCTACAGATGCCCCTCTTTGGCAGAGGTTGCGTGCAACCGAATGCCAAAGCGAGTGGACACCCCACTTCTGACCCGGTCATTCATGGATCATGGTCTGAAATCTTTGCTTGCCTTTGCATCTGTGTCAGTTGATCGTCTGGAGATCGATCACTCGCACATACCGTGGGAGTTTGGAGAAAATGTTGCGATTGTCCCTGCAGTTTGCTGCAACCTGGGTACCCAATCGCAACCCTTCCATTCTCGATCGGTACTAACATCAGAAAGGTACAGCAGAGCCTCTGCGTCGCCAGTCTTACGAGGTTACTGACCCTGTGATTGATTGTGTGATGTTTGATGTTTTCCCAGATCACTCCAGGAGTACTTGTTTCGCTTGACTGTCAAAGTGGTTAGACGCCCTGCGAGAGTCTACTACGCCGACTTGGACTCAGTCAAGGTACTTCAGGCATCCACGCCTAGGTATGTGCGGGTAGACTCTTTCCACCCGATCTGCTGGTTTCGATGCTTGGTTTGCAATTCATTCTTTCCTTGATTATGGTCTGGAATCTTTGTTATCCTTTGTATCTGAGTCAGTAGATTGTCTGGAAATTGATAACTCGCACATACCGCGGGAGTTTGGAGAAAATGTTGCGATTGTCCCTGCAGTTTGCTACAACCTGGGTACCCAATCGTAACCCTTCCATTCCCGATCGGTACTAACATCGGAAAGGTACAGCAGAACCTCTGCGTCCGTAGTCTTACGAGGTTGCTGACCCTGAGACTGTTTGTGTGATGTTTGATGTTTTCCCAGATCACTCCAGGAGTACTTATTTCGCTTGACTGTCAAAGTGGTTAGACGCCCTGCGTCAGATAGTCTTATGGGATTCTACTACGCCGACTTGGACTCAGTCAAGGTACTTCAGGCATCCACGCCTAGGTATGTGCGGGTGAACTCTTTCCACCCAATCTGCTGATTTTGATACTTGGGTTACAATTCATCGTTTCCACCTGTTTAAATGGTTTCTGTGACCGAGCCTTTTGGCTTTCATCTTTTGTATCTTGGCATGTGGTACGACCGCACTGACACTGGAGTTCAGTTCGACCGTACTTTGAGTGCATTGGATCCGATGATCTCCGGGGAAACCGCGAGACATCGGATCTTATTTGATTTTTGCGTCGGCTCCTACCCAGAGATATGGAAGATCTCCTAGCGTGTTGGAGGCAGAACGCTCTACTTAGAAAATATTTTTTGGATTTTTGAAAAGATACCCACTCTAGGGAGTGATACTCCGTGGGGTTTTTATTTGCAAATGAGAATATTTTTTTTCTCTTTTTGAAATGGAAATCTGGTTTGCATGCGCCTCCACTAGGGATGCCTGTGGGGTCTTTGGCTAACCGACTTTTATTTTGAAAGCAGGTAAACATGATGATTGATGCGATGGATGCTGATGCATGGAGATGCATGATGAATGCATGGCTTGGCTCATTCTCTTTCAGTTTGATGATTTTGCTTTTGCTGGAGACGTAGAGAATTTTGAGCTTATTGCTTCCAGGGTTGTGCTCCCCTGGGGTTTTTTCTTTTTTATGCGGATGTTTGGTCAGCGGGTTGGTCAAGATCCCGACCCGTGGTCGATCAGGTCCATCGTCCCAAGATGCTGTTTCTTTGCTTAATGAGAATGTACGAGGATGTTATCCGACTTCAAGATGTTCTTCTGGGCATGCGTGTGATTGAGATGGTGTTTAGTTGCCCGTTTTGGTCAAGATTCCAATTGGCGGGCGATTGGATCCGTCATCCCAAATTGTGAAGAGAGTGGAGTTCAAGACTCCTGAAGTGTAGTGCTGGGGGATAGTGACAATTTTTTGTGATTTTTGCAGATATGTGGTCCGAATCTTTTCCTGAGTGGTCAGGATAGAGATCGGTTATTGAAAACAAAAAAATATTTTTGTGATTTTTTTGAAAATATTTGATTTAAAAGCAAGAGAAATATTTTTGTGATTTTTGACAATATTTTGTTGAAAGCAAGGGAAATATTTTTTTGTGATTTTTGACAATATTTTGTAATGTTTTTGTATTTTTGTGATTTTTATGAAATGCAGGGAAAAGTATGAAATTTTCATCTACTTCCAGCTTCTACTGCTGGTAAGGTACCCGATCCATTTTACGTCAGCGAGCAAGACGAGTCTCACACAGTTAAGTGCCGTAGTTTTACATCTTCGGATGAGGAGATTTTGAGGGTTTTCAGTCAACACACCCACAAAGTTGCCTGTTCCTCATGTGCAATGCACATAGACCACGTATCGTCCGACGGACTCCTTCGGCCACAAAATGAACCACATCCTCACATTTCCCTTAGTCAATCCAGTTTGGGGCCTTATGTTGCTCACAATTCCGTGAGGGTGCGCTTCACCTCCCAACAGCCTTAATCCCCTTCATGAGTTTTAGGAACAGGGAACATCCGTCAGATTCAACAGCGACTTCCATATTAAGGTTGTCTATCACGGTGCGTTCAACACGAACAGGATTGCGGAATTCTGCCCGCCTCAGCCCTTACCTGTTTAAAAGATTCCAGACACCCGTACGATCAAGTGTCAGCTATGCCTGGAATAGGTTAGGAAAGAAAGCCCCCGAGAAGTTAATCCCAGTGTAGTTTTAGGTCTTCGGACCACTGAGGATGAATCATTTTTTTTTGTGTTTTTTGGAAAAAGTTCCAGATTTCAGCTCGAATGATCGAGATTGATGCTGGTTTTTGTGGAAAGCTTTAAAATATTTTTGGTATTTTTAGAAATGATCCGGGCTATCAAACCTTGATCCCAACGGTCGAGGCCGATGCCGGTTCTTAGTTGAAAGCAGGAAAAGGTCCCTCGAGAAATTAATCCCAGTGTAGTTTAAGGTCTTCGGACCATAAAAAAAACTTTATGTACATGCTGAAAGTACATTCTTTTTTGTGATTTTTCGAAAACTGTTCCAGGTCATAAAATCTCAATTTTGAACGGTCAAGATTAACACTGGTTTTTATTGGAAATCTCTCGGGATTTTGTTCCCGACGTAGTTTAAGGTCTTCGGACCACAAAACTGTACAAAAGGGGGCAAACACATTTTTTTTATTTTTGGAAAATGTCCGGTGTCAGCAGATCTTGATCAAGACTGATACCGGCTTTTATTAAAAATCCCTCGGGATATTGATCCCGACGTAGTTTAAGGTCTTCGGACCCAAAAACTGTACAAGAGGGCAGCAATCCAGGTTGGAGACTACGGGAATTCTTCTTGGAATGGTTCGGATCATCAAGTCATACCCTTGGATGGCTGAGATCACTGTTTGACCAAGTCAATCTTTTTCTTTCTTTTCCTTGAAAATTCTATGGAACTTTTCCACATCATCAAGCCAATTTCTCACAAGATGAGATTTTGGTGAGATCTCTTCTTTTTTCTCACCATTCTCTTCCATCACTTCATTTTTACATGGAGGTACAAGATTCACTTGCAACCACCCTTCCCAAGGAGAAGTTCTTCCCAAGGAGAGGGGAGGAGAAGTCGATTCACCTAGGTAGGGGGTAGGACGGCCTCCTATGGGCCGCCCGGACGGTCTCTGACCCCCGGCTTCTTCGGTGGGTTGGGTAAAAGGGTGCCCTCCCCTTTTCTATATAACATGGGGCGCCCTTGCCCCCTTCAACGTGCAATCTCTCTCTTTTCTCTCTCATACTCTCTCTTTTTTCAAGTTTTCTTTCTCTTCTTTGGTGGTCCTTTGCTCTTTTCAAGTGGTGGGCCTTAGAGAAGTTTTGGGACAGCAAGGTGGTCCCTCTTTGGTGAGTGGTAAAGGTATGAACCACTTCCTTTCCCTTTTCTTGTCCTTTTCCTTCTTCATTATCTCTTCTCATGACTCTTTTCTTTTTCCATGTAGTTATTCCAAAAGAGTGAGGGTGGGCCCAAGTGTTTTTGGCCATTTTCTAGATCTCAAGTCTTTTTCAAAGGTGGTGCATGGAGAAGGACATTGCAAGCTCTCCACTTCATTTTTCTTTCTTCTTTTCACACTCCCTTTATGTAAAGGGTGATCTTGCCATGTCATCAAGTGTGCATGGCAAGATACTCTATCTCTTTCATGGGAGTTGGGCCTCTTTTCATATGTATCAAATGGGCTCAAAGTGAAGCCATGGCCCTTGGTGTATTTGATGGGCCCAATGCTTCATTTTGGGCTCCCTCATGCTTTCTTGTCCTTGTCATTTCCTTTGGAGCTTTCTTTTTCTTTTCCATCTTCTTTTCAAGGTTTGGGCCCATGGGAATGGTAGGGCCCATCTCAAGTTTTGGGCTCATGGGGCTCACTTTGGGTGTCCCCATCTTTCTTCACATATGTATAGGACCAAGATGGCTAGCCCATTCTTCATTTGGATCTCAAGTGGGCTAGATTTCCTAGTTGGGCCTTTATTGACAAATGGCCCAAGCCTTCCACCATCTCTTGATTATGATGTACATCCTTGTACAAAGTGTGGTGGGACCCTTGGAGTTTTTCCATGTGGATGGGCTTTTGGGCCTTCATTGAAGCTTGGATTTCTTTGGACCATGTGTGCACCACTACACTTTGTCCATTGTAGGCTTTTTTCCTTTCATGCTTTTTCTCTTGATGGGTGGAGGACTTGAGTTACTTGATCATCTACAAGTCCCATGAGTGAGTTGTTCCAACAATCTCACTAAGTTCAAATGGTTTTTCCTTGTGGGAGGAAAGTAGTCCTTAAGAGCTTCATTAGATGTCATCAATCTCAAATGGATGATTCTCCTTCAAGTGGGCTATCCATGCAACCATAGCTCCTTGAACTTTTTCTTTGGGGGCTTGGTGGGTCATCTACCATCATTCTTAGATATGAGTGATTTTTGTTTCAATTTGTGGGAAAGAATGATACCCATAAGTTGCCCATTTTTGTCCCATGCCTTGGGACATTTTGGATTTTGGTTTTCAAGTGGGCTATGTGTACCATTCTTATCCATTTTCATGATGGTTGGGTGACTCATCAAGCCATGCCGTCTTGTGCTCAATTGGTCTCCCTTTTTAGTAAAGAAATTGGTGCACATAAGTTGCCCAAACTTACCCTTTCATGAGCATTTTCAACTTGGTTCCTCATGTGGGCTATGTGCATCAAAATTTTTTACCATTGGCCTCTTTGATCCATATGTTTGTGGGTAGACCGCCATGTTGTACTCATGGTCAATACCTTCATCAAGATGAGGCACATAAGGTTGCCTATGGTTAACCCATGAATGGGTCCTCATATTCTTCAAAGTGGGCTATGTGCTCTCTCCAATCCATTGAGATGAGGCATTTGGGTTGCTCTTGGGGGCCCACTTCCCCCCTATCCCCCACTTGTCCATGAACATGTGTAAAAAGATGGAAACATCTTAAGTGAGAATCATGGCCTTGGCATAAAAGTGGATCAATCTTTTGGCCACATATGGACTTTGAAGAGGGGCTTCATGTGAATTAAGATCCTTTGTTGATCTCATGGCACTTGAGTGCATTTGTTGTCCAAAATGTGTCCTTGGATGATAGACTTTTCTTGCCTAAGGCATGCCATGCCACCTTCTTTAAGGTGGGCCTTACTTTTTCCAATGGGCCCAACACATATCCTAAGTGACACATGGAGTTGGACTTTAGATTTTGCATTTGAATGTGAGTCCAATCCCATGGGTTTCTTGGATGATAATTTGGATTTTAACGGGTAAAGGGATAGGGACTTACCTTGCCAAGCTTGTAGGATTCAATGTCGGATGGTACCAGAGGTCGCCGAGTGATTGATGAGGATGATCCTGCCTTCATCGTCCGCCGAGGGGACCACATGTGTTCCTTAGCTATGGAGCATCAACCTCTTCCTGCTATCAAGGGTCGAGGTCCCAGGGATCACTAGGACAACTGGGTGAAGGATCCACAGCCCTTGCTTGAACGAGTACTGGATAGTACTCCTTTTGCTGGCCTCCTCACTTTACGTTTCCGTAATAACGATGCTAACCGCATGATGCTCGCGGCCCTTTGCGAGAGGTGGCGGGACGAGACCCACACCTTCCAGCTCCCTTGTGGTGAATGGGGAATAACCCCCTTGGACATTTATATGCAAGTAGGCTTTCCGTTTCATGGAACAGTTGTTCCTCAAGTCAGCTCTCTGGCTCCCCTCACTTCCACTGATTGGCTACGGCTTGTCAGTGATGTCCCACCTGAGGGTGAATTCCAAGGCCACCAAGTAAAGATGCGATGGTTCTACAACACTTTTGCCTCCGTCATCCCCACCACCGAGCGAGAGGCCCTCCACAAAGCCCGGGCCATGATCACTTATGCCTTCGGGTCCTTCCTTTTTTGCCATGCGAATGAGAGGGTTGATCCTAAGTTTCTTCGTTTAGTCGAGGATCTTCATCATCCCTATAACTGGAACGGGGCTATCTTGACCCGTATCTTCCAAGGTCTGGACAAGACCTGTCGGCATAGCCGGTCCTTCACAGGTTTTTGGCCTGTCGTTGAGGTATCTCTTCTTTCACCTTTCCTGTAGGCTTTCGCCTTCTTTCTCTCTCTGATCATTAGATGTGCTTTTGCCCAGACCTGCTTTTATGACCATTTTCCCCATCTCGCGCCGAGGATGCGGGATGATATTGAGCCCTCTCTATATCGCCACATGTACTGGCACCAGCAAAACCGTCAGCGGAATTCCCGAGTTTCTGGGGACAATTGGCGTGCTGACATAGACGGGTTGACTGTTGAGGATGTAAGTATCTTGCTTTCCCTACCCCTCGTGCTGTACTGTGACTGATTGTGGTGACCCCATTTGCTGCAGCTCGCTCGGATGCCGTATGCCAGCTTCCCTCTCTATTATACCCCCCAGCGTGTGGAGGCATATGATGCTTCATGTCTCCATATCATGCTTTCCGACGCTGAATCTTTTCAGTGGTATCTAGGTGAGAGGTTGCTTCGGCAGGTCACTAGGGTGGCTCGGGTCCCCTGTTCTGCACCTCCTCCAGCTGCTCGGATCCCGGCTGATGAGAGAGCTGAGGCTCTCGTGAGCCAGCCCGGATTTCGCTTCACGATCCCGGATCGTGATTATGATGAGTGGTATTTACTGTTCGGCTAGGGGCCTCTGCTTCCTTCGCTTTATGTTCCAGGGGGCCGTCGCAGATATGCTGGAGGCTCGGTGACTGCTCCTTTGATGGATCTTTATCGTCGGGAGCCGGACGAGAGGAGGGATGATGATGACTATGTTGGCGACTTGTAGCCTGCTTGGGTATTCCGCTTTGTATGGCCTTGTACTTTTGCTTTTGTCTTCTTTTGTATCAAGCTCTTTTGAATGAATATACAATCTTTGACTTGTCTCAAATTCTTTGATGATGTCTGGATGTTTTGACCTTTGACTTGTTCCTTAATGATTTGTGGAAGATGAGACTTCTTAACTGCAAGGATGATTACTTGAACGGTTCAGATTGCTTGATTAGGCCTTGTGGGCCCACTTGATGATTAGATCTTGGATTCTGGCCCTTCTTTTGATGATCGATCCTTCGATCTTGCTGCTTCATGACTTGGGTAAGCTTTCCAATGGTTTGGATCCTGATAATTTAGCCCTTGAATGGTTCAGATTGATAGATTTGGCCTTGTGGGCCCACTTGAGACCTTGGCTTTACTTTGGGGCACCTCTTTTGATGATTTGTGGGGCTAAGAAGGCTTCTTATGGCGCAGATGATGGCTTGAACGTCTCAGATCGCTTGATTTGGCTTTGTGGGCCCACTTGATGAGATCTTGGATTCTGGCCCTTCTTTTGCTGATCAACCCTTTGATCTTGTTGTTTGATGGCTCATGTAGGTCCTTTAATGGTTTAGATCATGATGATTTAGTCTTTGAATGACTTGGATTGCTTGTGGCCCCCACTTGATCACCTTTCCTTCTCTTTGACTTGATCAGCCATGTTCTGGCCGAATTGCTTCGTGATTGGACCGGTGGGGCACCTTTTATATGATCTTGATCAGCCTCAATCGAAATCTGGAGAGGACCGGAGCCTTGGGCGGTCCACGGAGTGCCATCTGTTGACGTCGACTGTCAGCCTCACCTACCAAGAACCCTGGAGCCAATCCTGCCAAGAGAGAGGAACCGCGTCCGTATGGGCGGCCCAGAGCAGGCCACCCAGGGCTCGTCTCTTGAGCGGCCTGGGCTAGCTCGTGCTCGGACATTCCCTGCTATCTGTTTCTCTTGTCCCCACATTCTCTACACTGGATCATTCGATTCCAGCCATGAATCTTCATTTTGTCTCATTCTTTCTTCTCCTTTTGTCTTCTTCTCACTTTGTCCTCTCTCAAACAATGGATGGTGAAGATTCAAGGGCTGTAGGGACTGTTCATGATGGGTCCCACACTTCAGATTTTTCAATGAGCTTTGATGAAGGGGAGATGCCTTTAATGGATGGGGTAGATGGGGCATTAAGAGGGGGTATTGATGAAGACTTAAGCTTGGTGGTTGGTGGAGCTTTGAATGGCCCCATTAATGGTGGGATGGCTGGAATTTCTGATTTGAATGGGGCCTTGATTGTGGGAGGAATGGATGGCATGGATGAGATGGGAGGATGGGACATAGGTGAGGCTGTGCATCCCTTGAATGTGGGCCACATGGATGATGTGATTGATGGAGGTGATGGGACCAGGATGGACATTGATGGGCTGATCTCATGTCTGGATGGTATGGATGGTTCAGATGATACCTTTGACGGTTTGGATGCTCTTGATGAGGGCCGAGATGTGCGGCATACTTGTTTGGGTGGACTTGATGTGGTCATTGATGATGTCCCCCTGATGATGGACGGTGTGGATGCTTCGATGATCCCTTTGATCGGCCAGGATGATGATTGGATTCATGATTTCCTGTTGGAGAGGGCCGCAGGTCCAGATCTGACCGTTGAATCTTCGATCGGGGTTGCCGGGACCCTTTTTTATGGTTCGGATGCATTTTTTGATGGTCAGATTGGCCAGGGTGCCACGATGTATGGTGTGATCTTTACTGGTAGCCCTTTTGATGGGGAGTATCGTCCTTCTCCTGATCGTCGGTCTTTTGCGCACTCTGTTCATGAGGTGGGCGAGTCTTCCCGTGCGGCTGAGGTTATGACAGTTTCTGACAGTGATGCGACTATATCAGACATAGCCGTTGTGGGAGGAATGGATGGCATGGATGAGATGGGAGGATGGGACATAGGTGAGGCTGTGCATCCCTTGAATGTGGGCCACATGGATGATGTGATTGATGGAGGTGATGGGACCAGGATGGACATTGATGGGCTGATCTCATGTCTGGATGGTATGGATGGTTCAGATGATACCTTTGACGGTTTGGATGCTCTTGATGAGGGCCGAGATGTGCGGCATACTTGTTTGGGTGGACTTGATGTGGTCATTGATGATGTCCCCCTGATGATGGACGGTGTGGATGCTTCGATGATCCCTTTGATCGGCCAGGATGATGATTGGATTCATGATTTCCTGTTGGAGAGGGCCGCAGGTCCAGATCTGACCGTTGAATCTTCGATCGGGGTTGCCGGGACCCTTTTTTATGGTTCGGATGCATTTTTTTATGGTCAGATTGGCTAGGGTGCCACGATGTATGGTGTGATCTTTACTGGTAGCCCTTTTGATGGGGAGTATCGTCCTTCTCCTGATCGTCAGTCTTTTGCGCACTCTGTTCATGAGGTGGGCGAGTCTTCCCATGCGGCTGAGGTTATGACAGTTTCTGACAGTGATGCGACTATATCAGACATAGCCGTTGTGGGAGGAATGGATGGCATGGATGAGATGGGAGGATGGGACATAGGTGAGGCTGTGCATCCCTTGAATGTGGGCCACATGGATGATGTGATTGATGGAGGTGATGGGACCAGGATGGACATTGATGGGCTGATCTCATGTCTGGATGGTATGGATGGTTCAGATGATACCTTTGACGGTTTGGATGCTCTTGATGAGGGCCGAGATGTGCGGCATACTTGTTTGGGTGGACTTGATGTGGTCATTGATGATGTCCCCCTGATGATGGACGGTGTGGATGCTTCGATGATCCCTTTGATCGGCCAGGATGATGATTGGATTCATGATTTCCTGTTGGAGAGGGCCGCAGGTCCAGATCTGACCGTTAAATCTTCGATCGGGGTTGCCGGGACCCTTTTTTATGGTTCGGATGCATTTTTTGATGGTCAGATTGGCCAGGGTGCCACGATGTATGGTGTGATCTTTACTGGTAGCCCTTTTGATGGGGAGTATCGTCCTTCTCCTGATCGTCGGTCTTTTGCGCACTCTGTTCATGAGGTGGGCGAGTCTTCCCATGCGGCTGAGGTTATGACAGTTTCTGACAGTGATGCGACTATAGCAGACATAGCCGTTACTGCGGGCAGGTCAGGGGCTGTTGAGTCTGCAGAGGTTCCAGCTTTTCCTTCTCCTTCGCCCGTTGACCTTCTGATCCTTGATGAGCTGTCATTGATTTCTGGGCCTTTTGTTCTGGAGGGGGTACCAGTGAAGACTTGTCAGCTGCTTCCTCGTCCTTCTTGCTCGCCACGACTGCTTGCTTGGCTTGACAGCTTGTCGGCTTATGAGATTCAAGATTTGGAGTCCTATGGTTTTGGCAGTCTGATCCATATGGCTAGAGTTGACATTGACTGGAGGATGCTCGGAGCTGCATTGATTGACTGGGTCCCTTCGTTGAACTTGTTCGCGTTTAACGATATGGAGATGGGACCCTCTTTGGAGGAGCTTGCCTGCTTAACAGGCCTACCTTGGGATTATACTCAGTATTTCTCGCCGAAGACGTCGCCGAAGACTGCTACACCGAAGAACTGGTTCGGGATCCCCTATCTTGTTCGGCCTGCAGCCGTCGGCCAGGATGCTGTAGTGTTCTCCTTGGATTTACTGTATGATCTTTTTTCGGGTCTTCGGAGTGTGGCCGATTCTACCTTCGCTCGGAACGCACTGATGTTCTGCTTGATAGCTGAGGTGCTGTTCTCGGGATGGCGCAGGTCCCAGACTCCTCTGCTTTTTGAGGTGATGAGCCGAGCTATTCGACGGCAGGGGATCATTTCTCTCATCTTGGCCGAGCTGTTCAATGGGCTAACTGACTGCGCCCTGGGCCGCACTCGTGTCCTTCGCGGCTGTTGTGCCTTTCTTCAGGTATCTTTTCTGCACCTTTTTCTTCTTGCTTTGTTAGGAATTGCTTTGCTCTAGCTGAACTTCTTTTCCTTTTTGTGATCAGGTCTGGCTATGGGAGCGTCTTTCTTTGACCGTTCCTGTACCCCTTCCTGGCATTCCTAGCTCTGACATCATGCGTTATATCATGGAGTTCCTTCCGCATACAGCTAGGATGAGCGAGCCCTTGTATCGCAGGATGTTTGCTGAACTTCGTGATTGGAACGTTCATTGGGAGTCATCTTGGCTTTCACTTCCTCCAGTGCTTTGTGATGCACACCGCTATCCTCTGATGTTGGTAGGCTTTCGATCCTACTTTTCTTACGATCCCATCCGGTTCCTGCGGCAGTTTGGGTATGAGCAGGATGTTCCTCTTTTCACTTTCACGGGTATCGGGCGTCGAGCACTTCCCTCTAGATCCTCTGACTTCAGGACCCGGATTGATTGTTCTTGGGCGAGTTACTTGACTGCTGATTTGTTGGGTTTTGAGCTGCGGACTTTTCCGATGGCGACCGCCCCATATCAGTACTGGGTTGCTGAGCAGTCTTTGTATCGACATATCCCTTGCTGGCACCAGACTGCTGATGAGGATGAGCAGGATATCCTTGGAGATGCTGGCTCTTCATCTGGTTCATATGAACCCTTTGAGGAGTGCCCGTTTATCGATCCTTGCTTCCTTTTGGCCACTCATGGCCATCTGCTGTCTGAGATCTCTGCACTTCGATATCATTGTGAGATGATGTCGAGGAGATTGGCTGCCGATCAGAGATTGTCTGATGAGGAGACAACGATCCGTACCCTTGAGCGCAATGAGGCGCATTACCTGCGTATGGAGGTGAGCAGGTTGAGAGAGAGGCTATCTTTTTATGAGTCAGAGGACTTACCTGATGTGGCCGAGGAGGAGGGTAGAGATTGATTGTGTTGGCCACCTGCACATTCTTTTTTGCATATATGATTGATGATGAATTTTTTTTTTTTTTTGTATTTTTTTGAAAAAGATGATATGATATGTGTAAAAGAAATATGATGCATTTAATTGAAAAAAAGAAAACTGTTTGAAAATCTACTGTGCCATGAGTTGTCTTGTGAGTGTGTCAGGACTTCGTGTCGGGATATAGGAATCAGAACTGGGACTCGGTCAATGATTTGACCGATGTCTCGAGATTTGACTTGCTTGATCCTTTGGTTCCCTAGAGGTGTAGGCAATGGAAACTGTTGCTTCTTGAGATTGTCAGAATTTACAGAGTTCTTCGCTCCTGACTGCACTTCTTCTTGTTCTTGAACTGTAACTGCTTGAACCGATCTGGACCGTCTGATTTCTTGGTACCTACACTTTTATTTTTTATTTTTTTTTCTTTTTCCATTTGAGCCATTTTTGCCTGCAGTGCTCTTTCGAGTTTTCACCACAGCCGGCTTTTTCCCATCATTTTTACCCGTGGGCCCTTTCGGGTTTTCACCACGTCCAAGGTGTTTGATCTTGCCTGCCCCTTGGCAGCTATGCTGTTTTTACCCTCGGCGCCCTTTCGGGTTTTCACCAAGTCCGTTGTATGCCCACTGTTTTTACTCGGAGCGCCCTTTCGGGTTTTCACTCCGCCCTCTTTGTTTAGGCACACATTTTCTTTTTCTTTTTCTTTTTTTTGTTTTTTTTTCTTTCTGGATCTCTGGATAACTACGGCGGCTAGGGGTCGGGAATCCGTCGTTGCCGGCCGATGGCAGTCTTTCAGCCCTTATCCTGAGTTACGATAATAGAGCTGTCGGTCTTTGCTAAAGACCCCTCTGAGATGAATGGATGGATGACTGTGTTTCTTCTTGGACTGATTTTTTTTCTTGGGTGCCTTGCTTTGGCTTCCCTTTTTCTTTCTCTTTTCTTCTCTTTTTTTTTTCTTTCTTTTGTATTCTTTTTCTCTCTTTTTTTTTGTCTTTTCCTTTTAAATCCCCCCATTTTTTGTATTTTCCTCCTTTTGAATCCCCTTATTTGAAACACTTGTTGGTGGACGGAAATGATTTCTCAGAGGTCTTAGCTTCGACCTCTTGACTTCAGCTCTATTAAAGTAACTCTTGATAAGGTCAGAATGACTTACCCGTGAAAAATCTTCACGTTATCGGCGTTGGTTGGCTCAGGAAGATCCACCCCTCTCATGCTGGTGAGTCTGAGGGCACCTCCGGGAAGTACTTCTCTGACGATCAGTGGCCCGTCCCACGAGGGTTTGAACTTTCCTCTGGGATCCGGAAGGTGCGACGGTAGAATCTTCTTCATCACCATGTCGCCTACCTTGAAACTTCTTTTTCGGACTCTCTTGTTGTAAGCCCGAGCGATCCTTTTCTGATAACACTGGGAATGACTTAGTGCCCGCATGCGCTTTTCATCTGCTAGCTGCAACTGATCGAATCTGGCCTGTTGCCATTCTCCTTCTTCAATTCCACTTTCGAGTAAAACTCGTAGTGATGGTATTTCCACCTCGACTGGCAAAACTGCCTCCATTCCATAGGTAAGCTCGAAAGGAGTAACGCCCGTAGCAGACCGTACAGACGTTCGATAGGCCCAAAGTGCATATGGGAGCATATCTGACCAATCTCGATAGGTCACGACCATCTTCTCGAGTATCCTGACGATTGTCTTGTTTGTGGCTTCTACCCCACCATTCATCTGGGGACGGTAGGGGCTTGATCGATGATGTTAGATCTTGAACTTGCTGAGGAAGTCATCCATCTTCCTGTTGACGAACGGGGTCCCATTATCTGTGATGATAGCATTAGGGATTCCATATCGGCATATGATGTTGTTCTTCATGAATTTGATCACCTGAGATGCTGCAATTGTGGTGTAGGAAACTGTCTCTACCCACTTGGTGAAGTAGTCGACTGCCACAAGTATGTACTCATGATCGTTTGATGCTTTGGGACTGATCTTGCCGATGATGTCGAGTCCCCACATGGAGAAGGGCCAGGGGGTGGTCAGGTTGTATAACTCTGATGATGGGGCATGGATTTGATTCGCATGCTCCTGACACTTGAAGCATTTTCTGACGTGTTGGCAACAGTCTGTCTCCATGGTGAGCCAATAGTAGCCGAGTCGTAGAATCTTCTTTCCCATCATGTGCCCATTCATGTGTGGGCCACAGATTCCTTCGTGTATTTCTTTCATGATCTTTGCAGCTTCTGTTTCATCGACGCATCGAAGGAGGATGTGATTATAGGATCGCTTGTAAAGAACTTCGCCACTGATGGTGAACTGGCCGGCCAAACGCTGAATGGTTCGGCGATCTGTTGCTGTTGTTGACTCTGGATACTCCTGGGTTTTGAGATATTGCTTGATGTCGGCATACCAGGGTTTGTCAGGGACAGCTTCAGCTTCTTCTATTTGCAGGCAAAAAGCAGGTTCATCTTGAACTTCGACTGTGAGCTACCATTCTGAAGCTCCTTTTGGTAACTCGAGCATTGATGCAAGTGTGGCGAGAGCATCTGCAAACTGGTTCTTGGCTCTGGGCATGTATGAGAAGGTGATTTCTTTGAATTCTTCGATCAGATTGTCAAGATACACATGATATGGTATCAACTTCTCGTCTTTGGTTTTCCATTCGTCATTGGTCTAATTGATGATAAGCTGTGAGTCTCCAAATACTCGTAGTTTCTTGACGCCCAAGATCATGGCTTCCCTTAAGCCAGCGATGCATGCTTCGTACTCTGCCATGTTGTTGGTGCACTCGAATGCTATGCGCCTTGAGATAGGAATAGGGACGTCATCTGGAGAGTAGAGAATTGCTCCAATACCACTCCCTTTAGAATTTGCTGCGCCGTCGAAGAATAACATCCACTCACCTTTCTTCCTCTTTTCTTCACTTTCGACAAGCAAGAGATCTTCATCAGGAAAGAACGTCTTGAGCGGCTGATAGTCCAGGAGAGAGTGAGTCGCGAGATGATCGGCGAGGGCTTGTCCCTTGATTGCCTTTTGAGTGACATAGGTGATGTCAAATTCAGACAGGAGTAGCTACCATTTAGCTATCCTTCCAGTGAATGCCGGTTTCTCGAATAGGTACTTGAGCGGATCCATGCGAGCGAGGAGGAGAATAGGGAATGCAATCATGTATTGACGGAGTCGCTGAGTTGCCCAGACTAGGGCGAGGCAAGTCTTCTCGATCGGGGAATACCTGGTCTCGTAGTCGGTGAACTTTCGGCTCAAATAGTATATTCTTGTTCCTTCTTCCCGGTCTCGTCGTGTTGGCCGAGGACACAGCCAATGGCTTCTGCTGCTACCGAGATGTATAACAATAGTGGTCGTCCGGGAGCGGGGCGGCACTAGGACTGGAGGATTCATGAGATATTTCTTGATGCGATCGAAGGCGACTTGGCAATCATCATTCCATTCTTTTGGAACGTTTTTCCGAAGGAGCTTGAAAATGGGCTCACAAATAGGTGTGAGCTGTGCGATGAAGCGACTGATGTATTGAATTCTGCCGAGGAAGCCACGAATTTCTTTTTCTGTTTTAGGAGGGGGCATCTCGATGATTGCTCTGGTTTTGGTCTCGTCGACCCTGATGCCATCCTCGCTCACCATAAAGCCGAGGAGCTTTCCTCCCATTGCACCGAAAACGCATTTCTGAGGGTTGAGGCGGAGCTTGTACTTTTCTAATATGTTGAATAACTTCTTCAGATCTTCAAAGTGTCCTTCAATTGTGCGAGATTTAACAATCATGTCGTCCACATATACTTCAAGCTCTTTGTTCATCATGTCGTGGAATAGTGCTGTCATTGCTCGCTGATATGTGGCTCCTGCGTTCTTCAGACCGAACGGCATCACCCTGTAACAGAAGGTTCCCCAGGGAGTGATGAACGATGTCTTCTCACAATCTTCGATTGCCATCTTGATCTGTCGACCAGAGTGTCGATGTGTGGCAAAGGGAAGTCGTCTTTAGGACTGGCTTTGTTGAGATCTCGGAAGTCGATGCACATTCGAACCTTGCCG
Organism: Liriodendron chinense; assembly: GCA_003013855.2. Classification (NCBI taxonomy): domain Eukaryota; kingdom Viridiplantae; phylum Streptophyta; class Magnoliopsida; order Magnoliales; family Magnoliaceae; genus Liriodendron; species Liriodendron chinense. The sequence continues at coordinate 1,788,867 of ML058389.1, forward strand.
TCCTTCTTTGGTACTGGCACGATGTTGGCGAGCCATTCAGGGTAGTTGGAGACTACCAAGAATCCCGCATTGTACTGCTTGATGACTTCATCTCGGACTTTCAGAGCCCATTCTGGCTTCATTCTTCGAAGTTTCTGCTTCACTGGCTTCATATCTGCCTTGGTTGGCAGATGGTGTACAACGAGCTCTTCATCGAGCCCTGGCATGTCTTCATATGAGAACGCGAAGTTGGACAATCTTAGAGCTAAGAACTGTTAGTGCACTTTTTTGTGGTATACTAGTGCACCTTGTTTGTCAATTACTTAGGTCAATAAGTCTAGTGTCGGTTGAGCTTAATGAAGACGAAGACCAAAGACTCAAGATAGACTGGCTGCATCAAGAAAGGAGAAACAGGTAAATGTGATGCCTTGGTGTGCCTTGCCTTGACCAAAACCTAACCCATAACCTCTTAGATGACTTGCACCAACTAGGTATACCCTTAGTCATCATCATTAGTCTTAGAACTCCATGAAAAACATGATAAGTTAGACTAATTTAAGAGGTGGAAGCTGCTGTAAACAAAACAGCTCAAAACATCAGTTTTCGATTGATCTCCGATCAATCGGACGTTGGCTCCGATAGGACTCCAATCAATCGAACAGAAGCTCCGATCAAATCCGATCAATCGAAATTTTTGCAGCAACCTTGAAAATCCACTGGACATATTTCCGATCAATCGGACAGTCTTCTGATCCATCGGAAGGGGTCCGTCCGATCAATCGGACAGTGTTCCGATCAATCGGAATATCTTCCAGAGACTTCACTGGATAGATTTTCGATCAATCGGACTTGTCTCCGATCAATCGAACAGGTCTCCGATCCATCGGACCTTCTTTCGATCAATCGGAGATGCGCGAATCTGCCCGTTTTTTGACCGTTGGAAGAAAATCTATTTAAGATGGGGGATTCGTTTTTGAGCTAAGAGAGGGGATTTTGAGGAGATAGAAGCCACCATTGCTAGAGATCATTAGAGGCTCTATCCCAAACCTAAAGCAAGTCATTCTCCTTGTGTTTTCATCACAAGCTTGGGCCATTCAATGGCATCTTGAGAATGGACTTGTTCTCTCTTGATTCCTAGGGTTTAGACACCTTGATGATAGTTAAATCCTTTGTCTAAACACTACCTAGGAGTCCATTTAGGTTGGGTGGATCCGATTTAAAACACCTTGGTTGGGAGGAACCAGATTTAAACTCCCCAGTGAATGCCGGTGTGCTCAAAGGGGTTGAGTACTTGAACCAGGAGTGGAGTAGACAAGTAGTCGAACCACTATACATCCTTGTGTTTGTGATTGATCTTGAGCACATTTCTCTTTATGCATTGTGTTTAATTGTTAATTATGTATGCTTAGTTAGGAATGTATGCTTAGCACTTGATAGGCACATCCACACTCACAAGATGTACTTTCACTACCTCATGTTGACTTGAGCACTTCTTGATCCATCCTCTCTAGTCCACATGAGTTGATTAGACTAGGTTGTTAATTGCTTTATCTTTTGCTAGTCTATTAATTGGACCCACTTAGGCTTGGAAGCCGAAGTGTTTATCGCTTACGTAGCTTAATTTGTTAAATCTGGTAAGTAGGCGAAAAGAATTTGATAAGGTCCTAATCACCCCCTCCTATAGGTTTAACCATAATTCTAGTTGCTCCTCAAGCTTCCGCACGCGTATGCGTAGGGTGTCGTGTTAGGCTACCCGACGCAATTTCAAGAACTCTATCATTTTCTGTTTCATCTCAGGTGGCAACGATTTTCCAATGCGTACTTCCCTAGGGATCTCAGGTGTCCCCAAGTTTACAATCTCAAAATCATCGGCTACAACATTGGCTTTAGATTCGAACTTTTTGAGGAGATCCTCTAGTTCAGGAGCCGGATCATTATCTTCCTCATCCCGAGCTTCGTCCAGACCCATGAGCTCGAAGTCTAATTCGATGTCAAAATCATATGATTCGACTTCAAACTCATGTGACTCTTTAGATGAACTTGGCACACTATTGAATGCAGGAAAAGAAATGTTTTTTGGTTTTTGAGATTTTTCTGAAATTGAAATGCTAGATGTTATTGGCTTTTGAAAGTTTTTTATTTTTTTGGGTTTTTGAAATTCACGGGACCTTGAACAAGCGGGCATTGCAGACCATGATTGAGCCCAACTTGTTCCAAAGTTCCGGTCGCTGCTTAAACAGGCATTTTTTTTTTTTGAAGCCAGAGCCCTCAGATGGCTCTTTGGCTGATTCAAAAGTTAGGGGAACGGATGACCATTCAGGACCCCACACTTCCTCCCCTGAAGAGGTGGGGGTTGATGCTTTGGGCGAAGAATCATGGTCTGGCCCAATGACCATGACTTCTCGCTGGTCGGGTTCGAGATCTGAGTCGCACTCAGTCCCTCCCGGGTCACTTACCTCGCATTGCAGCTCGTCTGGTTCCACGGCAAGACACAAGTTTGGAATCTGGACATCAGACCAATCTAGGGCTGGCCACTTCCCTTTCTTGGTCCAATGGATGGGCTGCTTCTGTCCCTGGCTGGTGATTGTTGATGTTGATTCTGCAGAGATGGGCGAGTCGTGCCCCTTGCTGATTGATGTTGAGATGGGCAAGTTGTGCCCCTGACTGGCTGGAATTGAAGTGGGCAGGTTGTGCCCCTGGTTGATTGATGCTGAAGTGGGCAGGTTGTGCCCCTGGTTGGGAGCAGGTATCAGAGTAACCTGGTCCTGAAGCTGCTGTATTTGACTTCCTTCTTCGTCTTCATCTTTTTCTTCTTCTTCTAGAGGTTTAGATGGTTCGAGAATCTGATCCCATCGAATGGGGGGCCATGTGGCCCAAGTTAGGCTCATCGGGAGGCCTTTGTGTAGTGCAGTCGGTTGATTCCCTCCTGGATCTTTGCAAGGTTCTCTTGGCTTGACGAACTGGATGGGTGAGCACCGAAATTTCTTCCTCCTTTTGTCCATGAAGGTTGCCTCCCCATTTGCGTTGGTTATATACCAGCGGTACCTTTCTGGACTTGAAGTGATTCTTCATTCGGTATTTGAGGCTCAGACGCTCTGCCAGTGAAAAGACACGGTCCACCCTTATCAGTTCTGGATTGGCTTCACAGTCTCAAATTCGAAACTGTGAAACGGGATGTCTTCTTCAGAGTGCTGGATATCGATGACCGGGATGTCTGGTTCAGTGGCAGCAGCATTGGAAGGAATGATGAGCTCTCTACATGGATAGAGATCACTTGATTTCCACAGATATACTTCACTTGTTGATACAGGGTTGATGGCACAGCTCCAACCTTGTGCAGCCACGGTCGTCCGAGCAACATGTTGAAAGAGGCTGATATATCAAGGATTTGGAATGTGATGGTAGAGACTTCCGGACCTATTTGTACCTCTATGTCGACTTCCCCTTCTACTGATCGACGGGTGTTGTCGAATGCTCTGACGCATATGGTGCTGGGTCGGAATGAGGAAGGACTGATTCCTAGACGTTCCACGGTCTTGAGCGGGCAGACGTTTAAGCTTGAGCCATTATCGACAAGGACCAATGGGACGCAGAGGTCCTTATATCGTAAGGCTATGTATGTTGAGGGATTGCCCATGATCGCGCCCTTCTGGTGGTAACTCATTATCAGTGAAGGTGATGGCACGTGGAGCCAAGAGTTGTCCAATCATCAATGCTATCATCTCTGGTGCCGTATCGCACTACGTGAAAAAGCGCTAAATTCGACGGTCCGCGCCGTCGAAAAAAGCCGTCGTAGATCAGCCAGTGTAGAAAAAAATTCGACGGTCCGTAACCGTCGATTAAATTTCCACGGTCCCTAACCGTCAGTTAAAATTCGACGGTCAGTCGGTTAATATTCGACGGTTCTTACCCGTCGGTTAATATTCGACGGTTCATGACAGTCGAAAATTTTCGACGGTCCGTGACGTTCGAAAATTTTCGACGGTCCACACCCGTCGAACTCGTATTTGCATAATCGGCGGTTGTGAACCGTCGAAAAAAATTCGACGGTCCGTAACCGTCGAAAAAAATTCGACGGTCCGTAACCGTCGTTTACGGTTGGAATATCATAGAATATTTCGACGGCTGCTAGCCGTCGGAAAAAATTCGGAAAAAATTCGACGGTCTTAACCCGCCTTTTCTGGGAAAAAAATTATAGGAAATTTCGACTGTCCTGGACAGTCGAGAAATAAATTCGACGGTCCTAACCCGCCGTTTCTTCGAAAATTTATGGGAAATTTCGACGGTCCTGGACAGTCGAGAAACAAATTCGACGGTTCTAAGCCGCTGTTCTGGGTAAAAATTATAGAAAATTTCGACGGTCGTGAACCGTCGAAAAATAAATTCGACGGTTTAGGACCGTCGAATTTTTGTCTGCACGGGAAAAAAAATAACCTGTATTTTGGTAGGGGTTGTGCCCCAATACATCCTGTTATTCGTAAATAATTTAGAAAACTGCAACATTTACTAACACAATGTACAAAGACAATCCTCCACATACATAACACAAAACATCCACAATCCTCCACATACATAACACAATACATCCACAATCCTCCACAATCACATTACATAACCAACACAATACAACCACAATCCTCCACAACCACAATCCTCCACAACCACAATCCTCCTCAAGTACAAACAATCCACAACCATATTCTCCACAAGTACAAAAGAGTACAATCAACTTACAATATACCATCAACCAATCGAATTTATGTCTGCATGAAAAAAAATGACCTGATTTAACGAGGATTGTGCCCCAATACATCCTGTAAACCTGTAATTCATAAATAATTTAGAAAACTACAACAATTACTAACACAATAGTGGCTAGGATTACCCGTGCAACATGCATCTAGCATAAGGCCAATGGATGAATGACACAATTCAAGTATGTGCACCACATCAGTGACTGATAACTTAGACATTAGAGTTTGGAACTATATACTTGCCATATAATTTATGGATAAAATTAAAAATTAAAAATTAAAAAATAAAAAAACCTTCTTTTATCTTCCATTTCTTTTCAAACTATGGATAAATTACCTGCATTATCTCATAGTTTTTAAGTTTTGAACTCCTTAACAATCTTCCAAGCCTATTTGATTTTCCAATTTCCTATGAAATGCAACGAGTCATTGTTACTTCCAGCTGTTTGTTTAAAACTGGAAAAAAAATGGCCCGTAAATCAAGAGTCAAATACACCTATAGCCTGAAAAGCCAATGAGATAGTATTTCCTAGGGCTGTCTACTTCATTGCTCAAAGCAATCATTACATTTTTCACATTATAAGTGGGTGAAACAAACAATGTAGCAAAATCTTCATTATAGTAAAATACAATTACAGAAGTAAATAATCATTTACCCATTTACAGCCATTTACCATTGTAATTGGAAAACGAAAAGTCCCTTAGGGCCCGTGTTATGCACCTACGCATTGCAATCCTTGCTATTAGTAAGGAAGCTGATTTGTTCTGCCAAAAGGTCCACCTAACAAAATTGTTGAATTGACACAAAGTTAACAGCAATAAAATTAGCAAATAGGCAGAAAATGACTCAAAACACAGAGCAATATTACAAGCAGCAACACAGTAAAGCTTGAGCGTTGTTAACAAATGTTTTAAGAATATTTGGTTATGGTTATGGTAGAAACCATGCAATGGTTATGATAGTAATAAGATTGAAAAATAAAATGGATATTAAAAATTGGCATCAAACATTGCTCACCTTCACTTTTGAAATGAGACGACCCTTGGATTCAACCTTCATGTTAACTGTAGACATCAAAATCTCTATTGCATGATGGAAAAAACAGATTATTACTGTTATTATTTTCAATTCACAAGCATCGACAAGGTAACATGATAGGCAACAACTGAATTGGGCTTACTCTTCTCAATAGCCAGCCCTCTTTCCTTCAGAATCTCCGCGATTGTGACAGCTGTAGTGATCACTGAGGTAGAAAAAGCAAGAAAGTTGAGCTAAGGACATGAGGCTGCATTGAAAGTCACACAAAATCCAAGGGTCGTATCAATATGATCCAAAACTTCCGCCGACTCCCTAAGATTTCAATGGTGGGTGTTCTGTCCAACTATTTCTTGTGGTGTGGGCTCCTTGAGGAGTGGATCTAATTCATTTTTGGGTGAGAGCTGCTGAAACTGATGGGCAGTGTGGGTTTTACACAGACAATGCAGTGAGCTCCACAGAGCTTTGTGTTTCGAGAAACTCGCCTCGGGGTTTGTCTTTTAGGCTCAATTCCTAGCATGAGCTGATCCAACAGATATGGCCAGAGAGGACTTCACGTGGATATCACCGCAAAAGCACGATCTCCTTACAACAGTTTGGCGGACGCGAGTATGGACACAAAGCATCCATGCAGATCTGCAGCCGGCCTCACCGTGATGTATCTATCTGTTTAACCAGTCTGTCCATCCCTTTTCCAAGATCATTTTAAGGCATATTTATTATAATTAAGATCACTAACACTATTTATTTAATGAGGGTTGTTCCCCAATACATCCTATAAACGTGTAATTCATAAATAATTTAAAAAATTACAACATTTACTAAAACGAAATACAAGTAGCTGGTTTCTTTTGATAAAAAAAAAAAAAGAAGAAGAAGAAATTACAATAATGGCACCTCTTGCCGTTGCTGGTACATGCCCTGATAGATCGACCCATCTAAGACAATGCAAATAAAGACGTTATAACTGCCAAATGAAATAAGTCAATCCAACATTCATCAAAACTAAGGATTAACAATACAAGTTATAAAAAATTGTTTAAAGGGAAACTACAAACACATCCCTAGTTCAGTTAATATAAATGTTCACAGATCAAGATGCAGAATAGTGGAACCTATTTGGACGAATACTTGCAAGAAAAAAAATTCACAAAGAAGCCAAAGACCCATGAGAACTTGAGAATTCATAAGTACTTTTAGTGTTGGACCCTTAAAAAGTTTTCCTGTAAGAAACTACCTGGCAAGCTCACAACACTTTTTGGGGTATTCCTATCCATACAAGTTCCTTCAGATGAACCAAGGCCCTTCGTCCACCCACCATTTTCTCTACAGCCCTCTGCAAAACTATCCTTGAGCATAAAAAACCTCATTTGCCTGTGATATGTTCTGGATAGCTGGAGTCTTTCTTTGATAAAGAACTGAGCTGCTTCCTTAGAAGAAAATTGTTTCCTGCATCTCGACATTTTCAGATAGCTGATAAAATACATAAACAACCATTAGTGCATTATATCTTAATGCCAATTACAAAAGAAACCTTTTACATTTGGAAAAAAAATAAGAAACCTTGCTGTGCATGATTTTTTCCCCAAAAAGAATAAGTTTGAAGACATACACTCCCATGGAAGCAATGTATGGTTTCTTTTCAGCCTCCTCTCGTGACAGCCCTATAACCATAGTATCCACCGCCCAAGGAATTTTTAAATGAAGATCATAGAAAATTGTAGAATCGCTTCATACTCATAAGCTCTGATTTTAGTCTAATCCTATCAGCAGATGCAAACATAAGACATCAGGAAAAGTGTGATAATCACCATTGCCTTCAATTCCTCTCCTTCGGGCTTTTTACTAAAGAAAAGAACCCTTCCTTAGATGTCCATCTCCATTAAACCAAAGTCTGAAGGCATGGCTGTAAAGGAAGAAATATACTCCAAATTAATATAAACCATACATCTTAAAAGCTCAGAGAAACATATGGAAATAAAAAGCTTATTCTACACAAGTAAAAGAGGTAAATGAGAAGGATGGTAAACATGGTAAAAGTTAGAAGTACAGAAGGTATCAACTAAGTATATAGGCAAATACCACAACATATCTCATCATTCACGACTTCTAAAACCATCTTCATTTTCATATTGCTTGAAACATGGGAAATGGTAATTACACACTTATCTACTATTCATCCCTAGTCAATGGGCAGGCCACATTGTGCAAAAGCAGTTGATGGCTTAAACATGGATTGAAGACTACAACACAGACCAACTCATTCAGTCCTCAGTCGAGTCAGGACTCGAATGAGTTGGCCAATTTATGCAAAGGTTTAACCCAGACCAACATCAACCTCCAATTCATGCAGAGGTTTAACCCAGACCTGCTAATGGCATGTGTGGTCCACCTAAGTTGACTGGCCTGATTTTATCCTACATGACATCCAGGTTGGGACTCATCCACCACATTTTCAATCTGAACAGTTTTCTCTTAAAATACACGGTTAGGATTAGATGATATGCATGGTTAGAACTACATTAAAGTGTCCCTTGCTTAAGAAGTATATATGCATGCAAAGACTTCAGTAATAGTTGTATTGGCATTAATAAGTAAATAAAAATGATTTCATTGGCTTAGCAAGTGTTGCCTCTTTTTCTTTCTTCTTCTTCTTTTTGTATGGGTTGCCTACGTTAGAAGGAAGAAGAGCAGGGAAACATTGTAATTAGTAGCATGACAGGTGGTTTGATTTTCAAGAAGAAGGCATGTACCTGCATCCAAATAAAAAATTCTCCTTTTTTTAGATTTGATTGCGTCAAGCTTTACATATCAAATTCTCTCACCTTCTCCGATTTGGTTCTGTCAACTTTACAGTGAAGTCTCAACAGATGAATGGTTTGGATCATGGACCATTATGCGACATATCCGATTTGAATGTAGCATACTAGATTGTGATGAGATTACAATCTAATTAGAATAAATGAAATTACCTCCATATCCCAATTACACCGGACTGTGATGATGGCTAATATCAACGTTTGGATGAGAGTCCCACCGATCATGCCACTTCATATACCCTGAAATATTCCATGTCAGAAAACTCATACATACACCAATGCTCTGTGTACAGTCCCAAAAAATCTAATTAGAATTTAAGCAAGCATGGCAGAAAAAAAGATTTCGAGCTTACCTTGACTCCAAAATTGAATAAGATTGCCAGCTGCATGTGTGGGCTACCACGAGTGGATGGCCTGATTTTTTCAGTCCATCTACAAGGAAAGGAGTGATCCATATCACTGATTCATTGAGTTCCAACGTTGGTGGACCATGGTTGAAAAGTCTCCTTGATAGAACATCTTAACCTTTCAATTTGTAGCCTGAAATTTGATAATTAGTAACAGGAATCCAGCAAAAGTGAACTGAAATGAGGCTAATCATCTTGATCACTGAACTATGAAATGTAAGTGTACGGACTGAAACCCAAGTATACAATGCATATTGTTGGCCCATGATCTTATGACCTGGAAATAATCATTGGAATTTTCCTTCGAAATACAAAGAAGACATTTTTTTAATCAATTTAAATGTAGTGAGATCCGTTTATTGAATTGTAGCAGTGAATTCCTTTAATGTGATCATTCCCAAGTCTCCAAATGAGGTATCATACAATGACATGCTCCAAATATCTACACTTTGATCAGCTTTGCAGTTTTGTACAAGTGGGACCCAAGGTTCACATGTCCAACTGGTTGAGAATGGGTCACATTGGTTTCTAATGCAAGAAGATTCTCTTGAGCAGGAAAATGCTATGACTTCCAATGGCGGTCTGAAGTTGATATAATTAAAAAAAAACAATAAAAAATGAAATTTAAAAAATTGAAGTTGATATAAAAATGAGCTGCTATTAAACTCTAGGATTTATAAAAATGAGGTCATTTGGTACCTGAACATCTTGAATTTCACCCTCAGGAAACCTTTAAGCTGCAAAATTTAGAATTGAGGCTCAGTTTTTAGAACAACTAAAAAGCATAGGAGATTTCGGATATGTTAAACTCATACCTAACAGAGAAGGCAACAACTTGCTTTTCCTCCTGAGACCCTTTCAACTGACCATTAACTTGGACATACATCCCATTACTAACAATAGGGGGCAAAGGTAAATATATACTATCTCAAATTAAGGCTCAGCTTTGATGTCAATATATGACAAACATTTCTCATTTTGATAATTAGAATGAAAGATAAAGAGCAATTGTATAAATGGAAATCAACCAATCATGAAACACTAATAGCCAAAGTGAATCTTATCATTGTCTAATCAAATTCAATGGTGTGCAAAAAGGTTCTTAAACACATCAAATTTCATTTTATGATCCTTGGCCAACAAATTAAATCAGATAAATGTGCATCCAATATCCTCTTGTGAAAGTTCAACAGAAGTCAAATCTACTTTTTTTCTATGTAAAATAACTCAGGCCGTGCAATTTTTTGCACAACAAAAATACAATTCAGGTTGTACAATTTTCTGCACAAATATAGCTATCGGATTAAATCTAAATCTTTGTACAATGGGAAGTACAGAAACAAATCTAAATTTCTGCACACAGAAAGTAAAGTTCAGATTGCACTTGGTGTACATGAGAAACTACAAAAGCAAACTTCAAAGCTGCATGCACAATTAAGGTTTATATTGTGCAGTTGTTGGAAGTAAATCCGAAATCTTGCTCGCACGAATAAAGTTCAGATTACACATAGATCAGATTGCACAAAACTCCGATTACACAGAGTTTAGATTTGCACAGAGTTCATCTTGTATGAGTTCGAATTGCACAAAAATCAGATTGTACAGAATTCAGATTGCACAAAAATTGGATTGCACAAAAATCAGATTGTGCAGTTGCTGCACATGAGCAATCGTAGAAACCAAAACTGAATATCTGCACAAGCGAACCAAGTTCGGATTGTGGAGTTCTAGCATCAATATAATAATTTTCAAAAATCAGATTGTGCAGAATTCAGATTGCAGTGAAATTGGTTTGCACAAAAATCATATTGTGCAGTTGCTGCACATGAGCAATGGTAGAAACCAAAACTGAAAATCTGCACAAGCGAACCAAGTTTGGATTGTGGAGTTCTATCATCAATATAATAATTTTTAAAAATCAGATTGTGCAGAATTTAGATTGCACAAAAGTTGGTTTGCAGATTGCACAGAAATTTGTTTGCACAAAAATCAGATTGTGCAAAAATCAGATTTTAGACCCTTGTGGCGGACCCTACAAATACCCATTTGGTTAACCACCACTGAGGTTTTGTAGCCCTCATAAGTGAGAGTATAAATGACCTCCTACACCCCCAAAGTGGGTCCCATGTGATCGGTGAACAACGCCCAAAATGGGGCCAGCAATAGTTGTGCAGAAACTGTGCAGAAATTCCAAGTACCCATATTGGGCCTTGCACCATAAATTCTAGGCACACTTTCAGCAGGCCCCACCTTAGGGGTTTTGATGCCCATACATAGGGCTATCAAAATGTCACATCCTCTCGCCCAAAGTGGACCCCATGTGATCGTGAATCAGACCCAAAAATGGGCCCGGCCAATTTCTGCACAACATGAAAACTGAAAATCTGTTCTAACTAATTGGGGTCAGCTTCATGAATCCCTTTCCACCATCCTAACTAATTGGGAACATCAATCATGGTAAGCCTTATACCAACTAATTGGGGACAGCTTCATGAATCCTTTCCCACCATCCCAACAATCATGGTATTCAAAGAGATAACATCTGGTTGGGACATTTCACCAAACACACGGTGGGCATCCTGGACGTATCTGCATTTGCAGTACATGTTGGCCAAGCTGTTGGAAGGAAGAGAGCAGTTTCGAGTATGGTCTTGAGTATTCGAGAATGTATAGAATGAATAGGGTTTTTTTCACATGATCTTCCTTTAAGTTTCTCAGTAATGAGATTCTAGCTCTGAGTACCATATTGGGCAACAAGCTCTTTGAGCTCGGCATCTTCAGCAGGCCTCCAACGGCCTCTAGCAGAGAGCTTGGAGTACTGCCGCCTACCTACAAAGCACACCTATCATCAGAAACTTAAGGCAAAAGAAAAAAGAAAAGGAAAAAGAAAAGAGGAGAAGGAAACGACTACATACCTCGCTGGTGGATAGAGATTGTTGGTAGAGAGTCGATGAAGACAAATCGCCGGTAGAGAGCCGTTGTCAAAAGGATCAACAAAGGAGATCTATTGCCGTTTGGGTGGTGAGAGAGAGAGAGAGAGAGAGAGAGAGAGAGAGAGAGAGAGAGATGAAGGCAGGGCTGGAATTTGGGGTTTCAGGCGGGGTTGGGATTTGGGGATTTTATTTCTGGCGGGAGTAGGGACGCGGATTAGCTACTGGCAGGTTGGAGTAGCGATTTTAGCTACTGAAGTGATGTCATCATGTTTTGTGGGCTTCAGCATGATGTATGTGTTGTATCCAAACCGTCCATTCGTTGGGAGAAATCATTTCAAGGCATGAATCAAAGAACGAGGCAGATCCAAACCTTAAGTGGACCCCACCACAGAAAACAGTGGGGAAGTGACATCCGCCGTTGAAAACTTCTTAGGGACCGATTAAGTTTTCGATCAAGCTGATATTTGTGTTTTACCTTCCTCCATGTCCGTGTGAACATATAAACAGGTTGGATCTCGAATAAACATCATGGTGGGCCTAGGAAGTTTTCAATGGTGGATGTCACTGTCCCCACTGTTTTATGTGGTGAGGTCCACTTGAGATTTGGATCTGCCTCATTCTTTGAGTCATACCCTAAAATGGTCTCTCCAAATGGATGGACGGTGTGAATACAACACATACATCATGCTGAGGCCCACAGAACATGGTGACGTCACTTTAGTAGCGAGATTCGCTACTCAACCTGTCAGTATTTAATCTACGTCCCGGGAGTAGGGTTTTCAGCGATTTGGGTAGGGACATACTGCCACTATCCAGGGGCTAGTGGTCGGTGCTCTATGGGCCCCACCAAGATATATGTATTTTATCCATGCCGCCCAGCCATTTTTACAGATCATTTTAGTACTTCATCCATAAAACGAGGCAGTTCTAAATCTCAGGTGGACCACAACAAGGTCAAACAGTAGTGATTTAAATGTCTACCATTAAAAACCATGTCCTAGGGCCCACTGTAATGTTTACTTCACATCCAACCTATTAATTAGGTCACACTTCACATCCAATATTTTGTGGGCCCCACCATGATGCATGTGTTGTATCCACACCGTCCATCCATTTGGAGAGATCATTTTATGGCATGTGCCAAAGAATGAGTCAGATCCAAATTAGGAGTGGACCCCACCACAAAAATTGGTGAAGATTGAACGCCTACCATTAAAAACTTCCAAGGGCCATAGAAGTCTTCAGCCAAGCTGATATTTGTGTTTTCCCTTCGTTAATGTTTGTGTTAACTTATGAACAAATTGGATCTCAAATTAACAATCATGGTGGACCCTAAGAAGGTTTCAGTGGTGGGCGTCACTCTCCCCATTGTTTCCTGTGGTGGGTTCACTCGTGCTTTAGATCTACCTCATTCTTTGGTGCATGCTCCAAATTGATCTCCCCAAATGGATGGACGGTGTGGCTACACCACATACATCATGGTGGGGCCCACAAACACCGTTTCCTATCATGTGGTCCACCTGAGATTTGGATCTACCTAATTTTTTGGACCACATCCTAAAATGGGCTAGAAAAATGGATAAACCACATGGATAAACATCAAATCATTAAGGTGGTCGCAAGGTAAGGGATTAGGAAGGTGCATCATTGGCTCAAATCGAGCGATCATCAGTAATGCAGACTATTCAATCATCGATCGAGAACTTAATGAAACGATTTACATTGGTTTGTATAGTTCAATCGTTGATTAATTGGATGTTGCTCAGATGGTCGACAATACTTTGCATTGTCTGATCATTGATTAAGAGGTCAATCGGGTAACCATCAGTGATGTGCACTATTCGATCGTCGATCGGGGACTTGTTGAAATGATCTACGATGGTTTTCATCGTTCAATAGAAGATTGGATGTTGATTGGATGGTTAACAATACTTTATGTCGTCCGATCGTTGGTTAGGAGGTCGATCGGGCGATCGTCAGTGATGTACACCATTCGATCGTCGATTGGGGACTTGATGACACGACCTATGGTGGTCTATACCGTTCGATCGTTGATTAGAGGTTGATCAAATGGCTGACATCACTTTGTGTCGTCCGATGATTGATTGGGAGGTCGATCGAGTGATCATTGGTAATGCACATTGTTCGGTTGTCAATGGAGAACTTAATGAAATGATCTATGTTGGTTCGTACCATTCGATCGTTGAGCGGAGGTTGATCGAATGGTCGACAACACTTTGTGTCGTCTCATCATTGATTGAGAGGTCGATTGGGCAATTGTCAGTGATGTGCATTGTTCAATCGTCGATCGGGGTCTTGATGAAGCGATGTACGATGCTTTTTACCATTCGCTGGAGGATTGGAGGTTGATCGGATGGTCGATAGCACTTTTTGTCGTTCGATCGTTGATTGGGAGGTCGATCGGGGTGATCGTCGTTGATGTGCACCATTCGATCATCGATCGAGGACTTGATGACATGATATATGGCGGTTTATATTATTCGATCGTTGATTGGAGATTGATTGTATGACACATTTCTTGGATTTTCATGAGGTCAGTGAGTCGCAGTGCAATTTTGAACAAAACATTTGGCTCAATTTAGAATTCTGATCTAGTTACTTTATTCTACTCATTAATATCTTTGATTTGATTGGTCACTCACCTCGATTGGATTTCGAATGAGAAAGATATTGGGTGGACAAAATTGATCATCAACAATATGATGGGTCATATCTTGCAATCCAACAGTTAGATTTGAGTAAAATTTAGTCTAAACATCTGAAGTCATTTACTCTTCAATGTTGACAGATCAGATTGTCCAAAATCTGTCTAGATCTAGACAAATTGATCATGCTCATTTAAATAGTGTTTTGGATGGATCTAATTTGTTTCATGTCAGATTGGGCTGAATTTCTCAATTTTTTTCAATCTCAAAAAAATAATTTTAAATATTTTTTTTCAAACATTTCAATTTTTTTAAAAAGCTTAATTTTTTTTTTAAATCTCAGTCTTTTTTAAAATCCCAATTGTTTTTTTTTTTTTTCCGAACTTTTGAACTTTTTCAAACTTATCATAAAACGTTTTTTTTCAAAATAATCAATTTTATTCAAACATATCAATTTTTTCAAGATGTAATTTTTTTAAATGTTTTTTTTTTCCAAATTTCAATTGTTTTTTTCAAAATCTATTTTTTTTCAAACATTACAAAAAAAAATTCCAAACTTTTAAACTTTTTCTTTTCTCACAATCACAATTTTTTAAAATATTTAACACCATTATTGCAATTATAGGAAATTTTGGGCTCATACCATAAAATAATTTGAAAAAATGTATGGATGGTGTGGATAAAACACATACATCATGGTAGGGCCCATAAAGCACCGATCAGTACTAACTAGTAGCTAGTCAGGGTCACTAGCCAATCCATACACTCTACTTTAACCGTGTGAGTACCAAGTTGAAATATTTTATGTATATTATATATCCCGTTCATCTATTCTTAAATATCATTTTATGATGCCATACCAAATCTCAAGGCTTAAAATCTAAATCTCAACAACTAAATTAGAGTTTAGGGTCCAATGACTGCACATTTCTTAGATTTTCATGAGGTCAGCAAGTCCCAATGCAATTTTGAACAAAACATTTGGATCAATTTAGAATTTTCATCCAGTAATTACTTTATTCTACTCATCAATATCTTCAATTTGACTAGTCACTACTCACCTTGATCGGATTTCGAATGAGAAAGATATTAGGCGGACAAAATTGATCAACAATATGATGGGTCATATCTTGCAATCCAACAGTTAGATTTGACTAAAATTTAATCTAAACGTCTGAAGTCATTTACTATTCAATCTTGACCGATCAGATTGTCCAAAATCTGTCTAGATCTAGACAAACTAATCGTGCCCATTTAAAGAGTGTTTTGGACGGATCTAATTTGTTTCATGTCAGATTGGGCTGAATTTTGTTCTATAACCTATTCAGCATGTTCCAAATATATTTGACCGTTCAGATCAACTTTACGATTACCTGATTATAGAATTTAATCAATCTCATCATTATAAGTTATTCTTGTAATTACACATCATTATACTTAGGCCCTCATTTTTTGTAGAAGTGAATTAACTTGTGGGTATGCATAAACCAATATGATAAACTCAATGACTGTAATTTTTTACTTTCAACCATTCAATAAATGTCCACTAGTAAATTTTGTTCACTCATTTCAAATTTCTTAATTTTTTTCAATCTCAAAAAAATATTTTTAAATATTTTTTTTCAAACATTTCAATTTTGTTAAAAAGCTCAATTTTTTTTTTTCAAAATCTCAGTCTTTTTTAAAATCCAAATTGTTTTTTTTTTCCAAACTTTTAAACTTTTTCAAACTTATCATAAAACATTTTTTTTCAAATTTATCAATTCTATTCAAACATATCAATTTTTTCAAGATGTAATTTTTTAAAATGTTTTTTTTTTTAAATTTCAATTGTTTTTTTCAAAATCTATTTTTTTTTCCCAAACATTGCCAAATAATTTCCAAACTTTTAAACTTTTTCTTTTCTTGAAATCAAAATTTTTTAAAATATTTAATTTTCTTATTTAAAATATTAATTTTTCTGTCAAAACCCCAGTGATTTTTTAAATCTCAATTTTTCTCAAATATCGCCCATTTTCTTTTTTGAAAATCCTAGTTTTCTTTATAAAACGTTAGCTAATTTTTTTTTAAATCATAATTTTTTTCAATGTTGGATTTTCAAGAATTCGACGGTTCTAGGCCGTCGACGCTTTAAAGGCGCTATAATTGACGGCTTTAGACCGTCGATTTTTTTCGCGCGTAAACGAAAATTTTCGCGCGTAAACGAATTTTTTCGCGCACTAATTTCCGGCTGTGCTAATTCGACGGTCCTTAACCGTCGAATTTAATGCCCTAAATTCGACGTCTTTGGACCGTCAAATTTTTTCGCATGTTAAATTCGACTGAGATAATTCGACTGTCAGTACCAGTCGAATTTTAGGTCGTAAATTCGACGATTCTGGACCGTCGAATTTTTTCACACGTTAATTCGACTGAGCTAATTCGACTGTCACTAACAGTCGAATTTAAGGTCCTAAATTCGACGTCTTTGGACCGTCGAATTTTGTCTAGCGTTAATTTCGACTGAGCTAATTCGACTGTCACTAACAGTCGAATTTCAGGTCCTTAATTCGACGGGTCTGGACCGTCGAATTTTTTCGCGTGTTATATTCGACGGTCATGGACCGTCGAATGACGGAGTCGAATTTAGCGCTTTTTCACGTAGTGTCGGAGGAGACGTGAGCATCGTTCAAGGTTTTGGTAAACATTTCTCGGTGTATGCGAGATGTGCAGAGTAGCTCCCATACTAAGATTTGAGCAGGGATTGACTTGAGCAGAGTTGCCACATCGTATGCGGCTTCATTTTTGTTGCCGAGGCCTGAGAGAGCGCCTTTGGGATCTCCTCTATTCTGATTATCTCTTCGGATGCAACGCCCATTGGGATTCATGTTCCCCACTTCCGCACATTTTGGATAGTGCCATGGAACCTCTTTATAGTTTTCCTCCCTTTTGCCTTCTAGGACCACCGGTTCTTGCAACGGTGCTGGTGTGGGTACCAGATCTTCCTCGTATGGAGCTTTTGCCTTGAGGACTACATTGTTGCCTGTGCTGAAGGGGTAATATCGAGGCTTGTCTTCATAGATCACATAAGGTCGCGGTCCTGGCTTGACCGTTCCTGGAGCAGGAGGCTCCCATGGAATGAATACTGGTCCTCTTGATATGGCATGAGGTTTCTCTGTTCGTCCCAGCTGCCGTAGTGTGATTGACACACTCCCGGAATTTGCCCCTTGCAATATGACTGGCTCGATTGGAGGAGCTCCTTCCAAAACAATGGGTTCTTGCTGCTGATGAGTATAATCCTTCCCTTGCGGATTGCATTGTTCTGGAGTTGCCCCTTGCAAGATGACAGGTTCGTATGTGGGCTCAATGTATGATTGTGCCCCTTCCAGGACGACTGGTTCCCAACATGAGGGGCCGTAAGATGCCCCTTGCATAACTGGCACATCGTATGAAAGTGCTCCTTCGAGTACTACTCGCTCGAGGATTGGAGGAGAAAAGGGACTTGCCCCTTGCATGATCGGAGGAGGTTTTGTCGGCTCATAAGTGTAGGCATGAATGGATTGGATGGGGGAGAAGAAGCGATCGAGGCGTTCTTCTTCTTCTATGCTGTTGACAGTGGGGCCTCGCGATGAACTGGGATCCGTCGGATGTTGAGGTAGAGGATTCTGAAGAATATTGGTGGAAGCTGCTGCAGGAGTCCCAAGGACCGAGATGACGATCTTGCGGTCATCAATCAGATCTTATATAGCATTCTTCAGAATATAGCATCGATCAGTGGTGTGGCCACGCCCTTGATGATAGGCACAATACTCATTTTCTCGCTAGTTCGGTGGCAGAGGATGAGGTGGAGGCCGAGGTGCCATTAGAGTAAGTAACTGCTTCTGCACCAGCATAGCCATGACTTGACTGAGTGACTGAGAGAGGGGAGTAAATTTTCTGAACTCCCTGTAGTTTTGCCTATTTTGATATGAGTATTGACCGTTTCCTCTGAACTGCTGCTGTTGTCGAGGTGGTTGTGGCTGAGGATTCGGTTGTGGCTGATACCGCTGAGGCTGATGCTGAACTTGATTCTGCTGGTACTGTTGACGTCCCTGTGGGGGAGCATGTTGATTTCCTTGAGCAGTGGTGTTGATGTTGTTTACCTCTGTTGGGCGGGGAGGAGAACCACTGCGGTTTCCATTCCCGTGCCCGATAGGTCTTCCTTCCACTCTGTTCCTTTTGATTGGAGTGGCTTGATGAGGCCATGGGGAGATTGTCCCGGCACGGATTCCTGCTTCGACTTGCTCTCCAGCACGGATCAATTGTGAGAAATTCGCATATGGATGCGAGATGAGATATCCGGATATGCCTGGATATGTTGAATGAACAATCATGGAGATTTGTTCTTCGTCGTCGATGGGTGTCCGCATTCTGGCTGCCATAGCTCGCCAACGTCCTACGTAGGCGGATAGTGTTTCATCACTCCTTTGCCTGAGAGCCGCAAGGTCGGCTCTTCTGGGTGCCATGTTGAGATTGTACCGAATCTGTCGATGAAAGCCTGGGAAAGTTGTTCCCATGTCCTGATGCGGTGGCAGTCCAATGAAGTGTACCAATCTAGGGCATCGCCCTTCAGAGACTTTTGGAACAAACGTATGAGGGCCCCTTCATTTCCTGAGATTGCACTCAGTTCTCCACAGAAGGCCTTGAGATGTGCTGTGGGACAACCGCTGCCGTCGTATCTTTTGAATTTTGGAACCTCAAAGTTTTGAGGTACTTGAGCATCTGGGAAAGGACACAAGTCTCTGAACTTGGTCGAAGGTAGATCGATTCCTTGTTGTCGCTGAAGCTGATTTTGCAAGATCTGGAACTGCTCCGGCAACTCGTCTAATCCTGAGTGATCTGTTCGAGCGACTGGTGCCTCCTGGAGTAAGGCACGTTCTTCTTCGGCATAGTGGTCGATGTCTTCGACCCTATGGGCTTGCTGAAAAGCAACCGTGGGTTACTGAAATTGATTTGATGACTGAACTAGATTCTGATGAACTTGTGCTTGAAATGACTGTAGCTGAACTGGAGACTGTACTGAAGGTTGAACTGGAACTTGCTGGAAATTAACTGAAGATTGCTAAATTGAAGATTACTAGAAATTAACTGGATTTTACTGAATTGAAGATTGCTAGAAATTAACTGGAATCCCATCGGCGGGGATGTGTTGGAATTGAAAAGTGCTCCTGTTTGCAGGAGGCTGAGATGCTGGGAAGTGACCCCCTTGTTGGGTATTCGCCACTGTCCGCTGGCTGATGTGGGCTTGACACTGACCCCCATTGTGGGCATTCGCCAGTGCTGTCCCTGTTGCTGGAAATTGAATTGAAATCCCATCGGCGGGGATGTTCTGAAATTGAAAAGGCGTCCCATCGGCGGGGACATGCTGAGATCTACTGAGACTGTTGTTTGCAAGATTGACTGGAAGCTGACTGGAAGTCCCTGCGACGGGAGCGCTCTGAGATGGCCCTGTCGTTGCATGAAGGTACTGAGGAAGATGCCCCGTAACGAAGGGCTGAGATGGCTGCTGTCGGTAGTCTTGGGCAGACTCCAATGGTTGCGCTTGATTTGAACTGGAGGCCGGAAGGAACCGGCATGGCTGCTGAGATTGCTGAACTGGGCCAACCTGATTGTTGGCTGCTGCGGTGGCTTGTGCTTGCATGAATTGCAAGAGCATTTCTTGCATTGCTCTCACTCCTTGTGCCAATTCATATATGATTGGCGTATTATCAATGGGCTGTTGCGCTGGAGGTTGCGCTTCGGTCATCTCAAGAGCAGGGAAGAGATGCGTTTCTTCTTCGTGGTCGGACATGGCTTGCTGAGCCCGAGTGCGGATTATGCTGCGGAGGGGAAGTTGTCTCCGAACACGTTGAGCCCGAGGAGGTGCAATGGTGAGGATTATACACTTACTCTTTTTGGGTTTTGGGATTTTTAATATTTTTTTGGTTTTGGGATTTTCTATTTATTTTTTTTGTTTGGGTTTGGGTAGAATGCTATGCAGATGAGATTGTATGAGGATTAGTGACTTTCAAGTACGGGAAGGATTCTGTTTTTCAAGTCGGATCACGACTAGTGGGACTAGCTCATCCCCAGTGGAGTCGCCATTCTGTGGACCCTCGCCGTTTCCGCGCTCTCACACGACGTTCTCGTCCCTTCCCCTTTCGGGAAAAGAAGGAGAAGAGGATGCGTGAGTGTGAAATCGTCGTTTGTGCCACTGGCTTGCCTCGTTCTCGAGGGCTTTGTTTGGTGGTCGCGTTAAGCTGGATGTGTTTAAATGAGTTTATATAAGATCAGAGTCGCCACTAGCCAATTACTTCGAATCTACAGTCGGCTAGACCCCGTAGAAACGTTAAAGGAGGGGATCCGAAGATTCCTTTCTCTAAAATGACTCCTTTTGATCTGCGGCCAGAGATTCAAGGTAAGGGATCACGGTTACAGGGTGGGAAGAGGTTAAGCACCCCACGCACTGCCCGTACCGAAGTACGGTCTCTACTTCACAGAATCGATCGAATACTTGAAAGTCTAGTTTAATCCTCGTATATTCTCATGGATGACATGATGCATGAATGCGGGTCTGAACAGTAAGAGTTTCTGATGGGCAGGTTCCAACAACGGGCAAGCCCAGAGCGTACGCTTGAACTGACAGGTGCTTAATGTAAGACGTATGCAGTGTGCTTGAATGATCAAGGTGTTTTATGGTGAAGCATGAATGCAAGTCTGAACAGTAAGAGTTTCTGATGGGCAGGTTCCAACAACGGGCAAGCCCAGAGCATATGCTCAAACTGACAGGTGCTTAATTTAAGACATATGCAGTGTGCTTGAAGAATCAAGGTGCTTGCAGTGAAGCAGGGGGGTTGGAAGAAAAGTAAATGTTGCACTTATGCTAGATGCAAATGAGATGATGCTGGAAAAGAGTAGCTGGGTGGACGGAGGTGTCGCAAGGATTGGCTTCGAGTGGCTGGATCAAGACTTGGATGGCTTGGGAGGCTTGGACCAGTGGTCAGGCTGGGCTGGACTAGGGCTAGACTCTCCTCACTCGGGCTCTCCTTGGTGGAAAAATGGGCTAAGGGGTGGAGAAGGGCTCAGACGGACGATCGCTGGACTGGGCAGATTGGTGTGTTGAAATGAGAAGGGGAGGGGGGTATTTATAGCAGCGAGCAGTGGCAGAGCTCGTAATTATTTTTGGGCGGCCTGCTATGGGCCGCCCATACGGCCGTTCCTCGATTTCCAACGAGGTACGGTCGCACCCTCGGGGCTGCTGTTTGACTCGCTGGGTCGACTCAGTGAGTTGACTCAGTGGGTCGACTCGGTGATTTGACTCGACGGGTTGACTCGGTGTTTTGACTCGACGGGTTGACTCAGCGGGTTGACTCAGCGGGTTGACTCAGTGAGTTTGACTTTTTTAGGATTTTTTGACTGGCTTTTCTTATGGGGGGTTTTTCAGGCTGATATTTAGGACTGGGTTGACTGGGTTCAGGCTTGAACTGGGCTATGGAATGGGGCTTACAAGGGTGAGTTTGGCTGAGTTTGGACTTGGGATTTGGGGGTATGGTCCTCCATTCAACCAGCTATCTCCACCAACAGTGTAGCCGAAGGTGGGGTGTCTACAATTATGTAAATATTGTGTCAATAAATTTATACATAACATGAAAATGTTAATAATTACTACGTTGTAGATGCCAGATATGCACACACGCCTGAATTAATGGCACCTTACAGAGGTGTTCGATACCATATTCAAGAATATTTGATGAAAAGGAATACATCTAATCTTTGCTCCTAAATGTGCATATTCTAACCCCATTTCATCACTAACTATGCATGATTTCCATGTTTAAATACTTATCTAATGCATTTGTTTTGCGATTGTAGGATGAGAGAGAGACTTCACCAAATAAAAGATTAAAGAACACTTCACGGGATCATTGAAGATAAAAGGAAAGAAGAATGAAGATTGGAACGAAGAAGCAAGGAGATAATGGATCAAAAGGTAGCAAAAAATCCAGTTTTTATGGGGTCCGACCGGTCCTGATCGATCAGCGAGGTGCTAGACCGGTCTTCAGACTGGTCAGCCATCCTTGCTGCACATGCAAAGCACATTGGACCAACCATCAAATGGGTCCGACCGGTCAAGGCCAGTCGTCAGACTGGTCAACCATCCTTGCTGCCCATGCAAAGGACGCTGGACCAACCATCAGACGGGTCTGACTGGTCAAGACCGGTCGGCCATGTAGACAGATTGAAGGCGTGTTCGCTGGATAAGTGCACAGATCAGTCCGATCGGTAGTGACCAGTCGGCCAAGGCAAAAATAACAATTTTCAATTTTAAACTTCAGGATTCCTCTGCGCATTGCGTAACCTTTGCGCGTTTTCTCGAAGTTTCTGCATTAGTGGGGTTCAAAACCTATAAAAGGATACCTTCACTTCGTTCCTAACCAGCCCTAGAAGGGTTCTAAAGCATTGGGAGGTAGAGAAGGAAGGATTCGGAATTCTACAACTTCCTTTACTTAGTTTCTTTTTAGTTTTTCATGTTTAAAGTAGATTTTCTATTTTCTTCTAGCATGGTAGGCTAGACCTCTTAGCTAGGGTTCAGAGGTGAAGCTTGTAGTTATTCTAGATGTTTAAATTCATTTTTAAGGTTTCATGAATTGATTTTAATGTTGAACAATGGTTTGTTTAAGTTTAATTGAAGTTTTAAGATAGTTTTTCTTAAACTTATGATGACTCATGGATTGTGGAGATGTTGTACTTCGATCCTAGAGAGAAGTTAAGAAAAGAAGAGAGAATTCTTTTTCTTTCTTTTTTCTATATTTGCATGCCCCATTGGGTCCAGGATTTAAAAAATCGATTAATAAGTGAAGGGGGAATTGATAAGGAATCACGGGCTAAGAAATATTTAAAATTTTCTATTTTTTTGAAAGTATGGCTGAAAATCAACCCGATCCAAGGGCCACTAAAAATTTGGGCCGAAATCAAATGGAGATGGGAGAGAACGAAGTTAAGAATGTTCCTCGACCAAGGACTCTATGTGATTACTTGCAACCTGCAAATGCGAGTACTCCCTGTTAATGTCAGATTTTGTAACGAGATCCTTCGGCTTTTCTCCTTCGCTCCAGGAGAGATTTCTACCACCAGATCTGAAATAAGACAGCGCATAAGGGTGGCTGGGGACCAGCCGTTAGCCCTCCGACGCTTAAGTTAGGCCACAGAAGAGAAGACAAGCAAAACGGGACCCAGCTTGAATGATTGGTACCTACCTTCTTCTTAATGGAGTCACCCCTTTATATAGATCTGAAGCAACCCAATTTGTTACGTGAGATGTCGAAATCCCGTTGATATCGCATACGATACTGAGAATCCGCTGATTTCGTGGGATAAGATCCTATCTTTTTAGTCAGATCCAAGCCAATGATATCTTCCAACAATCACGCCCCTAGATGGCAATCCCTTAAAATCCGGATGGATCCGGCCAGAAGCCATAGTTAGAGTCATGGCCTCCGAAAAGGAAGGAGACGCCCGCAGCTGGGAGTCATGACCTCCGAAAAGGAAGGAGACGCCCGCAATAAAGCTGCTCGCAGGTTAAAATGTGGTCGCGAGTCCACGTACATACTTTGGGTATAATATCTTTCAACGACTTGTGAGAAGGTCTACTCGCGAATCTAGTTTTCCGTATTTTGACTATCCATGACTCCTGACCAGATGATCTCGAGAGTCGAATGGGCGTTCCGCACTTGTCCAATATTCGACTCTCGATCAGATGATCTCGAGAGTCGAATGGGCGTTCCGCACTTGTCCAATATTCGACTCTCGATCAGATGATCTCGAGAGTCGAATGGACATTTCCACGTGAAATCTTATCTCCACCATTTTGCCTATAACAGATGCCCCCCAAGTCCTTACCGTCTAAGGATTCTTAAGGAAAGGACTTAGCTCACTTTCACACGAAACCGCTCGCTACCTTCATCGAGAATGACACCCCTCATGATGGGCTGAAATTAATGAGCGCCAGCTTTTCGCAGCCTTTTCGCTGATGGGAAATGAAGGGGCGCTCGCCACGTGCTTGAGGAGTTAATGGGCGTGCCTGCTCGAGCGTTGTGTCCAACGAGGGACTGCCACGTGCCATCAGATACGGCGGAATGATTGCCTATAAATATACGGAGTCCGCCATTTCTTTGAGTTTCTACAGAATTTTTTCGAAAGAAACCTGCAACCTTTCCTTTCCATTCTTCTTCCGGTGCTCAATCTCTCTTTCTTGGTATTACTTCCTTTTTCTTCTTTTTTATTTTCATCTCCCCATGGCTGGGAACTCTGACGAGACCACTGTCCCCCTTGGCGATGCCACTCCGGAGTCTTCTGCCTCCAGCAGTGCAAGGGTTTCGGCGGGGAGATACACAGCAGCCGGGTATCCTTCCGTTTTATCGGAGGACCGGCTGGCTGAGCTCCGGGAGAGATACCAAATCCCTGCCTCTGTAACTCTCCGCTTGCCCGGAGGTGGAGAAACACCCGACTCCCCCCCCCCCCCCAGGATGCGTAGCATTTTACGAGTACCAGCTCATCTTGGGGGTACGCCTTCCCCTCCATCCCTTTGTTCGCGATGTATTACGATGTTACAAGATTGCCCCTGGGCAACTTATTGTGAACGGGTGGAGGGTGGTGTTGGGCTCCTTTGCCCTTTGGGCTCAGGCTGGCAACGGGGAACTCACAGCGGAGGAGTTCCTCCGTATGTTCCGCCTGAAGAAAGCTCCATCCAGCGAAGGCTGGTATTATTTATGCTACTGGCACCGGGATAACTTCGTGTTGGGTAAGCCCTCCTCGAACTATCCCGGCTGGAGGAAGCGGTGGTTCTATGCTTCCGGGAGCTGGGAGTCTGCCTCCTCCAGGGGTCCAGGAGTGACCCGGTTTTTCTGTGAAGGTAGACAATCCCGTATTGTGCAGTTTCCTTAAAATAAATTTTTAGGGTTTTGTTTTGACCATGATTTGTGCTCGCAGGTATCCCAGCTTTGCGGAAACCGAATTTGAAGGGCGGGATCAACGAGAAGATCGTCCGAGTATACAAGGTGCCTGTCGGAGATAGGCATATCGAGGCTTGCTTATCGCCTCAGCGACTTGCAGCAGCAGGCCTCATATCCAGAAGAGAAGTCGAAATGACGAAGGCTGGAGAGAAGAGAGGCCTACTGCCCCGTCTAAAGGGCACAGGTTCCAAAAGGCAGAAGAGGACCCCTGCCGAACCATCTCAACCTTCCATCCGCGCGGGCAGCGATCAGCCTGCCCTTCCCGCGAGTGTGGCGGGGGCCCCAGCTGAGCCTACTGTCCCCTCACTGGTGGTCGCACCTGGGCCACCAGTGATCAACATTGCAGACAATTCCCCAGATGGGGTGGGGTCCAGCTGCCCCCCAGCTGAAGAGGCTCGAGAGCAGGTAGAGCCTCAAGGGTCAACTGCTCGGGAACTGGTCCCAGCTGCCGAGCAGGGACCTGCTCGAGAGTCCATGCCTCCGCCCCGCGAGCAGACCGGTTTGGTCGTTGCCCAACCGTCTGGGAGCGGGACGTACTCGATTCCACGCCACCTCCACCCTGTGTGCAAGTTCTTGTTCGAGAACGTTCCACCTCACGCCTTCGGCTCTCTTCCCGAGCCAAGCCCTGAGAACCTTATCCTTGAAGCGGGGATGAGGATGGTTCAGGTGAGACTGTCAAAATCTGTTTCGACCTGTTGATACATTTCCAGAAATCTTATACTTTTCATCTCTGTGCAGGGTTTAGATCTGATTCTGCGAACGAGGCGTGATATCGTTGCCGCCCGTCGCACGATAGAGGAGGCCGAGGGGAAGAGGACTGCCTTGGAAAAGGCAGTTCAAGGAAGAGATCAACTGCTCAAGGCTCGTGAGGCAGTGATCTCGAAGAGATATGAGGAGAAAAAGATCCTCATTGAGAAGATCCAAGTCCTGACCGACAGGTATCAGGCCTTGGACTCAGACTACGCGAAGCTCACGGGTCTGAAGGAGAAGGCAGAGAGAGAGAGGGAGATCTTCCGGCAGGACAAGATCTCATTAGAGGAGCAATTCGCGGGAGCCAGGTCGCAGCTCAAGGAGGCCTACGACAACTTGACTAGGGAGCGCACCGCTCTTGCGCAGCTTAAGGACGACTCGATCCACTGGGACGAGGAGAGAGTCGCCCTTGTAAAAATGCTCTCGGAGGAAGGTACTCGGGCAGTTTCCGAGTTCCGGACTTCGCAGCTGTATGACGATGAACGATATGAGTCATACGATGCTGGTCGAGACTTTGCACTGAGAGTAGTGCAACGAATGATCCCATCCTTCGATATGGGGGAATTCGGTCGAGTCGCGACCATCATCGCTGCAGAAGAGCAAGCTGCTGCCGAGAACGAGGTGACCGAAGCCACGCAGGCTGGAGGGGCTCCTGAAATGGGCCCTGAAGTCGAGAGCGTGGCTCCTCCTAGCGATTGATTTCCTTTTATTTTCTTCTCTTGTATCTGCGATCATGTATATGTAATCATATGATTATCAATGAAAAGATATTTTTGGACGTATTGCTGTTTCGTTGCTGTTCTCCTTTCATCTTTCATTTTTGGCTTGTTAATCTTGAATGGATTCGTCAGAGATGTGACCCTTTAATTTGAGCATGAACTAAGCTGCTCGCGATTAGGATGTGACCCCTTAATTCGAGTATGAATTAAACTGCTCGCGATCAGGATGTGACCCCGTTCAATGCCTTAATTTGGGCACGAGCTGTGGTGCTCGCATTTTGGAGTGCGATTCCTCCTCACCAATCGCGAGTAACTAACTCATGAAAAAAAATGAATTAGACTCAATCCGGGGGTCGTGAGACCATGTCCGCGTTGAGATAGACTGATCTATCGATTGAGGTTTTGATTCTACCAAGGGCAGAAGGTTGGTCAAGAGATGGTATCCATTCTCTTCGGGGCTGTTCAGGTCCATGAGAATGGAGAAGCGACCAACTAGTAATGATTTCAGCCCTACCAAGGGTAGGCAATTGGCCAAGAGGATGTGTAAGCACTCTTCAGGGCTATTCGAGTCCATGAGAATGGAGAAGCGACCAAAAGATATTTCACTTTATTCATAAAATGTTATGATAAAACTACATCGACTCTAGGGGTAGTATCTTAGCAAATGCTCTACGTGCCAAGGGCGACGTACAGGCTTCCCTTGCATGTCTTCAAGATAATAAGTACCGGGTCGCACAACCCTAATAACCCGATATGGGCCTTCCCAATTCGGATCCAACGAACGAACAGGAACTCCAAGATTTCGCCTTAGAACCAAATCTCCGAACTGGAAGGATCTAGGTCGAACCTTTGCATTTCGATAACGAGCAATACGTTGTTGATATGCTGCCACTCGTACTTGGGAAGCATTTCTTCGCTCTTCCAAGAGATCGAGATGAAGTCGGATATTTTCCTGATTGCTCGCGGGATCATACTGTTCGATCCGATATGAGGGGACTTGAATTTCCACCGGTACCACTGCGTCAACACCAAATGCTAAGGAGAAAGGAGTTTCACCTGTTGATGTACAAGCCGTGGTTCTATAGGCCCATAATACCTCTGGCAGAAGTTCTGGCCACACCCCTTTACATTCACCTAGCTTGGTCTTTAAATGGTGCTTTATTATTTTATTTACTGCCTCGACCTGCCCATTCGCCTGAGGATGATATGGAGAAGTGCGGAGATTACGTATTTTCCATTTGTCGCAAAATTCATCAAAGGCTGCGTTGTCGAACTGCGTTCCGTTATCGATAATTATAGTATGAGGAAGCCCGAAACGACATATGATATTTCTCCATATAAACTTAGTCTGTTTTTCAGTAATCTTGGCTAACGGTTCTGCCTCGGCCCATTTGGTGAAATAATCAACCGCCACGATCGCGAACCTATTCTGTCCTTTTCCCATAGGTAAGGGCCCGACGATATCGATCCCCCATTGGGAAAAAGGCCAAGGGCTATCCACTGGGGTCATCCGCTCAGACGGTACACGAGGTATGGGTAGATATCGTTGACACTTGTCGCATTTTTTAGAAAATTCGATGGCGTCTGCTTTCATCGTGGGCCAATAATATCCTTGCCTCATCGCTTTATATGCCAGGGATCGCCCCCTGGGATGATTACCACATGCCCCCTGGTGTATCTCATCTAGAACACGATGTGCTTCTTCTGGATGAAGACACCTTAGATATGGCAAGGAGAAGCTTTTTCGCAACAATATTCCATCTTGTAAGGTGTACCTGGCAGCTCGAAGCCGAATTTGTCTCGCAGCTTTTTTGTCTTCTGGAAGGTATCCATCTCTGAGGTAAAGGATGATAGGATCCATCCAGCATGGAGACGATTGTGCCGATATTACTTGCTCGGGAGTCACTTGGTCGATACTCGAGTGTTGACGGTGCTCGATGGGGATCGAATGTGATAGTTCTGATTCTGGTGCAGAAGCGAGTTTTGCCAAGGAATCGGCCAGTTGATTCTGCTCGCGAGGGATATGGAATATTTTGTAAGTCTTCAGTTTGGCGAGCAGGATGAGAACACGAGACTTGTATAAGGCCATTCTTTCTTCTTTGGTTTCGAATTCGCCAAGAACTTGGTTGACAATGAGCTGGGAATCGCTATGAATTATCAAATTCTGGACTGCGAGGACAACGGCTAGCTCGAGGCCGACAATAAGGGCCTCATATTCTGCTTCATTATTGGAGACGCGTGATTCAAAACGCAGAGCGTATTGAAAATGCGACCCGTCTGGAGCCACTAAAATCAGGCCCGCTCCACTGCCGCTGGCCCGTGACGACCCGTCTACAAAGAGTGACCAAGAAGGTTGTTCGCTGGTCATACCACTATCTTCAGAATATGTAAATTCGGCGATGAAGTCAGCCACGGCCTGGCCTTTGACTGCGGTCCTAGGACAGAATGAAATATCATGCTCGCTGATCTCGACCGCCCATTTAGTTAAACGCCCGGAAGCCTCAGGCTTTTGAAGGACTTGACGTAGTGGATGATTTGTTGGTACTAAAATGGCATGGGCTTGAAAGTACGGTCGCAATTTTCGAACTGCCGTGATTAAGGCTAGGGCCAATTTCTCCAAATCAGAATACCTAGTTTCTGCATCAACCATTGCTCGACTGACATAATAAACGGGCCTTTGTACCCCGGAATCTTCTCTTATTAAAGCGGCACTAACGGCCGTAGAAGACACAGATAAATAAAGAATGAGTTGCTCATGCACCATAGGCTTAGATAAAATGGGGGGAGCACTCATATATTGCTTCAGTTGTTGAAAAGCTTCTTCACATTGAGGTGTCCACCTCCAATCAGACTTGGCCGTTGCACGGAGGAGTTTGAAAAAGGGCAGGCACTTGTCGGATGCTCGCGAGATGAACCTGTTCAATGATGCGATGCGACCAGCTAGACGCTGAACGTCCTTCAGAGTCACTGGGGATTTCATCTCTATCAACGCTTTAATCTTTTCTGGATTCGCCTCAATTCCGCGTTGGCCAACCATGAATCCAAGAAATTTTCCTGCAGATACTCCAAACGCACATTTTTCTGGATTTAATTTCATCTGATACTTCCTCATCAGATCAAAGGCTTCTCGAAGATCTGGAATGTGGTCATCTTCATTGATGCTTTTCACAAGCATATCGTCAACATAAACTTCCATGTTCCTACCGATTTGAGCAGCGAATATTTTGTTGACAAGACGCTGATAAGTGGCTCCTGCATTTTTAAGTCCAAACGGCATTACCTGGTAGCAATATAGTCCTCGATCTGTGATGAAGGCAGTATGCTGGCTATCAGGTGGATGCATCATAATCTGGTTGTAACCAGAATAAGCATCCATAAAGCTGAGGAGAGCATGTCCAGCTGTCGAGTCGACCAACTGGTCGATCCGCGGTGTCGGAAAGCTATCTTTGGGGCACGCTTTGTTCAAATCTGAATAGTCGACACACATCCTCCATTTGCCATTAGCTTTCCGGACGAGAACTACGTTTGCGACCCAATCTGGGTAGTCAACTTCCTTTATGAAATTAGCCGCGAGTAGCTTTTCAACTTCAGTTTTGATTGCCATTTGTCTTTCTGCAGTAAAGGCACGTCGACGCTGATGTACGGGTTTATGCTTCGGGTCAATGTTGAGACGATGTGCAATGACATTAGGATCGATGCCTGGCATATCTTTATGAGACCAAGCAAACACATCCTTGTATTCGGTGAGAAAACTGATCAAATTTTCACGATGGATAGTGGTCAAGGAGGACCCGATGCACACGATCTTAGATGGATCGTCTTCGGTCAGGTGGATCGCCACTGTTTCCTCCCCTGGAGTTCCCGACTTTAGAGCATTCTCTCTCGGATCCAACGAGGTGGTCGAGGGATCACCGGGCGATCCTTGAGTTATTTGCAGGATGGGCGTCGCTTGAGCCTTCTTTCGATCTTGGAGGGCTATCTGGTAACAGGACCGTGCCTCCTGCTGACTTCCTCGCACGACCCCTATGCCATTTGGTGTCGGAAATTTAACGCATAAATATGAAGGGTGCAAGGCCGCTCCAACCTTAGTTAGTGACGGTCTCCCCAAGATAGCGTTATACGCTGATTTTCGATCCACGACGAGGAAGTTTACGAAGACGGTGGTCTTCGCTGGACTCTCCCCAAAGGTGACTGGGAGATCGATGCTTCCTTCTGGTGTCACCACTTCTCCTCCAAAGCCGACAAGAGGGGTCGATACTGGCTTGAGGAGGTTTCTGGCTAGTGCTATTTTGTCGAAAGCCTCCAAATACAGAATATCGGCCGAGCTACCTGTATCCACCATAATTCGATGAGTCAGATAATTTGATACCTTTAGTGTGACTACGATGGAATCTTCATGAGGGAAATGAATTCCCGCTGCATCTTCGAGGGTGAAAGAAATTGGGGGATGGTTAGTTTTCGAAGAGTTGGACGTTTGTTCCAGCCAATAGATCTGCTGGGGTTCTTTGGACGCCTTTCGGGCGTATGCCTTTCTTGAAGCTTGAGAGTCACCCCCGCAAGTTGGACCTCCGACGATAGTGCGAATTTCTCCAGTGGGCTCAGCGTCCTCTTGATCGGTTTGATGATGAGATGGTTCCTTCTGGCGAGATGAGGTCTTCGCCCTTTCTGGTGACCGATTTTTACGAGCAACATAATCTTGGAGATGACCTTTTCGAATAAGGGCTTCGATATGATCTCGTAGAGAGATACAGTCCTGGGTCCTATGCCCGTGATCTTTGTGAAAGTAACAGAACTTGCTCTTATCCCTCTTCTCGGGATCGGATTTGATCTTTGCGGGCCACTTCACATATGGCTTGTGTTTAATCTCCATTAGAACCTTTTCAGGGGACCGATCAAGAGGAGTGTAATTATGATATTTACCAGAGTAAGGCTTCCTGGGAGAACGATCGCGCTGATCACGACGGTATTTCTTATCTGTAGAAGTTCCCTCTGGCTTGCGTTTCTTACTTTGTACTCCATGGCGTGTCAATGCGACTTCTTCCGCATTGATATATTTCTGAGCTTTGGCTTGGAATTCCGCCATAGTTTTCGGCGGGCTTTTATCTAAGGCGAACCTGAATTTCTCGCTTGTTATTCCAGCGATGAGGGCTGTGAGACCCTTTTCTTCAGTGTAACTCTCGGTTTGAACGGCTTCAGCAGTGAACCGTACTGTGAACTCTTTTATTGTCTCCCCATGTTGCTGTTTTAGATTCATCAGATGGGAGGCCGGCTTCTTAATGCGAATACTTCCCATGAATTGAGAAAGAAATATTTCTGATAATTGAGGAAAGGAACTGATGGAACGAGGCTTTAACCCCCGAAACCACGTACGAGCCGCTTCTTTCAATGTAAGGGGAAAAGCCCTACACATGATTTCTGAACCATGTCCCTCCAATTCCATGAGGGACCTGTATGTTTCCAAATGTTCCAGAGGATCGCCAATGCCTGTATACGGAGCGATAACAGGCGCTCGATACTTTCTGGGCAACGGGGCTTCCATGACCTCGCTAGTGAAGGGAGATTCAGATTGATGTATCGCCGCCGTAACGGGAGATGGCCGATTTGCCTGGTATCTCTGTTCCATGACATCAAAACGATCTTGGATTCTCTTGAGATCACCTTCCCACGGTAGGGTATAGCTAGATGTTTCGGCGATGGAGCCTTGCGGTTGAGGTTGTCGAGACGAACTAGAATGTATAGAATGTGGAGACGGCACAGGGAGATGGCCGCCAAGTGGCGGGACCTGTGGTTCATCCATAGAATGCCTGGAAGCAACTGGTATAGGTGGCGGTGGTAACCCTTCGGAGGGTTGTCTTTGCGGTTCAGGGAAGTGCTGATCAAGTCGATTTGACAATGCTTGAACTCCGGCGTTTAGAGTTAGGAGAGTGTTCCCGAGAAATCGTAGGACATCATCCTGATTTCCAGAAGCCTCCAATAATGGATTTGTTGATGGCATGTTCGGGGCTCCTTGAGGGATATCTGCCGGAACAGGTGGGAGGGCAGGTGCGGATTCCATCTCACCGGGCGGAGGTGGTGCCTGCCTTGAAGTTGAAGGATGAACAGTCTTTTTAGGAGGCATCACCGAAGGATTTTGATCGATGGTTAACACGATTGATTTTGATGATCAAGTCGTTCCCACAGACGGCGCCAAACTGTTAATGTCAGATTTTGTAACGAGATCCTTCGGCTTTTCTCCTTCGCTCCAGGAGAGATTTCTACCACCAGATCTGAAATAAGACAGCGCATAAGGGTGGCTGGGGACCAGCCGTTAGCCCTCCGACGCTTAAGTTAGGCCACAGAAGAGAAGACAAGCAAAACGGGACCCAGCTTGAATGATTGGTACCTACCTTCTTCTTAATGGAGTCACCCCTTTATATAGATCTGAAGCAACCCAATTTGTTACGTGAGATGTCGAAATCCCGTTGATATCGCATACGATACTGAGAATCCGCTGATTTCGTGGGATAAGATCCTATCTTTTTAGTCAGATCCAAGCCAATGATATCTTCCAACAATCACGCCCCTAGATGGCAATCCCTTAAAATCCGGATGGATCCGGCCAGAAGCCATAGTTAGAGTCATGGCCTCCGAAAAGGAAGGAGACGCCCGCAGCTGGGAGTCATGACCTCCGAAAAGGAAGGAGACGCCCGCAATAAAGCTGCTCGCAGGTTAAAATGTGGTCGCGAGTCCACGTACATACTTTGGGTATAATATCTTTCAACGACTTGTGAGAAGGTCTACTCGCGAATCTAGTTTTCCGTATTTTGACTATCCATGACTCCTGACCAGATGATCTCGAGAGTCGAATGGGCGTTCCGCACTTGTCCAATATTCGACTCTCGATCAGATGATCTCGAGAGTCGAATGGGCGTTCCGCACTTGTCCAATATTCGACTCTCGATCAGATGATCTCGAGAGTCGAATGGACATTTCCACGTGAAATCTTATCTCCACCATTTTGCCTATAACACTCCCTCGTGCATAATTTTTCTATATAATGCAGGGAACATAGATCTCAAACTGAGAGCAATCCAACTCCTTCTCAAATTTCATGGATTAGACATTGAAAGTGCTTATCAACATTGTTGGGGTCCCAAAAGGTAGGGGCCCTTTATACAAACAAAATGGCCATATACCCCCAAAAGAATCATGCAGAACGCCTCCCGGTGCACGTAAAACGGAAATTTGCAAAATTTTCTTAGCCAATTCTGGCTAAAATCTCCAGCGGGCCCCGCCAATCACCGTGATCAGAACTGTCCGGAATCGGACCCATAACTTCTTTGTGATTTATGATGAACAAGGCATGTGATTTCACAATCAAACGGGCCCCACAAACCCCCCAAAATTCAAAACCCAAATGGTGGAGTTCTTATTTACGTGTCCACGCACCCATAAATTCGGGTACCCCATGCGCCCGAAAAATCAGCAAATGCAGAAATTCATTAAAGGCATTTCGGAGTCCCACGCACCCTTAAATTCAACCCATTTTATGATTCTCATTTTAAGGCATTTCGGAGCCCTACGCACCCGAGAAATGCCCCACGCATCCACAAATTTGACTAACATCAGGAACTTAATTTTTAGGTGCGTTGAGTCCCACGCACCCGTAAATTAAGTCCCACGCACCTAGAAAATCAGACATTTTCGAAAGTCATTTTTGGGTGCGTGGAGGGTATTTTAAGGGTGCGTGGCACGTGGCAGCCCCTCATTGGCTGAGTGTCGGCGTCTTCGGCTATAAATACCCCTCCCGACGATTCATTTTCACGTTCTTCAGAGACAGAGAGCTGCGATCCTCTGGAAATTCGAAATCCCCGAAGGAAACCCTCGCTGGAATACTTTTTCGATCGCCGGAAACCCTTCCCGGTCGCCGGAATTCCCTTCGATCGACAGCATTCGCCCCACAAGTCCGAATTCTAAGAAATCTCCAAGTGTGGCCATGCACCCTGAAAATGGTCCCACACACCCGAAAATGGCCCATGCGTCCATAAATTCGGGCCCACGCGTCCATTAAATTGACGTGAATCGAACAAGTGCAACAGACTCCCACGCACCCGAAAAATGGCCCACGCGTCCATAAATTCGGTCCCACGCGTCCATTAATTCGACATAAAATCAAACAAGTACAACGGACTCCCACGCACCCGAAAAATGGCCCACGCGTCCATAAATTCGGGTCCCATGCGTCCATAAATTCGACGAAACTCAGATTTGCAAATTCGATCCCACGCACCCGAAAATCCCACGCACCCATAAATTCATCAAAATCTGGTACTTTAATTATTAGGTGCGTTGGAGTCCACGCACCCGAAAAATAAGTCCCACGCACCAAAAAAATCAACCAATTGCAAAACACGTTTACAGGTGCACCGGACTCAATTTTAAGTGTTTTCAAGTTCCATTTGAGCCTATTTTGGGTATTTTGAGTTTTCCGGACGCAATAAAATGGTCGAATGGATGTTTCGGGATCTCCAAATGTATAGAATTGCGCATCTTCAAGGTTTGACTCAATTCTACGTGTTGAATGAAATGACTTCTCAAAAAGAAGCCGCCAGCATCCAGAACTATGTAAATATATCATCATTTATATCTACTGTAAAGATGTGATCCGATTTGGGTCAAAAGCTAGGCAAACGAGACTGTGGTTATCATGATAAACCATATAAAAGAGTTTCAATTCTCTACAAAGCAATTGCTATGAACTGCGGTAACACAACAGTCGATGCCCTACCCATTCAAACAGTATCCGTCGGTTGGGCTACGCAGGTACACACAACTGTAGAATGGACTTCCCGAAGTCATCTGTCCCTACATTGACAGGCGCGGGCCCAGAGTCGTCCTTCTCAGCCATAAACCCTGATAGTCTCAGCTCGGATCTCCGGCCAAAACATAAGACATAGACATCTGGCTAATACAAAGAGGGTTTCGTACATAGCAAAACAAATACAGGTCTCTACGACCACGAACTCTAAGACCATAGTCCCTGCTGACTAGTCTTTTGCCTTTTAATCAAGGGTCATCGATCATTAGATGTAATTAGGGCTCGTGCCAGATCACGGCCTGGAATGTACAAGATCTCAGGATCTCTGGAATAAAATTCGTCTTGCAATATCTCTTCTTATGTACCTTTTGTGAATGCTTGTGATTGTCTATGAATGTTGTCATTATTTAAAACCCCAGAGCAACAAAACACTCTATTTTCAGGATGTCCTCGTGATCCATTTTCTAGTTCCAACAAACATCTCAAGAAATTTGATGAGGTGATAGCCACATTACACTTTGCAAATATTCAGAAATGCCTGGACTCAGTCCGACAATTGCCATGCATAAGCTGTGTATTATGAAGGAAAAGAAGCCAGTGAAGCAACCGCAACGACGATTTCATCCTGACATTATACCCAAGATTGAAGAAGAAATCAAGAAACTAATTCAGGCCGGATTCGTTCGAGAGGTGAAATAGCCTCGATGGATCTCAAACATCATGCCAGTCAAGAAGAAGAATGGACAGATCCGAGTTTACGTTGACTTCCGGAATCTTAACGAAGCTTGCCCTAAAGACAATTTTTCGCTGTCGATTCTAGAATTATTGATTGACAGCACCATAGGATATGCAGTAATGTCCTTCATGGATGGGTATTCAGGATATAACCAAATTCGCATGGCCCCAGAAGATGAAGAAGCTACGGCCTTCCGTACAACTCTCGGCATTTACTGTTATCGCGTAATGCCCTTCGGATTAAAGAACGCAGGGGCAACATATCAGCGCGCAATGCATGTTATATTCCAAGATATGATGCACAAACACGTCGAATGCTATGTGGATGATTTGGTCGTGAGGTCAGCCGATCATGAACAGCACAGAGAACACTTAAGGCAGGTATTCCAGCGGTTGCGCAAGAAGAGTCTCCGTATGAATCCGCTAAAGTGCGCATTTGGGGTCGCATCTGGAAAATTCTTGGGCTTTGTTATCAGACATAGAGGCATAGAGATCGATCCCACCAAGATTAAGGCCATCAGAGAAATGTAGCCACCGAAAAATTTAAAACAGTTGAAGAGTTTTCAAGGCCGCGTGGCATATCTAAGAAGATTCATTTCGAATCTAGCTAGTCGTTGTCAGCCGTTCTCCCGCCTCAACAAGAAAGACGTTAAGTTTGAATGGGATGACGCTTGCCAGAAGGCTTTCGATTCACTAAAAGAAATGCTCGGGAATTCTCCAGTCCTCGCCACCCCGATCAAGGGAAAGCCGCTAATTTTGTACATTGCAGTAGGTGATAACTCGCTAGGGGCACTCCTGGCACAGAAGAACGAGGAAGGAAAGGAAAACACACTATATTATTTGAGCCGCACATTGGTGGGGGCCGAATTTAACTACTCCGCGATTGAGAAGACCTGTCTCTCTCTCATTTTCGCCGTGAAGAAACTTAGACATTACTGCCTCTCGCACCAAATAACGTTAATATCCAAGGTGGACCCGATCAAATTTCTTATGAATCGGCCTATGCTATCTGGGCGTTTAGCTAAGTGGGCCCTTCTCCTCTCTGAATTCGACATCACATACGTCCCAGCCCGAGCTATTAAAGGACAAGCGATTGCAGATTTCCTCACCGCGCATCCAGTCCTGAGCAGCGAAGAAATGGAATGTGACCTCCCAGATGACCAGGTTATGATGATTGAAGAACCACGACTCTGGCAGATGTACTTTGACGGAGCCTCTAGGTCAACAGGGACAGGAGCAGGGGTTATATTTATCAGCCCACAGGGAGATTTGCTGCCTTACTCATTTACGATTGTGCCAGCTTGCACCAACAACAAAGCGGAATATCAAGCCCTCATTATCCGACTACGGCTCGCCCTCGAGATGCGTATCAAAGCGATACAGATTTATGGTGACTCCAGGCTAGTCATAGGATAGCTGACGATGGAATATGAGGTTCGCAAACTCGAGTTGTCGCCTTTCTACCATCAAGTGCAAACACTGTTCGACCAGTTTCGTAACAACAATATTTCACATATACCAAGGCAGGAGAACGTACAGGCTGATGCATTGGCCAGTCTGGCCGCTACTCTGGCTAATCCCGGAGGCAGCCCACTTCAAGTAACAATCGAAGAAAGAAGGATCCTACCAACAACCGTATTGCGTGACGGTGAATCAAGCGTGAATCCCATCTGTTGCTTCGAAATCACAGAAGAAAACGACTGGAAAAGGCCATTCGTCGACTACTTGAAGTATGGATTTTTACCAGAAGAGCCCAAGATGCGTACGCAGGTTAGAAGACACACTGGTTCATTCATAATACAGAATGTTGTCCTTTACAAGCGCTCGTATGAGGGAGTGTTGTTGCACTGCTTGGACCAAGATGAAGCGTATGCCACATTGAAAGAAGCTCACTGAGGAGAGTGTGATGCTCACCAAGGAGGCAAGAACCTCCATCACCGTGTCCGACACATGGGGTATTATTGGCCCACGATGACAAAGGACGCGATAGAAAATGTTAAGAAGTGTCATCAATGCCAGATACATGTGAATATAATACACTCACCACCAGAAGAGTTACATCAATCAGTAATATCTTGGCCTTTCGCCGCCTGGGGCATGGATGTGATAGGACCGATTAGTCCGCCATCCTCTCAGGGGCACCAGTACATTCTTGCTGTAACTGATTATTTCTCTAAATGGGCTGAAGCAATTGCCCTGAGAAATATGAAAGCCAAACACATCAAAAGCTTCATTCGTCACTCCATATTATATCGACATGGTGTTCTCGAAAGAATCACCACTGACAACGGAACGCCCTTCAAAAATGCCATTATCGATAAGCTGTGCGCAAAGTTCAAGATCAAGCATTGCTATTTATCGCCTTATTATCCTCCTGCGAATGGGCTGGCCGAAGCATTCAATAAGACTATCGTGAAGATTCTAAAAAAGACAGTGGCAGAGAATAAGAAAGACTGGGACAGACGGTTACCCGAAGCAATATGGGCATATAGAACCATGCACCGCACCGCCACTCGAGCTACACCCTACTCGTTGGTGTACGGTACAGAAGCTGTGATCCTGATGGAGATACAAGTGGAGTCACTACGGGTCGCGCTTCGACACTCCTTGACGACCGAGTACAATTCTAAAATCAGAATGGTCGAGCTGGATGATCTAGATGAAAAGAGACTCGCCGCTCAGCAAAGGCTTGAAATATATCAGAAACAAATCTTAGCCTCATACGATAAACGAGTCCGCGGTAGGTCGTTCAAAAGGGGCGACTTAGCACTAATGACGAAACGTCCGGCACTGGCTTAAGGTCCTAAGAGTAAATTCGATCCGAAATGGGACCTGGTGTGTGTCATCAATGAAGTGTATTCTAATGGAGCCTATCGAGTAATAGACTGCAAAGGACAGGGCATCAGTTCACTGGTGAACGGTCGATTTTTTAAAAGATATTATACTTGACGCAAGTTTATCATTGTAGTTTGTAAACACCCCATTAGAGGAAAAATGTAATGAAGTAGGTACCGAAAAGAAATGATGCCACAAAATGGTTAAATCAAAGTACTAATCATCTATTTTGTGCTTCCACAAGTATCAGAACGTCGTTAAGACTCAAGACACGTCGAATATGGCACCCTGCCCTTTTTAAGACCATCAAGAATGGGGATAAGCCCCTAACTAAGGCTCGATCACACCCTTGTTCACACAAGCATAGGTTTGGGTCCTAACAGGGGGACGCTCTTTCCCAAATAACTCAATTAGTTTGCATTCAAAAATAAAAAATTGCAAATAACCTAGAGACACAGCATGAATCAAAAACTGCAATAGTATACATATTGATACATTATCTATTACAACGTGTTCTAAAATTACGAATGAAGGTCTTTACAGTTCAACTGTTTAAAGTTCTTAAACACTGATCTAACAAGTTTGCTGCAAATTCCTCAGTCACCTTCCGCGTGTTTCAGCCTCGGCCAAAACTTGGGCAGGGTCAGGGATGCCCTGGAGAGACTGCTCCAACTCTGCAACTTGAGCCTTCATGACGTTGCGCTCTGCTTCATGTTGATCAAGAGAGGATTGCAGACGAACCTTTTGACCGCTAAGCTTCAAAATTTTGAGATGGACAATCGAACGTTTGGCTTGCAGTCGAACCATGTCATTGTCTATCTCCGCCAGACATTCGGTGGCCTCTTGACACCCAGCATCAACAACTTGCTAGTCCTTCCTCACTGCAGCCACGCCTGCCTCATGTAACTCGAGTTTCGGAAGAAGGGATCGCAGATGTCCGCGCTTTTCCTCGACAAAAGGGTCAGCTTGGAGATTCTTCGCCTCATTCAATCGAGCCTCCCTTTCCTTGAATTCAGCCACGTGACCTACTACCGAAGATAGGTCGATCCCGAGCCAGGCAGCATTGAGTCCTAATGCCTGCAGTGCTTCATCCAAGACAGGCCATTCATCCTCATTCTTCAAAGAGTCGGCAATATCGGACAGAAGGCCCTTAAAAAGATTCGCCTTGGTCCTTGACAAGCCGCGAAGAGATGAAATGAATACCTCTGGCAAGACCGCAGATGCTGGGGCGTTGGCAGAAGCGGTTGCTGACAAAGAGAATGATAAACGTCAGTACAGGGAAATCACCATCAGAAAGGAAGCAGTCAAGACAGTAAAAGCAAGTAATATACCAGCAATTTCAGGAACATCAACAACAGGAGCGCTGGATGAGGCAGTGGGCACGGATGACGCTGGGACAGGTTCTGTTACTCCCTCGGTCAATGGTTTGGGTAGTTCTGGAGAAGATAGCACCACGACCTCAGGAATATTAGCATCAGAGGTTGGCCCAACGGCAGGAGGAACTTCAGCGGCAGGCTCGACTGGCAATGGTACAACGGCAATAGGGGCATTCATGATGGGCTCAGTTGATGATGGCTCATCAAAAGGAGGAGCTCCCACAACAGGTTCAAGCGCACTTGATTCGATAGTGGGGACTGCAATCTCTTCCGCTGTTGTCAGTGACAATCGCCTCAGGAACCGTGCTCTGACTAGCTTCAGCCTCTGCCACAGGAGGGTCAGGAGGAAGAGCGGATTCAGCGGGTGCGTCATCATCCAGGTCCATAAAGATCGCTCCCATGTTCTCCTCGGGGATAGACCTCTCATACACTGGCTCGCTCTCGTTGCTCTCCTCGGTATGGCGGCCTTCACTTAAGTTGGCCTGAGAGCTCAATTCACCCTCCTCCCTAGCCTCTACTGCACTATCAGCGGGAGCGCCACCGATCTCTTCGGAGAGTCGCCTCCGCGAACACTCGACTTTGTGCAATTTCCACAAATCCTTTATCTTCTTGCCCCCACAAATGACAGGGAGACTAGGGGCAGTTTTAACCCGAGGACCAGTACGCTCAGTCGGTACCCTTTCATCACCATCACCACCATCGTCATCACCATCATAACCCCCACCTTCGTTGCCACCCATATCATCCTCACCTCCACCAGCACCGCCCATAATATCATCACCTCCTCTGACACCAACATCCTCGTTACCCCCGCCTCTACCACCATCGCCCTCAGCAGCGTCATCATCATTACCCCTAGCCTCGCCCATGTCATCTTCTTCATCATCATCACCTTTATTTCCCCCTCTCAGAGCATCGCCTTCTTCAGGCAACTCATCTATGGGCCCAAGGGGTGGGAATTCGGGCCCCTCTAGTGTTACACTTCTCTCCCCATAAGCGACCAAACCTTCCAGAGTATGTTCAGGTTTTTCATGGTCGATCACTACATCCAGGGAGGTCTGCAGTCTCGCCGTGCCCGGCACCGCAAGCTGATGAAGATTTTCTTATACATAACCAAGCCCATCAGCAGGGGTGGGGGTAACAACAGGAGGTGTGACGACGACCGGCTCAGTGACAAGCATCTTATTTCGAACCAGCACATATTGGTGGGCCCACCACCTCATCCATCCGAAGGTAGCCCCGGCGAAGCACTGTGTCCCCAGGATGACAAAAGAACAACCGGTCCCCATCAACATGAGTTGTCGCCACATCCACTTCCAATGGATGGGCCCAAAATCGTATGCTCGATGCTCGAGCGCCACCTGGTTCCAATGTCTCGGGCACCCCTTGCTCATACCCGAATTGACGGGCGAAGCGGTTGGGATAGTAAGGCTCCCTCCAGAACTCCAATCCTTCACGAAGCGGCAATGACGACGGACGAATCACTGTTAAGAATGAGCGCTCGTAGTAATCAATGCTATCATCGTCTGTGCACAGGATTAATTCTCTACTTTGGGTGCCGGAGAAATGGTAGAAATAGATGTCGTCGAATCGTGCTATGCTCTCTTCAATAGTGTTCAAGTTGTGACCAATCATCTTCTTCTTCTGAAAGAAACGCAGTGGAAGCTTCCCTTCTTTGATATAATCTCCACATCGCGCACCGTAGACCCAGGGAAAGTATACCCCGAGCCAGCCGGAGAAGAAATGCCAGCCACATTAGGCCGAGTTCAACCCGTAAGCAGCGCGCTCCTTATTGCTGATGATGTAGCCAAATGCCAGATAGATGGAGCACAGGACCACTGGAGCTAACGCATACCGATGGCCGTTCGCCAGAGCTCCTGCGACGGCAAAGCATGATACCCTTATATTATCCGCTTGCTTAGAGCTCGACAGCGCTACGCAGCTGAGCCAATAGGCTAGGAAGCCGGCCAGCTTACAGGTGGGGGAGGGCTTATTGGGACAGGGGAAGTTCTCTTTCATCTGCTTCTCCAGGAGCGCTTTGTCCCCACGGCCTTCATCATAAGCCGTGTAGTCCAAGCTGAAGGAAAAGAAACAGGATGTTAACAGAAGAAAGAAATGTACAACAAAATAGCGATGTACGGCTCATAATGAAGCACTTACTTCAAACCGTGGCTGAAGTAGACCAGCCAATCCTCGAACAAAAGTTTGTCTTTGAAGCCAACTGAGGAAGCTCTACGAACAACTTGTAACAGGCATCAGAAAATAAGCTTTCGTTGATGCCCTTCTTCCGCGATAACTCATCATCGTTCGGGACCCATTCGTCATAAACTCTCCCACGAATCAGGAGGCCCACGATCCGGTTAAGGTCCCAGAGCGAGATGCTCATCTCACCACACTGGCATGTGGAAAGAGTTGGTGATGGAACACCAGTGATTGAGGAAGCCCTTGTAAACCCAGGGTTCTTGATAGAAATAGCTAGACATCGCCTCGATGGCCTTATATAAGCCAACCGCCGTAGGGTGGCCCTGTGATATTATAAGATACGAGTCACCCATGCTTCGTAACCCAGATGGAGAACCATATGGCCACGGGTTCGGAACGCTCCGGTTAGCCAGACTTCAGTATCCCCTAAATGATGAAACCGCTGGCAAAGGGTCTCAAAATAATGCCTGGGGAAAGGCTGGTGAGGGCTGTAGTTCGGCTCTAGGAAAATCATCTCCTTCACGCCGAGGACAGACTGATGCTTCCCATTCTTAAATAGAGAGCAACTAAGAAATGGTGCTGGGCCGGATGTCCAAGTACCGACACTAGAGAAGGAATTACCCCGGCAGATGTTAGACGATTCGATGCTTGGAAGAGAGCGCTGTAGTTGGTAACTTTTCGAATACTGAATGTATTCTCGGGTGTAAGGGTTCCTTATGATGATAGGCGCGGTGACGAGCTTGACAGTAGACCAGGCCACCTTCATCTTATCAGATTTGGACTTAGCCTGGTTCTTAAAGTACACTTGTTTGGTACCTTTGCCGGCCCTCTTCGGACGACCTCGCCTAGCAGTCTGCACAGGAATTGACGGGCTCACTTCACCAGTCCTCGGAACCTACGACCCCATCTGACCGAAAGCTGCGCAGGGGAGCATACCAAGCATCCCATTGTTCCTATGTGCCTCTATCCGGAGGAGGCGGCACGACTCGGTCACAAAAGATCCTCCATTGCATGTCCTTGGAAAGCGTAAGGATACGCTCGTAGAAGTTGAATGTCTCCGGAGGGAGGAACCACTGCGGATTCTGGTCCGACGGCCTGGTAGCCTTCTTCGAGGCCACGTGCTTGCGCTTTGACAGAGTTAGTGGTGGGCCTGAGGGGCCAGCTTGGGAGGGATCACTGGCCATTGCGACCTGCAATGACATGGAAGAAGCTTAAATATAGCTCAGAGCAAGGAAAAGAAAATACGCGTAGAAAGAAATCGACATTCGCG
The DNA here is from genome assembly GCA_003013855.2 of Liriodendron chinense. NCBI lineage: Eukaryota > Viridiplantae > Streptophyta > Magnoliopsida > Magnoliales > Magnoliaceae > Liriodendron > Liriodendron chinense. The sequence continues at coordinate 1,833,154 of ML058389.1, forward strand.
AAATCCAAAGAGATACAAAGCAGCAGGTAAGCAAAAAATGCAAGCACCAATCAAGACCTCGGTAAAGCACATCCAAACCAGCAAAGAAGGAAATAATGCGACAACATTCACGCTACAACATCATCATCACAAACATACAAACAAAGGAGGACAGAAGAAAAGAAAAAGATATAATTATCATTCATCAACTATGAAGACAATTCCATATGTTTGGATTGTCGTATCAATTGTTTAAATGTTAAAAGTTAATAATTGTCATAAGATGACACAAAATTGCGGGGCCCTCGCCCCATAGTCAGAAAGAGGATCTTAGTCCTGCAGCAGCCGAAGAATCCAAGCCTTCAACTCATCCACCTTCGCCTGGACCCGGGCTTCCTTGGAAATCAAGTCCATTAAGTAGGAGATGCATTGCTACACGAAGTCGAAGTTCAAGTGTTCGGCGTTGGCCCAGTTACTCACGATAGAGATCTTGATCATGAGTCTGTCGTATTCCCTCAAGGCCTCCCTGACCGTTCTCCAGATTCTAACGCGACGGTCTGGAAACTTGGCCTCCGCCAGCGGGACAGCCCAAGCCAGGAATCGTCTCTTCTCCCTTTTCTCCCTCTTTAAGGAGTGAAGCCGGTTTAGTAGGGCCAGGAAAGAAGCATCCAGAGGAGGCTCCGCCGCCTCAAGGATTGCCAACTCTTCCGGAAAAGAAGAATCGCCGATGAAGTTAAGGATGACTTCCTTATGCTTGCCAAAAATGGAGGCCATGAGGGAGACATTCCGAACAGCCTTCAGAATGGGGCGAGAGTTTGCGCCTAGTCGGATCAGAGCCTCGGCCACCTCATCATGCTGAGCGTTGAGAGATGACCAAGCCTCAGGGTGGTCCAGGGAGCCAAGAAGCCACCGCAGACAATCTTGTGCCGCGCGCAAGGAAGCACGAGTTATGACCATTGTCTGCTAGAAAACAAGACTGACAAACCGATCTGAGAAACATATCGACCTGATAAAAAGAGAAGAAAGAGAGAAGAAGCACATAAGGTAGGCCACATGAAGTCTAAAAGTCGGAAGACACATGCAAAGGTACGCTCGAAACATCACTTGAATTAACCATTAGGATCACCCTTTAAACTGATGCGATCTAGAAATCTTTCAAGTCTATGAGACCCTACGCCTCCTCAAAATAACTGTCACATATACGCAAATGCGAGGCAGAAGTATAGGGGCTCATACCCTTTAGAGATCTAGCACAGCAAGAACTATTAAAGTAGATTTCACAAAATTTCAAAAATTCACCAAGTCCTATAAACTAGGTGCGTAAGGCTCCACGCACCCCAAAATTCTCAAAAACTAAGTCCAATTCTAGGGTGCGTGAGGCCCCACGCACCTCAAAAATCTGAAATCTGCCAAGTCCATTATTTGGGTGCGTGTGACCCCACGCACCCTTAAAACTGATTCAAAATCCAATTTTCGGGTGCGTGAAGGGCAAAACCCTGCCACAAATTCGACGAAGGGTGCGTGTGATCCCACGCACCCATAAAATACGTTTCTTGGCTAAGTCCACCATTATTTGGGTGCGTGTGACCCCACGCACCCTTAAAAACCGATTCAAAACTCAATTTTAAGGTGCGTAAAGGGGCTAAAACCCTCCATGTTTTGACGAAGGGTGCGTGAGCCTCCACGCACCCGAAAAGTCATTTTACCTCGAATAAATGGTTGCGTGCGTAATTTTTGGGTGCGTTGAAGGTAATTTTTGGGTGCATCGGAGAATAAAAAGGTGCGTGGGATGGGTCTGGAAAATTCAATGAGAAATAATGAAATGACAAGAATAGGCTATCTTCTCTATTTATAGTAGGGACCCAAAAGGTCCGGTGCGCCGCACCGAACGATCGCGCGTCCATCACGACCCACCGGAGGGGCATCTGTTGGGGTCCCAAAAGGTAGGGGCCCTTAATACAAACAAAATGACCATATACCCCCAAAGAATCACGCAAAATGCCTCCCGGTGCACGTAAAATGAAAATTTACAAAATTTCCTTAGCCAATTCTGGCTAAAATCTCCAGCGGGCCCCGTCAATCACCGTGATCAGAACTGTCCGGAATCGGACCCATAACTTCTTTGTGATTTATGATGAACAGTGCATGTGATTTCACGATCAAACAGGCCCCACAAACCCCCCCAAAATTCAAAACCCAAATGGTGGAGTTCCTATTTACATGTCCACGCACCCATAAATTCAGGTACCCCACGCGCCTGAAAAATCAGCAAATGCAGAAATTCATTAAAGGCAATTCGGAGTCCCACGGACCCCAAAAATGGGTCCACGCACCCTTAAATTTGACCCATTTTATGATTCTCATTTGAAGGCATTTCGGAGCCCCACACACCAGAGAAATGCCCCACGCATCCACAAATTCGACTAATATCAGGAACTTAATTTTTAGGTGCGTTGAGTCCCACGCACCCATAAATTAAGTCCCACGCCTAGAAAATCAGACATTTTCGGAAGTCATTTCTGGGTGCGTGGAGGGTATTTTAAGGGTGCGTGGCACGTGGCAGCCCCTCATTGGCGGAGAGCCGGCGTCTTCGGCTATAAATACCCCTCCCGACGATTCATTTTCACGTTCTTCAGAGACAGAGAGCTGCGATCCTCTGGGAATTCAAAATCCTCGCCGGAAACCCTTGCCGGAATACTTTTCCGATCGCAGGAAACCTTTCCCGGTCGTCGGAATTCCCTCCGATCGACAGCATTCGCCCCACAGGTCCGATTCTAAGAAATCCCCAAGTGTGGCCACGCACCCTGAAAATGGTCCCACGCACCTGAAAATGGCCCACGCGTCTATAAATTCGGGCCCACGGGTCCATTAAATCGATGTGAATCAGACAACTGCAACAGACTCCCACGCACCCGAAAAATGGCCCACGCATCTATAAATTCGATCCCACGCGTCCATTAATTCGACATAAAATCAAACAAGTACAACAGACTCCCACACACCCGAAAAATGGCCCACGCGTCCATAAATTCGACGAAACTCAGATTTGCAAATTCGGTCCCACGCACCCGAAAAATGCCCACGCACCCATAAATTCATCAAAATCCGGTACTTTAATTTTTAGGTGCGTTGGAGTCCACGCACCCGAAAAATAAGTCCCACGCACCCCTAAAAATAAGTCCCACGCACCAAAAAAATTAGCCAATTGCAAAACACGTTTACAGGTGCACCGGACTCAATTTTAAGTGTTTTCAAGTTCCGTTTGAGCCTATTTTGGGTATTTCGAGCGTTCCGGACACAATGGAACGGTCAAATGGACTTTTTGGAATCTCTAAATGTACAGAATTGTGCACCTTCAAGGTTTGACTCAATTCAATGCGTTGAATGAAATTACTTCTCAAAAAGAAGCCACCAGCATCCAGAACTATGTAAATATATCATCATTTATATCTACTGTAAAGATGTGATTTGATTTGGGTCAAAAGTTAGGCAAACAGGAATGTGGTTATCACGATAAACCATATCAAAGAGTTTCGATTCTCTACAAAGCAATTGCTATGAACTGCCATAACACAACAGTCGATGCCCTACCCATTCAAACAGTATCCGTCGGTTGGGCTACGCAGGTACACACAACTGTAGAATGGACTTTCCGAGGTCACCTGTCCCTATATTGACAGGCGCGGGCCCAGAGTCGTCCTTCTCAACCATAAACCCTGATAAGTCTCAGTCTGGATCTCCGGCCAAAACATGGGACATAGACATCTGGCTAATACAAAGACGGTTCGGTACATAGCAAAACAAATACAGGTCTCTACGACCACGAACTCTAAGACCATAGTTCCTGCTGACTAGTCTTTTGCCTTTTAATCAAGGGTCATCGATCATTCGATGTAATTAAGGGCTCGTGCCAGATCACGGCCTGGAATGTACAAGATCTCAAAAATCTCTGGAATAAAATTCGCCTTGCGATATCTCTTCTTGTGTACCTTTTGTGAATGCTTGTGATTGTCTATGAATGTTTCCATTATTCAGAACCCCAGAGCAACAAAACACTCCATTTTCAGAAAAATGTCCTCGTGATCCATTTTCTAGTTCAAAAAAACATCTCAAGGAATTTGATGAGGTGATAGCTACATTACACTTTGCAAATGTATCGGATGACGTTGTGCGACTTAAATTATTTCCCTATACTTCCACACCTCTATGGATCATGCATACCGAACTCTACCAACCCTGGGATGATCCATACTTGCAATATCAATGCCCAAGAAAATCTGAATGGAGACATATTTTTTTTGACAAATATGATGTTGTCTCCTCTTATACATGTGGTGAAAACATTAAGGAACCCACTAAAATTCCTTTTTGGGATTTTCAGTGGCTTATCTGGATCACTCACACACATATATATTGTAAAGCAGGATATTGGATGACTTTATTGCAAAACCTATTGATCCATCTAATGATTCTGCTTGACTTTATGCTTTTGGACGAGTTGTTGGGGTTAACCTCTTAGTCTAACGGAGGATGATTTTAAATAATTTTTCTAGAATGATATCCCATTAGGATTTGCTTTGATCAGTCGATTTAGTTGTGAAGTAATCCATCTCCAAAAGCTAATCTTGCCATGAAATATAGTCCTTAGGTGATATCTCTCTTTCTCACTCTCTTTATTTTGTAATTGCTCTCATGTGTTGCATTCATTATATATATTTTCTAACATTGAGGACAATGTAAAGTTTTGGTTGGGGGGTGAGCGATTCTTCAGATGAATCCAATAGCTTTTGTGACATTTCGAGCAATGATGTAAAAAAAATTGATTTTTTCTAAAATTCAAAACTCTTTTGGAAAACTTTAGTTCTATGCATTCGAGATGATATGAGTATAAGAAGAGGAGACACGAAGTGAGTGAGGCTGCAAGCTTTGAACTTCCCTTAATATAATGATTTTATATGTGAATTCCCCTATTATATGATTGATAGAAAATTTGAATATTTTTACACCTAGTTCACATTACACGATTTTCATGATTTGAAAGGATTATGTGATTTGTGGATTAGCTAGACTTTGATTTAAGGTGTTGAGAAACCAAGCCGGGGTACTTTGTCCATCCTTTTCCATGGGAAAATAACGAAAGATATGGATTTCTAAAAATCCTATCTAATGTAAAAGAAAAGGGAAAGGAAGGATGAAATTGGGAATGATGGAAAAATTTCTGAAAAATTCTGAAAAGGGCTACCTATTACCAACCGGGGGATGGTCTACCCGTAAGCAAAGCCGGAAGTGGGACGTAGTGTGAAAGCCATCAGAAGGACGGTAAGGCAAATTCCTGTCATAGGCTTGTGGTTGCTCTATACACCTTGAGATCTATAGTTTAGTTGATCTATGAAGAAGATAATCCCAGAAATTCATGGGATGAACTTTCACTATGCACACTAGGTTGAATTTGTTCGAATTCTTCTATTTATCTATCAATCAGCGGGAATTTCATATGGACACTTATTATGTTTTGAGAGTTTACAGTTTCAACCTCTGTCACCTAATTTTTCTGACTTTTACACTTGTGTGTCTTGGGATGTAGAGAAGAATAGTTTCTGAAGGACAGTTGGTTTTTGGAGAATTGAACTTATTTCACGCATGTTTTGCTCGGGACTAGCAAAATGCTGGTTAGGGGGTGTGTTGAGCTCTTAATTGTGCATATTCTAACCCCAATTCATCACTCATTATGCAGGGATTTTATGTTTAAAGACTATTCTAATGCATGAATTTGTGATTGTAGGAATGAGAGGGAGACTTCACTAATTCATAGTTAAAAGAGTCACTTTGTATGCATTGAAGATCAATAAAACAAGTGCCAAAAGGTGGAAGAAAGAAGTAAGAAAGAAAGAGAAGAGATAAAGAAGAAAACCTGAAATTTTGTTCTTAGACCTGTCTATAGACCGATCGCTAGACCGGTTGCCAGACCGGTCGCCAGACAGGTCTACAGTGTATTTTTTGGACTGTTTTTCTCCTCTTAGACCGGTCCCAGACAGGTCGAGAGTAGTCCAAAAACACAAAACTCACTGGACTGTTTTTGAGGTTTTGAGACCGGGCGTGCGACCGGTCGTCCAAGAGCTCAGACCGGTCGTGCGACCGGTCGTCAGCGTAACAGAGCTTGTGCGTGAAGCTCCGATTTTCTCTGCGCAATTGCGTAATTCCTTGCGCAATCTGGAATCTTTCGCGCCAATCTATAAAAGAGACTTCTCCTCTTCATACCAAGGCATGCTAGGACGTGGGGATCATCAAGGAGGCTTAGGAGACGGACTCTACTTCAAGTTTTCCTAGTTTTTCTTCCTGTTTTAGTTGTTTTTATGTTTTTTAGGCTTCTAGTTCAAGGATGTTAGAGATGAACTAAAACCTCTTAGCTAGGGCTAAGATGTGAAGCTTTTGATTTGTTTTTGATGGATTGATGCAACCTAGGTTTCCTTTTTATGTCTTAATTGACGAATTTAGTTCAATATGAGTTTGAATCAAGTACTAGTTTGGTTTTACTTTGATCTCTTGATGACTCCGGGCTCATGTGATTCTTAGTGATTCTAAACTTAGTAGCTTATCTTCTGAGCATTGGTTATGCTTATGTAGTTCATTGATCTATCATCGACTCCGGGCATGGTAGACCCTTTGATTGCCTTGTGTACAATGGGCTGATCTTCATGTGGGAACTCATTCAACTAAAGTTCTTATCTTTTTTTATAATTTGAAATAGTTGTTTACTAATTGATTTTGATTTAATTAGAATTTTAATCATTGGATATAATCAGGTCTAGTGACAGGATTTGATGAAAGATATGGTTATGAATCTCAACTAGATTGGAAAGAGGCTTGGCCTACACAATTGAGTATGCCCAAAGCTTAAGCATTGTTGTGGGAATCGAATCAATGAATAAGCAACTGTTTTAGATAATTATTGATTGAACCGCTCTATATTCCGATCGGATAGAGATATGAATTCGATTCCGATTGAGTTATGAGAAACCTAGTTGTATTGATGCATTGAAACTTATCAAAAGTGGATCCTTGGCGCTCTAGTGCCTTTTTAGATTGATATTACCTTACACATTCACTGTATAAACCCAAATCATTATTTTCCAGCTTTAGTTCTTAATAGGATCTTAATTATTAGTTATTTTAGACAAATTCTGAGAATACCCATTCATAAATCTCTGTGGGAACGATACTCGGTCTTTCTGAATTATTACTACTTCGCAACCTTATACTTGGGTAGTGAACAAATATACCTGATGCAAGTTGTTTTACTTGTAAACCTAGAAACATGTTAAGTTCTCCTACCATACGCATTTCAAATTCTGATGTCATTAATGTAGCAAAGGAAATGGACATTTTCTCACATGTGGATCCAAAAAAATATCATCCACATAAATCTGGGCAATCAAGACGGAATTCTCAGCTTCTCTTATAAAGAGAGTTTTGTCAACACTCCCCCTAACAAAATCATGGTCTATAAGAAAGTGAGTTAAACGTTCATACCAAGCACGGGGAGCTTGTTTAAGGCCATAAAGGACCTATTTCAATCGATATACCTTGTGAGGATATTTAGGATCAATAAATCCTTTTGGTTGTTCAACATACACTTCCTCATCTAGAATATCATTCAAGAAGGCACTTTTGACATCCATTTGGAACAGTTTGAATTTTAATGCACAAGTAATAGCCATAAGAATTCCAATAAAATCGAGTCTAGCTACAGGGGCAAATGTTTCGTCAAAGTCAATACCTTCAATTCATGATACCCCTGAGCAACTAACCGAGCCTTATTTCGTATTACATTCCTAGATTCATCAAATTTATTTTTAAAAATCCATTTGGTTCTAATAACATTTTTCCTTTCAGGCCTGTCAACCAGATACCAAACCTCATTTCTAATGAATTGTTGAAGCTTTTCTTGCATAGCAAGGATCTAAAACTCATCATTTAGAGCATTTTCAACATTTTTGGGTTCAATTTTAGAAGTGAAACACATGTGGCTGTTGATAGCTTCCAACTGGCTCCTGGTTTTGACACCAGTGTTAGGATCCCCAATTATTTGATTGAGAGGGTGATCCTTGACAACTTGAACATTACTAGGAGTAGTGGTGGCATTAGGAGATGAGGGTTGTTTATCAGATTTGCCTATCTCGTATATACCCTTATCTTCTTCTTCATCACCTGGAGACACTAAGTCATCTAATTGGTCATCTACGGCCACATTGATTGACTCTTGAACAGTTGAGGTTCGATTGTTGTAGACACGAAATGCTCTGCTATTTAATGAGTATCCTAAGAAGATACCCTCATCACTCTTGGAGTCAAACTTTCTCAAGTTTTCTGTCTCTTAGAATATAACATGGGCTACCAAAGACCTTAAAATATTTCACATTTGGTGTCTTCCATACCATAATTCATAAGCAGTTTTGTTTAGACCTACCCTTAAATAAATACGATTTATAATATAGCAGGCAGTGTTTACTACTTCGGCCCACAAATTTTTCACAAGGTTCTTATTATTAAGCATAACTGTGGCCATATCCAACAATACCCGATTTTTCCTTTCAGCAACCCCATTTTGTTGAGGTGTTTTGGGTGCTAAGTCATGGCAAATACCCAACTCATCACACAAATCTTCAAACAATGATCTTCAAATTCACCGCCGTGATCACTCCTGATTCTGGCTACCATGTATCATTTCTCATTGTGAAGTCCCTTCACTAATTTTTGGAATTCTGCAAAGGTGTCAGATTTTTCTCTTAGGAAGGCGACCCATGTGAATCTAGAGTAATCATCAACGACTACAAAGAAGTATCATTTTCCGCCTTAGCTAAGAACCATGGTAAGACCAACTAGGTCCATGTGTAGCAGTTCAAACGGTTTTGATGTAACCAGGATAGAGGTTCTCTTGTGTGCAACCTTAATTTTTTTACTTTTTTGGCAAGCAATGCACACAACTTTAGGTCTTTTGCCTATCTAAGGCAATCCTCTCACCAAATTTTTCTGACTTAGTTTAGATAGATTTCTATAATGAATATGACCGAGTCGATGGTGCCACAATTCTATTTCATCCTTAATGGCTATGTGACACATGGTGGGAGAGCTTAAGTTGTTACTGCTTTCAATAACATAATAGTCGTCTCCTGTGCATAGACCTTTCATAACAATTTTCCTGTGGAGTTCAGTATCTTGCACATATCTTTCGAGAAACTTACTGAGTGCTCACCATCACAAATTTGTGAGATACTCAGAAGATTATGTTTAAGCCCATCAACATAAAGTACATATTCTATTTTGGGCAATCCTGGCCCTGTGATGGTTCCTTTACCAATGATTTTAGCCATGCCTCCATCACCAAATGTGACAGATCCACCATCGAATTCGTCATATGCACAAAATTGAGATCTATCACCTGTCATGTGTCTAGAGCAACCACTATCCAAGTACCATCTAGGGTTATTCCCAGCTTTTAAAGTAGTATGAATGACCAAGCATTTGTTCTTAACCACCCATTGAGTTGTTGTCCTTTTATGAGTAGTATTCTTATAGTATGATTCTCTAGATTTCTTAGGAGAAGCATATTTTTCTTGCTCATGTAGGAGAATAACAGTGTTCAAATTCAGCATTTTAACTTGCTCTAATAATTCATCCATTCTCTTATCCTTCCTAAGTAATGTAGGATAATTTCTTCTCATGTTTCCTCTTTTTGGTGAAGTATGCATAGGAGGATTCCAACTAAATTGCACATTTTTTTCGGTCGATATAAATTCCTTTCATGTTTCTGACCTGATTTTTAAAAGCCATACATTCAAATTTTAGGTGGCCAATGTCACCACAAGCATAGAAAACAGGAGATGCTTTGGTTTTACTCCCTAATGCACTATGATCTTTTCTTACCCTTGGTTGGACAGAGGTTGTTTTTGAAATATGACTGTCATAACCCAAACCTCTTTTGTCAGCAGGTGATCTTGCAATACCCAAGAGTTTTTCAAGGCTTTCTTCTCCTTGGGCAAAGCGTCTTCTGGAGTCAACAACTTAACATTTAAGACGATCAATTTCAATGTTTGCCTCTTTAAGTTCTTTCTCTAGATTAGCATGCTTATCTAGAGTTTCACCACTCATGAACTTTTTCTTTTCTTGTTCAAGCTCATCATTCTTCTTTTTCAGCTCTTCTAGGTCTTGTCTCATCTTTAATTCTCAATTTTCAATCCATCAAGACTCTTTGTCAACTTATCATTCTCATCCTTCATTTGGCCCAACTTTTTAATGGTATTCATATTTTCAATATATAGTTGGTTGTATACCTACTGAAGGTCTTCATCGTCATCTTCATCGTCACTTAAAGAATCATTTTCAGTATTAGAGGATTCATGATCATCAATGTCTCTGGTGATCTTTGCAATGGGCTCAATTTGAGGCACAATTTCAGTGATGGAGGCCATTAAATTTTTTATTAAGCCATGTTCCTCATCACTTTGGGATGTGTTTGAATCTGATTCTGATTCTTCAGTATCATCTCATGTGGCCGCCATTGCCTTTTTCTTGATTTTTTTATCGGTGCACTCGGAGGCAATGTGACCATATCCTCTACAATTGTAACATTGAGGATCTTTTGACTTCTTAAAAAATTTACCTTTATTGTGCTTAGAGTAAAAAGGTTTGCCCTTCTGATAGGGTTTCCTTCTAGAAGTATTTCCTCTAGTTTTGAAGAATTTTTAAAATTTCTTAACCATAAGTGCCATTTCTTCCATATCTAGATCTTCTTCACTTTCATGTTCAGAGTCTCATTTCTTATGAGAAGATTTCAGGGCTGTACTTTTGGATTTAAAGGGAGTTCTGAAATGTAACTCATAGGTTTGAAGGGACCCTATCAATTATTCAACTTTCATAGTATATAGGTCCCGACATTCTTCTAAAGTAATGACTTTGGTAGAGAACCGTTCCGGTAGGGATCTCAGAATTTTCCTACATAGTCTATTTTTCGGAACAGGTTCCCCTAAACCACACATGTCATTTATGATTTTTTTCAGTCTAGTAAAGAAGTCCATAAATGTTTCATATTCCTCCATTCTTATGTTTTCAAATTGTGTAGTGAGGTGCTAAAGTTTTGAGCATTTGACAACGCTTGTTCCTTCATGTGTAACTTCAAGAATATCCCATGCTTGCTTACTGGATGTGCAATTTTGAATGCGACCAAATTCATCTCTAGAAACTGAGCAAAAGATAGCATTCAGGCCTTTAGCATTTTGGACACGTTGAGCTTTATCATAATCTGTCCACATAGCCTTCTCTCTTGGTCTAAGGACATCCGGTTCACCTTCCTTCCTTATAATATCCATTGGGGGTTTATATCCAATATCGACCATGTCCCTTACATCAGAATCGATGGATTCCTAAAAGATGTGCATTCGAGCTTTCCAATATGGATAGTTTGACCTATCAAAGAAGGGAGGCTTAGTGACGGATGTAGAGTCCTCTCTAGACATATTTTCAAGTTCCCTTAGGAACTTACTCCGATTTTTAAACCTAAGCGGAGTAACTAGCTCTGATACCAATTGAAATTGCGGTTTTACCGCGAGTAAAGATACTTGGAGATATGCCTAAAGTCCTAGAGGGGGGGGTGAATGGGACTTTTTAAATATTCTTGTTAATTTTAAAAACATAATTGCATTCACACTTCAATTAACAATTAAGTACTATCAACTGAAGACAATTGATCAAACAGTTGATAGGCATGTTTGTACTAATCATTCAAATATGGCATATGAACATTTTGTCAATCAATAGATAAGCATTCAGATAAGCATTAATAGGCAAGACATAATAATGGACAAAATGCATTCACCACATTACGCAAGATGTATAGTGGTTCAACGATGAGTCTACTCCACTCCTGGTTCAAGTGCTCAACTCCTTTGAGCACACCGGCATTCACTATCGAAGGTTTTAAATGAGGTTCACCTCTCAACCTTTACAACCTACACAAGGACTAATCCTACACAAGGACCATACACATATTCTCCCATGTCGGAGGCCTACACAAGGACTTTCAAGTCCTACACAAGGACACACATGTCCTACTCAAAGACAACACCGAGATTGGGTCACAATCTTTAGACCCCAATCTCAACAAGAAGGGGGAATCAAACAATGGACTCCATAAGCTTAACCACTTACAAGAGATGAGCCCCGATATAGCACCGTTGTTTAAAAAAGCTTCAGCTTGCACGAATGATCTCTTCTTCAGCTCCCTCGATCAGCAACCTTGCATTGATTGATTAGCTTGTAGCTTCCAAGGTGAGGGATTAGGGTTTGGAGAACCTATTTTGGGATATGGGTTTTATATAAAGCATGGGTTTTACCTAAACCACCATTAATGGCATTGATGACAAGAATATGACTATTTGGAGTTGGTCAAGAAGCCATTAAAGAGGGGTTGAGTTCATGATTCAATCCAAGCTTTGAATGCTCTTTAATGTTGGTCAAATCAACATGGATTGAAGTATGAACTCAACAAATCTAAGGGAATGAGAGATAAGAATTATAAAGAAGAAGCCCAAACAAACCCTAGATGATGCTCAAGATGATACTCCTAAGATCCAAGTAAGATGGCTATATAGAGTGGTTCACAACGGATAGAAAACGGTCATCTCGATAGGATCGGAAAGAGATCCAATCGATCGGACATAAGAATCAGCACATTTTTTATTTTGCTGAAATAGAGTCTCCGATTGATCGGACATGGTTCTGATTGATCGGAAGACCATCTCCGATTGATCAGAGACAGGGTCCGATTGATTGGAAATGTGTCCAGATGTATGTTGGAATATTGCTGGACGATTTTTCGATTGATTGGATGATCCTCCGATTGATCCGAAGCACCTAGTCCGATTGATCGGACTTATCTCCGATTAATCTGAATAATGTCCAGAGAGGTTGAAGTTTTACTGGACATTTGTCCGTTCGATTGGGCATATACTCCGATCGATCAAACATCAATCAGAACTAATTCTGATGGATCGGGATCCCATTGAAAACAACAGTTAGAAAATTTTTCCTATTTTTCAACAACTGCTAGGACAAACGATTCCATGGCTGATCAATATGGAAGAGGGACTATAGAGAGGGCTAGGAGGATGTCCCTAAGAGGGTGTGGCCATCTATAGAAGAGGGTTTTGGGATAAATGGTTTAGGAAAAAAAGGATTGAAGTCGGTCTGAATATACGATCTTCTTTAATAGCTTTTGTCGGAGATATCACAGGTCTTCAATCTTCAGCAGTAAGTGATTTTACAAACTTGACGATACACTAAACATGGTAATTGACAAAACTTTCATTAACAAATTATGGCTTCGTTGTATCTAAAAGATGGGATTCTAACAGAAATGAAAATTAAGATTGTCGAAAGAGATTCAATCTACTCTCATGCATCTCTAACGCCCCCTTCACATTATCAAACCACCATATGAGTGAACATCTGACAGAATTTTTTGGGCAAGCATTTCTTGAATATTCTTCAATTCCTACAAAGAAAATATATGAAATGTAAAACTATCAGTGTGCTTGTTGAATTTTCCAGTGCGCTCATTGAATTTTCAGGTGAGCTCGTTGAATTTTCCACTATGCTCGTTAAATTTGCTCTGAGCTCGTTAAAATTAAACGAGTGCTCATTCAAATTTATGTGTGCTCATTGAAATTAAACGAGATCTCATTGAATTTCAACGCGATCTTGTTGAATTGGCACTGTGCATGTTGAAATTCGAAATGATCTCGTTCAATTTCAACGAGATCTCGTTGAATTATATCTGTGCTAGTTGAATTTCAATGAGACAATCTCTTTCAATTTCAAAGTAATCTCATTCCATTTCAACCAGATCGCATTGAAATTCAATAAGATCTTGTTCAAATTTATCTTTGCTCGTTGAAATTGAACGCGATCTCGTTGAAATGCCACTGTGCACGTTGGAATTCAACGAAATGATCTCGTTCAATTTCAATGAGATCGCGTTCAATTTCAACACGATCTCATTGAATTATATCTGTGCACGCTGAAATTTAACGAGGTCTTGTTAAATTTCAACGAGATCTCGTTCAATTTTATCTGTGCTTGTTTAATTTCAACGAGATCATGTTGAATTATCGTTGTGGTCATTGAAATTTAACGAGATGATCGCGCTGCATTGTCATTCAAAGAACACATTGGGATTCATTTCGAGGTTACATTGACATTTTTACAAACACCTTGTATGCTTAATCAAACCTTAATAATTCAAGCTTACATTGGCATTTCAACAAACACCTTATATTCAAAATCAAACCTTAATATTGCCATTTCAAGGTTACATTGATATTTCAACAAACAGCTTGTATCCACAATCAAACGTTAATATTTCCATTTCAAAATTTCAAGGTTAACGACCACCTTATAACCAAAATCAAACCTTAATATTCAAAAGAAAACATTCCTAAAACATCCCAACAGAAAAACTAAAAACCAAAAGAGAAAAGAAAACCATACCTTTCCGAAGCTTCTTGGACGGAGGAACTATAATCACCATGTAAAACCGGAGATATATGAACGAAGATGAGTTGAAATGATGTGTCTCGTTGAATTTCAACGAGATCGCGGTGAATTTCGACAGGAAAAAGGGCAATTTCGTTTGAAAAATAATGAAAGTTTAGTTTGGGGAAGAAAACTTTCAGAGGTTTAGCTGGGAATAATGGTCAAAAGAGAGGTTTACAGTCGAAAATTTCTCAATCTCTCGTTCATCTTAAAATATTTTCTGGTGCAACGTGGTACATTATCATATTGTATCCGTGCCACCTCCTAACTAGGATCCACCCGTACGGGGATTACGATCTAACCCATCCATTTTACTCATTAACAAAAACAATATGTAAGAAGATTATTCTATCCCATAGATTTGGTAGATCAAAGGTGGATCGATGATATTCCTGGTAGGACCCATGATCTCGAGTTCTACCTTGATTGAAGATCATATCTATTTGATCCGGGTCCACCACAATGATCTCAATCTTCCCTGGGCCATATTCCAAGTTTATATGTACAAAACTAACACAAAATGACAATCAAAATCAACGATCATAATCTAACAAGTTTGTGATCATCAAGGCCCACCAGATTTGACGATTTGGGTCCATGATCACAGCAAAAATCAACTAATTAAATGTCTAATTAAATAAGATCTAAGAATTTCTCCATTGAGTTTACCAGATTATCCAAAAATATAATTTAAAATGTGTGTACACCGTTAATTCATTGTGGGGCCCAACACTGACAAAGGTAGCCATCCGAGTGGTTCACTCCACTCTGATGTGGTAGTGAAATAGATCTGTCCACTACACATCAGGGTGTGGTGTCCACATGGTCCTATTTGGAAAAGGTGTGGACATCCACACGTTCCACATGTGACAAGTGTGATGTTCCCATCTCTATCTTAGAGATTGGGTATGGCGGATCTATCACATTCATTTATAGGGTCCAGTCATGTAGGCCCTATGTTCCAATCCCGACTTTGATCAAACGAATATCTAGCCCATTACTAGTGTAAGGCCCACAACTCAGGTCGTGATTGTGATCAAGTTACTCAGAAAGAGCTCTTGAAATTTGAGACATACCTCAGTAGGATGGGAAAGAAGGGTTTCGATGGCTTGGATCTGAGGTTGGGAAGTTGGGTCCACCTCTTCAGGGTGAGTGGATGTGGTTTGGGATCGGTGCCCCTTCTTATGCACTTGGGCTTGTACAGACGAGGCATGGGCACCACGTCTCGTTCTTAAGAGATAAACCTATGTTATTTTGTGGTTTATTCCCCTGGCGTATACTTGCCACGCTAGAATGGGCCCCTCCATCACCTATCGTCTTGATCCACACCATCTATTTGGTTCCTTAGATGACTATATGTATGGGAAAAGTTGTTCCATAGTGAGATAGCAATTAAGTTTTCCTAAATTAATCATGGCCTTTTATGGGTCCGAGGCCCATTCAACCTAGTCTCTCCTTAGTCCACACATGGAGGAGCATACCGTTCCAACTCTCTGAGCTTGGATTGGTTTCTTTCACTTATAGTAGGACACTTGGAGTCTAGCGATGAATAGTCCACTTTGGAGCTGACTAAACTCCTTCTCCAACTCTGGCTTCAGCCTAGGGAGGAGGCCCTATTGGTACCAACTCGGGTTCCAGTTGGGTACTCTGCTCAAAATTTAAGGGAATCTCAACCCTGAGTTGTCTAGTATTCAATCTCATCATAAACAGTTACATTTACCATATTTTATATAGTTGTATATACAACATATCATAAGCAGTTATGTCACATGATTCATGAATGCATGATGAATGCATGCTAGAAATACCATCTGTGTAGTTACTTACAAAAGTGTTATTCCTTCTTTAGTCTGCTTGGACTTTTAATATAATCCCATTCGATTCATCGGCTAATCTCAGGTTTCTGTTCTTATTGAATTGCCTTTTTTAGTATTATGCTAATTTTCAAGAAACATAGTTACTTTCATACTTAATCTCATGATTACTCAACTATTAGTTACTTATGATACAAATCTGACCGTTGATCGGACAATCAAACACTTAAACTACCAATCTATACCATCGGTTTAGTCATATCATACCTATGGTTCATGATTTATCAATCTTAACCATTCATGTTGGGTTTATCTTTACATAGGTCCAGGATCCATCCGATCCAACCATTAAATCTTGATTAGAATTGTTGATTTATGGCATGGTCGGTTGGATCTAGGTTTATATGTACTCAATCCTCCATTTATCAATTTGACCCTTGGTGGATGGTTATGATCCATATTGATCCAATGATTTAGATGGTAGGTGTCCAATCATCATTATTTCCTTTGGCGTGGTCCACTCATAATCGGGGCCCACGTCCAAAATGATATGTCACTGTGAATGGACAAGGTGGATACGGACATACATCATGGTGGTACCCATGGTGGTTCAACGGTAAGCACTTAATCATCGCTGCTTCCTGTAGTTTGGTCCACTAAGGATTTGGATCAATTGCTAATGGTGGTGGGTTACACTGACGGTGTTGATAAAATATATACATTAAGATGGGCCCCACGAGTTGGGCCACCTCCAGCTGCAAAAAGAGCAGCGCCATTGATGTTGGAGGGTCTACCAGTCCCCAACTGTACCTTGGAGTGTGGTTCATCTTAGACATGAATCCGTCCCATTCTTTTAATAAAATGGTTTAAAGTGATATGAAAAGTCATATGAACGGTGTAGATTAAGCAAATACATCATAATGGGTCCTATGAGTAAGGCCCTTGGTCTTTCCCTAAAAACGGTCATCTGCCTCCCACGGACGCTGGGCAGTAGTGTCCTCTAGACATTTGCTGTCCAGTGTCGGTTATATATATATATATATATATATATATATATATATATATATATATATATATATATATATATATATATATATAGGAATGCTCACCTGGGCACTTCTTTCACGAGAGACTCATGAGCACTTTTTCATGGCTCATCGCACATGATATAAGCCTAAAATCTGAGCCGTCCATGTGATATATATATATATATATATATATATATATATATATATATATATAGGAATGCTCACCTGGGCACTTCTTTCACGAGAGACTCATGAGCACTTTTTCATGGCTCATCGCACATGATATAAGCCTAAAATCTGAGCCGTCCATGTGATGCAGCACCCCAAAAAACCCCTAGTGCCCTGATCCCAAACTCTGGTGGGCCGCACTTTTCATGGCTCATCGCACATGATGTAAGCCCAAAATCTGAGCCGTCCATGTGATGCAGCACCCCAAAATACCCCTAGTGCCCATATTTTAACCTGATCCAAAACTCTGGTGGGCCGCAGCAGAAAGCAAGAGGCAAATCAAGGGAGAAAACTGTTTCCTTCTTTCATGGCCCACCAAAGTTCTGGAGCAGGTTGAAAGATGGGCCCTAGGGATTTTTTGGGGTGCTTCATCACATGGACGGCTCAGATTTTAGGCTTACATCACATGCGATGAGCCATAAAAAAGTGCTCATGAGTGTCTCTCACGAGAAGTGCCCAAGTGAGAATTCCTCTCTCTCTCTCTCTCTCTCTCTCTCTCTCTCTCTCTATATATATATATATATATATATATATATATATATATATATATATATATATATATATATTCTTCTCTCACTAGAGCTCGTGAGAACTTTTCATGGCTCAACCCACATGCCGTGAGACTAAAATCTGAGCCGTCCACATGATGCAGTATCTCAAAAATCCACAGGGCCATCTTTCAACTTGTTCCGGAACTTTGGTGGGCCATAAAAAAAGGAAAGCAAGTTGAAAGATGAGCCCTAAGCTTTTTTAGGGTGCTGCATCATGTGGACAACTTAGGTTTTGGGCTCACGTTACGTGGGATGAGCCATGGAAAAGTGCTCACAAGTTCTCGAGAGAGAATTGCACCTTCCATGGCTCATCCACATGACGTGAGCCCAAATACTATTTTTTATTTTTTTGAAATACTAGCTAGGTGGGGTTCACACATGTTGGATCCAATCCATCCATGAAGTTGGTCAGCCCAAGGCGGGTCCAATGAGCCCTCAAAGCTATAGCTTCCAAAGAACTAAACAACATGAAGGCCCCGGAAAGATTCCAATGGTAGGCATTCATCCCCACTGTTTTCTACCGTAGGCTCAACCTGGGTTTCATATTTATTCCATTTTTGGGGCCAATGCCTAAAATGGCCTGACAAAATTGTTGGACGGTGTGGATTCAACATATGAGGAGGGACCCACCTGTGTAAGGAGGTCAGCTCCCACACGTGTTAGAGCGCTCTCTTTGCATGCATCATTTCTATTTCGAATTAAATGCTCCTCTATCTCCATATCTCTTAGATTTTGTGAGAGTATACTCTCGTATTCAAAATGTTCACCGCAAAGTGGGGTCCACATGTGACGTTACCCAAATCCAATCCGTTCAACCGATTTCCCACTGCTAGTTACGTGTACAGAAGCAATACTGGCCCTGGATATCATCTAGGGTCCAATTCGTAGATCTTGGATGGTGGACCATTCTTTCACTATTTTATACATTTAAATCTGATTGGTGTGGTCCACCATACCAATTCATTCAATGAACTCTTAGATTACATCTAACGGTTATTTCCTTCGGCATATTTTGTCAGTCATATGTTTTTCACATGAAATGCCTACAAAGCATGTTCACATACATGAGGTTATCGCGGTCTAAAAATGGTAAAAAGAACCTGAATACCAGGAAAACAATGTGAGGTTCGAATTATCGACCAATGGTGGGTCCGCGCTACAATATGGGTCAAAGACCCTTGGGCGCGACTTGGGTGAGACCCCGGAACCAGCAATGTGGGTGGGACCCTAGCCGTAAGAGCCCACCTCTATGCATGAATTGTATATCCATGCCGTGCATCTTCTTGTCCGTCTTATTTTATACCATGGTGCCAAAAATGAAGCAGATGTAAGTTTTGGGTGGACCACAACATAAGAAACACTGGTTAATGACCATTAAAAACCATCTGTTAGCCACAAAAGTTTTCTATCAACTTGATATTTGTATTTTCCTTTCTTCCCTGTATACGTGACCTTATCAACAGATCAGATGGTCAATAAACATTACAGTGGACTCCAAGAAGTTTTTAATGGTAGGTGTTCAATGAACACTGTTTCGTGTGGTGTGGTCCACCTAAAACTTTCACCTAATTAATTTTTGAGACTACACCCTAAAATAAACTAAAGAAACAGATAAAAGGCATGAATATACAAAAAAATACATCCAGGTGGGCCCTACGGTCAGGGTCCCACCCACATTGTTGGTTCCGGGTCTCACCCAAGTCACACCAAAGTGGCTTGGACATCCAGTGCATGCTTCCACTTCTTTCCCCTCATTTAATGAGAGAAAATCTCTCTTTATTTAATGGGAAGCAAATCTCTAGGAGAAATTTCCGACTCTAAACCTCTCTTTTGAGGAAGCGGATTGCATAGTGAGTAACGTGAGCGTGCGAAGTAAACTCTGTAGGGCCCACCGTGATTTACGTATTTTATCCCATCTATCCATCCATCTTAATAGATAATTTAAGTTAGGTTGCCAGAAAATGAAGCAGGGGCAATGCCCAAGAGCCCAGTGCTCGACAAACTCGGGAGGGCAGTGCTCGGGAGCCCCTATCCACTGTGGAGGGGGGGGATTGTTGGATTTGTCCCACATCGGTTAGAGGCTGGGGAGATTGGTGGGCTATATATTGAGAAGAGGCCCCTCAATATGACTAGCCATTTTGAAGTGGAACCGGCCCAACAATTTTAATGCTTTGATATATCATGATTATGTGTTAAATCATGCAAATTATAATTACGTTGTACATGGAAAACCATCCAGGAAAAGATAAAGTGGAGACGTCTTCTTGAAAGGATTAACGGCTTTGGCAAACAGTTGTTCGAGATGCCGTTGGAAGACTTGATGGCTTAGTCTTTTCATTATATTTTTTATTATTAAGAAATGTTGTTAAACATAGGTTTGAGGTTCATTGGATATTGATGTTTAAACTTTATGTTTGGATTATTATGTGGTAAAGATGATGATTAGTACCTTAAGTTTTATGGTGAAATATGTTATGTGTTGGTCTATGACATCATATATTATAGTAACACTTCGAATCCGATAGTCGAATTGAGAAAATTCAAATATGCGAGGTTAGGGTGTTACACCTAACCCCTTCCTTCTCCTTCAATGAGGCCTTTACTCCAAATTCCCTATTGCAACTCAACCATAGGAGTCATCTAAATCTAGGGGTCTCCAACTCCTTGGTTCATTATGATTCCATCTTGCTTAAATGACCATAGATTCAAATAATAGTGGCTAGTGGCGACTCTTAAGTCAATCATTCCATTTGAAAGTCACAATCTATTAGTCAAATCAAATAAAAAGAAAAAGAGTGTGGCGCCTCCATGCACGCATATCCACGGGTGGCAACAATCTAATGGATGTTTGCCTTTTGATGAAAAATCCAAAGATTAAAGCAAAAGATGATAGTAGAGATTGATCAAATGACAAAGGTCATAGAGCACAGTTAGATTCATGAAAACGAATACTACCATCGAAGGGACTAGTGGCTATCTACAACACATCATCACCATTTTACCTTTTATGAACGTTGTGGTTGCATCCACAAGGCCTTTTTAAGGCTTTGCTCGTGTGTTGTTGTTGTTTGACTTTAAAATATAAAACATTTAACTTAGAATCACTAATAGTCAATTATCTCAAAATTCCATAGTCTATTAGACCTTGCAGAATCTTTAGAAACCAATGAATCTAAGATTCCTTATTTTATAATGATTTGTGATCTGCGACGTGGGATTGTGAATAAGGGTCACTGGATTGTGAATGAGGGACCTCAGTGACGAAGAAGGAAGATGTTAGGCACCTTCTCCACCTGCATGTGAGTGCAGTCTCTACTTTGTGGGGTTAATGGAATTTTAGGTGATGGAATAACTCTAGCATCTTGGGGCTGGAAGTAAGGGATCGCATAGATAATCCACAAGTGTCCGTGTACCTAAAAGAAAAATTGACCTAATGTCGATAGTCAGTTGCAGACAAATACTCCGTAACGAGGTGAGAGATCGAGGAAGCGATCTTCCAGTATCCATGTACCTAAGAAAAAAAAAAGAAGAAGAAATTGACCTATTTTTATCAATCAACAACATGAAAGTTCCATATAACTACCAGGGTCATACTTAGGATTGAAAGTGAGGGGTCGCAGAGGTGATCTGCCAGCAATTGTGTGCCTAAGAGAGACAAAAGAAAGAGAAAATGGACTTAGTCAATTCAGGTTTCTGATTCGACAAGATCCAAGGAGTCGACAAGCCTCAAAGCATGCACTAGAAAGGTATAGAGAAGAAGGGATGTTGGAAAGGATGCAATGGTGCAAATGATGAATGTAGTGTAAGGAAAATGACGAGCACGGGCTCGATTTTGTTGCTTAATCTAATCATTGCGTGGGTGAAGAGAGAACTGCTTGAGCATGCGTGGGTGGAAGGGTTGTCGCAATGATTGAGAAAGAGGCTGAAGCCGATCGAGATGGGGAGCTTAGGCTGTGAGACCTTGGGTGTGGCTAAGGAGGTTAGGTGGTATGGCTAAGGATGAAGCTAGGCTAACAATGGGGTTGTAATGGGCTCTCCTCTCTCTCTCTCCTTGGTGAATGGGTGGAATGGGCGAACGACTCTCTCCTATTCTCTTAAGAGGTGATGATGCGAAATGGATGATGGTTAATAGGTGTGTGCAATGAAGAGCAGAAGGGTATTTATGAGTGAAATGATTGGCATTTTGGTGATTTGAGTGAAATTAGAGGGTAAAAGATGATGTGGATGGTTGTGATTGGCTGAGGAGAGGAGAGTTCACATGGCGTTTTCTCATTAGCTAAAGAAGGTTGTATGGGTGGTAAAAAGGGAGGGGACCAAGGGCATTTTGGACATTCCAAAATCCACGCGCAGTCATCAAGGTAAGAGTAGCTCTTAGCTCTCTTTCTTCTACCATGGCTCACCTCAATTTGAGGAACTAAACACATGACAAGCGACACATCATGTGCCCACGTACATCGTGCTGGTCTCCAAATTTTGACAGGAGGGCCTTGTGGGATGCCTTTGTGCTTATGGGTTTGGGTTGGACAACGGATTTTAAGAGGGAATGGGCTTGGAATTTGGCCAAAATGCGTGCTTGAATTTTATTTCAATTTGGCTTGCATTTAACTTGAATTTGGCTTTCCTTTCGCTTTAGTTTTGGGTTTTCCTTTAGCTTTTAGATTTGGCTAGGTTTGAATTTTGAATTAAGATTAGGCAAGTTTGGATTTGGATTATGGCTTAGGGGTGGGATTAGGTGTATGGGAGGTTGGGTTAGGCTCAGGTTTGGAGGATATGTAGATATGTGAATCAGAGCAGTGTATTAAATATCAGATTGGGAAAGCTGCTCATCCTGGTGGGGTGTCTACACCTTCTCAACAACAAAGTTGAAACAAAAAAGGATAATAGTGACAATGCAAGATTATGACCAATGGACATTGATCGATACTGTTTGACAAAGCAACAATCAACATTCTAACAATTCATTATTATCAATTCATTATTGCAAAAGAGGTGAAAGTCAGCATTCCAAGCATGAAGGAATGTGTACCTTTACTATCAGTTGCTGCCAAAGCTAAAGAAGATACGCTACAAAAGTAGGTCGTGGCAATGGATTCCTACTGGCCTAAACCCAAGGATGAGTTCACTTCAAGTAAGGAAATTGATATAGTACAAAAGGACAATCATATGGACGATAAGATCTTGAAAATTTAGGCAGTGTGGGCTAAGAGAGTAAAATAAAGCCTTCTGCACACTATTGCTACTAATAACCATACTTTGTGATTGGTTACCAGAATCTCATATATAACAAGGCTTGAAAAAGCTATTAACAAGGCCTAAACGTTGAGACATTTTAAACTCAAATTATTTTCGGATAGTTCAAAACTCGGAGAGTTAACAAAACTTTGGACTTAAAACAAGTCACATCAAGCTCGTTATAATCCTAACTGGTTTATTTATTACACTGAACGTAGGAATTATGCGACATATCAAGTGCATGTTTGATTTATTTATTGTTCTGAGCAAGATTATCATTTTAAAATCGATGTATGTATCAGTCTATCAGATATCATATCATTCACCACCAAAATAGCCCTGTACTGCCCCGCGCATGGATGATACTGGTGGATATCAGGTGATACATACCAGTTAGCAACAATACTTCAAAGCTCGAGTATATTGTGCATTCCAAGTGAATTACTCAAATCCCTTCATCAGGAAGTATCATGTCAAACTATGATGAGGTGGGCTTGTTAGTACAGCATACCAACAACCACCATGACCCACCTGATAAGTCAGTCACATGTTTCTATGGATCTTGCACATTCAATTTTGGGTCCACATGATCAACGGCCCAGACCTTGACCAAGCAACTCCATCAGTCTCTCCCTAGATGTTCTTGATTTTCATCTAAAAGCAGCATTCCGAGACCTCTATTCCACCACCATCTTAGAGAGAGAGAGAGAGAGAGAGAGAGAGAGAGAGGCTTAATAGGCCGTCCATGAAGGCAAACAATCCATTGTACATGAATACCAAAGAGTGCAATAGATATCAGATGGTAATTCAAAAGGTCTGTTACAAACAAATGGGTGCAACCTGAATTTTTCCACTAACCACTAGTTTGGGGGAATCAAAGACTCTGTATATCCCATAATCTTCACATAAATCTTGGAACAAACATTATTCGGAACTCATCCATGTGTCCAAAAATAATCAATCATGCAGACTTCCTTTCACTGAACATACATGATATATATATGGTACATTACTCCGAACCTTCCGACATCAGTAGTGATGGCTTCAAACAGTTCTCCATAATCAATTGGCTCTCCTTCCATCACCTAAATAAGGCCCGTGTATGGGTTGTGCGTCTGAAGAGGTGGCAGCATACCCGAGCCATATGGGTGTATGCCCGCCCCATACGGATTGCCAAATGGATTAACAGCTGGCTGTTGCGGTTGTTGACCCACCATCATCATCTGCTGCTGCTGCAACATGAAAGCCTGCTGTTGGTTTGCCATTGCAGCCATCTGCACAGAGGGAGGTACTGCCACTGCATTAGAGGCGTAGAATGGGTCATGCGGCACTTGCTGAACCAAAGGACTGCCAACTGGCACCGCCTCCCATGGGTTATAGCTTGCATTCTGGTTTGTCCGTCTCAAGGCATCATCGTATAAGCTATCCAACGTAAGCTTGTCCAGACCACCAGCCTGCAAGCATAAGATTAGAAAGCACCATGAATAACAGAAGTGGGTTAATAACAAACAAGGAATTTTCTCACACCGCTTGATGGCTTAGAGAATTGTGCATTCAGGCCAACACAACATTTCACTTGGGGTTCAGTTGAGGTTATTGTTACCTCTCTTTCAAGATATTTATTCTTTGTTTGCTTTTTCCTCTATTTTCTTTTTCATTAGTGCAGCGTCTGTTGTGCATGTTTCCAAGAGCGTTTTATAGTATGCTTCTTTCCTCCCATAAGAAAAGTCAAATGGTAAACCGCGCTTTTATGCAATCAGGTTTGTGTGGATTTGATCTTTAACATCCCATGAAGCCAAAGTCGATGCTTGTTGATTTCAGTTTGACAAAGGTTAGTAGTGGAACTATACATATGGAAACCAACTGCACTGGATGTACTCGCTAGGTAGAGATTAAATTAATTTAAAAAAAAAAAAAAAAACAAGTGAGTATTTTGACAGGTCCCATGCCACGGTCATCATGTCTCATCTTGTCCATGGGAATTCAAAAAGATTACACGACTATGGCTCACATAGGAGAGATGGAGATGATAATGCAAGGATAACAAAAACTCGTTTTAAAAGAGAGCCAGGGCATATAGAAACCAGTAGGGTCATAAGGAATATTGGACATGTGATCAAAGTGGAATTTTGAAGTTCCAAAGGCGTGCATTTTTCTCATCCTCCATGTATTGAGCATCAATGGAACCATGCCATGGAGACATTCTTTATGTTGCTTCGTAAAAAGAGTAAATAAAGGAGATAATAAAAAGAAGAAAGAGAGGAATAGGGAGTGGAACGGCTAAAGAGAAAATAGCCTCCACATGTCCCCCAGTCTATTATTTTATTAGGGTATCACTTATTTGCTGAAATTACAATATTGTCCCTCTTAAGTGACTTAAAGATAGAGAACCATGGGCCTAAAAGTTTACCTAAACATACATATTGAAAGCCCAAAAGCCCACAGGGTCCTCATGCTTGACAATTTACATCAGAAGTGGATATAAGACGCATGCACACACGCTCAGCTACAGTTCTATGAACAACATCCTTCCCAATCTCTCTGTTGTCACCATCGACTACAGATTTCATAAGTGGGTATAACATGCATGCACGATTAGATACCTGACCAAATGCGATTTTTAGATGAATCCAAGAATGAGGCCCAGAGTCGTTTAAATCGGGTCAAGGTCCGTTGGGTACCCATGGATCCAGGTACCCCGTTGACAGCCCTAAGCAATGGCAAGGGATATAAAATCCTATAGAAGAGATTAAGCAGTTTGAGTACCAGTAAAATCACTACTAATAATATACCAACAAGCAAACCTACATCGACGTAATCAAGAACAAATTAATTCTATAGTGATGGAGGATCTAACATATACTGAATCCCATATCTGAGGACCTTCAATGCAACTTCGCTGCAATAAATATTCATTTATCGCCTCATGTTTGCCAGGCCATCATTTTGTACGCAGTAAATGTTACATTTTTTTTAATAAAGAAATACGCTGCCACTCTTAAGATCAAGTCAAACGATTGAATTCTTTGATGTTGCCTATGCTCCTCCTAAGAATGATTTAATTGTCAAGTATAGGGTGGGTACATGATGTACATCATGCAAGTGGAGAATACACTCAAGCTGAAATGCCAGACATTATGGAACCATAAATCTGTGTAAAATAATTGAAAATACAATAAGAAGAGAGATTGAAGCAAAAGGATCAAATAGACATGAATATTACCAGTTTACTCGTAGCCGTAGCACCATCATTCGAGCTTGGAGCAGTCACAAGTGCCAACTCCCAGCCTGTAGTCCCACTTGCTAAATCCGGACCAGCAGAAGCAACACCATTTGAAGAATTCTCTATAACAACCAACCAAAAAAATTTGTAGGGAACTGTTTATATATTTATTCTAAATAATATATCGATGTTCTGTGAGCAACCTACCAGCTGGGATAATGGCAAGCGCCATAGAATTTTTCTCATCTAGTTCAGATGCAACTGGATTGGAATCATTAAATCCCTGACAAACATGAATAACAAAATTATTGATATCCTCAAAAGCCTTAGCTACTACAAAATATCTAACTTCAATCTGATGGAAGGCAGAAATCTAGATTCAAAAATTACCAACAGATCAGATGGTTCTGATACAGGAACTTCCACTTTAACTGGTTCAGGTGGTGATAGGGGTGGCTTAGGTTCCTCCTGCACTTCTGGAACTTTCTTGTACTCTAGTGCCAACACAACTTTGGGAGCAGCACTTTTATCTTCGATCACCTGATTACATAAGAATAGTAATAGCCGTTCGAGAGTTAATAGACTTGAGAATGTGAATCATAGCCAGATTTAAGCAGATTTAAGCAGCATACTTGTGTGATACTGCATATTGAACTGCAACACATATAACATCAACTGGAAGCAAGATTAATTGACACTAGAACCAAATGAGATATATTTATAAAACACAGGAAGCAAGTATATGGAGGCCCAACAAAACTCAAGGGCAATTTTAGAAGAAAACTATTCCACCTTGTGAAGCTATATAGGGCAGAGTGTTGGGCAGGAGCATCAGCAAAGTCTTAACTGTTTGCAGAGAGATGAGGACATCGAGATGAATGTGTGGGACGACTAGGGAGAATAGAACTAAGAATGATGTCATTTAAGAAGCCTATGAATCACCAAAACAACAGAATGATATTGAGTAGACTATTCAGAATGCAAAACAAAGAATGGAAAAGGTTCAAGTTGTAGGGATCTAAAAAGACCAGATGACAACCTAAAGCTAGTTGTGAGCAGCACTTTTATCTTCAATCACCTGATTACATAAGAATAGTAATAGCCATTCAAGAGTTAATGGACCTGAGAATGTGAATCATAGCCAGATTTAAGCAGCATATTTGTGTGATACTGCATATTGAACTGCAACACATATAACATCAACTGGAAGCAAGATTAATTGGCACTAGAACCGTACACGTGAGACATATTTATAAAACACAGGAAGCAAGCATATGGAGGCCCAACGAAACTCAAGGGAAATTTTAGAAGAAAACTATTCAACCCCGTGAAGCTATATAGGGCAGAGTGTTGGGCAGTTGGAAGGAAGCATCAGCAAAGTCTTAACTGTTTGCAGAGATGAGGACATCAAGATGAATGCGTGGGACGACTGGGGAGAATAGAACTAAGACTGATGTCATTCAAGAAGCCTGTGAATCACCAAAACAACAGAATGATGTTGAGTAGATTATTCAGAATGCAAAACAAAGAATGGAAAAGGTCCAACTTGTAGGGATCTAAAAAGATGAGATGGCAACCTAAAGCTCAGATTAAGATGCCAACAGGGGATATAAAGGCTTGTCCGCTTATCAAGGATATGGCATTCAATAGGTGATTGGCGAAACAAGATTAGTAAACCAACCCAAAAATGCTAGGACAAGGATACGATGATGACAACAACTATGATAACAGATGTTGAGCTAAAACAAAGTTACAATCTTCAGAACTCATCCAATAAAATACATATGCACTTCTTCGCATATTTCCTTTTCCTCTTTATATTATATACTATAATGCAGAAAATTGGTGCATGCCTAACATGCATCTACATTATCCAACAGCTATGTCAAACACCTGCATCAGCATTCAAGACCAAACAGATGTGTATATCCACTTAACATGGATATCTAATCCACAAAAGAACATAGATATGAAGATATTACCAAGTCTTTGCTTGATATTAAACTAATAATATTTAGAGCAGGATTAAATAAATATATATATTAGTTTTTTTTTAGATAAAATACATAAAATAGTTGGAATTAACAAATGCAAACACCATGGTGCAATGATGAAGTTTGCTTCCTCTAAGGTCGTGACTTCAACACTGCTTCTTTTACTTTTATATTATAAAAAATAAATAAATAAATCGATAAGTCAAATGATTAGGCTAACCTACCCCTATAAACACCAAGTCACACTCATGAGCAACTTCCCTGGTGACACTGCCTGAAATTATGCTGACTTGAGTTGACTAGATCAAATTTCAGGTCAAATCACCAAGTTACAATTATGGTGTCTATAAGAAGAAAACAAATATTCTGGGAGATTAAATAAGTCCCCACCAGTGGTCTCTACCATCGTCAATGCAGAAGTACAAGAATGTTCTCAGAACTAATAAGAAAGAACAAATTTAAATAATGTACAAGTGACTAACCTACCCCTATAGACAAGTGAACAAGATTTGTGGTCTCCTTAAGAAGATGAATTGTATATTTCTGTTGAAAAATGGATATGCTCTTTCTAGAGCAGAAATCTCAATCCCAAGTAGCAAATAGATCTTCTCTTTAGGATGGAAAACTCAATTCTGAATTAAGTATTTCTTTAGCAAATAGAGATCTTCTCTTCAGAATAGAAAACTCAATTCTGAGTTATCTCTAAATCTATACTATCAAAACCATTGCTTGGATAATCTTCCAACTCCACAATCAGTCAATCACATTACGATCATCCCTTGTGAGAACAAAATTGTCAACATAGAGGGACTAGAACAATGTTCTCTTAACAAAGACCACAGTTGCACAAAACATGAAGTAAAGCAGCAACTGGTTTGGGTGTGGAGTGGGGAAGCTTCTGTGTTAAAATGTTAAGAATTATAAAAAGCTAGGAAACAGGAAAAGGGGCTCGATGCATGAGTTCGAAGCGGGAGCAGAACTTGGTTACACCTCCGCAATCACATTACGATCATCCCTTATGAGAGCAAACGTCGACATAGAGGGACTAGAACAATGTTCTCTTAACAAAGACCACAGTTACACAAAACGTGAAGTAAAGAGGCAACTGGTTTGGGTGAGGGAGTGGGGAAGCTTCTGTTTTAAAATGTTAAGAATTATAAACAGCTAGGAAACAGGAGAAAGGGCTCGATGCACGAGTTTGAAGCAGAAGCAGAACTTGGTAACAAGGTTCTTGCAACATAAAGAAAGAAATCTACATTATGATATTAATCTCTAGCAGAGCTACCAAACCAGGGTCTTTGAGATTGTTTTAATCCAAATGTGATTACTTAAGTGTCCAGACCTTCCCTTCCACATTGAGTGAGAATCAAGTGATTAAGACATAGGAGTTCCAATAGAAATGCATTTTCTACACGTAGCTGACAATAAGGCAAAGTGCAAACTAAGAGGTCCAACCCTTAGGCTTGTGAAATCCCCTAAGCTGCTAATCAGGTGATACATCTCTGAATCAAAAGGTCATGATTGGACTTGAGGGCATAGACCAACTTATACCACACTGGTCATTCCTTGAGCAATGGCCGCTTCCAACATGTATTATTCCTGTATGCCAAAATGTCTTCCTCCATTGTCTTTCTCCGTACAATATGAGTAAGACTTCATTTAGTTTCCTGGACTGACCGACTAAAAGTTGAAGAACATGCTTAGGAAGAAGGATATTCACAGGAAACAAATTTATTAGTTGGATTAACTATAGAAAATTCTTGCCCTCAGAGCAATGGGTAAATCTGAATCCAACTGAGGTGGGGAAGAAGAAATACAGTAAACACAGGTAACCACTAACCAGTATAGAAGAGACTGGCTGAGGAACAACCATGAATTAAACTGGTTGCACCTCTTTTTTCTCCCAAGAATCTTCTGACCTCCCCAAATTGATCCCGCCGTCTTTTGCATTCGGAAGACATATTTGGTTGTGGACCAACTTTTCCATGTGTGATTTGTTAACTTTTTGGTTTCAAGTCTTTTTCTAGTATATTGTGGATCAATTAGAAAAAACACAGATCCTAAATGCTGATAAAATCAGTTCCCAAAGTAAATGAAGGGGAGCTTATGGTGGATCAAAGCCATCAAAATGTAGGGTACACATAGTTCTTTGTACAAAACCTGCAAATCGAACATCAATATTAACTCGTCAAACACAGAACATCAATATTTACTAATACCAGCAGTGTAGATGACTGGCTACATCATGAATGGACGTTTCTGACGGTTAAACCGAGAGTACTTTCATACCTGATCCTTGCGGACTGATGAAGCGCGTGGAGCATCCTTCACATACTCCTCCATGGCTGTGAGAAATGATGCTGGAGGCTGCATTATTAACAAGTAAATGGCCCAATGCCTTAAATTGATCAGCAATAAGCTGATGACAAGTGTCATTATAGTCTTGGTAAGAAGTGTTTCAGAATACAAATAAATAAATAGCTATTATAAGAGGCGTCAGTATAAAAATTGAAACCTGCTCGATCTTGATAAACTTTTCTCCACGCCCAAGATCAAGGCTTTTACATATTTCATAAAATTCAGACAACCTTTCGGCCTGCAGCAGGGAAGCAGCTTAAGACATGCTGAACGGGCAAAAATTTCTCCCAACTTAAATCAGCATGTAGTGAGAGATAAAAGGGCATAAGGATAACTTGAATATGGAGAATAAGTACCTGCAGCCCTGCTTTCCGGTATATCTCAAGGGCTTTGATAGCGTGATGCCGTTGCATCTCAAAGAACTGCCATAGAACAAGATAATCATGAGCCTTCAATAGCAGCAAATTTTTTAGCTTGAAGAGCAAGCAACAAAAACCTTACCTTGTCAACCAAATTAATAGTACCATCGCTTATAGCATTATAAATCTTAATGCTTTCCCCAGCAACCTGTCCGAAAAGAGAATCGCATAAATAAGGAATAAGTATGACAGTAGTGAGACACTTCAACTAAAACTACCATGCAGAATAGATCTTCAACTAAATCATCATGCAGATAGATCATCCATTGGCAAACTCACCATCGCAAGTGCTAACTGGATCACAAAATTATAGACAGCTGCCCCTTGTGGCTGCATAGAAGTACCAGCATAAACACTCTCACATAAGATGTATTAATTGATGCTAATCTCCTTTCAGGTTTAGACACCCACATGAAAATACCAAGACATATTTGCAAAGAAAAGACAACCAGCATTTAAACATGGATGTAAAAGCCCAAGCAACTCTGCCAAGTGATTCATGGTCTTTTTACCTGGCAACCAAGCAGGCGAAAAAGAAGCTGTTGCAAAGCTGGCAAGTGCTCAAGCAGCTCAGCAGTCTCCAGATCCCTGGTTCTCTGTAAGGACAGACCAGTTTTAGGAAAATGTGATCCTTGCTGGCATACTTTTGAGTCAGATCACTGAATAAAAGGTTAAGCTAATCCACCACTACAGAAATCCTTAAGAAAATTCGTTCATGCTTGAATAGAGTTAATGAACTGATCCACAACGCGAGGAATCAAGTCAATGCAAGTTTTCAACAGAATCAAATTACAAACAAATGGTAGAATTGTATGAAGAGGGTGCAAGAGCAGGGGCAGCAGAAATTTCAAAAAGAGGTAGTGCCTAGAAGCATGGAGAAAACAATTAGTATATTTAATAAAATTAGTGGGAGTGTATAGATTGGAGGGCATGTTCGCTAATTTTTTTTCTCGGGAGTTTTGGAGTTCGTAAAGAAGCACCACTGTCTGTCATGGAATCCGATATATAGGCCAATGGTTGAAGGGGGATTGGGGGTGAGAAAACTTACAGATGCACACCATTGAAACTGGGGTGCAACTTATTAGTCTCTAGTGGCTTATGGGCGAAGTTCACGAGATCAGAATATTTTAAAAATTGTCAGCTTTATTCAATTCCTAGTCAATCTTTTGGTTCCCTTACCCAGACATCTATTTGTTGACTCAAGGAAACATTGTATACAAATATTTCTTCTCAAATTTGCCACAGGAATATAAGTTTTCATATGATCCTTGGTGGGGTGAGTTACCTCTAATTGAAAGCTATAATACGCAGCCCCTATTCAAAAGGACCTCCTGCTTAAAGATGCTCTTCTTCAGACTGGTGATTGGGATTTTTCCTTAATTGGGAACAATCTAAATGATGATGTCTAGATGGTTATGAGATTCAGCGATCTATCTATTAGCTCAGTTGCTGACCAAACAATCTGGAAGCCGGCATTCGAAAAGCAATGCTCAACTTATGGATAAAACAGTGGGAAGTTCATAGAATGATGATCATAACAATCAACTTCAGGCATCCAAATGTACCTTTATAATCAATAATGGATCAGCTGTAAGAGGTTGATATAAATGATATCATTCAGTACTATAACTAGGGAACATCACAGTTATCAAGAACTTATCAGACAAACTGTGATGCTACTTGGCATGGAACCACAAAAAAAATTTAGTAACATGTGTACTTCTATTGGTTTATTAATGATACATGCTCCCAACATTGTTCTTCTAGAAAGGGACTAAAACCAAAGAAACACCTGAAACATGTTTGTGATAAAAAAAAAAAAAAAAGAACTCATGAAACATTTTGCTTGTCCACTGAAATTAAAAACAAAGAAACTCACGAAACATGCTGCATCTCCACTGAAATTAAAAACAAAGAAACCATTTCAGTTTGTATACATAGACAACATAGCCCTTTCGTAATTAAGAGATGCTACATGGAGCATAACACAGTTGAAATTTTGCCAGAAGGAAACCTCAGAGGCACAATAAAAGACCATTCAGAAAAAGTCTTGGGATGAAATGCTTACAGGGCGATCTGTCTCAACATCATACTTAAGAACACGAAAACATTCAAGCCGCTCCTCTAAGAATAGTGCATATGTGCGGACCCATGCAGAATAATCCCATGCTGAATAACAGATAAATATCCAATGTTATGAACAGCTATTTGATGCGTTTGAGAACAAGCGAAGTTTCAGATCAGTGAGTACCATTTGCACTGGAATCATCCTTAAAATGGGCCAAGTTGAGCATATGGCTTCTGCTCCTTCCATAGTTAATGACTTCTTCACGAAAAGTGGGGTCGACTTCCCTCAAAGCACGATGTATAACAATTAATGTTTTCAATGCAACCTAAACGAAAAGCAATATGAGTCAGCCAAATCCCAAGAAACACACTTAAACGTGATCATGAACAAGGCTTTGGAGCACAACTACCATACTCGATAATTCAGTAATATTAAATCAGACAATTCCTTTTCATGGTTAAGACATACAGCTAATTTATTCTAAGAATAAATTCATCTGTAGGAAAGAATAATAGTCCTCAATCTGGATCACAGGATCAAAAGGATTTGCTAGCCTATCCCAGCTCAATAATGGCAAAAGTTCAGTAATGCAAGCATCTCACTGCAATCTAAGTTTACACAAAAGTAGAAGCATGTTGCAATAACAATGATGAAAATATTGCAAGCTGGAAGAGCTAATAAACAAAGCCATAAATGGATCATGTTACCAGCAAGAATATGCCACTACATTAACCACCAAAGATCCCAGAAATGGGAAGCAGATATGAGACTGATACATGAATGATAGCTTTGAAGAGTCCCCAAATACATGTCTAATTTAGGGACAATTGTCAAATGCTGTTATGAATAGAATAGTAGTAAAGTAATTTCAGGACAGCAACTTAATATATCAACTCAGTGTAGAACACCACCAAATCTTAATAAGTAACGCCGCAAGCTTCCAACACATGCACTACTTGATGAGAATAAATTTTCTACAGAATGGAGCTTGGAACATTCAAGTAAGAAGTCACTTCCAGGTGCAGATCCACCATATGTGGATTTCTCAATGATGCACGATCTGGAGGTAAGGTGGCAATAGGCTGGGCAGGCCCGATCCTTGGTCCAAGCTATACAACATGGATTGGACCCGAACCTTGAGGCCTAATTACAGCTGTGACCTCGAGGCCTAAGGATTGGACCCAGACCTGAGTTAAGAACTGATAACTAAATGGTTGGACTTGGGCCAAAAGGTCCAACAAGTAAACCATACCCAACCCAACTTATTTTAACACAGTGGTTGTGAGCTGAGTTATTGGATGGTACCCAGCCTGGATTGAGGCTGATGGCCTGATTCCTTAGCTTATAGGCTGGGTTGGGCTGCGATTGAGGTCCTTAGCACATGGGGTGGACAATCAAGGCAGAATAAAGAAAAGGCATGGGCACGTACCGCCCAATTATGAGTCCTGGCAAGGCGTCTAGCAAGAGCATGGATGCAGTATGCCACATCAGCCCGCGGTCTTGTTGCTGAAATAGCAGCAAAAATAGCTGCAGAAGAAACCATAGGGAACTGTATGAGATTTTTATATACCAGTTCCAAAATAGGACATCATGTGAACTATCAGAAAGAGGAAATGAGAACCAAACACAAATTCCAAGGAATTCTTTAAGAACAAAAGAGCTGTTAATAGCACAGGAGTAACAAGATGTTAAGTAAAGATACTGGAAAAGAAAAAAGAAAGAAAAGCATATTTTGTTGTTTATATAGGATCCAGGGACTACAAGACTGTTGGTCTACATAGAAGACTGACTTAACATAAAGTTGGTTCTAAACAATTATCTTTTGTTCATTTAGTTTTTTTTATTTGTTTCTATAAATAGCACACATCATGGTTAGATCCAAAATGCCTTTCCGGAAGGCTTTTATTGATCTAGGGAAAATTACATTCCAAGCAATGACATATACCATAAGCCTTTTAATTACGTCACTTGGAGAAAACCCCTGATTAAAAAGAAAAAACCAAGTACAAGCAAGCTAATGTATATGAAATACAAACATATATACATGCAAGATGAAAGTCCAATGCTCATGTCGGAGCATCTGCATCAGAGCTTCAAGCCAATATAGTAATAGCCAATCACCTTCGTAGCCAATAGCATCAAGATCCTTAGTGGCTATTGAGCATCAGGCATTCATGTCGTAGTTGGGTGTCGAGGTACTAGAGTGGCTAGCATGTTACGTAGCCATTGCAGTGATGAAGCATCAAATAGCCAACATAGCTGTGAAGGGTATAATACTCTGTATAGCATTGGTTGTGTCAAGATATCCATAGCGCATACAATGCTTGCAAACTAAATACCCCGTCGGGCAGTTTCTCACAACACTATCTCACTTGGGACTTTTGTGTTCCAGCAATGCTATGGTCCCACATGCTAGATAAAACAGGTGTAGCATCTAGTGTCAATGACCTAAGCAAACCTTGGGAAAAGTATGAGACCACATCCATTCAGGTTCAAGCCAAAGGCTAGGTTTTTAGGCTCATAGTGTCGAGAATCCAAGGCTGAAGTGAGTCATGATTCTTGGTAGCTCATGGTGCTCTATGCTTTAGAGCATAGTGGACCAAACAGGGTGAGTGCCTGCTATTAGAGCAAGGTCGAATAGCGTCTGGTGCAGATGTCCTGCCACTTGACACTAGCTTGCTAAATGTCAGGGGCTGATGGCTACATAAAACTGAGGCTTCAGGGCTGAATTGAGTCGGACTCCAGGTAGTTGTGTCACACTATCTGCACGTGGCTTTAGTGCCTAGTGCGATTGAGAAAATTCAGCGAGTAGGTTGGACCCTAGTCCCGGCACTATTTGTCTCAGTGATGAAGCCAGAACTGACCATTATGACAAGCATAAAGGATCTCTTTGATAGGTGCAAAGCTAATTCTAGGTGAGGTAGCACAGGTTGCATTCATGGTTCTGAATGACAGTATCGGCCGCTATAGGCCCTGCGGAAAAATGGTACGATACAACGTCACGTATCGGAATCGGGCCCATATCGGTCAAAAGATTTTTTAAGCAAAAAAAAATGAAAAAAAAAAAAATCAGAAAAATAGAATAAAATGAGATATTTACGAATCCATCATTTTTTTGTATTTTGACCATGCATTGAAAGTGTATCAGACCATTCTTTAGTAAGAATGTTGTCCTGACGGGTTGACCTACTGTAAGTTCTGATGTAGATTTTTCTTTATATAAACTGTTCATATATGTCATAAATTGATATCTTATATTGCTAATAGTCTAATATGTCCAAGAAGTATCACTACTCAGTACTCACTAGTTTGTTCACCAATACGTATACGTGCTTGCTTCGAGAATGTGTGTCATTGAGGTGTATATAACAATGTAAGTATAGAAATACTTAGTATTTACCAATTTCCTTAAATGTATTATCAATTTGCATCATCAAGACATCAACTAAAAAACTAAGCATATGAAATTGAAATTGAAGGCTTGAAGCAACCAAGAAATTTGCATCCACCTAGAGTGAGAACTAGACATGCATTACTTTCAAGTTTC
Organism: Liriodendron chinense; assembly: GCA_003013855.2. Taxonomy (NCBI): domain Eukaryota; kingdom Viridiplantae; phylum Streptophyta; class Magnoliopsida; order Magnoliales; family Magnoliaceae; genus Liriodendron; species Liriodendron chinense. Next base: position 1,870,184 of record ML058389.1, read on the forward strand.
AACATATTTTAAAAAAATTAACAAAAGAAAAATAGAAACTAGACATAATAATTGAAAAATGATGACCAAACAATTCTGATCTGATTAAAAAAAAAAAAAACCCCAAAGCAATATATTTGAAAAAAAAAAAAAAAGATTTTTTGAAATTTCCAAAAATCTCAAAATTCCCCCAAAAAAAAATTCATTTTATATTAGATCTGATATAGATCTGATAAAAAAAAATGCATGGCCTTTCCATACATGTGATCAGAAACATCAAATTAAAAAAAAAAAAAAAAAAAACTGGAATTTACACATTTTTCAATAGATTTAATAAAAAAAACTTTTTTTTATCAGATCTATGTAGATCTGATCAGAAATGGGTGGAGACTACAGATCTGAGATTAGATTAAAAAATTTATTAAAAAAAAAAACAGGCGTAAATGCCCCAAAAATTAAAAACCCAAAAAAAAGCTTAAATCGATCTTCAAAACTCATAGTTTTTTGTAGATCTAAGGGTCTAATAGATTAGAAGAAGGATCAAGGGCAAAAAAAAAAAAAAAAAAGAGGAGTTTTTTTACCTATTTTATTTTTTCAAAACCAACCCCAAAATGTTTCGATCCTTCAAATCAATTGAAATCGGATGTTTCGATCTTCCAAGTTATTGTTAATGGCGCCGAAAATCACTTAGAAATGATTTATTCGAGGTATTCTAGAGATTGGAGGAGAAATGAGAGAGAGAGAGAGAGAGAGAGAGAGAGAGAGAGAGAGAGAGAGAGAGAGAGAGAGAATGGGGAAAAGGGGCCGATTTTGGCCTCCTATACGCGTATCGGGTCTAACCGATATGCATTCAGAATATCGGACCCGATACGGACCAATACAGCCCGATACAAGTCACATGATACCAATACAGCCCATACAATGCTGTATCATGTATCGTATTGAGCCGATACGGATACGATACACCCATATCAGCCGATACGATACAGATATTCTGATCCATGGTTGCACTAGCCTCCTGGAGGCTAGGCCCCTTTGGAAAAAGGCCAGCAATCCTCCCTAGCCACCTGGAGGGAAAAATTATTCGAAGGCCTAAACTCCCAAATGCTTCGTAGTAGTGTCTGCCAATGAGTCCCCCAAATGAGAGCTAGGAGATTCATAGACATTGGGGGTTTAATTTCCCACCAAAAAGCTTGTTAAATGGTTATGTCGATGGGCCGCTTCCTGATTGAACAAGAGAAAGCTTGGGTTCCATGAATCTTCGAAACCAAGGGTCTATACAGGCATTTATGGCTATGTGCTGCTAGCTGAGAAGATATGTACGGATGGTGCTTGTCCTTTTGAAGCTTGAGAAGTAAGCTTGTTGTCACTTGTCAGCCAGTCTGTGTCAGTAACACAGGGCAGCTTTGGCGTTTGCATAGGTGTGCAAGGTTGATCCGATGGAGAAATGGTCCAGATATCTTTCTGATAGGCGCAAAGGGTGATTCTGCTTCTGAGACTGTTGCAGTCTATGGCAATGGCACAGAGGTTGTTTTCTGTCACAAATTCCACACGGAAGAGTTGGGCAGGCGCAATGGTAGCTCAGGGCTCATTTAGGCTATGTGCATAGATGCATGCCTACAAAGGTATAAATTGAATTACCCATATGAGACATAAACACAACGCAATACCCAGGACAATTATGAGCATGTTAAACTCAGCATAACATTGAGCATATGCTACAAGCATCGCCTTCAAATTCAGTATTCAATAACATTAGTAATCCCTACAATAATTAGAGTTTTCACTACAAAATAAGCATCAAATAAAATTAGAAAGAAAAAAAAAAAAAGACAACAAGAGGAAATTTAATGGAGAACCAATTGAATAAAAAATATAAAAACTGTTAAGAAAAATTGATAGCTAAAAAGTTTTTTAAAAAAATGATAAATTTCGCAATAAAAAGTATAAGAAAGTTCTCTCAATTTGTTGTCGTGAATAGAGGGAAAGTACAATGAAATCCTTATGTGAGATGTATTTGTTTCCCTGAAGCTACATCGAGAAATTCTGAACGACACATGAAGATCTAGTGAATGGAAATACAATGCAGAAAAATGAAAAAAATAATAATAATAATAACTGGAGCAGCCTCCAGATTTTGACATGATGAGTAAAAACAACAACAGATGAATTATCCAGGCTTCAGAGCTTTCATTTCCAACAGCTACAAAAGGAAAACATGAGAGAACCCAATACTACAATTGCATAATAAAATCCTGAGAAAACATTCCCAAACAAAATGTTGACATGCCAGAATGGAAACCAAATCTCTAAAAGGTATTGCTGCAGTCTGTTGGTATGGATATGGAGAAACTAACTCACCCCGTATATGTTTTTCTTTCGCAGGGCGCTCAACATGGTTTGTGGCCTTAACAATTGCAACATCCAATTCCTGAAATCCCAATGTCCGGAAAGCCCAAAAACATTCTAAGTTTATGAACAACAAGAGTCAATTTGGAGATTAAACTTCTCACCTTGTAATCACTGTTTACTTTTGCCAATCCAACTTTCGTGGAGTCCTTGATGGCTCCAAGAGCTTTCCGCAAGCTCTGCTGCGTGCCACCTCCAGACATTCTCTTCTCAACTCAGAAATTCTACAAAGATGCAGAATCTAAGATGTCAGCTCCATCAACCCAAAATTAAAATTAATACAGAAACCAAATAAATGCTTAACCACAATGTTTGTGAATTCAATTACTTCAAGGGAAAATTACAGACACCTGCCTCGGTGCCCATATCCTATCCCATACCATCAATCCCTTACACGGTCTAATTAGCATTGGCCACATACCATGGGGAAAAAAAAAACCTTTATGAGACGATCCTAACCTTCTGATCAATGAACCCCTCACCACTAATCATGAACTGTTGCGAAATTTTTCCTTTCAGTCTATTTGTAAACAATTAGACCTGTCTAGTCAGTCCAATATTTGGGCTATGCCAATTTACAGCAGGACCTGCTGAATGAACAGTCCAGATCTCGCTGAAATATAAACAGAAGATGTATATGGTGACCCAATCACACTCATCTAATCTAAATTACACATACTATGAGAGAGAGAGAGAGAGAGAGAGAGAGAGAGAGAGAGAGAATTCTTATAGCTGATCCAAATAATAATAAGAACAACAATCAAATCAAACTGAAAGAAACTAAAGCCGAGAAGAAATTTTCTTTTTCTTTTCTGAAAGGTAACAAACGATTAAAAAAATGGTGGTGTTCATTTCACCTTATACAAAAATCAAGAATTGGTAGAAAGCCTTCTGAGCATTCCCCGAATCATGCAAGCAAAATCGAGAGAGAGAGAGAGAGAGAGAGAGAAGAAGAAGAAGAAGAAGAAGAAGAAGAAGAAGAAGAAGAAGAAATCAGTATCCGATATGAACAGAAAGCTGGATCATAATTCAGAGATTAAACAACTTTCAATGTAATAAAACCAGAAACATTGATCAGATCTAACAAACAAAGATATGGATAGAGAGAGATGGAAAAAAAAAAAAGCTTGATTTCAGAGAAGAAAGAGAGAAGAGGGAGCACAATCCTACCTAAAATCTGAGAGTAAAAAGGTAATGAAATCTACGTAAAAGTGAGAATAGAGAAGAATATAGAAGTGAAGAAAGCTAACCTTAGATATGTATAAAAGAGGGAATTTGAGAAGAGGAGGAGAAACAGAGAAGCGATTTCCTTCTTCACCCTTTCTCTTTCTCTTCTCTCCTGTCCTCTCTCTCTCTTCTTCTCTCGTCTTCTAGATGGGTTGGGTAGGCATTTTTTTCTCTATTTTGTTTAGTCCCGTTTTAACTTAACCAGGGTCAAATGCTCAACCAAAGGTCCTTTGTTTTTCTTTTGTCGGGTCGGATTTCAATCCGGTGTACGTCGAGTACTTTTTTTGGCACCGACCACCTTGTAGATGGCTGGTCGTATTCATCCTATTGTAAATGTAAAATCAACTCCTTCCTTCTACATTTTTGTTTCCTCCATTTAGGTACTAATGACAAAAATTAGCTGATCCACAAGTCATATGGTCCACACCACATGGAAGAATGAGGATGGAATGCTGACCGTCAGCTTGTATGTGGAGCCACCAGTCTGTGTACCTTTCATCAAAACTGTAAATAAGATATACCTTTCCCGGAATATGAGAACATATAAAAATCAGTGGTATGATCTCTGGCGTGTTACACTCTATGAACTCATCGATCAAGCGAGAAATTACGCATCATTCTCACATCGTTCTCACAACTGGCCTGCGGATTGCATGGTGTAGAACACAACACCTCTAGGTACCAAAACTAGGGCTGTACATTAAGCCCAGTCGTGTCGAGGTGGGCTAAGCTTGGCTTGACTTGTCCATCCTCTCCTCGAGTTTGAGCTCGAGCTCGAGCTGGAGCTCGCCCTCAAGCTTACCATTGGAGCTTGCCTTGTTTGCTAAAACTTTCGAGGCGAGCTAGTGGATCGAGTCGAGGTGAGCTTACCTTGAGTCGAGTCGAGCTTGCCTGCACCTCAATTTATTATATTTTTTACTACAAAATACAAATTAAAAGTCAACAACATTAAGTTCAAGAAGTCACACATATATTAGGGGAGAATAGTATTTCTACATGTGGGACCCCACCATTAAAATGACCCAGCTCTGATCAATTTTTTCTTTGGCCAAGTCACACATGCATTGAATGCAAACCACTAATAATGTTTTATGAACCATAATTAATACAGTACATGCATAGCTCACCACGTGAATGGACTGCCCTAATTATTGTGTGGACCATCTTCATGATGAGGCCCAGCTGATTCATGGATCAGATGCACCACCTCCCTCGTAAAATTGCAATCAATAGCTGCATATGATGTTTGGTCTAACCATAGGCCCTGTTTTGTAGATATAAATGGTGTGTGGTCTCACCGTAGCACCTGAGAATACGTCGGTAGTCTAACACGACACCTTCGTATGCGCGAAAGCTTAAAGAGCTACTAGAATTATGGCTAAGTCATATGGGGGTGGTGATAAAGACCTTTTGAAATTCTTTTCGTCTACTTACACAATTTAACGAATTAAACGAAGTAAGCAATAACACTTCGGCTTCCAAGCTTAAGTGGGTCTAATCACAAGACTATCCTATGGTTTAAGCAATAAACAACCTAGTCTAAGCATGCATAAATAATCAAATGATTTAACGAATCAAGCTCCTAACCTATGCAAACTATGTAGACTTATGAGAATGGATCAATGAGCTCAAGTTTACACAACTAGTGAAAGTACATCTTGTGTGTGGATGTGCCTATCTAGTGCCTAGCAACATTCCTATCAAGCATTCATAATTAAACAATTAAACTTACAATGTTAAAATATCAATGTGCTTAAATCAATCACAAACAAAAGCATGTATAGTGGTTCGACTTTGGGTCTACTCCACTCCCGGTTCAAGTACTCAACTCCTTTGAGCACACCGGCATTCACTATCAGAGGTTTTAAATGAGGTTCACCTCTCAACCTTTACACGGAGGTTTTACCGGTTCACCTCGCAACCACAATTGGAGTTTTGGACAAAGGCGTACTCTCAACCCGATGCACATTCACTTCCGTGTCGGAGGCTCCCCCTTGGAGACTTTGTTTAGGCCCGGCTAACGGGCCAAGGAACGGCCAACGTCCCTAGATCGAGTTTGACTAACAAACTCTACACTCAACCCCCAAAGGGAATTGAGTGGATGGACTCTCAATAAAGACAACCTTACTTGTCGGATGAGCCCCTTGTTCAGCGCTGGTTCGGGTTACTTGATCTCCACTCTCCCGTGCTTCAATCAACTTCCCTTGCTCCCACGATTGTGTTGCCGTTGCGTCGTCAATGCCTTAGCTACACTCGATCACTCACCTTGCTTGCCCAAGGTGATAGGAGGATGGTTGAATCTCTTACATGGGATATGTGGCTTGTTCTAACTAGGAGATTCACCTAGAGGGTCTTCTAGAGGTCTTGAACAAGAGATATGACTATGTGGTATAGTGTCTCACATCTAGAATTGAGAGAGGAATCAAGTCATCTCTATGTTTGCATTTGAATGCCCTCACTTGTGATTAAACACAAGATATATGACTTGAAACTCCTCCTTTTTGAGGCCATATATGATGTACAAAATGTGTGGGAAATAGGCTCTAAAAACCTCTCTCAATGCCCAAAAATTGAGTTTCATATTTAAAGAAAAGAGCTCCAACGGTCATAAAACGAGCAAAAAGAGCTAACTGCCGACCTGTCCCGACCGGTCGTGACCTGTCGACTAATGGCCTGATGAAGACAAAGAGTTTACTGTCTGATCTGGGGTCTGTCCGACCGGTCAAGACCGGTCGGACCAGACCTGCCGACCGGTTAAGACCGGTCGGCCTTCAAGCCTAATTTGGTACAGCAATGCTGTTTCTGAGCCCATCCGACTATGCAAGCTATGCACAGGCTGAAAGGTTTGGGCATGGATTTCTCAGCACTTGCAACCTCAAAGGTCGATCTTTTGGTGATCTTTTGGGACACCTAAGGCCAATCTATGATGACTAAAGTTTTTCTAATATGGTCAAGGTTATCAAGAGGTTAAGGGTTAGGTTTTGGTCAAGGTTAAGGCACACTAAGGCATCACTTTTACCTGTTTCTTTTTCCTTGATGTAGTATGGCCACTTGAGTCTTCAATCTTTGTCTTCGTTAAGCTCAACCGACACTAGACTCACTGACCTAAGTGATTGACAAACAAGGTGCACTAGTATGCCACAGAAAAGTGCACTAACAATCTCCCCCTTTGTCAATTACTTACAAAAACCTAACCTACCAAAACAAATACATGAACAAGAGATTACATTGATAATAAATTAAATACAGGACTTTTGCATGCCTAACTAAGCAGCTCCTCTTCAGATTGCTCCCCCATAACTTGTCAATCCCTGCATCACAAAACATAGCAAACTAGTTTTGGTGGGACTTGATCTTTCTCCTCCTTTTTGTCAACAATTGACAAACTATTCTCTCCCCCTTAATGATATATCAATTATGGTTAAGGTAAGAGTAAATAGTATGCCGCAGTTATAACTATAAGCACATGCTAACAAGGAGAGTAGGGTGCATGACTTTAAAACATGAGGCATGCTAAGGAACATGATTAAAAAGAAAATGTAACTATCTAAGTATAGTTAATCATGCATAATTAGTCAAAGATATACATTTGCAATAAAAGCACAAGGGCTTATAGCCCAATCAACCAACCTCCCCTATTGGTATATCAAGACCAATACTAAGCAAAGATTAGCATACAATGAAGCATATAATTCTACAAGATTAGCTAATCTAAGCATGGTGATAGTCTAGCAAGCAAATATACACATTAAAAGCAAGGCTAAACTACCAAATCTAAGCTAATGAGGCTTAAATCCTCTGATTTGCCCATAGTTCCAAAGAGGCTAAATTCCTCAAGTTCATCAATTTTCTCAAAATGAGGCTCGATCCTTAGATATTTATTTGAGCTCAAACTAACCTCCTAAGGTCACCTAGCCTAGTTCACAACTCCATTAAATGTGATTTTCTAGGACCCAACATATTGTTGGGAGGGAATTCATCTACTCTAGATTCATCTCCCTTAGGTTCATCCCTAGTTGGAGATTAAGGTTCGGTAGGGGATATGACAGTAGTTCCTACCCTAGTAATGGTTATCCTCAATTAATCATTTTACTTATAATTCTACATGAGGCAGCATAGTTCCCTCTTGGGTAGACATGATTTTAGTGCTCCGATACCGGATCTTACTCTAGACGGTTAAGTTCTTGAAGAGCAACCTACTCTGATACCAATTGAGAGTACGTCGGTAGTCTAACACGACACCTTCGTATGTGCGGAAGCTTAAAGAGCTACTAGAATTATGGCTAAGTCATATGGGGGTGGTGATAAAGACCTTTTGAAATTATTTTTGCCTACTTACACAATTTAACGAATAAACGAAGTAAGCAAGAACACTTTGGCTTCCAAGTCTTAGTGGGTCCAATCACAAGACTAACATATGGTTTAAGCAATAAACAACCTAGTCTAAGCATGCATAGATAATCAAATATTTTAATTAATCAAGCTCCTAACCTATACAAACTATGTAGACTTAAGAGAATGGATCAATGAGCTCAAGTCTACACAACTAATGAAAGTACATCTTGTGTGTGGATGTGCCTATCTAGTGCCTAGCAACATTCCTATCAAGCATTCATAATTAAACAATTAAACTTACAATGCTAAGATATCAATGTGCTCAAATCAATCACAAACATAAGCATGTATAGTGGTTCGACTTTGGGTCTACTCTACTCCCGGTTCAAGTACTCAAATCCTTTGAGCACACCGGCATTCACTATCAGAGGTTTTAAATGAGGTTCACCTCTTAACCTTTACACGGAGGTTTTACTAGTTCACCTCTCAACCACAACCGGAGTTTTGGACAAAGGCTTACTCTCAACCCGACGCACGTTCACTCTCGTGTCGGAGGCTCCCCCTTAGAGACTTTGTTTAGGCCCGGCTAACGGGCCAAGGAACAACCAACGTCCCTAGATCGAGTTTGACTAACAAACTCTACACTCAACTCCCAAAGGGAATTGAGTGGATGGACTCTCAATAAAGATAACCTTACTTGTCAGATGAGCCCATTGTTCAGTGCCGGTTCGGGTTGCTTGATCTCCGCTCTCTCGTGCTTCAATCAGCTTCCCTTGCTCCCACGATCGTGTTGCCATTGCGTCGTCAATGCCTCAGCTACACTCGATCACTCACCTTGCTTGTGATGCCTTTGAGATGCCCAAGGTGATAAAAGGATGGTTGAATCTCCTACATGGGATATGTAACTTATTCTAACTAGGAGATTCACCTAGAGGGTCTTCTAGAGGTCTTGAACAAGAGATATGACTATGTGGTATAGTGTCTCATCTCTAGAATTGAGTGATGCATCAAGTCATCTCTATGTTTGCATTTGAATGCCCTCACTTGTGATTAAACACAAGGGATATGACTTGAAACTCCTCCTTTTTGAGGCCCCATATGATGTACAAAATGTGTGGGAAATAGGCTCTCAAAAACCTCTCTCAATGCTAAAAAATTGAGCTCCATATTTAAAGAAAAAGATCTCCAACGGTCATAAAACGGGCAAAAACGGCTAACTGCCGACCTGTCCCGACCGATCGTGATCGGTCGGCCAATGGCCTGATGAAGACAGAGAGTTTACTGTCTGATCTGGGATTTATCCGACCGGTTAAGATCGGTCGGCCCTCAAGCCTGATTTGGTACAGCAATGTTGTTTCTAAGCCTATCCGACCGGTCAAGACCGGTCGATCAGGCTATGCACAGGCTGAAAGGTTTGGGCATGGATTTCTCAGCACATGCAACCTCAAAGGCTGATCTTTTGGTGATCTTTTGGGACACCTAAGGCCAATTTATGATGACTAAAGGTTTTTCTAATATGGTCAAGGTCATCAAGAGGTTAAGGGTTAGGTTTTGGTCAAGGTTAAGGCACACCAAGGCATCACTTTTACTTGTTTCTTCTTCCTTGATGTAGCATGGTCACTTGAGTCTTTAGTCTTCATCTTCGTTAAGCTCAACTGCCACTAGACTTACTGACTTAAATGATTGACAAACAAGGTGCACTAGTATGCCACAGAAAAGTGCACTAACAGTACCTGTGTCTGTGTAGCGTGTAAAACACACAACCACTGTGTGCTCGCCATGTTTTGTACTTGAAATTACTCAATCCATCAGATATGCTCAACAAGGAATGTTCTTACCTGAACAAAATAGTAAGATTAAGAAACCCCCAACATGTTAGGGTTTTATATGTCCTAAGCTTGGACCTTAATGTGTGTGTGGGGGAGAGGAGAGAAAGAACCAAGAAATAAGAAGATTAGGGTTTTTTTTTAACAAATATCTATATTGAATGAGTAGAGCTCGAGCTCGAGCCGAGTCGAGCTCGAGCTCGAGCCGAGTCGAGCTTGAATCGAGTCGAGTTTCGAGTCGAGTCAAGTTGAGTGACCCAATGGTCGAACTTGACTCGATTTCTGACTTGAGCTCCTAAATGAAGCTTGACTTGACTTGTTCTACTGAGTCAAGTCGAGCCGAGGCGAGCTTTTTCGAATTGAGTCGATCGAGTTTCTCGAGCAGACTCGGCTCATGACCAGCCCTAACCAAAACTAAGTAGGCCCATCATTACGTAAGTGTTTTATCCGTACAATCCATTCATTTTTCTTTATTATTTTAGGGCATAAGTCCAAAAAAAGAGCAGATCCAAAGCTCAAATAGGCCACAACATAATAAGTAGTAGAGATTGAACCCCTATCATTGAAAACTTACTAGGGGACAGAGAAGTTTCGCATCAAGATGATAATTGTGTCATCCATGTCTGTGTGACCTTGTGAACAGGTCGGATGGCAAATCAAAATCATGATGGCACCTAGTAAGGTTTCAATGGTGGGCTTCACTATTGGTGCTGCTTCTTGTGGTGTGCTTTGGATCTGCCTTATTTTTTGGCTCATCCAACAAAATGAATGGACAGCGTGGATAAAGCACATACATCATGATGATGGGGCCCACATAGTTTTGCGTAGCCTTTGTACACTACATAATCCAAGTTCCTCACAGCTGTGGTATGTATATGTTTTTAATCGAATATAACTTATGCATGTACAGTTAAATAATGGTTTTTAATTGAGGGAAGGGACTCCACAAATGCATCGTGCGGGGCCTCGTCCGCAATGTATATTTCTCGGCGCTGATGAATATCTAATATCTACGTTATGAACGACATTAGACATGGCTGTAACATTTCCACATATACCAGGTATCATACGTTCAAACTGTTTGGGGCTTAATGTGTAAGTACGAACCAAGCCTACCTTCTATATTTTCAGCTGTATTTGGCCCACCGTCCCTTAATTATTGGTGGGGCGAACCTGATGACTGGGTTGGATGACACATACGGCACGGTGCGGACTGGGTGAGTCAGGGGTAACAACTTAATGGGTGAGCCCTTGACAATGGGGCCCAACTTGATATGTATGTTCTACATCCACTCTGTTCATATGCTTTGCGAGCCCTTTTTAGGACGTGATCCAAAAAATATGAGGCAGATCAAAATTTCAGGTGGACCACATCACAGAAAATAATTTTGATTGAACTCTTATCATCAGATTTTTCCTAGGGCCTACTCTAATGTTTATTTGCCATTCAACCTGTTGTTAATTTCACTCTGGATGAAGGGAAACACAAATAGCAGCTTGATCCGGACGCGGATATGAAGTTCCTATGATGGGATGCTAGGTGGAGCCCACAGTGATGTTTATGTGAAATCCACTCCGTCCATCCATTTTCAGAGCTCATTTAAGGCTAAATAATAAAAAATGAGATGAATCCAAAACTCAAGTGGGCCACACGAAAGAGAAAACTGGAGAAAGAGTTTTCTACCGTTGAAACCTTCCTAGGCTCGTTTGATGCAAACCGTTTATAATACCATTCCCATTGGGATGAAGTGAAGTCACAGAGAAATTAGCCTGATATGAAACTTTTGTAGCCATTTGAATGTTTCGACGGTCATTCATCTGGCAGACCTAACTTGTGGGACACAAACTCAAACCAGTCCAGTCATCGGTCAACGTGGGTCATTCCTCAATGGAAGGAATGCTTGACGGTCTGCCTTGGAGGTCTCCATGTGAGCCTCCGAATAGAGGTATTGGTCCTAGTCTTAAGTCATGTCCCTTGATGAATGGTGCACGCAGGTCACATTGGCCAATGAGGAAGAGAAATGCACTCAATTTACATATACGTTTGGGAGATCCCACCATGTAAACAGGTGGAAATTAACGGAAAGTGACCTATGCAAAAAGCAACTCTTATCAGGTGGCCGCACCTACACACGTACAGACACACGCATATAGAGAGAGAGAGTGAGAGAAAGGAATGCTCACTGCACTCCACTTCTCACGAGAACTCGTAAGTACATTCTTAAAATGCACACCGTCACACACCACAATGGATACTCAGAACCCATGATCATAGTGTTGAAACTCTCATGAGTCTACCACTAAGTCATAAGTAAGCACCTACATGTTGAACATAATGGGCCGTGATTTTCTTTTTGTTTTCCTGTGATTGTGTCTCACCCAAGGGGTGGATTGGATTTCATTCTGAGCCAGGGCATGTTCAAAGTTAGCCCCGGTAATGTGTTGCCCACATCTCCAATACTTGTGATTTTGGCACATGTACTGCCGTTCACACAAGAAAAAGGTGAAAATTTCCTTTTTCTTATGTGGAAAATTAGGATGGCCAGGAATTCCTCTTACAGTCATTTATTTCGCATTCTCCCCTACTTTGGAAATAGATTGGGTCCTGCCATCATGAGGATTATCTGTCCAGGAACGGCTCTATGGGGCCTACCATAATGTATGGGTTTTATCCATGCCTTTTATACATTTTTTAAAATAATTTAAGGGCATAAGCCTAAAATTGAGGCAGGTCCAAAGCTAAAATGGCCTACACCGTATATATAAGAAGCAACAACAATAATATACTCACCGTCGAAACCTCCTTAGGAGCCACCAGAAATTTTTTTTGTTATTCAACCTATTCATAAGGTCATGTAGACAGGGATGGAGGGAAAAATAAAATGTCAGGCTGATCCTAAACTTCTCTGGCTCCCAATAAGTTTTTAATGGTGATCGTTGAAACCCCACTTTGTAGTCCACTTAAGCCTTGGTTCCACCTCATTTTTTGGTTCATACCCTACAATAATTAAGCAAAATGGATGGAGGGCGTGGATAAAACTTGTACATCACAGTGGAGCCCCACAGAGTGTTGCCTGGACAGATTATCTTCCCTGTTGGGGCAGATGCGTTACATGCTATTCACAATCTGTCAATGGGATGTCTGACATTTTCCCAACACTCCAATTTTAATATAAAAAAAAAGAAAAAAAAAGAACAAAACAAAAGGAGAGGAGAATAAAGTAGCCTGCTTTGCAATATACATTTGCTATTATTAGCAATGATATACAAGTAAACAAATCGAGCAAACACATGTTCCACTAAATTTTGTAGATCTTTGATCCCTACAGGCGCACAGCCCTATAGCATACCTCAGCCGTACATTACTGCATGGTACACACCCTAATTTGATCGGACTCGGTTTGCCTAGTGACCCCGCCGCCAACCAGCTAGCTGTGTAAAGTTGTGTGGGTCCCACCATGATTTTATGTGTTTTATCCATGCGGTCCATCCATTTTTTCGAGTAATTTTACGAAATTAGCCCAAAAATTAAGCCAAATCCAAATCAAAGGTGGACCACACCACATGAAATAGTGGCAATTTAACACTTACGCTTGAAAACTTCTCGAAGGTAATAGAAGTTTTGGATCAAGTTTGTTGATGCTGAAAATTGGTCAACAGACGAGATGAGGTGGCATCCAACTAGTCAGCAGATAAGATGAGGTGACCTCCACCTTGGACGGATGAATGCAATTGATTTCCTGCAGATGTGCGGTTTAGATCTGGACTGAAGGTTTCCTAAATCCTGTAGAACAAAAGGAAAGCTAAAGGGGGTGGCTGGGGTCCAGCCATTAGCCCTACAATGCCTAAATTAGCTGGATCTTAAAAGATTACATATCTCTTTTTAGATCAGTTTTTATATCGTACATTGATAATGAAGAGGACGTGTCCATTTATAGACTTAGGTTGTATAATTGTATCCCATTTTTGAAGCCGTAATTTCAGGGGATGGATTTTCGGATCACCACAATCCTCGGGCCGTTCCGTAGTTATGGAAGACGTTTCTGTATTCCTCGACGAACCTCTAGATTTCTCGCCTATTTTCCTGGCTGAAGCCTATGATCTCGGCATTCGTGGTTGTAAGGCCGTAACTCCCGAAGACGTGTCCGGTCTATTCGGGCTCGTCCCTGATCTGTTGCACTCCTTTTGGTAGGTCATTCGCCTGGTCGGCCTAACGACGGAGCTCATCGGCAGAGCTTGTCAGAAGAGCTCATCAGTCGAACTCATCATTAGCCGAGCTCATTGGCCGATGGAGCTCGTCACCTGAGCTCGTTACTTCGTAGGTCATCTTGTGTGAGTGACCTCAGGTCGACCTGTCGAAACTTCGGTTCTTGTCACCGGCCTAGTCTCAGGTCGACCTCTGCTCTTATCATCGGCCTAGTCTCAGGTGGAATTTGAGGACCTGTACCTGGGCCCGCTAGACTATGGGCTTTCCTCGTGACCTAAGGTCAACTTGGATTTACCCACAACAGAAGCCCCCCTACTTTTGAGCCTGACTTGCTCGGCTTAGGAGTTAAGAGAAATGGATGAGCTGACATTTGAATAAACACATAACTATCGTAGGTTGGCCAACTGCATGAGGTCGGCCTGGTAGGGTGGCCCGTAGGCTCTGCCAATTATACAGGTCGACATGTAAAGGTGGCATCTGGACACTTCGCGTATTGGTCCAACTCTTTCGTCCGTTCCGACTACCTAAGTCAATGTTTCAACTCTTAGCCTAGGGTTATTCCTCAATTGCCCATGTCGGTCTTTCGACTCTTGGTCTAGGGTTATTCTTCGATTGTCTAGGTCGGTCTTTCGACTCTTAATCTAGGGCCATTCCGACTGCCCAGGTCGTCATTTGACCCTTGGTCTAGGGCTCTTCCGACTGCCCAGGTCGGTCTTTCGACACTTGGTCTAGGGCTCTTCTGACTGCCCAAGTCAGTCTTTCGACACTTGGTCTAGGGCTCTTCCGACTACCTAGGTTGGTCTTTTAACACTTGGTCTAGGGCTCTTTTGACTCGCCTTGGCTCATTGGCCTTTGGGCTCTGATAGCTCACCTCGACTCATCGGCCTCTGAGCTTTGATAGTTCAGCTCGGCCTCATCGGCCTCTAGGCTCTGATAGCTCAGCTCGGCCTCGTCGGCCTCGTCGGCCTCTTACATGTGCTATGTGAATGACCTCGGACAAGTCGTCTTGTGGCAGGTCTTCCTGGGCAGATCTTCTTGAGTAGTTCTTACTGAACAAGTTTTCCTGGACATGTCCTTCTGAACAGGTCTTCCTGTGCAGGTCCTCCTAAACAGGTCTTGCTGGGCTCTTTCTTCAACCCCTTTATCAAATTTGTAAGGTGATGCATTTACTCGGAGAGGAAGAGCTAGAATTGTGTGCCGAGCTCAAAAATGGTGAGAACACAACTTTGTCGTTTCCCACAGATGGCGTTAATTTGTTGATGCTGAAAACTGGTCAATAGACGAGATGAGGTGACCTCCAACTGGTCAGTAGTGAGATGAGGTGACCTCCACCTTGGACATATGGATGCAACTGATCTCCTCAGTTGAGCTTCAGATCTGCCTCATTTTTTTGTGCAATGCCCTAAATTTCGTAAACATATCTTAGAAATCCTAGCCATCCAAATTTTAGACTTATCTCCGTTGATTGTGGACCCATTGCATTTTTATTTAATTAGCAGTTGAATTTCTTTCCTTAATTAGAGGAAATTTTCAGCCGATGGGACCTAAGGTATACCCTTAGGGTTGAGGAATGGTATCAACCACTCACTGACTCTACCAATATCGACTTTTGACACGCGCGAAGACGTGATGGATGATATACTTGGGCACATAAGAAATTGCATACGTGGCATATAAGCAATTCTCCAACTTTTACTTCCCAGTTTAGCTGCATCCTAAAAAAAACAAATTAGGATTATTCGGTTATCTGCCCACAAGATTGATAGACATTTATTGGACAGTTAAAAATAAAGAATGAAGATGTGCCCACAAATAAGAGATTAGGATTGTTTAACTGATAATCTGATTTTGATTTCAAGTTAGAAATAGTGGGCTTAATAATTTAGTCGGTTCAACTTGAGTTATTTTTCGACATTCACAGTCTGAGTGCCTGCGTATCAAGCGTCATACGTTGCCTATGTATCTTTACCTTTTTTTTATTTTTAATTATTTTATACACCGGTAGAGTACGACTACACATATACATGGCATTGCCCCAACACTCGTGTCATGCATGGACCTCAAACAGTCCTTCTAACCCTCGCTATTGATGGTGCACGAATAAAGATTACATTAATGAAATGGCCAATCGTAGACGGATTTTTTTCAACCGTCCAAATTCAACAGACAACTGTCCGTTAATAAGATGAGGGTAGAATTGTCCGGTCGTTCTGATTTAGATACATATTCGTGGAACCATGATTTGGACGGTTTAGATTAAGGGATATAGATGCCACGTGTACTCTGTCCGTGTCATTAGTACTCTTCAATAGTACGGACAGTTTAAATCATATTTTCTCTAGTCCACCAACGTAAAATCGCGGGTGGCTTGTTATAAAGAAAACTAAGATGAATTTTAAATTCAGGAAGAGAGAGAGAGAGAGAGCCGTGGGGGGGGGGGGGGGGGGGGGGGGGGGATGGGCAGCTACTCTCAACGGGCATAACTAAGTCTCCCTGTTTTGAATGCTCTTCCGGAAGTAACCTTGGTTTACATGTCTAAGGGCCTGTTTGATTTGTTGAAGTTATGATAAATATAGGCAAATTTGTAATTATGATTTCCCCGAGATTTACGGCATCATTCCCAACGCTATGATTTGACCGCCCCTTTAAAACAGAGGACGCCACAAAATTTTGTGGGTCCCACCGTATATTATGTCACAAATCCACACCGTCCATTCATTATGTCACTTAAATTTATGGTATAATCTAAAAACGAAGGCATATCCAAAGCTCAATTGGACCACACGGAATGAAAAAAGAAAATAAACACCTATCGTTAAAATCTTCTTGGAATTACTCTTTTGTTTGGTGTAGATTACTTGAGTGTTGAGCCTGTCTCATTTTTCAGCTAAAGCTTAAAAACGTCATGTTAAAACTTTTGGACTGAGTGGATATATCATATACATTACGGTGGGGCCCACAAATTCGAACTACCATTTTGGACCGGTTTTCAAGGCTAGAAATGGGATGGATTTTCAAACAGGCAAAAGAGTAATAATTACTCTTTTGCCTATATTTACCGGGAATTCAACAAATCAAACACGACCTAAGGGATAGCTAGGAAATGAGGTCCTGCAAAAAAATTGTAATAATTTTTGGATGCAGGGGTATTTATGTAAACAAATTCGCGTGTTGAAAGCACGGTGCCACGTGCATCTCATAGACATCTGCCAGCAATCATACCATTTACAGCGTGATTGTGTGACACGAGCACAAAGACTGCAAGTTTTAATGGAGGAAAGACGAGGACATGCACCCACTGACTGTTTTGTGCCCTTGTTTTGGCCTTGTTTTGCATCAGAACGTGTTGATCCAAACCGTTTATCTAGTCGAACACAACATGGATGGGCCTGGTAGAAAATTTTCAATTGGTCAAACATCCTCACCATCTATTCAGAATTTTTTAAATGGGAACTGTTGTTTCTGACTATTCACTTTATGGAACATGTCTTATCCACAGTGTGGCCTACTTGATGAATGGTGGCGATCACTATATGGGCATGCACAAGGGTCTTTTGGAGATCAATGAGTGAGCAGTGCGAAAGATGGCTCACATGGACCCTCCATCAGAATCCAGCCCACCTGACACCATCAGAATGTGGATGCACTTCCCTCGACTGGGCTACAAACTATGTCCACTTCAGTCAACGAGAAAAGTTATCCCGATAGATGGTTAGGATCATCCTATCAGAGAGCAGCTTTTATATCCATCATTAAACATAAAAGTGAATCACACCATATGAACGGCTATGATTACATTGACACCCTGTGCATTTGGACCATTTGTCAAGCCAACAACATCAACATACTGTAGATGGGACGCTGGCCAAAGACCACTTCAATTGATCAAAGTCAAAACCATTCGATCAGTGGAGTCCCGACATTGAAAATGAACATTTTCTCTTCTTTGTTTGGCCAATTTGGAGTTACTTCGTTATGCAGTCGGCAGGATTCGTGACCATGGACTGTGATACGCGTGCCTTATATCAATGCCGTCTATCCATTTTGACAACTCATTTTAGGGCATGGTCCTAAAATTGAAGTAGATCCAAATCTCAGGTAGATCATAACACAAGAAACAGTAGTAATCGATCATTAAAAACTTCTTGTTAGCTACAAAAGTTTTAGATGAAGTTAATTTTTGTGTGGTCACTTCATCTCTGTCTTTGTGACCTTATCAAAAGGTTGGATGAAAATAAAAACACTCTGGTGGGCCCCATGGAGTTTTTAATGATGGGGATTCAATCTAAGACTGTTTCTTGTGGTATGGCCCACTTAAGATTTAAATCTGCTTCATTTTTGGGATCATATCCCTTAAATGAGCTGTCAAGATGGATGCATAGTGCAGATGTAAGGTACATACATCACAGTGGGCCCCACACTTAGAGATACACCGACCTCAGTGGAGATCCTGATATCCACCCAAACTGCACCGACCTCGGTTGTGACCCAACATTGCAGAATTTTGATTGGGTCACGTGGGAATGGTGACCCTGCCATCATTGGCATTGGTGGTGGTCTCACGTTGGAATCCAGGTCCTGCCATGTTAGGTTACTAAGGACGTCATTAATGGCTTGGTCAACAAACAATCTACGTCCCTTACACACGGCATTCATTAACTCAAATTTAACTGATTAAACCATGAAATGACGATAACTTTCAAAGTAGGCAGGCTAACCAGGGCTCGGGCAGTCCACCCGGTCACTAGATCCATAAAATCAGGTATATGCACTGCACTCGGGCTTGGTTTTTTTTAGTCAAAACTTGAGGTAATCAACCTATCTAAGTCCTATGTGTGTTGCCCTCTTGGTTTCAAATTGGGCTACATTGGAGATGGGGATTGAACCGTTTAAACCAGGAAATCATATCTGGTTGGAATGTCGCAGTCTTCGGCACCTTGCACCTTAAGAGAAGCACCGGGATGAGATGAAGAGCTTCTAACATGTGTAGGATTGGAGACCTAGCCTTAGTTTTATAATTTTAGAGGGTGAGGAGTTTGTAACTCATTGAAACTCTTCTTTTTAGGCTCCACACCAATTTAGGATTCATAATCCAACTATAACGCTATGCATGTAACACAACCCTAGCGCACCACCCTTACATGATTCTAGATCAACCACAATTAGAGTAGGGTGCACTAGTAATGCCTAATCATATTATCCAATCCATAGGAAAATTCAGACTATTGATCAATCAGGCCCACCTTATAGGAAATCTTACATTCTTCCACTTGGGCCATATTGATCAATGTCTAGGTTTAATTTTGAAAAACATGTTTTGATTTAAAAAAAAAAACATCTGAATGGTTAACCAATCCAATTGTTGGATAATATAAGCAATGCTACTATAATATGGTCCTTCCAGTTCCAGACTATTAGTATTGGATTGTGGTAGCTAATACAACATTTAACGACGAAGCAAGACTAATCATGGTCATAAATACTATCAGCCTTAACGACATAGATCAGAGACTACGAAGTGTGGTATGAGGATTACATATGCAGTGTGATTATATGTGCATATTCTCAAGATGTCATGGAGCTTTCACATGTCTCCAATAAAACATGACTTTAATTTTAATTAAAATAAATTGCGCATACTTAAAGAGAAGTTATAACAAACTTTATATCAGAATCATCAAACTTTATAAATGAGATTTCTTTAATGCCTAAAAAAATAAAGCACGCCCAACTCCCACTAACTGAACACATCTTTGAGATCAATGAGTCACATGGATGTTACATGCTCCTGAAACAACATGATAGGGAACCTTTTAGTGAGCGGATCTGCAATCATATGTTTATTACTGATGACTCTATGGATACTAGATACTTGTCAACTCATTTTTTTACAACAAAATTCTTAATGTCAATATTTTTTTACCTTAATGAGTGCTTGTTGTTGTTAGAGAAAGAAATTACAACTAAGTTGTCACAAAAAATTCTCAATAGTTTCGAAATATGTTCCAATACTTGCAAACTTGAGAAGAAATATTATAACCGTAATGCCTGATTTGATGCTTCATGACAAGCAATAAACTTAGCTTTTATGGTGGATAAGGTTGTCGTCAACTGTTTCACACTTTTCGAAGACAGCCCCACCAACCATCATAAACATGTAGCCTGAGGAAGACTTCTTTATATCAACACAACCAGCATGATCTGCGTCTACGTATACAACCAACTCTAAATGGTAAGACCTTTTGTATGCGAGTCTGAAGTCTTTAGTCCTTTGCAGGTAGTGCAATAATTTCTTTGCAGCTATCAAATGTTGCATTCCTGGATTAGAAAGATACCTACCCAATATTCCAACTGCAAAGCAATGTTCGGATGCGAACAAACTTGAGCATACATGATGCTCCCTACTAGTGACGCGTACGGAATATCCTTCATTCGATTCTTTTCCAATTCATTCCCAGGACATTGGAACTTGCTGAATTTATCACCATTTACAACGGGCAATTGTTTAGGAGCACAATTTTGCGTGCCATACCTATCGAGTATCCTATCAATATAGGCCCTATATAATAGGCTAAGCAGTCTATGTGATCTGTCACGGTGTATCTCAATGCTGATGACATAAGATGCATCACCAAGATCCTTCATCTTAAACCTTTTGAGACAAGAATTTCTAAGTATCACTCATCATCCTAATGTCACTACTAGCCAACAAAATATTATCAACATACAAAACCAATATGATGAACTTACTTTCACTGATTTTAACGTAGATACACTTATTACAGTATTTTCTACAAAACCATATAAGAAAAATTACTTCATGAAACTTTAGGTACCACTATCATGATGCTTGTTTCAACCTATAAATGGATTTCTTGAGTTTGCACACTATATGTTTTGAGCCATTGACTGCAAAACCTTTAGGTTGCGACATATATACAGTTCTCATATAGATATCCATTAAGAAATATGGCCTTTATATCCATCTGGTGCAACTCTAAACTCATATGAGCCGCGACGAGACATTATAATCTTGAATGAGTATTTCTTAGAAACCGGTAAGAAAGCCTTATTAAAATCAATGCATTCACGTTGGTTAAAAACATTGGCAACAAGTCCGACTTTATATATTTCAATATTACCCTTGGAGTCCCGTTTGGTTTTAAAAGTTCATTTACAATCAACCGGCCTTATTCCTTTGAGTAATTCAACAATATCTCAAACTTTATTGTTCCTCATGGATTTCAACTCATCATTCATGGCATCAATCCATTGAGAGGAGTTAATACTTTGTTTGGCTTGCGTAAAGGATCCAGGATATTTTTTCACCTCTATGTCAAACTCATGTTCCTGCAAATATATTATATAATTATCTGGAATCTCAGGCCTCCTCTCTCTATTTGATCTCCTTAATAGCTCGCTTTCTAGAGTTTATTTTGATTTCTTCCTTTAATGGGTTGTATAGAAAGTTCATTGTGGTAATTTGCAGTGATTACATGTTCAACTGCATGATATATATCCACGTGATCTGGAATAGTTGTGACGTGAGTCATATCCCTCTTTTCCTCAAATACAAAATTCATAAGTTCTCGCTCCCACTATTTTCAGTATCCTCAATGAACTTAACATTCTCAATCTTAATAATCCTGATGGAATCGGAAGAACAGTAGAATCAATAGCCTTTTGATCTTTTTGGGTATCCTATAAAGAAATAGCTTACGATTTTGGGGATCGAGATTTCTTTCATGTGAGTTGTACACTTTGGCCTCAGTAAGACATGCCTAAACGTGAAAATATCGAAAACTTGGTTTTCTCCCATTTCACAATTTAAAAGAGGTTTTACTTACAAGCTTGTTGGGAACCTTGATAAGGATATGAACTGCGGTTTTAATCGCATCACCTCACATAAATTCTGGTAATGTCGTGTTGCTCATCATGCTAAGCATCATGTCCATGAGGGTGCGATTGCATCTTTCTGCTAGACTATTCTTCTTTGGAGTCTTGGGCATAGTGTATTGGGCGACAATACCACAATCTTGTAGGTATCTAACGAAGGTCCTGGATTGCGGCCTAATTCGTCATATTTGTATATATTCACAACCATAGTTAAACCTGATGGCTTTAATCTTTCTATCGAGTTGATTTTCAACTTGGGCCTTATAGATTTTAAAAGCATTTAGGACATCAAAATTTTCATTTATAAGATAAAGGTACCTAAAACAAGAGTAGCCATCTATAAAAGTGATAAAATATTTGTGTCCACTCCAAGATGTTATAAGGAATGGAGCTGTAAATGTCCGCATGTATCACTTCTAAGAGTCCTACAATCCTAGTTGCACATTTCTTCCTAATTTTGATTTGTTTACCTGTAATACAATCAACACATGCTCTATAGTCAGAGAAGCCTAAAGAATGAAGAATTCCTTCCCATACTAGCCTTTCTAGTCTCTCACAAGAGATATGACCCAATTGCCTATGCTACAACGTTGAGGAATTTTTATCGTCTTGTCTTTGTTTAGATCCTACTTTATTTTCATGCAAGGTATTATAGATGTGTGAGGCATTCAAGTCTAATTTGTATAGGTTGTTCACCATAAAACCAATCCCAACAGTAATCGAATCAAGGTAAATACTTAACCCTTTATTCTCAAATTTAAACGAATAACCAAATTTATCCAAACGAGAAATGAAAATCAAATCACGCCTTCTAAAAAGAACAAAAAATATATCTACTAGATTCAATAAATGACCAAACCTTAACCTAAACCTACAGACTCCAACTACCTCTATGTCAACTTTAACACCATTGCCTACGTATAGTGAGCATTCTGTATTAGTTGGTGGCCGACTTTATGACAAGTCTTGTACAGAAGTACATATGTGAATAATTGTTCCAGAATCTATCCACAAAGAATTTATCGACACATTAGTTAAATTAGATTCAAAACAAATTATAATAGAATTATTACCCTTCTTTATGAGCCACTACTTGTACTTTATACAGTCCTTCTTCTGATGGCTCGGCTTCTTGTAGAAGAAGTAGTTGTTAGTTTGGCCTGCTTATCATTTGGTCCGTTCGATCCATTCTCAAGTTGATTGCTAGCCGGAAGACCTGAGGATCCTTTATTAGAATCATGTTTCCTTTTTTTTTTTCCCATTATGTCCACGTCCATGTCCATGTCCTTATGTTACTAGATAGACATTTTGTACCTTGCTCAGTTGCTTGATTCTTTCCTCTTCTTAGATGCATTGAGAAATCAGCTCGTCCAATATCCATTTATCCTTTAGTGTATTATAGTTTACAAGGAACGTACTGTATTGAAGAGGTAAGTTGTTCATGATAAAGTGAACCAATTGGTCATCCTTAATTTCTAGACCTAAAGAGCAGATCTTAGCTACTACTTTGATCTTCTCTACAATGTATTCCCGAATGTTTCCTTTTCTGTCATGGGATGAACGGGTTCATTTTTCAATAAGAAACCCACTTCAGCATTATCTAATTTCTTGAATTAGTTCCCCATTTCGATTAAGAAAACTTTAGCCTTATCTGTATTAGGCATGGCACCCTTCATTGTTCCTAGAATCGAATGTTTGATGATTTCAGGACACATATTGTTGGATCTGAACAATGCTATGTAACGATCAACCTTTGACTCAGTAAAGTTTTCGAATGGTTTTGGAGGTTATGGTTTCTCTAAGGCAATGCCCAACTACAAGCACTCTAGGACTATCTCTATAGACTCTCCACAATTGGACTCAGTTAAGGCAAGAGCATGATGCGTTTGAGTTGGAATTGTAACTGGTTACCAAATATACTTACATTAGTAATTTATTCATTTTAAATAGAACTAGATATTGTTCACTTCCCCAAGTGTAGGGTTGCGATGTAGTAATAAACTCGGTAGGACCGAGGTCGATCCACAGGGACTTATGTAGGAATTCGCAAACACATCCAATAATTTCTATTAAGAAGCTAACAACCAGATTATATAGTAGATTGATGTAAGTAGCAATGTTGAACTAAACTGAAGTAATCAATTAATAAAAAAGCACTAGGGGTTCAAGGATCCACTTGTATCAATCCTTGATGCTCAATTTGCTGTGGTTTCTCACTTTCTCAACTAGAATCGAAATTAAGATCTATCTAATCGAATGATAGAGCAGTTAAACCAAATAATCTGCCATTTGTAAAAGCCATGTGTATGATTCACTCAATGCAAGCTAGGACGAGCATACTCAATTGCATAGGTCAGTCCCAATTCCAATAAACTAAGTTCTTAATCATAACCATCACAAAGGCCTGTCACAAGACAAAGCTAGTTCATGATTTGAACTTGATTCAAATCAATTACACAGTCCCATACATACTACAGAAATCCAGAAAAGTAGAACTTTGGTAGGAAGTTCCCACATGAATATCATAGTACTAGAGCGTACTCCAATTCCTCGGATCATATAGGTCTAGACTAACATACAACAATTAAGAACTCAAGCAATTCTTCCAAACATCCATGAGTCATCATAAGACTAAGAAAAATTACTTAGAACTTAAATTAAACTTCAAACCATTGTTCATAAACATGAAATCCAATCTTAAAACCAACTTTAAACGAATTAAAATATCTTAGATTCATTACAAGCTTCACCTCTTAGCCCTAGCTAAGAGGTTTAGTCGTTCATGATCCAAGGAAACATGAAACAACTAAGAAAAACATAAAAACAGTAAACAAATTAGAAGGAGTTGTGAAACTTCGAAATCCACTTCCGCCGCCTCCCACCTTGTTCAAACTCTTCTCAGATACCCTAGGAACGATCCCTAGGTGTCCTTTTATAGTAGGGAGGCTTCGCAGCATCAGAATCTTTCAGAAGTTGCGTAAGCTTACGCAGTGCGCAAAGAATTTCGGGACTTGTAGAACACACCTCATTACGCAGACGACCGGTCTGAGCTACTGGACGATCGGTCGCACGACCGGTCTAAAAAATGCCAAAATCATCCAGAGAGTTCTGGGGATTTTCAACCCAGAAATATTAATTCAAGGACCGATCGCACTGACCGATCGCAGCAGTGGACGACCGGTCGCACGACCAGTCGTGAACAGTCCAGAGAGTTGTGATGTCTGGGTCCCCTCTTTTGAGTGATCAGACCGGTCGGACAACCGGTCCTTGACCTTGAACGACCGGTCGGACGACCGGTCGTGGGCACCTTCTTCTGCTTTCTTTCTTATTTTCTCTGACTTCTTTCTTTCATCCTTTGACGCTTAGCCCCTTTGATCTTCTATGCTTGTAAACGGCTTCTTTAAGTCTCCATTTAATGAAACCTCTCTCTCATCCTACAATCACAATTTCATGCATTAGATTAGTCTATAAATCGTGAAAACCTTGCATAATGAGTGATGAATTGGGGTTAGAATATGCACAATTAAGAGCTCAACAGATATCAGGAAAATAATCATTAATTCAATTGATTGGGGCCTTCAATTAAATTTTTCAAGATGAAGATAGGACCGACCAATTAATCCTGGTGGGAATCAGCCACATCATCATAACTCCTCATATGGGTGATAGTGATCATATGTAAATGATTCTCCAGTACATGAAGTTAAGCAATGCCAATCATGTAAATCCGAGATACCCATCACATGCAAGTGAAATGGGCCTCTTGGGTTAACACCACAACACCGCTTACTCCATTTCATTCAAGCCCCTGTCAAACGATGATCGTCTGTGTTTTTGTCATCGTACATATTGAATTTAAATGCAACCACATACAATCATTTAATTGAAGCCCAATAAATAAGTCCAGATTCGTGAAAATCTTCACTGGTTGAGGTCACTATGGTGGCTAACACTACCAAATCCAATTCTACATATTTAGACTTAGGATTGTAATTTTATTCCTACCCTCATTGGATTATGATAAATCAGTCTGATTTGGTCCAGCTCAAGAAAAAGGGTAATGGGTCCAACTAAGCCTAATAAGAACTTCACCTTATTGTCTGTACATCAATAGTGGGCATTGCAAATCTAAACCCAATAATCATAAGATAGATGATCATGACAGAATTTTTGATATGTTTCAAATGAGCAGATAAATCCTCTTTATGGTCCATCTAGATGGACGGCCAGGATCTATCACTTGGAGTCTGTTTGGATGATAAATCCTCCATCTTGTGAGTGGTCATAAAAGGCATGCCCACAATGTACGATGGTCCAGATCTCAGGTCAATGCCTCGAGGCACTTTATGAAGAAGAAGTTCACGTCCTGACCATAAGCCGACACGGGCCTAAAGATTAGACCCTAACATGTGGGTGTCCAAACTGATGTCCCCACAACAAGGCCCACAGATGAAGCAAAAAAAAAAAGGGTTCTAAAGCAAACACTAGCCATTTTAGCGACCGGACGATCAGGGTCCTAAAAGAGACCATGTGGTCCCGCACCCTGCTGGTGCACCAAAAACATGAAAGGGTGCTACCTTGTACGACTCCTTATTATTATTATTATTATTATTATTATTATTATTATTATTATTATTTTGTTTTAATTCCTAAACAATCCCGATGGGTGGTAATAAGCAAAAAAGGGGGAAAGGAGTCCTTTTAAAACCCTAACCCTATCACTGCCTTACCCAATCAACCAAGAAGAAATAATTTTTGCCAAAATTGGTAGCTGCAGTCGTAGATTCCAACCACTTCGGGTATGGTATGATGGTTAGAAAAGATCATGAAAGTAGCCCAATTTGACGATCAACCAAGAAGAAATAATCCTATCACTGCCTTACCCAATCAACCAAGAAGAAATAATTTCTGCCAAAATTGGTAGCTGCTATCGTAAATTCCAACCACTTCAGGTATGGTATGATGGTTAGAAAAGATCGTGTAAGTAGCCCGATTTGACGATCCATAGCCATGATTGCCGGTCCAAAAGCAACCAGTTTCATTAGTGATGGGAGGAGGCAGTTGCCATCAATGGATCCCAGTGACAATGCTCCACTGCTGGAGAAGGCTCCAACAATCCCTGAACTCCATGATTGTCGGCGCACACAAATCTCTAGGGTTTAAAGATTACTCTATTCGGATTTGGATGGCTGCTATTACATCCATCAGGTCATGGTAGCATAAACAAATGATTTGATACCAGGTGGGTTCAGATCGGAGAAAGCTTTATGTTAATCGAATGACAAGGGTTCTATATATTGTCATGGGTCTGATAAGCAATCCACCACGCACAGTTTCTAGTTTTGAAGGCGCAATCGCCACCTGACAAGTTCGCTTAGGGCTGGAAAAAAACTCATCTCACCACCTGATCTCTAGTAGGGCATCCGCTAGCAAGAAGGTACTGAATCCAGACTAAGGTTTTTTTTTTATTATCCCTTTTTTTTTTTTAAATCCAAATGGGGTTTTACAACCCCTTTGTGATGGAGACAATGACAGCTTATGCCACTGCAACAATGGGTTTTAACCCCTGCAGTAAGATGAAATCCGGCTGACCCATCAATTTCGATGATAAAAGCCCATGATGGCTAGGATTTGATGACTAATTGTCTATCGAACCTTCTTAATTTAGCTCCTAATTAGGATTATCCATCATCGATTTGATATCCAATGGGTTCAAAAGCCGAAATCTGACACCCTCCAACCACAACGACAGAAACCAGACGTGATGACAATGACAGTAGATATTACTATTATTGTTGGATGACAAGATCCGGTTGGGAATCACACCCCTTAAAACTAAAAAATGTGCAAGACAGCTTTCTTGTGTTTCGTTGTTATGGAGAATTTCTTAGTATAGAGACATTCATAGACAATCATAAGCATTCACAAAATATACGCAAGAAGAGATATTGGAAGACGAATTTTATTCCAGAGATTCTGAGATCTTTTACATTTCAGGCTATGATATTTGTCACGAGCCCTTAATTGCATCAATGGTTGATCACCCTTGATTAAAAGGCAAAAGACTAACCCGCCAGGGATTATGGTCTTGAGTTCATGGTTGTAGAGACCTATATATTTTCTTATTATGGACTGAGCCATGTTTTTAGACAAGTCGGATGTCTATGTCCCATTTTCTTTCGGATTGTCCGAGTTGAAGGACTGTTAGGATTTTTAATCGAGTGGTGAAACGCTGGGCCCTCTTCCCTTATTTATTTTTATGACGGGTGACCACTAGAGTATACGAACATTGACTGTTGGTCGACGCAACCCGAGGCCCTCTTCCCATTTTTTTTATGACGGGTGACCTGGAGAAGGCGCGACTCCAACCAACCCGTTGTAGATGGGTAGGGCATCGACTAGCTTTTATAATGGCAGTTCATAGCGGGACATTTCGAGTGCTTGTTAGAACTCTAGTGACTTTCGGTTTATCATAGTAACCATAATCCTTTAATTTTAGCATTGGACCTTTATCTGAGATGAATAAAGCTTGTATAGTACATGAATGGATGTAAAGTAAATATGTTCAATTTTGGAGTCTAGCGACTCATCTTCAGGAACATTCTTTCTTCTGTATGTTTTTTATAATCGATACGGAATTGAATAAGTTGTATTGAGCCAGGCTCCTTTGAGGATTCAAGTCTGACGGACTAGATCTCACATTTCTAAAGCCTGCAAATGGCTAAGTATCGGGTCTGATAGATATCCGTTTTTGCCAATATCTGATAAACGATGGGGTAGATACCCTGTAAGTGCTTGATTTATTTGCCTTGTAGCATGAAAATGTTAAGTTTGCCTTGGTGTCAGCGAGATCGCACTTAGTTTTATTTGGCATTAATCGATTTTCGAGCTGACATGACACTTCCTAGGGCTGAAAATGACTAAGTACTGGGCTTGTTTACTGCTTAATCAGGGTATTCGGTGAATGCTAGCAATGATTATCTTTGAACAGTAATGGATTATGTTTGCTAGGATCGCAATGATGCTAGATTCACTTTAGCGTTAGTGCGATCGCATTTAATTCCACTTGGCGTCAGTCGATTTTCGAGCCAACAGGGCACTTCCCAAGGCTGAAAATGACTAAATACTGGGCCTGTTTACCGCTTAGTTAGGGTATTCAAGGATCATAAAAGCAGACAACCTCGTTGCGGTGCATTATTATAGTGTTTTCATACCATGGAGAAACTAAGTCTCCCACTTGGCGTCGGTCAAATTGTGCCTGATTCTTCTTGATTTCGGTTGTTTTACACTCTTTCGGAAGGATTTTTTATTTTTCAAATTTTGCTAAGTATTAGTTATTTTTTTTTATTAAATCACTGATTTAGACCGTTTAACATTGACCATTAGAAGATCTGATCCGGGGGATGGATATATCACGATGATGTGTGTCTAGGAGTGATGATATGATGGAGAGGCATACCACATCGAAAGTAGGACACACCACGGAGTTCCCCAGGTCAATATGACCATCCAGGTGCATGTGGGAGGGTATGGGCGCATGTGCCCCCTCCTAGGCGCATGTGCCCCAAGTATGAGAAGGAGAGAGAGAGAGAGTTTTGCTCCCGAGCGCATGTGGCATAGCACATGCGCCTAAGTCAAGGTTATGGGTGCATGTGGCCTTGCCACTTAGAGTATTTTTTAGTTTTCAGACTATGGGGGAGTGGGCGCATGTCCCTCTGGCACTTAGCCATTTTCCAAATTTTCAAGCAGTCAAGGGAGTGGGCGCATGTCCCTCTTGAAACAGTGGAATTTTCCACTACTTAGAATGTTTTTCGAGTTTTCCAGCCAAGAGGAGGTGGGCGCATGTCCCTCTGTAAAGTGGAAAAAACTCAGCTACTTAGCATATTTTCTAGATTTTCTCCCTCTCTCCCTCTACATTCAGACTCAGGCGGAAAAATCTCTTTCCGGCAAGGGATTCCGATGGAAATCCCTTTTCGATGAGGGATGGCAGAGAGAAAGCATACTACCTCTTGCGTCGCTCTGAGGTCGTCAATGGATGATGTTGCTTATGGTCATCAGGTTGGCTCGCTATTTATAGTAAGTTAAACGGGTCCGGCTACGGGTCCGGGCAAATGGATATTCTGGGCGCATGTCATTCCGAAAGGGTTTTCGGGTGCATATGCCCGGGCGAATGTGGTTGGCGCATGTCATTTTGGGCCAGGCACATGTCTCCTCAGGTCGAGCGCATGTCTTAAAATCTGACTTTTTCTAGACGATTTCTAGGAGATTTTTCAAGAAGGGTTGCTCTAGGCACATGTGGTTTTGGAGCTCCCACATGTCCCTCTTAAAAGTGCATTTTCTCAACTACTTAAAATATTTTCAGATTCTTCACTCTGCAAGAGAGAAAAAAGCTTTTAGACTTAGAATATTTCAGGATTTCAGGCTCCGACGGACGACCCTTCCAAGGACAGGTTCCCTTTCGGGACCGAAGTCATTGATGCCAAGCCGCTTTTAAGCTCTTATCGACCTATCAAATGAACAAAATGGGGTGTGGAGGACTAGAAGTTGCGAATTTTGGTAGTTGTTTCCTAATTTGGAACCTCCGGGTTAGCTCTTCATATAGGAACTTCGCTCTGGGAAGCGCGCACATGAAAATACGTACCACACGACATTTAAACTTTCTATTGAAGGGTTTTGGGAGTTTCAGATCATTTGGCGGCAATACGCATGTCCAGTTCTGTTCCAAAATAGTATTTATAAGCTTTCGGGTCCTTTCAGTCGGCTCCAGATAGGGGCAAAACACATTTCAAGGTGCGCAGGTAAAGATATGCGCCATGTGTCATTTAAACTTGCAGGCGAAGGGTTTTGGCGGCAATACCCATGTCCAGTTTCGTTCCGAAATGACATTTGTAGGTTTCGACTGCGATTGCGCAAGTCGCCTAGGGTTAGGGCTGCGCTGGTGTTTTTTTAGTATTTTTCAACCTTGAAATTAATCCAAATTGTTGTAGATGGACCGTCGCATGTTGTTTTATCATGGGTGCGAATTTGAGCCTCAACAACACCCCAATGGTCAGATCTGGGACTAGGTAGTCTATGATTAGAACACATAAATTTGACCTTAGGGTTTGAAACAGATTCAACAATTTGTATACATCCGCCATACCTGATGCATAGTCAGCTCTGATACCAACTGTAAAAAATCTATATTGAGGAATTGATAGGACTGTGTTGTGCATCAGAAATGGGTATCGAACTGTTTAAACTAGAAAATCATACCTAGTTTGGACGCCATCAGCGTAAGTTGATTGACGCAGTCTTCTGCACCTTACACCTTAAGAAAAGCATCAAGATGGAATGAAGAGCTTCTAACGTGTGTAGGATTGGGGACCTAGCCTTGGTTTTATAGTTTTAGAGGGTGAGGAGTTTGTAACCCATCGAAACTCCTCCCATTTAGGCTTCATATGAATTTAGGATTCCTAATCCAATTATAATGCTATGTATGTAACACAGCCCTAGTGCATCATCCCTACATGATTCTAGATCAATCACAACTAGAGTGGGGTCTACTGATAATGCCTGATCACATGATCCAACCTATAGGGAAATCTAAACTGTTGATCAATCAGGCCTACCTCATAGAAAATCATACATGCAGGCGTGCCAAAACCGACAGTGTAGCTCGATTCCAACAGAACAACTTTAACCCTAAGCGCTAAGAAAGGCAGATATGTCAAACTCGACTATATATGATCGAGATCTAAGAAAATCGGTTGCCTATTTAGCCACTCGCAAGATGTTGTTTAAGATGTTTAGGTGATTATCAGAGGGTAGGGTTTAACCTTCGTAAACGGGTCGCACTTTGTGTTCACTTGCCGCAAGTGTAAGGCTACGATGTAATAATAATTCTCGATAAGACCGAGGTCGATCCATAGGGAAAGAGGTAAACAATTTGAATTATCCTAATAACTAGAATCTAAAAGGGTTTATGAAATCAGTTTTAAACATAAAACAGTGAAAATCTGAGAATTGAGAAGAACTAGAGCATTAAGGATCTACTTGTAGTAGTCTGATGTCATCCATTCATCCAAGCACAACACAATTAAAATCAAAGTTCTATGTCTCATCTAATTGGAGGATATAACATTCAAGCATAAACAATCCCACTTAAATCTGAAAATCAGATTTCTAGTTCTAATGAAGCACATAGAACTCAAACTTGTAGCCTTCGAAGTAACAGCCATGCCAAGAGACTATGGTATGCTCTAGGGTTACTACAATTCGAATCTAAACAAACCCATCATGGTAATCTCAGAGAATTGCAAGGAACTCATGTCCAGAGTACACAAACTCTCATAATTTATCTAAAAATTCAAGATTTATTCAAACTAGAAGTTCAAATCCATAAATAAGAAAAAGGTATTTGAATAAACGAATTAAAGAATTGAAACAAGCTACAAACTTCACCTCTAGCTCTAACTAAGAGGTTAACTAAGAAAAAACATATTAAAACTAGAACGAGAACTAAGAAAAGAAAGAAGAACTAGTTGTATGAGGCTAGGAAGCCTCCTGGAACTTGAACTCTTTGCTCCCCATGACCTTTACTGCCTTAGAAGAGAAAAGAACACCTCTTTTATAATGCAGCAAGAGTATATCAACATAACAGATTTTACTTCACTTGGTACGGCTTAACCAATGATCGGATTGCCTTCAAATTTGATTTATAGCTTTCCTGAAATATGATCTTCCTTATAGATGATTTAGATTTCTAAGATTATCTTTTAAATGGGCCCACCAATCATATCAGCGAGTGCCTCTCAAAATCACACAATTCGAGTACCTCCAGAACTAGTCATCTTGCTTTCAACGGTACGGAGTGTACAGAGGTCGGATTGATCTCAAATTTTGAATATTAGTACAAAATCTTCCTCCTCTAGATGATAGATGGATTAGATTGTCCAAATCAATTCTAAAATTAGGTGCGAAAATTAAAACACTTAGAGCTTTTTATAAAATTTGTGCAGTTAAAATATTTCTAGATGGTCCATTTTTCTTCAACCAGTATGATCAAACCACACATCCATTTGACCTGAAACTTTGACGTTATTCATATATAAATGTGGTCTAGAAGATGGTCAGATTAGATTCTTCATATCATCAAAGATGGGCCACCTAGACCATTTCAGAGTTGAATAGTGGAATCAAGAAACTTTCTGGATAGTTCATATTATTTTGGCCGCCACTGTCAATTCGTAGCTCCGATCGACATGAAACCACTTAGAGTTTTTCGGCGTCGAGCTAATATTTAATATGGACGGATTGAATTTGTAATAATCATCAAGATGGGCCCCATGAAGTGGGTCAAAAATCCCAAAATGGGAATAGCCTTGCTGTTTGAAATTCGAAATTAAAAAGTGCATGGCTGACCGGTCATGACCGGTCGGACCCACCTTGGGATTGGTCCAGTAGCCTATGTAAAGGGCTGCCCTGTTGGCCGATCGGTCTTGACTAGTCGAACCTCAATAGTAGCTGCTTTCTCTTCTTTCTTCTTTCCTTCTTTCTTTCTTCATCTATTTCTTCCACCTCTTTAACTTTTCTTCCTTGGTTCTTAAATGATGTTTAATAGGCATATTTAAGCATTGAATTCACCATATTTCTATACCATTCCTACATTCACAAAAACATACATAAAGTGATGATGAAAAGGGGTTGTAATGTGTATAATTCATGGCTCAACACTTTACCTTCCAAATGAAAGGACTTTTCCAAATACAATAGTAAACCAAAGGGAAATACTTACAGTCGACCGTAGGGAATAATTGTAAAACACCTTTTCAAAAGGAGAATTGCTTGTATTAAAATGAAACTCGTTCAGCGTATGAGCGTAGACTTGGATTACAACTAAGGATTACATCTATCAGATTACTGCTACTCTTAAAGTAGACTTAGACCACTGATTACGCTAAGGAACGTAAATGATTGGTTATGTTAAGAAACTTAAAGGATAATTAAGTTTGACAATTCGTTTGTTTGATTTGATTGGTATAAGATCATTTTCTTTATTGAAGTCCTTCGTTATTTATAAGCTTCTCAGAGAGAACCATCTATATGCTCTCCACGTTCAACAATTACAGTAACCGTCTAGCACACCCTGATCTTTTGGACTCTCCTTCTCTTTGCTCAACCACGATCTACCTTCGGATAACGTGTACCTCTCGATCAATGCCAGATGTTATCACCATAAAATATGCTCCAGTATCTCAACAGATCACATCCGTGTTACACTTTTCGTGCAATGACATGCGTCTTCTTTTGATTAGCTCTCCTAGGAATGGTAAAAAAATAGGGTACTGCAATGGGGTCCAGTCAATTCATTAAGGGGATTTTTGTAAACAAAAGAGAAGAATAAGAAGAAGCAAGAGGATTTTTTTGTTCTTTTTAGTTGTTTTTTGACTTTATTTTCCTTTTATTTTTTTAAATCTCTTTTTTATTATATTATTTTTTATAAAAGAAAAAAAAAGAGATTTCTTCTTATTTTTGTTATTTTTATTATTATTATTTTTCTTTTGCGAAAGGGATAAGGAGGAGGTTAAAAGAACAACTTGTTTATGTTTTTAACAATTTTGTAATTTATCTTTTTTTATTTCAATCATTTTTTAATTTTATTTTAAGAAAGGAAAGGGAAGTAAGAGAGGAAGAGGAAGAAGTGAAAATAAAAAATTCTATTTTATTTTTTGTTTTCTGTTGGTTGTTTAGGTGTGTTAGGAATCAGCTATCTCAAAGAAATTCCTTGGATCTAACAGTAATGAAAGATGGATGTTTGGTTGTTGGATATTTTCGAATGCGTGTCACGTTACTGGAAGATGATTACACCATTTTCACCTGTGTGAGAGGAAGTATAAAAGAACACTCTTCTTCAAGTAAGATCCACATTGTAAATCATGCAGTAGTGGTGGAACTTGGCTTTCCTCTCACAATATCTCTTTGCACTTCTACATATTTGTGCTCGAAATTTAGATGATTTGATCATGTGTCCTTGACTCATTTTATAAAAAATGTAGCCATGTCTATTATCAATTGTAGGAGAAAACTTCTCATGCAATTAGAAAAATGCCATAGTAAAGAGGTGTAGGAGAAACTATTAGAGTAATGGGTAGTCAGTTACCTTGAAACTGTCACAACCCATCTCTCTATCTTCTAGTGGGTGGGTCTCACTTAGACGACACATGTTACAAGGTGCAACCCGGTTATCGAGTCAATGAGATCACAATACCCAAATTGTAAAGAAATTAAAAAATAATCCTCATAAGAACAATGAAGTAAAGAAGGAAATAACTTTTACTAATATCAACATTTTCTCTTATAAAGCTTAAAGAAAATAACAATTTATTACAAACTAATCATTGAAATCTCTATAGCTAAGAGAATCAATAACAATTTATTACAAACTAATCTAATATTTCTTCATATGGTGAAAGCCTTATGAAAAGAAAATATGGAAACCAATTATACCTCTATATCCAGCCCATATCTTCAATCATATCAATTACATGCTCATTGCATCTTTAATCCCAAAATCAATAAATAATCAACCCAAAATCAACGAATTTTGGGCCCTTCGATGGGTTGTGGGTTATGTCATTAATAAGCCCTATAAGGGTCTAGATGACTCGTGAGCCTGCATCAAGTTTTTTTTAATCATTTTTTGAATAATTTTTTTTTTTGAAAAAAAGTAGGAGAAGAAAAAGAAGAAGGATTTTTTTTTCTATTGTTTTCTTATTGTTTTCTGTTTTTTGTTTAGTTTTTTCTAATTATTTTTTTAAAGAATAAGAATTGAAAATTTATCATTCTTTGAAGAAGAAGAATGGAGGAAGAGGTTTTTTTCTATTTTTTTAGTTGTTGCATTCTAATTCAATCCATACCTCTATGAAATTGCGCTTATGGTTCACACTTAAAGCGTTATGCATGCGGAAGCAAGAGCGGAGCTATTAGAATAATGGTTAAGTCCTAAAGGGGGTGTTGGGACCTTTTTGAAAAAAATTTATGTACTTACATTAATTTACAATTTAAGCTAAGTAAGCAAGAACACTTCGGCTTTCAAGCCTAAGTGGGTCCAATCACAAAAACTAGAATATAATAAATAATTAAGCTACCTAGTCTAAGGACATAGATTATCAAATGATTTAACTAATCAAGCACCTAATCTATTTAAACCTATGTAGACTATATAAGATGCAATCATATAAGCTCAAGTCTATATAATTAATGAAAATACATCTTATGTATGAATGTGCCTATCTAGTGCCTAGCATATATTTTTATTAAGAATTCATAATTAAACAATTAAACATACAATGTTAAGATAACAATGTGCTAAAAAACATCACAAACACAAGCATGTATAGTGGTTTGTCTACGTGTCTACTCCACTCTCGACTATCGTACTCATCTCTTGAGCACATCAGATTTCACTAAGAGGGTTTAAATTAGGTTCCTCTCAACCTAAGTGTTTTAAGCCAGTTCCACCCTACTGATGTATTTAATGGTTCCACCAAACCAAGGAGTTTGACAAGGTTCCTCCAAACCTATTAAGGTGTTTAATGGTTCCACCTAACCAAAGAGTTTAACAAGGTTCCTCCCAACTTTTATGACATACGTTTGATAAATTAACCATGTGTTAGAAACCAGATTTGAACTGGTGACATGAGGCTTTTCAGTCCTCTACTCTACTAGTTAAGCTATCCTGACCATTCCTGATGCATCATCCTGCTAGAGGACTTGGGTCCATGGTCATGCCTCGTGGCACGGCAGCACCCGCACTATTGAAATGGTTCATTAGTAGAGATGTTCCCACAGGTGCCTCTTCTTCTAATGGTACTATAATTCCTATTCCTATCCCTGAATTCCCTTTTTTTGGTCTATCTACATTCCAAGAGTTGGTAAATGATGACCGAGCATATACTTATTTTAAGTGCCTATTTATTTTTTATTGGTATTTATGGATTGATCACAAGCCGAAACATGGTTAGAGCACTTATGTGTCTTGAGCTTATCTTGAATGCAGTTAATCTAAATCCCATAACATTTTTTTATTTATTTGATAGTCTCTAATTAAAAGGAGACATTTTCTCGATCTTTGTTATAGTTATTGCAGCCGTTGAAGCAACTATTAGGCGTATACTCCCACCAGAGGCTCCACACAGAGACTTGGTTTAGCCCTCTCACAAGGGCCTAGGTCTTACAAACGAACCTATCGAGTTTGGCAATTCAAACTCTCATACTCAATCCTCTACGAGAAAAGAGTATGTGGACTCTTACAAATGACACCCTTACTTGTAGGATTTGAGCCTTGTTGATGCGCCGCTTCGGGTTGCTTGATCTTCGCTCTTCCATGCTTCAATCAGCTACCCTTTACTCCCCCGATCACTGATGTCAATGCGTCGCCAATGCTCCAGCTCCAATGATTAGCTTGCTTGCATATGATGCTCTATTGGAGATGCCCAAGGTGCTAGGAGATGGTGAATCCTCTATAACTAGTAGAAAATGGGTTGCTTAGAGGAATACACCTAATTGGATTCTTAGGGGGTGTTTAGACAATGGTTTTACCAATGATTAAGGTGTCTAAACTTTTAGGAATCAAGAGAGAATAAGTCCATTCTCATTTGAGCTTTGAATGCTCAATGCTTATGATGAATCACAAGGAGAATGGCTTAGATGGGTTAGGTTTAAAGCTCCTAATGAGGTTCCTCCTAACCTTTATAACATAAGTATACTTCCACCGGAGGCTCCACAAGGAGACTTGATTCAGCTCTCTCACAAGGGTTTAGGTCCTACGACCGAACCTATCAAGTTTAGTAATTCAAACTCGCACACTCAATCCTCCACGAGGAAAGAGAATGTGTAATCTTACAAATGACAACCTTACTTGTCGGATTTGAGCCTCGTTGATGCATCGCTTCGGGTTGCTTGATTTTCGCTCTCCCGTGCTTCAATCAGCTACCATTTGCTCCGTCGATCACTGATGCCGATGTTCGTCAATGCGTCGCTAATGCACCAACTTCAATTATTAGCTCCTTTACATATGATGCTCTATTGGTGATGCCCAAGGTGCTAAGAGATGATGAATAATCTACAACTAGTAGAAAATGAGTTGCCTAGAGGAATACACCTAATTGGATTCCTAAGGAGTGTTTAGACAAGGGTTCTACCAATGATCAAGGTGTCTAAACTCTTAAGAATTAAGAGAGAATAAGTCCATTCTCATTTAAGTTTTGAATGCTCAATACTTGTGATGAATGACAGGAGAATAGCTTGAATGAGTTAAAATTAGAGCTCCTAATGGTTTGCAATCGTGGTGGCTTCTAAATCACTAAATTTTCTCCTTTTTTTTTTCAAAAACCGAACTCCTCATTTTTATAGATAAATCTCCAATGGTAAAAAATAGGCAGATTCGCGATTCTTCAATAGATCGAAATACACTCCAATGGCTCAAAGATATCTTTGATAGATCGAAGATCCTACTCCGATGGATCGAAAAACTATCTAGGGAGTTTATGAAATTGTTGGACATCTAGTTCGAGGGATCGAAGCACTCTCCAATGGATCGAAAAATCTACTTTGATGGCTCGAAGTGATTTGTTTGATGAATCAAAAAACTATCTAGAGACTTCACAATGTTGCTAGAGATATGTTCGATGGATCCAACTAGTCTTTGATTGCTCGAAGTCCCATGAAGACTAAACTTCGATCGATCGAAGTCCACTTGAAAACTGTTGCTTGGGCTTGTTCATTTACAACAGCTTCTACATTTTTTATTAGCCTAATTTATTATGTTTTTCTAAGTGTTCTAAGGTTAATGATGACGACTAAGGGTTTACCTATGTGGTCCAAGTCATCTGGAGGTTTAGGTTATTTTGGTTCTAAGGGTTAGGGTCACCAAGATATCTCATTTACCTATTTCTTCTTACTCGATGATGCTTGTCCACTTGAATCTTCGATCTTCAGCTTGTCAAGGCTCAACCGACATTATAATACATGGACGCACCGATTGACAAATAAGGTGCACTAGTATGCCACAGAAAAGTGCACTAACACACTCAACTAATATCTGAATGATTTCAGAATCCTTGTCATGATCCAAGAAGCTCGAAGAAATTGTTATAAATGCCCGACTTCATCCCCGAAAATCGCGGTAACATGCAAACAGTAGAATCTTTGTAACTTTGAACCCACTGAGGAAACTCCAATGGAGCTTTAATTTCTCACTTCAACAAGCTCCCTTAGGCCCATCAGAATCGTCTATGAGCTTCGAAGCAAAGCAATATACCTTAAATTGCAATTTGTCATTAGAGAGGCAGTTTTCTTCACCAAGAAAACCCACCATTGTATGAACTTGGGTGGCATTGATTTTGAATTAAAAAAATCATTGAGAGGCCATCTGATCACTGTCTAACCACCATTTGTTAACCAAGATTCAATGGCGTAAAGTTACAACAAAACGATTACAATGGTTGTAGAAAACCGATGCATGAATCTTCTAACTATAAAACCCGGCATCGAGTCCTCCTTGTTCGAATGAGTTCTTGAACCTTTGAGGAAGCTTAAAGGGATTTTATAAATTCATCTCAACCAAGAGAAAGAAAGATCACAATCAGAGGGAGGTAAAATCGCAGGAGGGGAGAGAGAGAGAGAGAGAGAGAGAGAGAGAGAAGAGAGAGGAACGGTGAGTTCACTGAGCTGTTGACTTAGTGAGTCACTAATTTCAACGATGTGGTGGGAGAAAAGAAGAAGAGAAAGGAAAGGAGAAGATAATGAGACAAAGAGAAGAAAGAAAAAATCCAACTACGTCGACTCGTTGAGTTGTGGGCTAAATTTGTATGAACTCCAGTCGAATACAAGTCCAGCCTTACCAGAACCTTGGTGGAGAATTAAAAACCCAGTAGGAGAAGTTGTATGTTGAATTCACTCTGAGTCACACTGAGTTACAATTGAGTCAAAATTGAGTCGAGGCAAATTCAAGTCCGATATGTGCCAAATAAAGCAGGTGATCCTTTCAGTTTTGTTAATTTTAAATTTTATAAATTATATTTCATGCCTTATATCCAAACATTGTTAAAGCTTAAACTTGAACTTGAACTTATACTTAAGATGATAACAATTAAACTAAGACTAAACTATGAGTTTTAAAAGAAGTAGCAAATCGCTTCTTGATTTAAGGATTGAATTTGATATGAAATTATATATATGTGTTATTATAAGAATTTGTTGTTTATATCTGAAGTTGGAATGTTGATTGTGAGGTTGCATGCATATCATGTACATGTTGTTTTTGAATTGCGATTTAAATCAGAGGTGCTTTACCTTTGATTGTTCCTAAAAGATCATAGGTGCTCCACCTTAAATTGTTCCAAAAAGATCATAAGTATTCTGCCTTGGATTTTCCTTGAAAGATTAACAACGCAGGTGCTTTGCCTTGAATTATCTCGAAAAGATCAACAACACAGTGCTCTGCCCTGGGTTATCCTTAAAAGATCCACAACATCGGTGTTTTGCCTTGGATCTCTCATAAAAGATCACGAGATGAAATAATATGTATTTAATTTATGGTTCATGCATTCATGGTCTCCTTGCAATCTTAACTTCTCATTACATATTCATTGATTTATCCTTTATAATTCATGTATATATTGGGATTATGCATCTTGAAAATAAATTTAGAATTTTCAAAAACCTGGATGAGATATGATCCCACTAAACTGTTATGCTTATCCCACTTTGAAAATTTTATATGTGCCAAGTTGGAGTGTTACAAGCAGGCGGGCCTCTACGTACTAGCTAGTTTCCCTTTCTATTCAGTAAGTTTAGTTGAATTTGAAATTTCAATGTAATAGAGATATTGTTAAAGAAAAGAGACTTTATTAGTGGATGGTATGTTAGTAAGATTTATTTTAGTTGTATTTCCCATTTAGATTGGCTCTAAATGTCTATTGAAATTGAATAGATGTGTGGAATGTATTGAAAATGAAATAATATGGTTCAAAGGCTTAAGAGTTTGGGTCCCTGAGTAGGTATCCAGATTTCAGGGCGTAAAAATGTGTCATAATTTCTCGGTCCATCTATTTTGACATGCCTTAAAATGAAGCAAATCCAATTCCCATGAAGACCACACCATTGGAAAAAGTGGTGATTGAATGCCCACCATTAAAAACTTGTTACACCCATAATAGTGTTTATCCATCCAACCTTTGGATGTGGTCACACAGACCTGAATGAAGGTTTTCCTCTTCTTCGACAGTCGTAGAGACAACCTTGATGGTGACCCATAATAGTTCATTTCTTTTATTATGGAAATAGTAAAAATATTTTTTTTTACCCACCTAGTCAACCTATCAAGTCCATGTTGACCCCAACCGCCGACCTATTAAAAGCCAAGCTTAGTCCTAGTTCGCAAACCATGGAACCTGCTGTTTAAGTCAGTCTCAAAACCAAGTTTGTTAAAAAGCATTGATTCGTGGAAACCTGTAAGTTGAAACATGTCCATGAGATATATATTTGTCATGCATTTTTAACCGTCCAAATAAATGTACAACAATCTAATAGTCCGATAATCAACCATAGCATTTTTTTTTTTTCTTCATGATAATCAAAACTGGAATCCATAATTCAAACGATTTAAATTCAATAACTTGTATGCCACATTCACAATTTCTGAATAATTTTTAAGAGCCTGCATATCATCCTATCACACTCTGCCAGACTATCAAAGTCTTTTAAGCTTTAGCAAGATGCTGGAGATGATTATAGAAATAGGCACCTGTTCCACGACAGATTCCATCGACATAGCTTGGAGTTTTCAATGGTCCACGTGAATGAGAAGGACAGGCCAGATTAAATAATCAGCGGCAGATGGCTTGAGGGGGACTCATTCTAGGAGTGGGTGACTTGATTTATGGTATCAACCAGATAAGGTCCACTAACACCCATTTCATTGGTTGGAGTTGCACCAGATTCAGACGGAGTCTTAAAGCCATTCTCCATATTATACGGTGGGAAATGATCACAGGGTGCTGTCATGTTCACGACCGTCCATTAACCTATTGAATGAACACCATTACGAATTTGCTGGGAAATGGATGGCTGTGATAAAGAAGGCCATCTTGAGGATGGATTTGATTATCCAGTCTATGTGATTTTGTGTACTAACCCAAGAAATGCATTTGGATGATCTTGT
This sequence comes from Liriodendron chinense, assembly GCA_003013855.2. Classification (NCBI taxonomy): domain Eukaryota; kingdom Viridiplantae; phylum Streptophyta; class Magnoliopsida; order Magnoliales; family Magnoliaceae; genus Liriodendron; species Liriodendron chinense. The sequence goes on from ML058389.1 coordinate 1,912,269, forward strand.
GATTGGCGAGTCATGTCCGGCTTCGGTGCATCCCTGATTGTGGGGCCTACCATGATGTATTTTCCTTACATCCATGCTGTCTATCTGTTTTGACATCTCAATTTAGGGCATGAACCCCAATACGAAGCAGATCTAAATCTTAGGTCGACCACACTACAGGAAAAAGTGGTGATTGAATACCTACAATTAACAACTTCTTGGGGGGCACCGGAATGTTGGAATGTTTCTTTTCCATCCAATCTGTTGATAAGGTCACAAAGACCTGGACGAAGGGGCCACAAAAATATCAGCTTGAGCCAAAACTTTTGCAGCCCACAAGAAGTTTTTAATGGCCTATCACCACCTTTTCCAGTGGTGTGGTTCACCTGAGATTTGGATCTCCTTCATTTTTTGGATCGTTTCCCTAAAATAAGCGGTTATGACAGATGGACCATGTGGATGTAAGGCATATACATCATGGTGGGGCCCACTCTACACTACGACCAGCGCAGTTCGGACCCTAAAAAATCAAATATATGCTTGATCCAAAATATCCGAAAACGAAAAAAAAAAAAAAAATATATGGCCTTAATGGCCATAACCCCACCTGAAATTTGTATCTACTTCAGTGTCGGGATCATAAACTAAAATAAGCTGAAAACACAGATGAATGGCGTGGATATAATGCATGCATTGAGGTGGGCCCCTACAGTCAGGGTCTCACTTTACATCACTGGTGCTCAAGGTGATACATGTGCCTTACATCTATACTGTTCATATGTATTGATAGTTCATTTTAGGGCATGAAGCCAAAGAAAAAAAGATGGTTGATCCAAAATCTGGAGTATACCATATCACAAAGTGGTGATTGAATACTTAGCATCCAACTTGTTAATAAGGTCGCAATGGGCACAAAAACATCAGCTTGATCTTAAAACTTTTGTGGCACGCAACAAGTTTTCAATGGTCAATCACTATGACCTTTATCAACAGATTAGCCTACAAATAAACATTATAGTGGCCTCCAAAAAGGTTTCTTATGATGGCAATGGGTATTTAATCCCCACTTTTTTGCCTTTGGTCTGGATCACCTAAGACTTGGATTGCTACGTTTTTTGCGAACATGCCTTAAAACGACCTGTCAAAATAGATGGAGGGCATGGATACAAGGCACATTAATCAAGGTGGTTTCATGGTCAGGGATCCACCGAAGCCGCTACCATAATTTCCAATAAGAGAATGAGAGACCTGGGAAACAAGAAGAAGATTCTAAAGTGCCTAATTGTACGACATTGCTGTGAGTTGTACAGACTGCATAATTTACAAATGGAACAACCACACTAAAGAAAAAAATTAATTACCCTTTTTCTTTTCTTTTCTTTTCTTTAGTAAGGACAACGGTCAGGGTGCTGTCACTCATCACTGTTTTTCAAATGGAGCCGACTCATCACCGTTCATGCGTCTTACTTGTATGACAATCCAAATCGTGGACCACTCAACGAATGGTTCTGATCATACAGTCGTACTAATGATGTGGTTTTGTGGATTGAATTTAGCTGATTGATTGTTTTACTAATACAAACATACATTGAATATCCACCCGGGTTTTTATCCACACTATCCATTCATTTCCCCCCTCACTTTAGAGCATGAGCTCAAAATTGAAACATATTCAAAGTTCAAGTTGTCCACACCACAGGAAAAGTGGGGATTAAACGCCCACTGTTGAAAATTTCTCTGGGGCCACAAGTTTTGGATCAAGCTGATATTTTTGTTTTCCTTCATCCATATCTGTGTGACATTATTAACAGGTTAGATGGACAATAAGCATCACGGTGGACCCTAGGGAATGTTTTAACGGTGAATGTCATTATCCCCACTGTTTCCTGTGGTGTGGTCCACTAGAACTTTTTCACATGCTTCAATTTGAGCTCATGCCCTAAAACGAGCTGGCAAAAACCAATGGACGGTGTAGATGAAACACATACATCACGGTGGGCCCCACAGAGTCTGGTTAGCGGGGATATCAGTCATGTTGTGGTCATCAGCTTCCGTTGCCACATTGTTATCGCATTCCATCGCATTGTTTGCTTAGGCATCTCCAATTACACATAGGAATTGGGTGAGGGAATCGGGACTGATGATATGCTGGGGCACATGTGAGCCAGCTATTGCTAGGAGTCCAAAACAGTCGAGCGTGTTTGGCCCCTCCTGAGCAAATATTCGACGACGTAAATTTACGTTTTCTCCTACTCTTTTCCTGGTGCATCTCCTTTGCGAACAAGTCCGACCCTTGCCCTCAATCATAAAATCTACTCCCTACATCACACAGTAAACACCTCAGTGTCTTGGGTGAGTCTGGGGTCTCACCTAATCCGCTCCCGACTTTGGGCATGCCTTGCAAAGTCAGGATAAAGCGCCTGAACATGCGACTGCCATCCAACCCGCATATTAGAAGCGCCTCCACGTGCTAAGCTTCGATATGCGGATTGCAACTAGCCCATCTCTCCTACATGGTGCTCTGTGGGCCCAACATGATATATATGTCTTTTATCCACACCGTCCATCTAATTTTGACAATTTATTTTAGTGATGAGCCCGAAAATGAGGCAGATCTAAATCTTCGGTAAACCATACCACGGAAAACAATGGTGATTGAATACATAGCATTAAAAAGTTATTCAGGTCCACTAAAATTTTGGATTAGGATGATATTTGTGTTTTCTCTTCATCCAGGTAAGTCTGACCTAATCACCAAGTTGAATGGCAAAGAAATATTATAGTAGACCTTAGGAAGTTTTTAATGGGGCATTCAATCACCCCTATTTTCCTATAGTGTGGTGGTCCAACTTAGATTTGATCCCTCTCATTTTTGGGCTCATGTCCTAAAATAATGATCTAAAATGGCAGTGTCAGTATATAAGGGGTATTAATGTGATGTTGAACGAGTAGCTGATTAATTCATGGCACGGATGGACCAAAAGAAGACCGGTCGGAGTCGAAAGCGATTAGAATCGTTAGGACCATAAAACAGTCGTATCTCGCAATTCAGAATGAGTTTCTGGACATATAATATATGATTTTGGGGTAGCATGAGCTACTTTAGCCACCCAACCCCGCTATGTCGAGTTGCCCATGCCGGAATCGCAAGATTCGACTGGATCAACTTTCATTAGGCTAGTTTATTTTTAATTTTACTATTTATAGTAAGTTTTAATTCGATTATAACTTTTTACCCGTAGGGTTTTAAAGGTAGTGCCCAACATGAAAAGGGCTTAGAATATTTAGTAGAACAACATCGTTGGGCCCGTTTGAAAACTTTCTATTTTGGCAGAAAATTATGAGTTCTATTCGGATAGAAAGACTTCTATAAATAATAAGTTTACTATTTATAGTAAGTTGCGTTTTCTAAGAGTTTGAGTTTGAGTTGGAGTCTGATACTTTACTTAGGGTTTAGTTTCCTATTAATATGTATTGTAATTCCGTTTCTATTCATTCAATCTATCATAAACAATTATTCAGAATTAATTTTCTCTTTTTATCCTTTTATTTCTTCTCGTGTAAACGAGGACTATCCGGTTAGGGAGACAATGATCGACCTACCACGTCCTTCCTGCGTCAGTGATATCAGAGAGAGGTTTCTTCCTCAGGACGATGGCCTCTAATGAAGGGTTGGATCCTTATCCTAAGGACGATACTTCAAGGGATTATCTAACGACGACAACTTTCGAAGCAGCACAACGGGAGAACCGATTGCTCCTGCAAGGTATACAGGCAACCCTCGACCAGATTGCGATATCACTAGCTCCGTCCCGAGCCCAAGGCGACCAACAACAACCAGCGCTCGCTATACGGGATAACCTGTATTCCGTAGAGCACCCCGAGTGGATAATCGTAGGGCTACATTAGACGAATAAGAACCAAGCGATGACGAGGTCGAATACATTTTGGTACGACAACCTGCGCTAAGGAATGAGCGTGTGGAACTAGCAAAACGAGATTATTAGGGCAAAGCTAATCTTTCCAGCTTTAATGGCCTACTTCGAATAGAGGAGTTCCTCGACTGGCTGACAGTGGTCGAATGATACTTTGACTATATGAAAGTGCCAGACGACAAGAAGGTAAAACTAATTGCATTATAAATTAAAATCCGGCGCATCAGCATGGTGAGAAAACCTACAGGTTTTCCGCGCCTATCAAAATAAGGCACTCATCCGAACATGGCCTCGGATAAGACAACTATTTAGGGCTTGATTCCTCCCTAGCAACTACGAACAAATTTTGTTCCAACAATGTAAAAATTATCGTCAAGGAAATCTAACTATAGCCAAATATCTCAAAGAATTCCAGCGATTGGCAACACAGAATAATTTATCGAAATCAAAGGCACAACAAGTATCACGGTTCATTGGTGGGTTGCGATTTGCAATCCAAGATCGGGTTTAGATGCATCTTGTATGAATGTTGAGTGAGGTCAACCAATTGACCACCCGAGCGGAAACACAGTTATCGCGGCCCCTTGTTTGACCTTATCTGGAAACATGGAACCCCATCACAGGGCCCACTCAAGATACAACATTGGCTAAAGGCAATGAACCTATAGGAGGGCATCCTCAACCTCCTACGGTCGCAAACCGAGACTTGGGAAGGGTCCTTCAAAGACTCAACGTGCAACTCCTACTACAGCGAGTCCTAGCAGGATCTCCAACCCATATGGTCGGCCAAGGCCGGACCCTTGTCTCCACTGTGGCCAACAGGCCACTGGTTGAACGCTTGCTCTCAATGCCCTACAACCCACTTAACTATGAATGAAGGTGGTGTGTAAGGTGAAGTAGTGGAAGACAACCCTGAATTGGAATAGGCCGATGAGGGGAATACAGAAGCTGTAGATTGGCTGATTGAAGATCATGGGGAGTCGCTATTAGTGAGGCGACTACTTTATGCTCCCAGGAAGGAAGTGTACCCACAACGACACAATATCTTTCGCACAAAGTGCACTGTGTAAGGCAAAATCTGTGATGTGATCATAGAAAGTGGGAGTAGCAAAAATATTGTCTCAAAAATTATTGTGGATAAGTTACATCTGCCTATGACGAAGCATCCTACTCCTTGCTCAATCGGTTGGATCAAGAAGGTGAACGAGACAAAGGTAACTCATCAATGCTTTATCTCGTTTTCCTTTAGTAAAAGCTATAAGGACGAGGTCCTTTGTGATGTGCTTGACATGGAAGTCTGCCACATGTTACTCGGGCGACCATGGCAATCGGATCAAGATGTGACACATGGTGGACAAAAAAACATATACATGTTCACCAAGGATGGCCGAAAAGTTGTTTTCGCCCCTATGGCACCAGAAAAACACCCCAAAGCTTCTAAAGTGTAGGGGAATTCTCACCTTGCCATTCATGAGTTTGTTAAAGAATCAAAGGAAACGGGTGAAATATATGCCATTATGGTAAAAAGTGAGGAGTCAGGATCCTCTAATATTCCTCAACGCTTTAAACCGTCACTAGACGAATTCCGAAGTATTTGGCCTGAAGAGTTACCCGATGAGTTGCCTCCCATAGGAGACATACAACATCACATCGACCTTGTCCCAAAGTCCAGTTTACCCAATCGACCACATTATTAGATGAATCTGAAAGAGTGTGAAATTCTACAGGGACAAGTGGAGGAACTGACCCATAAGGGTCACATTAAAGAGAGCATGAGCTCGTGTGCCATTTCGGTGCTTCTAACCCCAAAGAATGACAGAACTTAGCACATGTGTATCGATAGCCGTGCGATCAATAAAATAACAGTTAAATATCGATTTCTAATACCGCATTTGGATGACATGCTTGACATGCTCTAGGGCTCCAAGGTGTTCTCCAAACTAGACTTACGGAGTGGATACCATCAAATCCGTATTAGGCCAAGTAGTGAGTGGAAAACAGCCTTCAAGACCAATGAAGGGTTGTATGAGTGGCTGGTTATGCCCTTCGGTCTAACCAACGCACCAAGCACCTTTATGCGTTTAATGAACCAAGTGTTAAAGCTATTCATTGGTCGTTTTGTTGTCATATACTTTGATGACATTCTAATATAAACTCAGAATAAAACGAAGTACATAACCCACCTTAGAGAAGTGCTACAAGTGTTGGCCAACAACCAACTATACTTAAATTTAAAAAAGTGTAGTTTCTTAAATGATTGATTATTGTTTCTAGGATTCATTGTGTCATTCACGGGTATCCAAGTGGACAAAGAGAAAGTTTGAGCAATTCGGGATTGGCAGACTCCGACGAACATTCATGAGCTACGAAGTTTTCATGGGTTGGCGACCTTCTCTCGTCGATTTGTGCAGAACTTTAGCAGTATTGTTGTGTCAATTACCGACTGTATGAAGAAGTGTTTATTTCAATGGACCAAAGGGGCAGACAAGAATTTCACAGAAATCAAACATCGATTGTCTACTACACTGGTCTTGGTACTCTCCAATTTTGATAAATTGTTTGAGGTAGAATGTGACGCATCTTATGTCCACATTGAGGGAGTCCTTTCTCAAGAGGGCAGGCCAGTTACCTTCTACAGTGAGAAACTAAGCAACGCATGGCAGAAGTGGTCGATGGTCGACCTATGAGCTTGAATTATATGCAGTGGTTTAGGTACTGCGCCATTGGCGCCACTATCTTATTCAAAAGGAGTTTATATTGTACATTGATCATCAAGCTTTAAAATTTGTCAATACTCAGACTAATGAGAATCGTATGCACGCTAGATGAATTTCGTTTTTACAGGAATTCACGTTCGTTCTAAAACACAAGTTAGGGCAATGGAACAAGGTAGTAAATGCAGTTAGCCGACTTGCATCCCTTCTTATCACCGTGAGCAGTGAGGTGGTTGGATTCGACTGTCTCAAGAAACTTTATACTAATGACGAGGATTTTGCAAATGCATTGACAAAGTGCCGAGAGGGTCACCCGAGTGACTTTCCTAATTCAGGATGGTTTCCACTTCTAAGGGAATCAACTTTGCATTCCGCAGAGTTTGTTGTGGGACAAAATTATTATCGAGCTACATGGCGGTGGCCTTGGTGGTTATCTAGGACGAGATAAGACTAGAGTGATGGTGGAAGAGCGGTATTATTGGTCGCAACTTGCTCGTGATGTTGGAAGGGCGGTACAATGGTGTCATATCTGTCAGACTACTAAGGGGCAATATCAAAATACAGGTCTTTACACGCCATTACCCGTGTCAGATGCCCATTGGGAGGTTTTATCTATGGATTTTGTAGTGAGGCTCCCCCGAATGCCATGCGGCATGGACTCAGTGTTCATGGTGGTAGACCGATTCTCCAAGATGGCACACTTCATTATGTTCAAGAAGACCTTTGATGCCGTACACCTTGCGAACATCTTTTTCAGAAAGATTGTGAGACAACATGGGATTCCTAAGACGATCACGTCGGACCAGGACATGAAGTTCGTTAGTCATTTTTTGCGAGCCTTGTGGAATTGGTTTGGTATGCGACTTCAATTCAATAGTACTTACCATCCGTACACATATGGACAGACTGAGATAATAACCACACATTGGGGAATCTCATCCATTGTCTTTCAGCTGATAAGCAGAAGTAGTGGGACATGGCCTTAGCTCAAGCAGAGTTTGCATTCAACAACATGGTAAATCGCTCAACAGGGAAATTTCTGTTCCAGATTGTTTATGAGTGCGTGCCTCATTACACACTTAATTTAGCTCCCATGCCCAAGCTTCCAGGCATGAGCATTGCAGGTGAACATATGGTGGACCGAATCATGGACATACATATAGACGTGCACAACAAATTACAGACTTCAAATGAGAAATAAAAGGAAGCAGCCAACAAACATCGGTGTGCCAAAGTGTTCGAAATAGGTGATCACGTGATAGTCCATCTACGCAAAGAGTGATTTTCTACCGTGACCTACAACAAGTTGAAGCACAAGAAGATTGGATCGGTACCGATCATTCGCAAGATCAATAACAATGCCTACGTTATTAATCTCCCGAATGACATGGAGATTTCAAGAACTTTCAACGTGACAGATCTGTACGAATATCTTAAACCAAAGCTGAACGAGAACTCGGGGTCGAGTTCTTTTGAAAGGGAGGAAACTGATGTAGAATGGGTTGCTGATTATTTCATGGCCCAGACAGGACCAAAAGAAGACCCGTCGGAGTTGAAAGCGATTTGAACTATCAGGATCGTAAAACGGTCGTATCTCGCAATCCACAATCGTATTTCATGAGCTACTTTAGCCACCCAACCCTGCTATGCTAGGTTGCCCATGCTGGAATTGCGAGATTTGACCGGATCGACAATCATTAGGCTAGTTTATTTTCAATTTTACTATTTATATTAAGTTTTAATTCGATCATAACTTTTGATCTGTAGGATTTTAGAGTTAGTGCCCAACATGAAAGGTCTTAGAATATTTAGTATAACAACATGGTTGGGCCTGTTTGAAAACTTTCCATTTTTAGCTAAAAACCATGAGTTCTAGTAGGATTGAGAGACTTTTATAGATAGTAAGTTGCATTTTTTAGGAGTTTGAGTTTGAGTTGGAGTTTGGTACTTAGGGTTTAGTTTTCTATTTTTTTGCATTGTAATTCCGTTTCTATTCATTCTATCTATCATAAACAATTATTCATAATTATTTTTTTCTTTTCATCTTTTTATTTATTCTTGTGTAAATGAGGACTATCCAGTTAAGGAGACGGTGATCGACCTACCACGTCTTCCCTGCATCACAATGGGCCAGGCTCAGGGCCTGAGAATCAGAATTTTAAATAGGGATGGGCCCGAAACAGTTAAAAATCGGGCCAAGACCTATCCAGGCACGGCCCGTTGACAGCCCATTGCAATCCGGGTGCATACTAAAATCCAGCTACACTAAAGGGAAAAATGATGACAGCCAGGTACAAAAATAGCCAACATAAATATTCCAGATGGAATGTGGGGTCCACTATGTTGGGTATATGTCATCAATATAGCCGTCAAGTCAAACGGACACAAAGGAAACTTAGCACATTCCATGACACCAAATGCACGGTGTGGATTATAGATACTGATGATGTGGGCCCCAAACAGCTGGAACACATGCGATTCTTCAGTATTCACTTGGACAGCAGTCCAGCTGTTTAAATCGCCTACCCAACTGTGGAAGGATACTGACCGACCATATATAATTAATAATTTTATATTGAAAATTGGACCATTCATTATTTTTTTGGTTGACCATCCATTCGACATCCATCGATCGGATGGTTAGGATTTCTTAATAAGTATAATTTTAAAGATACGTTCCAACCCAGAAAATGAATGGTCTGGATAGTTGCATAAGAAGAGCTACCACCATTTTCAACCATTGCTGGATTCTCAACCAAAAGAGAGGAGAAAGATGGGATAATGAGGCCTGAGGAGGGGAGGGTGGTGTTTCGGTCTTTTTCATCTATTTGAGCTTCATTTTTTTATTGCCTTGCTTACCACGTGGTTTGGTTGTACTTCACTTTCGAAGACCAATTTAAGGGCCCCGCATATGAACACAAGGATCAGTGGCCCTGGGCCCAGATCATGTTAAGGGCACTAAGTCCAAAAATGAGGCAGATTCAAATTATCTTAGGTGGACCACACTACTGGAAAGAGTGGTGATTGGCTGTGACCCAAAAACAGTGATGTGGTGGGTGGTACCCTGACTGTGGGCCTACCTGTCCATCTGTTTTACTAACTCATCTTACGGCATTAGCCCAAAAAAAAAATGAAGCAAATATAAACTATGGGGCCACCTTGATGTCTATAAAAGGCTGTCCATCTGTTTTGCCAACTCATTTTATGACATGAGTCTAAAAATGAAGCAAATACAAATCTATGGCGGACCATACACCAGAAAACTGTGGTCAATCAATGCCCACCATTAAAACTTCCTTGGCCCACTGCAATGTTTATTCGCCATCCAACCTGTTAATAAGGTCACACAAACCTAGACAGAAAGGAAAACACAAGTATCTGCTTCATTCAAAACTTTTGTGGCCCATAAATCAAGTTATTAACAGTTATTCACCATTTTTTTTTACTGTGGTGTGGTTCACCTAAGATTTATATTTACTGTATTTATTTTTTTAGCTAATGCCATAAAATGAGTTGGCAAAAGGGATGGACAATGTAGATTTCCAAAGGCCCACTGTAATGTTTATTTGCAATTCAACCAGTTGATTAGGTTACATATACCTGAATGAATGGAAAGCATGGATTATCAGCTTGATTCAAAAGTTTACTTGTAGGCATTCAGCGACCACTTTTTTAGTGGTGTGGCCCATTTGAGATTTGGATCTACCTCATTTGGGGGCTCATGTCTTGGATTGAATTGGCAAAATGGATAAATGGTGTGGATCAGAACACATATATCATGGTGGGCGACAAAGCACGATGTAGGGTCGGTATGCAATCTGCATCCAGTCAGAGATGGGGCGTGTCTGAAAGTTGTTAGGTAGTGGACGCTGATTGCCTGCCCACTGACAACAAAAAATTGACAGATTTACGATTCTTCAATGGATCGAAATACACTCCAATGGCTCAAAGTATCTTCGATAGATCGAAGATCCAACTCCGATGGATCGAAAAAGTATCTAGAGAGTTTATGAAATTGTTGGACATGCAGTTCGAGGGATCGAAGCACTCTCCGATGGATCGAAAAATTTACTTCGATGGCTCGAAGTGATTTGTTTGATGGATCGAAAAATTTACTTCGATGGATCGAAAAACTATCTAGAGACTTCATAATGTTACTGAACATATGTTCGATGGATCGAACAAGTCTTCGATTGCTCGAAGTCCCATGAAGACTGAACTCCGATCGATCAAAGTCTACTTGAAAACTGCTGTTTAGGCTGGTTCATTTACAACAGCTTCCACCTTTTTTATTAGCCTAACTTATCATGTTTTTTTAAGTGTTCTAAGGCTAATGATGAAGACTAAGGGCTTACCTATGTGGTCCAAGTCATCTGGAGGTTTATGTTGTTTTGGTTCCAAGGGTTAGGGTCATCAAGGCATTTCATTTACCTATTTTTTCTTCTTTGATGATGCTTGTCCACTTGAATCTTCGATCTTCAACTTGCCAAGGCTCAACTGACATTACAATACATGGACGCACGTGATTGACAAATAAAGTACACTAGTATGCCACAGATAAGTGCACTAACACTCTTAGCTAAGATCTGAATGATTTTAGAATCCTTGTCATGATCCAAGAAGCTTGAAGAAATTGTTCAAAATGCTCGACTTTATCCCCGAAAATCGTGATAACATGCAAGCAGTAGAATCTTTGTAACTTTGAACCCACCGAGGAAACTCCATGGAGTTTCAATTTCTCACTTCAACAAGCTCCCTTAGGCCCATCAGAATCGTCCATGAGCTTCGAAGCAAAGCAATATACCTTAAATTGCAATTTGTCATTAAAGAGACAGTTTTCTTCAGTAAGAAAACCCACCATCGCATGATCTTAGGTGGCCTTGATTTCGAATAAAAAAAAATCATTGAGAGGCCATCTGATCACTGTCTAACCACCACTTATTAACCAAGATTCAATGGCGTAAAGTTACAATAAAACAATTACAATGGTTATAGAAAACCGATGCATGAATCTTCTAACTGTAAAACCCGGCATCGAGTCCTCCTTGTTTGAATGAGTTCCTGAACCTTTGAGGAAGCTTAAAGGGATTTTATAAATTTCTCTCAACCAAGAGAGAGAAAGATCACAACCAGAGGGAGATAAAATCACAAGAGGGGAGAGAGGGAGAGAGGGACAGAGAGGGAGAGGAAAGGTGATTTCACTGAGCTGTTGACTTAGTGAGTCACTAATTTCAACGATGTGGTGGGAGAAAGAAAGAAGAGAAAGGAAAGGAGAAGATAATGAGAGAAAGAGAAGAAAGAAAAAATCCAACTAAGTCGACTTGTTGAGTTGTGGGATAAATTCGTATGAACTCCAGTCGAGTACAAGTCCAGCCCTGCTAGAACCTTGGTGGAGAATTGAAAACCCAGCAGGAGAAGTTGTATGTTGAATTCACGTTGAGTCACACCGAGTTACAATTGAGTCACAACCGAGTCAAGGCAAATTCGAGTCTGATTTGTGCCAAATTAAGCGAGTGATCCTCCCAGTTTTGTTAATTTTGAATTTTATAAATTATATTGCATTCCTTATATCCAAACGTTGTTAAAACTTGAACTTGAACTTATACTTAAGATGAAAACATTTAAACTAAGACTGAACCATGAGTTTTAAAAGAAGTAGCAAATTGCATCTTGATTTAAGGATTGAATTTGATATGAAATTATATATGTGTTATTATAAGAATTTGTTGTTTAGATCTGAAGTTGGAATGTTGATTGTGAGGTTGCATGCATATCATGTACATGTTGTTTTTGAATTGTGATTTAAATCATAGGTGCTCTGCCTTTGATTGTTCTTAAAAGATCATAGGTGCTCTACCTTAAATTGTTCCTAAAATATAATAAGTAATCTGCCTTGGATTTTCCCTAAAAGATCAACAATGCAGGTGCTCTATCTTGAGTTATCCCTAAAAGATCAACAACACAGTGCTCTGCCCTGGCTTATCCTTAAAAGATCCACAACATGGGTGCTTTGCCTTGGATCTCTCTTAAAAGATCATGAGTTGAAATAATATGTATTTAATTTATGGTTCATGTATTCATTGTCTCCTTGCAATTTTAACTTCTCATTGCATATTCATTGATTTATGCTTTATAATTCATGTATATACTGAGATCATGTATCTTGAAAATAAATTTAGAAATTTAAAAAACCTAGATGAGATATGATCTTAATAAGCTGTTATACTTATTCCACTTTGAAAATTTTATATGTGCTAAGTTGGAGTGTTACAAGCAGGCGGGCCTCTAGGTACTAGCAGGTTTCCCTTTCTATTCATTAAGTTTAGTTGAATTTGAAATTTCAAAGTGATAGAGATATTATTGAAGAAAAGAGACTTTATTAGTGGATGGTATGTTAATAAGATTTATTTTAGTTGTATTTCCCTTTTAGATTGGCTTTGAATGTCTATTGAAATTGAATAGATGTGTCCAATGGAATGTATTGAAAATCAAATAATATGGCTCAAAGGCTTAGGAGTTTGGGTCCTGTGTAGGTACCCAGATTTCAGGGCGTAAAAATGTGTGTCATAATTTCTCGGTCCATCTATTTTGACATGCCTTAAAATGAAGCAAATCCAAATAGCATGAGGTCTACACCATTGGAAATAGTGGTGATTGAACCCCCACCATTAAAAACTTGTTAGACCCTTAATAATGTCTCTCTCCCATCCAACATTTAGATAAGGTCACACAGACCTAAATGAAGGTTTTCCTCATCTTCAACAGTCTCGTAGAGACAACCCTGACTGGGACCCATAATAGTTCATTTATTTTATTCTAGAAATAGTAAAATTATTTTTTTTGACCCACCTAGTCAACCAATCAAGTCCAGGTTGTCCCCAACCCCCAACCTACTAAAAGCCAAGCTAAGTCCTAGTTAGCAAACCATGGAACCCGTTGTTTAAGTCATAGTCTCAAAATCAAGTTTGTTAAAAAGCATTGATTTGTGGAAACTTGTAAGTTGAAACATGTCCATTAGATATATATATATTTGTCATGCATTTTAAACCATCCAAATAAATGTACAACAATCTAATAGTCAGGTAATCAATCATAGCATTCTTTTTTCTTCAAGATACATCTAAACTGGAATCCATAATTCAAACGATTTAAATTGTATAACTTGTATGCCACATTCACAATTTTTGAACAATTTTTAAGAGCCTGCATATCATCCTATCACACTCTGCCAGACTATCAAAGTCTTTTAAGCTTTAGCAAGATGCTGGAGACGAAATAGGCACCTGCTCCACGACAGATTCCATCGACATAGCTTGGAGTTTTCAATGGTCCACGTGAATGAGAAGGACAGGCCAGATTAAATAATCAGCGGCCCAAATTGCTTGAGGGCGACTCACTCTAGGAGTAGGTGACGTTGATTTATGGTACTAACACTCATTTCCTTGGTTTGAGTTGCACCAGATTCAGACGGAGTCTGAAAGCCGTTCTACATATTATACGGTGGGAAATGATCACAGGGCGCTGTATGTTAACGACCGTCCATTAAGCCCAGCACACATGTCATGATTTACCATGAAATGAACAGACCTATCAAACTATTCTAACCGTCCGATTACTAAAAATAGATAATTAAGATTGACCTTATGGAAAGAAAGAAAGGAAAAAAAAGGCCATTTAATCTATTGAATGAGCACCATTACGAATTTGCAGGGAAATGGATGGCTGTGATAAAGAAGGCCATCTTGAGGATGGATTTGATTATCCAGTCTATGTGATTTTGTGTACTAACCCATGAAATGCATTTGGATGATCTTGTGATTGGCGAGTCACGTCCGGCTTCGGTGTATCCCTGACTGTGGGGCCTACCATGATGTATTTTCCAAACATCCATGCCGTCTATCCGTTTTGACATCTCAGTTTAGGGCATGAACCCAAATACGAAGCAGATCTAGATCTTAGGTGGACCACACTACAGGAAACAGTGGTGATTGAATACCTACAATTAACAACTTCTTGGGGGGGGGGGCACCGGATTGTTGGAATGTTTATTTTCCATCCAATCTATTGATAAGGTCACAAAGACCTGGATGAAGGGGCCACAAAAATATCAGCTTGAGCCAAAACTTTTGCAGCCCACAAGAAGTTTTTAATGGCCTATCATCCCTTTTCCGGTGGTGTGGTTCACCTGATTTGGATCTCCTTCATTTTTTGGATAGTTTCCCTAAAATAAGCTGTTAAGATAGATAGACGATGTGGATGTAAGGCACATACATCATGGTGGGCCCCACTCTACACCACGACCAGCGCAGTTCGGACCCTAAAAAAACAAATATATACTTGATCCAAAATATCCAAAAAAAAAAAAAAAAATTGGCCCACGAAAGGTTTTTAATGCCGATAACCCCACCTGAAATTTGTATCTACTTTAGTTTCGGGATCATAAACTAAAATAAGCTGAAAACACAAATGAATGGCATGGATATAATGCATACATTGAGGTGGGCCCCTACAGCCAGGATATCACTTTACATCACTGATGCTCAAGGTTATACATGTGCCTTACGTCTATACTGTTTATATGTATTGATAGTTCATTTTAGGCCACGAAGCCAAAGAAAAAAAAGATGGAAGATCCAAAATTTCAAGTATACCATATCACAAAGTAGTGATTGAATACTTAGCATCCAACTTGTTAATAAGGACACAATCGGGCACATAAACATCAGCTTGATCTTAAAACTTTTGTGGCACGTAGGAAGTTTCTAATAATCAATCACTATGACCTTTACCAACAGGTTAGCCTGCAAAAAAACATTATAGTTTTTAATGATGGCGATGGGTATTCAATGACCACTTTCTTTCCTTTGGTCTGGTTCACCTAAGACTTGGATCTGCTACGTTTTCCTGGGATCATGCCTTAAGACGACCTGTCAAAATGGATGAAGGGCATGGATGCAAGGCACATAAATCAAGGTGGTCCCATGGTCAGGGATCCACCAAAGCCGCTACCATAATTTCCAATAAGAAAATGAGAGACCTGGGAAACAAGAGGAAGATTCTAAAGTGCCTAGTTGTACGACATTGCTTTGAGTTGTACAGACTGCATAATTTACAAATGGAACAAACACTAAAGAAAGAAATTGCCCTTTCTCTTTTATTTTCTTTTCTTTTTTTAGTAAGGACAACGGTCAGGTGCTGTCACTCATCACTGTTTTCCAAATGGAGCGGACTCATCACCGTTCATGCGTCTTACTTATATGGACCACTCAACGAATGGCTCTGATCATACAGTCGTAATAATGATGCTGGTTTTGTGCATTGAACTTAGCTGATTGATTGTTTTTCTTATACAAACATACATTGAATATCCACCCGTTTTTTTATCCACACAGTCCATTCATTTCCCCCCTCACTTTAGAGCATGAGCTCAAAATTGAAACATATTCAAAGTTCAAGTTGACCACACCACAGGAAAGGTGGGGATTAAACGCCGACCGGTTGAAAACTTCTTTGGAGCCACAAGTTTTGGATCAAGCTGATATTTTGTTTTCCTTCATCCATCTCTGTGTGACCTTATTAACAGGTTGGATGGACAATAAGCATCATGGTGGACCCTAGGGAATGTTTTAATGGTGAACGTCATTATCCCCACTGTTTCCTGTGGTGTGGTCCACTTGAGCTCTTTCAAATGCTTCAATTTTGGCTCATGCCCTAAAATGAGCTGGCAAAAACTGATGGACAGTGTAGATGAAACACATACATCACGGTGGGCCCCACAGAGTCCAGTTACCAGGGATATCGATGATGTTGTGGTCATCAGCTTCCGTTGCCACGATGTTATCGCATTCCAACGCATTGTTTGCTTAGGCATCTCCAATTAAACGTAGGAATCGGGTGGGGGAATCGGGAATGATGATATGCTGGGGCACATGTGAGCCAGCTATCGGAGGAGTCCAAAACAGTCCAGCGTTTTTGGCCCCTCCTGAGCAAATATTCCACGGCCGGTCGTTAGGGACTTCAATTTACGTTTTCTCCTACTCTTTTCCTAGTCCAATCTCCTTTGCGAACAAGCTTGACCCTTACCCTCAATCAAAAACTCTGCTCTCAATATCACACAGTAAACACCTAACAGTCTTGGGTGAGTCTGGGGTCTCACCTAAACCACTCACGGCTTTGGGCATGCCTTGCGAAGTCAGGATGAAACGCCTGTAACATGCGACTGCCATCCAACCCACTTATTAGAAGCCCCTCCACGTGCTAAGCTTCAATACATGGATTGCCTACTGACACTGTAACTAGCCAGTCTCTCCTATACGGTGCTCTGTGGGCCCAACATGATATATGGCTTTTATACACACCGTCCATCTAATGTTGACAGTTTATTTTGGTGATGAGTCCGAAAATGAGGCAGATCTAAATCTCAGGTAAACCATACCACGGAAAACAGTGGTGATTGAATACATAGCATTAAAAAGTCATTCGGGTCCACTAAAATTTTGGATTAGGATGATATTTGTTTTTTCTCTTCATCCAGGGTAAGTGTGACGTAACCATCAAGTTGGATGGCAAAGAAATATTATAGCAGACCTTAGGAAGTTTTCAATGGGGCATTCAATCACCCCTATTTTCCTATAGTGTGATCCAACTTAGATTTTATCTGTCTCATTTTTGGGCTCATGTCCTAAAATAATGATCCAAAATAGCAGTGTCTGTATGCAAGGGGTGTCAATGTGATGTAGAATGGATTGCTAATTATTTTATGGACCAAAAGAAGACCGGTCGGAGTCGAAAGCAATCTAAACCGTTAGGATCGTAAAACGGTCGTATCTCGCAATCCGAAATGAGTTTCTGGACATATAATATATGATTTTGGGTAGCATGAGCTACTTTAGCCACCCAACCCCGTTATATGGGGTTGTCCATGCCGAAATCGCAAGATTGGACCAAATCGAGGGTCATTAGGCTAGTTTATTTTCAATTTTACTATTTGTAGTAAGTTTTAATTCAATCATAACTTTTGATCCGTAGGGTTTTAGAGTTAATGCCCAACATGAAAAGGGCTTAGAATATTTAGTAGAACAACATGATTGGGGCTGTTTGAAAACTTTCTATTTTTGACCGAAAATCAAGAGTTCTAGTGGGATTGAAAGACTTCTATGAATAATAAGCTTACTATTTATAGTAAGTTGCGTTTTCTAGGATTTTGAGTTTGATTTGGAGTCTGATATTTTACCTAAGATTTAGTTTCCTATTTATATGCATTGTAATTCTGTTTCTATTCATTCAATCTATCATAAACAATTAGTTCAAAATTAATTTCCTCTTTTTATCCTTTTATTTCTACTTGTGTAAAGGAGGACTATCTGGTTAGGAAGACGATGATCGACCTACCACGTCCACCCTGCGTCAATGGTATCAGAGAGAGGTTTCTTCCTCAGGACGATGGCTTCTAATGAAGGGTTGGATCCTCATCCTAAGGACGATGCTTCAAGGGATTATCTAACGACGACAGCTTTCGAAGCAGCACAACGGGAGAACCGGTTGCTCCTATAAATATACAGGCAACTCTCGACCAGATTGCGGCATCGCTAGCTCCGCCCCGAGCCCAAGGCGACCAACAACTACCAGCGCCCGCCATACGGGACAACCATGTATTCCGTAGAGCACCCCAGGTAGATAATCATAGGGTTACACAAGACGAATTAGAACCAAACAATGACGAGGTCGAAGAAATTTTGGTACGACGGGCTGCACTAAGGAATGAGCGTGTGGAACGAGCAACACGAGATTAATTGGGCAAAGCTAATCTTCTCAGCTTTAATGGCCTACTTCGAATAGAGGAGTTCCTCGACCGGTTGGTAGAGGTTGAGCGATACTTCGACTATATGAAAGTGTTGGACGACAAAAAGGTAAAACTAATTGCATATAAATTAAAATCTGGTGCATCAGCATGGTGGGAAAATCTACAGGTTTCCCACGCCTATCAGAATAAGGCACTCATCCAAACATGGCCTCGAATGAGACAGCTCCTTAGGGTTCGATTCCTTCCTAGTGACTACGAACAAATTTTGTTCCAACAATGTAAAAATTGTGGTAAAGGAAATCAAACTGTAGCTGAATATCTCGAAAAATTCCAACGATTGGCTACACTAAATAATTTATTGGAATCAGAGGCACAACAAGTATCACGATTCATTAGTGGGTTGCGATTTGCAATTCAGGATCGAGTCCAGATGCATCTACTCTGAATGTTAAGTGAGGCCAACCAATTGGCCACCCGGGCGGAAACACAGTTATCGTGGCTTCTTGCTCCATCCTATTTGGCAACACTGGAATCCCATCACAGGGCCCACTTAGGATACAACATTGGCCAAAGGCAAGGAACCTATAAGAGGGCGTCGTCAACCTCCTATGGCTGTGAACTGAGACTTAGGAAGCAGTCCCTGAATGCCTCAACATGTAACTCCCACTACAACGAGTCCTAGCAAGATCCCCAACCCATATGGTCCGCCAAGGCTGGACCATTGTCTCCACTGTGGCCAATTAGGCCACTGGTTGAACTGCTTACCATCAACGCCCTACAACCCACTTAACTATGAATGAAGGTGGCGTGGAAGGTGAAGTAGCGGAAGATAACCCTAAATTGAAACAGGTCGATGAGGGGGACACAGAAGCTATAGATTGGCTGACTGAAGATCATGGGGAGTCTCTAGTAGTGAGGCGACTACTTTACGCTCTCAGGAAGGAAGTGTACCCACAACGACATAATATCTTCGACACAAAGTGCACCGTGTAGGGAAAAATCTGTGATGTGATCATAAACAGTGGGAGTAGCAAAAATATTGTCTCGAAAATTATTGTGGATAAGCTACATCTTCTTATGACGAAGCACCCTACTCCTTCCTCGATCAGTTGGATCAAGAAGGTGAACGAGATAAAGGTAACTCATCAATGCATTATCTCATTTTCCTTTGGTAAAAGCTATAAGGACAAGGTCCTTTGTGATGTGCTTGACATGGAAGTCTGCCACATGTTACTCGGGTGACCATGGCAATCGGATCGAGATGTGACACACGGTGGACGGGAAAACATATATATGTTCACCAAGGATAGCCGGAAAGTTATTTTGGCCCCTATGGCACCAGAGAAACACCCCGAAGCTTCTAAAGTGTAGGGCAACTCTCTCCTTGTCATTCACGAGTTTGTTAAAAAATCAAAAGGAAACAGGTGAAATATACGCCATTGTGGTCAAAGGCGAGGAGTCAGAATCCTCTAATATTCATCAACGCCTTAAACCGTTACTAGACGAATTCTAAAGTATTTGGCCTAAAGAGTTACCCGATGAGTTACCTCCTATGGGAGACATACAACATCATATCGACCTTGTCCCAAGGTCCAGCTTGCCCAATCAACTGCACTATCAGATAAGTCTGAAAGAGTGTGAAATTCTACAGGGACAAGTGGAGGAACTAACCCGTAAGGGTTTCATTAAAGAGAGCATGAGCCCGTGTGCCGTTCCGGTGCTTCTAACCCTAAAGAAAGACGAAACTTGGCGCATGTGTATCAATAGCCGCACGATCAATAAAATAACAGTTAAATATCGATTTCTAATACCACGGTTGGATGACATGCTTGACATGCTCGAGGGCTCCAAGGTGTTCTCCAAACTGGACTTATGGAGTTGATACCATCAAATCCGTATTAGGCCAGGTGATGAGTAGAAAACGACCTTCAAGAACAAGGAAGGGCTGTATGAGTGGCTGGTTATGCCCTTCGGTCTAATCAACGCACTAAGCACGTTCATGCGTTTAATGAACCAAGTGTTGAAGCTATTCATTAATCGTTTTATTGTCTTATACTTTGATGACTTCTAATCTACAGTCAGAATGAAACAGAGCATATGACCCACCTCAGAGAAGTACTACAAGTGTTGGCCAACAACAAACTATACTTAAATCTTAAAAAGTGTAGTTTCTTAACTGATTGATTATTATTTCTAGAATTCATTGTGTCGTCCACGGGTATCCGAGTTGATGAAAAGAAAGTTCGAGTAATTCGGAATTGGTCGACTTCGACGAACATTCATGAGGTACGAAGTTTCCATGGGTTGGCTACCTTCTATCGTCGATTTGTGCGGAACTTTAGTAGTATTGTCGTGTCAATTACCGACTGTATGAAGAAGGGTCTGTTTCAATGGACCGAAGGGGTAGAGAAGAGTTTCACAAAAATCAAACATTGGTTGTCCACTACACGAGTCTCGGTACTCCCTAATTTTGATAAATTGTTTGAGGTAGAATGTAACGCATCTTATGTTGACATTGGGGGAGTCCTTTCTTAGGAGGGCAGGCTAGTTACCTTCTAAAGTGAGAAACTGAGAAACGCACGGCAAAAGTAGTAGTCCCATGAGCTTGAATTATACGCAGTGGTTCAGGCAATGCGCCATTGGCGCCACTATCTTATTCAGAGGGAGTTTATATTGTACACTGATAATCAAGCTTTAAAATTTATCAATACTCAGACTAATGTGAATCGTATACACGCTAGATGAATTTCGTTTTTACAGGAATTCACGTTCGTTCTAAAACACAAGCCAAGGCAGTAGGAACAAGGTAGCATATGCACTTAGCCGACGTGCATCCCTTCTTATCACCGTGAACAGTGAGGTGGTTGGATTCGACTGTCTCAATGAACTTTATGCCGATAACAAGGATTTTACAAATGCATGGACAAAGCGCCAAGAGGGTCACCTGAGTGACTTTTTAATTCAGGATGGTTTCCTCTTCAAAGGAATCAACTTTGCATTCCGCAGAATTCGTCGTGGGAGAAAATTATTATCGAGCTACATGGAGGTGACCTTGGCGGTTATCTAGGACGAGATAAAACTAGAGCGATGGTGGAAGAGAGGTATTACTGGTCGCAACTTGCACGTGATGTTGGAAGGGCGGTATAATAAGTGTCATATTTGTCAGACTGCTAAGGGGCAATTTCAAAATACAGGTCTTTACACGCCATTACCCGTGTCAGATGCCTATTGGGAGGATTTATCTATGGATTTTGTATTGGGGCTCCCCCGAACGCAATGCGGCATGAACTCAGTGTTCATGGTGGTAAACCGATTCTCCAAGATGGCACACTTCATTCTGTACAAGAAGACCTTTGATGTGGTACACATTGCGAATCTTTTCTTCAGAGAGGTTGTGCGACTACATTGGATTCCTAAGACGATCACGTCAGAGCGGGACATAAATTTCATTAGCCATCTTTTGCGAGCCTTGTGGAATCGATTTGGTAAGCGACTTCAATTCAGTAGTGCTTACCATCTACAAACATATGGACAGACTGAGGTAGTAAACCACACATTGGGGAATCTCATCCGTTGTCTTTCAACTGATAAGCTGAAGTAGTGGGACATGGCCCTAGCTCAAGCGGAGTTTACGTTCAACAACATAGTAAATTGCTCGACAGGGAAATCCCCGTTCCAAATTGTTTATGGGTATGTGCCTCGTTATACACTTGATTTGGTTCCCCTGACTAAGCTTCAAGGCATGAGCGTTGCAGTTGAACATATGGAAGACCGAATCATGGACATACATGCAGACGTACGCAACAAATTACAGACTTCGAACAAGAAATACAAAGCAACCGACAAGCATCAGGGTGCCAAAGTGTTCGAAATAGGTGATTAAGTGATAGTCCATCTACGCAAAGAGTGATTTCCTACCGGGACCTACAACAAATTGAAGCACAAGAAGATTGGACTGGTACCAATCATTCGCAAGATTAATGACAATGCTTACGTTTTTTATCTCCTAGATGACATGGAGATTTCAAAGACTTTTAACGTGATAGATTTATATGAATATCATGAACCAAAGCTGGACAAGAACTCGAGGTCGAGTTCTTTTAAAGTGGAGGAGACTGATGTAGAACGGGTCGCTAATTATTTCATGGCCCAGATAGACTAAAAGAAGACCGGTCGAAGTTTAAAGCGATCTGAAACCGTCAGGACCGTAAAACGATCATATCTTGCAATCCGGAATGAGTTTCTTGACATATAATACATGATTTTGGAGTAGCATGAGCTACTTTAGCCACCCAACCCTGCTATGCTGGGTTGCTAATGCTAGAATCACGAGATTCGACCGGATCAACGATCATTAAGCTAGTTTATTTTCAATTTTACTATTTATAGTAAGTTTTAATTCGATCATAACTTTTGATCCGTAGGGTTTTGGAGTTAGTACCCAACATGAAAAGGGCTTAGAATATTTAATAGAACAATATGATAGGGCCTGTTTGGAAACTTTCTATTTTTGGCCGGAAACCATGAGTTCTAGTATGATTGAAAGACTTCTATAAATATTAAGTTTACTATTTATAGTAAGTTGCATTTTCTAGGATTTTGAGTTTGAGTTGGAGTCTGATACTTTACCTAGGGTATTTATATGCATTGTAATTCTGTTTTTATTCATTCAATCTATCATAAACAATTATTCAAAATTAATTTCTTCTTTTTATTCTTTTATTTCTTCTATTGTAAATGAGGACTATCCGATTAAGGAGATGATGATCGACCTACCACATCCTCCCTGCATCACAATAGGCTGGGCTCGGGCCTGAGAATCAGAATTTTGAATAGGGATGGGTCCGAAAAGTTAAAAATCGGGCCAAGACCTATCCAGGCAAGGCCCATTGACAGCCCATTGCAATCCGGGTGCATACTAAATTCCAGCTACACCAAAGGGAAAAATGATGACAGCCGGTACAAAAATAGCCAACATAAATATTCTAGATGGAATGTGGGGTCCACCATGTTGGTTATATGTCATCAATACAGCCGTCAAGTCAAACGGACACAAAAGAAACTTAGCACATTCCATGACACCAGATGCACGGTATGGATTATAGATACAGATGATGTGGGCCCCAAATAGCTGAAACACATGCGATTCTTGAGTATTTACTTGGACAGCAGTCCAGCTGTTTAAATCTCCTACCCAACTGTGGAAGGACACTAACCAACCATATATAATTAATAATTTTATATTGAAAATTGGACCATTCATTATTTCTTAGTTGACCATCCATTCGGCATCCATCGATCGGATGGTTAGGATTTCTTAATAAGTATAATTTTAAAGATACGTTCCAACCCAGAAAATGAATGGTCTGGATAGTCGCATAAGAAGAGCTTCCACCGTTTTCAACCATCGCTGGATTCTCGCCCAAGACAGAGGAGAAAGATGGGATATTGAGGCCTGAGGAGGGGAGGGTGATGTTTCGGTCTTTTTCATCTATTTGAGCTTATTTTTTTATTGCCTTGCTTACCATGTGGTTTGGTTGTACTTCACTTTCGACGGCCAATTTGTGGGCCCTTGCATATGAAAACAAGGATCAGTGGCCCTGGGCCCAGATCATGTTAAGAACACTGAGTCCAAAAATGAGGTAGATCCAAATCATCTCAGGTGGACCACACCACTGGAAAGAGTACTGGTGATTGGCTGGGACCCAGAAAGAGTGATGTGGTGGGTGGTACCCTGACTGTGGGCCCACCTGTCCATCTGTTTTAATAACTCATTTTAAGGCATTAGCCCCCAAAAAAAATGAAGCAAATATAAACTATGGGGCCACCTTGATGTCTATAAAAGGTTGTCCATCTGTTTTGCCAACGCATTTTATGACATGAGCCTAAAAATGAAGCAAATACAAATCTAGGGCGGACCATACACCAGAAAACCGTGGTCAATCAACGCCCACCATTAAAACTTCCTTGGCCCACTGCAATGTTTATTTGCCATCCAACCTGTTAATAAGGTCACACAAACCTAGACAGAAAGGAAAACACAAGTATCTGCTCCATCCAAAACTTTTGTAGCCCACAAAAAAGGAGTTATTAACAGTTATTCACGATTTTTTTTTCCTGTGGTGTGGTTCACCTAAGATTTATATTTACTTTATTTATTTTTTTAGCTCATGCCATAAAATGAGTTGGGCCCCACAGTTAGGGTACCACCACACATAGCTGTTTCCAAGGTCCAGCCAAGTGGCACCCTTGAACACCCACTATTAAAAACTTCCAAAGGTCCACTGTAATGTTTATTTGCAATTATGGTGATTAGGTTACATAGACCTGAATGAATGGAAAGCATGGATTATCAGCTTGATTCAAAAGTCTACTTGTCGGCATTCAACGACCACTGTTTTTAGTGGTGTGGCCCACTTGAGATTTGGATCAGCCTCATTAGTGGGCTCATGTCTTGGATTGAATTGACAAAATGGATAACGGTGTGGATCAGAACACATATATCATGGTGGTCCGGCAAAGCATGACGTAGGGTCGGTATGCAATCCGCATCCTGTCAGAGATGGGGCGTGTTTGAAAGTTGTTTGGTAGAGGACGATGATTGTCTGCCCACTGACAACAAGGAAATTCCTACGGTCAAAAGCTAGGTGAGGCCGTCATGATGCTCGTGAGAAATCTACCTCATCCATACCTTTTGTCAGCTCATCTTATGCAGGAGCCCAAAAATTAGGGATATCCAAAATCCAAGTGTGTGTGTGTCTATATATATATATATATATATATAGAGAGAGAGAGAGAGAGAGAGAGAGAGAGAGAGAGAGATATGCCTACCATTGAAAACTTTCTGGTCCAACGTGATGTTTATATACCGTAAACTAAAAGCATAAAAATATTAGCCCAATCCAAAGCTTTTGTGGCCCACCAATGTTTCAACAGTTAAGTGTTCAATCCCTGCTTTTTTTAGTTGTGTTGCCCACTTAAATTGTAATCCGTTGGATTTCTTTGGAATTCATATTGGGATGTAGGGTATTCTCAAACCTCAAACCCTAGGCACCTTAGTACAAGAAGTTTTCTCACAATCAAAGGGAGGACTATTTCTTCTAAATTTTGCTTTTATCAATCCTTGATAGTGCCAGTTAGTGAATTCATAATTTTGTTGAGATTTCATATGTTACAAATGCTCGAACTACTTTGTTATCATGATCCTTATGTTATTTGTTGATGGGTAATAACATGCACGATGAAATGTCTGAATGATATAAAATTCTAATATTAGAACCCTTCTATGCTGCTTGTTACGATGCAATTATATGAA
This sequence comes from Liriodendron chinense, assembly GCA_003013855.2. Lineage (NCBI taxonomy): Eukaryota > Viridiplantae > Streptophyta > Magnoliopsida > Magnoliales > Magnoliaceae > Liriodendron > Liriodendron chinense. Next base: position 1,938,015 of record ML058389.1, read on the forward strand.
TTGGTTTGGATTGTTGATCAAGGGTTTGTGCATATATCAAGTTGGCTTACCATGATGTAGTGTTAAGCTGCTTTATGCCTAAAACCATATAGTTGATGATATGTATTAGAATTGTCGTGGATCTTGCTCTGAAAATTGTTTGAGTAAGTGGATAGCCTGCATCTGGTGGGCTATTACAAGCTCGTTCGATCGATCTACTTTATGCCTAAAACCATATACCTGATGATATGTATTAGAATTGTCATGGATTTTGCTTTGAAAACTATTTGAGTAAGTGGACTGTAACGCCCTGAAATTTCAACTCTCGTGGACATCACAATGGGTTGAGTTTTCGGGTGTTAACTCATGTGTGTTAATGTCACCATTCCACACAGTCATACTGTATTTACATACATCCATGGCATTTAAGCATAATGACGGAAATTAAAGATCTTATTCCATAATCTTTTACTCTATGTTCGAAATCAAATGTAAAATAAAACATGTCTAAACAAAAGTTTCACTTAATGTCTCCATAAAAGAAAACTTATTACGAATTCAAAGAAATAAATCTATTCTACTAAATGAAGTAAATGGATCATCATCAAGCTACGTCGGCTTCATCGTCTGCCATTTGCTGCCACGAGCCTTCGTATTCGTCACCCTGCAGTTTGGGTTCGCCTAACGAATCGTCACCTGCAATGTCTGATGGTGTTTTTTTTATAAAAAAAAAAACCATCACAGGAGGACGTGAGTTGCTTGCGATCAACTCAGTGAGAATTACCTACTAAGACTAGCACAATAATATCCAACATGATACATACATTAAACAAAACATGCCAAAGAAAATATCTTGATTAATGCGATGCATGAAATGCATGCTCTAACTTAGGCACCCTGACTAAATGAGACTGGATCACTCCACTATTCTCATCAGTCACTAGTTACTAGAGGTTCTAGTTAAGACGGGATCACTCCACTCTTCTCATACACCAAAATTCAATTAGTGAAACGGGCCCATGCACACTTTCACTATCTGGCGATGAATGCATGATTTAGTTCCACATTTATCTAAGTAGTTTATTATCCAGCAGTCTTAATGATGTCCACATCCCAAGGTCGCTCTTTACCCCATCCATGTGTTAGTGCACTTTTCCGTGGCATACTAGTGCACCTTGTTTGTCAATCACTTACGTCAGTGAGTCTAGAGTTGGTTGAGCCCAAAGAAGACGAAGACCGAAGACTCAAGACGTCCAGCTGCATCTAGGAAGAAGATTCAGGTATATGAGATGCCTTGGTGCCTTAACCTCGACCAAAACCTATCCCCCTTGTATCCTTGATGACCTTGACCATATTTAGAACCCTTTAGGCATCATTGATAGGCCTTAGGTGTCCCATTTGATCAACCAAACCTTGGCCTTAAACGACAAGCTGAAGAAAGTAGGATTCAGCGTATTGCATAGGGGGAACCAGGCTGGTCCGACCGGTCATGACCGGTCGGCCAGCAGCCTTGCTGCTTTATGCAATGGCCAGCCGACCGGTCATGACCGGTCGGCCCCTTTTACACATCAATATGGCCAGCAGGTGTGGCCGATCGGTCATGACCGGTCGGGACAGGTCGGCCTGGAGGTCTCTTGTGTCCAGCAAGGTACGCCGACCGGTCATGACCGGTCGGCCTTATGAGTTTTGGGCTATACAGTAAGGGGGTCCGACCGATCATGACCGGTCGGCCCATATTCTTGGCCTATACTCTTGATGTTCTCCAGCAGGGGGGTCCGACCGATCATGACCGGTCGGGACAGGTCGGCCAGAGCCGTTTTATGGCCGTTTTCTGCCCGTTTTGTGACCGTTGGAGCTGCCTTTTCTATATATATGGAGCTCCATTCTTGGGCAAAGGGAGATGCTTTTGAGAGCCCTTTACCCTCACCATTTGCAGATCTTTTGGGCCTCAAAGTAGAGGGTTTCAAGTCATATCCCTTGTGTTTCAAACACAAGTGTGGGCATTCAAATGCTATCAAGAGATGACTTGATTCCTCTCTCAAATCTAGAGGTGAGACACCTTTCCATATAGGTATATCCCTTCTCCTAGACCTCTAGAAGAACCTCTAGGTGAATCTCCTAGTTAGAACAACCTATATATCTCATGTAGGAGATTCACCCATCCTCCTAGCACCTTGGGCATTTCAAGGCATCGCATGCAAGGTGTTTGATCGAATGTGGCTGAGGCATTGGCGACGCAATGGCGGCACGATCGAGGGAGCAAAGGGAAGCTGATTGAAGCACGGGAGAGCGGAGATCAAGCAACCCAATCCGGCGCTAAACAAGGGGCTCATCCGACAAGTAGGTTGTCTTTTTTTAGAGTCCATTTAGAGTTTGTTTTTCGAACTCGACCCAGGGACGTTAGTCGTTCCTTGGCCCGTCAGCCGGGCCTAAACTAAGTCTCCAAGGGGGAGCCTCCGACACGGGAGTAAACGTGCGATAAGGTTGAGAGTTAGCCTATGTCTAAAACTCCGGATACGGTTGAGAGGTGAACCGATAAAACCTCCGTGTAAAGGTTGAGAGGTGAACCTCATTTAAAACCTTCGATAGTGAATGCCGGGTGCTCAAAGGGGTTGAGTACTTGAACCGGGAGTGGAGTAGACACGTAGTCGAACCACTATACATCCTTGTGTTTGCGATTGTACTTGAGCACATTTATATCTTTGCATTGTTAGTTTAATTGCTTAATTATGAATGCTTGATAGGAATGCATGCTAGGCACTTTTTAGGCATCCTCACACAAGATGTACCTTCACTACTTGTGTAGACATGAGCTCATTGATCCACTCTCATATGTCTACACAAGTTGCATAGGATAGAAGCTTTATTAGTTGTATCATTCTCTTGCCTATGCATACTTAGACTAGGTTTGGTTATTGCTTAACTCTTGCTAGTCTTTTGATTTGACCCACCAAGGCTTGGAAGCCGAGGTGTTCTTGCTTACTTTGTTATATTTGTTGAATTGCATAAGTAGGCGAAAAGAATTTCAAAAAGGTTCATATCACCCCCTCTAAGTCCATAGACATATCTCCAAGTGACTCTACAAGCGGTAAAACCGCAATTTCAATTGGTATCAGAGAGGGTTCCTCTTTAAGGGCTTAATTGCCTAGAGGTAGATCCTAAAGAGAAACTTGAAAATATGTCTAGAGAGGACTCTTCATCCGTCACTAAGCCTCCTTTCTTTGATGGGTCAAATTATCCATATTGGAAAGCCCGAATGCGCATCTTCTTGGAATCCATTGATTCGGATGTGAGGGACATGGTTGATTATGGATATGAACCCCCAATGGTCACTATTTCTAAGGAAGGTGAGCCGGATGTTCTCAGGCCAAAAGACAAGGCATTATGGACTGATCATGAAAAGGCTCAGCGTATTAATAATGCCAAAGGCCTGAATGCCATATTTTGTTCAGTATCGAGAGAAGAATTTGGTCGGATCCAAAACTGCACTACCAGTAAACAAGCATGGGATATTCTTGAAGTTACCCATGAAGGTACAAATGTTGTTAAAAATTCTAAACTCCAGCGCCTCTCCACTCTATTTGAAAATATTACTATGGAGGAGGATGAAACGTTTACTGAATTTTATACCAAACTGAACAAAATCACAAACGATATGTGGGGCTTAGGAGATCCGATTTCGGAACATAGGCTTTGTAGGAAAATTCTGAGATCTCTTCCGGAACGGTTCTCTTCTAAAGTCACCACCATTGAAGAGTGTAGGGATCTAAACACAATGAAAGTTGAAGAACTCATAGGTTCCCTACAAACCTTTGAGCTAGGCTTTAAAGCCCCCTCTAGAAGGAAAAACATCACTTTCAAGTCCTCTCACAAACATAAGAAAATCAAAAGTGAGTCGGAGGAAGATAGCGATGATGAGGATGATGAGGAAGAGAAATTGAACAAAAAATTCAAGGGATTCCTCAAATTTGATAGAGGGAATAGCCGTGACAAGAAGGACAAGAAGGGTGATAAACGTACAGGAAAATCATCCATACCTTCTTCCGTCCGTTGTTACGGTTGCGGTCGTCGTGGCCATATTGCCCCGGAATGTCCGGAAGGGCCTAAACCAAAAGGTAAAAAGGCAATGGCTGCCACTTGGGATGATACGGAGGAGTCCAAATCTGATAATGAGAGCCAACATAATGATCTTGCTCTCTCGACCTCCATCACGACCCCTTTACCAGATTATCTAAGAGGGGATCCCAACCGCTATCCCTTCTAGGTGAAGGAGGAGTTCCCAACCCCTCACCTCATGCTACATTTTATGAGGGTGTTGTGGAATTTTGCTATCCTTTGGCTTTTTAATCTTAACATGGTTAGTGAGGGTAGCTAGTTATGTTTTTATGGGCAAATCAGAGGATTCCAGCCTCAATCGCCCAATTTTTTATGATTTAGCCTTGCTTTTAATTAATACATTTGCTTGCTAGATTGTCATCCTGCTTAGATTAGCTAATCATCTTGAGTTTTATGCTTCATGTATGCTAATCTTTGCTTAGTATTGGTCTTGATATACCACTAGGGGAGGTTGGTTGATTGGGCTATAAGCCCTTTGTGTTTCATTGCAAATGTATATCCTTGACCAATATTTCATGATTACCTATGCTTAGATAGTTATATCTTTCTGTTAATCATGTTTCTTAGCTTGCTCCATGTATTTATGATTCATGCACCCTATACTCTCCTCTTTAGCATATGCTTATAGTTATAACTGCGACACACTATCTCCTCTTACCTTAACCTCATTGGTACATCATTAAGGGGGAGAGAATAAGTTTGTCAATTGCTAACAAAAAGGGGGAGAAAGATCAAATCCCACCAAAACTAGTTTGCTATGTTTTGTGATGCAGGGATTGACAGGTTGTGGGGGAGCAAACTGAAGCGGAGCAGCTTAGTTTAGGCATGTCAAGAGTCCTGTAATTTATTCATTATCATTGTAATATCTTGAACATGTAATTTGTTTTGGTAGGTTAAGTTTTTGTAAGTAATTGACAAAGGGGGAGATTGTTAGTGCACTTTTCCGTGGCATACTAGTGCACCTTGTTTGTCAATCACTTACGTCAGTGAGTCTAGAGTCGGTTGAGCCCAAAGAAGACGAAGACCGAAGACTCAAGACGTCCAGCTGCATCTAGGAAGAAGATTCAGGTATATGAGATGCCTTGGTGCCTTAACCTCGACCAAAACCTATCCCCCTTGTATCCTTGATGACCTTGATTATATTTAGAACCCTTTAGGCATCATTGATAGGCCCTAGGTGTCCCATTTGATCAACCAAACCTTGGCCTTAAACGACAAGCTGAAGAAAGTAGGATTCAGCGTATTGCATAGGGGGAACCAGGCTGGTCCGACCGGTCATGACCGGTCGGCCAGCAGCCTTACTGCTTTATGCAATGGCCAGCCGACCGGTCATGACCGGTCGGCCCCTTTTACACATCAATATGGCCAGCAGGTGTGGCCGACCGGTCATGACCGGTCGGGACAGGTCGGCCTGGAGGTCTCTTGTGTCCAGCAAGGTACGCCGACCGGTCATGACCGGTCGGCCTTATGAGTTTTGGGCTATACAGTAAGGGGGTCCGACCGGTCATGACCGGTCGGCCCATATTCTTGGCCTATACTCTTGATGTTCTCCAGCAGGGGGGTCCGACCGGTCATGACCGGTCGGGACAGGTCGGCCAGAGCCGTTTTATGGCCGTTTTCTGCCCGTTTTGTGACCGTTGGAGCTGCCTTTTCTATATATATGGAGCTCCATTCTTGGGCAAAGGGAGATGCTTTTGAGAGCCCTTTACCCTCACCATTTGCAGATCTTTTAGGCCTCAAAGTAGAGGGTTTCAAGTCATATCCCTTGTGTTTCAAACACAAGTGTGGGCATTCAAATGCTATCAAGAGATGACTTGATTCCTCTCTCAAATCTAGAGGTGAGACACCTTTCCATATAGGTATATCCCTTCTCCTAGACCTCTAGAAGAACCTCTAGGTGAATCTCCTAGTTAGAACAACCTATATATCTCATGTAGGAGATTCACCCATCCTCCTAGCACCTTGGGCATTTCAAGGCATCGCATGCAAGGTGTTTGATCGAATGTGGCTGAGGCATTGGCGACGCAATGGCGGCACGATCGAGGGAGCAAAGGGAAGCTGATTGAAGCACGGGAGAGCGGAGATCAAGCAACCCAATCCGGCGCTAAACAAGGGGCTCATCCGACAAGTAGGTTGTCTTTTTTTAGAGTCCATTTAGAGTTTGTTTTTCGAACTTGACCCAGGGACGTTAGTCGTTCCTTGGCCCGTCAGCCGGGCCTAAACTAAGTCTCCAAGGGGGAGCCTCCGACACGGGAGTAAACGTGCGATAAGGTTGAGAGTTAGCCTATGTCTAAAACTCCGGATACGGTTGAGAGGTGAACCGATAAAACCTCCGTGTAAAGGTTGAGAGGTGAACCTCATTTAAAACCTTCGATAGTGAATGCCGGGTGCTCAAAGGGGTTGAGTACTTGAACCGAGAGTGGAGTAGACACGTAGTCGAACCACTATACATCCTTGTGTTTGCGATTGTACTTGAGCACATTTATATCTTTGCATTGTTAGTTTAATTGCTTAATTATGAATGCTTGATAGGAATGCATGCTAGGCACTTTTTAGGCATCCTCACACAAGATGTACCTTCACTACTTGTGTAGACATGAGCTCATTGATCCACTCTCATATGTCTACACAAGTTGCATAGGATAGAAGCTTTATTAGTTGTATCATTCTCTTGCCTATGCATACTTAGACTAGGTTTGGTTATTGCTTAACTCTTGCTAGTCTTTTGATTTGACCCACCAAGGCTTGGAAGCCGAGGTGTTCTTGCTTACTTTGTTATATTTGTTGAATTGCATAAGTAGGCGAAAAGAATTTCAAAAAGGTTCATATCACCCCCTCTAAGTCCATAGACATATCTCCAAGTGACTCTACAAGCGGTAAAACCGCAATTTCACCATGGTCTGTTATGACATAGAATAGTCGTTTCCTCTCAATAAGGGCCAACCACGAAAAGGTGTATACATCTTAGTCAAGATGAGACACATGTGCTACAATCCGAAGATTGCACACCCAAGTGCAGGTAGCGAAGTAGTAAAATACTCGGTAAGACCGAGGTCGATCCACAGGGATTGGGGTTAAGAACACTTAGAGGAATTAGTTTAGGTGAGTGAGATGAAATCTGGTTTATCCACGAGAGTGTAGCAAGTTGTGTGTGGTGAAAGACAAAAATAGAAAAGGAGCTAAGGCATTAGGGATCCATCTTTGATTCGTTCACAAGATTTGATTTATTGGTCCAACTATAACTCAACTGGAATTGAATAAAGATTCATTCCAATCGGAAGATGAAACAGTTAAACCATTCGCATATTTCATAAAAGATAGTGATCTAAACCGATTGAATTGATCATGAAGCACTCGTTAGTTGAACGCAGGGAATTCCAAGCATCCACTGTGCCCAGAGTCGACAATGGATCAAGGAATTTTACAGATCAACAACTTTGCCAACAAGTCAACCGATAAGATCACAATTCATACGATCAAATGCATACTTACAAGATAGGAGGCTTTGATTGACCGATCCAACCGTTAAGATCTCGTCTATCGATCGCAGGGAATCCAAAGCATCCAATGTGCCCGGAGTCTACAATGGATCAAGGGATTTTACAGATCGATGACTTTACCTGCACTAGCTCGATGACCGTAGGGAATCCAAAGCATCCAACGTGCCCGGAGTCAACGATGGATCAAGGGACTTTATCGATCATGAACTAGCTAATTGGTGTGCAAGGGATCCCAAGCATCCAACGTGCCCGGAGTCGACGATGGATCAAGGGGCTTGCACAACAATAGCGTCTGCCGAGGTGGATAACCAAACCGATCAACCAAAGAGAACTCCCACATTTACACCACACAATGTTGAACCAAAAGAACCATATCTTGCAAATTTCTTCAAAGGCTTCACCCCTAGCCTTAGCTAGAGGTTTAGCCAACCATGCTACAATGGAAGACTAAATTCTCTACAAAAGAGAAAACTACTCTACACTACAAAAGAAAGAAAGAAAACTAAAGAAGAGAAGAGAACTCTTGGATGGGATGATGAGAATGAGAGGGAGAGGAGCTTCTTTTATAGACTTTTGAGAGGCTTCCAAGCCTCCTCCCAATCCTAGGTGGCACTCCAAAAGTTTCTTTAGGTTTGGGAATGGAGTTAGGCTTGGACTGCCCAAAGCAACTTTTCTTTTAGGTTCGGGCTTGGAGTTAGGCTTGGATGGACATGTGGCAAGAAAAGTACTCTAATCCTAGGTGTCACTCCAAGCCTAAAGCAAACTTTTCTTTTAGGTTTGGGCTTGGAGTGAGGCTTGGATGATGAGGTGGCAATTCCAAGCCTTACACATGTGTTGGAAGAGAGAGAGAGAGAGAGAGAGAGAGAGAGAGAGAGCTCCTCTCTTACAGCCATGGTGGAGATGATGAAGACTTGGCGGATGTCCAGCATCTGGACGGTGGAGCTGAGATGGGGCCGATGGGACACGCTAGAAATGGGAGATGCTCTCCTTCAAGCTGCTGCTGATGATGGGAGTGGGGGCCACGGCGCTGGGACTGACGTCCACTGCTGGACGTTGAAGCTGCTGGACAGCTGCTGGATTGCAGATGGGTTGGACGGCTAGAGATGGACGGTCCTGCAGTGGTGGAGAGCAACTGGACGGTCATCTCTGTCTAGAGCTAGATATGCATCTCTGCTGTACGTTGGAGTGGGGCCCATCTTGATGGACGGCTGCTATTTGAAACAGCATGATGTTGGAGATGGGATTGATGATGGTGGTTGGTCTTGATGAAGCAGCTGCAGACGGTGTTAGCCTTGATGATGGACAGCTGCTGATGGATGCTGCACATGTGGTTGGCAACACACGTGAGGAGTGCTGCTGGTGTGATGTTCAACTCTGGTGGACGGTTGCAGATGAACGGTGCTGGAGATCTCCAGCTACTGGACGGTCTTGAAGGTTTGGACTGTTGGCCGTCTGAAGATGAAGGTGGATCTGCCTTCCTTGTGCAGCACGTGTTGCAGCTTCTACTGGATGGACGTCTGAGGTTGGCTGCACGTGTGATGCATGTAGTGAAGATGAAGAGGATGTGGGCTCCACATTGATGGACGGAAGAGGTGCTATGGGCCAGAGTTGCATGGACGGCTGGAAATGGATGCAGTGGATGCTGTGGATCGTCCAGATATTTGCTGCACGTGTTGATGGATGGCTGGAGAGCTTGGTGGCGTTGAAGATGGTGGGCCTGGATGATGGATGGTGGAATTTGGACGGTGGAGCTGTTCTCCTATTGCTGGAGGCCATCTGCTGCACGTGTTGCAGCTGGACGGTGGAATGGACTGCAGCTGCACGTGTGATTGCTGATGGTAGCTCCATACTGCACACGTGCTGTCCATTGTAGATGGACAGTTGATGATGAAGTAGCAGCTGGATGAAGCTGCTGCAGATGGTGGTTGTTGAATTGGATGGATGGTGTCATCTGTCGACGGGTGGCAGACTGCATATGTTGAGATGAAGTGTGGCCCACCTGACTGGATGATGAAGATTGCAATTCCAGCTGTTGTACGGGTTATGTGATGGTGGATGATCAACTGTTGGACAGTTGGACAATTTGGATGAACCCAAGTGTGGTCGGAGGCCATCCAATATTGTTGCTGTATGTGAAGGATGGTTGGTGGAGATTAATGAGGCAGCTTGGACGGTGATGATGAGGAGTTGTTGTCCAGTGACAGTTGCTGGAGGTGTTGAACCTTGCTGCACATTTGAGATGGAGATGGCTCCACAATGCTGAACCATCAGGGCCATTGATCCAATGAAAGTGTGGCCTCCAAAATGCATGGCTTTGATAAGGTCCTTTGAGACTTTGGATCCATCATAGAGTATTGTCCAATCTTCGATCTTTACGCCCTGATTTCCCTCAGGATTGTCACACACTTGACGTTGATCACTTTTAGGCCTTAAAACGTCCAGATTGGCCCAATTCTTGCCCAACCTCTCCTGATCACCTGAACATTGAAAAATCGCCTAATGAGAGATAATTAACCGGAAAAACAATGATAATGCCCTTAACAACCAGGGTTAATTATACAATATTAGGTACTTATCAACATGGTACCCAAAACACCCTTATCTATCTTAAGAGTCCATCATTTACTCATCTATATAGTTCCTTGGCAATTCATTAACATCACGTACACGGTCTTGCCAAAACACATCACATGGGCTTCTTATGAATCAACCATTCTTCACACATTCAGTTATATTATCCATGGGGCAAAGGTTTTCCACTAGGACGACATCCATATATATAAACTTCATTGCACATGAATCATAATATTCATCTTAAACATGTGAACAATCATAATGAAGCATGGATTGTCATCTTATTTTCAACTTAAACATGTGAACAATCATAATCTCATATACACATGTAACCAATTATCATCTTTTCCTCTACCATCACATATAATTCATAATTTAAGTAAAACAAAAATTCAGCGAGTTCATGCCAAACATATTCATACTATACACAGTTTCATAGAGAATTCACAACTAATCATATTTTCAACTTGCATATAACAAAACCCAAAAAACATGTGATTAGATTTGACATACTACCTGATAATATTGTAGTTAGGCTTAGAAGGAATCCTCACCTTAGAATTAGGATGATTTGAGATATTGATAAGATGTGCACATCTTTTAGATCCTAAACCTATTATGATTATGGAAACACATAGTTAGGAATTGTTTCAGCATGATTGTCATTATTATGGTCATGTAAGATTAGATTCATTCCTAAGGTTAAGGTGTAGGTTGGATATAGGGGATAAATACCAAAGTAGATAGGACTTACCTCTTAGGAATTCGGATCCCGACTGAGTCGACTCGGTTTGACTCGGTTTGACCAAGTTCCTCTTCTCTTCCTCTCTTTCTTCTTCCTTTCTTCTTCCTTCGTTTTTCCTTTCTCTTTCTTCTTTTTTTCTCCTCCTCCTTCTCTAGAAGGAGTTCCAGCAGCAAGGTCGCCCCTTACCTCTCTCGTTCTTTCACTCTCTTTCTCTTTCTCTTTCTTTCTCTTTCTCTCTCTCTTTCCTTACGGCCTCTCTCTCTTTCCTCTCGGCCTCTCTCTCTCTCTCTCTCTCTCTCTCTCTCTCTCTCTGACGATCTTGGAAGAGACAGGGACGAGCAGAGGATTTTTATAATACTCTCTAGTCAGTGGCTAGGGTTCGGAGGAAGTTTTTAGATTCTTGTTTCATAGTTCAACAAGGAGACGGTGGGAAGATCGGATCTCTCTACACATCGACTCCTTACACACGAGGACCGTCCAAAGAGCAGGTAGAGTCCACAAAAAGATCTTAGAAGTGGTCGTGTGCCCATGAAAAGTGGTGGATCGGATCTTGATCCTTCTTCCTTTGGACGGTAGATTGGAATGGGCCGTACAGGTGACGGTGGATGGAGATTTTCAAATGAAATACGTTTGGCTAGCCCCTGAACCGAATGGACGGAGTGGATTTAGCAGTAGAGCCCATGGGAAGGGCAGTGTGCAACTCACGGACAGACAACGTCCGTCCGCTGTTGACGTGGAACAAAGAAGACGGAGGAGGGGGTGCGGCGTCGTGCACAAGCGTGACGGAAACCGCGTGCCACTTGCATTCTCTGTAGGTGGGGTCCACTGAGGTGAGTTGGCTTGATCCGATCCACTGGATGTGTCGGCAACGTCAATTTAACCATTGACGTGAAATTTGGGTCGAGTCCGAGTTGAGGTGGGTCGTCTATTGACCATTTTCTGATTGGGGCACTTGTACAATGATCGAGGAGCTAATTTTCGACGTGTACGATTATTTTGTGTTAGATAGGCCATACACGAAGTTTAGGGTCGAACTAATTGTGGAAAACTAGGTTACTTAAATCGTGGGATTTAGGTAGTGGCATTTTCATATTTTTTGAAAAACGGCGAGTTTAACAAGATACAGAGGTTCTAGACTGTTCTAGGGGCTATTCTAAGCAACTTTTATAAATGGGCCCCCAATTAATTCTCCACGGTTGATCAGATATAAGTTTCTCAAGATTAACGGAAAAAAAAATAAAGAAATAGGGAAAAATACGGGGTGTTACACTCCACCCCCCTTAAAAACAAACTTTGTCCTAGAAGTTTACCTTAGGTTATCGACGAAGAGCTTGGGATATTCCTTCCTCATCTCCTCTTTATTCTCCCACGTCGCTTCTTCACCATGGAAGAACCACAAAACTTTTACTAGGAAGATGACTTTATTGTAGAGGGCGTATTCCTTTCGATCCAAAATGCACACTGGCTCTTCCACGTAAGATGCATTATCTCGAACCTCAATCTTCTCCCACTCAATCATGCGGGAATCATCTCTCTCGTACTTCCTTAGCATGGAAACGTGGAAGACGTCATGTACGTTAGACAATTGAGGAGGTAAAGAGAGACGGTATGCCACTTCTCCCACATGTTGCAGAATCTCGAACGGGCCTATAAATCGTGGTGTTAGCTTGCCCTTCTTTCCAAATCGCAGTATACCCTTCATTAGTGATACCTTTAAGAATACGAAATTACGTTCTTTAAACTCGAGATCTCGACGTCTAATATCGATGTAACTTTTTTGTCTACTCTGGGCAGTCTGTAAACGTCTACGGATGATTTCAATCTTTTCTGAGGTAAACTGCACAATCTCTGGTCTAAGCACACTACGTTCTCCAACTTCTGCCCAGCAATGCGGCGCATGGCATGGACGACCATAGAGGGCTTCAAAATGTGCCATGCCTATACTTGCTTGGTAACTATTGTTGTAGCCGAATTCGGCAAGGGCTAAATAGTCTTCCCATTTTCCTTTAAAATCCAACACGTAGGCTCTTAACATATCTTCCAATATTTGGTTCACTCTCTCGATTTGTTACATGAACAACTTGCGTCTGGTGGGCTATTACAAGCTCGTTCGATCGATCGAGGTGGAACGCGAACAACCAATGATAGTTGGAATTACAAGAGTTGTTTTACACCGAATGTCAGTTTCGTCGTAGTTCCTTCTGATTAATCGAATCAATTTAATGCAAGGCTTATCATTCATGTGTTGACTGTTGTACTACACTTTATAGAATCTTAGATACCACAATGTCCATTAAAGTGAATTCACAATTATAACCGTCAGCATAATCTTAAGTAAAGTCTTATGGGTTGGGCATGGTGGTATGAGACACTGTCTGAGCTGTTGGCCTATGTTGGGTGACGAATCCCCCATAACATCCAATGAGCACCAATGGAGGTGACGAGCCTACTATTCATTTGTTAGTTTCAGGGCAACAAGCCCTTCTCATATTGATTAAGTTTAGGTGGTGAGCCCTACTTTTGGAACAACTATCACATTTGATATTTGGGTGATGAACCCTACCTTAGATTAAGGGACACTAGCGACGAGCCACATGATCTAGTTTATTTGACTCATGATAAAATTGTGGTATCTTGGTTTTACCAATATGACTATATGTAAATTGACTAATAAAGGCTGGGTTAAACATACATACATGACATACATGGGCGTTAATAGGTGTTATTGGGTGCCTGATTAACTATTAAAGATCAGTGTACTGTTCAAATAACTATCATTCTTCACGGGCAGTTAATAGGTGTCTGGTTGACTATTAAAGATCAGAACATTGTTTGAACAACCTTTATTTTACTCCTCGAACATATATTCGCATATCATAACACACATGCATTTAATCAACCAGATTAGAAATTGTTTGCCATGTGTGTCATTACTAACTGTCCAAATATTATGTGTAACTTAGGAAAATGATAACACTGGGTTGATTACTTACTCTCACCTGGTACGGTGTTTTAAAACACCAACCAGACACTCTTGATGCAAATACCATCGAGGCTGACGTCTTAGAATAGACTTATTTGGACCTCATGGAGGAGATGCCATATTTTCATATCTCTAACAGGCAAGCGTCGGCCGGCATGCTCCTGTTACTATATCATCGTTGGAGTAGTTGTACAGGGACATTCAACTTTTATTTTGCACCTTTTGGACATGTATATTGAGTCTCCAATTGAGTGGACTCTATTTTGTTATTGACTATATGTCCATGTGTGTGATCATGGTGCTCCACTTTACCTTCAAACCATATTTATACACTGTTTGGATTAGCTCTTTACAACGGATTTTATGCTTTTTTTAGTATAATACGAAATCACCCTTCTGCATGATGAAAGTGGCACTTGGAATGTCAAGGATTGAGTGTGTACTCGACTCCTGAAATTTGGGGCAATACATTGGTGGAGGAAGAGGAATAAGGTATCTTTTTTCTTCAAGTTTTTTAATGATTATAAGGACTCTACATCTCTGGGTTCATGCGGGTCCATTCACAATAATGATTTCATTGATTATTTTCTCCAAGGTTTGTGTTGGGGTTTTGTATAATCCCTAGTTGGTGAGAAAAAATCATTTCTTTTGTTGTTGCTTGAAATCTTCTTTTTAGATGATGTATTTGGGTATCTAAGAGTAGTTGTTCGCTTGATTATTATACTTCCATTATTTCTAGCATAATGGATTTGTGCCATAAGTCCGTTTGCTTTTCCCTTCACATCTCAGGTGTAAAAAAACTTGTCTCTCAACACTTTACATGTTTGATGATTAGTTTCCTTGTATTGGAAGTGATTATCATCTATGATTATTAATCCTATTGATTTGTACATAGAAGGAAAAGGTGTGTGGTTTCCTAATATATGTACTATCAATTAAAGTGGTTTTCTAAATCAGGGTGTTGGACCCACATGATAGATGGTCTAGACCAATGATACTATCATTTTAGAATGACCAATATGGGCTGTCCATTTCCCTATTTGATGAACCGATAGCCAAGATCATTTGGCAAGATTGAATGTTTACAATGAAAGTCGATCATGTTTAGGATCCACACAACGGATAGCCTAGATAATGGTCAGAACATTTGTAGGGACTTTAGATGGATGGTTAAGATCATAAGAGCTCTTTCTCACAGGGATGCGCAATGAAGAGCGAAACCTACATGATCGATGAAGGGCAACAAACGGACCATTTGTAGTGTGATCAATTTATTACAAAATGGACAATCTATTTTCCTAACCGTTGAATGATTGGTTGGAAACATTGGAAAAATGTGATTTTTTTTTTTTTTTTAATAGTGATGAGCAATTAAGGGTTGGACTGCATGATGGATGGTCTACATCAACGACTGGTCCATTTTAGTATGATGAATATAGGTGGTCTGTTTCCCTAACCATTGAATAAGCAATTAGGACCATCTGACAAAAATAATTTTTATAGTGATGGGCAATCAAGGTGGGACCCATGTGATGGATGGCCTAGATTAACAATCGGACTGTTTGTATTGAAATGGACGGTTAAGATCATCCAAGAAAGTGATTTTCCAAAATGGGGAGATCAAGAATGTGACCCACATGATGGATGGTCTAGATAAATGACTAGAGAATCTATTTCCCCACACGCAAGATCATACAAAAGTGATTTTGTAAAAAGGTATGTGCAGATCAACAGTGGTACCCAGATGATGGAGGGAGCCAATGAGGTGTTACCCAGGGAACAGCTTAGTGTGTGTTACCCCTACCGTGTGGCCCACATGGATGGTATTTTGTATATCCACGCCGTCCATCCGTTTCTCCATCCCAGTTTAGGATGGGGTTCCAAAAATTATGCAGATCCAAATCTCAAGTGGACCGTGCCACTGGAATCAGTGTTGATTGAGTGCCCTACCATTAAAAATTCCAAAGAGCCCATCGTAAGGTTTTTCTAATGTTTATTTTCAATCCAAACTCTTGATATGTCAAGAAGGTATGGATGAAAGGAAAATATAAATATCAGTTTGATCTAAAGCTTATGTCGCCCAAAAACTGTTTTTAATGGTTATTTATTACTCTTTCTATTGATATGGTCCACCTGAGATGTGGATATTCTTATAATTTTGGATCACATCCTAAAATTAGACGTATAAATAGATGGACGGAATGGATACACAAAAAATGCATCAAGGTATTACCAGGGTAACACCTAATTCGCTCCCGATGATGGATGGTCTAGACCAATTATTGGAGTAGATATCTTGTAACATCATCTATGCCACTTGTCATAAAATAAAATAAAATAAAAAATAAAAAATAAAAAAAACAATCTCCTTCTCAAAGATGTCATCAAAACGGAGTGACGATATTCCTACAAATCATGTTTGGTACACAATGGACAGTCACGACGACCATTTTCTTATTTAACTGTTTTTTTTTTTTTTTTTTTGGTTACAAACTCCAGTATCATATAAACGGTCTGGATCATTCAAACATCGCCAAAGTCGTCATATGGTAAGAGAGGTTTAACTTGCAAAAAGAAACAATGCTTTGTTCAACTTCTGCCCTTTTTCAACGTCTTAGGGAAGCATTGCTTTTTGCCTCTACCAAATTTTTTGCCTGTTTAACTTCTGTCAAGTAGTTTTTGGACGAATTCAAACGCAATTAGTTTTTATGAGTCCTCAAATCTTAAAATTTGAAAGGATGTAAAATGGGGGATTTTCAAATATAGGTCTGTGGTATTTGAGGCATTAAAAATGTCAGTCACTAACCTTCGCCTACCCTCCCTATTTTCTATGGCAGCGCTCGTCCACTTAAAGAGCCCAAAAATCAAAAGTACACGCATGCAAAAGTAATGAAAAGAAAACCAAAATTCACAAAAATTGCAAATGACAATTTATTATTTATAGAACTTCAGCTCGTCTTATGCAGCAATCCAATTCCAACGAGGGGGGGGGGGGGGGGGGGGGGGGGGGGGGGGGGGGGCGGGGGAGAGGAAAAGAAAAGGAGAAGGCAACTATAAGAGCCATATTCAGTCCACAGTAGGAAACTGTAACATTGGTAATAACAACCACAAACCGTATCATAGCATATACATATGCTCCTCTCTCAATTTCAGCACCACAGCCAGCAAATTCCACCTTGGAATCATTTAAGAAAATCTTAGGCTGCTGCCAACTTCCTCCAGATTTCAGCTGTACTGCTGCTGATGACCATGACAACAGCAATGAGTTATCTCCAACAAATTCTGACCACATTCGACCATCCATATAACACTCTCCCCACAGCTGCACAGAGTAGAAAGCACATTCACGGCCCAACTCAGGTTCTATAGAAGCCTCATATTGCTGGAGAAAGCCTCCACAAAAACCAATTCCAGAGCCCCACCATTAAAATTTCACAACCATCCAAACCCAGCAGAGCATATTACTTGCTCTTCTTCCATGGAATTCCACACTGCTGCCCCCTCCTAGCCTGGAAAGCTCTGCATATGATGAGAAAATTGATTAGGATTAGAGTTTCCTGTTGCAAGTGAACTACAGGATTCACAGTCATGATGCAAAACACCTACAAGAAAATAAATTTGCAGCTCTCTTGTTATGTATGGTTTTAGCAGGAAAAATGAAGTCAATTCAGTTTTTAATGAGATATTGATCTGAAAGTACACGCTTTTTTTTCCCCAAGCTTCCTCACCAGCCAAAACAAAGCTCTTCCACTTTTTACCTCGTGGATTTTAGGACAGCCTCATGGATGAAATATTTTTCCTTTGAAAATTATACCTGCAATGTTTCTAGCCTCCCCTCAATTTTGTAGCTTGGCGTGATGGGCTTTCATGTTCCTACTTAGATTATTTTTATTTTTATTTTTTTTTGAAAGGTAACACTACAAGGGATTGAACCACCATCTCTACCAGCTCATCTAATGAGCAGTAGACTATAAATATAAGCGAAAATAATAAATATAAGCAACTAGTTAACATCATAGCTGAAGGGCTTGAACAGGCTCAACATGAACAAACATCCAATAATATTTTTGTTCTTCAAATAAAGTAATACAAATCCGTGATAGGCATGATCACTCTAATGGTCCCAATAATTAACAACATGGCACCATAACAACTTGGATGAGAACAATCAAACCTTTTTTCACAGAAATTATGTACACAGGTTGACAACCCTGGGTTTTCAACTCTACCAAATGGGGGCCATGTTCAATAATCCAGATTATTCAACCGTTGAGTTGCACCTTGTATGGAGAATGCCCCCAAAATCTTCCCAGATTGGAAGATCACAGGGTCTAATATTAGGAACATTTTCAGTTCAATGTGGAACAGTATTGTATTTCTCTTCTCAGCAGCCCATCCGTATGTCACTGATTGAATTGTCAAAGATTGTCCCATCAAGGAAATTTTTGAGGCATGGCCCATTCACGGCGGGACAAGAATGCGCTGGATCGATGAAGCGCTGGATCGATGAATCATGCGCTCCACTTCTCAGAACTGAAAACCCACATACTGTGTATAATGTAGAAAGATACAGGCCATGCATCATATATTCCTCATTTTCAGATACAGGGGTTTTCAATTTCTGATATTGATAGTGACTTCAATACTATTTTTAACATAATTACTAGCTCCCCAAAACCTCGACACTGATACATAACGAATCCATTCTGAGAAATCAATTGTGAATAGGGCTGCGTGGGTGAGGTCGACATGACAGGTCATTGGCCCTGACCCAATAATAAACAGTAGAATCTGAAACGGGACTAAGTTGGGTCTGCCCCAAAAATAGTACCCAAAATGGTCAGGTGTCAAACCTCTCACAGCAGACCCAACCCAACATGCCCTGGACCTGATTTTTAACTGATTGGATTTGGACCACCCAAAAATAGACCCGAACCTTGCAAATTTAATTTAGAAACAAACCCTTACAACCACTTCTTTTTTTTTTTTTTGAAGAGTCCCTTACAACCCATTTAATTAAGATAATTAACGAAAATGTAAAAACATGCCTAAAGAAAACATGCAGTTGGATCTTGGATGCTTACAAGATTTCTATATAAAGTAGGGAATTAGAAATTAAAGCAACCCAACTTAGACCCAACCCATATGTAAATGGGTTGTTTCTGTATACTGTTACTCCAGAGCCAATCCAGACCCAGCTTGTTTAGACTTTGGACCCAACCACAACCCAAGTCAACTGACCCATATACTATTGGATTGAGTTTGAGGTTGAACTCCAGACCCAATTATAAAATGGGTTAGTTATGTACTCCCCCCAATCTGACTCAACCCAACCAATACATACCTATATTCATGAAACCTGCAAGCGATGAGCCAAGCAAAGGCAAGCATGATCACAATTTAGGACCAGTTATAACCATCATAAAAAAAAAAAAAAAAAAAAAACAAACTGATTGGGTACACTTTGTTGCATATTTAACAGAATTAAGGAAGACACTCTACCTGTTTCAGAGGCAGGTACCTGCAAATGCTCCCACAACCATCTGTGCTCTGACAGAAATTTAACAATATTGGAAGGTCCATTAAGGTGGAGGCCAAATTCAGTAGCAGCAGGCGGCAGATCATCACATCACCCCAACAGATTCTTGACAACCTCGACAATGAGAGACTAAAATCAGTCAGACTTCTCAGAAAAGAAAATTATTCCAAATGTAAAATCAGTCAAAGACCTCTCAGAAAAGAAAATTATTCCAAATGCAAAATCAGTAGGACTTCTAAGAAAAGAAAATTATTCCAAGTGTAGTAGAGATAACTCAGATGCACAAGAAAATATAGATGGAGATGTGATTAATGCAAGAAGAATTGTACCATATATTCTCTCATGCAAAGGATCTCACACGAAGAACTGGCCTGACCACAGAAACTGCCCTTGATCTTGCTCCGGCACTGGAGCAGACTGTTGGTTTCCTTGATGGAGCTGATGTTCCCTACAAAGCTTCAGTTGCTGAAGGAGCTGATAGTCAGTAAACTTGTTCTGATTTTCAGCTCGGGCCTGCACAGTAGGAACATGTTTTCCAGGAAAAGGAAAGCTCGTCATCCCAGTCGAAGTCATCCCAGTCGAGATCTCACTGTGACCATTAGCATGAAGGTATGTATGTCCCATGTGAATCAGGGAATTTTTTGGCTCTATGCCTTCAGATGACGGCAACTGATATCCATCTAGCCAGCTATAATCATCCACTAGCGGATGCTCATTGTTGACCAACACGCCCATGGAGCCATTTAATTGCTTAGGGTGAACAGGGTTGAACCCAGGTGGAGGACCAAAGTGTCTAATGGGCCGGCTCACTGGACTTCTTCTTGAACTTGTTAGCAAGTTTGGAAGCTTCATAATCGGATCATCATTACTGGCACCAAAAGGCATTATGGAATCAAGCTTTGATGGTATCACAGCTTCTGAAACTCCAGTCTGTCGAGATATGATACCCCCAGTATTGAGCTTCGCAGACACTGGAAAGGGATGTGGAAATGCAGGAGGCTGTGAAACACTCAGTTGTTCCTGCAAATTCGGTTTAGAAACAAGTCCATTTCCACCTGCAGACAGTGAAAAGGGAAGCGAAAATGCAGGAGGCTGTGAAACGCTCAACTCTTCCTGCAAACTCGATTTAAGTCCATTTCCAGTTGCAGACAGTGAAAAGGGAAGTGAAAATGCAGGAGGCTGTGAATTGATAAACTCTTCCTGCAAACTTGACTTAGCAACAAATCCATTTCCAGCAATGCTCAAGTTTCTCAATCCATCAGAAAAAAAGGTTTGTTGGTCCGCAGTCACTTTAGAAGTGGTGCTTGGATAAATCTCTTGCAAAGGCTGTGAAACCATATTAGCAAAAGGTGTTGATGATACCAAACCAGCATTTAAAGCAGCAGCCTGAAGCAGAGGATTATTAGGAGGACAGGAAAATGCTTCAGCATAACTAACCCAGTCACCTTCAGAAGACTCCACATGCTTAAGAATCTCATAAGCAGTTGATTTTGGTGCGCTTATATCAGCACGTTTTTCAGCTATCGTGGGCTTGAAGACGATCACCTCATCCTCCTCTTCTCCTTCCATATAGAACTGTTCCTTTGGTTGCACAACTCCTAATTTCATTGTCTCATTAACCACCACTCCTTGTTTCATACCATTTGATATGGACACATCTACAGGAGAAGAAACCATGTCATCCTCAGATCTTTGAGGCTCAATCCCAATAGCAAATCTCTTCAGTTTTTTATCAAAGCATATTCCCCGATGATCAACCTTGACCACATTCATGAGAGCCCTTCCTGCAGCTAGGATACGTTGCACACGTGCTCTTTTCTCCTTGTTGCTACCATCACTTCCAAAGGAATGCTTCCTTGAAAAGTCTAATATGAGTTGTGCTGGGACAAGGGGTAAATATCCCCTCAACTCAAAGTCTTCCCACAGTGCAAGCCGGTTGCCAGTTTCCTCTTCATCATACCTACTCATGTCCGAGAAGCAGGTTTCATCTCCATCACCATCAATGGATACCAGTCCACTCAGTATAAGTTTGTTCAAGAATGATACACAGTGAGACCAGAAGAATGATCTAGCAGTCACTTGTTTTTCATCAATATCACCGCCTGCAATTTCTGGATGACAGGCTAACCACTCAATAAAAACTAGGACAGCGGGTAACAAATAGCTTGACAAGATGTCCTGTAACTGCATACATCTTTTGAGAAGATGTCCCATGAACTCAAAGGCAGCAGTAAATGCATTCTGAAGCAGAACCTTACGTTGCAAGATTTCATCATACGACTGGCCTTCAGATTCCTTATTCACATTGTGAACCATGAATATGAGAATGGAGACCATCCTAATAATGAAAAGCCCATTTTCAGCAGCATCTGAACCAAAATTTAGCTCTTCTTCAAGCCCTGAAGAAAGAAGATTATCCAGATCCCTGATTGCCAAAGAGAGAACTTCTCCAAACGTTTCCAAGCTTGGGGAAGACAAAACGAGTTGTTAACTTCACAAAGCACATGTTACTGGAAACCTACAATATTCAGATGTTAGATGCAGGATTACCTTGTGCGAGTGAAAAGAATGCCGTTTAACCGTACAAACCGAAGACGGAAGGCCTTAAAAGTCTCTGGAATACTGAATGCAGTTTCTTTCAGAGGTGCAGTTACCATATTAGCATTTTTAGATGGAATTCTCATTTCGCCTCTCCCTCTTCCTCTCCCACTCATTCGCACAGGCACAGACTTGACTGAAGAAACTTTTGCATCCTGAGTGAGTTGGGAGTAACTCTGACGGTTCTGCAAAACAAATAGGTAAAAAATGATTCCAACAATAAAAGATCTGATGAAGTAACAGAATATAGATGTAAGCACCATAATTATCAAATTCGCTAACAATACCTATGTTCACCTCTTTTCCATTCGGTTGCATATTTTTAATGCCATAAGTAATAAGAAATACATACCCATTTCATACTTAATCACGTATACTATATGTATATATGATATAACTTTCTTCGTAAAGTTTAAAATGCCTCCTTTAGCCACTTGTTTTTTCTTTTAGGTTAAGTTTAAATTGCCACTTCAACTTACATAGAAACCCATCACATATTATACACATTTTATACTTATTCAAGAATAAAAAATGTATTTATGATATAACATTTTTTTTAAGTTTAAAATGCTTTTCACTTCCATATTGAACTCTCAAATCATCCACTTAAAAGCTGTTTTTGTTTGAGTTTAAATTGCCTCTTCAACTTGCATATAAAACCCTTCATAATCTCCAACTCTCCCCAGCACTTATCAAAGGCAACCCAACAAAGAAAAGCTTCCATCTAGTTTCTTCACCATCGGAAAGACTTCCAACAAATTCTCCTCCAAAACATATAGTAAACAAGTACTACTGAAATTTCATATCAACATATACCGCCTAAAACTTTTCACAGAAAATGACTGGCCAGCTTGAGATGACACAGCTTGACCAAAGTGATTCTCAAAAGAGTGGAAGTTTTCAAACCTTAAAATAAGGTCATAAGGATATTGAATACTCCATTGGTACAGAAACATCTACTCTACCAATCTCAGACATGCAAAAGACAATACCTTCTCAAATACTATAATCAAGTTGTCCCTTGCCGTTGAGAAAGGGGTATCCACTGCCAAACTCCGAAAGTACCGGTAAACAGCCATTAATTCATCCCCCAAATATGATGCCAATATTGCAAGCTGAGGAAGAAAAAAAGAAAAAAAAAACCATTTATCCATGCTCAAGATTAGCAACAAAAGATTGCCATGTTTGCTGTGAGAAGAGAATACTACAACAAACAGTGCTAGTAATAATATAGAACAAAATGTCATACATCCTAACATAGAAGAATGAGAGACCTGATGATGGGGATTCCCACTTGAAGGGCAAAGTGAAGCAGCCTGTATGTAGTAACTCGAAGCAGCAGCATAATCGCGGGCAACAGAATCCCCCTCTCCATACAACCCTTTGTAACGAGCAAGGTCACCCAAGTAGATCAAACAACGGTGACAGGACATCAAGCCTTTCTTCATCTCAGCAGATTTCTTTCCATCCTTTGCCAGGGCAATTTGATTCTCTGGGCCCCCAGAAAAATTGCCAAGAGGCAAACCGTACTTGGCTCTAATTTTCAGAATAAGATCATGATAAAAGCCAGTTGCTTCTGAAAGGAAACTTTTAAAAACAGAGCGGATTTTCTTTAATCGGTCAGGTCGCACAACACCTTTCCCACTGAGAGATGTGACTGATGCTGCAGATGCTGAAGCAGCATTAATGTGCAGTCTGAACTCCTCAATTCGCCTGTAGTGTAACTGCCACAGACCTTGTTCTATTTCATGTAATTCTGAAAAATCATGATCCGCAAGGATTATGGCTTCAGAGTTCTCTCGCATTTGTAGCCATGCATTGGGATCTGAAGGGACTTTTGCCTTGGATGCCATCCTAAGTCCATTCTCCAACTCAATATTCTATAAAAACAAGGAAACATTATGCAATTGTTAATCATAAAGTTACAGGTGATAGAAGGTAGTGGAAAGCAACCATCTCATAATCAACAGAAATAAGGTGGGAGTAGAAAATCAACATGATTATCCCAAATGCCCTTGCAGATGGTTATGGTAAACTTTCAAGCAACATTGAGCATTGGACAGTCTGGTGTCAGCATGGTGTGATGTGGTGATCTTACGTCGATATCATGTGGTATGTTGCTTCTTCCGTTTATAACTGGAAATGCAGATGCAATTGAAGTTGAAGTTTCAAGCTCTGGCATTAATAAGTTTTTTTGGCAGAGGTGCCCTATGCGACACTGAATTCAGGGCAACAGTCAGCCACTACGGGTGGGACCCACCCCATTCCTTACTGGTTGTTCTCCAGGTACCAAAAGATTCAAATAATCTCCAGTTCTTTGATAAGTTGGATCTTTTACATTCGCAAGCAAGTAAACTTAAAAGAAAATGAGCTTCTGAAAGAAACATAAGGCCCATTTGGCATCTCTTATCTAATCCAATAAGAGCTAGAGAATTAAGACTTTTTGTTCTACAACTTGTTTTTCAATAAGCTCGTTTGGTAAAATCACTTATTTTCATAACCGAAAAAAGTTCCTATTTGAAATAAGCATGTTTAGTGAAACATTCAAGTAAGAACTTGTTTTTGCGGTAGTTGCTGTCATTTTTTTAAAATTACAACAACAACATTTCAAACAGGCACACCTCTTCATGCCTCACACCTTGGTTGTGGGCCATCCATCATGTTGGACATTGGATGTGGATTGTCCATCATTGGGAGCCCACCTTTGGTGTGGACCGTCCATCATTTGAGTAGATATTTAACTATGTATAAAAAAAAATTGTACATTCAGCACATTCTACTCAAATAGCATATAAACACTAAGATGAAATGCAAAAATGGATATGATTCATGTTTGAATGAAAATATTACACCATTACATTTAGCATGCTGATCTAATAAGTGAATGCAAGTTAGAATGCAGCCAAACTGCTGATAGGAAAAAGATAAGCAGCAAGACCGAAAACTCATATGATACCAAAAGGGTTTGATTATAGTCCAAAATTATGTATTAAACTCGATCTGCAGATATAAACAAGACAAAAGAAACCAACACAACGCTCCTTACATGGAAAAAGAATGCCACGAACACACTGTTTGTATGAACAAATAATTCCACAATCAAAAGATAATCTAGACAAATACCTTATTGAAAAGACGTTCGACAAGCTCCCGTGATGGAGCAGATGAGTTATCCATTGGAACAGTCATCATCCATCAAATGTGCAAGAAACACTGTGTAAAATTTCAGAGTCGGAGCATTTAGCCTGCAATATCAATCTGCAAAAGAACAGCATGCACATGTATTAGGCTGAAAGAAGCACAGGATGATCCTTAAAAATGAAAAACAAAATTGAGAACATAATGGAATAACAAAGAATAAAGAATTAAGAGAGAGGAATGGCTGTTTAGAATCTGCCGGGTTACATGTTCTTTGGTGTTAGAGACTTTTGACGGCTTGGGGATGACCTTTTCTTCTTGAAGAGTGGCAAGACTATTCAGAGGATGGTCCCTTGTGCTATCTTGTGGGGAATGTGTGTGTGTGTGTGTGTGTACAGAGAGAGAGAGAGAGAGAGAGAGAGAGAGAGCCGGGGGGGGGGGGGGGGGTACAATTTTATGCCAAGATTTTTCCTCATCCCTCCATTACCTTCATGGTGCTTGAGTGGGCTATGGTGCTGCCAGATTTCTTAGGCTGTTACAGAACTGTTATGGGCCATTACAGGTCATTTTTTCTGCAACGGCTGTTATGGGCCCACCGTTTCGGGCATGTAACCCCCAACGGGTATGACCGTTACCATTACGTAACAGCCATTACGGCTGTTACATAACCATTTTGGCATACCATGTTTCTTAGAGATGTCTTTCTAGTCGATGAAAAGAGATTGGGATTTTATTGTTTCTGGTTAGAAGTCTCTGGGTGGTAGGCCTGCCCTCTACTTTTGACATTTTGCTTTATTATGATCTTTTTAATTGCCTTTTCTTGTTCTTATGCAAGGCAGGGGTGACAAGAGAGATTTGAATGGAAACTATCTATGTGGAAAGGAAAACACTTCTCCTTAGCCGGTCGCATCACTCTCATCAAAGCGACACTATCCAACTTACCCCTTTATTCCATGTCCCTATATAAATGCCCCATCTCAGTTATAGACGAGCTGGAAAAATTACTTAGGGAGTTTTTGTGGCAAGGGGCTGACACCAAACATAAATTCCACCTTATCAAATGGGAAGCTGTTTGCACTCCGTTGGCTTTCGACGTCAGATTAAGGGATCTTCGTTGGATGAACATGGCTTTACTTGGCAAATAGCCATGGAGATTCAAGGTCGAAGATAACAAGCAGTGGAGGAGAATTGTCGCTCAAAAATATGGCTTGGAAGAAAGGGGTTGGGTAATTATAGTCTTCCTACTACCGGGTGTCCAGCATTTGGAAAGCGATATTTTCGGTGTCTCCTTCAGTATTAGCTTCATCATCCTTCAATCTGGGGAACGGATCCTAAATTTGAATCTGAGATGACAGGTGATGCGGACATCAGTGGTGCACCCTTTAGAGTGTACTAGAGGAGGCGACATTGAATGGCCCGCACGTGTACATACACACATATGGAGACTCCTTTCGTCAGATATGTGTGCGGGCTACTGATTTGGAGCGTTTCGACCATGGATCCAAGATTGGATAGCAATCAGACCGTTGTATTCTTCCGATCAGGCCATCCAACTGTTGGATCGACTCGGGCCCACTTTCGCGGCTCATTCCTAGTTTTCTTAGTTTTTTTCTATTTTAGTTATGTTTTTGGACCCTATGGACAGGTTAGATGTTATTTTGTGATTGTGGTTTAGTCTTGGCATTTTCTGTTCTTTTTCTTGTTTTTGGGCACTTTAATGCACTTTATCTTTTCGTAGCCTATATATACTATGAGAAACCCTATTTCGAATTACTGAATAAATAGAAAATTCTGATGCTTTTTTTCCTCTTTATTCAAGAGATTAGGGTTTCAGGATTGACCCTCGAGTGCTGAGGATTCCACCCCAGTTTTCGATTTTTTTCCTCGTTTCTAGTTCTTCAAGGTGTAGAAAAGGTAAAAATCTTCCGCTTTTATAATCCGTGCTTTCTTTCAACCCATTGTTTCTCTATCTCCTTCGTCCTTTTCTGAATCTTCCCCCTTTTGGTACGAACAGAAAAGAGGGATGACTAGCCATGAGAACTGGATCCAAACTTTGCTGTGCACTGGTCTATACTAGATCTGGAATATCCTCGTATCCTTAAATTCTCTATGTTTTACGTGATTTTATGCTAAGGGGCATGATCCGGATGGACGGATCTCATCTCTATGTTGAGATTTATTAATCCCTCTAATTGAAACAGTTAGTTGCTTAATTTTGTTATTTGAATATCTCCTATCTGAATATACATGCATCTAGGGTTAGGTCATCACATGTCCCTATGTCACAGGTGGTGTGGAGATAGACCTCTGGCAGATTCTTTTCCATCCTTGGTTGTGATCTCAACAAATAAGAACATTATGGTGGACTGATGTTTCTCCTTTGAGGGCAGGCGGGGCTCGTGGTGCCCACCATGTAGAAAGGGGCTTGGCAGACGCTGAAGCAGAAGATTTTGCAAGGCTATCATCCACCATCCAGCTCCACATCCCATCTCCTGCTAAGGGCGTGTTTGATTTCCATTTACATCTCTCGTAAATGCATCCAAATGGATAATGATTAATTACAAGGTATTTCCCCGCACTCTTTTCAAGGTTGACAAGGACGATATGCTCTTTGTACACTAAAATCGAGGGTGTGAATTTCACGTGGGGCCCGCTATGATACATGTGGCTTATCCACACCGTCCATCCATTTTGCGAGGTGATTTTAGGGCATGGACCCAAAATTGAGGCAAATCCAAAGCTCAAGTGGACCATGCGAAACGAAACAGCGGGTTGAACACCTACCGTTGAAAACCTTTTACAACCATGATTTCCTGTGGTGTGGGCTATTTGAGCTTTGGATCTACCTCATTTTTGGGCTCATGCCCTAAAATGTTCCGATAAAATGATTGGACGACATGGATATGTCACAAACATCACGGTGGGGCCCACGAATGTATGTTGATCCTTTTCCAACGTTTGTTACAGAGGGGAAATACTCGCTCCTGTCAAATGGATGTAAATGATAATAATTACCTAGTTGCACCTATTTACATGCATTTACCTGGGGTAAATGACAATCAAACATGCCCTAAAGCAGACTCCTTGGTATGGGCAGTCTCGGGTCTGGACGTTTCTCCGTAAAATCAATGAAAATCAAACACACCCTAAAGCAGACTCCTTGGCATGGGCAGCCTCGGCGTTTGGACGTTTCTTCGTAAAATCCTCCTACAACAGGTTACAACCTTTTCATGAAGCGGCAGATTGTCCGATCCCTACTTATTTGTTGTTCTATGGAGGCCCCCCTAAAGTAACTGCTTTCTCCTGGCTAGTGAGGAGAAATTAAATCCTAATCGTAGTCCTAAAGCTTCCAAGCAAAGGTACCGTGGATAGAGAGGTGCTTTATTGATCTGCATCACCCATACACAAGATGCATATGTTAGGGAGGATCATAGATCTCTTTTGAAGATTATCAATTATTAACACACTTTTCCTACCCACCAACCAAACAAAGAATCCAAGGATGGAATGGATTATAAGAATCTGACGACTGAGGCAGGTCTTGAAGCATCCCATAGAAGGACCGAATAGAGTAAGCATGTGTCACACCATAAAATCATTTTCCCCAACTAAGGTAGAGAAGAGCCTGAGATGGCCCAACAAAGACGTTAATACCTCGACCTCCTCATCGATCATATCTCTCTTCTACATAGGGCCAACCACAACATCGAGCTGCCAAAAATTAAGATGCAATGATCCACAGTGATGTTCCTTCCAATCGCTAGACTAGCCACTCTTAGGAAAACGTCTTGAATTCTCTATCCCTACACCACACATCTTTCCATGATCGAATGCAGCTTCCATCTCCCAATGCATAGGAGACTCCTTGATTGAATTTGGGCATTGTCAACTCCATAGCTTTCCAAAGACTAGAGAGGCGTAGCAGAGCAAGGAACTCTTAATCTTCCAACCACCTAGTTGTGTGCCATACCTGCACATAACCAGTGTTCGCAGTATCGGTTTCGCGTTACGTTTCGCACCCTTGGGATACAGATACATATTGCGTATTAGTGGGAAATATCAGT
This sequence comes from Liriodendron chinense, assembly GCA_003013855.2. Lineage (NCBI taxonomy): Eukaryota > Viridiplantae > Streptophyta > Magnoliopsida > Magnoliales > Magnoliaceae > Liriodendron > Liriodendron chinense. Next base: position 1,967,251 of record ML058389.1, read on the forward strand.
TATCGTGAAATGTATCGCACTTTTTGGGAAACATGGGGAAACATTGGGAAATTGATTGAATTTTTCAATGAAACTTCAGGGATTGTTAAAATAGACCTCAATACACACACTTAAATCATAATATGTAAAAATAAAAAATAAAAATAAAAAAAAAAAGCCCACGTAATGGAGTTCCTTTGTAAAAGGATCCTAAGCTATGCGCTATCTGACTGAACTGATGCAACTATTGTTTAAATTAATTCCATAAGATATACAAATGTAACAAAACATTAATGTAAATACAACCAATGCATTGACAAAGTAAAACAAGCAAGAGAGTTGAGAAATATACCTATGGATGATGCAACTGAATCAGTATCCTCCAAATGCAGTTTTGACTATCCTAGTTCAATGCAATGCAAGCTATTTTATATGGCCTAGATCTATATGAGGATTCAATAGAATCTAGAAAATAGTTAACTGGACTCAACAAACTATGACCCCTACGCAGAGTCGAAACGCAAGTCGAGCCGGGGGTGCAGGTTTTTTTTTTTTTTTAGGGAGGAGAAACTAGAAGAAAATCAAACAAAAAATCATTTTTTTTCTACAAAATGGGGGACTTTTGTGCGTTTGACCGATATAGTAAAATAGGAGAAAATTGAGAAAAAATGGGCCTTCCTAAGTTTTTTCTCCCAAAAAAAAAAAAAAACCAAGTTTAAAAACATTCCGGCATCTCTGACCGATACCTGGACGATATCGTCCAGGTATCGACGATATCTGGAATCGCGTAAAGAAAAAAGCACGATATATTGCCGATATATCGTGCGATATCGATACAAAGTGAGATACCAAGGAATCTGCTCTCTTTTTTGTTATTACTGGGCCGATATTTATCGGTGACCAGCGATACCGATAATATCGGCCGATATTATCGATACTGCAAACACTGCACATAACTAGCTCTCTCCACAACCTACCCTATTCAATTCCAAATCTCCACAACCACTTGTCCAATAGAGCCAAGTTCATGGATTTTAGATCTCTAATGCCCACTCCACCCTCTTGAATCAACTTTCGCATGATCATACGCCTTTTCCATTTCCGGCTTGCAATTTATCCCACTTTTACCTTCTCTATACCTGGAATCAATTCACTTGTGGGCGATAAGAACACCATCCAGAATCTGTTTCCCCGCAACAAAAGCTCCCCAATTTTCGAAAATGATATTCGAAAGCATTCCACGAAATCTTAAGGCGAGAGTTTTGCGACGATTTTGTAAGAGCCCTCGATAACCTTTGAAATTTTTTATGCAATCCGCGTCTTCAACCTTTGGGATGATTGCAATGAAGGAGGCCCCAAGATTATAAAATAAAAAAATAAAAAATAAAAAACAAAAAACTGCTCCTCTTAGGGGGTGAGCAGTAATGTTGTTATAGCTATCTCTAACCATAGTCCTCTTATGATCCCAACCAAAACCATCCAAGGCGACCTCAGCCAATGGTCCTAACCCCCAATCATAAGAGTACGGTGCCACTCCGACCTTCACCAATAACCAACAATCATCCCTTCCCACTCCCAAATGTACGTCATCATGCATGCTCCACCGAGTGGTCGGGGACAGCTAGCCATTTAAGGCAACTGGTATCGGTACATCAGAAGGTCTAACAATGATTCAGATTTTTAAGTCTTCCTTTGACTAAACAGTTTTAGGACATGTTCAGGTCCAAAAAAACTGCTGCTCTTAAAGAACTCAACAATAAAAAGCTAAAACGTCTCCCTTAATCATGTACTAAAATTTCTGAAAGAAGGCCATAGGTAAATCGTTCAAACCCGGTGCCTTATCCCTGCCCAAGGAATCAACTGCAACTTTAACTTCTTCCTAAATCAGCGCTTCAACGAGCTCGGCTTCCATACTAAATAAATGAGGGATTGTCCAAACCCGGTCATGGCCAACTATCACTAGATAACAATTTTTTGCAGAAATTCCCAATCACATAAGACTCTTTTCTTATTTGTAACATTTCACTGTACACCATCAAATTGCTAATCCTGATGCATCTCATCCAAGTTATGAAAAAATTAAGTGTTTTTTTCCCTTCCTTGAGCCAAATTGCTCAAGATCTTTGCCTCCACTCGATTTCTTCTTCTTCAAGGCAACTGGCATAAACCTTAAATAAATTGGCATGCTTTTCGTTGTCCCTTATCGACAACTCTTCACCCTTCTCTTTCGAATATATCTCATGGATTTCTTGAACTAATTTGTCCAAAACAACTTCCCAAGCTCCAAAAATTCTTTCTTCCATGCCTTTATTTTTTATTTTAACATCTTTAGCTTTCGGCTCAATCTATACCTGCATAACCTTAATTGCAAATGATTTCCACCGTCTCCAACTAAATGGCGAAGTCTTCAACTTCTAGCCATGTGAGTTCAAACCTAAATAGTTTAGGACCCCAATTCTTAGCTAGCACCTCTAAGAGAACTGGTCGGTGATCTAAAACAGGTCTCGAAAGACGCCTTTGCTGAACCAAGGGGTCTCTAACTAGTTTGCAAACACAAGAAATTTGTTCAACCTCGATAAAATTGCATGTTCTTGCCCCATTCATCCAAGTAAACTTAGCGCCCCCCATCGATAAATCTACCAACTCATTGCGGGTCATTCTAAATAACAGGCCTACGCCCAGCAACGGATAAACCAGTTTTTGTTGTACAGGAGTAGCAAGGTAAATCTAAGGGGCAATCATCTGTCATAGAGATAGATGCGCCTTCGACTTCGGCCCCCTCGCAACCTGATGCGTTGCAGCGCCGCCTTCATTCTGTTGGAGTCCTTCACCAATTTCAAACCTATCTTACTGCCTTCTCACCTGAAGTTCACCCATTCAGTGAAATCTCTCATACTGTGAGTAACACGGCCTCCTGGGGGTTTTTCATATGAGAATCAAATTACATTATAATTTCCACCAAAACAACAAGGAAGCCCCTACGTACCTTGATGATTTTCTCTATGGCCTACTTGGCAAGGATCATAAATGCCCGAAAAAACCCCATTGAAAATCTAATAAGATCTCCCTTATTACCACAACGACCAAATAATCCCCAATAAAATCATCTTCTTTACACCACATGTTTTTTTTTTTTCTCCAGAACAAGTGTTACAACCCAAATCGCATAACAAGTCTCATCGTTACCATTACGTAATAGCCGCTAAATAACCATTTTTAAAATCATGCATTCTTAATTTCATTGTTCCTCTCTTTTGTTTTATCAACTGTCACCCTTACTAGAAGTACAAAATAGCTCTATACTAACCAAGTTATTAAGTAATGGTATCAACCAATGCATTGGCCAATACAACACAGGCCATATCAACTAACACAACCTTGATCAATAGACAGATCACAATCCGCACATGTTAGGCCCTATGGCGAAGCATGGACCTGCATCATTCCCCTAGGTTGAAAATAACTTGAAAATGGCAAGGTGGATGCTTCACACAGGTAGTAGAGGTCCGGATCTAATCTTTTCAATTTGTCATTCGTGATCGATACATTCAAAATAGGACTTATTCTTCAATTTCATCAAGTAGTTTGTATTGACGTTATCGAGTGCCGATGGTTCTCATCTGCAACACTTGTTCAATATTTTCTTTAAGTTTCTTAAAGAGTTATTTGTCCATGTCGGTAATAACTTCGTCTTGTACACTAAATCACTCGCCATCATAATACTCGAACAAATTCGCAACATCGAAAGTCAATGGCATATCTATGTCATCTAGCGACTCAATCTCATAGGCATTGCCACCCGACTTCCTTTTGACTTGGCATGCACCAATCTTCTTAGACTTAAGCTTGTTGTAAGTTCCCATTGGAAATCATTATTTGCAGAGCTAAAGCATAACTAAGTCACCTTCTTTATTTATCTTCTTGTTACGATGTTCATTTGCAGTTTCTCGGTGTTGGCTATGCTCTCTTTGATATCCTTCTTTTGTTTGTTTTTCTTATTTCTCTTTCTTCTTTTGAACTTCTTTATGCCCAAACATTCAATCAGCAGGAATTCAAGTTGTTTGGCTGGACTTTTGATAATGCGCAAGATTCAGTATGTTCGAACCTAACACCAAGTAAATATAATGTTGAATGTTGCTCATGGAAGGAAGTCCAATTGGTAGTTCTTCAGGCACAATCTTATTGTGTTTTGATGATTTTAGTGAATATAATTGTGACCCCAAAAACATATCTACGTATGTTTTTGTTAGGAGTTAGGACAATAATCAACATTTCATTCACATGAAGCAGAAACTGAACATGCATGGAAAGATGAGAAAAGAAAGATAAAAACAAAAAAGAACGAAGGAAAGAAATCACAGAGCACAAGATGCGAGTGACCCTGCCATCGCTCCAATAGAACAAAGATCAGAAATCCTCGCATACAACAAAAAAGATGGCTTCACAAACCAGGAAAGCAAAACATATCACCCTCTTGTGTTATCCAGCAGCCATTTCCAGTCATCAAGGAAATCTTGTCGAGATATGCCTTGAAATTCAGGATCCACAATTGACCAATCAACAATCATTGATAAGAGACTCTCCTTTTATACTTGGCTATAGATTCTCCCATTTATGTCCAAACAGAGCCCCATAAGATGCCTAATGGGACCATCTTCCACAAAAAATTTCCTGGTTGAGAAACCTTCAGTCGGCCAAGCCAACATAAGATCCATTAGTAACCCACCTAATATTGAATCCATTGAGAAATTAGCACCCTATTTCCTTTGCCAAGGGAGCATAATTGGGGAAACGATGATTAACGGTCTCCTCATTCCCCAGCACAAAAATGCATGGGAGGGAAGTTCCTTCTTTCTAGATTTATCCAATGTCAAAATTTTATTTGCAACTTGCCATAGCCAGCTAAGCAAAAGTTTCAACCCTTGTCAAACTTGCACCATCATGATAGAAACACAAGCAGAAGGCCTTCATTAAGAAAAACACCAATTAGTAATCCTTTTCCACAATTTCCACGTTAGAATCGAGCACCTAGCTACCCGAAAGTATTACCAAGCAATCTCATCTGCATCTTTCTATAACCCAAAACGTCAAGTCTCAATTTGGGGGGGGGGGGGGGGACACTAGACTTGTTTACAACATCCTAAATTTAACACCAGAATCTGCCATTACCAGACACCAAAAAACAGCCCAAATTACAATACAATATCTGCCCAAACAAGCCATTAACAAAATTTTCAGGCCAGCCATTACCCTAACACAGTACAAAATCTGTCAAGAAGATCATTGCCATACCTTCAATCTCCAAACCATCCCGAGGTCTACCCGAAATCTGTCCAACCAATCCTAAAACAGCCAACCCAAACCCAGCCACAACCTGTGCATTGGCAACTTCTAAACAAACTCAAATCTGTCCACCTTCAACCAGTCCTTCAAACAACCCATAACCCGCCCTTCAACTCTGGTTGAGATAACTACAGGAAGTGGTTACTCTAACATTTCTATGGTAGTTCCAATCTGGAGATTATGGACTCTTGTACCCATTACAGTCATATTCAACCATCTTCCTATCACCCCATACCTATTTATCTTCCAATTACCTGGCTACCCATGCCCGCTACAATCGTTCTCGTCCATTTTCCTATCACCCCAATCCCCACAATATCAATATGCCACCCCTTGCTATGAGAATCCACCACAAAACGCCAATTATTTGAAAACAGCCATCTAGTAAGAAGCCATCAAAGATGAATGAAAAGATGACAAGGGAGATATCATGTGGAGAGACAAGGCAACTGATAAGAGACCTCAAAAGACATGATAAACCTCCGAGAAATGGCCCAAGCCAATGTTGATACCCAATATTGAAAGAAAGGTCATGTTGACTCTTACTCAGTATGTGAAAAAACAAAACAAGATTGAAGACTGTCTGAAAGGGTTACGAACCAAGATGATGGACACAGAATCCACCGTTGAATTATTTGACTGATCCAACAGATGGATCAATGAGAAAATTACCAATGGATCCACCTACAGATACGTTGAAAAGATAAGCAGATGGAAAAAGTACATAATTCAATGCTAGAGGCAGAAAAGAATGTGACTGGCAGTTCAGTGATCATTATCATGGGATTCTCAGCAGTATGTTAAACTCGAGATGGATGCATTAATTCCATCCAAATGACACTTAAAGCACACAAATTGAAGATTCATGACAAGAAGGACAGAAAAATGAAGACAGAAAGCTGATCGAGAGCAAGAGACAGAACCATAAGCGACAATTTAACATCCCAATCAAGTAGCTTCACTATCAAAGAAGATGTGGAAGCAAGCCACCATGGAAGAAAGGAGCAAAGGAAGCTGAAAGAAGATGACATACTCCACATCAAGCAGTGAAAGAAGTGTGTAGAAGGCAAACTGGCCTTTGTCATCAGCTACTACCAACACCCAAGAAGGAATGAGACAAAGGCAGAACATGGAGATGGATCAGCACAAACTGTAGACTCACGGACAAGTTCTTTTCAAGCCAATGGGGAAAAATGCAAGACCCATTTGACCCACAATAACGGTAACAGTGCCATAACAGCCAGCCTTATGGCCATTGTGTTACAGGCTATAACGTTTAGAATAACGGTAATGGTAGCCGCAATGGCCATTACAGCCCTGTAACAGTTTTTATGCTTTAGGAAGCAATTGTAAAGGCCCCATATACATATGAGGCCATTACGGCCTTTACCGGCCATTCTTTTCAGAACGGGCATTGCAGCCCTATAATGCATAATCCCATTTTTTTAATACCATGATCCACGGTTTTAAAACTCAGGTTCAGAGCACAACTCTAGCATCAGAATGAATTGCGGAGATAATACCATTAGAACTTGTCCGATATAGGATGAGTCGCCCAGATGAAATGAAAAACTATTTAAAAAATAAAAACAGAAAATTATAAAATCATAAAAAAATTAAAGATATCCGAAATTTGCGAGAGAGAAAAAATCTGCAAATATTAGAAAAATAATAATACCATATACATAAACAAATTAAATTTATATCCAGTTAATCACACAAGTGCAAACTCACAATGAGAGAACTAGATGCATTTATTAGACGTGTATTAAGTTGTTAAAAAAAATTAACCTAAATCCGCAATAATTAGCCAAAAAATGGAATTGGAAACAACACAAAAATCTAGATTACACAATCTAGGGACGATAACATGCTTACATAAGTCCAAAACGTATAGAAAACTTTATTGAAATCATAAAGTTAAAAATATATGTATATCTGTATAGTCATTGTGTCAATAAATACCAAAGGGAGTTTTGTGCCAACCAAAACCTGCTCCAACTCAATCCCAACTCAGTCCATATCAGTTCCAATTCAGCCCATCTTGTGCAGGCTCTATATGAATTGAACTGAGTTGGGACCAAGTCACCCAAAAGGATACTACTTAGGTGATAATGTGTCATACTGGACGTAATGAAAACCAACTTCCGATCATCCACTTAGAGACCACAATCAGTACCATTGTCAGTTCGTAAAAAATCAGGCACTGGCCAACATTAGGCTTAACGGTCCCAACTTCATACCAGTTACTATCCCACCATAAAAAGTGAATACCTGGACCATCCAACCATTTTACTTGCAAATCTGGACCATTGGAGGATCTAGATTGATCTGGTAGAGGATCAAGAACAACTCAACCGTCCGATTAGTATTCTAAAATTGCAAAATGGTCCAATCATGGAATCCATAAAGCCAATTGGATGAACGAAACTGCCACCAGTTGCAACATGGGGCCCACAAAGTCTAATTGGATCTCGTTTGTGTGTATACAATTGATTATCTATTTTGGACCTATATATATATACTGTTTATTTGCCAACTTGATGGGTCTATTATTACCAAAAAAAAAGTGGGATAGTTTAGGAAAAGACTTATGCCAGCCAATAAGTTTCTACTTTAGGCATTTTTTATTATTAAATAGCATAAGTATAAGACTTTGAGAATGTATAATGACTGTTGTGTGAATGAATTGATTTTAGTAGTTCATTCTTCGTTTCCTTGCAATGGGTTTCAAATTCCAGTGGTGTGGTGCCCTAGAAACCCCATTGGAGCAACTCCATTAGGTTCTATGGAGTGACTCCAAATATTTGTCCTTTAATTGATGTTTATCCCATCTATTATTGCCGATTATTGCACTGCTTGGAGCTATTTTGTGGCATCGATAGCAGGAATTGATCAATAAAAGGGATGTGTATACAAATCTTTTGCTTCTAGTTTGATTTAGCGCTACCTTGGTATCAGAGCCATTAGAATCTTCCAAAGCCACTAGATTATTGAAAAGGTACAACCATACGCCCCTTCTAAAATTGGAATAGAAGATTGATTGTTTTACTATTACCATCACAAAGTCAATCATGCTATTCATTTTGTTTTGTTATTTGCTGGGGTGTTATAGATTTTTTTAACCTATTGTGATTTAATAGATATCATCGCATGATGTCCATATATGCTATGATATCTCTAATCAGATCCTGCATGATGTTTATGGTTTTCTTAGTTATACTACACGTTTACCAATTGATATTGATCGAACCTAACTTTTTCTGAGCTGTTGGAGTGCAATGATGTCCACCCCAAAATTTTCATATAGACCATCATGTGTCTAGGCTATTATTGTACAGCATTTATGCTTCTCTTGGTAGATTGTTCCTGACCTGTGAATCTAAATTCATTTTATCCCTTCCAACTTTGAGTTTTAATGTGTTCCTCTTTACATTATTTATCAAATCCTCGTGTTTAGATTTTTCAGAGGTAGCCATGCCACACTTGAGAACATTTAGTACTTGCCAACCGTGCCCAGGTAATGGGTCTCCATCCTACTCTCCAAGGCACCCACTAACAATAACACTTTAAGATTGTCCAAAAACCAAACACAGCACAAATTATCTAATTTGGCATCAACAAATAAACAAAAGATCACAAAGCAAATAGCTAGAAGTTGACAACCCCAAGAACACAAGCCCAATCTGGCTTAGGACCTTGTATCAATAAAAAACTCTCTACAGACACCCTTAGCCAAGTCATCAGCCTCTGAATCAGCTTTTTGTGATGAACATGGGAATAACATGGGCCTACTAGTACATAAGTCAACAAGGTTGTCACTAACTTGAACACTTTTCGTTTAAGCCCTAAATAAGCTCCAAAAACGGATGGATGGCATAGATATACAAATATGCAACAAGGTGGCCCCACAGTCTGGGCCACACCTAATACGTTCCCATAACCCACCTCCCACCCTCTAGTTGTACAGTCTTGGAGGACCAGGACCATCCATCGAGGTAGGGGCAAAGGCAAAGGCAAAGGCAAAGTAACTCGTCATTATGTTCGATGAGTTTGTCAAATCACATATGCGATCTCATGCGATCAACATGTGCTGTTCGCATATGCCATCGCATAATTTTTTTTTTTTTTTTTGAAATTTTTTTTAGAAGGAAATTTCGAAAAAAAATTTTAAAATCTAAAAAATAGGAAAAAATTGTCTAATTAGGGGTTACATTACTTATTTCATTGTAGTTTAAGCATTTCATTAAGTTATATATTTAATTACTTATATTATATTATATAAATTTTTACAAAACAATCAATAAGCTATATTAAAAGAGAATTAATTATTAAAAACTTCGAACAAAGAAATTTTATTAATAAATGGATAACTTGAAACAACCTACAATTTAATTTACAAATACAATTTACAAAAAACAAGCACAACTTACAAAATATAAAAATTAAACATATTTGAAATAGTTGTAGAGAGATTAGAGTAAGAGAGAGAGTAAGAGATTTAAAGCTTTGGGGTAAAGAATAGTGAAAATAGAGGTGATATGAGTGCCTATTTATAGGCAAAAATTTCCCAAATTAAAAAAATTGGTCCCATTCTGACCATTGGGAAATACACGATTGCATATTTGTCGCATATAAAAGTATGCCATGGCATACTTACCAGGATCGCATATGCCATCATGGCATATGCGATCTGATCCACAGTATGCGCATATGCGATCGCATATGACAACATTGTCGACGACAAAGACTTTCAGTCTTGACTTGTCATCAATTCCCTCGCACAAGATGACTATATAATAATAATAGTAACTACATGTCCTTGTGATAATAAACAAGGACTTTTTACGGCAACCCTCCTTGGCCAAGTCGTCAGCCTTGAAACCAACTTCGTAATGAACATTGGCAAATAAGTTATAATAAGGTTGTCAAAATAGTTGAGACAAGAAATGCCCTCAAAACATGGTGTGCCCACAAGGGCCGTAAAGGCTGTTACTTAAAGGTAACGGTGGCAACCGTTACACGTTATGTGGTCGTAACGACCATTACGGAAAAATGACCTGTAAAGGCCGTTACAACCCCCGTAACGGCTCGTTACGCCCCTCGTAAAGGCCGTAATGGTCCATGACGGGGTCGATATAAGTTTTTCATGTTTTTTGTTTAAAAAAAAAACCATAATGGCCGTTACGTGGGCCGTAACGGCCATTATAGCCCGTATCGTAAAGGTAACAGTGGTGGCTGCTACGACCACCATTACCTTTACAGAATACCTTGCCTCAAACAGTAAAAAAGTGAGAACAAAGAATAACTTCTTCTCACTTTCTTGGTCTCTATGCAAAAATAGTAAACAAGCCATACATAGATGGGGTTGTTAGTCTCAGACTAGGTTGTCAAGGATTGAACTTTTGTTACTACCAAATAACCCCTTACAGTTACAATTTGGAGAAATTAGAAAACGTTTAGATTGGAGGAATCAAAGGAAAATTAGGGACATGGGAGTTCTGAACTAAGAGAAAGTGGGAGTTTTATGAAATTAGAGTTTGGGTTTTCCATGTTTGGAAATTAGGGGAATCTAAAATTCTAGGGCTTTGTGGATTCATGGTAATGTTTGAGTAAACGTACTTACTAACTGCCACTCTATCTAAAAAACATAATAACTCTACAATTAGTTTCATTCCGATGTGTTAAAATTAGAATTAGAGCTAACACTATTGAATATATGATGTAAAATACAAAAAAAAAAAAAAAAAATGCACATGGAATCACGAGCACCTGGGAATGCTAAAAAGTCTCAGGCGTTCTAGGGTCAGTTGCACCTAGGGTGGTGCAGCAAGCGCCTTTTAACTATATGGCTAAGCATTTAAAGTGTGCACCACATCAAACCTTTATTGTTGCATGTAATACTCCAAATAAGCATTCAAGTATTCATTGCCCAACTCCCCATAGCAAAAAGGAAAAACATAAAAACCAAAGAATACATGTAAAATACAACACATAGGCATCCACCAAACTCCAATAATAATCCTAATGACACTCTTCAAATTGACTCCCAATCCCAATTAAAACAAAAATAAAAAAAAAAACAAAAAACAAAAAGAGCATCGATTGCCCACAAATATGTAGAGAGAAAGAAATTCATAAAATAATAACTTCACACCCGAGTTTCTATGTTTCTATCATGATAAGTTCCAGATGACAGCAACAACTACCAAATCTAATAAACCAACCCAGAAATACTCCCCCGTGATAAGAAACCCTCTTTTCCATCCCTTCTCAACTCATGTTAAAAAAAAGGATTAAATGATCCTCGGATATGCACAATATCCTCAGGGCTTGGCTCAATGCAAATGAGCCCATCTTCCGTCAACCTGCACCAGTTGATCTGATTGGAACCAGCCCCAACACTCTCCCAGAATTCAAGATCCAAGCCATCCAAATCCTCAGCCCCCTTTCTGTTCAGCCGACCGCAACCAGAATTTTAGTCTCAAACAAAACTTCCAGACCGTAAACCCAAGGGCTAGGATTGTCGATCAAGGGGGCTTTGGGGGATGAGGTCCATAAACATGCGGTTCATCGGATCAATCGGTAGATCCCCCAACCACGCACCAATTGCACAAACTCAACCCACAGATAGTACGCATATCGCGGGCCCGAAAATCAAATAACCCTAAAATTGAAAAAAAAAAAAAAAAAAAAAAGCAAGAAAACAAAGGAAACCAGAAAGCAAACCCTAAAATGTCCATCCAAAATCAAACACAGGAAGAAAAAATGTAAATCGAAGAAGAAATCTGGGAAGAAAATTGAATCTATTTTCAATGAGACTAAAATCCACCAGATTTCAATAAAATCAAACCGCAAATTCAATTGCTGGAAAGAAAAAGTAGAATAAAATACCTGATTTTTGGAGGGAGAAAGAGAGACTGATATTCTTTTTTTCTCTTTTTCGTTGTGGCGGGAGAGAAGGGAAAGCGCCTCCGTTCTTCACCCTTTGGAAGAGAAAAGGGGCAAGAGAAACCGCCTCTCACCTCTTTTATATATATTACACAAAAGTCACCGACGACAACAGCCCTCTCTCCCTCATCGCTTCCGTCACCCCCAACCCCCCCTTTTATTTTTATTATTTTAGTGTATTTAACATCGACTTATAAGTTACCAGCCGGATGGCACGTGTCGCACCTGGAGCGACGAGAGGATACAGAAAAAGGGGTGAGAAATAAGGGGGAGCGGATTAGGTAAGACCCCGGCCTCACGCAAGACGGTGATGCGCGAGGCCCTTACCGTAGGGCCCACATGGATGTATGTATTATGTGCCGTCCATCCGTTTTTAAGGATCAGTTTAGTGCATTATCCCAAAAATGAAGTATATCCAATTATCAGGTGGACCATACCATAAGAAATAGTGGTGATTGACTGTCTTACCATTAAAAACTTCTTAGCAAGCACCTTAATGTTTCTTTAGTGTTTATTTACCATCCAATCCATTGATACGGTCAAATAATCCTAGATGAAGGGAAAAAAGAAATATCATCTTGATACAAAACTTTTGTGGCCCATTAATAGTCAATCACCACTTTTTCTTAAGTAATGGTCTACCTGATTATTGGATCTTGTTCATTATTGGGATGGTGCCCTAAAATGATCTTTAAAAGCAATGGACGGCATGGATAGATAATACATACATCAAGGTGGGTCCCACGATAACCCCATGGTAAGGGCCACACCGTCTTCGGCCCGCTCTCGAAATTAGGAGGGAAGAAAAGAGGGGGGCAGTGAGAGACTTAGGGCTGTCAATGGGCCAAGCCTAGGATAGGTCTCGGCCCGAATTTTAAACTGTTTTAGGTCGGACCTTCAGGCTAGCCCTATGTAAAAGTTTAATTTTTCAGGCCCAAGCCTAACCAATTGACAATCCTAGAGAGATTGATCTAGCCCAAAGTCCTTTCGAGTGAGCTCGGACCAGCTTTAACACCCGTGCCATGTTTGAATGTAAAATCAATTTGATGTTAGGCCTTCACGTAAAAATCAGTTAGATCACGTCTCGGATAGGCCACACCTTATAGAACAGTGAGATTGAGATGCCGACCATCAGTTTGTGTGTGGGCCACCATGCAGTATATATTTCATCAAATTCATTAATGTGTACTTCACCGGCTTAGCCATTTTGGAAGCAATTTTACATTGTTCTAATTAATTAGTCCATATGAATATTTATCTAGCCAGTATTTTGAATATGTAGACATCACATCCCATCTAGAACTAAAGCAAACTACTATTAGAACTTCAGGTAAATTTCAATGAAGTTGTCTTTTATGCAACTCAAAAGGCATAATATGAAGAGGTCAAATAGAATGGGTCCCAGCATCTCCCGAATACAAGCAACATACTCAATTTGCGGTAGGAATCTAACAAATCAGATCTCGATCAATCATCTAAATTTTTTAGAAAACCCTGATTGCTCCGTACTTCGATAAAATCATCTCTATGTTACCTAAAAAGTATTGAAAATCTAAATGGGTCAAATAAAAAAGGTTTGTTGCATCTCCCGTAAACAACCTACGGATCTTATCAGCAAATCCCAAGTTTAGCAAATCAAATCTTAGTTAATTATTTCGACATGCTAAAGCACCACACATTATTGGATATGAGACAACACGCACAGGAAAACAAAATAGACCGTAGGTCAACATGTCTCATCAAGACAAAGGAGTGCACCTTTGAGATACAGAGAAGGAGCATGTAGATAGGATGAACGGAAATTTCAAGGTCTCTAAAGAGTAAAAAAATAACCAACAACACCAACAAGTTGCCTGAACTAAGGGGAGCAAAGTTGTTAGTAAAAAAAATCTACAGGAGTTCAGAGTAAAGTTGGAATAGGGATATCTAACCATCCTTGTTGTCACAGAGACTTGGACAACGGATCTAGATGGCTATGATCAACCACGAACCCTTCAACCCGCACGTGGAAGACTCTCTGGTTCGTTGAACCTACAAAATGAAGATGAATAGGTAGGAGAGAGGAGCTGTTGTGTGACGGGGGACTCTCTAATGCCTATGTCAGATTTAGAAATAAAGAAAATTAGAGTTTGAGGGCTAAGATGTTCCGTACCTTTAAGGTGAGGACCTAAGTCCTATTTATAGGACTTGGAGGTGGTTTGGAGAGTTAGATCCTTTTAGGATACGTCGGTGGAGTTCCAATTTAGCAGGATTCTCTCCCGATCATGTCGGAGAGGTCTTTTCCGGAATAGAAATAGATCTCAGAATATTTGGATCTGTGGAGATATACTTGGACTGACATCATGAGGCATTCATCTGACCTTAGTCGGGGAGCTCAGTACTTGAGCTCATTCAGTTAGGTTTTGATAAGGACATAAGCCTACCTCATATGAGATGAAGTCCTTGGTGGTGTTTCCCTAAGCAAAGTACTATTGACTGGTCGTCGTAATGTTGTGTCCTTGACTTGCCATAAGCCGAGAATTAATACGTGGACCCCTGGGCCTAAGCTTCCCCATGTACGTGAACCAGCTCAGGAATCTTTCCACAACAGTTGCCCCCTACTCCCAAGACCTAGTATGTAAGGGCTCATAATTAAGGCCTGTAAGACAAGCTAGCTTTACGATCGTGCGGGAACATTGAAAATTTTAAATTTCAGGCTTGGGTTTGCCAACTGTAGAGTGGGATCCGGCACATTAATGGCGGGATTTGGGGAATTGTTCGGTGAGCATGATTTTCGGAGCATCGCCATCATTCCTTGTACAACGCGGTAGGTGATTAGTTCTCAAGCTCATGGGCAATTGACGCATGGCGGCAGCCGATCAGATGGGATGGCACGTTATTGCTTGCTTTCTCTCGTCATTGAAATTACACCTTTTGGATTAAAGGTGTATTAGTGCTGAAGCTTAGAGAGCAACTAGTATTATGGCTAAGACCTAGAGGGGGGTGTGATGAGGACCTTTTAAAATATTTTCGCCTACTTAATAATTTTATTAATTTAAACTAAGTAAGCTATTAACACTTTGGCTTCCAAACCTAAGTGGGTCCAATCACAAGGCTAGCATATAATTAGCAATTAAACAACTTAGCCTAAGCATACATAGATAATCAAATGATTTAATTAATCAAGCTCCTAATCTATGCAACATATGTAGACTTATGAGAATGGATTAATGAGCTCAAGTCCACACTACTAAGTGAAAGTACATCTTGTGTGTGAATGTGCATATCTAGTGTCTACCATACATTCATACAAAGCATTCATAACTAAATAATTAAACATACAATGTTAAGATAACAATATGCTCAAAACAATCACAAACACAAGCATGTATAATGGTTCGACTTTGGGTCTACTCCACTCTCGGTTCAAGTACTCAACCCCATTGAGCACACCGTCATTCACTATCGGAGGTTTTAAATGAGATTCACCTCAACCCTAACAGAGTTTTGGACAATAGCTAACTCTCAACTCGAACGGAGTTTTGAACATGGGCTAACTCTTAACCCGACGCACGTTCACTCCCGTGTCAAAGGCTCCCACTTGGAGACCAGTTTAGGCCCGATAAACGTGCCAAGGAACAACAAATGTCCCTAGATGTTTAGGCCTGACAAACGTGCTAAGGATCGACAAACGACCCTAGATCGAGTTTGACAAGCAAATTCTACACTAATCTCCCATAGGGAATTTTTGTTTTATGCCCGTTTTAAATCCGTTGTACATTCTTTTATAAATGGGCTTGGCTCGATTTTTTGGGATGTAGAGGGATTTTGAGATGATTGAAGCCACCATTGTTGAAATCCATTTGAGGCTTATTCTTAACCTTTGCAAGGCATCTTCCTTATGATTTAACATAAGAATGGAGCATTCCAAGCTCATGAAGAAGATGACCTTCATCCTCTCTTGATCTTTAAAGTTTGGATCTTTCTTGATAGTCAAATCTTTATCCAAAGTTCTAAGATGAGATATTTGTAGGTGAGCAACTCTAGACAACTCATTCATATTAGTTGTAGAGTTCTCAAACTTACCCTCCTATCACCTTGAGCATCTCAAATGCATCAATTGCAAGGTGATTGATCAAGTGGAGTTGAGGCATTCAGCACACTCACATTCACTATTGGAGGTTTTAAATGAAGTTCACCTCTTAACCTTTACACAGAAGTTTTATCAGTTTACTTCTCAACTATAATGGAGTTTTGGAAAAGGGATAACTCTCAACCCGAACAGAGTTTTGGACATGGGTTAACTCTCAACCCGACGCACATTCACTCCCATGTCGGAGGCTCTCCCTTGGAGACTAGTTTAGGCCCGACAAACGTGCCAAGGATCGGGAAATGACCCTATATCGAGTTTGACAAACAAACTCTACACTCAACTCCCACAGGGAATTGACTGGAAGGACTCTCAATAAAGACAACCTTACTTGTTGGATGAGCCTCTTGTTTAGTGTCACTTTGTGTTGCTTGATCTCCGCTCTCTCGTGCTTCAATTAGCTTCCATTGCTCCCCCAATCGTGTTGCTGCTGCATTGCCAATGCCTCAGCTCCACTTGACCAATCACCTTGCGATTAATCACTTTGAGATGCCCAAAGTGATAGAAGGGTAGTTTGAGAATTCTACAACTAATGGGAATGGGTTGCCTAGAGTTGTTCACCTATAAAGATCCCATCTTAGAGCTTTGGATAAGGATTTGACTATCAAGAAATATCCAAACTCTAAAGATCAAGAGAGAGTGAAGGTCATCTTTTTCATGAGCTTGGAATGCTCCATTCTTATGTTAAATCACAAGGAAGTTGCCTTGCAAAGGTTAGGAATGAGCCTCAAATGTATTCCAACAATGGTGGCTTCAATCCTCTCAAAATCCCTTTGCATCCCCAAAAATTGAGCCAAGCCCATTTATAAAAGAATGTACAACGGATTCAAAACGGGCATAAAAACGGCTAGTATCTACCGGTCATGACCGGTCGGCCAAAGGCCTATTTGGACAGAGAGTTCATTGTCTTAGACTGGGGTCTATCCGATCGGTCATGACTGGTCAGTCCAGTCCAGTCCAGTCGACCGGTCATAACCGGTCGATCAAGGCCAAGGGTATTCTAGCAAGGTTGTTGCCCCAACATTTGTTCTGACGACCGGTCAGCCAGAGGTCCGATCGGTCGGCAACCTTTTCCCCATGCTGTTTTCAGTTGTATTTTACAGCAATAAGGGTACCTCTTTGGCCAACCTATTAGTGATCTTTTGGGACACCTAAGGCCATACTAAGATGATTAAAGGTATGCCTAAATGGGTCAAGGTCATCAAGAGGTTGTAGTTTTGGTTTTGGTCAAGGTTCAAGGCTCACCAAGGCATCTCTTTTACCTGTTCCTTCTTTCTTGATGCAGCAGGCCCGCTTGAATCTTTGGTCTTCGTCTTCATTAAGCTCAACCAACACTAGACTCACTGACCTAAGTGATTGAGAAACAAGGTGCACTAGTATGGCATAAAAAAGTGCACTAACAATCTCCTCCTTTGTCAATTACTTACAAAAACTTAACCTACCAAAATAAATACATGAACAAGATATTACATTGATAATGAAATAAATATAGGACTCTTGACGTGCCTAACTAAGCAGCTCCTCTTCAGTTTGCTCCCCCATAACTTGTTAATCCCTACATTACAAAACATAGCAAACTAGTTTTTGCGGGACTTTATCTTTCTCCCCCTTTTTGTCAGCAATTGACAAACTATTTTCTCTCCCTTGATGATACATCAATTAAGGTTAAGGTAAGAGTAGATAGTATGTCGCAGTTATAACTATAAGAACATGCTAACAAGGAGAGTATAGGGTGTACGAACTTTAAAACATGGAGCATGCTATGGAACATGATTAACAAGAAAATATAACTATCTAAGCATAATTAATCATGCACAATTGGTCATTTAAGATATACATTTTGCAATAAAAGCACAAGGGTTTATAGCCCAATCAACCAACCTCCCCTAATGGTATATCATGACCAAACCTAAACAAAGATTAGCATACAATAAAGCATAAAATTCAGCAAGATTAGCTAATCTAAGTAAGATGATAGTCTAGTAGCAAATATACCAACTAGGAGCAATGCTAAACTACCAAATTTGGGCTAATGAAGCTTGAATCTTCTGATTTGCCCATACACTAAAAAATGAGGCTAAAATCCTCAGATATACCCATAAATACATTTATAGCTACCCTTACTAATTATGTTTAGTTTAATTAACTTGAGGGTAACTAATTTCCTCAACACCCTCATAAAAATGTAGCATGAGGTGAGGGGTTGGGAACTCCTTCTACTCCTATAAGGGAAAGCGGTCGAGATCCTCTCTTAGATTAAGGGGAAGAGAGGTAGTGGTGGAAGCCATGAGAATTCCCACTGGCTTTTTGCTCCCATCACTAGAAGAGTCACTGGATTTGGATTTGGATTTGGATTCAGACTCCTCCGTGTCATCCCAAGTAGCAGCCATTGCCTTTTTACCTTTCAGTTTAGGCCCTTTGGATAATCCGGGGCAATATGGCCACGATGACCGCAACATAATAACAGATAGATTTGGGTTTGGATGATTTTCCTTTATATTTTTCATCATTTTTCTCCTTCTTGTCATGGCTACTCCCCCTATTAAATTTGAGGAATCATCTAAATTTTCTATTTATCTTTTCTTTAACATCTTCCTCATTATCACTATCTTTTTTCTTCGATTCACTCTTAATTTTCTTATAGGAATATTTGTGAGAAGTTTTTAAAGTGATGCATTTCTTTTTAGAGGAGGCCTTAAAGTGTAGTTTATGAGTTTCTAGAGAACCTATGAGTTCCTCTATTTTCATGTTGTCTATGTCTCTACACTCCTCTAAGGCTACTACCTTGGTGCTAAATCTATTAGGGAGGGACCTAAGTATTTTTCTACATATACATCCTTCCGGAACCCGTTCCCCCAAGGCAAACATGGAGTTAAAAATATCAGACAGTTGTGTATAAAACTCCATAAAAGTTTCAGACTCTTCCATTTTAATATTTTCAAATTTGGTGAATAAGAGCTGAAGCTTCGAGCGTCTTACTGTGCTAGTTCCCTCGTGGGTAATCTCAAGTATGTCCCACACTTCTTTTGCGGTTGCGCATGTAAGAATGCGCTGAAATTCATCCGGGGAAACTGCATAGCAAATTGCATTGAGAGCTTTGGCATTTGCCATGTATTGAGCTCTCTCATTGTTATTCCATTTTTCATCATCTTTGATAACAACAATGTACTTCCCATCAACCTCCACTTGTTCGCTGGGCAAGGCATATCCATGTTGCGTGTTTAGCCACATGGGATGGTCCATGGATTGTAAGAAAATCCTCATCCTAACCTTCCAATAGGTGTAGTTGGACCCGTCAAAGAATGGTGGATGGTTGGTATACTCCTATCTCAGTTAAACATTATGCTGATGCTTCGGTACCGGATCTTACTCTAGATGGTTAAGTCCTTGAAGAGCAACCTGCTCTGATACCAATTGAAATTATACCTTTTGGATTAAAGGCGTATTAGTGCGAAAGCTTAGAGAGCAACTAATATTATGGCTAAGAACTAGAGGGGGGGTGATTAGGACCTTTTAAAATCTTTTCGCCTATTTAAAGTTTTATCAATTTAAACTAAGTAAGCTATTAACACTTCGGCTTCCAAGCCTAAGTGGGTCCAATCACAAAGTTAGCATATAATTAGCAATTAAACAATCTAGCCTAAGCATGCATAGATAATCAAATGATTTAACTAATCAAGCTCCTAATCTATGCAACTTATGTAGACTTATGAGAATGGATCAATGAGCTCAAGTCTACATTACTAAGTGAAAGTACATCTTGTGTGTGGATGTGCATATCTATTGTCTACCATACATTTTTACCAAGCATTCATAATTAAATAATTAAACATACAATACTAAGATAACATTGTGCTCAAAGCAATCACAAACACAAGCATGTATAGTGATTCAACTTTGGGTCTACTCCACTCCCGGTTCAAGTACTCAACCCCATTGAGTACACCGGATTCATTATCGAAGGTTTTAAATGAGGTTCACCTCTCAACATTTACACGTAGGTTTTACCGGTTCACCTTTCAATCATAACGAAGTTTTGGACAAGGGCTAACTCTCAACCCAAACGGAGTTTTAGACATAGGCTAGCTCTCAACCCGACGCATGCTCACTCTAGTGTCGGAGGCTCCCCCTTGGAGACTAGTTTAGGCCCGACAAACGTGTCATGGAACGACAAACATCCCTGGATGTTTAGGCCCGACAAATGTGCCAAAGATCGGCAAACGACCCTAGATCAAGTTTGACAAACAAACTTTACACTCAACTCCCACAAGGAATTGTTGTTTTATGCCCGTTTTGAATCTGTTGCACATTCTTTTATAAATGGGTTTGGCTCGGTTTTTGAGGATGTAGAGGGATTTTGAGAGGATTGAAGCCACCATTGTTGAAATCCATTTGAGGCTCATTCCTAACATTTGCAAGGCATCTTCCTTATGATTTAACACAAGAATGGAGCATTCCAAGCACATGAAAAAGATGACCTTCACACTCTCTTGATCTCAAGAGTTTGGATCTTTCTTGATAGTCAAATCCTTATCCAAAGCTCTAAGATGGGATCTTTGTAGGTGAGCAACTCTAGGCAACCCATTCCCATTAGTTGTAGAGTTCTCAAACCTACCCTCCTATCACCTTTGACATCTCAAAGGCATCAATTGCAAGGTGATTGATCAAGTGGAATTGAGGCATTGAGCACACCGGCATTCACTATCCCGCCTAAAGTCCTTCAGAGTGAGCCCGGAGCCTCTTCAGCACCCATGCCATGTTTAAATGTAAAATCAATTCAATGTTAGGCCTTGAAGTAAAAATCAGTTAGATAAAGTGTTAGATAGCCCACACCTTATGGAACAGTGAGAATGAGATGCTGACCATCGGTTTGTGTGCGGGCCACCATGCAATTTATCTTCCATCAAATTCATTAATATGTACCTCACTGGGCTTAGCCATTTTGGAAGCAATTTTACATTGTTCTAATTAATTAGTCCATATGACTATTTATCTAGCCAATATTTTGAATATGTAGACATCCCATCCAGAACTAAAGCAAACCACTATTAGAACTTCGAGTAAATTTCAATGAAGTTGTCTTTTATACAACTCGAAAAGCATATTACGAAGAGGTCAAATAGAATGGGTCCCAGCATCTCCCGCATACAACCAACATACTCAATTTACGAATCAGGAACGTAACAAATTAGATATTGATTGATCATCTAAGCTCTTTGGAAACCCCGATTGCTCCTTACTTCGATAAAATCATCTCTATGTTACTTAAAAAGTATTGAAAATCTAAACGGGTCAAATAAAAAAGGTTTGTTGCATCTCCCGTAAGCAACCAATGGATCCTATTAGCAGATCCCAAGTTTAGCGAATCAAATCTTAACCAATTATTTGGACATGCGAAAGCACCACACACTTATTGGATATGAGACAACATGCATAGGAAAACAAAATAAACCGTAGGTCAACATGTCCCATCAAGACAAAGGAGTGCACCTTTGAGATCCAGAGAAGGAGCATAGAGATAGGATGAGCGAAAATTTCAAGGTCTCTGAAGTGTAAAAAATAATCAACAACACCAACAAGCCCAATCTAAGGGGAGCAAAGCTATCAGTAGAAAAATCTACAGGAGTTCAGAGTAAAGTTGGAATAGAGATATCTGACCATCCTTGTTATCGCAAAGATTTGGACACCGGATCTAGATGGCTACGATCAACCATGTACCCTTCAACCCGAATGTGGGAGACTCTCTGGTTCGTTGAACCTACAAAAGGAAGATGAATAGGTAGGGGAGATGAGCTGTTGTGAGGCGAGGGGACTCTCTGATGCATATGTTAGATTCAGGAACAAGGAGAATTAGGGTTTGAGGGCTAATATGTTCTGTACCTTTGAGATGAGGACCTATGCCCTATTTATAGGACTTGGAGGTGGTTTGGAGAGTTAGATCCTTTTAGGATATGTCGGTGGAGTTCCAATTTAGTTGGATTCTCTCCCAATTTTGTCCGAGATGTCTTTTCCGGAATAGAAATAGATCTCAAAATATTCAGATCTGTGTAGATATACTCGGACTGACATCATGAGGCATTCATCTGACCGTAGTCGGGGAGCTCGGTACCTGAGCTCATTCAGTTAGGTTTTGATAAGGCCATAAGTGATAAGTGCCTAATATTGTATAATTAATCCTATATATTTAGAGTATTATCATTGTTTTCCTGGTTAATTATCCCTCACTAGGCGAATTTTCAATGTTCAGGTGATCAGAAGAGGTTGGACAAGATCCGAGCCAATCAGGGCGTTTAAAGACAAAAAAGAGAGCAAGATCAAGCATGGGTGTAGCCCTAAAGGAAATAAGGACATAAAGATCGAAGGCTAGATATGCTGTGATGATTGTGACCAAGGCATTTACGCAAGATTAGACGGTCATGCATGGACATTCAAGATTAGATGTCCACAATGTGGGGCCAACCGTTGACCAACATCAATTGAAGGACGGTGTCAATCTCACCATCAATGGCTATGTCTAGCTGTGAAGCCTTTCCACCATCCGAGAACCAACTGATGGAGATTCTATCCCCACCGTTCATCCGAGCCATATGTCAATTGCTAAGACAGTTGGAGATCCTAACTCTCAACCATCCATCACACCGTCCACCAGTCCCATTTAGTTCAAGGTGGTTGGGCCCCTCAAGATCCACCGTCCAATTCCAGATGGCCCACATGCGCTGACCTTCAAGTGGACCATCCAACTCGCGTCCCCTTCATCTTTAATCACCATCCATCCTTCTTAGCCTGCGAAAATCAAGGAACAGATCAGCAATCACAGCAGCTCAACGCCCAAGCTCTAGCATACAAATCTCTCTCCGCCGTTGATCCATCCAGCCATCATGTGAACCCCACACTTCAGTCAGCAGTCCAGCACACATGAACAACAGTCTAACGTCCCTGATGCATCATCATCTCCAGACCATCCATCTTCATCAAAAGGTGGACTCATCACCGTCCAGCAAAGTTGGACGTCTTCCAGCTAGATCTGCCCATCCAGCCTTATGCACGTGCCACCAACTCAGCAATCGTGGAGGAGATCTCCACCATTCAAACGTGCAGCCCATCATCCAGGGACGTCCAGCAGATCCTCAGTCGTCCATCAGCCCAGTAACTGTGATGGACCCCACTCTCCACATGTGCAGCAATAGTGTTACAATTGCAGCTCGTCCAACGCTGTGGACTCCACCTTCACACGTGCATCAACACCTAGCAGAGGCAGCAACCGTTCATCCGCTCCAGCTTCAACGTCCAGTAGGTGGACCACTCCATCTGCCTCTCACACATGCAAAAACATGCACAACGTTCAGTTGCTTCACATCTAACTGTCATCAAGTCCACACGTGCAGGACCCCATGTCCAAGGACCAGACCATCATGCAGCGGTTGAGCTTCATCCATCGTCCAGCAATGGATGTTCCCAGCATCTCTACCGTCCAGAGCACTCCAGCATCCACACCGTCCATCTGGACCACCTTCATTGTGCAGCAAACTCCAGCAGCCCACGAGCAGTCAGCTCCTCAACAACCCATCTCCACCATCCGTTTCACCATTCATCTGCACCATCTAAGCAACATCCAATAGATGGAAGGTGAGCAGCATCAATTCCAGTGGACCTTCATCACAGCTGCCACATCTCCAACGTTCACCAGCAATGGACGATTCAGATTATCCAAATTCTCCAAATGGACCTAGTCAACTCCAACTCATGTGGACCCAGTTAACTCACCTTGCCATCTTCCATACTTGGGCCAAGAAAATGCTCTCTCCATCCTCTTCCATCCATGAGCTCCAAACCTAGACAAAACTTTACTTTAGGTTTGGAGTGACACATAAGCTTGGAGTACTTTTCTTGGCACATGTCATCCCTAGCCTAACTCCAAGCCCAAACCTAGAGGAGATTTGCTTGGAGTGCCACCAAAGCTTGGAGTGCCACATAAGCTTCTCAAGAGGCTATAAAAGGAGCACTCCTCTCACCCATTTGAATGATCCCACAATCCAAAATCCTCTCTTCTTTAGTTTTTTTTCTTTTTCTTTTCTTTTTTAGAGTAGAGTACTGTAGAATTTTCTTTGTAGAGAATTTAGTCTTCCATTGTAGCAAGATTGGCTAAACCTCTAGCTAAGGCTAGGGGTGAAGCCTTTGAAGAAATTTACAAGCTTTTGTTCTTTCGGTTCAACAGTTGTGCTTAAATATTGGAGTTCTCTTTGGTTGATTGGTTTGGTTATCCACCTCGACAGATGCTATTGTTGTGCAAGCCCCTTAATCCATCGTCGACTTTGGGCATGTTGGTGTTCGCTTCTCCAAGTGTAGGGTTACGATGTAGTAATAATCTCGGTAAGATCGAGGTCAATCCACAGGGACTTGTGTAGGAATTCACAAAACACTTCCAATGGTTTCTAATTAAGAACTAATTAAATAGGATTTTAAAATTGGGTGTAGATAGATATTTTAAACTAAATTGAATGTAATCAATAATAAAAAGCACTGGGGGTTCAAGGATCCACTTGTAGCAATCCTTGATGCTTAATTCGTTGTGGTTTCTCACTTTCTCAATTAGAATCAAAATTAAATCCTATCTAGCCGGATGATAGAGCAGTTAAAACAAACAATCTGCCATATGTGTGATTCAAATATATAATTCCCTCAATTCAAGTTAGGACTTGAGTATACTCAATTGCATGGGTCAATTCTAGTTCCAAAAGATTAAGATCACAATCATAATCATCATTAAACTCTGTCACAAAGCACAACTAGATCATGATTTGATTTGATTCAAATCACATAAACAACCACACATAAGCAGAAATTCCAGAAAAGTAGAACTTTTGGTATGAAGTTCCCACATGAGGATCAAATGTCTAGAGCGTATTGAATCCGATTCCTCGGAGCGTACAGGTCTAGAATCATTCAAAACAAGAAAAACTGTTTAGAACTTTATTCAAACTTCAAACCATTGTTCTTCACTATTAATCCAACTTGAAACCAAAACAAATGAATTGAAACATCTTAGATTCACTACAAGCTTCACCTCTTAGCCCTAGCTAAGAGGTTTAGCCGTTCATGATCCAAGGAAACATGAAAGCAACTAAGAAAAACATAAAAACTAGAAGAACAAACTAGGAAGAGTTGTAGAACTCCGAATTTGACTTCCGCCGCCTCCCACCGTGGTAAATCTCTTCTAGGATTCCCTAGGAATAAGTTAGAAGAGTTCTTTTATAGCTTTGGGGCTCTAGGTGCAAAGAAACTTTGAAAAATCCCAGTAAAAACTGCGCTTTATGCAGAGATTTTCGGAGCTCTAAATGTTCCTAAGTGTTGACCGGCAGGCCGGACCCCCTGTCTGGCCAGTCGGACAAAGTGCCTGTAAATGCAATTCTCACTGGAATCTTTTTTACACAGTTCAACCGGTCGGCCGGCCGGCCGGCTGGCCGATGGAATTGCTTCAAACTGCTGAATTCGCTGGATGTTGAAATGCATAGACCAACCCTTCAGCCGGCCAGTCAATTTGTCTGGCCGGTCGGTCAAGGGGTCTGCCCTCCTAAAATGTGTCTAGTGAATTTCTTATTTCTGGAGGGTTTGGCCGGCCGATGGACATGAAATTGGCTGAATTCTCAGCTTCTCCTCGTTCATCTTCAATATACTTTTGCTCCACCTTTGGCCCTTCAATCCTTTGATCTTCAAGGTGTGTAAACAGCATTTCTAAGCCCTTAATTGTTGAATTCTCTCTCTCAGTCCTACAACCACAAAACCATGCATTAGTTGGGTCTTTAATCACTTATTTCAAGCATAGTGTGGACGCTCGCCGTTCCGCGCTCCCAAACATTCTCCCTTCCCTTCCGGAAAAGAAGAGGGGTGCGTGTGCGGGAATCGCCGTTTGTGCCACCGGCTTGCCTCGTTCTCAAGGGCTTTGTTCGGTTGTCGTGTTAAGCTGGATGTGTTTAGATAAGTTTGTATAAGACCAGAGTCGTCAATAGCCAGTTACTTCGAATCTACAGTCGGCTAAACCCTGTAGAAACGTTAGAGAAGGGGATTCGAAGATTCCTTCCTTTTAAAATGACTCCTTTTGATCTGCGGCCAGAGATTCGAGGTAAGGGATCATGGTTACAGGGTGGGAAGAGGTTAGGCACCCCACACACTGCCCGTACCGAAGTACGGTCTCTACTTCACAGAATCGAACTAAAACTTGAAAGTCTGTTTCAATCCTCGTACATTCTCATGGATGACATGATGCATGAATGCAGGTCCGAACAGTAAGAGTTTCTGATGGGCAGGTTTCCATTAACAGGCAAGCCCAGAGCATACGCTCGAACTGACAGGTGCTTTATGCGGGATGCATGTTGTGTGCTTGAATAATCAAAGTGTTGACAGTGGCATGATAAACAGGGGGTTGGAAGAAAAGTAAATGTTGCACTTATGCTAGATGCGAATGAGATGATGCTGGTAAAAGAGTAGCTGGATGGACGGAGGTGTCGCAAGGGTTTGCTTCGAGTGGGTATATCAAGACTTGGATGGCTTGGGAGACTTAGACCAGGGTCAGGCTGGGCTGGACTAGGGCTAGGCTCTTCTCACTCGGGCTCTCCTTGGTGAAAAAATGGGCTAAAAGGTTGGAGAAGGGCTCGGACGAACGGATCGCACTCGGGCTTGAGGGCTTGCTGAATGAGAAGGGGAGGGGGGTATTTATAGCAGCGGGGAGTGGCAGATCCTGTAAATAAGTTTGGGTGGCACCTAGGGGGCCGCCCGTACGGTCATTTTGCTTCGGGTTCGGAGTGTACGACCTCCAAACCTGAAGCAGAATTTTTTTAGGTTTGGGATTTAGACTTACTCCGAGGCTGCGGTTTGGAACTCGGTGAGTTGACTGGGTTTGGAAGATGGGTTGACACAGTGAGTTGACTCGATGGGTTGACTCAGCGGGTTGACTCGGTGATTTGACTCAGCGAGTTGACTCACCGAGTTTGACTTTTTTTTAAAAGATTTTTTGACTGGTTTTTCTTATGGGGGGTTTTTTAGGCTGATGTTTAGGGGTGAGTTGACTGGGTTCGGGCTTGAGCTGGGCTATGGATTGGGGCTTACAAGGGTGAGTTTGGCTGAGTTTGGACATGGGATTTGGGGGTACGATCCTCCATTCATTCAGCTATCTCTAACAACATTGTAGCCTGGGTGTCTACAGATGCCCCTCTTTGGCAGAGGTTGTGTGCAACCGAATGCCAAAGCGAGTGGACACCCCACTTCTGACCCGGTCATTCATAGATCATGGTTCAAAATCTTTGCTTGCCTTTGCATCTGCGTCAATTGATTGTCTGGAAATTGATCACTCGCACATACCGCGGGAGTTTGGAGAAAACGTAGCGATTGTCCCTACATGCGTTGCAACCTATGTACCCAATCGCAACCCTCCTATTCCCGATCGGTACTAACATTGGAAAGGTACAGCAAAGCCTCTACGACGTAGTCTTACGAAGTTATTGACCCGGAGATTGATTGTGTGATGTTTTCCAGGATCACTCCAGGAGTACTTGTTTCGCTTAACTGTCAAAGTGGTTAGCTGCCCTGCGTCATGTAGTCTTACGGGAGTCCACTACGCCGACTTGGAATCAGTCAAGGTACTTCAGGCATCCACGCCTAGGTATGTGCGGGTGTAGACACCCCACCTACGGCTACACTGCTGGTAGAGATAGCTGGATGAATGGAGGACCATACCCCCAAATCCCAAGTCCAAACTCAGCCAAACTCACCCTTGTAAGCCCCAATCCATAGCCCAACTCAAGCCTGAACCCAGTCAACTCGCCCCTAAGCATCAGCCTGAACCCAGTCAACTCGCCCCTAAGCATCAGCCTGAAGAACCCCCCATAAGAAAAACCAGTCAAAAAATCCAAAAAAAAAGTCAAACTTACTGAGTCAACCCGCTGAGTTAACCCATTGAGTCAACCCGCTGAGTCAACCCGTCGAGTTAAAACACCGAGTCAACCTGCCGAGTCAAATCACCGAGTCGACCCGCTGAGTCAACTCACCGAGTCAACCCACTGAGTCAAAACAGCAGCCCCGAGACATGTCCGTACCACGCGCTGGAAATCGAGGAGCGTCTGTACGGGCGGCCGCTCGAACCTATTTACGAGAACTGCCACTGCCCTCTGCTATAAATTCACCTCTCCCCTCCTCATTTCAACATCCAATCCATCCAGTCCAGCGACCCGTCCGTCTGAGTCCTTCTCCACCCTTTTAGCCCATCTTCCCACCAAGGAGAGCCCGAGTGAGGAGAGTCTAGCCCTGGTCCAGTCTAGTATGACCACTGGTCCAAGTCTCCCAAGCCATCCAAGTCTTGATCCAGCCACTTGAAGCCAATCCTTGCGACACCTCCGTCCATCTAGCTGTTCCTTACTAGCATCATTTCATTCGCATCTAGCATAAGTGTAACATTTACTTTTCTTCCAACCCCCCTGCTTCACTGCAAGCACTTTGATTATTCAAACACACAGCATGCATCTCGCATAAAACACCTGTCAGTTCGAGCATATGCTCTGGGCTTGCCTGTTAGTGGAACCTGCCCATCAGAAACTCTTACTGTTCGGACCTACATTCATGTACATATCACTGCAAGCACTTTGATTATTCAAACACACAGCATGCATCTCGCATAAAGCACCTGTCAGTTCGAGCGTATGCTCTGGGCTTGCCTGTTAGTGGAACCTGCCCATCAGAAACTCTTATTGTTCAGACCTGCATTCATGCATCATATCATCTATGAGAATGTACGAGGATTAAAACAGACTTTCAAGTGTTAGTTCGATTCTGTGAAGTAGAGACCGTACTTCGGTACAAGTAGTGTGTGGGGTGCTTAACCTCTTCCCACCCTGTAACTGTGATCCCTTACCTCGAATCTCTGGTCGCAAATCAATAGGAGTCATTTTAGAGGAAGGAATCTTCGGATCCCCTTCTCTAACGTTTCTACGGGGTCTAGCCGACTGTAGATTCGAAGTAACTGGCTAGTGGCGATTTTGGTCTTATATAAACTCATTTAAACATATCCAGCTTAAACACGACTACCAAACAAAGCCCTCGAGAACGAGGTAGGCCAGTGGCACAAACGGCGATTCGCACTCACGCATCCTCTTCTTCTTTTCCTGAAAGAAAAGGGAAGAACGTCGTGTGGGAGCGCGGAACGGCGAGAGGTCCACAGAATGACGACTCCGCTGGGGATGTGCTAGTCCCACTAGTCGTGATCCGACTTGAAAAACAGAATCCTTCCCATACTTGAAAGTCATTAGTCCTTATACAATCTCATCTGCATAGCATTTTATCCAAAAAAAAAATAAAAATAGAAGACCCTAAAACCCAAAAAGAGTAGAGTATAGTTCCTCACCATTGCGCCTCCTCGGGCTCAACGTGTTCGGAAACAACCTCCCTTCCACAGCATAATCCGCACTCGGGCACAGCAAGCCATGTCTGACCACGAAGAAGAAACTCATCTCTTCCCTGCTCTTGAGATGACCGAAGCGCAACCTCAAGCGCAACAGCCCATTGATAATACGCCAATCATACAAGAATTGGCACAAGGAATGAGAGCAATGCAAGAAATGCTCTTGCAATTCATGCAAGCACAAGCCACCGCAGCAGCCAACAATCAGGTTGGCCCGGTTCAGCAATCTCAGCAGCCATGCCAGGTCCCTTCGGCCTCCAGTTCAAATCAAGCTCAACCATCGGAGTCTGCCCAAGACTACCGACAGCAGCCGTCTCAGCCCTTCGCTATGGGGCATCCTCCTCAATACCTTCTCGCGACAACAGGGCCATCTCAAAGCACTCCCGTCGCAGGGACTTCCAGTCAGCTTCCAGTCAATCTTGCAAACAACAGTCTCAGTAGATCTCAGCATGTCCCCACCGATGGGACCCCTTTTCAATTTCAGCACATCCTCGCCGATGGGATTTCAATTCAATTTCCAGCAACAGGGACAGCACTGGCGAATGCCCACAATGGGGGTCAGTGTCAAGCCCACATCAATCAGCGGACAGTGGCGAATACCCAACAAGGGGGTCACTTCCCAGCATCTCAGCCTCCTGTAAATAGGAGCACTTTTCAATTCCAGCACATCCCCGCCGATGGGATCCCAGTTAATTTTCAGCAATCTTCAATTCAGCAAACTCCAGTTAATTCAATCTTCATCAGCAACTCAGTATTCAATTCAGCAATCTCCAGTTAGTTTCCTGCAAGTTCCAGTTCAACCTTCAGTACAGTCTCCAGTTTAGCTACAATCCTTTTAAGCACAAGTTCATCAGAATCCAGTTCAGTCATCAAATCAATTTCAGCAACCCGCGGTTGCTTTTCAGCAAGCCCATAGGGTTGAAGACATCGACCACTATGCCGAAGAAGAACATGCCTTACTCCAAGAGGCACCAGTCGCTCGAACAGATCACTCAGGACTGGACGAGTTGCGGGAGCAGTTCCAGATCTTGCAAAATCAGCTTCAGCGGCAACAAGGAATAGATCTACCTTCGACCAAGTTCAGAGACTTGTGTCCTTTCCCAGATGCTCAAGTACCTCAAAACTTTGATGTACCAAAATTCAAAAGATACGATGGCAGCGGTTGTCCCACAGCACATCTCAAGGCCTTCTGTGGAGAGCTGAGTGCAATCTCAAGAAATGAAGGGGCCCTCATTCGTTTGTTCCAAAAATCTCTGAAGGGCGATGCCCTAGATTGCTACACCTCATTGGATTGCCACTGCATTAAGACGTGGGAACAGCTTTCCCAGGCTTTCATCGACAGATTCGCATACAATCTCAACATGGCACCCAGAAGAGCCGACCTCGCGGCTCTCAAGCAAATGAGTGATGAAACACTATCAGCTTATGTGGGACGTTAGCGAGCTATGGCAGCCAGAATGCGGACACCTATCGACGACGAAGAACAAATCTCTATGATTGTTCATTCAACATATCCGGGCATATCTGGATATCTCATCTTGCATTCATACGCGAATTTCTCACAGTTGATCCGTGTTGGAGAGCAAGTCGAAGCAGGAATCCACGTCGGGACAATCTCCCCATGGCCTCATCAAGCCACTCCAGTCAAAAGGAACAGAGTGGAGGGAAGACCCATCTGATATGGGAACGAAAACCGCATCGGTTCTCCTCCCCGCTCGACAGAGGTAAACAACATCAGCACCACTGCTCAGAGTAATCAATACGCTCCCCCACAGGGACATCAACAACATCAGCAAAATCAGGTTAAGCACCAACCTCAGAGGTATCAACCACGACCAAATCCACAACCACAGCCACAACAACCTCGACAGTAGCAGCAGTTCAGAGGAAACGGTCAATACCCATACCAGAATAGGCAGAATTATAGGGAGCTCAGGAAGTTCACTCCACTCACTCAGCCACTTAGTCAAGTCATGACTATGCTGGTACAAAAGCAGTTGCTCACTCTAATGGCACCCAGGCCTCCTTATCCTCTGCCTCCGAACTACCGAGAAAATGAGTATTGCGCATACCATCAAGGACGTGGCCATACTACTGATCGATGCTTTACTTTGAAGAATGCCGTACAAGATCTGATTGATGACCGCAAGATCGTCATCTCGGTCCCCGGGACTCCTGCAGCAGCTTCCACCAACATTCTTCAGAATCCTTTGCCTCAACATCCGATGGATCCTAGTTCATCTGATGGCCCCACTGTCAACAACATAGAAGAAGGAGAGCGCCTTGATCGCTTCTTCTCCCCTATCCAGTCTATTCATGCCTACACTTATGGGCCAACAAATCCTCCTCCGATCATGCAAGGGGTAAGTCCCTTTCTTCCTTCAGCCTCTGAGCCAGTAGTAATTGAAGGACCACTTCCATATGATGTGCCAGTTGTTCAAGGGGCATCTTACAGCCCTTCACGTTGGGAGCCAGTCATTCTGGAAGGAGCACAATCATACATGGAGCCCACATATGAACCTGTCATCTTGCAAGGGGCAATTTCAGCACAAGAACAATCCAATCCGCAATGGAGGGATTATACTCATCAGCAGCAAGAGCCCATTGTCTTGGAAGGAGCTCCTCCAGTTGAGCCAGTCATATTGCAAGGGGTAAACCCCGGAGGCGTGTCAATCACACTACGGCAGCTGGGACGAACAGAGAAACCCCCTGCCATATCAAGAGGACCAGTATTCATTCCATAGGAGCCTCCTGCTCCAGGAACGGTCAAGCCAGGACCACAACCTTATGTGATATATGAAGACAAGCCTCGATATTACCCCTTCAGCACAGGCAACAATGTAGTTCTCAAGGCAAAAGCTCCGTATGAGGAAGATCTGGTACCCACACTAGCACTGTCGCAAGAACCGGTGGCCCTAGAGGGCGAAGGTGAGGAAAATTATAAAGAGGTCCCATGGCCCTATCTAGAATGTGCGGAAGTGGGAAACATGAATCCCAATGGACGTTGCATCCGAAGAGATAATCAGAGCAGAGGAGATCCCAAAGGCGCTCTCTCAGGCCTCGGCAATAAAAATGAAGCCGCATACGATGTGGCGACTCAGCTCAAGACAATCCCTGCTCAAATCTCAGTATGGGAGCTACTCTGCACGTCTCGCATACACTGAGAAATGTTTGCCAAGACCTTGAGCGATGCTCACGTCTCCTCCGATACGGCACCAGAGATGATAGCATTGATGATTGGACAACTCCTGGCTCCGCGCGCCATCACCTTCACCGATAGTGAGTTGCCACTGGAAGGACGTGATCATGGGCGATCCCTCAGCATAGCCTTACGATACAAAGACCTCAGTGTCCTGCTGGTCCTTATCGATAATGGCTCAAGCTTAAACGTCTGCCCGCTCAAGACTGCGGAACGTCTGGGAATCAGTCCTTCTTCATTCCGACCCAGCACCATATGCGTCAGAGCATTCGACAACAGCCGCCGATCAGTGGAAGGGGAGGTCGATATAGAAGTACAGATAGGTCCGGAAGTCTCCACCATCACATTCCAAATTCTGGATATATCAGCCTCTTTCAACATGTTGCTCGGACGACCTTGGCTGCATAAGGTTGGAGCTGTGCCATCAACCCTACATCAATGAGTGAAATACATCTGTGGAAATCAAGTGATCTCTATCCACGCAGAGAAAGAACTTATCATTCCTTCCAATGCTGCTGCCACTGAACCAGACATCCCGGTCATCGATATCCAGCACTCTGAAGAAGACATCCCGTTTCACAGTTTCGAATTCGAGGCTGTGAACTCTATCGCCAATCCAGAACCGATAAGGGTGAACCGTGTCTTTTCACCGGCAGAACGTCTGAGCCTCAAATACCGAATTGTTATCGCCAAAAATTGGCTAACAGATGTTGGTCAGGGACCAACTTTGATTCTTCGTCGTCTGATCTCCACTCAAAGATGAATGGTGTAGATTGGGAACCTGCAATCACCAAGAAAGGTTAGGACCGCCGCCGGTTGGCCCGGCTTCCGACCCTCCGATGGCAAAGTCAGTACGGATACTGAAAGGAAAGATTGTTGAAGTTTTTCTGGTGGTCGATTCCATACCTGGAGAGAGTGCGGAGGTCTCTTTATAGATAATTATTGGAGAGATTTAATTGGATCTTGTTCGGATAATCATTATCTTATCCGGATCAGTGGGATAAGCTTTATCCTTATCTTATCCGGTTCAATGAGATAAGCTTTATCCTTATCTTATTTGGATCAGTGAGATAAGTTTTATCCTTATCTTATCAAGAGGGATAAACCAAGGCAGATGAGGCCAGGCCTCTTGCCAAGCTGAGGGACGTCCTTGCCAGAGACCAGAGACCAGGTTGAGATCAGAGACCAGAGACCAAGTTGAGTGCTCGCATGTTGAGACCAGAGACCAGGTTGAGTGCTTGCATTTTGAGACCAGAGACCAGAGACCAGGTCTGCTCATATGATGGGAGCTGCTCATATGTCGGGAGTGCTCATGACGGGAGTGGTCATATTCGGGAGTGGTCACATTCGAGAGTGCTCATATTCGGGAGTGCTCATGACAAGAGTGGTCATATTCGGGAGTGGTCACATTCGAGAGTGCTCATATTCGGGAGTGCTCATGACGGGAGTGGTCATATTCGGGAGTGGTCACATTCGGGAGTGCTCATGATGGGAGTGGTCATATTCGGGAGTGGTCACATTCGGGAGTGCTCATATTCGGGAGCTGTTCACATGTTGAGATGCGACCCCTTTCAACGACCACGAGCTGAGCTGCTCACATGTTCGGGATGCGACCCCTTTCAACGACCACGAGCCAAGCTGCTCACATGTTCGGGATGCGACCCCTTTCAACGACCACGAGCCGAGCTGCTCACATGTTCGGGATGCGACCCCTTTCAACGACCACGAGCCGAGCTGCTCACATGTTCGAGATGCGACCCCTTTCAACGACCATGAGCCGAGCTGCTCGTATCTCTGAAATGCGACCCCTTTCGTCAAGCACGAGCCGAGCTGCTCGCATTCGGGATGCGACTGCGATTTCTCTTGAGCATCATCTGCTCATAGCCAAATTTATCTGCAACACGAATGAAGAATCATTTCAAGTCCTGAAAGATACCGCTGATATATAACCAATGCAAATGGGGACTTGGATACAGGGCAATCTTCATGGACAAAGGAAGGAAGAAATTTCGGTGCTCACCCATCCAATTCGTCAAGCCAGGAGAACCTTGTAAAGATCCAGGAGGGAATCAACCGACTGCACTACACAAAGGCCTCCCGATGAGCCTAGCTTGGTCCACGTGGCCCCCCATTCGATGGGATCAGATTCTCGAACCGTCTAAGCCTCCAGAAGAAGAAGGAAATGATGAAGAAGAATAAAGTCAAATACAGCAGCTTCAGGACCAGGTTACTCTGATACCTGCTCCCAGCCAGGGGCACAACTTGCCCATTTCAGCATCAATCAACCAGGGGCACAACCTGCCCGCTTCAATTCCAGCCAGCCAGGGGCACAACTTGCCCATCTCAACATCAATCAGCAAGGGGCACGACTCGCCCATCCCTGCAGAATCAACATTATCAACCACCAGCCAGGGGCAGAAGCAGCCCATCCATTGGACTAAGAAAGGGAAATGGCCAGCCCTGGATTGGTTCGATGTCCAAGTTCCAAACTCATGTCTAGCCGTAGAACCAGACGAACTACAATGCGAGGTAAGTGACCCGGGAGGGATTGAGTATGACTCAGATCTCGAACCCGACCAGCAAGAAATCATGGTCATTGGGCCAGACTGTGATTCTTCGCCCGAATCATCAACCCCCACCTCTTCAGGGGAGGAAGTGTGGGGTCCTGAATGGTCATCCATTCCCCTAACTTTTGAATCAGCCAAAGAGCCATCTGAGGGCTTTGGCTTCCAAAAAAAAATGTCTGTTTAAGCAGCGATCGGAACTTTGGAACAAGCTGGGATCAATCATGGTCTGCAATGCCCGCTTGTTCAAAGTCCCGTGAATTTTAAAAATTCAAAAAAATAAAAAACTTTCAAAAGCCAAAAACATCTAGCATTTTCATTTCAGAAAAATCTCAAAAACCAAAAAACATTTCTTTTCCTGCATTCAATAGTGTGCCAAGTTCGTCTAAAGAGTCACATGAGTTTGAAGTCGAATCATATGATTTTGACATCGAATTAGACTTCGAGCTCATGGGTCTGGACGAAGCTCGGGATGAGGAAGATGATGATCCAGCACCCGAACTAGAGGATCTCCTCAAAAAGTTCGAATCCAAAGCCAATGTTGTAGCCGATGATTTCGAGATAGTAAATTTGGGGACACCTGAGATCCCTAAGGAAGTACGCATTGGAAAATCATTGCCACCAGAGATGAAGCAGAGAATGATGGAGTTCCTAGCTCCAAGATTGTCCAACTTCGTGTTCTTATATGAAGACATGCCGGGGCTCGATGAAGAGCTCGTCGTACACCATCTGCCAACCAAGGCAGATATGAAGCCAGTGAAGCAGAAACTTCGAAGAATGAAGCCAGAATGGGCTCTGAAAGTACGAGATGAAGTCATCAAACAGTACAATGCGGGGTTCTTGGTAGTCTCTAACTATCCTGAATGGCTCGCCAACATCGTACCAGTACCAAAGAAGGACGACAAGGTTCGAATGTGCATCGACTTCCGAGATCTCAACAAAGCCAGTCCAAAAGATGACTTCCCTTTGCCACATATCGACACTCTGGTCGACAACACTGCTGGATATAAGATCTTCTCATTCATGGACGGGTTCTCAGGTTACAATCAGGTCAAGATGGCAATCGAAGATCGTGAGAAGACATCGTTTATCACTCCCTGGGGAACCTTCTGTTACAGGGTAATGCCGTTCGGTCTGAGGAACGCGGGAGCAACATATCAGCGAGCAATGACAACACTATTCCATGACATGATGAACAAAGAGCTTGAAGTATATGTGGACGATATGATCATCAAATCTCGCACAATTGAAGGACACTTTGAAGATCTGAAGAAGTTATTCAACAGATTAGAAAAGTACAAGCTCCGCCTCAACCCTCAGAAATGTGTCTTCGGTACAATGGGGGGTAAGCTCCTCGGCTTTATGGTGAGCAAGGATGGCATCAGGGTCGACGAGACCAAAACCAGAGCAATCATCAAGATGCCCCCTCCTAGAACAGAAAAAGAAATTCGTGGATTCCTCAGCAGAATTCAATACATCAGTCGCTTCATCGCACAGCTCACAGCTATTTGTGAGCCCATTTTCAAGCTCCTTCGGAAGAACGTTCCAAAAGAATGGAATGAGGATTGCCAAGTCGCCGTCGATTGCATCAAGAAATATCTCATGAATCCTCCAGTCTTAGTGCCACCCACTCCTGAACGTCCACTATTGTTATATATCTCAGTAGCAGTAGAAGCCATTGGCTGTGTCCTCGGCCAGCACGACGAGACCGGGAAGAAGGAACAAGCAATATAATACTTGAGCCGAAAGTTCACCGACTACGAGACCAGGTATTCCCCAATCGAGAAGACTTGCCTCGCCCTAGTCTGGGCAACTCAGCGACTCCGTCAATACATGATTGCATTCCCTATTCTCCTCCTCTCTCACATGGATCCGCTCAAATACCTATTCAGGAAAACCGGCACTCACTGGAAGGATAGCTAAATGGCAGCTACTCCTGTCTGAATTTGACATCACCTATGTCACTCAGAAGGCAATCAAGGGGCAGGCCCTCGCCGATCATCTTGCCGCCCACTCACTCCTGGATTATCAATTGCTTAAGACATTCTTCCCTGATGAAGATCTCTTGCTTATCGAAGATGAAGAAAAAAAGAAAAAAGATGAGTGGACATTATTCTTCGACGGCGTAGCAAATTCTAAAGAGAGTGGTATTGGAGCAATCCTCTACTCTCCAGATGATGTCCCTATTCCTATCTCAAGGCGCAGAGCATTCGAATGCACCAACAACATGGCAGAGTACGAAGTATGCATCGCTGGCTTAAGGGAAGCCATAATCTTGGGCGTCAAGAAGCTACGAGTATTTGGAGACTCACTGCTTATCATCAATCAGACCAATGGCGAATGGAAAACCAAGGACGAGAAGTTGATACCATATCATGTGTATCTTGAAAATCTGATCGAAGAATTTGAAGAAGTCACCTTCTCATGCATGCCCAGAGCCAAGAACCAGTTTGCAGATGCTCTCGCCACACTTGCATCAATGCTCGAGATACCAAAAGGAGCTTCAGAATGGGAGCTCACAGTCGAAATTCAAGATGAACCTGCTTTTTGCCTGCAAATAGAAGAAGCCGAAGCTGTCCCTGACAAACCCTGGTATGCCGACATCAAGCAATATCTCGAAACCCAGGAGTATCCTGAGTCAGCAACAGTAATAGATCGCCGAACCATCTAGCGTTTGGCCGGCCAGTTCACCATCAATGGCGAAGTTCTTTACAAGTGATCCTATAATCACATCCTCCTTCGATGCGTCGATGAAACAGAAGCTGCAAAGATCATGAAAGAAATACATGAAGGAATCTGTGGCCCACACATGAACGGACACATGATGGCAAAGAAGATTCTACGACTCGGCTACTATTGGCTCACCATGGAGACAGACTGCTGCCAGCATGTCAGAAAATGCTTCAAGTGTCAGGAGCATGCGAATCAAATCCATGTCCCCTCATCAGAATTATACAACCTGACCACCCCCTGGCCCTTCTCCATGTGGGGACTCGACATCATCGGTAAGATTAGTCCCAAAGCATCAAACGGTCATGAGTACATACTTGTGGCAGTCGACTACTTCACCAAGTGGGTAGAGGCAGCTTCCTACACCACGATTGCAGCATCTCAGGTGATCAAATTCATGAAGAACAACATCATATGCCGGTATGGAATCCCTAATGTTATCATCACAGATAATGGGACCCCGTTTGTCAACAAGAAGATGGATGACTTTCTCAGCAAGTTCAAGATTCAACGTCATCGATCAAGCCCCTACCGTCCCCAGATGAATGGTGGGGTAGAAGCCGCAAACAAGACAATCGTCAGGATACTCGAGAAGATGGTCGTGACCTATCGAGATTGGTCAGATATGCTCCCATATGCACTTTGGGCTTATCGAACGTCTGTACGGTCTGCTACGGGCGTTACTCCTTTCGAGCTTACCTATGGAATGGAAGCAGTCCTGCCGGTCGAGGTGGAAATACCATCACTACGAGTGTTACTAGAAAGCGGAGTTGAAGAAGGAGAATGGCAACGGGCCAGATTTGATCAGTTACAGCTAGCAGTTGAAAAGCGCATGCATGCGCTAAGTCATTCCCAGTGTTATCAGAAAAGGATCGCTCGAGCTTACAACAAGAGAGTCCGAAAAAGAAGTTTCAAGGTAGGCGACATGGTCATGAAGAAGATTCTACCGTTACACCCTCGTGGGATGGGCCACTGATCATCAGAGAAGTACTTCCCGGAGGTGCCCTCAGACTCACCAGCATGAGAGGGGTGGATCTTCCTGAGCCAATCAACGCCGACAAGGTGACGATCTTTCACGGGTAAGTCATTTTGACCTTATCAAAAGACTTTAATAGAGCCAAAGTCAAAAGGTCGAAGCTAAAACCTCTGAGAAATCATTTTCGTCCACTAACAAGTGTTTCAAATAAGGGGATTCAAAAGGAAAAAAAAAAGAAAAAAAAGAATACAAAAGAAAAAAAAAAAGGGGGGGGGGGGGGGGGGGGGGGGGGGGGGGGGGGGGGGAGGGAGAAAAAGAAAAAGGGAAGCTAAAGCAAGGCACCCGAGAAAAATCAATCCAAGAAGAAACACAGTCATCCATCCATTCATCTCAGAAGGGTCTTTAGCTAAGACCAACAGCTCTATCATCGTAACCTAGGATAAGGGCTGAAAGACTGCTATCGGCCGGCAACGATGGATTTCCAACCTCTAGCCGCCACAGTTATCCAAAGATCCAGAAAAAAAAATGAGACAATGTGTGCCTAAACAAAGAGGGCGGAGCGAAAACCCAAAAGGGTGGTTCGAGTAAAAACAGTGGGCATATAGCGGACTTGGTGAAAACCCGAAAGGGCGCCGAGGGTAAAAACAGCATAGCTGCCAAGGGGCAGGCAAGATCAAACACCCGGGATGTGGTGAAAACCCGAAAGGGCGCCACGAGCAAAAATGAGGGAAAAGGCCGGCTATGGCGAAAACTCGAAAGAGCGCTGCAGGCAAAAATGGCTCAAATGGAAAAATAAAAAATAAAAGTGCAGGTACCAAGAAATCAGACAGTCCAGATTGAAGCAGTTACAGTTCAAGAACAAGAAGAAGTGCAGTCAGGAACAAAGAACTCTGCAAACTCTGACAATCTCAGGAAGCAATAGTTTCCTAGTACCTACAACTTTAGGGAACCAAAGGAGCACACAAGTTAAATCTCGAGACATCAGTCAAAGCATTGGTCGAGCCCCAGTTCTGATTCCTATATCCCGACACAAAATCCAGACACACGCTCACAAGACAACTCATGGCACAATAGATTTTCAAACAGTTTTCTCTTTTTTCATTAAATGCATCATATTTCTTTTACATATATCATGTCATCTTTTTCAAAAATACAAAAAAATGCATCATCATCAATCATATACTATGCAAAAAAGAATGTGCAGGTGGCCAATATAATCAATCTCTACCCTCCTCCTCGGCCACATCAGGTAAGTCGTCCGACTCATAATAAAGTAGCCTCGCTCTCAACCTGCTTACCTCCATACGCAGGTAATGCGCCTCATCGCGCTCAAGGGTACGGATCGCGGCCTCCTCATCAGACAACCTCTGATCAGGCAGACAACCTCCTCGACATCATCTCACAATGATACCGAAGTGCAGAGATCTCAGACAGCAAATGGCCATGAGTGGCCAAAAGGAAGCCAGGATCTATGAATGGGCGCTCCTCGAAGGGTTCATATGAACTAGATGAAGAGCCGGCATCTCCGAGGATATCCTGCTCATCCTCATCAGCAGTCAGTTGCCAGCAAGGGATACGTCGATACAGAGACTGCTCAGCGACCCAGTACTGATATGGGGCGGTCGCCATCGGGAAAGCCCGCAGTTCAAAACCAAGCAAATCGGCAGTCAAGTAACTCGCCCAAGATCCATCGACCCGAGTCCTAAAGTCAGAGGTTCTGGATGGAAGCACTCGACGCCCGATACCCATGAAAGAAAAAAGAGGAACATCCTGCTCGTACCTAAACTGCGGCAGGAATCGGATAGGATGGTAGGAAAAGTAAGATCGAAAGCTTACTAGAATCAGAGGAAAGCGGTGCGCATCACAAAGCACTGGAGGAAGTGAAAGCCAAGATGACTCCCAACGAACATTCCAGTCAGGAAGATCAGCGAACATCCTACAATATAAGGGCTCACTCATCCTGGCCGTATGAGGAAGAAATTCCATGATGTGCCTCATAAGGTCTGGGCGACGGGTGTCAAGAAATGGTACAGGAACAGTTAGCGAAAGACGCTCCCATAGCCAGACCTGATCACAAGAAGAAAAAACAGTTCAGCTAGAGCAAAGCAATTCCTAAAAAGCATGAAAGAAAATGTACAAAAAAGATACCTGAAGAAATGCACAGCAACCGTGAAGGACACGAGTACGGCCCAGGGCACAGTCAGTCAGCCCATTAAACAGCTCAGCTAAGACAAGAGAAATGATCCCCTGCCGTAGGATAGCTCGGCTCATCACCTCAAAAAGCAAAGGAGTCTGGGACCTGCGCCATCCCGAGAACAGTACCTCAGCTATCAAGCAGAACATCAGTGCGTTCCGAGCAATGATAGAATCGGCCACACTCCGAGGACCCGAAAAAAGATCATACAGTAAGTCCAAAGAGAACACTACAGCATCCTGGCGGGCAACTGCAGGCCGAACAAGATAGGGGATCCCGAACCAGTTCTGCGGTGTGGCAGCCTTCGGCGATGTCTTTGGCGAAAAATACTGAGTATAATCCCAAGGTAGGTCTGTCAAGCGTGCAAGCTCCTCCAAAGAGGGTCCCATCTCCATATCGTTGAACGCGAACAAGTTCAACGAAGGGACCCAGTCAATCAATGCAGCTCCAAGCATCCTCCAATCAATGTCAACTCTAGCCATATGGATCAGACTGTCAAAGCCATAGGACTTCAAATCCCGAATCTCATAAGCTGACAAACTATCAAGCCAAGCAAGCAGCAGTGGCGAGCAAGAAGGACGAGGAAGCAACTGACAAGTCCTCACTGGTACCCTCCTCCAGAATAAAAGGCCCAGAAATCAATGACAGCTCATTGAGGATCGGAAGATCAACGGGCAAAGGAGAAGGAAAAGCTGGAACCTCTGCAGACTTGACAGCCCCTGACCTGCCCTCAGTAAAGACTATGTTTGATATGGTCGCATCACTGTTTGAAACCGTCACAACCTTAGCCGCATGAGAAGACTCGCCCACCTCATGAACAGAGTGCGCAAAAGACCGGCGATCAGGAGAAGGACGACACCCTCCATCAAAAGGGCTACCAGCGAAGATCACACCACACATCGTGACATCCTGGCCAATCTGACCATCAAAAAATGCATCTGAACCATCAAGAAGGGTCCCGACTACCCCGATTAAAGAATCAACGGTCAGATCTGGACCTGTGGCCCTCTCCAACAGGAAATCATGAATCCAGTCATCATCCTGACCGATCAAAGGGATCATAGAGGCATCCACACTGTCCACCATCAGGGGGACATCATCAATGATCACATCAAGTCCACCTAAACAAGTATGCCACATATCTTGGCCCTCATCAAGAGCATCCAAACCGTCAAAGGTATCATCTGAACCATCCATCCCGTCCAGGCATGAGATCAGCCCCTCTATGTCCATCATGGTCCCATCACCTCCATCAATCACATCATCCATGTGGCCCACACTCAAGGGACACATAGC
The DNA here is from genome assembly GCA_003013855.2 of Liriodendron chinense. Lineage (NCBI taxonomy): Eukaryota > Viridiplantae > Streptophyta > Magnoliopsida > Magnoliales > Magnoliaceae > Liriodendron > Liriodendron chinense. Next base: position 2,010,059 of record ML058389.1, read on the forward strand.
CTCACCTATGTCCCATCTCCTCATCTCATCCATACCATCCAGTTCTCCCACAATCAAAGACCCATTCCAATCTAAAATTTCAGCATGGCTGCCATTAATGGGGCCATTCAAAGCTCCACCAACCACCATCCCTAACCCCTCATCAATGCCCCCATTCAATGCACCATCTCCACCAACCATTAAAGAAATCCCTCCATCATTAAAGCCTTCAACACTTTCTGAAGTGTGGGACCCACCATGGACAGCCCCCACAGCCCTTAAATCTCCACCATCCATTGCCCAAGAAAGGACAAACCAAGAAGAAGACAAAAGGAGAAGGAAAGAGGAGACAAAAAGAAGATTCATGGTTGAAATCAAACCTGGACGTACAAAGCAGGTAGGGACAAGGGCAGCAGACAACAGAGAATGTCCGAACCCGAGCCAGCCCAGGCCGCACAAGAGGCGAGCCTTGGGCGGCCCGCTCTGGGCTGCCCGTATGGACGCACTCCCCCTCTCTCCGCCGGATTGGCTCCATGGTTCTTGGTAGGTGAGGCTGACAGCCCACATCAGCAGATGGCACCCTGAGGGCCGCCCAAGGCTCCAATCCCTTCCAGATTTTGATTGAGATTGATCAAGATCATTTGGAAGGTACCCCACCGGTCCAATCACGAAGCACTGTGGCTAGAATGGGTCTGATCAAGTCAAAGAGAGGGAAAGATGATCAAGAGGGGGCCACAAGTAATCCGAGTAATTCAAAGACTAAATCATCATGATCTAAACCATGGAAGAACCTACATGAGCCATCAAATAGCAAGATCAAAGGCCCGATCATCAAGAGAAGGGCCAGAATCCAAGATCTGATCATCAAGTGGGCCCACAATGCCAAATCTAGCGATCTGAGTTGTTCAAGTCATCATCCACACCATAAGAAGCCTTCTTAGCCTCGCAAATCATCAAGAAGAGGTGCTCCAAAGTAAAGCCGATGTCTCAAGTGGGCCCACAGGGCCGAATCAAGCGATCTGAGCCATTCAAGTCATCATCCATGCAATTAAGAAGTCTCCAGTCAAAGCATCCAGACATCATCAAGGAATTTGAGACAAGTCAAAGATCGTATATTCATTCAGAAGATTTTTATACAGAAGAAGGTAAAAGCCAAAAGAAGAAGGTCATACATCAAGTAAGCTGAATACAAAAGCAAGCTACAGGTCACCAACATGGTCGTCATCGTCCCTCCTCTTGTCCCACTCTCGATGATGAAGATCCATTAAAGGAGCTGTCACCGAGCCTCCAGCATATCTGCGACGGCCCTCAGGAACATAGAGCGGAGGAAGCAGAGGCCCCTGGTCATACAGCAAGTACCACTTATCATAATCGCGATCCGGGATCGTGAAACGAAACTCGGGCTAGCCCACAAGAGCGTCGGCTATCTCATTAGCTGGGATCTGAGCAGCTGGAGGAGGTGCAGAACAAGGGACTCTGGCCACTCCGGTAATCTGTCGAAGCAGCCTCTCACCCAGATACCACTGAAAGGATTCAGCGTCAGAAAGCATGATCCGGAGGCATGAAGCATCATAGGTCTCCACACGCTGAGGGGTGTAGTAGAGTGGAAAGTTGGCGTATGGCATCCAAGCAAGCTACAACAAGGGAGATCATCACGATCAATTACAGTACAGCACGAGAGATAAGGAAAGCAAGATACTTACATCTTCAACGGTCAATCCGTCTATGTCAGCACGCCAGTTGTCCCTAGAGACTCGAGAGTTCCGCTGACGGTTTTGTTGATGCCAGTACATGTGGCGATACAAAGATGGCTCAATGTCGTCCCGCATCCTCGGCGCGAGATGGGAAAAATGGTCATAAAAGCAAGTCTGGGCAAGGGCACACCTAACAATTAGAAAGAGGAAGAGGGTAAATGTCTCCAAGAAAGGAGAAAGAAGAAGTACCTCAACGACAGGCCAGAAACCTGTGTAGGACCGATTATTTCGACTGGTTTTATCCAGACCCTAGAAAATATGAGTCAGGATAGCCCCGTTCCAATTGTAGGGGTGGTGAAGATCCTCAACCAAGCGAAGAAATTTAGGATCGACCCTCTCATTTGCGTGGCAGAGAAGGAAATACCCAAAGGCATAAGTAATCATGGCCCGTGCTTTATGGAGGGCCTCTAGCTCGGTAGTGGGGGTGACGGAGGCAAAAGTGTTGTAGAACCATCGCATCTTTACTTGCTGGCCTTGGAATTCATCTTCGGGCGGGACATCACCAACAAGCCGTAGCCAGTTAGTGGAAGTGATGGGAGCAAGAGAGCTGACTTGAGGAACAACTGCCCCATGAAATGGAAAGCCAATTTGCATATAAATATCCAGGGGAGTTATTCCCCATTCGCCACAAGGGAGTTGAAAGGTGTGGGTCTCATCCCGCCACCTTTCGCAAAGAGCCGCGAGCATCATGCGGTTGGCACTGTTGTTATGAAAGCGTAAGGTAAGGAGGCCAGCAAAAGGAGTGTCAGCCAATACTCGTTCAAGCAAAGGCTGTGGATGTTGCACCCAGTTGTCCTAATGGTCTCTGGTACTTCGACCCTTGATGGCGGGAAGAGGTTGATGCTCTTGAGCTAAAGAACACATATGGGCCCCTCGGCAGATGATGAAGGCAGGATCATTCTCATCAATCACTCGACGTCCTCTTGTACCGTCCGCCATAGAATCCTACAAGCTTGGCAAGGTAAGTCCCTATCCCTTACCCATTAAAATCCAAATTATCATCCAGGAAACCCATGGGATTGGACTCACATTCAAATGCAAAATCCAAAGTCCAAATCCATGTGTTACCTAGGGTATGTGTTGGGCCCATTAAAGAAAGCAAGGCCCACCTTAAAGAAAGTTGCATGCCATGCCTTAGGCAAAGAAAGTCCATCATCCAAGGACATACTTTGGACAACAAATGCACTCAAGTGTCATGAGATCAACATAGGATAAGAATCCTACTTCACATGAGAAATCCCTCTTCAAAGTCCATATGTGGCCAAGGATTGATCCACTTTTTATGCCAAGCCCATGATGCTCACTTAAGATGTTTCCATTTTTTTTACACATGTACATGGACAAGTGGGGAATAGGAAGGAAATGGGCCTGCAAGAGCGACCCAAATGCCTCACCTCAATGGATTGAAGGAAGCACATAGCCCACTTGAAAAACATGAGGACCCATTCAATGGGTTAACCATGGGCACCCCTATGTGCATCATCTTGATGAAAGTTTTGACTATGAGAGTACAACATGGCGGTCTACCCACGAGCATATGAATAAAAGAAGTTAATGGTAAAAATTGGATGCACATAGCCCACATGAAGAACCAAAGTTGGAGATGTCCATGTAAGGGCAAGTTTGAGCAACTTATGTGCACCAATTTCTTTACCAAAAAGGGGGACCATTTAAGCACAAGAGGGCATGGCTTGATGAGTCACCCAACCATCATGAAAATGGCTAAGAATGGTATACATAGCCCACTTGAAGATCAAAATCCAAAATGTCCCAAAGCATGGGACAAAATTGGGCAACTTATGGGTATCATTCCTTCTCACAAATTGAAAGAAAAATCACTCATATTTGAGAATGATGGCAGATGACCCACCAAGCACCCCAAAGGAAGTTCAAGGAGCTATGGTTGCACGGATAGCTCACTTGAAGAGGAATCATCCATTTGAGATTGATGACATTAAAGGAAACCCTTGGAAACGATTTTCCTACCACAAGAAAAAAACCATTTGAACTTAGTGAGATTGTTGAGACAACTCACTCATGGGACTTGGAGATGGTCAAGTAACTTAAGTCCTCCATCCATCCAAAGAAAAGACATGAAGGAAAAGAATCCTACATGCACAAAGTGTAGTGGTGCACACATGACCCAAAGAAATATCCAAGTTTTAAGGAAGGCCCAAAATCCCATGTACATGGAGGAATTCCAAGGTGCCCACCACACTTTGTACAAAAGGATGTACATCATAATCAAGAGATGGTGGGAGATTTGGGCCACTTGTTCATAAAGGCCCAACTAAGGAATCTAACCCACTTAAGATCCAAGTGAAGAATGGGCTAGTCACTTTTGTCCATTTACATGTGAAGAAAGATGGGGCCACCCAAAGTGAACCCTATGAGCCCAAAACTTGAGATAGGCCCCACCATTCTCATGGGCCCAAACCTTGAAAAGAAGATGGAAAAGAAAAGAAGAGCTTTAAGGAAAAATGACAAGGGCAAGAAAGCATGAGGGAGCCCAAAATGAAGCATTGGGCCCATCAAATACACCAAGGGCCATAACTTCAATTTGAGCCCATTTGATACATATGAAAAGAGGCCCAACTCCCATGAAAAAAATAGGATATGTTGCCATGCACACTTGATGGACATGGCCCTTTACATACACATGAAGGGAGTGTGAAAGAAGAAAAGAAAGAATGAAAAGAAAGCTTGCAATGTCCTTCTCCATGCACCACCTTTAAAAGAGATTTGAGATCTAGAAAATGGCCAAAAATACTTGGGCCCACCTTCACTCCTTTTGGAATAGCTACATGGAAAAAGAAAAGAGTCATAAGAAGAGACAATGAAGAAGGGAAAAGACAAGAGAGAAAGGGAGTGGTCCATACCTTTACCAATCACCAAAGGGGGACCACCTTGCTGTCCCAAAGCTTCACTAAGGCCCACCTCTTGAGAGAAGCAAAGAACCACCAAGAGAGAAAGAAAAACTTGAAGAAAGAGAGAGTATGAGAGAGAAGGAAGAGAGATTACACGTTGGAGGGGGCAAGAGTGCCCCATGTTATATAAAAAAGGGGAGTGCACCCCTTTACCCGACCCACTGGAAAAACCAGTGGGCAGAGACGGTCCGGGCGGCGCCCAGGGGGCCGTCCTCCCTCCCACCTATTTGAAACGACTTCTCACCCTCTCTCCTTGGGAAGAACTCCTCCTTGGGAAGGGTGGTTGTAGGTGAATCTTGTACCTCCCTGTAAGAATGAGGTGATGGAAGAGAATGGTGAGAAAAAGTAAGGAATCTCACCAAAATCTCATCTTGTGAGAAATTGGTGAGAAATTGGCTTGATGATGCGGAAAAAGTTCCATGGAATTTTTAAGAAAAAAGAAAAAGAATTGACTGGGTCAAACAGTGATCTCAACCATCCAAAGTCATGACTTGATGATCTGAACCAGTCTAAGAAGAATCCCTGGAATCTCCGCCCTTGATTACAGTTCAGCTTGTACCATATTCTTGGTCCGAAGACCTTAAACTACGTCGGGATCGACATCCCGAGAGATTTTCAATAAAAACCGGCATCGGTCTTTATTAAGACCTGATGACTCCGAGCATTTTCTTAAAAAAAAAAAAGTGATTTCCAGCATCGCTTGTACATAGTTTTGGGTCCGAAGACCTTAAACTACGTCGGGATCAAGACCCCGAGGGACTTTTTAAATAAAAACCGGTAGCAGTCTGGATCGTTCGAATCAAGATCCGCTGACACCGGACATTTTCTAAAAAATAAAAAAATGTGTTTGCCCTGTTTTGTACAGTTTTGGGGTCCGAAGACCTTAAAATACGTCGGGATCAATATCCCAAGGGATTTTAATAAAAACCAGCATCGATCCTAGCCGTTCAAGCCAAGATCCGATGACCTGGATCATTTCGAAAAATCACCAAAAAGAGTGTCTATTCAGTTTGTACAATTCTTGGTCCGAAGACCTTAAACTACATCGGGTTCAACATCCCGAGAGATTTTCAATAAAAGCCGGTGTCCGTCTTGTTTGCTCACATCAAGATCAGATGACTCCGGACATTTTCCAAAAAATAAAAAAATACGTTTGCTCTGTTTTGTACAGTTCTTGGTCCGAAGACCTTAAACTACGTCGGGATCAACATCCCGAGAGATTTTCAATAAAAGCCGGTGTCGGTCTTGTTTGCTCACATCAAGATCAGATGACTCCGGACATTTTCCAAAAAACAAAAAAATACGTTTGCCCTGTTTTGTACAGTTCTTGGTCCGAAGACCTTAAACTACGTCGGGATCAACATCCCGAGAGATTTTCAATAAAAGCCGGTGTCGGTCTTATTTTCTCACATCAAGATCAGATGACTCCGGACATTTTTCAAAAAATAAAAAAATACGTTTGCTCTGTTTCGTACAGTTCTGGGTCCGAAGACCTTAAACTACGTCGGGATCAATATCCCGAGGGATTTTAATAAAAATCAGCATCGATCCCAGCCGTTCAGGCCAAGATCCGATGACCTGGATCATTTCGAAAAATCACAAAAAAGAGTGTATATTCAGTTTGTACAATTCTTGGTCCGAAGACCTTAAACTACGTCGGGATCAAAATCCTGAGAGATTTTCAATAAAAGCCGGTGTCGGTCTTGTTTGCTCACATCAAGATCAGATGACTCCGGACATTTTCCAAAAAATAAAAAAATAAATTTGCTCTGTTTTGTACAGTTCTTGGTCCGAAGACCTTAAACTACGTCGGGATCAACATCCCGAGAGATTTTCAATAAAAACCGGTGTCAGTCTTGTTTGCTCACATCAAGATCAGATGACTCCGGACATCTTCTAAGAACAAAAAAATATGTTTTCCCTATTTTGTACAGTTTTGAGGTCCGAAGACCTTAAACTACGTCGGGAACAAAATCCCGAGAGATTTTCAATAAAAACTAGTGTTAATCTTGATCGCTCAAATTGAGATTTAACAGCCTGGAACATTTCGAAAAATCACAAAAAGAATGTATTTTCAGCATGTACATATCTTGGTTCGAAGACCTTAAACTACACTGGGATTAATTTCTCGGGGGACCATTTCCTGCTTTCAACCAAAAACTGGCATCGGCCTCAACCGCTGGGACCAAGGTTCGATAATCCGGATCATCTTTAAAATACCAAAAATATTTTAATCTTTCCATAAAAACCAGTATCAACCCTGATTACCCAAGTTGAAGTCTGGAACTTAAAAAAAAAAAATACAAAAAAAAAATAATATATAAAAAAAAATTTCACCATCAATTTCAACTGCACAAATTCATCTCCAGCGGTCCGAAGACCTAAAACTACACTGGGATTAACTTCTCGGGGGTTTTCTTTCCTAACCTGTTCTAGACATGGCTGACACTTGATCGTACGGGTGTCCGGAATCTTTTAAACAGGTAAAGACTGAGGCGGGCAGAACCCCGCAATCTTGTTCGTATTGAACGCACCGTGATAGACAACCTTGATTTAGAAGTCGCTGTTGAATCTGACGGATGTTCCCTGTTCCTAAAACTCATGAAGGGGATTAAGGCTGTTGGGAGGTGGAGCGCACCTTCACGGAATTGTGAGCAGCGTAAGGCCCCAAACTGGATTGACTAAGGGAAATGTGAGGATGTGGCTCATTTTGTGGCCGAAGGAGTCCGTCGGACGATACGTGGTCTATGTGCATTGCACACAAGGAACATGCAACTTTGTGGGTGTGTTGACTGAAAACCCTCAAAATCTCCTCATCCGAAGATGTAAAACTACGGCACTTAACTGTGTGAGACTCGTCTTGCTCGCTGATGTAAAATGGATCGGGTGCCTTACCAGCAGTAGAAGCTGGAAGTGGATGAAAATTCCACACTTTTCCTTGCATTTCAGAAAAATCATAAAATACCAAAACATTACAAAATCATCTTTCAAAATCCCAAAATATTTCCCTCACTTTCGAACAAAATATTGTCAAAAATCACAAAAAATGTTCCCCTTGCTTTCAAGCCAAAAACTTTCAAAAAACACAAAAAATATTTCCTTTGTTTTCAATAACCAATCTCTACCTTGACTACTCAGGTAAAGATTTGGACCAAATATTTACAAAAAATCACAAAAATTGTCACTATCCCCCAGCACTACACTTCAAGAGTCTTGAACTCCACTCTCTTCACAATTTGGGATGATGGAATCCAGTCGCCCGCAAATTGGAATCTTGACCAAAACTGGCAACCAAGCACCGTCTCAATCGCATTTATGCCCAGAAGAACATCTTGAAGGCGGATAACATCCTCGTACATTCTGATTAGCAAAGAAACAGCATCTTGGGACGATGGACCTGATCGATCACGGGTCAGGATCTTGACCAACTCGCTGACCAAACGCCCGTATAAAAAAGAAAAACCCTAGGGAAGCACAACCCTGCAAACAATAAGCTCAAAATTCTCTGCATCTCCAGCAAAAGCAAAATCATCAAACTGAAAGAGAATGAGCTAAGCCATGCATCCATCATCAAATATGCATCTCCATGCATCAGCATCCATCGCATCAATCATCATGTTTACCTACTTTCAAAATAAAGTCAGTTAGCTAAAGACCCCACAGGCATCCCTAGTGGAGGCACGTGCAGACCAGATTTCCATTTCAAAAAGACAAAAAAATATATCTATTTGCAAATAAAAACCCCACGGAGTATCACTCCTCAGAGTGGGTATCTTTGCAAAAACCCAAAAATGTTTTCCCAGTAAAGCGTTCTGCCTCCAAAACACCAGGAGATCTTCCATATCTCTGGGTAGGAGCTGACGCAAAAATCAAATAAGATCCGATGTCTTGCGGTTTCCCCGAAGACCATCGGATTCAATGCACTCAAACTACGGTTGAACTGAACTCCAGTGTCAGTGCGGTCGTACCACATGCCAAGATACGAAAAGATGAAAGCCAAAAGGCTCGGTCAAAGAAACCATTTGTACGGGTAGAAACGATGAATTGTAACCCAAGTATCAAAATTAGCAGATTGGGTGGAAAGAGTTCACCCGCACATATCTAGGCGTGGATGCCTGAAGTACCTTGACTGAGTCCAAGTCGGCGTAGTAGAATCCCGTAAGACTACATGACGCAAGGCATCAACCACTTTGACAGTCAAGCGAAACAAGTACTCCTGGAGTGATCTGGGAAAACATCAAACGTCACACAATCAATCTTAGGGTCAGCAACCTTGTAAGACTAGCGACGCAGAGGCTCTGCTGTACCTTTCCGATATTAGTACCGATCGGGAATGGAAGGGTTACGATTGGGTACCCAGGTTGCAGCAAACTGCAGGGACAATCGCAACGTTTTCTCCAAACTCCCACGGTATGTGCAAGTTATCAATCTCCAAACAATCAACTGACTCAGATACAAAGGACAACAAAGATTCCAGACCACAATCTAGGAAAGAATGAATTGTAAACCAAGCATCAAAACCAGCAGACCGGGTGGAAAGAGTCCACCCGCACATACCTAGGCGTGGATGCCTGAAGTACCTTGACTGAGTCCAAGTCGGCGTAGTAGAATCCCGTAAGACTACATGACATAGGGCATCTAACCACTTTGACAGTCAAGCGAAACAAGTACTCCTGGAGTGATCCGAGAAAACATCAAACATACAATCAATCTCAGGGTCAGTATCCTCGTAATACTAGCGACGCAGAGGCTTTGCTGTACCTTTCCAATGTTAGTACCCATCAGGAATGGAAGGGTTGCGATTGGGTACCCAGGTTGCAGCAAACTACAGGGACAATCGCAACGTTTTCTCCAAACTTCCGCGGTATGTGCGAGTGATCAATTTCCAGACGATCAACTGGCACAGATGCAAAGACAAGCAAAGATTTCAGACCATGATCTATGAGTGACCGGGTCAGAAGTGGGGTGTCCACTTGCTTTGGCATTCGGTTGCACGCAACCTCTGCCAAAGAGGGGCATCTATAGACACCCCACCTTCGGCTACACTGTTGGTAGAGATAGCTGGATAAATGGAGGACCATACCCCCAAATCTCAAGTCCAAACTCAGCCAAACTCACCCTTGTAAGCTCCAATCCATAGCCCAACTCAAGCCTGAACCCAGTCAACTCGCCCCTAAGCATCAGCCTGAAGAACCCCCCATAAGAAAAACCAGTCAAAAAATAAAAAAAAAGTCAAACTCACTGAGTCAACCCGCTGAGTTAACCCGCTGAGTCAACCCGCTGAGTCAACCCGTCGAGTCAAAACACCGAGTCAACCCGCCGAGTCAAATCACCGAGTCGACCCGCTGAGTCAACTCACCGAGTCAACCCACCGAGTCAAAACAGCAGCCCCGAGACATGTCCGTACCACGTGCTGGAAATCGAGGAGCGTCCGTACGGGCGGCCGCTAGAACCTATTTACGAGAACTGCCACTGCCCTCTGCTATAAATTCACCTCTCCCCTCCTCATTTCAACATCCAATCCATCCAGTCCAGCGACCCGTCCGTCTGAGTCCTTCTCCACCCTTCTAGCCAATCTTCCCACCAAGGAGAGCCCGAGTGAGGAGAGTCTAGCCCTGGTCCAGTCTAGCATGCCCAATGGTCTAAGTCTCCCAAGCCATCCAAGTCTTGATCCAGCCACTTGAAGCCAATCCTTGCGACACCTCCGTCCATCTAGCTGTTCCTTACTAGCATCATTTCATTCGCATCTAGCATAAGTGTAACATTTACTTTTCTTCCAACCCCACTGCTTCACTGCAAGCACTTTGATTATTCAAACACACAGCATGCATCTCGCATAAAGCACCTGTCAGTTCGAGCGTATGCTCTGGGCTTGCCTGTTAGTGGAACCTGCCCATCAAAAACTCTTATTGTTCAGACCTGCATTCATGCATCATGTCATCTATGAGAATGTACGAGGATTAAAATAGACTTTCAAGTGTTAGTTCGATTCTGTGAAGTAGAGACCGTACTTCGGTACGGGCAGTGTGTGGGGTGCTTAACCTCTTCCCACCCTGTAACCGTGATCCCTTACCTTGAATCTTTGGCCGCAGATCAATAGGAGTCATTTTAGAGGAAGGAATCTTCGGATCCCCTTCTCTAACGTTTCTATGGGGTCTAGCCGACTGTAGATTCGAAGTAACTGGCCAGTGGCGACTCTGGTCTTATATAAACTCATTTAAACATATCCAGCTTAAACACGACTACCAAACAAAGCCCTCGAGAACGAGGCAGGCCAGTGGCACAAACGGCGATTCGCACTCACGCATCCTCTTCTTCTTTTCCCGAAAGAAAAGGGAAGAACGTCGTGTGGGAGCGCGGAACGGCAAGGGTCCACAGCGGGTGAACTCTTTCCACTCGATCTGCTGGTTTTGTTGCTTGGTTTGCAAGTCATTCTTTCCTAGATTGTGGTTTGGAATCTTTATTTTCCTTTATATCTGAGTCAGTTGATTATTTGGAAATTGATAACTCGCACATACGGCGGGAGTTTGGAGAAAACGTTGCGATTGTTCCTGCATGCGCTGCAACCTGGGTATCCAATCACAACCCTTCCATTCCCGATCGGTACTAACATCGGAAAGGTATAGCAGAGCCTCTGCGTCATAGTCTTACGAGGTTATTGACCGGGAGATTGATTGTGTGATGTTTTCCTGGATCACTCCAGGAGTACTTGTTTCGCTTGATTGTCAAAGTGGTTAGCTGCCCTGCTTCATGTAGTCTTACGGGAGTCCACTACGCTAACTTGGAATCAGTCAAGGTATTTCAGGCATCCACGCTTAGGTATGTGCGGGTGAACTCTTTCCACCCGATCTGCTGGTTTTGATGCTTGGGTTACAATTCATCGTTTCCACGTATTCAAATGGTTTCTTTGACCGAGCCTTTTGGCTTTCATCTTCTCGTATCTTGGCATGTGGTACGACCGCACTGACACTAGAGTTCAGTTCGACCGTATTTTGAGTGCATTGGATTCGATGGTCTTCGGGGAAACCGCGAGACATCGGATCTTATTTAGTTTTTGCGTCGGCTCGTACCCAGAGATATGGAAGATCTCTCGGTGTTTTGGAAGCCGAATGCTCTACTGGGAAAATGTTTTTTGGATTTTGAAAAGATACCCACTCCGGGGAGTGATATTCCGTGGGGTTTTTATTTGCAAATAGGAAATTTTTTTTTTTATCTTTTCGAAAAAGGAAATCTGGCTTGCACGTACCTCCACTAGGGATGTATGTGGGGCCTTTGGCTAACCGACTTTTATTTTGAAAGCAGGCAAACATGATGATTGATGCGATGCATGGGGATGCATATTTGATGATGGATGCATGGTTTAGCTCATTCTCTTTTAGTTTGATGATCTTGCTTTCGCTGGAGATGCAGAGAACTTTGAGCTTATTGCTTGTAGGGTTGTGCTCCCCTGGGGATTTCTTTTTAATATGGATGTTTGGTCAGCGGGTTGGTCAAGATCCCGACCCGTGGTCGATCTGGTCCATCGTCCCAAGATGCTGTTTCTTTGCTAATAGGAATGGATGAAGGATATTATCAGACTTCAAGATGTTCTTCTGTGAATGGATGTGATTGAGACAGTTCTTGGTTGCCATTGTTGGTCAAGATTCCAATTTACGGGCAATCGGATCCGTCATCCCAAACTGTGGAGTGAGTGATCGGAGTTCAAGACTCTTGAAGTGAGTGCTGGAGATAGTGATAATTTTTGTGATTTTTGCAAATATGTGGTCCGAATCTTCTACCTGAGTAGTTAGGATGGAGATTGGTTATTGAAAACATAGGAAATATTTTTGTGATTTTGAAAATATTTTGTTTGAAAGCAAGGGAAATATTTTTATGATTTATGAAAATATTTTGCAATGTTTTGGTATTTTTCTGATTTTTCTGAAATGCAAGGAGAGGTATGGAATTTTCATCAATTTCCAGCTTCTACTGCTGATAAGGCACCCGATCCATTTTACGTTAGCGAGCAAGACGAATCTCACACAGTTAAGTGACGTAGTTTTACATCTTCGGATGAGGGGATTTCGAGGGTTTTCAGTCAACACACCCACAAAGTTGCCTGTTCCTCATGTGCAATGCACATAGACCACGTATCATCCGACGGACTCCTTCGGCCACAAAATGAGCCACATCCTCACATTTCCCTTTATCAATCTAGTTTGGGGCCTTACGTTGCTCACAATTCCGTGAGGGTGCGCTTAAACTCCCAACTGCCTTAATCCCCTTCATGAGTTCTAGGAACAGGAAACATCCATCAGATTCAACAGCTACTTCCAAATCAAGGTTGTCTATCACGGTGCGTTCAACACGAACAGGATCGCGGGGTTCTGCCCGCCTCAGACTCTTACCTGTTTAGAAGATTTCAGACACCCGTATGATCAAGTGTCAGCCATGTCCAGAATAGGTTGGGGAAAGAAAGCCCCCGAGAAGTTAATCCCAGTGTAGTTTTAGGTCTTCGGACCGCTGGGGATAAATTTGCACAGTTGAAATTGATGGTGAATTTTTTTATTTTGAGAAAGTTTCAGATTTCAACTCGAGTGATCGAGATTGATACTGTTTTTTTATGGAAAGCTTAAAATCTTTTTGGTATTTTTGAAATGATCCGGGTTATCGAACCTTGATCTGAGCGGTCGAGGCCGATGCCGGTTTTTGGTTGAAAGCAGGAAAAGGTCCCCTAAGAAATTAATCCTAGTTTAGTTTAAGGTCTTCGGACAAAAAATATGTACAGGCTGAAAATACATTCTTTTCGTGATTTTTCAAAATGTTCCAGGCTGTTAAATCCCAATTTGAGCGATCAAGATTAATACTGGTTTTTATTGGAAATCTCTTAGGATCTTGGTCCCGACGTAGTTTAAGGTCTTCGGACTAAAACTTTGTACATGCTGAAAACACATTTTTTTTTAATTTTTTTCGAAATGATCCAGGTCATCAAATCTTGGCTCGAACAGCTGGGATCGATGCCGGTTTTTATTAAAAATCCCTCGGGATTTTGATCCCGACGTAGTTTAAGGTCTTTGGACCCCAAACTGTACAGAAAAGGGCAAACACATTTTTTTTTGTCGAAAATATCCGGAGTCGTCTGATTTTGATGTGAGCAAACAAGACCGACGCCGATTTTTATTAAAAATCACTCGGGATCTTGATCCCGACGTAGTTTAAGGTCTTCGGACCCAAAACTGTATAGAACAGGGCAAACACATTTTTTTTGTTTTTGGAAAATGTCCGGAGTCGTCTGATCTTGATGTGAGCAAATAAGACCGACGCCGGTTTTTATTAAAAATACTCGGGATCTTGATCCCAACGTAGTTTAAGGTCTTCGGACCCAAAACTGTACAGAACGGGGCAAACACATTTTTTTTTTGAAAAATGTCCTGGAGTCGTCTGATCTTGTGTGAGCAAACAAGACCGACGCCGGTTTTTATTAAAAATCACTCAGGATCTTGATCTCGACGTAGTTTAAGGTCTTCGGACCCAAAACTGTACAGAACAGGGCAAACACATTTTTTTTTTTTGAAAAATGTCCGGAGTCGTCTGATCTTGATATGAGCAAACAAGACCGACGCCGGTTTTTATTAAAAATCACTCGGGATCTTGATCCCGACATAGTTTAAGGTCTTTGGACCCAGGTTTTGTGAAGTAGGCATCAATCAAGGTTGGAAATTTCGGAGATTCTTCTTAGAATGGTTCAGATCATCAGGCCATGACTTTGGATGGTTGAGATCAGTGTTTGAACAAGTCAATTCTTTTTCTTTTTCTTGAAAATTTCATGGAGCTTTTTCCACATCATCAAGTCAACTTCTCTCCAATTTCTCACAAGATGAGATTTTGGTGAGATTCCTTACTTTTTCTCATCCTTCTCTTCCATGACTTCATTCTTACATGGAGGTACAAGATTCACTTGCAACCACCCTTCCCAAGGAGGAGTTCTTCCCAAGGAGAGAGGGTGAGGGGTTGTTTCAACCAGGTGGAGGACGGACGGCCCCCTGGGTGCCGCCCAAATCGTCTCTGCCCATTGGTCTTTCCAGTGAGTCGGGTAAAGGGGTGCCCTCCCATTTTCTATGTAACATGAGGCACCCTTGGCCCCTTCCAACGTGTAATCTCTCTCTTCTCTTTCTCATACTCTCTCTTTCTTCAAGTTTTTCTCTTTCTTTTGGTGGTCCTTTTCTTCTTTCAAGTGGCGGGGCCTTAGTGAAGCTTTGGGAGAGCAAAGTGGTCCCCCTTTGGTGAGTGGTGAAGGTATGGACCACTCCCTTTTCTCTCTTGTCCTTTTTTCTTCTTTATTGTCTCTTCTCATGTTTCCTTTCTTTTTTTCATGTAGCTATTCCAAAGGAGTCAAGGTGGGCCCAAGTCTTTTTGGCCTTTTCTTCATCTCCAATCTCTTCTCAAGGTGGTGCATGGAGAAGGACATTGCAAGCTTCCATTTCCTTCCTCTTTTCTTCTTTCACACTCCCTTCATGTGTATGTAAAGGGTGATTTTGCCATGTCCATCAAGTGTGCATGGCAAAATATCCTATCTTTCTTCATGGGAGTTGGGCCACTTTTCATGTGTATTAAATGGGCTCAAAGTGAAGTCATGACCCTTGGTGTATTTTATGGGCCCAACACTTCATTTTGGGCTCCCTCAGCTCTCTTGTCCTTGTCATTTTTCCTTGGAGCTTTATTTTCTTTTCTATCTTCTTTTCAAGGTTTGGGCCCATGAGATTGGTAGGGCCCACCTCAAGTTTTGGGCTCATAGGGCTCACTTTGGGTGGCCTCATCTTTCTTCACATGTGTATGGACAAAGGTGACTAGCGCATTCTTCATTTGGATCTCAAGTGGGCTAAATTTCTTAGTTGGGCCTTTATGGACAAATGGCCCAAATCTCCCACAATCTCTTGATTATGATGTACATCCTTATGCACAAAGTGTGGTGGGCTCCTTAGAATTTTTCCATATAGATGGGCTTTTGGGCCCTCTTTAAAACTTATGTATTTCTTTGAGTCATGTGTGCACCACTACACTTTGTTCATGTGGGATTCTTTTCCTTCATGCCTTTTCTTCGGATGGATGGAGGACTTGGGTTGCTTGATCACCTACAAGTCCTATGAGTGAGTTGTTTCAACAATCTCACTAAGTTCAAATGGTTTTCTCATGTTGTGGGAAAGTGGATCTTAAGAGCTTCCTTTAATGTTCCCAACCTCAAATGGATGACTTTTCTTCAAATGAGCTATCCATGCAACCATAGCTCCTAGAACTTCTCTTGGGGTGCTTGGTGAGTAATCCACCATCATTTTAAAGGATGAGTGACTCCTCTTTCAATTTGTGGGAAAGAATGATACCCATAAGTTGCCCAATTTTGTCCCATGCTTTGGGGCATTTTGGATTTTGATTTTCAAGTAGGCTATGTATATCATTCTTAGCCATTTTTCATGATGGTTGGGTGGCTCATCAAGCCATGCCCTCTTGTGGTCAAATGGTCTCGCTTTTTTTTTTTTGGTGAAGGAATTGGTACACATAAGTTGCCCAAACTTGTCCTTGCATGGACATTTCCAACTTTGGTTCTTCATATGGGCTATGTGCATCAAATTTTTTTACCATTGGCTTCTTTGATTCATATATTTGTGGGCAGACCAGCATATTGTACTCTCATGGTTAAAACATTTATCAAGATGATACACATAGGGTTGCCCATGGTTAACCCATGAATGGGTCCTCATGTTCTTCAAGTGGGCTATGTGCTCTTTTCCATCCCTTGAGGTGGGGCACTTGAGTTGCTCTTGGGGACCCATTTCCTTCCTATTCCCCGCTTGTCCATGTACATGTGTAAAAAGATGGGAACATCTTAAATGAGAATCATGGCCTTGGTATGAAAAGTGAACCAATCCTTGGCCACATAAGGACTTTGAAAGAGGGATTTCTCATGTGAAGTTGGACTCTTATCCCTTGTTGATCCCATGGCTCTTAAGTGCCTTTGTTGTCCAAAATGTGTCCTTGGATAGTGGACTTACCTAGGCACGTCATGCAACCCTCTTTGAGGTGGGCCTTGCTTTCTTTAATGGGCCCAACACATATCTTAGGTAACACATGGAGTCGGACTTTGGATTTTTGCATTTGGATGTAAGTCCGAATCCACGGGTTTTCTGGATAATGATTTGGATTTTAACGGGTAAAGAATAGGAACTTACCTTGCCAAGCTTGTAGCATTCGATGGCGGATGGTACAAGGGAACGACGGGTGATCGATGAGGATGATCCGGCCTTCATTGTTCGCCGATGGGCTCATATGTGTTCCTTAGCTAAGGAGCACCAACCTCTTCCCCCCATAAAGGGTCGAGGTACCAGAGATCTCTGGGATGACTAGGGGAAACACCCACAGCCTTTGTTTGAACGAGTTCTGGCTGATACGCCTTTTGTCGGCCTCCTTACTTTGCGTTTCCATAACAACAATGCCAATCGCATGCTGCTTGCGGCTCTTTGTGAGAGGTGGCGGGATGAGACCCACACCTTTCAACTCCCTTGTTGCAAGTGGGGAATAACTCCCCTGGACATATATATGCAAATTGGTTTTCCATTTCATGGGGCAGTTGTTCCCCACGTCGGTTCTCTTGCTCCCATCACTTCCACTTACTGGCTACGGCTTGTGGGTGACATCCCACTTGAGGACGAATTCCAGGGCCATCAAGTAAAATTGCGATGGTTCTACAACACCTTCGCTACTGTCATCCCTACTACCGAGCTGGAGGCCCTCCACAAAGCACGGGCCATGATTGCTTACGCCTTCGGGTCCTTCCTTTTCTGTCATGCGAACGAGAGGATCGATCCTAAGTTTCTTCGTTTGGTTGAGGATCTTTACCATCCATACAATTGGAATGGGGCTATCTTGACTCATGATTTCCTGGGTTTGGAGAAGACCTCTCAGAATAGCCGGTCCTTCACAGGTTTCTGGCCTGTCGTAGAGGTATTCTTTTTAACCTTCCTTGGAGACATTTGCCTTCTTTCTTTCTCTGATCGTTATATGTGCCCTTGCCCAGACTTGCTTTTATGACCATTTTGCTCATCTCTCGTCGAGGATACGAGATGACGTTGAGCCATCTTTGTACCGCTACATGCACTGGCATCAGCAAAACTGTCAGCGAAATTCTCGAGTATCTGGGGACAATTGGCGCGCCGACATAGACGGATTGACCATCGAGGATGTAAGTATCTTGTTTTCCTTATCCATTGTGCTGCTCTGTGGCTAATTGTGATGAACTTCTTCGTCGTAGTTTGCTTGGATGCCGTACGCCAACTTTCCTCTCTACTACACTCCTTAGCGTGTTGAAGCGTATGATTCTTCATGCCTTTGGATCATGCTTTTCGACGCTGAATCCTTTTAGTGGTATTTGGGTGAGAGGCTGCTTCGACAGATCACTGGTGTAGCTCGGGTCCCTTGTTCTACACCTCCTCCGGCTGCTTAGATCCCAGCTGATGAGATGGCCGATGCTCTTATGGGCCAACCCGGCTTTCGTTTCATGATCCTGGATTGTGACTATGACGAGTGGTACTTGTTGTATGGACAGGGGCCTCTGCTTCCTCCGCTCTATGTTCCAGGGGGTCGTCGCAAATATGCTGGCGGATCAGTGACAACTCCTCTGATGGACCTTCATCGTCGGGAGTGGGATGAGAGGAGGGATGATGACGACTATCTTGGTGACTTGTAGCCTGCTTCTTTTGGATGTATTCAACTTGCTTGATGTATGATCTTCTTCTTTCTGCTTTTTTCTCTATATCAAAATGTTCTGAAATGAATATACAACCTTTGATTTGCCTCAAAACCTTTTGATGATGTTTGGATGTATTGACTCTTGACTCATTCTTTGATACTTTATGGAAGATTAAATTTCTCAACTGCATGGATGACGACTTGAATGGTTCAAATCGTTTGATTTGGCCTTGTGGGCCTTTTTCAAACCTCAGCTTTCCTTTGGAGCACCTTTTTTTGATGTTTTGTGAGGCTAAGAAGGCTTTTCACGGTGCGGATGATGACTTGAATGGCTTAGATTGCTTCTTTCAGCCATGTGGGCCCACTTGATGATCAGATCTTGGATTCTGGCCCTCTTTCTTGATGATCAAACCTTCGATCTTGCTATTTTATGACTCATGCGAATTCTTCCATGGTTTAGATCATGATGATCTAGTCTTTGAATGGCTCAGATTGCTTGTGGGCCCCTCTTGATCAGTTTTTCTTCTCTTTGGCTTGATCAGACCCATGTTGGCTGTAATACTTCGTGATTGGACGGGTGGGGTACCTTCCAGATGATTCTGATCATCTTCAAATGAAATCCGGAGTTGATTGGAGCTTTGGGCGGCCCTAAGGGTGCCATCTGTTGACGTAGACTGTCAGCCTCACCTACCAACGACCGTGGAGCCAATCCCCCGGAGAGAGAGGGAGCGCGTCCGTACGGGCGGCCCATAGTGGGCCGCCCAAGACTCGCCTCTTGTTCGATCTGGGCTGGCTCTAGTTCAGACATTCCCTTCTATCCACTGCTCTTGTCCTTACCTTCTTTGTACGTCCAGGTTCGATTTCGGCCATGAATCTTCCCTTTGTCTCACCTTTCCTTCTCTTTTCGTCTTTTCCTCTATTGGTCCTCTCTTGGGCAGCCATTGATGATGGCTTGGGGGCCATTGTGGGAGAGGTTGGTGGGTCCCATACTTCAGCAATTGGTGAAGGCTTTAATGATGGTGAGATGCTTTTGATTGATGGTAGAGATGGAGCTTTGAATGAGGGTATTGATGGGGATTTAAGGATGGTAGTTGGTGGAGCTTTGAATGGCCCCATTCATGGCAGCCATGCTGAAAACTCAGATTTGAATGGGCCATTGATTATGGGAGAAATGGATGGTATGGATGCGATGGGGAGATGGGATATAGGTGAGGCTATGCACCCTTTGAGTGTGGGCTGCATGGACAATGTGATCAATGGTGATGATGGGGGCACGATGGACATAGATGGGCTGATCTCATGTTTGGATGGTACGGGTGGTTCAGATGATACCTTTGATGGCTTGGATGCTCTTGATGATGGCCGAGATGTGCGGCACACTTGCTTGGGTGGACTTGATGTGATCATTGATGATGTCCCCCTGATGATGGACGGTGTGGATGCCTCGATGATCCCTTTGACTGGTCAGGATGATGATTGGATTCACGACTTCATGCTGGAGGGGACTGCAGGTCCAGATTTGACAGTTGATTCTTTGATCGGGGTTGCCGGGACCTTTCTTGATGGTTCAGATGCATTTTCAGTGGTCAGATTGGTTAGGATGCCACAATGTGCGGTGTGATCTTCGCTGATAGCCCTTTTAATGGAGAGTACCATCCTTCTCCTGATCGTCGGTCCTTTACGCACTCGATTCACGAGGTGGGCGAGTCTTCTCATACGGCTGAGGTTGTGACAGTTTCAGACAGTGATGCGACTATATCAGACATAGCCGCCACTGGGGATAGGTCAGGGGCTGTTGAGTCTGCAGAGGTTCCAGCTTTTCCTTCTCCTTCGCTCGTTGATCTTCCAATCCTTGATGAGCTGTCATCGATTCCTAGGCCTTTCGTTCTGGAGGGGATTCCTATGAGGACTTGTCAGCTGCTTCCTTGTCCTTCTTGCTCGCCACGTCTGCTTGCTTGGCATGACAACTTGTCAGCTTATGAGATTTGCGATTTGGAGTCGTATGGCTTCGGCGGTCTGATCCATATGGCTAGAGTTGACATCGATTGGAGGATGCTCGGGGCTGCACTGATTGACTGGGTCCCTTCGTTGAACTTGTTCGCGTTTAACGACATGGAGATGGGACGTTCTTTGGAGGAGCTTGCGCGTTTGACCGGTCTTCCTTGGGATTACACTCAGTATTTTTCGCCAAAGACTTTTGTTGAGCTCTTAATTGTGTATATTCTAACCCCAATTCATCACTCAATGTGCAAGATTTTCATGATTTAAAGACTAATTGAATGCATGTTTGGTGATTGCAGGATTGAGAGTGAACTCAGCCTAATTGATGACAAAGAGACCTTTTTAAGGACCTCGGATGAAGACCCAAGGTGGGCCGAAGGAAGAGGAAGCAAAGAAAAGAAGAAATTGAAGAAAAACAAGGCCAAGACCGGTCGGCCAAAGGAGCCAAGACCGGTCAAGACCGGTCGGCCAACTTTCCCACACATGCTGCATTGCTGGACATCGGCCAGTCCGACCGGTCTTGACCGGTCAGCCGTGTACGCTGGAATGATTTCAATAGCCAGGCCGATCGGTCGTGACCGATCGGCCAGAAAGAATTTGAAACTATAGAAGATGCTGGACTTTTTTCCAAAGGAGGCCAGACCGGTCGTGACCGGTCGGCCAGCCCAGTCCGACCGGTCTAGACCGGTCGGCCATGTAATTCAAAACGGAAATTGCTATTTTGGCACCGATTTTCTCTGCGCACTGCGTAACTCTTACGCAGATTCTCGATCCTTCTGAAGTTGCGGAGCCTCCCTACTATAAAAGGATACCTAGGGATCGTTTCTAGGGTATCTTAGAAGGGTTTAAGCAGGCTTGGAGGCAGCGGAAGTGAATTTCGGAGTTCCATAACTCCTTCTAGTTTGTTTTGCTGTTTTTATGATTTTTTTTGGTTGTTTCATGTTTCCTTGGATCATGAGCAGCTAAACCTCTTAGCTAGGGCTAAGAGGTGAAGCTTGTAGTGGATCTAAGATGTTTCAATTCGTATTCAGTTGGTTTGAAGTTTGGAATTCATGATTATGAACTATGGTTTGAAGTTTATACAAGTTTTAAGTACTTTTTCTTAGTCTTATGATGACTCATGGATGTTTGGGAGAATTACTAAATTCTTAATTGGTTTGCATTAGTCTAGACCTGTATGATCCGAGGAATTGGAGTGCGCTCTAGTACTATGATCTTCATGTGGGGACTTCCTACCAAAGTTCTACTTTTCTGAATTTCTGTAATATGTATGGATTGTGCATGTGCTTTGAATCAAGTTCAAATCCTGATCTAGCCTTGTCTTGTGACAGGACTTGAGGATGGTTATGATTGTGAACTGAACCTTTTGGAATGGAGACTGACCTATGCAATTGAGCATGCTCAGCTCAGCCCACATTGAGTGAATCCTATGCATTGAACTTACATATAACAGATTGTTTGGTTTAACAGCTCTATCATTCGGCTAGATAGATCTTAATATCGATTTTAGTTGAGAGAATGAGAAACCACAGCGGATTGAACATCAAGGATTGCTACAAGTGGATCCTTGAACCCCTAGTGCCTTTTTATAATTGTTTACATTCAAATTAGTTTAAAATTGTTACTCATATCAATCTTATTCAAAATCTGATTATTAGCTTTCAATAGACACGTTTGGATGTGTTTGTGAAATCCTACATAAGTCCCTGTGGATCGACCTCGGTCTTACCAAGTTTATTACTACATCGCAACCCTACACTTGGGGAAGCGAACAACTTTGCTGAAGACTGCCACACCATAGAACTGGCTCGGGATCCCGTATCTTGTTTAGCCTGCAGCTGCCGGCCAGGATGTTGTGGTGTTCTCCTTGGATTTGCTGTATGATCTTTTTTTGGGTCCTCGGAGTGTGGCAGGATCCTTACTTTCTCAGAATGCACTGATGTTCTGCTTGATAGCTGAGGTGATATTTTCGGGATGACGCAGATCCCAGACTCCTTTGCTTTTCGAGGTGATGAGTCGAGTTATTCGACGTCAGGGGATCATTTCTCTCGTCCTGGCTGAGCTGTTTAATGGGTTGACTGACTGTGCCTTGGGCTGCACTCGTGTCCTTCGCGGCTGCTATGCATTTCTTTAGGTATCTTTTTTGCACCTTTCTTTTTCTTGTTTTTTGGGAATTGCTCTGCTTTAGCTGAACTTCTTCTTGTGATCAGGTTTGGCTATGGGAGCGTCTTTCGCTGACTGTTCCTGTACCATTTCCAGGCATCCATAGCTTTGACGTCACGCGACACATTGTAACGCCCCAGATTTTCGAGATTTATTTGAACATTTTTAAAAATTCATTTTTAATTTATTTTTTTATTAATTATCGTATATTTACCGTTGATTTGCGAATAGCGGGACATCCGTAGGAGATCTGATAGGGGACCCTTTACAAAAGTTGCTTAGAATGATCCCATAAACATCGTAGAGAAATCAGATTTCAAAAATCAGATTTCAAACATCAGGCAATTTTTAGAAAATTACGAAAAGGCCATTAGTTAAACTTAAGTTAAGATGCCATTTTTAAGTACTATAGTTTCTAACGATCACTTTCACGCAAAACCCTGGATTTAAGCTTTTGGACACATATTAACTATACACGTCAAATTTCAGCCCTTAAATCATAGTAGAAGTGGTCCAATTGTCAACTTAGCCCCTTAACCCTTGATTTTCATGTCCATCGAGTGAGGAAAGTAGATGGTTAGTCGTAGTCAAATATTTCTCTTCATATGAGTGACTTGGATCGTCTTTATCATGGACCAATAGTGTGATTTGAGTGCCCCACCTTGATAAGCATCTTTCTTATGCGCGAAGTTATCCCCTTATAGAAATTAACGAGTTACCAACTCTTTTTAAATCTGAACCTTTCAATTTACCCACTTCTCACCATCAATCGCTTCTCAAATTTGAACCACTTATTATACTCATATGACTACGAGTTTACACAAAATTTGAGCCCCGATCTATAATCGTACACCGTTGAACCACAAAGCCAGCCCCTTTTTTCCGCCAAAAGTTGAAATTTCAGATCTAGGCATTTCTCACCATCAATCAACCACTAAACTTTGTAAAATTATTTGCCTATCATGACTACATATTTTTTCAAAATTTGGGCCCTGATCATCAAGCGTAGACCGTTAATTGAGATCTAGCCTATTTTAGCACCAATCAGGCCATTTTCAAGGATCGGCCAATCTAGAATGTGGATCATCAAGAAATTTACGTATTCTGACTCTACTCTTCGAGCTTAATAAGATGAACGGATTAGAATTGATCAAAGATCACCCGAATATTGAGATTTGAGAAACCCACCTCAAGAAGTTGTTACACAAGACCTCGCGTGCACATCCCTCTCCATTTTTCTACTACGCACCTCCAAATCCTTCTCCTAACCCTAGCCTCCATGCCCTAGAGAGAGAGAGAGAGAGAGAGAGAGAGAGAGAGAGAGAGAGAGAGAGAGAGAGAGTGTGTTCTTTCTCATATTTTTCCAGCGGCTAGGATCTTCTACAACCCTCTTCTTCTAAGTCCATCCTAAGGTGAGGATTTTCCTTCAAGCCTTTCATTAATAATATCACAATTATCATAAATTTCTTTTGTGGCATGTGAAGTTGTTTTGTTTTGAATTACTTATCCATATAACATGAAGTTTGATGTGAGATTTGTAATGAATATCATTATATGGTGATGTGATTCCTTTTTTTTTTAGATTTTTGACTAAGAAGCATGTGTATTTGTGTTATTTATCTTTGTGAAATTTATGCCCTTATTTTCTTAGTACATGTATTACAAGTAACATTGGTTTTCATATTGTGATATGAAATATGTGTATAAGATCTTCGTATGGACATCCCATTATTGTATACTCTTTGTCTTTAAGTTGGTAAAATTATTCGATGTAGAGAGATGGAACCCGTGAGAGGTGTCCATGATGGAAGAATATATCTTGACTTAACTGAGAGAATGAAGTGATTGTTTGTTAATAAATCCTTACATGTACATGATGCTTGATTTGATCCATTTACAGTACATGAGTATTTTAATGAATTTGGTCGTGATGTACAACATTGGCTTTTTGGGACATAATGAAATCATAAAACGGGACAATGAGTGGACACTAATGGTATACAAATTCTCATGAGCTGGGGTTGGTGCTATGGACACTAATCCCGTGCTGTCGGCCTATGATGGGTTGCTTCCGACTCCCCATAGTGACCATTGAGTTTTATTTAAATCGGTTGTATGCGAAAACACTTAAATAAAGGTGAAACTAAAGTCATGCATTCACTTGGCTCCATGTGGGTGTACGGAATTGAGAATAAGCTAAAGCGTTCTACTTCTCCCGTACACTGTCACGTGTAGATTTGGGCTATGAGCGTTCTGTTTCTCACGTGGTCGGGCAAAACTATGGGCTTGTGCGTCCCAAGAACCTCTGGTGACTAGTGGCTAGCATAAAGTAGTAACAGGGAGTCTCCCACTTCATGTATTGTGATTCTAGCCAGGGTGCCTTAGCCAGAGCATGCATTCCATGCATCACATTAACAAAGATTTTTAGTTGGTTGTTTTGATTTGATTCAATGATAATATACTGCTTGCGTTTACTCTGTACCGTTATTATCATTCTTGATTGTCTTGGAGGAAATATTCCCCACTATGATAGCGTTTAACGCTATCCCAAACACAATTTAGATGATGCAGGTGAAGATCCAGGTATTGAACCCGATTTTTAAGGAAAAGAGTTCGATGTTTCATACGATCACATGGCGGATGACGATGTTAGATAAACTTAATTGATGTTATCATTTATTAAATATTTCTTTTGAGTAGTTGATACATTTATAGAATTGTAATAAGTCTTCAAGAGAAGACATGTTTTTGTATTTTAATTAATCAGTATGGATATTGGTTAGTTCCCTTATTTAAACATTGATGATGACGTAGTAAGTTTGATAGAATAAGATGATAATTGTTTCCGCCATTGTGCTTGAATGCTATATTTTATTATTTGACAAATTAGTTATTCCATAAATTACTTGGGAATTTGGTTGTCGTGTTATACACGAGAGTCGAAAATCTCGGGTCGTTACACACATCATTGTTGGGGTCCCAAAAGGTAGGGGCCTTAAAATAAGCAAAATAGCCATATACCTCCGAAGGAATCACGCAGAACGCCTTCCGGTGCGCGTAAAATGGAAATATACAAAATTTCCTTAGTCAATTCTCCAGTGGGCCCCGCTGATCACCGTGATCAGAACTGTCTAGAATCGGACCCATAACTTTTTTATGATTTATGATGAACAGTGCAAGTAATTTCACAATCAAATGGGCCCCACAAACCCCCCAAAATTCAAAACCCAAATAGTGGAGTTCCTATTTACGTGTCCACGCACTCATGAATTCGAACACCCCACGCACCCTTAAATTCGACATTTTGTTATTTTTAGTTTGAAGGTGTTTTCGGTGCCCCACGCACCCCAAAAAGGGTCCACGCACCCTTAAATTCGACTCATTCAGAGGCATTTCGGAGTCCCATGCACCCGAAAAATGCCACACGCATCCACAAATTCGACGACAAATTAGGGACTTAATTTTTAGGTGCGTTGAGCCCCACGCACCTAAAAAATCAGATATTTTCAGAAATTATTTCTGGGTGCGTCGGACATCCGCACGCCAATTTTGGGGTGCATGGAGGGTGTTTTAGGGGTGCGTGGCAGCCCCTCATTGGCCGATTTTCGGATTCTTCGGCTATAAATGCCCTGCCCGTGGGTCATTTGGGACGATTCAGAGAAAGAGAGAGAGAGAGCTGCTGCCCGCTGGGAATTTGAAATCCCTGCCGGACACCCTCGCCGGAATACTTTTCCGATGCCGGAAACCCCTCCCGGTCGCCGGAATACCTTTCCGATCGCCGATATTCTCCACCGCAGGTCTGAATCCTAAAAAATCATAAGTGTGGTCACGCATCCATAAAATGGCCCCACGCACTCGAAAAATGGCCCACGCATCCATAAATTTCGTCCCACGCGTCCATAAAATCGACATAAATCAAACAAGTACATCAGACTCCCACGCACTCGAAAATGGCCCACGCGTCCATAAATTCGGGTCCCACGCGTCTATAAATTCGACGAAACTCAGATTTGCAAATTCGGTCCCACGCATCTAAAAATGCCCTACGCACCCCTAAATTCATCAAAAATTCGGAACTTCAATTTATAGGTGCGTTGGAGTCCCATGCACCCAAAAAATCAGTCAATTACCAAAATGTTTACGGGTGCTCCGGACTCAATTTTAAGTGTTTTCAAGTTCCGTTTGAGCCTATTTTGGGTATTTTGAGCATTCCGGACGCAATAGAATGGTCAAACGAATATTTCGAGATTCCTAAATGAGCAGAATCGCTTATCTTCGAGGCTCGACCTGATTCGACGCGTTAAATGAAATGACTTCTCGAAAAGAAGCCGCCAGCATCTAGAACTATGCAAATATGTCATCATTTATATCTACTGTAAAGATGTAATCCGATTTGGGTCGAAAGGTAGACAAACGGGACTATGGTTATCACAATAAACGATATAAAAGAGTTTCGATTCTCTACAAAGCAATTGCTATGAACTGCCACAACACAACAGTCGATGCCCTACCCATCCAAACGACATCCGTCGGATTGGCTGCTCAGGTACACACAATTGCGGACCGGTCTTCCCGAGGTCGCCTGTCCACACATGACAGCTGCAGACCCAGAGTCGTACCCTCTCAGTAAAAACCCTGACAGTCTTTGCCCAGATGTTCGGCTAAAACATGGGACATAGACATCTGACTAATACAGAGATGGTTTAGTACATAACAAAACAAATAGGTCTATATGACCATGAACTCAAGACCATAATCTCTGACGATTTAAATTACTTGCTCGATCTATCCATGCTTTCTTTCTAACATTCCATCTATTGTATATCTACATTCATAGTGGAATCTTGTCGCTTTGTGCTGTGGTTTTCTCCCGCAAGGGTTTCCACATAAAAATCTTTATGTTGTTTGTGATTTGTTTCATTTACATTCATGCTCTCTTAATACTTTATTTAACTTATCTATGATGCATGCATTCATTTACTTTTGCCTTTTAATCAAGGGTGATCATCCATTGATGTAATTAAGGGCTCGTGCCAGATCACGGCCTGGAATGTACAAGATTTCAGGATCTCTGGAATAAAATTCGCCTTGCGATATCTCTTCTTGTGTACCTTTTTGTGAATGCTTGTGATTGTCTATGAATGTTTCTATTACTCAGAACCCCAGAGCAATAAAACACCACATTTTCAGGAAAATGTCCCCGCGTAGCATTTTCAATTCCAACAAACTGACGACTCTGCTGGGGATCAAACCATACCAGGATCTCTGGTTAGCTCTGAGTATAGAAACACTCTAAGATTAATCATTTGTAGACATGAATGTATATACAGGAAAGCTAACGCGAGGCATAATGTTTCAGCGCCCTCGGGCGCCAAACTGGCGACTCTCAACGGGAACGTTCTTCCCTTCATCTTTAAGGCAATAGACGGTAAATCAAAGGTTTTCAAACCCACAAACTTCCACAAATACACACGTATTTGTCTTCTTCTTGCTTATTCCTATTAGTTTATGTACCGCGATTAATGGGTTCATGCTCCCGGCCGCGTTTATGAACTGTTCTAACGATTTTCTGCCACCGCAGAATTAACAAGATATTAACAAAGACAGGAGAGATGGCACAGCTCCTGCTTCTTCCTCACCGCAGGGGGATTTAGCTTCCCCCACTTCACCGCAATTGTGACATTCGTTCTCGAATCAGACTGGCAGCTGGTTCGCAAGTGCGAGCAAAAGAAAGTATTAAAGAAAGCAGTGACAAGGACCTCACGCAAAAAGAAGAATGTCGTTGAGTCACACCATGTGATCAAGAAACAGTAGCAGTATATTCAGACTAACGAAGTCAATAAAACCAGTAGGATTACGACAACAAAGAGAGCTCAAAGTTTCATCTTTATAGTCGATGAATTCCTAGCGCTGTCAAGGATAACCCATCCAGTCGAGAAGAGAACTAAGATTACAACTCGCAAGGCAGATGAAGAAATAACAGGGGCATCCATCACAAAGGTCGTCATGGTAGAGCAGAAACCACAACTAGCACAAGTCGCAATGGTCCAGGTTGTTGAGGAAGAAGAGCCAAGTGACCAGAAAGACGAATCACCAACTATCCAAGAACAGATTGATAAGTTGGCTCAAGCCCAAGAAGACATGACGAGGGAAATGAGAGAAATCAAGGAGATTCTAGCAGCACTAGTTGCGCAAGGGGCAGTTCAAAGCGCTGTTGTGCTCGCTAAACAATCGATGGAGGAATCACAAGGGGCAGCTCAGAGAACTATGGTTGTAGAGCCACGGGTTTGGCCCAGAAATGTCTCATTCGAGCATACTGCTATACTGCCATTGCAGATGATGAGAAAAATGTTATCTCAAAAAGTCAAAGGGAAAAGACTAAGACGTGAAATGGGAGAAATGACCGACGTTGACGAGAGAAAGAACCCTAAGGATCGAAAGCAACCAGGGTTAGGATGCAAGATAGAAATCAAGATATCAAAAGCTCAGGACAAGGGCAAGGGATTAAGGACCCGCGGCAGGCAACGATTGTTAAAAGAAATGGGGCAAACAGATCACACGCGTTTGATGCGGATGACTTGGTCCCAATTATGGAACAATTAATCAAAGAAGGAGAGTTCCAATTACCAGAGCCCATCCGGCCAAATGAAATAGGATGCGTAAGAGACCCTAACTATTGTAAGTATCACCGAATTGTGGGACACAGAACTGAAAACTGTTTCACCCTAAAAGGAAAGATTCAAAGGATGATAAACCAAGGCATTATCGACTTGAGAGTCGAAGAACTTAGGAAGAATCCACCTGAAATGGCTTCAGCAGACACAACTCAAGAAAACACTTACCCCGGGACTTCGTCTCCTGAACTTAAAAAATCATGAACGCTTACAAACAGTTGCAGAAAGCTATAAGGGAGGCAGGGGTGTACACGCGTTCATGCATACACCCATTTTATTCATGCACTACATTTTCTATACATTTATGCATCCAATTACATTGTACCATTGCATGTATAAAATATGAAATGCCAGTGTGGCTTTCTTGACAGCAGGTACCGTAATCAGAAGGGAAATGAAAAGACAAACTCCAAAGGGTTTTCATAAGTACCACAATTGACACAGCCTCCAGGATACGAGGATAAACTGAACCACACAGCCTCCAGGATATGAGGATAAACTGAACCATACAGCCTCCAGGTTAAGAGGATAAACTAAGCTAATACAATTCTAAAATACCCCAAGCTTCGGGTATAAACCAGCCAATACAGTTCTAAAATACCCCAGGCTTCGGGTTTAAACCAGCCAATACAGTTCTAAAAAAAACCCAGGCTTCGGGTATAAACCAGCCAATATAATTCTAAGATACCCCAGGCTACGGGTCTAAACTGAACCAATACAGTTCTAAATCCAAGACTGAAGATCATAATCGTCGACCACAATCATATCTTCAGAATTTTGAATCAGTTTAGTCGGACTAAAGAAGCTCATTATATAGAAGACCTACATAAGATATAACACTTTCATATCATTACTCCATCGGGGGTTTTCTTACTATCGTCATGGCCTTCTTTTACTCTATATGGGGCAATTCAAAGTTAATGATCTCTTATATGTATATAGCTTCATATGAGGATGGTTATGGCATTCTACTGTGTATCATTTTACGTCAAAACATCTTCGGCTCTCTCTTATGAATGGTTTCACAACAAGAGCATGCGATTGAAGATTATGATCAACTGACCTTCAATACGGATTCCTAAAGTAGAGAAGTGTTCATCAAAGTATCTTTATAAATTCAAATCTTGAATATCTTCGACTTTCTCCTATGAATTGTTTTACAACGAGAGCATGCGATTGAAGATTATGATCAACTGACTTTCAATACGGATTCTTAAAGTAGAGAAGTGTTCATTAAAGTATCTTTATAAATTCAAATCTTGAATATCTTCGACTTTCTCTTATGAATTGTTTTACAACGAGAGCATGCGATTGAAGATTATGATCAACAGACCTTCAATACGGATTCCTAAAGTAGAGAAGTGTTCATCAAAGTATCTTTATAAATTCAAATCTTGAATATCTTCGACTTTCTCCTATGAATTGTTTTATAATGAGAGCATGCGATTGAAGATTGTGATCAACTGACCTTCAATATGGATTCCTAAAGTAGAGAAGTGTTCATTAAAGTATCTTTATAAATTCAAATCTTGAATATCTTCGACTTTCTCCTATGAATTGTTTTACAATGAGAGCATGCAATTGAAGATTATGATTAACTGGCCTTCAATATGGATTCCTAAAGCAAGGAGATTTCTTCATCAAGTCCCGATATAATCTCCATGTCGTAAGTATAGATTGAATCTTATGTCATCAAGTTATGTCAGACTTAAAGATACATTCTTGGATTCTTGAAGATAAGCATGAAGCACAACAAGCTTATATATTCACCAAAGCAACGACATGCAAACGAAGATCAAGAAAGTCAAAAGGGAAGTAATCTTGCCGAATACTTATCCTCTTTCAATCCATTTATCACATCTCCTGATTCACTTATCACTTTGTTTGTGACTAACATAATAAAAATCATGTGAATGAATTTTGGATATCCTTTTGTGCCGCCTCTGCTTCAGCCAAAACTTGTGCAGGGTCGGGAGCGTTCTAAAGAAACTGCTGCAGTTCTGTAATATGGGCCTCTATATCGTTACGCTTCGCTGTTCACTTCCCCAAGTGTAGGGTTGCGAAGTAGTAATAATTCGGAAAGACTGAGTATCGTTCCCACAGAGATTTATGAATGTATATTCTCAGAATTTATCTAAAATAACTAATAATTAAGATCCTATTCAGAACTAAAGCTGGAAAATAGTGATTTGGATTTAAACAGTGAATGTGTAAGGTAATATCAATCTAAAAAGGCACCAGAGCTCCAAGCATCCACTTTTGATAAGTTTCAATGCATCAACACAACTAGGTTTCTCATAACCCAATCGGAATCGAATTTATATCTCTATCCGATCGGAATATAGAGCGGTTCAATCAATAATTATCCAAAATAGTTGCTCATTCATTGATTCAATTCCCACAATAATACTCAGGCCTTGGGCACACTCAATTGTGTAGGCCAAGCCTCTTTCCAATCTAGTTGAGATTCACAACCATAGCCTTTATCAAATCCTGTCACTAGACTTGATTACAACTAATGATTAGAACTCTAATTAAATCAAAATCAACCAACAAACAACTATTTCAGATTATAACAAAAGATAAGAACTTAGTTGAATGAGTTCCCACATGAAGATCGGGCCATTGTACACAAGGCAATCAAAGGGTCTACCATGCCCGGAGACGATGATAGATCAATGAACTACACAAGCATAAACAATGCTCAGAAGGTAAGCTACCAAGCTTAGAATCACTAAAAATCACATGAGCCCGAAGTCATCAGGAGATCAAAGTAAAACCAAACTAGTACTTGATTCAAACTCATATTAAACTAAAATTCTTCAATTAAAACATAAAATGAAACCTAGGTTGCATCAATCCATCAAAAACAAATCAAAAGCTTCACCTCTTAGCCCTAGCTAACAGGTTTTAGTTCATCTCTAACATCCTTAAACTAGAAGCCTAAAAAATATAAAAAACTACTAAAACAGGAAGAAAACTAAGAAAACTTGAAGTAGAATCCGTCTCCCAAGCAATCCCCATGTCCTAGCATGCCTTGGTATGAAGAGGAGAAGTCCCTTTTATAGATTGGCGCGGAAGATTCTAGATTTAGCAAGGAATTACGCAATTGCGCGGAGAAAATCGGAGCTTTACGTACACGCTGTTGCACTGATGACCGGTCTGGCGACTGGTCTAAGACTGTGGACGACCGGTCGCACGGTAGGTCTCAAAACCTCCAAAATCGTCCAGTGAGTTTTATGTTTCTGGACTACTCTCGACCTGTCTGGCGACCGGTCTACAGAGGAGAAAGATAGGCCAAAAATACACTGTAGACCTATTTGTCGACCTGTCTGGCGACGGGTCTGGCGACCGGTCTACAGACAGGTCTAAGAACAAATTTCAGCTTTTCTTCTTTATCTCTTCTCTTTCTTTCTTGCTTCTTTCTTCCACCTTTTGTCACTTGTTATATTGATCTTCAATGCATATAAAGTGACTCTTTTAACCATGAATTGGTGAAGTCTCATTCTCATTCCTACAATCACAAATCCATGCATTAGATTAGTCTTTAAATCATGAAACGCATGGATAATGAGTGATGAATTGGGGTTAGAATATGCACAATTAAGAGCTCAACATTCGCTTCATATTGATCAATAGACGACTGCAAGCAAGCTTTCTGACTGCTAAACTTGAAAAAGTTAAGTTTTGCCTCGCCGTGGCTACGTCTGCCCTGTGAAGTTCTAACTTTGGAAGAAGGGACTGCAACTGGCCACGCTTCTCCTTAATAGAAGGATCAAGCCTGGGATGCTTTGCACAAATGACATCAGCCATCCCTTCCTTAAACCGGACCATGTGACTGACCATCGAGGAGACGTCAATCCCGAGCCATATAGCATTGTGTTCAAGTGCTTGCAACCCTTCATCCAGAATACACCATTCGTCTTCGTTCTTCAGAGAATCGGCGATATTCGTCAGAAGACTCTTCAAAATATTCGCCTTTATCTTCAATAAACCTCGAAGAGAAGAAATGAGTGCTTCAGGCAAAACAACAGGGGTAGGGGCACGAATCGGAACCGCTGCTGACAAAATAAGTGATAAACGTCAGTACAAGGAAACCACCATCAGAAAGCAAACAAACAAAATAGCAAAAATGGATGATACACCAATGACTTCGGGAACACCAACAACAGGAGCCACTAGATGAGGAAGCGAACGCAGGCGATACTGGGGTAGGTCCAGTTATTCTCTCGATCAATGGTTCAGGTAATTTTGGAGAAGATAGCACCACGACCTCAAGAATATTGGCATTGAAGTTGGCTTAACGATGGGAGGAACTTCAGCGACGAGCTCGGCTAATGATGGCACGACAGCAGGAGATACATTCACGACAGGTTCAGTTGACTGTGGCTCAACAGGAGGGGCATCCACAATAGGTTCAGTCGATGGTGGCTCAGCAGTGGAAGGTGCTCCGATGACAGGCTCTGACACGTTTAACTCAATATGAGGATTAGGAGGAAGAACAGATTCAGCTGGTGCATCATCATCCAGATCCATAAAGACGGCTCTAGTGTCCTCCTCAGGGACAAACCTCTCATATATTGGCTCGTTATCATTGCTCTCTCGAGTGTGGCAGTCTTCACTTATGTTGGCCTAAGAGCTTGATTCACCCTCTTCCCTGACCTCATCTGTGTTGACAGCTTGAGCGTCGCCTGTATCCTTGGAGAGTCGTTTTCATTAACGCTCGGCCCTGTGTAATTTCCACATCTCCTTGATCTTCTTACCCCCTCAAGTAACAGGAAGACTAGGGGCAGTTCTCACTCGGGGGCCGGCTCATTTAGACAACACCTTATTACCACTGTCCCCAGGACTAGGACATCTAGGCAAATTCCCTTGGCCCCTTTGACCACTTGTCGATGCAATCCTTGCTGAACCACCTTCATCATCATCACCATCATCTTCACCATCTCCATCAGCACCATCATCACCGTCACCACCATCAACATCATTACCTTCGGCATTAACACCTCCATCATCCCCATTATTACCATCATCATCGTCACCAACTTGACCGTAGACCAAGTGATCCTCATCTTTTCAGACTTGGATCTAGCCTGATTTTTTAAATATACTTGCTTGGCACCCTTCCCAGCCCTTTTCGGACGACCGTGCCTGATAAGCTGAGCAGGTACGGTCGAGCTCGCTTCACCATCTTCAGATCCTACGATCCCGTCCGATTGAAAACCATGCAGGGGAGCGTACCAAGCATCCCATTGCTCTTGTGTACCCCTATCCGGAGGAGGTGGCACGACCTTGTCACAAAGGATTTTCTTCTGCATATCCTTGGACAACGTCAGGATGCGTTCGTAAAAGCTGAAGGTTTTTGGAGGCATGAACCATTGAGGATTCTGATCAGACGGACAATTGACCCTCTGTGGACCTGCCCGTTTACGCTTTGATGGAGTCAGTGGTTGACTTGAAGGCCCAGCTTGCGAGGGATCACTGGCCATTACGATCTGCAACGGCATGCAAGAAGCTTAGATATAGCTTAGAGCAAAGAAAAGAAAAATACGCACAGAAAGAAATCAACATTCACAAAATTCAAAGGGATACAAAGCAACAGGAAAAGATCTCAGTCCTGCAGCAGCGGAAGAATCCGAGCCTTCAACTCATCCACCTTCGCCTGGACCCGGCCTTCCTTAGAAATCAGGTCCATTAAGTAGGAGATGCATTACTGCACGAAGTCGAAGTTCAAATGTTCGGCGCTAGTCCAGTTCCTCACGATAGAGACGTCGA
Organism: Liriodendron chinense; assembly: GCA_003013855.2. Taxonomy (NCBI): domain Eukaryota; kingdom Viridiplantae; phylum Streptophyta; class Magnoliopsida; order Magnoliales; family Magnoliaceae; genus Liriodendron; species Liriodendron chinense. The sequence goes on from ML058389.1 coordinate 2,045,051, forward strand.
TCGCGAATCTGTCGTATTCCCTCACGGCCTCCCTGACCATTCTCCAGATCCCGGCACGACGGTCTGAAAACTCGGCCTCCGCCAGTGGGACAATCCAGGCTAGGAATCGCCTGCTCTCCCTTTTCTCATTCTTTAAGGAGTGAAGTCGGCTCAACAAGGCCAGGAAAAAAGCAACCAGAGAAGGCTCCACTGCCTCAAGGATCGCTAACTCTTCCAGGAGAGAAGAATCGCCGATGAAGTAAAAAATAACCTCCTTGTGTTTATCGAAAATGGAGGCCATCAGGGAAACGTTTTGAATAGCCTTCAGAATGGGGCGAGAGTCTGCGCCCAGTCGAGTCAAAGCCTTGGCCACCTCGTCATGCTAAGCAGTGAGAGATGACCAAGCCTCAGGATGATCCAGGAAGCCCAGAAGCCGCCTTAGACAATCTTGGGCCGCGCGTAGAGAAGCACGAGTTATGGACATTATCTGCTGAAAAATAAGACTGATAAACCGATCTGAGAGATATAGTAGTCCGACAAAAAGAAGAGAAGAAAGAAAAAGCGCGTGAAGCCAGTCGCGTAAAGTCTGAAAGGTTAAAAGAGGCATGCAAAGGTACGCTCAAAACATCACTTAAATTAACCATTGGGATTACCTCTAAACTAATGCGATCTAGAAATCTCTCAAGTCTATCAGACCCTACCCCTCCTTAAGATAACTGTCACATGTACGCGAATGCGAGGCAGAGGTCTAGGGGATCACATACTTTAAACATCTAGTCTTGCAAAAGATTATTAAAGCAAAATTTTACAAACTTTTAAAATACACAAGTCCTATAGACTGGGTGCGTGAGGCTCCACGCACCCCAAAATTTCTCAAAAATTCAGTCCAACTCCAGCCTCACGCACCTCAAAATCCGAAGTATGCCAAATTGCATTTCAGGGTGCGTGTGACCCCACTCACCCCTAAAATCGATCCGAAACCCAATTCTCGGGTGCGTGAAGGGCTAAAACCCGCCCAAGTTTTGACGAAGGGTGCGGGGACCCTCACGCACCCAAAAAATCGAGAATTCCACCAAAGTTCAAAATTCACGGGTGCGTGACACCCCCACGCACCCCAAAAACGATTCAAAATTCAAAGTTCAAATTACTGGGTGCGTGTGCCTCCACGCACCCATAAAGTCATTTCTACCTTGAATAAACAGGTGTGTCCAGATTAAAAGGGTTCATTGGAGGTAATTCTTGGGTGCATTGGCGAATAAAAAGGTGCGTGGGGAGGGCCTGGAAAATCCAACGAGAAATGGTGAAATGATGAGAATAGGCTGTCTTCTCTATTTATAGTGGGACCCAAAAGGTCCGGTGCGTCGCACCAGACAATCGTGTGTCCTTCGCGACCCACCGGAGGGGCATCTGTTGGGGTCCCAAAAGGTAGGGGCCTTAAAATAAGCAAAATAGCCATATACCTCCGAAGGAATCACGCAGAAGGCCTTCTGGTGCGCGTAAAATGGAAATATACAAAATTTCCTTAGCCAATTCTCCAGTGGGCCCCGCTGATCACCGTGATCAGAACTGTCCAGAATCGGACCCATAACTTCTTTATGATTTATGATGAACAGTGCAAGTAATTTCACAATCAAATGGGCTCCACAAACCCCCCAAAATTTAAAACCCAAATAGTAGAGTTCCTATTTACGTGTCCACGCACCCATAAATTCGAACACCCCACACACCCTTAAATTCGACATTTTGTTATTTTCAGTTTGAAGGTGTTTTCGGTGCCCCACGCACCCTAAAAAGGGTCCACGCACCCTTAAATTCGACCCATTTTATGATTCTCATTCAGAGGCATTTCGGAGTCCCACGCACCCGAAAAATGCCCCACGCATCCACAAATTCAACTATAAATCAGGGACTTAATTTTTAGGTGCATTGAGTCTCACACACCCGTAAATTTAGTCCCACGCACCTAAAAAATCAGATATTTTCAGAAATCATTTTTTGGTGCGTCGGACATCCGCATACCAATTTTGGGGTGCGTGGAGGGTGTTTTAGGGGTGCGTGGCACGTGGCAGCCCCTCATTGGCCGATTTTCAGATTCTTCCGCTATAAATACCCCGCCTGCAGGTTGTTTAGGACGATTCAGAGAGAGAGAGAGAGAGAGAGAGAGAGAGCTACTGCCCGCTGGGAATTCGAAATCCCCGCCGGAAACCCTCGCCGGAATACTTTTCGGATCGTCGGAAACCCCTCTTGGTCGCCGGAATACCTTTCCGATCGCCGAGATTCTCCACCACAAGTCTAAATCCTAAAAAATCATAAGTGTGGCCACGCATCCACAAATTGGTCCCACGCACCCGAAAAATGGCCCACGCGTCCATAAATTCGGTCCCACGCGTCCATAAAATTGACATAAATCAAACAAGTGCGTCGGACTCCCACGCACCCGAAAATGGCCCACGCGTCCATAAATTCAGGTCCCACGCGTCCATAAATTCGATGAAACTCAGATTTACAAATTCGGTCCCATGCACCCGAAAAATGCCCCATGCACCCCTAAATTCATAAAAAATTCGGAACTTCAATTTATAGGTGCGTTGGAGTCCCACGCACCCATAAATTAAGTCTCACACACCCAAAAAATCAGTCAATTACCAAAATATTTGCGGGTGCTCCGTACTCAATTTTAAGTGTTTTCAAGTTTCGTTTGAGCCTATTTTGAGTATTTCAAGCATTCCGGACGCAATTGAATGGTCAAACGGATGTTCTGGGATTCCTAAACGAGCAGAATCGCGTATCTTCGAGGCTCGACCTGATTCGACGCGTTGAATGAAATGAATTCTAAAAAAGAAGCCGCCAACATCCAGAACTATGCAAATATGTCATCATTTATATCTACTTAAAGATGTGATCCGATTTGGGTCGAAAGCTAGACAAACGGGACTATGGTTATCACGATAAACCATATCAAAGAGTTTCGATTCTCTACAAAGCAATTGCTATGAACTGCCACAACACAACAGTCGATGCCCTACCCATCCAAACGACATCCGTCGGTTGGGCTGCTCAGGTACACACAACTGCGAACCGATTTTTCCGAGGTCGCCTATCCACACATGACAGCTGCAGACCCAAAGTCGTACCCTCTCAGTTAAAACCCTGACAGTCTCTGACCAGATGTCCGGCCAAAACATGGGACATGGACATCTGACTAATACAAAGATGGTTCAGTACATAACAAAATAAATAGGTCTATGCGACTATGAACTCAAGACCATAATCCTTGACGATTTAAATTACTTGCTCGATTTATCCGAGCTTTCTTTCTAGCATTCCATCTATTGTATATCTACATTCATAGTGGAATCTTGTCGCTTTGTGCCGTGGTTTTCTCCCGCAAGGGTTTCCACGTAAAAATCTTTATGTTGTTTGTGATTTGTTTCATTTATATTCATGCTCTCTTAATGCTTTATTTAACTTATCTATGATGCATGCATTCATTTACTTTTGCCTTTTAATCAAGGGTGATCATCCATTGATGTAATTAAGGGCTCGTGCCAGATCACGGCCTGGAATGTACAAGATCTCAGGATCTCTGGAATAAAATTCGCCTTGCGATATCTCTTCTTATGTACCTTTTTGTGAATGCTTGCGATTGTCTATGAATGTTTCTATTACTCAGAACCCAGACCAACAAAACACCACATTTTCAGGAAAATGTCCCCGCGTAGCATTTTCAATTCCAACAGTTTGAATAATCAAAGTGCTTGTAGCGACTAATGCATGATTGCAGGTCTGAACAGTAAGAGTTTCTGATGGGCAGGTTTCCATTAACTGGCAAGCCCAGAGCATACGCTTGAACTGACAGGTGCTTTAAGCGGGATGCATGTTGTGTTCTTGAATAATCAAAGTGTTGACAGTGGCATGATAAGCAGGGGGGTTGGAAGAAAAGTAAATGTTGCACTTATGCTAGATGCGAATGAGATGATGCTGGTAAAAGAGAAGCTGGATGGACGGAGGTGTCGCAAGAGTTTACTTCGAGTGGCTAGATCAAGACTTGGATGGCTTGGGAGACATAGACCAGGGTCAGGTTGGGCTGGACCAGGGCTAGGCTCTTCTCACTCGGGCTCTCCTTGGTGGAAAAATGGGCTAAAAGGGTGGAGAAGGGCTCTGACGAATGGATCGCACTCGGGCTTGAGGGCTTGCTGAATGAGAAGGGGAGGGGGGCATTTATAGCAGCGGGGAGTGGCAGATCTCGTAAATAAGTTTGGGCGGCACCCAGGGGGCCGCCCGTACGGTCGTTTTGCTTCGGGTTCGGAGTGTACGACCTCCGAACCTGAAGCAGAATTTTTTTAGGTTTGGGGTTTGGACTTGCTCCGAGGCTGCGGTTTGGAAGTCAGTGAGTTCACTGGGTTTGGGAGATGGGTTGACACAGTGAGTTGACTGGATGGGTTGACTCAGCGGGTTGACTCGGTGATTTGACTTAGCGGGTTGACTCACCGAGTTTGACTTTTTTTAAAAAGGATTTTTTGACTGATTTTTCTTATGGAGGGTTTTTCAGGTTGATGTTTAGGGGTGAGTTGACTGGGTTCAGGCTTGAGCTAAGCTATGGATTGGGGCTTACAAGGGTGAGTTTGGCTGAGTTTGGACATGGGATTTGGGGGTACGTTCCTCCATTCATTCAGCTATCTCTAACAATATTGTAGCCGAAGGTGGGGGTGTCTACACATAGTTAGTAATGAAATGGGGTTAGAATATGCACATTAAAGAGCTCAACACACCCCCAACCAGTTTTTTGCTAGTCCCGAGCAAAACATGCGTGAAACAAATTTCATTCTTCAAAACCCAACTCTCCTTTAGAAACCATGTTTCTATATACTCAATGATATACAAGTGTAAAGAATTCTGAAATGCTCAGTGATAGAAGTTGAAACCTTGAATTTTCTAAAATATACCAAGTACTCATATGAAATTCCAACTGATTGATTGATAAATAGAAGAATCCAAACAATTTAACATAGTGTGCTCAGTGAATGCTCATCTCATGGATTTTCGAGGTTACCTTCTTCATGAATTAACTAAGGTATGGATTCAACGGTGTATAGATCAACAACAAGCCTATAACAGGAATTTTCCTTACCGTCCTTCCGACGACTTTCACACTATGTCCCATTTCCAGCTTTGGTTACGGGTAGACCATCCCCCGGTTGGTAATAGGTAACCCTTTTCGAAATTTTCACCATATTTTCAATCATTCCCATATTTTCATCCTTTCTTTCCTTTTTATACATATTAGATAGGATTTTTAGAAATCCATATCTTTCGTTATTTTCCCATGGACAAGGATGGACAAAGTACCCCGACTTGGTTTCTCAACACCTCAAATCCAAAGTTAACCAATCCACAATTCTACATAATCCTTTCAAAGCATGAGAATCGTGTAATGTGAACTAGGTGTAAAAGTGTTTAGAAATTCTATCAATCATAAAAATAGGGGAATTCGCATATAAAACTAGGATCTTAGAGATTGTTCAAGATATTCAACTTTACTCACTTTTTCTCTCATTTTTCTTATACTTACACTATCCCAAATGCATAGAAACAAAGTTTTCCAATGGAGTTTTGAATTTGTAGAAAAATTGAAAAATTCCTACATAATTGCTCGAAATGTTACAAAACACTAGATTCATCCTAGTGATCCCACACCCCCTAACAAAATCTTGCATTGTCCTCAATGGAAAAGATATGCAATGAGCAAACATGAGAGCAATTATAAAATAAAGGGAGTGATGAATGAGAATACCTGAGAGAACAACAACTGAAATTCTACCTCCTTCTAACAAACCTATGAAAAAGTAAACCAAAAGCAACAAAATCCTAATCCTAACTACTCTATACCTTCATCAGACTAGGAGATCAAACATCCTGATACACAGGATCAGTCAGAGGTATGGACATATCTTCTAAAGAAAAATTCTCAAAGAACGGCTTTAATTGCTGACCATTTGCTTTAAAGCTATTACCGTTCCTTGGATTCAACAACTCGACGGTTCCATATGGATAAATAGTTTTACAATGTAGGGACCGGTCCATCGAGATCTCAATTTTTTCAGAAATAAATGTAGACGAGAATTATACATAAGGACCTTTTGATTAATCGTGAAGGTCTTATGAAGGATGTTCTTATCATGGAACACTTTCGTCTTGTCCTTGTAAATTCTCGCATTTTCATATGTTTCATTCCGGAGTTCTGCAAGTTCATTCAATTGAAGTTTGTGCAACGAACTTGCTTTGTCAGAATCAAAATTCATCTTCTTTATCGCCCAATATGCCCTATGTTTCAACTCCACGGAAGTGACAAGCTTTCCCATAGACAAGTCTATAGGGAGACATTCCAATGGGGGTCTTGAAAGCAGTACGGTAAGCCCGGAGTGCATCGGTTGGTCGAAGCGACCAATCCTTGTGATCGGGGATCACTGTTTTCTCCAAAATATGTTTAATCTCCCTATTGGATATCTCAGCTTGTTCACTTATTTGTGGGTGATAGGGAGTACTCACCTTGTGATTTACGCCATATTTCTTCATTAAAGCTTCGAACGGGGAGTTACAAAAATGAGATCCTCTATCACTTATAACGACTCGAGGTGTTCCAAACCAGGAAAGGATATTTTCTTTTAAGAAACGAATGACTGTTTTATGGTCATTGTTCCGGCATGGAATCGCCTCGATCCATTTTGAAACATAATCAACGGCTAGCAATATATATAAATTTTCGAAAGAAGATGGAAATGGACCCATGAAATCGATGCCTCAACAATAAAAAATTTCGATTGGTAAGATAAGATTGAGTGGCATCATATTTCTACGGGATATTCCTCCCAATTTCTGACAAGGGTCACACGTTTTACAAAACTCATGGGTATCTTTGAACATGGTGGGCCAATAAAACCCACATTGCAGAATTTTGGCTGTCGTCTTCTTAGCTGAAAAGTGGCCACCACACGCCTGAGAATGACAAAAGGAGATGATACTGTGTTGTTCATCATCCGGCACACATCTCCTTATGATATGAACGGAACAATACTTGAATAAGTATGGGTCATCCCATAAGAATTTTCTCACCTCGTTGAAGAACTTATCCTTATCTTGCATTTCTCAATGTGTCGGAATTGTACCTGTAGCAAGATAGTTAGCAATGTCCGTATACCATGGCAATTGGGAGATTTTAAAAAGTTGTTCATCAGGGAACATGTCATTGATCGCGGTCGTCTCAGGGAAATCGATGAGAACAAGTCTAGAGAGATGGTCAGCCACTATGTTTTCTACTCCTTTCTTATCACGTATTTCTATGTCAAATTCTTGGAGTAGGAGGATCCATCTTAACAAGCGTGGCTTAGCATCCTTCTTAGAGAGAAGTTACTTAAGTGCTGTATGGTTGGTGAATATGATGATCTTGGATCCGATCAAGTAGGACCAAAACTTGTCCAAAGCAAAAATTACGGCCAAAAGTTCTTTTTCTGTAGTAGTGTAGTTTGCTTGAGCCGAGTTTAAGGTTCTACTTGCATAGTAGATGAGCAAGGTTTCTTCTCTTTTCTTTGGCCTAAAACAGCCCCAATAGCGTAGTCACTGCATCACACATTATTTCAAAAGGAAGGCTCCAATCAGGTGGTTGCATTATGGGAGCACATGTCAACATGCCTTTAAGTTTGTCAAAGGCATTTTGACAATCCTTATTTCACTCGAATGAGTTTTCCTTTTGAAAGAGGTTACATGAAGGACGAGAGAGTGAACTAAAGTCCTTTATGAACCGTCTATAGAATCCAGCATGTCCTAAAAAGCATCGCACATCTCGTACGCTTTTGAGGGATGGAAGGTTAGAGATAAGATCGATTTTAGCCTTATCCACCTCAATTCCATTTTATGAGATGATGTGACCAAGGACAATTCATTGTTGAACCATAAAATGACATTTCTCCCAATTCAACACAAGGTTCTTGTCTTCACATCTTTTTAAAACAGTTTTTAAGTGCACAAGGCACTCATCAAAGTTACAACCAAATACAGAGAAATCGTCCATGAAGACTTCAAGAATCGTCCCCACCATATCAGAAAAATTACTCAATATACAATGCTGAAAAGTGGTAGGGGCATTACATAGTCCAAACGGCACCCTTCGGTAGGCAAAAGTGCCGAAAGAACAAGTGAATGTTGTCTTCTCTTGGTCTTCTAGGGCGATCTCTATTTGGTTATACCCTGAATACCCATCAAGGCAGCAAAAGTGGGAATGACCTACCAACCTTTCTAAAATTTGATCAACAAATGGTAAGGGGAAGTGGTCTTTCCTTGTAACTGTGTTTAGCTTCCTGTAGTCAATGCACATTCTCCAACCGGTAGTGACTTTAGTTGGCACGAGTTCATTATTGGCATTGGCTACGATGGTTATTCTGGATTTTTTAGGCACCACTTGAGTTGGACTCACCCATTGATTATCGGATATTGGGTAAATGATACCCACATCCAATAGTTTCAACACCTCGGCCTTAACTCCTCTTTCATGTTTAGATTGAGGTGTCTTTGTGGTTGCCTAGATGTCTTCGCATTCTCCTCTAGGTGTATGCAATGAGTACAAATCAGGGGGTCTATACCTTTGAGATCCGCAATTGACCATCTAATGACAATTTTGTGCTATATTAGAGTGGCCATCAACCTACTCTCTTGTTCCTCATCCAAGTGGGAAGAAATCACCACCGGACATGTCTCATCTCGACCTAAATAAACATATTTCAAATCAGTGGGTAATGGTTTAAGGTCGAGCTTCGGTGCCTTGATATTAGATGGAAGCGACTTGTTCTCGCTTAAGGGTAAAGGCTCAAATGGTGCCTTTCATCTTTTATTATCAAGTACCGGCATAGAATTTAAAATGGCATCCATCTCTCTTATTATGTCATCATCAATCTCATGAGAATGGGCCAAGCATGCCTCCAAGGGATCGAAATAGAATGTCAGGAGGGATTTTTGTCTTCCACGAATGATTCAATCAGATTTATTTCGTGGACCTCGTCATCAACATCCCGTGGTTGTTTGCATAAATAAAAAATATTCAGCTCAAGTGTCATATTTCCAAAGGACATTTGTACCAGCCCATTTCTACAATTGATAATCAAATTTAAAGTGTCTAAGAAAGGGCGACCAAGTATAATAGGAATTTGAGCACCGATTCCCATCACAGGATTTGTATCCAAGACAATATAATCTACTGGATAGTAGAATTTATCGACTTGGACGAGGAAATCTTCAATCATCCCTCTCGGTATACGAATAGATCTATCTGCGAGTTGAAGTGTGGTTTTGGTGGGTTTTAATTCCTATCTGGATAGTAGATGACGCATGGCTTTTTCTCTTTTCTTTGGCCGAACACCGCCCCAATAGCGTAGTCGCTTGCATCGTACATAATTTCAAAAGGAAGGCTCCAATTAGGTAGTTGCATTATGGGAGCACATGTCAACATACCTTTTAGTTTGTCAAAGGCATTTTGACAATCTTCAGTCTACTCGAATGAGTTTTCCTTTTGAAGGAGGTTACATAAAGGGCGAGAGAGTGAACTAAAGTCCTTTATAAACCGTCTATAGAATCTGGCTGTCCCAAAAAAGACCGCACATCTCGTACGCTCTTGGGTGGTGGAAGGTTAGAGATATGATCGATTTTAGCTTTGTTTACCTCGATTTCATTTTGTGAGATGATGTGACCAAGTACTATTCCCTTTTGAACCATGAAGTGACATTTCTCCCAATTGAACACGAGGTTCTTTTCTTCACATCTTTTCAAAGCAGTTTTTAAATGCATAAGGCACTTATCAAAGCTATAACCAAATACTGAAAAATCATTCATGAAGACTTCGAGAATCGTCCCCACCATATCAGAAAAAATACTCAACATATAACGCTGAAAAGTGGCAGGGGCATTGCATAGTCAAACGGCATCCTTCAATAAGCAAAAGTGCCACATGGACATATGAATGTTGTCTTCTCTTGGTCCTTTGGGGCGATCTCTATTTGGTTATACCCTGAATACCCATCAAGGAAGCAAAAATGGGAATGACCCGCCAACCTTTCTAAAATTTGATCAACAAACGGTAGGGGGAAGTGTCTTTCCTCGTGACTGTGTTTAGCTTCCTGTAGTCAATGCACATTCTTCAATCGGTAGTGACTCTGGTTGGTACGAGTTCATTATTGGCATTGGCTATGATGGTTATTTCCGAATTTCTTAGGCACCACTTGAGTTGGACTCACCCATTGACTATCGGATATTGGGTAAATGATACCCACATCCAATAGTTTCATCACTTCGACCTTAACCACCTCCTTCATGTTTGGATTGAGGCATCTTTGTAGTTACTTAGATGTCTTGGCATTTTCCTCAAGGTGTATGTGATGAGTATAAATCAGTGGGTCTATGCCTTTGAGATCTGCAATTGACCATCCAATGGCGCTCTTATGCTCTATTAGAGTAGCTATTAGCCTACTCTCTTGTTCCTCATCCAAGTGGGAAGAAATCACCACCGGATACGTCTTATTTCGACCTAAATAAACATATTTCAAATCAGTGGGTAATGGTTTTAGGTCGAGCTTCGGTGCCTTGATATTAGATGGAAGGGGCTTGTTTTTGCTTAAGGGTAAAGGTTCAAATAGTGTCTTCCATCTTTTATTATCAAGTACCAGCATAACATCCAAAATGACATCCATCTCTCATATTGTGTCATCATTCATCTCATGAGAGTGAGCCAAACACGCCTCCAAAGAGTCGGAATAGAATGTCAAGGGGAATGTATCCTCCACGAATGATTCAATCAAATTTATCTCGTGGACCTCCTCATCAACTTCCCTTGGTTATTTGCATAAATCAAATATATTCAGCTCGAGTGTCATATTTCCAAAGGACATTTGTACAAGCCCATTTCTACAATTGATAATCGCATTCGAAGTAGCTAGAAAAGGGCGGCCAAGTATTACGGGAATTTGAGCACCGATACCTATCACGGGATGTGTATCCAAGACAATAAAGTCTACCGGGTAGTAGAATTTATCAACTTGGACTAAGACATCCTCAATCACCCCCCTCGGTATACGAATAGATCTATCAGCAAGTTGGAGTGTGGTTTTGGTGGGTTTCTCACCTAACCCAAGTTGTTCATAGACCGAGTATGAGATGAGGTTGACATTTGCCCCTAAATCGAGTAAGGCTTGTTTGATCCGGTAGTCACCTATGATGCATGAGATGGTTGGACTACCCGGATCCTTATATTTTTGGGGCACCTCTTGTTTGATAATAGCGCTCAAATTCTCAATCAAAAGTATTTTGTTGTAAACATTGTGTTTCCTTTTATTGTACAAAATTCCTTTAAAAATTTGGCATAGGATGGTATTTGTTTTATAGCATCCAACAACGGAATGTTGATCTTCACTTGCTTAAAAACCTCTAAAATTTTCAGGTTTTTGTCTAAAGGTTTAGGTGAAATCAACCTTTGGGGAAACGGGGCAACCGACTTGTATTGCCTTTTCGGTTCTTTCTCATGTGGAGTGTTGTTTGGGCTATCATCCTCTTTGGAAATTTTCAGATCATTAAGCTTTGGGACCTTCACCGGATTAGATTTATCGATTATTTTTCTATTCCTTAAGGTGGTGATAGCTTGAACATGCTCCGTATGTTGGGAGGACAAGCTTGTGTCTTGTATCTCAAATTGGGTTCTTGGGTTAGGAAGAGGTTGGGCAGGAAGTGTGCATTTCTCCCTAACACTGAGATGAGATTCAACTCTAGCCATTGAGGTTTTTAAGTTATTAATGGCTTGAGATGAATTTTGATTGAATTTCAGTTGCTCTTGCATGAACCCATCAATTTTCAGAGAATTAGTCTTGTTATATTCAGCTTGAACCGATACGAATGCACCCAACATCTCCTTTAACATAACTTTTAGTGTAATTACTAGGGATGGACCTAGTAAAGGTTGAGCTTGAGGGGTATTGTTTACATTCGCAATTGGTTCATTCCTCCAACTGAAGTTGGGATGGTTCTTCCAACTAGAATTATACGTGTTTGAGTTTGAAGCACTAAATGGCCATTGATAACTGTTTATGGCATTTGATTGTTCTTGTAAGATATCTTTTGGAAGGCAGAAATTGTGGGAAATACTGTGTTGCACGTTGATTTCTGGCACAAATTCCACAAACAGTTTCAACGTCTTTTGAGTTGATCGTCTCTCCTTTCTTCAATTCCATGGCCTCGACTTTTCTTGTGAGGTTAGCCACACGTGCACTTATGTTATCTTCTTCTGAGAGGACATAAATTCATCATTTCTCCTTTTGTTGGCTTGTCTTGAAATTTGTTGGTCTAGATGTATTCCAAGACTATGCTGTTATAAGCAAAATGATGGAGATAAGATTTCATGCGGAAATGCCCATTTCGCTCTCGCTCTCGAGATTGTCTGATCGAGAGTCGAATATTGGATAAGTGCGGGACGTCCATTCGACTCTCGAGATTATCTGATCGAGAGTCGAATGTTGGATAAGTGCGGGACGTCCATTCGACTCTCGAGCTCACCTGATCAAGAGTCATAGATTGAAAAATACAGGAGCAGCTATTCGCAAATCTCGAGTCTTCATAATCGATAGTCAAATACGGTAAAATTCGATCCGCGAACAGACCTTCTCACAAGTCGTTGAAAGACGTCACATCTAAGTATGTACTCGGACTCGCGACCACATTCTAACCTGCGAGTAGCTTTCTTGCGGTAATATCTCTTAGCTTTCAGTACTAGCACCCGATTCCCGTCGAGCAGCTTCTCCAATCCCTCTGCGACACCAAGCAGGGCTACAACCAGTTCGGTGGTTTTCGTCTTGTGGGCGTCTCCTTCCTTTTCGGAGGCTATGACTCCAACTACGGGCGTCTCCTTCCTTTTCGGAAGCTATGATTCCAACTACGGCTTCCAGCCGGATTTCAAGGGATTACCATCAAGGGGCGTGATTGTTGAAATAAGACATTGGGTTGGATCTGACTCAAAAGATAGGATCTTATCCCACGAAATCAGCAAATTCTCAGTATCGTATGCGACATCAACGGGATTTCGACATCTCACGTAACAGATTGGATTGCTTCAGATCTATATAAAGGGGTGGCTCCATTAAGAGCAGGTACGCACACATCATTCAATCTTGGTCCCGTTTTGCTTGGCTTCTCTTCTTACTGTGGCCTAACTTAAGCATCGGAGGGCTAACGGCTGATCCCCAGCCACCCTTATTTGTTGTCTTGCTTCAGGTCTGGTGGTGAAAATCTCGGTTGGAGTGAAGGAGAAAAGCCGGAGGATCTCGTTACAAAATCTGACATCAACAGTTTGGCGCCGTCTGTGGGAACGACTTGATCATCGAAATCACCGATCAAAACCCTTCAGCAATGCCTCCTAAAAAGGCTGTTCATCCTTCAACCTCAAGACAGGCACCACCTCCGCCTGATGAGACGGAATTCGTACCTATCCTTCCACCTGCTCTGACGAATATCCCTCAAGGAGCCCCGAATCTGTCGTCGACAAACCCATTATTGGAAGCCTCTGGAAATCAAGATGATGTCCTACGCTTCCTCGGAAACACCCTCCTAACTCTAAACGCCGGAGTCCAAGCGCTGTCAAACCGGCTTGATCAGCACTTCCCCGAACCGCAAAGACAACCCTCTGAAGGGTTACCACCGCAACCCATACCGGTAGCTTCCAGACATTCAATGGACGAACCACAGGTCCCGCCACTCGGCGGCCATCCCCCTGTACCATCTCCACATTCCATACATTCCAGTTCGTCTCGACAACCTCAACCGCAAGGCTCCACCGCCGAAACATCTAGCTATACCCTACCATGGGAAGGAGATCTCAAAAGAATCCAAGATCGTTTTGATGTTATGGAACAGCGATATCAGGCAAATCGGCCATCTGCCATCATGGCGGCAATACACCAATCTGAATCTCCCTTCACCAGCGAGGTCATGGAAGCCCCATTACCCAGAAAGTATCGAGCACCTGTTATCGCTCCGTATACAGGGATTGGCGATCCTCTGGAACATCTGGAAACATATAGGTCCCTCATGGAGTTGGAGGGACATGGTTCAGAAATCATGTGTAGGGCCTTTCCCCTAACATTGAAGGATGCAGCTCGTACGTGGTTCCGGGGGTTAAAGCCCCGTTCCATCAGTTCCTTTTCCCAGTTATCAGAAATATTCCTTTCTCAATTCATGGGGAGTATTCGCATTAAGAAGCCAGCCTCCCATCTGATGAATTTGAAACAGCAGCATGGGGAAACAATAAAGGAGTTCACAGTACGATTCACTGCCGAAGCCGTTCAAACTGAGGGATACACCGAAGAAAAGGGTCTTACAGCCCTCATTGCTGGAATAACGAGCGAGAAATTCAGGTTTGCCTTAGATAAAAGCCCACCGAAAACTATGGCAGAATTTCAAGCCAAAGCTCAGAAATATATCAATGCAGAAGAAGTCGCATTGACACGCCATGGAGTACAGAGCAAGAAACGCAAACCAGAAGGAGCCTCTTCTACGGATAAGAAATACCGTCGTGACCAGCGCGATCATTCTCCCAAGAGGCCTTACTCTGGTAAATATCATAATTACACTCCTCTCAATCAGTCTCCTGAAAAGGTTCTAATGGAAATTAAACACAAGCCATATGTGAAGTGGCCTGCAAAGATCAAATCCGATCCCGAGAAGAGGGACAAGAGCAAGTTCTGTTACTTTCACAAAGATCACGGGCATAGGACCCAGGACTGCATCTCTTTACGAGACCATATCGAAGCCCTTATTCGAAAAGGCCATCTCCAAGATTATGTTGCTCGTAAAAATCGATCACCAGAAAGGGCGAAGACCTCATCTCGCCAAAAGGAACCACCTAATCATCAAACCAACCAGGAGGACGCCGAGCCCACGGGAGAAATTCGCACTATCGTCGGGGGTCCAGCTTGCGGGGGTGACTCTCAAGCTTCAAAAAAGGCATACGCCCGAAAGGCGTCCAAAGAACCCCAGCAGATCTATTGGCTGGAACAAACGTCCAACTCATCGAAGGCTAGCCATCCTCCAATTTCTTTCACCCTCGAAGATGCAGCGGGAATTCACTTCCCTCATGAAGATTCCATCGTAGTCACACTGAAGGTATCAAATTATCTGACTCATCGAATTATGGTGGATACAGGTAGCTCGGCCGATATTCTGTATTTGGAGGCTTTCGACAAGATGGCACTTGCCAGAAACCTCCTCAAGCCAGTATCGACCCCTCTTGTCGGTTTTGGAGGAGAGGTGGTAACACCTGAAGGAAGTATCGATCTCCCAGTCACCTTTGGGGAGAGTCCAGCGAAGACCACCGTCTTCGTAAACTTCCTCGTCGTGGATCGAAAATCAGCATATAACGCCATCTTGGGGCGACCGTCTCTAACTAAGGTTGGAGCGGCCTTGCACCCTTCATATTTATGTGTTAAATTTCCGACCCCAAATGGCATCGGGGTCGTGCGAGGAAGTCAGCAGGAGGCACGGTCCTGTTACCAGATAGCCCTCCAAGATCGAAAGAAGGCTCAAGCGACACCTATCATGGAAATAGTTCAAGGTTCATCCGACGTTCTCGCCACCGCGTTGGATCCAAGGGAAAATGCTCTGAAATCAGGAACTCCAGGGGAGGATACAGTGGCGATCCGCTTGATCGAGGACGACCCGTCTAAGATCGTGTACATCGGTTCCTCCTTAAACATTGTCCATCGTGAAAATTTGATCCGTTTCCTCACCGAATACAAGGACGTGTTTGCTTGGTCTCATAAAGATATGCCAGGTATCGATCCTGATGTCATCGCACATCGTCTCAACATTGACCCGAAGCATAAACCCGTACATCAGCGTTGACGTGCCTTTACTGCAGAAAGACAAATGGCGATCAAAACTGAAGTTGAGAAGCTGCTCGCGGCAAATTTCATAAAAGAAGTTGACTACCCACAGTGGGTCGCAAACGTAGTTCTCGTCCGAAAAGCTAATGGCAAATGGAGGATGTGCGTCGACTATTCGGACTTAAACAAAGCATGTCCCAAAGATAGCTTCCCGACACCACGAATCGACCAGTTGGTCGACTCAACAGCTGGACATTCTCTCCTCAGTTTTATGGATGCTTATTCTGGTTACAACCAGATTATGATGCATCCACCTGATGGCCAGCATACTGCCTTCATCACAGATCGAGGACTATATTGCTACCAGGTAATGCCGTTCGGTCTCAAAAATGCAGGGGCCACTTATCAACGTCTTGTCAACAAAATATTCGCTTCTCAAATCGGTAGGAATATGGAAGTATATGTTGACGATATGCTCGTGAAAAGCGTCAATGAAGATGACCACATTCCTGATCTTCGAGAAGCCTTTGATCTGATGAGGAAGTATCAGATGAAATTAAATCCAGAAAAATGTGCGTTTGGAGTATCTGCAGGGAAATTTCTTGGGTTCATGGTTGGCCAACGTGGAATTGAGGCGAATCCCGAAAAGATTAAAGCATTGATAGAGATGAAATCCCCAGTGACTCTGAAGGACATTCAGCGTCTAGCTGGTCGCATCGCATCATTGAACAGGTTCATCTCGCGAGCATCTGACAAGTGCTTGCCCTTCTTCAAACTCCTTCGTGCAACGGCCAAGTCTGATTGGAAGTGGACACCTCAATGTGAAGAAGCTTTTCAACAACTGAAGCAATATATGAGCGCTCCCCCCATTTTATCTAAGCCTGTGGCACATGAGCAACTCATTCTTTATTTATCTGTGTCTTCCACGGCCGTTAGTGCCGCTTTAATAAGAGAAGATTCTGGGGTACAAAGGCCCGTTTATTATATCAGTCGAGCAATGGTTGATGCAGAAACTAGGTATTCTGATATGGAGAAACTGGCCCTAGCCTTAATCACGGCAGCTCGAAAACTGCGACCATACTTTCAAGCCCATGCTATTTTAGTACCAACAAATCATCCACTACGGCAAGTCCTTCAAAAGCCTGAGGCTTCCGGGTGCTTAACTAAATGGGCAGTCGAGATCAGCGAGCATGATATCTCATTCTGTCCTAGGACCGCAGTCAAGGGCCAGGCCATGGCTGACTTCATCGTCGAATTTACATATTCTTCTGAAGATAATGTCATGACCAGCGACCAGTCTCCTTGGTCGCTCTTCGTGGACGGGTCGTCACGGGCCACTGGCAGTGGAGCGGGCCTGATTTTAGTGGCTCCCGACGGGTCGCATTTTCAATACGCTCTGCGTTTCGAATCACGCGTCTCCAATAATGAAGCAGAATATGAGGCCCTGATTGTTGGCCTCGAGCTAGCCGTTGTCCTCGCAGTCCAGAATTTGATAATTCATAGCGACTCCCAGCTCATTGTCAACCAAGTTCTTGGCGAATTCGAAACCAAAGAAGAAAGAATGGCCTTATACAAGTCTCGTGTCCTCATCCTGCTCTCCAAACTGAAGACTTATAAAATATTTCATATCCCTCGCGAGCAGAACCAACTTGCCGATTCCTTGGCAAAACTCGCTTCTGCACCGGAATCGGAGCTATCACATTCGATCCCCATCGAGCACCGTCAACACTTGAGTATTGACCAAGTGACTCTCGAGCAAGTTATATCGGTACAATCGTCTCCATGCTGGATGGATCCTATCATCCTTTATCTCAGAGATGGATACCTACCAGAAGACAAGAAAGCTGCAAGACAAATTCGGCTTCGAGCTGCCAGGTACACCTTACAAGATGGAATCTTGTTGCGAAAAAGCTTCTCCTTGCCTTATTTAAGGTGTCTTCATCCAGAAGAAGCACATCGTGTTCTAGATGAAGTACACCAGGGGGCATGTGGTAATCATCCCAGGGGGCGATCTCTAGCATATAAAGCGATGAGGCAAGGATATTATTGGCCTACTATGAAAGCAGACGCCATAGAATTTTCTAAAAAATGCGACAAGTGTCAACGATATCAACCTATACCTCGTGTACCGTCTGAGCGGATGACCCCAGTCGACAGCCCTTGGCCTTTTGCTCAGTGGGGGATCGATATCATCGGGCCCTTACCTATGGGAAAGGGACAGAATAGGTTCGCAATCGTGGCAGTTGATTATTTCACCAAATGGGCCGAGGCAGAACCATTAGCCAAAATTACTGAAAAACAAACTACTAGGTTTATGTGGAGAAATATCATATGTCGCTTCGGACTTCCTCATACTATAATTACCGATAACGGAACGCAGTTCGACAACGCAGCCTTTGATGAATTTTGCGACAAATGGAAGATACGTAATCTCCGCACTTCTCCATATCATCCTCAGGCGAATGGGCAGGTCGAGGCAGTGAATAAAATTATAAAGCATCATTTAAAGACCAAGCTAAGTGAATGTAAAGGGGTGTGGCCAGAACTTCTGCCAGAGGTGTTATGGGCCTATAGAACCACGGCTTGTACATCGACAGGTGAAACTCCTTTCTCCTTAGCATTTGGTGTTGACGCAGTAGTACAGGTGGAAATTCAAGTGCTCTCATATCGGATCGAACAGTATGATCCCGCGAACAATCAGGAAAACCTCCGACTTCATCTCGATCTCTTGGAAGAGCGAAGAAATGCTTCCCAAGTACGAGTGGTGGCATATCAACAACGTATTGCTCGTTATCAGAATGTGAAGGTTCGACCTAGATCCTTCCAGTTCGGAGATTTGGTCCTAAGGCAAAATCTTGGAATTCCTGTTCGTTCATTGGATTCGAATTGGGAAGGCCCGTATCGGGTTATTAGGGTTGTGCGACCCGGTACTTATTATCTTGAAGACATGCAAGGGAAGCCTGTACGTCGCCCTTGGCACGTGGAGCATTTGCTACGATACTACCCCTAGATTCGATGTAGTTTATCATAACATTTTATGAATAAAGTGAAAGATATCTTTTGGCCGCTACTCCATTAATATGGACCTGAATAGCCCTGAAGAGAGTGCTTACACATCTTGGCCAATTGCCTACCTTTGGTAGGACTGAAATCATTACTAGTTGGTTGCTTCTCCATTTTCATGGACCTGAACAGCCTCGAAGAGAATGAATACCATCTCTTGACCAACCTTCTGCCCTTGGTAGAATCAAAATCTCAATCGATAGATCAGTCTATCTCAACGCGGACATGGTCTCACGACCCCCGGATTGAGTCTAATTCATTTTTTCATGAGTTAGTTACTCGCGATTGGTGAGAGGAGGGATCGCACTCCGGAATGCGAGCACCGCAGCTCGTGCTCAAATTAGGGCAGCAATCGGTGTCACATCCTAATCGCGAGCAGCTTAGCTCATGCTCGAATTAAAGGGTCACATCTTTGATGAATCCATTCAAGATCAACAAGCAAAAAATGAAAGATTAAGGGAGAACAGCAACGAAACAGCAACACTTCCAAAAATATCTTTTCATTGATAATTAGATGATTACATATACATGAGCGCAGATACAAGAGAGAAGAAAATAAAAGGAAATCAATCACTTGGAGGAGCCACGCTCTCAACTTCAGGGCCCATTTCAGGAGCCCCTCCAGCCTGCGTGGCTTCAGTCACCTCGTTCTCGGCAGCAGCTTGCTCTTCTGCAGCTATGATGGTCGCGACTCGACCGAATTCCCCCATATCGAAGGATGGATCATTCGTTGCACTACTCTTAGTGCAAAGTCTCGACCAGCATCGTATGACTCATATCGTTCATCGTCATACAGCTGTGAAGTCCGGAACTCGGAAACTGCCCGAGCACCTTCCTCCGAGAGCATTTTTACAAGGGCGACCCTCTCCTCGTCCCAGTGGATCGAGTCGTCCTTAAGCTGCGCAAGAGCGGTGCGCTCCCTGGTTAAGTTGTCGTAGGCCTCCTTGAGCTGCGACCTGGCCCCCGCGAATTGCTCCTCTAACGAGATCTTGTCCTGCCGGAAGATCTCCCTCTCTCTTTCTGCTTTCTCCTTCAGACTCGTGAGCTTCACGTAGTCTGAGTCCAAGGCCTGATACCTGTCGGTCAGAACTTGGATCTTCTCGATGAGGATCTTTTTCTCCTCATCTCTCTTCGTGATCACCGCCTCACGAGCCTTGAGCAGTTGATCTCTTCCTTGAACTGCCTTTTCCAAGGCAGTCCTCTTTCCCTCAGCCTCCTCTATCGTGCGACGGGCGGCAACAATATCACGCCTCGTTCGCAGAATAAGATCTAAACCCTGCAAAAGAGATGAAAAATGTAAGAGTATTCTGGAACGTAATAACTGATCGTAGCAGGTCTTGACGAAGTCTTACCTGAACCATCCTCATCCCCGCTTCGAGGATAAGGTTCTCAGGACTTGGCTCGGGAAGAGAGCCAAAGGCGTGAGGCGGGACGTTCTCGAACAGAAATTTGCATACAGGATGAAGGTGGCGGGGAATAGAGTACGTCCCGCTCCCAGACGGTTGGGCAACGACCAACCCGGCCTGCTAGTGAGGTGGAGGCATTGACTCGCGAGCAGGTCCCTGCTCGGCAGCCGGGACCAGTTCCCGAGCAGGAGTCGGCTCTTGAGGCTCTACCTGCTCTCGAGCCTCTTCAGCTGGGGGGCAGCTGGACCCCACCCCATCTGGGGAATTATCTGCAATGTTGATCACTGGTGGCCCAGGTGCAACCACCAGTGAAGGAATAGTAGGCCCGGCTGGGGCCCCCGCCATGCTCGAGGGAAGGGCAGGCTGATCGCTGCCCGAGCGGATGGAAGATTGGGAAGGTTCGGCAGGGGTTCTCTTCTGCCTTTTGGAGCCTGTGCCCTTCAGACGGGGCAGTAGGCCTCTCTTCTCTCCAGCCTTCGTCATTTCAACTTCTCTTCTGGATATGAGGCCTGCTGCTGCAAGTCGCGAAGGAGATAAGCAAGTCTCGATATGCCTATCTCCGACAGGCACCTTATACACTCTGACAATCTTCTCGTTGATCCCTCCTTTCAAATTCGGTTTCCTCAATGCCGGGATACCTGCGAGCACAAATAATGGTCAAACGAAGCAAAACCCTAAAAATTATTCTGAGGAAACTGCACAATACGGGATTGTGTCTACCTTCACAGAAAAATCGGGTCACTCCTGGACCCCTGGAGGAGGCAGACTCCCAGCTCCCGGAAGCATAGAACCACCGCTTCCTCCAGCCGGGATAGTTCGAGGAGGGCTTCCCCAACACGAAATTATCCCGGTGCCAATAACACAAATAATACCAGCCTTCGCTGGATGGAGCTTTCTTCAGACGAAACATACGGAGGAACTCCTCCGCCGTGAGTTCCCCGTTGCCAGCCTGAGCCCAAAGGGCAAAGGAGCCCAGAACCACCCTCCACCCGTTCACAATGAGTTGCCCAGGGGCAATCTTGTAACACCGTAGTACATCGCGAACGAAGGGATGGAGGGGAAGGCGTACCCCCAGGATAAGATGGTACTCATAAAATGCTACGCATCCTGGGGGGGGGGGGGGGGGGGGGGGGGGGGGGAGTCGGGTGTTTCTCCACCTCCGGGCAAGCGGAGAGTTACAGAGTCAGGGATTTGGTATCTCTCCCGTAGCTCAGCCAGCCGGTCCTCCGATAAAACGGAAGGATATCCGGCTGCTGTGTATCTCCCCGCCGAAACCCTTGCACTGCTGGAGGCAGAGGACTCCGGAGTGGCATCACCAAGAGGGACAGTAGTCTAGTCAGAGTTCCCAGCCATGGGGAGATAAAAATAAAAGAAGAAGAAAAAGGAAGTATACCGAAAAAAGGAAAGAAAATGAGCACCGGAAGAGGAAGAAGAATGGAAAGAAGACTGCAGGTTCCTTTCGAAAAAACTTCTGTAGAAAATCAAAGAAATGGCGGACTCCGTATATTTATAGGCAATCATTCCACCGTATCTGATGACATGTGGCAGTCCCTCCCTTGACACAGCGCTCGAGCAGGCACGCCCATTAATTACACAAACACGTGGCGAGCGCCCCTTCATTTTCTGCCTGTGGAAAGGCTGCGGAAAGCTGGCGTTCATTAATTCCAGCCCATCATGTGGGGTGCCGTTCTCGATGCAAGCAGCGGGCGGTTTCGTGTGATAGTGAGCTAAGTCCTTTCCTTAAGAATTCTTGGCGGCAAGGACTTGGGGGGCATCTGTTATAAGCAAAATGATGGAAATAAGATTTCACGCGGAAATGCCCATTTCGCTCTCGCTCTCGAGATTGTCTGATCGAGAGTCGAATATTGGATAAGTGCGGGACGTCCATTCGACTCTCGAGATTATCTGATCGAGAGTCGAATGTTGGATAAGTGCGGGACGTCCATTCGACTCTCGAGCTCACCTGATTAAGAGTCATAGATTGAAAAATACGGAGCAGCTATTCGCAAATCTCGAGTCTTCATAATCGATAGTCAAATACGGCAAAATTCGATCCGCGAACAGACCTTCTCACAAGTCGTTGAAAGACGTCACATCTAAGTATGTACTCGGACTCGCGACCACATTCTAACCTGCGAGTAGCTTTCTTGCGGTAATATCTCTTAGCTTTCAGTACTAGCACCCGATTCCCGTCGAGCAGCTTCTCCAATCCCTCTGCGACACCAAGCAAGGCTACAACCAGTTCGGTGGTTTTCGTCTTGTGGGCGTCTCCTTCCTTTTCGGAGGCTATGACTCCAACTACGGGCGTCTCCTTCCTTTTCGGAAGCTATGATTCCAACTACGGCTTCCAGCCGGATTTCAAGGGATTACCATCAAGGGGCGTGATTGTTGAAATAAGACATTGGGTTGGATCTGACTCAAAAGATAGGATCTTATCCCACGAAATCAGCAAATTCTCAGTATCGTATGCGACATCAACGGGATTTCGACATCTCACGTAACAGATTGGATTGCTTCAGATCTATATAAAGGGGTGGCTCCATTAAGAGCAGGTACGCACACATCATTCAATCTTGGTCCCGTTTTGCTTGGCTTCTCTTCTTACTGTGGCCTAACTTAAGCATCAGAGGGCTAACGGCTGATCCCCAGCCACCCTTATTTGTTGTCTTGCTTCAGGTCTGGTGGTGAAAATCTCGGTTGGAGTGAAGGAGAAAAGCCGGAGGATCTCGTTACAAAATCTGACATCAACATATGCATTCTCGGCCAATTCATCAAAATAGTCCCATGCTTCCTCAACTCCCTTCTTCTTGAATTCTCCATTGCACATCATCTCTACGAATTGGCGCATGGGTGAAGTCAGTCCTTCATAGAAAAAGCTTATTACCCACCAAATTTCGTAGCTATAATGTGGGCATGCATTTAACAAGTCCTTGAACCTCTCCTAACATTGGAAGAAGGTCTCATCCTCTTTTTGAGTAAAATTCATGATAAGGCGCCTCAACATGATCGTTTTGTGAGTAGGGAAGAACTTTTTAATGAACTCCCCCTTAATGCATGAAGCCAAGCCTTAGCTTTCTCTTGAAGGGAAAAAGGAAATAATTTGAGTCTCATCACATCATTGGTTACATTTGCAAAGTGCATTGTGGCTATCACCTCATCAAATTCCTTAAGATGTTGATAGGCATTTTCGCTGTCTAGTCCATGGAATTTTGGAAGGAGTTAGATTACTCCCGGTTTCAAATCTATGTTCCCTACATTTAGTGGAAAAACTATGCATGAGGGAGTACTCGCTCTTGCAGGTAGCAAGTAATCACGTAATGTTCTAGGTCAGGGAACATTCTCAACCACATTCTCTCCCGTTTCGGTTTGGTTTTGGCCTAGATTTTGATTGGCCATAGGGTTGGGTTGATTTCCAACCATACTTTAAGACAAAATTGGAGAATCTAAACAGTTTTTTAGCACGTAGCTCCCTTTCAATCCCTTCAACAATTCCCCCTTCACTAATGAGTCGGTTATTAGAATCCTGAACCCAATATGGCATACAAATATCAAAAAAATAAAAAGAAAAAGGGTTAGAAAAACCTGATTTGAAGTGACTACTTCGACTCGTAGAATTTCTGTAAAAAATGAAACAAAGCAAACAAAGTAAGTTAGTAAAGGAGTCCTAAAAATCTCAAATAGAAGCTATTTTCAAAAAATTTGTGAAAAACCGTCAAAGTCCCCGGCAACGACGCCAAAAACTTGTTCGCTTCCCCAAGTGTAGGGTTGTGATGTAGTAATAATCTCAGTAAGACCGAGGTCAATCCACAAGGACTTGTGTAGGAATTTCCAAAATACTTCCAATGGTTTCTAATTAAGAACTAACTAAACAGGATTTTGGAATTGGGTGTAGATAGATATTTTGAACTAAATTGAATGTAATCAATAATAAAAAGCACTAAGGGTTCAAGGATCCACTTGTAGCAATCCTTGATGCTTAATTCGCTGTGGTTTCTCACTTTCTCAACTAGAATCAAAATTAAATCCCATCTAGCCGATGATAGAGCAGTTAAAACAAACAATTTGCCATATGTGTGATTCAAATACATAATTCCATCAATTCAAGCATAGTTAGTAATGAAATCACATGCATTAGTTGGGTCTTTAATCACTTATTTCAAGCATAGTTAGTAATGAAATGGGGTTAAAATATGCACATTTAAGAGCTCAACAGTTGGATGCTTGGGATCCCTTGTACACAAATTAGCTAGTTCATGATCGATAAAATCCCTTGATCCATCATCGACTCCGGGCACGATGGATACTTTGGATTCCCTACGGCCATCAAGCTAGTGCAGGTAAAGTCATCGATTTGTAAAATTCCTTGATCCATTGTAGACTCCGGGCACATTAGATGCTTTGGATTCCTTACGATTGATAGATGAGATCCTAACGGTTGGGTTGGTCAATCAAAACCTCCTATATTGTAAGTATGCATTTGATCGTATGATTTGTGATCTTATCGATTGACTTTTTGGCAAAGTTGTTGATCTGTATAATTCCTTAATCCATTGTCGACTCCGGGCATAATGGATGCTTGGGATTCCCTGCGATTAACTAACGAGTGCTTCATGCTCAGATCAATCAGTTTAGATCACCATCTTTTATGAAATATGCAAGTGGTTTAACAGTTTCATCTTCCGATTGGAATGAATCTTCATTCGATTCCAGTTGAGTTATGGTTGAACCAATGAATCAAGATTTGTAAACTTATTAAAGGTGGATCCCTAATGCCTTAACCCCTTTTTTTTATTTTTATCTTTCATCATACACACAACTTGCTCCACTCTCGTGGATAATTCAGATTTCATCTCTCCCACCTAAACTAATTCCTCTAAGTATTCTTAACCTTAATCCCTGTGGTTCGACCTCGGTCTCACTGAGTATTTTACTACTTCGTTACCTGCACTTGGGCGTGCAATCTTCGAATTGTAGCTGTAAGACCCGTACCCTGAAGTGCCCTCCGTACGTTTAGTTTTCAGGTACCGGTACGTCCCGGATGGACCAGATTAGCGAGCCTTGATCGAGACCCTGAATTAATACCGCAATGACCTAAGACTTGTACCCTTGCGACCGCGTGGGCGCCACGATTCCAACGCCGCGTGGCACGCCCCATTGCGATACCCGGTGTGTAAGATGCGTACTTTTGTGCAATCCGAGGTGGGCCGCGCAACGTGCGTGTGGCGTGGGCCCCACTTGCACAAATCCCAACAACATGTCAAATCAATCACCATACCCATCCCATCATTCTCTCACCTCCAAAGTCAACACAACCCATACCTCTCATGCTCTCTCCCATCATCATCATCATTATGTAGCCATCATCACAACCCATACCTCCCATGCTAGCCATCATCACCATATTTCTAAGAAACCCCCCCCCCTCATTTCCCAAGCACCACTTGTCCACTACATTCCAAGATTTGAGAAAGAGAGAAAGGAGAGAGAAAGAGATTTGAGAGAGAGAGAGAGAAGAGAGAAGAGAGAGAAGTAGAGAGAGATTTAGAGGGAGATCAAGAGAGAGAAAGAGAGAGTTAGAGGAATTGAAGGTGAAGATCAAGCTTGGAGGACCCCGATCATCATCCGGACCGTCCGATCGGCAATCCAACCGTCCAACCATCATCGTGAGTGCAAACTTCCCCCATTTTTCTCATTTATCTTTCATTTTCTTTCCTTGGGCCCCACCTTGTGATGGGCAATGAGATGGATGAGTTGGATCATCCATGATTGGCCCCACTTAATTATTATTATAACAATAATAATAACAAAAAAAAAGAATGGAGGAGAAGGCCTGCTGGACAGCCAGCGTCCAGAGGACGCTGCTGCCCAGCAGCGCTGTGGCGAAGCCCCTTTTGGGCGTTGAGGGTTGCCCCCACTTGTGGGACCCACCCTGATGTATGGGCTTAATCTACACTGTCCGTCTATTTCTCCAGCCCATTTTAGGGCTGGAAACAAAAAATGAAGCAGATCCAGATCATAGGTGGACCACAAAATCGAAAACAGTGGAGATAATGTTATGGACTGCTGGACTTCTTGGACCCACCTTGATGTTTGTAGGCCCCGTAGCCTGCCCAATATTAGGCTCATTAGGTCCCCAACGAGCTGGGAAACCTGATGGATGGGTTGGATCTTCCCTAAGTGGGCCCCACCTGAAATAAACTTAAAAAAAAAGAAAAAAAAGGGGTGAAAGAACGTCCAAACGCTGGACGTTCACAGCATCTGGGACGCTGGAACCGTCCAGCGCCAGGACGGCTGGAATGGGGTCCCCACTTGTGGGACTCACCTTGATGTTTGTGTGTAATCCACACCGTCCATCTGTTTTCCCAAATCATTTTAGGCCCAGGCCCCAAATCTGAACCAGATCCAAATTTTAAGCAGACCGCATCACATGAAACAGTGGGGGAGAATGGGCCTATTGCTGAGCCTTCTTCGGCCCACCCTGATATTTGTAGCCCACGTAACATACCCAATATGGGGCTCGTTGGGCCCACAATGAGATGGCCCAGTTGATAGACGGAGTGGATCACCCTTATGTGGGCCCCACTCGATCAAAAAAAATAATAATAATAATAAAAATAAGGCTCCCAGCGTCAGAGACGCTGGGAGTAGATAGCAGGTTTAAGTAGGTATCTCCCTACTGCCGTGACGTCACCAACTTCAGTGGGCCCCACCGTGTTGTACATGTTGTATCCCCACCGACCATCCATTTGGGGAGATCATTTTAGGGCATGATCTGACGAATGAGACAGATCCAAATCTCCAGCGGACCCCACTGGTAAGAAAACAGTGAAGACAGTGATAGACCGTTGAAACCTACCTATGGCCCACCATGATGTTTATTTGAGATCCAACCTGTTCATGAGTTCACACATGCATGTAAGAAGGGAAAACAAAAATATCAGCTTGATCGAAAGCTTCTGTGGGCCCCACTTGGTAAAAATAAAATATATAATAAATAAATAAATAAATATGGCGGGGGGGTCTGCCAAGCCAGTGCCCCACTCGTGGGACCGACCTAGAATGAATGTGCTTTATCAATTCCGTCCAGATGTTGTTCCAGCTCATTTTAGTGGCTGAGCCCAAAAATTTAAGCATACCCAAATGTCAAGTGGACCCTGCCACGGGAAACAGTGGGGAATAATGAATTCCAACGTTGAAAACCTTCCCAGGCTCTACAGTGATGTTTATTTGTCATTTAACCTGTTCATAAGATCACATGGATACGAGTGAAGGAGGAAACAAAAATATCAGTTTGATTTAAAACTCTTGGGGCCCATTTGGGTGCCATGCTTCAAGCAGCGTGCTTTGTCACGCTGCCCAGCAAGTGGCCTACCCTGTGGGTCCCACCATGATGTATCTGTTTTATCTATGCCTCCCATCTGTTTTTCCATATTATTTTAGTCCATGGGCCCTCCAAGAAAAGATGAGGCAATCTAAACCTCAAGTGGACCACATTGTAGGAAAAGTGGTCATTGATGCCCACCTTTGAAACCTTCCTTGGGGCCATTGTAATGTTTATTTATCCATCTAACCAAAGGTGATGGGGCCCAACTTTGGGTCCCACCTTGATGAATGTTGGATATACCTTGTCGTTCTTCTTGGCAGGGGTGTGGCCCCAGTTTTGGGTGGGCCACATGTAGAAAATAAGGGTGATTGAATGCCTACCATTGGAAACTTTACAGGACCCATCTGTTATGTTTATTTGCCATTCTCCTTGTTCATAAGTCACTCAACCATGGGTAGGGTTCCACACATGTGGTGTGCGGGCCCCACCATGGTGTTTGGTTGCCATCTCACTTGATTAGTGGGAAAGCACAAATATCGGGTTGATCCCAAACTGTTGGGGCCCATTGATGTATGTGACTCCCCCACTCCTTGGTACGGTTATACCCAACCACGGGTCCACCTTGTTATGCATGTGTTCTATCCACGTCAGCCATTGGCTACTATAGTGCGATATGTATGTTGGCCATCCATTAGGACCGCCTTAAATTTTGTGCTTGATCCAAACCATCCAAATGAATGGACCCTAGCATGTTATGTACAGGATGGCTTTGGGACCACCTTAGTGTGTGTGTTCGAATGACCCCATTGTCCATCTCGTGGGTCCACCTTGATGATTAGTTGTGTAAACCCTTATTGAAAGGTCATCCTTAGAGTTTGCTCGATCCAAGTCATAGGGCTACCTTCTTAAACTCACCCTGTTGAACCGTCTTGTCAATTCACCTTGTTAACTCACCATGTTGACCCGCCTTGTCAACTTGCCTTGTTGGCTCACCATGTTGACTCACCATGTTGATTGATCTTGGTAACTCACCTTGTTGTATACTCATATGACTCACCCCTCCTACCCTTGTACCCAATTACTAAAGACCACCATATCATGTATATCCCATCCACACCGTCCGTTTACCTTTAGGACGAGTGTGGGGCTCATCCTCGACGTTCGTATGTCATCTAGGCCATCCATTATATGGAGCCTATCTTGTAGTGTGAGGTTAGACCTGTTGTCCCTTTTTGGACCTCATTGTATTGACCATCTATCTCAGATTACCCTACCATTTATAATCCTCTGTCATGACATGTCTATCTTGTAACCCCCTTCTATAACATTCCTTTTACGGACCATTATTGTGTTCATCTCCACTGTACTACAGGATTATGGGTCTCGGCATGATTTTGAGTATTCCACCCTTGCTGCTCAAGTAGGTTCTACCTTTGATGTGTCGGTAGTGTTTTCAATCATTTTCTTTCCATTTGGGTTATCTGAATATTGAAGGTTAATCCATACCGTTCAGTTGTTGGACCGTCTGTGTTGTTGTATACCATCCATTTAGAGTCTTATCTCTTTATGTTTGCTCGTATTATAAGTGAATTATCTTTGTACGCTATTTTTAGTATGTCTGTTGCCACACGTAGTGTTATTTGGAATACTCTTATGCTATCTATATAGTATATGCTTAGACGACCACCATGCATGTGTAATGAGTATGCATCCCGAATCACCATTGTTAGTTGGGGACCACTAGGGCATAAACACATTCACAAAGCATTCGAGATGTAGTCGCGCAAATGTAATTCACGTGCTCTCTATCGCAAATCTCTCCAATAGGTATGGGACTATTCGAGGACAGGAATCTATCATCCTGACTTACACTGTATGGTAGGCATAATTTAGCATACCTTGTAGCCCTCGGTGCGAGATTCCCTGGCTAGCGACATCCCGCACTATGACTCGATCATTCATATGTGTCCCCTCATCTTAATCATATCTCAAATAAGTTGGACTAGATTGATTTATAGCCATCGTGGTAGATGGACTACTTGTTGGCACTCATACTGTATACTTGACTCATGCATCATGAATGCTTGGCTCAGCTGATTGTCTTGTATCAACCAGCCATATCGGTCGT
Organism: Liriodendron chinense; assembly: GCA_003013855.2. Lineage (NCBI taxonomy): Eukaryota > Viridiplantae > Streptophyta > Magnoliopsida > Magnoliales > Magnoliaceae > Liriodendron > Liriodendron chinense. Next base: position 2,074,856 of record ML058389.1, read on the forward strand.
GATTGTCGTGCAGTTCATTACCAGCTGACGGTGACATTGTGTTTGAGACCTTATAGTTTTATGGTACTCTTTGGAGACTTGCACGGGCATGTCGTCCCACGTTTGTATGCATGGTTGCATTTCGCACCGTCTGCTTGTGCCGCATATAGCATGGTTACTACGTTGCAACCACAGCTCCATCGTGGTTTCCAGAACACCGAAAATATGTGATCTTTAAACTGGATGCCAAAGATGTCCCTGGGTGAAAGTCCCTGAACCCGTTGGTACCAAGGTGGGTGCTCCATTCAAGGACCGGGTGGTTTAATCATACACCAGTATGCCGAATACCAAACGGCGGTGTTTTCCACTGCACGTGGTCAGTTTGGAAGGAGGTCTGACCTAACCTGCCGGAAGAGTGTTGGCAAAGTGGGGTTGAGTTTGACCAGCTGTGAGTAGGTCCGCTATTGCACCAGATAGGCTTTGGCATTCTACTGGTGAGTAGTGAGGTCTGTGAGACCCCGGTGATGTTCTGTATGGTGTGGGACGGTCCTGACGTGGGCGGGTGTGATGTGGGCGGGGCTGTAAGCCTGGGCGAGCTACCACACTGGGCGAGCTACCAGTTCCGAGTCCTGCATTGCTTGGGCGATTGCGTTATGACTGTTCGTATCTGGACCACTGTACTTAGAGGTGGTGATTTGCATACATGCATTGAATCATTATATGCGACATTAGGCCCTATAGGCCATTGCATAGTATGAGTATATAGCCTTGGTAGGCTGGTTACCTGTATTGCATGCTTGTATAGCCATGGCAGGTTAGCTACCTGTATTGCATGCTTGCATAGCCGTTGTAGGCTGGTTATTCATATCATATGATCGTGTAGCCTAATTAGGTTAAGTTTTGGTTTAGATTTCTCATCATGCTTTACTGCTTACTTTGATACTTAGCATGTTTGTCATACGCATTGCGCACGCACACACGCACTCACAAAGCTTCGTTCGAAGCTTATGCGCATTTGTTACGCTGCAGGTTATACCAGAGTATATCAGCAACGTTGAGTTGGAGTTGGGGGTGCAGTAGTAGGAGGTGCCGGATTGTGCACAGTTTTTATATTTACGCATTGTGTATTTACTTTTCAGTATTGTATGTAAACGATATGATTTAGTGGAAATATTGTGTTTGTCTTTAATGGTACTCATATGGTGATGCTCATGTTTTTTTAAAAAAAAATTCAGACCCTAAAATCCTCCTTGTGGTATCCCAGGATCGGAACCTGACGTGTAGGGTTAGGATCCGAGATCGGGGTACTACGGAGGCTGCCACCTCTGAATTCGGGTTACAACGAATGGACGTCGAGAACCGAATTTGGGGCGTGACAGTAACAATAAGCCTACCTTAGATGAGATAAAGTCCTCGGTGGTGTTTTCCTAGGCAGAGTACTATTGCCAGGTCGTCGTAATGTTGTGTCCTTAACTCGCCATAAGCCGAGAACTGATACGTGGACCCTGGGCCTAGGCTTCCCCACATACGTGAGCCAGCTCAGGAATCTTCCCACAACAGTTGCCCCCTACTCCCGAGACCTAGCATGTAAGGGCTCAAGAGTAAGGCTTGTATGATGAGCTGATTTTACGGTCGCATGGGAACCTTAAAATTTTCGAATTTCAGGCTTGGGTTTGCCAATTGTAGAGCGGGATCTGGCGCATTAATGGTGGGATCTGGGGAATTTTTCGACAAGCATGATTTTCAGAGCGTCGCCATCATTCCTTGTACGACACGGAAGGCGTTTAATTCTTGAGCTTATAGGAAATTGATGCATGGCGGCGGCCGATAAGATGATGGCACATTATTTCTTGCTTTCTCTCGTGTGGTGGCGATTAGGCTCGGGGAGGTGTCGCACCTCGTATGGGTGAACCCCATTTTACCACATGGTCGTGCCCAGTAGATGAGACGTCGTATCCTTGTTTGAGGCAATTCCCTGCCGACACATGGTATTGTACAGTGGTCAAGGCGGTGCAGGGAAAGTCTAATAATACCCCACCTTCTCCGTCTCATTTTTTTTTTTTTTGCTCCTTGAAATCTGAACTCTGCTAAGTCATCTACACATTCCTGTCTTAGGTTTTAATCGCTAAGTTAATCGATTTCTTAAGTCTTAACTAATCAAGCATCTAATCTATGCAACTAATGTAGACTATATGAGATACAATCATATAAGCTCAAGTCTACACTATTAGTGAAAATACATCGTGTGTGTGAATGTGCATATCTAGTGCCTAGTATACATTCCTATCAAGCATTCATAATTAAGCAGTTAAACATATATGCTAGAATAACAATGTGCTCAAACACATCACAAACACAAGCATCTATATTGGTTTGACCACTTGTCTACTCCACTGTCGATTGTCATATTCACACCTTGAATACACCAGATTTTACTATACGGTTTTAAATCAAGTTCACCTCATAACTTAGGAGTTTTAAATAGGCTCCTCTTAACCTTACATTTTTACACAAGATTGGGACCTACTCAAGGACTTACACATATGCACCAATGTTGGTGGACCATGTACACACCCATTTTTGTGGCTCCCCTTGAAAACTTGACAATTTTGGCTCTACTTCAAGAGCCAAGGTCCTACAACCGAACCTCAATTTAGGCTTCACATATAAACCAATGTCCTACAACCGAACATCAATGGTTTTAGGCTCTACAACCAAGCCAAGGTCCTACAACCAAACCTAGCGTATACTCCAGCCGGAAGCTCCCCATGGAGACTTAATTCAGCCTTACAACTGGGCCTAGGTCTTACAACCGAACCTATCGAGTTTGGTAATTCAAACTCTACACTCAATTCCCTATGGGAATAGAGAATGGGAATGGAGTGACTGGACTCTATAAATTGACAACCTTACTTATCGGATTTGAGCCTCATTGATGCGCCATTTAGGTTGCTTAATCTCCGCTCTCCTGTGCTTTAATCAGCTCCCCATGTGCTCCCCCGATCAATGATGTCGATGCATCGTTAATGCTTCAGCTCCAAGATTAACTACCTTACATGAGATGCTCCGTAGAGATGTCATAGATGAGGAGGTGATGGATTCTCTACAACCTAAGGGTATGAGTGGGTTACAAGTTGGAGAATCACCTAAAGGATTTTTAGTGGATGTTTAGATGAAAGTTCTACCTATGGTCAAGGTGTCTAAACTCCTAGAAATCAAGAGGGAACAAGTTCATCTTCTTCTTGAGCTTTAAATGCTCCATTCTTGTGATGAATCACAAGGAAGATGACTTGAATGAGTAAGAATTAGAGCTTATGGGCGTTTGTAACAATGGTGGCTTCTAAATCACTAAAATTCCTCTCTTAAACCCAAAACCCACCTCCTGCTTTTATAGATAAAGCTCCAACAGTAAAAAAGAATGGCCAGATTCACGATACTTCAATGAATCGAAGGTACTCTTCGATGGATCGAAAAACTGTCAAGAAAGTTCTGAAGTTGCTGGACATCCAGTTCGATGGATCGAAAAACTCACTTTGATGGATCGAAGGGACTTGTTCGATGGATTGAAAAACTGTCCAAAGATTTCACAATGTTGTTAGACATATGTTCGATGGATCAAAGTCCAATCGAAAACTGCTATTTGGGCTAGTTTATTTATAACAACTTGCACCTCTTTTATTAGCCTAAATTATCATATTTTTCTAAGTTTTCTAAGGCTACTGAAGATGACTAAGGGTTTAACTATATGTTCCAAGTCATCTGGAGATTATGGTTGTTTTGGTTTTAAGGCTTAGAGTCAGCAAGGCATCTCATTTACCTGTTTCTTCTTCCTTGATGTTTCTTGTGCACTTGAATATTTGATCTTCAACTTGCCAAAGCTCAACCTATGTTACAATACATGGATGCTCATGATTGACAGATAAGGTGCACTAGTATGCCACAGAAAAGTGCACTAACAAATAGGACTACTTAAAGTACTTTGAAGATCAAGCAAAGAATGAAGAAAGAAAGAATCCAAGTGGAAAAAATTTGAAGTTCAAAATCAAAGAGTATGCGAAAACAGACAACTTCGATCGGTCTTCGATCCATCGTAAAATGACTTTCGACTGATGTTCGATCAATCGAATGACCCATCGAACATACCAAAAAAACTAAAATTTTGGACAAATCTCTGTACTGATTTCGATCCATTGTGAGAACTTTAATCCATCGAAAAGGGAGTTTCGATCCATCGAGAAGGGGCTTTTGATCCATCGTAAAATTACATTTTTAAAAGTTAGAAATCTAAACTCTCTAGAAAAAACTTTAATCCATCAAAGGATCCATCGAAGCAGTCCATTGAAACCGACATAAAATGCAAAAATCTTACGCGCTTGGAGAGGAGGTGCACGATTTTTCCTATATAAAGACACCTCCACTCTCTTCCTAAGGCATCCTAGAAGAGTCCTATATGTGCTGGAGGTGGAGAGATTCGAAGTGGAGCTTCTATAACTTCAAGTTCTTCAAGTTCTTCTTTTAAGTTCATATTTTCTAGTTTATTCCCTTTTAATTCTAGTTCAATTATGTCTTTGATTGGCTAGCCCTCTTAACTAGGGCTAAGAGGTGAAGTTTATAATTTGTTTAATTCGTTTATTCAAGTACATTAAGTTTTAAGTTTTGATTTTTGAAGTTTTAGTTTGAATAAAGTTAGTAATTTTAGAGAATTCTAAAGATCTCTTGTGCAATGTACATGGGATGCTTATGAGTTTCTGAGATTGATCATTATGCTATCATGAGAATTGGATTATGGAAACCCTAAATCTACCGTGATTTTCGGATACGGTTGATGCTTCGAAGTCCCATTAGTTCAAGTTCTTCATATTTGAAGAAGAACTAAAAGTTTTGAATTTCCATATTTTACTTAATCATTATGAGCTTCTGAATGTGATATCTTCCGATTGTATAGAGATAAGACTTCGATTCCAATTGTCTGTTTGTGCTTAATGAATGGATTAGAATTAAGGATTACTACAAGTAGATCCTTGACGCTCTAGTTTTTTCTATTTCTGAGATTTCACAATTTCTTTAGTTGTTTATGTTCTTCAACTCAATTCAATATAAAACAGGTCATCTATTTAGCCTAGTTAGATCGTTTGGAATTGGTTAACCTCTCTAATCCCTGAGGACGTTCTCGATCTTACGATCGAATTATTACTACAGCGTAACCCTACACTTGGGGTTGTCAACAAGTAGTACTTGAATTTGTCCAAAGCAAACATAACGGCTAGGAGCTCCTTCTTTATAGTTCAATAGTTTGCCTAGGTAGGATTTAAGGTTCTACTCATATAGTAAATGACATGGGGCTTCTTATCTTTTCTTTGTCGTAATACCGCCCTAATAACATAATCGCTCGCATCACACATCAACTCAAAAGAAAGAGACCAATTGGGTGGCTGCATGATGGGTGCACTAGTTAACATGTCTTTAAACTTTGTAAAAGCTTCTTGACATCTGCCACTCCACTCAAGCTGGTTGTCCTTTTGAAGGAGACTGCATAAAGGATGAGAGATGTGGCTAAAGTCCTTCATGAATCGCCTACAAAAACCTATGTGTTCAAGGACCGCACATTGTAAATGGTTTTGGGTGGTGGTAGATTGGCAATAAGATCAATTTTAACCTTATCCACCTCTATTCCATTGGATGAGATGATGTGTCCCTTTTTTGTACCATAAAATGACACTTTTTCCCTATTCAAAACTTACTTCTTTTCCTCGCATTGGGTCAAGATCAACCGTCAATGGTCCAGACAGTCATCAAACATACTACCAAAGACTGAAAAATTGTCCATAAAGACCTCGAGAAACTGTCCCACCGTATCGAAAAATATGCTTAACATACATCTTTGAAATGTGGTGGGAGCATTACATAGCCCGAACGACATCCTTTGGTTGTAAAATGGGCATGTAAATGTAGTTTTCTCTTAGTTCTCTAGGGCAATCACAATTTGGTTTTACCCGGAGTAGCCATCAGGGAAGCAATAATAGGAATGACTTGCCAACCTCTCTAATATTTGAGCAATGAATGGTGGAGGGAAGTGGTTGTTAGGGCATGAAATAAGTGAAGAGAAGCAAGTAGAAAAGTACAAAAGAGAAAGAAGAAATTGAGAAATTAAATAGAGAAGAAAAGAAGGAAAAATTGTAAAAGACAGTCCTTTTACGCGAGCTGCATAAAAAGATTGTGTTTACGCAAGTCGAGTAAACAGTCTAATTGGGACATGTTGTTTACACAGGAATGACCCCCGGAGCCTATAAATACCCCCTAGGGGTCCTCATTTACATTCATTCAAACTTTTAGAGGTCCAGAGCTCTCTTCTAAAGATTTAAGAGGTACGAAGAGAAGATTTGTGAATCTTCTTCTTCCCGAGTTGAATGCACGCATTGTGATCCTTAAGAATCAAAGGAGAATGACAAAAACAAGGTGAAGAAGGAAGATCAAAGGAGGAAAAAGGATGAAGAAAAGAGGTCAGATAGGTGTTTACGTGACCCGCATAAACACCTTATTACTGGTGAAATTCAACTTTTCTACAACCCTTTCAGAAGGCATTTCTCTATAAAGATTTGATCCCTTTCTCTTCAAATGCAAGATTCTTAGGAGAATCTTCATTGAAGCTGCAATACAAGAGGGAGAAGATGATTCTGATGCATGGAATTCAAGTTATTTCTCTGTTGTTTCAACAGGAAGACGGATCAAAGGGGTGAAGCTTTGTTAAAATTCATAAATTTATGATGTATCATATGTATTTCATTCTAGAATCAAGGGATGTAGTAACAAAATATAAAAAAACCTTATTCAATAATAAAGATGATGAATGTTTCTCTCTCTTTTGATCTTCATTGGTTATTAGAATATTACTATTCTCCCAATCTATCAAAACAACATTTCATTGCGTAAACAAAATGGCGACTCCACTAGGGAATTTAGTGTACTCTAATACTAATGATAGGTTAAATGGGAGATTCACCATCAAATGCGCAATTAAAGTGCCAAAATGGTGACTCTCAATTGGAGCACTCTACCCTTCATCTCTAGAATGGAATATGACGTGAATAAATTAAATCATTTAATTCAGTTGTGTATGATGGTAGTTACACTGTGTTTAAGTGTTTTTAATGTCTCATTCTGCTTTTAAGACCATTTTTGCTTCATTCTCCGTGGGTTTATAGTCACCTATGACAATCATGACATTATAGTGACTGCTGCCAAGAAATCAAAAAATGAGGTGATAAAGGATAGCACAAGCAAAGCGATTCTAGCAACCACGGGAGTGATTTCATCTTCACCGATTGTTAATGGAGTTGGCGAGGGATGAACCAATGTATCACCTAAGAAGAAAAGGGCCTTCTCTATGGTCATGACAAGGATTACTCCGAAAGCTCATTAGTTAAAAGATTCGCAAAGACCCATCACCCGAAGTGTCACCAAACGCAACCTGGCTATGGCTCCTTCGTCACTATACCCAAGCTGACCACAAGTATCGTTTACCGCCGAAGATTTTTTGGTGCTTCTTACCTCCCTGTGGTGTGAGAATTAAAGGATAAAGCTATTCTACCATATGAACATCACGATGAATCCTGTCTAGATCACACCTTTGAATGTGATACACTCTGAATCTGCAAATTCCTCGCGATCTAATGATCATAAGTCGAGGTACGATTCATTGTCGCTCACTTCTCTTGTCATATCATCACCTTCCCTAGCACGATCAAAGCAATCATCCAGTAATGAAGCAGCTGACTTTGTAGCTAGAACCAGTCAAGTTGGCCCATCATAGACTGAAGAACACCTAGAAGAATGGTGCGTACTTAAACACTGCTCATGCAAGAGTGCCTGCATATCTGAGAGGCTTTAGCCATGTTAACACTAACGATGACTCAGAATACTGCCCCTCTAACGATGGCCGCTGCAGAAAATGTGGAATACCAAGCCAAAGGGTCGCAACCACCCAGAACCATGTCACACGGATTAGCCCCAGCAAACGCTCCAATGGTCACTCCTGATGAAATAAGACAAATGATAACCGAAACTGTTCGTTTGGAATGAGAAAGGAATTTACAGGACAAGTTTAGATTCCAGACACCATACCCTAAAGAAATTGAAGATATATCATTCCCGACCAGTTTTAAATGTCCGAAATTTCAAAATTTTAATGGCGAAGGATCACCCGATGAGTATATGATGCACTTTATGACAACTATGGGCAGTTTTGCAGCAGTTCCTCAATATTGTCTATGGTTGTTCGAATCATATGCACTCGGGACCAGATGTAAGATGCATCCATGACCAACTTCTTTTCCATTGAGAGGGAAGTCATTCTCACTGAATTAGCGGTGGCCCGACATAAAGAATTAGAACCAATTGAGAATTTCATGACGAGGTGGAGAACTTTGGGTGTGTCCTGCAACCACCTACCGGGAGAGAAAAAACAGGTGGAGTTGCGTATCGGATGCATGGAACCCGGGATCACTTTTGGCTTGACAGGAGCGAAGGTGTACACGTTTTGGGAATCAACCACTCGGGCTCACGCTCTAGAAAATATGGTAAAAAAGTACCACTTTTTGCGCAGAAGCAGTACGACGAACCACTAGCAGGTCGGTTGCCAATGTTGTAAATAAAGGAAAAGGAAAAGAAGGCCTTAGAGTAAACCAAAAGACATTAAAAGAGAAGGGTGGAATTACTACACCAATAGGTCAATGGATAAAAGTTACAAGCGATATAATAGCAAGGAGGAATATGCATTCGCAAGCGAAGATGTTGTCCCTATGATGAATCAACTGATCGTTGTTGGCACGATCGAGTTGCCTGAACTGCGTTGGCATGATGAAGTCAGTAAATTTGAAGATAAATATTACTGTCACTGTCACCACATGCTGGGGCATCCCACTGAGAGATTTTACACCATTAAAAGCATATTGTAGAAACTGATCGACAGAGGGGAAATTGTTGTGGGTAAAGATAGAGACAAGGGGAAGAAAGCAGTAACAAATACTATATCAGTAAATGACATAGATCCCAGGCCGAAGACCGACTTAATAACATCCCCCTCAGTTCTCATTTCGGAATGAGCCGATTCAAAAGTTGAGGATCGAGGCGAATACTTCAGTGACACTTGGAAAACATGATTGAGTAAAAAGTGTGCAGAGAATTGCCAACAATTATTGCATAGATGAGGAAAAGGAGGTCCTCGTAGAATAATAACCCAATGTATGACCATATCGACGATACCAGATGACCAAAGGCAAAGGAGAATTGACATATTGCTGGGAGTTAAAGCTTGTCGTCCACCTGGGCGTCCTAGAACCAGAAGGACACCAAATACATAGTGATGCTATTTTCAGCACATGAGTCTCCTCTAGAACATCAGTTGCAGTTCGACAGGCATTACACCCGTCACAGGCTTAGTGAAAAACAATTAATAGAGCAGTTTTGAAAACTTTGGTCGGCCGAGAAAGACTGTAGTATGAGTCAGGAGCGTTGCCAGGAGCAAGGGGTTGGAAACAAATGCGTGAATTGTTCTTGCTGAAATTCTGGGTACCAAGAAGAACCGTTTCACTAACAGAGCTGGTCAGATGGGAATTCGCCTCGGAAGAATGCCCGCATCAACATGTTCTAAAGTGGAGGAATGTCATATCTAGCTCGTATAGGTTACTTGAATGCACAGAGACGGAGGTAGCAGATTCTTGTGCTAGAAATATAAGAATACGAATTCAAAATAGATATGAACCGTACTCTATGTTTAACCTGATGAAAGAAGCTGCAACTGTAGGGCCCATTATGGGTCAAGAATGGTTGCCAAATCACTTCTTCAGTGAAGCGCATGCCAAAAGAGTACAACAATTATTAAATCCACCCTAGGAAAGAGTGACTACCAGAGTTCCCCAAATTCATGCTTTATAGGGACGGGACACAATCTCCTCTCGAACACTTATTGGCCCATGAAAAGACAGCATATTTCAGAGGGCATGTCTCGGAAGAATACATGCCGAGGAATTTTGTATATTCCTTAACGGCATTCAGTAAAGCCATAGCCTGGTATTTCACTCTACTAATTGCAACAGTCTCATCTTGACAAGAAATGAAAGAGAATTTATGCTTTGATTCTACAAATATGGTGCGAGGATCTAAAAAACCCAGTTGAAGCAAACAATTTAACATCCAGGGAGAGATGTATTAGATCGTGCGTAGGTGGCGAAACATTCGGTCATGCTGCTTATCACTGCCCGTAACAGAAGCTGCCATGGTAAAGGAATGCGTCCATGCCACTGCTTTAAAAGACTGATTGTTACCAAATACTAGAAGAATACCGAACAGTCTTCAACAATTACTAAGACAACCGTGAAATTGCGCCTATGGCTCACACTTAGGCACTATGCATGCAGAAGCAAGAGCGAAGCTACTAGAATAATGGCTAAGTCCTAGAGGGGGGGGGGGGGGGGGGTGGTGATAAGGACCTTTATAAAATTATTTTCGCCGAATTAACTAATTTAACATGTTAAACTAAGTAAAAACACTTTGGCTTCCAAGCTTAAGTGGGTCCAATCACATAGACTAACAAATTATTAAGCAGTTAAGCAACCTAATCTAAGCACATAGAATAACAATTGATTTAACTAATCAAGCACCCAATCTACATGCAATGTTTACCTATAACGATATATTATTAAGCACCTAGTTTAGAAGTAAAACTACAAGTTGCGTATGTGAATATACCCATCAAGAACCTAGGATACATTCCAATTAAGCATTCATAATTTAGCAACCGAATGATGGTCGACATCCTATATGCCTCAGCCTTCGAGAGAATGAAAATTAACAAGTCTCGGCTCCGACCTGTGAATACTTGACTGGATTCACGAGGGACAATATAATGCCGGATGGAGTGGTTACCCTACCAGTCACGGCAAGAGAAGAGCCGAATCAGAAATTGATAATGGTGGACTTCCTCGTCGTCAACACGTCATCGGTGTACAACGCAATTATCGGCCAACCCTTCCTCAGGTCCCTCAAGGTCGCGATCTCCATTTACCATTTGATGATGAAGTTCCCGATCAATGAAGTAGTCGGGGTGGTCCAGGGCGATCAGCAGGAGGCCCATCACTGTTACGAACTGTCCTTGTGCGGAAGAGTCAAGTCTCCATAGTTACGCGAACGACCTCGCTAGACCACAGAGAAGATTCTGTGGAGAGAGGCTCCACCGTCGAGGACTTGCACGTCATTCCGATTGCGGACAACAACTCAGCCAAGGTTGTTCTGGTCGGATCTTAGCTCAGTCCTAAGCTCCATGAAGAAATTCACTCATTTTAAAGGAGCATGCTGATGTGTTCACTTGGTTGCACCAAGACATGCCAAGGATCAGTCCGAAGGTGATGGTCCATCGATTGAACGCCGATCCAGCCTACAAACCAGTGTGGCAGAAGTAATGTCTCTTTAACATTGAAAGGTACACTGTAATAAATGACGAAGTCGACAAATTCCCTTAGTAAAAAGCTAATGGAAAATGGCGAGTATGTGTGGATTATAATGACCTCAACAAAGCCTACCCAAAGGACAACTTCCTTTGCCTCACATTGATCAGCTTGTTGATGCCATGTCGGGCTACGAACTCCTCAGTTTTATGGATGCGTACTCCGGATATAACCAGATTTGGATGTACACCCCAGACAAACAGAGGATGACCTTTGTAACAGATTGGGGCCTATATTGCTACAAGGTGATGCCCTTCGGACTAAAAAATGCAGGGTCACCTATCAATGTCTGGTCAACAGAATGCTCACTGACCAGATCGGCAAGACAATGGAGGTCTATGTGGACGACATGCTCGTCAAGAGCTTGAAGTCGGAAAACCACATAAAGGATCTCCGCACTATGTTAAAATTCTGAGGAAATACCAAATGAAGCTTAACCCGAGCAAGTGTGTCTTTGGTGTCGGCTTGGGAAAGTTCATCGGCTTCATGGTACATCAACGAGGGATTAAGGCAAATTTGGAGAAGATTCAAGCCCTAATCGAGATGAGCTCGCTTATCACCATAAAGGAAATTCAACGCCTCACAGGACGGGTTGCAACTCTCAACAGGTTCGTGTCCAAAGCTACTGATCGATGCCTCCCCTTCTTCAAGCAACTATAAGGATGCAAAGAGATAGTATGGACCGAGGAGTGCGAGCAAGCCTTCCAAGAACTTAAGGCTTACCTTGGATCTCCACCGTTGCTGTCCAAGCCAGCCCGAGGTGAAGAGTTACTTTTGTATTTGGCAGTCTCACCCGCAGCGATTCAGTTCAGCCTTGATACCTGACGACCAAGGAACGCAACGACCAGTTTACTACGTCTGTAAGGCCCTGCTCGATGCAGAAACAAGGTACCCGTGCATTGATAAGTTGGCCTTAGCCTTGGTCACCTTGACTAGGTGATTGAGGCCTTATTTTCAAGCACACCTGATAGTAGTGTTAATGGATCAACCCCTAAGGTAAGTGCTACATAAGCCAGGTACGTTAGGTTGATTTTTAAAGTGGGCTATCGAGCTCAGCAAATTCGACATCCAATATCGGCCACGTATTGCCATCAAAGAGAAAGCTGTCATGACTTCATCATTGAGTTCACTAGCTCCCAAGATGCCCAGAGCTCGCCAAATGATTAGGAGAGGTTAGAGATCTAGCCGATGAAAACAAAGCAAGGCGACGGCTCGCCCGAGTAGGATGGGCCGGTGTGGACACTACATGTCGACGGGTCATCTAATTCGTAGAGCAGTAGGGTAGGCCTCCCTAGATGGTGTTAAAGTTCAATATGTCTTAAGTTTCATTTTTCAGGCATTAAACAATGAGGCAGAGTACGAGGCCCTCCTAGTCCAACTCCGCCTCGCCCTTGCAATAGGGGTCCGGAGGTTGAAGGTGCACAGTGAATCACAGTTAGTGGTCGGGCAAGTGACCGCTGAATATCAGGCGAGGGGGAAGAAGATGATAGCCTATTTGATTAAGGCTCGCGAGCTCCTCGACCGCTTCAAGTACCACAAAATTGTGCAGGTTCCAAGGATGGAGAACAAGTACCACAAAATTGTGTAGGTTCAAAGGACGGAGAATACTAATGTGGACTCCCTTGCCAAGTTAACATCAGCAGTTGACGACGAGCTCGCCATGACAGTCCCCATTGAATTCTTGCCCCAACAAAACATAATTGTGGAAGAAGCCAAAGAAGTGTACTCACTCAATGCTGAGCCGACATGGATGGATCCTATTATTCGTTACTTGCAGCATGAAGAGTAGTCGGTAGATAAAAAGGAAGTTGGCAATTCCGATACAGGTCAACTTGGTACACATTGATTGAGGGTGTCCTCTAAAAGAATGAATTTTCTCTGCCCTGCCTTCACTGTCTAAAGCCTGATGAAGCTGCCTATGTCCTCAGAGAAATCCACTTCGGCAGTTGTGAAAACCATTATGGGAGCTGGTCACTCACGCATAAGGTCATTTGGCAAAGGTATTATTGGCTGACCATCCAAAAGGACGCTCGTCAAATTGTCAAAACATGCGATAAGTGCCAATGATTTGCTCTAGTTCCGCACCTACCCCTAGAGGAGCTCACTCCGATGTCTGGCCCATGGCCGTTTGCGCAGTGGGGGATGACATCATTGGACCCCTCTCTACCGACAAAGGCCAAGTGAAATACACGATCTTGTCATTGATTACTACACAAAATGAGCTAAGGTCGAGCCCCCGGACACCATCACGGAGAAGAAAAGTACTGATTTCATCTGGAAGTCCATAATTTGCCAATACAGAATCCCTCACACTATCATTACAGACAATGGATGCCGGTTCGATAATGTAAAGTTTTAAAAATTCTTGCAAAAGCTTGGTATTAAGAACGTCTACTCCTCTCCTCACCATCCCCAAGCCAACAGCTAAGTCGAAGCTGTCAATAAAATTATCAACGACCATCTGAAGACCAAACTCAGCCAGTGTAAGGGGGTGTGGTCTGAAGAGCTCCCTTATGTGTTAAGGGCATATTGGACCACGACACAGTCAACAACGAATGAAACACTGTTCTCCTTGGCATTCGGGGCTAAGGCCTTTGTCCCAGTTGAAGTCGGACTGCCGAGTAACCGAATTGGTCACTTTCAGCCCGAAGAGAACGAGAACAAGTTGCGTTTGAGTCTGGATTTGCTCAAGGAGGTGAGGGATGACTCTTACACATGAGTTGTGACATACCAACAACGTGTTGCACAATACTACAATGCGAGGGTCAAGAAGCGACATTTCAGGATAGGAGTAGAGCCGGACACGATCCAAGTTTAACCGTTCGGATCGACTCGGTAAAACTCTGTTCGAACATAAAGTCTTCTTGTTTGAACTTTGTTCGAACACGCAGGGTGTGTTCAAAAAAAAATTCGAGTCGGTTTCAATCACAGTCCTGTTCGACTCGACTCGAACTCGAACTTGACTTGAATATTGACCGACTCGACTCGACTCGATATATATATATATGTATAGAGAGAGAGAGAGAGAGAGAGAGAGAGAGAAGGTTAGATGACAAATAAACATGACTATGGGCCCTAGGAAGGTTTCAATGGTGGACATTATTCTCCTCACTGTTTCCTATGGTGTTGTCCACTTGAGCTTTGTATCTGCCTCATTTTTTATTTAATGCCTTAAAATGAGCTGTACGAATGGATGGACGGAGTGGATAAAACAAACACATCATGGTGGGGCCCACAAAGCTTTGACACCAGCTTGTTGGCGGGTGTTCGCGTCACCAGCCATGAGCCAACCCACGTTCGCGTCACAAGTCATGCGCAGTTCCTGCGCTGAAAATCTAGGTGTGGTCCACCATGATGTTTGTGAGTAATCCACGCCATCCATCCATTTTGTGAGATCATTTTTGGATGTAAGACAAAAAATGATCTGGATCCAAGACTCAATTGGGCCGCATTAAAGGAAAAGGTGGTAGGGAAATTCCTACCATTGAAATCTCCCTGGAGTCCACAGTGATGTTTAATGCCATCATAATGTCATTCCTGTGGTGTGGTTTAATGAAGATTTAGGGTTGGCTAAACCTTGTGATTTGTCATTTGTGATATGTAATTTGTGAACAAATTGGTATTTACTATTCAGTAGTATAAAAAATATTTTCAAGTGAAAAAAAGTGAAATTGTTCGAACTTGTTCGAACTCATAAAAATTGTCTGAAATTCATATGTTCGAACATGTTCGAACATGATTGGGACAGACCAAATCGAGTTCGAACAGAGCCACCCTGTTCGAATGTTTGTTCGAACACACCCACTCAAGCAGCTGAACGATCCGATCTGGTCCATGTTCGACTTAGATCGGATCATTTCCCACCTCTAGATAGGAGACCCCGTCCTCTGCAAAGTTCCCAACGAGGTTAAGGAAAAAACCTTAGGTCCATTCAGTCCGAACTGGGAGGTAACCTTCAAGATCGCGAGATCAGCTCGGCCAGGCACTTATCGACTCTAGGATATGGAGAAACGACCTCTGTCGCATCCATAAAATGCTGAGCATCTCAAAGTTTATTACCAATAATCAGCTCGGTTCAAGAGAAAGGTGTACAACCTAAACGAAAATTTTGTAAGTTACACTCGCAACATCAATAAACGAAGTTTTATCTACATTTTCATTAAGATTTTTACCACAGGTGATCGGGCAGGGCCAAAGGACCACAGTCCAATCTTCAACAACTTCAAGGTCAGCAATGGCCCCACTATGTACTGTGACCGACCTAAAGGCACGACTCAGCTAAAGAGGTCCTGACCTCACCACAACCCCGAAGACCACGATAGGTCATCATTGGCAACAGAGCCCTTGTGTTCATAAGGCAATCACCCAAATTACTTCGACGCTCCAAGCAAAAATATGCTCGGCCATGGAGTCAGGGGGAATACATGCCATCACAATAAACATCCAATCACAAGCAAGATAAAAATGCACAAGTGATAAATAAATAAGTGATGAGTAGAAACAAAAAGCCTCAACAGGCCTTAATTCAAACAAAAATTTGTCCAAACAAAAAGGGAAAAAGAGTTTTTGCCCTACTCGGGCTGACAATTCCTTTACAAATAAAAGAGAGAGAGAGATCAAACGTCAGGCAACTCCACCGACCTCGCCAGCCTAGGTCACCTCAGCCTCAGCCGCCCCTTCTCCCGCCTCATTTGTAGGAGCCTCCGCCTCAGCGTCCTCATCCTCGTCCGGAAAAGAGAGGTCGAGGTCGGGGAAATGCTTCTCCATAAAAAAGTGGCGGTCCTGAAATCCATAATTATATATGTTCTCCTGGACAACCCTCATCTTGGTGAGCTAGGCCTCTCTCTCAGCAATCTCGGTATGGGCTTTGGTCTGGGCTTCTTGTAGCCGGGCAGCCAAGTTCATATTTTTCCCTTTAGCCACTTTTAGGGAAGCCTCCACCAACTCCGCTTTATTCTCCGCAGATTGCCATCTTGCCTTCGCTTTTAAGGCCTCTTTTGTATTCCGACCTGTGCAACTTCAAGGTCGGACTGCGCCACCTTAGCCTCAGACTTGACTGACTCCAAGTCTTTTTCGACCGCCTCGACTTTCTTCTTCCATGACGAGGCTACTTGGAGGGCTTCCTTCATCTGCCCTGTGTGATTCGCGAGGGCTTGACGGATCATTATCCCCAAGGCCGTGTCTTGAAAAGAAAAATTACAAATTAGAAGGATGCCCGCAGCAATGAAGTACGAAAGCAAGATATTACCTTACCCTGAGGTTGCTCTCTATGATGGATCCGATTATCTGGTCAGGATCCAACGATGTCAACACGTCCAAATTCTCACCGATGCAAGAATTCGCCAACGCATAGGAAGAAATGTCATCTATCCACGATGCATATTGCTTTCATAAAGCCGGCTTGGTTATCTTCAAAAGATCATCTGGTGGAATTGGAGGTGCCCTGGCCGAGCTGGCTCGTGTCGAGGGTTGTTCCATAGCGCCTTCCATCGGTTCTCAGTCGGCAAAGTGTAGCAGCAGCTATGGGAAGAGGACGTGGAGCCTGCGGCACAACTCGAATTGAAAAGCTTAAGATTAAGGGTTGTCCGGGCCCGCTAGTTGAGGGTTGAGGCTGCTAGATCTACCGTTCCCGTGCTAAGTCCTCCGATCTCAGACCCTGGGCCACCTTTTTCTTCGGCGGCTGAGAGGTTTGCCCTTGTTCCAAGATTTTAGCCGGAAGTTTTCGAACATTTGGAGGATCTTTAGAAGTCATTCCTGTGCCAAAGATAGATCAGAAAATTAAAAGCTAAGTGAAAGACCACTAACTATAAGCTATCAGCAAATAGCTAACTTGCTTCGTGCACAGACTCAAGGGTGATCAGTCGGCGGTAATCTCTTTCCTCTACCAAGCGTGACCTTGCAACTCAAATTCGTTGTTCTTGCTTGGATGAGAGAGTAGGCCGGTGTTGCACAGTGGCTGTAAGATGCAACATCATCAGATCAGAAGTGGTAGATCGACTAACAAGTGCTTAAGCGTAGTAAAGAGGTCGGAAGATCCCCCCAACCTGGTATGGCGAACTTAGCTCGATCTCCGTACTCCAAGGGCCAATGTTCGCCCGGTGCTGCCTTCCACTCTCCTGAGGCAAAAAACCACTTCACTTTCTAGGTCTTCGTGGAGGACAGTAAACCGGTGATTAACGAACCACCCTGACCTGTACAGGCTAAAAAATAGTACAACCCTCGACCTCCTAGAGACTTAAGGGTATATAGAGAGAAGAGCTTGTTCAAGGTCAGCTCCTTGTTCCCAACACACTGCCACAAAATATAGCAGCCAACGATACACCGCCAAGCATTGGGCTAGAGCTGACTTGGAGCAAGACTCAGGAAGCCCAACACCTCCCGTACGAATTGGTGAAGCGGTAAGCACAGACCTGCAGCGAAGTGAATAGGGGAAATAGTGTCCTCGCCCTCACGAGGTTAGCTCGGGAGCTAACCGTTATCAAGGACCCTACGACCTATTGACTCGGGGATCTCGTACGTCTCTCTCAACTCCTTAAGATCCTCATCGATTATTAAGGACCCCACCTCGTCCAATTCAAATGGAGAAGGCTCGCTCGAGCCTTTGATGGCCTTTAGGGTCCTAAAACTTAGAACCCCCTCACCTGTCTCGGGGGCTGGATCCAGAGGCATCGACGTGACTTCTACACCACTATCTTCGGTCTCAGTTCTAGAGTTGGATTCCGCAGGTTGACCCTCCTCCCAGGAATCCAGAGAAGGCAAATAGGGTTCATAGTTCATCATTCCCCACTTCAGGGATAGAATCAGAATCCGAAGATCCAGACATTGCAAAAAAGAAGAAAAAAGAAAGGTGGAAGAACAGAGGACGTACCGGGACTGCTAACACGAAGAACTCAGGGAAGATGATCGGAGAGTAATGGGTTCTAAGGAAGGTGAAAATGGTTAAGGATCGGCGCTTTTATAGACACAGACCACTTCATACCCACAGAGCCATTTAATGAGCGCGTCTCTTCGAGCTCCAATCGCTCCACGCATCATGATCCTATTCGTTCGTACAAGGTATGGAGCTACACGCCTTCTACGCCTCAGACATGTGGCCAAACAGGGTAAGCTGAGCATTTAATGCGCCTTACCACAAGAGTAAATGTCACCACGTGTCACATGCCTGTTTACCAAATTCAAAAAGCGCTGACAAAGCCGTACAAGTATAATAGCAACGCTTCGAGAAGCATGCTTGAGAAGCAATGATTTGAATCTTGTAGCTAGAGCTGTACACGAGCCGAGCCGAACCGAGCTTTGACCAGTTCGGCTTGGTTTGGTCAGCGGGTGACCTGGGTTCGAGCTTGGCTCGGCTTAGTCCTCGAGCCCAGATGATGGACTTGGCTTGGTTTGGACAAGCTTTCGAGCCTGAATTCGAGCCGAGTTTTCGAGCCTACATCGAACTTGCATATTTTGAGCCTATTTCGAGCTACAACTTACAAATTCAACACGACAAGTTACACTACACAACTTGTGGTCACAATTCAGAAATTACAAATTTCCAAGTCAATAGGATAAGTCATCTGGAGAGCTTCTATCCAAATCTTCATACACGTACTGGTTGACATCTTCTCCATCAGAAGGTGGGGAGAGTTTTTCACCGTGCTTTTGTATTGTTTGAACTAGATCTTTCAAGCTTTTCTTGTGAGCAGGTTTGTACTCAGCGCCTATTGCTCGGTAGAATGTGCCAAGTTTGGATAGAAACTTGAATAGTTTGTTACCTTTCTTCTTCTTACTCGAGCCACATGATCCTACCTTGGCATCATATTGTCTTGGAGCCGAAGGATGTCGTTCTTGTTTTTTCGCCTCTTCAATGCTAAGCCTTATAGCTTCCTGAATTTGTACTTCCTCCAATTCTTTTTTTTTTTTTTTCATTTTCTCATCTTCCTTAGTGGGAGGTTTTTTACTTGAATCGAGAAGTGCTCGGAAAAAGCTTGACCTCCTCAGAGGCTTGGGAACATGGTTTTGCATCCCACCTCAACAAGAAAGATGCAATCTAAGTCGATTAGTTTTATAATACATTCTTTGTCCACACAACGCACACTGTATTTATTTTTTGCTGGACCTTGGAGAGTACACAATGGAACCATAGTCCCTCCAGTTGGTTGATGGATCAGAACCGGGTGAAGACATAATCTACATTAAATATTTTGAAAAAAATAATTAATGTAATGACTAGTGAGACAATTGACTTAATTAGTGAAGAAGATTCAAGAATGAAACAGATAATCAAATATACACAAATTACAAAATTTAACATAAACAAAATGTAGTAAATAATGAAACAACAAATATGTTCCTGTTCTAACAAAAATATAATTCCATAAAAAAAGAAATGTAATCGTAATATAAGTTCATTACAGGCCGCTGATGTAAAATTCGAAATGTAAAAACTAAAAAGATATATTCTATCAAGTTGCTGATGTTGTTGCAGCTGCAACACCTGCATTCTCGTCTTCATCCTCCTCATCCTCACTATCCATACCACTACCTCTCCAAATTGGACGCGACTAGTCTTATGTGCAGATTAACGCTTCCACTTTTTTTGTGAAAGTGAGCTTCGATACTTGCTCATGACCCTACTTCCAGTGCTAAAAGTTGGTTTTGATGCCACTATTGAAATTGGAATTGACAGTATATCTCGTGCCATCATCGACAGTGTAGGGTATTTTGCTTCACTGACTCTCATTTTTCACTATTCAAGAATTTCAAAGCTTGCGTCAGTGCGCATCACAATTGGCTCTTTGAGATACATATGTAGCTTTGATTCGTGACTCTGATCTCTTTCATATGATTGTGCAATAAAAGACATGTATTCATCGAGTACACTGGCCTTGCTTGCTGCTTGTGAACTACAACCACTACTTGATGCTGCTTGTGTATTACTTGTTGCTGGAGGTGATGCAAAAACATATATACTGTATAACTCTTCAATTGCATTTTTAACCCTAGAGGTTTCGATTGCCTGCCATTTCAAATGAATATATCTTCATATAAATAAACTGAACCAAGCCCATCTTGCACCGAGGATATAGTACAACTGTTAAGGCCATCAGCAGTTGGCATTGATCCCAGTACTTATCATACTTATCTTGCATACCAATGACCATTATCTGTAGAAATTCTGAACCCTCCTATGCACATTTTTATAGTGCTTCCTTCACTTTTCAAATAGACGGTAGGAATTGGTTTGCAGTCGGATACTTATTTCTAGAAAATACATTCGTGTAGTTATAAAATGCCCGGAGAAACTAGTGAACTTTTTTAGCTTTGCTCCAATCATCTTCACTAGGAAATCAAGTATAGTTTTTATCACGCGCTGCAAATTCAGGAAATGCATGTTCAAATTCCATGGTCAAATTCAACATTTCAAATGTCAAATTACAATGTGTACATACATCTAATTTCAATATTTTTTGAGACTTGATATTCAAACATTGGATGATATCGTTCCATATACTCAATCTAAAAGGTGACCCCCTTATGTATTTTATGCAATCTCTTATGTTCTTGATAGCGGGGTTGATAGTATTCAATCCTTCTTGTACAATCAAGTTGAGTATGTGAGCATAACATCTTACTTGGAATATTTTTCCGTTAAAAAACAAATTTCCAATTGCCTTAAACTGATTACGCAAGCGCGAAGCAACACTGTCATTTGTAGTTGCATTATTTAGTGTTATTGATGAAACTTTACCCTCAATACCCCATTCTTGCAGACAACTATAAATGTAATCTGAAATAACTAACCCAGTGTGAGGAGGAGGAAGGTGGCGAAAGTTCAGAATTGACTTGCAGAGTTTCCAATCACTATCAACATAATGTGCGGTCAATGAAATGTATCCCTTTCTCTAAGTGGTCGTTGTCCACAAATCGGAAGTTAAACTGATTCGATTGATTAATGCCAAAACTGCTTTCATCTTCATCTTCTCATTCTCGTACATCT
Source organism: Liriodendron chinense (assembly GCA_003013855.2). NCBI lineage: Eukaryota > Viridiplantae > Streptophyta > Magnoliopsida > Magnoliales > Magnoliaceae > Liriodendron > Liriodendron chinense. The sequence continues at coordinate 2,096,318 of ML058389.1, forward strand.
TCATGCACTCTCTCTTGACAGTGTTGCGAGAGGCCTTCTCAACCTGAGGGTTAAGGAATTTGCTATATCCTATAAACGTCTTGCTCTCTATTATTTTGAATGACTTTTCCTCACCAATCACTAATTTAGCATAGCACTCTTTCAGCTTCTGTTTGTCAAACGTATAAGTGGACACTTCACCTTCTGTATCATTTATTTCAAACTTGTTAAATGAAAGTAATTGTTGACCTGAACTTTGAGCCCTTGATTTCTTTGAGCAAATTTTACCATGTCTGATTAAATGTGAAGTTGCCCCTCCATGATTATTGGTGAACAGTGACTTGCAATGCAAACATCGAACCTTCACCACACTATTTACTTCGATTTCTTCAGAGTCATCCCATACTGATGACATTTTCTTTCATTTTGTTGAACCTTGACCTATGACTGACTGAACTCACACCTTCATCCAAGTCCACAATGAGAGGAGATGTGGGCTGTGTAATTGACGCTTCAGCATTGATTGGATTGTTTAGGACTCCATCGGCCTAACTAGTCATCTATAAATATAACGCATAAAAACTAATCTTCAGGCATATATCAAACTATTGAGTATGTCAATAATCTAACGTGTAACAACTGCAACTTGTAGAGAAGTTACTGAACTTAAGTACCTAACGAGAAGTTACAAGCTGCGACATACGACACAGACACTACGAGTCTACGACTCTTCTGTGCCCAAATCATACCTATTCAAGATTAGATAGATTATAATCCTTTCGTTTATTGATTTAAATGCCTACGTCAAAATTCCGGACAACATCTCCCCTTGTCTCTCCAGAATATATTGATCATCCATTTTTTTTCAATTGTCAGGTACCCTCGTTACGTCAAATGACAATAAATAACAATAGAATGCAAATGAAAGAAATAAATCTAGAGAGAAAATGAGAGATACCGCACAGAACCGATGCAAGCATTTAAATCAATAAATGAAAATATTACAATCTATCTAATCCTGAACTGTCCAAAATAGGACAATTTAAGGATTGCTATGCACTAAAGACACACTAATCTATGCCTGGCTAAATATGAATGCTCAAATGGGCAACTGATTGTCTACAGTTAACAACAATTTATAATAGATCACAATTAAAACTCATTCAATTCAACAAACAACGAATCAAGAATTATAACAATTTAAAACAACTAATAACAAATCAACTAACAATTCAATCCAACTATAATTAAATTCAATTTAACTAATTCTAAAATTAAATTCCTAAAACTAAAATAATTTATATTAATATTTAATATTTAAAAAAACTATATTCTATCAACTAACAACAATTCCTAAAACAATTTAAAACTATTTTACAACAATTTACAACAATTTAACAATTTACAATTTATAATTAATTTACAAACCAACAATTTAACAATCTACAGTTACAACAATTTACAATTTATAATTAATATTTAAAATTAATAAATACCTTTGGTCCTTTGCTGGTTGCCTGGTTGGTTCGGTTGTGGGCTTGTGGCTGCTGGACAGGGGTGGGGTTGTCAGCTGGACGGACGGACAAACGGACAGTACTGGTCATCGGCTGTCGAACAGTGGGGGTCGTCGCCTCGTCGAACAGGAGAGGGAGTTTAGCTGTCGCTCATTGAACAACAGGGATCGTCGGACAGGGAAGGTGGTTGACGGACAGGGGGGGTCGTCGCCCGTCGGACAAAGAAGGTGGTTGACGGACAGAGAGTCAGAGATGGAGAGGAGGTCGCAGGGAGCGGAGAGAGAGAGTAGCTGGCATGCCTTGTTAGACGGTCGAATGCCGGCCGAAAGCATGCCGACCTAGGGCCAGGGTTTTCGATTTTGAGAGAAGGGGGTGGGAGCGGGCGCTCGAATTTGGGGGGGGGGGGGGGGGGCTCGAACTTTAGGGTTTTTTACTTTTTTACTTTACCTTTAGTTTTTAACTTTAGTTTTTTAATATATATTATATATTGTATAATATATAATATATATTTATTTAATGGTTTAAATATATGAGCCTATAAACAAGCTGAGCTTAATCGAGCCCGGTTCAAGCTGAACCAAGCCTGATTCGAGCCGAGCCGAATTGAGCTCAGGTCAGGCTCGGGCTTGGTTCGAATTCTCAACGAGCCCCAAAAAAGGTTCAGCTTGGTTTGTTCAGCCCTACGAGCCGAGCCAAATCGAGCTTTTTCGAGCCGAGCCGAGCGAGCTTTTCTAATTGGCTCGGTTCGTGTACAGCTCTACTCGTAGCAGTTCGAAGATCTCAGAGCACCGAATTTTTTGAAGTATGACAGCTCAGCTCGATTATTAGTTATTACTCCCAACCCCTTGCCCGATCAGGCTTGGGAGTAAGGGGGCTTCTGTTATGGGTAAAACCCGGGTTGACCTCAGAACGACAGGCTCAAGCCCAGATCTCCTAATATGGCCACAACCGATGCCCGCTTGATGAGCTGTCAACAGGAAGAAGGTCGAGGTCTAAATCTGAGCTAATGCCAGATTAGCCTTATCCGTGCAGAGGTGTCAAAGATAAACCTGATATCGGTTGTCTACTAACAGGATCAACCTAAGCTTAACGTCAGCCTCAGAGGTATTCAACAGCAGACTGACCCGAGCTGTTATTGCCTTAAGTGCGCGCATGATTTCAAGGACACGTCCTGAGAAGACGGACGCATCCCCCAACTGTTACCAGCGCAACGCATGCCTCCAGAAATCACACTGTCCCAACGGGCCTCACCTCACGATCATGGCCATGACTAGAGGTGGGCAATGATCCGGGCCGAGCCGAGTTAGCCCTAGTTTGGTTTGGCTTGTTCTGGTGCCACTACAATTTGTGGATCAGCTCGGTTTGGGCTTCGGGCTGACCCATGTGGCCTGAGTTTGTTTTGCTCCAGAAAAATTTGGTTCGAGCCGGGATCGATTTGGTAAAAAATTTCGAACCGGGCTGGGTCAAGTTTGAACATGTGGTGACTCTTTTTTTTGTTTGTTTGTTTGTTTAAATAAAAAAGAATTTAAAAAGTGAGAAAAAACAAAAAATACAAATACAAAAGTATCTTACTACGTGCCAAAGGAGGAGTGCAACTTTAAAATAACAAGCACACAAGCATAATTTTACAAGTGCAAAGAAACATTATGCATTCATGTATATGTATTATGTATTATCCACGTCATTTCGTATATGCATTATCCATGCTATCCATCCGTTTTTACATATCATTTTAGGACATGATCCTAAAAAGGAATCATATCTAAAGCTCAAGTGGACCACACCATAAGAAACAGTGTGCTTACGATCTACCAGCCGAATCAAGCCGAGCTGAATCAAACCGAGATTCGAGCTGGTACTGCCCTCGGTATTGCCCTAGTTTGAGCTTGGTTTGTTTTTTCAAACAAGCTTGACTCCAAGGCTTGGTTCGGTTTGTACTTCAATTCGAACAAATCCAAGCCGAGCTTTCAAGGTGGCTTGGTTTGTGCCCAGCTCTAGCCATGACAATGGCCCTCGATCACTCCTACAAAGACTATAAACCGGGGTTTTTACCTCCGCTGGAAGAGAGGTACACTAATCCACCTAAAAGCTATCTTCCCTCTCTTGTGCAAACCCATCTAACTTGAGCATTGGAAGACTAATAGCCTGTCCTGGCCACCATATTAGCCATTCCTTGTGCTGTGCAGGATCAGCTTTCCAGATCCAAGCAGTTCACCAGCAAGGGATCATAGCCGCATATCGATCCTAGTTGGCCATCCGTCCACCTCGTCTGTTGTCAAGAATCAGCTACAACAGGTATTGCCAATGCTCTCTTTCCGTTAGGTTAGCCATGAGCCTTTTAGGCATATTTTAAGAAAATGAAAAAACTACCCCTACCCTTAAAACCTTTCTTTGCACCTACTAGAAGACTGAAAAAAAAATCTGATTAAAATTATTTTATGAGGTGTTCCATATATTTTTATGACGGCTACCAAAAAAAAAAAAGATTATTAAAATCTAATCAAATGCCAAATGTGGGTATTTGCAATAATGGCAAATTAAGAACGTATAAATGTGGGTATTTGCAATAATGGCAAATTAAGAAGGTAGTTACTTACAAACCATGTACTTTTTAAGCTGTTATTTACTAATATGCCATAATTATGGACGGGAATTTCAGAAACCCCTTTTTCTTTTTAAGGAAAATGGGCAATTTGCTAAGACTCACTTCCCTTTCCCACTAAAAGCCTATTTCCATTCCACCTCTTTTGGCTTGAGCCTCCCACGTGTGCAATAGTCCATATCTTCACTTGTGCAGCACATCCCAATGTGCCGCATGATTTTGTCCATCCACATGTGCCAATGCACCCAATGCCACACTGCTAATGGGGCACATATTCCAAATGTGCCAGCAGTGCACCTTCCATTCTTCAAGCACCCCACGTCACATGACACGTGCCAATTGGGGGGGGGGGGGGGGGGGGGGGGGGGGGGGGGGGGGCATCTGTCAGCAACTTTTAAGTAAATTTTCCACCCGAATTAATCTTTGGAAAACACCAGACCCGAAAATGGGGAAACAAACAGGAGAAATAAACTTTTCTTTCCCAGTTTCCTGGGAAACACTGTATTCTCTTTCTTTTTTACTTTTACCTTTTTTTGTTTTGTTTTTTTTGTTTTGTTTTCATGATTCCAAACAGGTCTCTGATGGTAACGCAATAGTAACCTCTCTTCATGAGAGAAAATCAAAGAGCATTCATGTTACATTTCCTTCAAACATTGAGTGCAGCAATGGGGTCAGATTGCCTCAATCTTGCATGATCTGGTCACGTGCTGCCACCTATGCCATTCCGCGTCAAGCACCTGGAGATGCACAAGTTTTCACTGAGTAAATAATCTTCAAGGAAACAAAAACACCAACATAGAGACAGTCATGGGGGTGAGGGGAAACCCAACTGATCGTAAGTTTGAGAGAGATCGAGAGAGGGTGACAATGTGGGCATGATAATTGCATGTAAGCAGTATTCGAGGGAGAGATTTTCCAAATATGCATACCCCACTCTGAAAACAGGCCAGCGTGCTGTTTAATTTTTTTTCACTAATCTACCATTTAAAGCCAAAAGATCAGCATTTCTCACAGCAATTTGGGGTTGGCTTTAAATGGCAAGCTCACAAAAGCTCTATAAATGGTTGGCCAACAGACACTGACCTACTTACACCAGTGTCTTGAACTGGCAACAGCAAAGACTCACATTGATGAATTACCATACCAAAACAATCCAACCAGTACTAAACCCCAACCCAACTAATACCCCCCACAGGTCACACAAAAACATAAATTTCACTTTGTACCATATAATAAACACATGGACCCAAGTCGGAACTGGTGCACATACATGTATCACCATCAGACAAAGTAGAATAGGACATGCTCAAGTAGTTGGCTGCAGAGAACAGCAGGGAACAAACATATTTACCAAACACAGCTTACATGCAAACACTCATCAAATGGTAACTTGAGCATGCAATGGAATCAAGCTGAGAAAGCGTCTATTATTAACTGACGAAAAGAACAGACATTTTACTTTTGGAAAATTTTGAAAATAACTTTTTCTTTGGAGAGGGTATGTAGGATTGAACAAGCAGCCTAGACATTGTGACCCTTAGGTGTTAACAACATCGGTTTAAGCTCAGCCCGGAAGGGAGATGGAATTATAACCAACAAAAGAATGGGCACAAACCTGCAGGCTTGCTTTTCCACATCCAGTCTTGTGCAGCCTGTAGCCCCTGCAACAGTGAGCAAAACAAAGGGATGATATCAGTACACTACAGCTAAAGCTTGAATTCAGATAAGTATGAATACTCTAACATTGGATACCTGTTGAAAGCGAGCAGTTTCAGTGCCTGAACTGTTGGATGCCTGTAATTGTGCATAACCGAGGTCCTGTAGAAAAACAGAACATCCACAGGTTAGCAAACGCACTGTCCATTAATAACATAGAAGCTTCCTCTACAAGCTAATCCAAAACATACTCTAAGATGGAAAACAAATTTGAAATTCCTTCACATGTGGTGTTATATGCAGTCCTAACAAAATCAATATTTTCAATGTCTAGGGTGTAACATCACTAGCAAGTTAATTACTACAAGCTGATAAGATCACATTATTGATGGTGGAAGGGGAAAGGATTGAGGAGAAGGGAAAGATTAGTGAATCCATAGTAAATTACTACAAGCAGCTTCTAATGAAGGAGAAGGTCATAGGCCGGCCCTTGATGATTTGTACTTTGAAGCAATATCAAGAGAAGAGGTGGTTTCTTTGGAGCAGGCTTTCTCGGAAGAAGAAATTAAGAAGGCAATGGTAGAATTGAGTAGTGACAAAGCGGGCCCGATGGTTTCCCTTTGGCTTTCTACCAGTTCTTTTGGGATAGTGTTAAAGGGGATGTGGCGGCCTTTATGCAGGAATTTTTTATAAGGGTGTAATAGCGACAGAGCTAGGGGCAACGACAAAGGTATTCCGTAACGGTAACGGTGGCCGTAACGGCCACCACTGTTACCTTTACGATACAAGTCATAACGGCCATTACGGTCTCTTTTTTTTATTGAAAGAAAAAACCTGAGAAACCTATATCTGCCTCGTAACATTGAAAAAACAAATCCAAAAAACTTGTATCTACCTCGTACCAGACCATTACAGGGCTGTTATGGCCTTTACAGGGGGTGTAATGGGTCATTAATGGCAGTTATAGGTCATTTTTTGCATGACTGCTATTACGGGCATTACGACCCCATAACGTGTAACGGTTTCCACCGGCACCTTTACGTAACGACCTTTACGACACACCATGGGCAACGTTTATTACATTGATTCCAAAAAGGAAGGAGATGAATCTTTAAAAGATTTTCGTCCCATCTATCTTCTAGGTGGTCCTTACAAGATCCTAGCAAAGGTCTTGCCTCCAAATTTCGAAAGGTTTTGGAAAATGTTATTTTTTAGTCATAAGGGGCTTTTGTGGATGGTAGACAGATTGTTGATTGCCCTTTAATGGCGAATGAATGTGTTGATTCTTGTTATAAGAATGGGGAGAAGGGTTTAGTTTGCAAGTTGGATATAGAAAAGGCATATGACCATGTCGATTGGGTGTTCCTTGACTATACGTTGGCCAGGTTAGGCTGCCGTTCGAAGTGGCGGTCTTAGATTCAAAAGTGTGTAAGATCGGCTAAGTTCTCGATTTTGGTTAATGGGTCGTTGAAGGGCTTCTTCGCTGCTTCTCGAGGGCTTCGTCGAGAAGATCCTTTATCTCCATTACTTTTCATTACTGTTATGGAGGCTCTTAGTAGAATGATAGAGAGTGGAATTCATATTGGCTTCGTAGAAGGCTTTAGGGTGGATAACACAAATTTTTATATTTCTCATATTCAGTATGTGGACGATACACTCTTGTTATGTAAGGCAGATGATTTCTATGTCCAAAATCTTCGCTCCATCATAGTTAGCTTTGAGGTCGTATTAGGATTGAAGGTGAACATCTACAAAACTGAGAGTTGTGGGATAGTTACCTCTAAGGAAGACGATGCTTTCTTTGCATCGGTGTTTGGATGTCGGGAAGCTTCCTTTCTGACAACTTATCTTGGCTTACCTTTATGCATAGGGAGGCCGGCGAAGCACATGTGGGACAAAGTAGTTGAATGATGTGAGAGGAAGTTGTCTAATTGGTCCTCTAGGTTGATATCTATGGGAGGCAGATTGGTTATGATTAAAGCGTCAATGTCCAATCTTCCGGTCTACTTTATGTCAATGTTTAAGCGCTCAAAGTTTGTTATTCATGCTTTGGATCGGCGGAGGAGGGATTTTCTTTGTAATGACGAGGATCAGAATCCTAAGTTTCATCTTTTGAAATGGGAGGAAGTGTGCAAACCTACGGATCTAGGAGGGGCGGGTATTAAGAATTTGGAGAAGGTGAATCTAGCTTTATTAAGGAAGTGGGTTTGGATATTTGGTTCAGAATGGGGGGCGAAATGGAGGGAGGGTGTAAGCAAGAAATATGGGGTAGACGAAGGGGGAGGGTGGACTAAGGCATCTTCTTTGTATCGATATTCCTACTTATGGAAGTTGGCTGCATCCTTAAAAGATAAAGTGTAGGAGGGCAAAGGTTTCACTTTGGGGAATGGAGAGAAGATTAGATTCTAGGAGGATAGGTGAGTGGGTAATTTGAAGTTAAGTCTTAGGTTTCCATTATTAGCGAGGATAGCAAGGGAGGAGGGGATGTCGGTGAGCAAGTGCTTTTCAGTAAGGGGTAATGAGGTTATCTGAACTCCCCTTTGTAGAAGGAATCTGGTGGATGAGGAGATCAAAGAAATGGTTCCTCTTTTACAGTTGCTCCAAAAGGTTATTCTAGAGATTGCTGAAGTGGACTCCTTTAAATGGTTGATAGGAAAGTCTGGCTCCTTTTCAGTTCGGTCTCTATATCATCATTTGACCGACAATGTAGCTTTTGAGGAAAACTACCCTACAGCTAGGGGTGTCAATGGACCGGGTTAGGGCCGAGCCAAGCTCTGTCCAAGCCTGACCCGCCTCTTTCAAAATATGCCCAAACCCGGCCTGGACCCATGACGGGCCACAATAGGCTAAGCTCAAGCCCGACCCAAGATACAAATGCAGGGTCCAGCCCGTACCCGATCCTGGCCTTTAACATAGAGAGAAAAATTAACCTTTAATCCCCGCTTCTCTGTATATGAAAAATTATCACCAACATTATAGAAAATAAAAAGAGTTTAAAGGAGATGGATTTTTAGGAAAAAATTATGTAAAATTTAAGTTTTGAAAGGAGGAAAAATATTTTAATTTAAATTTTAAATTAAAATATATATATTCGGGTCGGGCCGGGTTTTTGGGCTTTTGAACAGCTTAGTCCAATCCTGGCCCGGTTAAAAAATGGGCATATACTTTAAGCCCGAACCCGACCCCCGGGCCTGATACTCTAGTCCAAGCCCGGCCCAAGGCGGGCCAAGCCCGAAAGCTTTTCGGGCCAACCCGGTCCATTGACACTCCTACCTATGGCTCTTCTTTGGCGTTATGGTGCTCTATTGAAGGTGGTGGCGTTCTGGTGGCTTGTAGGAAGGAAGAAAGTGTTAACAATCGATAATCTTTGCAAGAGGAAGATGATTCTCCCTAATATTTGTCTAATATGTTATAAGGATGCGGAATCGGTTGATCACATTTTCATTCATTGCCCTTTTGCCTGGGAGGTCTCGAGTCTTTTTCTTCAGATGTGTGGGATGTTATGGGTTTTTCCTAATTCGATTTCCAAAGTTCTTCTTTCTTGGCATGGCGAAGGGATGGGGAAATTGGGGAAAAGATTGTGGAGGTTAAGCCTACTACCAATTTTTTGGGCCTTATGGTGGGAAATAAATGATCGGTGCTTTAGGAATAGAAAAGGGAGATCTTTAGACGTCTTTCGAAGGGCGATTCTTAATGCTAAGGAGTGGGCGGAAGCATAGTTTTTCAATGCGAGATTGTCTCTTGGGTGGGGCTTTCGGTGTTCGAGGGGTTTATTTGTCTATGGATTTCTTTTTTCTCTATGTTAGAACCTATTTTGGCTCTTTCTTGTATATTTTGGCGGTGGCCTTGTTTATATGAAATATCATCATTGTTTCAAAAAAAGAAAAAAAAAACATCACTAACAAGTTCTGAAAAGAATAATCATTCCTTTCATGGATCATATATGATACAAAAAATAAGTATTATTTCTTCCAACCTGTGAGTATTTAATAAAACTGAGGTACCAAAAACTTCTCTATACAGTAATATTGAGTAAGCCCCAAGTGCCAGTGAGTTATGCACATGACAGATTGTTCTGTCTTCAAGAAATTAAAATATTTCGATGCAATTTTACCATTAGCTAAAGTAGCACACAGGTATAATAAGCTACACAATTTTAAAAGCTCTTCCTACGACTTTCAAGAAAGACAGCATACATGAATCATCATTACAGTAAATACAAGTGCCATTGCCAACTATAACAATGTAAATTTAGGTATCCTTACAGATACAATCATGTACCACATGGTGATCTACATAGCTCTTGGTGTTGTGGGCCCTGGAAAGCCAATAATGATTGTTATTATCATGTACATTTTATTTTTTGAAACGATGAGAAAATATATTAGTTATTATCATGTACATGGATCACCAGATGGAGAAAGAGACTTTGGGAAAGCTGTGAAGAAGGGCATAAGTTCCACCTTGTGAACTGGGGAGAGGTGCAAAATTTGAGAAAGAAAGGAGGTCTTGGGCTAGGGAGAACTAATGAAAAGAATTGCACACTCATAGCAAAATGATGGAGGTTTGGAGAAGGTGAGCAGTTATCTATAGAAAATTTGGCGATTCAGTGGTAAACATAGAGGGATCTCCGTTGTGGAAGGTGATAAGTCACATTGGTAGGAGATCTGATCAAACCGGTAATCGGATCCAGGAGAAAGTGGGCAGCTTGATAGAGGAAGGGTGTAGATTTTTGGCAGGTGGAGGCTCTAGAATTATATATTGGAAGGACATACAGTTACGGAATTCGCAATTGACAAATGCATTCCCATCTTTGTTCTACCTGGAGATGGACAAAGAGGTGAAAGTATGAGTTCTTGGGGGATTCCATGGTGTGGTCCTTCCAAAGAAATCTAAACAAGGAGGAAATTGGAGACTTCACAGCTTTGATGAGTATCCTTCATGAGGTCAGTTTTATTTCTTCAAATTAGGATACCAAATATTACAAGTGGGAAACGAATGGCTGCTTCTCTTCCAAGTCTATATTTGCTGAACTATGTGCTTCGGGACACCATAATTACCCCAACTCCAAAAATCCAAGCTGTTGTGTGGATAGCCACCACCGATAAAATTCTTACTATGGACAATCTAAAGAAGAAGATACCAACGGCCGATACATGTGTATGTGTAGGCATAGTGAGGAATCAGTGGACCAACTATTATTGCATTGCCAGGCAGCCAGAAATATCTGGGATCACTTCTTTACACAATTCAGAGTCAGTTGAATGATGGATGGATCCCTTTTTAAGGTGATTGTTAGATGGACCTCAAGTCCATTCTATAAACATGATAAAAGAATATATGGCACAGATCCCCTTTGAAATCATATGGGGAATTTGGAAAGAGAAATGAGAGGACTTTACAGGAATCAGATGCTGCTCTCCTTTTCCATCGCATCCATGGTGTTGGGATGGGTCATCATTTCTCCCCAAATTCTCAGGATCCCTGGTTGCATCATTAAGAGGTGAATGAGATTCAGCTGTTTTTGGGTGATGTGCCCAGAGAAGGATCCCGGGCATTTTGGTCTTATTTTCTGCTTTTATGACTTATGCATGTCTTGTGGTGGAGTGGTGGTAAGGTCACCTTCCACCGTTGTTTCCTGTTTTTTCCTCTTTTGATATTTATTATGCTTTAATGAAATCTTCATATTTTCCACAAGAGAGAGAGAGAGAGAGAGAGAGAGAGAGAGAGAGAGGTTATTTTGTGTATTTCATACCCACCAAAGCACACTTTTAGTGAATCCACATAACAAAACTATTTATTTCCAACTGATTATTATCATGTGTGAGTACCACATGCACAAGTAGCCACACACACACACACACAGAGAAAGAAACAAACAAAAAAAACAAAAAAAAAAGCCCCAAGGGCCAAATGCCAAATTCTGTGTTGTGACCACCCCATGCACAAAGTCAACCCCTATCCCGAAAAGAAGAACTGTCTCCCACTGCCACCCTATACCTCATTCCCTTTAGAAACACAGTTCTCAAACACTCTTTGGACGTTCCTCCATTTTACAAGGTTTTTTTTTTCCTACACAACAAACCCATCATCCTAATCAACCTCCCAGAGATCATCCTTAGTTCCCTATTTGTTTTGAAACACTCAACTCCATTAAGCTTTTGGTTCCTCCTCTAACCTTCACCCCCATTTAAAATAGACCCCAATTTCTTTATATAATCTGCCCAATGGCTATTCCCACCTTTTTTCCCCACTTCCAAACAACTCTATATAGACCAAGAATTGTGGATCAAAAGGATTGAGTTGGAACAAGTTTAAGGCTCTAAAAGGGCAAGGGGAAGGCCCAAAAGGACGTGGATGGAGGTAGTAAGAAAAACTTGATTACCTATGTTCTAACTAAAGGTCTTGCCCTTGGTAGAGTGGAATGGCAGAACAGGATTCACGTAAACGACCCAATTTAATTGAGATAAGGCTTAGATGATGACGACACAACTCCATATGATGATACTAGATCTTTGTCGTGAGCTTCCCCAAGGAAGTCCCTGCGATATTCCTTCAGCCTTTTATAAACAAAACCGGGACTCCAGTCCTCCAAGGAGAAACCACTAAAATTGAGGTTTTAGAGCCAAGGGAAGGAAACCCATTGAGCTTGGGTTTTATTCAAACCAATGCCTACTCCCATTTACTCAAAATAAATCCAATTTCTTTTTTTAATCTTTGTTGTGACCTCCAAGGATGTCCCCATCATATTTCTTAAGCCTTCTTCTTAGGGCTATCAATGGGTTGGGTTGGCCATAGGCTTCCGGGCCTAGCCCGCCTTGGGCCAGGCTTGGGCTTAAAAATCAAGCCCGTTTCTTAATAGGGTCGGGTTTGGACTTAGATGTCCGAAAGCTTGTCAACTCGTCTCAGCCCGGCCCATTGGGGTTAGGGATTTAATTGGATTTTTGTTGCTTATTTAGTACAAAGAAGGAATGCATGGTCCCAGAGAGGGCCAAAGGTCGAGGAGGAAGTGCTAGTAGAGCCAAAGGTTGAGGACTAGTCAACGGTGTTGTCGTTATTATTAGGTCGGCCATGGTAGTACAACCAACAAATTATTCATGACGGTTGAAAAATATATACACCTTTATTAAAGATAATAAAAAATAGTATTGAAACCCATGAGAGATAGGGTCCAGGCAAAACTTGCAACCACGGGAAATGTCAGCCTTCTATCCTATGCAAAGTTTGCGGCACATAGACAACGATGGAAGGTGATTTTCGAACAGGGAGATCTACTGTGGGTCCACATGCAAAAAAAAAAAAAAAAAAAAAGGCGACGGGAACTTAACAACAAGTTGAAGCAAAAAAAAAATTGGCCCGTGGAAGATCATGAAGCGGATTAACAACGACACCTATCACATTGAGCTAGCACCTGGAGTGAATACTTCTAATGTGTTTAGTGTTGCTGATCTTACATCATACAAGGCAGCGAATTACATATCAGACTTGAGGTCGAGTCCTTTCCAACCCGAGGAGGATGATGAGGACATTGATGACATAATGTTGATGGATCGAGCTGATTTACTTACAGATGCGTTTTGGCATAGAAGGGGACCCAAATATCTTCCATAATGGGCCAAACCCGCAAACCCATCAATGGACCATGCATTATGGTGCCCGTGGTGCACTTTCGGGTCAACAAAAGTCCCTTTTTTTAGTGACGAGAAAAAGATTTTATTGAAGAAGGCCGAAGCCAGAATATACAAAGGAGAGAAAAACTATAGAAAACCTGACAAAATTACATTTCAACCCAATTTTCTGGGACAAAAACTAAACCCTTCAATACCAATGCCCATTTCGCATTTCTCTTTGCTAGATGAAAGACCACCACCACACTCCCCGCTTGCTTCCTGAAGCACCTATTATTCCTTTCCTTCCATGGGAACCATATCCCAGCCAACATTATGAGCCACCAAAGCCTAAGACCCGCCTTCAAATGCACACCTTCATGCCATTGGACAAAAAATTGATCGATAGAGATTGGCAAGACCCACGATACTCGAAAGAGATTGAGAACCTTGCTCCATAGCTACCTTGCAAAACCACAATGAATGAAGAGACGGTCCACCGATTCTCCATCTTGGAAGCACATCAAACACACATTTGGAAGAATCATGCCTCGTTTCCTAAGATTATCCACTGTAAGGATTTTTCTATACCCTACTAGCCAAGCAAATGTTGCCACCTTTGAAAGCGCTCTGTAGTCCCAAATGGCCAAAGTCGGGCTAACCACATATCTACTATCATCTCCTCCCAATATCTTATAAAACGATCTAACCGAAAATTTACCTGACCTCTCATTTCGCCAAACCAACGAATCCAATTCGGAGATCACTGACCTCACTTGCTCCAGGGGGGGGACAAAAGCCTAACAAAATCTTCAACCTCTTCATCTATAGGTTCCTTGTGCAAGGCGGGGCCCAAAATACATGACTGCGAGAAACCTCATAACATCTTGACACCGACAACCCCTCCCCTGATGCCGCTCTCGCTGCTAACAGGAATACCTCCCACAATGGATGATCCTCCACCCAAATATCCTCCTAGAATTTAATCTTGAAGCCGTTACCTAACACAAAACGAATGCCTTCCCACACTTTACTCCTCATCCAGGCTACCCATTTCCACACCGATGATGACCTATAAAGCGAGGAGGAGAGTGTCCACTAGCCCCCTTCATCTACCCCATACTTTCTAGCCACTACCTTTCTCCATATGGAATCTTCTTCCAACCTTCTCAAGCCAGCACCCCCTTGTTCTCGTGGCTTACACACCTCGTCCCACTTCATAAGGTGAAACTTCTTATCCTCCGCATCTTTCCAAAGGAAATCTCTTCTCATTTTCTCTAACCGATCAAAAATCAGCTTCGAGAATTTGAAGATAAAAATATAGTATACCGGCAAGTTCAACATTGTGGCCTTTATTAGTGTGATTCTTCCTCCTAACGATAGGGTTTTATTCCGCCATTGCAATAGCTTCTTCTGAAACCACTCAATCACCTTATCCCATACACAGTTGGGAGGCTCGACAAAAGTTTTTTGGTGGCACTTTTATTAAGTTACGATTTTTACTTTATTTTTGGATGAATTTTAGTTTATTTTTGCTTTGCTTATGCCTCACTTAATTAGATAGGGGTAGTTTAGTCTTTCCATTTAAAATAAAATTGTAAGGTTAAGATTATAACATCCGACCCATAGTTATGCTTTGATGTAAGGCCTAGATTAGTTTTAGGGCTTTTCTTTTCTTTTCTTTTTTTTCCCTTTGATATAAAACTCAATAACAAAAATTGTCCAGCTGCTTTTGGGACATTTTCTTATCTTTTCTACAAGCCTTAGGCTAGGGTTTGTGCAATTGCATATTTGCACGTGTGGGGCATATGATCCAAGCCATCAAAATTGGTGAGAGCTTCGATTATTTGATGGTTTTTGCATATTTTTCTCTTTCGTTGGTCATAGAAGAATCTCGATCTTGGATTCGGTGTTTTGGGGGCATTATTTGGTCCAAGTGTTTGATACAACTACATGTGGTTGTCGATTTTCATCCGTTAGCTACATCACATTTGGCAGCTTCCTAAATTGTTGCTTTTTCTCGTCTTAGGTATATGCAAAAAGAAAGAAAAAGAAAAAACGATTCTGTCATTTTTCTCTTTCGAGATTCAGCTATCTTTTGAATTTTCTCGTAGTGTTTTTTGTTTCTGTAATTTGATGTATGAAATTTCTTTTCTTTCCATTTCTTTTTCCTTTTTCAATGATTGGATTTTTCTCTCTTTATATTTGAAAATTTTAGCTTTCTAAAAGTCTTGGGTTTTTTGGGAATTTTTTGCTTTATATTCTTTCAAGTATTTATGATTTTTTTTTTTTTTTGATTTGGAATATCTGCTTTTCGATAACAGGCTCCTCGGTGTGTTGGACCCCTCCTTGCAGAAGGGTTGAGTTCTTATGTTTATTAGACCGACTTTGCTTTGTCCTTCCCTCTGACAGTAGGGACGAAATGGTTTGGAAAGTCCATAGTTCTAGTTGGTTTTCAGTTAGCTCCTTCTACAAGATGATTCGCATGGATATGGAGTTTTTGCTCACGTAGAGATCAAGGTACGAATTCTCGAACTTATCCACTTGTCAACTCATTCTCCTCGCTATGTGAACAACTAGGCCATCCCCCATTCCAATACCCACCAATTTGCTCTTTTTTTTTCTTTTTCTTTTTTTTTTTTTGCAAGGTGACTAAGATTATATTATGGACAAAAATGACAACAATTACAAGAAGGGACTAATAGCAAGTGACCCCCTCCTCACTCCCTATTGGCGAGCCTATTGGCAACCTCCATGGTGTCCCTTAGCACCAAAAGGATCACCAAGCTCTCAAACTGACCACTAAATGTTCAGACTCTACGATACATGAAGTGGGCCTCCAAGGATCCGATCTATCCTTCCTCAACCGACCATATAGCTTCTTCTTCTTTTTTTTTGAAGGTTAACGGAAAATTTGTTAAAGGCATGTAGCCGATGCAAAGCAGGAAAAGAAAACAAGGGACACCCAAAACAATTCATCGAAAGACGCCCAAACTAGCACTAAGCACAAAAGACAGCCCATTCTGAAACAAACAACAGAATGAACTCCACAATCGTCTCAAAAGACTTACAGGTATCCCTGAAGAATCTTCGATTCCATTCGCCCCATAAGATCCACCATACTGCCCAGCAGCATCATGAGGAACATCATGAGCCATCTTTCCCTCCCAACCTTCTCGCTATAGCCTCCACATGTCATGCCCATAGAAGCTCCCTCTCAACCCACCAGATAGCATTATGAGAGTCCCTTTCAAAATTAGCTTCCTGGAGCAAGAGCTGTTTCATTCACAAATTGTTCTGATGGATCTATCCATAAAGATAGATTTGATGTTGATATTGGTTCACATGGACATATAAGTCATGTTATACTGTTGGATACATGCTCCCATGACCAATCATGAATAATTGGCCAAGTCATTGATACGATAATATCCAAATACAAAATCTGTTCTCTATGTGACCTGTAAGAAGGAGAAGATGTTCTTTGGAAGATCAAAGAACTTGTTTTTCCGCCATAAGGAATTCCTCCAAGTTCCGAACCTAATCTAGAACTTGATAAAATGCACATTTTCCTAAACTACTCTTTGGTTGGAGTTGAAGTGGCCTGGTTTTAGCTATTCAGTGTAAACCTTCCACAGTTTCCCCATGTGTCTTCCGCAATTCCAAGTCAGTGTTACTCTATCTCTATGTGATCCTATTTGCTTCCAGTCAGAATCAGGTAACCATCTTTGCATCTACCAACATCAAGATCAGTCGACCTATGATTATCATGAACGGTAATTCTTCTCACGATTACCTGGTACAGTCTTCCTCTGGCCTGTAGCTCAGTTGACATCTTTACTCAAACATCTTCCTACTTGGAATCCAAACCCAAACAATTTCAAGCTCCCTGCAACAACTTTCAGATCCGCCGTCAAAACCCCCTTACACAGGAGCCCATCTTTTGAGTGGCAGCATCATCCGAAGCACGAATGGGAATATAGAAATATGAAGTCCCCAGCCCTCAACCATGAAGGCCATGATTAAACCCATCTACATTGTTCTCCTTATAACCACCACTGATATGATGATGAAATGGGAAATGGGTCCTTGACTTAGCCCTTGCAAAATCCCACTAACTAGGACAAACGAAAGGAACACACATGAACAAAAAATCATGATCTAAATCAAACATATTTATTAAAGAAACTATCAATAATGCTTCGAAATATGAAAACAACGAATATGCAGCTTTCTCTCAATTCCTCGGAGTATCATGTGTAAACAATGCAAAGCAAAAATAACATAAGTTATTTACCAAAAGATACATTGTTTTGGTTAACAGAGGACAATTTGCACTAAAATTAATTAATTCAAGGACACAAAATCTGTTGTCTGAGTTCTCAAACAGTTAGGAAGGATTATCTTGCAACAGAGAATCTGTTTCAAATATTGGATCCAAACCATGAGATGTAATTGGAAGAGGGTATAGATCTAATTGGTAAGGCAAATCGAAGCAAACTGACCAGTTCCGATGACCAATTTAGGTATTGATCTGATGCACCTAGTTTATGTATCATGATTATTTGGTTGCAAACTCTGTTTATGGTCAAGTAGAAGAACAAGCAATCACTGCGGAAGTGTAAAACCAAGTCATGCACCTAATAATACAATCAATGAAGAAGCCAGCTCAATCAGAGACAGTAAGAGAAACGTGTGGAACAGTTGGGATAAGCTGAGGTGATGGTGGTGGTGGTGCAACAATGCTGCATACTTGCATAGATAATTGGCCATGAGTACAATCATAGCCTGGCAAAATTAGCATGCAGTCTAAACTAATTAAGCTTTTGTGAAGTCATGGACCTCCCTCTTAAAAAAAAAACTCCCCGAGAATTCCTCATAAGAGCCTTAGGAATAAATTAGCCAAAAACTTGTTATAGTATAGTATAGTTATAGTATAGCAAACATATGACATATGAGTAATATTGCATCCAACAAACTCTATAATATAATAAACAATGCTGTAACATAGAAGTGGCAGCGCATAGTGTATGATCCTAACCACAGCCAAAATGGAAGTATGAAATTTTCAGAGACCCAGCAGAAAGAAAACACGCAAAGCCAGATCACATGATCCAAAAATGATAAAACATATCGACTCCATTTGACTATTGATATTCACTTGAATATTGTGATGACGAGTTGAGCAAAAGGATGTAAAGACGGGAGTATCTCCAACCGAGTTACCAACATGGGATGTTACAACAATCACATGAATGTGCATGTCTACTGCTAATCCTCCATCGCTCCAAAGAAATGCATAAATTTCTAACAGAATTCTAATGATTATCCCACAAAGGCCACTCCAGTACAAATTCATCATAACATTGGAACATCATCGAAATTTGTGATTTAGTTAGATACATTATGGAATTTACCTTAACATTTTGATGACTGACTGCACCAGAAGCCTGATACTGCAATGCCAATTTATTACAATTATGAAGTGAACAAAACAAACTTGTCATGTAAAATAATAATAAAAAACAGGTAATAAGGTACCGACAGATGAAGATAATGAAGGTTGCTGGAGCTGTATTTGCTGCTGCTGATGCTGCTTGAGCTGAATTTGAGGCTGTAGCTGTTGCATTTGAGAAATTTGCTGGGTTGACTGGATCTGTGAGAGAGGCTGGGATTGTGACTGGGATTGAAGATGTGGAACTGTATATTTTTGTTGATGTTGTTGTAGTTGAAGTTTCTGCTGTTGCTGTTGCTGTTCAAATAGCGTAAGCTCTTCGGGCTTCTCCCACTAAATATGCATTTTTATGTCCATCAGTGACAATGATGGATATTATGGAGACTTGATGGTAAATGCCAAGAAAATGACATGACTCTTACCTTGCTTTCAGTAGTTACACTATTATAATAGTACTTAAATCCTTCAGGAGAGGTATGCTCGGTCCAATTACAGGTTAGAGGAACAGCGACCTGAGCACTGACAGGAATCACTGGAGGAGCAGATATTGTTGATGGTGCAACAGATGCTGAAGCAGTGGCCGGATTGCTGGCACTCATCTGTGGCATGATTCCAGTCCATGGAGACTGAACAAAAGAAAATAAAGATTGTTAAAAATAAATGAAACTGGTAACAAAAACTCCATTATTAAAGTACTTGAGTTCAAAGCACAAACATGACTACTTTAGAAATGCACCATAAGATATTGATATAAAATTGCAGTACCTGTGGTTTACCAGTCTGAGTACTATGCTGCTGGATTAGACTTTGACTAGATGGTTGCATTAGATGCAATTGTTGTTGCAGCTGAGAAAATGCTTGTTGTGGGGATTGCATGCTTGACGGGTGTGTCTGCTGTTGAACTGCTACCTGCTGGGATGGTGATTGTTGGATAGGCAGAATCAGTTGTTGGATGGAAGAGGCAGGCAACTGTTGCTGGTTTGCGGTGGCAGGAATTCCTTGCTGCTGTAGATGCAAGGGATTTTGCAGAGCAGCAGAAGCAGCGGGCTGCATAATCTGAGGCTGAGAAACAGGCTGCTTTCCACTCAGACCAAATAGATTTTGTGATGGGAGTAGTTGACCGAAGGAGTGGTGACTAACTGAAGGTGGGACTTGCAGCTGGCCAAGCTGCTGGATTGATGTCCACGAGGTTTGTGTCTGTGAGAAGGATGCTGAGGGTTGTTGATGATACAATTGCATGGAGGGTGGCAAGTGTTGGGGAGATTGCAATGGCTTCTGCAGTGGCGACATTTGCTGGCTGAAGGACTGAATTGATGCAGTCGATGGAGTGAAACTCTACAAAAAAACAAAAACCAAAAAACAAAAAAACAAAAAAACAAAAAAAAAAAAGGTATTAAAGTTTATGAAGTGTGAAATCAGTCATTTACAAATGGAACTTCAGCTTTACAAAATTCCATATGATTGCGTAATCATAGGACAAATAAGAACTAATTTGTCACTGGACATATGCACTATGTACAGCATCCTCGAATCTTGCAAGTGGGCCCATGGATCGCCAATCCAGACTATGATCTAATGGGCCCCACCATGGATGGGGGATTCCCAAAAAAAAAAAAAAAAAATCTCCCTCATAGAATAAATTTAGCTCCTAATGGAAGGCCTACAAATATATGGTTAACAAGAAAATACAGAAACAGCCCACATTCAACAGCAAAACATTCCAATCTGGGAGATACCATAGGCGTTGATTGATAGGCTCCAAAGTGTTGGCTAATAGGCTCCATAACGTATTAGAAAAGTTATTTCTCCTCAAAAGTGACCTTGTCGCGGGTAGATCGGTATTGGATGCCCCATTTATAGCCAATGAACTGATGGATGAATACATTAAGAGAGACAGTAAGGCCAGTAAGGGTTTTCTATTCAAAGTTGATTTTATAAAAAAAAAAAAAAAGCCTATAACAGTGCAAAATGGGATTTCCTCCATATTATTGATGGTATAGATTTTGGGAGTCAGGGGCAGCATTGCATCAGAACCCGCATCACAGATCCATGGTATTCAATCATTATTAATGGCTCTCCAAAAGGTATTTTCAAAGGAGAGGGGTCTTAGACAAGGGGATCCTTTATCTCCTCTGCTCTTTTCCATAGTTGAAGTCCTATCTAAGTTCTTATCAAAGGCAGCCAGTGATAATTTGATTGGAGGGCATGTCAGTGGACTATGACCATCTAACAGTATCTCATGTTCAATATGCTAACGAAACCATGCTCTTTGCAAATGGGCCAATCAGTGAAGCAATCCTTTCAAAGATATCCTTATGTGTTTTGATGTGGTGTCAGGTCTCTGGGTAAATCTGTCTAAAAGTTCCATCTTGGCATCAACATTGACAAAATTGCAGTGGATGAGATTGCAGCAATTATAGGGTGCAAGGCCCCTCAGTTTCCGGCGAAGCATCTTGGCATCCCCATCGTTCAGGGCCATGCAGGTGCAAGCTGCTGGGGCTCTGTTATTGAGAGGTTAGAGAAGAAATTAGCGACTTGGAAAAGGAGAATATTGTCACTGGAGAATTACTCTTCCTAAAACAGTCCTTTCCAGCCACTTGGTTTACATGCTTTCCAGATTTCTAGTCACGGATGCTGCTAAACTGAGGCGATTCAGAAAAAGTTTCTTCGGGGCAATAGTAATGAAGCTCATAAATTCCATTTAGCCAAATGATAGGATGTCTGTCAGCCTCTACATAATGGAGGCTTGGGAATCAGGAATGTAAGAACCATGAATTTGGCCTTGCTAGGAAAGTCATGGTAGCAGCTCAGGAACAGTGAATCTTCACTGATAAGGGATGTTCTCATTCACAAATATGGGACGGGGGCAAATGGATGGGATATTGTGCTTAAGGTTCATTTATTTGGAGGATGGTGTCTTTGGCTCAGGAGTTCCGCTCAAGATTTTCAGATTCTGGAAAGATATTTGGTGTGGGGAATCTTCTTTTGCAGAGTGTTTTTAGGACCTATATCTGCTTCCAAATCAAAGGGGGGCATTGGTTAGTTGATGTTTCCAGAGCTCAAGTAACAACATTGTTTGGTGCCTTACTTTCAGAAGAAACCTTAAAGGCAAAGAAATCCAGTTTTCTACTCAACTTTTAAACTCCCTGCAAAAAACATATCTTCCACAGTTTTGTGTGGATCGTAGAATTTGGACCCCATGTTCAGACAGTAGGTTCTCTGTCAAATTACATGTTTCTCTCCATGAGAGCCAGAGAGTGTCTTCTTTTTCCTTTTTGAAGATTTGGAAGGATGTGGTTCCACTTCCCCTATTGGTAAAAGATTTTGCTTGTCTTGCAGTTTTGGTAAGATTCTGACTGTTGACAATCTTCAGAGGCCTGGTCTAAGTAAAGTCCAAACAGGCATTATATGCAGCAATGATGAAAAATCAATTAACCATCTGTTTCTCAACCTATAGCTGTGAGAGTATGGTTAGAAGTGATTAGCAGATCAGGAATAGTGTGTGTCTTTATGGATCCTGTGATTTAGTTGCTGGATGGACAGCCTCGGCTTGGGGTCCAATAGGAGGTATGTTGTGGAACTCTGTTTGTCAGGTTACTCTTTGGATGATATGGTTAGGAGTGATTACCAGATCAGGAATAGTGTGGGTCTTTCCGGATTCTGTGATTAAGTTTGTTGCCGGATGGACAACCTCGGCTTGGGATCCAATACAATGTATGTTGTGGAACTCTGTTTGCCAGGTTATTCTTTCGGGTGATATGGTTAGAAGTGATTAGCAGATCAGGAATAGTGTGGGTCTTTCCGGATTCTGTGATTAAGTTTGTTGCCGGATGGACAGCCTCCGCTTGGGGTCTGATAGGAGGTATGTTGTGGAACTCTGTTTGCCATGTTACTCTTTGGGGGATATTGAATGAAAGAAATGCCAGAATATTCAGAGTCAAACCATCATTCCTCGATTCAATTGCAAATCATATCTTCAGGTTTTTCTTTCAATGGTCAAGGGTGCATGATAGTTTTAGATGTATCAAAGTGACCCTTTTGTATTCGAATTGGGAGGTGCTACTTTTAAGAGAAAAAGGTCCAAAATCTTTCTCCAGATGGATTCCTCCCGGTGTGGCTGGCATTCAGGGTGTTGTTCAGGATCAGAATGGTGAGCAGATGTTTGAATTTTCTGGCCCAATTGGCATTGGGGATTCCAATATGGCAGAGGCTTCTACTTTGCTTCGAGCTGTTAAGATATTAGACCAATTCAGTCTATTTCCGGCCATTGTAGAAGGTGTTTCTCGTAATGCCATTGGCTGGATCTCCACTGGCTTCAGTCCTTGGAAGATTGCAGTGCATCAAGTGGAATTTCGTAATGTTGAGAGAGGAGCCAATTCAAAGGCAGATCAGCTTGCCATAGCCAAAGAGGGTGTTGTCTGAGTTAACCTATTGATTGAGACCAAAAGATCTCCCTGACGGGCCCTCTGTCGCTGGGTTTTGGGTTTCATCCAGTCTTCTTTCTCCTTTTCTGAGCATGTTTTGTTTGGTTTTCTAGTTCTCTAGCCTGCTTCTCACTGAGCTTGTCGCATCTTTAGTTTCTCTCCTTTTTTAATAAATCTTTGCTCAACCTTCAACAAAAGATACTAGAGGTGTTGCCTTACGATTTCGGGTGCCATTAGATCAATACTCTGGAACACCAAGCCATGGGCCTCAATTGGACAAGATCAAGAGTTGAGGATGCTTTGCACACCCTCCACTTGAGACCATATAATCTTTTTAGCTACCTGTTGTGGTGTGGACGATGGTGTAGCTGGAAGCCCCTGAAGAGAGCCATTTGTAGGGCCACCAAGGACTCCAAAAGAACCCACCTAAGATGTTGACAAGAAGAATGAAACGTTCTCATTCAAATCAACAAGCAAACTATAACAGCTGAATATGTAAGTCTTATGGCTAAAACAGTGTTACGCAATGAATTTGAATGAGTCTTACAGTGGTTGAAGGCATTGCCTCAGTACCAACTCTAGCAGCCAAATGACTACCAGATGCGGGAGTACTAGCTTGCAAAGAAGGTCCAACATCCCGTGGACTAATTGGATGCCAAGCGTTGGGAGGAAAACGCCCTCCCATAAGATCACCAAGATTGGATGTTGGCCTGCAATTAGAGAAGTATCAACACAATGGTATAGTACCAAAGAGAGACTTAAAAAGACAGAAAAAAGAGGCAGGGAGGAAAAGCCTTAAATGTCACAATGATATGTGAAACAGACCTGACTTCAAATGGCGATTGCGATCTAGGGCCAAAACCAGGACCCCCAAATGCAGGGCCAAACCTGAAACATGTAATTGACCAATAAGGTGCAGACTCCAAGCCCATATAAGAATAAAATTAATAAACAAATAAAAGAAAACAAACAAGCAAACATAGACCTTGATTCTCCAGCCCTAGGCCGCTTTGGATCAGCAAACCGAACAATTAACGGCTGATCACAACCCTAAATAGCAGGAAAAAAGCAATTAATGCAAAAGCTTTGAAAAAATGGAAGAAAAGCAATACCATATTCTAGTAGTAAAGCAAGCTTACCCTCATCCTGAAGATTCCATTAAGAGCGTCTATAGCAGCTTCTGCCATCTCCCTATTTGAAAACTTAACAAAGCCACATCCTATGTAAATTATGTAAACAAACATATCAGATACAGTAAGTTAAAAGACACCATGAGAATACAGCACATTAAGAACAGATCAGACAGAGACTATAGACAGCATACCACGACTTTGCTTTAGATGGTCTCTCATGAGATAGACATCTTCGACTCGACCGAAAGGAGAAAAGATCTGTAATAGAAATATGGATCAGAACAATGGCAAAGCTCTCACTTGATAATATTGTTCTGCAAGGTAGCATTAGCAGTATTAATAGATTTCAAAAAAGAAATAAAAAAGCATCAGAAAATTATGGCAAATAGAAATGTGGAGAGATTGAGAAGGATGTTGCCCATAGAATTCAAGCGGGGTGGAAGAAATGGAGATGCGCCTCTGGAAGTTTATCTAATTGCATGTACCACTCAAACCAAAAGGGAACAATAGCTATAAGACCTGACATGCTTTATGGGGCAGAATGTTGGGCAAGTTGAGGAACAACATGTCCATAGGATGAATGTAACTGAAATGGGGATATTGTGATAGATGAGTGGCAAGACAAGAATAGAATGAGAAATAAATGCATTTGAGGGAATTTAGGAGTAGCAACAATAGGTAACGAGATGAGGGAAAGTAGATTTAGATGGGTTGGTCATGGGCAACGGAGACCAAGAACTGTGCCGGTTAGGAGTGAGTTGGTACAAGTTCAAGGCTCTAAAAGGGCAAGGGGAGGACCAAAAGGACGTGGGTGGAGGTAGAAAGAAAAGACTTGATGACCTATGGTCTAACTGAAGTTATTGCCCTTAACAGAGGAATGCTGGCCCGTAATAGAGGAATGCCGGGAAAAGATTCATGTAGCCACCCCAGTTAGTTGGGATAAGGCTTCTGGATATGAATTTTTCCAACAAACAAAGAAGCAACCGTCCACAACAACTTTTTTTCCTTATTTTTCTTCTTCTTCTTTTCTTTCTTTTTAATTATAACTTTAACTTTACCAAAAAGAAGAAAAACCCAAAAGGAACAAAAA
Organism: Liriodendron chinense; assembly: GCA_003013855.2. Taxonomy (NCBI): domain Eukaryota; kingdom Viridiplantae; phylum Streptophyta; class Magnoliopsida; order Magnoliales; family Magnoliaceae; genus Liriodendron; species Liriodendron chinense. Next base: position 2,121,778 of record ML058389.1, read on the forward strand.
TACAAGAAAAGGCGATGAGAATTCGTCTAAGGATACAACATCTAGGCCTCTCCCCAACAATCCTCATTTAGGTCCAAAAGTAGGCCAAACAAAAGATAGTTGATTGTATTTCCTTTTAAGGAGACAGTGGGAATAGAAGTATTAAAACAGAACAAGAAAGTATTGGACATGGTCTGATCATCCAATGGGAGACTGCAAAGTGATCCACTGCTAGTCAATAAATGAGTGGCCACCGGCCACAAATGAACATGTCAGTATCAGTATTGATGACCGTCTTAGACTGGTCCAAAACCAATATGATATGAGGACACATATCAGGTATCAGCCCTGTATGAGCACGTATCAGACCATATCAGTCAATGTTTGTTTTCTGCCAAAAAATAATGGGAAAATATCAGCCGGGGGGGGGGGGGGGGGGGGTTGTGGATAATCAAGAATCTGTCTTTTTCTGTGTTTTGAACAGGTACTCAATGGTATATCGCACCATTATTTGGTAAGAATGTTGTTTTTCAAGTTGACCTGTTGAAAGTCAACCAAATGGGCCTGAATTGAACACATATCAAGCATAATTTGGTGAATTAGGGCCCATTACAATGAAATACAACAAAAAGAAGATGAAAATACAAGAGAGAGGGAGAGAGAGATGGTTTACCCATTTTCCTAATTTTTCTCATAATGGTCTGTTCCGCTTTGATTCTTCGAATCCCACTCAAATCTTTTGTTTTGATCACCAAAAAGGCCTAGATCTAATCTAAAATCATTTTTGAAGTTTCTTGTATGATTGATTGAAAAAAAAAAAAGAAGAGGAAAAATCAGATAATAATTGAAAACAAATTTGTCAAATTTGGGCCTTTAACATGGCCCGCATAGGCAAGTATTGGCCTTATTTATTTATTTATTTTGAAGAGTTATTAATGAATTTTATTGGCCTTATTGGAACCATATCAGTGCTGATACAACCCGGGCAATACAACCCGTTTTTTTCCTTGGGGCTGATATGACCCATATCAGATATCGTATCGAGCTGATACAGATACGATATGGCCGTATTGGCAATACGACATTTCAATTCATCCAAATTAGGCCCGTCCAAGGGTCCTGATCGAAAAACACATTGAATATCTGGACAAGGATTAGAGATCATGTGGTACAGAATGAATATCTGGACAACCCAATTCTCAAAATTGAAACTTTGGAGACAAACAACTGTTCGGATCTAAGTAGTAGTTTCGGTATTCGACTCCCATTGGACCAAAACCGGTACGAATTGTCCCATATCAGTGTTGGTTTGTCCCACTTCAGTTGGGAGGGGGGCGGGATTTGTCTTCATATATCCTGGGGTTACTCCACCTAATAGGTTAGCCTTTTGGGTGTGACACTACAATCAGTACATTTCATTACCATACCATTACATTTCCATCCCATATCAGTACGGTAACCCATTTCGCTTCTGGTAGAAACTGATACAACTCAGACAATACAAAGTCCATATTGACCTGATTGGTGATCGGGGTCAAATCCAGGGTCTGATGACTGATCTGTAATATTGAGAGCTCTATTTGGACTGTGGGGCATACAAATCCAATTGGCCTCTCCATTGGATGGTACACCTGTGGAGCTGACATGACAAATGGTTCCTATTCCTGTAGTAAACAAGGATATGCAGTAATTTTTGGATATAACTACAGTTGGCAGGAGTATTTTCAGAACGTTTTCTGTTCTCTGGTTACAGTTCTTTTTGGTATATTATCTCTAATACCCAGTTTCTTTAATTAGAGAGTATCTTTTACGGCTTGGACTTTCTTGTAATAGAGAATCAATTCGAGAGTATCTTTTAAGGCATGTGATTAGATTATGTCTGTAATAGGGAATCAAATTAGAGGATAATTTAGAATGTACTGGAAGGCCCGATGATAGCCTATATAAAGCCTACATTAAAAAGAAAAGAATAAAGAATAAAGAAAAAGAAAAAGAAAAAAAAAAAGGCAATCAGTCCCAACCATGTGGACATAAACTTTATTATTTTTCGATTGGTTTGATTTCTCTGCATAGTCTGCACTACATCCTGATGATCATATGAATGTGTTATTGACTTTACAGCATGAGTTGCTTCCCTTTCTAGCATTTGCTGTTCTATCCCCTTCAAGCATGTGCTGTTCTTCACATCATGTGCCCAGATGAAATAATTTTTTTCATGGATGATACAAAATTTTATTCAAGGAGAGTAACAAACAAACAAAAACTGGAAACCAGAAATAGATTGCCGCAACATCCCCTGCTGCCCCACTTGAGGCCCCTAAAACAAACATGCATATAAACCCGTCCCTCTGACCAGATCATTGCTACGCATAGCATGCTTACTAGCTCCCTTCATGGGACTATTAGCTTCCAAGTCAGCCTCACCATGGACATGGGACAAATGTTCTCACATACATCATGAAACTCCACCATTAGGTTTACAAACCTCCTTGGTTGCAGGCCAGATTTGAGCCACTTGATGACATTGGCTGAATCAACTACAATAATCAGTGGGCTGAAGTGACAATCTCTGGCCAAGATGCACATGTTATTACTAGGCTCTTCAGTTTATAACAACAGTGTCTTAATTTATTTGTTGCTCGATCATGTTGCATGATTGTGAGAATTTCACCCCAAAACCAGTACCTGTGTATTCAGATTCAGTTGTTCCAAAGTTTTGCTGCGTCAGATAGCTAGAAGGCAAAACTTCGGAATTACTTGAGCACCCAATGAAATAAGAAATTCTTGTATTTTTTAACAACACACGCCCACTAGCAGAAGCAATATTTATTCTTGTATGTAAAGGGTTGATGATAACTTGACAACATCAAGATCTTCATGCAGTAGTTTAGATAATTGGAAATACCATGATATTTTAAACTCATTGCTAATTGAGAATATCACAATATAATCATCATATTTTCATCATCCTAACATATTTCATTGCAGTTAATACGGATTTTTTTTTCTGAGCTCTCTTCAATTTTCATCACTTTATTTTTCTCGTATTTTTATAGTTCTAGTAATTTTATTTTAATGAGATTTTGCAGATACATTCCAAGAAATTTCCATGCCAAATACCAGAGAACGACATATGTCACTTTGGTTACAGTAAAGCAAGATTACTCAATGCATGTGAAACTTACTTCCTCAACCTCCTTTTCCGTCGCTTGTCTGTTCAGTGAACCAACAAATAGTTTGTACTCAACTGCACCTAACCAAAAAAATAGAAATAAAATAAAAATCAGAATTAAAGACTGTCAGCAGCACACGCTGTCACAAAGAAGACATCCAGTCACAGATAACCAGAAAGTGGACATGCATACATATATCACACTGATTGGCATGAATGTTTCTAACGTTGCCAATATGATCAACATTATTAGCCATTTGCATGCATATCATTGCAAGGGACAACAAACAAAGTTAGGGGCAATTACACGTTCATTTCAACATGGAAGGATGACTGAATCCGTTAAAGCCACATGCACATGGTGACATCATGCGTTTTTTTTTTTTTTATTTGTTTGTCTTTATTGAAAGGGCATTTTGCCATTGTAATTGTACCCATTTACAAAAACCACTATTCACCTTACGGCCTGTTTGGTTTTCCAATTACAACGGTAAATGGCTGCAAATGGGTAATGATTATTTACTCTGGAGTAGTGTGGTGACATCACTTATATTTGACTGCAATGATGATTCTGCTACATTGTTTGTTTCACCCAGAAATCACTGTAACCATGGAAGTTTTATAGTGTGAAAATGTAATGATTACAATTTACTTTACCTACTTTCTTTACAAGTTTATTTGTCTCTCGATTTATGAATCATAATTCTTATTTAAACAAACACAAGCAAATAAAAATGATGGCTCATTTACTTTGCATTTCATAAGAAATTAGAAAACAAATAGGCCCTTAATGTAAGTTGTTTTAAACATACAGAAAGATATTTTGGAATCAAGAACTTCGGTTCATAATTATATACCTGAGCTGAAAATGTAACTCAAAGATCATCTTACTTTGAGAGTATTGTCTCACTCAATCTGCTTGTCGTTTCTCCTCACCCTTGGAAGATCCATACCATTCATCTAGAAGTTCCATTGTAGATGGTAAGACAACAACCAAGCTATTCATACATGGCATCATGGCTCCAAATGTTGCCAACACCCCCTACTGGCAACTGGTGATTGATGCAATGCCAGAGGCAAGTGAAGCAGTGAAGGCACCCACAGCTCAAGACATTAGGGGGAAAGTGGACAAATACATAATATGAGGACATGAAGGATAAGTGGCCACCTTCAAACCCATATGGCAGACCAAAAGATGCACTATTACGTGCAATGGTTAGACTAGCCCAACCAAATGTAGCATGATTAATTTCATGGTGCATGCCACTTGGGTATAATATTCCATAAATCGATTGATGCATTAGAGGCAACAAAGAATGTAGATTATACATTCAGCCTGATGGATAGGATGATTGATGAGATTGGAGAGGAAAATGCAGTGCAGATTGTGACCTATAATGAAGCAACGTATAAGGGAGCAGGAAAAAAGTTGATGGAGAAGAGACCACATTTGTTCTGGTAACCATGTGATGCGCACTGCATTGACCGCATCTTAGAATATATTAGAAAAAAGAAGAACGTCACAAAATTGGTTGACAAGGGAAGAGAACTGATGACATTCATCTGCAACCACAACCAATTGCCAATGTTTTCCTTATCATTATCAATGGATGGATGTATATCACCCTTGGGATACGAAAACATATTGCTTACGCATGGGAATATCGAATGTATCGCTGCTTTTGGGAAACGTGGGGAAACATTGAGAAACTATTCAATTTTTTCAATGAAACTTCGGGGAATGTTAAAAAAGACATCAATACACACTTAGAAATCAAAAGATCACAAAAAACAAGTGCACATGATAGGTTTCCTTTGTATATGTCCTAATCTATCCACTGTTTGATTGAAGTGTGTAATTACAATCAAAATCAATTCATACAATGTATAAATCAAAGAAGATGTGTGAAAACACAACCAATTAATTATTTATGAAATTGCACATGCAGTGTACAATTGAAATTAAATTATCCAAATTATGTCTAACCTAAAAATTAGATTTATTTCCTCGTCCAAATGAGATCGGTGGACATTTATTGCACAGCTAAGAATGACAAACATCCAATGGTCCTATTTCAACAAACAACTATCCACGAATCAATGATCAAGATCGTTTAAGCGATTTAAAAAAAAAATCAAGGGATGGGCCTGTTTCAACAAATCCATTTGCCAACTTATTTTGGAGCTGGGCCCAAGAATGGAGCAGATCCAAATCTTAGGTGGACCACACCACAGGAACAATGGTGATTGAATGAAAAAAAAATATGGGACACCCTTGATTTTTTATGGGTCCCACCTTCGTGTGTGTGTGAGATCCACTCCAAACATTAGATGTGTAATCTCACATTAGGCCCGGGCCAAAAAACCAGGCTGACCTATGATTAAGGTGGGCCACACCAAAGGAAACAGTTTGGACAGAGACTTCCAACCTTGATTTTTATAGGGCCCACTGTGATGACTACATGAAATCCACTCCAACCATTGCATGCCACAACAAAATTTAGGCATGGGGCCCAAAAATCACACCCAAATGTGATTCACGTGGGACACACCAAGGGAAATAGTTTGGAGGGTGAGTGTTACCCTGTACACTATTTCCAATCGTGTGGTCCACCTAAATCACGGATGGGGATTATTTTTAGACCCTAGGCCTAGTGTTGGGTGACCCTCCTGGTGGTTGGGGTGGATTTCTAATAAACATCACAATGGGCTCACCTTTTAAATGCGATGGGCCAAAAAAGAAGCATGTGTTGTATCTATGCCGCCCATCAATTTTGCTCAGTTTAAAGCATGGGCCAAAAAAGAAGCAAATCCAAATCTCAAGTGGACCACACCACACGAAATCGTGATGATTGACCATCAAAAACTTTTGATGGGCCACAAAAGGCTGCATTAAGCTGATATTTATGTTTTCTGTTTTCCCTTCATCCAGGTTTGTGGTACCTAATCAACAGGTTGGATGGAAAATAAACATTACGGTGGAGCCCATGAAGTTTTTAATGGTGGGTGTTCAATGATTATTGTTTCCTGTGGTGTGGTCCACCTGAGATTTGGATCTACATGGCCCATGCCCTGAGCCTAACGTGGGATTACACAATATGGATGAAGTGGATCTCACATACATATCAAGGTGGGCCAATGAAAAATGAATGGTCCGTATTTTTTTATAAATATATTAAACTAAAAATAAGGACACCGTCCTTCATTTTTTGGGGCCCACCGTTACGTGGTATGTGAAATCCACTATGACCATTAGATGTGTAATCTCACTTTAGGCCGGGGGCCAAAAAATCGACCTGACCTGTGATTTAGGTGGGCCACACCAAACGAAACAATTGGTAAAGAGATGTCCACCCTTGATTTTTACAGTGCCTATCGTGATTATTATATAAAATCCACTCCAACTGTGATTCACGTGGGCCACACCAACGAAAATAGTTTGGAGGGTGAGCATTGCATGTACATTGTTTCCATTCGTGTGGTCCACCTAAATCACGGATGGGGCTAATAATTGGACCCTAGGCCTAACATGGGGTAACACATTTAGTGGACATGTTGGATTTCACATAAACATCACGATGGGGCCCACCCAAGTCCCTGAAATAATAAGGGCTGGTGGCCCCTTTGGTCATTACGAAAATCGAAACGACTAAAAGAGTGATAAAGGCCTGCGATTTTATTTATTATTTATTTATTTTGGGAAAATTGAAATGCAACACACACACACACACACAGAGTAGTAGAAAAAGGAGGAGGAGAAGAGGAAGAACTACTTCATTGTTGTTGTTGTTTTTTTTTTGTTTTAAGTTTCTTCCTCTCCTTTAAATTGAAAAGGAAGGGTTGAAATCATCATAGAATGGAGTGAGAAGAGGATTTTTTTATCAAAAATAAAAATTGGATTTTTTGGGGTTTTTTCAGGTTTTTTTTTTTTTTTAACAGGTTTGTGGTTTCTGGATATATGATGCAGGGGCATGTGATGATCTAACCCTAGATGCATGTATATCAAGTTGGAAGATATTCAAATAATAAAATTACGAAACTAACTACTTTCAATAAGAGGAAACTAACAAACCTCAACACGAAGATGAAATCCGTCCGTCCGGATCATTCCCCTTTGCATAAAACCATGTAAAATCGTAAAACAGGGAGGATCTGGGGATATGAGGATATCCCAGATCTAGCATAGACCAGTCCACAGTCAAGTTTGGATCCGGTTATCGTGGCTAGGCATCCCTCTTTTCGATCGTACCAAAAAAGGGGGGGGGGGGGGGGGGGGGTTTCAGAAAAGGACGAGGGATGTCGAAAAACAATGGGTTATCATGAAGTACGAATTAGGAACCAACATAAGCTTACCTTTCCTCGCACCTTGAAGAAAGAGAAAAGAGAAAACGGAAACTCCGGGGTGGAATCCTCAACACCCGAAGGCCAATCCTGAAACCCTAATCTCTCAACAAAGAGGAAGAAACTCACGAATTTTCTATTCATTCAATAAATTCGAAATAGGGTTCTCACAGTATATATAAGCTACGAAAATTTAAAAAAAAAGTGCACTAAAGTGCCTGAAAACCAAAGAAATAACATAAAAACGTCTAAAGTAAATAACGACACTAAAGCGCCTAGAAACAAGGAAATAAATAGAAAAGCGCCTAAATGTAAATCCGCTCCATGGTCCAGTGGTCATGATGCTCCTGCGCGATCCTGCATCTCGCGTACTCGTAACGCGTCAGAAAATGGGCCCAATGGGCCCGGCGTCCATCCACATCAACTCGTCTGCTCCAACACTCGATCTGCGACGTCGCCTCCTCTGGTACACTCTAAAGGGTGCACCACTGATGTCCGCATCAATATATCAGTGATATTGCATATGGCATTGATGATATCATCGATACCATTTAATCAATGTGAAGGAGGTCATAAGATGTCTAGAGATACATGCGATACATCGCGATACCTGGAATTTTAGATACCCCGGTGGGATATCGTATCACTGCCATGTCATGCATAAGATATCGGTCGATATTTGCGATACTGTAAACTTTGCTAGTTGCCATAATGAGGAAGTTCACTAAGGGGAGGGAGCTCCTTAGGCCTGCACCAACTAGATTTGCAACAAACTTTATAGCACTTAAGAGTTTGTACGTGCATTGGGAAGAGTTGAGCGAGACATTACTTCAAGGGATTGGCTCAATACAAAATATGGGAAGAAGACATCGGGTACACTGGTTGAGGTTGCGGTGACTATCAGGGATAACAAATATTGAAAAAGTGTTACAAACATCCTCAAGGTGATGGAAACATTGATGAGAATCCTCTGTCCTATCAAATCCGACGAGGTGCGTACCATGGGCTTCCTCCGATGTCATAGATAATGCGAAGCATGCTAGACATCGGGATTGTAGACACTATTTGGATCAATGGAAGATAATCAGCAAGCATTGGACAAATTAGCTTCACTGCCATCTCCATGTAGCATCATCGATACCATTTAATATATGTGAAGGTGGTCATACGATGTCTCGCAATACATGCAATACATCGCGATACCATACGCTATACCTGGAATTTTAGATACTCCAGTGGGATATCGTATCACTGCCATTCATACACAAGATATTGGTTGATATCTCCGATACCGTAAACATTGCTAGTCAATACGAAAGATAACAATACTCTGAGAGCTGGATACGAACAACCAAGGATATGTATACATGTAAGATACCATACTCTGAAAACTGGATACGAACGACCAAGGATGTAAATCAGCCTGGCAACAGGATTGTTATCTTTGATATAAAGGCTTCTGAATGTCGAGATTGCTTCATCGGTATTGAATAACCTCTTTCTCCAGTAGTTCTTCCGAATGGTTTCGGATAATCTAGCTCATATTTACCATACTGCGCATGGAGGGTCTTACCATTGATGAAACATCTGTTTAAACCCTAAATCACTTCATCTGCCTCCTTATAGCTAATGCATCGGATGAATGCAAGCCCCCAATGATGGTCAATGCATTTACCTACGGGATTGAGATTTCTAATATCTTGCCTAACTTGTAGAAATGCAGGAGGAAATCAATTGCTGTCCATCCCTCAAAATCAGCAAGAAACGGAGTAAAAAACTCAATTCAAGGCTATCAGCTGATCTTTTTCTCTATCTGCAACCCTCTTTTGATTAGAATCTCTGTCCAACCATTATCGTTCACCACCAACCCCCCACCCAAAAGAAAATTGATTGCTACTCAAACAAGATCTTCAGAGTTCAGAAATGTAAATTACTGAACACAGAAAATTGATGGTTACTAGAACATGATCTTCAAATTTCAGGCATTTAAATTATTGAACAGGAAGAAAACTAATCGTTACTTGAACATGATCTTCAAATTTTGAAAATGTAAATCATGGAGTATGCAGCACAACATATCCAAATCACCATCATGAGCATCTAAGCCTTATCCCAACTGGTTGGGTCAGCTTCAACAAACGAAATCCAAATAAGCATACAAATTCATTATTTTGGTAGGTCATCTGGACTTGAACCCGAGACCTCAAGGTTGCAGCATAGAGCACCTTCCATTGTGCGATGAGCTCGAACCATGCCATAGTATGTGCAAACACACGAACAGTAGATGCCAGATGTAATGTTGTCTATAAAGTAAACAAAGTCACTTTTTGCAGCCTTGCACATATCCATGTAACAGAAACGAAACATTCAAAAGCGCACACTGCACAAGCATATGCAGGCATGTATATATATGCAACACCAAGTTTTTTTATGGATGAAACAGACAGGTGGATTTTGCAGGCATGTGGTCCAGACACTGTCTACCTGAACCATGATCTCAAGACATGTAATGGGTATTGGTATTGCTTAAACAAGCTTCAGTGCTAAGATAGGAAAGTACTTGAAAATTTACCGAGACGTTCCCGTTCCCCATCAGCATATCTAACTTGGATAGGACCTGTTCCCTGAAAAACCAAACATGAGTTGCTCAAATGACGGGATTTTTTTCTTTTTGTTTTTCCTTTTATGATTCAAATGATACGATATTAAATAGCCAAAAGATATTACTGCTAGCAGCAATATGGAACTCACCCCAGGCAAAGTACATTGGTTGTGCAAAGCTCTAATGGCTCTGTCAGCTTCCTCCGGAGTTGCATATTTTATGAAACAACATCCTGCAGAAGTAGAGATTTTGTACCCTGATTCCATTAGGTTACCGGTACTCTTTTATCTATGGTACAAGTACGCTGCTATGTACAAAATGCCATACAGCATTCTGAAATAGTTAGGTACAAAGGAATCCACAAAGATTGCTATAATTGCATATGAAGTTCTCGACTGCATGCATATACATATTAAAATGCTAAAAATAAAAATAGATTAGGTTACATTGAGATATGAAGTCATTAAAACCAATCAGTAAGCTCCATCCAACTCGTTATCATGCAAACCAATGTTAAGCATGTATTAGGTACTGACCTCGAATGCTTAGGATATGGATATGTAAACAATCGGTTATATCTCATAATTATAATAATTTAAAATACTAAACCAACTGCACTGCTAAACCTATAATTAGAAGAAAAGAAAAGAGTTTAACAAGTTGGGCTTATGGACCGCGGCACAGCCAATGACCCAGCATGGTTCACACTAAAATTAAAATAACCAGTAGTTCTATGAGTTCAAAACCAGGGGAGGACTAGATTTCAAGTCTAGGAGAAGAGGGGAGGAAGCAAGGTCTAAAGTATTGGCCAAAACTGAGACACATCACCTGATATGAACCACTTTTGACCTTGACCAATCCGTTACGGCCCACCTGTAGACAAAAGTAGAGGGTGACTCAGGCTGAATTGTCCTGGACTCATCCATACTAGGTCAACTCAGGCAAGTTGGGACAACTCGGACCAAGTCACCACTATACGATTTGGCAGGACTTCATATGGGATGGTAGTGTAGGGCACGCCCACTATGTGTACACAAAATCCATTCCATCCATTGGGTGCACCCCTCAATAGTCAGCCCTTAGCGCACAAAAATCAGGCCATAAATAACTCATCTAGGACACAACAATGGTAACAATGGGGGAGGGCATCCACCATGAAAATATCATTGTGTTTGGGGCCAGCCATGGTGCCTACCTACCCATCCAAACCATTTATAAGGTGAGCCCTACAAAGATGGACTAGAGAAAAATCACACTAATATAAAACTCAGGTGGTCCACACCACTTGCATTTAAAATGTCTAGGGCATATTTTTACATTGTTCTTTTGGTGTGGCCAACACGACTTTTGGATCAGCCTAATTTTTTGGGTGTCTCATCTTCTTGGTGGGCCACCCACCTGATTCACGGTTTGGAAATCACACACACATGGTGGGCCCACAGAGAGCTCAACATCTTGCAAGTGCATGAACTGATGTTATGGAGATAGGGACTTGCATGAACACCAACAGCGGGTAAACTGTGAACAGTGGCAGAATTATTTGATACTCTAGCAAAGCATGACGCTCGATATGCATGCATTCATAAATTTTGTACACACGAAATAGGTGGTTGAGTTCACTGTTCTAAGTATCATTATCGCTACAAGTTTCACTGGCCGGGGATACAAAAACAATATCAATATCACCAATAATATCACCGATAACTGGAAATGCAGGGAAACATGGAGAAAATGGTGGAATTTTTCACTGAAATTTCAGGCGATGCTAAGATACAAATATTTGCATGATTAGGAATAAAAAAAAATTGCAAAAAAATGCATACATAATAATAAGTTTCCACTTAATGGGGGCCTAAAAGCATGTGTTGTAAGAAATCAGTCAAACCATCCCATCAATCCCATCTATCCATCCAAACATCCATCGATATTTCAAAATATTGACAACACACGATATTTTGTCGAGAAATCGTCAACAACTGAAAAGGAAACGAAATATTGTAGTCTCGATATTGCCCATGTTGTGATAACGATAATATTGCGATATTATCGTTATTATTGTTGATAGTTTGAACCCTGCATACAACCATATGCCCATAAAAAAAATGAAATGGAATTTTTTTTTATAAACAGATTTTTGGTGATATCAATATATTGGCGATATTATCAAAATATCACCAATACACTGCCAATATAAGCAACGCCTGGAATTAACACAGTTGAAAATATTGGTGATACATTGGCAACACAAGTTCGTCTCAAAAAAAAAAAAATCTGGCAACACAAGTGACACCTGGAATTTACACAGTCGAAAATATTCGCAATACATTAGCGATACATCATCAATACCTAAAATTTCTGATACTATCAGTGTTATCAGTCTCGCTGAGCTGGAGATAAAGATAATATCGGGGATACTCCGAACAATGGTTGAGTCACAAAATTGTGAAACCCACTGTGGTTGAGTCACAATCCAAAAATCATATTGGTTGAACTACCCTAGCCTCAGATTCGTGGATACTTGTTTGTTGAAATTTTAAACTAGGACCATTGGATACATCATACGATAACTCATCCTTCTCACATGTGGCACTCACATAAAAACATCCAAAACATCCAAGTTGTGCGTCATGTTGTCGATGAAGCATTTCTCCAGGATCATAGTGATCAGGAAAATCCTAAACATCTCATTTGGAAGGTGTGAATCCCAGATTGGTATCGGCCTATATTGGCCAATATGGATCGGTACACTAAAACTGATTTTTAATTATTGGGAGGGAGAAATTTTTTTAAAACAAGATGGTATGGTTGAGCAGTATCTGAATTCCCCCCTATTCGAGCCAAGGTGTGACGTAAAGGTCTGGGCGGGCGTAATAGTCCCCACCAATATTGTTAAGCATAATGGTAACGCCCCTATAATGGTTCGCATTCAAAAAAAAAAAAAAAACATGTGCCTTTTTTTTCAAGCCATGGCATAATGGTATGGGTGGGCATAACAGTCCCCACTTTACACATAACGGCCTTTAATGCCGCCCCTGTAACCTCTTTTTTTTCTTTTTTTTTTTGTCAAAGACTCAAAAAAATCCAAAAAAAGATGTGGAAAAACACTCAAATAGTTAGAAGATTCCAAATATGTATTCTGTTTTTCTTTCTTCTTTTTTTACAATGTTTATGATAGAGCAACAGTCCACTTTCTTGTGAGAATGTTGTCTCGGCCTGTTTGATGGTTTTACAAACCTAACAAGCTTTAGATTGACTGCAAAAACTACTATATTTAGTTTCCTAAATATTTAATGTCAATGATAAGATTCCTCTCAAAAAAAAATGTCAATGATAAGATTATATTAGCATGAATGTAATACTAATAGAGAAACAATTAATTATTAGATTTACATGGACGATGTGTTAAAATTCAGAAGAATATACATTTTTTGGGGATTTTTCATGATTGTTACTGTTCATTCGTAGATCAGCTGAAAATAAAAAAATACAAAAACTGATTAAAATGCCTAATCTACTTCATGAATCCGTAAATATATTCATCCTACATCTATTCCAGCAAGATTAAAAAAAAGTTGGGAGTTTTCATCACGGACACTCTTCATGCGTTCATCACCAGAAAATATAAACAATACGAAAACTGATTAAAATCTCTATTCTACTACATCGATCTACATTCATCCTACATCTAGTCCATCAAGAAACCATCAACATTGAACAAAAAGAGAAACCATTTTTTAGGGAATTTTTCATTAGTCATTGTTCTTGCGTAAATCACCAGAAAATAGAAAAAAAACAAAAACAAAAAAAAACCAAAAAATACAAAAACAGATTAAAATGCCTAATCTATTGCATGAATCTGCAAATGCATTCATCATAAATCTATTCCAAAAAGAAACAATCAAATATTGAACCAAAAAAAAATATTAGGGGATTTTTCATTATAGCCACTATTCGTTCGTAAATCAGCAGAAAATAGAAAAAAAATACAAAAAATGATTAAAATGCCTAATCTATTACATGAATCTGTAAATGTATTTATCCTACATCTATTTCAGTAAGAATTAAAAAAAAAAAAAAAAAAAATTTGAATACTTGCCTCTTTTTTCGATTTTCACAAAATGGCCCACAAAGCTTTGATTCGATTTCAAATCTCCTAAATTAAGTGTTTTGATACACAGAGTGTGCAACGAGTATTGAAATTATCTTAGGAAAGCTCTAAGAATAATGATAATTGAAGAGACTATAGAAATAGTGGAAAATTAGGCATTTTAAACCAGTTTTATAGGGGGAAAAAAATAGCCGTTTATAATAATTAGAAGTCCCTTCGAGATTTAGGTAAAATATTCGCTTCAAGGTTTAGATTGGTGCTAGCCTTGCTTATTTAGGAAAATCAAGGTGCTTTTTTGGCAGATAGGCAAATCCTAAATAGTGCTTTACTTGCTCATGAATGTATTGATTCGAGACATAATGAAGGTAAAAAAGGCGTGGTGTATACGCTAGACATAGAGAAGGCGTACGAACATGTCGATTGGGGATTTCTTGAATACATGCTGAGAAGAATAGGATGCAGTAACAGGTGGATTCACTCGATGTATGAATGCTTCTCATCAGCTTGCTTCTCAGTTTTGGTTAATGGTTCTCCAAAGGTTTCTTCGAAGCATCCAAGGAGCTAAGGCAACAGGATCCGCTTTCCCCATTTCTATTTGTGGTAGTAACGGAAGCATTGAGTAAAATGTTAGCACAAGGTCAAGAGGTGGGTATTATTTCTGACTTTAGTGGGGGTCAACTTGGGAGCAAGATTTCTCACTTACAATTCGTGGACAACACAATTCTGTTTGTTAGGCAGAAATAGCTATGGTGGACAATTTAAGAAAAATATTGGGGTGCTTTGAATAGGTGTCAGGCTTAAAGATTAATGTGGGGAAGAGTGAGATGCTAGGTATTGGGCTATCCAAAGAAGGAAGTTCTGCCTTTGCAAAGGCGTTCAGGTGCAGAGTTGGGTCTTTCCCATCATCTTATCTGGGGCTTTCATTTTGTATAGGCAAACCAGCAAAACACTTATGGAGCAAGGTGATAGAAAGATCCGAAAGAAAGTTGTCAAAATGGAAGGGTCGGCATTTATCGTTAGCAAGCCGCATCACTCTTATCAAAGTGGCACTCTCCAATCTCCCCATCTATTTCATGTCCATATGTAAGTGCCTGAAGACAATGTTGGATAGATTAGGAAAGCTGAGGTGCGACTTCCTTTGGCAAGGGAAAGAGGAAAAGCATAAACTCCACTTAAGTGGGAAGATGTATGTAAACCATTATCCATAGTAGGGGCTGGCATTATAGTGTTGGAGGATATGAATGTGGCCCTCCTAGGTAAATGGCGATGGAGATTTGGTTATGAAGTTGGACAGTTGTGGAGAGAAGTTCTTGCCTCCAAATGTACCGTCAAAGATGGGGGTTGGGAGATCAAGAAATCTTCATATTATCGTGCTTTAGGGATTTGGAGAGCCATCAAGTCACTGGTTTCCTAGTTCAAACCGGGGTGGTTCTCTCTTGGGAATGGAGCTCGCATTAGTTTTTAGGAGGACCCTTGGTGTGGTGATGGGCCCTTGGAGGTGGATTTCCCATCCTTGGCGAGATTAGCCCCACATAAATAGTATGTTAGTAGCCAATTGTTTTTCCTTCATTGGTGAGAGAGGCATTTGGTGTCCTCCATGTCATAGAGCCTTATTAGATTAGGAAGTGTTAGATTTAGTCCTATTTGGGCATCTTCATAATATTATCCCCTCCCTGGCCTTTAAGGATAACATGATTTGGAAGATGTCACCTAACGGGAAATTCTCCATCAAATCTTTCTACATGATGCTTAGAGTTGACAAGAAGAAAGGAGTTCTTTTATGATTTTTGGTTCTATGGGGATCCCCCTAAGTCTTTTGCTTGGTTAGTGGGGTGGAAACGAATTCTAACTATAGATAATCTTCAAAAAAGGTCTATGGTCCTTCCCAATATTTGCCTATTGTGTATGTGTGATGTAGAATCTATAGACCACTTGTTTATACATAGCTCATTTGCACAACATATCCAGTTCATGTTCCTAGCAGTCTTCGGAATTCACTGGGTTATGCCTCAATCAATCGACAATTTCTTTTAGGCATGGCATGGTTATCCTATTCTTCGGTCTTTCATTTCATCATGGCGCCTCGTTTTGTTAGCAGTTTTATGGCATATTAGGTGGGAGCGCAACAATTGTTTTTCTTTTTGCAACAAGCATGGCTCATTAGTGCAGGCTGAACTAGGCCCACGATCCATGAGCCATGTCCAGGCCCATAACGGCCAAGCCCAACAGCTGGCCCATCAATAAGGAGGCCCAAGCCTCCTATTTAGGTAGCTAGCTAGCTATGCAATAATCCATTAGTTAAATATTTTTAAATGCATTCTTATCCATTATATTTCTTTTTTATGTTTGTAACAAGTCATTGGTTGTCAATGACATTATGAGTCTTCCTTATATGTAGTCTCAAAGCTTATACAAGGGCCTAACATGAGTAGCATGAAGGCGCCTTTAAATTGAAGAAAATCTCTAGAATGTCTCTTTCTATTTCATGTGTGATTCTTGTGCTTGGCATACGCCCACTGCAAGGGGGATATGCGCCCACACCAGGGGTCATGCGCCAACTCTCGAATGGCATGCGTCCAATCCCCTCTCCCAAATGCGCTCACCATTTTCCATTTGCTTGGACCCGAGACCCGATTAACATACTATAAATAGTGCACTCACCTGATAACAGAGAGAGACTTCATCCGCAAACGACGCCAGAGCGACGCAAGAGGTAACATGCGCCTGCTCCGTAGTCCCTTGTCGGAATCCCTCGCTAGAAAGGGTGACACCACGCTTGCGCGGATCCTCCCAATCATCTGGCTACACCAGTTTGGTATCTCAGAGGACCAAGCACAGAAGCTGATGACTTCATCAGCCATATGCAATAGGTGAATGACGAAGTTTGGCGCAATATCGCCACAAGTAATGAAAGTTATAAGCAACATGCAAATACAAGACGTCGTTTTGTTGAATTTGCAGAAGGTGACATGGTTATGGTCCGTATTCGTCCTAAACGGTTGCCCCACGATACCTCGAAGAAGCTCCATCCTCGCAATATAGGACCATTCAAAATCACAAAGAAGATTACTGCCAATGTTCATGTTTTATATCTCCCACTAGATTTACCTATCAGTCCTATTTTCAATGCGGAAGATCTTCCATCTATCATGGGAACCATACTGATGATGACATCAAAGAACAAGCCATCACACTTCCGACCATTTTGCCACGTACAAACATGATCGTTGATGTTCTCAACGACTAGATCATCTCCACATGCTAAGGTGGATGTCAAAAGTTTCTTGCCTGTTGGCAAGGACGGCTTCTCTCCGATGCTACATAAATCACAACTATAGACTTCTAGTGCCTAAATCCTAAACTCTATAAGCAATATCAGGACATTAACTCGTCGGAGTTGAGTTCTTTAAAGCCAAGGAGGACTAATGCAGATTGAACTAGGCCCACGATCCATGGCCTAGGTCTAGGCCCATTAAACCCAAGCCCAAGCCCAACAGTTAGCCCATCAATAAGGAGGCCCAAGCCTCCTATTTAGGTAGGTAGGTAGCAAAATCAATCAGTTAGCTATGCAATAATCCATTAGTCAAATATTCTTAAATGCATTCTTATCCCTTTTATTTCTTTTCCATGTTTGAAATAAGTCATTTGTTGTCAATGACATTATGAATCTTCATTATATGTGTGTTTCAAAGCTTATATAAGGGCCTAGCATGAGTAGTATGAAGGCACCTTTAAATTGAAGAAAATTTATGGATTCTCTTTCTACTTTGTGTGCAATTCTTGTGCTTAGCTTGGAGGTGCCAACGCTTTGGCGAATCCTCCCCATCAGTCGGCTGCGCCAACAATGTACCTTAAGAAGATCAAGAACAAACTCATAAAAGTGCACTTTTTAAGGTTAATGTAGAAGTGCTTATAGTGAAGGATTCCGAAAATAAGACCCAGGTGATTGAGATACTCCTTCCTCAACTTACTGTAGATAAGAATGTCGTCAAAGTAGACAATGACAAACTTGCTAACAAAGGAGTGCAATAACTGGGTCATGACGCGCATGAAAGTGCTAGGCGCGTTTGTGAGACCAAATGGTATGACCAATCATTCGTAGCGTCCTTTGTCTTAAATTCCATCTTCCATTCGTCAACAACTCGAATGCAAATCCATTGCTATCCACTGCAGAGATCAAATCCAGCATATCATCAAGCCAAATGGAAATGCAATATTTCACTGCGGTTTTATTAATAGCTCAGTTGTCCACACGCATATGCCAACTTCCATACTTTTAAGGGTGAGGATTGGCATAGCACATGGAGCTTAGGCTCTCTCAGATGTAGCCCTTTTTTAGTAATTCATCAACTTGATGCTTCAACTCGGCTTGCTCAGTTGGACTCATTCGGTATGCTGCTAAGTTAAGGTTGCTCCAAGAACCAAATCTATGATGTACACTTAATAGCTTACAGTGAAGGCAACTCCTCAAGCAAATCATCAAGGATTCAAGAAACAAATCTTGAAAGTCATCGAGTATGGATTTGACTTCATTATAAATAGACTCATCCTAATCAATAACAAGATCTTGCACCTATTTTGTGGCTAGAGCAAACATTATGCTTTTCTCCTTGCTCTTTTCCTCAAACTTCCGCGTGGCGAGAATACGAAAGGTAGGAAGAGCAGCTGATGTCGACATGGGGGCGTAGATGGAGGTGACGTACACCGTAATGGGCGAAGGTGTGTCTGATGACCTCGACATAAAAGAGTATGCGTGTTAGCTTCACTACCACTTTGTACTTTCGATCAAAGCACGAAAGACAACCGAGGATGTGGGTGACATTCATTGAAATTATGTCATATCAAATATCATCCTCATAGATGCCGGTTTTAAAGACACCAAAAACCTTCGAGACATGAGAATGGCAGTGTCATCAACTCACACAACCTTGTATAGTTTTGGATGCATTGTAGACGTAATTAACGATTTCAGCTTATCAATTACCTCTTGTGAGACGATGTTCATTGCACTACTGCCATCAATGATTATATTATATAACCTACCCTAGCACTTTACCCGCATATGAAAAATATTTGTTCGTCCGTCGCCAATCTTTTGTTTCCTCCTTAGTGGTAACAAGGAGGTAGCATATGATAAGAGTGGCGCCTTCAACCTCAATTTCAATTGTGGTTTCAGCATGGGAGTCCTCTAACTGTGATGCAAGCTCTACATGGGGTTGTTCCATGTCAATGTGCTCGTTGTAATACTTAGGGCTGTCCGGGTATTATCTCGACTTGTAGACACTCATTGAAAGGTGTCCACTCTGTCCACAATGATAGCGGTCAAAGGATTAGGATTGGGAGCTCATCCTCAAGTTTCATGTCCCTGCAGCGCTGGTTGCCTTTGGTATGAATTTTGTGGCAAAGGGCAATGTGAAGGTTGCGTTTGTCTTACAAGCGGAGTCTGCATCTATGAGCGCGGCTGAACGGGTAAGGAGATGGTCAGTAGCCTTGCGGTGGAGTCCGATTTGATGTGGATCTGGACCTTTCCTCACGAAAGATTTCACGACTGGACAGCCAAAGCGTCGAAGAGTCTGTAGCCACAGCTATTGTTCAACTCATGGAGCCTTTCGATGAACATTATCGACAAACTCAAAATCATATATAACCATATCACGCTGGGTCTCTTGGCATAACCCTACCCAATAGTGTTAACCATTGCACAGTTGGTCTCTGCAAGCTTACAACGAATAGAAAGCCCATTGAACTTCTCAATGTAGTCATCCACCAATAAAATTTCCTTTTTGAACATAAGGAATTCCTGGAGAAGGATATCCATGTAGTCTATAGGCAAATACTACTTTCCAAATCCTCTAATGTCAAACTACCTAATGATAGTAGGGCGACCCATGATGAGATTGTCGTCGTCAATGCTTTGCCACCAGATTCTTGTTAGGCCCTTTCAGCTTGACATTGACAAAGGCTACTTGCTGGACATCTTCCATGTCATACCACGCAAAATAATCTTCAAGAATTGAAATCTAATGAAGAAAATCAATTGCATCAAGGCGACATATTATGTCCGGAACTTCATCTTGTACTTTCTTGGGCGTTTCTAACAACTCGTCGTGAGCACTTTCTACAAAGAGCCATTGCATTCAGTCATAAAGACTAAAGAGACTCCCGAGGACCAATACCATTTTGATTCGCCAAAGGATCTGGCTGGACACCTAGTTGCGGATTTCGATTACTACTAGGATATCTGCTGGAGTCTAGTTGTTCTCCATGCTATTCTCCTCATAGTTGGTCAATAGTGGCTTCCAAGCTCGCTACCCTTGCAAATAACTCAATAATGCAATAATCGATAAGCCTTCCTCAATAAATGTGACCACTACGGGTGGATATCATATCAGGGGAGCAACGCCGGCAAAGTAATGAACAGAATATAGCAATTTATGGGCTAGAATAAAGGATTGTTAATGGACTGAGATTCTGGGTTTTATGGGTTGGAACGTGGGTTGGAATTTGAAATGTTAATGGCTGGATTCTAGGCTTTTAACAGACTGGAATACGAGCTAGATTTGGACTGTTAATGGGCTCATTTTCAAGGCTTTTAATGGGCTGGAATAGGGGCAGGATTTGGACTGTTAATGCGCTAGTTTTCTAGGCTTTTTAATGGGCTAGAATAGAGGTTGGGTTTGGATTGTTAATGGGTTGGTCTTCTGGGCTTTTAATGGGCTAGCAGAGTCTCCCATCGTTAATTGGACTTTGTAAAAGCAAAGAGAAAAAAAAGTAAAGGGAGTAGGAGGAATAGATGCAACGATGAAAATAATGGAAAAGATGTACATTTTTAATGATTCAAGAACAATGATTCAAGAACCAAAAGATTGTGATTGTTGTTGATTCAGAACTTCAATCTAGCCGTTGGTACCTGGTTCAGATGAACAGCCAGCCGGCTAATGGGAAGAGGATCCACCCAACGTGCCTCCAAGTTAAGCACAAGAATCACAAACAAGGTAGAAAACAATATCCAAAATTTTCCTATTCATTTCAAAGGTGCCTTGAGACTTCTCATGTCAAGCCCTTAAATAGGCTTCTTAAACATACAATGTAGGTTCTTGATGTCATTGACAACTAATGACATTACAAAAATTGAAGAGTAATCAAGAAAGATGCTGAATGGATACGAGAGATCTAATGGAATTTTACTGCATGGCCAGTTGATTGATTTTGCATACCTAGCTGCCTAAGAGGGAGGCTTGGGCTTCCTTACTGATGGGTGACTTGTGGGCCTTAGGCTTGGACCTAATGGGCAGCCTGCATCTATGTTCCAATTTGTTGGGAATCTTCTGGAATTCCTACAGGTCTATCCCCCTTCCAATTTCAATATTGATAGTTAAAGTAGGATGGATGTTTGGATCTAATTCCGCTTTGGCAGGGAGAATGTAGGGAGGAAAGATGGGAAAGTTTCAAACTCTTTAAAAGCTTCAGTTTATTAAAGTTGAGACAAGGTAATGGAGCAAAGCTAATTTTGGAGCAAATAATATACAAGGAAGAATTTTTTTCGGCAAGCAAAAGTTTGGACAGAAAAGAAGAGCAAACGGAGGAAGGTCAAAGAGAGACAAGGAAGAGGCTTAAAATCAACTATCAAGTTATTCGAAGAAGGAAAGAGGCAGCATGGAGGCGAAAGTCAAGGTCAACGTGCTAAAAGGAAGAGAACAAGAATACTTCTTTCTTTCTTCAGACGGCAAATGGAAGGCAAAGGCAAAGGCAAAATCTTAACCTCCAGGTTCAAATTTTGATAATGTAAAAGCCAAATAGGATATCCTAAGACCAACTCTCAATGGGCTTGCTTTTAAGAAAATTTCGCATGAGGTAGCAGAGTTAATAGAAAGAGATTTTTGAGGAAGGTCAAAGGGCTGTTGGGGAATGGATAGAGACAAGGCTCCAAGTCCGAATGGGTTCTCCATGGCATTTTCTGAGAGTAATGGGACTTCATCAAGGAGAAGATCATGTGCATCATGAAAGAACTCCAAAATTGTTATTCCGAACGACCCAATCATTAAAATGCTCATTCCTAAGATCAAAGAGGCCATAGAAATTAAAGACTTTAGGTGGATAAGTTCTATTGGGTGGGGCCAATAAAATACTTGCAAAGTGTTTTTTGATGCGGTTGAGGGAGACTTTAGGCCAAGTTATCTCATTAAGCAAAGGAGCATTTGTGGAGGACATGCAATTAGATTTAATCTTATTAGCAAATGAATGCATTGACTTAAGGAAGAAGGGCGAGACTGTATTGTTTGCAAGATTGATATGGATAAACCATATAATCATGTGGAACTGGGACTTGTTATTTTATACCATGCAATTAGGTTCAAGGCTAGATGGATTAGATAGATAAAGGGTACTTGTATATCACCAGCATCCTTTCTATTTTAGTTAATGGGTCCCCATGTGAGTTCCAGAGCTCTTTGGCAAGGTGATCTTGTATCCCCTTTTTTGTCTATTGACTTGTCAAAGAGTCTAGGTATGCTTTTAGGGGAAACTACTTATATGGGCCTAATTAAAGGATTTGAAGTTAGTTTGTATGTGCCTTCTATATCTCATCTGCAATTTGCAAACATACACAAATCATCTGTGATGCTTCCTTGGATCATGTGAAAATTCAAGGATGGACCCTCAGATGCTTTGAGGCAAGTTCAAGGCTTCATGCTAGTGTCAAAAAGGGTGTCATGGTAAGGGTAGCTTCAAGTGAGGACATTAAGAATTTGGCAAACTAGATGGGGTGCAAGAAGGTTAACCTTCCAATCAAACATCTCGGGCTTCCATTAGGTGGAAAATCGTCAACTTTCATATTTTGAGACCCCATCGCTGAGAGGATTGATAAAGATCTAGCTGGGTGGAGCTTATTTATCTTTGAGTGGTAGAACTCTGCTCATCAATTTGGCCATGGCCAATCTCGCCGTGTACTAACCTATCTCTTTTTAGGATATTGGTGGGGGAAGAGGAACTAAAAACTTGGCAAGAAATTTTTAATGGGAAGGCAATAGCAAGTGGCATAAGTTCCATCTTGTGCAGTGAGAGAATGCAAAAATGAAAAATGAATGGAGATGTGGGGTTGGGGAGGGTAAGGGAAAAATTGTGCCCTTTTAATTGATCGGTGGCAGAGATTTAGTGAAAAGGCAGATATGAAGAGTCATTTGGGGTTAGTTTCCAAGTAAACATCCTAAGAATGGAAGCTTTAACATGTGGAAAGCTATCTATACATTCAGAAGAACAAACTCTAAAGGAAATCAAACCTTTTCTCAAACGATGAGTAGCTTGTTTGCTAATGGTGTCCGGAAAGTCGTGGGGAAGTTGTGGGGCATTGTGACAAGGCGAGGTATTGGCATGATTCATGGCTCGACGAGGCCCAATTGTTAGAATCCTTCCCTTCACTTTTCCACTTAGCTGTAAACAAGGAAGCCATGGTAGCAGATTGCTACAGTCTACGGGGAAGTAGTGGTTTGGAATGTGCCCCTTCACCAGAATTTAAACTAGGAAATTACCTCTTTTGGACTGCTTATTTAAAAATTGTATGGAGTGCAAATCCACGCTTTATCTAACGATAGGAAAACTTGGAAATGGTGAAAGAATGACAGATATTCCTTGAAATCATTTTTGCATTCCATGATGCCAATGACCGAGAATATTTCTCCGTTTGCTAAAGTGTGGAAGTCTTCTATTCGACCTAGGGTCCAAATTCTTCTATGGATTGCAATGGCCAACAAAATCGTCAGAATTGACAACCTCAAGAAGAGGAATATCACGATGTGCTTCATGTGTAAGAGGCTGAAGAATCAGGAAATGTTTTTATCTGATATAATCTCAGGATTGGGGAAGGGGTTGTTTGGGGTGTCTTTACTTCTAAATGTTCCAGTTCAGATCTAATTACAGGATGGGGAGAAGGACTGTTCACTTGCCCCCCCCCCCCCCCCCCCCCGGAAGAATTATTATCTGGCAGATGTGTCATTCACCCTTTTTTTTATTCACCATCATGAGTGGAATCTGGAAAGAAAGGAATAAAAAGATTTTTGAAGGCAGAGACACTGATGGAATTGCTAATTAGAGTGATCCTTCATATGGGTGCAGGATGGGCTGTGCACAATCAAGAATTTCAAGGGATTTTTATATCAAACATTATGAACAATTGGAATTATTGCAGAAGAGATTTTTAAGGCAAAGCGCTTCCCATGTGCCATGGACTGCCATCATTGACGTTTAATTACGTTTTGCTTTGCTCATTTTTCTGGGATGATCACTCATTGATCAGGGACGGATGATCCACTTCTTTCCTTGCTAACAAAATTCATTTGCCATACAAGGAAAATAATGCTTCACAACAGCTAAAATATCATACAAACCACCACTCAGATAATGTCAACCATAACGTAAACAATGAAATCCCATGCTCGATTACTAAAAAAATATCGAGATAACCCTTGGAATAATAGACACGTACATTTGTTACAGCCATAGAGATATCCAATGAAATAAAGTAGCAAATTAAATACAGCAGAGAAAATCAAAGAAGATGCCCCATGATCATATTTAGAATAACCCCAAAGAACTAACATGGAACATTTATTGGGATGTAGAATTTTATTTCTATAAGCTAACAGAACAATCATAAGAAATGACACATGAACTAATAAACCAAGTACAAAAACTGAAAATAAGCACTCTCACATAGCATACAAATACAAATAGCACAGAAAAAAGATGAGATGCAATTGGCAATCTAAAAGGGATCAACATAAAAATGAGACGGAAATACTCACAGCATCGATAACCCTCCCTAGGATTTCAATGTTGAAGAAAAAGAGCAATATGTTTAAAAAAAATGCCACTAACACCTGAGACATCTAACTTTGAGACATCAAAACACCACACAGCCCTATAATAGTCTCAGAAAAAATAAATTTCAAGGGAAGTATGGAACATCCAAGATTTGAGAATGCACTACACTGCTAGAATTCAGGAAATAGAGATCAGTTACGAACACAAACATTGTGGAAAGTTTCAAGCACATATTGCATCTCATAAACCAAAGCTAAAAAGAAATAACTCCCATTAACAACCGATCTATGAATCATGACAACCTTCTCACTCAACCACAATCAAGCAATAATAGAGGGTATATTGCATCTCATAAACCAAAGCTAAAAAGAAATAACTCCCATTAACCGCTGATCTATGAATCCTGACACCCTTCTCACCCAACCACAATCAAGCAATAATACAAGGGTACCGCTTTTCCAGTTGCCAAGATTTTGCACTCCCAATGCACACATATTAGTTCTGATTCCCATCATTAAAAAGTAATGCAATACACACAATCCTCAATTAGAATCCTCAGAACTTACAAAACTAGGACCTGATCCATCACAAGTAATACAGACAAATCTGTAAGCAAAGTGGGATGCAAGCACTTGAAAGGACTCAACATTTACATGAAGATAGCATAACAACCAGTAAAGGCTGATCCCCAGATCTTGTCATCGCATAATGTTAATTAGTAATGCAACTGCATGCCAATGCTCATGGCAACAGACATTGTCATCAGGAAGCTCATGCAGAATCACACAGATGGATCCACAAATTCGAAATGGAGGAAGCACATTGTCTCCAGTAAATAGATGTCACACAGAAACCATGTAAGTTTACCTATTCACCCACATACACTCCCACAAGGAAAAAAATCATAGAATGGCAAACACCACAATTGATTAAGACCAAGGCCAAAAATCTTCCACATAATAAGACCTTGGGCATCCAACACCATACACAAGAAACTAATGGCAGAGGCTTATAGCAACATCCCAACTTCAAATGCAAAGTCAACCAAAAAGAAATTTGCCCAAATCCCTCGATAGTTGCATTCCTAGAGCAAATAACTGAAGCAGAAACTGTGAAAGCTCGCCACTTCATTTGCACATTCTCTAGAAAGAACAGTGATATGATAGAAAAGCCCACAATTAATTGAAAACCAAGACAAAAAACTCCATATGACGAGGCCTGGAGCATCCAATACCATACGGTGGTTGAAATTCATAGAAAAAAGAAAGAGTTGTAGCAGCATCACAACTTCAAATGAGAAGGAAGCAGGAATGGCATCTTGAGCAGAAAGTTCCTGTAGCTAAGCTCATATCACTTAACAGGTTGAGCTTAAGACTAAATAAGTGGGCATAGAATCCCTGAAAATTCATCAATTAGCACCCATATGATTCTGCAACAAATGATCACAAAATGCAAGCCCACAACACAAAATGCAAAGAAGAAAAAGAAGCAGCTAAAAGTTTAAGCATGATACGGCCTTGGGTATCCAACACCACAAACAAGATGCTAATGGTTGAAACTTCCGAACCATCCAACTTATAAAAAGAAAGTAATTGACAAGAAATGTGTTCATATATTTTCTTTTCTTTCTTTTTCCTTTATGAAGTTTACAGGTTGCACCCTAAGAGTAAAAAAGTGAACACAAACCCCAAAGAAATTCATTCATTCACAAAGATCACCACACAGCAAAACCACAACGGATTGGAAACAAAACCAAACATACTCCACATGATAAGGCCTTGGGCATCCCACACCATACACAAGAAACCTGTAGTTGGAATTGGTATCAGCAACCCAGCCTCGAATGGGAAAATAATCCCAACTGATTTTGCCATATTGCCTGGCAGGTTGCACAGGTAAAGTAACAGTAACCAAGAAAACAGAGAAATCCAGAAACGTATGCCATTAAACTCACACTCTTCTATAAAGACAAGTCACTGGATGGCAAAGCCCATGATTAACTGAAAGTAAGCCAAAAACCTTCTGCAAATAAGGCCTTCGGCATCCAACACCATACACAAGACTAGTGGTTGAAATTTGTAGCAGAATCCCAACTTGAAATGGGAAAGTAATCAGCACGAAATTTGCATATATCACTTAACAGGTTGAAGTAAAAGCCAGCTCTAAGTGCATACATGCAAAGGCATTTCAGAAGCCAGCTACAGCAGTGTTAGCTACAACAGCTGACAAATAACAAGGACAATTTAGAACTTCTAACCACAAGAGAAACAGAGAGTGAACTTAGCCCCACATGATACCATTCTCTCCCACATCAAGCACGAAACAACAGATGTTACAAGTCCCAATTTTCACACAAAACCACACATGAAGAACAACAACTGCATATGAAGCATTCACGCCACATCCAATCATTCAAGAAATTGCCTCCATAAGAGAGAAGTCTATCGAGCAAAATTCAAGCTCCAAAAAAGATGTCCACAATTTATGATGTTCGCTCGGTAACTAAACTGACATAATCACTGTTTTAGAAATGCCAACAGCTTTAATCTTTGAAAGAAAAGAG
Source organism: Liriodendron chinense (assembly GCA_003013855.2). NCBI lineage: Eukaryota > Viridiplantae > Streptophyta > Magnoliopsida > Magnoliales > Magnoliaceae > Liriodendron > Liriodendron chinense. The sequence continues at coordinate 2,149,361 of ML058389.1, forward strand.
ATTTCTATGCTATCATTCAAGGTCTGGATTCAGAGAGTGTCTCTTGATGGACAAGAACAGTCAATTGCATTATTAAGAAGATGCAGTGACCAACCAGATTGAAAGGAAGAGACTTGCTGGATCATCCCAAATCAACAACATTACAAATGGCGTGTAGATCTACCAAACCAATCAATGGCAAGAATTAGCTACAAAGATAACGGAAGATAGACTGCCCAATGGAATAGTCCACATTACACAATGGTGGTTAACATCCGTTTATGGCAAACATCAATGTCTTGCTCAGTCACTTACTGTACAACAGTTGCACATGGCTAAACATCTTGACCTATAAATGCTAAAGCATGGGATTGGTCAACAATCCTCCTCTACGAATGACTGGCTTCCTCAGTGCTGGTGAAATGTCACCACTGCAGTGAGGGTACAAGAGCAGGACCTATCTGCGTTCCAGCTATACATAACCAATGTTTCATAGAGTACGTTGTCTTGCCTTCTTCTGGACTGACCGGAAGGACAAAAAGAAGATTGCCAACCAAAGCCAACAACCTCCGAATGGTGTTCCAAAACCTAACTGAGAAGTAACATGAGCTTACTGTTCCCGTCAGAGGACCTGAAAGGAGACACAAGTATAATCACAATCAATTCGCAAAAGCTTCCATACGCACCTTGTTGTTGACCGGTTCTCTTATCCTTTATCAAAGCAACCTCTATTACATTTCCATGCTCCTCAAACAAGGGGCGAATCTGGCATTGAATAAGAGACAATTAGTTGGAATATTAGGCATCCTTCTAGAAGGCACACAGGGATGAATGCAACATCTGTTGATAATAAAAGCAGGAACTCTCCATCAAAAGTTTAAAAAAGTCTAAACTCAACGTGATAGATAATAGTGGGGTAGCATCAAGTATTGAACGGATGGCCCCTCCCTGAAGAAACAAAATAAGGTTGGCGTACAACCAAGGATTAATCATATCTGACGAAATCCCAATACACATAAGATGATATGCCCAAGTCTCGGTCAAAAACAGTCCTAAACCCCACAAAATGTATTAAAACATATAATAGGTTAATCCAAAGGTTCTTGGTGTTACTAGCTCGTATCACCAGGCACCAGAATTCATACGTGTCGAGCAATACATCAACACTTCAGACCTTGCTTAGAATCTTTTGCCAAGGAAAGCATTGGAGTAAAATATGAGCAAATAATACTAGATAATACATAAAACGACTAGTCAAATTTCCAAGCTGTAATTACAAACATTCTAAAAGGAACTATTGTAATCAGATAGTACTTTGTGAATCGTATGCAAAGTTAACAAGTACAAAAGAGTGTCTTTCCCAAAGAACCATAAAATAGCAGTGAGAAAAAATAGTACAATTCACATATTGGAGCTTTTGATGCCAAGCATTTCTAGTATATCTGGAATGCAAGACAAGGACACATATAAGCAAGAAGTAAACAAACTGATTCTATTAACATAAAGCAAAAGGAGAAAAGAAACACAATTACAATTATTATAGGTACCAAAACCAGAAACTTTACAGAAAATCTTGTAAAGTAGTTTTTTTTTGTTTTAACACTGCTTTCATGATTTGTATAGGCTTTAGTTCCATTAGCAAGTTGTCAAAAATGTTTTAATTTATTCACTTTTACTATGCCAACACTGATACAGCACCAAAGGAAAATTGAATTTACAACATATTTTTAATGATGAATTAAAAAAAAATCCAAAAACTATTTGAGGCTAAGGATATCATTTGATGACTGAATATTGATGAATACAATCAAGTTCATGCATGATGATGCAAGAAAACTTACATCTTCTTCCGTAGCTGTCCTTGGAACAGACCCAATGAAGAGTTTAGCAAACTTGCCACCATCCATCTTATCTGGGAAAATAACATCAGTACTGTGAGAAAGAGACATCATGATAAAAAAAAAAAAAAAAAAGTTAACTAGAGTTAAAGGCAAATTGAGTACATGAGTGTTAATCATTTGAAACAAAGAACAAATGATGATGGTGGCATGCAAAAATATGCTCAGCATCATGAAGAACAACACAACTAAGAGAATAAATTTGTCCATAAAATGTCATTGAAGGTAAAGGCAAATTGAGTGACTATTCATAAGTACACATCAGTACATGGAAAAGTAAAAAATGAGAATATCAAAATTAGGAGTGCCTTGTCAATAATGCAAAGTCCTTTAATACAACAACTAAATGAGCGGTGAAGAGCGTATGCATGAACAAACAGACAACATTGACTGCAAGTAAAAGATCCATAAAAGTGAGTGAAAGATACTGAAGTGCACCAATGATTCTCCAATAAAAAAATTCAGTTCTTTTGGAAAGCCGAAGCTCAGTCCCTAAAGCAGCCAGTGTGGAAATAAGCTTTTAATCCAACATATTCCCCTCAGAAGCAAGATTTAATATGTCATTAGATTTAGAAGGATAAGGATCCTTAGCAACAAAAGAAGCTTTGATTCATGAGAACAAGTGAATTATTCAAGGACTTCATCTTGAAGAATCAAAAGGTTGAGCCAAAGTGACATCAAAAGAATCCAAGAGTAAAAGATGGTCTTAGGATAATGTCATCCACATAGAAGAGAAGAAGAGGCAGCCTTGCAACCCAAGAGGAACAAAAATTGATGGGTCAGTGCTATTGCACATAAAGCCGGACCCTGCGAGTAAAGAGTTGAACTAATGAAACCATGCTAGATGAGCTTCTTTCAATCCACAAATATAGCCTTCCAAAGATGGGAGGCATAATTGGTAAAAATGGATCTAACAATCACTGTGGACAATAATCAACATGTTGACACAAAATTTTCTTCATAGCACTCAACAAACTCATAAGCCTTACGGTTGTTGTGGAGTTGTAGACCCACTTGTTGACAACATCATTCAAATCAAGGGAGGAGGTATTAAGACCTGAGTGTTGAGGTTTATCTGTAAATGGAAAGGAAATCTAATCATAGCTAACATATTCAGAAATGAAAAAGGTTGCACTATACAGTCCCGACATTGTAGCCCTTACTGGGGAGTATAGTCCATGGATAGAGTGGAATGGTGGAACAGGATTTGTGTAGTTGACTAAAATGCATAGCTTCAACTTCCATTCAAATTAGTTGGAGAAAGGCTGTCAAATTGAGATAAAAAGCAGATTCAATATTTCTAAGAAAACACAGTACAAATCACAGGAAGAAAAGGTCTTGATATTGAGATCTGTTCTTATAAAGTAGGGTTTTTTATTATAAAAAGAGTTGGAAGATGCGTGACAAGAAACACAGCAGTGGATAAGAGAAAGATAAGACAGTGCTGACAAACATTTACAAAAATCTCTTCTCGATGAACTGTCGATGCTTCCCCACTACCTAACTCAAACTGCCCCTGCACCTATTCATAACTCGATGGGGCTGTCGACAAGCAGCACTAGCAGGCCTGCCACATAAGGCATGGGCTTGAAGTCTTGCTCAATTAATACTCTGGCCTAGGCTGTAAAGCAACTTCTAGCCCAATTAATACTTGGTCCTTGGCTGAGAGAAGAAAAGACAAAATCTTCCCTCCCACCCTTCCTTCCCTGACAGAAGACTCTCCATCACTCTCTCTCAGCTTTAAGTTCAAGTTCATTTAGTGATTGGGTGACACCACAGAAGATACTCTCCCTCAGCCAGAAGTTCAAGGTTAAGAGAGTGAACTACAATGCATCCATTAAGGGCCAATGACAAAAAAAAAATACTCCCTCCCTCTCTGCGCTTGAAGCGCAAATCATTTAGTGGTCAGGCCATGCCACACCCATCAAAGGCCCATCGGGAGAAAGACAAAATGCTCCCTCCCTCTTTGCTCCCCTCCTCTCCCTTCTCCCCTGCTTCCCTCTAAGGTTGAACTTCAAGTTCAAGCTAATCTCGTTTACTACCACACCTGTTAACAGCCCTAGACTTCATCAAGAAGCTTCTTACACTGTTGACAAGAGGCAGTCAAGAATCAAGAGTATTCTTCTAAAGGTCTTCTCAGAGTAAGGAGACACTGAATATTAGTAAGCTAGGTGATTTTCCACTAAACACAATATCATTTGGTAGATGATGCCTTCTGCAATGATGTGGAGCTAGTGGAAAGAGAGAAATGGAAGGATTTCTGACAACATAGTCACTTCGAATGATAATTTAATATGAACAATCATTTCAGTGGTTGGTGATGGCAAAACCCAACTTTTGGGGTGCCCCCAATACCTTTCGTCAGGATTGGAGGAATGCAATGGATGCCGGAGCGAAGGACATGAATATTAAAGCCTGCTAGAGGCCTACTCCTGATGGATATTTGAAGCTTAATTTTAACAGCTGTTCAGTTCATAATCTAGGCTCCGAGGGTTCCCGTCTGGAGGAGTGAAGGGTGGAAATCCTGGTCCTCCAAACCAGGTGGAAATCCCGGTCCTCCAAGAGAGTCGCACATCAGTTTGGCTTCATTCCTAGCATTTGATAGTTGAAGAAGGCACTAGCCATCAAATGGACCTAAGCCTCAGTGTCGGTCTGCTGGGACCTTTGAAATTGGCCATCATTATTTCAACGGTTAGAGCTCTCTTTCAATAGGGGGATTTCCTTATCTAATTTTTTGAGGGACACAAAAGAGGAAACCAATTATCTTGCAAAAGATGGAGCGATGAAACGGTTACTAATAGGGCTGCCAATGGACCGGGTTGGCCAGACGGGTTTTCGGGCCTGGCCAGCATTAGGCCGGGCTTGGACTAGCGTATCAGGCCCGCAGGTCGGGTTCGGACCTAAAGTATAAGCCTGTTTTTCAAACGGGCCAGACTTGGACTAGGCTGTTCAAAAGCTCAACAACCCGGCCCGACCAGAATATATTTTTTAATTTAAAATTTAAATTAAAATATTTTCCCTCGTTTTAAAATTTAAATGTTACACAAATTTTTCCTAATAACCCATCTCCCTCCTAAAACTCCTTTTATTCTCTACAGTGTTGATGATTTTTTTTTTTATATGGAAAAGTGCGGGATTAAAGGATAATTTCTTTATTTATGTGAAAGGTCAGGCTCGAGCCGGGACCGAGTTCAGGTTGGACCCTGCATTTGTATCTTGGGCCAGGCTTGGGCTAGACTATTGTGGCACGTCACGGGTCCTGGGCCAGGTTTGGGCATAAGTTGAGAGAGGCGGGCCAGGCTTGGACAGAGCCTAACCCGGCCCAGTGACACTCCTAGTCACTAATGATCAACTCCCCAGTGTATTTCTTTTTTAAGGCGCGTTTGGACTGTAGGTTACTTTACATAAGCTAATTGTACCTCAAGTATTTGGTTTCCAATATCACGTAAGTACTTATCCCTCACTTTTGTTTGGTCCACCCTTAATATCCGTTGTCCATATTGTGCGCCAACCTTTGATGTGGACTATTTTTTATGTTAGGCCCACCTTGGCCCTGTCTTCAATGTGAATTGACATCATGTGGGGCCAACCCTCAATGTGGACCATCCACCTTGTGAGGCCCACCTTCTATGTGGGCTATCCATCATGCAGGGCCACCTTGGATGTGGGTCATCCATCATGTTGGACATTAGATGTGGGCCGTCCATCATGTAGAGCCCAATTTCAAAGCGGGACGTCCATTATGTGGGACTGCCTTGGATGTGGGTCACACTTCGATGTGGACTGTCCTCATGTGGGGACCACATTTAAAAAATAAAAAATAAATAAAACTTATGGAGATAAGTAATTTTCATCAAATAAGTTACTTTTACAATAGTGCTTGCCAAACTAACTTAAAAAAGTAACTTATTAGCTTACATAAGTTTAAAAGTTACTTATTCGATAGAATCAAAACAGGGGGTGTCCCATAACGGTAACGGTGGCCGTAACGGCCACCACCGTTACCGTTACGATACGGGCCGTAACGGCCGTTACGGACCCCGTATCGGCCGATACGGCCCTTTTTTATTTTTAAAAAAAATCTGTTTCAGGACCGTTACGGGGGCCGTTACGGTCCGATACGGGGCCGTATCGGGCCGATACGGGGCCGATACGGGCCCGTATCGGTCCGATACGGGCCCGTATCGGTCCGATACGGGCCGTTACGGGGCCGTTACGGCCCGTTTTTTCTGTAACGGCCGTTACGGCCGTTTTAACCCCGTAACGCGTAACGGTCATGACCGTTTCCGTTACGTATCGGCCGATACGGCCGATACGTAACCGTTTTGGGATACCTTAAAACAGGCCCTTATTTTTCTAATAAATTTTAGTTACCATTCAAAAAACTTTTTATGTTATGTGCCTAAGTGAACTGAACAGGAAACTCAAAAGTAGATTAACCAAGTGAGGGGTGTGAATGAGATCAAACATATATGTTACCTTTTGAAGGATAATGGAGACCATGAGTCAACAGGTCATTCGACCCAACCTGAAATTAGATGGGTTGAACCATTTGAGCAGATTTGGGTCCAAATGTTCAACCCAATTGCTAAGTGCATAATTTTGAATAACATACCAGTGGGCATATTCGCCATGCCCCAAAACGATATGATACAGCCATACTGGGAGTATCAGACCAAATCAGACAATACATGCCCATATCGCCTGAAATTTTTTAGCACAAAAAGATCATGGAAGAATAACAAGAAACTGTAAAATTTAAAGGGAATTTTACAAACACCTAATTAATATGGAATTTACACTACGATATCTTTTTCAAAAAGCTTCCTCATTAATCAATATTATTATCATTCCATTATCTTCCGTTATATTTTTTTAATGGCCGGTTGGGTCGGTATGCAAACAAATGGGTCAGCAACTTGGCTGGGCTCCACCTTGATATTTACATAAAATCCATCCTAACCACCAGGTGTGTCACCTCACATTAGGCCAAGTGCCCAAAAATCACCCAATCCATGATTCGAGTGGTCCACATGATTGGAAAATAAGGCAATGATCGTCCTCCAAACTGTTTCCCTTGGTATGGCCCACTTGAATCACGCGTGGACCTTATTTTTAGGCCCTAGATCTAAATTTTGGAGTGTCATCTAATGGTCAAAGTGGATTTCATATAATCATCATGGTGGGCCTTGTAAAAATCAAGGGTGGATGTCTATCCCACAATTGTTTCCTTTGGTGTGGGCCATGTGGCCCACCTGAATCACAAATCAGCTTGATTTTTTGCTCTAGGCCTAAAATGGGATTACGCAGCTAATGGTGGTAGTGGATTTCGCATACACATTAAGGTGGGCCCCACCAAAATTCAAAGTCTGGGCGTCACTCTCCAACTATATAAAGCGAGAATTTGTACAAAAACCGAATTACAGGCACACAGCTCTTGATTTTGACAGGACCCACTGTGATGTTTATTAAGATCCACTCCAACCATTAGATATTTAGTCCCATATTATTAGAATTGGGCACAAACCAAGCCAGCTCGAAAGCTCGGCTCGGATTGGTTTGAAAAAGCATGGCTTGATTGGTTCGAATAGATGTTCAAACCAAACCAAACCAAGCCTCGGAGTCAAGCTCGTTTGAAAAAACAAACCAAGCTCAAACTAGGGCAGTACCGGCTCGGCTCGGCTCGAAGCTCGGTTTGATTCGGCTTGATTCAGCTCGTAGATTGTAAGCACACTGTTTCCTGTGGTGTGATCCACTTGAGCTTTGGATATGATTCCATTATTCCATGTCCTAAAATGATGTGTAAAACTGGATGGACAGCGTGGATAATACATATACATGATGATGTGGATAATACATAATACATATACATGAATGCACATTGTTTCCTTGCGCTTGTAAAATTATGCTTGGTACTTTTGTTTGGAAAATGCTCTTACATGTCTATTTTGAAGTTGCACTTCTCCTTTGGAAGAAGTCGTCAAACATCATGTAGGAAGATACTTTTGTATTTTTTTCTTCGTTTTTCTAACTTTTTAAATTCTTTTCTATTTAAAAAAAAAAAAAAAAAAAAAGAGAGAGAGCTGCCACCTGTTCGAACTCAACCGGACCTGGTTCGAAATTTTCAACCAATCCAATCTCGGCTTGAACCAGATTTTTCTAGAGCAAACCAAACTCGGGCCGCATGGGTCGACCCAAAACCCAAATCGGGCCAATCCACAAATTGGGGTGGCACAAAAACAAGCCAAACCAAACTAAGGCTAACTCAGCCCAGCCCGTATCATTGTCCACCTCTACATATTAGGCCCAGAGACAAAAAAAAATAAAAAAATCAAGTTGACATGTGATTCTGGTGGGTCGCACAAAAGGAAATAGTTGGGAGAGAGGGGTTCACCTTTGATTTTTACAAGGCCCGCTGATGCGGACACAAAAGCATTCAAGGTGTACCAACGAAGAAAGCGCCAACCACAAGTACCGTCCTTGTGGATAGGCGATTATTGAGAAACTGAAGACCCTTCACATGTGATTGGACACATAGAAGTACCCACTCAGGGAAGACACGTGTGAAGGAAGAAAGGAGAATTAAGGTCTAAGAAATGAACAATTCGGGCGCCCGATCCACGCCCGAACTTTGTCTGACAAGCGCCTGAACCTCTCTAGAGGTTTTCAGACGACTTCGGGTGACTGCTCGGGTGCCCGAACTTTCCCACGCTTATGTTATTTACACGTTTTGCTTAGTTTTAGGGGTATTTTAGTATTTTTATGTCTTTATTTGCTTATTTAAGTGGGCTAAAGCCTTAAACTCGAATTAACTTTGATTATTGATTAATGAAAAGCCTCTTGGTGCTTCTCTCTCTCTCTCCTTCTCTCTCATGGTGATGTTTCTTCTTCCTTGATCCCTTTTTCTTTTATTTGCTTCTTATGTCCCTCTAATCCTTCTTCCAGGTAATTCTATCTTTTCTATCCTCTTTGCTTCGTTACCCCAATCCCAAAATCTAATTTTGAGCATAAACCCTAAAGTCTTCAGACTTTCAAATCCCTAATCTGAAATCCCTTGATTTTCTGTATTAGAGATTTCTCTTGATTGATTGGTTTATAGTCATGCAAGATCGGGAGGTCCTATCCCTCACCGGATCCAACCCTAGTTATAATTGAAACTCAAACTTCGTGGTTGTGACGATTGGCCCGATCCATTGCAAGCTCCTTGTGGATTTTCTTAGTTTATGATGAGTGACTCTGGATTTTAGATTATTTATTCCTTTTATTTTCCGCTGTTTAATTATGTTCATGAGCATGCATCATAATTAGGGCTGTCCTACATCACCCGCCGTGACAAGTATATAAAATCTACTCCAACCATTAGATTCACATGGGCCACACTAATGGAAACAATTTGGAGGGCGAGCCTTGCCCTGTACACTGTTTCCAATCATGGGGTCTATCTTAATCACAGACAAAGCTGAGTTTTGGGCCCTTAGCCTAAGATGGGGCGATGAACCTGGTGGTTGGATGGATTTTATATAAACATTACGGTAAGGTCCACCCGAGCCACCAACCCATTTGCCAACACGGTTGTCGTAATGGAAGGTAGTGGAATGGTAATTGTATCAATTAATGAGGTAGCTTTTTAAAAATCTTTCTGAAAAAGGTACTGGAATGTAAATTATATACTGTCAACTTGACCTGCCGAAAATCAACCAAATAGGTTCTAAATCCTAATCAAACAAAAACCAAGCATTATTTGGGGCCATATGAATACAACAAAAGAAGATGAAAAAGCGGGAAAAAAAATTATGGTTTACTCTCTTTCAATATTTCCCAAAATGGTCCCATTTTGCTTCGATTCGTTGAATCCACTCTAATCTTATGTCTTAATCCCCAAAAGAGTGGCTGAATATGAATGTTGACGTGACAAGATGTTCCTACATGTGACACATTGGTTGGAAAGAAAAAGATGAATGTGAACATTCACATAAAGGAATGAATATCAACTGATTTTCCATATCGGTCACCACCGATCCAAGTCGTATCAGGCCATTTCGAGCCAACACAGGCATATGCATTTGTATCATTCATGGACAATACTGGTCTGTATCAGGCGATACATACCAGTTTGGAGTGATACTTTGACCCTTGGTTTACATGCAATTGTTGTATGTAATCATTTCTCATCTATCTACCAAAGTGGCAAAATGAAAAGGGAAGAAGACCTTCCCAAGGAATGCTATTGCTAGGTCAACTCACTTGTGTCATCGGGACTTCACAACAAAAGTGCCACTAACACACACTTGTACATGATGTGGGCCATTCACGTAGGGATCATATTGGGAGTACCCAGACGTGACCCAAACCCACCCAATCTAGACTTGACTCATGAATATCATGGAGCCAATCTAGATCCTATTATACCTAGACTCAAACCATTAAAGAAATGAGTTGGCTAATTTGGGCTTGGAGAATTGGACCTGCCTGGTCCAAACTCATATTTCAACAGGTTGGGATTAGAGCCAAAATAAATTGATTCTGGGGCTCCCCTTGACCTAACCCATTTGCACCCTTACTCGTGATATTCTCTACTTCGCTGGAGCTTTCATGAAAGGAAGGCATACTTAATATTATCTTGGTAAGTCACGAGTGTAGAAAGAAGACTAGGATGAAAGAATAAACAAAACAAATATCTAACGACGCCACTCACCATGTTTAAGAGATCTATAACACTTTTACCGCTATGAGATAAGTCTCCCCATTTCCACTCAATAACTCATCGTGGCCATATAGTATCCACAAGCATATACATAGAACTTTGCAAAAGAACTTAAGATGACCTAAACAAACCTTAAAGCTCATATAAAATTTTGTTTCAAAGGATAATGAAGGTCATTAGATTCTCTATTTCAGCACTAGGGGAGGTTTCATAAAAGAAAGACAACCTTAATAGAATCATGGGGTCTCAGGAGTGGTGAATGATAATAGGCATTTAGAAGGAAAAAGATTAGGATGAAAGAATCAAAAAATAAAAACAAAACAAAACAAAAGTAACACATGCACCACATTTAAGAGATTTCTAAACTTATGTAAGCTGGGCTTGAACCCGACAACTCAATGTTCACAAGCAGGCTGTCTATCATTGAGATTTCTGAAGTTTTCACACTCTACAAGAAAGAAAGAAATTCCCCACCTTTCACTCATTAAAGCCATAAAGCATCTAAAAGTTGTAAACACGCTTTGTAAAAGAACCTAAATATAACTTAAAACTAACCCCAAAGCTCCAATGACTATCTAATTTCAGCCCATAGACCTTAATTTCCTAATAACATACGCTAACAATAATTTACTTATTTGACTCTAAGAGAACTAAAGACTTCTAACCCTAACCAACCTTGACAAATTAAGATATCAGCAAACTTGCTAGAAAACAGATTAGTTCTAGAAACTCCAAACTTTATAGGGCTCTAAACAAAGGTAACTGAAAGCTCCTTGTAGGGACCACGCATCCAACCAAAGGGGCTACTCCTAGGCTCCACTTGATGACACAAGAGTCCAACTCCAGTCACAACTTGCAGATTCTTAACCGAAGCACAACTTGGGCATGTTGAAAAGGTAACTAGATAAGCCATCAAATGGGACCAATTTCATGTCAATTGGAGACCATTTGGTAGTCAAGAAGAGGACAGGATGTGGAATGACAAAAATCTGCTCAGCCCAATCGCTTCTCATGCATTGGGAGCCATGGAGGCAGTTGGAGTAGGCCATAAGAATATGGGGTCCACTGGGATAGGCCATAGGCACATCATTTGGGTTTTTCAAACCCACATCTTCATAGTGGTTGCAGTCAAGGTACGCCATAATGGTCCTCACGTAAAGGTAACAATGGCAACCATTAGGCATTACGGGATCATAACGGCCATAACGGCTGTTACAGGAACAAAATGACCCCATAACGGTCCATTATGGGGTCGATATTAGGTTTTCTTCGTGTTTTTTTTTTTCAAAAAAAAAAAGGCTATATTAACCGTTACGGGAACCATAATGGCCATTACACCGTTACAGCCCGCATCATAAAGGTAACCGTAGTGGCCGTTACCATTGCATTAATGAGTGATTTGACTCAAGGCAAAGTGCATAATGCAAATCATTTGCCAACTGGGCGTGGAGAAGGATATGAAATGGAAGTTTCTCTATCACGTGCTAAAAAGTGTTTCTATTTTTTAGTTCTTTATTTTGTTGAAAGTCCGAAGGTTACCTTTACTCATGTCAATTATCTTTGCCAGAGGGACCCACTATTTGCTCCCTCTACTTTGCCGTGTAAGAAAGCATAATCTTCCCACAACTACATTGCGGGTGATTTTCAGAAGAAGTCAAGGTACACAGCATCACGTTGATTGTCTCCCACTTCCAGCCTTCTAATCAGACCCACTCTTGAATAAGTATCATTAGAATCATAATGACATCAGACCCACTCTTGAATAAGTATCATTAGAATCATAATGACAGCATCATATTAGCAAGTGGCCTAAAGAAAAGCTCTGTCATCGAGATTGAGATGGAGGGGTCCCTTTGTTCCATTTCTCGCAGAATTTTTCATTACCAGGACAATTTTCTAATCACCTAATTGAGCATCCCCTCAGATAGGAAAGCCATCTAAACTTAAAGCTTAGTGGGATCCAGACCAAAATTTTGTGGTAAAGATGGAAAATCAAAGCAAAATGCTCAAAGGGCTAGCCAATTAAGTCCTTTGGAAGGTTATAGGTGGACAGCATTAGACTAATTGTCTCTCAACTTTAGTCCATTAGCAATGACATGACTTTTGTGACGAATCATTCTCAAGTACCATCAGAATCATGTTGATGAGTTTTGAGGGAGCAAAGACATTGAGTAGATTTAAGTAAAAGCTCTATCAATAGTCACCAGCATTTTCTAGCCTCTTTTTCTTTAGTTTCTTGTGTTCACCTTCTTTCTCTTTTATTTTCCTTTTTTTTTTGTTGTTGGAATATGGCCATTTCATTACTCAGGAAAATGAAGGTTCACACAGGCCAAAGAGTCCATCATAACTGTATTTATAATTATATCTGGGGTATCCTTCATTCATGATAAGGATCAGCTACAGATGAAACCAAAATATCCACAGCTGCATTTTCTTCTCTGTATATGTGTCGGGCAATCCACCAGCTAAACATCTGCGATAAATAAAATATGTATTTTCCCAGAAAAAAATTAAAATAAAAAAGAAAAGCAGGAAAAGAGAATTAATGCAAACCCATAAAGGAAAAGCAAATAGATCAAAGAAAAGAAGAAAGAGATTGTGGTCCCCTAGCCCAATGCTAGAGACTGCGAATGCAAGACTGTGAGCAAGCTCAAGAGTCATCTAGTTTGACAACTACCATAGAGAAAACAAGAGAATTTTCATAAAAAGAGAATATCATTCAACTGTCTTATTCCATAGGCCTAAGCCTTATTTATAATCAATCCTTACAATCGACAATAAAATCTATGGAATCTAAAAATAGAATTCCTAGCTAGCAAATATCTGAAAAATAGGAAACTACCTAGATAAGAAACCACTAAAATGAGAAACTACTTCAACAAGAAAATTCTAAGATTACATCTAGCCTAATATAAAGATATCAAAGGAAATTAGCTAATGTGGAGATTTAAAAGAAATGGAAAGTAAAGATATTTCCTAATGTAGAGATTTGCCTAAAAAAATGAAAACTGGGTCATTTCCTTGTGCACACACGTGTGGAGTGTGCACGTGTGAGATGGGGGGCGTTTATTCAAATGTTGATCAATCAGCTTATGTGGCCATTTTGTTGCATCAGGAATGAAACAAGTACCAAGGCATCTATCTGTTAGAAATGCATTCTCTCGAATAAAAAAAGAATAAGGAAAATCTGATATATTTTGGTGAATCTCTGACTGCAAGCAATCGAATTAGCAGAGTTAACAAGAACGGATCCATTCCGCATATGAAACAACAAGAAGAAGAAGACCACAAGAATACAAAAGGAAAAATGAGCTTTTGGGAATTGAATTCGACCGGCACCATCCAGAAAAGAAAAGGATACCTGGAGAGACGCCTCTGCTTCCGGAGAGAGGAAAGCCGCCGCTGCCACGTTTCTGGCCAGACAACGGGGCCGGCTGATTGCGAAAAGGGTGGTTTTGGTTGTTGTTGTGGTTGTCATCAGCTTCATCGGAGAAGCCACCACCGCTGCTGCCGCTACGGTATCGGTTTTGGGGATTGAAAGGAGGAGGATTGTTGTAGTAATTGCTGTGATTGTTGCTGCTGCTGTAGTTATCGTAGCTGTTGTAGTTGTCAGAAGAAGATGAGGATGACCATCTTGAAGAAGGCATCCTTGAAGACTTGTAGGGCTCTGGATTACCAGAGCGGTGGTAGTCACCTCCTCTGTATCTATCCAGCTTGAGAAGAGAGAGAAAGAGAGAGGGAGAGGGGAAAGGGGGATTCTGGGAAAGAAGGCGGAAGGGCTCTTCTTGGAAGGGAAGGGAGCGCAAAACGGGACAATAATGTTGTGGAAATGAAATGCCTGCCACGTGAGTCGGTCGGGTCGTCACGTGCCTGTAGGGTTAGAAAGGAAAATGCTTGCTTGACCTCGCGTAGGTACCCGCCAGGGTCTCTCTCCAGTGTTGGGAAGCCGATTAACGTGCGTGAAATAGGTACCGTCCATCAGGCTCATCACCCCCTGTTTAACCATGTATACCAAAAATCAGGATGATTCAACAATCAGGTGGTCCATATTATAAAAATATACCTAAAAATAACTAAACTTTACATGGTGTGCTCACCTGAGTTTGGAATACATTGATTTTTGGGTAATTCTTTCATCCTGATGAGACAAATCAGGTTAATGGCTTGGATGGCATTTAAACACCACAGTTCACCACGCTTATCCTTACTTTCTATTAGGACGTGCTTGTTCTATCTCACACATAATTTAAATATAAAATGGGAGTGTGATTGAAAATGGACAAAGGCATGTATAATTATTTTAATTTCATATCAATAAAATTTTACATGTATAAAATAAATAATATGAGCATTGGTATAATGTTATGAAGCAAATAAAGTAATTTGTAATTATTGACAATTTCTTTTACTCTACTAACATAATTAGTGAAACAAATAGGCCTTTAATGTCACGTCCCACAATCCAGGCATAAAGTGTGCACCCTTAGGTCTGGTTTACAGTTAGCGACTAGTGCACTTAGTGCACGTATTACATAATCACATAGTTCATGAGGCATCACATCTTATCATCTAAGTCATTCAACTATCCAACACCACTAATTAAAATAATCAGTCGCATTTATTTAATAGCATTAATTAAATCCTCCCATCCGGGACTTTGTTTAAGGGTAACTATTGTCTTAACTGAATATTCTAAAAATCATAATAACAATAATTAACTAAAAGGAAACAACATATTAATTCAACTAAACATGAAATTCTAAAGCGATGATCTCTTCTTTCGTCAGGTACGGCCAGTCCCCTTGAGGTTCTTCCGTCAGCTCTGCATCATTTTCAGTATTCATCTCAGGTGGATGAAATTCTACTTCACCTAGGTACATTTTATCTACAAACGTCAGCTGGCCAAGCTCAATGAGTAAACTCATCATGGTTCTCACCTGCCCAAATAAAGTAGTACATCAATCACAGTCTTATAATTTAGTTCACACTATGTTATGCTAGTATGTAATGCAAGATGATATGATGCATCAAGTAGGTACATAATGAGACCAACCCGCACTCTTCCTATGTAGTTGGGCAGACTTCCACATGATTTGTAGGTAGAGTAGGACACTGAACTGAGTTTAACCGTTTGGATCGACTCAGTAAAATCATGTTCGAACGGAAAGTCTTATTGTTCGAACACACATGGTGTGTTCGAAAAAAATTCAATTCAATTTCAAACATAGTCCTATTCGACTCGACTCGACTCGAACTCGACTTGGATATGATTGACTCGACTCGACTCGTTCGTTCGACTCGATTACACACACACACACACACACGCACACGCACACACATATATATAGAGAGAGAGAGAGAAGAAGAAGAAGAAGAAGAAGAAGAAGAAGAAGAAGGGTGGATGACAAATAAACGTAATTGTGAGCCCAGGAAGGTTTCAATGATGGACATCATTCTCCTCACTGTTTCCTGTGGTGTGGTCCATTTGAGTTTTGTATCTGCCTCATTTCTTATTTAACGCCTTAAAATAAGCTGTCCAAATGGATGGACGGAGTGGATAAAACAAATACATGATGATGGAACCCACAGAACGGTGACAATTGACACTGCACTTCAGCTTGCTGGCGGGTGTTGGCGTCACCAGCCAACTCGTGTTCATGTCCAAGGTCCAACTCATGCTGGAAATCTGGGTGGGGCCCACCATCATGTTTGTGAGAAATCCACACCGCCCATCCATTTTGTGAGATCATTTTAGGATGTCTGACCAAAAATGATCTAGATCCAAGATTCAAGTGGGCTGCACTGAAGGAAAAGGTGGTAGGGAAATTCCTGCCATTGAAACATCCCGGGAGTCCACATTGATGTTTATATGCCATCATAGTGTCATTCCTATGGTGTGGTTCACTGGAGATTTAGATGTGGATAATTTTTTAGACATAGCGCTAAAATAATATTTAAAAATTAATGGATGGAGTGGATAGAACACTTACATCATGGTGAGGCCTGCAGAACATGTGGTAGCTCAACCTTATTCGGTGTAAAATGCACATGGATTTGAAAAAAAATCAAATTTTGTTAAGGGTTTCTAAAACCCTCATTTAACACCTACACTCCCTCTCCCTCATGCTCTCTCCCTCTCCCTCTCCCTCTCCCTCGAGCTCATCCCCAGCGGTCCATCCGCTCGGGTGCGCCTAAGGTGAGGATATGCCTCCTGTTCCCTCCTCTTCCTCCCCCACTCTTTCCATTCTTTTTTTATGTGTGGCCCTGTGGAGCCCACTAATCGTGGGGCTCTTGTGTGCTTGTGGGGCTGACCACGAAGGGCAGCCGTCCATCCGTTGGACATGGGACCCACCCATGATGTGCATGTGGAGCCAATGATTCCATTAGGGGCTGGTCAATGGTGTGGGTCCCTGCTGTTCATAAGGTCACATAGACGTGGATGAATGGAAAACACAAATATCAAGTTGATCGAAAACTTCAGTGACCCCCAAAAAGTTTTCAATGGTAGATGTTTAATCCCCACTGTGTGGTCCATGTTGATATTTATTTTATCCATGCTGTCCATCCATTTTTTTCAGATCATTTTAGGGCATGATACAAAAAATGAGGTAGATCTAAATCTCAGGTGGACCACACCATAGGAAGACAGTAGAGATTGAATGTCCACCATTAAAAACATCTTAGGGCTCACTGTAATGTTTATTTGACATCCAACCTGTTGATTAGGTCATACAAACCTGGATGAAGGGAAAAAACAAATATGATCCAAACTTTTATGGGCCCCACGAAGTTTTTAATGGTGGGCACTCAATCACCACTATTTTCTGTAATATGGTCCACTTGATATTTGGATCTACCTCATTTTTTGTCTCATTCCATAAAATGATATGAAAATATGGATGGACGGCATGGATGAAACACATACATCATGGTGAGGCCCACAGAGCACCGACCACTAGCCAATGGCTTGTGGCACG
This sequence comes from Liriodendron chinense, assembly GCA_003013855.2. Classification (NCBI taxonomy): domain Eukaryota; kingdom Viridiplantae; phylum Streptophyta; class Magnoliopsida; order Magnoliales; family Magnoliaceae; genus Liriodendron; species Liriodendron chinense. Next base: position 2,166,919 of record ML058389.1, read on the forward strand.
GTCACTGGCCAATCCGCGTCCCAGATACGTAGCTCTCAGAATTATACACGTGGCGTTTGTTACTGTTCCAAGTTACAATCCACATATCAGTTTTTTTTTTTTTTTTAACAATCCTAACCTCTGATATGTGGACTCTTGTTCGTGGGAACAGGGTTGTTGGGTAATTTTCATTTTTGACTGTCCATTCAATGTCCACCAATCCAATAGTCAAATAATCAAATAAGCTTAATTTTTTTATTCATGATACATCTACACTGGGTACAATAATTTGGGCTGATCAATTTTAGTACTTGTACGCCACATGTAGAAAATTGCTATATAATTTCAAAGTTCCTGACTACCAAAAGATGTGGATTCCTTTCTTGGGGTCTGTGGTTGGGGTGGGCTCCACTAGAAAATCCATCCTGACCACCAGGTGCATCATCAGGTATTAGGCTCGGGAACAAAAAATCGGTCCCATCAGTGATTCAAGTGGACCACATGGTTTGAAAGAGTATACACGGCGACGTTCACTCTCCAAATTATTTCCCTTGGTGTAGCCCACTTGATCATCAATGATCCTGATTTTTGTGAAATTCATTAGTGTATTGGTGTATGTGAAATTCACTCCCATCATTAGATTTGTAATACCACTCTAGGCTTTTTTCTTTTTTCTTTCTTTTTTTTTTTTTTTATGACACACACCCACATATGACCTTGTGAGTCTACCACTTAGCCATGATTAAGGGCCCTTCCACTTTAGGCTAGCTAAGTCTAAAAAATAAGGTTGATTTATGATACAGGTGAGTCACATTAAAAGAAACTGTTGGGAGAGAAACATACACCCTTTATGATATTTGTGTCGTAAAGGTTGGCAGATGTTTAATGCCTTTATGATCGAAAATTGTTGGGATCATTGATAAGTACCTAATATTGTATAATTAACCCTGGTTGTTAAGAGCAATATCATTGTTTTTCTGGTTAATTATCCTTCATTAGGCTAATTTTCTGTCTTCAGGTGTTCAGGAGAGGTTGCGCAAGATTCAATCCAATCAGAGCATTTAAAGGCCCAAAAGAAAGCAAGATCAGGCGTGTTGGTAATCTTGAACCAAATCAAGCCATGGAGATCGAACACTGGACTGTTTTAATGGTGGACATGAAAGACCGCATCACAGTGCCGCTCATTTGGAATTCTAGGCTGTGTATATTTGATGATAATGATTTGGCGATCAAACAAGTTCGCACGATCAAGATTGGATGTCCACATGAAGGGTGAACCAAGCATCAAGCGACAAGTGGAGATGTTCATCTAAATTGTTCAACTTGATGTCCACCGTCCATCAGATGTTGTCCACCACTGACTAGCAACAACATGAAAGTCCAACACATGCAGCGACCCAACTTGAGGACATCAGATCCTAGCTGTTGATCAACTCCACATGGCCCATCTTCAACGGTCCGTCCAGATGCCAGCATCCCTGATCACCAGCAGCTTCCACCATACACCATCTTCACCTTCCATCAAGGTGGACCCTAGGAGATTAATGAAGGCTAATAATGATCCAAGCCCATCAGGATGATTTAGGGCTCAAAAGTAATCAAGATCAATCGTGTTGACAATCTTGAGGAAAATCAGGCCATGAAGATTAGAGACTGGACCATGCTCTATGGTGGATCCGAAGTCTCAGAAGATCTCATCGGGATCACGCAATTTGGAGATCCAGGATATGCATGCCTGAATGGTTAGGATTGAGCAATCACATATGATGGGAGGTCCACATGCTCTGCACATTGAAAGCATGTTATGTTCACACGATTGGACGACCACATGAGCACGCGTGCGTGCAGCAAGACAGTTCATCAGCGACCCCATCATCCTCACCATGCACATGTGACCAGTTACATCCAAGGGACTGTAATCAGCCATGGGAAAGATCTCAAAAGTATCAGTCGACGGCCCCATGTCCGGCAATGGACGTCCCTAAGCTGGTGGACCCCACTCTCTTCAGTAGACCAGCTATGGTAGCCCCATCCATCCAGTCGTTAGCTGCATCAAATGCCAGCCGTCCATCTCCAGACATGCTGAAATCTCAGCACGTCCCACCATTTGACGGCCAGCAATGGCTGGACTCTCTTCCTCCTGCCTCATCACCATCCAACTGTTGGACCGCACCATCTCTTCATCCAGTTGAATGAGCCCTCAACATCCACACATGCAACAGAGGGTGGACGCCCATCATCCAGCAACAGTTCTTCCATATCAGCTCCAACACGTGCCAACTCATCCTGCAGAGGACGTCTCCAACAGCAGCAATGGAGGAGATCTTCCATGAACAGCAGCGATGGAGATGATCTCTCCAACGTCCAGCAAGGTGTTTCCCCTTGCACGTGCATCAACGGCTACAAACACCCAGCATAGGCAGCAGCTGGTCATCAGCTCCAAGATCCAGCAGATCCACCACCGTCCAAACCATCATCCAGCAAGGTGGGCTGCACCATCAATGCCAGCAACTGGAGAAGCTCCATCACATGAAGCAAGAGAGAATCTCTCTCTCTCTCTCTCTCTCTCTCTCTCTCTCTTCTTTCCCAATACATGTGTAAGGCTATCATGCCACCTCATCATCCAAGCCTCACTCCATTCCCAAACCTCCAAAAAAATCTGCTTTGGGTTTGGAGTGCCATCATCCAAGCCTCACTCCATTTCCAAACCTCCAAAAAAATCTGCTTTGGGTTTGGAGTGCCACCTAGGCTTGGAGTACTTTTCTTATCACATGTCCATCCAAGCCTAACTCCAAGCCCGAACCTAAAAGAAAAGTTCGCTTTGGGCACTCCAAGCCTAACTCCATTCCCGAACCTAAATGAAAATCTGCTTTGGGTTTGGAGTGCTACGTAGGATTGGGAGGAGACTTGGGAGCCTCTCAAAAGTCTATAAAAGGAGGCCTCTCCTCCTCATTTCAATCATCTCACCCCATCTCACCCCATCCCATTCTCTACAACTCCTCTCTTCTCTTCTTTAGTTTTCTTTCTTTCTTTCATTTGTAATATAGAGTAGTGTAGAATTTTCTTTCTTAGTGAGTTTTAGTCTTCCATTGTAGCATGGTTGGCTAAACCTCTAGCTAAGGCTAGGGGTGAAGCCTTTGAAGAAATTTACAAGCTTTAGTTCTTTTGGTTCAACATTGTGTGGTGTAAATGTTGAAGTTCTCTTTGGTTGATTGGTTTGGTTATCCGCCTCGGCAGACGCTATTGTTGTGCAAGCCCCTTGATCCATCGTCGACTCCGGGCACGTTGGATGCTTGGGATCCCTTGCACACCAATTAGCTAGTTCATGATCGATAAAGTCTCTTGATCTATCGTCGACTCCGGGCACGTTGGATGCTTTGGATTCCCTACGGTCATCGAGCTAGTGCAGGTAAAGTCATCGATCTGTAAAATCCCTTGATCCATTGTAGACTGTTGAGCTCTTCATTGTGCATATTCTAACCCCAATTCATCACTCATTATGCATGGTTTTCATGATTTAAAGGCTAATCTAATGCATAGTTTTGTGGTTGTAGGAATGAAAGAGAGACTTCATCATTCGGATGCTTTGAGACCCTTCTTACATACCTTAAAGATCAAAGGAAATGAAGAACAAAAGAGGGAAGAAGAAAGGAAAGAAGAGAAAGAAGAAAGGAAAGAAAAAGGAACCCCAAAAGGTGGTCCGACCGGTCAAGACCGGTCGGCCAAACAGTCCCCGACCAGTCTAGACCGGTCGGCCAACATTGCAACCTTCTACATAGCACGCTGGACCAAAATAGACAGGTCTAGACCGGTCTTGACCAGTCGACCAGCCCTGTCCGACCGGTCTAGACCGGTCTTGACTGGTCTTGACCAGTCGGCCATGCAAATTCCAGTTTTGCAGATTGCAGACAGCAGGCTATTCCCGTTTCTGATTTTTCGGACCAGTTTTTTGGGCCCATATTAATGATATTTGGAAATCCAACACATCCATGTCGAAGAGGAGCTCGACGCCGAACTAACCCAAGTGGTTTCGTGTCGATCGAAGCTACGGATTGATCGTGGTGGCCAAAACAATACGAACTGTCTAGAAAGTTCCAGATTCTGCCTACTCCACTCTGGGCCGGTCCAGGTGGTCCATCATTGATGATATGAAGAATCTACTTTAACCATCTTTTAGACCACATTCATATATGAATAACCACAATGTTTCAGATCAAAAGGATGTGTGGTTTGATCGTACCGGTTGAAGAAAGATGGACCATCCAGAAAGATTCAACTGCGTAGAGTTTATAAAAGCCCTAAGTGTTCTAATTTTCGGACCATATTCTGAGATTGTTTTGCACAATCTAATCCGTCTATCATGTAGAGGATGAAGTTTTCTACCAATGTTCAAAAGTTGGGATCAATCCGACATCTGTACACTCCGGAGCGTTGAAAGCAAGATGACTAGTTCTGAAGGTACCCGAAGTGCGCGATTTTGAGGGGCGGTCGTTGATCTAATTGGTGGGCCCATTCAGAGGACAATCTTGGAAATCTAAATCATCTATGAGGAAGATCACATTACAAGGAAGCTACATATCAAATTTGAAGGCAATCCGACCATTGGTTAAGCCGTACGAAGCGGAACAAAATATGTTACGTTGCAGTACTCTTGCTGTATTATAAAAGGAGATGCTCTCTTCTATTCCAGGGCATGCAAGGACGTGGGGAGCAAGGAGTTCAAGTCATAGGAGGCTTCCTAGCCTCCTCCAGCTAGTTTTTCTTCCTTTTCTTAGTTCTAGTTCTAGTTTTTAATATGCTTTTCATTAGCTAATCTCTTAGCTAGAGCTAAGAGGTGAACCTTATAGTTTTCTTAGATTCTTTAATTCGTTTTATTGGTTTTAAGATTGGTTTTCATGATTATGAACTATGGTTTGAAGTTTATACAAGCTTTAAGTAGTTTTTCTTAGTCTTATGATGACTCATGGATGTTTGGAAGAATTACTTAAATTCTTAATTGGTTTGCATCAGTCTAGACCTGTATGATCCGAGGAATTGGAGTGCGCTCTAGTACTATGATCTTCATGTAGGGACTTCCTACCAAAGTTCTACTTTTCTGAATTTTTGTAATATGTATGGATTGTGCATGTGATTTGAATCAAGTTCAAATCATGATCTAGCCTTGTCTTGTGACAGGACTTGAGGATGGTTATGATTGTGAACCGAACCTTTTGGAATGGGGAATGACCTATGCAATTGAGCATGCTCAGCTCAGCCTACATTGAGTGAATCCTATGCATTGAACTTACATATGACAGATTGTTTGGTTTAACAGCTCTATCATCCGGCTAGATAGATCTTAATATCGATTCTAGTTGAGAAAGTGAGAAACCATAGCGAATTATACATCTAAGGAAAGCTATAAGTGGATCCTTGATGCTCTAGTTATCTTTTCATTATCAGATTTTTTATTTTATGTTCAAAACCAATTTCACAAACCTCTTTAGATTCTAGTTATTAGGATAGTTGGAATTGTTTACTTCCTTCCCTGTGGATCGACCTCGGTCTTACCGAGATTATTACTACATCGCAACCCTACACTTGGGGAAGCGAACATAGACTCCGGGCACATTAGATGCTTTGGATTCCCTGCGATCGATAGACGAGATCTTAACGGTTGGATCGGTCAATCAAAGCCTCCTATCTTGTAAGTATGCATTTGATCGTATGAATTGTGATCTTATCGGTTGACTTGTTGGCAAAGTTGTTGATCTGTACAATTGCTTGATCCATTGTCGACTCCGGGCACAGTGGATGCTTGGAATTCCCTGCGATCAACTAACGAGTGCTTCATGGTCAAATCAATCGGTTCAGATCACCATCTTTTATGAAATATGCAGTGGTTTAACTGTTTCATCTTCCGATTGGAATGAATCTTTATTCGATTCCAGTCGAGTTATAGTTGGACCAATGAATCAAATCTTGTGAATAAATCAAAGGTGGATCCCTGATGCCTTAGGCCATTTTCTATTTTATCTTTCACCACACACAACTTGCTCCACTCTCGTGGATAAACCAGATTTCATCTCACTCACCTAAACTAATTCCTCTAAGTGTTCTTAACCCCAATCCCTGTGGATCGACCTTGGTCTTATCGAGTATTTTACTACTTCGCTACCTGCACTTGCGTGTGCAATCTTCGGGTTGTAGCAATCATCAAAAAGGTTTTAGAATGTAGTTTTTCTGTGTCACTTCATCTTGGCGGGGCGCAACCGATGATCAATTGGATGGCTTATATGCAACATGGGTGACCCCACATTCCATCTGGAAATTTCGATGGTGGGTGCCATCCTCCCTGTTGGTCCCTATTGTTCCCTTTGGCATGGCCCACAGCCCACCTGAGTTGGTGATCAGGCTGGATTTTTGTATCTAGGACTAGTATTCAGGGTTGCATCTAATGGATGGGTTGGATGACACTCAAATGTCTCAATGGACCCCACACAACTTGAACATACGGTAATTATCATGAGTTCTAATATATGCGATCATTCCCCTTATTTAGTGTGAATTACAATGTAGAGTGATCATATACACTTTTTCACACTGGCAATGCATGAAATGACATCTGAGCCTGTTGGAAACGTTAGACCTACCTTGAAGATCAGTTCACACAAAAGTCAAGCTGATCCGTACTTCTTTTTTTTGTAGATTTCTTTCTTTCTTTTTTTCTTCTTTTTTTGGCACTTATTTTTCATCTTTGCCAATTCCAAAAGACATAATAAAAAATTAAAATCTTATGAATTCATTGATTTCTTTTAACATGGGTTTTAGTTTTGACTGATTTATGAATGGAACTTAATAATCGATATGAATGCAGTAACTATTTGATAAATTTCATCAGTTCATTTCTCTTTTTGAATGTGCTTATTTCTCATTTGTATTCGGTTCATCACATTTTGTGTCTTCAAAATAATAGATGTCTACTGAGCAACCCGTCGCAACCCCTGCCCTTAATGAGTCAGTCAGCTCTCCCGTTATCCTAGAGAGCAATGAGTAGAATACAAATGAGAATAGTATGACACAATCTTCGGTAAAGGGAAAGAAAAGATCGACAATATGGAATGATTTTGAGGAGGTTGCAATGAAAGATGGTCAGATGAAGTTCAGATGTAAACACTGCAAAGTATTATACGAGAAGAGTACGGGAGGATCAACTACTCTTCTTTGGAGACATATAGAAAGTTGTTATATAAAACCAAAAGGTCCAGGCAAGAGTCAAAAGACGCTTTCATTTACCCCATCGCAAGAAGATGATTCTCAGGGTGTCATTTCTACATACAAGTTTGACAAAGATAAACTAAATGAGTGGTTTACTAGATTAGTTATCGTGGAGGAAAAACCATTTAGAATGATTGAGAGTAAGGTTTCACTGGGTTATGCAAATATTTTAATCCCAGTTGTCAGATAATCTCCCGTGCAACAGTAAAAAGAGAATGCATAAAGATGTATGAAGCTGAAAAAAGAAAATTGAAATCTCTTCTGGAATCGGTCTCACGAATTAATTTGACATCTGATTTGTAGACAACATTAAATCAAAGAAAGGGATATATGTCGTTAATTGCGCACTATGTTGATCCTGAATGGAAGCTTTGCAAATCAATAATAAACTTTCGTCACCTTCCGCCTCCTCATAATGGTGTTGTTATTTCTGATTGCATCTACAATTGTCTTCTTGAGTGGGGCATTGAAAACAAAATTTCGTCGATTAGTTTAGATAATGTCTCTGCCAATGATAGCGTCATTTTGAAACTACAGGACCAATTTCAGACATCGGGAAAGTTATTTTTTGGGGGGAGAATATTTCAAGTAAGGTGTTGTGCACACATACTGAACTTGATTGTACAAGAAGGACTTAAAGTGATTGACCCGACGATTGAGAATATAAGAGAGAGTGTTAAATTCATAAGGGCATCGCCTTCAAGAATAAGTATGTGGAATGAAATAGTCCAGCGCTTGAGTTTAAAATCTTAGAAAACACTTAAATTAGATATATGCACGCGCTGGAATTCAACATATGAGATGTTGGACACAGCTCTGGAGCTAAGACAAGCATTCCCCCATTTTGCGGTACATGAAAGAATTTATCAATGGTTGCCTACAGATGATGATTGGTTAAAGGCGGAAGAGGTACATAAATTCCTTAAAAAAATTTATCAATGTACTAAGATATTTTCTGGGAACAAATATCCTACAGCAAATTTATTTATTCCGAAGGTTTGGAAGATAAAAGAAGCTTTAGAAAAAAGAGTTTATAATAGTTCAGAATATCTTCAACAAATGGCATTACAAATGAGGTTAAAATTTCATAAGTCTTGGTCTGAATGCCATTTATTGATGGTCATTGCAGTTGTCCTTGATCCACGTTACAAGATGACACTGGTTCGATACTATTTTCTTAAGATTTATTCTTCAAAACGGGCAAGACCAGAGATTTTCAATGTTCGTGAGGCAGTTTGTGAGCTGTACAATATTTATGTTGGTATTTTGGATGAAAATAGAAACCAAAATAATGAAGCTGCATCTCAGATTGGTTGGAGTTCTAATTCCAAAGATGAGTATGATGATTTTATGTCCTTCGTAGAACAAGAAGAAACAAATGATCAAACAACGGAATCAAAATTAGAAATTTATCTTAAAGAACGGATTATCAAGTATCCTTCTGCAGATTTTAATGTGTTGAATTGGTGGAAAATGAAACAAATTAAAATAAAATATTCAACATTAGCGATGGTGACACGAGATATCTTGTCAATTCAATTTCGACCGTGGCATCAGAATCTGCCTTTAGCACGAGAAGTAGGGTTGTTAGCAAGCACCGAAGCTCACTTATGCCGAAAACAATTGAAGCCCTGATATGCGTACAAGATTGGTTGCATCCAGTTTAGGGAGGCAGTAGTTTTGATGAGGACGAGGAAGATGATGATTGCGAGACTCAAGGCGAGACTACAATTGCATGAATAGGTGACCTTTTGTTTTAGTACTGTTCTTGAAACTTGACAGTTAAATATTAATTTTGTTATTTTCAATGTAATCTTAAGTGATATTTTGAATTTTGAAGAGTTCCGTGTTTACATTGATTCACCAAATCAGTTGCTATGTTGGTTATATTATATTATTTTATTTTACAATATTGAATTGTTATGTTGTCAATATTGATAGGATGTTTGCTTCCATGGATTGATTGGCTATTTTTTTTTTTTTTTTTGCAGGTAAGGCACTTATCAAGTCATCATACGAAAGATATTAAACAGTCGAGGGTTTGCTTTAGTCTTCACTCTTCCTTCTTCAGGTTAGCAAAAGTATGAACATTAATTATCTATGTTATGGTTTTTTATTAGTTAGTTAAAAACTTTAAACCTTGTGATTTGTCATTTGTGATATGTAATTTTTGAACAAATCGGTATTTACTATTCAGTAGTAGAAAAAATATTTTCAAGCGAAAAAAATGAAATTGTTCGAACTTTTTCGAACTCGTAAAAATTGTTCAAAACTCATATGTTCGAACATGTTTGAAAATGATTGGGCTAGACCAAATTGAGTTCGAACAGAGCCATGCTGTTCGAATGTTTGTTTGAACATTGTTCAAACACACCCACTCAAGCAGCCGAACAATCCGATCTGATCCATGTTCGACTTGGATCGGATCGTTGTCCACCTCTATTTGCAGGCATTCAGGATGGTCCCTGGGCAACCCAATTCTGTAAGTACCTACATGTCTTCTAGAGCGATGCTTCGGAATTAACAATGTATGAATGCACGATGCGTATGACATATTATGTTCCTATAATCATCTCTCCAACTGAAAGGCAACATATAATCCAGTCATCTCTCCTTTTGAGAGACACATACATATTACTAGTCATTCCTTTCATTCAACCTGTATAAGTAATACAATGCATTGGCATACATGTATAGCATTATCATAATCAACGCAATTCACTTCAATCATAGCATCACACCATAATAACATACTTTATTCAAACGATAGGAAACATGTTGGGATTCACTCACTTGTTGTTAGTGACGTGGATTCCACACTCCCAAAGTTCACAACTATGAGCAATATCTTATAGACGCATATCATTCAATCTATTCATTTCTATTTATCATTGTTTATCATCTCTTCCTTTATTAGTCTAGTTCATTCTCTAGTTCATAAAGTTATATATCAACTTTGTTGATCAATGATAAAAATATGTAATTAATTTAATAGAATTCAGGGTTGCTCGGTCGACCCAGTCTTGTGTTCAATCAACCGAAGGATTCTTCGGTCGACTAAAGACTTCCTTGGTCAATATTACAGATTGCTTTCGATTTCAGAATCAAGTGTCTTTCAGTCGACCCAGCCCTTCCTTTGGTCGACCGAAGGCTTCCCTGGTCGACCCAAGCTTTCTTGAGTCACCGTTACATATTGCTATGTTTTTTGAAAAATAGGTCTCTCAGTCAACTGAACCCCGCCTTTGATCAATTGAAGAGCGTACGATTTTTACAAATCGACTGATTAACATCTTTTTATGATTTTTCTTAAATTCCTTCGATGATTTCATGATCATACTAAGTTAGATATGGACCACCCATTCACTAGATTTATTACAATACGAGAGAGGTCCGTGCTCCTATGATTTGAACTATGATGATCATTCATTATTTGAGATATATATATATATATATATATATATATATATATATATATATATATATATATAACCTTTAAGGATCTTTATGGCCCACCGTCATCAAATCCCGAAAAAGCAACCTCCATCATCTAGATTACAATAAATGAATTTGGCATACCGCCAACCTATAGAGAACCAATACTGATCATAGAATTGAATTGGCATGGCCCATATGAGGATCAGATCATCTTGAGATTTTAAATCTTGGCATGGTTTAGCCTTGAATTCTTGTGATTGGTGCTGATTAGATCCAACACCCTTATATGATCCCTACATCGATCCAACCTCTTTGATATATTCTTAATAGCGCTTTAGATCTGTTTAGATTGGCGCTAAAATTTGTTTAGATCCAACCTCTGTGATTGGTGCTGAAATTTGTTTAGATCAATGAATGAATATATAATGAAATTTGATATATTCTTAATTGCTTATAATAAGATTTGATCCCTAGTCTCCCCTCTCAACTAAGAGGACTTTAACCAACCTTTTTAGTAAGCTTGTTCTTATTAATTAATTCAAATTAAATCATTTAACCTTTTTAGTGGCGTAGTTTATATGTTCAAAATTCTGGATCGTTACTTTTAACGTTTAACCTACTTAAGTTTTTTTTTTATGGTTTATTACCTACGGATCATAAACTGAATGTCGTATGAAAGTTTCACCCACATAACAGGGGGTGTTTGGATCATAAGTTACTTAAGATAAGCTACTTATACCTAAGTAGTTTACATTAATTTCTACTTATTTAAGCTGAGGTGATTAAGTAACTTTAAATAAAAAAGTTACTTTTAAGTGATCATAAACTAAACTTACTTATCTCAAATAAGTTACTTATCTACAGCTATAAGTGTTGAAATATTTGGTTTATATATATATATATATATATATATATATATATATATATATATATATATATATATATATATATATATATATATAGTTTGGAAAAGAAAAGAAAAAATATATATATTTTTATCTTGGGAATAGTCCCACATCGGTTAGGAGAAAAGATTTTTTTCACCTTAGTAGTAGAGTGTTGTGTACCTTATTAATTTACGGTGAGAGAGGGGAGTACCGGGGCTTGTGAAGCACTAGACACACACGCGCACGGGCTCGGGCTCGGTCTTGGTCACGAGCTCAGTGCGAGGGTCTGGGCTTGTAAGGCAATGTGGTAGTAGAGGCGCTAGTGACACACTTTGCACTTCGCACTTGCGCATCGTGTTGTACATGGGTCACTCCCTTGTGAACCGAAGCGAGTCACGGTGTGACAAGGGCTGGGAGAGATAGATTAGGTGGCTGGGTTCGGAGCTCAGAAGGCTATGGAAAGAGGTCTGATAGAGAAAGACCTCTCTGCCTTATATAAGGGTTGCAGTGACTGTTTTAAAGGGGTCTGGTGCAAGTGCTTGTGCAGCACAATAGTTAAAAATGGCTAGCCACAGTCTCTAAATGGCTAGCATGCAACAGTTAATTCCCATATGCAAAATGGTAAAAAATGGCCAATAACGGCTAGTTTCTTACCAACAGTGAGAAACGGTCCACAAAATTAATGACTTTGGACTGAAATGTCCAGCCACCCTAGCATATATAAGCAAGGTCTTGCTGGTTCATTCCAACACACCAACACTAGCTGAATTATCTTTGACACCTGAACCAGCATACCTACATTGTCTTAGCAAGCCAATTGGTTCAATCTGAACCAGAGATTGTCAGGACAAAAAAAAAGTCCATAACAAATTAGACCGGAGCAGTGGTCTAACCCAAAAGGCTCAGATTAGATCTTCATTCTCCCTTCAATTTCTTAGAATTTTTCTTACTGTTTCTGCTCTTACAAGTGTTAACAGAGTTTCACTAGTGGTTTCTTCATTTTGTGGACGCACACAGGCGCATCGTATCCCAGAAGCTATTTGCCTGTAACCTGTAAGCAATCTAAAAACTAGAGAAGGGGCAAATAATACTTTAAGGGTAGCATGTTTCACATGCTTCAGCCTGTCCTTATTTTAGCCTTATTTTCAGTTTCCAATTTTTCTTTTTTCTCATTTTTCTATAATTGAGAATTATAGATTTTCAACAGTACGTAGAAAAGTAACTTATTTGGTGGTATCCAAATGGATCCTTAGTGTGTGAGGTATGCTAACTCCACTTGTTTTGAAATTAGTAGAGGTGCCAAGGGATAAAGTGCACCCAATGGGTATCCAAACCTAGCCTGACATAGATCGGGTATGACTTGAAGCGAATACCTGAACCCATTGGAGCTGGATTATATATAACTAAATAAATAATAAAATCATATATATATATATATATATATATATATATATATATATATATATATGCACATTTCATGTATTAAAATTGTGGACCATGTGATCAACCTATTAACTATCTATTTTGACATAGGCATGTAGCTCATTGGATGTGTAAAATGGTATGTGGTATAAGTACAACATATAGGACTCGTATAGAATTTATATGCCAAATGAAAAGTCTCGGTGATGAATTAAAATACCAAATCAAGAATCATGAATCGTGATAGAATGCATGGGGAGTTATTTTATATCTAAGCTATCCACGCCATTTGATATGCATGCACTCATAAAGTTGTACACGTGGTAAACAATATTTCAAATTAAACTAAGTAAATTGTGGAATCATTATCCCTAAATAACAATCCTAGAAGATTTGTTAAATAAACTTAACCTTTGATTCTTAGGCACTTGTTTATTGCTGAAATAAAATCATTAGATGTTTTTTACTCTCAACAGTCCAAAAGACTTTCATCGACCAATAAACAAATAATCAAACAAGCATAACTTTTGGTTCATTCTACACTTAATTTGGAGCCCACAATTTGGACGGGTTATATTTTAATTACTTGTACTCTAAGTATTCAATTCCACTATGGTAGTTTTAACTTATAATTATATGACTGATTAAAAACAATAGGAAGAAGGGTTATCTTTATTTTTTTAACCTAAAAATGCATGCTATCATGCTATATGTTATGTTAAGAAGAATTCATCATTTTTTATTTCTAACATAAAATTGAATTTTTTAAGTTAATGGTGTGTTTATGTGTATGCTTTTTTTCTCAATTTCAACTCATGAGTACCTAAATCCATAATTAGCATACTAAAACCCTGGAGGGTATGGGTATTAATGCCCATTTTAAGCCTACCATAAGTATGGTTACGGAAACCTTTGGTAGGTACAAGTAAGAGTACCCTTATACCCAACCCATTGACAACCCTAGAAACAAGAAGAGAGAGAGAGAGAGAGAGAGAGAGAGAGAGAGAGAGCGTGTGTCACAGTAATGGTCGACTCCTCTATGGAGGCCATCGTTGTGTGTGTATGAGTCCAACCCTGTCCATCAATTCAGCACTTTCATGTTATTCCCCAGGGCTAAAAATCATCTGAATCAAAACTTGGGTGGGAACGTCTCACAAAAATTCAGCCAAAGGTGATCAATGCATTGCTAAATTCTTCAAACCAAGCCCTTAGACTTTGTTCGAGTCCATAACTTACTTTCCGTAGCTTGCACTCTTCCCCTCACGCCCCGAGCAACAAACTTAGAAGGTTGCTTCATGTAGACTTTCTTAGATAGATCATTGCGTAGAAAAAAACATTCTTGATATTGAACTAGTATAAAGGTTAGGACTTATTTGTTCCAATGGAGATCAAAACTCGAATGGAGTTAAGTTTAGCAAATGGAAAAAAAAGGTCTCTTTATAATTAAGACTGCAGGTTGTATTTCATGGTAAAGTCCCATTGACAACCATTTGGGTGTTTTGGTTCAAAGGGTTAGGGTCACTAAGGCATCTCATTTACCTGTTCTTCTTTCTTGATGCTTCTGGTCCACTTGAATCTTCGGTCTTCAGCTTGCCAAGGTTCAACCGACATTACAACACATGGACATACGTGATTGACAAATAAGGTGTACTAGTATGCCACAGAAAAGTGCACTAACAGTTTTCTCCCATAAGGGTTTTCTCGTTAAATCTTTGTGTTCTTCATGGGGTGTTTTATTTGTGTTTATGCTCCCTTATTTACTTTGCTTGATTTATCTTCGATCATGTATATGTATATATTGCTTTTGCCTTTTAACCCTTGGGCTTATGCCTGATCACGACATGAAATGTATAGAACTTAGAATCTCTGGAATAAAATGTTCTCTTTGCGCCTTGTCTATTTTATATTTGTGTATGTTATTTGTGAACGCTTACGAATTCCTTGATTCCCCATACCGAATAAACAATAATGAATTTTGAGGATTGAACTTACCGAAATCTCTGGTTTTGATAATAAAATTGAAGAATTTTTAAAGCATACACGAATGATATAGACTTGTGCAAATAAACATAGCACAAAGAGGATTTGTTTAGCGCCAAACTGACGACTCTTAACGGGAATATTCCTCCCTTCATCTTTAAGGCAAAAAATTCAAAATTGACATTTAATTTCTGTGCATTTATGTTGCGATTAGTAAGGTCACATTTCTTTTAAAACTGTTTGTTGATCTAATGGTTTGATGATTACACCATAGTAACAAAGTGCTCATATAATCTAACAGGAGCAAGTAGTTGGAGAGACCCACAAGGGAAGGCTCATCAAGTAAGATCAATCCTACCTCTCAGAAGCTTACAGGGGGCAAGTAACAGATTTTCCTCGTGAAGCAAATTTGGGGTCGAATAAACCACTGGGGGCAAGCACGGATGAGACTGATGAGCAAGCTCGGATGTACGACAAGTAATAATGAATTGTGAAGATAAGACTAATCCAGAAGAATTAGTCGAAGTGTCGCAACTAGGTGTTGTGTTAACCCAAATTGAAGACGACAGACAACCCATCGTTGATGAGCTACGGATATTCGACCTGGGGATGCCTGAGAAACCGTGAGGTCTAAAGTAACCAAAGTAGCAGCCAGAACAATTGTCAACCTGACATCCAAAGTAACGGTCAAAGTAACTATCTATCCGACAACTAAAAAAGAAGAGGAGAAAGATGGACCGATTAGGTCCTGTAAGTGTCGTAGTGCCATGGGTAATCCCTATCGACCCTACCAATTCTGTGAATTACTGGCAAACTCATTAGGTTCCTATAAGTGCCACAATGCCTGGGGTAATTCCTACTGAGTCTGCAAAATCATTGAACTCTGCATAGGCGTACCCCAGGTCATGAGTCAAAACTGAACTACGTCGAACTCTGTATAGGCACAAAGTCACTGAACTCTATATAAGTGCAATCTCGTTGAACTCTGTACATGCCCAAAGTCGATGAATTTTGCATAAGCGCACTCTCACCGAACTTTAGCCGATTTGGCGAGGTGTCAGTTTACGGTCGGCCAGAGACGTAAACTCGCCTGGTAAGGCTAAAGAATCGAAAGAATCCTTCCGCCTGAATGACTATCGTGGTTGGCCTGTAATCTTGGAGATTAGGGTAAGGGTCTCTGTTACAAGAGAAGAAGGGGTTAGGCAACTTCTCTCGCTTGTACTTGCATACAGTCTCTAATTTAAGTGGCATATGATTTTTAGGGGAATCATATATCTGCAAAAGGGTTAGTCATATAGAAATACTGCACATAACCTCATGAGGGGGCCAAGTAGGCAAAAAATGAAAGAGAATGAAATAATCCTAGCCTTGCAAAAAAGGCAGGCAAACAAAATAAAGTAACAAAATGCAGAAAATATAAAGTCCTAGCCTTGCTTTGCTTGGACGATACCCCGAGCAGGTAAACAAAATAAATGTAAATAACAATGAATGTAAATAAGAGATAAAAAGAGGTTAATATTTTGCCAAGGAAGGAATGTGCAGAATGAACCACGTTCTGAGCTTTGATTGAGATGTGAGAGAGAGAAAAGGGAAGTCAAACACCCTTTTTTGAGTAAAAAAAAGGATAGTCGGACGTCCCTAATTCTGACCCTACCCGTGAGTTAACTTGACTGACTTTTGTGGGTTAACTTTTTAGATTTGGTCGAGGCAGAACCTTGGAGAGAGGATGTGATTGCTGCAGGGGTATACCAGGGGGCAAAATCTCCTCGTAGTTAGGGAGTGAAAACTTTGAAAAGAATTAGGAATTTTATAAACTATTTTTTTTGTTGTCTCCGCCTTTGTCCGAACAGGGGAAGAATGTTGTCTATATAGGCATTTCGGACTGTTGGTTGACCGTCAACCGACGAACACGTGTCAACAATTTCACATGTAGGATATGTCAGAAATCCTGAGAGAATTTTGATGGATATTTGCGACACCAGGTGTTCGTCAGCTGACCATCAGCTAATGGTCTGTTAATCCCCAGGGTGGCGTGTCTACAGTTATAAAGGCTCTAGATATTATGCTCATTCAAATAGAGCTGTTGGAGGGTACTTCAGATCTCTTTAGCAATATCTCCATACATAACATTGTGGTAAACTCGATCTTCCATGCTATGAAAAAGCTAAGTCCTTACGAGGTTGTTATCTTTCTTCAATTGAGAGGTGTCAAATCTTCCATAGTTAAATGTTTTAATTTTTATTTGGATGTGAGACATACTATGATGGAGCGAACTCAAGGTAAGTAATTTTTTATGCCACAAAGTTTAACAAAGGATATCTATTGCGTATTGGGATGATTGTCCAACTTGGTGTCTATTATGGGTGTGAGCACAAAAAAAGTGTTCTTGGTGATGATGAATGAGTTACAATAAAAAGTAATTATTTATGTAGATAAGTAATAAGTTTGCCTTCCAATAAGGTAGACATGGTGAGCCAAAGAGGAAAAAAATGCAACAATGGAATTTACAGAGCAAAACATCGAGATGATGAGCATGATCATGTGCGAGCCAAAGGAATAGTATTGAAAACAAGGTGGGTCATAAAAAACACATGCAACATGTACAAGGTGGGGCACAACAACGTGTAAAACACTTTTTTCCTTTTTCTTTTCCTATTCACCCACCCATCCCAAAATGGGTACTCGAACCCATGATCTCAATGTTGAAATGCAGTGCATTTACTACTGAGCCATGCATTGAGGCTCAACAATGTGTAAACGTGTGGTAGGCTACAATGTTGAAACTAGCATTGAAACCAAGGTGGGCCATAGTTGCAGTGCATGATGTTTACAACATACATCGTGTATAGTGTTGTAATATACCATGCCCTAGAGCTTGAGGCCAGCTTCAAAGCCAGCAAGCAAAGGATTGATGGGGGGCCTTTGATAGTCATAAGCGTTTAAAGGAAGCTAAAAAATGTATAAGCGCCAATGTGCACAACGAGTTTGAAGTAGCCAACAAGCAACGACTGAAAAGCTGTTGTACGTGATGCTGCAATTCCTTCTATTCATTTGGGGTGGGGCTTGGAGTTGGGAACGTAACAACTTTCATTGGACCAGAATGGAACAGATCAGTAATAGGTCAACCATTGTTACTAGCTTTTTGAGGAGTGATTGTTCCCTGCTGAAGATCCATGACAAAGGGGCGAGGAGGCGACTTTGAACTTTCCGACGGGCATTGGAGTTACAAAAGTGGTGACTTAACGGTTCTAAGATTGTCAGGTCTTAAGTGACAAATATCGGGCTTGCTTGAGCTGCTGCAATACCTCGACGTGACATGAGCGTGAAAGAGGTTCAAGAATCAATTTTCTTTTTATAATGGATAAAAATGAATCACATATTTTAGCTTTTTTACCCAAATAAGTCGATGGCGTTACACCATTGGGATACTTCGAATAAACTTAAATACATATAGGATACACCGGTGCTAAAACCTTTTCTTGAGATATCTTTTAAACTATTCATTGTTCCCGATGTTGTTCCCCTGGTGTGAGTGAGGGCAGTGATGCGTAGCTTTCCCACCCCCCTTGCGGGCGTTACGATTTTTTGACGCTGCTTTCTCCTTTCAGGAATGGAATTAATAGGGCTGACTAACTATGTTGTATGTCTTCTTTTGTTATTCAGCAACAATTTATAGCGTTGAAACCAGGGTGATCCATAGAAAACATGTGCAGTGGATGGAGGGTCTTATAATAGGAGTATACCTTATTAGGTCGTAGCATGTACAACGTACAGAACTACTATGCAACCAAGGTGGGCCACAATAGTCCATAATGCAATGTAATCCATTATCAGCCAAAGATCTACTGCAGATCTCTAGGCCTTTCCTAATTATAAAGGTGGGTGGGCCATAAAGTAAAAGATCACCGTTATTGGATTGTAAGATAGATGATGTCCACGACAAATAATGCTAGATCACTGGATGAAACAAATTTCTCATGGTATCTAATGTGTCACATCCCAAATTTAGGAATGGGCAACTTCCATAGTGCACCGAATCAGGCACCCGACTCTAATACACCGAGTCTCGAGTGTGGTGCACCATAAGAAATATTTTTTTAGTGATTTTTTTTAATAATGCCTGAGCATAAGGATCCATGATCATCATGCCAAACAAACAATCTTTACTATGATTCAGTCAATTACAAGTACAAGGCTTTTAAAAAGGTACAAAACGTAGATATCGCCAATGATACAAGTAGATTGTATGTATTAAAAAAGATTTAAGTTCTCTAAGCTACTTTCGCGTGCTAAAAGCCTATCGAGTACACTCGTGTGTGCATAGTGTACAAGCATGCAACAACAATCAGAATATCAGAGTGCGCAAGTAAAACATGATGAACATGCTATGCTATGTAATTCAAGAGATGCAATGCAGAAGGATGTTAGGTGTATGCACACATGCAAGTCCTCCTCTAAAAGTCTACATTTCTGCATAGTTGCCATCACTGGAAATCACTTGGGCTTGATATCCAAAGCAAGTTCAAAACTTGTTGGATAGAGGCCTCGCATACCCGCCTCGTCGGTGGGGGGCTATAGCCATGCCAATAACCACCCGGCACGCCAGTAGCGAACCCATTTCATGGGCTAGTCAAACCCAACCACATTCACTCCACATCTTCAGCTAGGCGTGGCCGAGCCTCTTCTCACCTGATCATGCCAACGGGGATCAGGCCTATAATGGTCTTCGGCACCAGCTGACCCATGGTATCCACCTGATCTTGATGATAAGGCTTGATAGTACCACTCGAGGTTTATGGAATTTCTCTAGGACCCAGTATAAGAAACTCAAAATTTCGGTGTCCATAAATACCAACCACGATGTTGTCGTGGTGGTATTACCATTAAAACTACGGTGTTGCTGTGGTGTTCAATCCATCATACAAGAATGCTATGCTATGACATCCATAAGTGCATCATGCAGCATAGTTGCACACAAACAATGCCATACACATAAACCAAGTATGCATTTGAGGTAGCCCTAATAGCAACCGGGCTCCTCTCTCATCCACATTCAACCTCGATCCACGGTCACTGTGGACCAAATATACGTGCCACATTCACACAACATACATCGAGCTCCAATACTAACAATCCCTCGGACCATATTCCATCCGTACAAGCATATCATGTGCACAAGCACCAACATACTTCATCACATGCATATGATGTCCACATGATCACACTATGCACACAATGCATCTCACATTCATGATGCATGTATATGAATGCTACGTGCAAAATACGGTGTGCTCACCCCTCAAGGTTAGTCGAAAAATAACTATGTCTCATTATGTGCAAATACAGTATGTGCACCCCTTAAGGTCAGGACTTCAACTAAACAAGACAATGGTTTGATAAAGGGATATCCAAAACAAGACAGTGCCAAGAAATGTCGTATATTAACCTCATGCAAAGAGTATCAATGCATCCATAATGTATATCCAATCAGCATATAAAGGGGCCATGACCTTCCTGGAGTTAGGATATAACATCAACATGTCTCGTGGTTAACAAGGATTAAGTGGCCCACCCTATCGATTCCATATTTGTTTGTGCATAAGTGTCGTGCCAACACTAGATACACATTCTACAAGTCAATGAGGCACATATGGTGGTCCTATTTAGTACTTTAGTCCACATAAACAAGTACATGAGTTAGCATTTCTACCAATACGTTAACAATTAACTAAGCATTCACCTGCATTCATACATCATCACATACGTTCTCATCATACTTGTTACACAGTTACGAGCATAATTGATTATGACCAACACATAAACATGATCCATTTGTTGTTACAGGAAGCTAAAGCCCAGTCCAATACCGCAATTGAATGGGCTGATAAGCAGGTCACTATAACCCATACTTTCAGTTTATTGGGTAGCCCATTTGACCGCCACAATCAGTCCATTCAAGGGCCCATTACCATCATTTCATAAGGCCCAAAATTGGTTCGACATGCATACATCACAGGGAGTCTGAACACTGGTCACTAAGGCCCAATCATAGACCCAAATAGAACTACCACTAATTGGCTCACATGGTATTCATGTAAGGCTGGCCTTAAAGTGAGCCCACCACTCTAAGGCCGTTGTGAACACATCAATGGGTCCACACATCAGCCCCAATACGAACAATGAGGCGTCCTAACAATCAGCCCCTCACTTGTCTTAAGTTGGGCTTAAGTGGTAAGCATAGAACACATACATCGAGGCAAGTCTGTGGCCCAACCCAATACACATAACATGGTGGGCCCACAGATAGAAGGCGTGAACATACAGCATATATATCAAGATGGGGCCCACATGCACCCAAAATAGGGCCCACTATCAGATTGGATGTCAAATAAACATTACGGAAACATCTTAGCGGGCCCTGTAAAGTTTAACTGATGGATGCTCAATTGATACCATTTCCTAAGTTGCTGCCCACTTCAAATCCCCATGGTGGACATTTTTGTCCACTGATTTCGGTGGTATGACCCATCCAAAACTCGGATCAACTTAGTTTTTTAGGGTGGCCCACCTAAATTGATCTGGTACAGTGGAGTGGACGGTGTGGATTTAGCATAAACATCACGGTGGCGTCAAGGTAAGCCACATGAAGGTTTCAGCAGCACAAGCTTAATCCACTCTCTTTCAGGTGATATGGCCCACTTGATCATTGGATCGGGTTGATCTTTGGTACCATGGTGTAATATGGGCTGGAAAAATGGATGAATGGTGTGGATCATACATATACGACGTGCAACGTCCAAATAGGACATCCGTGTGTGTCTATGTAGAATGCTACCAATGAATTTGAACCGTCCACGTGATGCAACACCCCAAAAACCCTAGGCTCTAACTTTCAACCTGATCTGATCCAAAGCTTTGGTGGGTTGTGGCAAAAAAAGAGAGGCAAATTAAGAGAGGGAACTGTTTCCTTTTGCCATGGCCCACCAAAGTTCTAGATCAAAGTAAAAGTTGACCCCTGGAGTTTTTTTTGGAGTGCGGCATCACGTGGATTGTTCATATTCAAAGCTCACATCACGTGTGATGAATTGTCAAAAAGTGCTCATGAGTACGGGTGCATAGGTGAGCATTCCTATAGATTTATTATTTTTTTTCTAAGTGTACACGTGGGGTTGTGGAGTGTGTGTGGCTAGTGGAGGGGGAGTCCCATCTACTGGACTGTGCCCAGCAGCTGGACAACGTCCAGCAGGTGGGCCATCCGAGCCGGGATATGCCCCAATTTTAGGTTCATGCCTTGAAATGATCTGGAAACGGATGGACGGCTTGCACACCCGCATCCAGGTGGGCCCACAAAAGGGAGGGTCAACATAGATAGAACATATACATCACAGCGGAGTCGGCCGCCTCCACGATTTGATAGTATGGGCCACCCAAGTTTCTGATCAAGCTTATAGTTGTGTGATCTCTCCATCTAGTTCCCTGTGACCGTATGAACAGGTTGGATGATTGATAAACATCATGGTGGGGTCCACGGACAGTGGGTCCACAGATGGCATGGATAAAGCCAATCTTAGTATTTTACCTTCATCCAAATCGTTAGATCTGGCGAACGGTCTAGATTGCGCACAATCCTCAAAGTGGGGCCCACACCTACAATACTAGGAAAGAAGGCAAGGAAATAAATGAAAGGAAGGTGACGGGGTGTACTCACATTGATTGCCTTGACCAATGGTTGACATGGAAGGATGGATTTGATGGCCCACCTAGATCACTCCATTCTCTCTCTCTCTCTCTCTCTCTCTCTCTCACACACACACACACACACACACACACACACAGAGTGTAGAAAATGGTGAAAATGCTAAGGAATGTGGGATATTTGTAGGGAATTAACTAGGGTAAAGGGTTAGATTGGGTTAAAGTTAGAACTTTAACTATGGTTAAGAATTAAGATATGATTAAGGGGCTTAATTCATAATTAAGACTTAATGGTGATTAAGGAAAATCATAGGAGGTATGGCTTGCTTATGTCATGTGTAGGGTGTGGTATGGAGAGATAATGAGATGTAAAGAAAGAGTTGATTTCTCTCTCACATGTGATGATGAGAGGTTTGGAAGGGTGACATCATGCACTCTACCCATGTGAGGTATGGTACATGTGTGAAAAGCATGTGTGGTCCATATATGTGGAATGAAAAGTACAACAACATGAAATATGAAGGATTCTTTGCGATGTATCTGTTGAGGCCTAAATATTGCAAATTTATCCTCTACTTAGTTTTGATTTTATCATATATATTAAGTTGATTAGTTCTAATTATGTGTGTTTTATAGGCAATGAAAGATTTGAAAATCAAGACCAAATTTATGCTAAAAAGAAAAAATTAAAGACTAAATGAAATTATGAAGACAAAACATGAGAAATCAAGTCACAAGAACTGAATTGGTTAGGAAAATCAAAGTAAAGAATTGCAAGGCCAGAAAATAGAGATCCAGAGAATTAAAAAAATGACCTTGTTGTACTGTTTTTATCCATTTTGACTGGTCGAAGTTTAACTTCAACAAGTCGAAATCACAGGTCAACTGGTCGAAAATTGACAGTTTTTTTTTTGTGAATCTGGGCGGAAACTTTCTGAACCAAAAAGAGTCATTTCGACCGGTTGAATGCTATAGTCGATTGATCGAAGGTTATAGTCAATCAGTCTACTTGATGTATGAAAATTCAAAAGTTTGGTGCTGTTCGTTATCCAAAACTTCGACAGGTCCATAGGCAATGTTAGTGTGAATTTTTTAAGCAAAGTCAAGAGGCGGTGCTCAATTTTTCTATATAAGGAAGTGTTTTCTAGGGTTCTAGAGACATTTAAGATGTGGGGGAATGGAGGAATTCGTTGGTAGATGAGTTCTACTTCGGATTTTCTCCTTTCTTCTAGTTCTTAGTTTGTTTTCATGTTTTTTTTATTGAGTTTTGGTTAATCATGTCTATGATAAACTGATCCTCTTAGCTAGGGCTAAGAGGTGAAGGTCGTATTTCGTTTTTAGTGTTCCATTTTACTTAGATTCGAGATCAATGGTTTTAATGTTGAATAATTTATTGATTATGGTTTGAATAAAGTTTTAGTTTTGGTTTATTTTGATCTAGTGATGACTCTGAGCTCATTTTAAGAAGATTAAGATTATGATTTTATCTATTTTACAAGGGATTGATCTGTAAAATTCATTGATCTATTGTAAACTATGGGCTCGATAGATGCTTAGGATTCCATGCGATCAGTAACTTAGTTCTTAATGAGGGATCAATGAATGTTCTAATCTATTTTGCGATTGTTAACTTATGATTTAACCACTCTATCATCCAGCTAGATAGAGTAGGACTTCGATTTCAGTTGTGTTATCGATTAAATCAAGTAAATTGGGCATTGAAAATGGCTATAAGTGAATCCTTGATGCTCTAGTGTTTCTATTTATTTGAATTTCTTATTATTACTTCATTATAATCCAAAATTTCTACTTAGTTTTAGATAGTTCTTAATTCAAGTTGTAGTTTTGAATTATTTTTGAAAATGTGCCACATAAGTCCTTGTGAGTTCAACCTCGGTCTCACGGAGTATATACTATTATGCAGCCCTGCACCTGGGGTCTCGCTAACATAGCGTGGAATGGACGCACAAGTGATACCTCCGTGACCGTAGCGATGGGGCGGTTGATATGACTGGGGTCTCGGGATCTCAGGGTTCCAGTCATTTGGGTGCGTACTATACACGACTATTTTAGGGCCTGTCAAGGGCATCATACATCGTGCACACACGTGAAAAAATGGTACAGAAGGGATGGGGTCTTACATAATTTGATAAGGCTTATTGCTGATTAGATACTGATCATGCAGCTTACAATCACCTTCCAGATCTAAGGAGATGAATCATCCATCCTTCTTTTGTGGTATACTATAAATCTAATAGACAAAAGAAAAACTTTAAAAGAAATTTTACATACAATAGGTAATGGCAAATAACGATTTATTAATTCAATAAGCAACCGTTGCAACAATAACAACAACTTGAAAAAGCAAGGAAGATCTCCTCAACAATGGAGATCAAAACACCCAAAAGATCGTATTTAATTAATAACAAATTAGATAACCACATAGAAGCATATATGAAATCTTGGAAGATGATGAACAATAGTAGCAAAAAGCCTAGCCACAACACTTAAACGTGTTTAATAAACCTACTATTGATCTTCAATATGATTGTAAATCTAAACAAATAATGATAAAGCTTGCCCAATCGGCCTTCCTAGATCCAAGTGATCTAGTTTCTTAAAGATGTCTTAATGTCTTTAGGATATTAATCAACTACCGAACCCAACAGATTTAACAAGTAGGAAGGCGGTGTTTACACATTCAAAAAGGTAGAGAAAGAAGTAACATAGAAGATTAGTTTGCTCGTTCACAACAGCGACAATGGAGGATGAAGAAGACAATCAACAACAATAACACTATGATATCATGTAAGAGTGGCAAATAAAGAAGAGAAGCAAGAGAGGAGAGGATGAAAGAGAGAATGAGAGAGAAACATATTGGAGAGAGAGGGAGTTTGTATGTTACAAAACCCAAGACCCACATTTCTTAAAGTATTATTCTAAAGTGTTTGAATACCATGTATAGCCCTAATACATGGGCTGGGTCCAATGTACCTTAAATTATAACTTGTACCCTTTATTCAACTATATGTATAAAGGTATTCAACTTTGGCCAATCACCTATTCAACTTACATATTTCTTTCAACAATTCTATTTGGGAACTCTTCAATTCCCAATCAGTAGTGATTTCACAGTATTTAGCTGACCATATATATTAAGCCTTACTAGCTAGTGGCAACTCTAAGTCAATCGTACCATTTCATGAGTCAATACCACACTTTATTGCCAACCAAAACTAGCCTCTGGGTCTGTGATATTTCCCACTGGGAGTGTTCATAGATTTGACAACTCCACTGAGGAAGGTTGCTAGCCATGAGCTAGGTCCAACTTAAAACATAGAATTGTTGAGTTTCTTTAGGGGATTTTTAATACTAGTCCATTTACATTTTCAGTACATTTACATCAAACACTTTTACATTATAGGGTGACACTTGGGTTTTCACTACAAGAGAATGGTACTTGAGTGGCGAAAATTCAAGGCGTTACAAATTTTCTATAAGAATAAGGTCTAACCTCTAAAAAATGTAAGAGAACATGTACATCTTCAATTGAAGATTGAAATGTTTATATAGAGTAATGAATCACAAGGAAGATGACATGAACTCAATGGATTTGAGCCTAGGTGAGGAAATTAAAAACCTATCTTGTTTGAAAAGGTCTAAATGCTCAATTTATAGAAAAAGAGCTCCAACAGATAGAAAATGGCTACCCATCAATCGGACCAACAAGTCTATATATTCAATCGACATGTTTGTAAATTCAATTAACTCGAATTAACGTGAATTGATGGAACTGTTGATTTGATCGATAGATATCTGATTTAACTATTTTGGTTGCTGGACGGTTTTGGGCACTTTGATCGAATCGATATGATCTATCGACCGGATCGACTCAAATCGATAAAACTGTCGATTCAATCGATAGACCTATGATTTTTGCTAATTTTGATTTCTAACCATCAACAGCTTTGAACCTCTATAAGCATAGCTAAACTTGTTCATATTTAAGTCTTAGGCTTAGAATGATGAATCAAGTGTTTTCCTATTAAAGTGAATCATTTAAAGGCATGTTGTTTTTGTAACTAAAGGAGGGACTATGTCTGGGGACATTGATGACACTTCAATTTACCCGTGTGTTCATGCCTTAATATTACAAGTCTTCGGTTGTCTACGTCTTCTAATGGTGCTCAACCAACTCAAATCCACACTAACTCATGTTATTGACAAACTAAGGCACTTACAATCTCCCTCTTTGACAATTACATAAAAAAAACCTAAATTAGACCTTGTCATGGTGAACACCAATGACAAACTAAAACAACTAAAAAATTACATGTCGATGACACAAAGACTTACCACATACACACTCGTCGGTAGCCTACACAAGGACTTAATCGAGTGTGGGTCTCAAACTCTTAAATGGTTCTACATAGGAATCAAACACGTACACACCCGTTGGTGGCCTATATAAGGATTTTGACTTCAAATGAATGGACTCTAAACAAAAATTCTTACAAGTTTAGGGGAGCCACTTAATAGCATAAGTCTTGAGTTTGTTCTTCAATCTTGAATTAACTTCTCTTTAGCTTCCTCGATCTTTGAAGTGGACCTTCTTCAGCTCCCTAATCAGCAACCTTGTAATGGATCTGCCTATTGAGAATGTCAACATAATGGGAGAGTGGGATATGTGGTTGATCTCTTATGATTAATAGAAAAGTTGGTTCCAAATGGAGATTACCTAGATGGGCATTCTAGAGGGTATTAGACAAAGGGTTTTCTTATAAGAACAAGGTCTAACCTCGAGAGAATGCAAGAGAACATGTCAATCTTCAATTGGAGCTTGGAATACTCATATAGTGTGCATGATAAATCACAAGGAAGATGACATGAACTCAATGGATTTGAGCCTAGGTTAGGAAATCAGGAGTTGCATTCATAGAGGTTTTAAAACCATCAAAATCACATTTTGTTTGTAAAGGTTCGAATGCCTGATTTATAAAAAAAAAGAGCTATTTTGATCGACAGGTCTATAAAATGGCTGCTTATCGATCGGACTGATAGATCTATAAATTCGATCGACAGGTCTGTAAATTCGATAGACTCAAATAAACATGAATCAATGTAATTGTCGATTTGATCGGCATATATCTAATTTGGTTGCTGGACAGTTTTGGGCACTTTCAATCGAATCGACATGATCTGTCGATCGGATAAACTTGAATTGATAAAGTTGTCAATTCAATTCAATTTTGGTTTTTAACCATCAACAACTCTGAACCTCTATAAGCCTAGTTGAACTTGTTCATATTTAAGTCTTAGACTTAGAATGATGAATAAAGTGTTTTCCTATTAAAGTGAATCATCTAGAGGTAGGATCGATGTTTTGGAACTAAAGGAGGGTTTAGGTTTAGGGATACCAATGGCACTTCAATTTACCTATGTTTTCATGCCTTGATGTTGAACTCTGAATTGTGCATATTCTAACCCCAATTCATCACACATTATGCATGGTTTATAATGTTAAATTACTCATCTTATACGTATATTTGTGTTTATAGGAATGAAAGAGAGATCTCATGAATTTTATTACAAAAGTCTCACTTTAGACACATTGAAGATCAAAGGAGAAAGAGCCAAGAGGTAGAGGGAAGAAGCAAGAAAGAAAGAAGAAGAGAAAATAAGAAACTGTGAAGAAACAACTTCTTAGACCGGTCACTACAATGCTTCGACTGGTCACCAGACTGGTTTGAACAGTGCTTCGACCAGTAGAAAATTCAAGACTTGGGAGCTGCGTACGCTGGATAGATTCTGACTATTGTAGACCGGTTGAAAATTCAGTGTTGAAGTGCAAACTTTGTTGGACTGTTTTTAGTCTTTTTAGACCGGTCGACTGATCGGTCGCTACAGTGCTTCGATCGGTCACCAGACTGGTTTGAACAGTGCTTCGACCAGTCGAAAATTCAAGACTTGGGAGCTGCGTACGCTAGACAGATTCTGACTATTGTAGACCGATCGAAAATTCAGTGTTGAAGTGCAAACCTTGTTGGACCGTTTTTAGTCTTTTTAGACCGGTCGCTACAGTGCTTTGATCGGTCTACAGACTGGTCACTATAGTAAAATTCAGAAGAAATTTCTGTTATGTTTGTTGTCCATTGAGCTCCAACCGATCGACCACCAACTCAACTGCATAAAAACTTACACAATTCTCGAATATTCCAAGCCAGTGGGCGATTTTTACTATAAAAGGACACCTCTACTCTCGTCTAAACTTATCATAGGAGGGCTTTGAAGTTGCTGGAGGTGGAGAAGATCATCGTGGAGCGTCTACAACTCCTCCAACTAGGGATTTTTTAGTTTTTCTTATACTTTTAGTAGTTTTTCTTTTGTTTTCTAGTTCAAACATGACAATGCTTAGCTAGAACCTTTTAGTTAGGGCTAAAAGGGGAAACTTGTGGTTAGTTTTAGTGCTTAATTTGTTTATGCAAGTACTTTAAGTTTGATTTTGAATTTTAAAGTTCTAATTTGAATAAAGTTGAGATTTTTAGACAATTTTGAGAGTATGTGTACTCCGGACATGTGTTACTTATAAGTTTTTGAGAATTGTTATCATGGTTTGATAAGAGTTGAATTGTATTAACCCTGGAGCATGCCATGATCTCTTAATATGGCTGTTACTTTGAAGGCTACAAGTTCATCTTCTCCATGCTTCATTAGAACTAGAAGTGTAATTTTCAGATTGAGTTTGGACTATTTATGTTTGAATGCAATATCTTCAATTGTATGAGAAATAGGACTTCAATTGCAATTGTGTTTGTGTTTGTTTTTGTGTTTGGATGAATGGATTGGCATTAATCTATTACAAGTGGATCATTGGCGCTCTAGTTAGATTTTAATTCTTTGATTTTTTCAATTTAATTTACTGTTTTCATCCTAGTTCTAAATCCTGAATTTCTTAAACTTCTTAATTTAAGTTATTAGAGTAGTTTGAATTGGTTTTATCCTAATCCCTGTGGATCGATCTCGGTCTCACGATCGAGTTATTACTACATCGCAGCCTTGCACTTGAGGCGAGCGAACAAGTTTTTGGCGCCGTTGCCGGGGATTAACTGGCTAAAATGGTTCTAATTGTTCTAATAGCTATAGAGTAGTCTTAGTTAGTTAAAATTTCCAGCTTTTCTAGAATTAAGTTTTCTGATTTTTTAGAACTAAAATTGTTTATTTTGTTTTGTAGGAATTTCTTCTAGTTCAAGCGTTTTCGGTAACATTCTTCTAACTTAGAACTCTTTCTAGTTCAAATTTTCAGATTTTATAGTTTATAGATTTTTGTCTCAGGATTTAGTTTTAAGTTTTAATTTGAGAGTTGTGTGGTTTATGTCCCGTTGGGAACGTGACCACACAAATCGTCTCTAAACCGAAGGTGGTATAGTTGAGTCACTTTTTGTTGGAAAATAAGGGAGAAAATACTTAAAAACTTGTGAAAGTTCGGGAGGCATGATTGAGAATCAAACACCATTAATGAATCCCCCCCTCCTACTCCAACCACAAACACAAATCAAGAGGAGGTAGTAGAGAATGAGGTAAACAATGCTCCTTCAATGAGAGCGTTACGTGATTATTTACAACCAGCTCGAGCAACTACACCCTCATGCGTTGTTTTTCCAACCAATGGGAGAACTTTTGATATTAAGTCAGGAGTTATTCAACTTTTACCTAAGTTTAATGGGCTAGACTCTGAGAGTCCATATCTATATCTTAAGAAATTTGATGAGGTAGTATCTACCTTACAATACGCTAACGTGACCAAAGATGTAATTAAACTTAAACTTTTTCCCTTCTCTTTGAAAGAGAAAGCCAAGTGTTGGCTCCACTCTCTTAAACCACGTTCGATAGGTACATGGATTGAGATAACTCGGGAATTCTTGAAAAAGTTCTTCTTGGCTCATAAAATACCCTTCGAAGATCAATCATGAACTTTGCAGTTAAAGAGGGTGAGACATTCTTTCAGAGTTGGGAAAGGTTTAAGGACCTCCTACTTGCTTGCCCATATCACGACTATGAAATTTGGCGAATTATAAATTTCTTCTATGATGGATTGAGTTCCAACATGCACCAATTCGTATAGATGATGTGCAATGGCAAGTTCATGAGCAAAAATCCAGATGAGGCATGGACTTACTTTGATATGTTAGCTGAGAACGCCCAATCTTAAGATACCTCAGATAAATCAAATAATCCAAGGCCTTCTTAACAACGAGAAAAAGTAGGGATATTCATCCTCAAGGAAGAGGAAGATGTAAACGCTGAGGATAGCTAGCCTCACAAGAAATATCAACGCATGAAACTTAGTAAGAGTGGAGCCTCCAACTCCACTGAAGCTATTGAAAACGTATGCTGGATTTGTACCGTTAATGTACACTCTATGCAAGATTGTCCTACAATTCCTGCATTTTAAGAGGTGTTATAAGAGCAAACAAATGCTGCATATGTGTATCAATGGCCTTTCAATGGACCGATAGGTAACGTGTATAACTCTACTTGGAAGAACCATCCAAATTTCAGTTGGAGGAATGGTCCCACGGCTAATCCTACCAACCCTCAAAGAGGGCCACCCATGCAAAATGTAGCACCAAGCATGGCCCCACCTCAATTCACTATGGAGGATACCTTAAAGGCGTTTTATGTAAGGGAAAATGCAAATAAATCAAACGAATCAGCAAATGTTTCAAGAGCTTAAAGTTTTGGTTGATGAGATCAAGGGACGCTTGAATGTTAGGGAATGGGCCTTTTCGGCCCAACCTTAGCCCAATCTTAAACAAACATATGAAATCAGCGCCCCTAATCTCTCCAACCAACATGTGAAGCAAGCTAAATCTATCACCACTCTTAGAAGTGGTAAACAAATTGACAAATCTATTCCGATGAAGGCTAACAAGCCTAATGATCTGGTAATTTCTGAGAATGACAATGGATCTAGCTCAGCCCCACAAGAAAATGAAAGTGAATTTAAGCCCATTGCAACATTCCCTTCGAGATTGGTAGCTCCTAAATCTCTCCCAAACTCTCATGACATTCTAGAGGTTTTTAAATAAGTAAAAATCAACATTCCTTTACTTGATGACATCAAACAAATTTCCTCCTATGTTAAGTTTCTAAAGGACTTATGCACAACCAAACATAAATATAATGTGCAACAAAAGACCTTTTTGAATTAGTGAGTGCCATTCTCACTCAAAAGCCCCCCCCCCCCCCCCCAAATATATATATATATATATATATATATATATATATATATATATATATATATATATATATATATATATAAGGATTCTGGTAGTCCCACAATCTTATGTATCATTGGAGACTACTGGATTGAACATGCTTTATTGGACTTGGGGGTAAGCGTAAATTTGATCCCTTATTCGGTATACGAGCAATTGGGTCTTGGTGAATTAAAACCCACAAAAACCACATTGCAACTCGCTAATAGATCCATTCGTATATTGAGAGGGATGGTGGAGGATGTTCTAGTCCAAGTCGACATATTCTACTACCTGGTAGACTTTATCATCTTGGACACACAACCGGTCATGGACACTAGCACTCAAATACCAATTATATTAGGCCGTCCATTCTTGGTTACATCAAATGCAATTATAAATTGCCGGAATGGGGTGATGCAATTGTCCTTTGGGAAAATGACCTTAGAGGTGAATATGTTCCACATGTCTAAAAAGGCAAATGCATGAGGAAGATGATGAGCTCTTCGAGGTGAACATGCTTGAATCCTTTGAAGAAGATGAGCTCCTTCAACTTGAACCACCCGAGACTTTGGAGACGTGCTTGACACATTTTGAGGATTCCAATGACCCCATCGTATGTGAAATTGTGCAAGCATTGAGTAATAAGTAGCCAATGGTTGATATTAGCCGGTGGATGCCTCACTTTGAAAAATTGCCACCAACCACATCAAAGCCTCTACCCTTTAATATTCAACTGCCAAAGCTTGACCTAAAACTATTGCCATTCAAGCTAAAATATGTCTATTTGGGTCAAGAAGAGACATTTTCAGTTGTCATAGCCTCCCACATAGGGAAAGACCAAGTGTTAGAACTAGAAAAATGCTCGGGCTCAGTTTTCTGGTATTTTGTTGTTCTGGGGTTCTGAATAATAGAAACATTCATAGACAATCACAAGCATTCACAAAAGTACAAAAGCGAAGAGATATCGCAAGGTGAATTTTATTCCAGAGATTCCGAGATCTTGTACATTCCAAGCCGTGATCTGGTACGAGCCCTTAATTACATCGAATGATCGATGACCCTTGATTAAAAGGCAGAAGACTAGTCAGCGGGGACTATGGTCTCAGAGTTCATGGTCGCAGAGACCTGTGTTTTGTGTGGTCGAAGAGACCTGTATTTGTATGGTCGCGGAGACCTGTGTTTGTTATGTTTTGTTATGGACTGATCCATTTTTGTACAAGTCAGATGTCTACGTCCTATGTTTTGACCGGAGATCCGAGCTGAGACTGTCAGGGTTTTTAAACCGAGGGGTGCGACTCTGGGCTTGCGCCCGTCATTTGTGACGGGTGACCGCGGGAAGACCGATCTGCAGTTGTATGTACCTGAGCAGCTCAACCAGCGGATGCCGTTTGGATGGGTAGGGCATCGACTGTTCTCGAAGTGTCAGTCTTTAACAAATTTCGTGCAATAGTTTATAACTCTCTTTATATGGTTTATTGTGTTAACCATAGTCCCATTTGCTTAGTCCGGACTTGAATCCGGGTCATATTATGATAGTACATGTAATGATGATACATCGGTATGATTCTGGGCACTGGCGGCCTCTTTTCAAGAAGTTACTTCGTTCATCTCGTTGGATCAGATTGGACTCAAAAAGCTTACATTCTGCTCATTGGGTGGCCCGGATGAGTTATTGGACTGCTCTGTTTTGTCCAGAACGCTTGAAATACCCAAAATAGGCCCAAACGGGGCTCGAAAACATCATAAAATGAAGATTTAAAGGTGCTGAAATGGACGTTTAGAGTGCTGATTTTTATGATCCGCTGGCCTGATTTTACTGATGCGCTGGGGCCAGCGCGTCCAAAAATGATTGATAAAAATGTTCTATTTTCCTGATCCGCTAACCGATTTTTACGATGCGCTGGGGCCAGTGCGTCCAAAAAATGACTTTGTTTAAGATGTGTATTTTTCTGATCCGCTGGCCTATTTTTGTGATGCGCTAGGGCCAGTGCGTCCAAAAATGACTTGTTTTATAAACGACTTGTTTTTTTCCTGATGCGCTGGGCTATTTTTCTGATGCGCTGGCCTATTTTTCTGATGCGCTGGGGCCAGTGCGTCGATAAAACAAGTTAAGTTTGATTCCACATATTTTGCGATGCGCCACTATACTTGTATAATTTTAGGTTATTTCTTTACCAGACCTGCTGTGGTCGGAAGTGAGATTTTCGGTGATCGGAAAAGGGTTTCCGACGGTCGGAAAAGGATTCCAGCAAGGGATTCCGGCGATCTAACAAACCCAAAACTTTCTCCTTCTCTGGATCCGTTCAAATGATTCGTAGGGGAGGGGTATTTATACCCGAAGGCAGCCAATAGGAGTCCGCCACGTGTAGCGTGTCGAGAAAATGGGTTGGCGCGTCGAGAAAATCACTCGGCGCGTCTTAAAATGCCTTAGTTTAAATGATGATTTTCAGGGCGCACTGGCTGGACATTCCTGATTTATTGGACGCGCTGGGGGTCAGTGCGTCCTGAAATTCCTGAATTATTGGATGCGCTGGACGAATTTCTTGATGCGCTGGGGGCAGTGCGTCCTGAAATTTACTTTGTAAAACTATCTGAATTTCTTGATGCGCTGGGTGAATTTCTTGATGCGCTGGGTGAATTTCTTGATGCGCTGAGGGCAGTGCGTCCTGAAATTCACTTTGTAAAATTGTCTGAATTTCTTGATGCGCTGGGGTGAATTTCTTGATGCGCCGACGTACTTATTTGTGATTATCTTGAAAAATTGATGGTTTGTGGGGCCCGCTTTGCGATGGAAGTCGATGCACTGGCTCTATTTATTCGTGATTGAACTTACCTTCCCGAATTTAGAGGGTGCTGATCATGATGAACGGTGGGGCCCACCACTGGGTCAACTTTCCATTTTTTTGGTTAAGTCTTGTGTTTGTTGTGATTTTTGCCGAATTTGCTGATGCACTGGCCCTAAATCCTGTGATGTGATGGATCGTACACTTGTAATCCCTGTTTTGAGGATCCTGACTTTTGGGACCCAAACACCAAGAGATAAAGTTAATTGAGTTACTCAAAGAACACAGGGGAGCCATAAGATGGACCATAGCGGACCTTAAGGGGATTGACCCTTTGGTTTGTACTCATCGTATCCACCTCAAAGAAAATGCAAAGACGACTAGACAGCCTCAAAGACGGTTAAATCCAAATATGATGGAGGTTTTCAAAGCTAAGGTGCTTAAGCTATTAGATGTGGGTATCATCTACCCCATCTTAGATAGCTAATGGGTGAGTCCTACCCAAGTTGTCCTTAAGAAGTTCGATATCACCATCGTAGAAAACTCCAATAACGAGGTTCTATCGACTAGAGTTACTACCGATTGGCATATATGTATAAACTATTGGAAGCTAAACACGGTCACTAGGAAAGACCACTTCCCTCTCCCATTCATGGACCAAATTTTGGAGAGGTTAGTGGGCCATTCCTATTATTGCTTCCTTGATGGCCTTTCCGGCTACAACTAAATTGAGATAGCTCCGGAAGACTAAGAGAAAACTATATTTACATGCCTGTTCGGCACCTTTGTCTATCGAAGGATGCCATTCAGACTATGTAATGCACCCTCCACATTCCAACGATGCATGTTGAGTATTTTCTAGAACATGTTGGGCCAATTTCTCGAGGTTTTCATGAATGATTTCTTAGTTTTATGTTGTACATTCGATGAGTGTCTTGACCATTTGAGATTAGTCTTGATCCATTGTGAGGAAAAGAATCTCGTCTTAAGCTGGGAGAAGTGCCATTTTATGGTATAAAGAAGAATAGTTCTTGGACATATCATCTCGTCTAATGTAATAGAGGTAGATCAGGCCAAAATTGATATCATTGCCAATCTACCACCACCCAATAGTATAGGCGATGTGCGGTCCTTCCTCAGACACGCCGATTTTTATAGGAGATTCATAAATGATTTTAGCCAAATCTCTTGGCCTTTAGGTAATCTCCTCCAAAAGGAAAATCAATTTGAATGGAGTACCGAATGTCAAGTAGCTTTTTCAAAGCTAAAGGACATGTTGACAATCGCACACATCATGCAACCACCGGATTGAGCCCTTCCTTTTGAGTTGATGTGCGATGTTAGGGATTATGCTATTGGGGCGGTGTTAGGACAAATGAAGGATAAGAAGCCCCACGTTATCTACTATGCAAGTAAAAATAATAATCAATCAGTTAAGAAGCTATACTTTTTCAGGTTTAAGTATAGTTTGTAGTTGGCCAATACTTAAAGCACTTCTCTGAGATGGTTCATGTGCTCTGTCTCGTTCTGACTGTATATCAGGATGTCATCAAATTATACTATGAAGAAACAACCAATGAACGACTTCAAAACTTGTTTCATTAAACGCATGAAGGTGCTTGGTGCATTAGTTAGACTGAAGGGCATGATCAACCACTCTTACAACCCTTCCTTGGTCTTGAAGGCAGTTTTCCACTCATCTCCTGGCTTAATACGGATTTGATGGTACCCACTCTGTAAGTCCAATTTGGAGAACACCTTAGATCCCTCGAGCATATCAAGCATGTCATCCAACTGAGGTATTAAAAATTGATATTTAACAATTATCTTATTGATTGCACGACTATCAATACACATACGCCAGGTTCTGTCCTTCTTTGGGGTTAGAAGTGTCATAATGACACATGGGCTCATGCTCTCTCTGATTAGACTCTTTCGGATCAGTTCCTCCACTTGTCCCTAAAGGATTTCACACTCTTTCGAACTCATCCGATAGTGTGGTCAATTGGGCAAATTAGTCCCTGAGACAAGGTCGATGTGACTGTTGGATGTCTCGCATGGGAGGTAATTCATCGGGTAACTCTTCGGCTAAATATTTCTGAATTCCTCTAGCAACGATTTAAGGCTCGGAGGGATATTAGAGGGTCCTGACTCCTTGTCCTTTACCACCACGGCATATACTTCTCGTTTCCTTTGATTCCTTAACAAACTTGTGAATGGAAAGGAGAGAGTTCCCCTCCACTTTAGAAGCTTCGGGGTGTTTCTCTTGTGCCATAGGGGCCAAAATGATTTTCGGCCACCCTTGGTGAACATATATATGTTTTCTCGTCCACAGTGGGTCGCATCTCGATCTGATTGCTATAGCCGCCTGAGTAACATGTGGCAGGCTTCCATGTCAACCACATCACAAAGAGCCTTATCCTTATGTCCCTTAACAATGAAAAATGAGATAATGCATTGATGAGTTACCTTGGTTTCGTTCACCTTCTTGATCTAACCGATCGAGTAAGGAGTAGGGTACTTTGTCATAGGCAGATGCAGCTTGTCTACCATAATTTTTGAGACAATATTCTCACTACTCCCTCTGTCTATGATAACATCACAGACTTTGCCCTGTACGGTGCTTCTTGTGTGAAAGATGTTGTGCCGTTGTGGATGCACTTCTTTTCTTGGAGCGTAAAGTAGATGCCTCACTACTAGCGACTCACCATGATCTTCAGCCAGCCAATCGACAGCTTCTGTGCCCCCCTCATCGACCTGTTCCAATCCAACCAAATTAGAATTGTCTTTCGCTACTTCGCTACTTCTCCTTCAGTGCCTCCTTCACTCATAGTT
This sequence comes from Liriodendron chinense, assembly GCA_003013855.2. Taxonomy (NCBI): domain Eukaryota; kingdom Viridiplantae; phylum Streptophyta; class Magnoliopsida; order Magnoliales; family Magnoliaceae; genus Liriodendron; species Liriodendron chinense. The sequence goes on from ML058389.1 coordinate 2,204,452, forward strand.
AAGTGGGCTGGGGGGTCTTGAGGACAAGCGTTCGACTAGTAGCTCAGTTGGCCACAACGGAGACAATGGTCCGGCCTTGGTTGCCCATAAGGGTTAGGGATCCTGCTAGGACCTGCTGTAGTGAGAGTTGCACACTGAGGCCTTGAGGGACCACTTGTCATATCACGATTTGCGATTGTAGGAGGCCGAGAACGCCCTCCTACGGGTTGCTTGCCTTTAACAATTGTTGTCTCATGAGTGGGGCTTGTTGTGGATGTCCGTGTCATGGGATAGGATCGAGCAGGGACCCATGATAATTATGTTTTCACTCGAGTGGCCAATTGGTTGGCCTCACTCAACGTCCAGACCAAATGCATCTGAACCTGATCCTAGATTGCAAGATGCAATCCAACCAATGAACCGTACTACTCGTGATAGGTACCGGTGCTCAAAATTCCGTCATACTTGGCCGCCCTTTTCTAACTACTTCAAATGCGAATATCAATTGTAAAAACGAGCTTGTACAAATGTCCTTTGGAAATATGACACTTGAGCTTAATTAATATCTTTGATTTATGCAAACAACCACGGGAAGTTGATAACGAGATCCACGAGATAAATTTGCTTGAATCATTCGTGGAGGATACATTCCCCTTGACATTATATTCCGACCCTTTGGAGGCATGTTTGGCCCACTCTCATTAGATAAATGATGACACAATACGAGAGATGGATGCCATTTTGAATGTGATGCCGGTATTTGATAACAAAAGATGGAGGGACTTGGATAAATAAGAGGATAAAGAAAATAATTCTTAAAAAATTGAAATAATTGTATTGAATGCTAAAAATAGAATTATAATGCATATAAATAAGAAACTAAACTCTAGGTAGAGTATCAGACTCAAACTCGAACTAAAACTCCTAGAAATCTTGGTTTACTATAAATAGTAAACTTACTATTTATAGAAGTCTCTCAATCTTACTAAAACTCATGGTTTTCAGTCAAAACTAGAAAGTTTTCAAACAGGCCCAACCACGTTATTCTACTAATTATTCTAAGCCCTTTTCATGTTGGGCACAAGTCCTAAAACCCTACGGATCAAAAGATATAATGAAAACAAGACTTACTATAAATAGTAAAATATAAATAAAACTAGGCTAATGGTCGTCGATCTAGTCGAATCTCGCAATTTTGGCATGGTTGGTTTGCTAAAAGAGCTCGAGCTACCCCAAAATCATATATTATACGTCCAGAAACTCATTCCAGATTGCGAGATACGACCGTTTTACAATCCTGATGGTTTGGAACACTTCCGACCTCGACCGGTCCTCTTTTGGTCCATCTGGGCCATGAAATAATTGGCGACCCGCTCTACATCAACGAAACCCTCCATCACTTATGATGGCTCGAGGTGTTTTAAATTTAAACAAGAAATTTTCATTTAAAAACCGTAGAACCACACGACGATAATTGGTTTTACATGGAACTTCCTCTACCCACTCGGACATATAGTCTACAGAGAGTAAAATATAGGCGTATCCAAAAGATGAGGGGAATGGTCCAATGAAATCAATACTCCAATAGTCGACTACTTCAATGATTAATATTGGGTTGACTGGCATCATGTTTCGATGAGACAATCCTCCCAATTTTTTACAGCACTCGCATGCTTTGCAGAATTTGTAGGTGTCCTTGAACATTGTCGGCCAATAGAAACCACATTGTAGAATTTTGGCAGTAGCTTTCTGTGCTGAAAAGTGTCCACCACACGCTTGAGCATGACAAAAAGAGATTTCAGAAAAACCTGCGTACTTCCCTTTTATACACAACTTACAAAACAACAACATGAAGCTTTCTTCTTCTCTAAAATAAGATAATTCAGGAAATGCAAGGTATACTTTCCTTCCACTTTTCCATCATACACAAAACCTCTTACATCCTAAGGAATCTCGCCAAAGAATCTCAATACAGACAATCCACTCTTTTAGTTCTCTACATGCGTTCCCCTTTTATATACAACCCACCCTAAAAGAGAGAGCACTTGTCTGACCATACTTCCCGTGTGCAACTACCTCAACACCAAAGACCCTTACTAAGGGGGTCCAATAAGTTTTCTCGGTCCTGAAAGTTAGCTGATGTTTTCTATAAGGACATTGGTGTCTTGGCCACCAGGTTAAACACCTCATTCAGTCATTTGCCTACGCAGGTTGAGGGAGTGGAATACCCTTTTTTATGTATTGGAAATTCTCTCACATTGTATTAATGCTCCTTCCTAGTTGATTTTAATAAAAATTTCTCTAACTTAGAAAAGAATTAATAAACAAAAATTCATATGATAATATTCGTTCAAGCCACGCCCTTAAAATTTCCTTAACCTTTCTCTACTCTCATTAATGGAAAAGTGGTTTATTTTGTTCAGTTTCATTTAATATGTTAGGAAAATTGGAAATATTTGATTTCTATTGTGTATATTTCCTTCTATGAGACATACACAATAGAAATCATATATTTCCAATTTTCCTAATACAGTAGGATCAAATTTCTCCTAATTATCTCTTCATCTTGTGTCTTGAGATGCTCTTCCACTCTCTTGAGTTTGCATCCACTAGAAAGACATGGAGGGCACAAAATCATACACATCAACTAATTAAGATAGTAATATTGCAATTTCCACACCCACATAATCAACACCAGAACAAACAACCATCCAAAGCATACAACAGAAAGCACACCCACATGACCAACATCTAAACTAGGAATTAAGCAGACATAACATAATATAATTTAGTTCATAATCCGGCAATTGCGGCGGATTTGGCCACTCCTCCCAGTGAGTGGCTTCAAGCTCCCCATTTTCAACATTGATATCTTGAAGTCTTCAAAGAAGGCTTGTGGGTCCTCGGCATACGTCTCTACAAGAATGCGGGTGGCGATGCCATCTTTGGCCACAAGGGCTTGGTCAGATGCGAGTAGGCCCTCTCCAGATAAGAGGTTGATGTAGTACTGGTTGTCGAAGGTAGCCGGTGTCATGAAGTCGAGCTCGGCTAATGTCATGTTATTGTTATCAAATTCAGAGCATAGTTGTTGCAATGAAATGAGGAAGTCTTTATCAATGCCTGGACTATCGGAACTGCTACTGCCCTTTAGGCGAGTGCTAAATGTTGAGCAACGAGCTTTTCCAATGGTGTGACCACCTGCAAGGTGAATTTCTTGATTTCTTGAAGTGATAAAATGCCCATGACTTTTAAGATGAACTGCATGAATGCTAAACTATGCTAATGTGAAGCTATTACAGAAATGCAAGGAAATGTTTCTATATATAAATATTACTGGCGTTTATATTTTGAATACATGGAATTTGTGAAAATTTCAAAAACTAATTTCCCCTATTCCACAATCAATAAAGAAGAGAGAAATACACTGAGAACTGTAACGAGGACGATTCAGATCCTAAGCATCATTAGGTGGGCCAAAATAAGCATGCTTCCTACAGATCAGACCGGTTGAATCATTAGATGGGACACCTATATCAAACAAGTGGATAATTGGTAAAAAAAGAAAGATCAACTTCCATGTTGGAAGTACAGTTGTGACCTACCTAATGAAATGACACATCCAACTTTTGGTCCGGGGCGAGTGTTCATTGCCGCCCCACCTAACATATGAATCTGATTTCACACAAGAGTGCCACATTGGCATGTGTGTCATGAAACTCTCTGGCCACCTCTAATGAGTATGCTTAGCAGTCCATTTTAACATAGATTGGTCAGCAGGGTGCAACTTGAGTGGGTAGGGAGGGGTTGAGGGTAGGGCCAACCTGATATCAAGAGGAGTCAGTCAGAGGCCTGCTACATCTCAAGCCCAACTTGAGGTATTGGACATTCAACCCTAACCCAATACAGGACTACCCTTTATCTCGGCTTAAAAGCTCTTTACTAGAGTTTTCACCTATATTAAAAACTAATTGGGTGGAAAATTTTGCCCCTAGCTAATTGCTGCTCATGTCATATACAATTGAAGATATATAGGTTCTAGGTGCCCAAGGCCTCAATCCAAACCCAACCCAACCTGGATCAAGTAGAGGATTTCAGCCTGAGCCCAACTTTTGAGCTCAACCCAATGCAACTCGAAACCTAAGTTTGGGTTAGGCTAATCGGGTTTATGTGGAGTCCAGCCCAAGTTGCATGCACCCCTAGTAGTCAGGGCTCAAGGCTTTATATGCATTCGCGGGCGAAAATGAAGCAAGACATGAACAAAGGAAGATTATTGTGAAATTTAGTAAAATTTTCATCAAACATTTTTTTTCCAGATACTTGCAAAATCGAGAATATTTGCTGCCTCAAATTTCTCCTTAATTCGAACTTCTTTACGATGATATTTAAAATTGAATAGTTTTCTTTTGCTATATTATTCTCATGGAGAAAGTACATAAGAAAGAAGAAATCTAAGGAAAAGATGAACCGTGTGGCACCTCGTTATGGTGCAAAAATGGCCCTGTGACATCATCTTAGCCATGCTAACAATACTTAAAAACTTGACTGGATTCTAAATAGGTCTAGTCCATTTCAAGAGTCAAACTTCAATATTACCTGATCCAAAACTTCTATACCTATAAAGGTTTTGGTGGTGAGTGCTCCATTCCTACTCTTTCATTTAGTGTGGTCTACTTGAGTTTTGGATCTAGATCATTTTTTGAATGTGTCCTAACTCAAGAGAAACTGATGGATGGAGCAGATTTCTCACAGACATATCAGTGGGCCCCATGTAGATTTGACAGCAGGAACTTCTCTTGCAGGAGGAGTCGTAGGCAACTCGCATCCTGTTTGGTTAGCTTCCCAATTAATTACTTACTGAAAAACAACTCATCATCATTTAATTCTTATTCCAGATTGGGTTGGTTACTGAAAAACAACCATAGGAAAAACTGTTATTTCCAGAAACGGCCTTCAAGCATTTATGGAGGGAGGGCGTTTGGTACGAATCAAGAGGGAAACGTCATGGAAAACGTTCACAAGGGCACATCACATGTTTACCAGATTTGGGCCATTCATAAGTAGGGAGCACCTTTAACATGCAGTGCGTCAAAATTCAGAGTAGCATCTGGATCAAGTGAGCCCCACTTATAGTTAAATCTCGACTAATGGGCTTAATTTTTTTTTTCCCTTCAGATGGTCCATTTTTCTTAGGCATGCATGATCAATGGACCAATATTACTTTTTATCCATGGCATGCATGTTCACAGCCTACCTTGGCTGATGAGTGGCCTGGGAGTCTAATAACGTGTGTAATGATCCGTTACACATGTTTTCCCCAAAAAAGTATGCAATTATGCCCATATTCCCTCTCCAATTTGATAGCTGAGAAGGCTAGAACTTCTTGGGGCCTGAATCCTTTACACCACCTATCTCATTCAGTGCGTAAAAATACCCAAGCTCCTTGAGGCCATCATGTTGTGTAGCTGAAATCTACTCCTTCCATCGGGTGCATAAAAATACCCAAGCTCCTTGAGGCCATCATGTTGTGTAGCTGAAATTACTCCATCGCGTAGTGCTAGAGAGTTATAAAGAAGGTTATATTGTATTTGCAAGGGTGAAAAGACTACATGCTTACATACAGTCATTCTGACCGTCTGGAAGTGATTGGAAATCAGACTTAAGACTTTGTTAGCTACCTTAGGAAATCTATGTTAGGGTTTATCTTCTTGCTTGTAGAAGGTGCTATCTTAAAACGCGAAACAAACATTACCTGCTTCATCTACTATGGAGGAAAACTTTGTGGAATGTGACGAAACAACTTCACGAGTATATGGTTGATGAATTTTATTATAGGGTTTGCACTATCCACGTAAAATACTTTTTTGTTAGAGAGAAAGTTTAAATTCATCTAGAGGTTATTGAGCACACAAGTACCGAGCATATGATTGCGAACCTATAATATAAGGACTACCACCCAAGTTATATAATGAAAATGTGGAGCACATGGGGCTTATTAGTTTCTCTTTCATTTGAATTATTCTGTGCATTTTAGACACCATTTAAATTTATTTATTTTGATATTGTAATATATAGTTTGAGATGATTCTTTTTCTTTTTCTTCTCATATTTGGTCTACATAAGGTTTCAGAGGATGATAAAATGTCTATATGAAATGTTGGACTTTGAATGGGCATTGCGTCGCTCATTCATTGGTTATGCCACATAAAACACTCATTCAGAAGAAATTAATGGTAATGTGAAAGTAATACTTATTTGAAAGATATTTCTTGCCATGATTTATGCATTGGAACTCTTTGATTGAATATAAATTGTCTTGATAAAACTAGAAAGCAAATAATTTTGTTTTCAAATGTATGATTGTATATCATTTTGTTTTATTCAAAAGCTTCAAAAGCCTATCTTGACCTTTACAAAACCAATTATATTAATATGAGCTGAGCATAAGAATGTTAGACATGTCTCTTACTCTAGGAAGAGACTAATGTGGTCCACATTGCCACATAAAGCCTACTTCATATGATTTGCTACTATATACTTATGCCCATTTATATTAGTTTTTAAAGCTATTAGTTTTTGTTTTTTTGAAATAATGAAACCATTTATTCTAAGATTCTAGTTAGGTGAGATTAAGTGAATAACTTTTAGAAAATAACTAACCCATATATAATTTTCATATAGTTTCCATTTTCCCTTGATGTGAAAAAAGCTATAAAGGGATAAATCTGTTAGGTCCCTCGTCTAGCAAGTAAGTCAATTTGATTAACATATGATATCATTAATCTTAGCATATAGTGCTTGTATATAGATTAAAAAATTATTAATTTAATTAAATAAAAGTTTAAGCATGATAAATCTAAGAAAGTCATGAACATGTGTCACTACTACCTTGTTTGTAGGTGAATCTACATCATTCAATTGTAAAAATAAGGACAAACTTCAAATCTAATTGCCATGGCTGGAGGTAAGATTTTGTGTCCACCTTATTTGGCTCGAGTGGTGAACATATAATGGATTGTCATGGATGGAATGGATTTCACATGTACAACATGGTGTCCTAAATAAATTGGGTGTTTTAGGCTCTCCTTGGTGTAATAGATGATTGGGGTCTAGTTACTTGATGCACATGTGGGAAATATTAACTCAAAATAAATCAATTATATATATATATATATATATATATATATTGAGGAAAACACTGTTTCTTAGTTAATCCATTCTAATCTTCGATAGGGTGGACACTTGTTGTTGAAATAGGACAGTCGGTACATTTCTCATTTTAAGCGTCAGAGCTGCATATAGCAATGAGAAGTTGGAGACGTATACCTGAGAGGGCAACCATATCTTTCTTTGACAATCCAACTTTCTGAAACTTGCTGACGAGCGTTGCCACATCAGAATTTGGAGCGGGTATGTTTTTATTGGCTAATTCCTTGTTGGCGGACAAGCTGTCCCTCCTTCCCATCATCACCTGCCATGTGGGCCCACCTGACTGCCAATGGTAAATGACCTGTCCACGTCAGCTGAGAGATGTCTATAGATGGTGCCTCACATCATCTCCCCATAAAATTGGGTAGGTCTATAACTGTGCGTTTAGTACAATTTACTAAATTGTGGTAATTCCCACACCATATGAACCAACCTATCAGAGTAGCGGTCTCCCCCCAGTTGGATGATCTAAACCATCTGATGGCCACCAAATCGGACGGGTAGGAGTGTCCAATCAATGTAAATTTGGATGGTATGGACCTACATATATATGCCGAACCTAAACTGTATCATGAGTTGGCACATTTAAAAAAATTGTGATTAAACCACAGGCCAAACCACGTTGTTAAACGGGTGCAATGATCCAAACCCCTTATATGATGGGCCTCACTGTGGATGGGTGATATCCAAAAAGATTTTTAAGATTAGAAGATCCTATCAGTGGCCCACAAAACAAGGTTTAAAGGAGATGGTCCCTATTCAAAGGGAAAGATTTCAATGATCAAATGGGTTGAAATACCACAATTCAAGAGACTTTTTCATCCATCCAAAGTGAGGTCCATCGTATAAACGGTCGGAGTATAGAAATATTATCGTAGATCCACCGTTGGTATATATTGGCGAGTATAGGGAACCACCACTTGCCATAAATTACAAAACAGGAGTGCAGAACTACCGTGATCAGATGGTTAAGATCATCTGATCAGCGTGGTTTCTAGGCTATGCTTCATCCACTGGGAGGCCCACGATCTAGATGGTCTGGATTGTATGGTAGTTGTGGAATGTGACCAAAGACTCTGCTTGTAAGACATGCAACATGTGGGTTAATAGGATTACCAGCACAACGGAGTCGCGAGCTGCAATTGCAAGAATATCAGCGCAAGAAACGGTTTCAGGGCATGCAAATTCCAGCTCTGATTTGATAGCATCAATCACCTCAAACCCTCTCAGTGAATTCAAGTTAGGCGCTGCTGTCTTCTCTCCTTCAAATGTAAGTGTGTCGTCTAACAGCACTGATGCGTCGCATCCCTTCAAATGTCTCAAAATAATAAATTAAAAAAAAAAAAAAAACAAAAAAACATATGAGTTTTGATTGAGAATCATATCCAAACATCAGGTGGGCCACTCGATTTAGGAGCCCTGGTTGAAGAATTAGGCCAGCCCACTTTCTTTATGCCAGCTAGCATATGATACTAACAGCTATGTGAACTAGTTCTGCGCCCATCCATTGTTTTGTACAATATTGTTGCCGACTTGATGAGTCGACCGGCCTGATATTTATGCCAGGGCCTCAATGGACTGCTCCAATATTCACCAGACGTGTATAGGGGTGCCATGGACTCATATGGAGAATGTATCGATTGGTTCATGGGAACTCACATTAACGAAGCAATCATGGAAATGTAGACGGAGAAGAGACGCAGCCATTCGTGAGTCATCAGCCACTGCGCGCTCTACACCCGCGAATACAATTGCTTCCACATCGGGACAGCCGGTCTGGTATGTGTCGGCTCGTAGAGAGCCACTGGCTAGGCATGCTTGTGTGAAGAAGGAATTTGGATTGCTGGACAAGAAGATCAGTAGCTTGAGCATAAGCAAAGCACTAAAAGGGTAGCTCACCATATTGAAGAAAAACAAACAGCTTCTACCAAGTTATGCTCTTTGAAGTGAGGGCTGGGAAGAGGAAGGTAGAGTCTCTTATATAGCCAGCTACAAACAGGGAAACGATGGCAAAGAGAGAAACTATATTGTCCTGGACCCTACGGTTCATGCACTACACTCAGGTTTTTATTTTATTTTATTTTATTTTATTTTATTTCTACAAGTGGGCCCCAAGCTCATCATTCCAGGACATTGGTCTTTTGGGATGATCTGAGACTCTCCTTTCAGTTGGAAGGTCTTAGATATCAGTCTTAGACAATGTGGACGTTACTGTGTTTTCTCTTCTTGACCATCCTTTTTCAAGGTACAGGTTTTAAAGGTCGAGATAGGATTATAAGATGAGATTTTTTGGACATGTTCCATCCACCGTGGAACTCAATATACCAATGATCTGGATCAAGTAAAAAATGGGCCCCACTTGTAAAAATTCAAAAGTTGAGTATGATGTGTATGTAGTCGGGAAGAGGATCATAAGAGTCGTCCTCAGAGGAATCGTCAGAATCATGCAAAGGGTGGTGGTGCCTCTTACGTGAGTCTGTCTGCACAGGGAGGGTGGTTGGAGGGACTGAGTCAAGGATTAGAAATGGTCATTGGTCATGATGGATGAGGATAACAAGGTACTCCCTTTTCTAGAATGTCCTTGGCTACACGGCCATGTGCTTGTTCATGTTTCTCTGCCATTTGTAATATTTGGAAGTTTGCTAGGTAGCCTAGGGGCTTTTCTAGACCAGCACCTTGCATGTGGGGCGCTAGATCAAGACCGTCCGTTGAGTGGGTCCTGTCGTTGGATGGTCCATGGTTGAACATTAAACAAATTGGACGGTTCTAGCTATCAGTTTTTTTAAGGTGACTACCATCTGATTACTGTGATTTTCGTAAATGGGCCATTCACGAGTAGGAACCACTACATGGAAGAGATACATCTCCCACTCCCACCTGCTCCACAACTCCCGCCATGGGGTGCCGGCTTTCCGACGCCAGATTCACATGTTAGAGGTCCGCACCATACATCAGGCAGGATACACAGTCAACGAATCCGATCGTCTTGTCATCTTCAATAGGATTTTCCTCTTTGCCGACGCCTGATTGGTCTAGCTTAGCACATATCATCACTACTGCATTTTCATTGACTGCATTAAATACAGCGGTGATGACAATGTCAGTGCTGAGCTGGACCAACAGGTGGTCGGCAAACAGGAAAATCCTGTTTAAGCTGAGCAGACGATCCAGACTCACAGTCAACATGGAGCGAATTGGCTGGTGACCCCTACACCAGCCAGGTAGCTGGTGGAAAAGCTCTGTGGGCCCCACCATGATGTATATTTCTTATCCATGCCATCCATCCATTTTTTTCAGTTCATTTTAGAGCATGAGTTGAAATATGAGGCAGATCCAAAGCTCAAGTGGACCACACCATGGGAAATAGTGGGGTTGAACGGTTACCTTGAAAAGTTCTTGGGCCCACCGTAATGTTTATTTGCCATCCAACCTGTTCATAATGTCACATAACCCTGGATGAATGGAAAACACAAATATCAGATTGATCGAAAACTTCTGTGGACCCCTTTTTGGGCAGGTCGTTTTGTGACCGTTTTCTATCCATTGGAGGCCGATTTTGGGCATCTATAAAGGCCTGTTTTTAGGGCATTAAGATCATATATTCAACACCCATTAAGATCATTGTGAGAGAGCTTTGTCTCACTTCTTACTACCCTATTTGCTCTTATTTCTCTTGAGTTCATCATTCAAACCTAGCCATTAATGGCTTGTCATTGAGCATTTAAAGCTCAGTTTGAACTATGAACTCAAGCATTGCATTCATGGCTGACCAATCATTGAAACTTCATCTATAGGTTTTTTATAGCCATTGAATGCTGAGATTGGTGGTTCCTATATAACCATTACATTGAATAGGCAAAGGGAACTTTACCATCTCTCTCCCAATTACCCGGCATAATCATATACAAATCATTTGCATCGATAGTTGATCTTGGGAGCACAAAGAGGAGTTGATGCACTTGGAGCTGAAGCTACTCATCGAATGCATCGAATCAAGGCTCAATCATCTAGGTATGTCTAGTATTTAAGAGTCCATTTATTGTGTCAATATTCCCTAGATTGAAAAACTTCAACGAGAGTGTATGTGGCCATCCTTGGATTAGGATTGGTGAGAGTTTGAGATCCAAATTCGATAAGTCCTTAGATTGGGCCATCAGCGAATGGTAAATGCGGTCCTAAAATATAAGATGTTACGATTGATGGCTAACCTGATTTAAAACCATGATTATAATGAAATCCGATGTTCTTATAGGTTGAGAACGTGAACTGGGAGTGGAGTAGGAAAATCGAACGACTATATATCGTTGTGCATTATGGGATTGAATGATTGCTATGTGTTGAACTTGTGGAATAACTTAGTCAATTATGAATACAAACTGTTTGATAAAATGCCAATGATAGTCCTTCATGCAACTTGAACATGTATTTGCCTTGAATATTATTGTGATAATCGTGGTTGTTGTAACCGATTTAAATTTCTTTTAAATTATATTGAAAATTCAAAAAGTCCTATTTACTCCCATCTAGGACATTAGGCATATCTCCAAGTATCTCTATAAGCGGTAAAACTGTAATTTCACCTAGCAGGATCCTACTCTCCAAACCGCACCTAAGCCCTATAAATATGGCTTGGGTCCATACCCCAAAGGAATGAAAGATCTTAGCCTTCAAACCCTTACTCACCTTACATCTGGACCTGACTTAGGAATCAAAGAGTCCCCCGCCGCCCAACGGAACCTCCCCTCGCCTCTTCTTCTTCTTCTCTTTGCAGGTTCAGTGGGTGGAAGGAGATGCTACCTGTGGATTGAAGGTCACGTGGCTAATCTCAGCCACCCAGATCCATTATATAGATTTTAGCGACAACAGTTGGCACAGTCTGTGAGAACCGATGTAGTTAATGTTCTCACTGTTTGAGCTTTAGCAGACAAAGCCCGGTCCTTTGCCAACATGGCTAGAACAAAAAAGAAGACAAAAGCTGCTAAAACTCCCTTACAAGACCCCAATGTGGGGGTAGCAGGCATAGTAAGAGTTTGGATTGGGCTCCCAACAACCTTCTTTGACATTTAGTCAACGAAGGTCCCATAACAAGAGATCTCGCCACGATGTCCTTGAGGAGTGGTGCAGAATTATGTCCGCGCACACAATTTGACCTCATCACTGCCTTTGTCAAGAGCGAAGGAATAGCCCAACCTACTAAATCCCAAGGAGCCGCTTCAGAATTCTATTCGAGAGATCAATGGTCTTGGTTGCGCCTAGAACGAACCAACCGGGATTAACTTCAAGATGACAACGATCTCGCCAGTGACGCCGACCCAAATCGAGCACGCTCAACCACTCGGCTCGACGCATTGGATCTACGGCATACCTTAGAAGAGAAACGTTGAACTCAGAAGAGCAAAATGATCGATCAATCTGCAGAAAGTTCCTCTCACTTGGAAGCCTAGCTCGGAGAGCTCCAGGATCGGCTCAATGACATGAAGCTGAAACACGAGTCCAAGGCTCCGACCTTGGTCGAGGCCTTACTCTAGGAAACCAAACCACCTTTTATCGAGGACATCCTGGCTGAACGCCTACCCTCTTGCTTTAAGATGCCTAACTTTAAGTTTTACTCTAGTGAAGGCGACCCAACCGAGCACCTATAAATGTTTAGTACGTGGCTGGAGATGCATGGTGCCACGGGACCCAACATGTGCAAATCCTTTCCCTTGTCGCTTACTGGCCTGCAGACATGTGGTTATGAGGATTGTTGTAACATCCTGAAAATTCACATACCAAAACTCGAACACGTACTCGAGCAGTGACGTCATAAAAGCCATACACATAGATTTGTCCCCTTCCAAATTCCAATGTGGTCTTTCCACTAATCACCTAGACGTTAAACCTTGGGGTTGGCTCGACTAGGCTTGTGCTACCCTACCCGTTCGATGTCGGTATCCAATGATACCCGGTTGTGCCCTAAATATCCCAATCTTATGCAGTCTTCTTCTCGAAGCACCGTATGATGCAAGGTTAAGCGTGGTCCTTCGCCTTGACGGGCTTGATGAACGTTAAGCTAGGACGAAGTGCCAGATTGCTCAACTTGGGCTTAGGGTGAGGGAGCATGAGATGTCAAAGTTGCTTAACAATAGTGGGTTATGTATGTCCTTTTGAACATTCTTCAAGTCGTTGAACCTGAACCATTGAAAAGTCATGGACTTTGGGGCCCCTACTCCAAATAAATCCATAAGCGGTTCCTTAAAGCTGGCTGCTCTGATCGATGATCAGTGACCGTTGAACTTATATCTTATAATTGCGGTCGATCGACATTCTTGATGTGCGAGATGGTTCAACCCATGGTAGATCTCACAAGTACCAAACATATGACTGGTCTAGATGGGTTCGTGCGGGACCTGATGGGCCCCTACTAAAAGATTAGCCATCCCGATGGCTAGTTTCTTAATTTGTTAGAAGGTACGGTTAACCATGTCATTTTGGACCTATAAATAGAAATGGGTTGGGGCAATTCTCCCTAACACAATTCTTCCCCTTTGATATTGAGAGAGAGTTGAGATTTGGGTTGCTTGTGAGAGTTGGGAATTGAAGTGGTTGGGTTGAACAAGGATTGGGGCTTGTGATCTTACCTTTTGCCTTGACTTACACCATGGTCTTGCACTGCCGACAATTGTCTCTAACCATTGTTGAGATTGTAGGTAACTTAGAACCCCCGAATCTCTTCACCTGGATCATTGCAATTAGTACTATGAACCTTAATCCTACCTTGTTATGCTCATAGGATTGTAGCTTCCATCAACCCTAACCCTAGCTGTGCGTTATTATACGAAACCCTAAATCCTAAGGTGCATATTATAATTCTAGGTTTGCTTTTATCAACCCTAGATGGTTTTAGGATTGATTTGGTCATTTGGGTAGTATTATGGATGTTAATTGCTTTCTTACCATATTATTGCAATAAATGTGGCTTCTTAAATTCTTTAGTTAAGGTGTTTGATAAAATGCTTATGTGAGATAAACTGATTGAATAAAATACATTACATGTGGATCGTCTTATTGGAGTATTTTTTATGTAGATAAGATGATATTATTATGCATAATTACGTGATAGGATTTTTTCTAACTTTAAGATCATGCACATGTGTGTTAGGTTTTGTGATAACATTAAGATATGGAATATCTGGCCAAATGTTCCAAGGCGGGTAGCCCGGTGGTGATGGTTACCCGGGATGTATTCGGTTGGCTAGGAGAAACACGGATGGTCGACAGTAGTCGAACTACATGGGTCGCTTGCGTTTTGGATGGACAACTTATGTATGAGTTTTGTTATATTTTAGATTATGTCTTTACTTATTGCTTAATTGGTTTTAATCTTGCATCTCGGTATCGTCAATCATAAATGTTTTAATCACGCTTCAAAAAGCTAATTGTGCCACCTAAAATATTTGGAAACGAGGTTATACTCTAATTTCGAAATTTGGGATTTTACAATTGTAGCCAAGGTCCATCTCCTCTCATGACCAATTAAGTAGAGCCTTTGCTACATAGTTCATCAGCTTCAAAGGGACATGAAAACAAACCACTCATTTGTTGACTGTGATGCAAAAAGATGACGAATCTCTGTGGGACTATATTGTTAGTGTACTTTTCCGTGGCATACTAGTGCACCTTATTTGTCAATCACTTACAGCAGTGAGTCTAGAGTCGGTTGAGCCCAAAGAAGACGAAGACCGAAGACTCAAGATGTCCAGCTGCATCTAGGAAGAAGATTCAGGTATATGAGATGCCTTGGTGCCTTAACCTCGACCAAAACCTATCCCCTTTGTATCCTTGATGACCTTGACCATAGTTAGAACCCTTTAGGCATCATTGATAGGCCCTAGGTGTCCCATTTGATCAACCAAACCTTGGCCTTAAACGACAAGCTGAAGAAAGTAGAGATTCAGCACATTGTAGAGGGGACCCAGGCTGGTCCGACCGGTCAAGACCGGTCGGCCAGCAGCCCTGCTGGATTTATAAAGGCCAGCCAACCGGTCATGACCGATCGGCCTTCACAAGTGAAGGGGTACAGCAAGGTGGGCCGACTGGTCATGACCGGTCGGCCAATTTTGGCTCCCATGACCAGCAAAGGACGCCGACCGGTCATGACCGGTCGGCCTAGTGAGTTGAGGCTATCCAGTGAGGGGGGCCGACCGGTCATGATCGGTCGGCCAGTGTTGTTGGCCTGCATTGTTGAAATCTTCCAGCAGGGGTGTCTGACCGGTCATGACCGGTCGGGACAGGTCGGCATATAGCCGTTTTCTGACCGTTGGGGCTCTATTTCCCTATATATAGAGCTCCGGTTTTGGGCTTTGTAAGAGGGATTTTTGAGGAAGGAAAGCCACCATTGAAGGAGTTCTTTTGAGGCTTATTCCTTGACCTATGCAAGGCATCTTCCTTGTGCTTTAACACAAGATTAAGAGCATTCCAAGCTCATGAAGAAGATGACCTTCATCCCCTCTTGATCTCTAGAGTTAGGAAGCTTCTTGATTGGCAAATCCTTGTCCTAAACTCGAAGATGAGATCGTTGTAGTTAAGAGACTCTAGGAAACCCATTCCCACTAAGTTGTAGAGTTCTCAAACCCATCCTCCTAGCACCTTGTGCATTTCAAGGCATCGCATGCAAGGTGTTTGATCGAATGTGGCTGAGGCATTGGCGACGCAACGGCGGCACGATCGAGGGAGCAAAGGGAAGCTGATTGAAGCACGGGAGAGCGGAGATCAAGCAACCCAATCCGGCGCTAAACAAGGGGCTCATCCGACAAGTAGGTTGTCTTATTTGAGAGTCCATTTTAAAGTTTGTTTTTCGAACTCGACCTAGGGACGTCAGTCGTTCCTTGGCCCGTCAGCCGGGCCTAAACTTAGTCTCCAAGGGGAGCCTCCGACACGGGAGCAAACGTGCGTCGGGTTGAGAGTTAGCCCTTGTCCAAAACTCCGGTGACGGTTGAGAGGTGAACCGATAAAACCTCCATGTGTAAAGGTTGAGAGGTGAACCTCATTTAAAACCTCCGATTGTGAATGCCGGTGTGCTCAAAGGGGTTGAGTACTTGAACCGGGAGTGGAGTAGACACGTAGTCGAACCACTATACATCCTTGTGTTTGTGATTGTTCTTGAGCACATTCTATCCTTGCATTGTTAGTTTAATTGCTTAATTATGAATGATTGATAGGAATGCATGCTAGGCACTTTTTAGGCATCCTCACACAAGATGTACCTTCACTACTTGTGTAGACTTGACCTCATTGATCCACTCTCATAAGTCTACACAAGTTGCATAGGATAGAAGCTTTATTAGTTGTATCATTCTCTTGCCTATGCATGCTTAGACTAGGTTTGGTTATTGCTTTACTCTTGCTAGTCTTTTGATTGGACCCACCAAGGCTTGGTAGCCGAGGTGTTCTTGCTTACTTTGTCATATTTGTTGAATTGCATTAGTAGGCGAAAAGAATTTGAAAAAGGTCCATATCACCCCCTCTAAGTCCATAGACATATCTCTGAGTATCTCTACAAGCGGTAAAACCGCAATTTCATATATCACATGATTAAAAAAGGAGGCTCTGCAACCAACAAGATGGCCCTCATGACCCTCATGAGCAAACTTAAACTAGGGAAACTCCTCCACTTGGTAAAACTCCGCCGAAGACCTTATTAAAACTCCTTAAGAGGGCATGAAAGTACTTTAACGTCGATGACCTTATTAAGGCACACCACGATGATAGCAGTTTAGCTAGGAACAAGAAGCAAAAGGACTTGAAAGAAGAAACCAACTTTGACCCAAAGCGGAGAAAAGATGAGGATAGGGGTAGTTCCTCACGACCACCCAAACCCCTGTTCCCAGGTTTGAAAGGTACACGCCTCTTAGGAGGTGGAACAAGTTTTCATGGAGATTAAAGAGAAGCTAATTAAAAACCCCAACCAAGCTAAGGTTCAATCCTAAGAAGAGGAGCAAGTCCAAATACCACCTCTTTCATAAGGACCACGACCACGACCACGACCACAACACAACAGATTTTTATGATTTGAAGTAACAGATCGAAACCCTAATTCAGAAGGGATTTCTTTAGGAGTACGTTGACACACGCTGAGCCGATGACCCTCCCCCTTAGAGTGAATAAGAAACCCATGTTAATAACGAGCCAATCAGGGAAATTCGAACCATCTTGGTAGGGCCCTCTGGTGGTGGTGATTTGAACAAAGCTCGAAAGGCTCATGCTTAAAGCATCAAGGAAGGCCACGAGGTCTATCAAGTTAACCTCGTGTGCCAACCCCCAAAAGAGCCCATGAAGAAGACACCCGATGGATCCACCACCCACATGATGATGCACTGGTCATTATGCTGACCATTGCTAACCTCAACACCCACAGGATATTGGTCGACACTGAAAGCTCGCCGACATTCTATACTTTTTGGCCTTTTGAGAAGATAGGGATCGATAGGTCCCGACTTTCTCCAATATGAAGTCCTCTGATTGGGTTCGCTGGAGAAACAGTAATGCTAAAGGGGAGAATTACACTATCGGTAATCGCATGAGAAGCTCACTTCCAAGTATGCGCATGGTCAACGTTTTAGTAATGGACACCCCATCTATCTAGAATGCCATCATCGGAGGACCATTCCTAATTGGGACACGAGCCATCCTCTCAATCGATCGACGGAGGTGGTGCTTGTGAACTTACATAAGTTTTTAAGTCGGTGCGCGATTTTCTTATAAATTGAGGGCTTTTCGGATGTTCCAAAGCATCTAGAGATGAAGGAGTAGACCGACGCCATGCCATTTTTTTTCCCCATTTTTCGTAGTCTTTAGTTTATTTTTCTATTTTTCTTAGCTATGCTAGGCTAGTCTCTTAGCTAGGGCTAAGAGGGAAACCTTCTAGTTTATTCATAATGTTATAGTTCTTTTGATTCAAAATTATGGTTCGATTGATGGGCAATTAGTTGGTTTTGGATTGAATAAAGAGATAGTTTTAGTTTACATAGATCCATTGTTGACTCCGCGCACCAGTCGATGCTTAGGAAGACTGAGATTGTTTTCTTATCTGCTTTACAATGGATTGATCCGTAAAATTCCTTGATTCATCGTGATATGAGGATACATTGAATGCTTTTAACTCCCCGCGATCAGTAACTTGGTCTTCATATAGGAACCGAATCAATTAAAGTTTTTATCTCTTTTGGATTATTGATTTTTGATTTAACTACTCTATCATCCGGCTGAATAAGATAAGACTTCGATTTTAATTGTGTTATCTGATTGAATCAAGTAAATTAGAGATTGTGAATAACTAGAAGGGGATCCTTGGAAACCTTAGTGTTTATTTCTATTGATTTTTTTTTTTTTTTTATAATTGAATCCATCTATCCTTAATTCAGTTTCAGCTTAGTTTAGATAATTTAGTTTTAGACCCTAGATAACCTTTGAGTATTTGAACCTATAATCCTCCTCGTGTATCGACCTCAGTCTTACTGAGTTTATTACCACATCGCGACCCTACACTTGGGGTTGTGAACTAAATCAGGACTTACCTAGTAAGCTTGTTGGACATTTTCATCCACCGTTGATCAGCCATTGATCGATTTGCAACACCCCGACAACACCAAATTTCAACAATTTCAGCAATCTTGGGCCATTCGATGTTCAACAGCTTTAAACCTCTTTCAAGCCTATCTAAACATAATAAAATAAGAGTCTAAGGCTTGGGTAGATGACTCAAACAGAGATCTACCTATTTAGAATGGATCATCTAGAGGTTAAGATGTTTTGGGTCTATGGTTAGGGTCACCAAGACACTTCTTTTACTTGATTCTTCATCCTTGATGCTTCTTGTCTTCATGTGTCTTTGATCTTCAACTTCCAAGGGCTCAATCGACTCACTGACACAAAAACTCATGTGATTGACAAACAAGGTGCACAAAACAATGTACTAACATAATTAACGTATAACGCTCTTGTAATTGTGGGCCACAGATAGCTCCAAGTTTTTTAAATAACCATACTGTGGGTTCAAGTCTTTCTGATTACAATGAACAGATTAGATTGGTTGAGGGATGACCTTAATCGTTGATTTAGTAGGGCCCACACCCCCTTCCTCAAAAGGACCTCTCGACTTTCACCACAAGTTAACTCTCATGTAGCAAGGGACGACTGACAGAAGGGCATTTTTATCCTTTGAAAAGCCAAATAGTGCCCAGAGGGCTAAATAAAAATATCATCATGAAATGGGGTTAACGACTTTTTTACGTCATATTTAGGGGCTATTTTAATTAATCACCCACAACACATCCTAAGTCGAGAGAAGAAAACTAGAAGTGTTGACATGTAGAAGTTCTATGAGGCCCATCTTAACGTATCTATCAGATCCACACTGTCCATCCATTTTTCCATACCATTTTAGGGCATGAGACAAAAAAGAGGCCGATATAAGGCACAAGTGGGCCACACTATAGAAATAGTGGGAATTGGATGCCTACCGTTGAAAGTTTCTTGGGGCCACAAAAGGCTTTGAACAAGCTCGTTGAAAGTTTCTTGGGGCCACAAAAGGCTTTGAACAAGCTCATATTTGTTTTTTCCCTTCATCCAGGTTTATGTGGTCAGATGGCAAATAAACCTCATAGTGGACCCTAGGAAGGTTTCAACGGTAGTCGTTCAATCTCCATTGCTTTTTATGGTGTGGTCTACTTGAGCTTTTGATTTACCTCATTTTTGAGATCATGCTTTAGAATGATCTGTAAAATTTGATGAACGGTATGGATCTAAAACATAAATTGTTGTGGGGCTCAAAGAAGTTTCACACATTAAAAAGTCGAGTTGTGTAGCACACACTCTATTTGGGAGAGAGAAATCTGACTATCTTGTTAGCTGGGGTCATCGTTGATGACATGAACCAATGAGGAGTGACGACCCTGAATTTTCCTGTGTGTTCAACATAGACGATCCGCATTCATTACTCGAGTGTTCTCATGAAACTATAAGTTATGATGCTCCTAGTTGCATTGGAAAACTTAGGTAGTTTAATTCATTGATCCAGGCTATTCATTAGGTCCAACACACGTTCGATGGGCTACCAGGCAAACAACACACCTACTGGACAAACATAACCATTTGTTCAATTGCATTGAGTTTGTGTGTAACACACACACACACACACACACACACACACACACACACACACACCCCACACATACTCACGCACTCACACCTAGACCTGGTAAAATTCAACTCGACCCGATTTTTTCTAGTTCAGGGTTGGAAAATTTGACCCGAATTTAATTTTTAGGTTGACCTAACCTGACCTAAATTTTTATGGGTTGGGTTGGGGGTTAAAGGTGGCCAGAATCGAATCATATGGGGTTAAGTAGACTATTATATATTGATTTTCTTATTAGTTAAATAATACATAGTTTTTTTTTCTCACACACCTTGTTGGATGATGGACGGAGTGGATTTCACTTCTGCTGAAAGTGGGCTCCATTTTTGTTGGTGAGTGTGCACTAACAATTGGTGCACATGTTGTACACCAAATTGGGTGGATCGGTCAACATCTGCTGACCCGATCAAAACCAAAATGGAGAGAAAATCTTCTCTCCCTCCGTTTTCGTCGAAACGTCTCAAACGGACGCTGTCCGTTTTCAAGATCGTGTGGCCCACTTTCGAACAACAGTCTGGCTGATCCAATCCGTTTATATGGTTTAGACATGGGAGTCTAGCAAACCCTAGGCGTTTCATTGAGGGTATTATTGTATTGTGCACACAGTTAGAAGCCAAAGATGGCAGTGGGTAACTGATTTTGTGTTTCCAGGCCCTACAAAATCTGAGCACTAAGACCAATGTGGCCCTCCTTGGCTCGATCCAAACAGTTTATCAGTTTCTAGCATCAATTTTAACTAGAACCCAAATTTTTTTTATAAACTAAAACGTATATTCATTCAAAAATAGCGCAAATCTACAAGCTCTTCGGGCTAGCCTGCAACCCAAAAAAGAACATGCCTGCTTATCATATACCCAAAATTACAAACAACTTACCCTTCCTAAAGGGTTCCTAATCCTACCCTGTCGTGGGGGTGGCTAGCATTGCAGGGTGAGTAACAGTGTGGGTGTGTGTACTAACCGTGGTACTAGCCCAAGAAGAATAAAAAAAAAGATACATTGGCTTCCCAGAGTAGACATCGGTGTGGCAAAGGGCAGTGAAGAGAATCTTCATACGGACCTCCATCTCCTGTGGTGGAGCTACCTCCACCTCTTCTATCACCAATGGCTTTCCTGCTTCCCATGCTATCCGCAGCTGCATATCCATCCATACATGAACATGAATATTATGACTATAAAAATTACATAAAATAGAAAGAGAAAAGAGAGAGCAATTTAAGATGATACCTTCGCATCTAATAACCTGTCCAGCTGTACTTGAAGGCATTTTTCTCTTTTTCTTCTTATCTCTCTCTGTTGTAGACTCTGAACTTACAAATGGATATTGGTTGCTTTGTAGGGGGGGTATTTATAGGTAAGACGAAAAGGGCTTCAATACTCAATCCTTATCCATATAAAAATAGAGATTGGACTTTTTAAACTAATACAACGGAGTAAGGAAAACCATCTTGACTGCGCCTCTAATCTATACCACGTGGCTTTTTTTTTTTCCCGAAATGGGTTCCGCGGGGAGCGCGGTTTCTGCGGATCCACAGATCCACCGAAGTGGGTGGATCGATGACTATGGAGCCACCGTTATGTACGTACCTTACATCCATGCCATCCTTCCATTTTGACAGCTCATTTTAGTGCATGGTACTGAAAATGAAGAAGGTCCAAATCTTAGGTGGGCCACACAACATTTTCAATGAATGTTTCCATTACTCAGAACCCTAGAGCAACAATACACAGAAAATGACCTTACTGCATTTTCAGTTCTAACATTATTACACACATCTCACTATTAATACACGTACACATCCTACACTGTTAGTCACACTTCAAGGTTAGCCACACCCAAGTTGGGAATCCATACCATGACCTTAGTGTAAAATGAGTAGGTTACAGCCGCTGAAATAGCTATAAATACTTCATATTTCTTTCTTTTACAGAGAACCTAAGAAACTTATGAACCTAAGAAACTTATTAAAAGGAAGTGAAAAAACCAAAGAAGAATTGATTAAAAGG
The DNA here is from genome assembly GCA_003013855.2 of Liriodendron chinense. Taxonomy (NCBI): domain Eukaryota; kingdom Viridiplantae; phylum Streptophyta; class Magnoliopsida; order Magnoliales; family Magnoliaceae; genus Liriodendron; species Liriodendron chinense. The sequence continues at coordinate 2,226,820 of ML058389.1, forward strand.
ATAACTCTCTATTGCAAAAAATTACTATTTTCATCGGCACCAAAATTCCTACTATTCTTCTGATCATATGTATTTTGTTGTAATCATCCTAGGTGTTTGCTTGCCTCAAGTGCAAGGCTACAATATAGTAATAATTTTCAGTAAGACCGAGGTCGATCCACAGGGAAGGAAGTAAACAATTCCAACAATTCCAACTATCCTAATAACTAGAATCTAAGAGGTTTGTGAAATCAGTTTTTAAACATGAAACAGGAAAATTTGATAATGAAAGGGTAATTAGAGCATCAAGGATCCACTTATAGTTCTCCTTGGATGTATAATTCATATGGCTTTCTCAATTACTCAACTAGAATCGAAATCAAACCCTGTCTAGTCGGATTATAGAGCGGTTATATTATCAAAATAATCCAACACCTGTTGTTCATCAACATGATTCCCTCAATTCAAGTTAGGACTTGAGCACACTCAATTTCATAGGTCAATCCTAGTTCCAATAGATTAAAATCATAACCATAATAATCATCAAACTCTGTCACAAGACTTGACTATATTATGATTTAAACTTCATTCAAATCATATGAGCAATCAACACAATATTCAGAATTTAGAACAAAAAGGTAGAACTTTGGTTTGAAGTTCCCACATGATGATCCAAGTCTAAAGCGTATTGAATCCGAATACTCAGAGCATACAGGTCTAGAGTCATGCAAAACGATTAAGAACTAAAGCAATTCTTCCAAACATCCATGAGCCATCCATAAGATTAAGAAAAACTACTTAGAACTTTATTCAAACTTCTAAAAACCATCATTCTTCAATAAATTCAACTTGAAACCAATAAAACGAATTAAAAAAAATCTAAGTAAACTTTAAGTTTCACCTCTTAGCTTTAGCTAAGAGGTTAGCTAATGAAAAGCATAAAAACAAACTAAAACTAGAACTAGAAGAAGAAGAAAACTAGTTGTAGGAAGCCAGCTAGCCTCCTAGGTCTTGAATCCTTTGCTCCCCACGTTGCTAGATGCCTTAGGAAGAGAGTGAAGGTGACCTTTTATAAGAGAAATCCTGCACCAACTTGGAAACTTCGAGAATCCGCGGAGTCCTTCCACAATTTGGAAACTTAGTATTGAAAAACGGAGTTTCTGGAGCTACCTTAGACCTGTCTGGAGACCGATCTAAGAAACCAAAAAAAAGTCCAGCAAACTATGTTTCTTTGGACTCTTGATGACTTGTCTGGCAACTGGTCTAGCTTTGTAGACTTGTCTGGCAACAGGTCTTGGGACAGTTTTTCCATATTTTCTTCTCTTTCTTTCTTCTTCTTTTCTCCACCTTTTGGCATTTGTTATATTGATCTTTAATGCATATAAAGTGACTCTTTTAACTATGAATTAGTGAAGTCTTCCTCTCATTCCTACAATCACAAATCCATGCATTAGATTAGTCTTTAAATCATGAAAACCATGCATAATGAGTGATGAATTAGGGTTAAAATATACACAATTAAGAACTCAACAATAGGCTTAAGATGTTTTGAGTCTAATGTTAGGGTCACTAAGGCACTTCTTATACCAGATTCTTCATCCTTGATGCTTCACGTCTTCATGTGTCTTCACTCTTCAACTTCTAAGGGCTCAATCGACTCATGGACACACAACTCATGTGATTGACAAACAAGGTACACTGTTCACTCCCCAAGTGTAGGGCTGCGAAGTAGTAATAATTCGGAAAGACCGAATATCATTCCTACAGAGATTTATGAATGGGTATTCTCAGATTTTGTCTAAAACAACTAGTAATTAAGATCTATTAAGAACTAAAGTTAGAAAATAGTGATTTGGGTTTAAACAGTGAATGTGTAAGGTAATATCAATCTAAAAAGGCACTAAAGCGCCAAGAGGTCCACTTTTGATAAGTTTCAATGCATCAACACAACTAGATCTCACATAACTCAATCGAAATCGAATTCATATCTCTAACCGATCAGAATATAGAGCGGTTAAATCAACAATTATCCAAAACAGTTGCTTATTCATTGATTCAATTCCCACATCAATGCTCAGGCCTTGGGCACACTTAATTGTGTAGGCCAAGCCTCCTTCCAATCTAGTTGAGATTCACAACCATAGCTTTCATCAACTCCTCTCACTAGACTTGATTACGACTAATGATTAGAACTCTAATTAAATCAAAATCAACTAGCAAACAACTATTTCAAATTATAGCAAAAGATAAGAACTTTAGTTGAATGAGTTCCCACATGAAGATCAAGCCATTGTATACAAGGCAATCAAAGGGTCTACCATGCCCGGAATCGATGATAGATCAATGAACTACACAAGCATAACCAATGCTCAGAAGATATGCTACTAAGTTTAGAATCACTAAGAATTAAATGAGCCCGGAGTCATCAAGAGATTAAAGTAAAACCAAACTAGTACTTGATTCAAACTCATGTTGAACTAAATTCTTCAATTAAAACATAAAAAGGAAACCTACGTTGCATCAATCCATTAAAAATAAATCAAAAGCTTCACCTCTTAGCCCTAGCTAAGAGGTTTTAGTTCATCTCTAACATCCTTGAACTAGAAGCCTCAAAAACATAAGAAACTACTAAAACAGAAAGAAAACTAAGAAAACTTGAAGTAGAATCCGTCTCCTAAGCAATCCCCACGTCCTAGCATGCCTTGGTATGAAGAGGAGAAGTCCCTTTTATAGATTGGCACGGAAGATTCCAGATTTAGCAAGGAATTACGAATTGCGCAGAGAAAATCGGAGCTTTGCGTGCAATCTGTTACGCTGACGGCCGGTCGCACGACCGGTCTGAGCTCCTGGACGACAGATCGCACGATCGGTCTTAAAACCTCAAAAACAGTCCAGTGAGTTTGGTGTTTCTGGACACCTCTCGACCTGTCTCGCGACCGGTTGGGCAACCGGTCTGGCGACCGGTCTAGCTGTGTAGACCTGTCTGGCGACCGGTCTTGGGACAGGTCTTCCATATTTTCTTCTCTTTCTTTCTTCTTCTTTCCTCCACCTTTTGTCACTTGTTATGTTAATCTTCAATGCATATAAAGTGACTCTTTTGACTATGAATTAGTGAAGTCTCACTCTCATTCCTACAATCACAAATCCATGCATTAGATTAGTCTTTAAATATGTAAACCGTGAATAATGAGTGATGAATTTGGGGTTAGAATATGCACAATTAAGAGCTCAACACCCAACCAGCATTTTGCTAGTCCCGAGCAAAACATGCTTGAAACAAGTTTCATTCTCCAAAACCCAACTCTCCTTCAGAAACTATTCTTCTATACCTTCCAAGACATACAAGCGTAAAAATCAGAAAAATTAGGTGATAGAGGTTGAAACCTTCAACTCTCAAAACATAATAAGTGTTTATATGAAATTCCCACTGATTGATTGATGAATAGAAGAACTCGAACAATTCAACCTAGTGTGCATAGTGAAAGTTCATCTCATGAGTTTCTGAGATTATCTTCTTCATAGATCAACTAAACTATAGATCTCAAGGTGTATAGAGCAATAACTAGCCCATGACAGGAATTTGCCTTACTGTCCTTCCGACGGCTTTCACAATACATCCCATTTCCGGCTTTGGTTACGGGTAGACCATCTCCCGGTTGGTAGTAGGTAGCCATTTTCGAAATTTCCACCATTTTTTCATCATTCCCAATTTCATCCTTCCTTTCCCTTTTCTTTTACATTAGATAGGATTTTTAAAAATCCATATCTTTCGTTATTTTCCATGGACAAGGATGGACAAAGTACCCCGGCTTGGTTTCTCAACACCTCAAATCAAAGTCGAGCTAATCCACAAATCACATAATCCTTTCAAATCATGAAAATTGTGTAATGTGAACTAAGTGTAAAAGTATTCAAATTTTCTATCAATCATATAAATAGGGGAATTCACATATAAAACCATTATATTAAGGGAAGTTCAAAGCTTTCAGCCTCACTCACTTCGTGTCTCCTCTTCTTATACTCATATCATCTCGAATGCATAGAACTAAAGTTTTCCAAAAGAGTTTTGAATTTTAGAAAAAATTGAAAATTTTCTACATCATTGCTTGAAATGTCACAAAAGCTAGTAGATTCATCTAAGGAATCTCTCACCCCCCAACCAAGACTTTACATTGTCCTCAATGTAAGAAAATATACAATGAATGCAACACATGAGAGCAATGACAAAATAAAGGGAGTGAGAAAGAGAGATATCACCTGCAGAATATATTTCATGGCAAGATTAGCTTTTGGAGATGGATTACTTCACAACTAAATCAACTGATCAAAGCAAATCCTAATGGGATATCATTCTAGAAAAATTATTTAAAATCATCCTCCGTCAGACTAGGAGGTTAATCCCAACAACTCATCCAAAAGCATAAAGTCAAGCAGAATCATTAGATGGATCAAAAGGTTTCGCATAAAGTCATCCAATATTCTGCTTTACGATATACATGTGTGTGAGTGATCCAGATAAGCCACTGAAAATCCCAAAAAGGAATTTCAGCGGGTTCCTTAATGTTTTCATTACATGTATAAGAGGAGACAACATCATATTTGTCAGAAAAAATATGTCTCCATTCAGATTTTCCTGGGCATTGATATTGCAGGTATGGATCATCCCAGGGTTGGTAGAGTTCAACATGCATGATCCACAAAGGTGTAGAAATATGAATTGATTTCTCAGCACAACAAAGTGTTGTTTCCACATCCTTCTCTCTGCTAACGTCATATGCCGATACCGACTCTAAAAGTGTGCCCATATCCCCTATCACATCATCGTTCTTATCAAGGGGGTAAGTCACGTCTTCGTCTAAGTGATCGGAGTAAAAAGGTGAGAGGGACTCATCTTCACAATAGAATTGATCATGTTTATTTCGTGGACCTCCTCATCTTCATCCTCTTATTGAGTCGTCAATATTGAAAGCATTTAACTCAATCGTCATATTGCCAAAAGACATTTGTATGACCCCACTCCTACAATTGCTGATAGCGTTTGATGTAGCTAGGAATGGGCGGCCAAGTATGATAGGAATTTGAGGGCCAATATTAACCATGAGTCGAGTGTCCAAGACAATAAAGTCTACCGGGTAGTAAACATTGTCAACTTAGACAAGGACGTCCTCAATCACCCTCTCTCGGAATACGAATTGATCGGTCAGCAAGTTGTAACGTGATTTTGGTGGGTTTTAATTCACCTAAACCCAATTATTCATAGACCGAAAAGGGAAATAAGTTCACACTTGCCCCTAGATCGAGTAAGCATGTTTCACCCAGGTAGTCTCCAATTACACATGATATTGTCGGACTATCGGGATCTTTGTATTTCTTAGGCATCCCGTGATTGATAATGACACTTACATTCTCTGTTAAAAATGCCTTCTTTTGCACATGTATTTTCCTTTTCATCGTGCAAAGGTCTTTTAAAAATTTAACATATGCCGGTATTTGTTTAATGGCATCCAACAATGGGATATTGATTTTGACTTGCTTGAAAACCTCTAAAAATTCCTAATATTTATCTTGAGGTTTGGCTGAAATCAAGCGTTGGGGGAATGGAGCAACAGGCCTATATTCTTTCAATGGTTCTTTTTCATTCATGGCGGTGATAGATCCATCATCCTCTTTGGAAGATACCGGATCATTAGGCGTTGAAACCTTCACCGGGTCGGATTTTTCAATAGTTTTACCACTTCTAAGAGTGGTGATGGCCTTAACATGTTCTATGTGTTGGTTAGAGTAACTAGGCATGCTTATTTCGCATTGTGATTTCGGATTTGGTAGGGGTTGGGCCGGAAGAATCCCTTCCCTTACGTTTAAGCGAGCCTTGATTTCCTCCACCAAATTTTTAAGCTTAAGCAGTTATCGTATGGTTTGATTGATTTATTTGTGCTTGACCTTCCATGAATGCTTTTAATGTATCCTCTATAGGCATTTGAGGTGGGGCCATAAAAAATTGCATTAGGGCCCCCTTTTGAGGATTACTTTGGTTGCTTTCATTCGCCCAATTGAAGTTAGGGTTGTTTCTCCAACTAGAATTGTTTGTGTTTGGATTTGGAGTACTAAAAGGTCGTTGATAACTATTCAAAGCATTCGATTGTTCATATAAATTGTTGGACAATCCGGCGTTTGATGTACATTGGAAGTATAAATACCACAAATAGTTTCAACAGTCCCCCTTTGTTGGGTTATATCCACTTTCCTTAATTCCATTTCCTCGACCTTTCATGTGAGATTAGCCACTCTAGAACCTAGATCATCTTTCTCATTTAAAACGTAAATTTCTCCCTTTTCCTTGGCTTGGAGTTGTTTTGAACTTCTCGGCTTAGATGTATCCCATGATTGTGTGTTTTCAGCCAACATGTCAAAATAGTCCCAAGCTTCCTCCGTTTCCTTGTTCATGAATTCCCCATTGCACATCATCTCCACAAATTAGCGCATGGTTGAGTTTAATCCATCATAGAAGAAACTAATCAACCTCCACCGTTCATAGCCATGATGTGGGCATGCGTTTAAAAGCTCATTATACCTTTCCCAACATTGGAAAAAGGTTTCATCTTCTTTTTGGGCGAAGTTCATTATGGCCCTTCTTAGTGCATTGGTGCGATGAGTCGGGAAGAATTTTTTAAGAAACTCCCGAGTCATCTCAGCACATGTCCCAATAGACCTTGGCCTTAAGGAATGTAGCCATGATTTAGCCTTCTCTTTCAAGGAAAAAGAGAATAATTTGAGTTTTACAGTGTCCTTGGTTACATTGTCAAAGCTTATTGTGACAATAACCTCTTCAAACTCTTAATGTGTAGATAAGGGCTTTCGGAGTCGAGTCCATGGAATCTAGGAAGAAGTTGAATCAACCCCAATTTAAAATCAATATTTCCCTACATTATGAGGGAAAAATTATGCAAGAGGGGGTACTCGTCCTAGTTGGTTGTAAATAGTCATGTAAAGTTCTAGGTCGAGGTACATCCCCCACTTCATTCTCATCCAATTCAGTAAGGTTTTGGGCTTGATTTTGATGTTGATTAGCCCCTTGATTTGGTTGATTTTCAGCCATCTCTCTAGTAATTTCAGGAAAATTTTGACGTTTTCTAGTACGAGGCTCTCTATCAATCCCTTCAACAATTACTCCGTCACGAATGAGTCGGTTATTAGAATTCCGAGCCCAATGTGGCATGCAAATCCTAAAAGAATGAAACAGAAAAGAATTCTTCCTTCCTTCCTTTACTCCTCTCTAAGACCCAAGCACAAGGTGTCTTGCAATGGCTGGGCTAGAAGCAAGGATATAGACCGATTTCTCCTGGTCAATAGGGGTTCAGAAAACTCCTCACCCACTCTTTGAGTTTTTTGAGAAAAGTGCAGAAAAAGAAGAAAGAGGAATAAGATTGAGAAGAGAAATCTCTGAGCACAAGGTGATCCAAGACGGTAGTGCCGATCAATAGAAATCAAGGTGGCACAAGGCCAACCTATCAGAGATCCAAAAGGAGTCTCCACCCACTCTACAAGAGATGAATATGGTCGGAATGAGTAGGAGAAGAAGAAGAGTAAGGTTAGAAAGATAGAACCTGATTTGGCACTTGAGATTCCTACTTCTTCTTCAACTTCCTAAAAATCCCGGAAGTAGATCTATGTTAGAATCCTGCAAAATCAAAACAAACTAAGTTAGTATCCTGAAATTAAAAGAAAACTTAGCCTAGAAAGCAAAACAAATCCTAAACCTATCTTAACACAATCTCAACTAAAAGCTATCATAGCAAATTCTAAAAATACTACATAGAAATCCCCGGCAACGGCGGCAAAAACTTGTTCACTCCCCAAGTGTAGGGTTGCGAAGTAGTAATAATTCGGAAAGACCGAGTATCGTTCCCAAAGAGATTTATGAATGGGTATTTTCAGATTTTGTCTAAACAACTAGTAATTAAGATCCTATTAAGAACTAAAGTTAGAAGATAGTGATTTGGGTTTAAACAGTGAATGTGTAAGGTAATATCAATCTAAAAAGGCACTAGAGCGCCAAGGGTCCACTTTTGATAAGTTTCAATGCATCAACACAACTAGATCTCACATAACTCAATCGAAATCGAATTCATATCTCTATCTGATCAGAATATAGAGCGGTTAAATCAACAATTATCCAAAACAGTTGCTTATTCATTGATTCAATTCCCACATCAATGCTCAGGCCTTGGGCACACTTAATTGTGTAGGCCAAGCCTCCTTCCAATCTAGTTGAGATTCACAACCATAGCTTTCATCAACTCCTGTCACTAGACTTGATTACGACTAATGATTAGAACTCTAATTAAATCAAAATCAACCAGCAAACAACTATTTCAAATTATAGCAAAAGATAAGAACTTTAGTTGAATGAGTTCCCACATGAAGATCAAGCCATTGTACACAAGGCAATCAAAGGGTCTACCATGCCCAGAGTCGATGATAGATCAATGAACTACACAAGCATAACCAATGCTCAGAAGATAAGCTACTAAGTTTAGAATCACTAAGAATCACATGAGCCCGGAGTCATCAAGAGATCAAAGTAAAACCAAACTAGTACTTGATTCAAACTCATATTGAACTAAATTCTTCAATTAAAACATAAAAATGAAACTTAGGTTGCATCAATCCATTAAAAACAAATCAAAAGCTTCACCTCTTAGCCCTAGCTAAGAGGTTTTAGTTCATCTCTAACATCCTTAAACTAGAAGCCTCAAAAACATAAAAACTACTAAAACAGGAAGAAAACTAAGAAAACTTGAAGTAGAATCCGTCTCCTAAGCAATCCCCACGTCTTAGCATGCCTTGGTATGAAGAGGAGAATTCCCTTTTATAGATTGGCGCGGAAGATTCCAGATTTAGCAAGGAATTACGCAATTGCGCAGAGAAAATCGGAGCTTTGCGTGCAATCTGTTACGCTGACGACCGGTCTCAAAACCTCAAAAACAGTCTAGTGAGTTTGGTGTTTCTGGACACCTCTCGACCTGTCTGGCGACCGGTCTGGCGACCGGTCTAGCTGTGTAGACCTGTCTGGCGACCGGTCTTGGGACAGGTCTTCCATATTTTCTTCTCTTTCTTTCTTCTTCTTTCCTCCACCTTTTGTCACTTGTTATGTTAATCTTCAATGCATACAAAGTGACTCTTTTGACTATGAATTAGTGAAGTCTCACTCTCATTCCTACAATCACAAATCCATGCATTAGATTAGTCTTTAAATATGTAAACCGTGCATAATGAATGATGAATTTGGGGTTAGAATATGCACAATTAAGAGCTCAACATACACAAAACAGCGCACTAATAGAATTAACGTATAATGCTCATGCAATTGTGGGCCACAAATAGCTCCAATATTTTTTTAAATGACCTTATTATCGGTTCAGGTCTTTCTGATTACAATGAATAGATCAGATCGGCCGAGGGATGGCCTCAAGCATTGATTTAGTGGAGGCCTACACCCCATTCTCAAAAGGCCTCTCGACTTTCGCTGCAAGCAAACGCTCATGTAGGAAGGGACGACTGGTAGAAGGGCATTTTCAACCTTTGAAAAGTCAAATAGTGCCCAGAGGGCTAAAACAAAAATACCATCATGAAGTGGGGTTAGCGACTTTTTACGTCATAATTAAGGCTTATTTTAATTAATCGCGCACAACACTGGAGAAAACTAGAAGTGTTGACACGTGGAACTTCTGTGAGCCCCGTCATGACATATATATCATATCCACGCCATCCATCCATTTTTCCATTCCAATTTAGAAAATGCGACAAAAAAGGAGGTAGATACAAGGCTTAAGTGGACCACACTACATAAATAGTGGGAATTGGATGTCTACCATTGAAAATTTTTTGGGGCCACGGAAGGCTCTAATCAAGCTCATAGTTGTGTTTTCCCTTCATCTAAGTTTATGTGACCTTATGGAAAGGCCATATTGCAAATAAACCTCACAAGGGACCCCAGGAAGTTTTCAATGGTAGTCTTTCCATATCTCCACTGCTTTCTATGGTGTGGTCCACTTGAGCTTTGGATTTGACTCATTTTTGGGCTCATGCTCAAGAATGATATGTAAAAATTGATGGACGGTGTGGATCTAAAACATAGATCATTGTGGGACCCAAAGAAATTTCACATGTTAAAAAGTCGGGTTGTGTAGCACGCAATCTATCTGGGAGAGAAAAATCCAGCGTATCTTGCTAGTTGCGGTCATCTGCGATGACATGGACCAATGAGGAGCGACGGCCGTGAATTTTCCTGTGTGTTCAACTGGCGCGACTGGGGTGAGACCCCGGAACCAGCGATGTGGGTGGGACCCTGAACATAGGGCCCACCTCTATGTATTAATCGTATATCCATACCGTTCATCCTCTTCTAAGAATCGTTTTATGTCATGAAACAAAAAATAAAGCAGATAAAGAATTTTTGTGGACCACACCATTAGAAAAACTGTTTAATGTTCATTAAAAACATTTTGTGGGCTACAAAAGTTTTCTATAGACCCGATACTTGTTTTTTCCTTTCATCCCTGTCTACGTGACCTTATCAACAGATTGGATGGTCAGTAAACATTACGGTGGACTCCATGAAGTTTTTAATGGTAGGCGTTCAATTATCACTGCTTCCAGTGGTGTGATCTAGTTAAAATTTTCATGCACTTCAAATTTGGGACTGAGTCCTAAAATAATCTGAATAAACAGATGGACGGCATGGATATGTAAAGAATGCATCCATGTGGGCCTGAAGTTCGGGGTCCCACCCACATCGCTGGTTCCGGGGTCTCACCCAAGTCGCGCCCGTGTTCAACACAGACGATCCGCACTGGCTACTCGAGTGTTCTCATGGCACTATCAGTTATGGTGCTCCCAGTTGCATTGGAAAACTTAGGTAGTTCAATTCATTGATCCAGGCTGTTCATTATGTCCAGCACACGTTCTATTGGCTACCAGACAAACAACACACCTACCGGACAAACATAGTCATTTGATCAATTGCATTGAAAATGAATGGTCAAGATCATATATATAGAGAGAGAGGCACTCTCAAGTCCAACCCGTTGGACCACAGTTTGCAGTGCACCCAGTAGATTACTCCCCATCTGTTAAGCTCTTGTGACATCCAATCCTCCTAATAGGTTGGCCCTACCATGAGGAACAATTCATATAAAAATCAACTTCATCTACTAACCCAGTGTACCACACTAAAATTTTGCTATTAATCAACGGCCATACAATATTTTCTATATTGGAGCTCACATAATGATTGGCTAGGGTCGATTTTTGCATTAGAAGATCCTCATGCTGGGGCCAACCTACTAGGAGGATTGGATGTTACAGGCACTTAAGAGGTTTAAAGAAATCAACTGAGTGGACTGCAAAATGTGGTCCAAGCTCATGATTCTAAGAATCATTTTTAGCAGGCAACTGTAACCATTACATCAATGGCTTGGGAAAAGGATGGAGACTAAAAGGAGCAAAGAAAAAAAATAAAAAAATAAAACAAAAGGCCAAATCCAGGATGTATTGGATCATAGCTATCGGTGGGATTCTTTCGTCTTGTCACACAGATAGTACACACACTGCACTGTTAGTCACACTTCAAGTTTAGCCACCCCCACTTTGGGAATCGATAAGAGGATCCTCATGTAAAATGAGTAGGTTACAGCCGCTGAAGTAGCTATAAATACATCAATATTTCTTTCTTTTACAGAGAACCTAAGAAACTCAGGAGGTGAAAAAACCGAAGAACCGATTAAAACGGATAGCTCTCTATAGCCAAAAAGTAATATTTTCATCCGCACCAAAATCCCTACTATTCTTTCTCTTCTTATGTCTTTGTTGTAATCATCCCAGCCGTATATTCAGCCTCCTAAGCCATATAGAGTGCAAGATCATGTGAAATACATCGAACCGTTTGGCCGGCTGGTTTAGCACGAAATGCCTCCTCACAGCTCTCACACCCTCCTTCAATCTCTTATACTCATCTTCCGAAACTCCTCTCAGTACTTCCTTCAATCGCGGGATGTCGGAAACCGCCACCTGGACGGAGAATTTCTCCCACCGGAACACATCACTGAAGGGTAACACGTAGTGGTCGGATATGATCACCGGGACACACTCGGCGTAGATGGCCTCGACGACTCTGGGGCTCGCAACTTCGTAGCCGCTCGGGCATAGGCAGAACTTGGACTTGAGCATGAATGAGTAGTAGTCAAGGCCTTTCGGGAGGTACTGGAACACGCGGAGATCGTCATCTTTCGACTCCCAGTGTTGGAGTAGGAGCGGCCTGATGGGGCCGTGGACCCCTCCAGCGAAGAAGGCGAGGTGGGGCCGTGGGGCTGCATCAGGTGGGGGAGAGACGAGCTGAGGGGAGAGTGCACCAGTACGGAGGTTGATTTCAGGGAGGCTAACGTCCTTCCGTGGGTCGAAGCCTTCGGAGGTGTTGGCGTTGCAGAGGACCCTAATGGAATTGTTGTAGAGACGTGGGTTGGCTCGTGAGGCAGACGGACCCTAATTGCATATATGGGACATTTTGTTATGTAAGGAATATGCACGTTATTCTCCTGCTTAAGACAGTTTTATCCTGTGTAGGGCCCACTGTTTTCTGTATATTTCATCCAACCAGCGAATTGGGGCCCACCATGATGATGATGTGCTTCAACAATCATTATGTGGGGCCGGGCACATCATAGAAAACAATGGGCAACCACACCCAAGACTTCCAAATTCATATGGAGGCCTACATGATGGGTGGATCTGTTGTATGATCTTTGGGGGCATGCACCTGGGCCTTCTGGACAAGTTGGATTGCAATAAAAAAACTAGGGTGGGCCCCACATGAAATCCTCAAAGAACCAACCAATCGGGCTCCCAACTTACATGCAACAATCATAATAGATCAATTAAAGCAGTAAAGAGTACACGTGTACAAGATCCAGACCAATAATCTATTGACTAGCTCCTATGGTGTAACTTAAAAATCACACCATTTGGTTAATCGTATCAACTGGGTTGGAGGACTATTGACACGAAGAAAACATCAAACCATCGGCCCATGATCGATGGGAGAAATTAATCCAAAACGGTCTGACTTTTGGCGTAGGGCCCATCAATGGTAAGATACAACAATAAATGAACAGTCCGGATCTAGTGGATTGCATGCCAAGTATGCAGATATTGAGTTCTTGATAGATGAAACTTTAGCATTAGATGTTTAATTCTCTGAATAAATATAGTGATTGGCTAATATGTTAGTGCATTTGGCAATTGGGGTGGTGGATCTAGATCGTCAATATAGTGGGCCTCAGGATCACTTATAAGTAACTTTTTATTTTTTTTATTTTTATTTTTTATATATATTTAAATTTACTTAATCACTCAGTTTAATAGGTAGAAATCAACTTGAGGTATATTAACTTTTAACTTATCTTAAATTAATAAGTTACTTTTTTTTAACTTAAGTTAATTTGGTAATCACAATAATAAAAGTAACTTATGTGATGAAAACTAGTTATTTCGCGATGAAAGGTGGTTACTTGTGCGCATAAGTTCTTTGTTCGTACGTTTTAACTTTTTGCTCTTTTACTTTTCTCTCTCTCTCTCAACTCTCTATGTGATAGATAGGATCTGCACATTATGGATAGTACACATAGAAGGTGGGGCCCACATGATGGATGACCCATATGAACATGGGCACATTTGATTGATGGTTCCCATCAAAGGTTCCCCCCAACGCAAAATGGCCCACATCTAAGGCAAGCCCTACATGATGGAGCCCCACATTGAAGGTGGGGCACATACAATGCAAAGTCCACATGAAATGTGCAATCCACGTGATGGCGGTGGAAATTCAGGTGGGCCCAATACAATGGACAATCAACATCAAATCTTGGCCCCTAATGATGAATGGCCTACATCCAAGGCAGGCTTTGCACGATGGAGGGCCACATTGACGGTGGGGCCCACATGATGGACAATCCCCATCAAAGGTGGGCCCCATGTGATGAGCGGTGGATATTGAAAGTGGGTCCCACATAATGGACGACCCACATCAAAGGTTGACAATTTATTTTGATGGTGGGCCCCACATTATGGATGACCCACATCAAGTGGGCCCAATATAATGTATGATCCACATTGAAGGTGCCGATGATGAATGACCCACATCCAAGGTGGGCCCCGCTTGATGGACAACCTACTTTGAAGTTGGGCCTTGCATGATGGACGGTCCATATTAAAGGTGGGCTCACATGATAGACGATCTATATCTAAGGTGGGCCCAATGTAATGAACAGTCCATGTCAAAGGTTGGGCCCACATGATGGATGGTGGATATTAAGGGCGGACCGAACAAACTTGAGGGATAAGCTCTTATGTAAGATTGGAAACCAAACATAATTTCCTACTTTTGGCTGATAAGTACTTTTGTTTACCAAAAATACTCATCTATTGAATAAGTATAAACCAAAATAAGCTATTGAAGGCATAAGTAGCTTATGTAAAGTAACTTATGATCCAAAGGCCTATTTAAGTGACTGTTTGGAGCTTGGAAAATAAAAGGAGAGAAGTAACATTTTCTTTGAAAGTTGTTTTTTAAGAATGCACATGGAGAGAGAGAGAGAGAGAGAGAGAGAGGGGCTTAGAAAATCCTTTTAAGACTTCTGTATGAAAACACACTTTTGGAAAATGTCTGTCTCACCAAAAAGTGAACTCTCAATTAACTGAGAATGTTAGTTTCTTGGATAGTATTTTGCACCCTAACACTGTCTCAGCTTCCAAATGACTAGAAAATTTTCCAGTTTGAGAATGTTTAAGAAACATCAGCTCTCCTGACCATGTCTTTTTACCCTTCTAGTTTTAGAATGTTTAAGAAACATAAGACGATAATGACATATATAAAACTGTCCTAGAAAATTTCTGGCACACGTGTGTATGGCATAAAGTAGCCATATGCTACTACACGTGCACCGGGACAATGTGGGTGTGGAGATTCGAGGAAGAGGCAAGTGGGTTTTGAACAGTTGGGCTGAAGGAGACCCCAGTGAATAAGGGATGCGGATTGGCTAGTGACCCTGCCACTAGCCAATTGGCTAGTGGTCGATTTGTGCTCTATGGGCCCCACCATGATGTATGTGTTTCATCGATGCTGTGCATCCATTTTTTCAGATCATTTTATGGTATGGCCCAAATGAGGTAGATTCAAATCTCAAGTGGACCACATCATAGGAAACAGTGTTGATTGAACACCCACCATTAAAAACTTCTTGGAGGCCACAAAAGTTTTGAATCAAGCTGATATTTGTTTTTTTCTTCTTCTTCATCCAGGTCCGTATGACCTAACCAACAAGTTGGATGTCAAATAAACATTACAATGGGCCCTAGGAGGTTTTTAATGGTGGACAATCAATCGCTACTGTTTTCTTGTGGTGTGGTCCACTTGAGATTTAGATCATTTTTGGATCAGGCCCTAAAATGATCTGGAAAGATGGATGGATGGTGTGGATAAAATAAATACATCATGGTGAGGCCCACAGAGTACCGACCACTAGCCACCTAGCTAGTGGCATTATTGGGATGGTTAGGATCTTCCAAATATCACGGAAACATTCTGAACATATTTTATCCACGGTTGATCATATCATTTCAATGGTCCAGATCATGACCGTAACATGGCTTTACTTGTATAGGTAAATGAATCAGGACCTTCCCAACCAAACTGATCTTCTATCCATCATTCTCTAATGCCACTTTGATCTTTCCATGCCTTTGGACTCGAACTTACGTTGATCGATCCCATCATCTGACCTGTGAGAAGCTTAGGCTCGTCGGACCATATGTGGACTCTTTAAGGCATGAATCGTGCCTGTTAGATCGCCCGCTTTATGAATGGTCCAGATCTTGTACATGCGGAGCGCAAACGGATGGACAGGCTTTTATATATTTTTAAATATATATCCCATGCATGCATCATTGTGTGAATATTATTCCATCCTAACCGTTCATTCTGTGCATCTGAACGCTTTTATATATATTTTTAAATATTCCACCGGATGGACGGAGTCAACGTGCACAACACAGTGGGATCCACCCCACCCCAGCTTAATCATATATGCATGCAAAAGAAGGAAGGAGTACTGACCCAGTCATGGCAGGAGAGCATGAAATGATCGGCGCCTTGAGTTCGGTTCCAGTAAGGGTACTTGGAAGAGATGACGTGGATGTAGTCGGAGATGAAGTGGTGGAGGGGAGATATAGTCATGGGAGTTGATCTGGTACAAGAAGGTTACCATCATTGTCACGCTGAAAGGCATGAAGTAAACGTGAGCTCGACTTGGATCGTTGGTTCGATACTCGCTTTTTCCCAGCTCTAGCTCGTGTATGAACCTTCCCTCTGAAGTGTATATATTCTTGCATGGCCCATCGTGGACAAGTGGGGGCTCCCCTTCCCCGTACACGTACACCTTGAATCTCTTCTCCATCTCCATGTAGCTCCTGTTGTTTGATGATCATGTTATGTGAAACCCAGCCTCAAAGCTTATTATTTCTTCATTTTCAATAATAGAAATGCAAACCATAAGTACCTCTTTTCATCTTTCATTGCATGGAGAAAGCTCAGTGGAAGTCCTCAATCTATATCCTTGTAGGGTACAACCAGTATGAGGCCACCATATCGTGTGTGTATCATCAGTCCACTCAATGCACATATGGTTGGACCAACGCACACCACAATGGGGAAGCGGATTGCGTTAGGACTAGGGGCTCTGTGGGGCCCACCGTGATGTGTCTATCTATTTATTGATGTTGCCCATCCATTTTCTCATATCATTTTAATATATGAGCCCAAAAATGAGGAATATATAACGCTCAAGTGGACCATACCCAATAATAAGTTTGGGTTGCATTAAATGCAGAAGTACCCTCTAGTGTTGTCTAATTGAGGTCGTATCTACCTCAGTTTTGGACTCATACCTAAAAATGATCTAAAAAATAGAAGGATTGCATGGATAAACAGATGCATTGAGGTGGGCCCGGAGGTCAGACAAATTATTGTCCAGGCGGGGTCGGACGCAATCTGCTTGGGGGTGGGCCACGCCATTGGGACTTATGAGAAATTATACCTAAATCTCTAAATTCACACGTGGTATAGCCCACATAAGTCTTGGAATGTGCCAATTTTTGGGAAGTCCATTGACCCTAGTGTGTTCCGTTGAGTGGGTTGGATATGGCATAAAGACATGAAGGTGGACCCTAAACACAATTTAAATGTTTTTAACGGTGAGAATTTTCAGTCTCAACCGTTCCCCATGGCGTAAACCAAAGTTTCGAATCTGCCTAACATTTGAGCGTCTGTCCAAACACATAGTGTCCCACGTAACGAACGAGGGTGATTCTCATCGACATGCTTTCATGCCGGTCAGATTAATACTCACTTCACAATATGAATAGATTTGGTGCGACGCCTGGCCTCACCCATGACAGTGTGGCCCTTACCGTGGGGCCCACAGTGATATATGTAGTCTGTATCCACACCGTCCATCCAATTCTTCAGATCATTTTAGAAGATGATCCCGAAAGTAAAGTAAATCCAATTATCAGGTGGCCCATACCATAGGAAAAAGTGGTGATTGACTACTAATGGGCCACAAAAGCTTTGGATCAAGCTGATATTTGTTTTTACCCTTCATCCAGGCTTATTTAACCTTATCAACAGGTTTGATGGGAAATAAATACTATAGACACATTAAGGTGCTCCCTAAGAAGTTTTTAATGACAGGTGTTCAATCACCACTGTTTCTAAGATTATGGTCAACCTGGGATTTGGATCTTCTTCATGTTTGAGATCATGCTCTAAAATGATATGAAAAAATGGTTGGACGGAGTGGATGCTGAATACATACATCAAAGTGGGCCCCATGGTAAAGGCCGCACCATCTTGGGTTAAAAAAAAAAAAACAGTGATGCCGGCTTCTAAAGATTATTGTTTTGGGTAGGTTTTGTGTAGACAAAAAGAGTAGGGGGCTTCCTAGAGTAGAGGTGAAGAGTGATTCGAAGGTGGTGGTTGACCTCATCATCAAGCAAGCCTCAAAAGCATGGGTTATGTGGTATTGGCGGGCTAGAGTTGACGCTCTTATGCATCAAATGGACACTAGGATATCACATGCTAAGAGAGGTGAACTCCATTGCTGATGGGCTGGCCAAGGAGGGGAGTGTCTCACAAACTCATTGATTTTTTTGAGAGTTCGAGTGAATTACCCCAGCTGTTTAAGTGGCTTTTATTCCTCGACAAGGTGGGTGTAGGTAGTCTTCACTTGGGGAAGGGGTGTAATTAGTTATTTTGCTGCGCGGTGTCGCTTTCTGTTTTTTTTTTTTTTTTTTTTTTTTTTGGGCAGCAACCGAAAAAAAAAAACAAAACAGAGTAGGGGGCTTTTCATATTTTTTGTATTT
The DNA here is from genome assembly GCA_003013855.2 of Liriodendron chinense. Classification (NCBI taxonomy): domain Eukaryota; kingdom Viridiplantae; phylum Streptophyta; class Magnoliopsida; order Magnoliales; family Magnoliaceae; genus Liriodendron; species Liriodendron chinense. The sequence goes on from ML058389.1 coordinate 2,245,273, forward strand.
TTCATTTTGTATTTTTATTTATTATTATTATTTTTAAATGGTGGCAAACTATGATAGGAGTCAAGTATGTGCCGTCCCGCTTGGGCTCAAGTCTTCGAAAGTCTCTCAAAGACTATCTATGACGGTTTTCAAACGGTAGTGGGATTTGAGTGTGGCCTACTTTTTATGACGTCCATCTGGACCACACGCTCGTGATCTGCTAAAGGGAGTTGGCTATTGTGAATCTTTTAACCGTCATCATGGGAGATGTCCTTTAGCGATCATAGCATGGTCATGCATGTATGCGGTCGACATGATTGCATGGTCGGATGATCCAGACAGTTCATTTGTTTACAATTACAATGGACGGGCCACAATCTAAAAACTCCCACTGATTGGACCATCTTACTATCCAATCACTGGCTCTCTATCAACGGTGAAGAACAACGGCACCCTGCTGTCCAAATCGAACAAGGAAAAGTCGATCGACTGATCAGATGGCTAAGGTGGTCTGATCAGCATCATATTTGCATGTTATACCATCCATGGTTGGTCCAACAAGATGGACAGAATGGATTATCGGTGCAGCTACGTGGGCCTCACCACCCGTGATAGGCCAATCAAAGCAATTAAGAAAAAAACCACTTTGACACATGGAACCCAAGGTGTAATAAGTAAGAACAGTACTGTTGTGGTTTGACGAGTCGCAGTGCGTAATAAGCAAGTCTTGCTTTTATCAGTACTGTGGCCCACCCATATTCAAGAACCACTTCTGTGATCAATCAAGTGCAATAGGATGCAGGGAGTGCGCATGTATGAGATAGAAACTTCTTTTCTCCTATGCATGTCTATAACCGCTGGTTTAGAAGCAAATTAAGCAAGAAGCTTTTAGTTTAGAAAAAAAAAAAAGAAGAAGGTAGAAAGGAATTTTTCTCATTTCTCACCTGTGAAAAGCTGCAGCATTTCGATAGATTTCGCTGTTCAAGTCCCCATCTTCACCGCTTTTTGATGACGACGAGATATTCCCTGTGGAAGCAGCAGCTTTCCGAATTGCCGCTCGAGCTCTAGCCAATCCTTCTTCCAGCTCCTCCGCTTCGCTGAGTTTTTCGATTTTCTTCTGCAAAATTTCATTGAATTCATGAAATACAAAAACCAAACGTCTATTATAGAACGACGTTTCGGCCAATGCCATTTAAAAACAGTCCTTAGGCAAGGTTTCATAATTAAAAAAGAGTTTTGGCACACATATATAATTGAATTTGGTACTTGTAATTGATGATCTACACCGTCTAGTTTGGGCACCATTACGTGTCCATGCCATCCCTAAAATATCATGAGCATTGAATCTTTAGGTGTGCCAATAATACAAGTGAAATATAAAACATTATGTGGGAGAATGGTCGAGCTGAGGCCGGCTTCTCCTGTAGGGGGTATGAAACTCAACAGAGAGAATCCTATATGCAAATAAATATATTGCACATAGCTAACATCACCAAGTATACGCTAGAGTGATATAAACTAAAAATGAAAAAGGAAGAAGTGCTTATGTGAGATTAGAAGACTGGCCTAAGGTAAAAATAAATAATTATTTTAATACATCTTGTGACTAGATCAAAAGCCAGAACTGCAAATAGTAGTGCAGGCACTTGCAGATGATCCAATATCCTCGTTTTGTTCATGGACATCTACTCAGTGGACCCAACAGATGGATGGTCCGGATGTTCCACAAGAATGGCATATTATTATGTGGAGACTTGCAGTTGGGGTGGTGGTGGGATAAGCAAAACTCGGGCCTACAAGTAACTTAACAGAAGTGTAGTTTGAAAACAGATAATAATTCAGCAGAGAAGGCAGTCCTTACAAAATAGGTGGGCGTTTTGGAAGTGGAGTTTTCCGACAGAACCGCCTGGACTTCTTGCGAGCGTGCGAGCTGGGTCTGGAATTCGAACTTGGATGAGAGGAAATCAAAGTCCCTCCTGTAAGAGCTAGAAACCGGGCTGGGTTGGTTGGAGAAGAAAAGAATCATGAATAAGGAAAGGAAGAGGAGAAGGAAAAGCATCGGTACGGAAGAGGACGTGCATGGGTTCTCCATTTCCTGACTGAGAGTGCAAAGAATCAACGCTTTCTTCACTCTTCTCCTTCTTATCTCTTTTGTAATGGGAATGGAAAAGGGAAATTCCTTTCTTGTTGGTGAGAAATCGTTTGGTATTATTCGTTGCTTGAACTGGTCCTGGAATTACTCTTTTTCTTCAAGAGAGGAATGAATATTTTCTGCTTCAACTCGAATTCTCCTAAGATTTTGAGAGAGAGAGAGAGAGAGAGTGAGAGAGAGGAGAAAAGTAGGAGGCGTGGAAAATGGAGAAAGAAAGGAGTAGACCTTGTGGTGTATGAGGCCAAGGCATATGTAGGAAAAAGGTAGGTAATGCTCTAACCCAACTTTACAGAAGTGGGTTTGTTAAGGTGGTAGATTTACGAATGTATTTTGTATAGTAGCGGATGAATAGTTTGTATCTCTAACATGCGTGCCATCCAAAGGTCAGAATGAAGAGGTCCCCACTGTATGAGAACCCCAGAAGGTGATGGACGTTCCAGAATTTCAGACACATGCATCGATCACTTGTACAGCACGCGATGTAAGAGGGATGAAAAAGGACCGTCCCCCAGGGGCATCCGGTCTTCTGATTTTGCCTACCTATGTGAGTGTTGCACGTGCAAAAGATTGCGCGCACACCACATGCAACAAGAGACTTGGTGGGGGCGGGAATTCCACCACGCATTTTGAGAGAGCTTTTGTAAACGAGGCTGGATCTACTACAAGTACTTGTAGGTTAAAGTAAAAGTACAATGCAATTTATGAGGCACATACTATTGCGCGTGTATGTAATCTAATCCGTCCATCACATACATCTAATGATGCTTTCCTTTGTGGCCAAAATTCATTTCAATCCAAAACTCAGGTGGGCTACTCAACGGGGAAGAACATCCTAACCACCATTTTACCTTTTAAGGGGCATTTTTGTCATTTCAAAAAGTTAGTTGCCAATACATATATCAGCCTTTCATACACGCATTTGTTTCCCGCCAAACGTAATATTTTTTGGTGGGAAATATTCCGAAGGTTATCTTTTAGAAATCATATAGACGATGGGCCACTATTGGGCCCACTGTAAATGTATGTAGTTCATCAACATCGTCCATCCACTTTTCCAGATCATTTAAGGGGTTGAAACCAAAATTGAAGCATATCCAAAACTCAGGTAGACCATACCACAAGAAACAGTGGGTATAATGATTTCCATCGTTGAAAACTTTCTTAGGGCTCGCAGTGATGTTTATTTGTCATCCAACCTGTTCACAAGATCACACAGCCATTGATGAAGGGAAAAAAATAATATCAGCTTGATCCAAAATTTTTGCGGCCCTAAGAAATTTTCAACGATTGTTTCCTGTGGTGTGGTCCACTTGTTGTTTCCTGTGGTGTGGTCCACTTGAACTTTTTATAGCCTTCATTTTTTGTATAAACCCATAAAATTTTATTTTAAAATGGATGAATGGAGTGGATGAAATCACTACAAGAAATTCCATTTTTACCGACGAATTATTTCGTCGGTAATCAGTAAAATTTCGTCGGGAAATCTTTTTCCCGACGAAATAATTCGCGGCTAACATCGTCGCAGAAAGGCCGTCGGTAAAGGTTTTTACCGACGAAATAATTTTTCGTAGGTAATAATTACACCATTACCGACGAAAATATTCGTCGGGAAAACATATGAATGTTTGTCGGGAATGAAAATGAAACGTCAGGTGAAAAAACTTTTACCGACGAAATAATTCGTAGGTAAAAACATGTTAAAACTTTTACCGACGAAATATTTCGTAGGTAAAAATGTGTAAAATCATTTTACCGACGAAATATTTCGTAGGTAAAAACTTGTTGAAACTTGTACCAACAAATTATTCCGTCGGTAAAAGTATGAAAAATGTTTTACCGACGAAATATTTCGTCGGTAAAACGATTTTACACATTTTTACCTACGAAATATTTCGTCGGTAAAAGTTTTCCCTGTCTCGGTTTCATTTGTTTTCAAAATTCAGGAAAATTCCTGATATACACCTATAAAAAAACCTATACATTTTGAATCCTATTCACATCCACAAACATACAAATAAACAAAAACTACATCATCCATACACAAATAATCCATTCCACATCCACAAACAAACAATATTCATCCACACACAAATACATACAAGTTAAAAGTCGTATATTAAAAAAAATAATCAGGAAGATGAAGGCGGAGGTGGCGGAGGTGCGGGGCATCGGCGCCAAGGCGTGCAGCGAGAGCTTGAAACATCTCCTGCATCCGTCGCTCATGCTCCTGCCGCAACTCCTCGATCCTCCTCTCTTGCTCCTCCCGTCGCCTCTCCTCCTCCTCCCTCTGCCTCTCCAGCTGCTCCCGAATCCCATCGACGACGACCCGTAGCTGCTGAACTTCTCTCTCTGCGATGTCAGCTCGGCGTTGAGCGCTCTCACCAGCTACGGATCAGCTGGAGCCAGCTCTAGTTTGTGCCATGAGCTTAGCACCATGGCCAAGCCCACGCACATATCCAGAACGGGTGCCAAGCACCTCGCTCAGGATTTCTGGCTCACTCCGCTGACTACCATCGGGAGTGGGCTGACTGCGTATGGTGTCCATCGCCGCCTGTAATGAAAAGATATGAAATTTCATAAAAAATGACATGAATGACATTATTATCAATCAATGCGCAATTAAATTTTACAAAGTAAAGATTTATACCCAATGCTCACTGGCTCTAGGATGAACCCAAGATCCCGTCGCCTGATGACAGTGAGTCCCTCTGTAGAGGTCTACTGGTCCAGGCTCCTGGCCGGTGACGGAATCCCGCTGCACAATCGAAAGGAAAAAAGACTTATAATAAATGCCAATCAAAATAATATATTAACTTAATAATCATCAATAATTTCTTACCATGTCGTAACGATGTCGTACAAATGACTTTGAACCAGCTACGTGGTTTACTTGTAACTTTTCCCTGTTCGCAGAATTAATTTTACTCCTTTTCTGAACACATTATACAAAATACATTTCTATTAATTGCGAAATTAATTGCGAATTTAATTGTTACCGTAAGATATCGTACATGTAAATATTACCTGAAAAGCCTCCGACGAAAATCTCTCGCAGAGTATCCGCCAGTCGTCTGTACTAACGTGTGGCGGTGCAGACAGTACGGCCTCATCGTGTGTCCTGCACCGCCTGTACCGCTGGTGCAACTCTTCGCGGTACTCCTTGAACCGCTCCCTAATCATGTCGTCGACGGCATGAGAAATGTAGGGAACATTCAAATCGAATTCAAATTTATCCTGCAGTTTCGTAAATAATAAATTAAGGCAATAAACTTATTAACAATAGGACTTAACCATAAATGAACTTTCACAAAAGAAAATTTCAATTTACTAAACTTTACCTGAAGGCGCTGACGGATGAGCTGTCGCACATCATCTGTCACGTCAGTCCAACGGGGGGTGGTGGCGGGGATCAGAGATCGGCATAGGACACCGACCTCAGACGTAAACAATCTGGCACTGTCTCCAACAGGTCTAAGGCAGTCCTGTGGGAACTCTACCGCCACCCTACCCTCACGCATAAGTCGCTCTAAAACTAACCCACGCGTGGGTCCACGTCCTCGTCGGCTGGTAGAAGATGCTACTGCGAAAAGATATATGTAAGTAACAATATAAACAGAAATCACTAAATAAATGTCTAGACTTACATGCAGTGCCCGGTGTATGCTGAACCGAAGGATCAGATGACTGTGATGCACCGTGCGACGTCGATGCTGTCTGCGTCGCATCACGAGTGGAAGGGGTAGATCCAGTGTGCGAACGACCTGATCTCCCACCTGGTGCCATGACTGAATATATCTGAAATACAAACTTATAAATTTAAACAATGTCAATGCAAGTTTATGAACATCATTGCAGAGTGAATTTGTGCTTATGCTTAGAGAAATGATAAAAATATGATTAGACCATTACACTATAATGCAAGCAGAATATAATAAAATCGTAAACAGAATATAATAAAACCGTAAACAGAATATAAAAGTTGAAAAATCCATTACACATTGTCATTCTATATTAAATACATATATCTCATTGTAATACAAATCAACTTCGGACCAACTATCCGAAATACTCCCTGCGTAAGTTATCGTACGCTGCAGATGTATATGTCAAGCTGTATGAAGCACTCGACATTATTATAGCCAACATGCCAGTCACAATAGGAGAAATCTGATCTCTCGGGACTTCATTCAGATGTGCAAGTGATAATGTCGCATCTTCCATACGAAGTTTTCCGCGGTTATATTCCTCAATCAGGTCCGGAATTTCTTTGAGATTGTATAATCTTTCATCTGAGTCATCGTCTTCCTCCCTACATTTCTCGACCAGACCGGATATTTCTCTGGCCCTACCAGAAGAATATAGGGCCGGAAAGTCCATCCGCAACAGCTGATGAAGTATGCTGCGTGCTTCCGCTACGCTCCAGTTTGTGGAGGACATGATCAGAAAATGACTTAACTGTAAATGTAGATTATCAACAAGTCAATTCAGGAAAAAAATCATGACTTGTAAAACATATATACATGTAATAATCAAATTAATCGAATTGAAAAATTACATGTAAATCTTGTATATATTTAATAATCGTCGTCTGAATCATTATCGCTTAGGACTCTTTCTTCTTCACCATCACTATCGCTGATAAGAATTTCCTCTTCATCGTCTGCAACGTTGTCATCGATGAAAGCGTTATCATCTCTAACAATGTCATTTATGATTGAGGCATCAACATGATCAGGTGGCACATCATCTCTATTCAATTGCACCACATCAATATCAACATTTGGATCATTCCCTCTATCCCAAGATGGCATGTCTTCTTGGTATGCTTGTTCAACTGACGACGTTCTATTACTCCCTTCATCGTTATCTTCAACGTCTACTTCGGGAACGTCAAATATGTTCCTGGGCTTTATTTTCTGCACCACGTGCCAAGAGCCGCCTAACTTGGTGTCAGCGAGGTAGAATACTTGTTCGGCTTGGCCGGCTATGATAAATGGGTCATCTTTAAACCACTTCCGAGATAAATTTACGCTCGTGAAGTAATTATCAGTCTGTATTCCCAACTTTTTATTTCCAATGTCCCACCAATCGCATTTAAATAAGTACACCCGCTTTCTCATACAATAACTCAGCTCAATAATATCCGTCAAAACGCCATAAAAATCAATTTCGACCTCCTTATGTGTTCCCTTCACAACCACACCACTATTTTGTGTGGTCCTATATTTCTCACGCTCCTCAGTGTGGAACCGAATCCCGTTTACAATACAACCTGTATATCTAGATACACGTCTATCAGGGCCACACGCCAGTGAGTAGAGCGCATCAGACGCATCCGCAGAGTTGCTAGCGCGCAACATCTTCATCTATCATCACGTACAGAATATAAATGTACGTTTAGGCATTTAAAATTACGTGTAAATATTGTGCAATACAACAATATTGTAAGTGTGGTGAGATAGAAGGTAAATTAATCTCACACGTTTTGCAAACCATTTTGGAAACAAATCCTGATGCATTCGATCATAATTTGTAGGGTATTGGGACTTCATCTCCTCGATGTGTTCGTTATACACAATTGGTACGTTGTAAGCAAGAAATTTTGAGATTAAAACTGTCTGTAGATATACAATAATTATGTGCGAAGACTTACTCCAAGTACGACTCTATTTCTTCACAGTTATGCAACACATACCACCGCGCCTTCGCAAGATCCCGAGGGTCCATATCCTGAAACGTCGGCGATCCTAAAGGACGGACGTTATGTGCGAATACAGATATGAGTCCTTGTTCATGCTCCTGCCCTGCATCGGCATTACGATCTTCTCGGTTGAATCTAGTCTCTATGCCACGAAGATACATGGAGTAAAATGTCAGGCACTCATTATCAATGTACGCCTCAGCAATGGATCCCTCTGGACGTGCCTTATTCCTCACATATTGTTTTAATGTGTGAAGGTATCTGTACACAAAATCAATATGTTTAGGACATGAAAACATGGATATACGTAGTTTATGGAATGAAAAAAAAAATTTATGATCATTGTTCTATCACCTTTCGATCGGATACATCCAACGATATTGTACTGGGCCTGCAAGCTTCGCTTCGTGCGGTAAGTGAATCGCTAGGTGTACCATGACATCGAAAAACGCAGGTGGAAAAATTCTTTCAAGTTTGCAAAGGATTACGACAATATCCTTCTCCAGTCGTTTAATAACCTCTACATTCAAAGATTTCGAACACAAATCCTTAAAGAATATACCCAACTCAATCAGCGTAGCACTGACATCCTTGTTAAGGAATCCACGAATCGCAACCGGTAGTAGGCGTTGCAGAAGGACGTGACAGTCATGACTTTTCATTCCTGTTACCTTACAGTCCGTAATGTTTACGCGCCGAGAGATATTCGATGCATACCCGTCGGGAAATTTCACCTTGTTCAACCATTCACATACACGTTTTTTCTCTAGTTTTGTCAATGTATAGCAGGCTGCTGGTATAGTATATGAATTTCCATGTGGTTGCAAGTGCAACTCTTTCCTTAAACCCATTGCTTGTAGATCCAATCGAGCCTTAAAACTGTCTTTTGTTTTCTTCTCTATGTTCATTAATGTTCCAAAGACATTGTCACATATATTCTTCTCAATATGCATGACATCCAAGTTGTGTCGTAATTTCAGATGACTCCAATAAGGCAACTAAAAAAAATGCTCTTCTTCCTCCAGTTGTACTCCAATACTGTACGTTTTCTCTTCTTCAAGTGCGGTGCCTTACCAAATCTAACTTCTTCAATGTTACTCAGCTGTTGTAACACATCTTCTACAGATAGTTCTTTCGGTGGTGGCTTATGATCTTGTTTGCCATCAAAGATTACCGTCTTCCTGCGCCAACTATGATCCCTCGGAAGGAAGCGACGATGGCCCATATAACACGTTTTCTTACCATGCTTCAATGACAATGAATAAGTCTCAGTACTACATGTAGGACAAGCCAACTTTCCCTTCGTGCTCCACCCAGACAAATTTCCATATGCAGGGAAGTCATTTATTGTCCACAAGACCGCTGCATGCAATCGAAACGTCTGTTCTGCAAAAGTGTCATACGTTTGGACACCTTGACTCCACAACTCGTTTAACTCATCTACTAACGGTCGGAGATACACATCAATGTCATTCCCCGGTGACTTGGGTCCAGGAATAAGCAACGACATCATAAAAAATGATTCCTTCATACACAACCAAGGAGGTAAATTGTAGGGCATAAGTATCACTGGCCACATACTGTACGAGCTACTCATATTACCAAATGGATTAAAACCATCACTTGCAAGACCTAGCCGAACATTGCGAGAATCCTCTGCAAACCAGTCATATTGCTTATCAAAATGTTGCCAGGCTTCAGAGTCAGCGGGATGCCTCAATGTATTATCATCATGAAGGCGTTTCTCCTTATGCCACCTCATATCTTCAGCTGTCTTGCTCGACGTAAACAATCTTTGTAATCTGGGTTTTAATGGAAAGTACCTTAACACCTTTTGTGGAATTTTCTTACGCTTAGCTTCGTCATATTTCCACCTAAACTCTCCACATTGTGGACACTCCTCAACATTTTCATGTTCTTTCCAATACAATACACGATCATTTATACATGCATGTATGAGGATGTAACCAAGGCCCAAGTCTCGCATTAAGGATTTTGCCTCATAATGAGACTTAGGCAATGTCTCACCTTCAGGTAATACTTCTTTCAACAAGCCAAGTAACATGTCGAACGATTTATTGTCTTTAAATGAAGTAACCTTGTAAGGAAATTCAACTTGGAGAAGTTCCGACACCCCGGATAGAGTGGACGTTGCGCATCCCTCAACAACCTACTAAACTTTTCTGATTCGGCATCACCCACAGGAGGAATATCCTGGCTAGTACTTGTCGCTGCAAAATCAGTATCCGCAATGGTTCCCCTTAACACATCACCAATGATATCTTGCATATCGTCAACATCTTCATCCTCGTCATTACGCACAATTGGGTCAGCAAGGACTTCAGTGGCCTCAACTCTTTGGTGGAAGTCTTCACCATGATGAATCCACCAAGTGTGACCCTGGTCAATCCCAACTATGAACAAATCATCTTCCACTTTGTCCAATGTCTTGTGAATCATGTTCTTGCATTTTCGGCATGGACACCTAATTCTATTACCTGAATCTGCCCAATCTCTCGCAAATTCCATGAACTCCTTAACACCTTCTTTATACTCTGGGCCAAACCGATTCTTAGCTTGCATCCAACTCTTATTCATATCTACAATGCAAAGATTAGAGATAGGTTTAGTTTAGGTGACATGAGTTTAGGATTAGGTTTAGTCATAGGTTGAGATTTTCGGGTTCAGGATAGCGTTTCGGGTTAGGTTTTCATATTTGGGTCTAGGTTTATGTTAGGTGAATGGATTCAGGTATAGGTGTAGGTTTAGTTTAAGTGATTTGAATTTAGGATTAGGCTTAGGTATAGGTTGAGATTTTCGGGTTCGTGATCGGATTTTGGGTTAGGTTTTCGTGTTTGGGTTAAAGTTTAGGTTAGGTGAATGGATTTAGGAATAGGTGTAGGTTTAGTTTAGGTAATTTGAGTTTAGGATTAGGTTTAGGCATAGGTTGAGATTTTCGGGTTCGGGATAGCGTTTCGGGTTAGGTTTTCATATTTGGGTCTAGGTTTATGTTAGGTGAATGGATTCAGGTATAGGTGTAGGTTTAGTTTAAGTGATTTGAATTTAAGATTAGGCTTAGGTATAGGTTGAGATTTTCGGGTTCGGGATCGGGTTTCGGGTTAGGTTTTCGTGTTTGGGTTAAAGTTTAGGTTAGGTGAATGGATTTAGGAATAGGTGTAGGTTTAGTTTAGGTACTTTGAGTTTAGTATTAGGTTCAGGCATACGTTGAGATTTTCGGGTTCTGGATAGCGTTTCGGGTTAGGTTTTCATATTTGGGTCTAGGTTTATGTTAGGTGAATGGATTCAGGTATAGGTGTAGGTTTAGTTTAAGTGATTTGAATTTAGGATTAGGTTTAGGTATAGGTTGAGATTTTCGGGTTCGGGATAGGGTTTCGGGTTAGGTTTTCGTGTTTGGGTTAAAGTTTAGGTTAGGTGAATGGATTTAGGAATAGGTGTAGGTTTAGTGTAGGTAATTTGAGTTTAGGATTAGGTTTAGGCATAGGTTTGGATTTTCGGGTTCGGGATTGGATTTCGGGTTAGGTTTTCATATTTGGGTCTAGGTTTATGTTAGGTGAATGGATTCAGGTATAGGTGTAGGTTTAGTTTAAGTGATTTGAATTTAGGATTAAGCTTAGGTATAGGTTGAGATTTTCGGGTTCGGGATTGGGTTTCGGGTTAGGTTTTCGTGTTTGGGTTAAAGTTTAGGTTAGGTGAATGGATTTAGGAATAGGTGTAGGTTTAGTTTAGATGACATGAGTTTAGGATTAGGTTTAGGGCATAGGTTTGGATTTGCGGGTTCGGGATCGGGTTTCGGGTTTGGTTCTCGTGTTTGGGTCTAGGTTTAGGTTAGGTGAATGGATTTAGGAATAGGTGTAGGTTTAGGTTAGGTGACATGAGATTAGGTTTAGGGCATAGGTTTGGATTTGCGGGTTCGGGATCGGGTTTAGGGTCGCATTTTCGTAGCTTATAGGGTCTAGGTTTAGAGTTAGATGAATTGAGTTTAGGTTTCGGTTTAGCCATAGCTTATAGGTTTTAGTTTTAGGTTTATGGTTTCGGGTTTAGGGTGTAGGTCTTGGAGACTCAAGCAACTAAAGGATAGTTCCGACGCACATCCGGGTCTGCTCCACACAAAGCGGGCCTGTCCAAATGGCCAGGCTACCCATATTGCTGTCCATAGGAAATGGACAGCTTCATCATCATGGTCATAACAGCGGTTCCCACCTTCCAGGGACCCCCGCTCAACACCCGGATAGCTCCGACGCACATCCGGGTCTGCTCCATTAATTTCGAGCTAATACATAAACACGGGCCTGTCCAAATGGCCAGGCCACCCATATTGCTATCCATAGGAAATGGACAGCTTCATCATCATGGTCATAACAGCGGTTCCCACCTTCCAGGGACCCCCGGTCAACACCCGGATAGCTCCGACGCACATCCGGGTTTGCTCCATTAATTTCGAGCTAATACATAAACACGGGCCTGTCCAAATGGCCAGGCCACCCATATTGCTGTCCATAGGAAATGAACAGCTTCATCATCATGGTCTAAACCGCGGTTCCCACCTTCCAGGGACCCCCGCTCAACAACCGGATAGCTCCGACGCACATCCGGGTCTGCTCCATTAATTTCGAGCTAATACATAAATACGGGCCTGTCCAAATGGCCAGGCCACCCATATTACTGTCCGTAGGAACAGGACAGCTTCATCATCATGGTCTAAACCGCGGTTCCCACCTTCTAGGGACCCCCGCTCAACATCAACATCAATCAACTACTCTTAATCACAAGTATCATGTTCGTCATCTAATTTGTCACTAAATGATAATATAATAAAATCAGTCGCCCATCCAAGGATGGATAGATTGAAATGCTATCATTATTTCCATTTAAATGCCCAAGCCTAAATTTTGACAGCATCTCCCCCTATCTCTCCAGATATATTTATCTTACATTTAATTTCCACGTCAACTATCCACACATTGTGTGGATTAAATTGACAATGGAATTAAACATAAGAAACATATCCAGAGAGAATAGGAGAGTTACCGCACGAAACTAATGACAGAGCATGTAAATGACAAATAACGATAACATTCCAATCTATCCAACCTTGGACTGTCCAACAGGACAATTTGGCAGATTTCTATACCTCCAAAACACACTTTATCTATGCTCAGCAATATAGAAATCTCCAAATGGGCTAACTGATTCTATTATACTACCATTTGTGGACAAAAAATAACTATTAATAATAAGCCAAATACATCCACAACATACATCCACATAAATCAACCACGGGTAGCTCCGACGCACATCCCGGGTTTGCTCCATCAATTCCAGATACACAAGCACATAAAATGACAGAATCATCAACACCATGAATCAAGTCTAATCAAATACCTAATGACTGCTACTTTCTCAACAAATAAGTGTGTATGGGGCCCACCATGGGAATCAGATTGCGTGCAGAGTAACTCTGCATGCTCTTATCATGTAGAGTAAATTCAGTTGGGCCCACCTAGAATGTATGTGATTTACCTATTCCGTCCTTATGTTTTTTCAGCTCATTTTAGTGGTTGAGCCCAAAATTTAAGCATATCCAAATCTCAAGTGGACCATGCCATGGGAAACCGTGGGAATAATGATTTCCACCATTCCCAGGACCTACAGTGATCATTATTTGTCATCCAACCTGTTCATAAGATCACATGGATATGGATGAAGGGAAAACACAAATATCAGCTTGATCCAAAACTTCTGTGTCCTCTAAGAATTTTTCAATGATAGACATTCAGTTCACACTTGTGCTATGGTCCACTTTAGATTTTGATATGCTTCATTTTTGGGCACCAGCGGTTCCCATCTTCGGGGGCCCCACAGCCAGTGGACAGCGACGGTGGCCCCACAGGCAGTGGACAGCGACGTGGGCCCCCACAGCCAGTGGACAGCGACTGTGGGCCCCACAGCCAGTGGACAGCGACGGTGGGCCCCATAGGCAGTGGACAGCGACGTGGGCCCCACAGCCAGTGGACAGCGACCGTGGGCCCCACAGCCAGTGGACAGCGACATGGGCCCCACAGCCAGTGGACAGCAACGGTGGGCCCCACAATTACGTATTTCATTTTTTTTAATTTGTAAAACAAAATTTTGGATTTTAAAAATTTTAAATCCCTAATTAGGGATTTTAATATTGAAATCCCTAATTAGGGGATTTTAATTTCGAAATCCCTAATTAGGGATTTAATAAATTAGTGGGCCCCACCAAATTGTAGACAGCTAAGGTGGACCCCACATGCAATGGACTATGGAAAGCGATGGTGGGACCCACATGCAATGGACGATAGAAAGCGACGGTGGGACCCACCAACATGCATTGGACAGCGATGGTGGGACCCACATGCATTGGATTTTGGGAGTGGGCCTCACAATCAACAACGAGGAGAGAGGGAGAGAGGGGAAATGGAGCAAGAAGAAAGGGGGAGAGGGTTACCGGAGGAGGCGGCGACGTACGGAGGTCGGTGGAGGCGAGTGGCGACCGGCGACACTGGTCGGCTGGGGGGAGGGGGGGGGGGGGGGTGGTCGGCTGAGGCGGTGGGCCGCCGGTGACGTTGACGGTCGGCGGTCGGAGATGAGAGAGAGGGGTGGGCCGGCAGCGCGCGCGCGAGAGAGAGAGAGAGGAGAGAGAACAGAGCGAGAGTGAGAGAGATGGAGAGAAATGAGGGAGGCCCGATCGGGTAAGTGAAATGAAAGACTTTTACCGACGAAAATTTTCGTCGGTAAAAGCAGATTTTTCGTCGGTAAAAGTCCTCTTTTTCACTTGGGCGGGAATCAAATATTATTACCGACAGGCAATAATCGTCGGGAAAAATGACTTTTACCGACGAAAACTTTCGTCGGTAAAAGTCCGCAACTTACGCAGATACCACACATTATTACCGACAGGCAATAATCGTCGGAAAAAATACTTTTACCGACGAAAACTTTCGTCGGTAAAAGTCCTCTTCATTAACTTACGCAGATACCACACATTATTACCGACAGACAATAATCGTCGCCAAAAAAAGACTTTTACCGACGAAAATATTCGTCGGTAAAAGCCAAATTATTTTTTAGCGACGGGTAGTTTTGTCGGTAATAAACTTTTTACCGACGAAATCATGATTTCGTCGGTAAAAGTGTGCACTGAATGTATTTTACCGACGATTATTTTATTTTGTCGGGGAAATGGCTTTTTACCGACGAAAATAATTTCGTCGGTAATACTTTCGTCGGCAAAACACCGTTTTCTTGTAGTGAATACATAAATGATGGTGGACCCCGTGGAGTTTACCCAGTACGCTTAAAGTACTGAGTTACTCAATATGCAATCCGTTTCCTGCCGGTGGAAGCTATGTGGAGCCCACCGTGATGCTTGTTCGAAATCCTTACCGTCCATGGGTTTTTCCAGATCAATAGGACATTGGAAGAAAAATAAGGTAGATCCAAAATTTAGAAGGGCTACACAACAAAAAACAGTGAGATCAAACATCCATTATTGAAAAATAGATGGATGAGGTAGATCCAAAGTTAAACGGGCCACACAACTGGTAATAGTGAGATTAAACTCCACTATTAAAACATTGGTAGGGCAAAAAATAGTTGGATCAGGCTAATATATTTTTGTTTTTCGCTCATCTCAGTAATAGTGACCTTATGAACGGTATGTATTCTATGTAAGCATCACAAGGTTCTTAGGGAGGTTTAACGGTAGTCATTTCCCTACCCACTATTCCAATCATGTGGCCCACTCCAAGCACTAGTTCGGTGTAATTTTTGGTCCCATGTCTTAAATGATCTGGAAAAAAGCGATGGAGGTTGTAGATTTCTCACAAATATGAAGGTGGACCCACAAACCGTTGGAGTTGATCCTCACCATTAGAAACTTCATTGATTCCACCCAACCTGTAGAAATTCCTATAAGGTTAATAACCATTGTTTCCTTTACTATAATCCATTTTCCATTTAAACCTACTTAATTTTTTAGATCATGCCCTAAGCCCTAAAGTAGCTTTCATTATGGATGGATGGCATGGACATACTTCCCAGTGGGCCTCCTAGCTAGGGGTCTTACCCACCATTGTTGATTTGGCGTACCATCTAATCTAGTGCCTATGTTGGGATGTTAAGTGGGGCCCAATGTGATGCTCATGAGAAATCCACCCCGTTCATTCATTTTGAGATCATTTTAGGACAAAAAACAAAAAATGAGGTGCATCCAAAAATAAAGCAAGCCATACAAAATAATTCTTAATTTAAGTCTCATACCTTAAAATGAGCTCGCAATACGGATGGATGGGGTGGATTTTTCACACCAACATCATGGGGGTCCCCTTGAATGTATACCATTGAAACCTTCTTGGGGGTCTCAGAAGTTTTGGTTTAGTCCAATATTTGTTTTTACCCTTCATCCAGGTCCGTGTGACCTTTATGAACAGTTTGGACTGCAAATAATCATCATGGTGGGCCGTAGGTATGTTTTGACGGTGAGAATCATTATCATGTCTGCTGTTTTCTGGTGTGGTCCACATACACCAGCGAATCCGCTTCCGTTGTTACCGAAGTACGAGTGGGTGTGTAACCAACTAGGAAGAAGATGCATTATGGTATCGAGATTACGGAAGCACTTTAAGCACATACCAAAAAACATTGACGCATACCGTACCCCTAAAATAGCATCGATCCACTCTGACTTATACAGCAGCCTTTCGGTGGCACGCCGAACGCTTTCACTGAACTTCGAGTGGGTGTGTAACCACTCAAGAAGATGCTACGTTAGGGTACCGAGACTTAAGAATCACTCTGACACGTACCGATGAACATAAATACACACTGGACCTCCAAAATAATAACGGTTCCCTCTGACTTGTACTGTAGCACATGCGGTCGCATCTCGAATGCTTTTACTGAAGTACGAGTGGGTGTGTAACCAACTAGGAAGAAGATGCATCATGGTACCAAGACTACGGAAGCACTCTAACCAAATACCAAAAAATATTGACACATATCCGTACCCTTAAAATAGTATCGATCCACTCCGACTTACACAGCAGGCCCTTCGGTGGCACGCCAAACGCTTTCACCGAACTTCGAGTGGGTGCGTAACGACTCAAGAAGACGCTACGTTAGGGTACCGAGACTCAAGAATCACTCTGATAAGCATCGATGAACACGGATACAAACCGAAACTCCAAAATAGTAACGGTTCCTTCCGACTTGTACTGCAGCACATGCGGTCGTATCTCAAATGCTTTTACTAAAGTACGAGTGAGTACGCAAACAACTAGGAAGAAGATGCATAATGGTATCGAGATTACGAAAGCACTCTAACCAAATACCGAAAAACATTAACGTATACCGTACCCCTAATATAGCATCGATCCACTCTGACTTACACAACAGTCCTTCGGTGGCACGCCGAACGCTTTCACCGAACTTCAAGTGGGTGTGTAACCACTCAAGAAGACGCTACGTTAGGGTATCGAGACTCAAAAATCACTCTGACATGCATCGACGAACACAGATACACACTGGACCTCCAAAATAGTAACGGTTCCCTCCGACTTGTACTGCAGCACATGCGGATCGCATCTCAAATGCTTTTACTGAAGTACGAGTGGGTGCGTAAACAATTAGGTAGAAGATGCATCATTAAGCACTCTAACTAAATATCGAAAAACATTGACACATACCGTACCCTTAAATTAACATCGATCCACACCGACTTGCACAGTAGCCCTTCGGTGGCACGCTGAACGCTTTCACCGAACTTCAAGTGGGTGCGTAACCACCCAAGAAAATGCTACGTTAGAGTACTGATACTCAAGACTCACTCTGACATGCACCGACGAACACAGATACACACCGGACCTCTAAAATAGTAACGATTCCCTCCGACTTGTACTACAGCACATGCGGTTGAATCTCAAATGCTTTTATCGAAGTACGAGTGGGTGTGAAACTAGCTAGGAAGACGCGGTATCATGGTATCGAGACTACGAAAACACTCTAACCACATATCGAAAAACACTGACGCATACCGTACCTCTAAAATAACATCGATCCACTCTGACTTACACAGCAGCCCTTCCGTGGCATGCTGAACGCTTTCACCGAACTACGAGTGGGTGCGTAACCACTTAAGAAGATGCTACATTTGGGTACCGAGACTCAAGAGTCACTCTAACCATGCACCAATGAACACGGACGCACACCGGACCTCCAAAATAGTAACGGTTCCCTCCGACTTACACTGCAGCACATGCGATCGCATCTCGAATGCTTTTACCGAAGTATGAGTGGGTGCGTAACCAATTAGAAGACGTTACATCATAGTACTGAGACTACAGAAGCACTCTAATCACATACTGAAAAACATTGATACACATCGTACCCCTAAAATAACATCGATCCACTTCGACTTCTACAACATCCCTTCGATGACGCGCCAAATATTTTCACCGAACTACGACTAGGTGCGTAACCACTCAAGAAAACTGCTACGTTAGGTAACCGAGACTCAAGAATCACTCTAACCACGCACTGACGAATACAGGACACACACTGGACCCCTTAAATAGTAACGGTTCCTTCCGACTTGCATTGTAGCAAATGTGATCGTACTTCGAATGCTTTCATTAAACTATGAGTGTATGTGTATCCACCTGCGAAGACTCTCTATCATGGTATTGAGACTACAGAACCATTCTACATAGACATCGACTAACATTGATGCACACCATACCATACCCCTAAAATAGCATTGATCCACTTCGACTTGCACTGTAACCTTTCGATGGCACGCCGAATGCTTACACCAAACTATGAGTGGGTGAATAACCAGCAAAGAAGACGCTGCATTGGGGTACCGAGACTCAAGAATCACTCTAACCACACACCGACGAACACGGACACTCACGAGATCTCCAAAATAGTAATGGTTCACTCCAACTTGCACTGCAGCCTATGTAATCGCACGTCGAACTGCTTTCATTGAACTATGAGTGGGTACGTATCCACCTGAAAAGACTCTCCATCATGATACCGAGACAACGGAAGCAATCTAACTACACATCAAAAAAAATTGGTGCACCCCGTACCCCTAAATTAGCACCGTTCCACTCCGACTTACACTACAACCCTTCGATGACACGCCGAACGCTTTAACTGAACTACGAGTGGGTGTGTAACCACTCAAGAAGATGCTACATTAAGGTACCAAGACTCAAAAATCACTTTAACCACGCACCGATGCGCACAGATACACACAGGACCTCCAAAATAGTAACGGTTCCTTCCTACTTGCACTGCAGCCCATGCGGTCGTAACTCGAATGCTTTTACCGAAGTACGAGTGGGTGCGTAACCAACTAGGAAGACGCTGCATCGTCATACCGAGACTATGAAAGCACTTTAACAGCATATCGAAAAATATTGACGTACACTGTACCCCTAAAATTGCATCGATCCATATCGACTTGCACTGCAGCCCTTTAGTAGCACGCCGAACGCTTTCATCGAGCTACGAGTGGGTTCGTAACCACTCAAGAAGACTGCTACGTTAGGGTATCGAGACTCAAGAATGACTCTAACCATGCACTGACGAACACGGATACACGGGACATCCAAAATAGTAACAATTCCCTACAACTTGCACTGCGGCCCATGTGGTCGCAACTCGAATGCTTTTACTGAAATATGAGTGGGTGCGTAACCAACTAGGAAGATGCTGCATCATGATGCCAAGACTACGGAAGCACTCTAACATCATACCGAAAAACATTGACGCATACTGTACCGCTAAAATAGCATCGATCCACACCGACTTGCACTGCAGCTCTTCGGCAACACGCTAAACGCTTTCACCAAGCTATGACTGGGTTCGTAACCACTCAAGAAGATGCTTCTTATGGTACCAAGACTCAAGAATCACTCTAACCACACACTAACGAACATGGACACACACCGAATTCTCGAAATAGTAACGGTTCACCCTGACTTAGACTATCGTATAATAGTAATGGGCCACACCTTCGTTTATTGATGTTGTTAGCAATGATCCATGTTGTTCATTCAAATTAAAAAAAAATTGTTTCGATACTAAATAAATGTAGCAGTTCAAATAATCAAGTGGTCCACATCATCTTCATTTACATTTAATGGTACATACTTAACACACTACTAATACTTTTTACGGCCCACCTTATACTCGGATCCGCCTCGTTTTTTTTCTAATGATATAACAGGGGATGAGAAAACTGCTGGACGGTATCGATCAACGAATTAAATTTATGTGGGCCCCATTTCAGAAATTTAAAGTAACTGATAATTTTAAGGTTAAAGTTGTAATAAAGTAACACCACAAGGGTAGCAATGTCAATTTATACAGCTGGTGCGAGTAAATTCACAACTTTTTGTCTCTTTATGTGGCCTTTGTGAAAATACAAAATTAACCTCCGTGTGTATTTACGTTAACCTACAAGTGCTTGTAATAAATCCGGCCTCTTTGTAAATTTGCATTTAAAAAATATATATCTTCCCAAAAGAAATATCTTCCCACTCAAAAAAATCCAAAAAACCCTCCTCACAAAAAATAACTTCAAGGAGAAAAGTCTTTCAATATATATATATATATAGTAATGGTCTCCTACTCATGGGTGTAGAAGCCTTATTTACGGTCTTAAGAAGTAGGTAGTTGAAGTGGGCCTCACCATGATGTTTAAATGAAATCCTCCACAATCACGAGGTGAGTCACGACATTTTAACCGTAGCGTTAAAAAATTAGACTAATTTTTGATTCAAGTGGGTCATTTAAAGGAAAATAAGTGATATGTGGCTACAGGAGAGATTAGAGTCGTGCTCTTTTAAA
Source organism: Liriodendron chinense (assembly GCA_003013855.2). Classification (NCBI taxonomy): domain Eukaryota; kingdom Viridiplantae; phylum Streptophyta; class Magnoliopsida; order Magnoliales; family Magnoliaceae; genus Liriodendron; species Liriodendron chinense. Next base: position 2,266,011 of record ML058389.1, read on the forward strand.
GCACCTGCTCGGAAAAGTCCCCAGGATATGTTGTTAAAACACCCAATGTGGTGAGGTGGGCCACCTTGATGTATTGTTGCATATCCATACCGTCCATCCGTTTTGCCAGCTCATTTAAAGGTATGAGCCCAAAAGCGAAGGAGATTCAAATGTCAGGTAGACCAGGGCCTGGCATAACGTTTATTTGCCATCCAACCTGTTGGTAATGTCACAGAAAACTAGATGAAGGGATAATACAAATATCAGCTTGATCCAAAACTATTGTGGGCTATAAGAAATTTTTAATGGTCAATCACTGATGTTTCTTGTGATGTGGTCCACCTGAGATTTTGATATGCTTCATTTGGAAAAATGGATGACGGCATGGATGTACAAGATACATTCTATTATGGGTTCACAGTCATGGCTAGTCCGAACACGCTGTAACCTCTACCTTGCCAATCACTCGCTGGATGTGGATTGCATGGGAACCCAAACACAGGTGCCTGCATGGTGTTAGGAATTTGTTGGCCCACCATGATGTATGTATTTTATTCATACCGTCCATTCATGTCGAAATCTCAGTTTATGGCAAGAGTTCGAAATTGATGAGTATCCAGAGCTTAAGTGGACCACATCATAAGAAACAATAAAAAAAAGCAGTGAGGATTTAACCCCACCATTCAAAAACATCCTGGGCTCACTGTAATGTTTTTTTGATAAATCCACCCATTTAACGTTTTAGTCAAATACTTTTAGGAGTTGAACCCAAATATGAGACAGATACAATACTCATGTGGGCCACACTACTTGAAACAATGGTATTAGACTCCCACTATTGAAATAGTCATGGTCCATAATGAATTTTTGAAGTATCCATGCCATCCAACAGTTTCTTGTATGATTTTTTGTTGTAGGAATAACCATATGACCTGTTTGGATGGCTTATAACCAACACGGCGGGTCCCCGAGAAAATTTCAATGATAGTCATTAAATCTCTTATTTCCTTCAATGTGGCACACTTAAGCTTTGGATCTACATCATTTTTGGATGGGATGAATTCGAAAAGGATGAGCTGAAAAGGGATGAACAAGATGAATTCTTTAACATGCATCATGGTGGGCCCTACCTACATGAGGGGTTCAATCAAAGGTTTTAACGGTAAGCATTGTCCTCCCAAGTATTGTTTTATACCCTGTCACCCCACTTGAGTGTTATTTAAGGCAATGACCGTGGCCCACCTTGATATTTATACTATATATTCATGCTATCCATTCGTTTTGGTAGTTTATTTTAGGCCATGGGCCAAAAACTAAAGCAGATCCAAACATCAGGTAGATCACAATATAAGAAACAATGGTAATTGACCGTTAAAACTTGTTGTGGGCCACAATAGTTTTGGAACAAGCTGATATTTGTCTTTTTCCCTCCATCGATGTCTGTGTGACGTTACCAATAGGTTGGATGGAAAGTAAAAATTTTGGTGGGCCCTAGGAAGTTTAATGGTGGGTGTTCAATCAACGGTATTTATTGTACTGTGGTCCACCTAAGATTTGGATCTGCTTCGTTTATGGGCTTTTGCCGTAAAATGAGCTGTCAAAATGGATGTACGGTGTGGATATACAACATATATATTGAGGTGGACCCAAGATCACCACCTATTCAAATTGGGTGTTTCAACAATGCATCCATCAGAACCTTTTTCCGTTTGGTGTTTTATAAGCGCACGATTGTAATCTCCCATTGTACTCATAGATTACCTATTTCTCTTTGAATGACACACCTTAATCATGGATTTGGCTGATTTTTTTAGCCCTGTGGTTAAAATGGAGTGACTCACTTGATGATTGGTGTGGATTTCACTTAAACATCGTGGTGAGGCCTACTTCAACTAACCGCTTCCTAAGACTGTAAATAAGGTGTTTACGGCCGTGCGCATGAGACCATGACTCTCTCTCTCTCTCTCTCTCTCTCTATATATATATATATATATATATATGGGATTTTGACCGTACAGACCCCCTTGTACGGCAAAATCCACCGCTTGTTTCTCGCTGAAACTATTTCTCCAAAGTGGCCCCTTGACACTTTTAAACTTTGCTGTGGACGAAAATACCCCTACGTATTGAGCCTTGTGCCTGACAGTTATTAATGTGTGAAAGGTGAATTGAGCTGGATAGTAAGAAAGTTAAAGTGGGACCCATTGTGAGGGAGATATTGATCCATACATTCCTTTCATTTCAAGAGCTAAGTATAATACACATTGACAAAAAATCGGGTTAAGAAAGTGGATCACACCACAAGAAACAGGGTGATACATTTGAGACCGTTGAAAAGTTATTGGTGGCCCCAAACCATTTGGATAAATATGATATTTGCTTTTTATTTTTATTTTTTATTTTACCCATGTATCTTTGTTACTATGAACGGGTTGGATGACATATAAACATCACTATGGGCCACACATAATGTAGCATGTACTGTTTTAATTCGCCCCTAATATGAACGAAAAAACAAATCAAATCATCGGAAGTTATGGCGGTTGGCTTTCCCAATCCGATTTTTATATCCATTTGATTTAGTGGGCCATCTACTGGTAGATCCAATCCGTTCATAATGTCTGTGGCCCAGGTTTATGTCTAATTAGTGTTGGATTAATGATTTTCAAGTTATTGGTCGCCCACAATGATGGAAAAGGGTAAATGATTTCTAAAACAATACGATCTTCTTTATTACGTTGAGGATAACTTTATAGGAATCTTTCGGCCATCATCTGGATAATTATATTACTCTAAATTCCAGAGAGAATGAATGGATTCGATCTAATGAAAAGTTGAAGATTACCCCAACTACAATCCCGAACTCGACCCCATTTCCATCTCTTTCTTCTCCGGGACGCACCACCACTACCTTCTTTAGCAAATCTTCTCCAAGTCCGATCTTCCTTCGTGTACAACCGAAATAAAAAGAAATAGTGTCGTCATGTTAGTAGATGTTGTACTCATCTTGTAGTGGTGTTTTCTCTCAACATTCCTGTCTCTTTGGCTTTCAATATGTCAAGATGTGGTACGGTTGAGATTGGCATACGCCAAGGAACGTGGTTGTAATAATAAGCTAAGGACCTCGACCCTTTATGGACGTCCATCACGACACTTTGTGGATGCCAATCACGAACCTAAATTGTATTATACAAGGGTCCAAGTGCTAAAATATTGTACTATCTATTACGACCCTGAACTATATTATGCTTGGACTGTCTATCCCGACCTCTACTGCTTAACAGTCGCGGCCCTTTGTGGATGACTATCATGACCCTGAACTGTATTATGCTTGGACTGTCTATCTCGACCCTTACTACATGACAGTTACGACCCCTTGTGGATGACTATCACGACTTTGAACTGTATTATGCTTGGACTGTCTATTCAGATCCCTACTACATGACAGTCATGACCCGTTCTGGATGACTATCATGACCCTGAACTGTATTATGCTTGGACTGTCTATCCTGATTCCTAATACATGACAGTTATGACCCTTTGTGGATGGCTATCACAACCTTGAACTGTATTTTGCTTGGACTGTCTATCTTGACCCCTACTACATGACAGTCACGACCCTTTATGGATGACTATCACGACCTTAAATTATTTGCAAGGGTTTGAGTGCTAAAATGTTTGCACAGTCTATGACAACCTCATCCCTCATTATTTTGCAGTTCGAAATCTTCAAAAAAGGATGACTTGTTTAGAGTATGAGAAGGTCGCTGTGTAATGACCCAGATAAATTTTGATCCGTCAACCTATCCATCCATGCATCTACCAAACAAAAACAAACAAGTGTGAAAAATAGAAGAATTAATCACAAAGCACACACATGTGACACATGTGAAAAAGAGTAAAAATAAACGTGAGACTTATAAGAACTCATTCTATCTTAGTTTTTAATTTATTGAGATTACGTTAGAACTCCACAAACTTCATCAATCTAGACCATTCAATCTCATCTCACTTTCATCAACTAGCTAATGTATCATCAATCTAAACCTGACCTACTTCCTATTATGCGGTCCAACCAATCAAAATCATTTAGTAGCAAACCATATCTTCTAAACCATTGGGTTTGGATTTGCCATGTAGGCTGCCTATAAAAAGAAAATTTAAACCATACATTATCTAAATCATCTAAACATACATCTAGGGATCACTATTCTAACTATAGGAGCTTGCTTATGTGCAAAATATCTTAGTTAGGAATAAAACTATTAATTGAACCTCAAGATGAGATGTGGCTATGTAAACTAAAACATCTAATGTTGGCATTGAATGAGGTATTGAAATTGACATTAATATTAGGAGTTTAGAATTTATTTATTAGTTTTTTTTTATATAAAAAAACTACATTAAATCACCCCATTCGTAAGAGTTACTTGGCTTTGCATGTGAGGCACGTGCATAAGAATTTATGGCATTAGGCAGTATAAAAAGGGGTTAAACATAAGCTTACAGCATGAAATGAAAAGCATAGGTTTAAGCATAATTGAGTACAGGTCCAACCTTAAATTTATAGAGAGGGTGAGATAGATAATAGTTAGTGTATACGTGGTGTACGGGTGTGAGCCAGGCAAGACTCTATTTTAAATATTGTGTACAGCGAGCATATACGTCAAGTGCATGCATATTGCATAAGGTTTGGTCCAGCATTTTAGATCAGGTAGGTGATCTTACTTGGATTTGAAATTTATGATTTATTGACTATTTTATTTGGTTGAATTATTGCACTAATCTCTAAATATTTAGAAAAAATAAATTATTTAATTCCTGAAATTTTAAAACTAATTGATTCAAGTAAACTTTATCAAATTTAGACCAAATTCTGAGTTAAATTCTGAATTCTATTATTTAGTTGATTAATTAATTTTTTTAATTTAGAATGAATAAATTTAAAAAAAATAATAGTTTATTTGATTTAAATTGACTGAACTTAGACCTAGATTAATATCTGAACCAAATTTTGATTTTAGAATTTAATTGAGTTAAGCTAATTAATAAATTATAATTTGATTTATAATGAATTAACGTAAATTAATGTACCATTGTTTTTTTTTATTTTTATAAATAACGAATTTTGATAAATTAGTTTAGGATCTAAATTTTTGGATATTTTGAAATTTACTTGATTTTTGTTTTGAATTCATTGACTTAAAGTAGTTTACTACATAATAATTATTAATTAAATCAATTTAAAATTTGATTCGATGTAATACATAAAACCTTAAAATTATTGAATTAAATTTAAAATCTTACTCAATTTTTGAATGGTAGAAATATAATTTATATATCAATTTAAGTTTAAATATAAAATTTAAAATTTTCCTATTAAATTTAGTTTGTGACAAAAAAAAGAAAATTAAATATTAAAAATAAATAAATATTAATTTTTTTTAGATCATATAATATTTTTATAACTAATCTTTGCATGTTTTTTTAATTTTAAAATTTAAATTATTATTAGTTAATATCATTGAAAAAAAATCAAATAATAGATCATAGTTAGTGCATGTTTACTTTTATTGTAAGTTGAAATGTGTATACGAATGCACTACCTTGGGAATGTATCTAAGCAAACAAATAGAGCAATTGTGTCCCTTGGGTGAGAGACCCTAAAGCCAGCAAGTAGGGCGATCTTGTCCATTGGGTGGAAGATCCTAAAGGCATCAAGTAGGGCGATTGTGTCCCTTGGGTGAAAGACCCTAAAACCCATTGGATCCTATGGAGTCTCCTTTGTGTACGGCATATGAGTACAATTTTGTGTGCGGACATATGTCAGGAGTACAACTGGAGTAGTAGTTTGACCAGCTAACGTACAAATGGGTCCCTTACCACGAGGTACCAGTGCGTGGGCGTTAATGCAACGTGACCATCCACTTGGATACGATGTTGTAAGAAATGATGGATATTGGTTATGGAAATTCATGCAAAGTAGCACCTTAGTAGAATATTTACAAATATAATATTTAAATTCATGCTATCTTATTCTTCGTACTTAAATTCTGTTATCTCTCTTGCTCATAAGATTTTGATATGATCTGAACATTTCAAATTTTGGGTAAGAAATGATCATACTAGAATAATTCTACTAGGCTGTTATGCTCATCCTATTATAACCATCCACAGGTGCAGAGCTAGAATATTACGAGCAAGCGGGCCTCTACTACTAGTTTTTCATTTTCAATAATTTAAGGTTGAATTGAATTTTAATTTAATTTTATTTAGTTTGTGTTTTAAATCCCGATGTAATAAAACTATTAAGAGAGTAAAGAGAGCGAATATTACATTAATGAAAATTATTTTAGTAGTATTTTCATTTTAGATTGCTCTAAATATCTAGCAAATCTTGATGAAATTATATGAATTTCAATTATTATTGATCTATTAAAATTCACAAGCTCGGGATTGGGGTCCTAAATAACCCTATTCGGGTACCCGGATTTTGGGGCGTGACAGCTGTGTCACCGAAGTGTTCAGTTCAGTTTTTGAAGGATTACCTTTTGGATGATTTTAATAAGACATCGACTAGAAAAGAAGTGTTTAAAAAGACGTGTTTTGGCTATTTCTTGAATTTTCCTGTGGGTGGGTGGATGGCCCACGCTCAAATAAACCATTGCCTTATGCAAAGGTACGTTGGTAATCTTACATTTGAGGTACAGGGCTCCACAATGAAATTTACTGAGATGGACTTTGCCCTCATTATGGGCTTGAGATTTGGCTCTGTGAGATTAATTCAGTCTCAAGATGGTGAAGAAATATAGAAGAAGAAGAAGAAGAAATGAATCAAAGAGACATATCTGAAGAAGGGTTTGGTGAGAAAACATGACTTAAAGACAACCTTTCTCTCACTTTGCGGGAAAAGTAATGATGAGGATGTAGTTAAGCTGGCTTTCCTAATCTGTGTTGAGAATCTCATTGTTGGAACTCCACATAAGAATGGATGCATGAATAAGTATATCGAGATGGTTAATGACCTGGAGGAGTTCAATGCATATCTATGGGGCACCATGGGTTATGAATATTTGAAGGATGCTGTTAATTATGTCATTGGGAGCCATGATAAGGATGAAAACTACCCATCATCGTACAACATATGTGTATGCTCCTACGCTTTATAGGTAACAAATTGATTTTACATCTAGAGTATAATACTTGATTCTTCTTATTGAGAATTTCAAGTCATGTACTAAAAGATGCTTAACGTGTGACATTGTTCGTTGAACAGATATGGGCATATGAGAGATTTTCACAATTATCTGTTAAGGGTAGTACTGGATGGGTTTAAAGAAGTTCCCTTATCTAGATTTCAAGAATCCTAAACTGGAATCCATACAAAAAAGGTCGTTATGAGTCGATCTCACCAGTTTTCACGACTGTCCCAGTAAGGGTGATGAGTTATCATTGTGTGATATGGTTGCTTTATGATTATATATTGTAACTAATAAGAGATTATTGCTCCTCCAGGTGATGATTGCACCCAAGCTGACACCGACAATATAGAAGAAAGGGACTGCAGTGCTTAAATCCCTGGGATATGAAGTTCATGAGAATACAGTCATGCCGATGACGACAGAGAAATTTATTGATAAGTTTGTCCAGAAATACGTAGATAGGAAGAAGCTTGAGAGGTTGGAAGCAAGGAAGGCTATTGAAAGAATATTAAACTTACAGGGGAGTGAAGGATTAGAGAAAGTGAGAGAGGAAGAGAGTGAGGCCACTGAGGGAACCTCGAGAGTTAATGTGGAAATGGTTGCCTCACTCGAGGAACTCGCGAAAAAATTCTTTAGTGAAAAGAAAAAAATGATAGTTCTCAAAGGTTTTAACCTTAGACTTGAAAGGGTAACGAAAGATATATAAGAATTGAAAGATGTAGTTAATCATTTAAAGTTAATGACAGAAGAAATGAAGAATCTGAAGGAAGAGAATGCTTCCTTACAGGAAGAGATGAAGCTTATGAGGTTGGAGATTCATGCCATTAAGGTACGTGAATTGCTTCGTTTTATTCTCAACAGGTAACTGTAATGTGTCGGATGTCTAATTTGTGTTTGTGGTCTGTTTACAGGCTATTGGCATGTTCACTCGCTTCTTGGATAAGGATGCAAAGTTACTGGACTTTCAGGACGCGAGGATATCTGACGAGCTTGATGTTGGGGAGGCTGCATCCATGGAGGTTGTTGTTGGGGAGGCTATGGTTGGGGAGACTGAGGCTGATCAGCATCATTCTGTAGATATTGCAGCTTCTGTTGTACAACAGCCTACTGTAGATATTGATGAGACTATTGTTGGTAGGGGTGTCAATGGGGCGGGTTAGCCCGATGGACTTTCGGGCCTAGCCCGCATTGGGTTGGGTTTGAGCTGGTGTAACAGGCCCAAGGGTCAGGCCTGGGCTTAAAACAAGGGCCCGATTATTAATCAAGTTGGGCTTGGACTAAGCACCCAAAAACCCATGAGCTCGGCCCGGCCCATTAAGGATTTCCTAAAGCTAGTTTTCCCTATTTCCCTCAACAAAATTTTCCCTCTAATTTTTTTTCCTCTCATCTTTCCCTCCTTCCTTCGTTAATCAAACTTGATGACTAATGGCCATAAACTCAAATCTACGTTAAACAATTTCCCTTGAAAGAATACTCTCTCTCTCTCTCTCTCTCTCTCTCTCTCAAGTATGAAGATACATAAGCATCCCTCCCTCTCTCTCTCTCTCTCACGTTTGAAGATACATAAGCATGTGAACGTCTCTTTCCCCGTCTCTCAGCACATGCAACATCCTCCATCAGGCTGTGTGCTATGCTAGCCCCTGCTGGAGAAGCTGATGAAGAAGAAGAGCCCAGTTGGAATGGAACCGACGTTTCATGGCTGATATGTAAACCACATTGCATGACAGTGCTCCGTGGGTCTCACCTTGATGTATGTGTTTTATCCAGGGCATCCATCCATTTTGGATAATTAATTTAGGTCATTATCCCAAAAATTAAGCAAATCACACTACAAGAAAACAGTGGTGATTGAATGCCCACCATTAAAAGCTTCCTAAGGCCCATTGTAAAGTATATTTGCCATCCAATCTGGTAATTAGGTAACACATACCTGGATGAAAGGAAAACACAAATATTAGTGACCCATAACTTTTGTAACCCCCAAGAAGTTTTTAATGGTAGATATTCAATCGCCATTATTTCTTATGGTGTGGTCCCCTTGAGATTTGGATCTACCATATTTTTAAGCTCATGCCTAAAATGAGTTGGAAAAATGGATGGACGACGTAGGATAAAACAAATACATCATGGTGAGCCTACATAGCACTGTCCAGTAGCAGAGGCATGCGATCATATCATTTTGCAAACATTTAGTCACTATTGACGGCACATGCGCAGATGTAATCGTATCATTTTGCGAACATCGTGACTAACATAGCTAGAATGTATTGCTGCATTGTGGCCCACATGTTGCAATGGTATGAAGATCTGAACCGTCCATGTTCTAGTTGGTACTCTACACTATCAATCATGAAAAATTATGCTGAAGGATGATTGTGGCAATCATGATGTATAGATGAATGTGGAACATTAAAAGGAATATTTATAATGGCTTGCATTCCATTATAAATATCAAAGGTTATGTGTGTTTTTGAAGTGAGATCATTGCCATGTAGCTCGTTGATAGTAGTAGGGTCAAAATGATGGTTCAAATCATCGGATCATATTTGCATGTGACCACCACTGTTGACATATTTTGGTCATCTTATACCACAGTGCACGCTAAACAAATGCAAGTTTTCAATGATGCCTTATCCTGCGAAAGCCTTCTGCCAGACCTTCCTACATAGGAAGCTAGGTGGGGCCCATTGTGATATTGGTAAGAAATTCACCCTGTCCATTAGTTTTACCGAATCATGTTAGGACATGGTCCAAAAAATGATGTAAATCCAAAACTCAAGTGAGCTGTAAATGGCCACCGTTGAAACCTCCATATGGTCCACTGTGATGTTTATATGCAATTCATACTGTTCATGAGGCCATTCTTATTGGGATGAACTGAAAACACAAAAATTAGCCTGATACAAAACTTCTATAGCCTCGGGAATGTTTCAACAGTGGATGTTCAATCATTTTTTGTGCTGCCCAGTTGAGTTTTGGATTTGCGTCATTTTTTGGCCATGTCTTAACATGATTTGGCAAAACGGACAGGCAGAGTGGATTTCTCATAAACATCACAGTGGGTTCCTTACTGTGTGGGTAGGCATCCCGCATGGGTTCTTTTTTTAATAAACTATTACAGCTGTGTCAGAAAGCCGTAGAGGCCATCTCGGGCTCGGGATCAGACAGGGCTCGGGCTGGGCCGACAATAAGAACATGGGCTGGGATTGGGCTGGACTACTTTGGCCTGACATGGGCTCGGGCTGAATTTGAGCATTGATAAAAAATGTGGGCCGGGCTTGGACAGAGCTTGGCCTGGCCCAAACTCGGCCCATTAACACCCCTAACTGTTGGGGAGGCTGATCAACAACCTTCTATACATATTGTTGATGCTGTTGATCAACATCCTTCTGCAGATATTACTGAGGCTGCGATACAGCAATCTATATGTATGGTTGAGGATGCTGGCCAGCAGTCTATATGTATGGTTGAGGATGCTGGCTAGCAGTCTGTATAGAGACCCTAGCAGGCTGAGCATCTTGTCCAGCCGATTGAGGATTCTGGCTAGCAGGGGACCGACCAATGTACAAAACTCCTATCATTCCGATTCTGAGACCCCACGGCCATATAGCCCCATCGAAATATCTACACTCCTCATTCACGACTCTTCGTTCTAGTCCGAGTGAGGATCCTTTCGAGGGATTCGTTGATCCGCATCATTCTCTAACAGAAGTGGAGCTGATGGACTTGTAGCAGGTGCGGAAGCATGAGTTTATTCTTTTGCTAAACAGCATATACGATCCTCACTCTTGGGTCGATTCTAAAATACGTACCCTACCCCTCTATTTGTTAAATTTTCCTTCTACGAAGTATATTCTTTCTAACACCTACATAATGCATAGAGCATTGATATGTACATTGATTACATGATCGAGTGAGCGCGAAAGTATCCTTGTGCCTACCCACAGAACTGTGCATCTGTGTCGTCATAGTTTTCGGTATGCATAAAATTCTTGCTTGTATGTATTAGTTGGTGTTTACATTCATTAGTTAACAAGAATTGTATTTTTAATTAGGAACTTATGGAGAATGACCTGCTCATATTACGTCGGTTGGGAAATGAAATCATAGGGATATCGAAGATATGAAGAAGAACAGGCTTAACGACAACATTGTCTCGATGACTTCAAAATTCGGGCTGAATAAGGGCTGATGGAAATACGAAGTGGTAAGACTTCATTCGGCACAACGATCAGTCTAAATGGTATTATTGTTCTAAGGATGCAGAGAAATAATTGTAGTTTAATTTGTTGTGTTTTATAGCTCTACGTCCCGATTAATGCAAGGCAACAACACTGGTTTTCTGGATATAGTGTACCCGAGGAGGAGAGAAGTTGCCTTCATTGACAGCACTCACATGGAATGGATAGCCCCAAATGACATATACGGTGTAAGGCCGATAGAAGGGATGCGATGGTTGTTCCACATCCTTGACAATGACAATAAATTTTGGGAGAAACCTTGATCAATGAGGATGATTACTGACAGACCAGGGTAAGTAAACAAAGATGACTATGGCATATTCATGTTAAAGTTCATCAATTTCTTATGTAGTGGCAATCAAATTGATTTTACACCCGTAACTACACAATTTAGTTAAGTAACCTTTGTACGGTATGATGAAAATTTACTTATTTTGCTTTCATTTGTTTGTTTGTAGGAAGATGTCCCAAAATTCAGGAACACCATCGCGTACGATTGTCTAAATCATAAAAGGCTTATACAGGCTGGTAAAGATGGTGAAGAGGATGTAGAGGACGACGATGAAAAGGGTGATCTTGAGATCATTGGAACTCAAAAGAGACCAATACAGAGAAACCAACCCATAAGAAGAAATCCCCCTAGAAAGAAACCGAAAATATGATTTCTTACACAATTTTTTTTTTTTGAAATTCTATCAATGTATTACTCATTTAAGCACAAATGATGTACATTGAAACTTTAAATTGTTGATAATGATTGATAGTTTATCACATATAATATTATTTTAGTTGCGAATGTTGTGCATTGTGACTTAATGATGTTGATGAATATCCATATGACAAGATCCTCTTTTACATTTCAAGGTTGTCATAGCCATTTACAAAGGGTCTTGATTGTCATGTACTAGGGTTCGGAATAGGTAGACCAAGCATAATACAGTTTTGGGTTGTGATAGCCATCCACAAAGGATCTTGATTGTCATGTACTAAGAGTCAGGATAGACAGACCAAGCAAAATACAGTTCTGAGTCATGTTAGCCATCCACGAAGGGTCCTGATTGTCATGTAGTAGGAGTCGGGATAGACAGACCAACCAAAATACAATTTTGGGATCATGATAGCCATTCACAAAGGGTCCTGATTGTCATGTAGTAGGGGTTAGGATAGACAAACCAAGCATAATACAGTTCTGGGTCGTGATAACCATCCACAAAGGGTCCTAATTGTTATGTAGTAGGGGTCGGGATAGACAGACCAAGCAAAATACAGTTCTGGGACGTGATAGCCATCTACAAAGGGTCTTGATTGTCATGTAGTAGGGGTCGGGATAGACAGACCAAGCATAATATAGTTCTGGGTCGTGATAACCATCCACAAAGGGTCCTGTTTGTCATGTACTATGGGTCGGGATAGACAGACTAAGGATAATATAGTTCAGGGTCGTGATAGTCATCCATAAAGGGTCATGATTGTCATGTAGTAGGGGTCGGGATAGACAGATCACCAAGCATAATACAGTTCAAGGTCATGATAATCATTCATGAAGGGTCATGGTTGTTATGTAGTAGGGATCGTGATAGACAATCCAAGCACTAATACAGTTCAGGGTCGTGATAGCCACCCACAAAGGGTTATGATTGTCATGTAATAGAGGTCGGGATAAAAAGACCAAGCATACTACAGTTCAGGGTCGTGATAAACAGTCCAAACATTAATATTCAACCACTTTCATTGAATTATTAATCATTAAGTATAGTTCAAAAAATTTGGGATACAAAAATCAAAATGTAAAAACATAAGAAATTCATATCACTTTACATGGACAAATGTGCATCGACGCCAATTATGACATATTTGCTTGCATCTCGAGCATTTAACTGTTGGCCTATCCTTACCTTGAGATGTAATTCGAATTTTCTTTTTTCTTTCGATAGATCTTCTCTTTTGTGGCGATTTCATCTTTCCACACATTGCTTTCACTTCGCTCGGAATGTCCCATTGGGTCTTGTCAGCCACTGGGTATACTGACTCTTGGTGTGTTCTTTAGTAACAATCTTTTGTGTGCAAATGAGAACAATAGTTGTAAATATTGAGCTGATACTTATCGTAAGCCGCGAGTACATGCACACAGGGTAGCATCATACGATTAAATTCGCCATACGTACACATCCATTATCTTAGTCTAACTACATCCGTAATGCTATTTGATCTCACTTGGAATTCATCCGCAGATATCGCTGTACATTATGTCTATCGAACTTCTGAGCGATAAAATTCATTCAGTCTTTTTCTCAGCCTAAGGAATCAATACTTCTTTGCATGTTGAAGCCTCATCTCTTCTACGAAGGAAAAACTATTGATTTTTACTCCCCACTTCTTTAAGAAGTTTGGTCACGGGATACTCTCGTGCTTCAACTAAAAGTGCATTTATGCTCTCCACGATGTTGGTGGATATAATGTTATATTGTTTGGTAGGAAAGAATGTAGAGGCCCATCTTTCCTTATCCATACCACTAAAAAATCGATATGCGGTGAGATTCACTTATTTAATGCATTGTATCATTTTGTCAAAAGTCGATGACTTGAACGTCTTAATAGCACCCCAAAAGTAATCCCTCACTAAATTGTCCGAACATGCTTTTTTCATGTTTTTCATAATATGGTGTACATAAAATCCATGGGTTGCGTAAGGGAAGATGGCTGGGACTTCATTGATCAATCATTTGTGTCGATTTGACATAATAACAAGACCTGAAAGGACCTCCATTGCATTGTGTAAATTCTGGAGGAACCATCACCAACTACTATGATTTTTTAATTCTCCAATCTCATATGCTACCAGTAGGACGTGGTTATTGCCATCTAGTACCGTAACAATGAAAATAACACCAGCGTACCTTCCTGTTAAATATTGTGAACCATCAACACACAATACCCTTCGAAGCAGCAGGTGAAAGCTTCGAATGCACTTTCCAATTGCGATAAAGCATCTTTCAAAACTGTTAGTTTCTTCGTTCACCTGCAACATCATCGTAGTCCTTATATTTTCCTTAGCCAGCTTATGAAGGTATACTGAAATCTCACTGTAAGACGCCTCGTAAGATCCCATAACTTCTTCCACTGTAATCTCTTTGCCTTTTCATGCTTTCTTGCAGCTAATTTCAATCCTGTATGTCTCATACATTCGATGTTGAATTTTCTTTGGCCTGCAAGTGAGCCCTGCGCTTATGCGGCTAACACCAAATTCACCACTTAAAAACTTGTGGCTTGCCGATGATCTCTTCTATTTCTTCTTGAAGTGACTATATCCTCTCCACCATCAACTCTGCGATGTCTTGTTCACTCGAAGGACATGCTACACGTATGATCAGGGTTGTATGTCTTTATTTTCAACATCCCCACGATGTTTGCTAGCGATACGTGCATCCTCTAAGTACACGTGTCTTGTAAGCACCCGATGGTAAATCTTCGCTTGTTTGATTTAAGGACCTTATATTCAAATTTATGAAGCATCGCATACTTGCATAGAAAAATCTATAAGCGGGCTTTGTCCTTAAAAATTTATCCGACTGCTATTTCATTGGGGTCGTCCACTAAATCCACATAACCCTGGTTATCTACATTAAGAAACGCTGCATCGGCTATATGAATACTCAGTGGAATGATATCGGCTGGATCATCTAAACTACTCAATAGTAAACCTAAATTTAGGTTAACAGATGACGGTGCGTAGACTAAGCCGATGGATCAACAGGCAGAACAGGGGATGAGGTAATGGGGACATCGCAATCATTGACTTTATAAGAAGGATCATTCGTATCTTACTCGCACATGTTGCAGTCGTCGACTCTTCCATCTGGGCATGGATCATTAGTTGCAGAGCCAGAATTTTCTGTCTCGTACTCACTCCCCAGCAACCGAAATGACGGTGTACAACCATCGTCATGTCTTCAGTCCTCACATGTATTAGAGCTTAAAGGACAGTGGATATCTACAACTTCCTCACTAGCTGGGCCAACATACAGTTCAGGATTCACTGATGATTGTTGTTCATTCAACCCTACTGTCGCGAATTCACAAACAGGTTGAATATTAGGGAACGAAATTCTCAAATGTATTGGCGCGTCTGTGTTCATTGCTTGTACAAAAGGTGTCCGCATCATTTTCTCTATATACAGTAGTATCTGAGATGATGGACTCTGTTTGCAGAAGAGAAGAAATGAAAGGAGATCTTCATCGTCATTGATTAAATGTGGAGGGTGTAATTCACGTACTACCGCATTGTACGCAACTATGATTCTCAAATCACATTCATCCTATGTTGTCTTCGTAATTTGATGCATTCTGTCTAGGAGCTTCTGATTCGTAATATATCTGTCACAACAATACCTTTAAAGTAGTCATCAGTGTATACACCCTCCCTACCATAATAGCATAGGATGAGTCGGCGTCCCATAACCTCAAAAGATTGGTGAATTGGTAAAAAAAAATGAATATAGAAATGGTATATTATTATTTTCCTTAGTTTTTCATAAGTCCAAGCATAATACAGTTTAGGATTGTGATAGCCATCCACAAAGGGTTATGATTGTTATGTAGTAGGGGTCGGGATAGATAGACCAAGCATAATACAGTTCTGGGTCGTGATAGTCATCCACAAAGGGTCCTGATTGTTATGTAGTAGGAGTCGGGATAGATAGACCTAAGCATAATCAGATCAGGGTCATGATAGCCATCCACAAAGGTCATGGTTGTCATGTAGTAAAGATCGGGATAGACAGACCAAGCATAATACAGTTCAAGGTTGTAATAGCCATCTAGAAAGGTTCATGATTGTCATGCAGGAAGTGACGAGATAGAAAGTTTGAGCGGAATACAGATCAGGGTCATAATAGCCATCCACAAAGGGTCATGATTGTCATTCAGTAAGGGTCGGGATAGAAAGTCTGAGCGTAATACAGATCAGGGTCGTGATAGCCATCCATAAATGGTTGTGGTTATCATGTAGTAAGGTTCGAGATAGATAGTTCAAGCATAATATAGTTTAGGGTCGTGATAGCCATCCACAAAGGGTCATGATTGTCATGTAGTAAGGGTTGTGATAGACAGTCTAAGCATAATGTAGTTCAAGGTTGTGATATCCATCCACAAAGGGTCATGATTGTCATGTAGTAAGGGTCATGATAGACAGTCCAAGCATAATACAGTTCAGGGTCGTGATATCCATCCATAAAAGGTCATGGTTGTCATGTAGTAATGGTTGGAATAGACAGTTTAAGCATAATAGCACACATTATCTTTTACAGTTAAGGGTTGTGATAGCACCCATAACCTCGACCCTTAACACATGATAATCTCGAAACATCTGACAATCTCGACCCATTTTCAGCTGACTGAATCATGACCTTATGATAACCACGATCCATCATATATTGATGATCAATACTTAGCATATTACAATCCCACATCCTTCACATATACGTTCAATAAGGGCTAAATCTTTAAGTTTTTCAAGGATGAAGAATATGTGAATGGAGTGCACCCTCAAGCTGTGAGCTGGTTACCACTTAAAAAAAAGAAAAAGAAAAACTAAGAAGTTTGATCTTGAAATGGCGCCGGAGAGTCACACCGGAGATGGACGCCGGAGAGGGTAATGGTCCCACGAGCTTATTTTCCTATGAGAAATACGGCTCTATTCTTTGATTTTTAAAAGGCAACGTTGGGCCCCTTTCTAAGGGTGTTTGTACACCGTTTGTGGGGCCCACCATCAGTTTTGAGTGAAATCCAATCCATCCATTATCCTTGGGATTTCATTTTAGGCCTTATGCAGAAGAATGATCAACATTTGCCACTCATATGGACCACAACACAAGAAAACATTTAGTATGAAACGGTCACTGTTATTGTTTTTCAGGTATTGTGGGCCACACGTAGATCATGTCACTTCATATTACCACCTTCTGATATAAACTAGGGGCTACAAAGAAAATGAATGGATTGGATCTACTTGGAAGTTGTCCTAATGACAACTCATATCCATATCACTTCCTTGGGATGGGAGACAACGTAGCT
Source organism: Liriodendron chinense (assembly GCA_003013855.2). Lineage (NCBI taxonomy): Eukaryota > Viridiplantae > Streptophyta > Magnoliopsida > Magnoliales > Magnoliaceae > Liriodendron > Liriodendron chinense. The sequence continues at coordinate 2,283,505 of ML058389.1, forward strand.
TTTTCTTCACTCAAATTCCGTACTGGTACAGGATCTAAAGTAAGGGTATTTTCATCCATAGCAAAGTTTAAAAGTGTTAAAGGGCAAGTCAAGGGAAATAGTTTCAGTAGGAACAAGCGGGGAATTTTGCAGTACAAGAGGGTTCGTATGGTAAAAATCCCCCCCCTGCAGACATACACACAAACATGTATATATATATATATATATATATATATATGGGAAATGGTACTATGAGGTCGACCTCATGGGAACTTCCCATGAGGTCGAGCTGTGTGGGCCCCACCGTGATGTGTGTCGGACATCAACACCGTGCATTTGATGGGTCCCCTCTAGGTTATGGGATACCTAAAAAATCAGCCGAATGGGGAACTCAGGTGGGCCATACCATCTAAAACCATGTGAAGACATGACTAAAATATCTAAAATCACTTGGTGGGGCCCGCCTAAGTTTTGGATGCGCTTGAAACTTGGTCTGACCCCTCGTACAAGTGGAACACACATAATGGATGGGATGGATTTGTGAACCACATCTTGGTGGGCCCAATCAACGATCATGAAGGTTTTAATGGGTGGATAACCCCTCCCAACTGTTGTCTGTGGTGTGGCCCACCTAAGTCATGGATTAACTTGATTTTTTAGCCCATGGCCCACCAATGAATGTTGCATCTAACTAATGGAGTAAATGTCCGACACATCACGGTGGGACCCACACAGCTCCACCTCATGAGAAGTTCCCATGAGGTTGACCTCATAGTACTATATATATATATATATATATATATATATATATATATATATATATATATATAGCTCTCAAAAAATGCTCACGAGTTCTCTTGATAACTATATGCAGGTAAGCATTCCTCTGCATATTTTTCAAAAAAAATCTTCACATAAAAAAAAAGCTTAACAATTCCCCGCAATCACCTTTAAATCGGGTGCATAGGTGTTACCGGAAGTGGGTGTTTCCTTGATAGTGGGGCCACCTTGATGTATGTGTTGTTTATCCACACCGTCCATCAGTTTTTTCCAGATTATTTTAGGGCATCTTCTAAAAAATAAGATGATCCAAATCTCAGGTGGACCATATCACAAGAAAAAGTGGCTATTGATCGTTAAAAAAATATTGGGGGCCACAAAAGTTTTGGATCAAGCTGATATTTCTGCTTTTCCTTCATCCTGGTCTGTATGATCTTATCAACAGGTTGGATGGCAAATAGATATTACGGTGGGCCCTAGGAAGTTTTTAATGGTGGGCGTTCAATGATCACTCTACTTGAGATTTCAATCCGCTTCATTTTTAGGGCAATAATGATATGGAAAAACTGATGGACGGCTTGGATATACAGTACATACATCAAGCCGGGCCCCACGGTAACACCCACGACGGTGTTACCAGGTTAACACCTAATCCCCTCTCCGCTTTAAAAATCGAGGTACACATGCATCCTACATCATTAGTGTGCACTGTCGGCACTTTTCTCATGGTCCGTTAGGTTTGCAAAGGTAGAGTTCTGATACACCATGAGATCATCTGCAGATTGTTGGAAGCTCGACTCTTCGAATGTATAACTGTTTTGGGATATCAACAATCTGCACCGTCTATAATAAGATCAACGGCATGGATCACCGAATAGTGAGACCCATTTTCATCATTAAATGGGTGCATGATCAGGACACTATTCACCCGGTGATGAATGGAGACTCAGTAATTCCTCTTGGACCTGAACCGTATGAGCTGAAACTTAGCTCACGACCCCGAATTAATTTTGGGACATTCTCTTGAGGATTTTGTGAGAATAAGAGGGGTACCAACTATCAAGTCCAACTAGTTGGAGTATAAGTTACAGTTCACTCAGTGGATGACTTCCAACCTTTCATATGTTTGCAACATCGATCGATCCTAACCGTCTAATAGGTTAGTGCCATCATGAAGATTACATTAGAAAAAAAAATGTGCTACAATATCCATTCATCAGTTAACCACACTTTTATTTTTCTATGTACCAATGGTTAAACATTCTTTTCATGGTATGGCCCACCTGATGAGTAAAAGGGCTGATTTTTGCATTTGGTGATTTGTAAGGTGGGGCCCAAGTCATTGGAATGGTTACATTTTATTTTATATAAGCTTACTAGGTTGACCATACCTTGTGGTCCTAACCGGTTTCACTTTATTTTGAAAATCTCACAATAGTGCAGTTTTATGAAATTATTGTGAGATTTTCAAAATAGCGGAAACGTTTTTATGCTCTGGTCAGCCTTGAGATCAGGTGTCGGGTCAATGCAAACAGAATGAAGCACTTTTATATCGGTTTTCAGGTGGCGTACCGTTTGTACAACCAAAGTAGAAGCAATTCAGGTTCAATTGCAAGTAAGGAACGCTTTTTTTTTTTTTTTTTTTTTTTTTTTTTTTTTATTTTATTCTTTCGAATTCCCACTTTCTACTCACCAAAACTAAGGTTGCATTAGGGCTGCAACTTGAGTTCGAGTCACACCTATTGACTCAATCCAAGTTCAGGTTGCGTTTTCAAGGACCATGGGTTGGGTTTGGTTTGGACACTTTGGGTTGGAATGTGGGTCAGGTTGTGTTGTAGGTTGGGTCCTCATGAGGTGAGGTAGACCCACGAGTGGTATGACAAAAACTTTGATACTTCGGTAGATTGTGAAGGATGATACACAGGAACTTGGAAAATTATTAGAAACTACAAATCGTGGCATGCATGTAATTCAAATTAAACTGTTCTAGTTATGGGTTCCAATATACACTTGATGTATTTCATGAATAAAAAAAATATGCTTATTTATTATCTGATTTTTAGGATGGTTAAAAATGAATAGTATCCAATGATCCTATTTCGACAAACAAGTGTTATGAATTAGAGATCAGGATTGCCCAACAAATCTGATTTTTAGGATGTTAACAAATCAGAAATTGGGATGTGCCACTTTTACAATTTCTGAATGCCTGCATATCAAGCCTGGTACTACTGCCAGAGTATCAAATTAACTCTCCTAAAATTAGTTATATACTCACCCTCACTTTACCAATCCTTATAGGTATAACCTGGCTTCTGTGTAGGACATCTGAACCGTGTTTAAGGTGGGGTCCACCATGAACAACGGTCGGTAAAAAACAAAGAAAAGAAAATCTTGATTGGTCCACTTATACGTATTCTTTTTGTCTTGCTTGATGAGTAGAATGGCTCACATATATTTGTGCCAGGCCACTCCAAGGCAGGCCCACCTCATAAACGACGCAGACGTCTGGCTGCAGGATAGCCACGGTTTTTGTATGTAGAGAAGCTTGTGGGAGGGTGAGCTGGTGGAAAGCAACCGTCCTAACCCAACGCCAAGTATCACGAACATGGCTACAGGAGTGCCACGATTTAAAGTTGCGGGTAAAGTTGCACATGGAGAGAGGTCTCTCGAGGAAATGACTAAAACATCCACTTTTAGTTTGGCCTTCAGGTTCAAAAGAGAGAAGTTGAGGTTTCAAAATCTTAGGCTGCCTGAGTGAAGAGAGAAATAAAGAGAGAAAAATAACCAGTAAAAGAAGCTACCACTACGTTAAAAATGTGGAGAAAATGACCACTAAATTCGACAGCCCTTGGTTGTCGAATAATATTTTCGTTATTCAACATCTTGGAGCTGTCAAATTTTTATTTGGGGTATAAAAAAAATTACACGCCCAAACCCACCCTCTCTCTCTCTAGACCTCCCTCTCAGCGCTTTGTGTCTCGCGGGAAGCCCTAACCTTAGCAAGTGGGACCCACTGTAATGTCCGTGGGGTTTGTTGTGGCCCCACTGTGATTTTTTTATGTTATCCACATCGTTCGCAAGGTCAACCGAAAAAACAAATGTCAGCTTGATTCAAAACTTTTGAGGCCCACTGGAAGTGGGGCCCACTGCTCACTGGTGCGTTGTCCACTAGACAGCGGGGCACACCTTGAGGGGGTATGTTTTTCGAATTACCATTTGGCTTACAATTATCTTCTTGTACTACAGTAATATCTGAAAATTTTTCAATGCTCGCGCTAGCGCGCTTGTGGGCTTGCTGTTTTCTTTTATATTTGATTTCTTTTGGATTCTATTTGGAGTAGGGCGCATGTTTGTAATGATTTGTTTACTTGGCTTTAATTTTTCTTGTTTGTGTAATACCTTTCTAAGGACGACAGAATGACATTCTCGGACTTGGTATGTCTGACGGAGTCGTCACCAGCCGAAAAGAGGCCTCAGAATCCACGGTTAACCAGAACCTGTGAAAATGCCAGAATAACAAGGGTATTCCAAAGAAACCCTGGTCTCAAAATGACTTCAAGTTTCATAATTTTGGTATGCGTTGTGGATTCTGGGTAAGGATCGCGGTTACGAAAGAGAGAGAGAGAGAGAGAGAGAGAGAGAGAGAGAGAGAAGAAAAAGAGAAATACACAAGACTTTCTCTCTTTCTATCTTCCATTCTTCTCTTTTCTCTTTAACCACTCAACATAAAATCAAACAGATAGCTTGCAAAACCTACTAAAAATCCAACAGTAGCAAAATCAGCAGAAGAAAGAAGAAGCAAGAAATTTATCTCATTCGTTTTCTCTATCAGATCGTCCATTTGTTGGGATGGAAATCTGCAAGCCTCAAGCATTCTATGTTCTCTTCGCTTAAATGCAAGGAGTGAATGACCACGGTGGAAGAAGACTAAAATGCAGAGCTGCGATTACAATCGACTGATGGCCGCTGCCAACGCTGCCCCCTTAGACTTCATATCAGCCGTAGAAGACCTGACCGCCAAGGCAGTCCACAAATGCTATGAAGCCTGGTGACTGTTCATACCAAGGCCATCAGAGGGAAGGGCGCATGGTATTGGGCCCACCTCGAGCCTATCCTAGTCCATAACTCCGATACCAGACTACTAAAGGCTGTCAAGCTTCAGTGTTCCCTCTATGATGTTGTTTCTCTGCTTCCAATCCATCGTGGACTATGTCCGAGCACCTAAAGCACGGGACCTGCCCCAATTTCACATCGCTCTCGAAACCCCTCTCTTCAATCTCGCCTTCCGTCGCCGCTGCAGCTGACAGTTGCGGTGCTTGCTCTGTCTATATATGTTCTTGTTCTTTAGGAATTGAGAACCCAAAAAAATAAAAGTAAAAATTATCGTGTTTGAAAATTGAAATATTAGCAACATTTAAATATGTTTGTCTATTTGAAGATCCCAGCGTCCAATCTTTGACCTTTTTTTTTTCGCATTGAATGTGGACTGTTGATGTATTTCTTCTTAATCATTTATTTTCATGTGTTGTCTGATCGAGGATTTATTTATTTTATTTGCACGATCTACACATATACAAAGGTAGGCAATGAATCCATACCACAATCTACACTTGACTAGTAAGGGTGGGGTGTCAACTCGCTTTGACATTCGGTTGCACGCAACCTCTGCCAAAGATGGGCATCTATAGACACCCCACCCTAGGCCGATAAGCTAATCGAGTTCAATAGGAATCTAAACCCTAATGCAAACACTAGTCCAAACCCTTAGTTAAATCCAGTCAATTCAATCAACCCAATCAGCCCAAAAGCAAGTCCAAACCCAGTTAAACGTTCAAGCTAAGTCCAAACCCATTTTAAGCCCAAACTTAGGCCCATTAGTACTTAGGATAATAATAAAGAAAAACCAAGTGAACCAAAGGAAATTCACCACCCTAGGAGCACCCCTGTAAAATTTAGAGCCGATACTTGATACTAGCAGCACCCTGGTCACATTTGGTGATGTGGTAGCTCCCCTATCTTGGCAGGGAGTCCCCACACGTGCAGGGGAGCTCACCTGCCAAACTGGGGAGCCATGTGTGTCTCTAGTAGTGCCCAGGGCAATGTTAACCACGTGCTAGGTCTCGTGACAAAATGAGAGCCCTGCACAAGTGGTGTTTTTCCTTTTACAACCTTCATTCGTGTGGCTTTGCGAATAGACTTTGATGCCCCTTCCTTTTAGCCAAATTTACACTTTTACCACCTAATTCAAACCATGGGATCTTGCCACGTGGTGATCTCAAATCCAGGCCATCCAACTCCTTTACAATTGTAGACCTGACCAGAATTAGTAAGAAACTGGGTTGGGAGGCTATAAATAGCCCCCTTTCCTTCTCATTCCATCATCACCTCTTGCTTTAGGAAACTCCTCAAGTCTCTAGAGTCACCCTTAGCCTAATCAGTCCATCCCTCTACTAAGGAGAGGAGAGAGCAATAATAGAAGAGAGTCTAGCCCTAGGTCAAGTCTAGTCCAGCATAATCCATAGCCTCTTGAGTCAACAAGACTATAATTCGAGCCTCTTAACCCATTCCTTACGATACCTCCGTCCATCCCACAATTCAACTGTCAATTAGCTTCATCTAATCCTAGCATTAACATTGTGTAAAACACATTCCCTTCTTAACCCACTACTCATCTCATCCATTTACATTATATCACGTACCAAATCAATATGGACATATGTTTTGTGTCTTGCCAATTAATCAGATCCTGCCCATCAGAAACCCTGTCGATTAGTTCACACCTTGTCAAGTTAAGAGGTTGGGGCAAACTTCGAAGGCATTGCATTTTACATCACATAGCATGCATCCCATTATTTCATTGGCATCGTATTGCATCACACTTCATGCCCAGTCAATATGAATGTATTCTTTGTGGCTCGCCTGTATAATTGGATCTTGCCCATTAGAAATCTACACCGACTTACACAACATCACAAGCATTGTCACGCTATCAATGTGTAAGAACTAGAACTATTCCTTGAAAATTTGTTTAATCTTGTGAAGTAGAGATCGTACTCTTGTACGAGCAAAGTAGGTGCCTAACACCTTCCCTCTCTGTAATTGCGGTCTTTACCTAAAATCTTTGGACGCAGATGAATGAGTCATCTTAGGATTGAGAATCTTTAGATTCTCCATACTAAGTGTTCCTGCAAGGTCTAGTTGACTGTGAATTTGTAGTAATCGACTAGTGGTGACTTTGGTCATACGTAAAACCCTTCAATCTTACAATTGCTAAAAGCCCTCGAAAGAGGCACTTTTGGAAGGTACAATTTGATCCCATCTCTAGATCCATCGTCCACAAACACATCCACACTTGGTGGACCCCACTCTCACATGTTTACAATGGGGGGTGAGAGATGGATCTCTACCTCTCTCATTGTGGGGGAGGGGGTGCGTCTCTCTCCATTTGTAACTATCTCTTCTATGATAGAATCTTATTGCTAAAAAAGAAAAGAAGAAGAAGAAGGGATTTAGGTTACAGAGGGTATACCATTTATGGTACTCCATAAACCTATATATTCCAACAACCCCTACACAAGAATAGAACCTATAACTTTCCTTACTCATGCATGCACTTACGACAAGATCCTTCCACTATCATGGCCATTCACCAAAGACCCAATCTCATACTGGTTAAAGGGGGGACCATTAAATCATCATTAAGTGTGATTACAAAAATTTTGAAGGTTAAAATAAAACTTTAATGATTGTAAATTCTTTAAAACTATTCTAGTAGTGAATTAATGAGAAAATCATTAAATGAGTATCTGATCTATTTTATTTTAGAAAATGAATGGATCCCTCATGAGTCTGTGTAAGAATTACCAAATCTTAAAAGATACATCTTGCCACACGCACTTTTAATGTCCATGGGTAACCTCGTAAAGAGAGCCAAAGCATAAATAGCTTAGATATTATCCCTCGCATGTTTAGGTCTAAGGATCCATCAAATAATAGTGGATTAGCAAGTCTAATGTAGTCTAAATAAATGGGCTTCCAAACTAGTGACTTGATCTCGATTCATCAATACAAGTGGCCATTAGGTACAACAGGATCCTATATTGATATTGCACTCACACTCCCATATGGGGTAAAGGGAAGGCATATTGATACCAAGTTGACCCCTGATGGTGGAGATATACATCCTAACCCACGTTAATCTCCTCACACAGGATGACCATACCTTTCATCGTATGATGACCATAGGTTTGTCCTAAAACCTGATCCATGGACTACAACTCTCCTTAGTTAATAATTGTTGTGTCCAATCTCAAATTTATAAGGACAACAAGAAGAATCACTCCACTTATATATATATATATATATATATATATATATATATATATATATATATATATATATATATATATATATATATATATATATATATATATATATGAAAGGAACACTCTAATATCAATTAAGGCTCAACAATCTATCCACTTAGGACAGCTGGTCATGTCATCTCAGTTAAGATCATCATTGTCACATCCAAATGTGCAATAGATTAAGCTTAACATTAGTTTTCCATGGCATAAATCTAAAAATCCTGACATGTATGTGGGCCCACTTGACTCATTTATGACGAATGGTTACATTGATTTGATTTGGCATGATGTCGGGTAGAATTGACTTCAAACTTCTTACATGCTTTGGATGCGGTAATATCTTACTTCCAGCAAGTTCTTTGGGGTAGAACCATAAGTGGGCCCCCCTGATGAACTTACAGTGGATAGATGAAGATCTCTTATATTGTGTGATTTAGCATTTGAATTAACTCCCAACTTGACACACATTTCATATATAATGGGTTTTTAATGGACAGATCTTTAGGTAGGCCACGTCAACATATATAGTCATCAAGAATCACTTCCATCAAATAATACAAACCATTCACTTATGGCTTGAAAAGGGAAGAGTATAAGAAAGAATGGAATGTTAAAATAACAGGCTCATCTACAATTGGTGTGATTATCACAATTTGCCAATGAAATGTAGCAGATCCAAGGGATGGTCCTCTAATTGGTGACAAGAGAACACAGATCGATCATTTCTTTGAAAAAGGAAAGAATGCCATCGTTAAAATGATATATAGCCCACACAGTGATCGATCATCGCCTGTTGCAAAAAGAGAAAAAAACTAAGGATGATCGATCCCCTCATCAGAGGAGACTCGATGTAAAAAATTAATAGATTGAGTAATCAATGTCCTACCATGACTAACAATATAAATGGATGGACCTGATTTTCATGCCGTATGCTCTATCTTTATATCGGCCCTAATCTTTGCATGGTTCGATTTCCATGAGATTTGATTGTATGGTGAGCCACTGTTTACTAGCCAGAGGATTCGGTCAACAAAATTCAAATCTCGTTGGTTGTGGGACCCACCAACCACGTGTCCATCAGAGAGGAGAGTAGCTCTGTTTCTACACGGGCTGTGTGTAATTAACAAAACCTGCAGCATCCATCTAGGAGGGATCAGAATCCTTTGTAACAGCCGTCATAGGAAAGGTGTGGGCCGGGCTTGGCAATGGGCTGGGTAGGACACCTGACCAGACTTTGGGTCAGGCTTACACCTACTAGCTTAGCCTGTGGGCCGGGCTTGGCATCACATTCATGGCCGGATAAAGTTTTGGGTCGGACTTGGGTTTAACTCAAAAGAGTCCAACTTAGCCTGACCTGGCTTTATATATATGCATGTGTTATATCCCACAAATATGTTATTTTAATCCTCACGATATCCATTCATCTTGAGTGCATCTTTAGCAAGGTGTCCCGTAGCGGTATCAGTGGGCGTAACGGTGCCCACCATTTCCGATATGGATACGGGCCGTATCGGCCGATACGGCCCCCATAACGGTCCAATTTTTTTTTTTTGTCAAAAAATTCTAAAAAAATATGGATTAAATCCAGAAAATTCCAAACATCTCAAATATGCATTCATTTATAATTTTGAATATGTTTATGGTGGTGAAGTGGTCTACTCTTTGGTGAGAAAGCTGTTTCGGGCTGTCTGATGAATTTATGAAGTTGATAACCTGGAATTAACTGCAAAACTTATAAATTCAAATTTCTAACTGTCTATTATAAGTAACACATATTATCCAACCTTTAAACCAGAATTTTTTTTTGAAAACAATGAATTTCCCTAATTTCTAAAATTATTCCGAAATTAATCTGAAATTGATGCAACTATTGTTTAAATTGACTCCATAATATATACAAATGTAACAAGACATTAATGTAAACACAACCAATGCATTGACAAAGTAAAACAAGCAAGAGAGTTGAGAAATATTCTAGTTTTGACTGAATGAGTATCCTCCAATGTAGTTCTGACTATTGAACTTCAACGCAATGCAAGCTATCCTATATGACCTAGATCTATATGAGGATTCAATAAAATCTAGAAAATAACTAACTGAACTCCAGAGTTAGAACACGGGTCGAGCTGGAACACGGGTCGAGCTGCACGGTCAGCTCGCCGGGGGTGCAGGGGGCGGCGCGCCCCTGCCCGGGGTTTGGGGTGGAGCGCCCGAAAGCCTAACGGTTTTTTTTTTTAGGTAGGAGAAACTAGAAGAAAATCGAAAAAAAAAAGTCATTTTTTTCTACAAAATGGGGACTCTTGTGCATCTAACCAATATAGTAAAATAGGCCGATCTGCAAATATTGGTTTTTAGCAAAAGAATAGATTAGAAAAGAAATGGGAGAAGAAAAGAGTGAAAAAATAAAAAAAAAATCAGATTTATATATATATATATAAAAAAATCCATTTTCCGACCGTTACGGGGGGCGTAACGGCCGTTTGGGGCGTAACGGCCGTTACGCCCCCCGTAACGGCCGTTACGGGCCAAAAATTTGGGGGTCCTTTGGAACCCGTATCGCGTAACGGCTTCGGCCGTTTCCGTTACGTATCGGCCGATACGGCCGATACGTAACCGTTTTGGCCTTCCTTGATCTTGAGTGTAGATTGTTGGGTCCATTTTTTTTTTTTTTTTTTAAATGTCTATTTCTTTGTGCAAATGTGGTCCACTTAATCAATGGATAGATAAGGAAACATTCAAGAGAAAATTAATGAATATTTTTTCTTTCAAATTTCAGGTCAGACTCAGTCCGGGCGCCCAACCTATTTTTCAGGCTTTGGCTTGGGCCTGCTGTGAGAGGCTCATACCGACCTTTAGCCTCGAACGGGTCTTATGTGTCAGGCCACGCCTGCTGCACCTATCCTGGCCTAACGGAAGAGGCTTGCATAGGTCTACCCCTCATTGCTGTTTGCCACACATGAAGAGAGCGAATCGCCTGTAAATTATCTAATCCGAGGAAAAAAAAAAAAAAAAAAAGGACAAACGCCATAGTCTACCCCCGCCCTACGTCAAGTTACGTCAATCCATTAGCCACTTTCTCCAAAATGGAAGACCACTTAAAGCATGTATATATTGGGCTTCATGTCAAACCAAAATGTATGTATAAAGAAGCCAATAATGTGATCAATATTTAAGGCGAAGATTAATCCTCCTTAACCACACAGAGTGAAGTACCATGTGGGTCACATCATACTTCTTGGTGGGCCGATTGAGCGTAAAATGCCGCTGCACTTGGATCACCCGCCTCTGCATTGTTAGATATCTATGGCTCGAAATTCCCTGCAATATCACCTTGATGTCTGGTATCCGTTCCACTGGAATCTGAATAGAGAACTTGCTCCAATCTAATACGTCGCTGAACGGAAGTACATAGTGACTGGAAATGATGACAGGGATGCAACCCAAATAGATTGCTTCCACAACTCTGGGGCTGGCGACTTCGAATCCACTTGGGCACAGGCAGAATTTGCTTTGGGCCATTAATTTAGTGTAATTGGAGCCTTTCGGGAGGTAGTCGTGGACTTGGACATCCTTGTCTTTGTCTTTCCAATGCTCCATTAGGACTGCTCTAACGTATCCGTGGGGCCCGCCTGCGAAGAATGCAAGGATGGTCCGCCCTGAAGCGGATTGTCTGAGTCTTGGGTTCGGAAGGTTTTCGACACGGACAAAGATTTCGGGCAATGTTACATCTCTTTTGGGTTGGAATCCTTCAGAGCTGTTGGCATTGCAAAGGACTCTGATGAAGTTACGGTAGAGCTCAGGGCTGGCTTTCGATACATCAGGCGCCTGTAAATCAAACGTATACAAAGGTTAACTACAATGTTGATGGTTGACTAACTTGGTGTACCACAGCAAGCCATCCCAACGAAAACTATTTGTCTTTTTAGTAAAGACTTTTGAGTCAACAAAAGCCAATATAAATGTGATATGTTATGTATAAAATTTTCATTAATTGGTTTTGTTAATTAACTTGTGACTCCCATTAAAAGACCATATGGTCATGTACACCTTAATGGAGGCTAAGTTGCTATCCACCTGGGGTCCACATGCAACTGTCAAAAAGCTGGGCAGCACCAGGAGCATCGCCTATCTACCTTTATATTTGACCATCGGCCTTTTGCGCTTTTTTACACTTTGGCCCAATTGATGAGAGGACTGACCTCTTTTTTTTTTTTTTTTGTTTCTTCATAAAGTTATGTTCATGCTGTGGTGCAACTTATGGCCAGCTTGGTTTCATGCACAATGACATATTGACAGGCACATAAAACATAGGTGGATAGTTACTTCAACATTCAGTAGTGGGCTGTATATGATCATTCCTGCTATTAAAAAAAAAGACCCATAACGTATAAAAAAATTATCATGTGTTTGAACATACCGTAAATACCATATGTTCGAATTGTGTGGCTCAACATAGGTGTGCAAGTCAAGGTATTCCATAATGCTAATCAGTATTTTAATAGCGTTTAGCGTATTGCATAGTGTTCACCAGCTTTTAGCATAAGCTACATGATACTTTCTTTTTAGTTAAAATAATAGAAAAAAATGATAAATAGTATGAATAAATATAAAAGACCAAAAAAGTCTAAACTTTTTTCCACATAAAAGCATGTTCAAAACAGAGTTATTAATTATCAATTATCAAAGCCAATCTACTTATATTTAAACCAACAGTGGTGGCCCACATGATAATTTGATCAAACATAAAAAATAATAGACAACCACTACACTATAAAAATGGTTGTAGAACAAGCTTATTCTACAATATTACACGGTACCAACTCCCAAAAAATGAAAATAAATACAAAAGATACTCATATCAATATTAAATCAATCACAATAAGATCAAAGTTATTAATTGAGAATAAGGCTAAAAGAAATACCTATATTTAGCTTTAAATAAATAAAAAAGAATCGCAAATCTTTAGCTCCACAGCCTTACACACTTCATATGGGACATCTCGAAGTTCTCTTTATTTGGGCTCAAATGCCCATGGAACTCCAGCCGTAGGACCTTCTCTCAGGACCGGTCAATGCGCTAGAGTTTAATCTTTAATGGTTACTTCGATTGGGAGAAAGCAAGTTTGATGAAAGACGGCTTGCCATCAAGGGTATTAGGGCTTTTGATTCCAAACCCATTTTTAAAAAAAAACATTTTTATTAAATATGACTATGTGGGTTTCACACCATTTAGAAAACTCATAAATCTTCAGTCATACACATGTAGGCCCTTGTACAAATAGTTAAAACTATTTGACATGTGTAGAGGTACAGAAATTCTTCATAAAAAATAGGACCTATCATTTGGATCGTCTTGATACTTCTAAATCACTGCCATGTGTAAGAAGGATTGCTCACCACCAATTTTAGATCAGTAGCTAAACTAACATTACTAAATAAAGGATTTTTTAAAAATAAAATTTGCAGTATAGCGTAAGCTAAGCAGCCACACGCTATGAGCTTGTAGCATACACTACAGTAATATAACATGTACGCAACATAGGAACTACACTATTTACTCATGCTACGTAGCATGTAGGTTACACTAAGCTACAATATGCCACAACAGGTTGTAGGGAGCTACACCACCATAGAAACTTCTAGATGGAATGTAGGATCCACCAATTTGTCTATACCATTAAAACCATATCATTATCATCAGATAAAGCCCAAGAAGCATGAAAGGATACATCAAAATTAACCAAAGAGATTCAAATTTAGGTACTCCACACCACGTGAATAAAAGATAACAGCAACAAGATTCTACTACGAGCTCATCTAAGTTAATAGCCAGTATGTTCATGGTTTGAAGACTCAGCAACGCCCACCAACTCATCCATTTCTAACTCAACCGAGTCAAGCTGAGTTGCTGCCTATTTTTACATCATACTTGCAGTATCAAACCCGGTTGAGTCTGACTGATTTGGAGTTGACTTAGACGAGTCACATAGGACTCGTCTGAGTCTTGAAACGTTGGCTGTGCCCCCACATCTTGGTCTAGGCCTGTTCATGCAGGTGCCACAGTTGATAGGCTGGGAAAAAAAATCTCACTGATTATAGATTCTCATTGTCCGTTCAAAGGGGAGTTAAAAACTGGGCCACATTTCAATAGATATTATGGACAACAAGAAGATCTCCCATCAGTAAGATTTTTCAATGTGGCCTATCTTTGGTGGGACCTACTTGAAAGAATTGAATCCCCACATGATATTTTAACTCTCTATATGAGTATTAAACGAATAATTTCCTATGGAAGATTAACCGAAGCACTGACTATCCACCTAAGCAATGAAATTAAAGATGTATTCTTTAGTATGGAATGTACCATTATTTTGATGGACCAATCATTTAGTGCTTAATTGCATTATTGGTAGAAATTGAACTTTGCATTCCATTGAAGCAAGGCTGAAAATATCATTAGTCTACATAACCATCTTAAGAATATATTTCTATGGATTTTTGGTGCAACAAGACATTATGATGTTCAACCTTAGAATGATTTTGAATTTCATTAAAAACATTGTAGTTTTTGACATATAACACCTCTTCTTGTTGCTCAAAGACAAATAGCACCTCCATCATGCATTTTTTTGTAAAAAACCACCTTAGGTTAATATCTGTTGGCAAAACTTGACAAAATTATGTTAGAGCTGCTATGGTTGATTGTTGACCACAAGAAAAAAAAAACTTTTTACTCTTAGTTTTTGAGAGGGTAAGGTTAAGGATAGGGTTTGAGAGGAGACCTTAGGTTTAGGGTTGGAGTTGGGGTCTGAGCCTTTACCTCGTTGGAAGACTCCGAGGAGTTTCAACAACGGGTCTAGGTATCGAAACCCATCAGGGTGAAACTCCCGCTGATAACCGCACTAGTGGGTGCGACGTATGACTGACCGGGTGGGTGTGTATGACTAAAAAAAAAAAAAAGGTTTAGGGTTGGAGTTCTGAGAATTGGAGAGGGGTATTATTGTTATTTCCTAACCTAATCATGGTTACTTTTTCTATCCAAAAAATTTATGAGCAGGCCATTTTTTTATTATATTCGAAATACGAAAGGTGTTATTTAGAAAAACATGCAAGGGAAGTTATTATTTATCTTTTAGCCAAAAGAAAGGGTGCTATCTGTCCAAACCTCAAATCTATTTGGGATTCATGCATCCATGATGAATTCCAATGATATGTATTTTTATTGAGATGTCCATATTAATTACATAGCCAAATTGTCAATACATTTGCTGCTTATGGCACTAATGTTTGCATAGCATGGTTTGATATTGTATACTCAAGCATGAATGAGAATTACTTGTGATCCTTGATATAGCTCAATAAAAAAGTATAATGTGTCCATGTCATATATAGGTAGAACCTGCAACGGAAAGTAAAGATTTTTCTGGGTGAGATGATATTTTTGCTCTTTTACTGAACTCTCACACCTCACATGCACACATGACGCTTTTTCATTGGGTCATGTCATACTTGGAAGAGATCCATGTACCTCATAGTTATAGGTAATTCATATCCTTACGATATTTAAAACATTGCTATAAAGTGCTAAGATAACATGGGAAGAGAGAGTTTCATCATTTGCTTACCCAGTCATGGCAAGAGACCATGAAGTGATCAGCCCCTTGGCTTCTATTCCAGTAGGGGTATTTTGTCGACACAACACGAATGTAGTCAGTAAACAAACGCTGGAGGGGTTTCCTTGAATAGGAGACAATAGGCCTGTACACGAACCTTACGATCTTGGACACGCTCAATGGGATGAAGAAGGCGTGGGCCTCATCAGGATGATGAGCTATGAACCGGTGCTTCTTGTTCTCCATCTCATAAATGAAGTGCCCTTCCGACCCATAGATATCATAAATTGGTCCATCATGCACGAGGGGTGGTTCTCCTTCCCTGTAGATCCACACCTTGAATTTCCTCTCCATCTCAATGTAGCTCCTGTTATGCATATCCATTTGTTCAATATTAGTATAAACTCTCTAGTGCCTGTGAAGGGTGAAATTCTAAACAGTCATTAGGGCCAGCAATATATAATGGTGGGATTCATACTAATAAAATGGACCTAGGATAGATTTATGATGCTATAGTGGACAACCCTAGCTAGCAATCTTAGTCATTCCATAATTAGCCAGGCTGTGAAAAGTAAGCGGAGCCGTGAGGGAAAAAGTCATAATGGTTAGCTTGGATTTTCAAAGAATTTTGGTTAACCACACATCTATAGTAGCCCTACCAGCTCAACAATCACATACCTAAAAAAAATAAAATGCTACATTTGCATAGAACATTGGCTTGCTTATAATGCAGGGTGTGTTGGAACATCCAAACCCAACAAATGGTCCAGATTGATCCAGGATCGTCCAGAAGGTTCCTGGAAGTAGAACAGCCACACGTTATGGCTGTTGGTATTTCTCACACGTTGTGACCTTTGGAGCTTCCATGCGTTGGAACTGCCACATTGAAATTTGCTTTTATTTTTTTTAAAAACTGTCCTTGTAGTGTTGTAGTAAGGGTATTGTTGTAGCCTATATAAGGTTTTTAGATAAGAAAAAAAAGACAAATCAGAAAATACACGGTAACAGATTAGAAAATCTGTTTTTTCTTCTATCCCTGTTTTGCTTGTCTTGAGTCATTGCGTGGCTTTGAAAAGCCAATCGCCTAGCCTCCTAAGAAATCGTCCAGGTCTTGAAGGTGATCGGCCAGGTTTCAAAGAAGATAGCCCAACAAATTGGTATCAGAGCTTTTTTTATTAAATGGCCAACTCGATCCAGCTACAAATTCTGAAATTGTCTAAGGACAACTATGAGAATTGGTGCATCCAAATGAAAGCACTGTTTGGGTCGCAAGATCTGTGGGAGATCGTCACCGACAGGTATGAAGAGCCCACTATAGAGCAAGAAGCCGTCTACACCGCTGATCAAATGACGGTCCTCAAAGATCAAAGAAAGAAGGACAAGAAGACTTTGTTTCTTGTCTATCAAGGGTTGGATGAGTCCACCTTTGAATGGATTGCTGAAGCGACAACATACAAGCAAGCATGGGAGATTCTCAGCACCATCTTCAAAGGAATTGATCGTGTGAAGAAGGTTCGTCTCCAAACCTTTAGAGCCGAGTTTGAGACCTCTCACATGAAGGAAGGTGAGTCCATTTCGGATTATTTTTCAAAGTTACTTGTTATAGTTAATAACTTAAAAAGAAATGGCGAAAAGATTGATGATGTGCGGGTGGTCGAAAAAGTACTGTGATCCCTTACACCCAAATTGAACATGTGGTTGTGGCCATAGAAGAATCAAAGGACTTGAAAAAACTGTCCATTGAAGAACTGATGGCATCATTACAAGTACATGAGCAACGAATGCAAAAGAATGCTGGTTCAATGCTTGAACATGCCTTCAAGTCTAAGTTGAGTCTAAATGAACAAAAGAATGGCAATACACAACGAGGGGGTCGTGGCACTAGCAATCATGCAAGAGGTAGAGGGCGTGGATATCATATAAGCCAATCACAAAATTAACAAAAGTTTACCAATTTTCGTGGAAGAGGAAATGGTAGAGGCAGATCCATGCGTGGACATGGAAATACAAAAAATATTCAATGCTACAATTGCAACAAGTTCGGCCATTATGCTTCAGACTGCTGGAGCAAACCAGTAGATTAAGATGAGTATTCTAATTATGCAGAAGTATCAAATCATGAAAATAAAGACTCCATACTTCTTCTTGCACAAGAAGAAGCATGTGATCAACATGACGTGTGGTATCTCGACTCTGGTGCGAGTAACTACATGTGTGGAAATAATGAGTTATTCGTGGAACTGGCAGACGATGCTCGTGGCAATGTGAGTCTAGGAGACTCATCAAAAGTTCGTGTGAAAGGTAAAGGAAAAGTTAAAATTTATCAGAAGAATGGTGTGCCGAATTTTATCTCCAATGTGTATTACGTACCAAACATGAAAAGTAATATCCTCAGTATTGGCCAACTCCTTGAGAAGGGGTATGTCATACACATGGAAAACTATTTTCTCTTTATAAGAGATGCACACGGGAGACTTGTGGCTTAAGTCCAAATGGCGAAAAATCGCATGTTTCCACTCTAAATCAACACAAAAGTCGAGAAGTGTCTCTATGGAATCATGAAAAATGATTCATGGAGATGGCATCTTCGCTTTGAGTATCTCCATTTCAGCGGCTTAAAGCTATTGGCTTCATCAAGCATGGTACAGGGCTTGCCCGCTATTGAAGCCCTAGAACATGTGTGTGAGGCGTGCACACTCAGCAAGCAACAAAGGAACTCTTCCCAAGTGGAGTGTCCAGAAGAGCAAATGAACCATTGCAGTTGGTTCACATTGATATTTGTGGACCACTTGAAGCACCCTCTCTTGGAGGTAATAAATATTTTATTAACTTCATTGATGATTTCAGCAGAAGACTTTGGGTGTATTTCATCAAAGAAAAATCTTCCGCTTTCTCTATCTTTAAAATTTTCAAGGCTCGTGTTGAAGTTGAAAGTGGTTATAAAATTAAGTACTCAAGTCTGACAGAGGTGAAGAGTACACCTCAAATGCATTTCGAGATTATTACAAGGAACGAGGCATCAAGCAGCAGCACACTGCAGCGTACACGCCACAGTAGAATGGTATTGCAGAACGAAAGAACCGCACTATCCTCGACATGACAAGAACCATGCTAAAAGAGAAAGGCTTACCAAAGAGCTTCTGGGCAGATGCAGTTGCATGTACTTCCTACTTGCTCAATCGGTGTTCAACTAAGAGTGTTAGAAACATGACACCACAGGAGGCATGGAGTGGCTACAAGCCAAGTGTGGAGCACCTAAAGATCTTTGGGTGTGTTGCCTACGTTCAAGTTCGAGAAGTAAGAAGAAGGAAGCTTGATGATCGTGGCGAGAAATGCATCTTCATCTGCTATAGTAAAGAATATAAAGTCTACAAGCTCTACAATCCACTAACCAATAAAGTAGTGATAAGTAGAGATGTGGTCTTCAGTGAGGAAGAAGCTTGGAAATGGAACGATGAAGAATCGACCAAAGATATTCAAGTCGAAACAGAAGAACAGGAAGAAAGGAATGACCGTCAAGAGAAAATGCCCACAACACCTTCTTCGGTTGCATCATCAGTTCATAGAAGCCCTGAAAGTACTCTATCAAATCAAAATTCGGCCAGCTCGTCTTCACCCATGGCACCCATCAAAATGAGAAGCTTAAGCAACATCTATGAGCAAACTGAAGAAGTTAATCTTTTCTGCCTGTGTGTAGATCGTGAACCTTTGACATTCTAGGAGGCCATAAAAGAAGAATGTTGGAGAATTGCTATGAAAGAAGAGATACATGCTATCGAGAAGAATGATACATGGGAGTTGACTACGCTTCCTAATGGCCAGAAAGCTATTGGCGTCAAATGGGTGTACAAGATCAAGCGAAATGCTGATGGTGAGATTGATCGCTACAAGGCAAGGCTCATAGCAAAGGGCTATAAACAGAAGTACGGAGTGGACTATGAGGAAGTCTTCACTCCCGTTGCTCGCCTTAACACTGTGAGGATGATTATCTCCTTTGTAGCACATCACAAGCTGGATGATCTACCAACTTGATGTGAAATCTGCATTCCTGAATGAAATTTTAGAAGAAGAGGTCTATATTGACCAGCTTGAAGGTTTTGTTATGCAAGGAGAGGAACAGAAGTTGTATCAGTTAAAGAAAGATTTTTATTGGTTGAAGCAAGCTCCACGTGCTTTGAATACATGTATCGATAACTATCTTCAAGAGAACGGCTTCGCCCAATGTCCATATGAGCATGTAGTCTACATCAAGAAGAATACTTATGGCGATATACTCATAGTCTGCTTGTATGTTGATGATTTACTGTTTACAGGGAACAGCCAGCCAATGCTTGATGAATTCAAAAAGGCCATGTTTAAGGAGTTCGAGATGATCGACGGAGGTCTGATGTCTTTCTTTCTAGGCATCAAAGTGAAGCAACAACATGGTGGCATCTATATATCTAAGAAAAAGTATACCAAGGAATTACTTGAAAAGTTCACGATGGCCGATTGCAATGCCGTGAACACACCTGTAGCAACGGGCCTGAAGCTAACAAAAGAAGGAGAAAGAAGAAGCGTGGACTCGACTCTGTTCAAGAGTCTGATTGGAAGCCTAAGGTAGCTCACAACCATAAGGCCGGATATCATCTACAGTGTTGGGCTTCTAAGCAAATTCATGGAAGCGCCAAAAGAATCACATTGGTTAGCTGCAAAAAGAATCCTCAGGTACGTCAAAGGAACAATGGAATTCAGTCTTTTCTATCCATACGATGATGAAGCGATGCTGTATGAATACTCAGACAGTGATTGGGGAGGTGACTAAGGTGAAAGAAAGAGCACCACTGGGTATGTAGTATATCTCGAAACGACTGCTTTCACATGAAATTCGAAGAAGCAGAGTGTGGTCGCCTTATCCACATGTGAAGCAGAGTATGTGGCAGCATCGTTTATAGTCTGTGAAATGATTTGGTTGAGAAATCTGTTAAAGGAACTGAAGCATCCGCAGGAAGAATCCACAATCATATATGTGGATAACAAATCAGCAATCAAGCTTGCTAAAAATCCAGTGCAGCATGGTAGGAGCAAGCATATCAATACCCGATACCATTTTCTTAGAGATCAAGTGAAGCAGAAAGTGGTGAAATTGGAGTACTGTCACACCACTGAATAGGTCGCGGACATATTCACCAAGGCATTGCCAACTGGTGCATGCAGACGAGTAAGATCAATACTTGGAATGAAACTGGTTTCGGTTTGAAGGGGAGTGTTGAAACGTCCAAACCCAACAAATGGTCCAGATTGATCCAGGATCGTCCAGAAGGTTCCTGGAGGTAGAACAGCCACCCGTTATGGCTGTTGGTATTTCTCACATGTTGTGACCTTTGGAGCTTCCATACGTTGGAACTGCCACATTGAAATTTGCTTTTATTTTTTTAAAAACTGTCCTTGTAGTGTTGTCGTAAGGGTATTTCTGTAGCCTATATAAGGAGGTGATTAATGTACATTTTTAGATAAGAAGAAAAAGACAAATAAGAAAGTACACACTAACATATTAGAAAATCTATTTTTTCTTCTATCCCTGTTTTGCTTGTCTTAAGTCATTGCGTGGCTTTGAAAAGCCAATCACCTAGCCTCCTAATACAATCGTCCAGGTCTTGAAGGTGATCGGCTAGGTTTCAAAGAAGATCGCCCGACAGGGTGTTCAGGTTGTACTAAAAATGGCTAACCTTAGGGTGCAAGGTTTGGTGTTCATTCACAGTTAAGTCCCATGTCAGTTTGGTATCAGAGTCCCCCCATTGACGGACACAGTATCGACTCTTGTGTTGGCTAGTGGGAGTGTGATGAAACAATTGAACGATCATATAAATCGTCTCTACGAGCATGTCATAGGGATTATGGTGACTATATATACATCAACTTAGAAGGATTGTTGGCACATGTGGCATGACTCGATGTGCTTGGTGAAAAAAGTTGAATGAATGGAGGAGTCTCTGAGTGCCAAGACTTCTAATTTCAAGCAAATCATGGAGGATTTGACTAATGAATTGACCATTTTGAAGTGTGTTGTAAGTGAATGCTCCATCAGTGGTGAAACACAAGGCCAAAGTCTCTAAACCAACTCCTTATGGTGGTGTATGGAGTGCCAAGGAGTTGCAAGGACTTTCTATGGAATATAGAGTAGTGCTCCAAGGATGACCATACCTCGAAGAGTAAAATGGTAAAACTATAGCCAGAATGTCCAGAAATTTCAAATTGGTCTTTGGATCGTTTTTGGTCTTTTCAATTGGTTGCAATACCTTGTTGGTCAATCGAAATATGCCAGAAATTATGCTGAAGTCTCTTCATAATTTTGGGTTGTTTCGAACAATTGACTGATCGGATTGACTGGTCGATGCCCAATTCGATCTGTCAAATCAACTAGTAGACAGTTGATTGACGGAGGATGGAAACTTGCATGTTTTTTCGATTTTCTTTCCTTATTTGTTTCGGAATCTCTTAAACTTATTTTAAAGTTTTGTTTAGGGATATATAAGATTGTTAAAAGTTGTTTACCATTATTCATCTTACCATTCAATCAATAAATTTATGAATATTACCAATTTTCTCTCATGAATTCTAGATTTCTCTCGTGGATTCAAGAGTACCATGTTAATTCAAAGTAGTCATGGATCAAAAAAGATGGTGATCATCCTCATCATATCCTTCCTTGCGTCACACATGGTATTATCTAAGTCATTATATCTCACACAGTTAGATGAGGCATAAACAGCAACAACCGGTACAATGCTATGAAGTGTGGCAAATTTTGAGACATTCTGATTATATATAGTAAAAATAAATAAATTAAACTATGTTCTGGAGAGATATTCTAAACATTGGCAGAATTCAAAAATTATATTTTTATAGCAAAGAATGTAAAAACCTTTAGTAATTTGTTATATAATTTTACATTTTTTTAGGGAGAATGACCAAACACTCCTCGGTTGTGAGAGTGCCATGAAAGAAATAAACCCCCTCCCCCAACATTACCTGCCAGAAGTACTGGCTTTTGAAATTGGTCTCCACTGGTGCTGTCAGTAGCGTGGAATTTCACCACTGATGGGTTTCGAAACTAAGACCCCTGTTAAAACTCCGCAAAACCTACCAATTTGGGTTTCGAAACTAAGGCTCCTTGCAATGTAAGAGGTTTGTACATGATTTGGGTGGCATATATAAGGGCTAAGATTTTTCCTATCTTGAATAGTGTTAACATGCATCTATAGTGTAGATCCACAATATCAATGGTGTGTATCACTGAGTGGACCCCACTTGTACTAACCGAAAATTTGAATGGTGGAATGGAAATCGGATTGCAGGCTGAGTTACTCGGTACGTTTTTATGCACTGACTAAACTCTGTTGGGACCACCGTGAATGCATATGGTTTATCCATGCCGTCCATCTGTTTTTCCGTCTCATTTTAAGGGTTGATCCAAACATTGAAGCATATCCAAAGATCAAGTGGACCACACCACAGGAAACAGTGGGAATAATGATTTCCACTGTTGAAACCTTGCTAGGGGTCCACAGTGATGTTTATTTGTCATCCAACCTCTTCATAAGATCACGGATGAAGTTCAATTCAAAGTGTTTCCTGTGGTGTGGTCAACTTGAGCTTTGGATATGCTTCATTTTTTTTGAAACTAGCCCTAAATGTATCTGGTAAAATGGATGAACGGAACGGATAAACTATATAAATTATGGTGAACCCACAGGGGTACTCATTACGCAATCTGCTTCCCATAGAACGCGAACCTACGAACAAAACAGTGTATATTATATAATATATTAAAAGGTGAAGAAAAGCTTTGATCATATCTGTGATTGTTGATAAATGGGCACCAAGAATCATACATGGTATGTAAAATTCAACCGTCCAAATTCAAATTCATAGTCCCATTTGCATACCTGGAAAAGATAATACACTGAGCTTATTCCTAACATGTTGATTGGTAGACGTCTAATGGACGGTTGTAAAAATAGTCAAACCATCTAAATTCAGCAATAGATTGCCTATAATCAAAGGTCAAAATTGTTCCCTTAATCTGACATTTGGATGATGGTACTGACCCAAAAGTGGGCCCACATTTTGACTCAAAAGCATCAAACAACTCCATGAGAGAGAAAATCAGGATCTACACCGATGAACACTGTTGGACAGCATGTACAATCCAGATGTGGAAATGGGGGCTATTATACACTAAATAATACTAGAAGAGAGATTCTATATATCATATTAATTAATAGCGCCATCAAATTAGCTAATGGTTTAAAATGAAAGAACCTATGGTTCAAATTCAACAAATGCTGGTTCCTATAAATAAAGGCTACAATGGTCTGATTTATCTAATCTTGACATGTGTTCAATGATAATGGGTCCCACAATTGGATGTTTTGGATTGAGATATATGTACACTGCATCAATTAATTAATTCCCAAACAAGATGCTCGTGTGACTTTTTTTAACTGACAGGGGCACTACTTTTGCTGACATGGATGTAACGACTTCATATGGATGTGATTCACTACACTGTGCTACCATACATTTAGTTGAGGCCTTAAAAATCAAGGTAAATCAATACAACATTGTTCCCTATGGTATGCAGTACCGTGAATTTAGAGTTTCAGGCAAGGTTTTATATAGTTTCCTATGGCATGGTCCATATAAGCATTGGATTTGACTGAATTCTAGGATCCATAGTGAAAATGTGATGATGCATCCAATGGATGGGTTGGATTGATGCATTTTTTGTCCCATGTTGGACCAGTTGGCGCTGGTCAGACATTCAAAGGATGAGAGGTTTTCTTCCATTTGTTTATTAATTGCAACAATATTTTTATTTTCATAATATGCTGAGAAAAACCTCAAAAATTTGACCCAAATTTTCCTAAACAGAGATTTGTAAGGATGGAATTGCCTGTGCCCCTGCGCAACAGGAAGTTCGCAGGTGCAAGCTACATGAGATTAGAATTGCCTGCAAGAGGAAGCTTGGTGGGGCCCACGTGATGTTTGCGAGAAATCCATCCTGTCCATCCGGTTTTCCCGATCATGTTAGGACATAGGCATAAAAATGAGGCAGATCCAAAACTCAGGTGGGCCGCATGACAGGAAACAGTAAAGATTGAATGTCTGCTGTTGAAACATTCGTGGGACTACAGAAGTCTTCAATCACACTAATATTTTTGTGTTATGTTGGAATGACCTTGTAAAGGTACGGTATGGATGGCGTATAAACATCACGGTAGACCTTAGGGAAGTTTCAACAGTAGTCATTTCCTTACCCAACTTTTTGTGCTATGTGGTCCACTTCAGTTTTAGATCTATCTTATTTTTGGGCCATGTTGTAACATGATCTGAAAAAATGGATGTACAGAGTGGATTCCTCACAAACACCACAGTGGACCCCACCTAGCTTCCTGTAGCAGGCAATCCGCGTCCAGCTACTCGGGCCCTATTCCATTATGATATACTACATTCATCATTTTGATGAGACCACAATTGACCAAGAACCTAAAAGTGGGCCACACAGGCCCATCATGATTTTTATGTTATCCAATATTGTCTAGTACCACATAAGTTTTAAATCAAGCTGGTATTTGTGAGAAGGATTGATTTATATTTATAATTATATTTAAATATTTACATTTATATTTTATTTATTAATTAATTAATTAATTTTAATTTTTTGCTTGCAAACTCACCCATACCCACACTATATGGGCACTCCATCTTACGATCTCAAGTTTTAAACCAATGAATCATTATTAAAGTAGATCGCAATAACCATTCCATTGTACATGCGTTATTATATTTTTTTTCAATGAATTTTCTTCCCTTTACCTATATGACTTTATAAATAGGTTGGATGGTAACTATCACGGTGGGCCTTAAGGAACTTTCAATGGTAAGTGTCATTATCACCACTTCTTCCTGTAGTGTGGTCCACTTGAACCTTGAATCTGCCTCATTTTTGGGCTTATATCCTAAAATGAAATGGCAAACCGGATGGACGGTTGGGATTAAACCCATACATTACAGTGGCCCCTCAAAGCCCCTGTCCGTTCCTAGGTAGGGACAGTGAAGGGAGCATGCAATTAGTGTCCCCAATAGATGGCTATAATGAGTAGTAACAGGCGGTCATAAGCTGTTAAAACCTAAAACAGGTAGTCATGTAGGCTCAGGGCTTGTTTCCACCGCCAGAGTGCATATTAAATAATGATCCATACCCTTTAATGGTCTGGATTCTATGCTGCTACCCTGGCCAGGGTAAAGAAACATTCGTTGAACCAGTGCTAAATGGTGCTGATAAAACGCATATATCACGGTGGCCCTACGTAACTTGGGACACGTGGTCCTACTAGGAAATCCCAGCGGTGGGTGCTGCAGGATATCCGCTTACCACCAGTTGGTGAAGCGAGGCGTTTCGAGCGGTACATGGATTGCCTACTGAAGTGACGTCACCAAGTTCATGTATGTCTCGTATCCACACCGTTCATCCATTTGGAAATATCATTTTGGGGCATGAATTAAAGAATGAGGCAGATCTAATTCTCAAGTGGACCCCACCATGGAAAACGGTGGGGAAGTTACGCTTACCTACCGTTGAAACCTTTCTAAAGCCCACCATGATGTTTATTTGAGATCCAACCTGTTTATAAGTCCACACAGACACGGAGAAAGGGGGAAAGAAAAAAAAAATCAGCTTGATCGAAAACTTTTGTAAGCTTGAAGAAGGTTCTAAGGGTAGGCATTCAATTTCCACCTTTTTTTTTTTTTTTTTTTTTTTTTTTTTTTTTTTTTTTTTTTTTTTTTCTCCTTGCAGCGCGATTTGGATTTGCTTCATTCTTTAGCTCATGCCATAAAATGATCTCTCGGTAGGACATTTTAAAAAAACGATTAAACCGGTCAAATCAGTCAACTTCACCAGTTTTCCATTCTATTTCAGGTTGAAAAAATCGAGAATTTTAGTTTGTAAAAATTATAAATGTGTGTATAATGTTGATTTGTGAAAGCGAGCTAAGCTGAATATATATATATGTGTGTGTATGTGTGTTACCCCTACTATATGGCCCACCTTGATTATATATATATATATATATATATATATATATATAATATATATATATATATATATATATATATATGCCATCCATTCATTTTCTTAGCCCATTTTAGGATGTGTTCCTAAAAATTAATTAGATCCAAATCTCAAGTGGACTATATTATAGGAAATAATGTTGATTGAGTTCTTGCCATTAAAAATGTCCTAAGGCCCACTTGAAGAAGATCTGCAATGTGTATTTGCCATCCAGCCCATTAATAAAGTCAAACAATGAAGGGAAAAGTCAAATTTCACTTTCAGCCTGATCTAAAACTTTTGTAGCTTATAATTATAAAAAAAAAAAAAAAATTAATGGTCATTCACCAGTTTTTATATTGGTGAGGTCCACCAAAGATTTGGATCTTAACTTTTTGAACATTGTCATGAAATTATCTAATAAAAAGAATGGGCGGCGTGGATATGCATAAACTTCATCAAGGTGGGACCCACATGATAAGGGTAACACCTTCTAAGCTATTATCCTAGAGAGAGCTAATCGGCTCCCTACTAGAACATCCCTCATAAACCGACAAAACTGAATCGATCAAAATTTACTCGGCTTGGTTTGGTTAGTAAGATTTCATCGATTCGGTTCGATTGTTAAATATTCAAAACCGACTAAGTCAGTTTGGTTGGGTATCGCCCCTCAAAACCGAACCAATCGAACCGTGCATAGCCCTATCTCTCTAAATGAATGGACATGTGGATACAACATATATATCATGGTGGGACCCATGGAACTTGGTGACGTCACTTCAGTAGTCATATAGAAGCCGTCAATAGCTAATCATCATCCTTTGGACCCACCACGCTACAAAGGACATGTGCGCCCTACTGTGATGCTTATATACCATCCATACCATAAATTTGTTCCACTAGCTTATTTTAGGACGTCATCAAAACATAATACAGAGCTAAATTTCAAGTGGGCCACAACATTAGAAAAAGTGTACATGAGTCGCACACCATTGAGATTCTTCTCTTTCTCCCACACCATTGGAAACAGTTGTGAATGACCATTAATAAAGACATTTTGTGGGCAAGTTTTGGATCAAACCGATCTTTGGATTTTTGCCTCATCCATGTCTGGTTGACATTATCAACAGGTTGGATGGCAAATAAACATTACGGTTGACCCTAGAAAATTTTTAATAGTGGGCATTCAATCACCACTATTTTCGGTGTGGTATGGTCCACCTGAGATATGAATTATGGATCTGCTTGAGACCAAGTTATAAAATGGGTTGGGAAAACAGATGGAAAGCGTGGATATACGACACATCATCAAGGTGGGACCCACGGTAACACCTAATCCGCTCTTGTTTATCTCTGTTTTTTCTTTTCTTTTTGCTTCTCCTCCTTCTCCCCATGCGTTGCACAGTGCTTGCACGCCTCAGATCGGTATTATTGAGAGCACAAACGGTTACTTGGAGGTGGAAACCGGCCAGCACTGCATCGAGAGAAAGGGGAGAAAGAAAAAAAAAATCAGCTTGACCGAAAGCTTTTGTAAGCTTGAAGAAGTTTTTAAGGGTAGGCATTCAATTTCCACTTTTTTTTTGCAGTGCGATCCCCATGAGATTTGGATTTGCTTCATTCTTTAGCTCATGCCATAAAATGATCTCTCCATACGACTGTTTAAAAAAACAACGATTAAACCGACCGAATCGATCAACTTCAGCCAGTTTTCCATTCTATTTCAGTTGAAAAAATCGAGAATGTTGGTTTGTGAAAATTATAAACCGTTTTCAATCGAGCTGAATTGACTATATGTGTGTGTGTGTGTGTGTGTGTGTGTGTGTGTGTGTGTGTGTGTTACCCCTACCATATGGCCCACCTTGATAATTTATTATATATTCATGCTGTCCATTCATTTTCTTAGCCCATTTTAAGATGTGTTCCTAAAAATTAATTAGATCTAAATCTCAAGTGGACCACATCACAGGAAACAATGTTGATTGAGTGCTCGCCATTAAAAATGTCCTAGGGCCCACTTGAAGAAGATTTGCAATGTGTATTTGCCATCCAACCCATTGATAAAGTCAAACAATGAAGGGAAAAGTCAAATTTTACTTTCAGCTCGATCCAAAACTTTTGTAGCCTATATATATATATATATATATAAAAATAATGGTCATTCACCAACTTTTTACATTGGTGTGGTCTACCAAAGATTTGGATCTTAACTTTTTGAATATTGTCATGAAATTATCTAATAAAAGGAATGGGCGGCGTGGATATACATAAACTTCATCAAGGTGGGACCCACATGATAAGGGTAACACCTACTAAGCTATTATCCTGGTGAGAGCTAATCGGCTTCCTACTAGAACATCCCTCATTAACCGACAAAATCGAATCGATGAGAGTTTACCCGGCTCGGTTTGGTTAGTAAGATTTCATCGATTCGATTCGGTTGTTAAATATTCAAAATCGATTGAGTCGGTTCGGTTGGGTATTGCCCCTCAAAACCGAATCAACAGAACTGTATCTCTCCAAATGAATGGACATGTGGATACAACTTATACATCATGGTGGACCCATGGAACTTGGTGACGTCACTTCATTAGCCATATAGAAGCCATCAATAGCTAATCATCATCCTTTGGACCCATTGCGCTACAAAGGACATGTGCGCCCTACCATGATGCTTATATACCATCCATACCATAAATTTGTTCCACTAGCTTATTTTAGGACGTCATCAAAACATAATGCAGATCTAAATTTCAAGTGGGCCACAACATTAGAAAGAGTGTATGTGACTCACACACCATTGAGATTCTTCTCTTTCTCCCACACCATTGGAAACAGTTGTGAATGACCATTAATAAAGACATTTTGTAGGCAAGTTTTGGATCAAACCGATCTTTGTATTTTTGCCTCATCCATGTCTGGTTGACTTTATCAACAGGTTGGATGGCAAATAAACATTATAGGTGTACCCTAGAAATTTTCACCACTATTTCCAGTGTGGTATGGTCCACCTGAGATATGAATTATGGATTTGCTTGAGACCAAGTTATAAAATAGGCTGAGAAAACAGATGGAAAGCGTGGATATACAACACATCAAGGTGGGACCCACGGTAACACCTAATCCGCTCATGTTTATCTCTGTTTTTTCTTTTCTTTTTGCTTCTCCACCTCCCCATGCGTTGCACGTGCCTTGCACGCCTCGGATGGGTATTATTGAGAGCACAAACGGTTACTTGGAGGTGGAAACCGGCCAGCACCGCATCTAAAGAGATGGTAACAGATTTTCAACGAAATTTTAAATTTTAAAAAATACAGATTGGCGCCACATTTTAAATTCTGAAAAACCTTGCCAGTAAAAAGGATTTACCAGTGCCTAAAAACTAAAAATAATAGACATATAGAAATGCTCAGGTAATAGTGCTCCTAGCTGTAATGGGACATGTATGTATAGAGTCCAATCCAATGATCTAGACTGTCCATTGGGTCCTACAAACATTTATAGGGCCACCATTCAACTTCAAACTAATCTGATAAATGTTAGCCCTTTGATCACAGAAATAGGTCAAATCAGCAATTTGATCCATCTATTTGTTTGGGTCATCAAGGAGTTATTATGATTCTAAGCAATCCATTTTGTCAGACAATCGTAGACATCCCATCCATGGTATTGGAAATGGACGGCAAAGAAATAAGGCCAAATCAAGGAAGGATTGATCATCCGATTCATTAATTTTTTTTTTTCATGGTAGTTATGAAATTTATTTTGGAGTTAATGAACGGTTTGGATTGAATGAATGGACTGTCCAAGTGAAGCGATGTAACTAAGAACACTATAACTTGCTCGGAGATCATCGATAGAGATTATTATTATCCTAAGATTGGCTAATAATAAATGGAGAAAAAATTCGCTACTGTGGTAGTGTGTATTAGTTGATATGCAGACACTTAGAAATTGAACACACAGAATGCACTTAACTCGTACTAAACCGTCAAAATCATGGGCCGCAGTTTAGCTGGATCTTAAACGAAAAAAAAAAATTGTACTGATTCTGATTTCTAAGTGGAGGATTGGTGGACATTAATTAAACGGACGGTTGTTACAAAAAATAGTCAACGATTCGGATTCAACAAGAAAATGTCCATTGGTTGGAGCTTATGGTCGTTCATTAAAAGTTGATAAGGTATGTCTCGAAATCTGGACCGTTGTTTAGTTTGATCTAATACAGTGACACGAGTACAAGGTGAAATTTTGTCAGATACTTCAATAAGGAATCCGGATCTTCTATTTACAGTTTTTTTATTGGTCCACCTCATCACATAGGTTTGCAGCTTCATCAGATCTGCAACGTTATCCCACTGAAACTACAACCAGGGATTTCAAATTTCTTATTTATAGCAATTAGCAAGTAGAGTATCCCGACTCATAAGCGTAATTCCATCTACAGGCCACCCCAAGTGCCAACGGATGCGGATTGCCTATTGACGCTAACATTCTAGTTGGTGCTCTGTGGGCTGGATGTGTGTATTCTATCCATGCCGTCCATCCATTTTTTCCAAATCATTCCATGCATGAGAGAAAAATTGAGGTAAAAACAAATCTCAGGTAGGTAGACCACACCACAGGAAACGGTGCTGATTGAACGCCCACCATTAAAAGCTTATTGGGTGCCACAAAAGCTTTAGATAGATAAAAGCTGATATTTTTGTTTTCCCTCTTTATCTAGGTATGTGTGAGCTAATCAATGGGTTGGATGGCAAATAAACATTATAGTGGGACCCTTGGAAGTTTTTAACTGTGGGTATTCAATCACCACTGTTTTCCTGCGGTGTAGTCCACCTGAGATTTGGATCTGATTCATTTTTGGGCTCATACATAGAATGATATGAAAAAAAAGAAGGATGGATGGCGTGAATAAAATATTACAACATGGTGGAGTCCGTCGGTAGAGCACCGATCAATGGCAGGCGGCGTTAGTAGGCAATCGGGGTCCATCTGGAGAGTGAACTTTATATATATATAATTTTATGGAGCAGGGCATGCAGTTAGAGTAGCCAAAGTGATGGACGGCTCTGATCATGTAGGGTGAATGTGGTGACGTGTACATGGAATCCTGTGGTAAGAGTTAGTAGAATGTATCTTAACTGATGAAAGGCGTGGGCATTTCGATAAATGGCTCCTCTTGGAACGAATTTTTCCTCCTTGTTTGAACTGTAATTGCGAGAAAGAGCGGCTTTCCGAATCAATGCTCGAGCTCTGGCCAATCCATTTTCGATCATCTGAAACCCATGATCACTTCCTCCTCTCTCCTGCTTAACAAAGAAAAAGCCCAAGAAAACGATAATTCACACCCACTTGTACTCTACTTTTGAGAATAAAAAAAATAAAGAAGCAAATTAAAAAACATGTATGACCCATGCATAAAGAAAAGAGAGGGTGTGGAGATCATCCAACAGGGGTTTTGATAATTACTGTGGTACAAGTAGTAGTAATGTTGGAGGAGGATGGAAGGGACATATCAATGAAGTTCTCAGAGATGGCTTGGGCTTTTGGGATTTGGAGACTTCCTTTTGTAATTCTTGTGTGGTTTTGAGAGATGATTTTGAAAAGATGGAAATGGCTTTGGTTGATGGGAGAGAGGAATAATGCTATGGAGATAAGAACGAGTATGAGTATTAGAGAGGATGGGCAGCTCCTAATGGGTGGCATCGCTCTCTCAGATTTTGCAGACTAGACAATGGAAAGAGAGTAGAAGAGAGAGGAGATCTTTCATAGGACCGGACGTGCCGTACGAAGCACGTAAAATACCCAAGCTCTGTGGGTCCCACCTCACCGTATACGTAAATGGAGTGCGGATCATCTGTTTCCAAGAAACAGGGAGTCCTACCTCGTCAAATTTAATTGGGCCATGTCATAGAGTAGTCCACGTCAGCAAGACTTAATAAAAAGAAAAGAAAATTAAATTTTAGAAAATAGGTAACGGAGGAGAGCGGATTAGCTATTACCCGAGGAGCAGCTTAGTAGGTGTTACCCTAACCGTGCGGGGCCCATCTTGATGTATGTTTTATATATACACACCGTTCATCTGTTTTTCAGTCTCGTTTTAGAACGTTATAGCAAACGCTATGAAGATCCAAATCTCAGGTGGACCATACCACTAGAAACAGCGATATTTTGTGGGCTACGAAAGTTTTGGATCAATCTGATATTTATATTTTCACTTCATCCAGATATTCTTGGTATTATAAACAGGTTGGATTGCAAATAAACATTATTAAAACTTTACGATGGGCTCTTTGGAATTTTTAATGGTGAGGCACTAATCAACACTGTTTCCAGTGGTATGGCCCTCCTGAGATTCGAATCATCAGTGAATTTTGGAACCCTATCTTAAAATGGATCTATAAAATATAACCCATGCAGGCCACAAGGCAGGGGTAACACCCACTAAGTTGTTCCGGGGTAACAACTAATTCGGTTACGGAGCTTTCTCACCGAGGGTTTCCATAAGAAAACCCTATTTTAGATTTCTTTCAAATCTTCCATCTTAGACGGATGATCCGCACTCTTACTTATTACACCTTGGGTTCCACGTGTCAAAGTGGGTTTTTCGTTTTCTTTTGCCTTCCAGGCTCCAGCTGACTAGCTTTGTTGATTGGCCCATGGCCCACGTGAATGCACCGATAATTCACTCTCTCCATCTTGATGGACCAACCATAGATGGTATAAGATGCAAATATGATGCTTATCAGATCACCTTAACCATCTGATCAGGCGACTTTTCCTTGTTGGATTTGGACGGCAGGGTGCTGTCGTTCTTCAACGTTAGTAGAGAGCCAGTGATTGGTTAGTAAGATGGTCCAATCAGAGGGAGTTTTTAAATTGTGGCCCATCCATTGTAATTGTAAACAAATGAACTGTCTGGATCATCCGGCTATGCAATCATGTCGACAACATACATGCATGACCATGCTATGATCGCTAGAGGACCATCTCCCATGATGACGGTTAGAAGATTCACAATAGCCAACTCCCTTTAGAAGATCACTAGCGTGTGGTCCAGATGGACGTCATAAGAAGTGGGCCCCACTCAAATCTACCACTTGAAAAATGTCATAGATAGTCTTTGAGAGACTATCGAAGACTTGAGACCAAGTGGAACGGCACATACTTGACTCCTATCAAAAGTTTGCCACCATTTAAAGAAAAATAAAGAAAATAAAAAAAAATAAAAAATGCAAAAATATGAAAAACCCCCTACTCTTTCGTCTACACAAAACCACCCAAAACAATAATCTTTGGAAGCCGGTATCAAATTTTTTATTTCTTTTTTACCCAAGACTTTTTCCTATAATATGGGCCACCTGATAATTGGATTTACTTTACTTTCGTATCATCTTCTAAAATAATATGGAGAATTGGATGGACGGTGTGGATACAGAATACATATATCACTGTGGGCCCCACGGTAAGGGCCACACTGATAAAAGCAAGACTTGCTTCTTACGCACTGCGACTTATCCACACTGATAAAAGCAAGACTTGCTTCTTACGCACTGCGACTTATCAAACCACAACAGTACTGTTCTTACTTATTGCACCTTGGGTTCCACGTGTCAAAGTGGTTTTTTCTTAATTGCTTTCCAGCTGACTAGCTTTGTTGATTGGCCCATCCGGGTGGTGAGGCCCACGTAGCTGCACCGATAATCCATTCTGTCCATCTTGTTGGACCAACCATGGATGGTATAACATGCAAATATGATGCTGATCAGACCACCTTAGCCATCTGATCAGTCGATCGACTTTTCTTTGTTGGATTTGGACGGCAGGGTGCCGTTGTTCTTCACCGTTGATTGAGAGCCAGTGATTGGATAGTAAGATGGTCCAATCAGAGGGAGTTTTTAGATTGTGGCCCTTCCATTGTAATTGTAAACAAATGAACTGTCTGGATCATCCGACCATGCAATCATGTTGACCGCATACATGCATGACCATGCTATAATCGCTAAAGGACATCTCCCATGATGACGGTTAAAAGATTCACAATAGCCAACTCCCTTTAGCAGATCACGAGCGTGTGGTCCAGATGGACGTCATAAAAAGTAGGCTCAAATCCCACTACCGTTTGAAAAACATCATAGATTGTCTTTGAGAGACTTTCCAAGACTTGAGCCCAAGCAGGACTACGGCGGTCAACGGCACGAATCTTGATCCGTATCTGATTCGATTTAATCGAATTCGGATCAATAATCGGGTAGTCGGGTTGGATACGGATATCCAAAGATGATCCGTTTAATATTCAGGTCGGATTCGGATTGGACCGTGATCCGGCCCATTAAGGACCCGATCTGATTAAAGATAGTATATAAAATAATAAAAGTAGGTTTTAATGAGCTGGGCAGGCCTGAAAATCAGAATTTACATAGGATTTCAATGGGCCGGGCGGGCCTGAAAATCATAATATTCGAATATCGGATCATATTCGGATATCGGGTCGGATCATATTCGGATCAGATACGGATTTCGAAAATAT
This sequence comes from Liriodendron chinense, assembly GCA_003013855.2. Taxonomy (NCBI): domain Eukaryota; kingdom Viridiplantae; phylum Streptophyta; class Magnoliopsida; order Magnoliales; family Magnoliaceae; genus Liriodendron; species Liriodendron chinense. The sequence continues at coordinate 2,318,875 of ML058389.1, forward strand.
CTAAATGGGTCGAGTTCGGATCATACACTTATGATCCGAATCGGATTCGAGTCGGATATATCCTTAATCGGATCGGATACGGATCATCACTGATCCGGCCCGTATCCGACCCGTTGACAGCCCTAAGTGGGACGGCACATAGTTGACACCTATCATAGTTTGCCACCATTCAAAAATAAAAATAATAAATAAAAATACAAAAAATATGAAAAGCCCCCTACTCTGTTTTGTTTTTTTCGTCGCTCCAACCGAAAAAAAAAGGGGGGAAAGCAACACCGCCCAACAAAATAACTAATTAAACCCCTTCCCCAAGCGAAGGCTACCTACGCCCACCCTGTCGTGGAACAAAAGCCCCTTAATCACCTGGGGTAATTCACTCGAACTCTCAAAAAATCTATGAATTTGGAAGACACTCCCCCACTTGGCCATCAGTTTGGGAGACACTCCCCTGGTTAGAAGATGAATTTCAATTCTGACAAAGCAAGCTCGCTGTGCAAGCTTCAATTGAATGAACTTGCAGAACTTCGGAATGAGGCATATGGGAATTTGAGAATTTACAAGGATAAGACGAAGGTGTTCCATGATAAGAACATCCTTCGTAAGACTTTCACGATCAATCAAAAGGTCCTTCTGTATAATTCTCGATTACATCTATTTTCGGATAAATTGAGGTTTCGATGGACCGGTCCCTTCATTTTTAAAACTGTTTATCCATATGAGACTGTCGAGTTGTTGAATTCAAAGAATGACAATATCTTTAAAGCAAATGGTCAGCGTTTAAAGCCGTTCTTTGAGAACTTTCCTTCAGAAGGTATGTCCATACCTCTGATTGATCTTGTGTATCAGGATATTTGATCTCCTAGTCTAATGGAGATACAGAGTAGCTTAGGATTAGGATTTCGTATCTTTTGTTTTGTGTTTCAATAGGCTTGTTAAAAGGAGGTAGAATTCCAGCTTTTACTCTCTTGGTGGACTACACCGGAATGGTGGTTACTGAATACCCAGCATTAAAATCTTCTTGGTGGACTATACCGAAATGGTGGTTATTTTTCATCTAGCTAACATGAGTTTCATTTTTCTACACCATTTCGGTGTAGTCCACCAATATATAATCATCATGTATTCATATATGTTCGTGCGAATGCCCTGCTCAATCGTAGTACGGATGATGCCATCACTTTCTTGGCTTCATTTCCATTGATCTGATCTGGTTTGGTTTAAATATGAAATTTACTTGGATGTAGAAGATGCTTTTGATTTTTGGAGTCGTCACTAACCAAATAAAACTAAGAATCTATGGCCGGCTAGAAATCATAAAATCGCTTACAGGACGGGGAATCACAAACTTTCTCAACTTAAGTGAATCCTACAGTTGACCTGCGACCGTCCATTTTGAGTAAGGGTATCAGTGACAGAAGAGGAAGGAGATTATGCACCATCTTCTGCCCGCAGAACGTGCGGTCTCTACTTTATAAAATTTTATATATTTCTTTAAGGGATTCAGCTGAATTTTGACATTATATATTTAGCCATGTTTCACGTAACCTACAAGGGACCGAGCAGACAAAAGTTAGAAAAAAAATGATTCCATCCTTACTTCACAGAGTCAAATAACTCCGAGTAAGTGAATATAATAAAAAAGATATGAAAATGAAAGAAAATAAAAGGGCAAGTAGTTGATGCAAATATAGTGGGGGAAATTTTAATTAACCCTAAAAAAATTCAATCTCGAAATTTCAAATACATATACAACTAAACAAATAAGTGAGGGTATTTGTCTCTAATCTTGACCGCATGCTCCCAAGTCACCTTGTCTTTGCTCTGATTCCCTCATTGGACCTTTCATTAACGATATAACCTTTGATTGGAGGACATGCTCATTTCGAGATAAAATGCGGATGAGTTGCTCAATGTACGACACATCCTCTCTGAACTTTAACTCATGTTAGTGATCTATAATATGAGAGACATCCCGTTTATACTTCTTCATCATTGAGACATGAAATGCATTATGAACTGAATAACTAAGGTGAGAGTGGTAAGCTATTACCCTGACCCTCTCGAGGATCTCGAACAACCCGATATAGCATGGGGCTTACTTTCCTTTCCTCCCATATCATATCACACCCTTCATTAGGGAGACCTTCAGGAATACTCGCCCAAAAAAAACTTAAAGTCTCTCTGAGGTGATCTGCGTAACTCTTCTGTCAACTTTGAGCAGTGTAGATTCGGTCTCTAATGATACTGACTTCCTCAATTATCTCCTGAATAATCTTCGATTCCAGCTCTTGCCACTGTATCTACCAAAGTTTGCCGCAAGATCATTTTGTGGTGGATCAACAACAGATCACATTTCAGTCACTATCTCGGCTGTCGGTGTAGATTCTGCAGCGAATACCTGATTTGCAGCTGCAACAGTTATGTTAGAGAATGGGATCCGAAGATCCTGTAGAAATGTTAGAGAATGGGATCCGAAGATTCTTTCCTCTAAAATGACTCCTTTTGATCTGCGGCCAGAGATTCGAGGTAAGGGATCACGGTTACAGGGTGGGAAGAGGTTAAGCACCCCACACACTGCCCGTACCGAAGTACGGTCTCTACTTCACAGAATCGAACTAATACTTGAAAGTCAGTTTTAATCCTCGTACATTCTCATAGATGATATGATGCATGAATGCGGGTCTGAACAGTAAGAGTTTCTGATGGGCAGGTTCCAACAACGGGCAAGCCCAGAGCATACGCTCGAACTGACAGGTGCTTAATTTAAGACGTATGTAGTGTGTTTGAATAATCAAGGTGCTTTATAGTGAAGCATGAATGCAGGTCTGAACAGTAAGAGTTTCTGATGGGCAGGTTCCAACAACGGGCAAGCCCAGAGCATACGCTCGAACTGACAGGTGCTTAATTTAAGACATATGCAGTGTGTTTGAAGAATCAAAGTGCTTGCAGTGAAGTAGGGGGGTTGGAAGAAAAGTAAATGTTGCACTTATGCTAGATGTAAATGAGATGATGCTGGAAAAAGAGTAGCTGGATGGACGGCGGTGTCGCAAGGGTTGGCTTCGAGTGGCTGGATCAAGACTTGTATGGCTTGGGAGACTTGGACCAGTGGTCAGGCTGGGCTGGACCAGGGCTAGGCTCTCCTCACTCGGGTCCTCCTTGGTGGGAAAATGGTCTAAGGGGTGAAGGAGGACTCGGACCGCACTCGGGCTGAATGGACTTGAAGGGATGCTCAAATGAGAAGGGGAGGGGGGTATTTATAGCAGCGGGCAGTGGCATTCCGCGTAATTTATTTTGGGCGGCCTGCTATGGGCCGCTCGTACGGCCGTTCCTCGATTTCCAGCGAGGTACGGTCGCACCCTCGGGGCTGCTGTTTGACTCGTTGGGTCGACTCAGTGAGTTGACTCAGCGGGTCGACTCGGTGGTTTGACTCGACGGTTGACTCGGTGTTTTGACTCGACGGTTTGACTCAGCGGGTTGACTCAGCGGGTTGACTCAGTGAATTTGACTTTTTAAGGATTTTTTGACTGACTTTTTTTATGGTTTTTTCAGGCTAATGTTTAGGACTGGGTTGACTGGGTTCAGGCTTGAACTGAGCTATGGAATGGGGCTTACAAGGGTGAGTTTGGCTGAGTTTGGATTTGGGATTTAGGGGGTACGGTCCTCCATTCTTCCAGCTATCTCTACCAACAATGTAGCCGAAGGTGGGGTGTCTACAGATGCCCCTCTTTGGCAGACGGTTGCTTGCAACCGAATGCTAAAGCGAGTGGACACCCCACTTCTGACCCGGTCATTCATAGATCATGTTCTGAAATCTTTGCTTGCCTTCTCATCTGTGCCAGTTGATCGTTTGGAGATCGATCACTCGCACATACCGCGGGAAGTTTGGAGAAAACGTTGCGATTGTCCCTACAGTTTGCTGCAACCTGGGTACCCAATCGCAACCCTTCCATTCCCGATTGGTACTAACATCGGAAAGGTACAATAGAGCCTCTGCGTCGCCAGTCTTACGAGGTTACTGACCCTGTGATTGATTGTATGTTCGATGTTTTCCTAGATCACTCCAGGAGTACTTGTTTCGCTTGACTATCAAAGTGGTTAGACGCCCTGCGTCCGATAGTCTTACGGGATTCTACTACGCCGACTTGGACTCAGTCAAGGTACTTCAAGCATCCACGCCTAGGTATGTGCGGGTGGGCTTTTTCCACCTGATCTGCTGGTTTCGATGCTTGGTTTGTAATTCATTCTTTCCTCGATTGTGGTCTGGAATCTTTGTTGTCCTTTGTATCTGAGTTAGTTGATTGTCTGGAAATTGATAACTCGCACATACTGCGGGAGTTTGGAGAAAACAGTTGCGATTGTCCCTGCAGTTTGCTGCAACCTGGGTACCCAATCGTAACCCTTCCATTCCCGATCGGTACTAACATCGAAAGGTACAGCAGAGCCTCTGCGTCCAGTAGTCTTACGAGGTTGCTGACCCTGAGACTGTTTGTGTGATGTTTGATGTTTTCCCAGATCACTCCAGGAGTACTTGTTTCGCTTGACTGTCAAAGTGGTTAGACGCCCTGCGTCCGATAGTCTTATGGGATTCTACTACGCCGACTTAGACTCAGTCAAGGTACTTCAGGCATCCACGCCTAAGTATGTGCGGGTGAACTCTTTCCACCCAATCTGCTAATTTTGATACTTGGGTTACAATTCATCGTTTCCTACCTGTTCAAATGGTTTCTGTGACCGAGCCTTTTGGCTTTCATCTTTTGTATCTTGGCATGTGGTACGACCGCACTGACACTAGAGTTCAGTTCGACCGTACTTTGAGTGCATTGGATCCGATGGTCTCTGAGGAAACCGCGAGACATCGGATCTTATTTGATTTTTGCGTCGGCTCCTACCCGAAGATATGGAAGATCTCCTGGTGTTTTGGAGGCAGAACGCTCTACTGGGAAAATATTTTTGGGTTTTTGAAAAGATACCCACTCTGGGGAGTGATACTCCATGGGGTTTTTATTTGCGAATAGAAATATTTTTTGTCTTTTTGAAATGAAAATCTGGTTTGCATGTGCCTCTACTAGGGATGCCTGTGGGGTCTTTGGCTAACCGTCTTTTATTTTGAAAGCAGGATAAACATGATGATTGATGCGATGGATGCTGATGCATGGAGATGCATGATGAATGCATGGCTTGGCTCATTCTCTTTCAGTTTGATGATTTTGCTTTTGCTGGAGATGCAGAGAATTTTGAGCTTATTGCTTCCAGGGTTGTGCTTCCCTGGGGTTTTTTCTTTTTTATGCGGATGTTTGGTCAGCGGGTTGGTTAAGATCCCGACCCGTGATCGATCAGGTTCATCGTCCCAAGATGCTGTTTCTTTGCGAATGAGAATGTACGAGGATGCTATCCGACTTCAAGATGCTCTTCTGGGCATACGTGTGATTGAGATGGTATTTGGTTGCTCGTTTTGGTCAAGATTTCAATTTGCGGGAGATTGGATCCGTCATCCCAAATTGTGAAGAGAGTGGAGTTCAAGACTCTTGAAGTGTAGTGTTGGGGATACTGACAATTTTTGTGATTTTTGCAGATATTTGGGTCTGAATCTTTACCTGAGTGGTCAGGATAGAGATGGGTTTATTGAAAACCAAGGAGATATTTTTGTGATTTTTTGAAAATTTTCTTGAAAGCAAGGAAATCATTTTTTGTGATTTTTGCAAATATTTGATTTGAAAGCAAGGAAAATATATTTTTGTGATTTTTTATAACATTTTGTTTGAATGTAAGGGAAATATTTTTCTGATTTTTTATAACATTTTGTTTGAAAGTAAGGGAAATATTTTTGTGATTTTTTGAAGAGGTGATTTTGCAATGTTTTTTGTATTTTGTGATTTTTCTGAAATGTAAGGAAAAGTATGGAATTTTCATCCACTTCCAGCTTCTACTGCTAGTAAGGCACCCGATCCATTTTATGTCAGCGAGTAAGACGAGTCTCATACAATTAAGTGCCGTAGTTTTACATCTTCGGATGAGGGGATTTTGAGGGTTTTCAGTCAACACACCCACAAAGTTGCCTGTTCCTCATGTGCAATGCACATAGACCACGTATCGTCCGACGGACTCCTTCGGCCACAAAATGAGCCACATCCTCACATTTCCCTCAGTCAATCCAGTTTGGGGCCTTACGTTGCTCACAATTCCGTGAGGGTGCGCTCCACCTCCCAACAGCCTTAATCCCCTTCATGAGTTTTAGGAACAGCGAATATCCGTCGGATTCAACAGCGACTTCCAACTCAAGGTTGTCTATCACTGGTGCGTTCAACACGAACAGGATTGCGGAGTTCTGCCTGCCTTAGCCCTTACCTGTTTAAAAGATTCCAGACACCCGTATGATCAAGTGTCAGCCATGTCTGGAACAGGTTAGGAAAGAAAGCCCCCGAGAAGTTAATCCCAGTGTAGTTTTAGGTCTTCGGACCACTGGGGATGAATTTGTGCAGTTGAAATTTTTGGTGAATCATTTTTTTGTGTTTTTTTGGAAAAAGTTTCAGATTTCAGCTCGAATGATCGAGATTGATACTGGTTTTTGTGGAAAGCTTTAAAATATTTTTGGTATTTTTGAAATGATCCGGGTTATCGAACCTTGATCAAGGCTGATGTCGGTTTTTGGTTGAAAGCAAGAAAGGTCCCCCGAGAAATTAATCTCAGTGTAGTTTAAGGTCTTCGGACCATAAAAAAAAAACTTTATGTGCATGCTGAAAGTACATTCTTTTTTGTGATTTTTCGAAAACTGTTCCAGGTCATAAAATCTCAATTTTGAACGGTCAGGATTGACACTGGTTTTTATTAGAAATCTCTCAGGATTTTGTTCCCGACGTAGTTTAAGGTCTTCGGACCAGAAACTGTACAAAAGGGGGCAAATACATTTTTTTTTGTTTTTTGGAAAATGTCCGGTGTCAGCGGATCTTGATTCAATCCAGACTGATGCCGATTTTTATTAAAAGTCCCTCGGGATCTTGATCCCGACGTAGTTTAAGGTCTTCGGACCCTAAAACTGTACAAAATAAGAAAAACATTTTTTTTTGTTTTTGGAAAATGCTCGGTGTCAGCGGATCTTGATCAAGACCGATACCGGCTTTTATTGAAAATCCCTCGGGATATTGATCCCGACGTAGTTTAAGGTCTTCGGACCCTAAAACTGTACAAAACAGGAAAAACATTTTTTTTGTTTTTGAAAATGTCCGGTGTCAGCGGATCTTGACGAAGATCGATGCCGGTTTTTATTAAAAGTCCCTCGGGATCTTGATCCCGACGTAGTTTAAGGTCTTCGGACCATATTTTTGTGGTTGGGCATACTTACCTTGCTTTGTTTGTCTTCTGACGGGGCTGATTGTGATTTGAGTGATCCAAATTGCTTGATTTGGCCCTGTGGGCCCTTTTCAGACTTCAGCTTTGCTTTAGAGCACATTTTCTTGATGTTTTTTAGGGCTAAGAAGGCTTTTCATAGCGGATGATGACTTGAACGGCTCAGATTGCTCTTTTCAGCCTTGTGGGCCCTCTTGATGATCAGATCTTGGACTCTGGCCTTCTTTCTTGATGATCAGATCTTGGACTCTGGCCTTCTTTCTTGATGATCAAACCCTTGATCTTGCTATTTGATGGCTTATGTAAGTTTTTCCATGGCTTAGATCATGATGATCTAGTCTCTGAACGGCTCGGATTGCTTGTGGGCCTCTCTTGATCGATTTTTCTTCTCTTTGACTTGATCAGGCCCATGTTGGTCGCAGTACTTCATGATTGGATAGGTGGGGTACCTTCTAAATGATTCTGATCAACCTCAAACAAAATCTGGAGTGGATTGGGGCCTTGGGCGGCCCTCAGGGTGCCATCTGCTGATGTGGACTGTCAGCCTCACCTACCAAGAACCGTGGAGCCAATCCCGCGGAGAGAGAAGGAGCGCGTCCGTACGGGCGGCCCACAGCTGGCCGCCCAAGGCTCGCCTCTTGTGCGGTCTGGGCTGGCTCTGGTTCGGACATTCTTCACAGTCCGTTGTCCTTGTCCATACATTCCCTGTGCTCTCAGGTTCGATTGCAGCCATGAATCTCCCTTTTGTCTCCTCTTTCCTCCTCTTTTTGTCTTTTTCTTGATTTGTCCTTTCTCAAGCAATAGATGGTGGAGATTTGGGGGCTGTGGGGGCTGTCCATGGTGGGTCCACACTTCAGAAAGGGTTAAAGGCTTTAATGATAGTGGAATCTCTTTAATGGATGGTAGAGATGGAACATTGAATGGGAGTATTGATGATGGATTAGGGGTGGTTGGTGGAGCTTTGAATGGCCCCATTAATGGCAGCCATGCTGAAAATTCAGGTTTGAATGGGGCATTGATTATGGGAGCAATGGATCGTATGGATGGGATGGGGAGATGGGACATAGGTGAGGCTATGCATCATTTGAGTGTGGACCACATGGATGATGTGATCGATGGTGATGATGGGGTCGCGATGGACATAGATGGGCTAATCCTGGACTTCCTTCTGGTACCTGTGAGGAGAGAAAGCCCTTTAGCAAAATGTTGAAGCATCAAAGTAGGAAGAGAGATACTTACCTTCTGGAAGGAATGATCGGGAGACGTTTGTATGAGGCACTCCGTGAACTGGCTGGGGGATGTTTATTTTGAAAGCCCTGTGAGATTTTTTTTTTTGCATATATACAAATAAGGAAAAAATGATTTTTTTTTTGTGGAAAATATATGCAAATCATGAAGTAAAAAATTGTGTCAAGTGCTTATCTGTCTATGCGTGATTCGAATTTGTGCCTTTAGATGTAGGAATCAGAATATTTGACTCAGCCTGATGTCATTCTCGATTTTCTTAATTATTCACCAAGGGTCCTGGTCCCCTTAAGATAGTGCGCAATGGTATCTTGCCCCTAGAATTTGGGTAGATCTTGAAAGAATTCTCGACTCATAGCCACCATCCTTGCTTCCATTGAATCTTCATGTCGCTTGGATCTCTCATGTACCTGCTTTTTTTTTTCTTTTTTTTTTCTTTTCTTTTCTTAGCCATTATTACCCGCAACGCCCTTTCGAGTTTTCGCTGCGTCCGGCTTGCCCGTCATTGTTGCCCGTGGCGCCCTTTCGGGTTTTCACCAAGTCCGCTATGTGCCCACTGTTTTTACTCGGAGCGCCCTTTCGGGTTTTCACTCCGCCCTCTTTGTTTAAGCACACATCTCTCTTTTTTTGTTCTTTTTTTTTTGGATAACTGCGGCGACCAGAGGTCAGGAATCCGTTGTTGCCGGCCGATGGTAACCTTTCGGCCCTTATCTTAAGTTACAATGGCAGAGCTGTCGGCCTTAGCTACAGACCCTTCTGAGGTGGATGGATGGATAGATGTGTTTCTTTTGAGTTGATTTTTTTTTTTTTTTCTTCTTCTTCTTCTTTCTCTCTCTCTCTTTTTTTTTGTGGGTTGTGTGCCCCCTTCTTTTTTTTTTTTAACCCCTATTTTTTTTGCTCTATTCTTTTTTTTTTCTCTTCTTTTTTCTTTGGCTTTTGAACCCTTTATTTGGAACACTTATTGGTGGACGGGAAGGGATTCTCAGAGGTTTAAGCCTTGACCTCTTGACTTCAGCTCTACTAATATAACTCTTAATAAGGTTAGATTGGCTTACCTGTGAGAGATTTTCACGTTATCGGCGTTGATTGGCTCTGGAAGATCCTTACCCCTCAGGTTGGTGAGTCGAACGGTGCCTCCCAAAAGAACTTCTCTGATTCTCGAGGCTTGCCCCTTGAGTCTAATAGATGCAGCAGTGCTTGTTGTAAACCTGATATGACTTTTCGTTCTTTGGCTTCATTCTTCATCAGCACTCACGTTGACGGGATTTTGAGTCGAACTCGTAGGTCTGTCTTCTGATTTTAAGTTTCTTGAGAAAATCTTTCATCCTTGGATTTCGAAGGGCGTCCCATTGCCAATGTTAATAGCATGTGGGAACCCTTAACAATTGATGATGTCATTCTTCATGAGAATTATCGTGCGAGATCAGAATGTTACCTCCATCCACTTTGTGCTATAATCGACTGCCACAAGTATATGCTTATGACCACTAGATGACGCTGACTCGATCTTTCTACTGATGTAGATACCTCGTATAGGCAATAGTTGGAGCGTTGTCAGGTTGAAACGTACACATGGATTTGATGTGCATGCTACTGACACTTGAAGTATTTGCTAACATATTGGCAACAATCTTGTCTTGATTGAGCTGCGAGATTTCTCTGTTCATTCGTCTGGTCGCATACTCCAGCATGGAATGCAAGCATAGTCTTGGTAGTATCCTCTTGATAGGCTTGATGAGTTTTTGATCGAGTCTGGATAAGTCTTCATAGGACGCAAGATTGGGAAGTCATGACTTCAAAAATTCGATCATTCTCTGCTTATTTTTCGGGGACAAGGATTCTCAATGCACACTTCCTTATGTGTCTTAGGAGATCCTAGGGTTATAATTTTGAAACTTTTCGAGATAACATTGGCTTTTGGTTCGAACTTTTGAGGAGACCCTCTTAGTTTGGGAGTCAGCTCATCATTTTCCATATCATTTGGCTTTTTTCGAACCCTTGAGTTTGAAGTCCAACTCTAGATCTAAATCTTATGAGTCAACTTCATACTCAAGTGCTTTGACAGATAGACTTGACACTTTTATTGAAAAAGATTTTTTTTTCAAAGATTTTCTGGTTTTTTGGAATTTTGTGAATATCTGGATTTTTTTTTTAACTTTTGGACTTTGTGAAAATTTGATTTTTTTTTTTTTTGAAATTTTGGAATATTTGGATTTTTGGGTTTTTTAATCTTCTGATTTTTTTTTTTGAAATGTTTTGTAAAAGACCCGAGCAAGACGGCGATGTGAACCAGGTGTTGCCTGATTCGGCTTAGGGAGCCGAGCACTAGTCGACTTTTATTGTGCCGTCATGGGGACTACAAACCTGTTACTGCCCTGCACTCCTTCCCCTCAGGATGCAGGGCCAGAGGGATTAGTAGGCCAACCCTCGTTGTTGTGCCCAAACATCATGATAGATCTGGAATTGGGCTCCGAGTCGGTGTCGGATGCGATTTCTCCTGGCTCATCCCCATAGTATTGCAGCTCTTCGGGTTTATCTGGTTGAGGTGGGACCAGGATGGTAGTTCAGTCGATCGGGGGAAATTTCTGCCCCTTGCTTGAGTCTTCTTTGGGCACCTCTATCAGACTCAATCTGCTCGCTTGATCATCGAAGGCGGAATCCAGCCCATCATCAGGATAGATAATCCTTGCATTGATGAACTAGATTGGTGTGCCGATGCAGAGGTTCCCTTCTTCTTGATGACCCCATCTTCTTCTGATACTTCTGTGCCTAATCCGAGTAGGCTGATATCGCAGTCTTTCTCTATCCACATCCTCTTGAACTCCCATGATTCGGGTCAAGTCTTGATATTCGAGCTGATAGTAGAAGGTTTGACGCTCAACAGGAAGGAAGACATAGTTCGATCCGATGGGACATGCGCGAGGGAAATACTTTGCATTGTGATGGTATGAGACCTCCCCATTAGAGTGTTGTACATCCATGACTGGGATGGTAGGCTCTCGAATGTTAGATGCTTCTACCATGGAAAATTGTTCGGGATCGGTAATGATGGTGATCGCCCTATCTCTGAAGATGTGCTTAACCTTTTGGTGAAGATTTGAAGAGATGACACCGATTCTGTGAAACCAGGTCCGATCGGGAAGGAGATGGAATGAAGCTGAGATGTCGAAGACCTGAAGAGTGATGGTTGATGTTTTTGGACCGATCAGAACCTGGACATCAATCTCCCCTTCGACCTCCTCGATAGTGGCCACATAATTGAAGCTGGGACCCAATTCTGCTAGGGCATGTGGCATGTTGTCTAAGGAAGGGTCTTCTTCTTGGAGGATGATGGTCGAAGTAGAAGCTGAATAGATAGGTGCGGTGGGCAAGTTGTGCCCCTGGTTGTTTGCTGGAGAAATGGGCAGGTTGTGCCCCTGGCTGACTATTGCTGAGACGGGTAGGTTGTGCCCCTGGTTGATTGATGCTGAGATGGGTAGGATTTGCTCTTGGCTCAAACTGAGTAGACCATGCCCCTGTTTTGCCGATGCTACGCTAGGGGGATTGTCTCCTTGGTTGACTGAGATGGGCTGATTGTGCCCATGCTTAGAAATGGGCGCAGAGAATGAACCGAATGAAGGTGCCCCTTGCATAATGATGGACTCTGGGATTGAAATAACCGAGGGTGCCCCTTGCAGGATGATAGGCTCGAACTCTAAACTAGAGTCGATGACACGAATAAACTGGAGAGGAGGCTCTTCTTGGCTGATGACAACTGGACAGGTAGGAAGTGCCCCTTGCATTGCGGAGACTGGATCGACTGGAGATGCCCCTTGCAGGATGAGGGGTTCTGAAACTGGACTTGTTAGAGGTGCCCCTTCCCAATCTTGATTAGGAAACTGTGAGTTCCATCTCGGTTGTTGCTGTTGTTGCAGTCGTCCATGCTGAGGGAGGAATAGTGCATCTTCGGTAGAGGTGACAAGATCATCTTCTTCCATTGGATGGGAGATGAGGACACTTCCGTTATCATTCTCGTATTCAGCAGTAGGCTCTTCTTCCACTATCGGTTGAATTGGAGAAGCCTGATGAGGCCACCAAGGGGAGATCATCCCAGCCCTTATTCCGGCTTCGACTTGTTCCCCGGCGCGGATGAGTTGGCTGAAGTTCGCATATGGATGTGAGATAAGGTATCCAGAGATACTTGGATTTGCCGAGTGGACGATCATGGAGATTTGCTCCTCGTCGTCGAGGAGAGTCTTCATTCTAGCGGCCATGGCCCACCACCGTCCAACGTAAGCTGACAATGTTTCATCACTTCTTTGCCTGAGAGCTGCGAGGTCCGCTCTCCTGGGTGTCATGTTAAGATTGTATGCGAACCTGTTGACGAAAGCCTGGGAGAGCTGCTCCCAAGTCCTAATGCGATGGCAGTCTAATGATGTGTACCAGTATAAGGCATCGTCTTTCAGGGACTTTTGAAACAGACGGATCAACGCTCCGTCGTTGCTTGCCACGGCCTCTAACTCACCACAAAATGATCTCAAGTGGTCTATAGGACACCCTGTCCCATCATATCTTTTAAATTTTGGTACCTGAAATCCTTGAGGTACCATTGCATCGGGAAATGGACAAAGGTCCCTGAACTTAGTGGATGGAAGATCCACCCCTTGCTGCTTTTGCAACTTTCTCTTCATCTCTCGCATCTGCTCTTGGAGTTGCTCTATTTCGAAGGGACCAGATGAAGGAGATCTTGCCCCTTGCCAGGACTGAGATGGCCCCCTTTCATAATAATTAGTGTCATTGATGCTCCTATAATTCCTGCTTGAAGGAGGTTGGGCCTTGGTAATTACTCTCATTATAAGGACTTTGTTGGACTGGAGCTTAGAAGGGAGGCTGTAAGGAAACCTGAAAATGGCTCCTGTTTGCAGGAGGATACTGGAAGAAATGCCCTGAGGTCGAGGGTTGTTCTGATTGAAGGCCCCTATTAGGAGGGTATCGAAAGTCCTGCGCCACCCCTGATAGTTGTGGTTGGGATGAACTGGAGACTGGAAGAGACGGTTGTTGTGATTGTTGAACTGTACCAGCTTGATTGCTGGCTGCTGAAACCTGGGCTTGTGTGAATCGGAGAAGCATTTCCTGCATGGCCTTCATGCTTTGTTGTAGCTCTTGGATGCCAGGAATTGACATGGATTCACTCGAGTTTAACAGTGTAGAGGAAGCCTCAGGTATAGGGAATGGGAGAGCCATGTCGATTTTGTACTGGACGTGGCAGGGTGATTTGGTTTGGAGGAGTAATGGTGGGAAGTATGCACTACTTTTTTTTGGGTTTTGGGATTTTCTATTTTTTTTTTCGGTTTTGGGTAAATGCTATGCAGATGAGATTGTATGAGGACTAATGACTTTCAACTATAGGGAGGATTCTATTTTTCAAGTCGGATCACGACTAGTGGGACTAGCTTATCCCCAGCAGAGTCGCCATTCTGTGGACCCTCGCCGTTTTCCGCGCTCCCACACGACGTTCTCGTCGTCCCTTCCCCTTTCAGGAAAAGAAGGAGAGGAGGATGCATGAGTGCGAAATCGCCGTTTGTGCCACTGGCTTGCCTCGTTCTCGAGGGCTTTGTTTGGTTGTCGTGTTAAGCTGGATGTGTTTAAATGAGTTTGTATAAGACCAGAGTCGCCACTAGCCAGTTACTTCGAATCTACAGTCGGCTAGATCCTGTAGAAACGTTAGAGAAGGGGATCCGAAGATTCCTTCCTCTAAAATGACTCCTTTTGATCTGCGGCCAGAGATTCGAGGTAAGGGATCACGGTTACAGGGTGGGAAGAGGTTAAGCACCCCACACACTGCCCGTACCGAAGTACGGTCTCTACTTCACAGAATCGAACTAATACTTGAAAGTCAGTTTTAATCCTCGTACATTCTCATAGATGATATGATGCATGAATGCGGGTCTGAACAGTAAGAGTTTCTGATGGGCAGGTTCCAACAACGGGCAAGCCCAGAGCATACGCTCGAACTGACAGGTGCTTAATTTAAGACGTATGCAGTGTGTCTGAATAATCAAGGTGCCTTTATAGTGAAGCATGAATGTAGGTCTGAACAGTAAGAGTTTCTGATGGGCAGGTTCCAACAACGGGCAAGCCCAGAGCATACGCTCGAACTGACAGGTGCTTAATTTAAGACATTTGCAGTGTGTTTAAAGAATCAAAGTGCTTGTAGTGAAGTAGGGGGGTTGGAAGAAAAGTAAATGTTGCACTTATGCTAGATGCAAATGAGATGATGCTGGAAAAAGAGTAGCTGGATGGACGGCGGTGTTGCAAGGGTTGGCTTCGAGTGGCTGGATCAAGACTTGTATGGCTTGGGAGACTTGGACCAGTGGTCAGGCTGGGCTGGACCAGGGCTAGGCTCTCCTCACTCGGGCTCTCCTTGGTGGGAAAATGGTCTAAGGGGTGAAGGAGGACTCGGACCGCACTCGGGCTGAATGGACTTGAAGGGATGCTCAAATGAGAAGGGGAGGGGGGTATTTATAGCAGCGGGCAGTGGCATTCCGCGTAATTTATTTTGGGCGGCCTGCTATGGGCCTCCTGTACGGCCGTTCCTCGATTTCCAGCGAGGTACAGTCGCACCCTCGGGGCTGCTGTTTGACTCGCTGGGTCGACTCAGTGAGTTGACTCAGCGGGTCGACTCGGTGGTTTGACTCGACGGGTTGACTCGACGGGTTGACTCGGTGTTTTGACTCAACGGGTTGACTCAGCGGGTTGACTCAGCGGGTTAACTCATCGAATTTGACTTTTTTAGGATTTTTTGACTGGCTTTTTTTATGATTTTTTCAGGCTAATGTTTAGGACTGGCTTGACTGGGTTCAGGCTTGAACTGGGCTATGGAATGGGGCTTACAAGGGTGAGTTTGGCTGAGTTTGGATTTGGGATTTGGGGGTACGGTCCTCCATTCTTCCAGCTATCTCTACCAACAATGTAGCCGAAGGTGGGGTGTCTACACACCATATCCTTGTGGTCAGGGGCTTTGTGGGATCTACAGTGAAGTCGTGACAAATCCACTGCATCCATATGATTTTAAAGACAAAAATAGGACAGGAATCTAAAAATCAAGCAGGTTTAAAATTCACGTGGGCTACACCAACAAAACAATGGGAACACCAACGTTCACCGTTAAAACCTTCCTGGAGTTGACCATGATGTTTATGTGCCATCCAAATCGTTCAAATAATTATTAACACTTAGATAAACTGTAAGAAAAAGTATAATCCTAATGCAAAACTCTTATCACCGCTAAGTGTTCAATACCCACTGTTTTGTGTGGTATGACCCATCTAAGTTTTGAATCTACATTATTTTTTAAATCCTTTCCTAAAGTGGTCTTCCAAAACAGATGGACGTAGTGGATTTGTCATAGACATCCTTGTGGATCCACAGCATCGGCCACAGGGATATCCTTGTGGCCGAGGTCACAGGCAATCCACTTCCCCATCCATCCTCTACATGGTACCGGTGATATTTAGGCTAACTCGATTCGGGTCTTATTGCGTCTAAGTCCGATGTCTGGATCATATCAAATTCAGGTACCAGTTGGGCCTTTAGATCAAGATAAATCAGAGAGCATTTGCATAATTATAGGCCTATGGTTAGATGGCACACACATACATCACATGTACATGTTGTGTAAACACCCCTTATAACATGCCTGTGGCTGAGGAAACCTCATTTCCTTTTCTAGAATTATCATTATATATTAAACATATAATTTTATTATTAAAACTAATTGGACCCAATCTAGAACTGACTAAACTTGACGCAACATGAATCGTGTAGGCCTATTATATCGATCCAACCCAAACCCAAATACACCAATTGGTGAGAGAGACTAGTTGGAGAGAGAAAATACGTAATAATATCATCATGTATTCATATATGTTCGTGCGAATGCCCTGCCCGATCACAGTACGGATGCTTTCTTCACTTTCTCGGCTTCGTTTCCATTGATCTGATCTAGTTTGGTTTAAATATGAAATTAACTCGGATGTAGAAAATGCTTTTGATTTTTAGAGTCGTTAGTAGCCAAATAAAACTAAGAATCTACGGTCGGCTAGAAATCATAGAATCACTTACAGGACGGGGAATCACAAACTTTCTCAACTTAAGTGAATCCTGCCGTTAACCTGCGACCGTCCATTCTGAGTAAGAGTATCAGTGACAGAAGAGGAAGGAGATTAAGCACCATCTTCTGCTCAGCAGAACGTGCGGTCTCTACTCTATAAAATTTTATATATTTCTTTAAGGGATTTAATTGAATTTTGACATTATATATTTAGCCATGTTTCACGTAACCTACAAGGGATCGAGCAGACAAAAGATAGAAAAAAATGATTCCATCCTTACTTCACAGAGTCAAATAACTTCGAGTAAGCGAATATAATAAAAAAGATATGAAAATGAAAGAAAATAAAAATGCAAGTAGTTGATGCAAATATAGTGGAAGAAATTCTAATTACCCCTATAAAAAATTCCATCATCGAAATTTCTAATACATATATAACAACTAAACAAATAAGTGAGGGTACTTGTCTCTAATCTTGTCCGCACGCTCCCGAGTTGCCTTGTCTTTTCTTTGATTCCCTCATTGGACCTTTCCTTAGCGGTATAACCTTTGATTGGAGGACATGCTCATTTCGATATAAAATGTGGATGAGTTGCTCAATGTACGACACAAATAAGTGATGATGCAAATATAGTGGGGGCAAATTTTAATTACCCCCTACAAAAAATTCCATCCTCGAAATTTCTAATACATATACAACAACTAAACAAATAAGTGAGAGTATTTGTCTCTAATCTTAGCCGCACGTTCCCAAGTCACCTTGTCTTTGCTCTGATTCCCTCATTGGACCTTTCATTAGCGGTATAACCGTTGATTGGAGGACATGCTCATTTCGATATAAACTGCGGATGAGTTGCTCAATGTACGACACATCCTCTCCGAGCTTTAACTCATGTTAGTGGTCTATAATATGAGAGACATCCCATTTTCACTTCTTCATCATTGAGACATGAGATGCATTATGAATACTGAATAACTGAGGTGGGAGTGGTAAGCTATTACCCTGACCCTTTCGAGGATCTCGAACAACTCGATATAGCATGGGGCTTACTTTCCTTTCCTCCCATATCAAATCGCACCCTTCATTGGGGAGACCTTCAGAAATACTTGCCCATAACAAACTCAAAGTTTCTCTGACAGTGATCTGCGTAACTCTTCTGTCGACTCTGAGCGGCGTAGATTGTCGACTCTGAGCGGCGTAGATTCGGTCTATAATGATACTGACATCCTCAAGTATCTCCTGAATAATCTTCGATTCTGTTAAGCTGCTCTTCCCACTGTATATACCAAAGTCTGACGCAAGATTATTTTGTGGTGGATCAACTACGGATCACATTTCAGTCACTGTCTCGGCTGTCGGTATAGATTCTGCAGCGAAACCTGATCTGCAGCTGCAACAATTATTACAGCGGATATTTCCACCTCTATATACGGTTAACTAATACCGGATGTAAAACTTATTATGGTGGAACTATCCACCTCATGACATTGTTTATAGCGGATTTATCCGCTGTGGAACGTAGATGCTCAAACATTTAACAACGGGTATACCTACCTCTATATATGCCAACGGATGACGAATGTGAAATTTATTGCAGCAGGCATTTACATCCTAATCATTCTCCCCATTACTTGAAAAAAAAGTTGTAGAAAATTAGTGCCCATCATTTACTCCTAAACATTTGTCATCACCCATGAAAATTCTAGTGGCCCAGCCCCCAAGAAGATTTTAATGGGGTATTCAGTGAACCACCATTTCGGTGTAGTCCACCAAGATTGTTTTCTGTTTCAATTTTTCTGGATCATGAACTGAAATGAGCTTTTAAAATGGATGGATGGTGTTGATGTTAGTAAGATATATCAAGTTGGGCTCCACAATCAAGGATTCACCAACGTCGCGCCCCCAACACCGTACGCGGAGTGGCTATTGACACTGAAAGTACCGACTCCATACTGGACGTCGCTCTGTTGGCCCACTATGATGTATGTGTTTTATCCACGCCATCCATCTCTTTTTCTAGATCATTTGATGGAATTCAACAAAAAAATGAGGCAGATCAAACTATTAGGTGGACCACACTGTAGGAAACTGTGGTAATTGAATACTCACCATTAAAAATCTCTTGGGGCACAAAAGTGTTAGATCAAGCTGTTATTTGTGTTTTTCCTTCATACAGGTCGTTGTGAACTAATCAAGAGTTTGGATGTCAAATAAACATTACAGTGGGGCCTAGGAAGTTTTTGATGGTGGGCGTTCATTCACCATTGTTTTCCTATAGTGTGGTCCACCTGATATTTGAATCTGCCTCAGTTTTAATCTCATTCCCTAAAATAATTATCCAAATTGGATGGATGGTGTGGATAAAATACGTACATCATTGTGGGGCCCATAGAACCGACCTAGCAAAGTGTTTACTGTGCAATGTAAAATCGCTCTGAGTTTTGGATCAGGTTAGTTTTTTATTTTTAATTTTTATCCTGGGTGCATGCACTGCACGTGAGTAGCAAGTTGTTGAGAGTAACAAGTTTGTTGAGAGATACGTGTGATGGGGGCTCCACACACAAGCCAATGGTTTCCATCCATCGGTAGAGGATTGCCGGTGACACCATATCCCTGTGGCCGGGGCTTTGTGGGATCCACAGTGAAGTCCGTGATAAATCCACTACGTCCATATGTTTTTAAAGACAAAAATAAGACAAGATTCTAAGAATCAGGCAGGTTCAAAATTCAGGTGGGCCACACTAACAAAACAATGGGAACACCAACGTCCACCGTTGAAACCTTCCTAGAGTTGACCATGATTTTTATGTGCCATTTAAACCGTTCAAATAATTATTAACACTAAGATAAACTATAAGAAAAAGTATAATCTTGATGCAAAACTTTTATCACCGCTAAGTGTTCAATAGCCACTGTTTCATGTGGTATGGCCCATCTGATTTTTAAATCTGTATTATTTTTAAAATCCTGTCCTAAAGTGGTCTTCCAAAACAGATGGACGTAGTGGATTTGTCACGAACCTATGATCCCACACAGCACTGGCCACAGGGATATCCCTGTAGTCGGGGTCACAGGCAATCTGCTCCCCCATCCATCCCCTATATGATACTGATGATATTTGGGCTAACCAGGCTCAGGCCTTACTGGGTCTGAGTCTGATGTCTGGATCAGATCAATTTCAGTACCGATTGGGTCTTTAGATCAGGATAAATCAGAGAGCATTTGCATAATTATAAGCCCACGAATAGATGGCACATACATACGTCACATGTACATGTTGTGTAAACATCCCTTGTAACATGCTTGTGGCTTAGGAAACGTCATTTCCTTTTCTAGAATTATCATTATACATTAAACATATAATTTTGTTATTAAAACTAATTGACCCAATTTGGAACTGACTAAAGCTGACGCAACATGACTCGTATAAGTCTATGATATGGATCCAACCCAAACCCAAATACACCCATTGGTGAGAGAGACCAGTTGGAGAGACAGAGAGAGAGAGAGTATATGTAATAACCTATATATTCTCAGCGTATATTTTTAGTAATTAATTTTTTATTATTATTAGTGTTAATTAGTAATATATGAGTGTGCGCACACACATCTCTAATTAATAATCATCGATCATATATTCATATATGTTCATGCGAATGCCATGCGCTCGATCACATTATAGATGATATCCTCACTTCCTTGGCTTCTTTTACATTGTTCTGGTCTGGTTTGGTTTAAATATGGGATTAATTCGGATGTAGAAAATACTTTTGATTTTTGGAGTCTTCACTAGTTAAATAAAACTTAGAATCTACGGCAGGCTAGAAATTATAAAATCGCTTACGAGACAGGAAATCACAAACTTTCTCGACTTAAGTAAATCCTACGGTTGACTTGCGACCGTCCATTTTGAGTAAGGGTCTTAGTGACAGAAGATGAAGGAGATTAAGTATCATCTTCTGCCCGCAGAATGTGCGGTCTCTACTCTATGAGATTTTATATATTTCTTTAAGGGATTTAGCTAAATTTTGGTATTATATATCTAGTCATGTTTCACGTAACCTAGAAGGGGTGACCGGGCAGACAAAAGTTAGAAAAAGAAGAAGAAGTTTTCAGCCTTACTTCACAAAATCAAATAACTCCGAGTAAGCGAATGTAATAAAAAAGATATGAAAATGAAAGAAAATAAAAGTGCAAGTAGTTGATGCAAATATAGTGGGGGAAATTCTAATTACCCCCTACAAAAAATTCCATCCTCGAAATTTTAAATACATATACAACAACTAAATGAATAAGTGAGAGTATTTGTCTCTAATCTTGGCCTCACGCTCCCAAGTCGCCTTGTCTTTGGTCTGATTCCTCCATTGGACCTTTCATTAGCAGTATAACCTTTGATTGGAGGACATGCTCATTTGGATCTAAAATGAGGATGGGTTGCTCAATGTACGTACGACACATCCTCTTTGAGCTTTAACTCATGTTAGTGGTCTATATTATGAGAGACATTCCATTTATACTTCCTCATCATTGAGACGTGAAATGCATTATGAATACTGAATAACTGAGGTGGCAGGACGCTATTACCCCGACCCTTTGGAGGATCTCGAACAACCCGATATAACATGGGGCTTACTTTCCTTTCCTCACATATCATATCACACCCTTCATTGGGAAGATCTTCAGGAATACTCGCTCACAACAAACTCAAAGTCTCTCTGACGATGATCTACATAACTCTTATGTCGACTTTGAGCAGCGTAGATTCAGTCTCTAATTATACCGACTTCATCAATTATCTCTTGAATAATCTTCAATTCTGCCAGGCTGCTCTTGCCACTGTATATACCAAAGTTTGCCGCAAGATCATTTTGCGGTGGATCAGCGACGGGTCACATTTTAATCACTCTCTCGACTGTCGGTATAGATTTCACAGCGGATACCTGATCCGCCGCTGCAACAATTATTGCAGCGGATATTTCTACTTGTTAATAGATGCCAGATGTGAAACTTATTGTGGCGGAACTATCCACCACATGACATTTTTTACTGGCGGATTTATTCGTTGCAGAACGTAGCCATTCAAACATTTAACAGCAGGTATACCCTGCCTCTATATATGCTAACGGTCGACGAATGTGAAATTTATTGCAGCGGACATTTATGCCCTAATCATTTTTGCCATTACTTGAACCAAAAGTTGAAGGAAATTACTGCCCATCATTTACCCCTAAACATTGGTCATCACCCATAAAAATTTAAGCATGTGGTGTGTGTTATCAAGGAAGCAAAGGGCATTTTTTGTCCATAAAAAATCACTGGTTTATCGGAAGCCCATGAACATCAAATGAATCAGAAGACCTCTCCATCACTTGAGCATGCACTCAAAATTCAATAGTTGATATTTGACTATTCCAATAGTGGATGAGAGAGATGTGGATATGGTCATGGTCGTGGCTATAGTTGTGGCTATAGTCATGCCAAAGATCAACTAGCAATCAAGGAGATGGAAATCGAAGTCCCACTTGTTAAGAGTTAAGGGCGGAGGTAATTTCCAAGGCAACACTCAAAGGTATGACAAGTCTAATATTTAATGTTATACTTATGATAAATATGAATCATTCTAAGTATAGGGGTAAAAGTTGAAGACACTTTCTTGAAAAGGATGAATATTCTTGTGTTCTTTTGTTATTAGCATACAAATTTGTAGAGGAAAGTGAAAATAGCATATGGTTGTTAGATACATGATTCAGTAATCACTTGTGTGGAAAGAATGAGATGTTTGTAGAATTAGATGAATTGGTTTGGTCCATGATCCAGTTTGGGCCAATAGTTGAGTCAGGGATCTTCATAGTCTATCATACAATGCCTCATACACGGTGCCATGATGATACTTGATTGATAATTGTTATTGTATGCCAACTCGATCAAAGGAAGATGTTCATCACAACTTTTCTTGAAGTCCATAACGCAAGCTCGCAACATCTCCTCCAAGATATGGTTAACCCTCTTGGTCTGACTGATCAATTATGGATAAAATGTGGTGGTAAAGATGAGCGAGATCCCCAATGCTTCCTGAACACTTATCCAAAAACATGACATAGATTTAGGATATCGGTTTGTTACAATGGACACAAGGAATCCATGCAGTCTCACCACCTCCTGGATATAGAGTCGGCTCAACCTCTCCATGGAGTAGGTGGTATGGATAAGGAGGAAATGTGCAGATTTGGTCAGTCGGTTGACGGTGACCCATATAGTACCATGCTTGAGGGGAGTCTACGGTAATCCTACAACGTCCATGGTCAGGTTCTCTCAGTTCCACTTGGTGATCTCTAGTGGTTGGAGCAATTCGGATGGCATCTGGTATATATTTTTCCTTCTTCCATCACCTACTGGCATTTAAGACACCTGAAGACATATTTGGCAACGTCTCTCTTCATGTTATTCCCAATACTACCTACACAAATCCCGATATATCTTGGTACTGCTCGAATGGTTAGTAAACTTAAAGCAATTAGCCTCATCCAATATTCCCTTCTTTAGCTCGGCTACATAAGAGGACAAAACTTCTCTGGAATCTAGTCCGCCTCTGGTGTCGATTTGCCTAGTTGGGTGTACCCACTTTCTCTGTCTTAGGAAAACGGGACTGAAGCTAAGGATCTGCTTGTTGCGCCTCGTTCATCCTACTGACTAAGGTTGGCTAAATACACAAGCTACGAGAGGTGCACCATCAAAGTTTTCAAAACAGCTGGATGTCGAAATCCTTTGTTGCATCAAGCATCTTCCACTCCTTAATCATCATCTGGGTGACTATCCCCTGTGGCTTGCAACTTAGAACATCTGCAATCACATTGGCTTTTCCCAAGTGATGCTGAAGAGTGAAGTCATAGTCCTTTAGGAATTTCACCCATTTGCGTTATTGTCAATTCAACTCCCTCTGAGAAAATAAGTACTTGAGGCTCTTGTGGCTGGAAAAGAACTCCAATTTCTCCTCATACTGATAGTGTCTCCATACCTTTAATGCGAAAACAACTAGGACTAGCTCTAAATCGTGAGCGGGGTAGTTTTTCTTATGCATCTTGAGTTGCCTAGATAAATATGCAACCACTTTCCCTTGCAACATGAAGACGCACCCCATCTTTAACCAAAGCATCAATATAAACCACAAATTTCTCTCGTGACATGGGGATGATGAGTATTGGTTTGAGGCTAAGGTTTTGGTTCGAGGTTTGGATTCAAATCAAGATCTCATTTAGGTGGTCACCCTGTTTCAGGTGGGGTGTCTACTAGTTCTAACACAAGGTGTCACAACTGATAGATCGAGTAGATGTCACATAAATAACATAGCTTGGCTGTTGTATGCTCTTCTTACAACATGTTTGTCAAGGATTCTAGTCCCTATAAAAGAATGGTTAAGATCACTATAGCAGTGTGATCACCATTCCCCAAAACCTTCCTAGCTACCCTCTTTCAAATGGAGAGGCGGCCTCCTTTTATAGAGGTATAATTATAAGAAATCTAATTTCTGTTGAGTGCCTTAGTGGTTAAGTCAAGCCCCAAGGCCTCCCCACATTACTGTTGTGCCAGAGATGTCTAGATTCTGGTTTAACATGGGGTGGCTAGAGATTTCTGCCACCATATTCAACTCGAGCCTGGAGGCACCATTGAAATTTTGCATCCTAGGAGGCTGATGGCAACTTCTAATTGGGAAAAATGTTCTAATGGAAATTCTTTTCACTTGTGTAGGGAGATCAATTTGGCCATATTCCGGTGCTCATATGAACCTAATGAAGCCTGGCATGAGTTTGAATTGGGTCGGAGGAGTTCCCATAGGGTAAACAATTTGGCTGAGATTTGGGCTCGAGGCTTGGTTTCTAGATGAGATTTGGGTTCTGAGTTTTGAGTATAGGCTAAGGTTTTGGTTCTGGGTTTGGGTTCAGATTGAGATCTCATGCAGATGGTGACCATGTTTCGGTTAGGGAGTCCACAAGTTCTAACGTACAAGGCGTCACAAGTAGACGTCACATGAATACCAGAGCTTGGATTTTGCGTGCTAATCTTACAACATGTTTGTCAAGGATTATAATCTTTCCAAACGAATGGTTAAGATCACAATAGCAGTGTGATTTCCAGGGGATGGCCCATCCAAGGCATAATATAATCCCCTTTTTTGGCCTGTATAAATGTAGACACCCCACCTTCGGCTACACTATTGGTAGAGATAGCTGGATGAATGGAGGACCATACCCCCAAATCCCATGTCCAAACTCAGCCAAACTCACCCTTGTAAGCCCCAATCCATAGCCTAACTCAAGCCTGAACCCAGTCAACTCGCCCCTAAACATCAGCTTGAAAAACCCCCATAAGAAAAACTAGTCAAAAAATCCTTAAAAAGTCAAACTCACTAAGTCAACCCGCTGAGTCAAATCACTGAGTCAACCCGCTCAGTCAACCCGTCGAGTCAAATCACCGAGTCAAATCGCCGAGTCGACCCACTGAGTCAAATCACCAAGTCAACCCGCTGAGTCGAACCACCGAGTCAACTCACTGAATCCCGAGCAGCAGCCCCGAGACATGACCGTACCACGTGCTGGAACTCGAGGAGCGTCTAGCCCAAAATTATTTACGGGTTCTGCCACTACCCGCTGCTATAAATACCCCCCTCCCCTTCTCATTTCAACAACCTAAGCCAATCCCTCCGAAGCCAGCCCGAGTGCAATCCGTCTCTCCACCCTTTAGCCCATTCCTCCACCAAGGAGAGCCCGAGTGAGGAGAGCCTAGCCCTGGTCCAGCCCAGCCTGACCACTGGTCCAAGTCTCCCAAGCCATCCAAGTCTTGATCCAGCTACTCTTTTACCAGCATTATCTCATTTACAACTAGCATAAGTGCAACATTTACTTTTCTTCCAACCCCCCTGCTCCACTACAAGCACTTTGATTATTCAAACACACTGCATGCATCTTGCATAAAAGCACTTGTCAGTTCGAGCGTATGCTCTGGGCTTGCCTGTTAATGGAAACCTACCCATCAGAAACTCTTACTGTTCAGACCCGCATTCATACATTGGTCACTATAAGCACTTTGGTTATTCAAACACACAGCATGCATTCGCATAAAAGCACCTGTCAATTCGAGCGTATGCTCTAGGCTTGCCTGTTAATGGAAACCTGCCCATCAGAAACTCTTACTGTTCAGACCTGCATTCATGCATCATGTCATCTATGAGAATATACGAGGATTAAAACAGACTTTCAAGTGTTAGTTCGATTCTGTGAAGTAGAGACCGTATTTCGGTACGGGTAGTGTGTGGGGTGCTTAACCTCTTCCCACCCTATAACCGTGATTCCTTACCTCGAATCTTTGGCCGCAGATAAAAAGGAGTCATTTTAGAAAAGGAAATCTTCATATTCCCTTCTCTAACGTTTCTACGGGGTCTAGCCGACTAGTAGATTCGAAGTAACTGGCTAGTGGCGACTCTGGTCTTATATAAACTCATCTAAACACATCCAGCTTAACACGACAACCAAACAAAGCCCTCGAGAACGAGGTAAGCCAGTGGCACAAACGGCGATTCGCACGCATGCACCTCTTCTTCTTTTTCCGAAAGGAAAGGGAGAACGACGTTCAGGAGTGCGGAACGACGAGGGTCCATAGAATGGCGACTGCACTGGGGAGATGCTAGTCCCACTAGTCGTGATCCAACTTGAAAAACAGAATTATTCCTATACTTGAAGTCATTAGTCCTCATACAGTCTCATCTGCATAGCATTCTACCCAAAACCAAAACAAAAAGAAATAGAAAATCCCAAAACCCAAAAAGAGTAGAGTATAGTCCTCACTATTGTGCCTCCTCGGGCTCAACATGTTCGGAAACAACTTCCCTTCCACAGCATAATCCGCACTCGGGCTCAGCAAGGTATGTCTGACCACGAAGAGGAAACTCACCTCTTCCCCACTCTTGAAATGACTGAAGCGCAACCTCCAACGCAATAGCCAATTGAGAATACGCCAATCATGCAAGAATTGACATAAGGAATGAGAGCAACAAGAAATGCTCTTGCAATTCATGCAAGCACAAGCTACCGCAGCAGCCAAGAATCAGGTTGGCCCAGTTCAGTAATCTCAGCAGCCATGCCGGGTTCCTCTGGCCTCCAGTTCAAATCAAGCACAACCATCGGAGTCTGCCCAAGACTACCGACAGCAGCCATCTCAGCTCTTCGCTATGGGGCATCCTCCTTAGTACCTTCCCGCGACGACAAGGCCACCTCAGAGCACTCCTATCGCAGGGACTTCCAGTCAGTTTCCAATCAATCTTACAAACAACAGTTTCAGTAGATCTCAGCATGTCCCTATCGATGGGACTCTTTTCCTTCCTCAGCATGTCCCCGCCGATGGGACCCCTTTTCAATTTCAGCACATCCCCGCTGATGGGATTTCAATTCAATTTCCAGCAACAGGGACAGCACTGGTGAATGCCCACAATGGGGGTCAGTGTCAAGCCCACATCAATCAGCAGACAGTGGCGAATACCCAACAAGGGGGTCACTTCCTAGCATCTCAGCCTCCTGCAAACAGGAGCACTTTTCAATTCCAGCAGATCCCCGCCCATGGGATTCCAGTTAATTTCCAGCAATCTTCAATTCAGCAATCTCCAGTTAATTTCTAGCAAGTTCCAGTTCAACCATCAGTACAATCTCCAGTCCAATTACAACCCTTTCAAGCACAAGTTCATTAGAATCCTAGTTCAGTCATCAAATCAACTTCAGCAACCCGCGGTTGCTTTTCAGCAAACCCATAGGGTCGAAGACATCGACCACTATGCCAAAGAAGAACGTGCCTTACTCCAAGAGGCACCAGTCGCTCGAACAGATCACTCAGGACTGGACGAGTTGTGGGAGCAGTTCCAGATCTTGCAAAATCAGCTTCAGCGACAACAAGGAATCGATCTACCTTCGACCAAGTTCAGAGACTTGTGTCCTTTCCCAGATGCTCAAGTACCTCAAAACTTTGATGTACTAAAATTCAAAAGATACGATGGCAGCGGTTGTCCTACAGCACATCTCAAGGCCTTCTGTGGAGAGCTGAGTGCAATCTCAAGAAATGAAGGGGCCCTCATTCGTTTGTTCCAAAAATCTCTGAAAGGCGATGCCCTAGATTGGTACACCTCATTGGACTGCCACCGCATTAGGACGTGGGAACAACTTTCCCAAGCTTTCGTTGACAGATTCGCATACAATCTTAACATGGCACCCAGGAGAGCTGACCTCGCGGCTCTCAGACAAAGAAGTGATGAAACACTATCAGCTTATGTGGGACATTGGTGAGCTATGGCAGCCAGAATGCGGACACCTATCGACGATGAAGAACAAATCTCCATGATTGTTCATTCAACATATCTTGGCATATCTGGATATCTCATCTCGCATCCATATGCGAATTTTCACAGTTGATCCGTGCTGGAGAGCAAGTCGAAGCAGGAATCCGTGCCGGGACAATCTCCCCATGGCCTCATCAAGCCACTCCAGTCAAGAGGAACAGAGTGGAGGGAAGACCCATCGGATATGGGAACGGAAACCGCAGCGGTTCTCCTCCCCACCCGACAGAGGTAAACAATCACAACACCACTACTCAGGGTAATCAATATGCTCCCCCACAGGGACGTCAACAGTATCAGCAGAATCAGCTACAGCACCAACCTCAGCGGTATCAGCTGCAACCGAATCGTCAACCACAGCCACAACCACCTCGACAACAGCAGCAGTTCAGAGGGAATGGTCAATACTCATACCAGAATAGGCAGAATTACAGGGAGCTCAGGAAGTTCACTCCACTCACTCAACCACTTAGTCAAGTTATGACTATGCTGGTACAAAAGCAGTTACTCACTCTGATGACACCCAGGCCTCCTCCAAATCCTCTGCCTCCAAATTACTGAGAAAATGAGTATTGTGCCTACCATCAAGGACGTGGCCACACCACTGATCGATGCTTTACTTTGAAGATCGTCATTTCGGTCCCTGGAACTCCTGCAGCAGCTTCCACCAACATTCTTCAGAATCCTCTGCCTCAACATCCGACGGATCCCAGTTCATCTCGGGGCTCCACCATCAACAGCATAGAAGAAGGAGAGCGCCTCGATCGCTTCTTCTCCCCTATCTAGTCCATTCATGCCTACACTTATGGGCCAACAAATCCTCCTCCAATCCTGCAAGGGGCAGATCCCCTCCCTCCTTCAGTCTTCGAGCCATTAGTACTCGAAGGAGCACCTCCATATGATATACCAGTTGTACAAGGGGCATCTTACAGCCATCCATGTTGGGAGCCGGTCATTCTGGAAGGAGCACAATCATACATTGAGCCCACATATGAACCTGTCATCTTGCAAGGGGGAATTTCAGCACAGGAACAATACAATTCGCCATGGAGAAACCATACTCATCAGCAGCAAGAGCCCATTGTCCTGGAAGGGGCTCCTCCAATTAAGCCAGTCATATTGCAAGGGGCAAATCCTGAAGGTGTGTCAATCACACTACGACAGCTGGGACGAACTAGAGAAACCCTCTGCCATATCAAGAGGACCAGTATTCATTCCATGGGAGCCTCCTGCTCCAGGAACGGTCAAGCCAGGACCACGACCTTATGTGATCTATGAAGACAAGCCTCGATATTTTCCCTTCAGCACAGGCAACAATGTAGTCCTCAAGGCAAAAGCTCCATACGAGGAAGATCTGGTACCCACACCAGCACCGTTGCAAGAACTGGTGGTCCTAGAAGGCAAAGGTGAGGAAAATTATAAAGAGGTCCCATGGCACTATCCAAAATGCGCGGAAGTGGGAAACATGAATCCCAATGGGCGTTGCATCCGAAGAGATAATCAGAACAGAGGAGATCCCAAAGGCACTCTCTTAGGCCTCGGCAACAAAAATGAAGCGGCATACGATGTGGCGACTCAGCTCAAGTCAATCCCTGCCCAAATCTCAGTATGGCAGCTACTCTACACATCTCACATACACCGAGAAATGTTTGCCAAAACCTTGAGCGATGCTCACGTCTCCTCCGATACGGCACCAGAGATGATAGCATTGATGATTGGACAACTCCTTGCTCCGCTCGCCATCACCTTCACAGATAATGAGTTGCCACCAGAAGGACGCGATCATGGGCGATCCCTCAACATAACCTTACGATACAAAGACCTATGTGTTCCGCTGGTCCTTATCGATAATGGCTCAAGCTTAAACAGTCTGCCCACTCAAGACTGTGGAACGTCTGGGAATCAGTCCTTCTTCATTCTGACCCAGCACCATATGCGTCAGAGCATTCGACAACACCCGCCGATCAGTGGAAGGAGAGGTCGACATAGAGGTCCAGATAGGTCCGGAAGTCTTCACCATCACATTCCAAATTCTGGATATATCAGCCTCTTTCAACATGTTGCTCGGATGACCTTGGCTGTACAAGGTTGGAGCTGTGCCATCAACCCTGCATCAACGAGTGAAATACATTTGTGGAAATCAAGTGATCTCTATCCATGCAGAGAAGGAGCTCATCATTCCTTCCAATGTTGCTGCCACTGAACCAGACATCCCGGTCATCGATATCCAGCACTCTGAAGAAGACGTCCCGTTTCATAGTTTCGAATTCGAGACTGTGAACTCTATCGCCAATCCGGAACCGATAAGGGTGGACCGTGTCTTTTCACCAGCAGAACGTCTGAGCCTCAAATACCGAATGAAGAATCATTTCAAGTACAGAAAGATACCGCTGGTATATAACCAACGCAAATGGGGACTCGGATACAGGGCAATTTTCATGGACAAAAGAAGGAAGAAATTTCGGTGCTCACCCATCCAATTCGTCAAACCAGGAGAACCTTGTAAAGATCCAGGAGGGAATCAACCGACCGCACTACACAAAGGCCTCTCGATGAGCCTAGCTTGGGCCACGTGGCCCCCCATCCAATGGGACCAGATTCTCGAACCATCCAAGCCTTCAGAAGGAGAAGAAAGGGATGAAGATGAAGAAGGAAGTCAAATGCAGCAGCTTCAGGACTAGGTTACTCTGATACCTGCTCCCAACCAGGGGCACAACCTGCCCATTTCAGCATCAATCAACCAGGGGACACAACCTGCCCGCTTCAATTCCAGCCAACCAGGGGCACAACTTGCCCATCTCAGCATCAATCAGCAAAAGGCACAGCCCATCCATCTCTACAAAATCAACATCATTAATCGCCAGGCCAGGGGCAGAAGCAGCCCATTCATTGGACTAAGAAAGGGAAATGGCCAGCCCTGGATTGGTCCGATGTCCAGATTTCGAACTTGTATCTCGCTGTGGAACCAGACGAACTGCAGTGCGAAGTAAGTGATCCAGGAGGGACTGAGTATGACTCAGATCTCGAACCCGACCAACAAGAAATCATGGTCATTGGGCCAGACTGTGATTCTTCGCCCAAGTCATCAACCCACACCTCTTCAGGGGAGGAAATGTGGGGACCTGAATGGTCATCCGTTCCCCTAACTTTTGAATCAGCCAAAGAGCCATCTGAGGGCTCTGGCTTCCAAAAAAAATGCCTGTTTAAGCAGCGATCAGAACTTTGGAACAAGCTGGGATCAATCATGGTCTGCAATGCCCGCTCGTTCAAAGTCCCGTGAATTTCAAAAATCCAAAAAAATTAAAAACTTTCAAAAGCCAAAAACATCTAGCATCTCAATTTCAGAAAATTCTCAAAAACCAAAAAAATATTTCTTTTCCTGCATTCAATAGTGTGCCAAGTTCGTCTAAAGAGTCGCATGAGTTTGAAGTCGAATCATATGATTTTGACATCGAATTAGACTTCGAGCTCATGGGTCTGGACGAAGCTCGGGAAGAGGAAGATAATGATCCGGCTCCCGAACTAGAGGATCTCCTCAAAAAGTTTGAATCTAAAGCCAATGTTGTAGCTGATGATTTCGAGATAGTAAACTTGGGGACACCTGAGATCCCTAGGGAAGTACGCATTGGAAAATCGTTGCCACCTGAGATGAAACAGAGAATGATAGAGTTCCTAGCTCCAAGATTGTCCAACTTCGCGTTCTCATATGAAGACATGCCAGGGCTCGATGAAGAGCTCGTTGTACACCATCTGCCAACCAAGGCAGATATGAAGCCAGTGAAGCAGAAACTTCGAAGAATGAAGCCAGAATGGGCTCTGAAAGTCCGAGATGAAGTCATCAAGCAGTACAATGCGGGATTCTTGGTAGTCTCCAACTACCCTGAATGGCTCTCCAACATCGTACCAGTACCAAAGAAGGATGGCAAGGTTCGAATGTGCATCGACTTCCGAGATCTCAACAAGGCCAGTCCTAAAGACGACTTCCCTTTGCCGCATATCGACACTTTGGTCGACAACACTGCTGGGTACAAGGTCTTCTCGTTCATGGACGGTTTCTCAGGTTACAATCAGATCAAGATGGCCGTCGAAGATCTCGAGAAGACATCGTTTATCACTCCCTGGGGAACTTTTTGTTACAGGGTAATGCCGTTCGGTCTGAAGAACGCAGGAGCAACATATCAGAGAGCAATGACAGCATTATTCCACGACATGATGAACAAAGAGCTTAAAGTATATGTGGACGATATGATTGTCAAATCTCGCACAGTTGAAGGACACTTTGAAGATCTGAAGAAGTTATTCAATAGATTAGAAAAGTACAAGCTCCGCCTCAACCCTCAGAAATGTGTCTTCGGTGCAATAGGAGGTAAGCTCCTCGGCTTTATGGTGAGCGAGGACGACATCCGGGTCGACGAGACCAAAACCAGAGCAATCATCGAGATGCCCCCTCTTAGAACAGAGAAAGAAATTCGTGGCTTCCTCGGCAGAATTCAATACATCAGTCGCTTCATCGCAAAGCTCACACCTATCTGTGAGCCCATATTCAAGCTCCTCCGAAAGAACGTTCCAAAAGAATGGAATGACAATTGCCAAGTCGCCTTCGATCGCATCAAGAAATATCTCATGAATCCTCCAGTCCTAGTGCCACCCACTCCTGAACGACCACTATTTTTATACATCTCAGTAGTAGTAGAAGCCATTGGCTGTGTCCTCGGCCAGCACGACGAGACCGGGAAGAAGGAACAAGCAATATATTATTTGAGCCGAAAGTTCACCGACTACGAGACCAGGTATTCCCCGACCGAGAAGACTTGCCTCGCCCTAGTCTGGGCAACTCAGTGACTCCGTCAATACATGATTGCATTCCCTATTCTTCTACTCGCTCACATGGATCCGCTCAAGTACTTGTTCGAGAAACCGGCACTCACTAGAAGGATAGCTAAATGGCAGCTACTCCTATCTGAATTCGACATCACCTATGTCACTCAGAAGGCAATCAAGGGACAGGCCCTCGCCGATCATCTTGCGGCCCACTCCCTCCTAGATTATCAACCGCTCAAGACATTCTTCCCTGATGAAGATCTCTTGCTTATCGAAGGGGAAGAAAAGAAGAAGAAAGATGAGTGGACGTTATTCTTCGACGGCACAGCAAATTCTAAAGGGAATGGTATTGGAGCAATCCTCTATTCTCTAGATGATGTCCCTATTCCTATCTCAAGGCGCATAGCATTCGAGTGCACCAACAACATGGCAGAGTACGAAGCATGCATCACTGGCTTAAGGGAAGCCATAATCTTGGGCATCAAGAAGCTACGAGTATTTGGAGACTCACAGCTTATCATCCATCAGACCAATGGCGAATGGAAAACCAAGGACGAGAAGTTGATACCATATCATGTGTCTCTTAAAAATCTGATCGAAGAATTCAAAGAAATCACCTTCTCATACATGCCCAGAGCCAAGAATCAGTTTGCGGATGCTCTCACCACACTCGCGTTAATGCTCGAGATCCCGAAAGGAGCTTCAGAATGGGATCTCACAGTCGACATTCAAGATGAACCTGCTTTCTGCCTGTAAATAGAAGAAGCCGAAGCTGTCCCTGACAAACCCTGGCATGCCTACATCAAGCAATATCTCGAAACCCAGGAGTATCCGGAGTCAGCAACAGCAACAGATAGCCGAACCATCCAGCGTTTGGCCGGCCAGTTCACCATCAGTGGTGAAGTTCTTTACAAGCGATCCTATAATCACATCCTCCTTCGATGCGTCGATGAAACAGAAGCTGCAAAGATTATGAAAGAAATACACGAAGGAATCTGTGGCCCACACATGAACGGGCACATGATGGCAAAGAAGATTCTACGACTCGGCTACTATTGGCTCACCATGGAGACAGACTGCTACCAGCACATCAGAAAATGCTTCAAGTGTCAGGAGCATGCGAATCAAATCCATGCCCCCTCATCAGAATTATACAAACTGACCACCCCCTGGCCTTTCTCCATGTGGGGACTCGACATCATCGGCAAGATTAGTCCCAAAGCATCAAACGGTCATGAATATATACTTGTGGCAGTCGACTACTTTACCAAGTGGGTAGAAGCAGCCTCCTACACCACAATTGCAGCATCTCAGATGATCAAATTCATGAAGAACAACATTATATGTTGGTATGAAATCCCCAATGCTATCATCACAGATAATGGGACCCCGTTCGTTAACAAGAAGATGGATGACTTCCTCAGCAAATTCAAGATTCAACGTCATCGATCAAGCCCCTACCGTCCTCAGATGAATGGTGGGGTAGAAGCCGCAAACAAGACAATCGTCAGGATACTCGAGAAAATGGTCGTGACCTATCGAGATTGGTCAGATATGCTCCCATATGCACTGCTCCCATATGCACTTTGGGCTTATCGAACGTCTGTACGATCTGCTATGGGCGTTACTCCTTTCAAGCTTACTTATGGAATGGAAGCAGTTCTGCCAATCGAGGTGGAAATACCATCACTACGGGTGTTACCAGAAAGCAGAATTGAAGAAGGAGAATGGCAACGGGCCAGATTCGATTAGTTACAGCTAGTAGATGAAAAGGGCATGTGTGCGCTAAGTCATTCTCAGTGTTATCAGAAAAGGATCGCTCGGGCTTACAACAAGAGAGTCCGAAAAAGAAGTTTCAAGGTAGGCGACATGGTCATGAAGAAGATTCTGCCGTCGCACCTTTCGGATCCCAGAGGAAAGTTCAAACCCTCGTGGGACGAGCCGCTGATCATCAGAGAAGTACTTCCCGGAGGCGCCCTCAGACTCACCAGCATGAGAGGAGTGGATCTTCCTGAGCCAATCAACGCCGACAAAGTGAAGATCTTTCACGGGTAAGTCATTCTGACTTTATCAAAAGTTACTTTAATTGTAAGATCCTGTACCCTGAATTGCCCTCCGTACGTTTAGTTTTCGGTACCGGTACATCCCGAACGGACCAGATTAGCGAGCCTTGATCGCGACCCTGATTTAGTACCGCAATGACCCAAGACCTATACCCCGGAGACCGCGTAGGCGCTGCGATTCCAACGCCGGGCGGCACGCCTCATTGCGATACCCGGTGTGAAAGATGCGTACTTTTGTGCAATCCGAGGTAGGCCGCGCAACGCGCGTGTGGCGTGGGCCCCACTTGCACAAATCCCAACAACATGTCAAATCAATCACCATCACCCTCACCCATACCCCTATCATTACCCTAGCCTACACACACCATACCTATCCCATTCCTCTCTCACCAAAGTCAACTCCAACCCATTCCTCCCATGTCCTCTCCCATCATCATCATCATCACCTAATGCACCCCCCTCTCTCCTATATAAGAGCCATACGTAGGGGGGTGGCCTTATCATATTCCATATTTGCAAGGAGAGAGAAAGAGATTTGAGAGAGAGAGAGAGAAGAGAAAGAAGAGAGAGAAGTAGAGAGATTTAGAGGGAGATCAAGAGAGAGAAAGAGAGAATTAGAGAGATTAAAGGAGGAGATCAGGCTTGGAGGACCCCGATCATCATCCGGACCGTCCGATCGGCAATCCAACCGTCCAACCATCATTGTGAGTGCAAACCCCCCCCCCCCCCCCCCTCTTCTCGTTTACCTTTCATTTTATTTCCTTGGGTCCACCTTGTGATGGGCAATGAGATGGATGGCTAGATCGTCCATGAATGGGCCCCACATAACTGTAATAATATAATAATAATAATAATAATTAGTATTATAAAAAGAGAAAAAGGAAAAGAAAAGGAAGAGGAAGCGGAAGCCCGGCCGCTGGACAGCCAGCGTCCAGAGGATGCTGCTGTCCAGCAGCGCCTAGCCTTTGGGCGTTGACCGTGCCCCCCCCCCCCCCTCGTGGGACCCACCTTGATGTATGTAGTTGATCCACGCCGTCCGTCTGTTTCTCCAGCCCATTTTATGTCTGGACACCAAGAATAAAGTAGATCCAGATCTCGGGTGGACCACACCATCGAAAACAGTGGAGAACACAATGTCCACTATTGAAACTACCATGGCCCACCGTGATGTTTGTAGACGGAATCACCTGCCCAATATTGGGCTTATTAGGTCCCCAACGAGCTGGGAAACCTGATGAATGGATTGGATTTTCCCTAAGTGGGCCCCACCTGAAATAAGCTAAGAGAAAAGAAGAAAAAAAAGAAAAAGAAAATAACGTCCAGACGCTGGACGTTCACAGCGTCTGGGACGCTGGAACCGTCCAGCGTCAGGACGGTTGGAATGGGGTCCCTACTCGTGGGACCCACCTTGATATTTTTGTTGTATCCACACCGTCTATCTGTTTTCCCATATCATTTTAGGGCTAAGGCCCAAATATGAAGCAGATTCAATTCTTAAGTGGGCCGCACCACATGAAACAGTGGGGTGAATGATGTCCACTGTCAAAACTTCATCGGCCCACATTGATGTTTGTAAACCAATTCAACCACCCAATATGGGGCTCTACGGATCCCCCACGAGCTAGGGAATATGACGAGCGGAGTGGATCACCCTTATGTGGGCCCCACTCGATCAAAACCGTTGAAAAAAAAAAAAAAGAAAGAAAGAAGGAGGGGTCTCTGACACGCTGGAAGTACCCAGCGTCCGTGGACGCTGGGCTCGTGGGGTGCCAGCAGGTGGGCCACCCTGTGGGTCCCACCGTGTTGTATGTGTTATATCCGCACCGTCCATCCATTTGGGGAGATCATTTTAGGGCATGATCCTAAGAATGAGTCAGATCCAAGTCTCAAGGGGGCCCCACCACAGAAAACAGTAGGGACAGTGACCCTACCGTTGAAACCTTCCTATGGCCCACCATGATGTTTATTTGAGATCCAACCTGTTCATAAGTTCACACATGCATGGAACAAGGGAAAACAACAATATCAGCTTGATCCAAAGCTTCTGTGGGCCCCACTTGGTAAAAATAAAATATATAAATATATATATATATATATATGCATATAATAAATAAATAAATAAATATGGGGGTCTGCCAAGCCAGTGGCCCACTCGTGGGACCCACCTAGAATGTATGTGCTTTAGCAATTCTGTCCATATGTTCTTCCAGCTCATTTGAAGTGGGCGCCCAAAATTTAAGCATACCCAAATGTCAAGTGGACCCTGCCACGGGAAATAGTGGGGGATAATGAATTCCAACGTTGAAAACCTTTCCAGGCTCTACAGTGATGTTTATTTGTCATTTAACCTGTTCATAAGATCACATGGATATGGATGAAGGAGGAAACAAAAATATCAGTTTGATTTAAAACTCTTGGGGCCCATCTGGGTGCCACGCTCCAAGTAGCGTGCTTTGGCACGCTGCCCAGCAGGTGGCCTACCCTGTGGGTCCCACAACGATGTATCTGTTTTATATATGACGCCCATCTGTTTTTCCATATTATTTTAGTCCATGGGCCCTCTAAGAAAAGATGAGGCAATCCAGAGCTCTGGTGGACCATGTTGTAGGAAACAGTGGTCACTGATGCCCACCTTTGAAACCTTCCTTGGGGCCATTGTAATGTTTATTTATCCATCTAACCAAAGGTGATGGGGTTCAACTTTGGGCCCCACCTTGATGAATGTTGGGTATACCTTGTCGTTCTTCTTGGCAGGGATGTGGGCCCAGTTTTGAGTGGGCTACACGTAGAAAATAAGGGTGATTGAATGCCTACCATTGGAAACTTTACAGGACCCATCTGTTATGTTTATTTGCCATTCTTCCTGTTCATAAGTCACCCAACCATGGGTGGGGTTCCACACATGTGGTGTGCGGGCCCCACCATGGTGTTTGGTTGCCATCTCACTTGATTAGTGGTAAAGCACAAATATCGGGTTGATCCCAAACTGTTGTGGCCCATTGATGTATGTGGCTTCCCCACTCCTTTGTGCGGTTATACCCAACCACGGGTCCACCTTGTTATGCATGTGTTCTATCCACGTCAGCCATTGGCCTCCATGGTGCGATATGTATGTCGGCCATCCATAAGGACCGCCTTAATTTTGTGCTTGATCCAAACCATCCAAATGAATAGCCCTAGCAAGTTATGTACAGGATGGCCTTAGGACCACCTCAGTGTACGTGTTCGAATGACCGCATTGTCCATCCCGTGGATCCACCTTGATGATTAGTTGTGCAAACCCTTATTGAAAGGTCATCCTTAGAGTTTGCTTGATCCAAGTCACAGGGCTACCTTCTTAAACTCACCCTGTTGAACCGTCTTGTCAATTCACCTTGTTAACTCACCATGCTGACCCGCCTTGTCAACCTACCTTATTGACTCACCTTGTTGACTCACCATGTTGATTGATCTTGGTAACTCAGCTTGTATACTCATATGACTCACCCCTCCTACCCTTGTACCCAACTATTAAAGACTACCATATCGTGTATATCTCATCCACACCGCCCATTTACCTATAGGACGAGTATGGGGCTCATCCTCGACGTTCGTATGTCATCTAGGCCATCCATTATATGGAGCCTATCTTGTAGTATGAGGTTAGACCTGTCGTCCCTTTTTGGACCTCATTGTATTGACCATCTATCTTAGATTACCTTACCATGTATGATTCTCTGTCATGACTTGTCTATCTTGCAACTCGTTCTATAACATTCCTTTTACGGACCATTATTGTGTTTATCTCAACTGTACTACAGGATTATGGGTCTCGGCATGATTTTGGGTATTCTACTCTTACCGCTCAAGTAGTATCTACCTTTGATATGTCGGTAGTGTATTCAATCATTTTCTTTCCATTTGGGTTATCTGAATGTTGAAGGTTAATCCACACCGTTCAGTTGTTGGACCATCTGTGTTGTTGTATACCATCCATTTAGAGTCTTATCTCTTTATGTTTTCTTGTATTATAAGTGAATTATCTTTTTATGCTATTTTTGGTATGTCTGTTGCCACACGTAGTGTTGTTGGAATACTCATATGTGATCTTTATACTATATGCTTCGACGACCACCATACATGTGTAATGAGTATGCATCCTGAATCACCATTGTTAATTGGGGACCACTAGGGCATAAACGCATTCATAAAGCATTCGAGATGTAGTCGCGCAAATGTAATTCACGTGCTCTCTATCGCAAACCTCTCCAATAGGTATGGGACTATTCGAGGACAGGAATCTATCATCCTGACTTACACTGTATGGTAGGCATAACTTAGCATACCTTGTAGCCCTTGGTGCGAGATTCCCTGGCTAGCGACATCCCGCACTATGACTCGATCATTCATATGTGTCCCCTCATCTTAATCCTATCTCAAATAAGTTGGACTAGATTGATTTATATCCATCGTGGTAGATGGACTACTTGTTGGCACTCATACTGTATACTTGACTCATGCATCATGAATGCTTGGCTCATCTGATTGTCTTGTATCAACCGGCCATATCGGTCGTGATTGTCGTGCAGTTCATTACCAGCTGACGGTGACATTGTGTTTGAGACCTTATAGTTTTATGGTGCTCTTTGGAGACTTACACGGGCATGTCGTCCCACGTTTGTATGCATGGTTGCATTTCGCACCGTCTGCTTGTGCTGCATATAGCATGGTTACTACGTTGCAACCACAGCTCCATCGTGGTTTCCAGAACACCGAAAATATGTGATCTTTAAACTGGATGCCAAAGATGTCCCTGGGTGAAAGTCCCTGATCCCGTTGGTACCAAGGTGGGTGCTCCATTCAAGGACCGGGTGGTTGAATCATACACCAGTATGCCGAATACCAAATGGCGGTGTTTTCCACTGCACGTGGTCAGTTTGGAAGGAGGTCTGACCTAACCTGCCGGAAGAGTGTTGGCAAAGTGGGTTGAGTTTGACTAGCTGTGAGTAGGTCCGCTATTGCACCAAATAGGCTTTGACATTCTACTGGTGAGTAGTGAGGTCTGTGAGACCCCGGTGATGTTCCGCTTCAGAGATAGTATTGGTATCACTGTATGGTGTTGGACGGTCTTGACGTGGGCGGGTGTGATGTGGGCGGGGCTGTAAGCCTGGGCGAGCTACCACACTGGGCGAGCTACCAGTTCCGAGTCCTGCATTGCTTACGTGATTGCGTTATGACTGTTCGTATCTGAACCACTGTACTGAGAGGTGGTGATTTGCATACATGCATTGGATCATTGTATGTGACATTAGGTCCTGTAGGCCATTGCATAGTATGAGTATATAGCCTTGGTAGGCTGGTTACCTGTATTGCACGCTTGCATAGCCATGGTAGGCTAGTTATATGTATTACATGCTTGTATAGCCGTGGTAGACTGGTTAGTCATATCACATGATCGAGTAGCCTAATTAGGCGAATTCTTGGTTTAAAGTTCTCATCATGCTTTACTGCTTACTTTGATATTTATCATGCTTGTCATACGCATTGCGCACGTACACACGCACTCACAAATCTTCATTCGAAGCTTATGCGCGTTTATTACGCTGCAGGTTATACCAGAATGTATCAGCAGCGTTGAGTTGGAGTTGGGAGTGCAGTAGCAGGAGGTGCCGGATTGTGCACAGTTTTTATATTTACGCATTGTGTATTTACTTTTCAGTACTGTATTTAAATGATATGATTTAGTGGAAATATTATGTTTGTCTTTGATGGTACTCATATGGTGATGCTCACGTTTAAAAAAAAAATTCAGACCCTAAAATCCTCCTTGTGGTATCCCAGGATCGGAACCTGGCGTGTGGGGTTAAGATCCGAGATCGGGGTACTACGGAGGCTGCCACCTCTGAATTCGGGTTACAACGAATGGACGTCGAGAACCGAATTTGGGGCATGACATTAATAGAGCTGAAGTCAAGAGGTCAAAGCTAAAACCTCTGATAAACCATTTTCGTCCACCAATAAGTGTTTCAAATAATAAAAAAAAAAGCACAAAAAAAGAAAGAGAAAAAAAAAAGAATACAAAAAAAAGAGAAAAAAATACAAAAGAAAAAAGAGATAAAGAAAAAGGGAAGCCAAAGCAAGGCACCCGAGAAAACTCAACCCAAAAAGAAACACAGTCATCCATCCATTCATCTCAGAAGGGTCTTTAGCTAAGACCAACAGCTCTGTCATCGTAACTTAAGATAATGGCTGAAAGACTGCCATCGGCCGGCAACGACGGATTCCCGACCTCTAGCCGCCATAGTTATCCAAAGATTCAGAAAAAAAAAGAAAAAAATGTGTGCTTGAACAAAGAGGGCAGAGTGGAAACCTGAAAGGGAGCTCCAAGTAAAAACAGTGGGCATATAGCGGACTTGGTGAAAACCCGAAAGGGCGCCGAGGGTAAAAACAGCATAGCTGCCAAGGGGCAGGCAAGATCAAACACCTGGGACGTGGTGAAAACCCGAAAGGGCGCCACGGGTAAAAATGACGGAAAAAGGCCGGCTGTAGTGAAAACTCGAAAGAGCGCTGCAAGCAAAAATGACTTAAATAGAAAAAGAAAAATGAAAAGTGCAGGTACCAAGAAATCAGACAGTCGAGATCGGTTCAAGCAGTCACAGTTCAAGAACAAGAAGAAGTACAGTCGGGAACAAAGAACTCTACAAACTCTGACAATCTCAGGAAGCAACAGTTTCCATTACCTACACCTTTAGGGAACCAAAGGAGCACACAAGTTAAATCTCGAAACATCGGTCAAAGCATTGGCCGAGCCCCAGTTCCGATTCCTATATCCTGACACAAAATCCAGACACACACTCACGAGACAACTCATGGCACAATAGATTCTCAAAAAAGTTTTCTTCTTTTTCATTAAAAGCATCATATTTCTTTTACACATATCATGTCATCTTTTTCAAAAATACAAAAAAAAATGCATCATTATTAATCATATACTATGCAAAAAGGAATGTACAGGTGGCCAACACAATCAATCTCTACTCTCTTCCTCGGCCACATCAGGTAAGTCCTCTGACTCATAATGAAGTAGCCTCGCTCTCAACCTGCTCACCTCCATACGCAGGTAATGCACCTCATCGCGCTCAAGGACACGTATCGCTGTCTCCTCATCAGATAACCTCTGATCGGCAGCTAATCTCCTCGACATCATCTCACAATGATACTGAAGTGCGAAGATCTCAGACAGCAAATTGCCATGAGTGGCCAAAAGGAAACCAGGATCGATGAATGGGCACTCCTCAAAGGGTTCATATGAACTAGATGAAGAACCGGCATCTCCAAAGCTATCCTGCTCATCCTCATCAGCAGTCTGGTGCTAGCAAGGGATACGATGATACAGAGACTACTCAGCAACCCAATACTGATATGGGGCGGTCGCCATCGAAAAAGCCTGCAGCTCAAAACCAAGCAAATCGGCAGTCAAGTAACTTGCCCAAGATCCATCGACCCGAGTCCTAAAGTTTGAGGTTCTAGATGGAAGTGCTCGACGCCCGATACCCGCAAAAGCAAAAAGAGGAACATCCTACTCATACCCAAACTGCCGCAGGAACCAAATAGGATGATAAGAAAAGTAAGATCGAAAGCCTACCAACATCAGAGGAAGGCGGTGCGCATCGCAAAGCACTGGAGGAATTGAAAGCCAAGATGACTCCCAACGAACATTCCAGTCACGAAGATCAACGAACATCCTGCGATACAGGAGCTCACTCATCCTAGCCGTATGAGGAAGAAATTTCATGATGTGTCGCATAAGGTCTGGGCGACGGGTGTCAGGAAATGGTTCAGGAACAGTCAGCGAAAGACGCTCCCACAGCCAGACCTGATCACAAGAAGGAAAAGAAGTTCAGCTAGAGCAAAGTAATTCCTAACAAAGCAAGAAGGGAAATGTGCAGAAAAGATACCTGAAGAAATGCACAATAGCCACGAAGGACATGAGTGCGACCCAGGGCACAGTCAGTCAGCCCATTAAACAGCTCAGCCAGGATGAGAGAAATGATCCCCTGCCGTCGGGTAGCTCGGCCCATCACCTCAAAAAGCAAAGGAGTCTGGGACCTGCGCCATCCCGAGAATAGCACCTCAGCTATCAAGCAGAACATCAGTGCGTTCCGAGCAAGAACAGATCCGGCCACACTCCGAGGACCCGAAAGAAGATCATACAGCAAGTCCAAGGAGAACACTACAGCATCCTGGCCGGCAGCTGCAGGCCGAACAAGATAGGGGATCCCGAACCAGTTCTGCGGCGTGGCAGTCTTCGACAATGTCTTCGGCGAAAAATACTGAGTATAATCCCAAGGTAGGCTTGTCAAGCGCGCAAGCTCCTCCAAAGAGGGTCCCATCTCCATGTCGTTGAACGCGAACAAGTTCAACGAAGGGACCCAGTCAATTAGTGTGGCCCAGAGCATCCTCCAATCAATGTCAACTCTAGCCATATGGATCAGACTACCGAAGCGATAGGACTCCAAATCCCGAATCTCATAAATTGACAAGCTGTCGAGCCAAGCAAGCAGTCGTGGCGAGCAAGAAGGACGAGGAAGCAGCTGACAAGTCCTCATGGGTACCCCCTCCAGAACAAAAGGCCCAGAAATCAATGACAGCTCATCAAGGATTTGAAGATCAACGGGCGAAGGAGAAGGAAAAGCTGGAACCTCTACAGACTCAAAGCCCCTGACCTACCCCCAGTAACGGCTATGTCTGATATAGTTGCATCACTGTCTGAAACTGTCACGACCTCAGCCGCATGAGAAGACTCGCCCACCTCATGAACAGAGTGCGCAAAGGACCGACGATCAGCAGAAGGACGATACTCTCCATCAAAAGGGCTATCAACAAAGATCACACCACACATCATGGCACCCTGACCAATCTGATCGTCGAAAAATGCATCTGAACCATCAAGAAGGGTCCCGACAACCCCGATCGAAGAATCAACGGTCAGATCTGGACCTACGGCCCTCTCCAGCATAAAGTCGTGAATCCAGTCGTCATCCTGACCAATCAAAGGGATCATCGAGGCATCCACACCATCCATCATCAGGGGGACATCATCACTGATCACATCAAGTCCACCCAAACAAGTATGCCGCACATCTCGGCCATCATCAAGAGCATCCAAACCATCGAAGGTATCATCTGAACCATCCATACCATCCAGACATGAGATCAGCCCATCTATGTCCATCATACTCCCATCACCTCCATCAATCACATCATCCAGGTGGCCCACATTTAAGGGATGCATAGCCTCACCTTTGTCCCATCTTCCCATCTCATCCATACCATCCATTTCTCGCATAATCAATGGCCCATTCAGATCTAAAATTTCAGCGTGGCTGCCATTAATGGGGCCATTCAAAGCTCCACCAACCACCATCCCTAGCCCCTCATCAATGCCCCCATTCAATGCTCCATCTCCACTATCTATTAAAGAAAAACCTCCATCATTAAAGCCTTCAACACTTTCTGAAGTGTGGGACCCACCATGGACAGCCCCCACAGCCCCTAAATCTCCACTGTCCATTCTTGAGAAAAGACAAACCAAGAAAAAGATAAAAAG
The DNA here is from genome assembly GCA_003013855.2 of Liriodendron chinense. NCBI lineage: Eukaryota > Viridiplantae > Streptophyta > Magnoliopsida > Magnoliales > Magnoliaceae > Liriodendron > Liriodendron chinense. The sequence goes on from ML058389.1 coordinate 2,363,404, forward strand.
GAGAAGGGAAGATGAGACAAAGAGAATATTCATGGCTGTAATCGAACCAGGACGTGCAGGGAATATGGGATAAGGACAGGGGGCTGTGAAGAATGTCCGAGCACGAACTAGCCCAGGCCGCACAAGAGGCGAGTCCTAGGCGGCCCGCTGTGGGCCGCCCGTACGGACGCGTTCCCTCTCTCTCCACGGGGTTTGCTCCATGGTCGTTGGTAGGTGAGGCTGACAGTCCACATCAGCAGATGGCACCCTGAGGGCCGCCCAAGGCTCCAATCCATTCCAGATTTCGATTGAGGATGATCAGAATCATTTGGAAGGTACCCCACCTGTCCAATCATGAAGTACTGCAGCCAGAATGGGTCTGATCAAGTCAAAGGGAGGGAAAGTTGATCAAGAGAGGCCCACAAGCAATCTGAGCCATTCAAAGACTAGACCAGCATGATCTAAACCATGGAAAAGCTTACATGAGCCATCAAATAGCAAGATCAAAGGCTTGATCATCAAGAAAGAGGGTCAGAACCCAAGATCTGATCATCAAGAGGACCCACAAGGCCAAATCAAGCGATCTGAGCCGTTCAAGTCATCATCCACACCATGAGAAGCCTTCTTAGCCTCACAAAACATCAAGAAAATGTGCTCCAAAGTAAAGCCGAAGTCTCAAGTGGGCCCACAGGGCCAAATCAAGCCATCTGAACCATTCAAGTCATTATCCATGCAGTTAAGAAGTCTCATCTTCCACAAGTCATTAAGAAATGAGTCAGAAGTCAAAGCATCCAGACATCATCAAGGAATTTGACAAGCCAAAGGTTGTATATTCATTCAGAAGATTTTTATACAGAAGAAGGTAAAAGCGAAAAGAAGAAGGTCATACATTAAGTAAGTTGAACACAAAAGCAGGTTACAGGTCACCAACATAGTCGTCATCATCCCTCCTCTCGTCCCGCTCTCGACGATGAAGATCCATCAAAGGAGTTGTCACTGAGCCTCCAGCGTATCTGCGACGGCCCCCAGGAACATAGAGCGGAGGAAGCAGAGGCCCCTGGCCATACAACAAGTACCACTCGTCATAGTCGCTATCCGGGATCGTGAAACGAAACCCGGGTTGGCCCACAAGAGCATCAGCTATCTCATCAGATGGGATCTGAGCAGCTGGAGGAGGTGCAGAACAAGGGACTTGAGCCACCTCGGTAATCTGTCGAAGCAGCCTCTCACCCAAATACCACTGAAATGATTCAGCGTCAGAAAGCATAATCCGGAGGCATGAAGCACCATAGGTCTCCACATGTTGAGGGGTGTAGTAGAGAGGAAAGTTGGCGTACGGCATCCGAGCAAGCTACAGCAAAGGGGGTCATCACGATCAGTTATAGTGCAGCATGAGGGATAAGGAAAGAAAGATACTTACATCTTCAACGGTCAATCCATCTATGTCAGCACGCCAGTTGTCCCCAGAGACTCGAGAGTTCCACTGACGATTTTGTTGATGCTAATACATGTGACGATACAAAGGTGGCTCAATGTCATTTCGCATCCTTGGCGCGAGGTGGGCAAAATGGTCATAAAAGCAAGTCTGGGCAAGGGTACACCTAACGATCAGAGAAAGAAAGAAGACAAATGTCTCTAAGGAAGGTTAAAGAATGAGTACCTCAACGACAGGCCAGAAACCTGTGAAGGACCGGCTATTCCGAGAGGTCTTATTCAAACCCCGAAAAACATGAGTCAAGATAGCCCCGTTCCAATTGTAGGGATGATGAAGATCCTCAACCAAGCGAAGAAATTTATGATCTGTTAGTGCACTTTTTCATGGCATACTAGTGCACCTTGTTTGTCAATCACTTACAGCTGTGAGTCTTGTGTCGGTTGAGCCCAATGAAGACGAAGACCGAAGACTCAAGACGTCCAGCCACATCAAGGAAGAAGATTCAGGTATATGAGATGCCTTGGTGCCTTAACCTCGACCAAAACCTATCCCCTTTGTATCCTTGATGACCTTGACCATATTTAGAACCCTTTAGGCATCATAGATAGGCCCTAGGTGTCCCATTTGTACACCCTAACCTTGGCCTTAAACTACATGCTGAAGAAACACATGTATCAGCAAATACATTGGGGTCCCAGGCTGGTCCGACGGGTCAAGACCGGTCGGCCAGCATCCCTGCTGGATGTACAAAGGCCAGCCGACCGGTCAGGACCGGTCGGCCTTCACAAATGAAGGTATACAGCAAGGTGGGTCGACCGGTCATGACCGGTCGGCCAGTGTTGGCTTCCATGCATGTTTCAGCCATCCAGCAAACGGGGCCGACCGGTCATGACCGGTCGGCCAGTATGGCTTAGGCTGTCCAGTGAGGGGGTCCGACCGGTCATGACCGGTCGGGGCAGGCCGTTTTATGGCCGTTTTATGACCGTTGGAGCCTCTTTTCTATAAATATGGAGCTCCATTCTTGGGTCATTGAGAGAAGTTTTTGAGAGCCCATTCCATACTCATCTTGTACATCATTTGGGGCCTCAAAGAGGAGGTTTTCAAGTCATATCCCTTGTGTTTCAAACACAAGTATGGGCATTCAAATGCTATCAAGAGATGACTTGATTCCTCTCTCAAATCTAGAGGTGTGACACTATTCCACATAGGTATATCCTTTATCCAAGACCTCTAGAAGACTCTCTAGGTGAATCTCCTAGTTGGAACAACCTACACATCCCATGTATGAGATTCACCCATCCTCCTAGCACCTTGGGTTTTTCAAGGCATCGCATGCAAGGTGTTTGATCGAATGTGGCTGAGGCATTGGCAACGCAACGGCGGCACGATCGAGGGAGCAAAGGGAAGCTGATTGAAGCACGGGAGAGCAAAGATCAAGCAACCCAATACGACGCTAAACAAGGGGCTCATCCGACAAGTAAGTTGTCTCATTTGAGAGTCCATTTTAGAGTTTGTTTGTCAACTCGCCTTAGGGACGTTAGCCGTTCCTTGGTCCGTCAGCCGGGCCTAAACTAAGTCTCCAAGGGGGAGCCTCCGACACGGGAGTAAACGTGCGATAAGGTTGAGAGTTAGCCTATGTCTAAAACTCCGGATACGGTTGAGAGGTGAACCGATAAAACCTCCATGTAAAGGTTGAGAGGTGAACCTCATTTAAAACCTCCGATAGTGAATGCCGGAGTGCTCAAAGGGGTTGAGTACTTGAACCGGGAGTGGAGTAGACACGTAGTCGAACCACTATACATTCTTGTGTTTGTGATTGTTATTGAGCACATTGATATCTTTGCATTGTTAGTTTAATTGCTTAATTATGAATGTTTGATATGAATGCATGCTAGGCACTTTTTAGGCATCCTTGCACAAGATGTACCTTCACTACTTGTGTAGACTTGAGCTCATTGATCCAATCTCATAAGACTACACAAGGTGCATAGGTTAGTAGCTTAATTAGTTGAATCATTTTCTTACCTATGCATGCTTAGACTAGATTTGGTTATTGCTTAACTCTTGCTAGTCTTGTGATTGGACCCACCAAGGCTTGGAAGCCAAGGTGTTCTTGCTTACCTAGCTTAAACTTGTTGAATTGCATAAGTAGGCGAAAAGAATTTTAAAAAGGGTCCTATTCACCCCCCCTCTAGGTCCATAGACATATCTCCAATCATATATATATATATATATATATATATATATATATATATATATCGCATGTACATAGTTTTGGTCCAAAGACCTTAAACTACGTCGGGATAGACATCCCGAGAGATTTTCAATAAAAACCGGTGTCGGTCTTGTTTGCTCACATCAAGATCAGACGACTCCGGACATTTTCAAAAAAAAAAAAGTGTTTGCCCTGTTTTGTACAGTTTTGTGGTCCAAAGACCTTAAACTACGTCGGGATCAAGATCCCGCGGGACTTTCAATAAAAATCGGCATCAATCTAGATAGAATCAAGATCCGACGACCCCGGACATTTTCTGAAAACCAAATATATATATATATATATATATATATATATATATATATATATATATATATATATATATATATATATATATATATCGCATGTACATAGTTTTGGTCCGAAGACCTTAAACTACGTCGGGATCGACATCCCGAGAGATTTTCAATAAAAATCGGTGTCGGTCTTATTTGCTCACATCAAGATCAGACGACTCCGAACATTTTCAAAAAAATGTGTTGCCCTATTTTGTACAAAGTTTTGGTCCGAAGACCTTAAACTACGTCGGGATCGACATTCCGAGAGATTTTCAATAAAAACCGGTGCCGGTCTTGTTTGCTCACATCAAGATCAGACGACTCCGGACATTTTTTTAAAAAAAAAATGTGTTTGCCCTGTTTTGTACAGTTTTGTGGTCCGAAGACCTTAAACTACGTCGGGAACAAAATCCCGAGAGATTTTCAATAAAAACCAGTGTTAATCTTAATCGCTCAAATTCAGATTTAACAGCCTGGAACATTTCAAAAAAATCACAAAAAGAATGTATTTTCAACATGTACATATTTTGGTCCGAAGACCTTAAACTACACTGGGATTAATTTCTTGGGGGACCATTTCCTGCTTTCATCTAAAAACCGGCATCGGCCTCAACCGCTGGGATCAAGGTTCGATAACCCGGATCATTTTCAAAAATACCAAAAAGATTTCAGGCTTTTCATAAAAACCAGCATCAACCTCGATTACTCGAGTTGAAAACTGTAATTTTCTCAAAACAAAAAAATTCACCATCAAGTTCACAAATTCATCCCCAACGGTCCGAAAACCCAAAACTACACTGGGATTAACTTCTTGGGAGCTTTCTTTCCTAACCTATTCCGGACATGGCTGACACTTAATCGTACGGGTGTCCAGAATCTTCTAAAACAGGTAAAGGCTGAGGCGGGCAGAACCCCACAATCCTGTTCGTGTTGAACGCACCGTGATATACAACCTTGATTTGGAAGTCGCTGTTGAATCTGACGGATGTTCCCTATTCCTAAAACTCATGAAGGGGATTAAGGCTGTTAGGAGGTGGAGCGCACTCTCACGGAATTGTGAGCAACGTAAGGCCCCAAACTGGATTGACAAAGGGAAATATGAGGATGTGGCTCATTTTGTGGCCGAAAGAGTCCATCGGACAATACGTGGTCTATGTGCATTGCACACAAGGAACATGGAACTTTGTGGGTGTGTTGACTGAAAACTCTCAAAATCTCCTCATCCGAAGATGTAAAACTACGGCACTTAACTGTGTGAGACTCGTCTTGCTCGCTGACGTAAAATGGATCGGGTGCCTTACCAGCAGTAGAAGCTGGAAATGGATGAAAATTCCATACCTTTTCCCTGCATTTCAGAAAAATCCAACAAAATACCAAAACATTGCAAAATATTTTCAAAAATCACAAAAAATGTTTCCCTTGCTTTCAAGCAAAAAATTTTCAAAAACATAAAAAAAATATTTCCTTTGTTTTCAATAACCGATCTCTATCCTGACTACTCAAGTAAAGATCCGGACCACATATTTGCAAAAATCACAAAAATTGTTACTATCCCCCAGCACTACACTTCAGGAGTCTCGAACTCCGCTCACTTCACAATTTGGGATGACGAATCCGATCACTCGCAAATCGGAATCTTGACCAAAACTAGCGACCAAGCACCGTCTCAATCGCATTTATGCCCAGAAGAACATCTTGAAGTCGGATAACATCCTTGTACATTCTCATTAGCAAAGAAACATTATCTTGGGACGATGGACCTGATCGATCACGGGTCGGGATCTTGACCAACCCGCTGACCAAACATCCGCATTGAAAAGAAATCCCTAGGGAAGCACAACCCTGCAAGCAATAAGCTCAAAATTCTCTACATCTCTAGTAAAAGCAAAATTATAAAACTGAAAGAGAATGAACCAAGCCATGCATCCATCATCAAATACGCATCTCCATGCGTCAGCACCCATCGCATCAATCATCATGTTTACCTGCTTTCAAAATAAAAGTCGGTTAGCTAAAGACCCCACAGGCATCCTTAGTGGAGGCACATGCGAACCAGATTTCCATTTCAAAAAGACAAAAATATTTCTATTTGCAAATAAAAACCCCACGGAGTATCACTCTCCAGAGTGGGTATCTTTTCAAAAAAAAATATATATTTTTCCAGTAGAGCGTTCTGCCTCCAAAACACCTGGAGATCTTCCATATCTCTGGGTAGGAGCCGACGCAAAACTCAAATAAGATCCGATGTCTCGCGGTTTTTCCGGAGACCATCGGATCCAATGCACTCAAAGTACGGTCGAACTGAACTCCAGTGTCAGTGCGGTCGTACCACATGCCAAGATACGAAAAGATGAAAGCCAAAAAGCTCGGTCAAAGAAACCATTTGAACAGGTGGAAACGATGAATTGTAACCCAAGTATCAAAATCAGCAGATTGGGTGGAAAGAGTTCACCCGCACATACCTAGGCATGGATGCCTGAAGTACCTTGACTGAGTCCAAGTTGGCGTAGTAGAATCTCATAAGACTACATGACGTAGGGCATCTAACCACTTTGACAGTCAAGCGAAACAAGTACTCCTGGAGTGATCCGGGAAAACATCAAACATCACACAATCAATCTCAGGGTCAGCAACCTTGTAAGACTACGACGCAGAGGCTCTGCTGTACCTTTTCGATATTAGTACCGATCGGGAATGGAAGGGTTGCGATTGCGTACCTAGGTTGCAGCAAACTGCAGGAATAATTGCAACGTTTTCTCTAAACTCCCGCAGTATGTGCGAGTTATCAATCTCCAAACAATCAACTGACTCAGATACAAAACACAACAAAGATTCCAGACCACAATCTAGGAAAGAATGAATTGCAAACCAAGCATCAAAACCAGCAGATCGGGTGGAAAAAGTCCACCCGCACATACCTAGGCGTGAATGCCTGAAGTACCTTGACTGAGTCCAAGTCGGCGTAGTAGAATCCCGTAAGACTACATGACGCAGGGCATCTAACCACTTTGACAGTCAAGCGAAATAAGTACTCCTGGAATGATCCGGGAAAACATCGAACATACAATCAATCACAGGGTCAGCAACGTCGTAAGACTACGACGCAGAGGCTCTGCTGTACCTTTCCGATGTTAGTACCGATCGGGAATGGAAGGGTTGCGATTGGGTACCCAGGTTGCAGCAAACTGCAGGGACAATCGCAATGTTTTCTCCAAACTCCCGCGGTATGTGCGAGTTATCAATCTCCAAACAATCAACTGACTCAGATACAAAGGACAACAAAGATTCCAGACCACAATCTAGGAAAGAATGAATTGCAAACGAACCATCAAAACTAGCAGATCGGGTGGAAAAAGTCCACCCGCACATACCTAGGCGTGGATGCCTGAAGTACCTTGACTGAGTCCAAGTCGGCGTAGTAGAATCCCGTAAGACTACATGACGCAGGGCATCTAACCACTTTAACAGTCAAGCGAAATAAGTACTCCTGGAGTGATCCGAGAAAACATCGAACATACAATCAATCACAGGGTCAGTAACCTCGTAAGACTACGACGCAGAGGCTCTGCTGTACCTTTCCGATGTTAGTACCGATCGGGAATGGAAGGGTTGCAATTGGGTACCCAGGTTGCAGCAAACTGCAGGGATAATCGCAACGTTTTCTCCAAACTTCCGCAGTATGTGCGAGTGATCGATTTCCAGACGATCAACCGGCACAGATGCAAAGGCAAGCAAAGATTTCAGACCATGATCCATGAATGACCGGGTCAGAAGTGGGGTGCCCACTCGCTTTGGCATTCGGTTGCACGCAACCTCTGCCAAAGAGAGGCATCTGTAGACACCCCACATTCGGCTACACTGTTGGTAGAGATAGCTGGATGAATGGAGGACCATACCCCTAAATCCCATGTCCAAACTCAGCCAAACTCACCCTTGTAAGCCCCAATCCATAGCCTAACTCAAGACTGAACCCAGTCAACTCGCCCCTAAACATCAGCCTGAAAAACCCCCCATAAGAAAAACCAGTCAAAAAATCCTAAAAAAGTCAAACTCACTGAGTCAACCCGCTGAGTCAAATCACCGAGTCAACCCGCTGAGCAACCCGTCGAGTCAAATCACCGAGTCAAATCGCCGAGTCGACCCACTGAGTCAAATCACCGAGTCAACCCACCGAGTCAACTTACTGAGTCCCAAGCAGCAGCCCCGAGACATGACCGTACCACGCACTGGAACCCGAGGAGCGTCCGTACGGGTTCTGCCACTACCCACTGCTATAAATCCCCCCCTCCCCTTCTCATTTCAACAACCCAAGCCAATCCCTCCGAAGCCAGCCCGAGTGCAATCCGTCTCTCCACCCTTTAGCCCATTCCTCCTCCAAGGAGAGCCCGAGTGAGGAGAGCCTAGCCCTGGTCCAGCCCAGCTTGATCACTAGTCCAAATCTCCCAAGCCATCCAATTCTTGATCCAGCCACTCGAAGCCAATCCTTGCATCCAGCTACTCTTTTACCAGCATCATCTCATTTGCATATAGCATAAGTGCAACATTTACTTTTCTTCCAACCCTCCTACTCCACTACAAGCACTTTGATTATTCAAACACACTGCATGCATCTCGCATAAAAGCACCTGTCAGTTCGAGCGTATGCTCTGGGCTTGCTTGTTAATGGAAACTTGCCCATCAGAAACTCTTATTGTTTAGACCTGCATTCATACATTGGTCACTATAAGCACTTTGGTTATTCAAACACACAGCATGCATTTCGCATAAATCACCTGTCAGTTCCAGCGTATGCTCTGGGCTTGCCTGTTAATGGAAACCTGCCCATCAGAAACTCTTACTGTTCAGACCTGCATTCATGCATCATGTCATCTATGAGAATATACGAGGATTAAAACAAACTTTCAAGTGTTAGTTCGATTCTGTGAAGTAGAGACCGTACTTCGGTACGGGCAGTGTGTGGGGTGCTTAACCTCTTCCCACCCTGTAACCGTGATCCCTTACCTCGAATCTTTGGCCGCAGATCAAAATGAATCATTTTAGAAAATGAAATCTTTAGATTCCCTTCTCTAACGTTTCTACGTGGTCTAGCCGACTGTAGATTCGAAGTAACTGGCTAGTGGTGACTCTGGTCTTATATAAACTCATCTAAACACATCCAGCTTAACACGACAACCAAACAAAGCCTCGAGAACGAGGCAAGCCAGTGGCACAAACGGCGATTCGCACGCACATACCTCTTTTTCTTTTTCCGAAAGAAAAGGAAGAACGACGTTCGGGAGCGCGGAACGGCGAGGGTCCACAATAAAACTACCCAACGTTGATGCTTTGCTACACATGCGGGGACCAATTAACTGATAAATCCAACTGAAAAAAGAAAAAAAAAGGAAAAGAAAAAATGACAAACACCATGGCCCAGCCCATCCCTAAGGCAAGTTATATCAATTCATTAGCAACTTTCTCCCAAAAGGAACACAACCAGCTTGAACCATGTGTACTTCATTTCCAAACCAAAATGTACATAGGCCCACAATGTCATCAATATGGAAGGCGACGATTGAGCCTCCTTAACCACACAGAGTGAAGTACCATGTGGGTCACATCGAACCTCTCGGGCAGGCCGATTGAGCACAAAGTGCCGTTGTGCTTGGATCACCCGCCTTTGCAATGTTAGATATCTACGGCTGGAGATCCCTTGCAATATCACCTTGATGTCCGGTATCCGATCCACCGGTATCTGAATGGAGAACTTACTCCAATCTAATACATCACTAAATGGAAGTACATAGTGATCGGAAATGATCACAGGAATGCAACCAACAGATATCGCTTCGACCACTCTGGGGCTTGCAACTTCATATCCACTTGGGCATATGCAGAACTTGCTTTGGGCCATTAATTTAGTGTAGTCAACATCTTTCGGGAGGTACTCATGGACCTGGATATCCTTGTCTTTGTCTTTCCAATGCTCTAACAGGACTTTTCTAATGTACCCATGGGACCCGCCTGCGAAGAATGCTAGGATGGACCGTCTTGAAGCGGATTGTCCAAAGCTTGGTTTTGGAAGGTGTCCAAAACGGATGTTGATTTCAGGTAGTGTTACATCTCTCTCAGGCTGGAATCCTTCAGAGGTGTTGGCATTGCAAAGAACTCTAATGAAGTTCTGGTACAGCTCGGGGCTGGCCCTCGAAACATCAGGTGCCTGAAAAACACAAAAGGAAATGGTTAAGTACAATGTCCATGGTTTATTAACTAGAAGTAACCCACTAAACTATTCCAATGAAAATTTTCAAGTAGTCGATTAGATATAGTGTCAACAAAAGCCAAAGAAAATGTCATATAACAATTATAAAATTTACATTAATTGGTTTGGTTGATTATTTTAACTCCATTAAAAGAGAGGAATGGTCACACATGCACAGGATCAGTCACTATCCAAATTGGATCCACATACAGCTGTGTCCAAGAGCTAGGCAGAACCATGAACATCAAGCTAGGGCTCCTTTGAATCGGACTGTCAGTCTTCCCTTCTTTTCCATTTTATGCTTTCGCCTACCCGATAAGTAGACTAGCCTATTTTTTTTTTTTTTTTTTTCCTTTTCACTAGTTCGCATTCAATAGATGTTATTGATAGTAAGATCTCCCACTAGTGACATTGAATTTAAATTTTGATACCATTTAATATATATCATTAATATATATATATATATATATATATATATATATATATATATATATATATATATATATAGACACACACACACACACACAATCCTCCTATTAGGTTGCACCCACCATGAGGATCCCCTAGAGCAAAAATCAGCCCTATCCAATCATTAAGTGAGCTACAATATAGGAAACAGTGTACAGCCATTTATTAATAGCAAAATACAAGTGTGGTACGTTGGATCAGTGTGGATGCAGCTGATTTTTGTATGAATTGTTCCTTGTAATGGGCCAACTTATTAAGAGGATTGGATTTCACAAGCACTTAACATGTTGGAAGCAATTCACTGGGTGGACTGCAAATTGTGGTCCAACCAGTTGGACTTGAGAGTGCATATATATATATATGGGAAATGTACTATGAGGTCGACCGCATGGGAAGTATGGCCCCCACCATGATGTGGATTGGACATCAACACTATGCATTTGATGGGCCCCTATATTTTATGGGATATCCCAAAAATCAGCTGTATACAGAACCCAGGTGGGCCATACTATCTAAAACCATGTGAAGACATGCCTAAACATAAAAAACACTTGGTGCTGCATCACCAGAGTATTAGATCAGGTTGAAAGATGGACCCTAAAGGTTTTTTGGGGTGCTGCATCACATGGACGGCTCAGATTTTGGGCTCACATCACGTGCGATGAGCCATGAAAAAGAGCTCATGAGTGTCTCTCACCAGAAGTGCCCGGGTGAGCATTCCTCTCTCTCTCTCTCTCTCTCTCTCTCTCTCTCTCTATATATATATATATATATATATATATATATATATATATATATATATATATATATATGCCACATTAGTTAATATAATTATCATGCCTCCACCTTCCGTACCCCTTTGTCACAGCTGCCGTGGGAGCAAATGAGTGGGTGGCTCCGGTGAGCCCCACCACAATGTTAATGTAAAATTTACCCTGACCCCAAGTGTGCCACCCCATCTTAGGTCAAAAGCCCAAACAGTTTCCATTATGTTGAATTTAATGATTGGAGAAGATTTCATATAACTATATATCATGGTGGACCCTGTAAAAATCAAGGGTGGACGTCTCTCCAAACTATTTCATTTGGGGTGGCCCACTGCAATCACAGGTCAGACTGATTTTTTATTTTTATTTTTTGTATTTGGGGCTAATAGTGTACTAAATGTCTAATGGTCGCAGTAGATCTTACACAAAAATCATGGTAGGCCCCATCAAAATCAAGAGCTGCATAGCCTAAAATTCCATTTTTACTCTCCATACAGTTGGATAAGGACACCCAGACTTAATTTTTTGTGGATCCACCATCGTGCTTATGTAAGATCTATTCGGACCATTAGATGTGTAATCTCAGTGTATGCCCCGACCCAAAAACCTAGGCTGACTTGTGATTCAAGTGGGACACTCTAAAGAAAACAATTGGGAGAGAAACGTCCACCCTTGATTTTCACAAAGCCCAGCATGATGAATATATGAAATCCACTCTAACCATTAGATAGCACATGAAAATTTAGGCATGGGAAAAAAATTCAGGCCCATCTGTGATTCAGATGAACCATAGCAAGTGAAATAGTTCGAAGAGTGATTGTTGCATGTACACAATTTCCAATCATGTGGTCCACCTGAATCATGGATGGGGTGATTTTTGGGCATTTATCTTAACATGAGGTGACACACCTAATGGTCGGGATGGATTTTACATAAACAACATGGTGGGGCCCCCTCAAGCAACGGACCCATTTGTTCACAAGCCCATCTATCCGGCTATTTGAAAAGTATAACGGAAGGTGGTGGAATGATGGTAAGTAGGTTAATAAGGCAGCTGTTTGAAAACCTTTTTAAAAAAGGAACTAGAATGTAAATTCCATATTAATTAGGTAATTCTTTGAAAATTTCCTTTAAAAAGAGGTAACATGGGAAGGAGTTCTAACATTTGCTTACCCAGTCATGGCAAGAGACCATGAAGTGGTCAGCTCCTTGACTCCTATTCCAGTAGGGGTATTTTGTGGACACAACACCAATGTAGTCAGTGACCAAACGCTGGAGGGGTTCCCTTGAATAGGAGATAAGGGGCCTGTAAAGGCATCCTATGACCTTAGCCACACTCAATGGTATGAAGAAAGCGTGAGCCTCTTCGGGGCGGTTGGCTGCAAATCGGCTCTTACCACTCTCCATCTCATCGATGAACTGCCCTTCCGTCGCGTATATGTTGTTCAATGGCCCGTCATGGACAAGGGGCGGCTCTCCTTCTCTGTAGGTCCATACCTTGAATCTCCTTTCCATCTCAATGTAGCTCCTGTTATGCACATCCATCATTTCATCAGTGTAAACTTCATGCTTCTAGTGCCAGTTTTGAGAGTAAGTCATTTGCAAAAATCATGCCAATTGGATTATGCTAACACCCTATAAAATAGCATAAAAATGGAGGGTCAAGATTGAGTGGAGAAATAAAATGGGTCCAACAATCGTCTTGAAATATTTATTATTTCATAAGATCCCACTTTGTATTGCTCATGAGTTCCAAGTAGCACTTGGGTTTGATGATTCTAACTTTGTGATTTGTGGTTTGTAAACAACGGATGGATGTAATAAATTGTCCCCAATCAAAGGGCTAGGATCATCCGATTGGCCTAATTCTTGCACTATAGCTTTCAGCCAATGATACCATAGAATGAACCGTCCCAATTAATGATTTAAGTCACTAATGGAATGTCTATCATTTCCTAACAGAAGTGATTCTTAAGAATGATAAGAAATCGATAATGGGCCTAACAAATAGATAGATGGATCAGATTGTTGATTGGACCAATTTCCGTGTAAACAGTCTTGACCGTTCATGTTATTGTACATTGTTGAAACGGTTAGTTTGTCAATTGGTCAGACTAATTGGGAATGTTTATACACACACGTGACATGTTTGATGTACGGTGCCAAATGACTGAGACAGATCTATCAGACATGGGCTATCAGAAAGGGGGAACCAATGGTCGTGTAAGAGATTCAAGCTGTCCATTAGGTGGGCCAGGAGATGTTGGTTAATCAATGGTCCATGTGTAATCCCACCTGATGAGAGGGAAACATTGATTCTTGCACCATGGAGTTGTTACACATGGGAGTCCCAGCTAATGGACATGTTAGATCTCATATATAATGTGAAACGTTTCCCCCAAAGGACTGACTTTGAAGATGTACACTAAAATGAGAAAAACATTTGCTACTAAGGGCATTAATACACTTAGGCAGGTGGTGTGCTCCCATCAAACATCAGTCTGCTGGAGCATCAAATAACGTCCATGTATGTTGGAGTTAAATGATAAAATGCACGTGCAGGAAGAGGAGGGGAAAGAAAGGAAAAAAGGAGAGGAGAAAAATGATGCAGCTATGAGAGAAAGAGGAAAGTTTTTAAAGGAGGGCAATTCATCTCTACATTTATATTATTGTTCCCTCCTGAGTTTTATATCTACTTTGTTTTTGGGATGAGAAGGCCAATTGATTAACAAAGTGAATTTTGAGGGAGACCCACATAGGTTTTATTATATAGCTCCTGATGTAGAACAAATTAGTCAAGGAAAATCTCATTGATGGCCAGGATTGAGAGAAATAAGGGTAGAAAAGTTCAATCTAAGGTCTAGCACATGCTATAGCTTTCAAAGGCCATAACTCCGTGATTGGTTAACCATTTTGTGCATATAGTATGTAACTGGAGAACTATCAACGAGCATCATATGCTACCCAATGCCAAAAGCCATTGGTCATCAAAGGGTTTATCAAAATTTAATCATTTTAAGATCAAATATTAAGTTAAAATTTACTGTTTTTAATAAGTTACAATTTTCACTATTTTTAGGGTATCGTAGTTTGAAGAAATCTACATATGTTTAAAATTCTTATTTAAGTGATGTGAAAGAGTTTGAGTTGGTTAAAGGTTATCCTATTTTTAAAAACTTTATTATTTTAAAAAGTTACAAATTTATAACTTTAAGGCTTATTAAGTCATGTGAAAAAGGCTTTGTAAACAAACATTATTAATTATTCTCAACAATATTTTGGCTTCTAAATTATTTTTGCCTCATGGATTTAGGGTTCATCATTCACTCAAGGTTTATCATTAACGAAGAAGACGGTAATCTCTTCCTCACCCCTTTACACCATGCATATGTTACATTATTCTGTATTATGGTGAGGTCTCCCTCAGACCAATGGCTTCTAGGAGGGGATTGGGTGACAACAATTTTTTGGCTTCTAAGCTATATATTTATCAAGAAAACCTATGATCATTGCAGGAGATGATAATACCAATTAGTTAATTGACCGAGGCTATAGAGCACAAATATAATCATGGCAATAAACAACCCATGATTGTTGAAGGGGATCATGGTCAGTCAATTTATGGTCAGGTAACTTGACCAACTTGTAAGCCATAACCCTATAGTGGTAATTGCAATTCAGGGAGTCAGATGCTTTTTTAGCCAATCAGAAAGTGAAGAAAAAGAGTGGACTTATGCATATTAATGAGTGCCTCTTAAAAAATTTATCCACGAAGAAGAAAGTGAACTTATGCAAATGGAGTGCCTCTTGATAAACTCACTATTAGATTGTTGGATGAAAACACAGATGAATCAACTGATGGATTAATAACTGGATAACTCTCCGGACCAAATATCTAATTGCCTCGGTAGACTCTTCTACCATGCCCTTGCATGGCATGTTTGGAGAGAAAGGAGTAATATTATTTCCAACATTAAGATCCTTCCAAAGGAAGCCCATCTTTAGGTATATAATCTTTTATTTAAGAGCCAAGATCATCATCTACAGCATCTATGGCCCCTATTGCTTTATCTGTTGCTTGAGACTTTCCTACCTCCTACTCTGTTGTGTGTCCCTTAGCTAATAGGATCTCTTATCGGAGTAGAGATAAGTTGTTTTGGACCTTAGACTGTACGGAGGTTACTAATTCTAGAGTTGGCCTCTTTGTTTATCCCCTATATCTTGCTCAATTTGGGGAATTGCCTCGACACTGCCATGCGAGGGTCTTCAGAAAAATGCCTTCAAACCCTGTTTCAAGGTATGCCTAAGTTATACTTTGTGAATCTTACAGGTGCTAGGTCTATAATGGTGAAAGCCTTGCTGCCTTATCGGGTCTATCCTTCTCTTCATGGGAGATGTATTTATTCGCCTTAGGAGTTCACGCCGACATTGTGCACTCTAGTAGACATGCTAGTGTTACCTTGCCTCACATTAGGCAGATTATCTCGAAGCTGGCTACTACTCTGAGGTCTCTCTATCATCTTATCTTAGGTATTGAAATTGCTTCTTTTCTATGATGCCTAACTTTAGTTGCAGGTTTCTCTGCCTCCTATTGGTTGGCTTTTTTTCCTTTTCCTTTTTCTTCTTCTTTTTCCCTCTTTTTTCCTTTTCTTTACTTCATATTTTTCCTACTCTTTCTTTTTCCCTTATAGCTTGGGGTGTGAGCTCTTTTCCTTTACTGTTTCTTAGGGGAATGCCCCTCTCCTATATATTTTTTCGAACTTTCCTGGGTAAGTAATAAGAAAGTTGATCCTCACTTACTTTCCCACGAAAAAAAAAAAAATCACTAACTCATGTATCTCTTATACGATGAGTGTTGCTAGCTTATTCATGCACCAACCATGCTCTCATTATCTTAAAACGGTCCACCACATTCTTCATTACCTCAAGAGATCAGCTCCAAAGAAAGATATTCTATATTCTAATCATGATCATCTTAATAATTGTATTTACTATGATGTTGATTGGGCTAATTGTGTAATTGATCATCAGTCAATATTCAACTTTTCTACGTTCATTGGGGGTAATCTAATAACATGAAAAAGCAAGAAACAATCTATCCTTAGACATTCGTCTGATTGAAGTTGAACATCACTCCATGAGTCATATTATCAATGAGATTATTAACCTGGCATCAACATATGGTACAAGTCTGATAAACCACACATGTATACGACGCTGTGTTTTAACGCTTCACTTGGTGGCTATCTTGACGATGGCTAGAGTGGAAAATTGTCCTAGTGAGAGGAACCTGACGAACGGGTTGGATTGAATATACACAGTAGCTGCACAAAAACCAGTGGTTAACATCCCCTCACTGTTTCATGTCATATCGCCTTGTCATTGGATCAACATTAATTTGTTCCCCATGACATGACGTCGAGTGATATACTCGATGGACGGAGTAGATTACCCAATAAAATGAAGCTGCCCGATGGTGCCTCGGGTATACCGAGCTGCGTGCAACTGACGTGGAAGTGGACTGACTTGTTTGTTAAAAAAAAAAAAAAAAGAAAAAAGAAAAAGAAAAGAAGAAGCAATAATATGATAAGGATACTATGGCTCCATTTTCAAACAAATTGGTGGATTCTAAAATATCACATATTTTTAGCAATAGTAAATCGAGAAATAGTGAAAATATTGAAGAATTTGTTATACAAGTTAGGTGCTCCATGTCTCTATGCATGGGGCTGTGGGGTCCACAGCGATGTCCTGTGAAAAATCCACTACATTCATCTGTTTTTAAATACAAAAATAGGTTAGGATTCTAAAAATCAGGCAGATCCAAAACTCAAGTGGGCCCCACCAATAAAATAGTGGGAACATGATGTAGAACGGGTCGCTAATTATTTCATGGCCCAGATGGAGCAAAAGAAGACCGGACGGGGCTGAAAGTGATCCGGACTGTCAAGACCGTAAATCGATCGTATCTCACAATCCGGAATGAGTTACGGGACGTATAATATATCAATTTGGGATAGCTCGAGCTACTTTAGCCAACCAACCCCGCTACACCGGGTTGCCCAAGCCGGAATCGCGAGATTCGACCGTATCGGCAGGTCATTAGGCTAGTTTATTTTCAGTTTTACTATTTATAGTAAGTTTTAATTCGATCATAACTTTGCATCTGTAGGGTTTTACAGTTAGTGCCCAGCATGAAAAGGGCTTACAATATTTCGTAGAACAACGTGGTTGAGGCCGTTTGATAACTTTCTATTTTTGGCCGAAAAGCCAAGAGTTCTAGTAGGATTGAACGACTTCTATAAATAGTAATAAGTTACGTTTTCTAGGAGTTTAAGTTGGAGTTGGAGTCTGATACTTTGCATAGGGTTTAGTTTCCTATTTATATGCATTGTAATTTCGTTATTATTCATTCAATCTTCAATAAAGTAACTATTTGGAATTAAATTCCTTTTTTTTATCTTTTATTTCTTCTCGTGGATTCGAGAAATTATCGGTTAGGGAGACGGTGATCGACCTACCACGTCCTTCCTGCGTCATTGGTATCAGAGAGAGGTTTCTTCCTCAGGACGATGACCTCTAATGAAGGGTTGGATCCTCATCCTAAGGACGATGCTCCAAGGGACTATCTAACGGCGACAGCTTTCGAAGCAGCGCAACGGGAGAACCGGTTGATCCTGCAAGGTATACAGGTGACCCTCGACCAGATTACAGCATCACTAGCTTCGCTTCAAGCCCAAGGAGACCAACAACCACCAACAGTTGCTATACGGGACAATCATGTTGTCCGTAGAGCACCCTAGGTGGATAATCGTAGGGCTACACCAGACGAATCAGAACCAAGCGATGACGAGGTTGAAGACATTTTAGTACGACGACCTACACTAGGGAATGAGCGTGTGGAACGAGCAGAACGAGACTATCAGGGCAAAACCGATCTTCCCAGTTTTAATGGCCTATTTCGAATAGAGGAGTTCCTCGACTGGCTGGCAGAGGTCGAGCGATACTTCGACTATATAGAGGTGCCGGATGACAAGAAGGTAAAACTAATTGCATACAAATTTAAATCCGGTGCTTCAGCATGGTGGGAAAACTTACAGGTTTTCCTCACCCGTCAGAATAAGACACCCATCTGAACATGGCCTCGGATGAGACAGCTTCTTAGAGCTCGATTCCTCCCTAACGACTATGAACAAATTTTGTTCCAACAATACCAAAATTGTCATCAGGGAAATAGAACCGTAGCCGAATATCTTGAAGAATTCCAACGATTGGCTACACGGAATAATTTATCGGAATCAGAGGCACAACAAGTATCACGATTCATTGGTGGGTTGCAATTTGCAATCTAGGATCGAGTCCAGATGCTTCCAACCTGGACGTTGAGTGAGGCCAACCAATTGGTCACTCGAGCAGAAACACAATTGTCACGGACCCCCTGCTCGATCCTATCCGGCAACACAGAATCCCATCACCGGACCCACTCAAGATACCACGTTGGCCAAAGGCAAGGAACCTATTGGAGGGCGTCCTCAACCTCCGACAGTCACGAATCGGGACTGGGGAAGCGATCCCTCAAGACCTCAACGTGCAGCTCCTGCAACCATGGGTCCCAACAGGATCCCCAACCTATATGGTCGGCCAAGACCAGACCATTGTCTCTGTTGTGGCCAACCAGGTCACTAGTCGAACGCTTGTCCTCAACGCCCCGCAGCACACTTAACTACGAATGAAGGCGGCGCAGAAGGTGAATTAACAGAAGACAACCCTGAATTGGAACAGGTCGAAGAGGGGGACACAGAAGATATCGATTGGCTGACTGAAGATCATGGGGAATCCCTAGTAGTAAGATGACTACTTTACGCTCCCAGGAAGGAAGTGCACCCACAACGACATAATATTTTTCGCACAAAGTGCACCGTGCAGGGCAAAATCTGTGACGTGATCATAGACAATGGGAGTAGCGAAAATATTAGTCTCGAGAATTATGGTGGATAAGTTACATCTACCTATGACGAAGCACCCTACCCCTTACTCTATCGGTTGGATCAAGAAGGTGAACGAAACCAAGGTAACTCATCAATGCATTATCTCGTTTTCCATTAGTAAAAGCTATAAGGACGAGGTCCTCTGTGATGTGGTTGACATGGAAGCCTGCCACATGTTACTTGGGCGGCCATGGCAATCGGATCGAAATGTGACCCACGGTGGACGGGAAAACATATACATGTTCACCAAGGATGGTCGAAAATTTGTTTTGGCCCCTATGACACCAGAGAAACACCCTGAAGCTTCTAAAGTGGAGGGGAATTCTCTCCTTACCATTCACGAGTTTGTTAAGGAATCAAAGGAAACGGGCGAAATTTATGCCGTTATGGTAAAAGGCGAGGAGCTAGGATCCTCTAATTTTCATCAACGCCTTAAGCCGCTGCTAGAAGAATTTCGAAGTACTTGGCATGGAGAGTTACCTGATGAGTTGCCTCCCATGCGAGACATACAACATCACATCGACCTTATCCCAGGGTCCAGTCTACCCAACCGACCGCACTATCGGATGAGTCCGAAAGAGTGTGAAATTCTAGAGGGACAAGTGGAGGAACTGATCCGTAAGGGTCTTATTAAAGAGAGCATGAGCCCGTGTGTCGTTCCGGCACTCCTTACCCCAAAGAAGGATGGAACATGGCGCATGTGCATCGATAGCCGCGCGATCAATAAAATAACAATTAAATATCGATTTCCAATACCGCGGTTGGATGACATGCTGGACATGCTCGAGGGCTCCAAGGTGTTCTCGAAACTGGACTTACGGAGTAAATACCATCAAATCCGTATTAGGCCAAGTGACGAGTGGAAAACGGCCTTCAAGACCAAGGAAGGGCTATATGAGTGGCTGGTTATGCCCTTCGGTCTGACCAACACACCAAGCACCTTCATGCGTTTAATGAACCAAGTGTTGAAGCCGTTCATTGACCGTTTTGTTGTCGTTTACTTTGACGACATCCTAATATACAGTCAGGATGAAACAGAGCACATGACCCACATCAGAAAAGTGCTACAAGTGTTGGCCGACAACAAGCTATACTTAAATCTGAAAAAGTATAGCTTCTTAACTGATCGATTATTGTTTCTGGGGTTCATTATGTCGTCCATGGGTATCCGAGTGGATGAAGAGAAAGTTCGAGCTATTCGGGATTAGTCGACTCTGACGAACATTCATGAGGTACGAAGTTTTCATGGGTTAGCAACCTTCTATCGTCGGTTTATGCAGAACTTTAGTAGTATCGTCGCGCCGATTACCGACTGTATGAAGAAGGGTCCGTTTCAATGGACCAAAGGGGCTGAGAAGAGTTTTGCGGAAATTAAACATCGTTTGTCCACTACCCCGGTTCTAGTACTCCCTAATTTCGATAAGTTGTTTGAGGTAGAATGTGACGTATCTACTGTCGGCATTGGGGGAGTCCTTTCTCAGGAGGGTAGGCCAGTTGCCTTTTACAGTGAGAAACTCAGCGACGCACGACAGAAGTGGTCGACCTATGAACTTGAATTATATGCAGTGGTTCAGGTACTGCGCCATTGGCGCCATTATCTTATTCAAAGGGAATTTATACTGTACACTGATCATCAGGCCTTAAAATTTATTAATACTCAGACTAATGTGAATCGTATGCATGCTAGATGGATTTCGTTTTTACAGGAATTCACGTTCGTTCTGAAACACAAATCAGGGCAGCAGAACAAGGTGGCAGATGCACTAAGCCGACGTGCATCCCTTCTTATTACAGTGAGCAGTGAGGTAATCGGATTCGACTGTCTCAAGGAACTTTATGCCGACGACGAGGATTTTGCAGATGCATGGAAAAAGTGCCAAGAGGGTCACCCGAGTGACCTTCTAATTCAAGATGGTTTCCTCTTCAAAGGAAATCGACTTTGCATTCCGCAGAGTTCGTTACGGGACAAAATTATTATCGAGCTGCATGGCGGTGGCCTCGGCGGTCATTTAGGACGAGATAAGACTCGAGCGATGGTGGAAGAGCGGTATTACTGGCCGTAACTTGCTCGTGATGTTGGCAGGGCGGTACAACGATGTCATATTTGTCAAACCGCTAAGGGACAATCTCAAAATACAGGTTTTTACACGCGATTACCTGTGCCAGATGCCCCTTGGGAGGATTTATCTATGGATTTTATATTAGGGCTCCCACGAACACAACGCGGCATGGACTCAGTGTTCGTGGTGATAGACCGATTCTCCAAGATGATACACTTCATTCCGTGCAAGAAGACCTTTGATGCGATACATGTTGCGAACCTTTTCTTCAGAGAGGTTGTGCGACTACATGAGATTCCTAAGACGATCACTTCAGACCGGGACACAAAGTTCGTTAGCCACTTTTGGCGAGCCTTGTGGAATCGGTTCGGTACACGACTTCACTTCAGCAGTACTTATCATCCACAAACAGATGGGCAGATTGAGATCGTCAACCGCACATTGGGGAATCTCATTCGTTGCCTTTCAGGTGACAAACCGAAGCAGTGGGACATGGCCCTGGCTCGAGCAGAGTTTGCGTTCAACAACATGGTAAACCGATCGACAGGAAAGTCTTCGTTCCAAATTGTTTATGGGTGCGTGCCTCGTCACACACTCGATTTGGTTCCCCTGCCCAAGCTTCCGGGCATGAGCGTTACAGCTGAATATATGGCAGACCAAATCATGGACATACATGCAGACGTGCGCAACAAATTACAGGCTTCGAACGAGAAGTACAAAGAAGCAGCCGACAAGCATCGACTCGCCAAAGTGTTCGAAATAAGTGATCAGGTGATGGTCCACCTACGTAAAGAGCGATTTCCTACCGGGACCTACAACAAGTTGAAACATAAGAAAATTGGACCGGTACCGATCATTCGCAAGATCAATGACAATGCCTACGTTGTTGATCTTCCGGATGACATGGAGATTTTCAGGACTTTCAACGTGGCAGATTTGAACCAAAGCGGGACGAGAACTCGTGGTCGAGTTCTTTCGAAGTGGAGGAGACTGATGCAGAACGGGTCGCTGATTATTTCATGGCCCAGATGGAGCAAAAGAAGACCGGACGGGGTCGAAAGTGATCCGGACCATCAGGACCGTAAATCGGTCGTATCTCACAATCCGGAATGAGTTACGGGACGTATAATATATCAATTTAGGGTAGCTCGAGCTACTTTAGCCAACCAACCTGCTACGTCGGGTTGCCCAAGCCGGAATCGCGAGATTCGACCGTATCGACGGTCATTAGGCTAGTTTATTTTCAGTTTTGCAATTTATAGTAAGTTTTAATTCGATCATAACTTTGCATCTGTAGAGTTTTAGAGTTAGTGCCCAACATGAAAAGGGCTTAGAATATTTCGTAGAACAACGTGGTTGAGGCCATTTGATAACTTTCTATTTTTGGCCGAAAATCAAGAGTTCTAGTAGGATTGAACGACTTCTATAAATAGTAAGTTTACTATTTATAGTAAGTTACGTTTTCTAGGAGTTTAAGTTGGAGTTGGAGTCTGATACTTTGCATAGGGTTTAGTTTCCTATTTATATGCATTGTAATTTCGTTATTATTCATTCAATCTTCAATAAAGTAATTATTTGAATTAAATTCCTTTTTTTATCTTTTATTTTTTCTCGTGGATTCGAGAAATTATCGGTTAGGGAGACGGTGATTGACCTACCACGTCCTTCCTGCGTCAGAACACCAAAATCCACCATTGAAACCTTCCTGGAGCTGACCATGATGTTTATATGCCATCCAAACTGTTTATAGAATTATTAACAGTAAGATAAACAGTAAGAAAACATATCATCCTAATGCAAAACTTTTTTCCACCGGCTGTTAAGTAATCAATACTGTGTGGTATATCTTGCTTAGAGTTTAGATCTGCCTATTTTTAGAATCCTGTCCTATTTTTTACTTTAAAAACAGTTGAATATAGTAGATTTATCACGGACCATCTCTATACCCCCACACAACCCGGCACAAAGATATCTTTGTGCCGGCAATCCGCTCCCTGTTAGTCGTCATGCAGTGGGAGCCGATTAGGGGCGCACCAGCATCACCGAAGAGGCGGCTCTTACCATGAGGCTCACCTTGATGTATGTATTCTATATCTGCACCATTCATCCGTTTTGCTGGACCATTTTAGGGCATGAGCTTCAAAATGGAGCAGATCAAAGTCACAGCTGGACTGTACCATGAAAGTGAAGATTGAACACTCCACCATTAAAAACTTTATAGCGCCCACTGCAATGCTTATTTTCCATCCAACCTACTGATAAGGTGACACGAACCTGGATAAGGGAAAATATAAATATCATCTTGATCTAAAAATTTGATCCAAAAATTTTGTGGCCCATAGTAGGTTTGTAATGGTTAATCACCGTTGTTTCCCATCGTATGGCTCACCTGAGATTGGGATCTGCTTCAACTTTGGGTTCATGACCTTAAATGATCTAGAAAATTGGATGAATGACATGGATATAGAAAGCATACATCAACGTAGGGCCCACGGTAAGGGACGCACCATCTTGGATGAGGTCGGGTCCTACCTAATCCGATTCTACAGTTCAATGATTGATCTAGAATGTCCATTAGGTCCAGCATACATCTCTTGTGCTAACATGCAAATATAACTATGATCTGTTGATCTTAACCATCCGATCAAAGTCCTCAATTAGGAAGGGTCAAGATCATTTCTACAAGAATAGATCTACCCAACAATTCGATCCAACTATTTGACAGTTCCCACCCCGGATTGCTTATGATTCTAAAGAATAACTTTTATGGAGGTAATTCTAGCCATCACATTCATGGGTTGGAAAAAAAATGGCCCAAATGATTTATTTATTTAATTTTTCATGGCTTACTTAATAGACAGTATAGAACAATCTATTGGACGGTCCTAAGGTGCCAGATTTTAGTAAGAGCACTACAAGTGCTATAAAGCAGTTCTAGTAGATTTATAATATTTATAATTTATAATTAGTTTAAAATAAATATTTGAAAATATTTTATTTTCAGTGAGACTTACATCCTAATATTCAGGGAAAACATGTTATAAATGGAAAGAAAGTTGTTTTCCACTATTTCCATTGGGATAAACTTCCATAGTATTATGGAGTTCATTTGTTAGTGCGCATGCACCTACACACTGTATACATTAAAGCCACATGGCTCCCTATTAAAAGGAGTTTGCCTACTGACACTGCCCGCGGAAAGGCGGCTGCTGGACAGTTCTCTATGGGGCCCACCACGATGTATGTGTTTTATACACGCCATCCATTCATTTTTCCAGATCATTCTAGGGCATCAGGCTAAAAATGGGTCAGGATTACAGTGGTGATTGAACGCTGACCGTTAAAAACTTCCTAAGCCCACTGTAATGCTTATTTACTATCCAATCTATTGATTAGGTCACACAGATCTGGATGGATGAAGGGAAAACACAAATATCAGCTTCATTAAAAAATTGTGGCCCCTGAGAGGTTTTTAAATTGGGGGCGTTCAATCACTACATTTCCTGTGGTGTGATCACATGAGATGCGGACCTGCTTCATTTTTTGGATCATACCCTAAAATGATCCGGAAAAATAGATGGACTGTGTGGATAAAATACATACATCATGGTGGGGCCTACAGAGCATCGTCCAGTAGCCAGTAGCTACAGACATCCAGCGTAGTAGCAAAACGGGTCCCTATTAAATGGAGTCCAAATCATGGGGCCCACTTCAGGTCTGGGTCAGGTCCAAGTGAACCCATCAGACCATTTATAAATAGGTCCAGGTTTGGTAGAGGGAGATTCACCCAGACCCATTTATAAATGGGCAGGTCTAATGTGTCTGGGTCTGGATCAAGTATACAAGCATTTTACAAGACTTAAAATCAGGTCTAGATGGGTCTGGGCTAGATGGGTCCCTTGAAACATAGACCAAACCCCCCTACTTACTAAATGGGTTCGGTTCGGGCCTAATATAAAGGAAACTAGACCTAGACCCGTTTAGCAACTGGGTCTATTCTTGGACCCAGACTCGTACCATTTAACAAATGGGTCGGGTCTAAATGGGTTTGGTTCGGGTATCCCATCAGGTCCGCTGACCCATTTACAGCCCTAGGCGCATGATGTGGTCCAAGCTCTGTGAGGCCCGTTTATGTGATGTGATTCCCTAGAGCTTTTGATCTACGGCATTTTTATATTTTTTGGCTCATGCTCTAGAATGAGGAGCTTGCACCACATCGTGTGCCACGAGCAATCCGCTTCTGGTTAAGATTGTCCACCCAAGTCACACAAACATTGGATGGTTGACAAATGATGTATGTGCAGAGCACGTGCAGAAATGAATGCACACAAAATCATTCTGTGACATGAAGGTTGCAACTAGAGTTGTACATGAGTCGAGTAAGCTCGAAAAACTCGTTCAACTTGGCTCGAAAATGCTCGAACTCGGCTCAAATTGAAAGTTAGTTTGAGCCGAGCCGAGCCAAATTTTGGGTGCTCAAATGAATTCGAGTCGAGCACGGAGCAGGGTCATGCTCGACTTGACTCAAACATTAGCTCGATTCGGCTCGAACTTGGCTTAAACTCGACTCGAATTGTTGACTCAAAAGTATAAATACCCACAAAAAAAAAAAAAAAAAAAAAACCATAATCCTAAAGTTTCTAACTTACCTGCCTCCCTAACCATAACCCTCCATCACTCTCTCTCTAAGCTTGACGGCTCCCTTCCTCCTTCACTCTCTTAGCTCAACGGTCGGCCACCCCCAACCAATCGGGCTTGACCTGCCCCTTTCCCCCTTCCATTTTTTTCTTGATTTTGTGTAGCAGAAGGTGAATGAGGTGCATGACACGAAGAGCATATGCTTGCGTCTGCCCATGGTCATACCGATATGGTTCCTGGCCTTCATCTTCCCCTTCTTTGGGCCCATCAACTCCATCATGGGTGCACTTCTCATTAGCTTCACCGTCTACATTATTCCATCAGTGACCCATATGCTTATCTACAGCAAGGCTTCTGCTCGACAGGTAACGCCCAATTCCTCATGCCTATGCTTTTCTTATTGAAATGACCAAAACGCCCCTATTCTTGTACCTTCTTCCATAGATTGTCATGAGTCACTCTAGTAACTCAACTTCAAGCTGAGTGGACAAATTGTTTTTTGGAGTGATAGATTGGGCGTTGTCCACCAGTGCAAGGCTGGCTCGAAAACTCGGACTCTCTCAATCTGCTAATCAAGTAGGTCCACACTCAACTCAGCCAAGTCGAGCCGAGCACCAAGCAAGAGTTGAGTGGTTCACAAGTAAGGCAAAGCTCGATTCAACTTGACTTGTGTACAGCTCTAGCCGCACCGTGGGGGTGGAGAGGCCTCACACAAATAACGATTTGCCCGTGGAATCAAGCCATGTGAATATTAGCCATCCCATGATGATACGTACTTCTTTTCTATACTCCCGAGGTACAAGGAAATAAAATCCCTTCAAGCCCTGGTCATTCTTTTAAGAAATCTACGAATCATCCTTGTCGAGGTCTATCTATGTCAGGAGAAACCAGTGACGTGCAATTACAGCTATATTTTCTAAATCAAGAACGAAAACGAGCTAACAGGCAATAAAATCTCTAAAAATAGATTGATACTCTGGCTGCCTATGAGGCTTGATACGCAGGCCCTATTAACTTGAATTAAAGCAACTAAATTGTGAAACCACTATCACACAATCAGCTTGGTTGAAGAAACACTTGTTTGTCCAATAAGATTGTTGCATAACTTTCATTTTCAACCATCCAACAAATACCCTACCTAACCAAATAAGGATATAAGTAAATTTAAGTACCTGAGTATCATCCATCACACTCTGACAGAGTATCAAAGTTTTTCTCAATAACTAATTCTGTGAACCATATTCAAAGACCGGTGATCAGATGGAGTACCAATCTGTGCGTTCCTTTTCTTCTCCTAATCGGGTCCCAGTCATGAAAGAAGTGGGCCCAACTGAAACGGACGGTGGGGACTCGATAATTCAGGGATCTGTTCGAAGGTTGGAATTTAGAAAACTGCTTTCTAAAGTCAGCTTAATATTACATTTCTATCCTTAGAACTCGTTCAAGTAATGGCTAGATTCGTTGCTTGAACCCTTCTTTATGAAGATTCTCCCTCTTCATGCATACACCAACACAACGGACGGCTATAATTAGCAGTAGCCCATGAAATTTGCAGCTAAGGATTTTCCAGCCGTATTAGATATGATTGTTAAACTAAAGTCAGTCTAATATTCGGTGGATCTTCAATAAATAAAAAAAACAGTACTGATTCCGTTTCTAAGTGGACCATTTGTGGACACTTAATGGACGGTGGATATGGCAAATAGTGAAGAAACCGTGTAACCTGAGACCTGGACTGTAGGGCCCACCTGAGAAGAATACTCAATGAAAATAAGTGGCATCCCTCCTACGGGAACGCGACTGGGGCGCTGTGACCGGGAACTTGATGTGGGTGAGACCCTGACTGTAGGGCCCACCTTGATATATTCATTGTATATCCATGCCGTCCATCTATTTTTACAGGTTATTTTAGGCCATTTTCTCAAACCTGTAGCAGATACAAATTTCAGGTGGACCACACTACAGGAAACGCTGGTCATTGAATGCCCACCATTAAAAACTACCAACTGTCTACCGTAATTTTTATTGCCCATCCAACCTGTTGATAAGGTCACAGACCTGGATGAAAGGGGGGAAAAAAAACTATCAGCTTGATCCAAAACTTTCGTGGCCGATAAAAGGTTTTTAATGGTCAATAACCACTGTTTCCTGTGGTGTGGTCAGCCTGAAATTTTTATCTGATTCAGGTTTGAGACCATAGCCTAAAATAACTTGGAAAAACAGATGAACGGTGTGGATATAGATAGTGTAAGTCCTGGACCAGAGCATGCACCCAAGGTGACCAATCTGATCGACAGCTCTGATCTCACACATATGTGCCACACGTGATGGCCTGTACATGGGATGACTTTGGTAGGAGCAAGTAGAATATATCTTAACTGATGAAAGGCGTAGGCATTCCGATAAATGGCTCCTCTTGGCACGGATTTCTCCTCTTTGTCCCAACTGTAGTTGCTCGAAAGCACGGCTTTACGAATCAATGCTCGAGCCCTCGCCAGTCCCTTTTCCATCATCTCCAACCCATCACCTTCCATTCTCGCCTACTTAACAAAAAAAAGCCCAATGAAATGAACATTCACACCCACTTCTCTATTTTTGGCAATACAAATATGTATCACCCATAAAAAAAGAGAGCTTGCAGGACAATAATCAACATGGGTTTTTTATACTTACGGTTGTAGCAGTAGCACTGTCATTGGTTGCAGAAATAATGGTAGTGTTGGAAGAGGATGGAAGGGGTATATCAAAGAAGCTCTCAGAGATAGCTTGGGCTTGTGGGATTGGAAGACTTCCTTTTGTAATCCTTGTGTGGTTTTGAGGGATGGTTTTGAAGAGATGGAGATGGTTTTGGTTGATAGGAGAAAGGACTAATACGATTGAGAGAAGAACGAGTATGGGTATTAGAGAAGATGGGCAGCTCCTAAAGGGCGGCATCTCTCTTTGATTTTGGCTAACGTGAAAAGGAAAGAGAGAAGGAGAGAGCTTTATAGGAAAGAAATCGTCTACTACGCTTGTAATTCATTTATCGCATCAAACATCCAAGCTAGCTCTGTGGGCCCACCATGTTGAATATGTAAATCCACTCTGTCTATCAGGTGTAACTTTTATTTTAAAATGCCAGAGATCAGCCCCAATGAAAATCTTTGATGGGCCACACCAATGCGAAGAAAGTAAAATTGCTTCTAAAACCTTTCAGTTCATCTTTTGTGGCCCACCTCAATTTTGGGTCAGGCTAGTTTTTGTATCCTCACTTTATCCTGGTGAATTACACATGATAAACGGTTTTGATGAAATATAAACGCTATGGCCACCAACACGCAAGCCTATGGTTGGAATTTCCCCTATGGTGTGGCATTTCTGAGTATTGTATCAGTTTGATTTTTTTTTTTTTAGGACCTAAAGTCGATGATATATAGAACCTGATGGACGGTGTGGATTTTACGTATACAGCATGGTGGCCCCACAGAGCTTGTGTGCTTTCCCCACTGCAGTCAATGGGTGTTCTAAGGTTCCCGTCCAGTTTTGTGGTTCGGGCATGGGATATGAGCTTGCTCAAATGCATTCCCATATATTGCAATGTGATACGTTTGAAGTTGAGCCAATACATCTGGGTCCCCATCAATGATCCAAACCGTTGATATGATGAGTTGAAACTTGTATAGTGGATTAAAAAAATTAAATTTTTTGAATTGGTTTATTTCGACTATTTGAAATTTGGATCTTTTGATTTGAAAATGGACGATCATAATGATCTTTGTTTAATCAATGGTTTAAAATATTAAATATGATAAATATTTTTAGAATCCTCCATCCAAAGATTTATCTATCAGATAAACGGTTTGGATCTTTGATAGAAGATCCCAGTTCCAGTGAATAATTTCCCGGAGTATGATATTGCAATACTTCAGGATGCATTCAAACAAACCTCTTGGGGACGACGAATATAGCCTTTGCTTCTGACCCGCTGGCAATTGCTAAATGCGTTCCTTGTACCTAAATTGAAAGAAAGAGTTCTTTTTGCCTCTCTCGCGACTCAGTATTCCAGCATGTGTCACAAAATTGGGCCCACATGTTGAGATGTTCCAATGATCGGAACCGTCCATATTCTTGATTATGTACTATACTAACGTCTTTAAGAAATTTTAGCTGAAGGGATGACTCTAACTATACCTATACGTGGGAAATCTTCAATGGCTCAGATTCATCTCCAAATGCCAGAGACATGAGGTTAGGCGTCGAGAACATCAACAGTTCAAACACCCGACCTTTCATATTAGCATGTGGTGGCTACCGTCAGTACCCACCAGGAGCGGATTAGGTGCTGCCCTTACCGTGGGGCCCACCTTGATGTATGCATGTATCCTTTATCCACGCCGTCCATCCATTTTTGTAGATCGATCCTAAAAATGAAACAGATCCAAATCTCAGGTGGACCATACCATGGGAAACCGACCATTAAAAACTTCATGTGGGCTAGAAATTTTTCGATCAAGCTGATGAATTTTTTTCCGTTCATCGGTGTTTGTGTGACCTTATCAAATGGAAAATAAACATTAAGGAAATATTTTGGGGGGTGAGCCCTAAAATGATCTGGCACAATGAATGGGATGTAGTATACATGCATCAAGATGGCCCCCATTGTAAGGGCCGATCTTGATGTTGGTAGGTGTTGGAAATGCTCTGTGGATTTCACCATGGTGTATATGTCTTATCCACCCTGTTCATCCATTTTGCAAGCTCATATTAGGCCAAGAGTTAGAAAAATGAGGTAGATCCAAATCTCAGGTGGACCACACCACAGGTAACAGTGGTAATTGAATACCCACAATTAAAAAATTCCTAAGACCCAAAGTAATGATCATTTGCCCTCCAACCAGTTGATTAGGTCACACAGATATGAGGGAAAGGAAAACAGAAATATCAGCTTGATCCAAAACTTTTGTGGCCCTTAAGAAGCTTTTTACGGTGGGCATTCAATCACCAATGTATCTATGATGTGGTCCACCTGAGATTTGGATCTGCTTCATTTTTAGGCTCATAACCTAATATGTGCTCATAAAATGGATGGATGGAGTAGATAAGACACATGCACATAGATTTTCAGCACTGACCAGTACGGAGGTGGGTAGATACCGAATCCGAATCTATGCTTTTGATCTTGGAGAATTTTTCGCCCACCGACGTACAGAAAACGCGGACAAATTTTACAAGCATCCATTAAGCTTACTCCACTTGGACTTAGTTGGAGACAGACGGTCATATTAAAGAATTTATAATACCTACTGTGATATATATGCTTTATACACGCCATCCATCAATTTTGAAAGATTATTTGAGGGTATGAGCTCAAAAGAGAGGTGTATTGAAGCAGATGGCACTATTAGAAGCAGCGGGGATTTAGAGCTTATCATTGAAAACTTCTTAGGGTGACCGGAAGTTTTTTATCA
Source organism: Liriodendron chinense (assembly GCA_003013855.2). Classification (NCBI taxonomy): domain Eukaryota; kingdom Viridiplantae; phylum Streptophyta; class Magnoliopsida; order Magnoliales; family Magnoliaceae; genus Liriodendron; species Liriodendron chinense. Next base: position 2,394,980 of record ML058389.1, read on the forward strand.
AACTAATATTTATGTTTTCCCTTCACACATGTCTATGTCACCTTATGAACAGGTTGGATAGCAAAAATATATCACAGTGAACCAAGAAAGTTTTTAATAGTAGGAATTCAATCCCCATGTTTATTGGGCTATGGTACACTTGATCCTTCAGTCTACTTTGTTTGGCTATTTGCCTAAAGTAATATGTAAAAATGAATGAACGGCCTTGATAAAACATATACATCATGGTCGGCCCCGATCACCTGAGAGGACTGTCCATCTCTAGCTAGGCAGCGTGGGGGTTGTATCCTGTCCGCGGCCAGATTTAGCAAGAGACATCTGTCTTGATACCTAGATTTAAAAGGAAACATCTCGAGTCCTGCTCGTCGGTAAGAATTGTCTATTCACGCTGGACTATGCTCATGGCCCACCATGATATATATGTTTTATCCACGCCATGTAGGGCCCACCTTTATATATTTATTGTATATCCACATCGTCAATCTGTTTTTTCATCTATTTTAGGACGTGAAGCCAAGCCTTTGTTGAAAAGTTTGTTTTGAAAATAACTTTAAAAGAAAAAAAAGGGAGTTTTGTTTTTGTCCCATATCGGATTGGAGAAAGGATTTTTACCTCTTTATAAGTAGGGTATTGTGCACCTTACTTATTTATGGTGGAAGAGAGGGAGAATGGTGGCTTGCGTGTTCCAGTGTGAAGCACTGGAACACCGCGCACGCGCACGGGCACGGGCACGGGCTCGGTCTCGGGCTCGGGCTCGGGCTCGGGCTCGGGCTAGGTGCGAGGGCGTGGGCACGTGAGGCAGTGTGGCTGTAGAGGCGCTAGTGGCGCACTTGGCACTTCGCAGATGGGTCGCGACCTCGCGGACTGGTGCGAGTCGCGGTGCGACAGAGGCTAGGTAATAGGTCAGGTGGCTGGGTTCGGAACAGAGGAGGTGCTGTGGGTGGGAGGTCTGACAGAGAGACCTCTCTGCTTTTTATAAAGAGCTGCAGGGCCAATTAGAGGGACTTGTGTAACTGCTCATGCAGTAACGGTCCAGACCATGCAGTAACAGCTGCATGTGGCTAGCCCAACAGTCAGAAACGGCTAGCCATTGAGTCTAAACGGTCAGCATGCAGGTGAATAACTCTCACATGCACAACAGTCAGAAACTGCCATAAACGGCTAGTTTCTCACAACAGCCAGAAAACGGCTAGTGCCATTATGGCTCTGGACCAAAACTGCCAGCCACCCTTACCTATATAAACCGGACAGGTCTGGTTCATTCCAACACAACAACTGAAAACGCAACTATCACTACTGAACCAGCACCCATCTGAAACGATTAGCCTCTCGGTTTGGTTAACTAAAACCAAGCCACTTAAACCAGTGTAGTGGTCTACTGCTATAAGAAAAAGACCTCCATTCTTGTTCTCTCTTTCTTTTCTTCATCTGCCAAAGTGTGTTACTGAGTTCCATAGTGGTTTCTTCGTTTTTTGCTGAACGCAGAACCACATAAGGCTCGTCGTATCCTGGAAGCAATCCGCCTGCAACCTATCAGCAGACTCAAAATAATTTGAGTAGGGGCGAATTACGCTTTAAGGACAGCGTGTTTTTCACGTGCTTCAGCCTGTCCTTATTCTCGGTTTTTCCAATTTATTTATTTTTAAAGATCAGAAATTTCTCAACAATCTTAAATCGTAAATTTCTTCTGATATGGAAACCGAAGGGGTATCATCAATCAAACTGATGAACCAGGATCTGATTCGTCTGAACCGGTTCGATGGAACCAATTTCACCAGATGGCAGGATAAGATAAAGTTCCTGCTTACGGCGTTGAAGATATTCTATATCTTAGACCCGAACTTGAAGCCGCTTCCTCCAGCAACTGATACAGACACGACTGAGCAGATCAACGCACGCATCAAGAGAGAAGAAGATAATCTGCTGTGTCGAGGACACATTCTGAACACGCTATCTGATCGTTTGTATGATCAATACACCAGAACTGAATCTGCCAAAGAAATTTGGACCGCTCTCGAGTTCAAATTCAAGACCGAAGAAGAAGGTACGAACAAATATCTGATAGCTAGCTATTTCGACTACACCATGATAGATAACAAATCGCTGTTAGCCCAAATCGAAGAACTACAGCTAATTGTTGGCAAAATTAGTGCCCTAAAAATTGATATCCCTGAAGCTTTCCAAGTCGGGGCTATTATCGCAAAATTGCCCCCGAGTTGGACAGAATACAGGAAGAAACTGCTACATAAAATCGAGGATTATTCACTAGAACAAATCCAGAAACATATCCGAATAGAGGAAGAATCCCGAAACCGTGAGAAGAAAAATGGAAATGGGAATTCCTCATCCAAGGTGCAAGCAGTAGAAAGTACCCAAAACAAGAATCCCGAGAAGAACGGTTCCCTGAAACCCAATAAAGGGATATTCAAGAAATCACAGAAGAAGAACGGAAAGTTCAAAGGCCCTTGCCATGTTTGTGGGAAAACCGGGCATTATGCTCGAGTATGCCGTCTTCGAAAATCGAAGAATGAGGCAAGTGCAGTTGAAGAAGACATAGTTGCCATGATCACTGAGGTAAACATGATCCAAGGCAAAGTACCCGGTTGGTGGTATGATACAGCAGCCACAGTCCATGTAAGCTATGACAGATCAGCCTTTAAAACTTAAGAGGACGTGACCGATGGTCAAGAGGTCCAAATGGGTAATGAAGTCTGATCGAAAGTCGTAGGTAAAGGAACCGTGGAACTAGTCTTTACATCTGGAAAGAAAGTGATCCTAACTAATGTACTGCATGTCCCTGACATGAGACGAAACTTAGTTTCTGGGGATCTTCTGGGAAAACCTGGCATACGGGTAGTGTTTGAGTCGAGAAAACTGATTCTATCCAAAAACGGGAATTTCGTTGGTAAGGGATATGCTTGTAATGGGATGATAAAATTTTCCTTGAATGAAAGTAACTCTTCTGCGTATATGATTGAATCTGTAGCATTGTGGCATGGTAGATTAGCACACATAGGTTATAGTACCTTAAAATTCATGTCTAAGAATGGCTTAATCTCATACACAGATAGTCAAAATGACAAATGTGAAGTATGCATAAGGTCCAAATTTACAAAGAAACCTTTTCCTAGTGTTGAGAGATCATCTCAAATATTGGACCTAATACACACTGATATCTGTGAGTTAAATGGCATTCTGACACGTGGAGGAAGAAGATACTTTATAACCTTTATTGATGATTGCTCCAGATATGTACAAGTATATCTTCTAAAGAACAAAGATGAAGCACTCAGCATGTTCAAGATATATAAAGCAGAAGTGGAAAATCAACTAAACAAGAAAATAAAAGTTCTTCGTAGCGACAGAGGAGGAGAGTATTTTTCAAATGAATTCTCTAACTTCTGTGAAGAACATGGCATAATACACCAATGCACTGGGCCGTACACACCACAACAAAATGGTATAGCTGAACGAAAAAATAGAACATTAGTAGAACTAGTCAACTCAATGCTAATACAAGCAAAGTTGCCACTAGGACTTTGGGGAGAAGCACTTCTCACAGCGTGCCACATCCTAAATAGGGTTCCTTCTAAGAAGTTTAACACTTCACCATATGAGGTATGGAAAGGTAGAAAACCTAATCTAGGATATCTTAAAGTGTGGGGGTGCCTCGCATATTGTAGAATACCTGATCCCAAAAGAACTAAATTAGGATCCAGAGCTATTAAGTGCGCCTTTGTAGGGTATGCACAAAATAACAAAGCATATAGACTCCTAGACTTAGAGTCTAATACCATCATAGAGTCTAGAGACGTTGAGTTCTTTGAAAACTCACTATCCTTAGAGTCAAAGGATAATGAAATCCAAACTCCAACAGAGAAACCTATGGTAGAAGCTCAACATGAAGTTGAAGCTCCAATAGAACCACGTAGGAGTCAAAGGGTAAGAGTAGAAAAGAGTCTTGATCCTGAACAGATAGACTCTCAACGTATCTCTTTTCATCTCATAGAAGGAGATAGAGAGAATGTCATTAGAAAGATACCTATAGTTATGACTATAGAAGATGATCCAACAACCTATAGAGAAGCTGTAACTTCTAGAGATTCAGCTTTTTGGAAAGAAGCTATCAATGATGAGATGGACTCGATTATGTCAAACCAAACCTGGGAACTGGTGGATCTACCTCCAACTTCTAAACCCATAGGGTGTAAGTGGGTATTCAGAAAGAAATATCACACTGATGGGACTATTCAAACCTTTAAAGCTAGACTAGTAGCCAAAGGATTTAGACAAAAAGAAGGAATAGATTATTTTAACACATACTCACCTGTGGTAAGAATAACATCTATTAGAATTATGTTTGCTTTAGCATCCATACATCAACTGTATATACATCAGATGGATGTAAAGACTGCTTTCCTGAATGGAGACCTCGATGAGGAGGTATACATGGAACAACCTAAAGGGTTCGTTCTACCAGGAAATGAGAAGAAAGTCTGTAAACTAATTAAATCATTGTATGGACTAAAACAAGCACCTAAACAGTGGCATGAGAAGTTTGATTCTAAAATACTTTCTCATGGTTTCATGCATAATGTAGCAGACAAATGCATATATTCCAAAACAAGTAGTAACTATATAATTGTTATTTGTTTATACGTTGATGACTTGTTAATAATAAGTAACAAGATGGAAGGTGAAACTGAAACAAAGAAGTTTCTGTCTTCCGTATTTAAAATGAAGGATCTTGGACAAGTTGATACCATTCTGGGTATTAAAGTTAAAACTCATAGTGGGGGTTATGCGCTATGCCAATCTCATTATATTGAGAAAATTATAAACAAGTTTAAACACCTGAATATTAAAGAAGCGAAAACCCCATTCGATCCAAGTATCAAGTTAAATGAAAATACTGGAAGAACAGTTGCACAATTAGAGTATGCGAGTGTTATTGGAAGTCTAATGTATGCAATGCAATGCACTAGACCAGACATCGCATATGCTGTGAGTAAACTAAGTAGGTTTACTAGTAATCCCAGTGTAGAACACTAGAAGGCAATAGGAAGAGTACTTGGTTATTTAAAAGCAACCAAAGACTTAGGGTTATTTTACTCAGAATTTCCAGCTGTACTGGAAGGATATACCGATGCAAGTTGGATATCGAGTGCAGGTGATAACAAATCCACTACTGGATGGGTTTTCACCTTAGGAGGTGCAGCTATATCTTGGGGATCCAAGAAACAAACCTGCATAACTCACTCAACTATGGAGTCTGAGTTCATAGCCCTTGCTGCAACAGGTAAAGAGGCTGAGTGGCTTAGGGATCTTCTTTTAGAAATTCCATTCTATGCGAAGCCGATACCGGCTGTTTCGCTACATTGCGATAGTGAAGCCACATTAGCTAGAGCCTACAGCGGCACGTATAATGGGAAATCCAGACATATAGGTCTGAGACATGACTATGTAAGACAACTAATTCAAGATGGAATCATTGCAATATCTTATGTAAAGTCAAGTAACAACTTAGCTGATCCTTTCACTAAACCTCTAACGAGAGAGGTAGTAAGGACAACATCCAGAGGGATGGGGTTGAAACTCTTTTCAAAAGATTTCACCAGTGATGGAAACCCAACCTAAAATTAGAAAATCTCTATATAAGGGTTCAATGGGTAAAAACAAGTCACTGATACGTGAAAAGTTTCAGCACTAAATTATAGATATATACCTCATCCAGGATTATAGTGCTGGCCGTTACAGAAAGAGGGTTGAGTCTCAGAAACTCTTAATGTAGTCCAGTCTTAAGGACAAGTGTCTGAAAGTAACGGAGACACTGGAAGGACTTCACCTATATGAACGTAGAGGTGGTGCCGCCTCTCATGAGAATGAGAGTTTTATCGGGATCGTTCATGAAACAGGATAAGCACAAGGCCATTATATGTGCTGAGCAAGAATTGTGGGAACTCAAATAACACTTAGAAAGTATGTGTGTGGTATTTCCGGTCCTGTTATCTAAAAATAACTGGTTCAAAGCTGCGGCTACCAGTAATTTCGATGGGTCTTTGAAATACTTACACTAAGGAAGGATTCAAATCGAAAGATATCTTTCTTTATGCATATAATCTTTTATACTCTGGCAGACATCGTTTTTATGTTTTAAATTATTTTAAAACAAGTGGGGGATTGTTGAAAAGTTTGTTTTGAAAATAACTTTAAAAGAAAAAAAAGGGAGTTTTGTTTTTGTCCCATATCGGATGGGAGAAAGGATTTTTACCTCTTTATAAGTAGGGTATTGTGCACCTTACTTATTTATGGTGGAAGAGAGGGAGAATGGTGGCTTGCGTGTTCCAGTGTGAAGCACTGGAACACCGCGCTCGCGCACGCGCACGGGCACGGGCTCGGTCTCGGTCTCGGTCTCGGGCTTGGGCACGGGCACGGGCACGGGCACGGGCTCGGGCTCGGGCTAGGTGCGAGGGCGTGGGCACGTGAGGCAGTGTGGCTGTAGAGGCGCTAGTGGCGCACTTGGCACTTCGCACGTGCGCATCGTGTCGCAGATGGGTCGCGACCTCGCGGACCGGAGCGAGACTGGTGCGAGTCGCGGTGCGACAGAGGCTAGGTAATAGGTCAGGTGGCTGGATTCGGAACAGAGGAGGTGCTGTGGGTGGGAGGTCTGACAGAGAGACCTCTCTGCTTTTTATAAAGAGCTGCAGGGCCAATTAGAGGGACTTGTGTAACTGCTCATGCAGTAACGGTCCAGACCATGCAGTAACAGCTGCATGTGGCTAGCCCAACAGTCAGAAACGGCTAGCCATTGAGTCTAAACGGTCAGCATGCAGGTGAATAACTCTCACATGCACAACAGTCAGAAACTGCCATAAACGGCTAGTTTCTCACAACAGCCAGAAAACGGCTAGTGCCATTATGGCTCTGGACCAAAACTGCCAGCCACCCTTACCTATATAAACCGGACAGGTCTGGTTCATTCCAACACAACAACTGAAAACACAACTATCACTACTGAACCAGCACCCATCTGAAACGATTAGCCTCTCGGTTTGGTTAACTAAAACCAAGCCACTTAGACCAGTGTAGTGGTCTACTGCTATAAGAAAAAGACCTCCATTCTTGTTCTCTCTTTCTTTTCTTCATCTGCCAAAGTGTGTTACTGAGTTCCATAGTGGTTTCTTCGTTTTTTGCTGAACGCAGAACCACATAAGGCTCGTCGTATCCTGAAAGCAATCCGCCTGCAACCTATCAGCAGACTCAAAATAATTTGAGTAGGGGCGAATTACGCTTTAAGGACAGCGTGTTTTTCACGTGCTTCAGCCTGTCCTTATTCTCGGTTTTTCCAATTTATTTATTTTTAAAGATCAGAAATTTCTCAACAGCCTTAAGAAGATCCAAATCTCAGGTAGACCATACCTTTAGAGAAAGTGATGAATGACTATTAGAAACTTTTTACTGGCCACAAAATTCTTGGAACAAGCTGATATTTATATTTTTCCTTGAGAGCTTCTTCACATTATCAACTGGTTAGATTGCAAAACCTTACAATGGCTCTTTGGAATTTTTAACAGAGAAGTACTTATTCACTACTGTTTCAAGTGTTGTGGTCTATTGGGGATTTGGATCTGCATAATATTTGTACCCCATCTTAAAATGGGCTGGAGAAACGGATGGACGGCATGGATATACAGAAACTCATCAAGTAACGCCCACTAGCCTGTTCCCCGCGTAACACAAAGCCGCTCCCGAAGTGGGTTGCTTCCTGACGCTGCCAGGAGCGGTGTGGCTACCGGACAGTGCTGGCACCACCATGACTTATGTGTTGATCTGTGCCATCCATCTATTTTTCTAGATCATTTTAGGGCATGAGCCTAAATTTGATATAGATCCAACCCTCATCTTGGGCCCCACTAGAAGAAAGCAGTGGTAATTGAACACCAACCATTAAAATCTTCTTGAGATCCACTGTAATGTTTATTTACCATCCAGCCTGTTGATTAGGTCACACAGACCTGGACGAACGGAAAACACAAATATGAGCTTCGTCCAAAACCTTTTGTGGCCCCAGTTAGTTTTTAATGGTGGGCAATCAATTACTAGTGTTTCCTAGAGATTTAGGCCTCATGCCTTAAAATGATCTTGAAAAATAGATGAACCGTATGATTAAAACACATACATCATGGTAGGGTCATATAGCATCATCCAGCCACAATAGGCAATCCACGCATACCGGAAGAGAAATTTCTCTTGCTAGATCTGTGCGCTGACAGGATACAACCCTCACGCGGCCTAGCTAGAGATGGACGATCCTGTCAGCTGATCTGTGGGGCTGACCGTGATGTATATATTTTATCAACGCCGTCCATTCATTTTTACATATTACTTTAGGCTAATAGCCCAAAAAGAAGCAGATTGAGGGATCAAGTGGACCATAACCTAGCAATCATTGGGGATTAAATTCCTGCCATTAAAAGCTTCCTAAGCCCACCGTGATGTAATTTTTTCCATTCAACCTGTTCATAAGGTGATATAGCCTGTTTGAAGGGAAAGCGTAAATATTAGTTTGATCCACAACTTTCATGGCCCCAAGAATTTTTCAACGGTAAGCTTCACTATTTCTAGTGGTGTGAGCTGCTTGAGCCTTCAATACGCATCATGCCCTAAAATAATTTTTCAAAATTGATGGATGGCATGGATAAAACATATACACCACGGTGGATCATTTAGATTCCTTGATACGAGGTCCATCTCAAGGTAGGATACGATGGAATAAGTTTACTCAGAACTCCGTCTGCACTATCCCACACCCCTCTCACCACTGAAGTCAAGGTATCGAACCCCAACGTATTTCAATGAAAAATATTTTTTCCATGCATCTCAAGTAAGTTAATATTTTTTTTTGTAATTTTTTTACATTTCCAATGGTGTGGTTTGTTTGTGTCTTGATCGAGCTGATTTTTGTTATGCACGGTGAAAATGAGGTGCATAACCAGATAGATGGAGTGGATGTAAAACAAAAATCATGATGGCCCCACAGAGCTTGGCGTTTCCTAGGAAAGGATTCACCTCCCATACAAGCAGTGCGAAACTATTGGCATGTCTCTACTAGAGGCAGTGTATTTTAAGAAATGATTAAAAAAATCCCTAAAGGACGGTCCAAGTACTATCAAACTTATTAAAAGAAGTGGTAAATAATTTTATTTTGTTGACAAGGAGGTCAGGGTAGTCAGACGTGTGACAACATACAAGTTATACACCACCAGCTCGAAAGTAAAATAGCAGTCTCTGTTGAAAATGTTGCAATGTTCTCCCAATATTTTCAAATGAATGATAGTTAATTGATAGAATTTAGATATTTTCAGAATATCTCCAAACGCTCACACTCTGATCGTAATGTTGATGTTTTATTTATTTGCTACCTTTTCTTTTTCTTAAACTTGAAAATATTCCAAGGAATTTTAATTACTAGAAATTTCTCAAGAATGAGATTTGTAATATACTTAAAATTACCCAATGAACCCACTATTACATCAGGCATTCACCCTGGTTTTGGCCCCACACGAGTAATTAAGTGATGCCCGTGTGGTAGAGGCCTGCCTCCCACCCTTGATTTTGTATGGGCCTAATCATCTCAACGTACGAGAAATTGGACCCATGACTGTTAAATCAAATCAGGTCCATCAAAATATAACTGACCTACCTACCTGTATCAGCCCCAACCCTTCCCAACTGGCCTACCATGGCAAGTGTGTGACCTGTTTCTATATGATGCTTGGGGAATGGAGCGTTTGGATTGAGAAATCCAAGTAAATGAGGCTACTTTTTTTTATGTGTGTGATTACTAGTTATTGAGGCAATGAATGAATGGTGGGAATTTTCTCAAGGCACGTGAGAGTGAAATTGCGTGGTTGAGAAGTCGAAGCTAAAAGTCCCTTTTTAGGGATTTGAGATTACGAGACAGGCAAAGCCAATATGCTTTATTAAGGAGTTATTAATGTGAGCATGGGTAAGAAAAGAAAATATCACGTGCTATCTTAATGGACTTTGGAAAACCAATGTACGTACCACTGCATGGACCACAGGCCTGGTTACGTGCTTTCAAGTAGAGGTTGCAATGGGTCGGGCCGGGTTCACGTCGGGTCAAGTTCGAGTTGGGTTGCTTCCACCTCAACCCTAACCCGACCCAAATTGAATTCCGGTTGGATTTTTCTAACCCTTACCCAACCCAAATTAAACCGGCCCGGTCAGGTTGACCCACAGATCAACTAACTAATTTGTAGATTAAACTAAATGCATATGACACTAGCATTCAATTGAAAACCAAACTATTCATGTTTAATAGGTACATAAGTACGTACACACACAGGGAAATGGTACTATGAGGTCGGCCACATGGGAAGTTCCTGCGTGGGCACTGTGATGTATATTGGACATCCACACCATGCATTTGGTGGGTCCCCACTAGGTCACAGAGTAACCCAAAAATTAGCAAAATCCAAAACTCTAGTGGACCATATCATCTGAAACAGTGTGAAATCATGCCTAAAGATCTAACATCACTTGTCGGGGGCTACCTGAGTTCTGGATGCGGCTGAAACTTGATGGGACTGCTCATCCAAGTGGGACACACATAATAAATGGGCTGGATTTTGGAACCACATCTCAGTGGGCCCTATAAATGATCATGATGGTTTTAATGGGCAAGTAACCACTCTACACTATTGTCTGTGGTGTGGCCCACCTAAGTCACGGATTGACCTAATTTTTTATGCTCTTATCCCCACATGTGTGTAAAGAGGAACATTGAACTTTTGTGGAAGCTTGCATTGTTGTTGAAAACATTGCTTTAGCTAATGAGTTGATGGCAGCAAGTTATCAAAAGGTTTTCTAAGTTATGCCTTCTCAATTTGGACATGGCAAGGGCAAATCATTGAATGACCATTCTCAGTTAAAGAGCTTCCATACTTTGGCTTCTAATAGAAGAGGATTAAATGCTAGAACTTGTGCTTGTTCTTTAGGTTGGTTCTCTACTGTGGTAAGTAGGGTTAACAGTTTCTTCAAGTCTTCTCAAGACCTCTACCAAGGGGACCCTCCTAAGTTTATTTATCATTGCAGGAGAGGTCCTTAACAAGGGTCTTAAAGGGCTTCTTATAGTCATTTGTGCACACAACTTTTCATGTGCCTAGGGGATGTTTGAGGGTTATCCTACACTACAAGAAAACGGTGTTTTACCGACGAAATTATTTTCGTCGGTAAAAAGCCATTTTCCCGACGAAATAAAGTAATCGTCGGTAAAATATATTTCAGTACACACTTTTACCGACGAAATCATGATTTCGTCGGTAAAAAGTTTATTACCGACGAAACTACCCGTCGCTAAAAAATAATTTGGCTTTTACCGACGAATATTTTCGTCGGTAAAAGTCTTTTTTTGGCGACGATTATTGTCTGTCGGTAATAATGTGTGGTATCTGCATAAGTTAAGGAAGATGACTTTTACCGACGAAAGTTTTCGTCGGCAAAAGTCATTTTTCCCGACGATTATTGCCTGTCGGTAATAATATTTGATTCCCGCCCAAGTGAAAAAGAGGACTTTTACCGACGAAAAATCTGATTTTACCGACGAAAATTTTCGTTGGTAAAAGTCTTTTATTTCACTTACCCGATCGGGCCTCCCTCATTTCTCTCCATCTCTCTCACTCTCGCTCTGTTCTCTCTCCTCTCTCTCTCGCCCGCGCGCGCTGTCGGCCCACCCATCTCGGCTCTCCCTCATCTCCGACCGCCGGCCATCAACGTCACCGGCGGCCCACCGCCTCAGCCGACCACCCCCCCCCCCCCCCCCCCCCCAGCCGACCAATGTCGTCGGTCGCCACTAGCCTCCACCGACCTCCGTACGCCGCCGCCTCCTCCGGTAACCCTCTCCCCCTTTCTTCTTGCTCCATTTCCCCTCTCTCCCTCTCTCCTCGTTGTTGATTGTGGGGCCCACTCCCAAAATTCAATGCATGTGGGTCCCACCATCGTTGTCCAATGCATGTTGGTGGGTCCCACCGTCGCTTTCTATCGTCCATTGCATGTGGGTCCCACCGTCGCTTTCCATAGTCCATTGCATGTGGGGTCCACCTTAGCTGTCTACAATTTGGTGGGGCCCACTGATTTATTAAATCCCTAATTAGGGATTTCGAAATTAAAATCCCCTAATTAGGGATTTCAATATTAAAATCCCTAATTAGGGATTTAAAATTTTAAAATCCAAAATTTTGTTTTACAAATTAAAAAAAAATGAAATACGTAATTGTGGGGCCCACCGTTGTTGTCCACTGGCTGTGGGGCCCATGTCGCTATCCACTGGCTGTAGGGCCCATGTCGCTGTCCACTGGCTGTGGGGCCCACGGTCGCTATCCACTGGCTGTGGGGCCCACATCGCTGTCCACTGGCTGTGGGGCCCCCGAAGATGGGAACTGCTGGTGCCCAAAAATGAAGCATATCAAAATCTAAAGTGGACCACCGCACAAGTGTGAACTGAATGTCTATCATTGAAAAATTCTTAGAGGACACAGAAGTTTTGGATCAAGCTGATATTTGTGTTTTCCCTTCATCCATATCCATGTGATCTTATGAACAGGTTGGATGACAAATAATGATCACTGTAGGTCCTGGGAATGGTGGAAATCATTATTCCCACGGTTTCCCATGGCATGGTCCACTTGAGATTTGGATATGCTTAAATTTTGGGCTCAACCACTAAAATGAGTTGAAAAAACATAAGGACGGAATAGATAAATCACATACATTCTAGGTGGGCCCAACTGAATTTACTCTACATGATAAGAGCGTGCAGAGTTACTCTGCACGCAATCCGATTCCCATGGTGGGCCCCATACATACTTATTTGTTGAGAAAGTAGCAGTCATTAGGTATTTGATTAGACTTGATTCATGGTGTTGATGATTCTGTCATTTTATGTGCTTGTGTATCTGGAATTGATGGAGCAAACCCGGGATGTGCGTCGGAGCTACCCGTGGTTGATTTATGTGTATGTATGTTGTGGATGTATTTGGCTTATTATTAATAGTTATTTTTTGTCCACAAATGGTAGTATAATAGAATCAGTTAGCCCATTTGGAGATTTCTATATTGCCGAGCATAGATAAAGTGTGTTTTGGAGGTATAGAAATCTGCCAAATTGTCCTGTTGGACAGTCCAAGGTTGGATAGATTGGAATGTTATTGTTGTTTGTCATTTACATGCTCTGTCATTAGTTTCGTGCGGTAACTCTCCTATTCTCTCTGGATATGTTTCTTATGTTTAATTCCATTGTCAATTTAATCCACACAATGTGTGGATAGTTGACGTGGAAATTAAATGTAAGATAAATATATCTGGAGAGATAAGGGGAGATGCTGTCGAAATTTAGGCTTGGGCATTTAAATGGAAATAATGATAGCATTTCAATCTATCCATCCTTGGATGGGCGACTGATTTTATTATATTATCATTTAGTGGCAAATTAGATGACGAACATGATACTTGTGATTAAGAGTAGTTGATTGATGTTGATGTTGAGCGGGGGTCCCTGGAAGGTGGGAACCGCGGTTTAGACCATGATGATGAAGCTGTCCTGTTCCTACGGACAGTAATATGGGTGGCCTGGCCATTTGGACAGGCCCGTGTTTATGTATTAGCTCGAAATTAATGGAGCAGACCCGGATGTGCGTCGGAGCTATCCGGTTGTTGAGCGGGGGTCCCTGGAAGGTGGGAACCGCGGTTTAGACCATGATGATGAAGCTGTCCATTTCCTATGGACAGCAATATGGGTGGCCTGGCCATTTGGATAGGCCCGTGTTTATGTATTAGCTCGAAATTAATGGAGTAGACCCGGATGTGCGTCGGAGCTATCCGGGTGTTGAGCGGGGGTCCCTGGAATGTGGGAACCGCTGTTATGACCATGATGATGAAGTTGTCTATTTCCTATGGACAGCAATATGGGTGGCCTGGCCATTTGGACAGGCCCGTGTTTATGTATTAGCTCGAAATTAATGGAGCAGACCCGGATGTGCGTCGGAGCTATCCGGTTGTTGAGCGGGGGTCCCTGGAAGGTGGGAACCGGTGTTATGACCATGATGAAGCTGTTCATTTCCTATGGACAGCAATATGGGTGGCCTGGCCATTTGGATAGGCCCGTGTTTATGTATTAGCTCGAAATTAATGGAGTAGACCCGGATGTGCGTCGGAGCTATCCGGGTGTTGAGCGGGGGTCCCTGGAAGGTGGGAACCGCTGTTATGACCATGATGATGAAGCTTTCCATTTCCTATGGACAGCAATATGGGTGGCCTGGCCATTTGGACAGGCCCGTGTTTATGTATTAGCTCGAAATTAATGGAGCAGACCCGGATGTGCGTCGGAGCTATCCGGTTGTTGAGCGGGGGTCCCTGGAAGGTGGGAACCGCGGTTTAGACCATGATGATGAAGCTGTCCATTTCCTATGGACAGCAATATGGGTGGCCTGGCCATTTGGACAGGCCCGTGTTTATGTATTAGCTCGAAATTAATGGAGTAGACCCGGATGTGCGTCGGAGCTATCCGGTTGTTGAGCGGGGGTCCCTGGAAGGTGGGAACCGCGGTTTAGACCATGATGATGAAGCTGTCCATTTCCTATGGACAGCAATATGGGTGGCCTGGCCATTTGGATAGGCCCGTGTTTATGTATTAGCTCGAAATTAATGGAGTAGACCCGGATGTGCGTCGGAGCTATCCGGGTGTTGAGCGGGGGTCCCTGGAAGGTGGGAACCGCTGTTATGACCATGATGATGAAGCTTTCCATTTCCTATGGACAGCAATATGGGTGGCCTGGCCATTTGGACAGGCCCGTGTTTATGTATTAGCTCGAAATTAATGGAGCAGACCCGGATGTGCGTCGGACCTATCCGGTTGTTGAGCGGGGGTCCCTGGAAGGTGGGAACCGCGGTTTAGACCATGATGATGAAGCTGTCCATTTCCTATGGACAGCAATATGGGTGGCCTGGCCATTTGGACAGGCCCGTGTTTATGTATTAGCTCGAAATTAATGGAGTAGACCCGGATGTGCGTCGGAGCTATCCGGGTGTTGAGCGGGGGTCCCTGGAATGTGGGAACCGCTGTTATGACCATGATGATGAAGTTGTCTATTTCCTATGGACAGCAATATGGGTGGCCTGGCCATTTGGACAAGCCCGTGTTTATGTATTAGCTCGAAATTAATGGAGCAGACCCGGATGTGCGTCGGAGCTATCCGGGTGTTGAGCGAGGGTTCCTGGAAGGTGGGAACCGCTGTTATGACCATGATGATGAAGCTTTCCATTTCCTATGGACAGCAATATGGGTGGCCTGGCCATTTGGACAGGCCCGTGTTTATGTATTAGCTCGAAATTAATGGAGCAGACCCGGATGTGCGTCGGAGCTATCCGGTTGTTGAGCGGGGGTCCCTGGAAGGTGGGAACCGCTGTTATGACCATGATGATGAAGCTGTCCATTTCCTATCGACAGCAATATGGGTGGCCTGGCCATTTGGACAGGCCCGTGTTTATGTATTAGCTCGAAATTAATGGAGCAGACCCGGATGTGCGTCGGAGCTATCCGGTTGTTGAGCGGGGGTCCCTGGAAGGTGGGAACCGGTGTTATGACCATGATGAAGCTGTTCATTTCCTATGGACAGCAATATGGGTGGCCTGGCCATTTGGACAGGCCCGCTTTGTGTGGAGCAGACCCGGATGTGCGTCGGAGCTATCCTTTAGTTGCTTGAGTCTCCAAGACCTACACCCTAAACCCGAAACCATAAACCTAAAACTAAAACCTATAAGCTATGGCAAAACCGAAACCTAAACTCAATTCATCTAACTCTAAACCTAGACCCTATAAGCTACGAAAATGCGACCCTAAACCCCATCCCGATCCCGCAAATCCAAACCTATGCCCTAAACCTAATCTCATGTCACCTAACCTAAACCTACACCTATTCCTAAATCCATTCACCTAACCTAAACCTAGACCCAAACACGAGAACCAAACCCGAAACCCGATCCCGAACCCGCAAATCCAAACCTATGCCCTAAACCTAATCCTAAACTCATGTCACCTAAAATAAACCTACACCTATTCCTAAATCCATTCACCTAACCTAAACTTTAACCCAAACACGAAAACCTAACCCGAAACCCGATCCCGAACCTGAAAATCTCAACCTATGCCTAAACCTAATCCTAAACTCAAATCATCTAAACTAAACCTACACCTATTCCTAAATCCATTCACCTAGCCTAAACTTAGACCCAAACTCGGCAACCTAACCCTAAACCCGATCTCGAACTCGAAAATCTCAACCTATGACTAAACCTAATCCTAAACTCATGTCACCTAAACAAAACCTACACCTATTCCTAAATCCATTCACCTAACCTAAACTTACACCTAAACACGAAAACCTAACCCGAAACCCGATCCCGAACCCGAAAATCTCAACCCATGCCTAAACCTAATCCTAAACTCAAATCATCTAAACTAAACCTACACCTATTCCTAAATCCATTCACCTAGCCTAAACTTAGACCTAAACTCTGCAACCTAACCCTAAACCCGATCTCGAACTCGAAAATCTCAACCTATGACTAAACCTAATCCTAAACTCATGTCACCTAAACAAAACCTACACCTATTCCTAAATCCATTCACCTAACCTAAACTTACACCTAAACACGAAAACCTAACCCGAAACCCGATCCCGAACCCGAAAATCTCAACCCATGCCTAAACCTAATCCTAAACTCAAATCATCTAAACTAAACCTACACCTATTCCTAAATCCATTCACCTAGCCTAAACTTAGACCCAAACTCGGCAACCTAACCCTAAACCCGATCTCGAACTCGAAAATCTCAACCTATGACTAAACCTAATCCTAAACTCATGTCACCTAAACTAAACCTGACTCTAATCTTTGCATTGTAGATATGGATAAGAGTTGGATGCAAGCTAAGAATCGGTTTGGCCTAGAGTATAAAGAAGGTGTTAAGGAGTTCATGGAATTTGCGAGAGATCGGGCAGATTCAGGTAATAGAATTAGGTGTCCATGCCGAAAATGCAAGAACATGATTCACAAGACATTGGACAAAGTGAAAGATGATTTGTTCATAGTTGGGATTGACCAGGGTTACACTTGGTGGATTCATCATGGTGAAGACTTCCACCAAAGAGTTGAGGCCACTGAAGTCCTTGCTGACCCAATTGTGCGTAATGACGAGGATGAAGATGTTGACGATATGCAAGATATCATTGGGGATGTGTTAAGGGGAACAATTGCGGATACTGATTTTGCAGCGACAAGTACTAGCCAGGATATTCCTCCTATGGGTGATGCCGAATCAGAAAAGTTTAGTAGGTTGTTGAGGGATGCGCAACATCCACTCTATCCGGGGTGTCGGAACTTCTCCAAGTTGAATTTCCTTACAAGGTTACTTTATTTAAAGACAATAAATCGTTGGAGTAACAAATCGTTCGACATGTTACTTGGCTTGTTGAAAGAAGTATTACCTGAAGGTGAGACATTGCCTAAGTCTCATTACGAGGCAAAATCGTTAATGCGAGACTTGGGCCTTGGTTACATCCTCATACATGCATGTATAAATGATTGTGTATTGTATTGGAAAGAACATGAAAATGTTGAGGAGTGTCCACAATGTGGAGAGTCTAGGTGGAAATATGACGAAGCTAAGCGTAAGAAAATTCCACAAAAGGTGTTAAGGTACTTTCCATTGAAACCCAGATTACAAAGATTGTTTACGTCGAGCAAGACGGCTGAAGATATGAGGTGGCATAAGGAGAAACGCCTTTATGATGATAATACATTGAGGCATCCCGCTGACTCTGAAGCCTGGCAACATTTTGATAAGCAATATGACTGGTTTGCAGAGGATTCTCGCAATGTTCGGCTAGGTCTTGCAAGTGATGGTTTTAATCCATTTGGTAATATGAGTAGCTCGTACAGTATGTGGCCAGTGATACTTATGCCCTACAATTTACCTCCTTGGTTGTGTATGAAGGAATCATTTTTATGATGTCGTTGTTTATTCCTGGACCCAAGTCACCGGGGAATGACATTGATGTGTATCTCCGACCGTTAGTAGATGAGTTAAACGAGTTGTGGAGTCAAGGTGTCCAGACGTATGACACTTTTCCAGAACAGACGTTTCGATTGCACGCAGCGGTCTTGTGGACAATAAATGACTTCCCTGCATATGGAAATTTGTCTGGGTGGAGCACGAAGGGAAAGTTGGCTTGTCCTACATGTAGTACTGAAACTTGTTCATTGTCATTGAAGCATGGTAAGAAAACGTGTTATATGGGCCATCGTCGCTTCCTTCCAAGGGATCATAGTTGGCGCAGGAAGACGGTAATCTTTGATGGCAAACAAGATCATAGGCCACCACCGAAAGAACTATCTGCAGAAGATGTGTTACAACAGCTGAGTAACATTGAAGAAGTTAGATTTGGTAAGGCACCGCACTTGAAGAAGAGAAAACATACAATATTGGAGTACAACTGGAGGAAGAAGAGTATTTTTTTTAGTTGCCTTATTGGAGTCATCTGAAATTATGACACAACTTGGATGTCATGCATATTGAGAAGAATATATGTGACAATGTCTTTGGAACATTGATGAACATAGAGAAGAAAACAAAAGACAGTTTTAAGGCTCGATTGGATCTACAAGCAATGGGTTTAAGGAAAGAGTTGCACTTGCAACCACATGGAAATTCATATATTATACCAGCAGCCTGCTACACATTGACAAAACTAGAGAAAAAATGTGTATGTGAATGGTTGAACAAGGTGAAATTTCCCGACGGGTATGCATCGAATATCTCTCGGCGCGTCAACATTACGGACTGTAAGGTAACAGGAATGAAAAGTCATGACTGTCACGTCCTTCTTCAACGCCTACTACCAGTTGCGATTCGTGGATTCCTTAACAAGGATGTCAGTGCTACGCTGATTGAGTTGGGGATATTCTTTAAGGATTTGTGTTCGAAATCTTTGAATGTAGAGGTTATTAAACGACTGGAGAAGGATATTGTCGTAATCCTTTGCAAACTTGAAAGAATTTTTCCACCTGCGTTTTTCGATGTCATGGTACACCTAGCGATTCACTTACCGCACGAAGAGAAGCTTGCAGGCCCAGTACAATATCGTTGGATGTATCCGATCGAAAGGTGATAGAACAATTATCATAAATTTTTATTCATTCCATAAACTACGTATATCCATGTTTTCATGTCCTAAACATATTGATTTTGTGTACAGATACCTTCACACATTAAAATAATATGTGAGAAATAAGGCACGTCTAGAGGGATCCATTGCTGAGGCGTACATTGATAATGAGTGCCTGACATTTTGCTCCATGTATCTTCGTGGCATAGAGACTAGATTCAACCGAGAAGATCGTAATGCCGATGCAAGGCAGGAGCATGAACAAGGACTCATATCTGTATTTGCACATAACGTCCGTCCTTTAGGATCGCCGACGTTTCAGGATATGGACCCTCGGGATCAAGCGAAGGCGCGGTGGTATGTGTTGCATAACTGTGAAGAAATAGAGTCGTACTTGGAGTAAGTCTTCGCACATAATTATTGTATATCTACAGACAGTTTTAATCTCAAAATTTCTTGCTTACAACGTACCAATTGTGTATAGCGAACACATCGAGGAGATGAAGTCCCAATACCCTATAAATTATGATCGAATGCATCAGGATTTGTTTCCAAAATTGTTTGCAAAACGTGTAAGATTAATTTACCTTCTATCTCACCACACTTACAATATTGTTGTATTGCACAATATTTACACGTAATTTTAAATGCCTAAACGTTCATTTATATTCTGTACGTGATGATAGATGAAGATGTTGCGCGCTAGCAACTCTGCGGATGCGTCTGATGCGCTCTACTCACTGGCGTGTGGCCCTGATAGACATGTATCTAGATATACAGGTTGTATTGTAAACGGGATTCAGTTCCACACTGAAGAGCGTGAGAAATATAGGACCACACAAAATAGTGGTGTGGTTGTGAAGGAAATACATGAGGAGGTCGAAATTGATTTTTATGGCGTTTTGACGGATATTATTGAGCTGAGTTATTGTATGAGATAGCGGGTGTACTTATTTAAATGCGATTAGTGGGACATTGGAAATAAAAAGTTGGGAATACAGACTGATAATTACTTCACGAGCGTAAATTTATCTCGGAAGTGGTTTAAAGATCGTGATCCAACTTGAAAAACGGAATCCCTCCTATACTTGAAAGTCATTAGTCCTCATACAATCTCAGCTGTATAGCATTCTACCCAAAAAAAATAGAAAATCCCAAAACCCCCCAAAAAAAGTAGAATATATTCCTCACCATTGCGCCTCCACGGGCTCAACGTCTTCGAAAACAACTTCCCTTTCACAGCATAATCCGCACTCGGGCTCAGCAAACCATGTCCGACCATGAAGAGGAAACTCGCCTCTTCCCCAACCTCGAGATGGCCGAATCGCAACCTCCAGCACAACAACCAATTGAGAATATGCCAATCATGCAAGAATTGGCGCAAGGAATGAGAGCAATGCAAGAGATGCTCTTGCAATTCATGCAAGCATAAGCTACCGCAGCAGTCAACAACCAAGCTGGCCCAGTTCAGCAATCTCAGCAGCCATGCCGAATCACTCCGGCCTCCAGTTCGAATCAAGCACAACCATCGGAGTCTGCCCAAGACTACCAATAGCAGCCATCTCAGCCCTTCGCTATGGGGCATCCTCCTCAGTACCTTCCTGTGACGACAAGGCCATCTCAGAGCATTCCTGTTGCAGGAACTTCCAGTCAGCTCCTAGTCAATCTTACAAGTAACAATCTCAGTAGATTCTAGCATGTCCCCTCATCATGAGGGGGGCATCATCAATGATCACATCAAGTCCACCCAAGCAAGTGTGTCGCATATCTCGGCCATCATCAAGAGCATCTAAGCCATCAAAGGTATCATCTAAACCATCCATACCATTCAGACATGAGATCAGCCCATCTATGTCCATCGTGGCCACATCATCACCATCGATCACATCATCCATGCGGCCCACACTCCAAGGATGCATAGCCTCACCTATGTCCCATCTCCCCATCTCATTCATACCATCTAAAACTCCATCATCCAATGACCTATCCAAATCTAAAATTCCAGCCATCCCACCATTAATGGAGTCATTAAAAGCTCCATTAACCACCAAGCTTAAGTCTTCATCAATCCTCCCTCTTAAAGCCCCATCTACCCCATCCATTAAAGGCATCTCCTCTCCATTAAAGCTCAATTGAAAATCTGGAATGTGGGACCCACCATGGACAGCCCCCATAGCCCCCTATATCTCCACCATCCATTGCTTGGGAAAGGACAAAGTGAGAAGAAAACAAGAGAAGAAAATTGAAGACAAAAGAAGGATTCATGGTTGGATCGAAACCTCGTGTGCACCGAATCGAGGAGACAGGGACAGTGGACTGATGAGAATGTCCGAACACGAGACAGCTCAGACCGCACAAGAGGTGAAGCTTGGGCGGCCCCCTGGTTCGCCCGTATGGACGAGTCTTCTCTCTCTACACGGGATTGGTCTATCCGTCCTTTGGTAGGTGAGACTGCCAGGCCACGTCAGCAGATGGCACCCTGAGGGCCGCACAAAGCTCCAATTGACTCCGAATTTTAGTCCAAAACTGATTTGAATCATTTAAAAGGTACCCCACCTGTCCAATCATGAAGTACTGTAGTCAAAATGAGTTTGATCAAGTTAAAGAAAGGGAAAATTGATCAAGAGAGGCCCACAAGCAATCTAAGCCACTCAAAGGCTAGATCGTTGTGATCCAAGCCATGGGAAAGCTTACACGGCTTATCAAATAGCAGCATCAAGGGCTTGAATCATCAAGAAAGAAGGCTAGAGTCCAAGATTTGATCATCAAATGGGCCTACATGGCTAAAAAGAACAATCTGAGCCATTCAAGTCATCATCCGCACCTATGGGAAGCCTTCTTAGTCTCACAAAACATCAAGGATAGGTGCTCTAAAGCAAAGTTGAAGTCTGGAAAGGGCCCACAGGGCCAATTCAAGCAATTCGGACCACTCAAATCACATCAGCCTCGTCAGAAGCCAAACAAAGTAAGGTAAGTATGCCCAACCCCAAAACTTGGGTCTGAAGACCTTAAACTACGTCGGGACTAGAATCCCCAGAGATCTTTAATAAAAATCGGCATTGATCCCAGTCGTTCGGGCCAAGATCTGATGACCTGGATCACTTCGAAAAATCATAAAAAAAAAAATCTTGTACAAAACCTGGGTCCGAAGACCTTAAACTACGTCGGGACTAGAATACCGAGAGATTTTTAATAAAAACCGGCATCGATCCCAGCCATTTGGGCCAAGATCTAATGACCTGGGTCACTTCGAAAAAATCATCAAAAAGAATATTTCTTGTACAAAACCTGGTCCGAAGACCTTAAATTACGTCGGGATCCCGAGGGATTTTCAATAAAAACCAGCATCGGTCTAAATCGTTCGAATCAAGATCCGATGACTCCGGACACTTTTCTAAAAAAAAAAACAAAAAGAAATGGGTTACCCTATTCTGTACAAAGTTTTGGGTCCGAAGACCTTAAACTACATCGGGATCAACATCCCGAGAGACCCTTTAATAAAAACCAGCATCGACCTCAACCGCTTGGCTCAAGGTTCGATAATCCAGATCTTTTCAAAAAATAAAAAGAATGTATTTCTAGCTTGTACAAAGTTTTGGTCCAAAGACCTTAAACTATGCCGGGACCAAAAGCCCAAGAGATTTCCAATAAAAACCAATGTTAATCTTGATCGCTCAAATTGGGATTTAACAGTCTCGAACATTTTGAAAAATCACAAAAAGAATGTATTTTCAGCATGTACATATTTTTTGTCTGAAGACCTTAACTACACTAGGGATTAATTTCTCGGGGGACCTTTTCCTGCTTTCAACTAAAAACCAGCATCGACCTCTACCGCTCTAATCAAGGTTTGATAACCCGGATCATTTAAAAAAATATATATATACACCAAAAAGATTTTGAGCTTTCCATAAAAACCAGTATTAATCTCGACTACTCGAGTTGAAGTCTAGAACCTTTCCAACATAAAAAAAGAAGTTTCACCATCAATTTTAACTGCACAAATTTATCTCCAGCGGTCCGAAGACCTAAAACTACACTGAGATCAACTTCTCGAGGGATTTCTTTCCCAACCTGTCCCAGACATGGCTAACACTTGATCGTACGGGTGTCTGGAATCTTCTAAAATAGGTAAGGGCTGAGGCGGGCAGAACCTCGGGATCCTGTTCGTGTTGAACGCACCGTGATAGACAACCTTGATTTGGAAGTCGCTGTTGAATCTGACGGATGTTCCCTGTTCCTAAAACTCATAAAGGGGGATTAAGGAAGTTGGGAGGTGCAGCGCACCCTCACAAAATTGTGAGCAACGTAAGGCCCCAAACTGGATTAACAAAGGGAAATGTGAGGATGTGGATCATTTTAGTGGCCGAAGGAGTCCGTTGGACGATATGTGGTCTATGTGCATTGCACATGAGGAACAGGCAACTTTGTGGGTGTGTTGACTGAAATCCCTCGAAATCCCCTCATCCGAAGATGTAAAACTACGGCACTTAACTGTGTGAGATTCGTCTTGCTCTCTGACGTAAAATGGATCGGGTGCCTTACCAGCAGTAGAAGCTAGAAATGGATGAAAATTTCATACCTTTCCCTGCATTTCAAAAAAATCAGAAAAAATACCAAAACATTGCAAAATCACCTTCAAAAATCACAAATATATTTCCCTTGCTTTCAATAAACACCGATCTTTACTTGGACCAAATATTTTCAAAATCACAAAAATATTTCCTTTGTTTTCAATAACCGATCTCCATCTTGACTACCCAGGAAAGATTCAGACCAAATATTTACAAAAATCACAAAAATTGTCACTATCTCCAGCACTGCATTTCAGGAGTATCGAACTCCGCTCACTCATTTCAGAGTTTGGGATGACGGATTCGATCACCCGCAAATTAGAATCTTGACTAAAACTAGTGACCAAGCATCGTCTCAATCGCATCCATTCACAGAAGAACATCTTGAAGTCTGACAACCTCTTTCATCCATCCCCATTAGCAAAGAAACAACATCTTGGGACAATGGACCTGATTGACCATGGGTCGGGATCTTGACCAACCCGCTGACCAAGCATCCGCATTAAAAAAAAAAAAAAGAAATCTCCAGGGAAGCACAACCCTGCAAGCAATAAGCTCAAAGTTCTCTACATCTCCAGCAAAAGCAAAATTATCAAACGGAAAGAGTATGAATCAAACCATGCATCCATCATCAAATATGCATCTCCATGCATCCCCATGCATATCGCATCAATCATTATGTTTACCTGCTTCCAAAATAAAAGTCGGTTAGCAAAAGACCCCACAGGCATCCCTAGTGGAGGCGCATGCAAGCCAGATTTCTTTTTCAAAAAGACAAAAAAATATATTATATATATTCCTATTTGCAAATAAAAACCCCACAGAGTATCACTCCCCAGAGTGGGTATTTTTTTAAAAATCCAAAAACATGTTTTCCTATTTGCAAATAAAAACTCCACGGAGTATCACTCCTCAGAGTGGGTATCTTTTCAAAATCCAAAAACTATTTTTTCCAGTAGAGCGTTCGGGCTCCAAAACACCGGGAGATCTTCCATATCTCTAGGTAGGAGCCGACGCAAAAATCAAATAAGATCCGATGTCTCGCGATTTCCTCGAAGACCATCGGATCCAATGCACTCAAAGTACGGTTGAATTGAACTCCAATGTCATTGCGGTCATACGACATGCCAAGATACGAAAAGATGAAAGCCAAAAGGCTCGGTCAAATAAACCATTTGAACAGGTTGAAACGATGAATTGTAACCCAAGTATCAAAATCAGCAGGTTGGGTGGAAAGAGTTCACCCGCACATACCTAGGAGTGGATGCCTGAAATACCTTGACTGAGTCAAAGTCGGTGTAGCGATCTCCTGTAAGACTACATGGACGCAGGGTAGATAACCACTTTGACAGTCAAGTGAAACAAGTACTCTTGGAGTGATCTGGGAAAACATCAAACAATCAATTTTTGAGTCGGTAATCTCGTAAGACTATGACGGATGCAGAGGCTCTACCGTACCTTTCCGATGTTAGTACCGATTGGGAATGAAAGGGTTGCAATGGGGTACCCAGGTTGCAGCGCATGCAAGGACAATCGCAACGTTTTCTCCAAACTCCCGCGGTATGTGCGAGTTATCAATCTCCAAACAATCAACTGACTCAGATATAAAGGAAAACAAAGATTCCAGACCATAATCTAGGAAAGAATGAATTGCAAACCAAGCATCAAAACCAGCAGATCGGGTGGAAAGAGTTCACTTGCACATACCTAAGCGTGGATGCCTGAAGTACCTTGACTGATTCCAAGTCGGCGTAGTGGACTCCCCTAAGACTACATGGACGCAGGGCAGCTAACCACTTTGACAGTCAATGAAACAAGTACTCCTGGAGTGATCCGGGAAAACATCAAACAATCAATCTTAGGTTCGGTAACCTCGTAAGACTATGACGGATGCAGAGGCTCTACTGTACCTTTTCGATGTTAGTACCGATCAGGAATGGAAGGGTTGCGATTGAGTACCCAGGTTGCAGCGCATGCAGGGACAATCGCAACGTTTTCTCCAAACTCCCGCGGTATGTGTGAGTGATCAATTTCTAGAAGATCAACTGACGCAGAAGCAAAGGCAAGCAAAGATTTCAGACTACGATCCATGAATGACCGGGTCAAAAGTGGGGTGTCCACTCGCTTTGACATTCGGTTGCACTCAACCTTTGTCAAAGAGGGGCATCTGTAGACACCCCACCTTCGGCTACAATGTTGGTAGAGATAGTTGAATGAATGGAGGACCATACCCCAAAATCCATGTCCAAACCTAGCCAAACTCACCCTTGTAAGCCCTAATCCATAACCCAGCTCAAGCCTGAACCCAATCAACTCACCCCTAAACATCAACCCAAAAAATCCTCCATAAGAAAAATCAGTCAAAAAATCCTAAAAAAGTCAAGCTTGGTGAGTCAACCCGCTGAGTTAAATCACTGAGTTAACCCGCTAAGTCAACCCATCGAGTCAACTCACCGTGTCAACCCATCTCCCAAACCCAGTCAACTCACCGAGTTCCAAACCACAGCCTCGGAGCAGGTCTGGAACTCCGAACCTGGGGATTTTTTGCTTCAGGTT
The DNA here is from genome assembly GCA_003013855.2 of Liriodendron chinense. Classification (NCBI taxonomy): domain Eukaryota; kingdom Viridiplantae; phylum Streptophyta; class Magnoliopsida; order Magnoliales; family Magnoliaceae; genus Liriodendron; species Liriodendron chinense. Next base: position 2,421,356 of record ML058389.1, read on the forward strand.
CGGAGGCCATACGCTCCGAACCCGAAGCAGAATGACCGTACGGGTGGCCCCATAGGGTGCCACCCAAAAATATTTACGGGTTCTGCCACTGCCCGCTACTATAAATACCCCCCGCCCCTTCTCATTCAAGCATCCCTCAAGTCCCAGAGAAATCCCCCTAGTCCAAGTTCATCTCCACCCTTTTAGCCCATTCTTCCACCAAGGAGAGTCCGAGTGAGAAGAGCCTAACCCTGGTCCAGCCCAGCCTGACCCTGGTCTAAGTCTCCCAAGACACCCAAGTCGTGATCTAGTCACTCGAAGCAAACCCTTGCGACACCTCCGTCCATCCAGCTACTCTTTTACCAGCATCATCTCATTCGCATCTAGCATAAGTGCAACATTTACTTTTCTTCCAACCCCCCTGCTTATCATATCACTGCCAACACTTTGATTATTCAAACACACAGCATGCATCCCGCATAAAACACCTGTCAGTTCGAGCGTATGCTCTAAGCTTGCTTGTTAATGGAAACCTACCCATCAGAAACTCTTACTGTTCAGACCTACATTCATGCATCATGTCATCCATGAAAATGTACGAGGATTAAATCAGACTTTCAAGTATTAGTTCGATTCTATAAAGTAGAAACTGTACTTCAGTACGGGCAGTGTGGGGTGCTTAACCTCTTCCCACCATATAACCGTGATCCCTTACATCGAATCTCTGGCCGCAGATCAAAAGGAGTCATTTTAGAAGAAGGAATCTTCGGATCCCCTTCTCTAACGTTTCTACGGGGTCTAGCCGACTGTAGATTTGAAGTAACTGACTAGTGGCGACTCTGGTCTTATACAAACTCATCTAAACACATCCAACCTAACACGACAATCGATAAAAACCCTCGAGAACGAGGCAAGCTAGTGGCACAAACGGCGATTCGCGCGCACACACCCTCTTTTTTTCCGAAAGGAAGGGAGAACTTTCAGGAGCGCAGAACGGCAAGCGTTCACACCTATTCTTCAAAAATAAGATCAAATTTTATGATTAAAATCCATACCATCTCACAATATTTGTTGAGCCCTTGCTCACCAAGCTTTTGCTCGCAATATCTATTAAGCCGTTACTCATCAAGTTCTTTCTTATAATATTTATTGAGCCTTAGCTCGTCGAGTTCTTGCTGACAATATCTATCGAGCCCTTGCTCGTCGAGCTCTTATCCACAATATTTATCGAGCCCTCTCGTTAAGCTCTTGCTTGTTGTCTGATAGACCCCTATTGAATTGTCTAGTGGTTCTCGGCACAAAACGACTAGACATTATGGTTGATTCACATCATCGCAGTGATTATGGTAAATGCATTAGACACTCAGTACAAGGCCCTTGTCTGACTGACAATAATTACTACCAGTTATGGAATTACAAATCGATTAGGTCTAATGGCTCTCGCCATAAAATAATGGGCATTATGGTCAATTCGCGCCATCGCACAGCTTGTTGTAAACACCCTAGGCACTCGGTACAAGCCCTTACCTAACCAACGATAAATCCTTTTGGTTGCAGTAGCTGTGGTAATCCCCGATGATGTCACATGGCTCTTGTCTAATCATGAAGTAATTTCCAATGATGTCATATAGTGGTTAGATCTAGTGGCCCTTGCCACGAAAATATTGGGCACCATGATTTATTTGTGCTATCACATGATTTATGGTGAATGTCTCAGGTGATTGATAGGGCCCCCGCCTAGTTGATATTAGTCAAAGTGATCAAAATCAGCAGCGTATTAGTCAAAATCTTATAACACATGGCTCTTGCCTAGTAGTGAATGGACTTAGGTACTGAAAATACAAGGCACTGTCCAACTTTGGTAAATGCCCTAGGCAATTGGTACGAGCCCTTGTCTAACCGAGTATAAGACCTATAAACTGCAACTCTAATTTGTATTGCACCTCATGTAAGCTTTGGACCATCATAAGTGACAAGTAAGCAAAATACCATCGAGCTCTTGTAAGCGCCACATACTGTCATGCCCCGAAAACAGAGCCTGGGCCCCTGACTCCACTATTGGAATGTTACCTGGAAAAAATTTGGGTGAATTTTTTTAGTATAGTTAATAGTATTTTCTACAATTATGATATTAATGAGATAAGAGAGCACTCAAAATCTTTTATCCATAAAGTATCATTTACGAATACATTTTTAAATATATAAATAAATTTCAGAATCATAAAGTATTTAAACATCAAAGTATGCTATTAGAATCCAAACTATGTTACTTCTGTTGCCTACTTTACCCTGAAAAAAAAATGAGAATAAGGTATGACCTATGGAACTCAGTGAGTACATATCATGTGCGTAGTATTTTTATGTCATATCACAAAACTTACTAGTGTCAAAGTGTGCAATGTACTTGTATACAATGCAACATGATGCGGTGCGACATAATGCCAATAAATATGATATAATGTAATGAATACCAATACAATCATGTATGCCCATGGATATGAATATCCGTATTGTATAGGCCGATACGGGTGTATCGTATCCGTATCGGCATGATACGATACGCGATATACCTTGTATTGATAACTATTGTACCGTATCGGGCTGTATCGTACCGTATCGGGTTCGATATTTCATACCCACATCGGTCTGACCTGATACCTATCCGGAATCCCATGAAAAAAAGAAAAAAAAGAGAGCAGGATTTGCACGATTTTTCTGGGAATCTACAGATTTGATCACGAGTCCACTTTAGACTCACGTGTCTATTGTCATCGATGATGAAAAAAGGGACAGCATTATTAGGGTTGCGTAGTTACAGAAAAATCGAAAAAAAAAGGAGAAACTTTCAATCCATAGGAGAGGGGATTTTGACACCTGTAGAAGAAGATCCGGATATGTCGATGGGCCACTCGATCGATCATCAGCAGCAGCAAGCAGTGCGCCGTAAGTTTCTTCAACTAGATGGAGATTTTGGCCACAAATCTTTAAAAAAATTCGAAAGATTTGGGCATGGGAGAGAGATTTTAGGGATTTCGGGAGGTTTGGGGGAGAGATTTTAGGGATTGTAGGGCTCTAGAACCCTCTCATTTTTGAAATGGCTTCGGAAGCCCCTTTTAAGAAATCAAATTATGTCCTACGTTACTTAGTACGCTCTTATCATACTGAGTAAACTCAGTTGGGCCCATTGTAAATGTATATGGTTTATCTACACCATTCATCCATTTTTCTAGCTAATTTAAGTGGTTGAAACCAAAATTGAAGCATATCTAAAACTCAGGTGGACCATACCACAAGAAACACTGGGTATAATGATTTCCACCATTAAAACCCTCCTAGGGCCCATAGTAATGTATATTTGTCATCCAACCTGTTCATAAGATCACACAGACATTGATGAAGGGAAGAAACAAATATTAGCTTGATCTAAAACTCCCGTGGCCCCCAAGAATTTTTCAACTGTACACATTTAATTCATATTGTTTCCTGTGGTGTGGTCCACTTAAGTTTTTTATATGCTTCATTTTTTGTCTCTAACAATAAAATTATCTGTTAAAATGGATGAATGGGGTGGATAAAATACATAAATCACGGTGGACCCCACAGAGTTTACTCAGTATGTAATCTGCTTCCCTATTTTAAGGAGAGCGGCTAGGAGTGGATTAGGTGAGACCCCGGATCCATCGAGGTGGGTGAGAACCCAGACTGTGGGGCCCACTGTGATGTATTTGACTACATCCATACCGTCCATCAGTATTGAAGCTCATTTTAGGGCATGACCCAAAAAATTAAGCGATTTCAAATCCCAGATGGACCATAGTACAGGAAACAATGGTGATCGACCATTAAAAGCTTCTTGTGGGCTACAAAATCTTTGGATCAAGATGATATTTGTGTGGTCTCTTCATCTAGGTGTTTGTGACCTTATCAATAGGTTGGATGGAAAATAAACATTCTGGTGGAATCTAAGCAATTTTTAATGGTGCAGATTCAAACAAAACTTGTTTCCTGTGGTGTGGTCCACCTAAGATTTGAATCAGCTTCATTTTTTGAATAATTCCCTAAAATGAGCTTTTAAAATGGTTGGACAATGTGGATTTAAGGAAAATACATCACTATGATCCCCTCAGTCAGGGGTCCCACCCACCTCGGTGGATCCGGGGTCTCACTTAATCCGCTCTAGAGCAGGTTAGATGCAGCACCAGCCTCACCCAATACCGTGCGACCCTTACCATGGGGCCCACATTAATGTATATATTATGTATCTACACTAACAAATTATTTTAGGGAATGATACAAAAAATGAAGTAGATCCAATTGTCAGATGGACCACACTAGAGGAAATAATGGTGATTGACCATTAATGGATCACAAAAGTTTTGAATCATGCTGACTTTTGTTTTATCCCTTAATCCAATTTATGTGAAATTATCAATAGTTTGGATGGAAAATAAACATTATGTAAACCTTATGATGGGCCCTAGGAAGTTTTTAATGGTAGGATGTTCAATCACCACTGCTTCGTATAGTATGGTACATCTGAGATTTGGATATCTTTCATTTTTCGAATTATCCCTTAAAATGATTCGAAAAAAACAGATGGACGACATGGATATAAAATACATACATCAAGGTGGGGCCCATGATAAGGGCCGCACCATCTTGGTTGAGGCCGAGGTCACACCTAATACGCTCCCCTTTTCAAGCAAAAAATTTACTGTCCAATTGTAATATACCATAATCTGTCTGACGAAGGATCTTGTGGGGCCCACCATGATGTATCTGTTTATCCACAATGCCCATCCATTTTATCATATTAATTTAAGGTATGAGCCTTGTTGTAGGCAAATATAGTCTAGCGAGAAGTGAGGGATCGCGGGCACATAATGAATGCGACCAGTCAGGCTCGTGCTCGTCAGAAGGGGTCGCATCTCCTGGATGCGAGCAGCTCGGCTCGTGCTCGACAGAAGGGGTCGCATCTCCTGGATGCGAGCAGCTCGGCTCGTGCTCGTCAGAAGGGGTCGCATCTCCTGGATGCGAGCAGCTCGGCTCGTGCTCATCAGAAGGGGTCGCATTCCTGAATGCGAGCATTCCTGAAACGAGCAGCTCCCGACATCTGAGCAATCATGATGGTCTTCGTATAATAGTTCTAGCACCCAATTCCCGTCGAGCAGCTTGTTCAATCCCTCTGTGACACCAAGCAAGGGCTACACCCAGTTCGGTGGTTTCCGCCCTGTCGGTGTCTCCTTCCTTTTCGCCGGCTATGACTCCAACTACGGTCTCCAGCTCTACATGAGCGATCAGCGCTACTACTACGCCTACCAGCAGCCCGTATAGGTCGATTTTGGGCTTATCTTCTCTGGTGGTTCCGAATCTCAAGGAACGTGATTGCCGAAATAAGTCATTGGGTTAGATCTCGTCTTTAAGGATAAGGATCTTATCCCACGAAATCAGTGGGATCTCAGTATCGTACACGAAATCAGCGGGATCTCGATATCTTACGTAACAGATTGGATCGCTTCAGATCTATATAAAGGGATGACTCCATTAAGAGAAAGGTACACAATATTCAATCTCTGGACTGCTTCTGCCTGGTTTTTTCTTCTTCTTGCTTTGCCTGACTTAAGCATCGGAGGGCTAACGGCTGGACACCAGCCACCCTAAGTTGCTATCTGTCTTCTTACAGGTCTATCGGAGAAAATCCCTGCTGGAGAGAAGGTGAACAACGGGAGGATCCTATTACAAAATCTGACGTAAACAGTTTGGCGCCGTCTGTGGGAACGACTTGATCGTCGAAATCAATCGTTCTAACCACCGATAAAAATCCTTCTGCGATGCCTCCTAAAAAGGCTGTTCATCATTCGACTTCAAGGCAGGCACCACCTCCGCCCGATGAGCCTGATTCCATACCTGCTCTTCCACCCACTTCGACGAATATCCCTCAAGGAGCCCCAAATATGCCATCAGCAAACCCATTATTGGAGGCTTCTGGAAATCAAGACGATGTCATGCGTTTCCTCGGAAACACTCTCCTAACTCTAAATGCCGGAGTTCAGGCCCTGTCGAATCGGCTTGATCAGCATTTCCCCGAACCGCAGAGACAAGCCTCCGAAGGGTTACCACCGCAGCCCATACCAGTGGCATCCAGACATTCTATGGACGAACCACAGGTCCCACCACTTGGCAGCCACCTCCCTGTGCCGTCTCCAAATTCTATACATTCTAGTTCATCTCGACAACCTCAACCTTAGGGCTCCACTGCCGAAACATCAAGCTATACCCTACCATGGAAGGAGATCTCAAAAGAATCCATGATCATTTTGATGTCATGGAACAGCGATACCAGGCAAATCGGCCATCTACCATCATGGCGGCGATACATCAATCCGAGTCTCCCTTTACTAGCTGGGTTATGGAGGCACCGTTACCTAAAAAATATCGAACGCCTGTTATCACCCCGTATACGGGTACTGGTGATCCTCTTGAGCACCTAGAAACATACAGGTCTCTCATGGAGTTGGAGGGACATGGCTCAGAAATCATGTATAGGGCTTTCTCCTTAACATTGAAGGAAGCAGCTCGTACGTGGTTCTGGGGATTAAAGCCTCGTTCCATTAGCTCCTTTTCCCAGTTATCGGAGATATTCCTTTCTCAATTCATGGGAAGCATTCGCATTAAGAAGCCAGCCTCTCATCTGATGAATCTGAGACAGCAGCATGGGGAGACAATAAAGGAGTTCACAGTACGGTTCACTGCCGAAGCCGTTCAAACTGAGGGTTATACTGAAGAAAAAGGTCTTACAGCCCTCATAGCCGGAATAACGAGCGAGAAATTCAGGTTTGCTTTAGATAAGAGCCCTCCGAAAACTATGGCAGAGTTCCAAGCCAAAGCTCAGAAGTATATCAATGCAGAAGAAGTCGCATTGACACGCCATGGGGTACAAGGTAAGAAACGCAAGACGGAATGAGCCTCTTCTACAGACAAAAAATATCGTCGTGATCAACGCGATCGTTCTCTCAAGAAGCCTTATTCTGGTAAATATCATAACTACACTCCTCTCAATCGATCTCATGAAAAGGTCTTAATGGAGATTAATCACAAGCCATATGTGAAGTGGCCTGCAAAGATCAAATCCGATCCCGAGAAGAGAGACAAGAGCAAGTTCTGTTACTTTCACAAAGATCCCGGGCATAGAACCCAGGACTGCATCTCTCTACGAGACCATATCGAAGCCCTTATTCGAAAAGGCCATCTCCAGGATTATGTTGCTCGTAAAAATCGATCACCAGAAAGGGCGAACACCTCATTTCGCCAAAAGGAACAGCCTGATCATCAAACTGGTCAAGAGGAAGCTGAGCCTACGGGAGAAATCCGCACCATCGTCGGAGGACCAGCTTGCGGGGGCGATTCTCAAGCTTCAAGAAAAGCATACGCTCGAAAGGCGTCCAAAGAACCCCAGCAAATCTATTGGCTGGAACAGACGTCTAGCTCGTCAAAAACCAGCCATCCTCCAATTTCCTTCACTCTCGAAGATGCAACGGGAATTCACTTCCCTCATGAAGACTCCAATGTAGTCACATTGAAGGTATCAAATTATCTGACACATCGAATTATGGTGGATACAGGTAGCTCAGCCGATATTCTATACTTAGAGGCTTTCAACAAAATGGCACTTGCTAGAAGCCTTCTCAGGCCAGTATCGACCCCCCTCATCGGCTTCGGAGGTGAGGTAGTAACGCCTAAAGGAAGCATCGATCTCCCAGTTACTTTTGGAGAAAGTCCAGCGAAGACTACCGTCTTCGTAAACTTCCTCGTGGTGGATCGAAAATCAGCGTATAACGCTATTCTGGGGCGACCGTCTCTTACTAAGGTTGGGGTTATATCTGTGTGTCAAATTTCCTACCCCAAATGGTATCGGGGTCGTGTGAGGAAGTCAGCAGGAGGCACGGTCTTGCTATCAGATAGCCCTACAAGATCGGAAGAAGGCTCAAGCAACAACCGTTATGGAGATAGCACAAGGCTTACCCAACTTTCCCACCAACACCTCGTTGGATCCGAGAGAGAATGCTCTTAAATCAGGAACTCCTGGGGAAGAAACAGTGGCGATTCGCCTAACCGAAGACGACCCGCCTAGGGTCGTATACATTGGATCCTCTTTAACCAGTGCCCATCATGAAGATCTGGTCCGTTTCCTCACCGAATACCAGGACGTGTTCGCTTGGTCTCATAAAGATATGCCAGGCATCGACCCCAATGTCATTGTACATCGCCTCAATATCGACCCGAAACATAAGCCCGTACACCAGCGTCGACGTGCCTTCACTGCAGAAAGACAAATGGCGATCAAAGCTGAAGTCGAGAAGCTACTCATGGTCAATTTCATAAAGGAAGTAGACTACCCAGAGTGGGTCGCGAACGTGGTTCTCGTCCGGAAAGCTAATGGCAAATGGAGAATGTGCGTTGACTATTCAGATTTGAACAAAGCATGCCCCAAAGATAGTTTCCCGACACCGCGGATTGACCAGTTGGTCGATTCAACAGCTGGACACGCTCTGCTCAGTTTTATGGATGCTTATTCTGGTTACAACCAGATCATGATGCATCCATCCGATAGCCAGCATACCGCCTTCATCACAGATCGGGGATTATATTGCTACCAGGTAATGCCGTTCGGTCTTAAAAATGCAGGGGCCACTTATCAACGTCTCGTCAACAAAATGTTCGCTGCTCAAATCGGTAGGAATATGGAAGTTTATGTCGATGACATGCTCGTGAAAAGCACCATAGAAGATGATCATATTTCTGATCTTCGAGAAGCCTTCGACCTAATGAAGAGGTATCAAATGAAATTGAACCTAGAAAAATGTGCATTCGGAGTATCTGCAGGAAAATTTCTCGGGTTCATGGTCGGTCAGCGTGGAATTGAGGCAAATCCTGAAAAGATAAAAGCATTGATGGAGATGAAATCACCGACCACTCTTAAGGACGTCCAACGTTTAGCTGGTCGCATCGCATCATTGAACAGGTTCATCTCGCGAGCGTCTGACAAATGCTTACCATTCTTCAAACTCCTTCGTGCAACGGCCAAGTCTGATTGGAATTGGACGCCACAATGTGAGGAAGCCTTTCAACAATTGAAGCTATACATGAGCACACCTCCCATTTTATCTAAACCTGTAGCACATGAGCAACTCATTCTGTATTTATCTGTGTCCTCTACGGCCGTTAGCGCCGCTTTAATAAGAGAAGATTCTGAGGTGCAAAGGCCCGTTTATTATATCAGTCGAGCAATGGTGGATGCAGAAACTAGGTATTCTGATATGGAGAAGCTGGCCCTAGCTTTAGTCACGGCAGCTCGAAAACTGCGACCATACTTTCAAGCCCACGCTATTCTAGTACCAACGAATCATCCACTGCGGCAAGTCCTTCAAAAACCTGAGGCTTCCGGACGCTTAACTAAATGGGCAGTCGAGATCAGCGAGCACGATATCTCATTCTGCCCTAGGACCGCAGTCAAGGGCCAGGCCGTGGCTGACTTCATCGCTGAATTCACATACTCTCCTGATGATAATACCATGACCAGCGACCAGCCTCCTTGGTCACTCTTCGTGACGGGTCGTCGCGGGCCAGTGGCAGTGGAGCGGGCCTGATTTTAGTGGCTCCCGATGGGTCGCATTTCCAATATGCTCTGCGTTTCGATTCTCGTATCTCGAATAATGAAGCAGAATATGAAGCCCTGATCGTCAGCCTCGAATTGGCCATTGTCCTTGCCATTCAGAATCTATCAATTCATAGCGACTCCCAGCTCATTGTCAACCAAGTCCTTGGTGAATTCGAGGCCAAAGAAGAAAGGATGGCCTTATACAAGTCTCGTGTCCTCATCTTGCTCGCAAAACTGAAGACTTATGAAATAATTCATATTCCTCGCGAGAAGAACCAACTTGCCGATTCCCTGGCAAAGCTCGCCTCTGCACCAGAATCTGAGTTATCACATTCAGTCCCCATCGAGCATCGTCAGAACTTAAGTATTGACCAAGCGAATCTCGCGCAAGTAATATCGGTACAATCATCTCCATGCTGGATGAAACCCATCATCCTGTATCTCAGAGATGGATACCTACCAGAGGACAAGAAAGCTGCAAGACAAATTCGCCTTCGGGCTGCCAGGTATACCTTGCAAGACGGAATATTGTTACGCAAGAGCTTTTCCTTGCCTTATTTAAGGTGTCTTCATCCAGAAGAAGCCCTTCGTGTTCTAGACGAAGTACACCAGGGGGCATGTGGTAATCACCCCAGGGGGCGATCCCTAGCATATAAGGCGATGCGGCAAGGATATTATTGGCCCACTATGAAAGCAGATGCAATTGAACTTTCTAAAAAATGTGACAAGTGCCAACGTTATTCACCTATACCTCATGTACCATCCGAACGGATGACTCCAGTTGATAGCCCTTGGCCTTTCGCTCAGTGGGGGGTCGATATCATTGGACCTTTGCCCATGGGGAAGGGACAAAATAAGTTCGCAATTGTACGGTTGATTACTTCACCAAATGGGCCGAGGCAGAACCATTAGCCAAGATTACTGAGAAACAAACTACCAAGTTCATATGGAGAAATATCATATGCCGTTTCGGACTCCCTCACACTATAATTACCGACAACGGAACGCAGTTCGACAACGCAGCCTTTAATGAATTTTGTGAAAAATGGAAGATACGTAATCTCCGCACTTCTCCATATCATCCTCAGGCGAATGGGCAGGTCGAGGCAGTGAACAAAATCATTAAGCACCATTTAAAAACCAAGCTTGGTGAATGCAAAGGTGAAGGGCCAGAACTTCTACCAGAAGTATTATGGGCGTATAGGACTACAACTCGTACGTCAACGGGTGAGACCCCTTTTTCCTTAGCATTTGGTGTCGATGCGGTAGTTCCAGTGGAAATTCAAGTGCCCTCGTATCAGATCGAACAGTATGACCCCACAGGTAATCAGGAAAACCTCCGACTTCACCTCGATCTCTTGGAAGAACGAAGAAACGCCTCCCAATTACGAGCAGCCGCATATCAACAACGTATTGCTCGCTATCGAGATGCTAAGGCTCGGCTTAGGTCCTTTCAGCTCGGAGATTTGGTCCTGAGGCAAAAACTCGGAGTCCCTGCTCGTTCGTTGGATCCAAATTGGGAAGGCCCTTATCGGGTTATTAAGATTGTGCGACCCGGTACCTATTATCTTGAAGACATGCAGGGCAGACCCGTGCGTCGCCCGTGGCACGTGGAGCATTTGCTACAATACTTTCCGTAGATTCGATGTGGTTCATAACGACATTTTATGAATAAAGTTGAAGATATTTTTTGGTCGCTACTCCATTTACTTGGATCTAAATAGCCCTGAAGAGAGTGCATACCATTCTCTTGACCAATTGCCTACCTTTGGTAAGGCTAAAACCACCTTTTGGTCGCTACCCCATTTATTTGGACTCAAATAGCCCTGAAGAGAGCATACGTGCTCTCTTGACCAATCTTCTACCCTTGGTAGAATCAAAATCTCAATCGATAGATTAGTCTATCTCAACGTGGACACGGTCACATGACCCCCGGATTGAGTCTAATTCATTTTTTCATGAGTTAGATGCTCGCGCTTGGTGAAAGGGTTCGCACTTCCAAAACGCGAGCAGCGCAGCTCGTGCTCGAATTAAGGGATCGCAGTCGTACACCCTAATCGCGAGCAGCGCAGTTCGTGCTCGAATTAAGGGGTCGCAGTCGTACAACCTAATTGCGAGCAGCACAGCTCGTGCTCGAATTAAGGGGTCGCATCCTCTGATGAGTCAACATGAGATCAACACAAAGCAAAAATGAAATATAAGGAGAATACACAACACTGAAGAAATAAATGTTCATTAAAATGGTGACCAAAAGGTTTACAAATTTCTTCTCAAAAGTAACAAAAAAAAACATGACATAGGAAGGTGTCGAGGTCAAGGTTGGTCATCCTCATCTTGCGCAGGCTCGCGGCTCTCAGCTTCGGGACCAGCCTCAGGAGCAGGAGCGGCATCTGTTGCCCCAGTGACTTCGTTCTCAGCGGCAGCCCGTTCTCTAGCTGCAACCTCGAAAGCCACTCTGTCGAACTCCTCAACGTTAAAAGTTGGAGCAATCTGTTGCATAACTCTGACCGCAAAATCGCGACCAACGATATACGCTTCATATCGCTCATCGTCATAAAGTGGAGAAGTCCGGAACTCCTGGACAGCGTGAGGACCCTCATCAGATACCATCTGAACGAGAGCCACTCGCTCTTCTTCCCAGTGGATGGAGTCATCCTTCAACTGTTTAAGTCTCTGCTGGGCCTCCTCGAGCTTGGTCCGAGCATCCTTGAGCCACTCTTCAAGCTGGATCTTGTCCTTGCGAAAAATCTCCTTCTCCTTCTCGCTCTTAGTATGGAGCTCTTGAAGCTTTGCGAGTTGGAGGTCCACTGACTGAAAGCGTTCAGTCATGGATTGGATTTTAACAAGGAGAATCTTCTTCTCTTCGTCCAGCTTGGCGATTTAAATTTCCAAGGCCTTCACCAAGCGGTCCCTCCCTTGGACCTCGGCTTCCATTGTCTTCTTCTTCTTCTTCGCATCCTCCACGCTGCGGCGGGCTGCTTCGATGTCACGTCTGACTCGAAGCGTGAGATCCAAGCTCTATAAAAAAATGTGTGAGAGAGGAGATAGATTAGAGTAATTCACCATATCAGTGATGAAAAATATAAATCGTGCAACGATTAATTACCTGTAGCAATCTCACCCCGATGTCGGTGGAGAGAGCTTCAGGGCTTGGTTCGGGGAGGCTTCCGAAGGAGTTGGGGGAAATTTTGTCAAACATAAACTCGCATATTGGATGCAAGTGTGGAGGAATGACGAAAGTTCCCGAGCCAGAAGCCTGGGCTACGACCATCTCCTTGGGACCCGACTCGCGAGCACTCGTGACGCCAGGGGCGGGCGCCAGCAACTCGCGAGCAGCAGTAGGCTCGCTTGAAGCCCCCTTTGGAGGGAGGCCTCTCCCTCTCCGATTGCCTTTCGGCGAATTGTCGGCTACCTCGATAATTGGCTGGCGAGGTAGGTCAACTGGAGGGGGCACGGTGGATAGAGGGGTCGCGTTGACCGTAGGGGTCGCGGTCGTACGAGAAGTCGTAGCGACCCCTCCCGAGGCGACCCCTCGCGATTGAGGACCGCGAGCAGACCCCTCTGTGGGAGCAGGTGCATCAGAAGGACCCCCCGTGGTTTTCTTTTGCCTCTTCGAGACTGCGCCCTTCAGACGGGGAAGTACCCCCAATGCACCTCTCTTGTCTCCAACATTCGTCATCTCTTCTCGGAAGATGAGACCCGCTGCACAGAGATGACGAGGCTCTAGTGCGACGTTGACGTGGCGTGTGCTCGCGGAAAGCTTGTAGACTCTGACTAACTTCTCGTTGAGCCCTCCTCGCAGGTTCGGCTTCACACCAGTCGGGATTTCTACGAACAAAAAAGAAGGCACGATTAAATCGTCAATAGAGCCAAGGTATTATTTCTTTCGGACAGATAAACGAACACTTAAACCTACCTTCGCCAAAATGGCGATTAACATTATGGCCTTTGGGGTCAGAGCCCAATTCGGACTCGCAGTTCCCAGAAACGTAGAACCACTTTTTCCTCCATCCCGGGCAGTTGGAAGAAGGGTTCCCCAAAATAAAGTTATTCCGGTGCCAGAAGCAGAGGTAGTACCAACCCTCGCTAGCTGGCGCCTTCTTCAGCTGGAATAACCTTAAAAACTCCTCAGCGGTTAACTCCTCGTTACTCGCCTGCTTCCAAAGGACGAAAGCACTCAGAAGTACCCGCCAGCCGTTTACTATTAGTTGGCCCGGGGCAATCTTGTAGAGACGGAGGAAGTTTCGTATGAAGGGGTGGAGGGGAAGACGTACGCCCATAAACAGCCACACACCCAGGTGGTGGTGCATCGGCTGTCTCCCCTCTCCCAGGCAATCTGAATGAAACAGAGTCTGGGACCCTATATACCTCTCTAAGGTTAGATAGTCTTTCCTCCGTCAAGATGGAAGAGTAACCAGAGGCGGAATATCTCCCAGCCGGTACTCTGGCGTTATTGGATTCGGAGGAATCCGGGGTTTCGTCTCCCAAAGGAACAATCTCTTCGTCAGAGATTTCCACCATTATAAAGAGAGATGGGAAGAAGAAAGAAAAGAAGGAATACCTCTATAAAGAGGTTTTTACTTCGGAACAGAAAAGAAGAAGAAGGAAACTTCGCAGCAGATGGAATTCGAAAATAGAGGATTTTCGGCTACGTCCGATATTTATACGCAATCATTCCGTTTAATTTAATGGACACGCGGCAGCTTCTCATGCGGCACGCCAGACGAGCGGACGCTGGCATTAAATACGGAAACACGTGGTGCCCGATGCCTCATCTCTGGCGGCAGAAAAGCTGCGCAAAAGCTGGCCATCATAAATGCGGAAGCACGTTAAGTGAATCATGTGCGATTTTTTCCAGCAGCCAGCTGTCTACACTAACAAACCCTTGGCATAGTTCCTCAATACCAAGGGTTTGGGGGGCATCTGTTGTAGGCAAATATAGTCTAGCGAGAAGTGAGGGATCGCGGGCACATAATGAATGCGACCAGTCAGGCTCGTGCTCATTAGAAGGGGTCGCATCTCCTGGATGCGAGCAGCTCGGCTCGTGCTCGTCAGAAGGGGTCGCATCTCCTGGATGCGAGCAGCTCAGCTCGTGCTCGTCAAAAGGGGTCGCATCTCCTGGTGCGAGCATTCTTGAAATGAGCAGCTCCCGACATCTGAGCAATCATGATGGTCTTCATATAATAGTTCTAGCACCCAATTCCCGTCGAGCAGCTTGTTCAATCCCTCTGCGACACCAAGCAGGGCTACACCCAGTTCGGTGGTTTCCGCCCCGTCGGTGTCTCCTTCCTTTTCGCCGGCTATGACTCCAACTACGGTCTCCAGCTTTACATGAGTGATCAGCGCTACTACTACGCCTACCAGCAGCCCGTATAGGTTGATTTTGGGCTTATCTTCTTTGGTGGTTCCGAATCTCAAGGAACGTGATTGCTGAAATAAGTCATTGGGTTAGATCTCGTCTTTAAGGATAAGGATCTTATCCCACGAAATCAGCGGGATCTCAGTATCGTACACGAAATCAGCGGGATCTCGATATCTTACGTAACAGATTGGATCGCTTCAGATCTATATAAAGGGATGACTCCATTAAGAGAAAGGTACACAATATTCAATCTCTGGCCTGCTTCTGCCTGGTTTTTTCTTCTTCTTGCTTTGCCTGACTTAAGCATCGGAGGGCTAACGGCTGGACACCAGCCACCCTAAGTTACTATCTGTCTTCTTACAGGTCTATCGGAGAAAATCCCTGCTGGAGAGAAGGTGAACAACGGGAGGATCCTATTACAAAATCTGACGTAAACAAGCCTAAAAGAGAGACAGATTCAACGCTCAAGTGGAGCACACCATAACAAACAGTGGTGATTGACCATTAATGGGCCATGAAAGTTTTGGATGAAGTTTATATTTATGTACTTCCCTTCATCCGAGCTTACGTGACCTTATCAACAAATTGAATGGTAAATATACACTATGGAAACATTAAAGTACACCCTAAGAAGTTTTTAATGGTAGGATGGTCAATCACCACTGTTTCTCAAGGAATGATCCACTTGAGTGTTGTATTTGCCTCATTTTTTAGGTCGTAACTTAAAATGATCTAAGAAAATGGATGTACAGTGTGGATAAACAGATAAATCACTGTGGGCCCCACAGAATTGTGGTCGGATGGATTATTGTCCGATCTTGTGTAGGAGGCAAGCCACTTCCCCTCCAGTCGACAGTCCTAACATGGGCTCTGTAGGGTCCACCTTGATGTATATATTTTATCTAATTCATCCATCCATTTTGGAAGATTATTTTAAGACGTGAGTCCAAAAATTATATATATTGGAATTTTTATTGTTGAGACACTCAATCACCACTATTTCATGTAGTGTGGTCCACTTGAGATTTAGATGTGCTTAATGTCACCTTAAGAAGTCCTAAAATGATCTGTAAAGACGAATGGGCGGAGTAGGATATATAAAATATCATTAAGGTGGGCCCTACAGTAAGGGTAACACCACTAAGCTGTTACCCACATAGCACCTAATCCGCACCAGGGAGATGGATTAGTTGCCGCCAGGCTGTACACAAGATGGTGTAGCCCTTACAGTGGGGCCCACATTGATGTATGTATTGTATATCCATTTCGTCCATCCATTTAGAGAGATTATTTTAAGACATGAGAGGAAAAAAACCAGTCAAATCCAAAGCTCAAGTGGACCCCACCACAAAAAATAGTAGGCATTGAAGTTGAACTCCTACCATTAAAATTTTGTGTAGGTCATAGAAGCTTTAGATGAAGCTGATTTTTTTTTTTTACCTTACCCCATATTTTTATGAACTCCTATCATTAAAATGATCTCTTCAAATGGATAAACGGTGTGGATACAACACATGAACACATACATAATGGTGGGGCCACAATCAGGTTCCACTAATTTAGACTTACTAAGAAATTTATGACGGCTTTAGACCGTCGCTAAAATTTTTGTAAAAAAAAAAATAGCAGGAGTCACTTGACGATGTAAAATTGGAAATTGGAAATTGATAAATGATAATACATTTTTTTATTATTTGTGGCTTGCGCAGATTGTAGAGTGGTCATTGTTGTATAATTATTTTTGTTGGAATGACTGGAAATGAAAATGAAGATATAGGGTGGAGCTATGGAGTAAGAATATGTGAGAGTCGACAATAAATAATGTGCAAGTTTTATAGTAGGAGTGTGAATGGTGGCAGAAGCAGATTAAAACAACACTTGGCGCATCAAAAGGGTCAAGTTTAAAGGTGTCACGCCCTGAAATTCGGACTCGCGTACAACAACCCAAAGCTTGAGTTCGAGGGTGTGAATTTAAATTTGAGCGTAGATTCCTTGAGATTCCATTCCACACATCACGTATCTAAAATAAATTCCAAATATAAATTTTTTTTCACTAAGGTCTTATTACATAAATATTATAAAACTAAAATAAACCTATTACAATTGACGCTTGAGTGGGATGTGTCAATCGGAGTATTCTTCCCTGCCTATGTCTGTTTCTTCTTGAAGACCTGCAAAAACTATGGTGATTTTGGTGAGCTAAAAGCCCAGTGAGATCATTTTCAACATAAGAAAATTTCAATTGATTTAAGATAAGATCCTACACAATACTATACAAGGAGAGTCAGTTTCAATGCAACATCAAAATAGTTTTATAAGTTATGCTCTTCTATGATGTTTGTGAGTATCAAGATGTCATGGATGCACATGTTCGATGCACGATAAAATTATATATACATATGGACAAATCAACCATGCCCCCATCTTTAGCCGAGTAAATCAACCATGCTCAACATCTCCAACTAGGCAAATCAACCATGCCCCCATCTCTAGCCGAGTAAATCAACCATGCTCAACATCTCCAACTAGGCAAATCAACCATGCCTTGGGCAAATCAACCATGCTCGACGAACAGATCCCTCTGCCCCTGCATGTTAAGGTACCTATTACAAGTCAACCTTGCTCACCTATCTCAGAGCATAACGAGGCGGTAAATTAATCATGCGCGCCAACAGTCAAATCAACCATGCTCCTATTTCATCGTCCAACCAAATAAAACATATACATAAAAAAATGCTTATGAATGTCATGAGCTATGAGAGCACTTTTCAGGCATACAATGCATATTAAAATTAAAATACAATCATACCATGCATGCATTATCTTTACTCAAGTAATTTCTTCATCTAAACTAGTTTCAATTTACTGATGTTAACGACTAATGATCACTTCTTACCCCCAATCAGTTCAAGGAAGCTCAAGGTCAGGCTTAGTGTCCCATAGCACCAACCCTGGCTCATGAAAGTTCGCATATTCATCAATCTCATTCCTCAAAGGGTCCATCACATGTAACATATCTTAACATCAAATGGTTACATCAATACGGGATTAAGGGGCGTTCATTAACATATGAGCTTTTGGTGTTTCGATGATTTGCTAATGTCTTCCTAAAGGGATGTCTTATATATGATCTAAATCCAACCTAAGTTGTCTACGAGTTCGCTATGTGTGACTAAGAAGGAAAATTGAGAAAATCAAAGAGGAATGAATTGAAATCTGGAATTCGAAGATAAAAATAAGAGATGGATAATTTAGGAAGTAATCTAAACTAAACGACAAAGAAAGTGGAGTTTCTAAGTAAAAGGGGAATTTAGAAAAAAATTAACAGAAAATCAATAGGGAGAATCACTCACCTGTGGTGTTCCCTAGGCTCCAAACAAGCCTACTTCGAAATCTGAGTCGACTCGGTCTTCTTCTTTCTTCTTCTTTCTCTCTCTCTCCTTCTTCTTTCTTCTTTCTTTCTTTCCTTCTTCTTTCTTCCTTATCGTCTAGGATGTTGCCCGAGCAACAGTAACAGCAACAGCAAGCTACTTCTCTCTCTCTCTCTCTCTCTCTCTCTCTCTCTCTCTTGGTCGGATGCCTGTGAAGAGGGAGATGCATCTAAGAAGGTCTTTTAAAGACTTCCAAAGTCGGTGGGTCCGTGCGGAAAACTCCCGACTGGTTTTGACGTTGGCACCACCTGATACTCATCCCACTCGACTTTCTTGCACTTAATCACATGTAAACCGTTCAAATAGTAGGTGGGGTCCATAAAAATAATCCCCTAAAATTTCAGGGACCCATGCGAAGCAACGGACCGGATCCGACACGATCTTAGTTTTCTTAGATTTCAAACAGTCGATTGAAGTGGGCCGCACGATCAACTTTCGACTGGGCCTCTGATGAACGGCATGGATATAGAATATGAGGCCCACGTGAAGGTCAAGTGGAGGCCCACTGATGGCAGCGAGCGTCCCCTGGAAAGGTCGTGTGAAGAAGTTGTTTCCATTTTAATTTTTCGTGCACCGCATGCAATATAAAATTGGTGTTCCACTTGCAAGTGGGGTCCACTTGTAGTGGATTGGGGCCGTCTCCTCCATCCAACAGGTGGGCAACATAAAGTTAGCCATCGACGAAACAAATGAGGCAGATCCGAGTTAAGGTGGGCCATATATTAACTGATTTTCGATTGAGGCATTTGTAGGATGATCGGAGGGCTAAAATTTGACGTGTACGGTTAAAATATGCCCAATAGATGGTATATAAAGTTTTGCATGAAAGTGATTGTAAAAAATTATATTACTTAAAAGTGTCAGTTTAACTAATGGCATTTTTATAATTATTGTAAATTTATAAGTTTTGTGAAATCTAATGCTTCTACACTGTTCTAGGGTTTATTCTAAGCAACTTTAATAATGGACCATACTAAAATTCCTTACGAATTATTTAATATTAATTTATCGATATTAAAGTTATTTAATTTATTAAATAATTAATTAAATTATTATTTCAATGATTCCAATAACTTGGGGTGTTATAAGCACGCCTAAATAGGTTCATAGGACAGGGAAATAAATTATCTAAACATATTTCTAGTGATGTACGGATCAGATTTATGGACAGACATGTGTACAGGACGATGTAGAGATCGTACAGTGGGTTTACATTGATCGCGTAATTCAAAATCAAAGTGGACTGTTAAATCTTCCAATCTAGCAACGATAGATCATTTTAATGATCAGTCTATTGACTTAACTAAGCCCACTAATTTTTCAGAGGCCTTAAAGTTGTCGGAATACGTACAAAAGTGTAAACATGTGCGTATGCGTGTGAACAACACGGTGTAAAAGTTAATTTCTCACGTGTGAACATGCACTCGTGTACTTACTCGTGTGCCCAAATTTTTGGGGTATTACATTCTATTACCCTTACACAGAATTTCGTCCTCGAAATTCAATCAAACCCACTAAGCTAACAGATGAATACTACAATGTGTCTATGCCCTATAAGTCCTGGGTTTATGTGCTCACAAGTGTATATAATGGCTTATATGATTCGGGTTCTTACACAAGGTGTCCAAATATCCCTCAGGCAGTAAGGGAGGAGATGAAGAAGAACTTGGAAGAAATTAAAGGTAAAAAGGTGATGAGGGAGAAAGAGAAGAAGGCTACGCTCGACCAATGTAGAGTAGAGGTATTTGGAGATCCTACGCCATTGCCTAATGGGGACATCGAGTTAAATGAGGATTTAGATAGGGAGGTGATAATTGTGAGGGAAAGTTTACGAGCTCACCATCAGGAAGAGGAGCGGCATTGAATGTTTAGGAAGACTGGTTTAGTTCGTGATATGGGTAGGGGGAGTCATAATACTGATACTGATAGTGGGCATGATAGTAGAGGATTATTTGGGAGTGTTAAGGCGAGGTTATGTCATGCCTTTAACATGCGACAACAAGAGCCTCACCCTTCTCAAGCTACCCCTCCCCCCATATTCACAACCTTGATGATGAAAGGGAGCCACAAGTACCTCTTGGTGATGAAACTGTGTTTATAAAGGCCAGTAGCACACAGAAGAAATTGAAACATATGTGGTCAAAATAAATAGTGGATAATCTTAGAAAAGCATCTGCAAAGTTGTTCTTACACAATAATATTTATCCACATATTGCCAATTGTCAATACTTTCAGGTGTTTGTGGATGCAGCAGCTGATGTGGGACCTGGGATTAAAGCGCCTACTTCTTATGACATAGATTTAAAGTATTCAAATGTAGTGCACCGGGAAGTATTGGCTTATGCACAATCATTTAGAAGCATATGGGCAAGTAAAGGATGCACAATCATGTGTGATAGTTGGACTGACTTAACCAGATTGAGTATGATAAACTTCATGGTCTACTCACACTTGGGTTCAATCTTTATTAGAGTTATCGATTTATCTAATGAAGTGAAAAATATTAAGTATATATTTAGTATGATGGATAGAATGGTAGAAGAAATTGGAGAAAGTAATGTGGTGTAGATTGTTACTGATAATGAAGTAGCATATAAACTAGGATAAACATATCTTATGAAAAAGAAGCCTCATCTGTTTTGGTTACCTTATGCAGCACACTATATAGATATCATCTTTGAAGATATTGGAAAGAAGCCTAATGTGTCGATATTAGTTGAAAAGGCAAGATTGATTACGACATATATTTACAATCATAATTGCATAATTGATCTTATGAAAAAAATTCATAGGTGGGCGAGAGTTGTTAAGGCCTAGGGCAACTAAATTCGCCACAAATTTCATAGCCATAGAAAGTCTGTACAATCATATAGGGGCACTTAGCGAGATGGTTGTATTTCGTCAATGGCTCAACTCGAAGTATGGACAAAAGACGAGTGGCACGCCTGTGAATATGTGTGTGATTATAAGAGACAACAAGTATTGAAAGAAAGTCTAAGAAATTATGAAAGTAATGGAATCTTTGATTAAGGTTCTTCGACTGGTGGAAAGTGATGATAAGGCCTACGATGAGCTTTTTTTATAAAGCAATAGATAGAGCAAAGTTGTCAATTCAACATGATTGTAAATACTACAAGGAATATTGGAAGCTTATAGATAAGTGCCGGAATAGACAGCTTTATCATAATCTTTATGTGTCAGGTAAATATAAGTTGCATATAGTGATTAAATTTAGTTATTCATTTTCTTTCGATTCTTTATGTAGTATTGAACATTTGATATGTTACATTATTCTCTCTTTTAATCAACTTGCAGGCTTCTTCTTAAATTCACAATTCCGATATGCGACTACATATATCAAGGCTGATGAGATTATTATCGGTCTGAAGAATGTTATAAAAAGATTGGAGCCAAATATTAATAGATATGTTGATGTTATTAATGAAGTCAGTTAACAATTATTTACATATGTAGATTGTATAGTGTAGAGTCTGAGACTTACGGTACTTATTATTAGATACTATTTCACAGGTAGAGGCTATATGAAGTGGTGATCGGCAGCTTTGGAAATCCGCTTACATGAGCTGCAATACAAAAAATCAATTTAGGTAAGTGTTATTAAGTATTTAAGTTATAAACTATAATGTTTTACAAATTATATAATTATAACTGATATATGATTTTTTTTTTATTATGTATGCAGCTCATTGGTGGGTCAATTATGGAAAAGTGCACCTATGCTACAGAATATTGCAATAAGAATCGTGAGTCAATGTACATCTTCTGTTAGTTGTGAAAGAAATTAGAGCACTTTTGCCCGCATCCACACTAAGCAGTGGAATCAATTAAAGGAGATAAAGGTGCAAAGAAATGTTTTTAACCACTATAATATAAGGCTGCGTTTGAAAAACATGAAGAAAGCAAGAGGGTAAGCTGACAACCAAGCGTAATATTTTTCAATAAATTTGGATTATATTTTTGCTGAAGATGAACCTCTTTTTTCATGACTTGAAGAACGGGAAAAAGGTAAAAAAGCAGCTGAAAGAGAGAAACTTGAATACCCAGAACTCGTTGTAGAAACTGCTTAAAGTCATCCTACAGACCCGATTATTAAAAAATTGGTGAAGGTGAACATAGTCATCGTAACTGTGTGACTCATATTGATAGACATAACAGCAATGACAGTGATGGTGGTGGTGATGGTGGTTGTGGTGCACCTGCTGCTTCTGCTCGTGTTGCTCAGCACAATATATAGTCGTCTACAGATCGTGTGACTGATGAACATTGACGTGGTAGTACACGAGGTTAGACTTATGAGTCTATGGAGTCACGATACAACCAGCCAGTGGGGCATCATAGAGAGGCTGACACTAGTGACACTCATGAAGTGCTGGGACATCAAGAGGCTTATGGACATTATGAATATAGTTATAATCCTCACGGATACACAGGGCCTGTTCTGCCACTTTCATATTGGAGTAGTCCAGCTGATCCAAATTCAAATTATTTGTCATCAGTATCACAATTTTAAGAGTATAAGCAGCAATATGGCTATTCGTCTGACGCTAGTGAATATCCTAGTGCAAGATCAATCTTCCTTAGGTTTTATTGACCTACTTTTTCCATCCGTTTCTGATTATTATGGATATGATACAATACATGTTGCACAGCCACAGCGTAGTCGAATGATGATGAGGATGTGAAGGTCAACCAACCACAAGCAGCTAGATTTTCATTTTGGTGGTGACTGGTGAAGTGATTGCTTTGGTGAGTTTTTATTAAGATTTAAGAGTAATATCATTTTAAATGTTTAGATTATTCACTATTTAAGGAAATGGGTAAGTACTAAGTATTTCTAATTTTCTATACTTATATTGTTATAGACTAGTGAGTACTGAGCAGTGATACTTCTTAAACATATTAAACTATTAACAATATATGATATCAATTTATAACATATATCAACAGTTTATATAAAGAAAAAATCAACATCGAAACTTACAGAAGGTCAACCCGTCAAGACAACTTTCTTATCAAAGAATGGTTCAATACACCATTGAATACATGATCAAAATACAAAAAAAAAAAAATGATAGATTCGTGAATATCTCATTTTATCATTTTTTATATATATTTTTATATTTTTTTCTTTAAAAAAATTCTGACCGATACAGTCCAATATAGGGCCTGATTCCGATACATGACGCCGTATCGTATCATTTTTCCGCTAGGCCGATATGCCAATCGGTACCGACATTCAGAGCTATGTGTATGCCATGCCTCCAAAGCCAAGTATTCAACACATCCTTTCAAAATCCAATACATTAATATGTATGGGAAGCACTGGGGGTTGATACCTAAATACATCATGGTGTATGGCCATGCATACCCGCCTCGTCAGCGGGGCTAAATGCACCATGGCTGAGAAACTAATCCAACCAACAACCACTAGTGGACCTCATTGCACTCCACCCCACTAGGGGGTCAACTTAAAAACATTTCACACATCCAATCATGCTAGAGTAGTTAGACCTCTTCCCACTCGACCTTGACAACGACAGTCAAATGCACCATGACCTATGTATTTGCTCAACCTGACGATGAGGCACCCAACGCTACCAATGAGGTTTAAAGAATTTTATCCATGAGGCTTAGTGTATTAATTCCAAATATTAAATAACATTTCTAATGTTCCTAAACCATAAACGCAATTATGGTATCCGAGCCATCATAAATTATATCATTCGCAGTGTCATGTATGATGAAGCATCCATTATCCATGTGCATATCACACATAATGTACATCCAAAAATATGATGCACACTTCATTATATGTGTGCATGCAGAAAATGTCCAATTAACAAGGGTTATCATCCTCCATATACAATTCAACATAAATATTGGCCCATTGGTCCACATAATATCAATAGCAATCATGGCTCATAAGTCCACACAGAATTCGCATCACAATAACCATGGCCTCTCAACCTATATATAGTTCACATCACAAATACCATACACCCATGAGCTTAATATATTAATCCCCAATATAATAACATCCATAATCCATGCATATAATAGCATCCATTAATCCCCAAATACCATCCACACAGAATTCGCATCACAGTAACCATGGCCTCTCAACCCATGTATAGTCCACATCACAAATACCATGTACCCACGGGCTTAATATATTAATTCCCAATATAATAACATCCATAAGCCATGCATATGCTCTCCCACATACTCTATACACACATATCATGCATTAAATCAACTATGATGTATGCATGCTTAATGTATCAAAACACAATTATGAAACATACATATACTCGGGTAGCCCTACTACAAAAATATAAAGTGCGCATAACCATACAAGCCCTGCTTTCTACCTAACACGTAATTCCATTCATGGATCACATGATACAATAATTATCATATTCAAAATAGTTCCCATACCTCTAATTATAGTAAAGCATCAATATCACATATTATGACATAAAACTAGGTCATACATTTTAAGAGAGCATGTCGTTAACACATTAGCATAAAATTAAGTAGTCATAATGCCACACCTCACCACATGGTTGGATAGCCATAACTTATCAATCCATTGCATAGCTCATAATACCACACCTCATCACAGGTTGGATAGCCTTAACCTATTAATCCATCACATAGTTAAAAGTCCATAATCCATCACATTCATCACCATTACTTAACATATAAATAAGCAACTACGAAATATCACATGTTTAAAAAAGAGATTATCATATTATAATATACCACATTCCACTTTACATAATTAGGAAGTCGAGTATATATCACAGGTTCACCTAGCAAAATTGCCACACATATATATAACAAGTTCATATGGTACAGTGACCATATAAATTTACATAATTAAGTGATCACATATCTTTTGTAAGGACCCATGGTCAAGTGGCCACACAATTAGCATAAATTCACATAACTAAACAATGGATAAATATACATATCACAAGTCCCAGGTTCAACATCACAACTCGCATAATTCACATATTTGAGTGGCCACATCATCATCGTGAACACTTAATTACCTTAATACATATGGTTAAGTGGCCACATAATATCATGAGTACACATAATCTCATGGCCACATAAATATCATAAGTTTACTTAGGTAAATGGCCACAAATATCATGAGCATCATAATATAGTGCTCACAACATCACAACCTCACCTAAGTAGTTAGCTACACACGTATCACAAGTACATATAGGTGAGTAGCCATAATATCACAAGTTCTGTTAGGTAAGTGGGCACACATGTGTCACAATTATATAATTAAGTGGCCATATAGTATCACAAGTCCGCTTAGGTAAGCAAGTACACATGTATTACAATTATAAAATCAATTAGCCATACAATTATCGCAAGGTTTAATATCAATACTACAACATTTTATCGCAAAGTTGAACAACTATACTCCAACACATTTAAACATTGCTAAGTAGCCTTTCGTGCCACTACACACTAATTTGTGTGACCATAAAGACAATCAAGTCCAAGGGATTAAATGGGCCACTTAATGCTCACAACCAATAAGGTTCGGTGGCCAAATATACGCCACATCATAACATAATTCAAATCGCGCGTGCACACTCTAATACGGTTCGATTGGTAGCTCCACTTGGCCCCTTAGATTCGGTACTTAACAGGCCACGCCTACTAAATCTTAGGCTACAACCGCCCCACATGTTCACATGGTTAATGGCTCAGATTCAATGTTACATGATTAGTGGGCCAATGGCCACATTTCTTCACACCACATAGTTTAGCATCCCCCGTATCCATCACACCAATGAGCACAATATAAGGATCATATATATTTGCATAACATAATACCAAAGGAAGGGTCATGAGTGTAAAATCCAACCATACATCACAATTCACATGACTAGGTAATCCGCACATACAACTCGGCTATATATGATTTAGGTGCCCATGCCTATGCCCATAAGCACATGGTCATGTCGTTGAATTACCACTTGATTTCATACAATTAGGTGGGGCAGGACATATTACTACATAAAATTGTTCATATCCATACATTTATTGCACCCTCGCACATTGGTTACCCACACATAATAATTGAATACGTTAAAGGACTAAACACATATCTCACGATCCTATGACTTAGGATCACACTCCAATCCTAATTCCACATGATCAAGGGCTATCTACACATCATATAATTACTTAATTAAGGGCTGCAACTCAATCCCCCATGATTTAAGGCTGATCATACATCACATTATCACGTGGTGGTGGACCGCACATGCCATGCAATTTCACAAAGTTTAGGACAGTAGATGCATCACAAGTTTACATAATTTAGAGGCTGCCTGACCATCACATGATTACATGATTAGGGACCCACCTTCACCACAAATTCACAGTGTAATGGTCACGGCATCATGTTAGTGCGCTTTTTCGTGGCATACTAGTGCACCTTGTTTGTCAATCACTTAGGTCAATGAGTCTAGTGTCGGTTGAGCTTAATGAAGATGAAGACCGAAGACTCAAGTGGCCCTGCTGCATTAAGGAAGAAGAGACAGGTAAAAGTGATGCCTTGATGTGCCTTAACCTTAACCAAAACCTAACCCTTAACCTCTTTGATGACCTTGACCATATTAGGAAATCTTTAGTCATAATAGATTTGCCCTAGGTGTACCAAAAGACCATCCAAACCCTAGTCATTGAGATGGGTTGTGAAATAGGTGGGTCAGTTAACAAATGGGTTAAACCCAGGCCTGTCTGATCGGTCCCAACCGGTCGGCTGGACTAGACCGACCGATCAAGACCGGTCGGACTACCCTCCGGTCCAGACAACAATTCACAAGCCCTTAGGCCGACCGGTCATGACTGGTCGGCTGGTCTGGTCCGACCGGTCGGACAAGCCCCTCCTTTAGACAGAAAGTTCACTGTCTTATCTGGCCTTTGGCTGACCGGTCGGGACTAGCCGTTTTCTGCTTGTTTTTTGTCCGTTTGAACATCTTTTATAAAGATGCTTAGCTCATTTTGAGAGGCAACAAGAGGAATTTTGAGAGGAGTGAAGCTACCATTGTAGGAGACCATTTAAGGCTCATTCGATACCTATGTAAGGCATCTTCCTTATGCTTTAACACAAGATTGGAGCATTCCAAACTCATGAAGAAGATGACCTTCATCCCCTCTTGATCTCTACAGTTTGGATCTTCCTTGATAGGCATATCTTTATCCAAAATTCTAAAATAAGATTGTTGTAGGAGAGAAACTCTAGGCAACTCATTTTCATTAGTTGTAGAGTTCTCAAACCTACCCTTCTATCACATTGGGCATCTCAAAGGCATCACAAGCAAGGTGATTGATTGAGTGTAGCTGAGGCATTGGCAACGTAATGGCAACACGATCGTGGGAGCAAGGGAAGCTGATTGAAGCACGGGAGAGAGGAGATCAAGCAACCTGAACCGACGCTGAACAAGGGGCTCATCCGACAAGTAAGGTTGTCTTTATTGAGAGTCCATCCACTCAATTTCCTGTGGGAGTTGAGTGTAGAGTTTGTTAGTCAAACTCGAACTAGGAACGTTAGCCATTCATTGGCCTGTTTGTCGGCCTAAAAACTAGGGGTTGTTTGGCACTCCTTGGCCCATTTGCTAGGCCTAAACAAAGTCTCCAAGGGGGAGCCTCCGACACTGGAGTGAACGTGTGTCGGGTTGAGAGTTAGCCTATGTTCAAAACTCCGTTTGGGTTAAGAGTTAGCCATTTGTCCAAAACTCCGGTTTTGATTGAGAGGTAAACCGTTAAAACCTCCGTGTAAAGGTTGAGAGGTGAACCTCATTTAAAACCTCCCATAGTGAATACCGGTGTGCTCAAAAGAGTTGAGTACTTAAACCGAGAGTGGAGTAGACCCAAAGTCGAATCACTATACATGCTTGTGTTTGTGATTAAATTGAGCACATTGTAATCTTAGCATTAAATGTTTAATTGTTTAATTATGAATGCTTGATAGGAAAGTATGCTAGGCACTAGATAAGCACATCCACACACAAGATGTACTTTCACTAGTAGTGTAGACTTGAGCTCATTGATCCATTCTCAAAAGTCTACATAGGTTGCATAGATTAGGAGCTTGATTAGTTATATCATTTGATTATCTATGCATGCTTAAGACTAGGTTGTTTATTACTTAAACCATATGCTAGTCTTGTGATTGGACCCACTTAGGCTTGGAAGCTAAAGTGTTCTTGCTTACTTAATTTAATTTGTTAAATTGTGTAAGTAGGCGAAAAGAATTTCAAAAGGTCCTAATCACCCCCCCTATAGGACTTAGCCATAATTCTAATTGCTCTTTAAGCTTCTGCTCATACGAAGGTGTCGTGTTAGACTTCCGACGTAATTTTACATCATATGATAATATGGTTTAGGCCACACATTCAGCACCACAACTTCACATGATTGAATGTGGTTGCCATCTATCTCAAGATCACACGTTTGAGTGGGCCAACAATCACAATTTTAAACAAGAAAGAAGGCAACACGAAGAATTCAAATACACTTAGTTAACTAGTCCCACAAAAAATAAACATTACAGTGGGTCCCACACTAACTTGTGGACCCACAGATTTACGAAGTCAGGGTGGGCCACAGACGTTAGAATCAAGCTAATATTATTGAGTTTTCAGTTCATCCAGTACTGAGGTGACTGACCGGATGGATGTTTGGAATGGCACATCACAGTGGGACCCACAGCAGACTATGGTGGACCTCTGAAAGTTTTCAACGGTGCGTGTCAACGTCCAGCAGCGTTGTCTTGCATCTGCTGCATTCTTTTGTTTTTACTCATGTCCTATCTTATCTGGTAAATGGACGGTCTGGGATGCTCTCTCACAAACATCACGGTGGGCCACACCATCCTCATGGTGGGGCCCACGCCCTAAAATGGTCTCGCAACAATGATGGATGGCTTAGATATAACACGAGGATCACAGTGGACAAAAGGTTTCAACGGTGGTAAATTAACCACTGCTGCCTCCAGCAGTGTAGTCGACGTGGGATCTGGATCTGCTTAACATGATCTGGATGACTAATGGATGCGGGTGGATCCTCTGTTAAAATATCGCTGTGAATGTTGAAACGGGGGCGGAAGCGGAATGCATTACTGAGTAACTCAGCACGCTTAAGCGTAACGAGTAAACTCTGTGGAGCCCACCATAGATGTATGTGTGTTATCCATGCCGTACACCCGTTTTTTCAGATCATTATAGCACATGATCCCAAAATTTAATCATATCCAAAACTCAAGCGGACCACACCACAGGAAACAGTGGGAAGAATGATGTCCACCGTTGAAAGCCCCCTAAGGTCCACAGTGATTTTTATTTGTCATCCAACCTGTTCATATGGTGACACAGACTTGGATGAAGAGAAAAAACAAATATCAGCTTGATCCAAAGACTTCTGTGCTCTCCAAGAAGTTTTCAATGGTAGACGTTCAATTCACACTGTTTCCTGGGTGTGGTCCACTTGAGATTTGGATATGATATGATTTTTGGCTCATAATATAAATTGATATGATAAAACGGATGGATGGCGTGGATAAAATACATAAATTACGGTGGGCCCCATTGAGTTTACTTCTGAAGCCGGCATGGAGCTTCCCTTTATTTATTTATTTATTTTTATTTTTCTGACGATAAATCACTACGGTATTCCCTATGACGTGGCCCACCTGAGATTGTATCTACTACATTTTGGGTGGGTCCCACTAATGTGCTGGGCCCACCCCCAAATGAGCTGTAAAACGGATGGACAGAGTGGAGTTTGTCACAGACATCTCTACCCTACACAGTTGGTGTGGCCCGTCTGAGATTTGGACCTGCCGCATTTTTTTTTTCCGCAGCCTTGAAATGATCCGGGTAAATGGATGGACGAGGTGGCTTCTCACAGACATCATGGTGGGTCCCACTGTCCCAGGAAGTTTCCACGGTGGGTTTCCCAGCACACATCTTTCAACGGTGGGACCCACAGAACCTTTGGCTCAAGCTGATCTTTGTGGGGGCCTGAAAGGTTGCAGCGGTGCTGGCCCCACTGTTCAGTGGTGGGCCTACGCAGGTTTTTGGATTGGAAATCGGATTGCGTACTGAGTTACCCATTACGCTTTTATCGTACCGAGTAAACTCAGTTGGCCTCACTATTAATGTATGTGGTTTATCCACGCCGTCCATAGGTTGTTTCAGCTAATTTTAGGGGTAGAGCCCAAAATTGAAGCATATACAAAGCGCAAGTGGACCATACAACAGGAAACAGTGGGAATAGTGATTTCCACCGTTGAAACCTTCCTAGGGCCCACAGTGATGTTTATTTTTCATCCAACCTGTTCATAAGATGACACAGGCATGGATGAAGGGAAAAAACAAATATCAGCTTGGTCCAAAACTTTTTTGGTCCCTAAGAATTTTTCAATGGTTGAACAATAATATCATCTAATAAAATGGATGGACAGAGTGGATATATATATATATATATATATATCACAGTGGGCCCAAAGAGTTTACTAAGCATACTAAGTAACTCAATATGCAATCGAGAATATATTCATGTAAGTGTGGCCCTTGGGTCCTTATCTTTGCGTGGGTGGTAAACTCCTAGGAGTTTCATCGCGAGGTCTAGGGTTTCAAGTACCATAGGTGGAGAAATCCCACTAGAGTGTGGGGGTGTGTGCGCGCGTTGGTGGGTGTGTTAAAAAAAAAAAAAGGAAAGGTCAGTGTGGGCCCTTTCAGCAGGTTGAACAGTAAATAAACTTCATGGTGGACAACCGTCCACTCCAGCAGACCCACAGTCTGGCCCACCCTGTGGTGTCCCGCAAGCAAGGGGGGGAGGGGGGACTAGTGTGTGCAGAGATTCCCTCTTCTCCTCATTGTTGACTTGGACTCAACAAAGTCTAGATAATGTGTAAAGTGAGAGTGATGTGACATGTAGGAAACGCTCCAAAGTCTATGGTCAAGGGGGTCAATTGTCAACACGTAAGGATGTTTGTGTGTATTTATGTAAGTATATGTGCATGTTATGTACATATGCAAGAATAAGTACGTGCTTGAGGTGGTGCACTTGTGCGCAGGGGCGGGGAATTTTAGTCACATAAACAAAGAGTCGTGCTCGAACCTACTGGGAATCGCATGTGCAAGGGCATGAACATGCGTGGTATAGTAAGGAGGTGCTTTTCATGCACGCATGCACTTAAAAAAGTTGATTCAATCAATTTATTTTAAGCTTAAATACTTCTTCTTGACTATGGGTTTGTTCAATCATGGTCATATCTGCAGGTCATTTAGTTTCTACTGCAAGACATAATTAATACGTTCCTTCTCACGCAATGCCACATTCAACAACAGCTTCAATTTTAGTTACTTTAGAGGAGGCTCTCGCCTCTACTTCTCTTGTGGCTTCCAATGATCGCTCCAGTTGAGCAATTTTATAACCATGGGGGGCTGGAAGTGCCTATGATCCATTTCATTATTTCATCTGCGCAAACAGCTGCACCATCCACGGAAGCAACAGAAAGGCCCAAACCGGTTGCAATGGAGAGTAACTGGTTTTTGTTGAGCGTGTAGTCCAAACCATGCACAGGGATCTTCCAATCTCTCCAGCAGTAATTGTATTATTCAGTGGGAAAAATCCACAAGCAACTGAATTTCAGGATCTAGGCTTGAAGTAGTCTAATAGAGACTGGGGTCACAATGTTTGGTGTTCCTGTACTCAAGTAAAAAAAAGGGCGTTGGGCACAGAAAGGCTTTGTTTATGAAAAATGGGTAACTGGATCTTCTTTTTCGACCTGGCGGACAGCGGGAGATCCTTTGAACGAGTGCCCTTAGAAATGCGAGAAAGGTATCTGCTCTGTGAGAGGGACAGGCTTCCTTGAGATCGGTTTGGCTTCTTGTCCTACTATGGAAAAATGAATGGGTTCTAATGAAACAAACATTGCTCGACCAGAAATTGATAGATGTTATCATACAAGGGTCAGAGATCGGTGAGAAAAAGAAGCATGATGTGTTTGTTTAGTAGTTTCACTATTAAAGTTGAGGGAAGGTAAATTTTGAATTAAATCTAATGCAATTGTCTTGACGTTCCCCACTTTTGAGGATCTGTTTGGCCTAAGACAATCTTCTATTTTAACAAAGGTGAGAATGGTTGATCTCAAGGCAAGTGAAAATAAGTTTCCCTGTGAGGATTGACTTGCAAGCGCATAAATTACTTCAAAAAAACTGAAAATGGCTAACTTGTCGTATAGCCAAAAATAGTTGTGGAAATATAAAGAAAAGCTGAGCTAGCACCCAAGAACATGAACTTTTAACAGAGTACTGAAAGTTAAAGAAAGACGCAATGCCCTTATTCATAATGCCATCATGAGGTATCAGAAGACTATCTTAGAAACGAATTCTTACCAAAAGATAGTTATACTGGCACCAACACACCATGCATCTTTCATTTACATTTGGATGAGAGTATTAAATGTGAGCTGGGGCATCTATTGGGATCAGAAAAATACAAAATTCTTTAAGTACACAGATGGGGGCGGCCCAAACAGACTTAAAGGCGAAAGGGGATGGCACAGACCGATAGCACAGATCCCTGGCGTGGCCCAAGCCCGAGTTCGCACCAAGCCCTTGCCATGTGGACCAATCTGAGCTCATATGGTGCATATGCCATGTGACGCATCCATCAAGGATTTTCGGCTTTTCCTATGTGATATTTAAGATAAAGTCTATAGTTTCTTCTATCTTAGAGGAAGGCATCCCTGTGCCTGTTTCCCATCTGAGAAAAAAGCTGCGCCAACTCCCTAGTTAAAGGAAAAGCCACACCAAGCCTATAAAGACCATTGTACTTGGAGTCGGCTAACTTGACTAGCCCGCATGACGTCTGACCTTATGGTGCAGCTACGCTATCATCTATGAGAGCATTATTTTATTGCATTTAAGGGAATTTATGAGTAGCACCAATAGGTAATAAAATAAAGAAACGTAGCCTTAGATGGTTTAGGAGTGAGTTGGTTTAAGTAGAAGACTCTAAAAGAATAAGGAGAAGGCCTAAAAGGATGTAGATGAGATTGTAAGGAAAGATGGATTACCTAAGAAAACAAGGATATGGTCCTTGACGGTGGAATGGTAGAACAAGATTTGTGTTGCCAAACCCAATTTATTGGGATAAGGCTTAGATGATGATGATGATGATGATGATGATGCTGTTGTTGTTTTTATCCTATTGTCTTCAAACTGAGTCCAGCTTTTTTCAACCCTTCACAAAGTCATGCCAGAATCAAATTTTGCCTTGATAAAATCTAATCAAACTGAGTCCAAGTCAGGTGAGTTTTTCTGTGTTTTTAAACTATGATTTTCATCATAGTGGAGAATGGTGGGTTTAATTGCAAAGCACAACTGCAATTGCAGCAGTCCTTCCTTCCCTGTTAGAATTCCTATGGAACCCCACATTTTGCTCATTTTCGCCCAGTCAGCATTCCTATGTAACACCTGTGTGATTCTTTTAAAATGGGTTCGAAACCAGCATCTATATTGAGTGTTGTTTTCAAATCCTCAGAAGTCTGGTTGAATATGCTACGACTGACCAAGACAAACAGTTTGCGGAGAGACTCAACTCAAAATGAACTAAACTCAGTGACTTCACTTGAAATTTACCCGAGTCAACTCAACAAGAATTTCAGCCGAGAGAACTTGACGAGGCCAAGCCGACTCGACAAGATTTCGAGCCGAGAAATCTAACCAACACAAACAACAGGTTAGTTGATATTTCTTCAAAAAAAAACCTACAGCTATGTAAAATATTTGTAAGCATTTATTAAATTAATCATTAGAAATTAAGTCGATTAAGAGTCTTCAAGGTCAACCCGGCCAGGCTGGCAATCTAGTCAGAGTTGAAGTATGCTTCCAATTAGACACATAATTCCTAATTAATGACAGCAGCTTTCAAGATATCAATTCTACCAAATGCTCTCTATCTAAGGTGGCATTTCACATGCCAGGCTGATTGACCATGTATGCAGCCTTTGGGGATGACTTAGGTCACCATTTTTCATCACTAGTAAAAATGATTTAATCTTATTTTAGTTAACAGAGTGTGTACTAGAGATAATAGTTTATAGAAATTATGGGGTTCCCAATATTATTTTTAATATTTTACTAAAAATTAAAATAATCTTGACAATCCATATTTTATATAGAGAAAATGCTTCAGTACTCCCAAAGCACTATTTTAGTGATCCTACTTGCATTGGGTCACTTGGACAGTCTGATCTGTTGATCTAGACTCTTCATTAGGTCCAACACAAATTTCATGATCTACCATGAAAACATCACACTGATCTAACGATATTAACCATTTGATCAATGGTCTTAAAGATCGACGGTCAACATCATCTACACAAAAAACAGGTCTAATCAGCAATTTGATTTATCTATTTGTTAGGGACCATAATGGATTTTTTATGATTCTAAAGATTACGTTTGTTGGGTAATCGCAACCATCCCATCCATGGCTTGGAAAAAGGATCATCATCTCACCCTTATCCAAACAAATTTCTTGGAGAAACGATGGCTACGGAGAAAAAAAAAAGAAAAAAAAGAGGCCAAATTAGGGATTGATTTGATCATCTGATCAGTATTATTTTGCATGGTTGCCCATGAAATGTGTTATGAACTTAAATGTAAAGTTCAGATTACCGATTGGACTGTCCAAGTGAACTGATGAAACTAGGATCACTATAACTTAATAGTGCTCTGAGCACTGGAGCACCTCTCATTTATATAAAGTATGATCTCTACTATATAATTACTCTCAACTAAAATGAGATGAAACCAAACAGGACCTTAGAAATTCAAATCACAATAGACTGTCTACCACAATCCACAAGCATCTTGAAGAATGAAAATAAAGAAACTGAATAAAGTAGCTCAACATACAAAAGCGAAAGCAAGAGGCCTCCCACCTCCTGTGGCATAATTCCCTCTTCTTTACATTCATTTGAACAAGGCCTTCAAATTTCATCTTTCAACATTCCTGAACGGGAAAAAAATTACATACTATCAGTTTCCACTTCAAAATGCAGGTGTCGCGTCTGATGACAGTGAGGGAGGCCGCATGGACTTCCACTTCTTTACCTGTGCTTCGTAGCAGAACACAACTGTATTCAATTGGACTTTCTCAGCTAGAGCAGGAGAGAGATCTAGTCAGAGAGGAACAAAAGGTTGGAGAAACCTTTCGAGGCTGATTAGAAATAAAAAGGACTTTGGCATGAATAAGAAACATGTTGCAAGGAAAGAAAATACCATGAAGTATTATGATATTGGCTTTAGAGATCTTACAAGCGGAAAGGAGAAGGGTTTTACGGTGTGGATATGCAAAATCAAGAGGGCACTGATTGGGATACTTAATGATCTAAAAGCACTTCAGAAAGCAGCAAGGCCTGTAAATGGAAATCAGAAGCAGAGAGGGCAAAGCCTTACAATAACAGAACAACACCAGGTAAGATTTATTTCACAAACAGGAGGAAAAACAAAAAAATAGTCTGTAAAGGAGAGGCTCAACTAGGCTTTCACGATGCCTAGTTTTCCCAAAGCCAACTGTATATCATTGCTGTTGCATCCCTCCGAGGTTTGGACAATGTTGGGGCTGTCAAATGGAACCACATCTTCTAGAGGATAGCCTCTGTTAGCAAGATGCTGACTTTGGGTGGCCTTGCAAGCTCCCCTCAGTATTATGGTTTTATGGATGCCACCAAGCAATCCTTCGTAGTCTGTATCGCCATTTTCACCCACAAAGACTACCATATTGGACAAATCCGTGCCCCACCGAACATATAAATACCTGAAAAGAATGCAATTTTGAACCATCTAGTTCACTAGTATCTTAAGAAAAGGTACATGCAGCAAGAAAAAAGTGCATATAAAAAGAAAAATAAAAATAAATATGAACTATTCATCCAATTCATACATGTGGCATATAGAATATACTTCACAGAAAGTATATTTTCATGATTCAAGTTACCAAGCTTCCTAAGCAAGTTCTGCTGAATCCAACAAGACACAAACAAACATCCAGAAGGATTGCCTCCCTAGAACCAGATGTAACTTTTGTTCTGAACCAATGGTTTAGATCAGTCAAATATTTGCAATGCCATGGCAATACCATTTAACTGACTCCAATATGAATTTTTTTTTTTGGACTACAATATGATTCAGAGACTCGAACATGCCAAAAACTTATCCACTTCCATTGGAAGAAGAAAACCCAATAGGGTTCTACGCAACACCCTAGAAACTAAGGGAGGCTTCCTAAGTTGGTGGAGTATTCTAGATGAAACAATGGGCAGTGGAGAAGTCGGTGCATACATGGTTATTATAGAGAGCCTCAACCAGTGGAGAAACATCAGTCAATTGGTGTTTGCAGTGGATTTTTGGGACAGATCAAAAACATGTGAGAGTGTTTGTAAGAGTGAGGAGCCTCTATGTTGTGGAGGTGATTTCCTAAATTGTGGTGAGAAGGTTAAAATTTTGTGGTTTGTGGTCATTAGTGTAGAAAGGTGTGGCACAATTGTGTTGTAATCAAAGTGACTTATAAAAGTGGTCCATTCAATTGAAGTTAGGTTTCTTGCGTGGCCCATCTCAAACATCCATCAAAAGGAGAAGCATCAAGTAATCTCCATCAAACTGGCATCAGAACCTTTGTTCGGCTCTCTATCCAATAGTCCAAAATGACAAACATAATCCAAACACAGATCCCACAATTAACCAAGTCCAAGTATGGTAATTGGAACATCCAGATGAAGATTATCGCAAGATTTATGGGATATTGTCGAGGCTATGGCGAACCAGCTATACCTGACGTCAAAGCATCTCTAACCATTGATCAGCAGACCATGCTAAAGGAGACTATAAAGAGGAACAAAAAGACCCTATTCATGAACCCAGGGAAGACGAGGCAATCTCGAGAAGATCTCAAATGCCAAGTCGTCAAAGCAAGCATGGAAAATTTTGCAAAATTCATTAAAAGGAGTGGATAAGGCAAAAACAGTGCGCCAACAAGCACTTCAAGCCAAATTCAAGATGGTCTGCGTGAACAAAATGGGGACAATCGCCACTTCAGTTCTCATTATCAGTGTTTTAAATAGCTACGCTATGTAGCTTGTAGCTTACGCTACGTAGTGTAGCATGGCCTTAACGCTACGTAGCTCATGAAAATTGCTTATGTTGCACATAGCCTATGCTACATCATAAATTGCATACGCTACATGCTAAGTAACTACGCTACACACTATGTAGCTCACATGATGCTTTCAATGATTTGCTACATTTTTTCATTTCCAATAAAAATTAGTTAACCTTTTAACGCTTTTAGTAAATTGATATAGAAAACAGTATTAAATCAATTTCATTGCTCTTTCTTTACCTTTATACTTAAATCATTGCTCTTTCCTATTACTTTAGGTTCCATTTTGTTGCACCAAAAACAATGAAATTTTGTTAACTTTCATTATGAATCAGTCTAATTTGGTATGGAATATCATGACATTGGTGCAACCAGTGTTCGCATTGTCGGTATCGCTACAAGTTTCGCTAGCTGGAGATAAAGATATAATATCGTTATCGTCGATAATATCGCCGATAACCGGAAATATGGAGAAAATGGGAGAAACATGAGGAAAATTGTGGAATTTTTCAGAGAAACTTCAGTAAATGCCTAAATACACATATTTACATATTCATGAATAAAAAAATTACAAAAAGAATGCATTAAATAATAAGTTTCCATTCAATGGGGCCCAAAAAGCATGCGTTGCCTAAAAAATCACTCCAATAGCAACCAAAATGAGTTTATATAATACAAATGCAGTCACCATACAACAATTAAGGCATAAAATTAAATGAATTCAAAAAGTATACTTTTTTGCCATATTTCATCCCCACATGAAGTGACGATGTGGCTCGTAGTCATCATCCAGATCCCGTTGCAGTTGGTTGTAGATAAGGTGGGGCCCACTATCATCCTTGTGAGAAATCCACCCTGTTCATCCGTTTCACCATATCATTTTAGTACATGGGCCAAAAAATGAGGTTGGATGGCAAAAAATCGTTACAATGGGCCCTAGGAAGTTTTTAATGGTGGGCGTTTAATCAACATTGTTTCCTTTGGTGTGGTCCATTTGAGATATAGATCTGCCTATTTTTTGGCTCATGCCCTAAAATTATTTGGAAAAATAAATGGACGGATTTGATGAAACAAAGTACATCACGATGGCAGAGCACTGAGCCACCTCCGGAAACAAGTAGCACACCGCGACTTCGTAGGGATCATGGGAAGTGGTTTGGCTAGTGACGCTGCCACTAGCTAGTGGTTGGTGGTCCCTGTTGTGGGTCCCACCATGATTATGTGTTTTATCTAAGAAGCGAGGCAGATATAAATCTCAGGTGGACCACGCCATAGGAAAACAATAGTGATTGCATGTCCACCATTAAAAACCTCACAAGGCCCACTGTAATGTTTATTTCACATCTACATGCAATGGACGAACAGCGTGGATGAACCACATACATCATGGTGGGGCCCACAAAGCATCACCTAGTGGCAGCGTCACTGGCCAAACTGCGTCCAGAGCAAGGAAGCAGATTGTGTATTGTGTAAGTCAATACCTAAGCGTACTGAGTAAACTCTGTGGGGCCCACCGTGACTCATATATTTTATCCACTCCTTTCATCCATTTTATCAAATAATGTTTAGGCTTGATCCAAAAGATGAAGCATATCCAAAGCTCATGTGGACCACGCCATGGGAAACAGTGTGAATTTAACCTCTACCATTGAAAAATTCTTAAGGGCCACAGAAGTTTTAGATCTGTGTGATTTTTTTGTTTTACCTTCATCTATGTCTGTACGATCTTATGAATAGCTTGGATGACAAAAACAACATCGCTATGGGTCCTAGGAAGTTTCAACGGTGGAAATCATCATTATCAATTTTTCCTATGGTGTGGTCCACTTGAGCTTTGGATATGTTTAAATTTTGTGATTAACCCCTAAAATGAGCTATAAAAATATATGGACGGCGTGGATAAACCACATCCATCCAAGGTGGGCCAAGAGAGTTTGCTCAGTACAATTACTCAATTACCTAGTACGCAAGCCGCTTCCATTGGGGCGCGGATCAGTTGTTACTGGCTTAGTGGGTGTTACCCTTACCGTAGGGCCCACCTTGATCACATGTTATATATCCACTTCATCCATCCGTTTTTACAGATCATTTTAGGACAGTTTCAAAAATTAAGCACATCCAAGTCTTGTGTGGACCACACCACAAGAAACAGTGATGATTGAATGCTCACCATTAAAAACTTCCCAAGGCCCACTGTAAGCAGATAATTAATGTTTATTTTCCATCCAACCCATTGATAAGGACAACTAGAACTGGTTGAAGGGAAAATATAAAGATTAGCTTGATCGAAAACTTTTTTGTCCTACAAAAAGCTTTTAACGGTCATTCACCACCTTTTCCAATGGTATGGTCCACTAGAGATTGGGATCTGCTTAAGTTTTTGGATAACATAATTAAATGAGATGGGAAAAAGGATGGACAGCGTGGATATGAAAAAAATCATCAAGATAGGCCCCACACGATAAGGGTAACACCCACTAAGCTGTTTCTCGGGTAACAGCTAATCCGCTCCCGACTCGTCCCTTGAAAAAAAGCACCCTACTTCATTATCGAAAGGGTTTTTCGCTGACATTTGGGGGTTTTTAACGGACGGTTTCAAAACCCTAAATCGCACCTAAATCGGGATAGAATCCCTCCAAAATCCCAGATTTGACGTTGAATTCCATGAATCTTGCGACATTCACCTTCCAATCGAAAAAAAGTGGAATTTTTGAGGTTTTTTCTTACCTCTATCGAAGACCTGCGCTGTCATGAAGCCCACGAGATTGTATTCTTCCAAGTTCCGATTAATCAACAGGTACGAAAATCTCTCTCAAATCTTTACAAAAATAGGAAGCTTTTTTTTCTCTTTTTCCGATTTTTTTACGACACCGAAATGCAGCGACAACTGCGCGATTTTATCGTGAAAAACGGGTAGGTGGCCACCGTTTCGCCCGTGATAGGACTCTTTTTAGGGGGCTACGCTCGAGATTGTCGGTGATAACCCAAATTATCGACGATATAAAAAATATCGTCGATATTTCGCCGATATTTGGTAGAGAAACGAAAACTTGTGGTCTCGGTATCGCTGGTGCAGCCACACCGATAATATCGGCGATAATATCGACAATTCGTCGAAAATGCGAACATTGGGTGCAACCAAGCACCTTGATTAAAAAACTAGTAGTTGTGTGTAGCTTAGCTTACGCTACACATTATGTAGCTTACGCCTCACGCTTCAAAGGGGTGAACACTATGCTACACGCTATTCGCTATTTAAAACACTGCTCATAATTGTTAACTAGATGAAGAGAAATGGTTTATCTTATGGGTGATGGAAAAGATCTTACGAATTTTGACACCTTAGTTCAAGCATATAATAGTGGCGAATAGTAATCAAAGAATGTAAGAATCTTTCCACTAGTTCCATCGATGAGCTCATGAGCTCAGTGCAAGCCCATGAACAACGG
Organism: Liriodendron chinense; assembly: GCA_003013855.2. Classification (NCBI taxonomy): domain Eukaryota; kingdom Viridiplantae; phylum Streptophyta; class Magnoliopsida; order Magnoliales; family Magnoliaceae; genus Liriodendron; species Liriodendron chinense. The sequence continues at coordinate 2,462,474 of ML058389.1, forward strand.
ATAAACCAAAACTCTACCGTAGAGCAGGCCCTACAAAGCAAAGCTGCCCATAAGGAAAGATGACCAAAACAATAGATAACATGGACGTGGTTCCTGTGGAAGAGGTGCATTTAGAGATGATCATGGTGGTTGCAGTCAAGGCAACCAAGGTGGACATGCTGATCGTGGTCGACAATCGAGTGATCGACAATGAGAATCAAGGAGCCATGGAAGGGGTGCACACAAAAAGAATGACAATTCACAGATCCAGTGCTATAATTGCAAAAGGTATGCTAATCTAAGATATGATTGCTAAAGCGAGTTGGCAATTAAAATCAAAGAGAAATCCTACCCAGCAAGAAAGGGAGATGAAGAAGATCAATCCACATTGTTAATCGTGTACAAAGGAGTTGGAAACCAGCAAGAGAATGCTTGGTATCTTGACATAGGTGCCAGCAATCATGTGCGGGATAAAGGAGCTGTTCACTAAGGGCCTGATTGGATGGGGCTTTATAACTGTAAAGTGGCATAAAACTCGCCATAATTACAGAATACAGATGAATGGATATTTCGAGCAGTCACTGTATTTCAGGCCCTCGATTACAGAGCTGTCTAATCAAAATAATCCACCACCAAAGCAGCGAATCCCTGCAAAATTTCCAACTGAATTCGAAGATCTCTTCTGAGAATGTTGAAATCTTTCAGTGCTCCATGGTACACAGCACAACATACATGTGCATCTCTAACTGGAGATAAGTACTGTACCCATTCATCTTATCCCGGCTCCTTCGCTGGCTGTTTTAAGCGAGGAAGAGCCCATCCACTCAGCTAACACTCCATCGAAATCCTTCTCGCTCAGACAACGTACAATAGTTTTGGTGAGGGTATACATTTTCCTGTTGATTAAGGTAAATGGCGACTTTCCTTCATTCTGATTCTGTTACACGTGCATCCCATCTTCCTTGCTTCTAACTCAGCATGCATCCTTCTATGTAGGATCTTCTATTCCCTGTTCATTAGTGAAGGCAGTCATGCCTTCTCCATCATTCTACTAGGCATAACCTTTGCCTACTCCATGGATATCCTTCATCCAATCCATGCCGAGATTACTACATCTCCCACAACCATTTTCCTCAATCGATTGATTTTAGATAGCCCTGCAATTTCCTCTTCATGACATAACGCATTCGTACCTTCTCCTACTAACTTCCACGATCAACATCTGCATACTCCATGCATGTCCTTCATATTGAACTATTCATGCATCACTATAGATTGAAGTACAAGGTGTTTTCAATCTTACCAGTTTAGATCCACCGTAAAAAAAAAAAAAATAACAATAATAAAATAAAAATCGCCATCGATGCTGAATCTGAGGTCGTGAGAAATATCAAAAGCTTCCTTCTCTACCCCCCCCCCCCCCCCCCCCCCCCCCCCTGCCCACATGCCTCTCTCCTGCAAGGGAGAGAGAGAGAGCTCTAGCCGAACTCATATTCTCCTTCAGTATGGTACCCTATGGTGTATGTGAAGGCCGTACACGCCACACATTGGGGGACCCACTTGAACCTCATCAATGTGATCCAAACTGTTCATTCTGTTGCACCGACAACCAATCCCGTATGTGGGCCATAAATTCTAGCATTCTCTCACTTGATCCATTAATGGAATTAGTTTATATACGCAATAGATTGATATATCTAGTATATCCTTACGAGCTCGAAACCTTACAAGATATTTATTATGGATCAAGAGTAATACCTTCAATAATCCGGTCCACTAAGACTACTACTATGGAACCATGGCATTCTTCATTGCATTTATCGCAATGAGCCCAGGCACGATTACACATAACAGCATTCCCAGCGACATGGATTCTGTAAGCTAGGGAGCGTGACATGAAAATCTCATATCTAATGAGGCCTTCCATGCAGATTTTCGAGCAATCCTATCGCCTCGAAATTTTAAAGCATTCTGTTCACTTATTTAATCATGCATATGAAAACTTTACCTTAAGGAATAGAAATCACAATACCATAAAAGAACTTAACTGTCTACTGTATTGAATAAAAATGAAATAACACAAGTAGAGTACCGTATCTCCCACTAATTAAATACATCTTTAACGCTAACCAATCCCATGTCATTCACTAACTCCTTAAATGCAATGGGAGGTAAGCCCTTAGTGGGTCTGCAATCATCAGCTTCATGCTAATGTGTTCTACAAACACTAGACGATCTTTAAATCTCTCATTCACAACCAAAAACTTTAAGTCTACGTGCTTTGACTTAGACGAACTTTGTTGTTGTTGGAGAAGAATATCTTCGCAATGTTATCACAGAAGATTCTTAGAGACTTTAGAACTGAATCCATAACTTGAAGCCCTGAGATAAAATTCTATAACCAGATTGCCTGACACGTGGCTTCGTAACAGGTGATAAATTCTGCTTCCATGGTGGATGAAGTCGTAAGTGTCTATTTTGCACTCTTCCACGAAACAGCTCCACAAGCCATTATGAAAATATATCCTGATGTGGACCTCCTGCTGTCGAGGCACCCTAGCAAAGTCCAAGTCCATATATCCAATTGGCTCCAACCGATCGGCCCGTCTATATTTAAGCATGAAATCCTTCATCCTTTGCAAATACTGCATCAGTTTCTTTACAGCTCTCCAATGATCCATTCCTGGATTCGACGTGTATCTCCCAATCATTCTAACCACAAACGCTATGTCAAGTCGAGTGTAGACCTGTGCATTCATATTGCTTCTCAGTGCAAGATACATATGGGATATCCTGCATTCCCTTTTTTTCGAGAGGCCAAGCCTGTTGCCCTTTACAACAGGAGCCTCTCCTGGCACACAACTTTGCATGATGTATTTGCTAAGAATCCTTTCAACGTTGGTTTTTTGGGATAATCCCAAAATACATCTTGCTCTATCACAGTGTATTTCTATACTTGTGACAAATGATGCAACGCCAAGATCCTTCATTTCAAATTTCTGTGATAGAAATTCCCTTGAGATCAAGCATCATTCCTTTATCGTTGCATGCTAGTAGAATATCATCGACATATAACACTAGGAACACAAACTTAGTCCCATTGATCTTTAGGTACATACATTGATCAGCAACGTTTTCCTTAAAACCATATGAAGAAATCACCTCATGAAATTTCAAATACCACTGGCGTGATGCTTGCTTTAGGCCAAAGATAGACTTCTTTAGCTTACATACTAGATGTTTAGATCCATGGATTTCAAAACCTTCCGATTGTAACATATACACATTTCCCTTAAGTTCCCCATTGAAAAACGCAGTCTTTACATCCATCTGTTGTAGCTCAAGATCGTATTGAGCCACAAGTGTCATAATAATACGGAAGGATTCCTTCTTATAGACTAGTAAAAAGGTCTCTTTAAAATCAATGCCTTTTATTTTGAGTGAACCCCTTAGCGACTAATCGGGCTTTATATCTTCCAATCTTCCCTTTGGTAGCCCGCTTAATTTTATAAACCCACTTCCAACAAATTGGCACCGCCCCTTCGGGTAGATCGACTAAATCCCAGACATCGGACTTACAGAATTTAATTCATTTTTCATGGCATCGATCCATTGAGAGGACAGCAATTTGTTTGGCTTGTGTGTAATATTCAAGGTCATCTTCCACACCTATGTCAAACTCATGCTGCTGACGATACACAACGTAATCGTCAGGTACCTGCTAATTTTCTCTCCCTTATGGATCTCCTTAGTGGCACTTCTTCCTTATTAGGTGACTCTTCTATCATGGGAGTGTCTTGTGAAGCCTGTGAACGATCTTTCCACTCGATCTCAAATGAGGAACAGGTTGATTGTCTCCTGTAACTGATACCAGATCAGTCACCCTTCCTCAAAGACAAAGTTCCTAGGTTGTGCATCATTATCGTTGTCCTTAAGAAATTTTCAAATCCCTGATTCAACTATCCTTGGGGTATAGGAGGGGCAATAAAATCGGTATCCCTACCTTCCAGGATAGCCAATAAAATAGGCCACTAATGATTTGGGGTCCAATTTTCTTTCATGTGGGTTGTAGATCCTTACTTCAACAATGCAACCCCACACGTGGAGGTGATTAATACTAGATTTCCTTCTCGTCCACATTTCATATGATGTTTTATTGACAGACTTAGTCGGAACACGATTAAGGATGTAAACCATTGTCTTTAAAGCATCACCCCACAGTGATTCTGAATGGGTGGAATTACTAATCATGGACCTAACCAAGTCCTTTAGGATCCTGTTTCGTCACGCAGCTACACCATGTTAGTGCACTTATTCGTGGCATACTAGTACACCTTATTTGTCAATCATGTGTGTCCATGTGTTGTAAAATCGATTGGGCCTTGGTAAGTTGAAGACCGAAGATTCAAGTGGACAAGAAGTATCAAGGAGAAAGAAACAGATAAATCATAGATGCCTTGGTGACCCTTAGAACTAAAACAACCCATAGCCTCTAAGATGACTTAGACTCATAGGTAAACCTTTACTCATCTTTCAATAACCTTCGGAGTCTTAAAAGAACCCTAAAATGTAAGGCTTGAGAGGCACCAAGCAGCTGTAAACATTCTGCACAAAATAGCTGATCTTGGAGCTCTGTCGATCGATCCATCGACCCATCGACAGGCATTCGTCAACCGATTGACTGCACCAATCGACTGATTGAAACAGCCCAAAAACAAGACAACAACCTTGGCCTGAATTATGTGTGCGATCGACCAATCGACAGGATATTCGATCAATCGACAGACACCGTCGACCAATTGACCACAAGCCTGACTGATCGATAATGGCCCAAAACCAGACAGAAACTATCTGGCCAAAATCAAGTCGGATCGACCGATCGACCCTCAAGTTCGATCGATTGAACAGGGTTGTTGACCGGTCGAAGGCTCGGGTCGACTGACCGACAGCTAGCCATTGCTGCTTGTTTTTCAACTATTGAAGCTTTTACTCCACATATACGGGGCTTGGTTTTTTGGTTTGTGAGATGGGATTTTAGTGCATTAGAAGCCCCCACTATAGCAACCATCATTAGGCTCTAATCCTAACCCAAATCAAGTCATCTTCCTTGTGATTCATCACATGTTGGAGCATTCAGAGCTCAATTGAAGATGAACTTGTTCCCTCTTGATCTCTAGAGTTTAGACCTTGAACCTAATAGTTAAATCCTTATCTAAACTCTCTAGAGAGATCTTTTAGGTGAATTCTTCTAGGCATACAACTCACCACTAGTTGTAGAAAATTCAACCTACCTCCTATCACCTTGGTTATCTTAAAGAAGGATCAAATGTAAGGCAATTAATCGTTAGAGTTAAGGCATTGGCAATACTTCGGCAACATATATCGGGGGAGCATAAGGAGCTAATTCAAGCATGGGAGCTAGAAGAAGCGACTCAAGAAGGCACGTCAACGGGGCTCATATCCGACAAGTAAGGTTGTCCTTTTAGAGTCCATTTGCACTCTTTCCTTTTGTGGTTAAGAGTTTAAGAGTTTGTGACCCAAACTCAACCCAAGTTCTTGTGTAAAACCTTGGCTCTTTAGTAAAGCCTAAATCTAGTCTCCAAGGGGAGGCCTCCGACGAGAGTATACGTGAGGTTCTCGTGTAGGACCTTGGCACGTTTGTTGAGCCTAAATTCAGGTTCTTGTGCAGGACCTTAGCTCTTGTTTAGAGCCTAAATTGTCAAGTCTCCAAGGGGAGCCACTGACATAGGTGTGTACGTGTTCCACCTACATGAGTGTATACGTGTGTTGAGATCTGAATTGTGCATATCAAACCCCAATTCATCACAGCATTTGCATAGTTTTGAGTGATAAGAGATCCATCTTATATGTCTATTTGTGTTTGTAGGAAAAGGAGAGAGACTTCATGAATTCATTGCTAAGAGGGGACTATTTTAAATACTTTGAAGATCAAGCAAAAAAGGAAAGAGCGGAAGAATCCAAGTGGAAAAAGTTCGGAGTTCAAAATCAGAAAAAGTACAGAAACAGGCAGCTTCAATGGGAAGTTAGATTGGTCCTCGATCCCTCAAAAATTGATTTCCAAGTGGACTTCGATCCATCGAAGGATCCATCGAAAATACAAGAAAAAATAGAATTTTGGACAACTCTCTAGACTGTATCTCGATCCCTCAGGAGATTTTCGATCCATTGTACAGGGGGGTTTCGATCAATCGAAAAGAGGTTCCAATCCATCGTAAATCCAAATTTCAGATTTAAAAGAATCTGAACTCTCTGGACAGAATTTCGATCCCTCGGAGTAATTTCAATCCATCAAAGGATCCATCGAAGCACTCTCCGATCCATCGAAGCATCCATCGGAACCGATGTAAGTGCGAAAATCTTACGCGCTTGGAGAGGCGGTGCACGATTTTTCCTATATAAAGACACCTCCACTCTCTTCCTAGATCATCCTAGAAGAAGCCCTAGACGTGCTAGAAGTGGAGAGATCTGAAGTGGAGCTTCTACAACTTCAAGTTCTTGAAGTTTTTCTTCTAAGTTCATGTTTTTAGTTTTTCTTTTGTTTTCTAGTTGGCTAGACCTCTTAGCTAGGGCTAAGAGGTGAATCATGTAGTTAATTTTAATATTTAATTCGTTCATGCAAGTACTCTAAGCTTTAATATTGGATTTTTCAAATTCTAGTTTGAATAAAGTTAATAGTTTTAGATAATTCTGAGATCTCTTGTGACAAGTACATGAGATGCCTTTGAATTTCTGAGATTGATCACTATGCTATTATAAGAATTTGATTGTGGAAACCCTAGATCTACCGTAATTTAAGAATACGGTTGATGCTTCAAAGTTCCAATAGTTCAAGTTCTCCATGTTTGAAGTAGAACTAGAAGTTGAAGTTCCAGATTTTGGTTTGGTTTGTTTGTGTTTATGAATGATATATCTTCCGATTAGATAGAGATAGGACTTCGATTCCAATTGTGTGATCGTGCTTGGTGAATGGATTAGCATTAAGATTACTACAAGTGGATCATTGGCGCTCTAGAATTTTGAGATTTCTTATTAAAATTTTGTTTGTGTTTTTTCTAAATTACTGTGAATCTTAGTTGAGCTTTGTTAGAATTTATGGAATCGGGTTAGCTACATAACCCTTGAGGACGATATCAGTCTCACGATCGATTATTACTACATCACAACCTTATACTTGGGGTTGGCGAACAACGTGCAGGTTAAGAGGTGAATCTGGAAAACCTCCGTTCGGGTTGAGAGGTGAACCTGTTGTAAAAACCTCCATTATAGGTTGAGAGGCTAATCTGATTTAAAACCTCCATTTAGTGAAATCCGGTGTACTCATGAGTTGCGTACAATAACCGCAATAACCGAGAGTGGAGTAGAGCAACCAAACCACTATACATGGTTGTGTTTGTAATTGAATTGAGCACATTATTATTCTAGCATTGTTAGTTAATTGTTTATTATATGAATGCCTGAATGGAGTGTATGTTATACACATAATAGGTAGATTCACACACAAGATGTATTTTCACTATATAGGCTAGTTGCTTTATTGTTTATCTTTTGTAGCTTATGTGATTGGACCCACTTGGGGTGGAAGCCTAAGTGTTATTGCTTTAATTAGTTTAATCCCCCCCTCATAGTTTAGTAGCTTCGCGAGCTTCAGCAGATAGTGTAGGGTGTCATGTACAATGTTCTTTTAAGAATCTAGCAAATGGCCTTAGATTCTGTCATGATTCGTTATATTTGCCATAGTATTTACCACCACGGTCAAATTTAACGACTGTCATTTTGTCAAGTTGATTGTCGACCTCAGGCTTAAAGATTTTAAACATGTTCGGGGCATCCGATTTATCATGTATTAAGTATAGGTACCCATAATGAGAATGGTTATCTATAAAGGTGATAAAGTACTTTTGTCCATTCCAAGAAGCCATAGGGAATGGACTGCATATATCACCTTTAAGAGACCAATAATCCTATTGGCAGCTAACTTCCTTATTGTCGTCTACTTTCCCTTTATGCAATTTACACAGACTGTAAAGTCTGTGTGAAGTCCAATGCATCTAGAATTCCTTCTTTAACAAGCCTCTCAATTCTATCACAAAAAATGTAACCAAGTCACTTGTGCCATAACATGAAGGAATTCTCCCTAATCAATTTCCTTTTTATGCCAACATTCATGTTCTCATTCACATGCACAAACCTTGATTGGAGGTACAAATTGTCGAGGTGTAACTGATAGGTTATTTACTAATGAACCAAGGCCAATGATATCTGAACCATGTGACAACACAAACTTTCCATTTCCAAATGAGAATGTATATCCACTAGCATCGGACGCGATATGGAAACCAAATTGCGTCGTAGTGAAGGCATGTAATAAGTGTTGTCCAGGTCCAAATAATGCCCTGACTTCAACCTCAACCTATAAACCCTTACAACCTTAACCTCCGCCTAGGTACCATTAGCCATGAGAACAAAGTGTTCTCCATCTATTGGTCGATGGCTCCTAATGAATCCATGCATAGAATTGGAAACATGAGTTGTAGCACCTGAATCTATCCACCACGAATTTTCTGGTGCATCAATTAGATTTGATTCCAAGCCGACAAGAATTTTTTGTACTTGTTTATGACTCTTCTTTCCTATAAGTAGTTTGCATTCTGATCTCACTAGAACCAAGATTTAAATAACTTTGGAAGATATCATGCATATTTGTATATAAGAAGGATAAAAAACTCACATAAGAAAACATGTTCAAACTTTATCCAGATATCATGCATATCTGTATATGAGAAGGATTAAAAAACTCACATAAGAAAACATCACATGTTCAAACTTCATCCAATCGATGGGGCAAGTCAATCAGATTAGCCAGGAAGACGGGCCTAAACATAACCTGAATGTGAAACCAAGTGCATCAATGTGGTCCCTCCTTTGGATCCTGAGTGCAATATGCGAGTGGTTCTCACAACATGAGGCTAGGTGATTGCCAATTATGTGAGCCCAAATGGTCAAATACCTTTGTAGCATGATGGCTAATCTAATCCCACAATATTAACACCATCCACCCCATACTGTTTGGCTCCCACCAGACTGCAAACTCCTTTGGGTCGAAGGCAGTTTGTTTGGAAACAAATGCCACCAAATAAGATCCTCTAATACATGACGCATACATCGTACCCTCGATCCTAAAAACCGATTTACATTTCTGGTTGTTGCCACTTTAGTGGAACACAACTAGATACGCTCACCAATCCCCAAATGGATATGCTTAAGGCCCATGGGCCAAGTGGTAGGCAGGTAACCGGGTCATGATGGTCACAATTTGGAAACTGGATTAGTCACTTTATTGATCTTGGACTTATTGGAATCTGGACAGGTGTACACCCGTATTTTAATCCAAAGCCACAGACTAGAATGGGAAATGGGCCTAGTGACGACCATAACTAGGGTAACTGTTTGGAAACAAATATTCATGTACACTGATCACAAAATAGTTTAAATGAAACTTATGCATTATCTCAGTGCAAAAGAAAACATATAAACCAAGAATACTTGACCCCACCCCCCCCCCCCCCCACAACATGCAATCGATATTAATCTTCATCATGACTAAGCCATTCCCCCAACTAATGTGTAGATCTGTTAAATTCTGAATTAGAATCATGGATTTTCAAACTAGAATTTAATCTATATCACATATATATGCTGTCTCCATTTAATAATACACGCGCGCGCGTGCACACACGGTTCAGATATGATCCAGACCGACGACTGGCTGCGGCCCATAGATCACAGGGGCGCTACTGCCCCATTAGTGCGGTAGCACAAAAAAACACCAATACATGGGCCCAAGCGGGTCCAGAAAACAGCCCATATGAAAGAATCCTCCACCAAAATGAATGAAAGCCCCGGTGGCAGAGACAATCATCTCTCTCTCTCTCTCTCTCTCTCTCTCTCTCTCTCTCTCTCTCTCTCTCTCTCTCTTCTAGTAACGTCAACAGTCATGGCTAACAAAATCCAGTCATCATATACTGCTACAGACAACTAAATTCCGGTCAAACAATCCGTTGCCGGAATATCGAGATGCTACTGGAGTTTTACAAAGAAATAGAGAGAGCGAGATATCTGGGTTGGAGAGGGACTGTATTCTGAGAAGATGCAGCGAAAGCAGAAACCCACCACCAGCTTTCATGGCGGAACCACCGACGCATAAGAAGAAAACAAATCTCTGATGCACAGAACATCGTTCTAATACCATATGATGAACTATTTGCGCACCACTATAAATTGAAGTACATGGTGTTTTCAATCTTACCTATTTAGATCCGCCGTAAAAAAACGCCATTAATGCTGAATCTGAGGTCGTCAGAGGCCGTAAGCAACGTCAGAAGCTTCCTTCTCTACATCCCCTTTATTTGCAATGGGAAACTGTCAAAATTATAGACACGAGAGTTGGGGACCGGGTGTTTAGGGTTGGCGGTAAAAACCTACCCATCATCGGCTTGTCGCCGACTTCTCCGCCCACACGCCTCTCCCGCAAGGGAGAGACCACCTTACCCGAACTCATATTCTCCTTAAGTATGGTACCCCATGGAAAGGGCTGTAAATGGTCGGGTTCGGGGCGGGTTTAGCCAAAACCAAACCCGCCCATTTACTAAATGGGTCTGGGTCCAAATTTTAGACCTAGACCCTTTTACTAAATGGGTGGGTCTGGGTCGGGTCCAAGTCAACCCATCAAACCCATTTATAAATGGGTCTAGGTCTGGTAGAGGGAGATCCACCCAGACCTGTTTATAAATGGGTCGGGTCTAATGGGTCTGGGTCTGGATCTAGTATACAAGCATTTTTACAAGGCTTAAAACCGAGTCTGGACGAGTCTGGGCTGGATGGGTCCCTTGAAACATAGACCAAACCCGCCCACTTACTAAATGGGTTCGGGTCGAGTCAGGTCGGGCCAAATATAAAGGAAACCAGACCCAGACCCGCTTAGCAAATGGGCTCATTCTTGGACCCAGACCCGTACCATTTAACAAATGGGTCGGGTCTAAATGGGTTGGGTCTGGGTACCCCATCGGGTCCGCTGACCCATTTACAGCCCTACCCGTGGTGTATGTGAAGGTCATACACACCACACATTGTGGGCCCCACTTGAACCTCATCAATGTGATCCAAACCATTTATTACGTTGCACCGGCAGCCAATCCCATATGTGGGCTACAAATTTTAACACTTCAAACAATGCATGACGGCACTTTGGGACTTCGTTAGCTCTAGTCTATCTCACATCTCACAATGCATGTAGCCATTTTTTAAAGATCTGTCAGTATCAAACCTAGGAAAATCCATAGCTCTCCTTGATCTGAAGCCCTTAATCAACCATCTAATATGTCACGACGACCAACTCTATTTCATGAAATAAACTCGGAGATTTCTTGCAAATCAGACGATGTTGAACAACTCCTAGCCTCTTGCTCAACCTATGTTACTATCATGATCATGCACCGTTTTCTTGTAGGGACTTCTCATAGTGGATCAAGGAGACGCAATGTCTCTCTTTTCCACAACAAACTGATCAATATCCACACAAGGTGCAAAGGTCTACCAGATTCCCTTGTAAGAACTTGCAGTTATTTCTATTTGAATGATTCGAGTATGGTTTAATTCACTGAGAGATAGAATGCTTAGCATACCTCAAACCTACAATGAGTATGGGCCCACCTTCGTGTATGTATTCTAAATCCATGCCATCCATTCGTTTTGCCAAGTAGTTTTAGGGCTTGAGCCCAAAAATGAAGAAGTCGCACACCATAAGAGGGACCATACTATATGAAACAATGATGAATAAATGTCTCACCATTAAAACCGTCCTAGGGCCCACCGTAATGTTTCATAAAAGTTTAACCGATAATGTTAAAACACCTCCAAGGGAGATTTCACTTTCTAATGGAGTTCCATTCTTCCCAAAGGTCCTTCCCATTTTGAGGTTATTCAACCAATAAGCATTCCTCAGCACCGAGTGGAAACCATCGTCTTTAAAAAACAACCAACCAACCACATGAGAGCAAGCCCCTTTTCTCCTCATCCAAGGACACAATTTCCCAAGTTCATATCATGATACAACCCCCAAAACCTACCAATAGACAAGACAAAAGACTAGAAATCTGTCTTCCCAAATTTTCTTAGTCCATGTAGCAAGAATCCACTCACTCCTCACTTCCCAGATGGGTCAAGATATGTACTGATACCGGTACAGAGACCTGAACCAAGAATCTATTAGATCTCCTGAAATGCCATACTAGTGAATCTTCAACTCCCAGGGACATCAAAAGCCCTTGCAAACGAGAGAGAAGATACAACAAATCATCAAATTCAGACTCATTTAGGTCCCTCCTGCAAGGGGGGACCTAAATACCTCCAGATTGCCCAAAGAGAAACAACTACCCACCGAGATATCTTCCATTGGACAAAGACTGGCCAAAGCAGGGAAGGATGATCTAAGAGTGGAATCACCACACCAAATATCATCCCAAAATCTCACCCTGGATCCCCCCCCGCAAAGCATAACTGAAACTAGGAAGGACTTTAGGGGCCACCCATGCAACAATCATCCATGGGAAGGCGGCGCGGTATAGGGAAGAATCTCTAGTCCACCGGCCATTGAAGTAGGTACCTGTATTTAGCTACCACATCTTTCCTCCACAAGCCAAAGACCACCCCAAAACGCCAAACCCACTTCCCCAAGAATCTCACTTTTTAATATTAATACTTGAAAGCACCCCAAACAATGTGATTGCAATCCTCAGATTGGACACCATCAAATCCTCAGCCTCATAAAATTGAATAGAATCATCTGCAAAATGCAAGTGGCTAATCGGGTCAAAAAAATGATGAACTTAAAAAATCCCCGAAAAGCCTCTTCGATTGCCCTCTAGATAATCTTATTGGAAGCTTCAACAACCACCACAAAAAGGCAGGGGGAGAGAGGGTCCCCCTGCTTAAGGCTTGTGAAGCTCTAAAAAATCTGAACAGTAGGGCTGTTAAAAAAAAAGACCAAACCGATAAAACCGACCAAACCAATCGGTTTCGGTTGGTTTTCCATTCTATTTCGGGTTGGTTTGTTTTTTTTTTTTATATTAAAAACCGAGAATGTCTGTACAATTGTCGGTTTGTGAAAATTATAAATTGTTTTCAACCAAACTGAATGGCCCACCTTGATAATATCTTATATATCCACGCCGTCCATTCGTTTTTCTCAGCCCATTTTAGGACGTGTTCCCAAAAATTAATCAGATCCAAATCTTAGGTGGAACACACCATATGAAACAGTGTTTGATTGAGCGCTCACCATTAAAAATGTCCTTGGGCCCGCTGGAAGAATATCTGTAATGTGTATTTGCCATCCAACCCGTTGATAAGGTCAAACAGACTTGGATGAAGGGAAAAGTCAAATTTTACTTTCGACTTGATCCAAAACTTTTGTAGCGTAAAATTATAAAAAGTTTTAATGGTCATTTCACCAATTTTTACAGTAGTGTGGTCCACCAAAGATTTGGATCTTCTTAATTTTTTGAATGTTGTCATGAAACCAACAAAACCGACTGAGTTGGTTCGGTTGGGTATCGCCCCTCAAAACCGAACCGACCGAACCGTGCACATCCCTACCGAACGGGAACCACACTAATGAGAACTAAGAAAGTAGCCAGAGAAGCAAAGCAATGCACCCAAATCCTCCATATCTCCCCAAAGCTCATCCAACCCAATAGATAATCCAAAAAGGACCAATTGACATGATCATGTGCTTTCTCAAGATCTAGTTTACAGATCACCCTCCGATTACCCGACCTATGGCATGGGTCCACACATTCATTGGCAATCAAGGCACCATCAATGATTTGTTTGCCGAAGATAAAGGCACTCTAGAAAGGAGAAATGACCTTGGGGAGAACTGCTGAGAACCTTTGACTCGAGAATGTTTAGCTATAATCTTAAACGGGCTTCCCAAGAGAGAAGAGACTGATAAGCCTAAAATTCCTGAGACAATCCACATCTTCCATCACCAAATTTGACTCAATGCGGATGAGAAACAAGATAAATAGTCATCATAATAATAATAATAATAATAATAATAATAATATAACTTTTGAATTAGACAATTAATATCTTTCACTGGATCACTACAATGTGTGAAAATATGATCCAGCAAAATAGCTAGGATCTTTATTTTTTTATTTTTCTTATCAGCAAATGGCTAGGAAAGTTCCAATACTTCCAAACTCAAATGTTATAAAATAAATAAATAAATCACTGAGCTCAACAGCCTTGGATAACTACTATCATCAGGTGGAATAAATAACAGAATCTTATTAACCATTCAGACCACTTCAGCAGCCAATTTCAATCAGCAACAAGACCAACTAAGGATTGCCATTATTATATTTGATATGTATGATGATCTATAAGGCTCTGCTTGGATTTAAAAATAAATAAAGTTTCATAATGGAAAACTACAGCTTCTTCAGCAATTTCAAGGTTTCTTATCTATAGAATAATTTAACAGTTCGACCTACCAAATATGGGTAACGGTTTTATACAATTTTCATTGGTGCATGTTTGGATTCGTTAACTTCAAACTGCAACTTAGCAGTGATGATGAGGTTGCACATGAGTCGAAGAAGTGAGATTTCTTCCCTGAAACACTAGGCATATGTAGCATAGCTGGGCCCCCCCTATGATGGGTAGGCCAACATAGAAAATTTAGATTAATCAAGTCATCTGAACCATTTGTTCAATGGGCCACGATGGACAGATTTTCTCTCTCAAACTAGCATTTTTTGAAAGCTATCAAATGAACATGTATTGGCTGATCATAACAACAAAATACACCCCTAGAACATCACCACAGATCAGCAACACCAGCATATGTGGGCCCCATCATCAAGATCATGTTGTGCAAAATATAGCTAGTTGATTGTCCGTCATCTACCATTGTTAGGTCCAACTCTTGATCAGTCATCATCACTAGTTCCAACTGCTAATCTTTCTTCCATCATTGTTAGATCAGACCATTCAGAAATGACTATCCTTTATGACAAGCTACTATGCCAATCATCCAAATACCACTAGATCTGACCACTGATCATTCATTATCACTGGAGAAGACTCTTAATCTTCCATTATCATTAAGAACAATGATCTTCCATCATTATCAGAACTTTTTCTAAACAATCTCCATCTAATCTAACTGTTGATAATGATTATGGACGAGTAATGGTTAGATATAATAAAAATTATGGATCTAACCAACAATAATCCTCCATCATTATCAATGTTTATAGACAAGTATGGTTAGATCAAATCTAAGTGTTGATGATAATTACCAATGCCTCATGATTGTCTTTACACCATCTGATGTCATCTTGAACCATTTGTGCCATTGGATCTCACTTCAAGAGGATGGACACTGGTATGAGCAATGTGGACTGTTGGATATGATTTTGAGTGGTATCATAATGCCTTAAACAATTTCAGCCCACAATTTGGACAGCTTTGAATATCATGTATCCTACAGTTTTTTAGTGCACGTCTGGACTCAAAGTCTCTCCCAGAAGTGTCTCGAGCGAGGGGTTGGTTGCATGAGAGAGAGAGAGAGAGAGAGAGAGAGAGAGAGAGAGAGATTCATGTTCATGATTTACAAAATTAGGAAAAAAATAACTTCTTTGTTTGAATAGCTACACGAGGCATGAAAGAAAGCAGCAGGAAATTCTGGTTAGGGAATGGGGATGTATCTCTTTCAAAATGTCAATCAGTATAAATAGCTTGCAAGTTGAAGGAGCATGAGTTTGAAGCAGTGTTCGCAGTATCGGTTTCGCGTTACGTTTCGCACCCTTGGGATACAGATACATATTGCGTATCGGTGGGAAATATCGGTTGTATCGCGGAATGTATCGCACTTTTTGGGAAACATGGGGAAACATTGGGAAATTGATTGAATTTTTCAATGAAACTTCAGGGATTGTTAAAATGGACCTCAATACACACATTTAAATCATAATATGTAAAAAAAAAAAAAAAAAAAGTCCACATAATGGAGTTCCTTTGTAAAAGAATCCTAAGCTATGTGCTATCTGACTGAACTGATGCAACTATTGTTTAAATTGATTCCATAAGATATACAAATGTAACAAGACATTAATGTAAATACAACCAATGCATTGACAAAGTAAAACAAGCAAGAGAGTTGAGAAATATACCTATGGATGATGCAACTGAATGAGTATCCTCCAAATGCAGTTTTGACTATCCTAGTTCAACGCAATGCAAGCTATTCTATATGGCCTAGATCTATATGAGGATTCAATAATCTAGAAAATAGTTAACTGGACTCAACAAACTATGACCCCTACACAGAGTCGGAACGCGGGTAAAGCCCAACGGTTTTTTTTTTTTTTAGGGAGGAGAAACTAGAAGAAAATTGAACAAAAAATGATTTTTTTTCTACAAAATGGGGGACTCTTGTGCATCTAACCGATATAGTAAAGTAGGAGAAAATTGAGAAAAAATGGGCCTCCCCAAGTTTTTTCTCTAAAAAACAAAAAAAAAACCAAGTTTATAAACATTCCGGTATCTCTGACCGATACCTAGACGATATCGTCCGGGTATCGACGATATCTAGAATCTTGTAAAGAAAAAAGCACGATATATTGCCGATATATCTTGCGATATCGATACAAAGTGCGATATTATCGATATCGCACGATATATCGTGCGATACCAAGGAATCTGCATATTTTTTTGGTTATTACTGGGCCGATATTTATCGGTGACCAGCGATACCGATAATATCGGCCGATATATCGGCCGATATTATCGATACTGCAAACACTGGTTTGAAGCATGATTTGAAGCCAGAAAGCACCTGAGTAAAGGTTTTGCAAATAAGCTATTCGATTTTTCTGGTTCTCAACATTTTTGGATATTAGGTGAGAATTCTAAATTTTCAAAATACTGTCCATGATGCCCAAAACTGATTTCCAAATTCAAAATTCATTTTTTTTAATGCAATTCTGCTCTTGTTGCTGCCCAAACAGACAAAACAAAAGAGATCATGATAACACATGAGATGAATGCATGGATCGATATCACCATGCGAAGGAAAGGAGCAATCTTGAAACCATACCTGAGGGCTTGTGATCGAGAAGCTGCGATCGAGAAGCTAGTACAGGAATAACATGCAACTTGGTGCCATCATGGCTATATACCATATGACAGTGAAGAACCTGAATTCTCATCATATGATTTTGAGTGGTATCATAATGCCTTAAACAATTTCAGCCCACAATTTGGACAGTTTTGAATATCATGTATCCTACAGTTTTTTAGCGCATGTCTGAACTCGAAGTCTCTCCCAGAAGTGTCTCGAGCGAGGGGTTGGTTGCATGAGAGAGAGAGAGAGAGAGAGAGAGAGAGTGATGAGGACATCAGGCCCTTTAGGGTTTATCAGCGTAAGAGGTGAGAGACACCTACATCTCTTTGGCTTGATGACGGGCCTGAATCGTGCATGACGACTTGAGGAGCATCGAAGACCTTACACGTGTAGTCTGAGACATTTGAGACGACCCCACCTTGGGAAGACATGTGTAAGTTGCTTGGAGGATATGATCGGACCGTTGGATCGCGATAATGATGTGATCGGACCGTTGGTTCGTTGCCGCCCACTTTTATCATGCCATCATTGGAGGCCATCGGGCATATTAGATTTGAGTTTATTTAATGCACTTTTACTTATTTAAGTTTTGGGTCAGTGTACGCACGTTTTTTCGTGCGAATGCCTTCTTTTTTTTATTAGTAGGGGTATTTTGGTAATTATGTTAATTTCGAATTTTGTAAGTGTGTTGCCCTAACCTTGGTTCTCATTATGCTATTGTTTATGAAAATTAAAAGCTTTTGGTGGCTCATCTCCCTCTTCTCTAGTGGATCTCTTCTCATCTTCTCTCTCCTTTGTTCTTCCCTCTTTCAAATCTTCTTCTTCTAAGGTTCTCATTATGCTATTTATCTTCCTCTTTCTTCTAATCTCTCTTTTCACTTCATCTTCTTCCTACAATCTGAAAATTCTTAATCAACAACCATTTTCTCAGATTTTAAGATTCCTTAATCTAGAAATTCCTTGATTTCTTGGACTAGTAAATCATATTGGTTGTTTGGATAAAACCATGCAAGATCGGGAGGTCTCATCCCTCACCGGATCCAATCCACGCATGATTTGAACCTAGTATTGCGTGATTTGTGATGATGGCCTGTCTATTGCATGTTTCCCTTGTGATTTTCTAATTTATGATGGTGAAAGGTAGATGTTTACTTGATTTGCTATATGATTCCACTGAATTTTACATGTTTCACATGCATAAGTTAGGCATTGTCCTGCATCAGAGAGAGAGAGAGAGAGAGAGAGAGAGAGAGATTCATGTTCATGATTTACAAAATTAGGAAAAAATAACTTCTTTGTTAGAATAGCAACACGAGGCATGAAAGAAAGCAGAAGGAAATTCTGGTTTGAGAATGGCAATGTGCCTCTTTCAAAATGTCAATCAGTATAAATAGCTTGTAAGTTGAAGGAGAATGAGTCTGAAGCATGATTTGAAGCCGGAAAGCACCTGAGTAAAGGTTTTACAAATAAGCTTTTCGCTTTTTCTGGTTCTCAACATTTTTGGATATTAGGTGAGAATTCTAAATTTTCAAAATACTGTCCATGATGCCCAAAACTGATTTCCAAATTCAAAATTCATTTTTTTTAATGCAATTCTGCTCTTGTTGCTGCCCAAACAGACAAAACAAAAGAGATCATGATAACACATGAGATGAATGCATGGATCGATATCGCCATGCGAAGGAAAGGGGCAATCTTGAAACCATACCTGAGGGCTTGCGATCGAGAAGCTAGTACAGGAATAACATGCAACTTGGTGCCATCATGGCTATATACCATATGACAGCGAAGACCTTGAATTCTCATCATTTTCCGAAGCTCCTTAACAGAAGGAACCTATAAAGATAAGAAAAAAAATTAGAACCCCACTAATTTACTCTTCGTGGAATTCACTAGTTGACACTGAATATCAGTGCATATTTATATAAGAAAGGAAGCAGGCAATTTTACTATTCTGCGGTTACTAAAGAATTCTAGTGAAATAATGCAGGCCTCAAATCCATAATGGATTTGCAAACTCGTCAGGCATCACAACCTTTTGCATTAAAAAATTCCTAAAGGAAAGAACAAAATTTAAAATTAAGTAAATTTACCCTTGCTGGGTTGTTCACATTAAATGCATAGCAATAGGTGGCTGAACGTTGTTCATCTTCAGTAACAATACGTTCTTCATTTTCTCCTTTCTTATCAACAATCGAATCAGTCCAACGAACCAACGTCTTCCTCAACCCCTCTCCACCCCAACGGTATTCAATTTGTGAGTGATAATCTAAATCAACTACAAAGGGCAATTCAGTGGTGCTTGGCATGTCCTCAGAAGAGTTTGAAGAAGGATAATAGAGTTCGCTACCACTATTGCATATAAAGGCATCAAAATCAGTAGCATTAATGCCTCCAGAGACTAGAAGAGAGTGTATCTCGGATATCGTCAGAGCGGTTGACAATATAAATCCTATGGAGCCTGAACTCCTAGCCATATGAGCAGCATTAAATATCATTCGAATAAATTCAAGAAGATCTGTATTGGAATCAGTGTCCAAAGCAATGACAAATATATGCTTCCTCCTTCTCAACATTGGGAACTTACTATTGCTGCCTCCATGTTCAGCTCTCTCACTGGAAAGAGTCCTTTTGGTGGACTTCAAAACAGCCTTCGAAAACTTCAGAACAGCACTCTCCAACTTGCTCTTGACATCAACTGTGCTTTCTTCGGAATCTAAAGCACTATCGGGGGCAGAACTTTCTTCACCCTTCTCACCGTCCAACGAAAGCTTTAAGTTCAAAGATATATCTTGAATATCCCTCAAAGAATCACCTGGTGAATCCGATTCTGAATTTTCGTACACATCATCACTTCTTCGCCATTGAGGATGCCGAGGTCTGCAACTGGCAATCCGAGACAAGTAAGTCTTACAATGTTCTGGCCATGAGAAAAGGTGAATATTCTTCAACCCATTTTGCCTGCATTTAGCCCAGAGTTGTTTATCGGCAACAAGCTTTAGAAGAGCATCAGCAATACCCTGCTGATCATGGGGATCAACAAGGAGACCATTGTCAAGAACCTGCAGCAAGTTAAACATTAATATTAGAAAAGTTACAGAAAGCTCTATCCTGCCACAACTCTACTAAACAGACATGAAGTTCTGCAGAATTTTGTGGTGAAAGAAGCCAACAGCTTGACTAACCCGATGTATATCAACAGGACCTCCATTTTTAGTGGCAACAATAGGCAATCCATGAGCTGCAGCCTGCTCAGGAGAAAAGAATCATTCATATCGATTTTATAACTCGTGGAATGCTGAAGCATTATTTAGCTAAATGAACATAAAAACGACATGTACCTCTATCAAAGTGAGGCCAAATGGTTCAATGAAAGCTGGATTGATGAAAACACCCTGCAAAAAACAAATGAGGAGAAGAAAAGGATGAACATATATGTGGGGTTTACTATTTCAACTAATCCCCAAAATTCAATTTCTCCTGACAATATCTCAACGAAGTGAAAACCCAATATTATCTCTCAATCTATTCAGATAAAAATTAATGTATCATGGTAAATCAAGAATTTTGATCATCATCGTCATCATTGTCATAACCTTTGTCCCAACTATTAGGGCAGGATTTATGAATCCTGTTTCACCAATCAATCCCATCTCAGGCCCTAAATCCTATAGCTTTTTTTTTTTTTCTTTTGAAAGGTAACACTACCAGGAATTGAACCCTAGATCACTCACACACACTACTGTAATAACCCAAGTTTTCAAAAATAATTAAAGTAACAAATCAATTAATTAATTAATAATTTATGTGGATTATTATATTGATAAATTAATAATTTGTAGGGAATTCATGTAGGACCCTTTATTAATTTGCTCAACACAAACCCTAGACCAGTGTAGAAGTGACAGATTGATCAAAACTCACCATAAATACAAAAAATACCATTGATTAAACTTAATCTATATAGATGATTTTAAGTGTACCAGTTTCTGACGATCCGTTTCATGTAAAACTTCACATAATAGTTTAGAGACCTAATCTAACCGTACACGTCAGATTTCAGCCCTCCGATCATCCTACAAGTACCCTAATCAGAAATCGGGCCATAAGTGGGCCATCTAAACTCGGAACTGCATCAATTTTTGTGTCATATCTTAAAATCATGAGGCCTACATGATGGTCGGAGTAGATTTTTTTCATATGCATCAGGGTGGGACCCACGTACATAGCGTGCACGTCACACGTCGGTCAACACGCGTTGACCGCGTATGGTTAAGAGACGGGCGTCTTCTTCGCCGTCTGCTGCAACAGCACGATCACGCTGTCCGTCCGTGCAACACACGCTTTCCTCTTGTGGGCCTCGTACGCTAGATCTAAACCGTCCAGTCGATCCCTCTCCCCCACGCATGGAGTCCCCTTGAATATTTCCCTCAGCGGTCGTCTATCCGATCTACTTCAAATCACCGTCCAAATCAAAAGCGGCCAAGATCCTGGCCATTGCTGCGCATGGTAGCCTGGGAGCTGCTCCGTTAGAGTCGTGTGGACCCCACCTAGGTTTCTAATGTTTAATTTGTGGCTTAGATTACTAGGATCGAAGTTCGAATCCAAGTTGGAGTCGGAAATCTTCTAGCGTCCGTGTAATGCGCTTGTACGTGGCTATAAGAGCCAGCCTCGGCAACGTTTTCTTTGCAAGAAACGTCAGAGAGAGAGAGAGAGAGAGAGAGAGAGAGAGAGAGAGAGAGACAAAGAGAGAGAGAGAGAGAGAGAGCCGTGAAAGAAAGGAGAGAGAGAGAGAGAGAGAGAGAGAGAGAGCTGTGAGAGAGAGGAGAGAGAGAGACGTTAGAGAGAGAGAGAGAAAGAGAGACAAGAGAGAGTGACGTAGAGGGGTTTCCAGTTGGACCTTGCTGCTCAAGTTGCTGGAACAACGTTCCAGTAGGAAAGAAAGAAGAAAGAAGGAAAGAAAGAAAGAAAGAGAGAAGAAGAAGAGACGGTGAGTTTCTTCTCATATTTTTTTTCCTGTAATTCTAATTTAGGATTTTTAGTTTAATTTGAATTCTCCATGTTTATATTTTAATCTCTTGTTTTAGAAGTTTAAATTTGGTTTCGTTTTGGTTAAATTTGTTAATTATACAATGTTATTTAGAATTATCTATTTGTTTATAAGTTATGTTTTTCATATGAACTTGATACCCGATTAAGGTTGTACATGTGTGAGCTTATTTTGAATTATCTTGGAAAGATGTCTTGGAGTATTGATTTGGTTCATGCATAGCACGATTTGCGAACTCCAGTTATTACCGTAGGGTGAGCACCCTGGTGTGTGCAATAGACCCATTGACGATTGTTTGGGTGAGTGCCCAAGTGTGTGCAACAGTCCCTGGTTGAGCGCCCTGTGTGTGTAATATACCCTTCTGATAGTCCATCGATTGTGGACGGGTTGGTTGAGCTCCCTGGTGTGTGCAAGATACCATACTAGCGTACCCGGTGGATATCAGATGATTTTGGCAGGTTGGGTGAGTTCCTCTGGTGTGTACAAGAGACCAACTCTGCAATTATGAGACAGTGTAGGCCCGACTATAAACTGGCCCTGGATGTTCTACTGATAACCATACTGAGATTGTTGAAGCATATTTGCATCCCATGCATCACGCACATGTTATGGGTTGATGAAACATGCATAACATGCATATTTAGGAGATTTTGGTTGATGAAATTATTATTGGAATTGTAGTGATTTGTACTTGAAAGGGGCAAGTGATTTTCTATATCGAATTACATGTGTTAAACTATATGAGAATGCTCACCGGCTTTTATAGCTGACGCAGTGTTATGCGATTAACCGTAGTGACAGGTGATGATTTAGAAGACTTCGAGGAAGCGGTTCCAAATGAGGGAATACTCTAGAAGATATTTTTT
Source organism: Liriodendron chinense (assembly GCA_003013855.2). NCBI lineage: Eukaryota > Viridiplantae > Streptophyta > Magnoliopsida > Magnoliales > Magnoliaceae > Liriodendron > Liriodendron chinense. Next base: position 2,485,584 of record ML058389.1, read on the forward strand.
TTTTAATTAGTTATTAATATTTTTGGTTTGAAAGCATTGATGTAATAAGGCCTATTAGATGGCCATTAGTTTAGACAGTTTGGAACAATTTCATAGACTCGTTGATTATAGTTTAATTTTTAAAGTTGGTTTATTTTTATTCCATATATTTGGTACCTTGTGAATGGAAAGGATAAAAGTTTCAGTTGTGATTGTGAAGGATTCATTCATAACACCCTTGATTTCGAGATTTGAGTTATATATACTCAAGTGTCGAATTTTGGGGGCGTTACACTATACTGTCTCTACCAGCTCATGTAACGAGCAGGAGACATCCTACATCCTACAGCTTTCCTCCAAATCTCCTATTTAGCATTTACCCCCTCTAATCTCATTGACCAAGCATGCATAAGGAACATGCATGAAATAATCTCATCTTGGACACAACCTATTCCTCCATTTATTACGATTATGTAACCATTAAAACTCAAGGGCATGTTCAAGAGATTCAGCAACGCCATCTCCTAAATTGTCTTCCAATGCAGCTCATCGACCACTCGGTTTTTGTAAAATGTGTTGGCTCCTCTCTGACCATGTTAGCAGCAAATGTCAATGATATCATCATATTTGGTGACAGGCAGAAGAATTGTTTTTCTTAAAAAGTTCCTTGCAAATACTTTTGATGTTGAAATACCTTCGGTCATCAAGATATTTCCATGGAATTGAAGTTTCTCAGTCAAAGAATGGGATATTTATTTCGAGTGTAAATATGCCCTAGATCTAATTAAAGAAATGGGTATGGTTAGTTTGTGTCCTGCTGATGCTCTGATAGAGGTGACACGTCACCTGCATTCTTGAAATTTTGAAGGGCTTGAAGACTTGGGAATGTAATATCACTTGGTGGCAAACTTATTTACTAGTGCATCACCAAGGTGTTCCATAATGGTAATGGTGGCAAGTAACGGCCACCACTATTACCTTTACAATTTACAGCCTCTTTTTCTTTTCTTTTACTCTATCTCGGGACCATTATGAGGTATTTTTTCTGCAATGGCCATTCTGGCCGTTTCGGCCCTGTAATGCGTAATGGTTACAACCATTACTGTTACGTAACGTAACGTAACCGTTTTGGCATACACGCATCACACATCTGGATATTGCTTATACAGTCAACTTTATGAGCCAGTTCATGCAAGCTCCTTGTGTTCATCATCTCAAAGCTGTCTATCAAATACTTTGCTACTTGAAGTCATTGCCTAGGAATAAGGGTGGTAATGGTCCGGGTAGTCCACCCGACCCAACATGCCCAACCCAGCTTTGGGCTGGACTTGGACATACTAAATTGGCCTGTGGGATAAGCTTGGGCCTCACATGCATGGCCTGATCAATTATCAGGTTCGGCTTAGGCCAAAGTCGCTTTAGCCCAACTTGGCCAGATATTATATGCACATGTGTTTGTCCCATAAATATGACATTCCAACCCCAACCATCAATATTGAATGTAAATTATTGATTTCCTTTCTCTACAATCTCTATTTCTTTGTGCATGTGTCGCCCACTTGATCAACAGATCAACCCGATCAGAGAATCCAGCGGATCCCAGAATCAGAATTCCACAACGAACAAGAAGTCAATCTAGTTTATTGTTTATTCAGTCGAATACAACCAGCAACTCTTGTGTGACTTGATCAACCTCCTGTTGTACTTCATTATGTCGCGGAATCGGTGAATCCGCAAAACAGCCGAGGGAAGTCTGCAGCCCTTACATCGTCTTTCCTCTCTCCCCGGTGAAGAGTTTCCATTCCCTCCGAAAGATAATGAATCCCTTGATCACCATCAGCAGTGTTTTGTCCATAACTTTGTAAAGAGACATCAGCCCGAGGGAACTCTCTCTGATACCATTAATGCAGAGAGGATGTGGTGAGGTCGATTCAAGTGGGAAATAGGGATTTTATCAAATCTCGAGCAAGGTTGGGCCGGGCTTGGGCATTGGATCTTAATGTCGGGTCAAGGCCAGGCCAAGCCTAGCCTAGCCTAGTCCAAACCTAGCTAATAGCCACCCCTACCTGGGAAGGGTCTTTTGTACTCATGGCCATCTTCATATTAGCACATAATGCGATGCCAACTAGACCGGATCATCTAATGATCAGTGATCCACAACTTGGTACATACCTTCGTGGGAATAACTTAGTTTCCTAGAAGAGCAAGGAAAAAAATCGCATCGTACACTCATTTACTGAAGCTTAATACTGTTCAATGGGTCATGCAACGTGTGGAATTATTGGGCTTTAATCTGTTCTTACATATCTTTGAGTTGAAATTTCAACAATTACTCCTCCATATTGAGACAACCAAGCCACAATTCATATTGCCTCCAATCCAATATTCCATGGACAAACAAAGCACATCGAGGAGGATTGTCACTTTGTGAAAAGATCATCACAAACCTTTACTATAAGGATCAATGCCTTGATGTCCTTCCTTTGTGAAAAGATCATCGCAAACCTTTATTATAAGGATCAACGTGTTGATGTAGATATATGTTCGTTTCGGTGCTCCTTCAGTACACTATACCTTTTTGTAGAATATATTGGCTTTTATGTTTCTCATATAGAACTGATAAGGGTAATAAAAAGCGGACATAGGTAAACAATCAAAGAGAGGATGCAATTCCTTGTTTTACTATTAGGGATGTAGGGATTTGGACAATGCTGCTAAGAAACAAGGAACCACAACTTGTCTGGCAGATTCGACTATCACCTTACCATCTGGATCAAGCGTGAATTTGGGAAATAGGGAAATAATGTGATTTTATTACTCATCACATATATACGAGTCAATATAAGGTAAAAAGATCATTAGTGGGTAAGCAGTTTGAGATCATTTATGGAGAACTCACCACATCCAATATTTTGGTGCCATCCCAAATTTGCAAGTTACTAGAGAAGTAAATAGCAGATTTATGTTCAAGCCATTCATAAGCTTAAAGAAAGCATTAATATTGCTATAGGAAAAGAACTGAAAAGATCTCATTTTGCTATTAAAAAAATAAAGAAAGAAAGAAGGCAATTCAACAAACAGAAAGGATCGTCCATTTCGAGGGGGACAAACCTCCTATTTCGCAAGAGAATGGAAGATTTGTGTACTTCTTCACGTCATTATCACCTAAAATCTCTCATCCCACCCCCACATCTTGATAACTAAAGCGTTTTTTTTTTTTTTTTTTTTTTTTCCATGAAAGCCTATTAGATCAAGACACTCTTAATAGTAACACCTCCACCATATATCCTACGTGGCAAAGGCCTGTGGCCAAGGTATTAAAAAACAGTTCCATAACGGCCCATACAGAAAAAATGCCCCGTAACAGCCCCATAACAGTCCATTCGGGGCTGATATAAGTTAAAAATAAAAATAACAGCCATTACAGCCCATATCGTAACAGTAACAACAGTGACCATTATCGCCACCATTACCATTATTGAATACCTTGCCTGTGACAAAATAGAAGCACGTGCTATCCCAAAACATGGTTCAAACTACATATCGAATGAACCCAAGTAAGCTCGGTTTGGGTATAAAACAAGCCAAGTCGATTGTTTCCAATTGGGCATGTTTTTTGTTGTTTCAAGCACATTTTAGGCCATGACCAATCTAAGAAAGATCTGAAATTTAGTTGAGTCAGGTTCCAAAATCAGGATTCAAAACCATGTCCCATATAGTAACTCTAATCCCCAACACCCCAACACTCACACACACACTCGCAAAAAAAATACATGCATGTAAAGCTGGGCACGGGTCTGGTCAACTCGGTTGACTCGACTCGGCTGAACCATTTAGACTCGATTCGAAATCGTCCGATGGTCTGAGTTGGCCCGGGTCAAGTATTAAATCTTGTATCCGAATCTTACTCGGGTCGGTCCCGAATTATCCTTAAATCCGATCGACCCGACCCGGATTCGAACCGAAATAGAACCGAACCTACCCGATTCGGTATCGGGTATATAATTAACTTAAAAAATTAAAAAATTAAAAAAAAAAAAAAAAAAACCACCCATATTTACCCTAACCCATTTACCCTACTCGCTTACCCTAACCCAATTACCCTAACCCATTTACCCTACGGCCCTACTCGAGCTGCGCCTACTCCCTCCTCCTCCTCTCCTCTGACCGTTGTCATCCGCACCTAGCACCCGTTTTGACGTCATCTACACACCCGTTCCGACTTCGTCCGCACCCATTCCAGTGTCGTCCGCTCGCTGCCGATGCTCGATAGCCACCAGCTCTCCAAATCCCACTAATCGAAGGTATTTTTGTGACCCACCCAACTCTATTGCATGCTTTTCATATATTTTTGTGAAATAAATTTGGGGGTTTTGTGAAATTGCTATCGGGTAGGGTTTTTGTATAAATTTAGTGGGGGGTTTTGGAATGGATAGGGTGCTTGTATGATTGGATTGGGTAGGATTGCTAACTATGGTTGGATCGTCCGGACTAGCTATGGTCGGACCGTCTAGGCTGGCTCGGGTGCAGCTTGACTGGCTCGGGCTGAGACATTTCTAGACCCTTAAACCCTTTACAGGCTCGCTCGGGATGAGCCATTTTTAAATAGCTAAACCCTAAACAGGGTTGGCTCGAGTGCGGCCTGGCTGGCTCGGGTTGAGCCATTTCTAGACCCTTAAACCATTTACAGGGCTTGCCTGGCTAAGCAAGTTTTAAATCCCTAAACCTAAACAGGGTTAGCTCGGGTGCGGCCTTGCTAGCTTAGGCTGAGCCTTTTCTAAACCCCTAAACCTTAAACAAGGATTCTTGAGCTGAGCCATCTCTAATTCTAAACCCAAAACCCTAAACATGGTTGGATCGGGTGCGGCCTAGGTGCCTAGCTGGGGCTGAGCCATTTCTAAACCTCTAAACCTAAACCCTAAACCTTAACCCTAAACCTAAACCTAACCCTAAACCTAAACCTAAACCTAAAACCTAAACTAAAACCAAATCCCTAAACCTAAACCTAAACCTAAACCCTAAACTAAAACTAAATAACCCTAAAATTAAACTCTAAACCAACCCTAAACTAAAACTAAATAACCCTAAAAATAAACTTTAAACCAACCCTAACCCTAAACATAAATCCTAAACGTAATCCCTAAACCCTAAAATAAACCTTATACCTTAAAACCTTAGACCTTAACCCTAACCCTAACCCTAAGTCCCTAACCCTAACTCTAACCCTAAACCCTAACTAACAGCTAACATTAACGCTAAGCCCTAATCCTAACCCTAAACTTATCTTATTGTGCAGTTGTGCTATACTGCTTTACATTGTTTTGCTTATTTTGGATCTCATTGCTTAGACAGTTAGACTAGTGTGGATTACATTATTAATTTGTCATCAACCTTTTGTTTTGTGGTTTATTTTTGTGAATTAGACAATTAGTTACCCATTTGAGGATTTTTATGTGGCCAGGCATAGATACAGTGTGTCTTTGGTGGCATAGAGATCGCTCAAATTGTCCCTTTTTGGACAGTTCAAGATTAGATAGATGGTATACTTTCATATAACCTCTTTAAATGCTCAGGCCTGTTCCGTGCTCCATTTCTCTCTGGTTATGTTTCTTCCTTTTATTTCTCGTGTTAAATATCTTTACATTGCTTAAATATTTAGCATGAGAATCAAATAAAACATCAACATATCTGAAGAGATATGGGGAGATGCTGCCGGAATTTCGACGTGGGCGTTTAAATGGGAATATGAAAGTATGCTATCTATCTAACCTTGAATGGGTAACTAATTTAGATATTAGTGTTAACGCTGAAAGTGGTCAACAGATGTTGATCAAAGACCAACTTGAATCTCCACCGTCTGATCTGTGATTGAGGATGAAGGGACTAGATTAAAGGATCTGCAATCACCACAAAGGGTTAGGATGGCCGTCGATGGGACCGGTTGATGGCCCTCCAATGCTTAAGTTAGTAACTGATGGAGAGAAAAGTTTATAATGTTGTCAATGGTGATTGATTACGTACCTTATGATGAAGCATGGAATGCCATTTATAGGCCCTTCATAGAGCCATTTAAGGATAAGATTAAGACCCCGTCAAGGGCTAAAATTACGGCCACGTAAGAGTTCCGTTATGGATGATTGTGCTGTGATTATGGCCATGTATGCCTTTACAGTCCGAAACAGTTGTGATTGCAGCTTCTTTGGACGGATATCCCGCTTGACAGTTGTGAACTCCGTACCTCACGAAAAACGTCCCTTAGATTACTTGGACCGAGGTTGAGTGCTTTGTTTGGTCGCCCATGTAGATAGTTCAAGCCATACTTGGTCGGTTTGATGTATCCAAAATGCCTATCGAAAGGAGAGAGATCTTTAAATAGGGTTGCCAGAGTCGTGCGGTCTCCTTGTGATCGGCGTATGTTGAGTCTGCCTGCTATTATAGACATTTGGTTAAGGATATGAGAAGCGCCAATCTGCTAGACAAAGTCATGTGTGAACCACGTGCGAATGTCAATGGGGGTCGAGCAGCAGAAGGGCCGTCGCCAATCCCGAGAGTAGGTATGAGTTGGTTATCGTCAAGCATAAAAGGTCGAGCGGTAGACACGCTCGGTTAAGCCGAGCGCTGGTAGGCATAGTAGTAGAGCTGGCTCATGACATAAGAAATATGCCCGACTACCGTAGTTGGAGCCATAGCCTATAAAGGTTGTCATCTCCTATCTGGACCGTTGATCAGAGCCCTCTCCAGATCCCCATAATAGGAGTCCCCCAAGTTTCGTGGTTTAGAAAGTCTAATCACGGAACTTTAAATGAGCTTTTCCTCAAACGTCATTGCACGAATATCGAAGCTTCCGGATGACGAGAGAGAGGATGAAACGTTGCTCTTGTTGTACGAAATGACAGTGGTATTTAATGCAGGAAGCCGTTTTTTGTCTTTGACGGATTGATGATAGACGGACGCGTGTCCCTATTAATGAGGCGTGCCTTTTCGAATACTGCAACGAACAGAGAGTCACCACGTGTCAGCACCCATGCATAGGAATGATTACTTATAAATCCCCCAAATCTTCTTCTTTCCAGATACCAACATTCTGCTGCTCTAAAACCCTAGCCAAGACTTAAGATTTTTCTGCATTCTTTCGCCTTCCTCTGTCCTCTTCTGTCTTCAAATACCCCTTTCTTCCTTCTCTTTGCTTTGAACTGCCATGTCTAATACCGAGTTTGGTCTTGTGCCATTGGGAGAGGATCCTCCAATCGAGTCCTCCGCCTCCAGCGCTCCTCGTCGGAGTAGATCTTCCTCTGAGTTTGGCACTAAGGATTACCCTTCTTCCCTGACCGTGGCTGATCTTACACAATTGCAGGAAAAACACTCCATTTTGGATTTTATTGTCCTACGGTTGCCACAGGAGGATGAAGTAGCCATCTGGCCACCGATGGGGGAGGTGGCAGTTTATTCTTTTCATTTTCCTTTGGGTTTTCAATTGCCCCTTCATCCATTTGGAAGGGGTGCTGATCAGATACAACATCACCCCTAATCAGCTGATGTCGAATGGTTGGCGAGTGTTGCTGGAAACATACACCCTATGGAAAGAAGTGGGAAATGGGGAGATTACTCCTGGTGAGTTCCTCAAGATGTTTGCAATGAGGTGGACCCATGAATCCCCCGACAGGTATTACTTTTCGTACTAGCATGGAAAGAATTTCATGGTCGGGAATCCACAATCCACCAAGGATCAGCGAGACCAGTGGTTTTTCGTATCGGGAAATTGGGAAGTTCAGAATCCCAAACAGGGTTCGGCCCTAGTCACCCAAGCCTTTGGCGTAGGGGTGGTTCACTCCAAAGGAGATCTGAAGGGAGGGATTTTTGAAAGAATCGTTTAGGCGCAGAAAATGCCAGAAGAGTTTCGAGACGTAAAGTATCTTCTCTAGCCTTCGATTTTGGCGAGAGCAGGACTAATCCCTGGTAATAGGCTCGGGACTTTGATCCTTATTGTGTGTGTTTGTGTGTGTTTGTGTGTGTGTGTGTGTGTGCGCTCCTTCGTCCCAACCAACCGATCAGGTCCGAGGGGGTACCTCAGGTCCACCCCCTCACTCCAACCTACAAAATGCCCCGAGCGCTGTTGCTCAAAAGATCATGACATCCTTATCAAACAACCATGGCCTACCAAGGATAATGTGACCTACGTCCATAGGTAAAACGTTGTACCACAAAGATTCTTTGTACGACCCGAACTTAATAGGAACTAAGCACTGATGGGTGACAGGAAGAGAAGTCTTATCAACCCAAGAAACTTTGTACAGGTCAGGATGAGGGTTGGCCTTCAACTTTAGGTGATCCAAAGCGTTAGTGAAAATCATATTCTAACAACTTCCACTATCCACTATCACTCTACAGTTTTTGTTCCCACACTTGACATATGTATAGAAAATAGTATTTCAACGCCAATCGACACTTCTCCTAGTCTGAGCTCGGACACATCTGACAACTGCAAGTGTTGCATCATCAGTCGCCTCTTCTTCATCACCAACTCCTCCTACAGGGTGATATTCTTCCACTTCATAATCACCCTGGTCATCTGCAACCTCATTGGACTCGCAAATAACTAAGGCTTTTCTACGGTTCTTCGTTGGGCACTAGTTTGCAATATGACCGACATTCCCACACTCGTAGCATCGCACCTGACTTCCCTCACTGGGACCAGCACCAAGGACACCTTTGCCCTTATCATCCCTAAGCTTAGGCGGAACATTCACCTGTGCCTTAGGCTGACTACCAATGTTATATTTAGTTCCCTGGGAACCAGATCTAGCATTAAAGTCTCGAGACTCAAAGCATCGAATGACAGGAGACTTCAAATACTGCTCCAACTCCTACACAACTTGGTATGCCTCATCCAAATCGGTTATGGGGCGAGTCAAAAGCTCGCACTGAACATCCGAGCGAAGACCTGTCTTAAAACGCAAAAGCGTCACCAAAGGGTCCTCTTGGATGTCACATCGCATCATATATTCTTCGAACTTAGCGATGTAGTCAGCGACAAACATTAACCCTTGGCATAGGGATTGTCATTGGTCAAGGAGCTTCTGGTGGTAGGAGAGAGGAAGGTACTTCTCCTTCAACAACTCCTTCATCTCCCTCCAATATGCAATTGGGACTCCTCCAGCTCTATCAATTTTCCAATGTATTAGCCCAAAACAACTTGGCTTGACCCACAAGCTTCATCTTGACAAAATGCACTTGTCGTTCCTCTAACATGTCATACCACTCAAAAAAGTGATCCATGTCAACTAGCCAGTCAAGGAATGCCTTGGCGTCAAGACGCCCATCAAAACTTGGGGCCTCTACTTTGCTCTTCATCACACGATCTTCAGGATCGTAGCAATCCTGATACTCATATGTGGGTTGCGTATTCTGCGTAACACCACGACTTGCCCCACAACCTCTAACTCCACGACCTCCACCTGTACGCATAGGGGGCACGCTCCTCAACGGCTCCTCCCACTTGAGATTGTTCATCGCCCCCATTGTCGAGGGTTTCCCTCTGGGATGCTTCTATTCGCTCTAGTCTATTCATGGTGGTGGTGGTGACTTGGGTGCCTAAATGAGCAAAGGCATTCTTGTTTGCCTTATCTATAGTGGTTAATTGAGCGAAGACGTTCTTATTTGCCACTTCCATAGCGGTTATCCTTTGGATCAGTTGAGCAAGTTGCTTGGATAATTGCTCGTTGGTCATGATGGGATGAAGTCTGAAACCTTTTCTAGTTCTTGTGGGCATACATGGGAAGACTTGATCTAAGTTTTCCTAAACTTGACTCTACGGAACAAACGACTCACGATATGAATGCTATGATCCTACTCTTATTATGATGCATGAACTGACACACTTCCTAACCCAAGACTCACCAAACCAAAATTTTCTAATTTAGGAAATTTCCTAAATTTAGAAACTTTCCAAAAATGGAAAAATTTCTAAAAATAGCAAATTTCAAAAATCACATTTTCTAAATCTGGAAAACACTAAATTTGTACATTACGACCCAAATCTGAAAATTTTCCAAATCTGGAAACTTCCTAAAAATGGAAACTTTCTATGTTTGGAAACTTTCTACATCTAAAAACAAAATTCTAAACTGACCTAAAGTGAAACCCTAAAAAAAAAAAAGATAAAACCCTAGGTTGATAACTCGATCTTCATTAACCATGCAAGGATCCTAAGCTCTAATACCAAATTTGACGTAGGACAATGGCCTAATCTAAACATATGCATGTGAAACATGTAAAATTCAGCGGAATAATGTAGCAAATCAAGTAAACATCCACCTTTCATCATCCTAAATCAGAAAATTATAAGGGAAACATACAATAGACCGGCCATCATCACAAATCACGCAATACTCAGTTCAAATCGTGCATGGATTGGATCCGATGAGGGATAGGACCTCCCGTTCTTGCATGATTTCATCCAAACAACCCATAGGATTCACTAGTCCAGGAAATCGAAGGATTTCTGGGTTAGGAAATCTTATAAGTTGAGAAAAGTAGTGTAGGAACAAATTTTCAGATTATAGGATGTTGGAGAAGTGAAAAGAAAGGTTAAAAGAAAGAGGAAGATGAAGAGAATACCTTGGAAGAAGGAAAAATAAAAGAAGAGAAAGAAGATGAGAAGAGATCCACCAGAGAGAAGAGGGAGATGAGCCACCAAAAGCTTTCTTAATTCTCAAAACAATAGCATAATGATAAGAAAGGTTAGGGCAACACCCTTATAAAATTCAGAATTAACATAATTACCAAAATACCCCTACTAACAAAAATTTTAAAAAAAGATATTCGCACGAAAAAACATGCCCACACTAACTCAAAACTCAAATAAGTAAAAGTGCATAAAATAAACTCAAATCTAAAATGCCTGATGGCCTCCGATGATGGCACGATGAAAGTGGGTCACAACGAACCAACGGTCCGATCACACCATCCTCGCTATCCAACGGTCCAATTATCTCCTCCAAGCAACTTACACGTCTTCCCAAGGTGTGGTCTTCTCAAATGTCTCGAACCACATGTGTAAGGTCTTCGATGCTCCTCAAGTCGTCACGAACGATCCAGGCTCGTCATCATTGAGCCATAAAGATATAGGTGTCACTCGCCTCCTACGTTGATAAACCCTAAAGGGCCTGATGTCCTCATCAAGAAAAGGCAAGAGAGAAAGGGGAGAGAGGGAAAGACGGCTAGGGCAACAAGAGTTGTGTTGTGCTTAGTCTAAAGATACGCACGCACGCACACACACATTAATTCTTAAGGTAAGTTACAATGCTCTACAGGAGTACACAACAGATATACACGCACAAACATAAAATTACATATATTTCCATACTCCCCCTCAAGCTAAAGCATGTATAACGATCATGCCCAGCTTGGAATACATACAATAGTGACTACGAGTATGGATCATTCCTACCCCTCAAACACATCATGACAGGATATAGGCCGTAGGTTAAACTTCATTCGTTGAATCCTCTCTTCAAGTACTCAGCCATAACTAAACTCAACAACTATCGAGTCACAAACTTGTCATCCACATGCAAATTCTCTCACAAGTGCAACTTACACAATAAATGAGTGTGGATCATGTGTAACACTCACACACTTGAGAGAACACACATACAATAGCATGTGGAGACTTATGTGCATCACTTGCAACATAATGTGAGTGAACTACACTCAAAACAAACAACGAGGGCCTAATAAACAAAGAAATGATGAACTAAGAAGAAAAGATCAATCACTTGTAAAAAAACCTCCACGTAAAGTTGAGTGAAGCATTTCGTCGAACACCTTGTGTACGCGGTTTACTTCTAAACACGAAACAAGAACAACTTCACAATCCCAGCAACATGATTTTACACTGCAGCCCCATAACATCAGAAAGAAAAGAGAGAATAAAGAAATCCCAGCAAAAGATTCCAAAACAAGGACCAACGGCACCCGCTTCTCATGAAATACACCATAGCACACTCAAATGTTGGCGATGCTTTGTCATACTTGTATATGGTGATTGCTCTTGAACAACCGCACCTACCCCTTGTGGAAGATCTGCTCAAAAGCCCTTCAGAAAAAACAGCATAGCAGAAAGAACTAAATCTGGACTTTTCAAATTTTCCTTCATTTTCTCTAAAATCAAGATCTACTAGATCCTATACTTTCTGCTTCAAAAAGACTATTTGGCCGCACACTGATGTACGGGTGATGTCAGCAGTGGGCCCTGCTACCATTGGTTGCGATCAGGTCTCGACGATTGTAGGCTCTGATACCGAGTAGAAATATGCTGGAGAAGAAATTTGTAGAAGGCAAGAAAGAAAGGGGAGAGAGGGAGAGACAACTAGGGCAACATGAGTTGTGTTGTGCTCAGTCTAAAGACTAACACACACACACATATATTAATTCTGAAGGTAAGTTACAATGCTCCACAGGAGTACACAACAGATATACATGCACGCAAACAAAATTACATATATTTCCACAAGATCAAGCTACTGAAAGCATGGACATTTCAAATAATTGATTTGAAAAAGTTGTGCAAATGATTCTAACTCGAATCTAATGTAGAACAGGAGGAACATGACGCAAATTTAGTGTCCAAATAGCCACTAACTCAAAGAATTAGCAGGAGAATAAGGGATTCAACCAAACCAATGAGATTTGCTGGATGTTCGACATCAACATGATGTCATGGTCAACTTGATATTATTCCATCATCCTCTGAGGGTGCTTCATCTGATGGGATGTTAGGGACTGATTTACTTTTCAATTTTAAGAATCATAGTGCCTTTGAAATTAATTTAGCGGTAAAATACATTCTTTTTTTTTTTGCAGACTGAAGAACAGCACTTTCTATTTTTATGAAGTAGGAGAGTAGAAGAGTTTAATTAGGGTTCTAATAGGAGACTAAGGACAGTATTAACAAAATCTTCACATGCTTTAAAGGTTTTGGGGTGCAATTTTAAGCTTAAGATAGAACATTCCTCGAGTTTCCAGTTAATTGGTTGTTATTTGAAATTGGAAATTGTAATAAAGATTAGGTTCTCGGTCAAAGATTATATACTGCCTTTCATATTTTTTGCTTCTCTAGTCATTCTTTGAATTTCTACATGAATTTGACACTGAACACTCCCTTCGAAGCAGCATAACTCATCTGTATGGTAGTAGAATTCTTGTCAGTAACTCAACAATGAGAAACAAATACGACAAAAGACATCCAGACACACTTAACTGATTCATATGGAAGCTCCTACTGCTTGCCCCTTAAAACACCAATTGCCAATTTGTAGTAGCACATCTCATGATCACACAGGAACGGCAACCTTCATCTTACTTGAATACATCATTGAGCACAAAAATAACACATAGAAACAACAAGCAAGAGATCTAACAGCACATGGCACAAGAACATGGCAACATTAACTCAACAGAAATTCATATGATTCAGCCACAAAGGATATAAGTAAACTATCTATTGATATGTCCATGTTTATCATCTAAAGTAAACTATTAGTACTGCAGCACTACTGCCCATTTCCCACAAAAAGAGAAATTATACCTTTGTCCTTGCTGCCAGACGATAAATATCAGGAACATCAGACTGCTTATGGTGCTTAGGATATGCCACTTGACCATATAGATCATATTTGTCAATTAGTTTGAGTATTGTAGTAAGAACAGATGCATTCGTGCTTGACATTTCATCAATAGCCTCACGATTACCCATTATTAGTGTCTGCACCGTTAGAGAATTTTGTTAGAGTATTCCAGAAAACACAGAACAAAACTAAGTAAATTACCGCTGGCTCACATCATAATCACAAATACACAATTGATGCATCCATGAAATGGACACATAGGTATTTGCACCAAACTAAAATTGTCAAGTAATTACACTTAGCAGGTAATTGAAACATACAAGGTTAGCAAGCTCCCTTAATGGACGACATTCTCCAAATGCTTTGACTAGAGTAGTAATATTCTTTTTCGGGTCTGGACGAGCAAGGGCAAGAATCATAGGCTTGCGAGGGTTGGTAAAAAATCGCATTATCTGTCCAATGTAAAATTCCAAGTCAAGAGAGTCAAACACTGCAATACAACAAAGAAAAATAAATAGAAATGTTTTTTTGTCACCAAAACAGCATACACACGTGACGCAAGTGGGACCATTAGTGACTGCCATAGCAGCATGCATTCCTACATACACCTACATGCACACACTTATGCAGGACACACACTTCTGCACCCACACTTGCAGATATCATTAGTTAAATATGAGAGGCAAGCATCATGTATTTGTTAAAACAGAAAGGTGTACAAAGATATTATTAAAACCTCAGACCAAATAGGTGGATCTGGATGAGCCGAATTATCTTCATTCCCTTCTGTTTCACCATCTATGTCAGCATCATGTTCAACAATATTATTGAACTCCATTCCTGGAGGAATCACCTGAGGATTATTGTGACAAAATAACTTAGGTTTCTCCAAAATAAACAAGACCAGTCAAACAAATGAAATAGTACTCCAATTCTTATTTACTGAATGACTATAATAGACCTTCTTAGAGGTCTTGAATTTGCAAACAAATGAAACCTTGATCAAAATCTTAAAAGATAAAAAGGGAATTGAAGAAACCACGAGTGATACTTACAACCATGCGAGGCATGAACCGCCCGTAACAGCTGACATTGCGCTTGATTCTTGCCCGTAGTTTACGTTCAAGTATCACATCAAAACCTTCATATAGACGCCATTGCTGCTCTATCTCCTGTCGAGTACTTGTGATGATTATTTCAGAGGAATCAAGCGACAGCTCTTCAGCCTCTATCCTACGCATTATTTTGTATGTCGCGTTGATTTCTTCCCTTGATTGGCGCCCTTGCTTTAGAAGCTGTTCTAACTTGTCCCTACCCAGAGAATGGCCGGTGAAAAGCATCGGAACATTTAAAGCCCCAGAAAGTAGAGCGGCAGAGTCACCTGCATCTGCATAATGTCCGTGGATGGCAACGGGCCAAACTCGTTGCCCCCCACCAATTTGTTCCCCTAGAACTTTAGACATCTGTATAATATGGTTGAGTGCACCATCAACAAATTCAGGAATATGAGGCCAAAGGAGTTCCTTTGGGATGTATTTATCTTTGGGTCCAAATGGTATACGAACTATATAAGCACCACTGCTCTCTCCTGTCTCAAGCATGAAATTTTCAGAGCTTCTAGGGGTCAACATCTCTTGTGGTTCACCATAACTCCAATCTACCTCTGGTGCTGATATTTGCCTGGTCAACAAGTCGACCCGATAAACTCCTGGCATTGCACCTAAAGCCCTTGCAAGTTCTACAACATACTTAACCTGATAAAAGATGAAGAATGTTTAAGTCTCCCTATAACTGCCAGGAAAGTACATAGATCTTGGCAAAGATCTGAGTCAGAAATTCATCACTAGAAGCAAAACCATAACAACCACAAGGACATCGAAATAAAGAGCTTCATAAGGGCTACCTGACCACCAGTGTCAGAATCGCGACCAAGCTCCATGTTTTCACCCCGTATCAGGCCATGAATGCTGCATTACTGCTAATTGTTAGAAGAAAAAAAAATAATAGATAAACAACCATCATGTATGGCAATCAGATGGCATAGGATCTGTATTTTTCTTATCAGAGCTAGTGTTGAGGTATGCAGTGAAATAAAACAAGGTTAATATCTTTATCAGAAACAGAAAACAGCAGCAAATTCTTAATAACTTCCGTAGCCTATATCCAGCAACTGCTTAGTTGGCATCACAGATGAATTAATATTACCATCAAACATCCAAGAACAGCACCTAACTCATTGAACTCGATAACGCTTTTTTTTTTCTTTTTTTTTTCAAAGGTCACTCAGACAACATTTTTATCTTACTAATTTTTTTAAAAAAAATTCTCTCAAAAAAAAATCAATTCAATAAAAATTTTGTCTGATTTAGATGTTGGCAAGTGAGCATTGTATAAACTTGTACCTAACTTCATGAAGAATGGTGAGAGCCTAAAGTTGAGTTTCATGCCTTATGAGCACTAAATACAGTTTTTTGTCCTTGTGTTGATTAGTCCAAGCCTCAATAGCATCAACAGAACTGATTCTAGGCATTCTGCTTCTAGAGGCATCACCATGAGCTGAAATGTCACTGACAACATCCCCCTTCTCTCCTTCTGACAGGTCTTCTGACATATCAGCAGTTGCATCTCTGCGGCCTCTTTCACGTTCAAGGCGACGTTTAGCCACACGCTGGGCTTCCTCTCCCTCAATCTGCATTACACAGACCAAAAAAGAAGAACGTCAAAAGCACAAACTCGCTGAAACATGAGATGAAATAACAGCCAACCCAATTAAAAAATAACAGCATAACTTGTTTTTATTACTTTAATGGAAAATATAGTATAGCATCCATGAGCATGGCTTAAATCTGAACTCTGACAAACTGGGCTGTTAGATCGTCTCTCTTCGATTTTTATTAGTTCCCGAGGTTGCTTCATAACTAACGTGGTAAATGAATTCAACAACTCAAATCATCAGACTCTAGCAAAGTGCTGAAGATTAGCTATATCCATCAAGGTCGTGATAAAAAGGATCAGGGTGCCAGAGGCTTATGGAGTTTTTTCACCATGATCTGTTAAAAGTATTGTGGGTTGACACATTTTGGGCCTTGGGCCCCTTTGGGCTTTGGTTTGTTTATAGGGTTTCGTTTAGGCCCGAGTTTGGGCCCATATGAATGTTTTTTTAGTTAGTCCTTAAGCAAGGAGGGTAATTTTGTAACTTCAATTGTAATGACTGCAGCCCTAATAAAATAAGATGGGAAAAAGGTGAGAAAGCTAGCATGTGAGCAGCCGTTCCTCCTCTCTTCTTTTCTTCACCTTCTCTTCTATTTTCTCATCTTTCTCTTTTCTTCTCTCTAGTTTCTCCTTCTCTTCTATTTTCTCATCTTTCTCTTTTCTTCTCTCTAGTTTCTGTTAAAACCATTCTTCTTTCCTTATTTCACATGGTATCAGAGCCCGATTTAGAGTGATTTGGGCCACGGACCTCTCTTTTTCAAGTCCCTAATATTTGGATCAAGCTTGGAGGTCCCCAAAACCCTAGTAGGCTGATCAGAACTTAAGAACAAGGTGGTTTTCATTGCGTTTGTGTAGAAAACGTGTTATTTTCTGCAGTTTCTGTCAAGTAAATGGAATCGCTTGCAAAAAGGGAGCATTGGAGCCTTGACTTGAAGATGAAGACTTGCTGATTGTTCTATTAAAGTGATGTTTAGGGTGGTTTTCCTTCAGTTACTCTTCTGTGTTGGAAGCACTTTTTGATATTTTTGCATATCCATAAAGTTGTGTGAGATGTGTGGATGTTATTTATGGGTGTTCTAGTTAATGGGGGACTGGAAATTCTTATGTGATATTGTTGAAAGGGATAGTTTTGTTTGAACCTATTTATAGATCAGCACTTGTTCTAAATTGAAGTAAATCAGTCTGAACCTTAACTTGTTATCAAGCCGAAAAATACAGTTATTGGTTCCTCATCATTGGGAGAGGTGTCTGAACCTTCGTTTAATGCTCCATAATCTCCATGAAACTGAATAGGAAGAATTATCTTCACCAGGCTAAATCGCTTAAAGTTTTTCTCTTAGCGCGGGAAAGGATCAATTCCTCACAGATTCTAAACTGAAGGAAAATGATTCTAAATTCAGATAGTGGATGCGTGATAGTGCCCAAATTAGATTGTGGTTACAGAATAGTATAGAACCCGAGGTTAGCTCTAATTTGATGTTTTCGAACACTGAGAAAGATGTTTGGGATATCATGAGAAAGATGAATTCCTCAGAGAAAAACATTTGATACATCCGAGCATCTTATAGAGTATACCAAAGGAGGAGTAGATCAGCTCCAGTTTCACTTTGGCTTGGTGACCACTACATGGGCCCAGGTGGACCACATTGAAGACCTCACATGCATGATCGTGCATCTTCGAAGACCCTACACTAGGAAGATGCATGTGGGTTGCTTATTGAGGAGTTTGGACCATTGGATTGCGAGGACACGTCAATCGGATGGTTGGATCTTGAGGACGCTTTGATCGGATGGTTAGATCATTGTGATCTCAGATCACATTGATCGTAGACTTTGAGATGGTAGATTTATTTCTTTTATTTAGTTGGCTATTCGTGTTTGGATTTATTTTGATATTTAGTTGAGATTAGGGAGTTAGGAACAAATTTTAAATTATTGAGATTCTTTATGTGAAACGTTTTATCTAAGAGCATCTTTTTGTAAAGAGTCTTTCTTGAGACTATATAGGGCTTGGACGTCCACACCCTAGGCCATTATGAAGCATATGAAATAAAATTCTGCTTTCTCTTTGCTTTGAGATGAAGCAAAACCTCTTGCGAGTGGTGTGAAGCTATGGAGTGGTTCCACTCATCTTTCTTCTTATCCTCTTCAAGGTATTTCTTTTCTTTGTCTCTACATCTCATTGTTCCTTCTTTTTCTTCTTCTTCTATTAAACTTTCATTCTTCTTCTTTTTACAACCCCTTCATCCATCTGACCATCATCATCAAACCTAACCCTCAAAACCCTAATTCCCTATAACCCTAATTTCTAAAATC
Organism: Liriodendron chinense; assembly: GCA_003013855.2. Lineage (NCBI taxonomy): Eukaryota > Viridiplantae > Streptophyta > Magnoliopsida > Magnoliales > Magnoliaceae > Liriodendron > Liriodendron chinense. Next base: position 2,504,219 of record ML058389.1, read on the forward strand.
CGATTCCCAAACCCAAAAGTTCTAACCCTAACTTACCCAAACCCTCATCCTAAAAACCACACATATAAACCCTCAAAAACCCTAATCCTATTCTCCCCAAAATCCCCTAATTTCGCAAAAACTCTAAATTTTCCAAAATCCCCAAATCCCAAAACCCTAGTTCCTAAACCCTTAAAACAAACCAAGAGATTCCCTCTAGAATTAGATCAAGTCCTATGCTAGATGGATGTCCTACCTTCCATAAGTCCTATTTAATCATGTTTTATAAGATATAATTGTCGAGTTGTGATTTAGTCTTAAATATGAGCATAGTTAAATACCTGAATTCGTTAAGCTTGTGATTGATTAGCATTATTTTGTACTTTAATTTGTTCTAGTTAATCCATTGATGATCTCATTACATCATTCTAGGCTAGGCCGTCCATCCTGCATCAACATCTCATGGGTCTATCAGTTGTACTTATATGAGGAAATTTTCTCATTTCAAAAGGGAGGCGTCTCTTGGGGAGTGTTTTGCTAAATTTACCGGCATGCATGTGAGAAGAGCTCTTGATATATCATCCTTTTACTTACAATATTACTCTTACAAAGAAGCCATTAAAGGATATGAAAGTAGTCAAGCTTCTATCTGGTTTACCAAAAGAATATCAATCAACTAAAGATTAGATTCTAAGTGGTGTATCAATTCCCTCAATTGCAGAGGTCCATGTTAGATTTCAACGGGTCTCTCTTGCAAATGACTCGGATAGTGCTCATGATAATATATCTGATAAAGATGTGTTGGCCTCTTCATCTAGTTTCACTGGTGTGCGTGGAGGCTATGGAGGTCAAACAAGTCATGGTATGTATCATGGTGGCAGAGGTGGTAGATTACCAGGGGGCGGTAAAGATGGCCATGGTGGTAGATGAGACTGCATATGCACTTGCTATGGTCCGTCAAATCATACTATGGACTTCTGTTACGATCTTCATGAGAAGACTCCAAAGGCTAATTGGGCTCTTTGATGGATGATGTTTCTACTAATGGAAGAGCTACCTCATCTACTCCGTCAAATGTCGGTGGCGATCAGATTAATGTCACACTATCACGGGAAGAATATGCACGGTGTCTCTTATCTAATGGATCTATATCCAATAATGTTCCTTCCACCTCTACAGCCATGTTGGCTCAAACAAGTAAAGTGCACGTCTTGTCATCTCTTTCTTCTCCCTAGGTCATCGAATATGGGGAGTCAAATCATATTTCTGGTAATCGGAGCTCTTTTTCTTCCCTTAATCGTGTCTCGTCAAATATATCTACTACTTTGGCGGATGGCCTTTTGTTGGATTGGGTACTACTCAACCAAACACATTTGTATCTTTATCTTCTCTATCTTGTATGTCCCCAAATTCCTTTTTAGTCTTTTATCTGTTAGTAAACTGACAAAATCTTTGAATTGTTCTGTCTCGTTCTTTCCTTCCTACTGTGTTTTCTAGGACTTCAAGATAGGCAAGACAATTGGTGGAGGTCGTGAGAGGAATGGTCTATATTATTTGGAAAGGGAATCAATAAGTGTTGTCATGCTTCATGAAAGTCCAGCAATTCAGTGGTATCGTCGTTTTGGTCATCTATCTCTCCAGAAATTACACTCTTGTCCCACATCTTCCAAAGATATTGAATCTAGAATGCGAAACGTGCCAATTGAGTAAACATCATAGATCTCATTTTCCGTCTAGGGTCAATAATAGGAGTGATATTCCTTTTAAATTAGTTCATTGTGATATGTGGGGACCAGCTCGTGTTTTTAGCTTATTAGGTTTTAAGTACTTTGTTATCTATATTAATATTTTTTCAGGATGACATGATTATTTCTCATGAAACATAGGTCAGAATTCTTTCATATATTTTAGAATTTTCGTTAATGAAATAAAAACTCAATTTGGTGCAAACTCGTGCATGTTTAGATCTAATAATGCTTTAGAATTTAGTTATCAGGATTTTTAGAAGTATCTACAAAGTCATGGTATTATCTATCAGACTTCATGTGCTTATACACCTCAACAGAATGGGGTGGCCAAGAACAAGAATCAACATCTTATTGAAGTTACTCTTACTTTGTTGTTAGAAATGAATGTTCCACACTCTTACTGGGATGGTGCAATTCTTATTGCATGTCATTTGATAAATATGATGCCCTCATCAATTTTATGTGGTAAAACACCGTTCTCATTATTATTTCTTGATCAGCAAGTTTTTGTTGCTCCCCCGAAAATGTTTGGTTGTACTTGTTTTCTCCATCTGCTTGAATCTGGTCAAGATAAACTTGCACCTTGTTCCGTGAAATATATATTTTTAGGATATTCTCGTACTCGAAAAGGTTATCAATGCTATAGTCCTCTTAAAAAGAACTTTGTGTCAGCTGATGTTACCTTCTCTGAATATGTCTCGTTCTATGGTCAAACTAAACGTGTTGCAGAAGTGGGGTGCCTATGGAGGTTCTTTTGCCAAATGTTTTCCCAATAGATTTGATATTAAGGAACTACTATTCCAGAAGGATTTCATGAAGACATGTTGTAGAAAAAGGAGAAAAGACCAAGTATCACAGACCACTCCCTCTCAATCGACACCATCGTTTTCTGCACTTAATGAGGTTCTCCCTATTTTTTGAGTTTGCAAAGGATGGCAATGATCTCCCCATTGCGATTTGTAAAGGTAAAAGTTCATGAGCCTCTCATCCAATTTCCAATTTTGTTAATTTTGACCACTTGTCCACAAATTATCAAAAGTTCACTCTTGCATTGTCTGTTGTCTCTATTTCAAAGTCCATTCAGGATGCATTGTTGGATGAAAATTGGAAAAGGGCTATGAATGAGGAGATGACTGTCATGTATTCTAATAATACGTGGGAACCAACTGATCTGCCATCGAGTAAAATACCAATTAGGTGTAGGTGGGTCTACATGATAAAATTTATCCCTAATGAATCAATTAATCGTATAAAGCCAAGCTAGTTGCCAAGGGATAGACTCAAGTTTATAGAGTACATTATCTAAATACTTTTTCTTCGGTGGCCAAGCTCAATTCAGCTCAAGTTGTTATACTTGTTACTGCAAATAGTGATTAGGTTCTCTTTCAACTAGATGTTAAGAATGCATTTCTACACGAAGAATTGCATGAAGAAATTTATATGAGCAACTTCCTAGATATGTTGCTCAAGGGGAGACGTCTAAAGTGTGCAAGTTAAAGAAGTCTATATATGGATTGAAGCAATCACCGGGAGCCTAGTTTGAGAAGTTCAATATCGTACAGGTTGAAGAAGAGTACAGTAGATCACTCAGCATTCTCAAAGCATACAACATCTGGTTATATTAACCTTGCTATGTATGTCGATGATATTATAGTGACCGGTAATGACTTGGAAGGTATTGAAAAGCTAAAGTTGTATCTTCAATCTCAATTTCAAATCAAAGATCTTAGTATTCTTCAATATTTTCTGGGCATTGAAGTGGATAGGTCTAAAGCTGGAATAAATTTATGTCAGAGAAAATATGTCTGTGACTTATTGAAGGAGACAGGTATGCAAGGTGCCAAGCTGGCAGATGCACCAATGGATTCTTGATGAGGACATCAGTGGTACACCATTGAGAGTGTACTAAAGAAGGAGACGTCGTCGACAGAGTGTTGGAGCAGAGGACCTGATGTGGATGGACGATGGGCCCACCAGACCCATTTTTTTACAGACCACGAGACCCCGCACACGTGCGCATCTTTATCTAGAGGCCCACTAGCGACATGTGTGTGCGGGTTGACGACCAAGCAGTTTCAACCATAGATCCTAGACTGGATGGCAATCAGACCATTAGTTTCTTCCAATCGGGCCATCAGGCCGCTGGATAGATTCAGGCCCACCTTGGGTGGCCCGTTCCCTATTTTTCAGTTTTTATTTGTTTTAAACATTACTTACTGATTATTGAACGGTTCGGATTTCATTTATTGTATTAAGGTTTTATTATTTTAAAACTTGAAACATAGATGGCATTTTTGTAATTTTTATAAAAGACATTATAAATACAAAGAGAGAGAGGGACGGCTAGCCCTTCCCATGCTTGAGTTCATAAAAAAAAAATCACTTCTCTTCTATGTGAGAGTGCTAGGGTTTCAAGATTGGCCTGAGGAGCATCGAGGATTCCGCTCGGAGCTCGATTCTTCTTTTTTTCTTCTTCTATCTTCAAGGTGCAACACAAAGGAAAGAGTCATCCCTCTTTAAGTTCTTTCTTTTTCTCTTTTAAACACTCATTTTCTTGTTTTTCTTCTTACCTCTTCTCCTTTCTCTTCAAAACCGACACCACACCACTCCCGAGGCGCACCCCACACGTGCAGCTAACACCACCAGTCGTACAGACCGTATGGCCAGTCCGTACGGCCGTACAAGCCGGTTGCACGTGTGGCTACTGTCACGCACCAAAATCCCCCTTGTTTGCTTCATTCCTTTCTCCCTACATCAAAGAGAGAGAGAAAAACCTTTCCTTAACCCGATTTGAAAACCCGCTTCCTCCTAAACCTTCCACAGGGAAGAAGGATGTTGTGTCCAAAAACGATTCAAACAATGAGAAGGCACCTCAACCTAAATCTCTCCACATCATGGATGCAAAGTAGTTTGAGAGAGAGACCAAGGCTAAGACAGTAGTGGCTAAGAAGAGTACACCCAAGGTTGCTATGGAGTTACCCCAGGAGGTTCATCCGGTCCTAGAGGAGTTTCAGGCTGTCTTCCCCAGGGACCTTCCAAACGAGCTTCCACCGATGCGGGACATCCAGCATGCGATAAATCTTGTCCCGGGGGAAACCCCACTAATCCTCCCTCATTACAAAATGAATCCCACCGAGCATGCCGAGTTGAAAAGGCGGGTGGATGAATTGTTATAAAAGGGATTCATTCGTGAAATTCTGAACCCGTACGCCATGCTCGCGCTTCTGACGTCCAAGAAAGATGGCACGTGTCGTATGTGCGTAGATAGTAGAGTCATAAATAAGATTACTGTCAAGTGTCGATTTCCCATACTGAGGCTTGATGACATGCTTGACATGATGGCCACCTCTACTATCTTCTCGAAGATTAACCTCAAGATAGGTTATCACCAGATTCATATTCATCTAGGAGATGAATGGAAGACTGCCTTCAAAAATAAGGACGGGCTTTACAAGTGGTTGGTTATGCCCTTCGAGTTAACCAATGCTCCAAGTACGTTTATGAGGGTGATGACACAGGTGCTGCAACCTTTTATAGGTAAGTTCTTAGTCGTGTACTTCGATAATATTCTCATTTATAGTACATCCCTTAGCCAGCACCTTGAACATTTGAGGCAGGTCTGCAACATCCTGCGAGCAAAAAGGCAATATGCAAACCTTAAGAAATGTTCCTTCTTAACCTCCAGAGTTATCTTCCTGGGGTTCGTTGTATCATCAAAGGGTATGTCTGCAAACCCTGAGAAAGTCAAGGCCATTGTCAATTGGCCTGAGCCGCGCAGCATACACAGCTTAGCCACGTTCTATCGGCGGTTCATCCATGGGTTTAGCTCCATTATAGCTCCCATTACAAATTGCATACAAAAAGGGGAGTTCCAGTTAGGGCTGAAAGTCGGGCGGGTTGGGTCGGGTTGGTGCTGAACCCTAACCCAACCCAAGGTTCCTATACCTCAACCCTAACCCAACCCAACCCAACCTCGGGTTGGGAATTCTCAACCCAAGCCAAACCCAAGCGGGCTCGTTCGGGTTGGTCGGGTTGATACATGCTAATATTTTCATTGTTACATTAGTCTATTATGTTTCAATACACGCCTTATTTTTGGTACCTATGGCTTTATTAATTATATATGTACTTATTTATGTAAAGAACTTCACTTTTCCTAAACAAATAAGTTAAAATACAAGTAAACATTATAAGTTTGCTTCACTAAAGTATAATAAAAGTATAAGTAACTTGTATATAGATCGGGTTCGGGTCGAGTCGGGCAACCCAAGACCACAACCCAAGCCCGACCCAAACTTCATCGGGTTGATGTTTTCATAGCCCAAGCTCAAGATCGAGTTCGATACTTCTTGCCCAAGCCCAACCCAATGTCGGGTCGGTCGGTCGGGTTGAACCCGCCCAACTTTCAGCCCTATTTCCAGTATACTAATGACACGGAGTGGACTTTCTCAGAAATTAAGAAAAAGATGACGGCAGCACCTATCATGCGTCTACCTGACTTTTCTAAAGTTTTTGAGGTAGCATATGATGCGTCAGGAATTGCCATAGGTGGAGTGTTAAGCCAAGAGGAACATCATGTGGCCTTTTTCAGCGAGAAGCTGAATGAGGCTAAACAACGTTACCCCTAAATCCTCTATGTGAATCAGCAGATAGCTTATCATTTTCATTACTTGAATTAATCTTCCATCTGATCTCACTATGCAATGCATGAATATGCTGGGCAAACAACTCACCTGACTCTGAGGGACGCTAAGGGGTCTCCATGGGGATCAAATCTATAGCCATGGGGACTTAAGACAATCTCAAATGAGCTCACTCCTGTGGACCTGTTCATTGAAGAGTTACATGCAAACTCGGTAGTGGGAAGAATAGTGTCCCAGGTCCTGTGATGGTCTCCAATCAAACATCTTAACAAATTCCCTAGGCTACGGTTAACTACCTCTGTTTAACTGTCAGACTGAGGGTGGTATGCCGACGAAAACTGAAGTCTCGTACCCAATAGATGCCAGAGGGTCTTTCAGAAATAACTAGTGAACCTAGTATCTCTATCAGACACGATGGATCTCATCACACCATGCAGTCACACAAGTTATTGAAAAAATAATTTTGCAATGTGGGAGGCATTTGAAGCCTCTAAGGCTACACACAATTCAATTTATGATCAATTTATTGATCTAATCGAATCGAACAAATTGAATTGAATCGAATCGAATCATTCTCCAAGATCAATTCAATTTAAATTTTTTTCAAAAAAAGAAAATTTCAATTTCAATTCAATTTCAATTTTCGGTTCCGATTGATCGAATCGAATCGAAAATTGAATTGATCTGTATCGAATTAAACCGATTGATTAAATTGAATATATATATATATATAATATTAATTAATGGACGGTATGGATGAAATAGATACATCATGCATAGTGTGTTTTATCTATGTCATCCATTCATTTTTACATCTGAATTTAAGGAAAAATTCCAAAAATTAGAAAGATATATATCTCAGATTACCTCACCCCAACAAAACAATGGGGATTGAACGTCCACCATTAAATTCTTCCTAGGGCCCATTGTAATGTTTATTTGCCATCCAACCTGTTGATAAGGTCACATAGACCTTGAGGAATAGCAAAAACAAATATCAGCTTGATACCAAACTTCTAAGGCCCCAAAAAGTTTTCAACAATAAGTGTCAATCCCCCACTGCTTTCTTGTGTTGTGGTCCACTTGAGATTTGGATGTCTCATTTTTGGATAATGTCTAAGAATCAGATGGAAAATGGATGGAGGGCCTAGATAAAACACATACACGATGGTGGGGCCCATAGAGCTTTGAAACCACCCTTTTGCATATCCGCACCCACCCAAGAGTCCAAGACGAATCGGATTGCGTACTTAGTAACTCAATGCGCTTGGCGTACTAAGTAAACTCTGTGGTGCCCATGGTGATTTATTCATTTTATCCACTCTGTTCATCCACTTTAAAAGATAATTTTATGGCTCGAGCCCAAAATTGAAGCATATACAAAGCTCAAGTGGCACACACCACAGGAAACAGTGTGAATTGAACATTTACAATTGAAAAATTATTGTAGGCCGCGAAAGTTTTGAATCAAGCTGGCATTTGTGTTTTTCATTCATACATGTCTACCTAATCTTATAAATAGGTTGGATGACAAATAAATGTCACTGTGGGCCCTAGGAAGGTTTCAACGGTGGAAATCATTATTCCCACTATTTCATGTGGCATGGTCCACCCCAAGTTTCGAATATGCTTCAATTTTGGGCTCAACGACTAAAATGAGCTGGCAAAACGAATGGACGGTGTAGTAAACCAAATGCATTCAAAGTAGGCCCGTCTAAGTTTACTCAGTATGACAAAAGCGTACTTAGTACGCAATTTGAAGTTCGCCCCAGAGTGAATTAAGTGTTATGTTGGTAATAACTTAGTGGGTGTTACCCCTACCGAGTGGGGCCTACCTTAATGTATTTTTTGTATATCTATTACGTCCATCTAATTTTGCGTCTCATTTTAGGACATGATCTAAAATTATAAGAAGATCAAATCTCAGGTGGACCATACTAAGAGAAAGAGTGATGAATAACCATTAAAAACATTTTTTCGGACCTCAAAAGATTTGGATCATTACAATCTTTCTAATTTCCTTATGCATATGTTTTCAGAAGTATTTCTACTAATATTACTATTTGAGGTACTATAAAATCCAAACCTACAAAACCTATAAGTTTTCAAATTGCAATGTGTGAAAAATCAAATCGAATTAAATCGAAAAATTCATCAATTCAATCTCAATTCAATTCCAAAAAAATTGGGTCAATTCAATTTCAATTCGAAATTTCAAAATTAAGATCAATTCAATTTCGATTTCAATTTTGAAAATTTAAGATCAATTCAATTTCAATTTTATCCAAAATTGAATTAATCGAATCGATGTGCAGTACTAGTAACAAGGTAGAAAATGGGCCATTTTAGAAAATCGATCAACAACCACGAGTATGAAAACGTCCTTACGAATAGTCTTGGGAAGCCCAAGCACGAAGTCCATACTGACATCTTGCTATGGGGCATGCGGAACTGGCAAAGGAGTGTATAATCCCGATTGTGTTTCCTCTGCTTCGCTAATTGACATGTCCGGCACTGCCCTACAATCTTAGCCACATCTCACTGGAGACTAGGCCAATAAAAACGATCGGCTACAAGGGCAACAATTTTATCTCGACCAAAGTGACCTACCATCCCTCTCACATGAAGCTCCTAGACTAGAAAATCGCAATGGGATGTGCGAGGTCTACAAAGCCTGTCTGCTCAAAAAAGATATCCATCTGTGAGGATGAACTCAGCACTCCTCAAGGGCTGATCACTGCACAAGGATGCATGCGTGGCTCCAAAGTCCAGACAACTTGAGTACTCACTCTTGAGTTGGTCCAAACCTATAACCTTAATGCTAATAGACCGCAGCGTCATAACACAATGGCTAATCGCATAGGCAACCTTCTTCTCTTTTTCGGCCTTTTGCTTAAGCACAAACGTATACTCTTGAAGAAATTGCGTCCACTTGGCATGCCTAGGACTCAACTTCTTCTGAGAATTCAAATATTTCAAGGCCTCATGATTAGAGAATTCAGCCTGGAGATGATGTAATGATCCATATTAGGCCTTATAGGTTTCCACCTGGAACCGTGAAGAAGCTGCATGCCCATAGCATAGGCCCACATAAAATTGTTAAAAGATTGGGTTCCAACGCCTATGTTGTTGATATCCCTTCTAGCATAGGCATCAGTTCCACATTCAATGTGGAAGATCTTGTTCCCTATAACGAACCATCACCTCTACCTACTGGTTCCCCTACATCTTCTTAGACTTCCCCTATATATGGGCCCTGACTGCAACTTGACCTTCCTGTACCCATCTTACCTTCTCTTCCATCTGCGCCAAGGAAAGAAGAGAAAAGAGGAGATTTTGTATTCTGAGTTGGTTTCCACCTGTTCCAAGGGTTTCTAGAAATTCCTAGTCAAGTGGAGGAATAGGCCAGTTATAAACAACTCTTGGATCACAGAGACTGAGCTACAGCGCAAAGACCCAGATATGCTCGAGAGATACAGTAGTTCGCTTTCGCCAGTGGCGAATTCTTCCCACCCGGGGAGAATTGATGAGGACATCAGTGGTACACTATTTAGAATGTACCAGAGGAGGAAACGTCATTGACAGAGTACTGGAGCAAAGGACCTAATGTAGATAGGCGCTGAGCCCACTGAACCCTTTTTTTTAATAGACCCCAAGACCCTTGCACACGTGCACATCTTTATCTGGAGGCCCATTAGCGACATGTGTGTGTGGGTTGATGAACAGAGGCAATTTCAAGAGTGAGTACTCAAGTTGTCTGGACGATCCCGCCGCTGGATCGATCCGGGCCCACCTTGGGTGGCGTGTTCCCTGTTTTTCAATTTTTATTTGTTTTAGACATTATTTATTGATTATTAGATAGTTCGGATTTCATTTATTGTATTAGGGTTTTATTATTTTAAAACTAGACATACAGATGGCATTTTTGTAATTTTTATAAAAGACTTTATAAATACAAAGAGGGGGGACAGCTAGCCCTTCTCATGCTTGAGTTCATAAAATAAATAAATAAATTCTCCTCTTCTATGTGGGAGTGTTAGGGTTTCAGGATTGGCCCAAGGAGCGTCGAGGATTCCACTCGGAGTTCAATTCTTCTTTTTTCTTCTTTGATCTTCAAGGTGCACAACAAAGGAAAGAGCAATCCCTCTTAAGCTCTTTCTTTCTCTCTTCTAAGCCCTCATTTTCTTCTTTTTCTTCTTACCTCTTCTTTCTTCTCCTTTATCTCTTCAAAACCGACACCACATCACTCCCGAGGCCCATCCCACACGTGCGGCTAACAACACCAGCGGTACAGACCGTACGGCCAGTCTGTGTGGCCGTACAGGCCTACCACACGTGCGGCTGCTATCACGCACCAAAATCCCCCTTGTTTGCTTCATTCCTTTTTCCCTACATCAAAGGGAAAAAAAAAAAATTTCCTTAACCCAATTTGAAAATCCCAAACCTCGGCCCTATTACTCTTCTAATCTAGCCCCGACAAGTTTTCAAGTTTGGCCCACTTTGCATATTTTAATAAAACAATGCTAGATAGTTATTTAGATTTGGTTTTACCTATGATTTTGGACTGATTTATGCTAGATTATGATATTCTCATATCCTTAGGTCCAGTTTTATATTTTATTTGGACTTTTCATGTTATGGATATTGTCCTTGTTGAATTATGTTGACTTCTCTTTGCTAAATTTCTCCAAGTTTTATTGTGGTTGGTAGATATCTGGTTAATTTTAATATTTGATTATCTAAATTCTAATCTCATCTACATATAGTAATAGGTCATCACATATTCTGCACCAACTTTTAACTCAAACTTGAGCCCGAAGGAGAGGCATTGGCAGACCCTGGCATGTATAGAAGACTTCTCAGTTAGCTCATCTATTTGATCGTTACAAAACCTAGTATTACCTTCTCTATCAGTGTGGTTAGTCAATTTATGCAAAGTCTAAGAACCCCACATTTAGCTACAGTCATGAGAATTCTTAGGTACTTGAAGGGTATGCTTGGGAAAGGGATCTTGTATAGATCTCATGGCCATCTCCAGATAGTCGATTATTTCGATGCACATTATGCAAGGTCCAGATATGACAAGCGGTCAGCTACAGGTTATTGTATATTCTTTGTCAGAAACATGGTTACTTGGAAAAGTAAGAAACAAGTGTGGTTGCCAAGTCAAGTGTTGAAGCAAAATATAGATCAATGACCCACACCACTTGCGAGCTTATTTGGCTTAAATCCCTCCTTGAAGAAATAGGGTTTGTTGTCTAAGGTCCAATGCCTCTGCATTGTGACAATCAAGTTGCTATCCAAATTGCCAAAAATCCAGTCTTCAAAGAGAGAACGTAGCATACAAAGGTCAATTATCACTTCATTCAAGATAAGATTTCTCACAAGGAAATTTGCACTCCATATATCTCCTCACATAATCAGGTTGCAGATCTATTCATCAAAGCTCTTAGAAGGTCTTAATTCTTAAAGTTCATATCCAAGCTAGACATGTATGATATCTATGCTCCAGCTTGAGAGGGAGTGTTAAAAGTATTATGCATTTACACGCTTTGGGCCTTAGGCCCCTTTGGGCTTTGGTTTGTTTATTGGGTTTTGTTTAGGCCTGAGTTTGGGCCCATATGAATGTGTTTTAGTTAGTCCTTAAGGAAGGAAATTTTGTAATTTCAGCTGGAATGACTGCAGCCCTAATAAAGTAAGATGGGGAAAAGGTGAGGAGGCTAGCATGTGAGTAGTCATTCCTCCTCATCTCTTCTTTTCTTCACCTTTCCTTCTATTTTCTCATCTTTCTCTTTTCTTCTTTCTAGTTTTTGTTAAAACCATTCTTCTTTCCCTATTTCATAAGATCCATTTGCAAGGAATTGATAGTCGAGCATCGACAAAATCCGTATCATTCCAAGAGCTATGGAGAACCGCTGCTCTGTTGAAAATTAATGCTTTTGTATGGGTGGCTTGATAAAAGAATACTACCAATAACCTTAAAAAGTAGGGTATGGTGATGTCAAACATATACACGATCATCATCATAATCATCTAAGCCTTATCCCAACCAATTGCGGTCAGTTACATGAATATTGTTCCGCTATTCTACTCTATCAAGGGCCATAACTTTAGTTAGACAGTTGATTATCAAGTCTTTTCTTACTACCTCCACCCACGTGCTTTTGGGCCTTCCCCTTGCACTTTTAGAGCCTTTAACTTGTAATGACTCGCTCCTAAACTGGCATAGTTCTTGGTCTCCGTTCCACATGACCAACCATCTAAGTCTACTTTCTCTCATCTTATTCCCCATTGGTACTACTGCTAAGTTCTCTTAAATGCATTCATTTCTAATTCTATCCTTCCTCATCTTGCCACTCATCCATCTCAACATCCCCATTTCAGCTACATTCATTCTATAAACATGTTGTTCCTTAACTGCCGAACATTATGTTCCATAAAGCATGGCTGGTCTTCTAGTTATCCTCTAAATGTCCCTTTCAGTTTGAGCGGTGCACAATGATCGCCATAAAACTCTAGAGGCACATCACCATTTCTTCCACCCAGGTTGAATTATATGAGCAACATCCTTCTCAATCTCTCCACTATCATGAATTATCCGAAATTACGCCTTTCGGATTAACACACTTGTAATGGCGTATGCATGCGGAAGCTTAAGGAGCAACTAGAATTATGACTATGTCCTAGAGAGGGGGGGGGGTGATTAGTACCTTTTAAAATTATTTTCGCCTACTTAACAGTTTTATCAAATTAAACTAAGTAAGCAAGAACACTTCAGCTTCCAAGCCTAAGTGAGTCTAATCACAAGACTAGCATATGGCTTAAGCAATAAGCTACCTAGTCTAAGCAAGCATAGATTATCTAATGATTATACTTATCAAGCTCCTAATCTATGCAACCTAAGTAGACTATATAAGAGTGGATCATATAAGCTCAAGTCTACTCAAGAAGTAAAAGTGCATCTTGTGTGTGTGGATGTGCCTAACAAGTGCCTAGCATAAATTCTAATTAAGCATTCATAATTAAACAATTAAACACAATGCATAATAAGAAATGTGCTCAAATACAATCACAAACACAAGCATGTATAGTGGTTCAACTTTGGGTCTATTCCACTCCCGGTTCAAGTACTCAACTCCTTTGAGCACACCAGCATTCACTATTCGGAGGTTTTAAATTAGATTCACCTCTCAACCTTTACACAGAGGTTTTGACATAGGTTCACCTCTCAACCAGAATGGAGTTTTGGACATAGGCTAACTCTCAACCTCATACGTTTACACCCGTGTTGGTGGCTCGCCCTTGGAGACTTGTTTAGGCCCGACAAACGTGCCAAGGAGCGTCAAACGCTCCTAAACTTTAGGCTCAACAAATAAGCCAAGGATTGGCAAACGACCCTAGATTCGAGTTTGACAAACAAACTCTATACTCAATTCCCACCAAGAAAATAGTGGTTGGACTCTCAACAAATGACAACTTTACTTGTCAGATGAGCCCCTTGTTCAGCGCCGCTTTGGGTTGCTTAATCTCCGCTCTCTGGTGCTTCAATCAGCTCCCATTTTCTCCCCCGATCGTTTTGTCGTTGCGTTGCCAATGCCTTAGCTCCACTTGATCAATCACCTTACATATGATGCTCTTGAGATGCCCAAGGTGATAGGAGGGTAGGTTTGAGATCTCTACAACTAATGGGAATGGGTTGCCTAGAGTATCTCACCTATAAGGATCTCATCATAAAGTTTTGAATGGGTATATAACTATCAAGATCAATCCAAACTCTAAAGATCAAGAGAGAGGGAAGGACATCTTCTTCATGAGCTTGGAATGCTCAATTCTTGTGTTAAATTACAAGGAAGATGCCTTGCTAGGGTTAGGATTTGAGCCTCTAATGGTCTCTAACAATGGTGGCTTCAATCTCCTCAAAATCCCTCTTCTCTTCCCTCAAAACAACCCACAACCGTTTTATAGACAAAGATAAACGGATGAAAAACGGCCATAAAACGGCTGGTAGCCCACCGGTCGGCCAATGGCCAAACAAACAGAGTTGCTTGTTGTCTACTTCAGGGTCGGTCACGACCGGTCGGACAAGGCCAGGGACTTCAGCATTTTGATGGTGTCCCACTCTATGGTCTGACGACCGGTCGGCCAGGGTGACGACCAGTCGGCAGCCTTCTGCGCATGCTATTTTAAATCGTGTTTTACAGCAGCACATGCAACCTCTTTGGCCAAGATTTGGGTAGTCTTTTGGGACACCTAAGGCCAATCTAAGATGATTACAAGTATACCTAAATGGATCAAGGTCATCTAGAGGTTTTGGATTTTGGTTTGGTTCAAGGTTAAGGCTTCACCAAGGCATCTATTTTACCTGTATCTTCTTCCTTGATGCAGCAGGTCCGTCTTAAGTCTTCGGTCTTCGTCTTCATTAAGCTCAACGACACTAGACTCAATGACCTAAGTAATTGACAAATAAGGTGCACTAGTATGTCACAGAAAAGTGCACTAACATTATCAACCTAAGATATCGGAAGTGGTCATTTTCAGAAACTTTCTGGTCAGCAAGATTCATGATGGAAGCTATGGCATAAGTTATGGCATAAGATTCATGATACATGATGTGCCATTAAGATGAGAAATCAGTAGACCATCTCCTCATGAGATGTCCCTTTGGTAGCCAGGTTTGGAATCTGACTTTGCAAAAAGTCAGTATTTTCTGCGAAATGCCTGGTTCTGTTGTCAATCTGGTAGAAGGTTGGGTGATGAATGCATGGTGTAGCCGGCAGGATCCTATGGAAGATGGCATGTCATGCAACTCTTGTGGGCTTATTTGGATTGAAAAAAAAATAATAATAAGAGTGGTCTCAAGTTCAAGACCTAAGTAGTAAGATTTCCCAGTTTATCCAGCTGTGATGCAGAGATAATGCTTTCTTAAGAAAAATCCCTACGTTACTATTTTCAGTGGACTGGAAAGCTCTCCATTGGAATCCTATAATAGATCCGCCCAAGATTTCATGGAAACCACCACCAGTCGGACAGTTTAAAACAAATTTTGATGGCTCTTTATTTGGGAATCCTGGATTTGCTGGTAATGGTGGCTGCATTCATGACCATCAAGGTGCTGTGCCTGTGGAATTCTCTGACTCAGTTGGTCTTCAAGACTCATGGAAACCACCACCAGTCGGACAGTTTAAAACAAACTTTGATGGCTCTTTATTTGGGAATCCTGGATTTGCTGGTAATGGTGGCTGCATTCGTGACCATCAAGGTGCTGTGCTTGTGGAATTCTCTGACTCAGTTGGTCTTCAAGACTCTTAACCATGCAGATTGTAGAAGCAGCAGAGCTGATCAATCATTCATGAACAAACTAAAATTCAATTTAAAATTATTAGGTATCCATTTCAATTGAAAAAAAAAAATCCAAATTCACTCTTTCCCAATTTCAGAACTTCTGTTGCTGTTTCTATAGATTATTTCACCCACTTTTTTACACATCCTGAGTTATTTGGGGCCAGCTAAAGGAATTTTGTTTTGTCATATCTGAAGTAAGAATTCTCATAATTTCTTGCAGAAGTTCGACGAAAGATTGTCCACATCTAACATCAACCCTCCGCCTTTACCAGGCTGGTGACCAGCTAGTGTATCCATACTAGGCGAAGTTATATATTTATCAGAGCATGTAATTTAAAGTTTTCAAGTACTTGCCTTTTAAAAAAAAATCACGTACTTGTTAGACTTCCCAATAAAAATCTTCATGACAAGATCAGTGCCTGATGCAAATGTGGATGGGCCCCACTCAATCACATTAGGCATGGGGAGTGGACCCATCACCTATTCTCACAAAAGGGACCACTGATCACAATCATAGGAACCCATAATCTACTCTCACATAAAAAAGCATGTTACGCTACTGCTACAGTGGCCATGGAAGTACAAAAAACAAAACAAAAAAATGGCCACAACTATAATTAATCAATTAATCAACGATTAGATCAATAACTTAGGCTCTCCAACTTGACAGCACAACTCTGAACAGAATAATGAATCAATGATAGTCACTAACATCAAGTGTGTGCAAAATAAAGTCAATAAGAAACATATTGGCTGATAAAAATAAAATCATGTCTTAGATTATTCCTAATGAAACAAACAAACCATAACAGAATGGTAAGGACATAGAAAGCATCCCTAAACATGACAAAGTAAAAAAGCATGACAATCCGATAACCGGAAAGTAATTCAGAGAAAATGCTCTTCAAGTTCAATGAAATGCATACATAGAAATGAACAAGCAACACTTTTCGATCCTACTGTCAGTCAAATTCAAATCTTCAACATGATGTACTAAAAGCTTTCATAGGCACAAACTGCAGACATAGCATATGATGCTCGCAAAACAAAGCGGTTTTTCTAGTTCAAACCAGCAACTCTACATGGGGGATACACATATAGGTGATCCAGACCAATGATCTGGTGAACCCCATTGTAGTTGTCCAGATTGTGAAAATCTCCTGCCCTGGAACTCTTCCGATTGGTGATCAGCAACCACACCGCCCACTCACAATGGTGGCCACCACATGGACGATCTCAAACAAAAATCGCAGTTCTGTTAGGCTAGAAACTACTAGTTGAAATTCACTCACTGTGTCTTCTTTTCAGTACATACATGCAAATCTTTAACAAGATTTTTATACAACTAATACATCTCTCCAATTTAAATAAAACCATTGAGATATATGCATATATACAACTCAAAATGTGGGAATAAAAACGAAAGGAAAGAAAGAAGAACCTGTTTCTTCTTGCGAGCCAAATTCCATATCCTCCAACACATATTCTCCAATCTAGTATTCCTCTCCTGAGGACTCCTCATCGCTGCAGCCTTAACATAAAAATAAATAAATAAATAAAAGTAAAAAAAAAATCACTTGTTTGAAGAAAGCCAGGGGTTATTGAAAGGCGGAGGGGAAAAAAAAAAAAAAACAAAGGACGATCAGATCCCAGTACCTTGACCCATGAACGGTGGAGATCAGTTTCATTGAACCCAGTGATGACCTCTTCGACAAAGTAGCGAGTGGGGCTGAACCTGCCTCTCTCCCTCAGAAGCAGGGACGATGACTTGGTGTTGTCGATCGCCGGACCAGCGTCAAGGATCGCTTCCAGGTAACTGTTGATCCAGTCGTTTCCCGCCATTACCGGTTTCTACAAATCCTCAATTCCGAGAAAAACAAACAAAGAGTGTGAAAGAGAGAGAGTGAAAGAGGTGCAGAAGCAATAGACAAGGGAGAGATGAAGACGGCAATAAACAAGAAAGGGAAATGGAGGGATTTCTATCTTATATAGAGATAGGAGTTTTTTCTTTTTCTTTTTTGTTTATTTATGGATTGCTGGTAATGCTGGGGAGTGTGAAGAGTGGAAGCTAAAGAGAGCGAGAGAGTAGCTTGAAAAGGGGAGCAGTGCCCGAAAACTGTACTCGATCCGGTAGAAAGCGGATTCACGATTTTCGGTAAGGAACGAGGATTTCAATTTCTTTCCAGGCCCCATTTCGTAATCCGCCGGATCAATTGAAATGGGCATTGCCCGTTTCCATCCCAGATATCAGAACCGTTCATCCGAGTTGCCCTGTTCTTCATGGCCCATCCATCAGTACAACGCTTTTGCTTAACTGAATTTCTGATTATTTTTTCACCGTAGGATCAACTGGATCGCACAATTGTTAAGAGTTTTTCTTAATGGCCATCCACCGTGAGGTTCTAAATGATGAATGGTTCTGATTATGTAGTGGGCCCAATGCATGGGTCTGATGACTTCTTGGTAACATAGGGGCACGGTATATATATGGTAGATCAAATCAGGCCGTCCAGATATCGGGCATCCTTGTAGAATCAAGTGCATTCTCCTTTCAACCGTCGTTCATCATTTGGATGGTTAGGATTATCTTTGAAATTTTGTCTTCGCTCGGTACGCCTTTGAAATTTTGCTACTTTGGTACCCCGCTGGTGTCGGGTCGGATCCGATATTAAGAGTGGGTCCTGTCGTGTCAACCAATGGTAACCACGGTGGACTGAGGAGCCATGTAATCTGATAACTCGCAGATTACCAAACTAAAGAGGCAAAGCCAGTGAAATATGAAAGAGGTAGTTATTTGATACTCTGGGAGAGTGTGATACTTGATACGCTGGTACTAAGATATTATCAACTTATCATACAACAGCTCAGACCAAATTGTCCAAATTTTGGGACCCACTCTAGATGATCAAACAATCATAACCGACGATGAATGTCCATTGGTTTTCTGAATTCGGACCGTTGATGGTTTTTCAGTCATGACCGTTCATTTAAAGTCTATCAACGAGCCAGTTATGAAACAAATATCATTGTAAGATCCATCTAAATCAGGGCCCACGATTTGGACGGTTTAATTTGAGTTACTTAGATGCCAGATTTACAGTGCATACGAATCAACCCATACTCTGCCAGATTATCAAGCTTTTTCTCAACACATGATTTAATCAAACGGAATTATTGGGGAATATGCTTAGGCAATAGTCCCGCAAGTTACGCAATTGTGGGGGTTATATGGGAGCGGATTAGCTGCTTCACGGTTACACCTTGGTGGGTGTTCCCTCACCGTGGTGGACCCCACCTGAATAATATGTTCTATATCCACCCTGTCCATCCGTTTTTCCAATCGATTTTAGGACGGGGTTCCAAAATTTAAGCATCTCCAAACCTCAGGTGGACCACACCATAGGTAACAGTGGTGATTGAGTGTGTCGCAATTAAAAACTCCAAAGGGCCCATCATAAGGTTTTCGTAATTTTTATTTTCCTTCCAACCTTTTGATAATGTCATCAAGACATGATTAATGGAAAATACAAATATCAGCTTGATCCAAAACTTTTGTGTCCCACAAAAAGTTTTTAACCGTCATTCATTACGGTTTCTAGTGGTTGGCCCACCTGAGATTTATATTTTCTTAAGGTTTGGGATCAAGTCATAAAATGACATGTTAAAACAGATGGACAGGGTGGATATAAATCAAAACATCAATGTAGGCCCCACACGGTTAGGGTAACACCCACTAAAGTGTTACCCGGGTCATACATAATCCGCTCCTGAATTATATCTAACATGGCCCGCATCTGGCGCATAATACACTGGTATTCTATTATGACAAGAGAGTCCTGTGATTTGGATCATCCGGACCGTTGGTCTGTTGTGCCCCACCGTTGATGGATCATATACAGAAAATCTCAAGGATTTGAGGATCAATACAACCAACAGTAGGTCATTTTCCAATTGGATGTGGACCGTCCTTTATTACTCTTTTTAACTGTCTATCTGTAACCACAAGTGAAAAAGGCTCATATCTTTCTATGTAGGATATTTTAGAGACGCAGTCTACTTTTTATTGTAGGACTCAACAGATCACCGTCAGGAGTCTGTGCCATCGAGCCAAACACGGGCCACGTGTCATGTAACTTCTCTGGAACTGTCTATATACGTGGAGTGAAATGAAATGGGAACGGAAGTGCTTTATTCACCTGTTCCACGCAGCGCGTAAACCACCCAAACGGCCATCACGTCGTATATGTAAATCCACTCCATCCATCTGGTTAGATTCTTTAATCTAAACCGTACATACAAAAGATCAGCCCAGTAGAAAACTCCCATGAGTTAAATCAATGGAAACAAATTAAAATTTCTCCTAAAACAAGTAGTTCATGCGGTCTTGGTATTTGTATCTTTAGTTCTTCCTGATGAGTTACGCCTGATCAACGGGTTTGGTGAACGAGTCACACCATGGTGGCTCCACACAAACCTATGGTTCGCATCCCATCCCCGTTGTTCCATGTGGTGTGGTCCACCTGAGGCGTGAATCTGACTGATTTTTTCCTCCGTGGTCTAGAAGAGATGATGGAACCTGATGCAGGGAGTGGACTTTGTATGTTCATCATGGTGGGCCCGATAGAGTTAGGGTGTTTGACGCGCTGCGGGTAAAACAGGCTGCGCAGAGGATTCTAGTGCGACTGAATGACGAAAACACCCCTGCATTATTAGTACCGTGTTTTGCTAATTATGGCTATCGATGTCCAATTTTGTTGCGCTAAATTGCTAGTTGGGCGCATGGTTCCAAAATCAGGAACACGGAGCGAGTCAGGACTCGGACGAGTCCAGCTAATATCATAATTTTTATTATATTTAACAAAACTAATAAAAAAGGAAAAAAGGAATTTATTATTAAACTACTGTAGAAAAACAAATATAACACAATATTGTAGACCTTTTAAGATAACAAAACTGCCCTTATTAATCCCCCTTTCTAGCTTGATATTCAGGCAGCCAGAAACTGAGGTAGATATCAGGCTCCCAGAAACTTACCCATGCGAGCATGATGGAGTGCGTATCCATTCATGCATAAAACACACTCAAAGGAGATACATAGATAGACATTTGGGGCCTGGCATGCTAAGCTGATCTTTTTGGCTCGTGGCTGTAGTGGGCCGCAATGGCTTTTGGATTTATATATGTTAGGAAATTGTCCACCTTGAAGTATTCCTTATATCCAACGGTAACAAAAGATGGAAGGTTGAATGTTGGATCTTCCTGAATCCGTCTCACGTCATTGAAAGAGGATCACATCCGCTTTCACTGGCGTAAGAAGAGGTTTAACGTAACTCCTTTCTTCATGCAAGATCTACATTATAAATCGTATGGTAGTGATAGAACCCAATTTATTCTCCTTCGCAGTTGATCTCTCTGCAACTCGAATTGGTGCTGGAAATCTCTTTTTACTCATCCATTTGGTTATGAGCCTTTGGCGCATTTTATAGTAATGAAGTCATGACGGTTATTGTCAAGCTATTCGTCGGCCACGAGTGTGATGTGTGTGCGGGTATGCCAGAACCGAATTTCACGGCTCAATTTCAACCGAACAACAATGACCCCAAGCGCCAAGAAAGGCAGATACGTCATGATCGACCGTATGACCAAGATCTGTAAAAATCGGTCGCCTAATTAGCCACTCACTCAGCTGTTTAATAATAATGATCAGACGATGTTTGGAGGGTGGGGTTCGTCCTCCAAAAGTGAGTTGCACATTTGCCTTCCGAGCAAAAGAACTTATTACGATATAAAATTAAAGTAGTGAAAAGAAGAACTTACAGTTGGTCGCGTGGACGATCCTCATTTCTTCTTTACCAATAAGAGATGCGATTATGAAAAAGAAAACTTCACTGATTATGAAACTTTTGCTACAGACTTACTGCTATGGAATGTAATCTCAAGGGTTATACTACGGAACTTAAACAATGCAATTATGCTAAGGAAAGTAAAGAAAACTGATTACGCTAAGAAACGTAAGTAGTAAAATGAGGAACATGATAAGCTTAAGAATGAAATGTAGATTTGATTTGGTTGGTGCTGGACCCTTTGTATTGTTGGAATCTTCTTCCTTTTATAGTTTCGATCGCCCATCTAGATACTTCTCCTGCTAGTCGGTTACATTAACCACTCGCCCATTACTCATCTTCTAAATTTCTCTTTCATACTCTTTGCAATAACCGCTTGCTAACCTGGCCACGTCTATTCGTCCAACTTAGTGTCGTGGCATTTCAGACCGATGCCAACTGTGTCACTAGGGATTTCATCGTGACCTTATATATCTCACAGCTACTTACCAACGTGTCTTCTTATGATTAGCTCTTCACCCATATTGGCAGAAGTAAGGTATAACAGCGATTACTAAAATCGTAGGAGAAAACTACCCATGCAATTCCAAAACTAGCAATGTAATGGGCAGGTAGTTACCCTGTAACCTCCACATCCCATCTCTATCTCCTAGTAGGTGGGGCCCACTTGAAATACCCACCTTGCAGTTACATCTCCCACTAGGACAAGTTGGGCAACAACCTAACTAATGATCAAAACTCAAACTGCGTAAAAAGTCCTCATACCACGAAATACAACGTGCAACCAGTGAAGCCAATAACCTCGAGAGAGAACAAATATACTAAGTTTCCATTAACTGGCATAACGTATCTCATCTTCTACAACACCAACCTGCCCTAGACTTGTCTCGATTACACTAGACTGGACAAACTCTAACTTCTCGAGGATACTCTCAACTTAAGTGATTTTTCAGTCCTTTCGCAACCATGAGTTCAAACTTGCTGAGGGACACGTTGGCCGACCATGAACTCTTCTTGCTTGCGCACATAAACATGTAAGGTGTAAAAGCATACAGTCTTCTCACAACGCTCATACCTATCCATCTTGGCATAATTGCTTTTTCATATACGCCCCTGTTATACTATTTTCTTTATTGTCTTTGGAACAAGTTAGAGTAGCAGCATTAAGCCTACATTTCAAGGCATAGCTCACAATCATAAGGGCACAAGGGTCACCTATGCACCAGTTTTCTCACATAGAGGAGAAACTCAGATATATTCTTCATCCACTATAGGTGTTTTTAGTCATCTCTAACACATGCTATATGAAAAGCAATGTTATGATGGAGCTCCTAAGAAGGAGTACGTCGACATCAACACCATACAAATCTTAACTTAGTTGTTACTCAAGCACTTAGTCTGAGCCACTCAACTCAGTTGCTCTTATAAGTGCTTAGATGAAGTCTCATATCTAGCTTATTCAGGCTCCATGACCCTAGTGGGAATGGTCATGCTTGGTCCTCAAAAGACCTCATCTAAAATCCCATTCGAGGTGATATGCAAGTTGTTAACGTCAGATTCTGTAACAGGATCCTCCGGTCGTTCACCTTCTCGCCAACAGGGATTTCCTCCGCCGGACCTGTAAGAAGACAGAAAGCAACTAGGGGTGGCTGGTGTCTAGCCGTTAGCCCTCCGATGCTTAAGTCAGGCAAAGTAAGAAGAATAATAACTAGGCGAAACCAGGCTAGAGATTGAATATTGTGTACCTGTATCTTAATGGAGTCTTCTCCTTATATAGATCTGGAAGGGTCCAATCTGTTACGTAAGATATCGAAATCTCCGCTGATTTCGTGTACGATACCGAGATCCCGCTGATTTCGTGGGATAAGATCCTTATCCTTAGAGAAGAGATCTAACCCAATGACTTGTCTTGACAATCATGTTCCTTGATAGCAATCCCTTGAGATTCGGAACCATAAGAGAAGATAAGCCCAAAATCGGCCTATACGGGCTGCTGGTATTGAAGGCTTAAGGGGTGTCGCCACAGAGAAAGATGTTCGCATGTTGGGAGATGGTCGCGAGTCCAAATGCTCGCTCATTTAGATGTAACACCTTTCAACGACTTGTGAGAAGGTCTGCTCGTAGGAAAAACACAACTTCTCGAAGCTTTGGTAGTCGGGCATCGTTTTCCTAATATACGAGCCTCGAGTGTGCATCAGAACCTGGGATGAGAGCGAAACTGAGGAAAGAGGAAGATAGGAAGAGAGTCTCGAACAGACGTTCTCGATAGTCGGATAAAGGTGCTCGCGAGATCGAAGTATCTTCAGTAAAGGTGCTCGCGAGATCGAAGTATCTTCAGAATATGCGAGTCTCGAACAGACGTTCTCGATAGTCGGATAACAGCGACTCTTGAGCATATGATCTCGAGAGTCGAATGAGCGCCCCGTACTTATCCAATCTGCGATTCTCGAGCATATAATCTCAGGAGTCAAATGGGCACTCTGCATTTCCTCGATCTGCGACTCTCGAACAGATGATCTCGAGAGTCGAATGGGCGCCTGCGTAAAACCTTAGCAGCTAAGTTGGATCTCCATCATTTTGCCTATAACAGATGCCCCCCAAGTCCTTGCCGCCAAGAATTCTTAAGGGAAGGACTTAGCTTACTATCACACGTAACCGTCCGCTGCCTTCATCGAGAACGGAACCATACATGATGGGCTGGAATTAATGAGCGCCAGCTTTCCGCAGCCTTTCCACAGATAGAGAATGAAGGTGCGCTTGCCACGTGTCAGGGGAGTTAATGGGCGTGCCTGCTCTATTACTGCGCCGAAGGAGAGGCTGCCACGTATCACCAGATGCGGCGGAATGATTGCCTATTAATATACGGAGTCCGCCATTTCTCTGATTTTCTACAGAAGCTCTTCGAAAAGGAATTTGCAGTCATCTTTTTCCATTCTCCTTCCTCCGGTGCTCCTTTTTCTCCTTCCTTTCTTTCCTGGGTACAGGCCTTTTTCCTTTCTTTTTCTTATCTTCTTTAAACCTCCTCATGGCTGGGGATTCTGATGAGACCACCGTCCCGCTGGGAGATGCTACGCCGGAATCCTCTGCTTCTAGCAATGCGAGGGTTCCGACAGGCAAATACACAGCGGCCGGATATCCTTCCATTCTATCGGAGGACCGATTGATGGAGTTACGGGATAGATATCGGATCCCTGACTCAATCACTCTCCGGTTGCCCGAAGATGGAGAAACACCAGACTCTCCTCCCCCAGGGTGTGTGGCCTTCTATGAGTACCAACTCATCCTAGGGGTGCGTCTTCCTCTCCATCCTTTCATTCGGGATGTTCTACGAAGCTATAAGATTGCCCCCGGGCAACTTATTGTGAATGGGTGGAGGGTGGTCTTGAGCTCCTTCGCCCTCTGGGCTCAGGCCGGGAACGGGGAACTCACAGCGGAAGAGTTCCTCCGTATGTTCCGTCTGAAGAAGGCGCCCTCCAGCGAAGGCTGGTACTATTTGTGTTACTGGCACCGGGATAACTTCGTGCTGGGGAAGCCCTCCTCGAACTATCCCGGCTGGAGGAAGCGGTGGTTCTATGCTGCCGGGAACTGGGACTCTGCCTCCTCCAGAGGTCCAGGAGTGACCCGCTTTTTCTGTGAAGGTAGGCACAGTTGTATATTGTGCATTTTGTCCACGATCAAATTTTTAGGCCTGCGCATTTTCTAACTCCGATTTGTGCTCGCAGGTATCCCGGCTTTGGCGAAGCCGAATCTGAAAGGAGGAATTCACGAGAAGATCGTGAAGGTGTACAAGCTGCCTGCTCGCGACAGGCATATTGAAGCTTGCCTATCTCCTTTGCTACTCGTGACCGCAGGACTAATCCCAAACAAAAAGGCCGAGATGACGAAGGCCGGGGAGAAAAGGGGTCTGCTGCCCCGACTTAAGGGCACGAACTCCAAGAGGCAGAAGAAAACACCTACCGAACCACCTCAACCACCCGTCCGCAAGGGTAGCGATCAGCCTGCCCCTCTTGCGAACACGGCTGGGGTACCGGCAGTGCCCAATATTCCCTCACTGGTGGTCGCACCTGGACCGCCAGTGATTAACATCATTGACAACTCCCCAGATGGGGCCGGGTCCAGCTGCCCCCCAGCTGAAGAGGCTCGCGAGCAAATAGAGCCTCGCGAGACAGCTCCTGCTCGCGAGCTGATTCCCGCTGCCGAGCAGGGACCTGCTCGCGAGTCGATGGCTCCGCCTCGCGAGTCGGCTGGGTTGGTCGTTGCCCAACCATCTGGAAGTGGGACATATTCTATCCCTCGCCACCTCCATCTAGTATGCAAATTTTTGTTCGAGAACGTTTCCCCCCAAACCTTTGGCTCTCTTCCCGAGCCAAGCCCTGAGAACCTCTTCCTTGAGGCGGGGGTAAGAATGGTGCAGGTAAAACCTTGGAGATTTAGTTTTAACTTCATTATTTTAGGGCTCTTAAATGTTTTTTCTCACGTTTTTTCTTTTTCATTTTGCAGGGCTTGGACCTTATCTTGCGGACAAAGCGAGATATCGTCGCTGCTCGCCGCGTAATTGATGAGGCAGAAGGGAAGAGGATCACCTTGGAGAAGGCGGTCCAGGGACGGGATCAACTGCTTAAGGCCCGTGAAGCAGTGATCTCGAAGAGAGATGAGGAGAAGAAAATTCTCATCGAGAAAGTCCAAGTCCTGACCGACAGGTATCAGGCCTTGGTACTCTAACTTCGCGAAGCTCACGGGTTTGAAGGAGAAAGTGGAGAGAGAGAGGGAGATCTTTCGCCAAGACAAGATCTCGTTGGAGGAGCGGCTAGCGGAGGCCAGGTCGCAGCTCAAAGAAGCCAATGACAACCTGGAGAAGGAGCGCTCCGCTCTTGCACAGCTCAAGGACGACTCGATCCACTGAGACGAGGAGAAAGTCGCCCTTATAAAAATGCTCTCGGAGGAAGGTCCTCGAGCAATTTCCGAGTTCCGGACTTCGCAGCTATATGACGATGAAAGATATGAGTCATATGATGCTGGTCGCGACTTTGCGCTAAGAGTAGTGCAACGAATGTCCCCATCCTTCGATATGGGGGAATTTGGGCGAGTCGCGACCATCATAGCTGCAGAGGAGCAGGCTGCTACTGAGAACGAGGTGACCGAAGCCACGCAGGCTGGAGGGGCTCCAGAAATGGGCCCTAAAGTTGAGAGCACGGCTCCTCCTCCGATAGATTGATTTTCCTTTTTATTTTCCTTTCTCCTGTACTTGCGAGCTGATACTTGTAAACATTCGATATTAATGAAAAGTTATTTTTGGAAGTAGTGTTGTTCTTGTTTACTCTTTTCCTTTCATGCAATGAATGCCTTCTTGTTTCAATGAATTATGCTCAACCCGAGGGGTCGTAGTGACCATGCCCTCGTGGAGATAGACTGATCTATCGATCGAGGAATGAGTTGTGCTCAATCCGGGGGGTCGTGATGACCATACCCTCGTGGAGATAGACTGATCTATCGATTGAGAATGAGTTGTGCTCAATCCGGGGGGTCATGATGACCATACCCTCGTGGAGATGGACTAATCTATCGATTGAGAAGAGTTGTGCTCAATCCGGGGGGTCGTGATGACCATACCCTCTTGGAGATAGACTGATCTATCGATTGAGACTCCAAATTTACCAAGGGTAGAAGGATGGTCGAGAATACAAACAAGCTCTTCTGCAGTGTTGTTTTCGATCCATAAAATAGAAATGCGACCATCCTGGGTGAATTTAACCCTACCAAAGGTAGGCAATTGACCAAGAGATCGTATGCATCTTCTTCGGGGCTATTCATATCCAAGTTAATGGAGTAGCGACCAAAAGATATCTTTTTTACTTTATTCACGAAATGTCGTCATGAACTACATCGAATCTAGGGATAGTATTGTAACAAATGCTCTACGTGCTAAGGGCGACGTACGGGTCTTCCCTGCATGTCTTTGAGGTAATAAGTACCGGGTCGCACAATCTTAATAACCCGATACGGGCCTTCCCAATTTGGATCCAGCGAACGAGCGGGAACTCCGAGTTTTTGCCTCAGGACCAAATCTCCGGGCTGGAAGGATCTAGGTCGAATCTTAGCATTTCGATAACGAGCAATACGTTGTTGATATGCTGCCACTCGTACTTGGGAGGCATTTCTTCGTTCTTCCAAGAGATCGAGATGAAGTCGAAGGTCTTCCTGATTACTCGCGGGGTCATACTGCTCGATCCGATATGAGGGCACTTGAATTTCCACTGGTTCTACTGCATCGACACCAAATGCTAAGGAGAAAGGGGTTTCACCTGTTGATGTACAAGCCGTGGTTCTATATGCCCATAGTACTTCTGGCAAAAGTTCTGGCCATTCACCTTTGCATTCACCAAGCTTGGTTTTTAAATGGTGCTTAATGATTTTGTTCACTGCCTCGACCTGCCCATTCGCCTGAGGGTGATATGGAGAAGTGCGGAGATTACATATCTTCCATTTTTCACGAAATTCATCAAAGGCCGCGTTGTCGAACTGCGTTCCGTTGTTGGTAATTATAGTATGAGGGAGTCCGAAACGGCATATGATATTTCTCCATATGAACATGGTAGTTTGTTTCTCAGTAATCTTGGCTAATGGTTCTGCCTCGGCCCATTTGGTGAAGTAATCAACCGCCACAATTGCGAACTTATTTTGTCCATTTCCCATGGGCAAGGGCCCAATGATATCGACCCCCCACTGAGCGAAAGGCCAAGGGCTATCAATTGGAGTCATCCGTTCGGATGGTACATGAGGTATAGGTGAATATCGTTGGCACTTGTCATATTTTTTAGAAAATTCAATTGCATCTGCTTTCATAGTGGGCCAATAATATCCTTGCCGCATCGCCTTATATGCTAGGGATCGCCCCCTGGGGTGATTACCACATGCCCCCTGGTGTACTTCATCTAGAACATGAAGTGCTTCTTCTGGATGAAGACACCTTAAATAAGGCAAGGAAAACCTCTTGCGCAACAATCTTCCGTCTTGCAAGGTATACCTGACAGCCCGAAGGCGAATTTGTCTTGCAGCTTTCTTGTCCTCTGGTAGGTATCCGTCTCTGAGATAAAGGATGATTGGATCCATCCAGCATGGAGATGATTGTACTGATATTACTTGCTCAAGAGTTGCTTGGTCGATACTTAGGTCCTGACGATGCTCAATGGGGATCGAATATGATAATTCAGATTCTGATGCAGAGGCGAGCTTTGCCAGGGAATCGGCAAGTTGGTTCTTCTCGCGAGGAATATGAATTATTTCATAAGTCTTCAGTTTTGCGAGCAGGATGAGGACACGAGACTTGTATAAGGCCATCCTTTCTTCTTTGGCCTCGAATTCACCAAGAACTTGGTTGACAATGAGCTGGGAGTCGCTATGAATTAACAGATTCTGAATTGCGAGGACAATGGCCAGTTCGAGACCAACGATCAGGGCCTCATATTCTGCTTCATTATTTGAGATGCGAGAATCGAAACGCAGAGCATACTGGAAATGCGACCCGTCGGGAGCCACTAAAATCAGGCCCGCTCCGCTGCCAATGGCCCGCGACGACCCGTCCACGAAGAGTGACCAAGGAGGCTGGTCGCTGGTCATGGTATTATCATCGGAGGAGTATGTGAATTCAGCGATGAAGTTAGCCACGGCCTGGCCCTTGACTGCGGTCCTAGGACAGAATGAGATATCGTGCTCGCTGATCTCGACCGCCCATTTAGTTAAGCGTCCGGAAGCCTCAGGTTTTTGGAGGACTTGCCGTAGTGGATGATTTGTTGGTACTAGAATAGCGTGAGCTTGAAAGTATGGTCGCAGTTTTCGAGCTGCCGTGACTAAGGCTAGGGCCAGCTTCTCCATATCAGAATACCTAGTTTCTGCATCAACCATTGCTCGACTGATATAATAAACGGGCCTTTGCACACCGGAATCTTCTCTTATCAAAGCGGCGCTAACGGCCGTAGTGGACACAGAAAGATAAAGAATGAGTTGCTCATGTGCTACAGGTTTTGATAAAATGGGAGGTGTGCTCATGTATTGCTTCAGTTGCTGAAAGGCTTCCTTACACTGAGGTTTCCATTTCCAATCAGACTTGGCCGTTGCACGGAGGAGTTTGAAGAATGGTAAGCACTTGTTAGATGCTCGCGAGATGAATCTATTCAACGATGCGATGCGACCAGCCAGACGCTGGACGTCCTTCAGAGTAGTGGGGGATTTCATCTCTACCAATGCTTTTATCTTTTCGAGATTTGCCTCAATTCCTCGCTGACCGACCATGAATCCGAGGAACTTTCCAGCAGATACCCCGAATGCACACTTTTCTGGATTCAACTTCATCTGATATTTTCTCATCAGATCGAATGCTTCTCGAAGATCAGGGAGATGATCATCTTCTATGATGCTTTTCACGAGCATGTCATCGACGTAAACTTCCATATTTCTGCCGATTTGGGCAGCGAATATTTTGTTGACGAGGCGCTGATAGGTGGCCCCTGCATTTTTAATACCAAACGGCATTACCTGGTAGCAATATAGTCCCCGATCTGTGATGAAGGCGGTATGCTGGCTATCAGGTGGATGCATCATGATCTGGTTGTAACCAGAATAAGCATCCATAAAACTGAGCAGAGCGTGTCCAGCTGTTGAATCGACCAACTGGTCGATCCACGGTGTCGGGAAGCTATCTTTGGGACATGCTTTGTTCAAATCTGAATAGTCGACGCACATTCTCCATTTGCCATTAGCTTTCCGGACGAGAACTACGTTCGCGACCCATTCTGGGTAGTCTACTTCTTTTATGAAATTGACCATGAGTAGCTTCTCGACTTCAGCTTTGATCGCCATTTGTCTTTCTGCAATGAAGGCACGTCGACGCTGGTGTACGGGCTTATGTTTCGGGTCGATATTGAGACGATGTACAATGACATTGGGGTCGATGCCTGGCATATCTTTATGAGACCAAGCGAACACGTCCTGGTATTCGGTGAGAAAACGGACCAAATCCTCACGATGGACACTGGTTAAAGAGGATCCAATGTATACGACCCTGGACGGGTCGTCTTTAGTTAAGTGAATCGCCACTGTTTCTTCCCCAGGAGTTCCTGATTGGAGAACGTTCTCTCTCGGATCCAGCGAGGTGTTGGTGGAAAAGTTGGGTGAATCTTGTGTTATCTCCATAACGGGTGTCGCTTGAGCTTTCTTTCGATCTTGTAGGGCTATCTGGTAGAAAGATCGAGCCTCCTTTTGATTTCCTCGCACAACCCCAACACCATTTAGGGTAGGGAACTTGACGCATAAATAGGATGGGTGTAAAGCTGCCCCAATCTTATTAAGTGATGGCCGCCCTAAAATGGCGTTATAAGCTGATTTACGATCCACCACGAGGAAGTTTACGAAGACGGTAGTCTTCGCTGGACTCTCTCCAAAAGTAACTGAAAGATCGATGCTTCCTTCAGGTGTTACCACCTCACCTCCGAAGCTGACAAGGGGGGTCGATACTGGTTTGAGTAGGCTTCTGGCAAGTGCCATTTTGTTGAAAGCCTCCAAGTATAGAATATCGGCTGAGCTACCTATATCCACCATGATTCGATGAGTCAGATAATTCGATACCTTTAATGCGACTACGATGGAGTCTTCGTGAGGGAAGTGAATTCCCGCTGCATCTTCGAGGGTGAAGGAAATTAGAGGATGGCTAGCTTTTGACGCGCTAGATACCTGTTCCAGCCAATAAACATGCTGGGATTCTTTAGACGCCTTCCGAGTGTATGCTTTCCTTGAGGCTTGAGAATCACACCCGCAAGCTAGTCCTCCAACGATGGTGCGAATTTCTCCAGTAGGCTCAGCGTCCTCTTGGGCAGTATCATGATGAGGCGGTTCCTTTTGGCGTGGTGAGGCTTTCGCCCTTTCTGGTGATCGATTTTTAGGAGCGACATAATCTTGAAGATGGCCTTTTCGAATGAGGGCTTCGATGTGATCTCGTAGAGAGATGCAATCCTGGGTTCTATGACTGTAATCTTTGTGGAAGTAACAGAACTTGCTCTTGTCTCTCTTCTCGGGATCGGATTTGATCTTTGCAGGCCACTTCACATATGGCTTGTGTTTAATCTCCATTAGAACCTTTTCATCAGACCGATTAAGAGGAGTGTAGTTATGATATTTACCAGAATAAGGCTTCTTGGGAGAACGGTCGCGTTGATCACGACGATATTTTTTATCTGTAGAAGAGGTTCCTTCTGGCTTACGTTTCTTACTTTGTACTCCATGGCGCGTCAATGCGACTTCTTCTGCATTAATATACTTCTGAGCTTTGGCTTGGAACTTTGCCATAGTTTTCGGAAGGCTTTTATCTAAGGAAAACTTGAATTTCTCGCTCGTTATTCCGGCTATGAGGGCTGTAAGACCTTTTTCCTCAGTATAACCTTCAATCTGAACGGCTTCTGCAGTGAACCGTACTGTGAACTCCTTTATTGTCTCCCCATGCTGCTGTTTCAGATCCATCAGGTGGGAGGCTGGTTTCTTAATGCGAATGCTTCCCATGAATTGAGAAAGGAATATCTCCGATAATTGTGAAAAAGAGCTGATGGAATGAGGCTTTAATCCCCGAAACCACGTACGAGCTGCATTTTTCAATGTTAGGGAAAAAGCCCTACACATGATTTCTGAGTCATGTCCCTCCAACTCCATAAGAGACCTATATGTTTCCAGGTGTTCAAGAGGATCACCAATACCTGTATACGGGGTGATAACAGGCGTTCGATACTTTCTAGGTAACGATGCCCCCATAACCTCGCTGGTAAAGGGGGACTCGGATTGATGTATTGCCGCTATGACGGCAGATGACGATTTGCCTGATATTGTTGTTCCATGAGGTCAAAACGATCATGAATTCTTTTGAGATCTCCTTCCCAGGGTAAGGTATAGCCTAATGTTTCGGCGGTGGAGCCCTGAGGTCGAGGTTGTCGAGACGAACTAGAATGTATAGAATGTGGAGACGACACAGGGAGATGGTTGTCGAGTGGTGCCCGGTTTGATGGTGGATGGTGTGGCGGGACCTGTGGTTCGTCCATAGAATGTCTGAAAACCACTGGTATAGGTTGCGGTGGTAACCCTTCGGAGGGTTGCCTCTGCTGTTCGGAGAAATGCTGATCAAGCCGATTCGACAGGGCCTGAACTCCGACATTTAGAGTTAGAAGAGTATTTCCGAGGAAACGCAGGACATCGTCTTGATTTTCAGAAGCCTCCAATAATGGATTTGCTGATGGCATATTTGGGGCTCCTTGAGGGATATTCGTCGAAGTGGGTGGAAGAGCAGGTATGGATTCCGTCTCATCGGGCGAAGGTGGTGCCTGCCTTGAAGTCGAAGGATAAACAGCCTTTTTAGGAGGCATCGCAGAAGGATTTTGATCGGTGGTTAGAACGATTGATTTTGACGATCAAGTCGTTTCCCACAGACGGCGCCAAACTGTTAACGTCAGATTCTGTAACAGGATCCTCCGGTCGTTCACCTTCTCGCCAACAGGGATTTCCTCCGCCGGACCTGTAAGAAGACAGAAAGCAACTAGGGGTGGCTGGTGTCTAGCTGTTAGCCCTCCGATGCTTAAGTCAGGCAAAGCAAGAAGAATAATAACTAGGCGAAACCAGGCTAGAGATTGAATATTGTGTACCTGTATCTTAATGGAGTCTTCTCCTTATATAGATCTGGAAGGGTCCAATCTGTTACGTAAGATATCGAAATCTCGTTGATTTCGCTTACGATACCGAGATCCCGCTGATTTCGTGGGATAAGATCCTTTTCCTTAGAGAAGAGATCTAACCCAATGACTTGTCTTGACAATCACGTTCCTTGATAGCAATCCCTTGAGATTCGGAACCATAAGAGAAGATAAGCCTAAAATCGGCCTATACGGGTTGCTGGTACTGAAGGCTTAAGGGGTGTCGCCACAGAGAAAGATGTTCGCATGTTGGGAGATGGTCGCGAGTCCAAATGCTCGCTCATTTAGATGTAACACCTTTCAACGACTTGTGAGAAGGTCTGCTCGCAGGAAAAACACAACTTCTCGAAGCTTTGGTAGTCGGGCATCGTTTTCCTAATATACGAGCCTCGAGTGTGCATCAGAACCTGGGATGAGAGCGAAACTGAGGAAAGAGGAAGACAGGAAGAGAGTCTCGAACAGACGTTCTCGATAGTCGGATAAAGGTGCTCGTGAGATCGGAGTATCTTCAGTAAAGGTGCTCGCGAGATCAGAGTATCTTCAGAATATGCGAGTCTCGAACAGACGTTCTCGATAGTCGGATAACAGCGACTCTTGAGCATATGATCTCGAGAGTCGAATGAGCGCCCCGTACTTATCCAATCTGCGATTCTCGAGCATATAATCTCGGGAGTCAAATGGGCACTCCGCATTTCCTCGATCTGCGACTCTCAAACAGATGATCTCGAGAGTCGAATGGGCACCTGTGTAAAACCTTAGCAGCTAAGTTGGATCTCCATTATTTTGCCTATAACACAAGTGATAGAATAATCGCAACAATTTCGTGGTCACATATCTCATCTTACTCATAATCAATGTGCCAATGCGTTTGTTATGTGAGATGCACAACCCTCACCCGATGACATATCTGAATCCACGTCTCACATAGAATGACGTGATGAATGTGTGTGCTATCAATATGTTCATAAAAGAGCAAATAATATATACAAAGATTCGACAATAAATAATCTGTTAAAGAAAAATACCAAAATGTCCATGTCACAAAATAACATCCTACAAAAATGCAAAACCCTGATATGAGTTTGAAAAACTTCTTGGGTAATCAGCTTAGCCAACGGATTAGTAACCATCTCACGAGTAGGTACATGCGTCGAGACAATATTTTTTTTCGCCACCATATCTCGAGCGTAGTGATAGTGAATCTTGATGTGTTTCGACTTGCCATAATATTTAGGGTCCTTCACATAAGCAATAGTCGCCATGTTATCACAATAGAATGTGACAAGATTATCAACATGCGGTACACATCTCAAATGCCAAAAGAATCTCCTCAACTATACAGCTTCCTGAATGGCAAAGCAACCCGCAATATACTCCGACTCTATGGTAGAAAGCGTAATATATAGTTGGTTTTTACTGCTCCAAGAGATGGGCCCTACCACCGAATAAGAAAGCATATCCAAAAGTAGAGGGGCGAATCTCTGTCAAAATTTCTGAGTTCATATTGTATTATATATATCTTCTATTCTAGAATCAAGGGTTGTAATAATGGAATATAAAAGAACCTTACTCATGAATAAAAGATGATGAATGTCTCTCCTTTTGATTTACAAAGTCAGTCATTGAAATACTATTCCTTTTCCGATATATCAAACAACATTTTATTATATAAACAAAATGGCGACTCTGTTAGGGACATTTACTGTATTCTAATACTGATAACGTATTAAAGAAGAGATATTCGTTATCATGATGCGCTATTTAAGTGTCAAAATAGCAACTCTTAACCGGAACATTCTACCCTTCATCTCTAGAATGGAATATTATATGAGTAGCTCAGAATAATTCATTCAGAGTTTTGTATAATCATAGGTATACTATTTGAAAGATTTTTCAATGGCTTTCACAACTCTTAAGACGATCTTTCGCTTCATTCTTGGGGGTTTACCGTGACTTACGACGATCAAAGCACTAAGAACAAAGACGTAACAAAGATAACACAAACAAACTAGTCATGGCAACAACAAGAGTAATTTCAGCCTCACCAATCACTAAATACACCGGTGATGGATGGACGAAAGTGTTGCTGAAAAAGAAAAGAACACCTTTCAAAACCTGATAAGAACCGCTTCGAAAAGTCATTGGTCGGAGGTCTCGCGAATGCCTATCACCCGAAGAATCGCCAAACGCAATCGATCTATGGCTTCGCCATCACTTTACCCATGACCCGAGGGGGTATCCTTCACCGCCAAGGACTTTCCCGTAGGTTCCCGCCTCTCCTGCTGCACAAGTACAGAAAGGCAAAGTTGTTGTATTACACGGGTCTTCTCCTATAGCATTGTGAGCAATAAATCCAGACAAAACTATACTTTCCAATGTGATAGGCTCTTAATCAATGAACTCCTCGTGGCCTAACAATCTCGAGTCGAGTAGTGGTTCATTGTCACTCTCCTCTCCAACCACATCATCTTCACCGGCAAGAATAGAGCAGTCATCAAGCAGGGAAGCTACTGTCCTTGTAGTTAGAACTAGCCAAGCTGGCCAATCATCTACAGAGGAACGATTAGAAGAAATGACGCGCGCTCAAGCACTCCTTATGGAAGAATGTAGGACTATGCGAGAAGCCTTGGCCATGATAGCCCGAACGGTAACTCAAAATGATGCTCCCCTAACTATGGCCGCTATAGAGATTTTAGAGCACCAAGCTAAATGATCACAACCACCCAGAACTATGTCACATGGGTCTACCCTGGCAATCACTCTTGTGGTCACTGTTAATGAAATAAGATAGATGATAGCCAAAAGAGAAAAAAAAAATCAAAGGGACAGGTTTCGATATCAGACTCCCTACCCTGGGGAAGTCGAAGACATACCATTTCTAGTCGGCTTCAAGTGCCCAGAATTTCAAAATTTTAATGGTGAAGGGTCACCCAGTGAGCATATGATGCACTTCATGACAACAATGGGAAGTTTTGCAACAATGCCTCAATATTGCTTACGATTGTTCGAATCGACATTAACGAGAAAACCCAAGTGGTATGCAGCCCTTGCCTTGAGATCCATACACACTTGGGACCAGATGCAAGATACATTTATGACTAGCTTCTTTCCCACTAGGAGAGAAGTTAGCTTCATTGAGTTAGCTGTGAAACCCATACCCTGATTAATCTTCCATACGCTTCATTTTCAGTACCGGTGTACTTAGAATAGACCAAATCGACAAGTTCCGATTGGACGCCTTGTTTTAGTACCACAATGACCCAAAACTTATACCCAAGCGACCATGCGGATGATGTGATTCTAACACTACGGGGCACATCTCGTTGTAACGGCCGGATAAAAAGATGTGAGCCCCATCAAAATCAACGCATGACACACACATAACATGGGCTCCCTTAGTAAAAATAGCTTGGACAGTAAAAACATCTCTTTCAAAGCCAAAGAAAATATCTACCGTATTATAATTGCGTGCTGTAGTCACCTCTTCCTATGAGTCGCGTCCCCCTAATTGAGTCGCCTCACCCTAATCGAGCCGCCCCTATTCAATCTCTCTTATTTAACCCCTCGTCGGTAGTGAGAATGAAAGAAAGAAAGAAAGAAAAAAAAAAAATACAACAGAAAGATTAAGAGAGGGAGCAAGTGAAAGTAAGGAGGAGGTTAGAAGGCGATCTCAACCATTAGTGTGCACCCCAACTCCATTTCAACCGTTGAGGTGAGTGTGAGGGTCGTTCACCCGCTGTCTCAATGTTGAGCCCATATAATGGACCCCATGTTGACATATACGTTTATATCTATGCAATCCTTTCGATCTGCCAGAAGGTAGGACCCACCTGTCTATGTTGTTCATTGTGGCCAGCATGTGGTCAACCTTGATGTGGATTTGATTCATGTGCATGGGCCCTAGAACTTGAAATCTTGTTTCTTCTTCCTTTTCACTTGGTTATTTCTTTTGGTTTTAACATATATTTAAGGTCCATTTGGCCCACCACGAGCGGGCCAACCTTGTGGATGGAGTGGATCACTCATGTGGGACCCACCTGTGAATTTCAAATAATAATAAAAAAAAGGTGGTCAACGTTGGCAGAGACCTGTCTGCATCAACAGGGCGACCGGGGTTTTCACTCACAGACCCAAATTGCAGAACGTGTTTAATCCACACCATCCATCCTGTTATCCAGATCAAACTAGGGCAGGGGCCCAAAAATGAAGAAGATCCAAGTCTCAATTGGGCCACACCACCAGAAACGGTGGTGGTAATACCCACCGTTAAAACTACATGGATGTAACGTCTTTGCATGGGGAAAATATAAATGTCAGCATGATCCAAAAGTCACGCGTGTGGTGCCCACCTTGATGGATATGTGACATCCACACCGTTTATCCCCTTTGCCATATCATTTTAAGGCTGGAGCCCAAAAATGCGACACACCTAGATCTCACTGGACCCCACCACAGAAAACAGTGGCGACAATGATGTCTACTATTGGAACTAGGGCTCTCAATGGGTTGGATCTGGATCGGATTCAGCTGGATCCGGCTCCAAGTCCGTATATCTGTGGACGGATTCGGATCGGATTCGGATCCAACTCGGATCCAAAAGGTAATATCCATATCCGATCCATTTATAAATTGTTAGATCCATTTCCGATCCAAAATCCATACATCGGATTTGGGTCGGATCTAGGTTCGAATCCACCCCATTACAAATTTAAAAAAATATATAATATAAAATATATAATATAATATATTTAATTTAGTAGAAAAATGATGCAAATCCCACTATTTATTGTGGTATGGTTGACCTAAGAGTGGCATGTCTCAATTTTGAGACATGGTCTAAAATAATCTGTAAAACGGATGTCCAGCATGAATATAACATATACATAAGGTGACAATGAGTTATATCTTAATTGGATTCGATTTGAACTCGGATATGTTCCTGTGAATCTAAATTCGGTCCATTTAAGTAAACGGACCTATTTTAAGATCCAAATCCACATTATACGGATTCGGAGCGAATCGGATCTAGGATCTGACCCGCTCCATTGAAAGCCCTAATTGGAACCTTTCCAAGGCCATCACAATGCTCATTTTCCATCTAAACCAAATACGGTGAGAGCTCATTGGACTCAATATGAGCTGAGCAACCTTGTACACAGACTGGATCGTCCAAATGTGGACCCCACCTGGCTAGAAATCGATTATATAACATTTAATGAAAAGAATAAGAAGGATAGTGTATATATATATATATATATATATATATATATATATATATATATATATATATATATATATATATATATATATATATTAAGGAGGGGGAGGACATCCTCTCTGGACGTGAGCGTCCGGAGAAGGGCGCCCAGCCCTGGACTTACGGCGAATGGGTTGTGGGACCCATTGTGGGACCCATGCTGATATATATGTTTCATCTAAACCGTCCGTCAAGTGTGCCAGACCATCTTCAGGCATGATTCCTAAAATCATGCTGACCCAAGGTTCAGGTGGGCCATGCACCGCATGGTGGGAATGGATGTTCACCGTTCAAACCTTCTCAGGGCCACCATGCTTGTATTTGTTATCCAAACCTGTTGAGAAGGTCACGTGCTGACCTGGAGTTGGGGGAGAACACAATTATCATCTTTGATCAGGGCTTTGATGAGCCCCACCACTACAAAGAGTGGAGATTGAATTCTTACCGTGAAAACCGGGCATACTATGATGCATATCTTTTGAGTCCGGATCCTCTGTTGGCTTGGCAAACAGAGGATGCCTGCAAACAGAGGATCCCTGCTTGCGGCGATTTTATTGGTCCACGAAATTATGTGCCTTAAAGCTCTTAAAAAATAAAGAAAGAGAAAATAAAAAGAAAAAAGAGGGCAGGCAAGTTTTCTGGCAAACCTTTCTTTCCGGTTCCTACGGATTCCTCTCCCAGTTTCTCCTCTCCTCTCCCAACTCTTGCACAATTTTTTCCTAATTTTTCTCTCCTCACACCTTCGAGTCCTTGTTTGCTTGATACAGACTCATTTGGGACACAATGGATGGGGGAATGGAGGACATTGTGTAGGTGATGTTCATCTACTAGGTGCAAACTCATCCAACCCATTCTTCTACTCAAGAGGCGCACCAAATTAAGCCATTCAAAAAAAGAGAGAGGAAGTCATTTTCCCCTACGTTTTTTCGCGGATCCTTCTTCTTCCTCAGGTAATGATTTACATAATATCTTCATAGTTTCAATACTCTATTGTGAATGTAGTCAACATGAGAGATGATGAACCACAATTGCCTCTATTTGACAAGAAAAGATACGAAAATCAATTTCCTTTTCCTAGAAAACCCTGCTCACACTTCAGTACAACCATGTCATCACATAAGTCTACAACTATGTCACATCCTCAGTGCAACCTAATCACACTGATGTAATGCAGTGTGTTATAGACCAATGAAAAGGCTCCAAGCAGGGATTTCCTGCTTGGTAGCCAACAAAGGATCCGGTTTCATAAAATAAATAACAATAAGAGAATTATGGTCCCATATCCTTGCTGACATAGGACTTTGGAAAAGCATTTTTCAAGTCCTATTTTGTCCATGGATTGATTTTTTTCTTTCACCTTCTCTTGATTGTTGTGCTATTCTTTGTTGAGTATATAAGACAACAGATTAAAAAATATTTTGAGGAGAAGATCAGCTAAACCAACAAACATTTTGAAGTCCATGTCAACATACAACCCACATCACCCAAGGACTCCTCCTATGTACACGGCTTCCAAATGATCATATCAATGTGTGTGGTAGGACCTACCAAGCTCGTTGCTCTTGTGATTTTGTCTTTAAGGGGCTATATGGATCATAAGTTACATAAGATTAGCTACTTATGTCTTAAGTAAGTTATCCTAGTTTCTACTTATTAAGCTAAAATGATTTTAAGTAAAAAAATTTAATCTTAAACCAAACTTACTCATCTCGAATAAGTTGCTTATCTAGCTATTGTTGTAAGTAGGAAAAGTAACTTAATTGGTGGTATCTAAACGGGTCATCAGAGTCAAGAAATACCTTAAGGATGGTGGCAGTACAAAATATCTTTCCTTAGGTTAATATGTTGTTGCTTGACATGAGAAGATTTATTACTTTGTAGTGGAGAACTAGTGACTTGTCTAGTTGGGTTTTATTTCCCACATGTAACTGAATGTTTGATATCCTAATTATTTAAAGAGCATAGCTTGTCATGTTTCATTAGTCCTATGGATTTTAAAATATTGGCAAGGTTCTTAACATAAGCACGTGACAAAATCGTCTCACCAAGATGTTTGTGAATTAGGTCAGGTTTCATAGCGACCCCTTACAAAATCATCCCATCTTTGATTTGTGATGCCTTTTCAACCAAATGCTAAAAAAATACACTGATCACGCTCACGACAAAGTCGTCCCACCAAGATGTTCAACCAAATGCAAATGAAACACATTGATGCATGATCAAATTGAAATTCATCTACTAGCTAACAGTGTTCGCATTGTTGATATCGCTACAAGTTTCGCTGGCCAGAGATAAAGATATAATATCGTTAATTGGAAATTCAGGAAAAAATGGGGAAACATAAGAAAAACGGAGGAATTTTTCAGTGAAACTCTAAGAAGTGCCTAAATACACACATTTGCATATTCATGAATAAAAAAATTACAAAAAGAATGCATTACATAATAAGTTTTCATTTAATGGGGCCCAAAAAGCATGTGCAGCTGTAAGAAATCACTCTAATAGCAACTGAGTATTCTGATATGCCATGGTTAATCAGTCTAATTTTGTGCAAAGTTTCATAGTATCTTATGAAATTTGATACAATCAAATAGACATTTATAAAACGAAATTTACACTAATGTGACGCTATATTGAGAATCCATTTCTTCTGGTGTCATCATTTAGTTCAAAAGATCAAAACGGTTAATGATCCTGAACATTGAATTACAATTTACAGGCATTAAAATACACCAATGAAATGAAACGTGGCAGTCCTGATTTTCTTTTTTCTTCATCAATGTCTAATGGCCGGCGTGGATAAAATATATACATCACTTGGGCTTCATAAAGTGCATTAGATGACATACAAACACTTAAAATTGCAAATATGACACACAAGTGGTCAAATTAAACCATCCAAATTATGGTACCCAGTGTAGATGCATCGTGGATTCAAAATTATGGTTATTCCATTGTCTAAGTATCAGATTCATAAATATTTATTGGATGGTTAAATGAAAAATATCCAAAGGTCTTGTTTCCATAAACAAGCATCCATGGATAAGAGGCTACGATTGTTCCATAAACAAGCATCCATGGATAAGAGGCTATGATGGCAATTAAACATTTCAAAAATCGGTTTTACGATGGGCCCCTTGAATTTTTAATGGTGAGGCACTCAATCACCACTGTTACTCGTGGTGTGGCCCACCTGAGAATTGGATTTGCTTAATTTTTGAGATCATGTCCTAAAATGGGCTGGAGAAATGGAAGGATGGTCTGGATATACAACACATCATCACGGTGGCCCCACGGTAAGGCAATGGGTAACAGCCAATCCGCTCGGACATAGATTGCGTCCTGCCCACGGTGATGTATCTATTTATCCACTCCTTCCATCCATTTTTTAAGATCAAATTAAGGCATGAGCCCAAGAATGAGGTAGATCCAACGATCAAGTGGACCACACCCAAACCGCGCCCCTGGTTTCCACTCCACTTCTCAAAATAAGAACACTTCCACACGTACCAACATGGCACACGTGTGTGAGGTGCAAGCTTATTCATGTGTCCAATCGCGTCCACTTGAGCTTTGTATATACTTCAATTTTAGTATCAGCACTTAAAATGATATGAAAAAAATGAATGGACAGAGTGGATAAACCACATGCATTCACGGTGGGCCCGACGCAATTTACTTGGTACAATAAAAGTGTGCCAAGTTAATCAGTATGCAATTCGATTTCCAATCGGATGCGGATTTGCTGTTAAAGGAGTTCCTGCACTGGGAATCTAGTTGGGGCCACCGTGATGTTTGTGAGGAATCCACACTGTCCATTCGACAAAAAATCAGCTGGATCCAAGACTTAAGTGAGCAAAAAACGTGAGGATTGAACGTTGACAGTTGAAATATTAATAGGGTTGCAAATGTTTTGAATCAGGCTAATATTTGGGATTTCAATTCATCCCAGTAGAAGTGACATTATGAACAATATGGATGCCATATAAACATCACTATGGACCTAAGAATGTTTCAACAGTAAGAATTTCCCTACTCACCTTTTCCTTTAGTGCGGCCCACTTGAGTCTTGGATCTAAATCACTTTTGGTCTCATGTCCTAAAATAAGCTAAAAAAATGGATGGACAACGTGGATTACTCATAAACATCATTGTGGGCCCACTTAGATTGCCAGCATGCGAAAGGCTTTCACAGGAAATCCGCGTTCTGAAATCGGATTGCCTACTGAGTTACTTAGTACGCTCTTATCGTACTGAGTAAACTCTATTGGGCCCACCATGATTGTTAGTGGTTTATCCACTCCGTCCTTCCGTTTTTCCAGATCCTTTTAGCCATTGATTCTAAAATTGAAGCATATTCAAATCTTAAGTGGACCATGCCATAGGAAACAATGGGAATAATGATTTCCACCGTTGAAACCTTCGTAGGCCCCAAAGTGATGTTTATTTGTCATCCAAATAGTTCATAAGATCACATGGACATGAATAAAGGGAAAAAAAATATCAGCTTAATCCAAAACGTCTGTGTCCCCCAAGAATTTTTCAACGATAGACATTCAGTTCACACTTTTCCTATGGTGTGGACCACTTGAGATTTTTATATGCTTCATTTTTGGAATTCATCCCTAAAATTATCTGTTAAGATGGATGGACAGAGTGGATAAAACACTTTAATCACGATGGGCCCCACAGAGTTTACTCACTACGCTAAGCATACGGGTTGCTCACTACATAATCCGCTCCCCTATTAGGGTTGAAACCCAAAAAAGAAACCCACTCCCCCCAAACCCCGAAAATCTCTCCCTCCATCTCAAAAAATCAAAATTTCCTCTATTAAAAAATAGATCTCCAAATTTTCCAAGGCTGGCAATGAGGAGAAGTCATTGGAGGATCTTTCGATGGAAAGTTGAGTTTAATTCATACCTCTTGAAGAAAGGTAAGCAGCAATTTCAGCGATTTCTCGTCGACAGTTATCCCGTGACAGGTAGGTAGTTACAACAAGTTCTTGTCGACAATTGAATTTTTTAGCGAAAAATTGACGAAATCGTCAAAATATCAGTGATATCAGGAAGAGAAACGAATAAAGGGGGTTTCGGTGTTGCAACTCCAGCGACATTGATGATACTGGTGATATTATTGACATTTCGTCGACAATGCTAACATTGGTAGCTAAGTAGGTGTAAATAATTCTTTTTTTAACACACACCCCCACACCCCCACACACTGACACAACCCACTACACCACATGATCATTCAATCACTGAGGCATGAATGGATACCCAAGTAGGTGTAAATACCTCTTTATAATTCAATATGCTTGAACTCAATGTTTGTTATTCAATTCGTTCACGCATCCACGTGCAACCTAATTCTTTTATCTACCATGCTTAAATAGTTCATGTCTAAAAGATCCTAGATATGTATGTAATATGGGTTAAGAAAATTCACATTGGTGGTACTGAAAAGAATAAAAAAAATTGGAATGTGCATTGCCAAATGAGTTTTAGGAATCAAATGCACTCAAATAAACCCAAACCAAAGTTGCTAATGACTCCTTAAATTTTTTTAATGTGTTTTTAGATTTCTTTGAAGTGTTTTGTGTTAGATGATGGGTTATATATGTTTATTGTACATTTTTCTTATAATAGCCTCACGCTAAAATTGGCTTGACATTGTAGGCCAATGAAAAATAGAGGCCTCATGGCTTCTTGCACACCATGCTTGGTGGATGATATGCCTCAATCACGACATGATATAGACTTTGACTCAGAGGTGAAAATTGGTATGGGTGATTCAGCCATGAATGACAAGGTACCGAATCCAGAAATTGGTATGAAGTTTAAAATGGAGAAAGATGCATATGATTTCTACAATAGTCATGGAAGAAAAGTCGATTTCAGTGTTCGGAAGCATAGTATAAATAAAAGCAAAAGGATAGGTGTATTAAAAATAAGAGATTTTGTTTATTCCAAAGAAGGTAAACGTTCATTTGATAAACGTGATGTTAATGTGAAGCATCTCGGGATAAAATAAGAACAGATTGTGAGGCACATATGAAAATTAGATTGGGAGTTGATGGTAAATATCGTGTTACTGATC
Organism: Liriodendron chinense; assembly: GCA_003013855.2. NCBI lineage: Eukaryota > Viridiplantae > Streptophyta > Magnoliopsida > Magnoliales > Magnoliaceae > Liriodendron > Liriodendron chinense. The sequence goes on from ML058389.1 coordinate 2,548,853, forward strand.
TTAAGATTGATCATAATCATATTCTTGCATCTCTTGAAAAATCACATTTGCTAAGATCATAAAGAAATTTTGCTCAAGCAGTAGTTGCCGATAATTGTGATAATTTAGGTATAAAGCCAAAAGCAACATTTGATTTCATGATTAGACAAGCTGGTGGTCGACAAAATGTTGCGTATAATTTGATAGATTATAAGAATTATATATGGACGAAAAGAGTGAACGCAATGAGAAAATTTGATGATGAAGGTCTATTGGTATTTTTCAATAGAAAGCAAGTTGAAGATTTAATGTTCATTTATTCTAGTCAATTTGATGTTGAAGATCGTATCACCAACATTTTTTGGATAGATGGGAGAATGATTTTAAATTATGAGCGTTTTGGAGACGTGATTTGCTTTGACACGACATATAAAACAAATGAATATGGACAGCCATTTGCACCATTCCTCGGTGTGAATCATCACAGGCAGGCGGTTATCTTTGGGGCTGCACTCCTTTACAACGAAACCATCGATTTTTTCAGATGTTTGTTTAAAACTTTATGCGATGCAATGTGTGGAAGAAAGCCTCAAACCATTCTCATAGATCAGGAAAATGCTATGTCAAATGCAATCAAGACAGAGTTACCAGGAATGGTTCACCATATTTGTGTATGACATATGTTTCATAACGCATGTAAACACCTAAGTCATCTATTTAATTCTTCCAAGTCGTTTGACAGATTTTAGTAGATGTGTATATGATTTTGATGAGGAACATGAATTGCTTCAGGCTTGGGAAGGAATGATTAAGAAATATAATCTTACAGATAATTTATGGTTACAATAATTATTCAATGAAAAAGAAAAGTGGGCATTAGTATATGGAAAGAACACCTTTTCTCCAGATATAAGGAGCACACAACGTTGCAAAATTTTGAATAAAGACTTGAAGAGATACTTACATCCTGGCCAAAATATAATCAAAAATTTTGAGCATTTTGAATAATTGGTGGATGATAGATGAAATGCAGAATTAGAAGCCAATAAGTTCAACAATTGTGGTGTTTCCTATTAGTATCCTAAAGCACGGAGCAAGTGTATACACACAAATCATTTTCAAATTATTTTAGGCAAAGTTTAGAGATAGTTTTGATCAAACTATGGAAAAAATAGATGAGTCCGATATGATAAGAAAATATAAAGTTTTGAATAGAAGAAATCATAGTATCCACATTGTTACTGTTAACTCAATGGAAGAGTCCATTACTTGTAGTAGTAGAAAGTTTGAATTGATGGGTATTTTGTGCTCCTATGTATTAAAAGCTATAAATCATACCCTCACAACCATCCCGACTAAATATATCTTGAAAAGGTGGACTCGAGAAGCTGCTTCAATTTCATTCCCGTCACTAAGTAGTGGATTTGGCTCGGATGGTGACAATAAGAAATCCTAGTCCCGACGTTACAACAGTTTGGTTTACAATTTTATGAAGTTGGCAACAATGGGTTGTAAAAGTGAAAAAGCATTTGAATGTGCTTCCAAACATTTAAAATGGATGTTGCAAGATTTACAAAAAATATTGAAAGAAAAAGAGAACAAAAAAGGACCCTCACTACATGTGATGAGCATAAGTAATGAAATAGGTGGTTAAGTTGATTGGGTAAAATTAGAGGTTGATGATGTGCAACAAAGAGACGAAATCATTAAAGTTAAAAAGGAAGCTCATGAAAAAGCAATGGAAAGTTACAATATGAAAAGAAAAAGTGTTGAAATCATTGAAATTGGGGGAAAAAAACTCATGAAATTAAAAGAAGGAAAATTTTCGTGGTAGACGTGGAATTAAGAGTGGTTTGGAGAAAGGAAAATCAAAGAGACGTCAACAGAAAGGGTAGAGAGATACACCAAATTCAGTCCATCCCAACAAACATTTTGCATTAGTACACTACTAATTTTCAATCTTCATTTGCACAGGTAGCATTTCAATTACCTTAAGAGCAACAAAAAAATATTTTATTTTATAGTAAAGTTGAATTTTTTGATAAACTTAATATTTACTTTTATTTAATGTTAGGGATACAATAATATTATTGGGCCACTCCCCATGACCATGTTCTATATACCAGAAGCATAAATTCAGCCACAACTCTCTCCTTCTTGGTGTCAACCACAACTATCTTCTTCCATGGATCAACCACAATCATCTGTCCAACATCAATTTGATTCAAATTTTCATATGCCTGATAATTTCAGCTTTATTCAATTACTTCAGGTAATAAATAACATTTAAAGAAAGCTAATATAATATAGTTTTGTAAAAGGCAAATGTATGCATATGGATTTTGTTAACTTAGGTATTTTAGTAATTAAAAAAGTAGTTGTTCATCAAATCGAACTTTGATTTCATTGATTGTCTTATATCTTAATAATAACTCAAAATTTATGGAATGTTGACTGTGCAGCATCCCATTAAACTCGGTGCATTCCAACAGTCCATTGTAGGAATCAGTAGTTTAATACTTGGAATGAGGGAACAATGAGCTTTATGACAATAGAATATGGTAAGGTTCATCTATATTTAATACTTTCTTACACCATTTTCAGATTTTTCATAAGATATCTTAAGCCTTAAGTATATTCACATACGTTCGTGGACAAAACCAACATGTTTATTCCATCACATTTTCTAACCCAGATATACACTCTATCCACATCACACTCCTAAGTGTAACTGAATCACATACACCTTCATATTCATCAAACCCTTAAATGTAATTGCATCACATTTTCTTAAAATGCATGTCATATCTTCTAGTGCAACCTAATCACACTATTTTAAAACCCTATCAGAAATATATCTCTCTGTCTTTGAACCTCTTCACATTCTCATGTATAATCTAAATATATGCACCTCTAAGTGTATAACCCAATTATACAATATGTGTAATTGAATGTAAATGTGGGTTGCTTTCTTTCATGTTTTACAAGTATTGCTTTAAAGTAGGATTGGTGTGTTGTTATGAATGGGACTCTTCATGTGGGTGAAGTTCATTTTGAATTATGTGCCTCAAGAGGGAAATTCAATTGTTGATGTGCTTGCATGGATAGAAAGTTTAAACAACAACAACTCCTTTATTATGTGCCAAGGATCATTGTTGAAGTCGAAAGGTGCTCAGATTTTTTGCCTATTTCAAAAGCTCAGATTGACTGTGTTTTTTCTCTGTTTATAATATCAAATGTACATTTTGTATACGTGCTTTATACAATAGGTGGGGTCTATTTCTTTTGGCAAGGACTTACTTCTTGTACATTTTGTGCTTTTTAGGTGCATTATATAATACGTGAGAAAGGTGATGCCCATTTCTTTTTTTGTGGGGCCCGCTCAAATTCATGTACATTTTGTGTTGTTTAAGTGTATTGTATGATTGGTGAGGCCTGTTTCTTTTTGTGGGGTCTACTTGAATTCATGTACAATAATTTTGATAATTAATGAAATTACATATTGAAATTCCACTTATGGATGCAATGGAATGCTATCCATATATTGAAATTCCACATTTGAGATATGATAATGACGAATGAAATTGAAGTCATGCAAGTGACAAGTTTGGAGATTGTTGGAGGCTCTTGAAATGAGTTTGTGCCTACTTCTGATGATGTACAAACACAAATAATTCGGATCCTCTGTTGGCTGCCAAACAAAAAATTTCTATTTGGAGCCTTTTTATTGGTCCACGTCAACACATAGGTCTGTAACCTAGTCACATCCTTAGTGCAACCTGATCACACCTCAATGCAACCCAATCACATTGTCGTCATGTAGTATGATGTGGACCAATGAAAATGCTCCAAACAGGGATTTCCTGTTTGGCAGCCAACAGAGGTTTCAGACTCAACACAAATTTCTCGTGTAGTGAATATCACAAGTACAAGCTTAAGATCTTGAATGGAATGGAACCCACTTTAGTTATTCAACTACCTCCCCCCCAAATAAAAATAGCTACTTTTACTTCAGGACCTATGTCTTTCCTTCTGTTTTTTTTTTTCTTTTTCTTTTTGCTCATTTATTTTCTTGTTTCTCTTGAGGCTTATGGATGAACAAAAATAGAAAATTAAATATAGAAAAGTAAATTATAATCCTAAAGAAATGAAAAAGCATGGATTTTTCTTATTCTTTTGTTGTTTATTTTCAAGAATAAAAAATAAAGAAATTACCACCTGATAGCAACTAAACTCCAACTGCAACGTACTTAGGTTCATTCCAAACTATAAAAACCCAAATTCAACAATTACAAATATCTATTGGAATTTGCCACTTTTCGACTCAAGGCAATCTTTTGCTAAATTTTGCACTTCAACTAAAGTCACATCATTCACCTTTGCAACCCTCAACCGTATCACATCCTCAAGTGCAACTTCATCACATATTCGATCAACCATTTCGCATTTTTAAGTGACCACATCATACTATCACACAACTATATCACATCTTCAAGTGCAACCTCATCTTATAGTTCATCAACCATATCACATTTTTCGTGAAATCACATCACGCTATCACAAAACCATATCATATCCTAAAGTACAACCTTCATCACATCATCCATCAACTGTATCACATTTTCTAGTGAAATTGCATCACAATGTTACACAACCATTTCACATCCTCAAGTGCAACCTTATCACATCGTCCAACAACCGTATCACATTCTCAAGTAGAACCTCATCACACTATCACACAACCATATCACATTCTCTAATGAAGAAAAAACATTCTTGGTTGGAGCGATAGTGGCAATTATTGTTGCAGTAATGTTGATCATTTTTTTTATTTATTATGGACATTTGGAGTTTCACCTCTGATGAAACTTTTTTAGTTCACACTGTCACACAACTATATCACATCCTTAAGTGCAACCTTATAACATCGTCCAGCCACTATATCACATTCTCACATAAAACCATCACATTGTCACACAACCATATCACATTCTCAAGTGAAGAAATAAATGTTCATAGTTGGAGCGATAGTGGCGGTTATAGTTGCAGTAATGTTGATAATTTTGTAGGTGTCAAAACCATATCACATCCTTAAGTGCAACCTCATCACATCGTCCAATAACTGTATCACATTCTCACATGAAACTACATCACACTGTCACACAACCATATCACATTCTCAAGTGAAAAAATAAAGATTCATAGTTGGAGTGATAGTGGCAGTTATAATTGTAGTAATGTTGATAATTTTGTCTGTGTCACAATCATATTGCACTGTTATACAACCATATCACATCCTTAAGTGCAACCTCATCACATCGTCCAACAACCGTATCACATTCTTACATGAAACCACATCACACAGTCACACAACCATATCATATTCTCAAGTAAAAGAATAAAGATTCACAATTGGAGTGATAGTGGCAGTTATAGTTGCAGTAATGTTGATAATTTTTTAGGTGTCACAACCATATCACACTGTCACACAACTATATCACATCCTTAAGTGCAACCTCATCACATTGTCTAACAACTGCATCACATTCTCACATGAAACCACATCACATTGTCACATAACCATATCATATTCTCAAGTGAAAAAATAAACATTCGTAGTTGGAGTGATAGTGGCAGTTATAGTTGCAGTAATGTTGATAATTTTTTAGGTGTCACAACCATATCACACTGTCACACAACTATATCACATCCTTAAGTGCAACCTCATCACATCGTCCAACAACTGCATCACATTCTCACATGAAACCACATCACACTATCACACACATCACATTCTCAAGTGAAAAAATAAACATTCATAGTTGGAGCGATAATGACGGTTATAGTTGCAGAAATGTTGATAATTTTTTAGGTGTCATAATTATATCACATTGTCACACAACCATATCACATCCTTAAGTGCAACGTCATCGCACGGTAACATAACTATATCACATCCTTAAGTGCAACCTCATCACACGGTAACATAACTATATCACATCCTTAAGTGCAACCTCATCACAACATCCATTCAACAGTGTCACATTCTCGACTGCAATCATATCACACTATCACACAACCATATCACATCCTTAAGAGCTACAAGAGTGAAACCATATCACAATAAAATATATAATATTTACAACATTAAGTTGAAAATGGTCTGAATACATAAAAATAATAAAAATCCTCCATGTGGTTCACTCTTAGCTTGGTCACACTATAAAAAAAAATGTAGATCACCGAACTAGGTTGCCCTCTCATCGAGCCACTTCATGCATGCACTTGTCTAGGAACATGGATGGACATTGTTGGGTTGATTGTCTTTGCAGTCCATATCTCCGCAATCCACTTCACCACCTAGTTAGGATTTCAAACATGAAAAAGTCCATTAAATATATAAATCTAAGTACCAAATCTAATATAGATAGCAAGAATTATTAGGTTGAAATGACATTGAATGGATTGCCACCACCAATTTAACTTGTAAGAGGCACGTGTAATAAAAATGGATCAGATTTAGATCATAGACTACAAAAAAAAAATGAAGCCTCACCATGGATGGACCAATGGACCAAATGTTACAAAAAAAAAAAAAAAAAAAAAGAACTTCCCAGCAGGATAATCCTAATGCCTAGTTAAGGAAAAAAAATATAACAGCAATTTGCAGTCAATGGGAAATGGCCAAAATAGCTAGGATATTCTAAATTAGGAAATTTTTTAGCATGGAACATAGATGGTGGGGTCTATCTTATTAAAAGGTCTCGATCACCTAACCATGAGCCTCAGATACTATATGTATCATCGGACAAATTATTTGAACACCAAACATGCAACAGACAATAAATGTAAAATAAAAGGATTTCCACTTACAACAGTTCATTAGACTGCAAAAAATGCTAGAGTTTTAATAGCGAATGGCTTCTCTCCCTCACTTCAAATTGGTGTTCCGAATCTTGCTTCACTTGATTTATTGGCTATAAGAGTAGCAAGCCTTTTTGGCGTTTCAAATCTCACTTTAACATTTATCAGGTGACCTGAAAATCAGACTAGGTACATTAATTTCAATTTTTTTTTCAGAATATAATAAGATAAGAGTCACAAATTTGTGAAAGCGAAACTAACTCCAAAATAGGATATAGTCAAAGTTTCCATTGGCATAAGCAATATGACGCTTGAAACAGCTTCACAAACAATCCAATGCAACACTTGATGCAAGAAGATGGTTCACCTGCAAATCAAGAGACAAATGAAGTTCACTTTCCTCCATCCTTACTACTAAAGATGAGAAAGCAATAGCTAACAACTGCATCATCCAACCCCAAGCCCATGTTTAAAAATCACATTAAAAGAAACAACCTTATTCATTCATAAGGTTTAATTAAAGAAGCTTACATCTAATGGCCCCCACGAAATAAAACCACGATAAGAAAACTTGTAGAAATTTTGAAAAAAAAATTCCACATGGATACTTAAAAGCCCCCCAACACCTTAAGCATCTTCTTAAGTGGGAATATATAATACCCAATCCCTGTCTTATGAATTCAACTATTGTTAATGATAATTTTAAGCCCCACCTTATGCAATTTCATGGCATAGGCTACATGCTAGTTGATGTATTGATTGGCCATATGTGTATGAAAACAATCTCTAACATTCAACAATATAGACACGTTATATCATCATTTTTTTAAAGGTGGGAGTACACCACTTGTAAATTTGCTAACTTAAAAAAAAAGGGTATATGAACATTCAGGCGAGCACCATAAATAAATTCGATCCTCACTTATCAGATAATCCAGACACGGGCTTATAAGAAACAAACTCTCCTATCGTATCACATCTTATACATCCCAATAAAGGAGTTACCTAACAAAAAAGAATAGGTGTCGAGGGCCCTCGACCACATCTTCTCACAAACTTCTTCCAAGAACTGTATTGAATGCATATGGACAAAAAGAAAAAAAATGACTATAGACTAAAATCATTTGAATTGGATAATCAACATCTCTTTGGCTTAACACATCTCCCTTGCATGAAATTCCCATCCTTTGCTACACTAGCCATCTCTAACTGATGTGAACCTGCAAAATCACATTGAGCAGGCCATAAAAGATTGAAACTCTTAGGTATTGAGATTAAAAAAAGAAGGAAGGAAAGAAAGAAATTAGTTATTGTCCATAACCCGATGTCCATAGCCTCTTAGCTAATAAATTAGTAATGTTCACAGTTGGGTCATGTAAAGTAGTATATATTGCTATTGTCCACTAAGAAAGAGACCCACTTAGGATCCCATTTAACCAAGAAGATCAAGTATCCACAGATCTAAGCCAAGTCAATGTAGCTTATTTTAATGGGATTCAACTAAGGCTAGATTCAATTTAGTAGTAGGAGCCAAGGTGACAATTCTCATAAAAGATTAATAAATGGTTATACAATATGTAGATTCGCATGTATGATTTGCCTTTGAGTATTCCCTATAGATAATTTTCACGCATGAATTTACTTATTTCATTAGAAATAAGTTAATATTTAGTCATAGGAATCACGTGCATAACCTTAACCAACTGGGTTGGATGATTAAGGCATGTTTAAAACTGAAAATAGTACCTTATTTCTATGGACTTAGTCTGCCGAGCAAAAGTTGTGCAGCTATCTTTTTTCGTTCAAATTGCATGTCTCCCTGACCATGATATTGAAGTGTATCTCATTGAAGTGTTACTGAATTAAAATAAAATCCATCTCCTTAGGATAAGTAATCCATAAATTTTATTGCAAAAAGACCACAATCACACCTACTTACAAAAAAATGTTGAAATGGAGAACTTATTAATATAGTTTCGACACATATTCGTACAAAGAAGTGATCAAAGGATAAATATACGAGTTTTCTTGTTGAGGGCAATCAACGTCCACAACGAGTTGAAAAGTAGCACAGTTAGGTATACCATATATTGATAAATAGTTCTTTATACTTGTAACCTGTAATAACAATAAAAAATTAAATATTCTCATGATCACATTATTCAAATTTAAAAACTTATACTAAAACACATAAACAACTAAATACAATTGCTTTGATGTAGCTAGCCGTGTGGTGACCTTTGATAGAGTTATGAACTAAAAACTTTTGTGCTTTAACTCAACGACGAGCAAATACCAGTGTGGCAATTCATTCATATGAATAAAAAATTTGTCTTTACTCCCTAAATCCTAAGGTATTTTCTTGAAGACACCTTTGATTTATCAACTATAACTACTCTCTGTCTCTTACACTTTTCTTTCCTTTTATCTTTTCGATTCTGGCTCCATATATAAATTGCTGAAATAGTTCAATTATGATTCACTTAGAATGCCTGTCAAACACACCAATCTTTGTATGGACATTGCATATTTATTTGAAAAACTTACATGTAATTATGGATTGAAATAATGACATTTTAATAAATCTTGTCCGTCTCTCTTTTCTCGGCACTTCAATAATTCGCTATATTTATCTATAGCTTGTAACGCAAATTTAACAAAAATACAATATGTCAAGTGACTATACTCTTTAGATTTATGAATGGTAGATTAATAAATTCTTATACATAAAATAGTAAGATCCAGAAAATAGTATACGTGGATATACCTCATCATCAAGCCATCTAGTAGGATTAAGCAATCTATGTAATGAACTTCAAATCACATGAAGTGGTCCACATGAATTCTCCCTACAGACGTGTAATTTGGTATTAGTAAGAGAAATTACCACAACAAAAATAAGTAAATCAATGACAAACTAATTAATGTGTCATACTTGTAGTCAGTTATGTTCTTAAAACTCCTAATTGCAACATCTTCTTTTGGAGATAACGTAGGCCCAATTACCCTTTCTTCCACGGAAACCCAATCATCATCAGGTGATTTAGCTTTGATATTAGTTTTACATTTTTTATATATTATCACGTACTGTGGTTGTACAGCTTTCGAAGCATTTCTAATCCTACCCTCTTTCACACGCTTCACTAAGGAGCTAGGATTTGCAAGTATAAAATCATTCTTGGTGGGCATCGCATTCACAGGAGGGAAAAGTTGTGGACTTTTTGCGGCTAATAGTGTATCCGGCATCGCATTCACAAGGGGAGAAAGTTGTAGACTATTTACAGCTAATGGTGTATCCGGCATTACATTCATAGGAGGGGGAAGTTTATTGGATAACTCTTTGATGAGTGTTGCCGGGCATCTAGCTTATTTTGCATTTCTTTGTTCTCCTCCAATAATTGATTGCGCTCCATTAACCTTTCTTTATAATGGATGTTCTCTTTATGATTCCTATTTTCAATTATAGGCTGGTCCTATTTCGATAGCAAAAAATTTAATACGAGTTGAAATAAACCACAATAAAATCAAAGTATTGACGATATTTTTTTTGAATAGAAATATAAAATAACCACTATGTGAAGAATACTTACAATTTTTCTTCAATCTTCATAAGTCTAAGTTCCAACCATCGGTGAATTTCTTTATCCGTGTTTAAGGTCGTCTGTATGCCAATTACAATAATTACTTATATAAAGTAATGTAGAATCAGTTATATAATCTAGTCACATATAATAAAATTGAAGTTATATGGAAAATATTTACAATTTTACTTATAAAATTTTCATTAATCTTCAGAAGTCTATGTTCCAACCGCTGATACATTTCTCTATTTGATTTTAAGGCCTCCTATATGAATATTACAACCATAACTTATATGATCACATGTGGAATCATTTATAGTACCAAGCATGAATAATATAAATAAAATAATCATTATGTGGGAAATATTTACTATTTTCTCTTCAATCTTCATTAGACATAGTTCCAACCACTGACGTTTCTATTTGATTGTATTTGATGTCTCCTGCATGCCAATTATAAGAATGACTTATATAATCAAGTGTGAAATCAATGACTAATTACATAATAGGTAAAGAAATGAATATAAATCACTTACAGTGGGAGGTAGAAGGTGGCTCTCCTCATTTGTAGGGCTTATATCTTCAGTAATCTGATGGAAATAAATAAATCAATGTAACTATATATTTGGACACAATATTAATGAATATATGACAAATAATTCTTTAAAAAATGTAAATACTTATGTGTAGATAAGTGTGTCTAAGATTTTTTATGTGCGGTGGTCTATCGATAACTTCTTTCGACCCATCTCAAAAAACGTGGATACACCATTTTAGTTGATAACCATGACAGAAGAATAATATGCTCTTGTAACCATGGCCATTGGATACAATATCATTGATAAGAAAGACATTCAAAGTAAAATAAAGAAAAAAAATGAATATTTATTGAAAATGAATTCATTTATATAACAAGTAACACTTACTTTTAGAACCATGTCACGTCGTTTATGTACATTTTTTTCTTCTTCTCACATTAGAAATACTACTAGCCAGAAACTCACAAATGACAGTGGCCCATGCATAACTATGCAAATTTTCTAACTTATTCACATAGTGCAATAATAATGTAGGAATAGTCTCATTGGCGTTTGAAAATAGAACTGTATTTAATAGATACATGAGGAACAATTTTGTAAAATCAGATAAAGATTCTTCTAAAGTTTCTTCCAATAACTTATTAATATTCTCCTCTATTAAGTTTCTCCTAAGAAAATCATTTGTTAAATATTTTTCCTTTAGTTCTTTATCATAAGAATCCAATTTTCTTTTCAAATCCACATATTATTCGTTCATACTCAACCCAGTATTATGACAATGTCTTGTGGTTTAAGAAAGACCCTCTTTCCTTTAAGGAGGCAACAATTATGTCCATCATCCCATCTAGTAAGAAGACTGTTTAGAAATGTGCGTTGAAATTGAAACTTTGGAAAATGCATAAATCCTTTAAAAGGGGTAGCTGCTATCGCTTTAATATGCTCATCCTTCAATTTTACTTTCGTAATAAAATCACAAAACTTTGACGGAGCACATTTAGTAGTATAACTGATGTTTTGTGATTGAATCGTCTTCTCCTACATTCAATGAAAAACAATCACAATGAGTTTATCCCATACTTTTTTACTATTGCATTTTAAATCATTCTAAACTTGATCAACATTATCTGAAAGAAACAGTATAATAACTCAACATGTCAGACTAAATATGACTTCAATAAGATGTCATAGTATTTGATTAGCTTCAATTTTATTTTCATAATAAAATCATAAAACTTTGACGGAGCACATCTAGTAGTATAACTGACGTTTTGTGATTGAATTGTCTTCTCCTACATTTAATGAGAAACAATCATAATGAGTTTATCCAAAACTTTTTTACTATTGCATTTTAAATCATTTTAAACTTGATCAACATTATTTGACAGAAACAGTATAATAACTCACCATGTCAGACTAAATATGACTTCAATAAGATGTCATAGTATGAAAATATACTCCTAAGATAAATAAATGATGAGAGAAAAATTAAATGATAACATAAGAAAAAATGTTTCGAGATATGTCTAAATTTTAAATAGGCTCAAAGGGTTCAAATAATCTAAAGAGAACTTTTTATTTGTCCTTCATCCTCCATACAAAGTGAGGAATATCATATAAGCAGTTTCGCTCATTGTTCAACAGTGTGGCCAAGCTACGAGTGGACCACATGGAGGATTTTTATTATTTTTAAGTATTTGGACCATTTTCAACTTCTTTTTGTAAATATTATATATTTTTTGTAAAGTAATACAATTTTTTTAATATTCCCTTTTAATTGTACTTCAACATTCATCAGTTTTCAAATATTAAAAAAAATTACAGGTTTCAATTGAAATATATAAAATAAATTTATTGTCTTTTGCCGATGGTTGTACGGTTGGAAGGCAATGTGAACGGGTTACTTTGAGCAATGCTATGATGTTTTAGGTTAGTGTGATGGGATGGCTCTTGAGGATGTGACATGGTTGTATGACGGTGTGATGTGGTTGCATGTGAGAATGCGATATGGTTGATGGACTCTATGATGAGGTTGCACTTGAGGATGTGGTATAATTCTGTTCTAGTGCAATGAGTTTGCACTTGAGGATGTGATATGGTTGTGTGACATTGTGATGCGTTTGTACTTAAGAATGTAATATAGTTCTGTTATAGTGTGATGAGGTTGCACTTGAGTATGTGATATGCTTGTATGACATTGTGATGTGTTTGTACTTGAGAATGTGATAAGGTTGTTGGATGGTGTGTTGATGATGTTGCACTAGAGGATGTGATAGGGTTATAGAATAGTGTGAGTGATTGAGTTACACTTGGGGGTGTGATGAGGATGATGGAGTGTGTGGTAGGGTTACCTTTCAGATTGTGATGTGGTTTGTTGAGAATATAATTGGGTTACACAATAGGATGTAAAGGAGTTTCAAGACAAAGTGGTGGGGTTGCACTTGACGGTGTGATGGGAAAGATGGTGTATATATGTTAGGGTTCATCTTTAGAATGTGATGTGGATAGTGGAGAGTGTATTGGTTTATACTTAAAGATATGATGTGCACTTTAAGAAGTATGAGGAATATGAAGGTGTCCGTGATTTGGTTTCACTTAAGAAACCATGATCAAGAGAGGGATTAGCGAGAGGAAACCGTGAGCAAGGGAAAAAGAGGGATTGGTGAGAGGATCTGAACTTGAAGAAGAAGCGGCCATTTCTTTCTCTGTTGCTTTTTTTTTTCCATTTCTTTTTCTTCTTTTGCTTTTTTTTTTCTTCTAATAGCTGGCTTTTTTCTTTTTTCCTTTTTCCTTTTTTCTTCTCACATTCTTTTTCTCTTTATTTTTTTGAGACTGATGACATGGACCAATAAGATTGCCACAAACAGAGACTATCTGCTTGCTTCAAACAGATGATCCATACTATCTTCAACTTACATAGAAAACAACTATCAATTCTTGTTGTAAAAGTCACCATGTATACCACCCTGATTGATAGATGCACTTTAGCCTTACTACTTTTAGTAAAAAGTATTGGTACAAAGCTGTACCACTTTGTTACAAAAACTAGAAAGAAATGGTATATCTATAAATTAGGGTGCGTATAGATGTCAATTCCATTTATTGTATGAAAAAACATTAACAGGGGTTCTTTTTAACATTGTTATAATGTTATGAAGAAAAGAAAAGAAAGGGGTCTATCTATCGGGGTGGGTATACATGTCAAGTCCAATTTTTGTGTGTCATCCTTAAGATCAAAACTAGATGTGGGGTTTTTACATTCTTTTACAAAAAAAAGGGTATAAATATCAATTTCTTTTCTCCTTTTTTTCCTTAAAGATTAAAAAATAGAGGTTGGTTTTTTTAGGGGCTTACTTAGGTCAGCTGCAACAACAATGGCAGTGCCAATAAAGTAACATGTCCCTTGGCCCTGTCCTTTCATTTGGAAGTAGCTATTGATAGCATAAGAGCAATGGGCTCTCACAGTATTAGGATTGTAACATGCTCCATTTGATGAATTGGAGTGCAGTCAACTCCAGGTCCACAAGCATAGTCTAATATCTTTTGAAGGGCTGCATCATTCACATCAGGCCTGCAAAGACACCATGTTGCACCTTCCAACACAAAAAAAAGACACCATCAGCCACCCTCTCTTCATAGTTTTAAAACATGCAATAAAAAGGAATCAAACAAAGAAAGAAAACCCATCTCCATGTAGAAGCTTTGTATAGATCTTGCATGAAAATTTTGAGGGAAAAAAAAAAGAAATAAAGAAAGGGAAACTCAACTCAACATTTTTTTCTTTTTCTTTTTCTTTTTTTTTTTTCATGAAAAAGGCAAAATAGAAGTAAAGAAAAAAAAAACTCATATCTTAAAACATATAAATAGAGGTATATGTTATGGGTGAATCTGGGATGATCCCAAAAGCTGCACGGCGAAAGCAGTGCATGTGTGTGTATTGACATTCTCTATTTTCGCGCCCGAGTATTAAAGCATTCAGTTTATTTGGCTCGAGCGGTTGGTATTCACTAGCTTCCGACCGCTCACATTAAGCTTGAGAGATTGGCTTTCTCAGGCTCCCGACCAATCGTCTCAAACCCGAACGGTCGACTCTCTCTTATTTACAACCAATTGATGACGACCGAATTCTCACCATAACATTGCATCCGACCAGGCAATACTTCCCAAACACTATTCTCCGAATGCTCGAGACTTGATTGACGTCTTTCGCAAGTCATGGGATTTACTCCCCATGACTATCTCCGCGCTGCGCAGATATTCTCCCCATGACTATCTCCGCACTGCGCAGATTTCTGCGCTGCGCAGATATTCTCGCCTATCCCTTCGAAGCAATCATGTATCTAACTATGATCGTGACTCAATCCTGCGTAGGATATCAAATCTTGACAGAAGCAGAATCCTTGTCAAATATGATAACAATATACATTATAAAAGGCCCTTTGTGCTACGATAAAAGGTACGATATATGAAAATACACAGATCTATTAAGAAATTACTCCCTCATCATCACTAACTTAGGCATCGGAGGGCCATTTGCCGGAACCCCCGGCGGCCATCCTAACCCTTGGTAGTGCTTGCAGGCTTTCTGGATCTATAGCTTCCTTCTTCAATCATCAATCAGACGGCAGAGATTCGAGTTAAACCCTGATCAACATTTGGTTACGTGATTTAGCGTCAACAGTATACATGCATTTATCTCTCATGAAAAAAAACTCCCAACTTATTGATAGGTGCACCACTTCTTTATACTTTTAGTAATATGATGGTACAAAGTTGGATCCAAAAGTAGAAAAGGGTGTACCTATCAATCAAGGCGAGTGTAGATATCATTTCCAAAACTCATGTCCTAAGACATTTAATATGAAGTATGGTCTAGAAAACATGCGGTGTATGGACTCTAGATACAAATTTATTACATGAGACATGAGAAATAGAAGAAAAGAAGGAAAACCCATGTCAGAAAAACATGTAATAAGATAGAAGTATGCATGGATCTTGCATATATATAAGGAAAGATAAGCAGTAGAAGGACAATAATAGCCATTGTCATGGCCAAGAAGATGGTTTTCAAAAGGCTTAGAAAGGTCCACTTGTGCCACCAACCATGACCAACATAAGCACTACAATGATTATAATAGCCATTGATTGGGGGGGGGGGGGGGGGGGGGGGGGGGGGGGGGGGGTGTGTGAATCTAAGGAGGTTTAGATTATTATTTTAGGGCATCAACAAAAAAATGATGAGCATCCAACTCTTAAAGTGGTCCATACCACATGAAACAATGGTGATATAATGCTTACCATTTAAGTGTTGATTGACCTATTCTTGTGCAATTGATCTTGATTGTTCATGCTAAAGGCCATTGATCAAATGGTTAATATTGTGAAATTGGTGTGATGTTGACATAATAGCCTAAGAAATGTGCACTATATATAATGAACGGTATAAATCAATTGATTGGGTTGTCTAAAGCTCCCAACACAACTAGGAGTATTGTAACTTGTGGTGCTCTAAGGGCATTGGAGTATTTCTCTGTATCACTAAATTGGTTAAACTTTACACTGATGGAGATGATGGAAAGTGTGTGTCATCTGGTACATCATAA
This sequence comes from Liriodendron chinense, assembly GCA_003013855.2. Lineage (NCBI taxonomy): Eukaryota > Viridiplantae > Streptophyta > Magnoliopsida > Magnoliales > Magnoliaceae > Liriodendron > Liriodendron chinense. Next base: position 2,565,416 of record ML058389.1, read on the forward strand.
TACATGTTAAGAGGAGTCACCCGCCCATAAACCTTCATGATCGTTTATTGGGCCCGTCGAGATATGGTTCACAAATCCAACCCATCCATTGTGCATGTCCCACTTGGATGAGGGGCCAGACCAAGTTTCAATGGCATCCAAAACTCAAGTGGGCCCCACCAATGCACGACGTTGATGTCTGAAGCACATCACGATGGGGCCCACACAGCTTGGGATATATATATATATATATATATATATATATATATATATATATATATATATATATATATATATATATATATATATATAACAACAAAATTAGGATTTTAACTGTGAAAATCCCTAATTAGAGATTAAGAAATCGAAAATCCCCAATTAAATTCACCAATGCACAACTCTAATTAGGGTTTCAACATTCAATGTGAGAGAGTGATTTCATTATCGAAATGAATGGAGCGAAATTACCTATTACAAGAGAGAGGAGTTCTTGAAAAACCACCTTCTTTTCTTCTTATTTTCCAATCTTTGAAAGAGAGAGGAGGGAAAAATGACCAGTTGTGAGGAGTCAAAAATGGAAAAAATGAAGCAAGAGTTGAGAGAGAAGAGGGGAAGTTGGGAGAGTCCATGAGAGTTGGGAGAGAAGAGGGGTTGGCGGGGAGCTGTTGGCAATTTTTTCTCTTTTCTCCTATTTTTCTTTTGATATTTATTTTATTTTTCTTTTTATTTTTTAAAAAGCTTTAATGCTTTTATTTTTCTCTTTAATGTTTTAAAGAATTGGGATCCTCTGTTGGTCTAATGACATGGACCAATGAAATTGTCACAAGCAGGTGTTATAGGCAAAATGATGGAGACAAGATTTCACGCGGAAATGCCCATTTCGCTCTCGCTCTCGAGATTGTCTGATCGAGAGTCGAATATTGGATAAGTGCGGGACGTCCATTCGACTCTCGAGATTGTCTGATCGAGAGTCGAATATTGGATAAGTGCGGGACGTCCATTCGACTCTCGAGATTATCTGATCGAGAGTCGAATGTTGGATAAGTGCGGGACGTCCATTCGACTCTCGAGCTCACCTGATCAGGAGTCATAGATTGAAAAATACGGAGCAGCTATTCGCAAGTCTCGAGTCTTCATAACCGACAGTCAAATACGGCAAAATTCGATCCGCGAACAGACCTTCTCACAAGTCGTTGAAAGACGTCACATCTAAGTATGTACTCGGACTCGCGACCACATTCTAACCTGCGAGTAGCTTTCCTGCGGTAATATCTCTTAGCTTTCAGTACTAGCACCCGATTCCCGTCGAGCAGCTTGTCCAATCCCTCTGCGACACCAAGCAGGGCTACAACCAGTTCGGTGGTTTCCGTCTTGTCGGCGTCTCCTTCCTTTTCGGAGGCTATGACTCCAACTACGGGCGTCTCCTTCCTTTTCGGAAGCTATGATTCCAACTACGGCTTCCAGCCGGATTTCAAGGGATTACCATCAAGGGGCGTGATTGTTGAAATAAGTCATTGGGTTGGATCTGACTCAAAAGATAGGATCTTATCCCACGAAATCAGCAAATTCTCAGTATCGTATGCGACATCAACGGGATTTCGACATCTCACGTAACAGATTGGATTGCTTCAGATCTATATAAAGGGGTGGCTCCATTAAGAGCAGGTACGCACACATCATTCAATCTTGGTCCCGTTTTGCTTGGCTTCTCTTCTTACCGTGGCCTAACTTAAGCATCGGAGGGCTAACGGCTGATCCCCAGCCACCCTTATTTGTTGTCTTGCTTCAGGTCTGGTGGTGAAAATCCCGGTTGGAGTGAAGGAGAAAAGCCGGAGGATCTCGTTACAAAATCTGACATCAACAGTTTGGCACCGTCTGTGGGATCGACTTGATCATCGAAATCACCAATCAAAATCCTTCAGCAATGCCTCCTAAAAAGGCTGTTCATCCTTCAACCTCAAGACAGGCACCACCTTCGCCTGATGAGACGGAAACCGTACCTATCCTTCCACCTGCTCCGACGAATATCCCTCAAGGAGCCCCGAATCTGTCGTCGACAAACCCATTATTGGAAGCCTCTGGAAATCAAGATGATGTCCTACGCTTCCTCGGAAACACCCTCCTAACTCTAAACGCCGGAGTCCAAGCGTTGTCAAACCGGCTTGATCAGCACTTCCCCGAACCGCAAAGACAACCCTCTGAAGGGTTACCACCGCAACCCATACCGGTAGCTTCCAGACATTCAATGGACGAACCACAGGTCCCGCCACTCGGCGGCCATCCCCCTGTACCATCTCCACATTCCATACATTCCAGTTCGTCTCGACAACCTCAACCGCAAGGCTCCACCGCCGAAACATCTAGCTATACCCTACCATGGGAAGGAGATCTCAAAAGAATCCAAGATCGTTTTGATGTTATGGAACAGCGATATCAGGCAAATCGGCCATCTGCCGTCATGGCGGCAATACACCAATCTGAATCTCCCTTCACCAGCGAGGTCATGGAAGCCCCATTACCCAGAAAGTATCGAGCACCTGTTATCGCTCCGTATACAGGAATTGGCGATCCTCTGGAACATCTGGAAACATATAGGTCCCTCATGGAGTTGGAGGGACATGGTTCAGAAATCATGTGTAGGGCCTTTCCCCTAACTTTGAAGGATGCAGCTCGTACGTGGTTCCGGGGGTTAAAGCCCCGTTCCATCAGTTCCTTTTCCCAGTTATCAGAGATATTCCTTTCTCAATTCATGGGGAGTATTCGCATTAAGAAGCCAGCCTCCCATCTGATGAATTTGAAACAGCAGCATGGGGAAACAATAAAGGAGTTCACAGTACGATTCACTGCCGAAGCCGTTCAAACTGAGGGATACACCGAAGAAAAGGGTCTTACAGCCCTCATTGCTGGAATAACGAGCGAGAAATTCAGGTTTGCCTTAGATAAAAGCCCACCGAAAACTATGGCAGAATTTCAAGCCAAAGCTCAGAAATATATCAATGTAGAAGAAGTCGCATTGACACGCCATGGAGTACAGAGCAAGAAGCGCAAACCAGAAGGAGCCTCTTCTACGGATAAGAAATACCGTCGTGACCAGCGCGATCGTTCTCCCAAGAGGCCTTACTCTAGTAAATATCATAATTACACTCCTCTCAATCAGTCTCCTGAAAAGGTTCTAATGGAAATTAAACACAAGCCATATGTGAAGTGACCTGCAAAGATCAAATCCGATCCCTAGAAGAGGGACAAGAGCAAGTTCTGTTACTTTCACAAAGATCACGGGCATAGGACCCAGGACTGCATCTCTTTACGAGACCATATCGAAGCCCTTATTCGAAAAGGCCATCTCCAGGATTATGTTGCTCGTAAAAATCGATCACCAGAAAGGGCGAAGACATCTCGCCAAAAGGAACCACCTCATCATCAAATCAACCAGGAGGACGCCGAGCCCACAGGAGAAATCCGCACTATCGTCGGGGGTCCAGCTTGCGGGGGTGACTCTCAAGTTTCAAGAAAGGCATACGCCCGAAAGGCGTCCAAAGAACCCCAGCAGATCTATTGGCTGGAACAAGCGTCCAACTCATCGAAGGCTAGCCATCCTCCAATTTCTTTCACCCTCGAAGATGCAGCGGGAACTCACTTCCCTCATGAAGATTCCATCGTAGTCACACTGAAGGTATCAAATTATCTGACTCATCGAATTATGGTGGATACAGGTAGCTCGGCCGATATTCTGTATTTGGAGGCTTTCGACAAGATGGCACTTGCCAGAAACCTCCTTAAGCCAGTATCGACCCCTCTTGTCGGCTTTGGAGGAGAGGTGGTAACACCTGAAGGAAGTATCGATCTCCCAGTCACCTTTGGGGAGAGTCCAGCGAAGACCACCGTCTTCGTAAACTTCCTCGTCGTGGATCGAAAATCAGCATATAACGCCATCTTGGGGCGACCGTCTCTAACTAAGGTTGGAGCGGCCTTGCACCCTTCATATTTATGTGTTAAATTTCCGACCCCAAATGGCATCGGGGTCGTGCGAGGAAGTCAGCAGGAGGCACGGTCCTGTTACCAGATAGCCCTCCAAGATCGAAAGAAGGCTCAAGCGACACCTGTCATGGAAATAGTTCAAGGTTCATCCGACGTTCTCGCCACCGCGTTGGATCCAAGGGAAAATGCTCTGAAATCAGGAACTCCAGGGGAGGAAACAGTGGCGATCCGCTTGACCGAAGACGACCCGTCTAAGATCGTGTACATCGGTTCCTCCTTAAACATTGTCCATCGTGAAAATTTGATCCGTTTCCTCACCGAATACAAGGACGTGTTTGCTTGGTCTCATAAAGATATGCCAGGCATCGATCCTGATGTCATCGCACATCGTCTCAACATTGACCCGAAGCATAAACCCGTACATCAGCGTCGACGTGCCTTTACTGCAGAAAGACAAATGGCAATCAAAACTGAAGTTGAAAAGCTACTCGCGGCTAATTTCATAAAAGAAGTTGACTACCCAGAATGGGTCGCCAACGTAGTTCTCGTCCGGAAAGCTAATGGCAAATGGAGGATGTGCGTCGACTATTCAGACTTGAACAAAGCATGTCCCAAAGATAGTTTTCCGACACCGCGGATCGACCAGTTGGTTGACTCAACAGCTAGACATGCTCTCCTCAGTTTTATGGATGCTTATTCTGGTTACAACCAGATTATGATGCATCCACCTGATAGCCAGCATACTGCCTTCATCACAGATCGAGGACTATATTGCTACCAGGTAATGCCGTTCGGTCTCAAAAATGCAGGGGCCACTTATCAACGTCTTGTCAACAAAACATTCGCTGCTCAAATCGGTAGGAATATGGAAGTATATGTTGACGATATGCTCGTGAAAAGCATCGATGAAGATGACCACATTCCTGATCTTCGAGAAGCCTTTGATCTGATGAGGAAGTATCAGATGAAATTAAATCCAGAAAAATGTGCGTTTGGAGTATCTGCAGGGAAATTTCTTGGGTTCATGGTTGGCCAACGTGGAATTGAGGCGAATCCCGAAAAGATTAAAGCATTGATAGAGATGAAATCCCCAGTGACTCTGAAGGACGTTCGGCGTCTAGCTGGTCGCATCGCATCATTGAACAGGTTCATCTCGCGAGCATCTGACAAGTGCTTGCCCTTCTTCAAACTCCTTCGCGCAACGGTCAAGTCTGATTGGAAGTGGACACCTCAATGTGAAGAAGCTTTTCAACAACTGAAGCAATATATGAGCGCTCCCCCCATTTTATCTAAGCCTGTGGCACATGAGCAACTCATTCTTTATTTATCTGTGTCTTCCACGGCCGTTAGTGCCGCTTTAATAAGAGAAGATTCCGGGGTACAAAGGCCCGTTTATTATATCAGTCGAGCAATGGTTGATGCAGAAACTAGGTATTCTGATATGGAGAAACTGGCCCTAGCCTTAATCACGGCAGCTCGAAAACTGCGACCATACTTTCAAGCCCATGTTATTTTAGTACCAACAAATCATCCACTACGGCAAGTCCTTCAAAAGCCTGAGACTTCCGGATGCTTAACTAAATGGGCGATCGAGATCAGCGAGCATGATATCTCATTCTGTCCTAGGACCGCAGTCAAGGGCCAGGCCGTGGCTGACTTCATCGCCGAATTTACATATTCTGAAGATAATGTCATGACCAGCGACCAGTCTCCTTGGTCGCTCTTCGTGGACGGGTCGTCACGGGCCACTGGCAGTGGAGCGGGCCTGATTTTAGTGGCTCCCGACGGGTCGCATTTTCAATATGCTCTGCGTTTCGAATCACGCGTCTCCAATAATGAAGCAGAATATGAGGCCCTAATTGTTGGCCTCGAACTGGCCATTGTCCTCGCAGTCCAGAATTTGATAATTCATAGCGACTCCCAGCTCATTGTCAATCAAGTTCTTGGTGAATTTGAAGCCAAAGAAGAAAGAATGGCCTTATACAAATCTCGTGTCCTCATCCTGTTCGCCAAACTGAAGACTTATAAAATAATTCATATCCCTCACGAGCAGAACCAACTTGCCGATTCCTTGGCAAAACTCGCTTCTGCGACGGAATCGGAGTTATCACATTCAATCCCCATCGAGCATCGTCAGAACTTGAGTATCGACCAAGTGACTCAAGAGCAAGTTATATCGGTACAATCATCTCCATGCTGGATGGATCCTATCATCCTTTATCTCAGAGATGGATACCTACCAGAAGACAAGAAAGCTGCAAGACAAATTCGATTTCGAGCTGCCAGGTACACCTTACAAGATGGAATATTGTTACGAAAAAGCTTCTCCTTGCCTTATTTAAGGTGTCTTCACCCAGAAGAAGCACTTCGTGTTCTAGATGAAGTACACCAGGGGGCATGTGGTAATCATCCCAGGGGGCGATCCCTAGCATATAAAGCGATGAGGCAAGGATATTATTGGCCTACTATGAAAGCGGACGCCATCGAATTTTCTAAAAAATGCGACAAGTGTCAACGATATCTGCCTATACCTCGTGTACCATCTGAGCGGATGACCCCAGTTGATAGCCCTTGGCCTTTTGCTCAATGGGGGATCGATATCATTGGACCCTTACCTATGGGAAAGGGACAGAATAGGTTCGTGATCGTGGCGGTTGATTATTTCACCAAATGGGCCGAGGCAGAACCATTAGCCGAGATTACCGAAAAACAAACTACTAAGTTTATATGGAGAAATATCATATGTCGTTTCGGACTTCCTCATACTATAATTACCGATAACGGAACGCAGTTCGACAATGCAGCTTTCGATGAATTTTGCGACAAATGGAAAATACGTAATCTCCGCACTTCTCCATATCATCCTCAGACGAATGGGCAGGTCGAGGCAGTGAATAAGATCATAAAGCATCATTTAAAAACCAAGCTAGGAGAATGTAAAGGGGTGTGGCCAGAACTCTTGCTAGAGGTATTATGGGCTTATAGAACCACGGCTTGTACATCAACAGGTGAAACTCCTTTCTCCTTAGCATTTGGTGTTGACGCAGTGGTACCAGTGGAAATTCAAGTGCCCTCATATCGGATCGAGCAGTATGATCCCGCGAGCAATCATGAAAACCTCCGACTTCACCTCAATCTCTTGGAAGAGCGAAGAAATGCTTCCCAAGTACGAGTGGCAGCATATCAACAACGTATTGCTCGTTATCGGAATGCGAAGGTTCGGCCTAGATCCTTCCAGTTCAGAGACTTGGTCCTAAGGCAAAGTCTTGGAGTTCCTGCTCGTTCATTGGATCCGAATTGGGAAGGCCCGTATCGGGTTATCAGGGTTGTGCGACCCGGTACTTATTATCTCGAAGACATGCAAGAGAAGCCTGTACGTCGCCCTTGGCACGTGGAGCATTTGCTACGATACTACCCCTAGGTTCGATGTAGTTCATTATAGCGTTTTATGAATAAAGTGAAGGATATCTTTTGGCCGCTACTCCATTTATATGGACCTGAATAGCCCTGAAGAGAGTGCTTACACATCCTCTTGGCCAATTCCCTACCTTTGGTAGGACTGAAATCACTAGTTGGTTGCTTCTCCATTTACATGGACCTGAACAGCCTCGAAGAGAATGAATACCATCTCTTGATCAACCTCCTGCCCTTGGTAGAATTAAAATCTCAATCGATAGATCAGTCTATCTCAATGCGGACACGGTCGTATGACCCCTGGATTGAGTCTAATTCATTTTCATGAGTTGGTTACTCACGACTGGAGAGAGGAGGGATCGCACTCCGGAATGCGAGCACCGCAGCTCGTACTCAAATTAGGGGGTCGGGGTAATATACCCTAATCGCGAGCATCGTAGCTCGGGCTCGAATCGCATCACAGCTCGCGCTCGAATGCGGTCATACACCCTAAATGCGAGCAGCACAGCTCATGCTCGAATTAAAGGGTCGCATCTCTGACGAATCCATTCGAGATCAACATAAAGCAAAAAAAAAAAAATGGAAGATGAAGAGAGAACAACAAAACAGTAACACTTCCAAAATATCTTTTCATTGATAATTAGATGATTACAAATACATGAGCGCAGATACAAGAGAGAAGAAAAAAAGAAATCAATCGCTTGGAGGAGCAACGCTCTCGACTTCAGGGCCCATTTCAGGAGCCCCTCCAGCCTGCGTGGCTTCAGTCACCTCGTTCTCGGCAGCAGCTTGCTCTTCTGCAGCTATGATGGTCGCGACTCGACCGAATTCCCCCATATCGAAGGATGGGATCATTCGTTGCACCACTCTTAGTGCAAAGTCTCGACCAGCATCGTATGACTCATATCGTTCATCATCATACAGCTGCGAAGTCCGGAACTCGGAAACTGCCCGAGCACCTTCCTCCAAGAGCATTTTTACAAGGGCGACTCTCTCCTCGTCCCAGTGGATCGAGTCGTCCTTAAGCTGCGCAAGAGCGGTGCGCTCCCTAGTCAAGTTGTCGTAGGCCTCCTTGAGCTGCGACCTGGCCCCCGCGAATTGCTCCTCTAACGAGATCTTGTCCTGCTGGAAGATCTCCCTCTCTCTCTCTGCCTTCTCCTTCAGACCCGTGAGCTTCACGTAGTCTGAGTCCAAGGCCTGATACCTGTCGGTCAGGACTTGGATCTTCTCGATGAGGGTCTTTTTCTCCTCATCTCTCTTCGAGATCACTGCCTCACGAGCCTTGAGCAGTTGATCTCTTCCTTGAACTGCCTTTTCCAAGGCAGTCCTCTTTCCCTCAGCCTCCTCTATCGTGCGACGGGCGGCAACGATATCACGCCTCGTTCGCAGAATAAGATCTAAACCCTGCAAAGAGATGAAAAATATAAGAGTTCTGGAACGTAACAACAGGTCGAAACAGGTCTTGACGAAGTCTTACCTGAACCATCCTCATCCCCGCTTCGAGGATAAGGTTCTCAGGACTTGGCTCGGGGAGAGAGAGCCGAAGGCGTGAGGCGGGACGTTCTCGAACAAAAATTTACATACAGGGTGGAGGTGGCGTGGAATCGAGTACGTCCCGCTCCCAGACGGTTGGGCAACGACCAAACCGGCCTGCTCGCGAGGTGGAGGCATGGACTCTCGAGCAGGTCCCTGCTCGGCAGCCGGGACCAGTTCCCGAGCAGGAGTCGGCTCTTGAGGCTCTACCTGCTCTCGAGCCTCTTCAGCTGGGGGGCAGTTGGACCCCACCCCATCTGGGGAATTATCTGCAATGTTGATCACTGGTGGCCCAGGTGCGACCACCAGTGAAGGAATAGTGGGCCCAGCTGGGGCCCCCGCCATGCTCGCGGGAAGGGCAGGCTGGTCGCTGCCCGTGCGGATGGAGGATTGAGAAGGTTCGGCAGGGGTTCTCTTCTGCCTTTTGGAGCCTGTGCCCTTCAGTCAGGGCAGTAGACCTCTCTTCTCTCCAGCCTTCGTCATTTCAACTTCTCTTCTGGATATGAGGCCTGCTGCTGCAAGTCACGAAGCAGATAAGCAAGCCTCGATATGCCTATCTCCGACAGGCACCTTATAGACTCTGACAATCTTCTCGTTGATCCCTCCTTTCAAATTCGGTTTCCTCAATGCCGGGATACCTATGAGCACAAATAAGGGTCAAACGAAGCAAAACCCTAAAAATTATTCTGAGGAAACTGCACAATACGGGATTGTGTCTACCTTCACAGAAAAACCGGGTCACTCCTGGACCCCTGGAGGAGGCAGACTCCCAGCTCCCGGAAGCATAGAACCACCGCTTCCTCCAGCCGGGATAGTTCGAGGAGGGCTTCCCCAACACGAAATTATCCCGGTGCCAATAACACAAATAATACCAGCCTTCGCTGGAGGGAGCTTTCTTCAGACGAAACATACGGAGGAACTCCTCCGCCGTGAGTTCCCCGTTGCCAGCCTGAGCCCAAAGGGTAAAGGAGCCCAAAACCACCCTCCACCCGTTCACAATGAGTTGCCCAGGGGCAATCTTGTAACACCGTAGTACATCGCGAACGAAGGGATGGAGGGGAAGGCGTACCCCCAGGATAAGCTGGTACTCATAAAATGCTATGCATCCTGGGGGGGGGGGGGGGAGTCGGTTGTTTCTCCACCTCCGGGCAAGCGGAGAGTTACAGAGTCAGGGATTTGGTATCTCTCCCGTAGCTCAGCCAGCCGGTCCTTCGATAAAACGGAAGGATATCCGGCTGCTGTGTATCTCCACGCCGAAACCCTTGCACTGCTGGAGGCAGAGGACTCCGGAGTGGCATCACCAAGAGGGACAGTAGTCTCGTCAGAGTTCCCAGCCATGGGGAGATAAAAATAAAAGAAGGAGAAGAAAAAGGAAGTATACCGGAAAAAGGAAAGAAAATGAGCACCGGAAGAGGAAGAAGAATGGAAAGAAAAGACTGCAGGTTCCTTTCGAAAAAACTTCTGTAGAAAATCAAAGAAATGGCGGACTCCGTATATTTATAGGCAATCATTCCGCCGTATCTGATGACGTGTGGCAGTCCCTCCCTTGACACAGCGCTCGAGCAGGCACGCCTATTAATTACACAAACACGTGGCGAGTGCCCCTTCATTTTCTGTCTGCGGAAAGGCTGCGGAAAGCTGGCGTTCATTAATTCCAGCCCATCATGTGGGGTGCCGTTCTCGATGCAAGCAGCGGGCGGTTTCGTGTGATAGTGAGCTAAGTCCTTTCCTTAAGAATTCGTGGCGGCAAGGACTTGGGGGGCATCTGTTATAGGCAAAATGATGGAGACAAGATTTCACGCGGAAATGCCCATTTCGCTCTCGCTCTCGAGATTGTCTGATCGAGAGTCGAATATTGGATAAGTGCGGGACGTCCATTCGACTCTCGAGATTGTCTGATCGAGAGTCGAATATTGAATAAGTGCGGGACGTCCATTCGACTCTCGAGATTATCTGATCGAGAGTCGAATGTTGGATAAGTGCGGGACGTCCATTCGACTCTCGAGCTCACCTGATCAGGAGTCATAGATTGAAAAATACGGAGCAGCTATTCGCAAGTCTCGAGTCTTCATAACCGACAGTCAAATACGGCAAAATTCGATCCGCGAACAGACCTTCTCACAAGTCGTTGAAAGACGTCACATCTAAGTATGTACTCGGACTCGCGACCACATTCTAACCTGCGAGTAGCTTTCCTGCGGTAATATCTCTTAGCTTTCAGTACTAGCACCCGATTCCTGTCGAGCAGCTTGTCCAATCCCTCTGCGACACCAAGCAGGGCTACAACCAGTTCGGTGGTTTCCGTCTTGTCGGCGTCTCCTTCCTTTTCGGAGGCTATGACTCCAACTACGGGCGTCTCCTTCCTTTTCGGAAGCTATGATTCCAACTACGGCTTCCAGCCGGATTTCAAGGGATTACCATCAAGGGGCGTGATTGTTGAAATAAGTCATTGGGTTGGATCTGACTCAAAAGATAGGATCTTATCCCACGAAATCAGCAAATTCTCAGTATCGTATGCGACATCAACGGGATTTCGACATCTCACGTAACAGATTGGATTGCTTCAGATCTATATAAAGGGGTGGCTCCATTAAGAGCAGGTACGCACACATCATTCAATCTTGGTCCCGTTTTGCTTGGCTTCTCTTCTTACCGTGGCCTAACTTAAGCATCGGAGGGCTAACGGCTGATCCCCAGCCACCCTTATTTGTTGTCTTGCTTCAGGTCTGGTGGTGAAAATCCCGGTTGGAGTGAAGGAGAAAAGCCGGAGGATCTCGTTACAAAATCTGACATCAACAGCAGGGATTCTCTGCTTGCTTCAAACAGAGGATCCGGACTCATTGGTCCACGTCATCAGACCAACAGAGGATCCTCATTCTATAAAAAAATTAAAGAGAAAAATAAAAGCATTAAATCTTTAAAAAAATAAAGATAAAAATAAAATAAATATCAAAAGAAAAACAGGAGAAAAGAGGAAAAATTGCCAAAAGTTCCCCGCCAACCCCTCTTCTCTCCCAACTCTCACGAACTCCACTCCTAACTTCCCCTCTTCTCTCTCTTTCAAAGATCGAAAAATAAGAAGAAAGGATGGTGGTTTTTCGAGAACTCCTCTCTCATGTAATAGGTAATTTCTCTCCATTCATTTCAGTAATGAAATCTCTCTCTCACGTTGAATGTTGAAACCCTAATTAGGGTTGTGCATTGGTGAATTTAATTGGGAATTTTCAATTTCCTAATCATTAGGGATTTTCATAGTTAAAATCCTAATTTTGTTATATATATATATATATATATATATATATATATATATATCCCAAGCTGTGTGGGCCCCATCGTGATGTGCTTCAGACATCAACGTCGTGCATTGGTGGGGCCCACTTGAGTTTTGGATGCCATTGAAACTTGTCTGGCCCCTCATCCAAGTGGGACATGCACAATGGATGGGTTGGATTTGTGAACCATATCTCGACGGGCCCAATAAACGATCATGAAGGCTTATGGGCGGGTGACTCCTCTTAACATGTATTATGATGTACCAGATGACACACACTTTCCATCATCTCCATGAGTGTGAAGTTTAACCAATTTAGTGATACAGAGAAATACTCCAATGCCCTTAGAGCACCACAAGTTACAATACTCCTAGTTGTGTTGGGAGCTTTAGACAACCCAATCAATTGATCTATACTGTTCATTATATATAGTGCACATTTCTTAAGCTACTATGTCAACATCACACCAATTTCACAATATTAACCATTTGAGCAATGGCCTTTAGCATGGACAATTAAGATCAATTACACAAGAATAGATCAATCAACACTTAAATGGTAAGCATTATATCACCATTGTTTCATGTGGTATGGACCACTTGAGAGTTGGATGTTCATCATTTTTTGGTTGATGCCCTAAAATAATATTATGAACCTCCTTAGATTCACCCCCCCATCAATGGCTATTATAATCCTTGTAGTGCTTATGCTGGCCATGGTTGGTGGCACAGGTGGACCTTTCTAGGGCTTTTGCAAACCATCTGCTTGGCCATGACAATGGCTATTCTTGTCCTTCTACTGCTTATCTTTCCTTTCATATTCTTCTTTCCTTGCATATATGCAAGATCCATGCATACTTCTATCTTATTACATGTTTTTTCTGACATGGGTTTTCCTTCTTTTCTTCTATATCTCATGTCTCATGTAATAAATCTGTATCTAGAGTCCATACACCACATGTTTTTGAGACCATACTTCATATTAAATGTCTTGGGACATGAGTTTTGGAAATGATATCTACACTCACCTTGATTAATAGGTACACCCTTTTCTACTTTAGGATCCAACTTTGTACCATCATATTACTAAAAGTATAAAGAAGTGATGCACCTGTCAATAAGTTGGGAGTTTTTTTTTTCTATTTATATGTTTTAAGACATGAGTTTTATTTCTTTACTTTTATTTTGCCTTTTTCATGAAAAAAAAGAAAAAGAAGAAATCTATGTTGAGATGGGTTTCCCTTTCTTTCTTTCTTTTTTTTTTTTCCTCAAAATTGCCATGCAAGATTTTTACAGAGCTTCTACATGGAGAGGGGTTTCTTTCTTTCTTTGTTTTCATTTTTTTGTGTGTTGGAAGGTGCAACATGGTGTGTTTGTAGGCCTGATGTGAATGATGCGGCCCTTTAAAAGATATTGGACTATGCTTGTGGAGCTGGAGCTGACTGCAATCCAATTCATCATAATGGAGCATGCTATAGTCCTAATATCGAGAGAGCCCATTGCTCTTATGCTATAGCTACTTCCAAAGGAAAGGACAGGGCTAAGGGACATGTTACTTTACTGGCACTGCTATTATTGTTGCAGCTGACCCAAGTAAGCCCTTAAAAAAATCAACCTCCATTTTTTAATCTTTAAGAAAAAAAAAGGAGAAAAGGAATTCATATTTATATCCTCTTCTTTTGTTTTTGTTTTTGTTTTTTTTTTTTTTGTGTAAATGGTTGTAAAAACCCCACATCCAGTATTACATCTTAAGCATGAAGTACACAAAAATTAGAATTGATATGTATACCCACCTTGATAGATAGACCCCTTTCTTTTCTTTTCTTCATACCATTATAACAATGTTAAAAAGAACCCCTATTTTTTTTTTTCATACAATAAATTGAATTGACATCTATATGCACCCTAATTTATAGATACACCCTTTCTTTCCAGTTTTTGTAACAAAGTGGTACAGCTTTGTACCGATTTTTTTAAAAATAAAAGTAGTAAGGCTAAAGTGCATCTATCAATCAAGGTGGTATACATGGTGACTTTTACAACAATAATTAATAGTTGTTTTCTATGTAAGATGAAGAGAGTATGGATCATCTGTTTGAAGCAAGCAGAGAGTCTCTGTTTGTGGCAATGTTATTGGTCCATGTCATCAGTCTTAAAAAAATAAAGAGAAAAAGAATGTGAGAAGAAAAAGGGCAAAAAAAGAAAAAAGAAAAAAGCCAGCTATTAGAAAAAAAAAAAGCAAAAAAAGAAAAAGAAATGGGAAAAAAAAGCAACAGAGAAAGAAATTGCCACTTCTTCTTCAAGTTCGGATCCTCTCACCAATCCCTCTTCTTCCCTTGCTCACGGTTTCCTCTTGCTAATCCCTCTTCTTCCCTTGCTCAGGGTTTCTTAAATGTAACCAAATCACGCACACCTTCATATTCGTCACACTTCTTAAAGTGCACATCATATCTTTTAAGTGTAAACCAATATACTCTCCACCATCCACATCACATTCTAAAGATGAACTCCAACACATATACACCATCTTTGCCATCACACCATCAAGTGTAACCCCACCACTTTGTCTTGAAACTCCTTTACATCCTAATGTGTAACCTAGTTATACTCTCAACAAACCACATCATAATCTGAAAGGTAACTCTATCACACAACTCCATCATCCTCATCACGCCCTCAAGTGTAACTCCATCACTCACACTATTCTATAACCCTATCAGATCCTCTAATGTAACATCATCAACACACCATCCAACAACCTTATCACATTCTCAAGTACAAACACATCACAATGTCACACAAGCATAACACATACTCAAGTGCAACCTCATCACACTATAACAGAACTATATCACATTCTTAAGTACAAGCACATCACAATGTCACACAACCATATCACATCCTCAAGTGCAAACTCATCACACTATAACAGAACTATACCACATTCTCAAGTGCAACCTCATCATAGTGTCCATAAACGAAATCACATTCTCACATGCAACCACATCACACCGTCATACAACCATATCACATCCTTAAGAGCCACCCCATCATAGTAACCTAAAACACCATAGCATTGTTCAGAGTAACCCATTCACATTGCCTTCCAACCGTGCAACCACCGGCAGAAGCCAATAAATTTATTTTATATATTTCAATTAAAACTTGTAATTTTTTTAATATTTGAAAACTGATGAATGTTGACTTATAATTAAAAAGGAATATTAAAAAAAAATTGTATTAGTTTACAATAAAATATATAATATTTACAACAATAAGTTGAAAATGGTCCAAATTCTTAAAAATAATAAAAATTCTCCATGTGGTCCACTCGTACCTTAGCCACACTGTTGAACAATGAGCAAAACTGTTTATATGATATTCCTCACTTTTTATGGAGGATGAAGAACAAATAAAAAGTTCTCTTTAGATTATTTGAACCCTTTGAGCCTATTTAAAATTTGGACATATCTCGAAGCATTTTTTCTTATGTTATCATTTAATTTTTCTCTCATTATTTATTTGTCTTATAACAGGAGTATATTTTCGTACTATGATATCTTATTGAAGTCATATTTAGTCTGACATGGTGAATTATTTTACTATTTCTTTCAGATAATTTGATTAAGTTTAGAATGATTTAAAATGCAATAGTTAAAAAGTATGGGATAAACTTATTGTGATTGTTTCTCATTGAATGTAGGAGAAGATGATTCAATCACAAAACGTCAATTATACTGCTAGATGTGCTCCGTCAAAATTTTAATGATTTTATTACAAAAGTAAAATTGAAGGATGAGCATATTAAAGCGATAGCAGATACTCCTTTTAAAGGATTTATGTATTTCCCAAAGTTTCAATTTCAACTCACATTTCTAAACAGCCTTCTCGCTAGATGGGATGATGGACATAATTGTTTCCTCCTCGGAGGAAATGAGGTCTTTCTTAAACCAAAAGACATTGCCATAATACTGGGGTTGAGTATGAACAGAGAATACGTGGATTTAAGAAGGGAATTGGATGCTTGTGATAAAGAACTAAATGAATAATATTTTGCAAATGATTTCCTTAGGAGAAACTTAATAGAGGAGAATATTAAGAAGTTGTTGGAAGAAACTTCGGAAGAATCTTTATCCGATTTTACAAAATTGTTCTTCATATATCTATTCAATACAGTTCTATTTCCAAACGCCAGTGAGACTATTCCTATATTCTTATTGCACTATGTGAATAAGTTAGAAAATTTGCATAGTTATGCATGAGCCACTGCCATTTGTGAGTTTTTGATTAGTAGTATTTCTAAATGTGTGAAGAAGAAGAAAATGTACATAAACGGATTCATAGTTCTAGAAGTAAGTGTTACTTGTTATATGAATGAATTTATTTTCAATAAATGTTCATTCTTTTTATTTATTTTGCTTTGAATGTCTTTCTTATCAATGATATTGTTTCCAATAGCCATGGTTACAAGAGCATATTATTCTTCCGTCATGGTTATCAACTAAAATAGTGTATCCACGTTTTTTGAGATGGGTCGAAAGAAGTTATCGGCAGACCGCCACCCATAAAAAATTCTTAAACACACTTATTTGCATACATGTATTTACATTTTTTAAAGAATTATTTGTCATATATTCATTAATATCATGTCCAAATATATAGTTACATTGATTTATTTATTTCATCAGATTGGTGAAGATATAAGCCTTACAAATGAGGAGAGCCACCTTCTACCTCCCACTGTAAGTGGTTTATATTCATTTCTTTACCTATTATGTAATTAGTCATTGGATGATTGGCATGTAGGAGACACCAAATACAATCAAAGAGATACGTCAGTGGTTGGAGCCTTGTTTAATGAAGATTGAAGAGAAAATAGTAAATATTTCCCATATAATGGTTATTTGATTTATATTATTCATGCTTGGTACTATAACTGATTCCACACATGATCATATAAGTTATGGCTGTGATATTTATATAGGAGGCCTTAAACTTGAATAAAGAAATGTGTCAGCAGTTGGAACATAGACTTCTGAAGATTGATGAAAAATTTGTAAGTAAAATTGTAAATATTTTTCATATAACTTCAATTTCATTATATGTTACTAGATTATATAACTGATTTCACATTACTTTATATAAGTAATTATTGAAATTGGCATACAGAAGACCTTAAACACGGATAAAAAAATTCGCCAATGGTTGAAACATAGATGTGCGAAGATTAAGAAAAAATCGTAAGTATTCTTCACATAGTGGTTATTTCAATTTATATTCAAAAAAATATTGTCAATACTTTGATTTTATTGTGGTTTATTTCAACTCGTATTAAATTTTTGCTATAGAAATAGGACCAGCTTATAACTGGGAATAGGAATCATGAAGAGAACATCCATTATAAAGAAAGGTTGATGGAGCGCAATCAATTATTGGAGGAGAACAAAGAAATGCAAGATAAGCTAGATGCCCAGGTAGCACTCATCAAAGAGTTATCCGATGAACTTTCCCCTCCTATGAATGCAATATCGGAGACGTCGTTAGTTGTAAATAGTCCACAACTTTCTCCTCTTGTGAACGCGATGCCGGATACACTATTAGTTGTAAAAAGTCCACAACTTTTTCTTCCTGTGAATACGATGCTCACCAAGAATGATTTTATACTCGCAAATCCTAGCTCCTTAGTGAGGCATGTGAAAGAGGGTAAGATTAGAAATGCTTCGAAAGCTGTACAACCACAGTACGTAATAACATATGAAAAATGTAAAACTAATATCAAAGCTTAAAACACCTGATGATGATTCGGTTTCCATGGAAGAGAGGGTGATTGGGCTTATGTTGTCTCCAGAAGAAGATGTTGCAATTAGGAGTTTTAAGAACATGACTGACTACAAGTATGACATGTTAACTTGTTTGTTATTGATTTACTTATTTTGGTTGTGGTAATTTCTCTTACTAATACCAAATTACACGTCTGTAGGGAGAATTCATGTGGATCACTTCATGTGATTCGAAGTTCATTACACAGATTGCTTAATCCTTCTAGATGGCTTGATGATGAGGTATATCCATGCATACTATTTTTTGGATCTTACTATCTTATGTATAAGAATTTATTAATCTATCATTTATAAATCTAAAGAGTATAGTCACTTGACATATTGTATTTCTGTTAAATTTGTGTTTCAGGCTATAGATAAATATAACTGAATTGTTGAAGCGTCGAGAAAAGAGAGACGGATAAGATTTATTAAAATGTCATTATTTCAATCTCTAGTTACATGTAAGTTTTTCAAATAAATATGCAATGTCCACTACAAAGATTGGTGTGTTTGGCAGGCATTCTAAGTGTATCATAATTAAACTATTTCAGCAATTTATATATGAAGCTAGAATCGAAAAGATAAAAGGAAAGAAAAGTGAAGAGACAGAGAGTAGTTATAGTTGACGAAATTAAAGGTGTCTTCAAGAAGATACCTTAGGATTTAGGGAGTAGAGACAAATTTTTTATTCCTATAAATGAATCGTCACATTGGTATTTGCTCTTCATTGAGTTAAAAGCACAACTTTTTTTTAGTTTATAACTTTATTAAAGGTCACTACACGGTTAGCTATATCAAAATAATGGTATTTAGTTGTTTATGTGTTTCAGTATAAGTTTTTTAAACTTGAATAATGTGATCATGAGAATATTTGATTTTTTTTTATTGTTATTGCAGGTTACAAGTATGAAGAACTATTTATCAATATATGGTATGCCTGATTATTCTACTTTTCAACTCATTGTGGACGTTAAATGCCCTCAACAAGAAAACTCGTATGTTTATCCTTTGATCACTTCTTTGTACAAATATGTTAATGCTATATTAATAAGTACTTAATTTTATCATTTTTTTGTAAGTAGGTGTGATTATGGTCTTTTTATAATGAAATTTGTGAATTACTTATCTTGAGGAGATGGATTTTATTTTAATTCAGTAAGATCACTTTCTCTTTATTGTTTTCTATCGATGTATAACTCTTATGAGATATACTTACACTCCAATGTCATGGTTAGGGAGACATGCAATTTGAACGAAAAAAGATAGCTGCACAACTTTTGCTCAGTAAACTAAGTCCATAGAAATAAGGTATTATTTTCGATTTTAAACATACTTTAATCATCCAACCCAGTTGGTTAAGGTTATGCACGTGATTCCTATGACTAAATATTAACTTATTTCCAGTGAAATAAGTAAATTCATGCATGGAAATTGTCTATGGGGAATACTCAAAGGCAGATCATACATGCAAATCTACATATTGTATAACCATTTATTAATCTATTATAAGAATTGTCACATTGGCTCCTACTACTGAATTGAATCTGGCCTTGGTTGAATCCCATTAAAACAAGCTGCATTGACTTGGCTTAGATCCATGGATACTTGATCTTCTTGGTTAAATGGGATCTTAAGTGGGTCTCTTTTTTAGTGAACAATAGCAATATATACTACTTTGCGTGACCCAACTGTGAACATTGCTAATTTATTAGCTAAGAGGCTATGGACATCGGGTTATGAACAATAGTTAATTTCTTTCCTTCTTTTTTTTTTTTTTTAATCTCAATACCTAAGAGTTTCAATATTTTATGACCTGCTCAATGTGATTTTGTAGGTTCACATCAGTTGGAGATGGCTAGTGTAGCAAAGGATGGGGGTTTCGTGCAAGGGAGATGTACCAAGCCAAATAGATGCTGATTATCCAATTCACATGATTTTGGTCCATAGTCGGTTTTTTTTTTTTTTTGTCCCTACACCTTCAATACAGTTCTTGGAAGAATTTTGTGGGAAGATGTGGTCAAGGGCCCTCGACACCTGTTCTTTTTTGTTAGGTAGCTCCTTTATTGTGAAGTATAAGATGTGATAAGATAGGAGGGCTTGTTTCTTATAGGCCCATGTCTGGATTATATGATAGGTGAGGACCGAATTTATCTATGGTGCCCACCCGAATGTTTGTATAGTTTTTTTTTTTAAATTAGCAAATTTACAAGTGGTGTACTCCCTCCTTTAAAAAAAAAACGGATGATATAACATGTTTATATTGTTGAATGTTAGAGAGTGTTTTCATACGCATATGGCCCATCAATGCATCAATTGGCATGTAGTCTAAGCCATGACATTGCACAAGGTGGGTCTTAGAATTATCATTAACAATAGTTGAATGCATAAGACAGGGATTAGGTATCATATATTCTCACTTAAGAGGATGCTTAAGGTGTTGGTGTGCTTTTAAGTATCTATATGGAATTTTTTTTTCAAAATTTCTATAGGTTTTCTTATCGTGGTTTTATTTCATGGGGGCTATTAGATGTAAGTTTCTTTGATTAAACCTTATGAATGAATGAGGTTGTTTCTTTTAATGTGATTTTTGAACATGGGCTAGGGGTTGGATGATGCAGTTGTTAGTTTTTGATTGCTCATCTTTAGTAGTAAGGATGGAGGAAACCAAAGTTCCTCTGTCTCTTGATTTGTAGGTGAACCATCTTCTTGCATCAAGTGTTGCATTGGATTGTTCGTGAAGCTGTTTCAAGCGTCATATTGCTTATGCTAATGGAAACTTTGACTGTATCCTATTTTGGAGTTAGTTTCGCTTTCACAAATTTGCGATTCTTATCTTATTATATTCTGAAAAAAAAATTGAAATTAATGTACCTGGTCTAATTTTCAGGTCACCTAATAAATGTTGAAGCGAGACTTGAAACGCCAAAGAGAGGAGTGGCTTTCTACTCTTATAGCCAGTAAATCAAGTGGAGCAAGATTCAGAACACCAATCTGAAGTGAGGGACAGATGCCATCCGCTATTCGAACTTTAATTTTTTTTGCAGTCTAATGAACTATTGTAAGTGGAAATCCTTTTATTTTACATTTATTGTTTGTTGCATGTTTGGTGTTCAAATAATTTGTCCAATGATACATGTAGTATCTGAGGCTCATGGTTAGGTGATCGAGACCTTTTAATAAGATGGACCCCACCATCTATGTCCCATGTTAAAAAACTTCCCAGTTTGGAATATCCTAGCTATTTTGACCATTTCCCATTGACTGTAAACTGCTGTTGTATTTTTCTTCCTTAACTAAGCAATAGGATTATGCCTGCTGGGAAGTTCTTTTTTTTTTTTTTTTTTTTTTCTTGCAACATTTGGTCCATTGGTCCATCCATGGTGATGCTTCATTTTTTTGGTAGTCTATGATCTAAATCTGATCCATTCTTATTACACGTGCCTCTTACAAGTTAAATTGGTAGTGGGAATCCATCCAATGTCATTTCAACCTGATAATTGTTGCTATCTATATTAGATTTGATAC
Organism: Liriodendron chinense; assembly: GCA_003013855.2. Lineage (NCBI taxonomy): Eukaryota > Viridiplantae > Streptophyta > Magnoliopsida > Magnoliales > Magnoliaceae > Liriodendron > Liriodendron chinense. Next base: position 2,586,938 of record ML058389.1, read on the forward strand.
TTAGATTTATATATTTAATGGACTTTTTCATGTTTGAAATCCTAACTAGGTGGTGAAGTGGATTGCGGAGATATGGACTGCAAAGAAAATCGGCCCAACAATGCCATCCATGTTCCTAGACAAGTACATGCATGAAGTGCTCGATGAGAGGGCATCCTAGTTCAGTCGTCTAAGTTTTGTTCGATAGTGTGGCCAAGCTAAGAGTGGACCACATGGAGGATTTTTATTATTTTTATGTATTTGGACCATTTTCACCTTAATGTTGTAAATATTATATATTTTTATTGTGATATGGTTTCACTCTTGTGGCTCGTAAGGATGTGATATGGTTGTGTGACGGTTTCATGTGGTTGCAGTTGAGAATGTGATATAGTTGATGGATTTTGTGATGAGGTTAAACTTAAGGATGTGATATTGTTATGTTACTGTGTGATGAGGTTGCACTTAAGGATGTGATCTGGTTGTGTGACAATGTGATGTGGTTGCAGCTGAGAATGTGATATGAGAATGTGATACGATTGATGGATGTTGTGATGAGGTTGCACTGAAGGATGTGATATAGTTATGTTACCATGTGATGACGTTGCACTTAAGGATGTGATATGGTTATGTGACAGTGTGATATGGTTGTGACACCTAAAAAATTATCAACATTATTGCAACTATAACCACCACTATCGCTCCAACTATGAATGTTTATTTTTTCACTTGAGAATGTGATATGGTTGTGCGACAGTGTGATGTGGTTTCATGTGAGAATGTGATACGGTTATTGGACGATGTGATGAGGTTGCACTTAAGGATGTGATATGGTTGTGTAGCAGTGTGATATGGTTATGACACCTACAAAATTATCAACATTACTACAACTATAACCGCCACTATCGCTCTAACTATTAATCTTTATTTTTTCACTTGAGAATGAGATGTGGTTGCGTGACAGTGTGATGTGGTTTCATGTGAGAATGTGATATGGTTGTTGGACGATGCTATGATGTTGCACTTAAGGATGTGATGTAGTTGTGTGACAGCGTGAACTAAAAAGTTTTATCCGAGGTGAAACTCCAAATGTCCGTGACAAATAAAAAATGATCAACATTACTGCAAGGATAATTGCCATTATCGCTCCAACTAAGAATGCTTTTTTTATTATTAGAGAATGTGATATGGTTGTGTGATAGTGTGGTGAGGTTTTACTTGAGAATGTGATACGGTTGTTGGACGATGTGATAAGGTTGCACTTGAGGATGTGATATGGTTGTGTAACAGTGTGATGTAGTTTCACTAGAAAATGTGATACGGTTGATACACAATGTGATGAAGGTTGCACTTGAGGATGTGATATGGTTTTGTGATAGTGTGATGTGATTTCACGGAAAATGTGATATGGTTGATGAATTATAGGATGAGGTTGCACTTGAATATGTGATATAGTTGTGTGATAGTATGATGTGGTCACTTGAAAATGCGATATGGTTGATCAAATATGTGATGAGGTTGCACTTCAGGATGTGATATGGTTGAGAGAGAGTGAGATGTGGTTGCAAAGGAGAATGATGTGACTTTAGTTGAAGTGCCAAATTTAGCAAAAGATTGCCTTGAGTCGAAAAGTGGTAAATTCCAATAGATATTTGTACTTGTTGAATTTGGGTTTGTATAATTTAGAATGAACCTAAGTACATTGCAGTTGAAGTTTGGTAGCTATCAGGTGGTAATTTCTTTATTTTTTATTCTTGAAAATAAACAACGAAAGAATAAGAAAAATCCATGCCTTTTCATTTCTTTAGGATTATAGTTTACTTTTCTATATTTAATTTTTTTTATTTTCGTTCATCCATAAGCCTCAAGAGAAAGAACAAAATAAATGAGCAAAAAGAAAAAAAAAGAAGAAAAAAAAAACAGAAGGAAAGTCTTACGTCCTGAAGCAAAAGTAACTTTTTTTTTTTATTGGGGGGGGGGGGGGTTAGTACATATCCCACAAGTCAAGGGTTCCTGTTAGTTGACAATTAGAAGGCCCTGTTTGGATGTTCAATTGAATTGTAACAATACAATGCAATAAAGTAAATAACCAAAGTGGGTTCCATTCCATTCAAGATCTTAAGCTTGTACATGTGATATTCACTACATAAGCAATTTGTGTTGAGTCCGGATCCTCTGTTGTCTGCCAAACAGAAAATCCTTGTTTGGAGCCTTTTTATTGATCCACATCATACTCTATGACGTCAGTGTGATCGAGTTGCATTGAGGTGTGATTAGGTTGCATTGAGGATGTGACTTGGTTGCAGACCTATGTGATGACGTGGACTAATAAAAAGGCTCCAAACAAAAATTTTCTGTTTGGCAGCCTATAGAGGATTCATATTCATTTGTCTTTGTACATCGTCAGAAGTAGGCACAAATTCATTTCAAGAGCCTCCAACAATCTCCAAACTTGTCACTTGCATGATTTCAACTTCCTTCGTCATTATCACATCTAAATGTGGAATTTCAATATGTGAATGGCATTCCATTGCATCCATAAGTGAAATTTCAATATGTAATTTCATTAATTATCAAAATTGTTGTACATGAATTCAAGTAGATCCTACAAAAGGAAATAGGCCTCACCTATCGTATAATACACTTAAACAGCACAAAATGTACATGAATTCAAGTGGGCCCCACAAAAAAGAAATGGGCATCTCCTTTCTCACGTATTATATAATGCACCTAAAAAGCACAAAATGCACATGAAGTAAGGCTTAACAAAAAGAAATAGACCCCACCTATTGTATAAGGCATGTATATAAAATTTACATTTGATATTATAAATAGAGAAAAAACGTAGTCAATCTGAGCTTTTGAAATAGGTAAAAAATTTGACCACCCTTCGACTTCAACAATGATCATTGGCACAACCGAATTGTCATCCTGAGGCACATAACAAAGGAGTTGTTGTTGCTTAAACTTTCTATCCTCGCAAGCACATCCACAATCGAATTTCCCTTTTAAGGCACATAATTCAAAATGAACTTCACCCATATGAAGAGTCCCATTCATAACAACACACCAATCCTACTTTAAAGCAATACCTGTAAAAAATGAAAGAAAGTAACCCGCATTTAAATTCAATTACACATTTTGTATATTTGGGTTATATACTTGGAGGTGCATATATTTATATTATACATGAGAATGTGAAAAGGTTCGAAGACAGAGAGATATATTTCTGATAGGGTTTCAAGATAATGTGATTAGGTTGCACTTGAACATATGACATGCATTTTAATAAAGTGTGATGGAATTACATTTAATGGTGTGATGAATATGAAGGCGTATGTGATTCAGTTACACTTAAGAGTGTGATGTGGATAGAGTGTATATCTGGGTTAGAAAATGTGATGGAATTAACGTGCTGGTTTTTTCCACGAACATATGTGATTATACTTAATTAAGGCTTGAGAAATCTTACGAAAAATCTGAAAATGGTCTAGGAAAGTATTAAATATGGATGGACCTTACCATATTCGATTATCATAAAGCTCGTTGTTGCCCCGTTCCAAGTATTGAACTACTGCTTCCTACCATGGACTATTGGAATGCACCGTGTTTAATGGGATGCTGCACAGTCAACATTCCATAAATTTTGAGTTATTATTAAGATATAAGACAATCAATGAAATCAAAGTTCGATTTTGATGAACAACTACTTTTTTAATTACTAAAATACATAAGTTAACAAAATCCATATGCATACATTTGCCTTTTATAAAATTATATTATATCAGCTTTTCTTAAATGTTATTCATTACATGAAGTAATTGAATAAAGTTAAAATTATCAAGCGTATGAAAATTTGAATCAAATTGATGTTGGACAGATGGTTGTGGTTGATGCGTGGAAGAAGACAGCTGTGGTTGACACCAAGAAGGGGAGAGTTGTGGCTGAATTTGTGCTTCGGGTATATAGCACATGGTCATGGGGAGTGGCCCAATAATATTATTGTATCCCTGACATTAAATAAAAGTAAATATTAAGTTCATCAAAAAATTCAACTTTACTATAAAAAAAAATAATTTTTCGTTGCTCTTAAGGTAATCGAAATGCTACCTGTGAAATGAAGATTGAACATTGGAGTGTACTAATGCGAGATGTTTATTGGGATGGACTGGATTTGATGTATCTCTCTGCCCTTTTTATTGAGGTCTCTTTAATTTTCCTTTCTCTAAACCATTTTTAATTCTACGTCTTTCACGACAATTCTCATTTCTTTTAATTTCATAAGTTTTTTTCTCCAATTTCAATGATTTCAACGCCTTTTCTTTTCATATTGTAACTTTCCTATTGCATTTTCATGAGCTTCTTTTTTAACTTTAATGATTTCGTCTCTTTGTTGCACATCATTAACCTCCAATTTTACCCAATCAACTTGACCACCTATTTCATTACTTATGCTCATCACATGTGGCGAGGGTCCTTTTTCGTTCTCTTTTTCTTTCAATATCTTTTTCAAATGTTGCAACATCCATTCTAAATGTTTGGAAGCACATTCAAATGCTTTTTCACTTTCATAACCCATTGTTGCCAACGTCATAAAATTGCAAACCAAACTGTTGTAACGCCGGGACTGGGGTTTCTTATTGTCACCATCCGAGCCAAATCCACTACTTAGTGAGGGGAATGAAATTGAAGCAGCTTCTCAAGTCCACATTTTCAAGATATATTTAGTCGGGATAGTTGTGAAGGTATGATTCGTAGCTTTTAATACATGGGAATACAAAATACTCATTAATTCAAACTTTCTACAACCATAAGTGATGGACTCTTCCATTAAGTTAATGGTAATAATGTGGATACTATGATTTCTTTTATTCAAAATTTTATATTTTCTTATCATATCAGACTCATCTAATTTTTTCACAGTTTGATCAAGACTATCTCTAAACTCTGCCTGAAATAATTTGAAAATAGTTGGTGTGTATAAACTAGATGCATGCTTTAGGATACTGATAGGAAACACCACAATTGGTGAATTTGGGCCATTTTGAAATTGGCTTCTAATTATGCATTTCGTCTATCATTCACCAATCGTTCGAAATGCTCAAAAAATCTGATTATATTTTGGCCAGGATGTAAGTATCTCTTCAAGTTTTTATTCAAACTTTCGCAACGTTATGTGCTCTTCATATCTGCACAAAAAATGTTCTTTCCATATACTAATGCCCACTTCTCTTTTTCGTTGAATAACTGTTATAACCATAAATTATCCGTAAGATTATATTTTTTGATCATTCCTTCCCAAGTTTGAAGGAATTCATGTTCCTCATCAAAATCATATACACATCTACTAAAATCATTGCCAAATGACTTAGAAGAACTAAATAGATGACTTAGGTGTTTGCATGCGTTCTGAAACATATGCCATACACAAATACAATGAACTGTTCCTAGTAACTCTGTCTTGATTGCATTTGACATAGCCTTATCCTGATTTGTGAGAATGGTTTGAGGCTTTCTTCCACACATTACATCGCATAAAGTTTTAAACAACCATATGAAAGAATTGATGGTTTCATTGTAGAGGAGTGCAGCCCTAAAGATAACTGTCTGCCTGTGATGATTAACACCGACGAATGATGCAAATGGCCATCCATATTCATTTGTTTTATATTTCATGTCGAAGCAAATCATGCCTCCAAAACGCTTATAATCTAAAATCATTCTCCCATTTGCCCAAAAAACTGTTGGTGATACGGTCTTCAACATAAAATCGAATAGAATAAAAGAACATTGAATCTTCAACTTGCTTTCTATTGAAAAATACCAATAGATCTTCATCATCAAATTTTCTTATTGTGTTCACCCTTTTCGTCCGTAAATAATTCTTGTAATTTATCAAATTATACCCAACATTTTGTTGACCACCAGCTCTTCTAGTCATGAAATTAAATGTTGCTTTTGGCTTTATACTTGAATTATCACAATTATCGGTAACTACTGCTTGAGTAAAATTTCTTTGTGATCTTGGAAATGGAATTCTTCAGGAGATGCAAGAATATGATTATGATCAATCTTAAGATCAGTAACACGATATTTACCATCAACTCCCAATCTAATTTTCATATGTGCTTCACAACCTGTTCTTGTTTCATCCCGATGATACTTTACATTAACATCACATTTATCAAATGAATGTTTACCTTCTTTGGAACAAACAAAATCTCTCATTTTCAATACACCTGTCCTTTTGCTTTTCTTTATACTATAATTCCGAACACTGAAACTGACTTTTCTTCCTTAACTATTGTAGAAATCATATGCATCTTTCTCTTTTTTAAACTTCATACCAATTTCTGGATTCGGTACCTTGTCATCTATGACTGAATCACCCATACTAATTTTCACCTTTGAGTCGAAGTCTATATCATGTCGTGATTGAGGCATATCATTCACCAAGCATGGTGTGCAAGAAGCCATGAGGCCTCTATTTTCCATTGACCTACAATGTCAAGACAATTTCAGCGTGAGACCTATCATAAGAAAAATCTACAATAAATATATATAACCCATCATCTAACACAAAACACTTCAAATAAATTTAAAAGAACATTAAAAAAATCTAAGGAGTCATTTAACAACTTTGGTTTGGGTTTATTTGAGTGCATTTGATTCTTAAATTCATTTGGTAATGCACATTCCAATTTTTTTATTCTTTTCAGTACCACCGATGTGAATTTTCCTAACCCATATTACATGCATTTCTAAGATATTTTAGACATGGACTATTTGAGCATGGTAAATAAAAGCGTTAGGTTGCACGTGGATGTGTGAATGAATTGAATAACAAACATTGACTTCAAGCACATTGAATTATAAAGAGTTATTTACACCTACTTGGGTATCCATTCACGCCTCAGTGATTGGTGCCCCTGTGGTGAAGTGGGTGTGTGAGTGTATGGGGTGTGGGTGTGTGTTAAAAAAAGAGTTATTTACACCTACTTAGCTACCAGCTGAATTTTAATTTGATCGTGCATCAGTGCGTTTCATTTGCATTTGGTTGAATATCTTGGTGGGATGACTTTGTCGTGAGTGTGATCAGTGTATTTTCTTAGCATTTGGTTGAAAAGGCATAAAAAATCAAAGATGGGATGATTTTGTAAGGAATCGCTATGAAACCTGACCTAACTCATAGACATCTTGGTGAGGCGATTTTGTCACGTGCTTATGTTAAGAACCTTGCCAATATCTCAAAATCGACAGGACTAATGAAACATGACAAGCTATGCTCTTTAGATGATTAGGATATCAAACATTCAGTTACATGTGGTAAATAAAACCCAACTAGACAAGTCGCTAGTTCTCCACTACAAAGTAACAAATCTTCTCACGTCAAACAATGGCATATTAACCTAAGGAAAGATATTTTGTACTGCTACCATCCTTAAGGTATTTCTTGACTCTAATGGCCCTTTAAGATACCACCAAATAAGTTACTTTTCTACTTACAACAAGAGCTAGATAAGTAACTTATTTGAGATGAGTAAGTTTGGTTTAAGATCATTTTTTTTTTTTTACTTATAATCATTTCAACTAAATAAGTAGGAACCAGGATAATTTACTTACGGTATAAGTGGCTAATCTTATGTAACTTATGATCTAAATGACCCTTTAAAGACAAAATCACAAGAGCAACGAGCTTGGTAGGTCCTACCACACACATTGATATGGTTTGAAAGCCATGTACATGGGAGGAGCCCTTGGGTGATGTGGGTTGTATGTTGACATGGACTTCAAAATGTTTGTTGGCGTAGCTGATCTTCTCCTCAAAGGATTTTTCAATCTGTTGTCTCATAAACTCAACAAAGAATAGCACAACAATCAAGAGAAGGTGAAAGAAAAAAAATCAATCCATGGACTAAATAGGACTTGAGAAATGCTTTTCCAAAGTCCTATGTCAGCAAGGATATGGGACCATAAATTCTCATTACTATTATTTATTTTATGAGACCGGATCCTTTGTTGGCTACCAAGTAGGAAATCTTTGCTTGGAGCCTTTTCATTGGTTCACATCACATTGCATTACATCAGTGTGAACACGTTGCAATAAGGTGTGATCAGGTTGCACTGAGGATGTGACATAGTTGCAGACCTATGTGATTACATGGTTGCACTAAGGTGTGAGCAAGGTTTTCCCAAGAAACAACTAGGAAAAGGAAACTGATTTTCCCACCTTTTCTTGTCACACAGAGGCAATTGTCATTCATCATCTCTCCTGTTGACTACATTCACAATAGAGTATTGAAACTATAGAGATATTATGTAAATCGAGGAAGAAGAAGGATCAGTGAAAAACGAAGGGGGAAATGACTTCCTCTTTCTCTTTCTTTGAATGACTTGATTTGGTGCGTCTCTTAAGCAGAAGAATGGGTTGGATGATTTTGATCTAGCAGATGAACATCACCTACCCAATGTCTCCCATTCCCCCATCTAGTGAATCCCACACGAATCTGTATCCAGCAAATAGGGACTTCCAGGTGTGAGGAGAGAAAAATAAGTAAAAAATGGTGTAAGAGTTGGGAGAGAAGAGGGGAAAGTAGGAGAAGAGTCTGTAGGAGCTGGCAAAGAAGTGGTTGGCAGGGAACTTCCTTCCCCCCCCCCCCCCCCCACTTTTTTTGTCTTTTTTCTTTCCATTTTCTCTTTCTTTATTTTTTAAGAGCTTTAAGGACACATAATGACGTGGACCTAATAAAATCGCCACAAGCAGGGATCCTCTGTTTGCCAGCCAACAGAGGATCCGGACTCCTATCTTTTAGTTATGCTGCCCATCCATGCTTCCAACCTCATGCAGGGTGTTGACCCCACCACCAGTTGAGGCAGATCCAAATCCCAGGTGGACACGCTACGGGAAACCATAGTGATTAAATGCCCACAGTACACACCAGGGGTGCCACCGTGATTTCTATATTTTACCTACGATGTTCATCTGTTTTCCAGCCCATGTTGGAGTGGGCCCACTAATCAGTGGGTCCCACATGGCATGTACATGAAATCCACACTGCCCAACCATTTTCCAGACCACTATTGTGGGTCGGATCTGAAGTCCCAGCGGACCATCCCACCGTTGAAACCTTTCTAGAGCCGTCCACCTGGTGACGTAGTCACGCAGGCCTGGACGTGGTCCAGACCCTCACTGTGAGGCAGATCTGAAGTTCAAGTGAGCCCCACCACAAAACACAAATGTGGATTGAATATCTGCCATTAAAACGGTCCAGGGCCCGCTGTAATATTTGTTTGGCATCCAACCTGCTCTAAAGGTCATACAGACCGGTGTGCAAGATTAACACAAATGTTAGCTCGGTTCAAATGTTGTGGACCCCACCTGGATGAATGTGTTTCGTTCATGCCGTTGATCTGTTTTGATAGATCATTTTAGGCCGTGACAACTACCTTGATGTATATGTTTCATCCGTACCGTCCATATGTTCTACTAGCTCATTTTACGTGTACCAGAGGACAATACAAATATCAGACGGACCATGTCACATGGACAATTAAATTTATACTAGGGCCACCATTTGGGTCCTTCCACTCTCTTTATATTGAGCTATTTAAGGTTGTGTCATATATATTATGCGCCTACATTGTGTACATAGATGAGAAAATATATGTGTCTATGTGCCATGATGGGTAACATGCTAATACACCAACCCTAATAAGGTTGACACTGATAATATGCTTAGTATAATAAATACCATGCTCATTCACATCATATGTAAGCCTTAGTCACCCCAATCGTATAGAGCATAGCCTGTAGTGTCACTTCGCCTACTTGACAGTTGACAGAAGAATCACAGGGGGCAGATTAAGCCAATTATACGGAAAATAGCTGAAGAGATGGTAGAAACGATCGTCGTCAAAGTCATCCTGACTAAAGTAGGAGCCGACCCATAAGGAGCGATCAACGCAAGTCGTGATGGTTTAGGTGGTCGAAGACGAAGAACCGTTTGAACAGACTAATTAACCGCCAACAATCCAAGAAAAAATTGATGAGCTACTTCAAGATTTAGAATGACTTAGCGAAGTAGCCAAAGGACATTCATGATGCCCTAGCAATCGCGATTGCACGGGGTACTACTCAAAACACCATTTTCACCCTAAGATATCACAGGGGGTAAGTAACGGGTTTTCTCATCAAGCAAATGAGCAATTAAAGTAAAAGCCAAAACAGCTGTTGTCACGACAACCAAAGCAACAATTGAAATGGCAGGTCAATCTCATAGCTAGAGAAGTAGTTAAAGCAGTTGTCAACCTTATAATCAAAGTAACAATCAAAGAAACTATCGACTCGAAAACTAAAAGAGCGGAAGGAAAAGAAAATTGTTGGCTGACTCGCTAGGCCCCATAAGTGCTAGATGCCCGGGTGAACCCTACTGACTTTGCAAATTGCTAGCTGACTCACTAGGCCTCGTAAGTGCTAGATGTGTGGGTGAACACTACCGACTCTGCAAATTGTTCGCTAACTCGCTAGGCCCCATAAGTGCTAGATGCTCTGGTGAACCTTATCTACTCAGTATAATTCAAAATATACCCTTACACTCCGGGTCTAAATAAGTTGAGAAATAAATATACCCTTACACTTCAGATCTAAACGAGTTGAGAAATAAATATACCTTTATACTCCAGGTCTAAACAAGTTGAGAAATAAATATACCTTTACACTTCGGGTGTAAACAGTTGAGAAATAAATATACCCTTGCACTCCGAGTCTAAAAGAGCTTGCGAAATTCTAAAATACCCCAGGCTATGGGTCTGAACTGAATCATACAACCTCCTAGGATACGAGGATAAACTGAACCATACAGCCTCCAGAATACGAGGATAAACAGAACCATACAACCTCCAGGATACGAGGATAAACTGAACCATACAGCCTTCAGGATACAAGGATAAACTGAACCACACAACCTCCAGGATACGAGGATAAACTAAACCATACAACCTCCAAGATATGAGGATAAACTGAACCATACAGCCTCTAGGATACGAGGATAAACTGAACCATACAACCTCCCGGATATGAGGATAAACTGAACTAGATCCCTCCAACAAGTTATGAGGTTAAACTTTACTATCCCTCGAACGAGTTATGAGGTTAAACTTTGCTATCCCTTCAATGAGTTATGATGTTAAACTGTGTTATCCCTCTAATGAGTTGTGAGGTTAAACTAAACTAGATCCTTCTAGGTTATGAGGTTAAACTAAACCATATAAAGATCGATCAGTCAAATTGAACATCAAATATCCGTATCAAAACGAAATCATTACCTCATCAAGAAAGATCCTAACATCACATGAATCAAATATCAAATCAAAGTTAAATATTTACATCACTCCGATCAATCATGAATTTGAGATATTCAATCATAATTATCGATCCTGATCATATTTTCAGAATCCTCAAATCAATCTAGTTTATTGCAAAAGTAGAATCAGGTGTGACCTGTATCAAATTCATGACCTATATCAAATTCATGATTGTGACCTCATCAAGTAGAACCGACCAAAAAGACGCAATGCTTCCATAATATTATTTCGGCATGGGTTTTCTCATGATCACTATAGCCCTCTTGTATTTTGCAAGAGATCAATTCACAGCCGATGATCTCTTATGTACATGGCTCCATATTATTATTTTGTCATGGGTTTTCTCATTATCTCTATGGCATTCTCATACTCTATATGGTAGCAATTCAGAATCAATAATCCCTTACATATGTGGCTTCATATGAAGATGGTTAAGGCATTCTAATATATATCAGCTCATATCGGAACATCGTCAGCCTTCTCTTATAAACAGTTTCGTAACGAGAGTATACGATTGAAGACTATGGTTAGACGACCTTCTATATAGATTTCTAGGGCATAAAAGCATTCTTTAGCAAGATATCTTTATAAATTCAAGTCTTTATATGTGATGTTATCTCCTTATGTGCCCGGTTTCCTGGAGAACATTATTTTATAAGGCGATGAGTCGATGCACTGGGGGCAAGCCCAACGCACGATGAAAAGCCCAAGTTTAGAGAAGAAATTACCAGGGGCAAGCCAACAGTCCTAATATAATACTTCATGTCACGAGCCTAAACTGAATCATACGATCCTCCAAGTCATAAGCCTAAACTGAATCTCGTACAATACTCCAGGTCATGAGTATAAAATAAACCTTCTCTTATAAAGCAATGGCAGACATAATATCGTATTTTCAAAAGGGAGTTTCTCGTATCGTACATGGAATCATACAGCTCTCCGTATCGCATATGGAATCATACAACTCTTTGTATCATATAAGGAATCATACAACTCTCTGTATAGTATGTGGAATCATTTAGCTCTTGGTATCACGCATGAAACTACTCAACTCTTCATACCACATAAGGAATTATTTGTTCCTAATTATCACATAAGGAGCCATTCAGCTTTTCACATCGTATGGAAAAGTTATTCATTCTTGCTTATCGTAGAAGGAATCATTCGCATCTTCAGATTGTACAAGGAATCATTCGACACGGCATATGCATCTGGAATCATTCGTCGCGTCATACCGCATGTGAAATCGTCCGTCACCTCACATATGGAATCATTAGCCTCTTCGCACCTCTTATGGAATTATTCGCTTCTCTGTGTCACTTATGGAACAATTCATTTCTTTATTTTATACATGAAGCTACTCGTATTTGATACAGGATCGCTCCTTAATCCACGTCGTGAGTATGGGTTATTCTCATAATATGAATAATTTCTTTGGTATATTTATTTAAAGAAAAATTATTCTTCAGCTTACATCACAAGACAGTATTATTCTTCAACTTCCATCACCAATGAAAACTATTCTTCACCCACACTATAAGGCAGCATTGTTCCTCAGTTTCCATCAGAAAGAGAATTATCTTCCAGCTTGTATCGTAACTAAAATCATTAGCTAATTCATGTTGCACTTGAAATTATTCTTTAGACAATATTATCCTCTAATGTATATTACAAAGTCGAGGTGTCCTTTGATCCACATTGTGGGTTGGGATTGGTCCTCAAAAGGTGTTACTCTTCAGTCTATACAAAAAAAAGAAACTATTCTTTCACTCAAAAAAGCTAGATCATTCTTTGACCAGACTTATATTCAAGCTTATGTTAGAAAGAAGAGTCGTTCACCAGGTCACATCGCGAATCAAGATCATCATTCAATTGGTTCTAGCCATACGGATACCTCGAGACCTGAGTGCTTGAAAGATAGGTGATTGCCAAGCCAGTGGAACCTTCCACCTTCAATGGTGTAAGCCTTCATTGCACATTTCACTCGGTCTTAGACAGCCCAACCTTTAGCATAAAAAAGAGATAGCGAGCCCTCAAGAAGGATCACAACCCGTTAAGGTGGGAAGATAAAGTGAAGCCAATAGGAATATCATGCAAGCCATGAGTCTCTTATATTTGAAGCTAATGAGTCATACGAGGGAAATGACAGAGTCTTAAGAAGAGGGAAGGACTGGGGGCAAGTCCAGATGTATGACAGGTAAGCCTGGCAACAATGAGCTTTGTAGACAAGGCCGATTAGAAGAGATAGTCGAAGTGTCACAACCAAGAATGCTTAAGAAGCCACGAAACACATATCTAAGTATGAACATCCCTGAAGAGGATGTGGACCAGCATGCTCAGCCGCCAAAAGAAAGCATGGATATCTTTGCATGGACATATGCCATGATGCATGGACTCAACTCTATAATCACAATGCAACACTTAAATATCATGAAGGGAAAAACATCGGTCAAGCTGTTAGTACATGTTATTTTGTCAATTATCGTGTTGGTCGGTCGCGTCTTGTCGTGTGAGCCCCGGTCGAAGAATTAAAGCTCAAGACTTGAAGATTATGCTTCTTCCCTTGCTCAAGCTCAAGCAGAAACAAGATTTGAGGTAAGTTGCATATAGATCGACCTTAGGAATCCTAAAACATCAATGAATGGCGTAATTACCGACCTATCTCAACCCATTCCTTCTCGACCCTATAGCTCAAGTTGATCAGACTTGATTTTCCATGGCAGGTGATAATATCATGATTGAAAACATTGTCCAAACATTGGACTCCATGCACCATCACTTCATGCTGAATACTTGAAGTGTTCTGCTGATGATTTGAATAGTTTCCAAGGCAGTCGACCGGTCATGACCGGTCGAACTGACCCTTCATCTATGTCCAGCAGCTTAGTCATTGAAATATAGTCTTGCTGAACAGGCAGCCGATTGGTCTTGACCGGTCGGTCCAATAGTGCAAGTAAGAACAACAAGCTTGCTGTATGAAAAGCAATAAGACAGCCAACCGGTCTCGACCGGTCGGGCAGCATGGCAAGATGTGTCCATCAGCTATGCTACAGTTGGTCTGGCAGGACAACCGACTGGTCTTGACCGGTCGGACAGCTTAACACAAAATGTTCAGCAACTATGCTGCAATTGATCTGGAAGGACAGTCGACCGGTCTTGACTGGTCGGATAGCTTAACTCAATCTGTCCAGCAACCATATCCGAACATTCTCGATGCTCCTCTTCATATTCTTTGTACCAGACAGGCATACAGTAGACTTGCAGAAAGTTAAGATGGAATGGATGATTGCAGACAAGTCGATCCCATGACTTTCAACACCCCCTTCTTATTGACCTTCAAGTCTTTCGAAAGAGGGAGGATATACAGATATGACCTGCAACATCAGAAAGGATATTGAGTTCAATAATACCTAAGGCATTTGTCAAGGGGATCTACTCCTATCTTCTTTTACAATAACGCCGACCCACACCAGCGAAGGAACCAAATATCGTACTCTAACTATCAAGCTACGGTTGACACAAGGCATGCGTTTCAGATCTTTGTAGATTAAAATATTGTGATTCTCGATTAGCCATCAGTTAACCAATGACCGAATATAAAGTATATAAGTCAGAGTTGTTGCCGTGTCACCACCTGGCGTATCTGCTGTTTTCGAGGAAGTACAATCATATACATCTCCAGGCAAGAGAATATACAAGTGAACATCCTTACAAACTTGACTATTGCCCTCGCACACCCAGGGGGCAACCCTTTACAAATCACTATAGAAGAGCAGAGAATTTTGCCATTACTAGAGCTAAAAGGCAGGGCTTCCTGCTGCCGACGTATGTGTTGCTTCGAAGAGGCGAAGGAAGATTGGAGACTGCCATTTACGATCTATCTGGAGTACAACCACTAAGAGAAATGAAGTAGGGATAGCCATATCAAGGGAAAATGAGAAGGATATCAAAATGCAAGACAAGCTCCTCCGACCCTCCACCGTCCGCAATAAGTTACTTACCGTGGGGAAATAAGTGTAGTTGATGAAGAAATAATCAATCCCAATGCATGATACCTTGGAACAAATTGCCACTGTAGGACTTAAATCCTTAAAAGAAGTCTTACCGAGCACAAGTTAGAAGGCTCGGGAGAAATAAAAGATTAGTCATCGGAGGTAAAAACTGACCGAAGAAAAAAGCATTTCTGCAAGGATCTCCTCCCTATAATATTTGCATTAGCAAGAGCTATAAAAAACCACGCCCAATATTATGATTTTCATGGTAGGTCCCATAAAGTCTCCAGACTCGCAACCAAAAACATATTTGAGAGGCAGCTCGGTGTCATCTCAATTAGGTTACGAGATTAAGCAGGACTGCACAATACTCCACGTTATGAGTCTAAACTAAATTTAATCTTTCGAGCAATGATCGGTTATGATAAGACCGCGATACTCCATGCCACGAGTATAAACTGAATCCTATGTTGTCAAGCTATGTGGGACTTGATATTACATCCCTGGAGGCGAGTGTGGAGTACAACAAGCTTATATATTCACCAAAGCAATGACATAGGAATGAGCACCGACAAAGTCAGAAGGGAAGTGATTTTACCGAATACCTATCTTCTTCCAATACACTTGCCTTGCTGCATATGCATATCTTTTTATTCATTATCATTTTGCTTGTCATTGTTATTCAAATTAGCACAACACTTGCATACATTACACCAGCACGATAAACATGAAATGATAAGCTGTTGCGTAGAGCATGATTGCAATATCATAATAGTACGATCATCACATTGTCACCTGAACTTAAACATCACATTATAAGGCCACGAGTTATCATGCAAACTCGTGTAAGATACTTGTGTCTGTCCACTCACCAGATAGAGCACATCGAGAAACAGAGTAAAAGAAGTTTAAGAAGATAAAGCACCAACGGAAGTAGCATCAGGATCGAGTCCAGCAACCGACTTTGGTGTTATGGTAGACCTAGGGAAAGGTCCAAACCTGTCACACTCACCGCATCTCGCATTTCTTCAATTATCACAGAGGGTGAAGGGACATGTAGGCCATCAGACCCTAACTCTTAGGTCACTATCATTCCTCTTCCAGCCTGAGGAATACCCATTGATAGCATAAAAGAAAATATAAAGCAGAAGAAGGAAGCTCCACAACTTATCATACATGCACCACGCAACCAATATTGATTTGGGTTTCTTTGTATCAACTGTCAGGAGCGATTGCAAAACTTTTATCCGTCGACTACCAATATCGATTACAGGCTTCCACATGCTTTTCTTCGACAATAGTTATAGATCTCTGGATGTATATCTCGTCTACTGGTATCAGCCGTGAATCTTTATACATATACTCTATTGACATCACTCGCAGACTTGCGTGTACATATATTCCATTATTATTGTCACGGATCTTCATGTACATATATTCTACCAATATCGGTCATGGGTCTTTTTCTACGTTCCTCTGACCGACATCAATCATAGGCTCTTATATATATTTGTTATCATCCCTAGCTACTAGATTATATATATATATATATATATATATATATATATATATATATATATATATATATATATATATATATATATATATATCTGTCGTCATCTCCAGCTACTGGATTATATATCTGTCGTCATCCCCAGCTATTGGATTATATATCTACCGTCATCCTTAGCTACTAGATTACATATATGTCGTCATCCTCAACTATTGGATTATATGTATCTGCCGCTATCGACACCTACGACATTCTGTGCACCCTTTATTATTACTTGTTACAAGACTATACATATCTGCCGCCAATACCAGTTAGAGAATTCTATAGATCTTCCATCGACATCATTGGAGACTCAGAGCTATGGACTCGTACATCTACTGGTAGAATACTCTAAGGGACTAACAACGAGTTAAAGTAACCCCACACTGCAACAAATCTGCTACGCTATAAACCAAGTCAACGAAGTGATGAAGACAGAAGTGCTATTGAAGATAATAAGATTAGGAGGCTTGAAATTTTAGTTTCATAAATACAAGTTAAATCAGTCTTGCACCTTTACGACGTATAGTTATGTTCGCTCCCCAAGTGTAGGGTTGTGATGTAGTAATAATCTCAATAAGACTGAGGTCGATCCATAGGGAAAGAGTTAAACAATTCAAAGTATTCTAATAACTAGAATATAGGAAGTTTAGGAAAACAGTCTTTAAGGATTAAACATAAAACATAAAAAAATCTGAAAATAAAACAATAACTAGAGCATCAAGGATCCACTAGAGCATCAAGGATCCACTTATAGCTATCCTTGATGTATAATTCGTATAGGTTTCTTAATTACTCAACTAGAATCGAAATCAAATCCTATCTAGCCGGAACATGGAGCAGTTACATTATCAAAACAATCCAACACATGTGTTGTTTATCAACATGATTCCCTCAATTCAAGTTAGGACTTGGGCACACTCAATTGCATAGGCCAATCCTAGTTCCAATAGATAAGATCATAACTATGATAATCATCAAACCCTGTCACTAGATCCAATTAAGATCATAATTTGAACTTGATTCAAATCACATCAACAAGCAACACATATTTTTTATTTTCCAGACAAGATGCAACTATGGTTTGAAGTTTCCACATGAAGATCCAAACTCTAGAGCGTATTGAATTCGATTCCTCGAAGCGTATAGGTCTAGATCTTGCAAAACAACTAAGTAGTTAAGCATAATTCTTCCAAACATCCATGAGTCATCATAAGATTAAGAAAAACTAACTTAAAACTTTATTCAAACTTAAGCAAACCATTGTTCAACATTAAATCCAAACTTGAAACCTTAAAAATAAATTAAAACATTTAAGAAAACTACAAGTTTCACCTCTTAGCTCTAGTTAAGAGGTTAACTAAAGAAAAACATGAAAAATAATTAGAACTAAAACTAGAAAAGAAGAAAACTAGTTGTAGGAGGCTAGAAAGCCTCATAGGTCTTGAATCCTTTGCTCCCCACATTGCTAGATGCCCTAGGAAGATAGTGGAGGTGGCCTTTTCTAGAAGAAATTCACCACTGAATTGGAATCTTCCGGAATTAGAAGTTTCCTTGCGCAGTTAGGACGCTGGCTGGTCGGTTGGAGCTTGCAAACAATTTACAGAAGTGTCTGTAGGATTATTTACACTGACCGACCTGTCAACCGGCCGGCTGGCCGGGTAGTCCATCAGGCCGGTTGGTCAAGGGGTCAGACTGTGTAAAAATAGGTCCAGTGAATATTTGATTTCTTGAGGGTTTGGTCGACCGGCCAGATAGTCTGTAAAATGTGATTCTTCATGGTTCTTTTACTCCATCTTCATTACAATTTACCTCAACCTCTTGTCCTTTCTTCCATTGATATTTAAGGCATGTAAAGTGAGTCCTTTAACATCATATAAGTGAAATCTCTCTCGCATTCCTACAAACACAAAACCATGTATCAGATTAGTCTTTAAATCATAAGAAACATGCATAATGAATGATGAATTGGGGTTATAATTTGCACAATTCAGAGCTCAACACACCCCCAACTAGTATTTTACTATTCCTAAGAAAAACATGCGTGAAACAACTCTAACTTTCCAAAACCCAACTCTCTTTCGGAAACTATGCTTCTATAAACTCCAAGACATATAAGTGCAAAATTCAGAAAAATTTAGTGATAAGAAGATGAAATCCTAAACTCCATAAACATAATAAGTGTTCAAATAGAATCCCAACTGATTGATTGATGAATAGAAGAATTCGAACAAATTTAACCTAGTGTGCATAGTGAATGTTCATCTCATGAGTTTCCAGGATTACCTTCTTCATAGATAAGTCAAACTAAAGATCTAAAGGTGTATAGCTCAACTAAATGCTTATGACAAGAATTTACCTTACCGTTCCTTCGACGACTTTCACACTACTTCCTATTTTCAGCTTAGGTTACGGGTAGACCTTCCCCTGGTTAGTTAGTGGTAGCCCTTTTCGAAATTTCTCAACAAATATTCGATAATAATCGAACTTCCTTTCTTTTCATATACATTAGATAGGATTTTTAGAAATCCATATCTTTCGTTCTTTTCTCTTATTTTTTTATGAACAAGGATGGACAAAGTTCCCCTGCTTGGTTCCTCAATACCTTAAATTTCAGTCTAACTGATCCACAAATCCACATAATCCCTTCAAATCATGAGAATCGTGTAACGTGAACTAGGCTTAAAAGTATTCAAATTTTCTATCGATCATGAAAATATGGGAATTCATATAGAAAACTATCATATTACAGGTAATTAAAGGCTTTCAAAATCAATCACTTCATCTCTTTTTCTTTTATACTTATAACATCCAAAATACATAAAAATGAAGTTTTTCAAAAGAGTTTTGAATTTAGAAAAATAAATTTTTTTTTTTACATAATTGCTCGAAATGTCACAAAAGCTAGTAGATTCATCTAAGGAATTTCACCCCCAACTAAAATCTTACATTGTCCTCAATGTAATAAGATATGCAATATGCACGACATGAGAGCAATACCATAAAACAAAGGAGAGTGAGAACGAGAGTACTTGAGGTAGCAAGTTGATCAATTTTAGCATCTTCCATTGTCTCGATGAGACTTATTCAATCCTAAATACAAAAAAAGAAGTCCTAACCTACCTACCTACCATTTATTAGTTTGATTGACTACATGATTAAATTTGAGTAGGATCTTCATGAATTTCAATAAGTTTCTCATAAGGACTATCCAAAGTCCTGCTCGACAGTAAACATGGGTGCTTTTCTTCATTGAAGTCCAATCATAATGTGCACCACATGCATGTAAGGGGGAGATAAGAGCAGCAAAAAGATATCACCTCAAATTTTGAATTGGGTTGGGATTGATTAAAAATGGGTCATCCTAATCAGAATTTTTAATTGGCTGAAGAACCCATGATGGTGGAGAGACGTTCATCAAGTATTCTTCAGTTCGGGTTGTCTCCTCCACAATTTCAGAATTGCACGGTGCTTCCACAAACAATGGTAAAGAGTGTATATCTGTGGAATGGTGTTCTTCAGGCACCGACACCGTGTCTAAGAAAATGTCCAACTCCTTAATCATCTCACCATCAAGACTATAGGAGTGGGCTAAGCATTTCTCTAGGAAATCGACATAGTCAGATGAAGGGTCCTCATAATCCCAAAGTGATTGAAGAAATTCTGTTTCAATGGCAATGAATTCCTCCTCTATAGAGAGGAGATCTTCCAAGGAAATTTTTTTAGATTTAGTGGTAAGCACATCATCTAGCATTGGTTGATCTTTTGAATTTTAGATTGTGCCACCTCATCATCAAAAAAATAGAATTTTTAGCCAAAGGGAGGTCTTTCATAATAGAATTTGGTATGTGTTGTTGGTGGAAGTACTTAAAAAGATCGACTTTGGCCATATCTCTAGCAAGAATATCTTCTGACGACTCATAAACATTCTGCCATTTGGAAGAAGAAATCATGGGCTCACAATCATCTATTGAACCCTCATTGTAGTTAATCATACTATCACTTCTAGATTTTGTAGATTCCTCCGGCTCGTCAACCGTCATTGAAATCTCTTCATCATTCAAATCAGAATATCTAAAAGAGATAGTTGATTCACCATAATTGATGGTAATATTGGGATCACTGAGATCGATATCCTCTAGAAGTTTAGTTATTAAATTAGAAGAGGGTTGGGCTTGGATAGCCTCATCCTACTCATTGTTGGGAATTGATTCGGTGTTCCCAATGTCGAGTTCAGGATTTTGAGAGGTTAGTAAGAGGTTTTATATGCATTGGTCAATTATTTTCATAAACTCTCGCAGCGTATCCTCAAGAGGTTATGTTGGTTGAGGCTCATGAGATAGAAACTCTTGAATATAATTGTTAGCATCCATGGTTGACTCGTCTCCCAAATTGAAATTTTGATGCTTCCACCAATTTGGATTATGCATCTCATATGTTGGGCTATGAGATGGTTGTTGATATGTGTAGCCATATAAGTGATTATGCATTGTCCTAACTGATGAAGCATTATTCATCTCTTTCCGATATTCTCTCATTGTCTTACCTGGTGAAAAGTTATGCACCTTTGTTCTTATTTCGGTAATCTCGCAATATCTCACTTGGGAGAGTATTAGAAGTACATTGAGTCTTAGGAAAATAATCATGCATAGAATGGTTCCAAATACAATGATCTTGGATCCCATGGTGCGACATCTCATCTTCCAAAAGGTATGCATAAACATCACCCATTCAATCAGCCATAATGAGATTTAAAAGAAATTGGAAACCACCCTAATCTAAGAAAAGAAATAAATAAGTATAAAGAAGGGGGATGGAGAATATTACCCAATGGGGTGAGAGCTATGTCCGCAATAATGTCCTGCAAAAATAAAAAATAAAAAAATTTGTTAGTATTCTAGAAAGATCAGAAAACCTAATTCTAAATTGAAAATCCTATCTAACTAAGACTACTCTATAGCTATTATAACAATTAAAATCGTTTAAACTCTTCCCCGGTAACGGCAATAAAAGTTATGCTCCCCAAGTGTAGGTTTGCGATGTAGTAATAATTTCGATAAGACCGAGGTTGATCCACAGGAAAAGAGGTAAACAATTTAAAGTATTTTAATAGCTAGAATCTAGGAAGTTTAGGAAAACAGTCTTTAAGGATCAAACATAAAACAGAAAAAAATCTTAGAATAAAAGAATAACTAGAGCATCAAGGATCCACTTATAGCTCTCCTTGATGTATAATTCGTATAGGTTTCTTAATTACTCAACTAGAATCGAAATCAAATCCTATCTAGCCGGAACATGGAGTGGTTATATTATCAAAACAATCCATCACATATGTTGTTCATCAACATGATTCCATCAATTCAAGTTAGGACTTGGGCACACTCAATTGCATAGGAAAATCCTAGTTCCAATAGATTAAGATGCACAACTATGATAATCATCAAACCTTGTCACTAGATTCAACTAAGATTCATAATTTGAACTTGATTCAAATCACATCAACAAGCAACACATACTTTAGGTTTTCCAGACAAGATGGAACTATGGTTTGAAGTTCCCACATGAAGATCCAAACTCTAGAGCGTATTGAATCCGATTCCTCAGAGCGTACAGGTCTCGATCTTGCAAAACAACTAAGTAGTTAAGCATAATTCTTCCAAACATCCATGAGTCATCATAAGATTAAGAAAAACTAACTTAAACCTTCATTCAAACTTAAGCAAACCATTGGTCAACATTAAATCCAAACTTGAAACCTTAAAAATGAAATTAAAACATATGAGAAAACTACAAGTTTCACCTCTTAGCTCTAGCTAAGAGGTTAACTAAAGAAAAACATGAAAAATAACTAGAACTAGAGAAGAAGAAAACGACTTGTAGGAGGCTAGGATCTTGAATCCTTTATTCCCCACATTGCTAGATGCCCTAGGAAGGGAGTGAAGGTGGCCTTTTATAGAAGAAATTCGCCACCGAATTGGAATCTTCCGGAATTAGAAGTCTCCTTGCGCAGTCAGGACGCTGGCCGGCCGGCCGGTCGGAGCTTTCACAACAATTTATAGAAGTCTCTGTAGGATTATTTACACTGACCGACTTGTCAGCTAGCCGGCCGGCCTGTCGGTTAAGGGGTCAGACTGTGTAAAAATAGGTCCAATGAATATGTGATATCTGGAGGGTTTGACAGGCCAGACAGTCTGTAAAATGTGATTCTTCATGGTTATTTTACTCCATCTTCATTGCAATTCACCTCCACCTCTTGTCTTTTCTTTCATTGATCTTTAAGGCATGTAAAGTGAGTCCTTTAACATCATATAAGTGAAATTTCTCTCGCATTCCTACAAACACAAAACCATGTATAAGATTAGTCTTTAAATCATAAGAAGCATGCATAATGAGTGATGAATTGGGGTTAGAATATGCACAATTCAGAGGTCAACAAGTTACCAAAGTAGCGGCTGTAAAATCGGAAGGACAACAAAATTCTAAAGGGAAGCAAGAAAAATTCAGAAGATCCTTATGCCTCAATGGCATGACTAACAATCAAATGAAATCCATAGAATTGAAGAGGGCAAAAATGCACTCATATGCTGATGAAAGAAATGGTTGGGCTGGGCCTGGTTTATATACTTGAGCCCAAGAATCGGTGCACTGTACTGGTAGAGCATAACGCCAAGCGCACCGCACCGGGGGGGCACTTGTTGGGGCTCAAAATATCACCAATGATAAAAGAAGAAGTGATGACTCGAATAAATCACTCAAAATCAGCAATAGACCTAGAAGCAGTCAGAAAAGTAGTAGAGCGTCGATGCGGTCCTGGCTCGGGCATCTCGCGCAATCACACGCAGAACTTGAAATTGTTATTCCGCAGCTTAATCTGGACATGGTATTGTCACCAAATGCTTCAGAATTCCCAAAAGCCCCTAACCTCTGAATTTGGATTCCGTGTGATGCATATTTCTGCCTGTACACCCCGAAGTACATTTTCCCCTACTAGGAGTCGACTGAAGGATCCAAATTGGTAAGGAACTACTAAAATTAACAGTATTTGACCATTCGCTAGCCAACCCTGTTTATTCAACAACATGATTAAAGGCTAAAAGTGCTCTAGTGTCAGTGACTTTGATCCCTGAAAAGGTACTTGTCCATTGGAGTGAACAATCGGAGCTTGAAACCTAATTTTTTTCTAAGTATGAGAAAAAATATCAGTGAAGAGCTCACTTTCAGTCAGAGGATGAATGCGAAAGCAATGTATGTTTGAAGAAAATGATACGTCATGAGAATTTATACCATGTCACTAATTCTGATATGTCCAAGATCATCTAATTCTGAGTTTTAACGAAGGAGATATGTGTTGTTCACTGAAGTCCGTACATTATTGATGGCATCGATCAACTGAGGTTTACTTTTGAAGATGAAAGAGGCTTCTAATGGTTATCATGATAGTTTCATTACTGTAGATTCATCGAAATAACTTTCCGACGAGTGTAAGAGTGTCCAAATTGAATTTGTAATGAAGAAGTTATGGCCATTTTCGTGGAGACGCGTAAGTGTAAAATAACATGCGCCCGAAAACTCTTCTCTAAATACATGCGCCCAAAAACTCCTCTCTAAGTACATGCGCCCGGAAACTCCCCTCTAAATACATACCCCTGACTCTTGATGACCTTAGTCTGCAGATTGGAGAGAGCTGAGAGAGAGAGAGAGAGAGAGAGAGAGAGAGAGAGAGAGAGCACCAAGGGACAAATGCGCCCACACGTCTCACACCAAGGGACACATGCTCCCACTCTCTCCCTTACTCTATCACATGCGCCCACTCTCTCCTTTACTATGACATACGCTCACTCTCACACCACATGCCCTCATCTCCTCTCCACATGCGCCTGTACTGCACATCTGTCTGCACTGCACTGCACTACACCTACACTACACACTGCACACCTTATTTACATAAAAACATTTAAGTAAATGTTATATTTTAATTTATGTTTCCATTTACTTTAAGTTATTTATGTAAATAAGGAAGTACCCCCCATTTGGAATCAATAAAAAATATTAAAAAAAAAATTAATTCTCAATAATAAAGATTTTAATTTTTCATCCGAAGTACAAGTCGTGATTTTTTAGCACTCCCCCAAAAGTTTAGTCTTTTGAATGGAGGGGTATTCTTCGAATCTAGACCGTCTAAAAATATGAAATACCCTAATTATGCTAAAACACCGAAGAGATGGTAAAATATTCATGATATTTTATGGTCGATCTAGTGGATATATTAAAAATTTAAATTTTTACTTAGAATTTTTAGGCAGCGAAATGACCAGAATTTCATTTTAGTGTAAATCTATACAGAAATGGAGCTGTGATTAGATAATATTGCTTGCTTTCGTGCATCAATATTCATCTTTCTTAATCTAGCACTCATCTTGGCTTAATATAATATTCATCTATGCTTAATTCAGCACTCATCTCTGCTTAATCCAGCATTCATCTTGCTTAAACTTAGCATTTACCTTACTTAACTCGACATGTATTCAACCTCACATGACATACATACTATTGTATTCTCATATACATCATTCTCACATGACACATCTTCTATATATCCATCACATACAATCAATCTCATATGATATATATTATATTGGATTCATCGTGCATCAAAGATCCCTTGCCTTGTTACAATGTTCCGCACATTTATGCATGCGTAAGCATGTTCTCTACTTATCTCTCATTGCTAATTAACTATCGACAAAGATGTAGGATCGAGATCGCTTCTAAAGACAAGCCAACAGACTCCAGACTAATTCGACAACTAATTATAAGAACTTTGTATCAATTATGTTCATTGCACAACTAGAGTTTAGCCCAAATTGAGGCTTAAGACTAAATAGAAGGGCCTATGGTTACCATTCGAAACTATAAACAAAGAGTTCTGGATTACCTTAAGATTCATTGTTATGAACTATTATCGTTAGAGTTAATCGATATACTACCCATCCAAAATGGGATCTGCTTGTTGGACTGGGCAGGTAGTTGCGATGTGCCTTCCTGTGGTCATCGGTGCAAATAAAGCAGGTGATGACTATGAGTTGTGTTATCCAACAATCGTAATTCGTGTACTCCAGTAGTCACCCATCATAAAAATAAGGGAAGATGGCCCAGCGATGCACGACTCAATTAAAAAACCCCTTGGCAATATTTCAACCCACGACAACCTAAAAGAACATGGGACAGAAACATCCGACTTGTCTAAACTATGGCTCGGTCTATAACAAAAATTACACATGTCTCTACGACCTGCAAATTCAAAGACCATAGTCCCCGATGACTTAGTCACCTACTCGATCTATCCGGTCCTTTTTTCGAATACTCCATCTATTGTACAAACATTATTCATAGTGGAGTTTTGTCGCTTTATGTCATTATTTTCTCCCACAAGGGTTTCCATGTAAAAATCTCTGTGTTCTCTATAATGTGCATGATTTGCATTAATACTTCCTCATTTACTTATTTAATTTATCTATGACGCTTACATACATTTACTTTTGCCTTTTAATCAAGGGTGATTATCCATTGATGTAATTAAGGGCTTGTGCCAAATCACGGCCTGATTGTACAAGATCTTAGAATCTTTGGAATAAAATTTTCCTTGCAACATCTTTCTCTTTATGTACTTTCTAATTGCTTATGATTGCCCATGAATGTTTCCGTTACTCAGAACTCTAGAACAATGAAACACAAGAAAATTTCCTTACATATTTTCTAGTTCTAACACTCTCATAAGCATCATTCTGGATGTCATCGAGCTCATTTAATTGAAGTTTTCTAATTAAGCTAGCCTTGTGAATTTTGAAGTTCAATGCTTGTATCGCCTAATAGGCTTTATGTTCAAGTTCCACGGACAAGTGAAAATCTTTCACATTACAATCGAAGTCATGTATGCCGTACGGTAAGCCCAAAGCGCATCGATTAGTCGAAGTGACCAATAATTGCAATCCGGTTTCACCATTTTCTCGAGAATGTGCTTGATTTCCAGATTTAAAATTTCATCTTACCCACTTGTCTCTGGGTGATATGAGGTACTCACTTTATGTGAAATGCCATATTTTTCATTGAAGTACCAAAAAGCCTGTTGCAAAAGTGAGAGCTATCATCACTTATGATGGCTCTATGCGTTCCAAATCTAGATAAGATATTTTCTTTAAGGAACTATAGAACTGTTCGGTGATCATTAGTTCTTTATGGAGTCGCCCTACCCACTTGGACACATAGTCTACCATGAGCAGAATATAAACATATCCAAAGGAGGAGGGGAATGGTCCCATGAAATCGATGCACCAACAATCAAATACTTTTATGTGTTGAATCAGGTTGAGAGACATCATATTCATATGAGATAATCCTCCTATTTTTTAGCATCGCTCATAGGCTTTACAAAATTCATGGGTGTATCTAAACATAGTGGGCTAATAAAAACCACACTGCAGAATTTTTACAGTGGTTTTCTTGACGAAAAAGTGACCCCCACATGCATGAACATGACAAAAGGAGACGACACTTTGTTGCTCATCATCAGGGACACATCTCCTTATGATTTGGTTTGGGCAATATTTAAACAGTAAAGGTTCGTCCTAGAAAAATCTGTGCACTTCCCTTAAAAATTTGCGTTTGTCTTGCGTAGTCCAATATGATGTGACATCGCACCTGTGGAAAGATAATTTTCTATGTCATCATACCACGATTGATGCGAGGTAACAAAGAGTTGCTCATTAGGGAATGAGTCCTCAATAGGTATCGAATCAATGGAATTGAGTAAGATAAGATAGATGATCCACCACCATATTCTCTACTCCCTTCTTATCTTTAATTTCTAGATTAAATTCTTGAAGGAGTAGGTTCCATCTAAGAAAACGGGGCTTGACATCCTTCTTAGAAAGAATGTACTTCAACACCGAATGATTCGTATAAATAATGACCTTGGATCCTATTAAGTAGGACCTGAATTTGTCCAATGTAAAAACTATGGCTAGGAGCTCCTTCTCCATAGTCGAGTAATTGACTTGGTCTGAATTTAAATTTCTACTCGCATAGTAGATAACATGAGGTTTCTTATCCTTCCTTTGTCCTAACATTGCCCCAATAGCATAATCGCTCGCATCGCACATCAACTCAAAAGGAAGCGACCAATCCGGTGGTTGCATGATGTGTGCAGTTTGTCAACATGTCATTTAGATTTAAAAAAAACATATTGACATTCGGCCATCCACAATAATTATATCTCCTTATGAAGGAGATTGTATAAGGGACGAGAGATGTGACTAAAATCCCTTATGAATCGCTTATAAAATCCTGTGTGTCCTAAAAAGGGCCGTACATTGCATATGCTTTTAGGAGGTGGTAGATTTGTAATGATTTCAATTTTAGCCTTGTCCACCTCAATTCCATTGGACGAGATGATATGCCCAAGGACTATCTCTTTCTGTACCATAAAATGGTACTTCTCCCAATTCAACACCAAATTCTTTTCCTCACATCGGGTCAAAACCAATTTCAAATGATCTAGACATTTATCGAACGTACTCCAAAAAACTAAGAAGTCGTAAATGAAAACCTCAAGAAAATGACCCACCATGTCGAAAAATATACTCAACATGCATCTTTGAAATGTGGTGAGCACATTACATAGATCGAATGGTATCCTTCGGTAAGCAAAGGTGCCGAATGGGCATGTGAAACTGGTTTTCTCTTGGTCTTTCGGGGCGATCTCAATTTGGTTGTACCTAGAATAGCCATCAAGGAAGCAATAATAGGAATGGCTTTCCAACCTCTTCAAAATTTAGTCCATGAATGGGAGAGGGAAGTGGTATTTCTTAGTGACAGTGTTGAGCTTCCTATAATCTATACAGATACGTTAACCAGTTGTAACTCTAGTCGGTATAAGCTCATTGTTGGCATTTTCAATGATAGTAGTACCAGGACTTTTTAAGGACAACTTGTGTTGGACTCACCCATTGGCTATCCAAGATGGGGTAGATGATACCCACATCTAGTAGCTTAAGCATCTCAGCTTTTGACAACCTCCATCGTATTGAATTTATACGCCTTTAAGTTTGTCTAGTCAATTTTGCATTTTCCTCAAGGTGGATGCGATGAGTGCAAACCGAAGGATCAATCCCTTTAAGGTCCACTATTGTCCATCCAATGACTCCCTTATGTTCTTTGAGAGTCTTTATTAATTTAAGCTCTTGGTCTTTCCCCAAGCTGAGAAGAAATGACCATTAGGTATGTCTCATCTTGACATAAATAAACATATTCAGCTCGGATGACAATGATTTTAGGTCAAGCTTCGATGGTTGAATACTAGACAGTAGAGGCTTTGAGGTGGTTGGTGGTAACTTTTTAAGTAAGGTCCTTCACCGAGTAGTATTAACTACCGGCTCTTCATTACTCAATGCTTGCATAATTTCACAAATCATAGGGTCATTAGAATTTCCAAGTGTGCTACGAATGTCCTCTAATGTTTCGGGAAGTTCAAATTGAAAGAGCTTATCTTCTTCCATAATTTCAATCATATTAAGTTCATGGAGCTCATCGTCATCATCTCCTTGCCTTTGCACATGTGGAACACGTTCACCTCTAATGTCATATTCCCAAAAGAAAGTTTCATCGCCCTATTCCGACAATTTATAAGTGCGTTTGAAGTAGCCAAGAATTGGCGGCCTATAATTACCTGTATTTGAGTGCTTGTATCCATAACCGGTTGTGTATCCAAGACGATGAAGTCTATCGAATAGTATAACTTGTCGACTTGGACCAAGATATTATTGAGCTCTGAATTGTGCATATTCTAACCCCAATTCATCACACGTTATGCATGGTTTACATGTTTAAAAGACTATTCTAATACATTTTTTGTGATTGTAGGATTGAGAGAGAGACTTCACTAATTCAATGCCTAATGAGTCATTTTGTATACATTGAAGATCAAAAGATTAAGTGCCAAATGGTGGAAGAAAAATGCAAGGGATAAAGAAAAGAAAGAATAAAAGTTGCAGAAAAATGCACTACTAACCGGTCGTCCAACCTGGTCGGAAATTCAAGTCAGAAGGCCCCTTTGCAACTGACCTTGCTGGACCAAAAACAGACAAAACCAACCTGGTTGGCCACCATTGACGACCGGTCATATTTTCCTGGAGCTGTGAAGATTTAGAAGAAACTCGCTGGACCAAAATTGAGGTCGACTGACTGGTCGGCCAGAGGCTCTGACCGATCGACCATGCAACAGAAAATAAATTTTTTTATTTCTGTTCCGAAAATTTTTGTGCAGGTGCGTAATTCCTTACGCAATTCTGGAATCTTGCGTGTAGTAGAGCATTAAACCTATAAAAGAACACCTAGGGTTCGTTCTTAAGGTATCGTAGAAGAGATTAGAGGTCGTGGAAAGTGAAGGAGAGCATCGTAGAGCGTCCACAACTCCTGCCGACTTCGAATTTTTCTAGTTTTTCATGTTTTTCTTTAGCTTTTCTTTTGATTTTAGTTATAGCATGATGATGCTCGGCTAGAACCTCTTAGCTAAGCTAAGAGGTGAAGCTTGTAGCTAGTTTCCATGTACAATTGGTTTAATTCAAGTACCTTTACTTAAAGTTTATATTTTTAAGTTCTAGTTTGAATAAAGTTTGTAGTTTTTGAATGTTTTATGAGAGTTCATGTGCTTCAGACATGGGTTCCTTGCAATTCTCTTAGATTATCATGTTTGGATTGATTAGATTCGAATTATAGTAAGCTCTAAAGCAGACCATAGTCTCTTGGCATGGTTGTTACTTCGAAGGCTACATGTTTGAATTCTATATGATTCATTAGAACTGGAATATTATTTTCTGACTTAAGTGGGATTATTGTTGTTTGAATGCTTAATCTTCCAACTAGATGAGAGATAGAACTTCGAATCTAGTTGTGTTTATGCTTGGATGAATGGATTCATATAGAACTATTATAAGTGGATCATTGAGGCCTTAGTTCCGTCAATTATTAGAATTTTCCTAAAGTTACTGTTTTTACCTAGTTTTTAAAATCAAACTTCAAAATTGCTGAATTTGAAGTTGCTAGAATAATTTGAATTGATTTACCCTAATTCCCTATGGATCGACCTCGGTCTTACTGAGTTATTACTACATCGTAAACCTTGCACTTGAGGTGAGTGAATAGACATCCTCAACCATCCCTCTCGGTACACGAATGGATCTATTAGAGAGTTGCAACGTGGTTTTGGTGGGTTTTAATTTATCAAGACCCACTTGCTTATAAACCGAGAATGAGATCAGATTTATGCCTTGTCCTCAAATCTAGCAATGCACGTTCAATACGTAGTCACCAATTATGCAAGAAATTATGGGACTACCGGGATCCTTATATTTTGGAGGGGTCTTTTGAATGAGGATGACACTCACTTGCTCATTTAAGAAGGCCTTTTGTTGCACATTGTACTTCTATTTGGTTGTGCATAGGTCTTTTTGGAACTTGACATATGAGGAAATTTATTTAATTGCATCAAGCAATGGGATGCTGATCTTAACCTGTTTGAAAACCTCTAGAATGTCGTGGGAGTTGGCAAGAGGTTTGGGTGTTACCAACCTTGATGGGAAAGGCGTAATGGGCTTATATTCGTATTCTTTCTCTTGTGGGGCTGAGCTAGATCCATTCTCATTCTCAGAATTTACTGTATCATTAGGCTTGTCGGCCTTCACCGGAATATATTTATCAATTTGTTTACAACTTCTAAGGGTAGTAATAGATTTTGCTTACCCCATGTGTTGATTGGAGAGATTAGGAGGCGCAGGTGGTTGAATTCATCTAGAAACCAAGTGCATTTTAACCTCTCTTTTTTTTGGATTAGTACACACCCCACTATTAGTACACCCACCTCCACCCCCATTGTCAGTCACACCGTAATGTTAGCCACCTTCACTTGGGAATCAACGCCAAGACAATGTTGAAATGAGGTCATCTTCACTGAGCCTACCACCTGAGCTATGCATCCGGGTGTAAGTGCATTTTAAACTTGACAAATCATTCAATGAAATTACTTGCAGCTATGTTTAGTGTAAGAAGTTGTAAGAGGAGTGCTAATCATGACTCGTCCCAGTTGACTCAATCGTGCTCTAATCAATCCAGTTCGATGCCACGAGTCAACCCCAATTCCAACTAGTGGGGCCAATCCAGCCCCAACTGGATTGAAGAGAGAATGAGTCAGTCTGAGTCACCGAGTGACCAACCTAGGTGCCTAAAAACTTGTATTGAAATATTTTAACCCTTTTATTATTTAAGCCTTTTTCTGTTAAAAGAGTATGAGCTACTTCCTTAACCATTGTTTCCTAAGCCACCTATTAAAAGCCTAGATTTTTATTTCTTTTATTTTGAATATTTTTTAAGGTAGCCATCATCAACTGTGCATTGGTCAAATCAATGAGTTTGATAATGGAAAATGACATGGATCCAATGGACATGGTCCCATTCTAATCCCGTGGGGGACATGCCAGTCTTGGACCATGTGAACCGATTCCCAATTTTCCAAAATTGGCAAAAGGGAGGACTACGTCATTTTCATTTTCTCGGAGTGGCAAATTTCTACGTGCACACGAGCAATGGGAAGGACAACGTCATTGTCATTTTCACGAGGACAATACTGGAACTGCTCATCATGTGATCCCACTTTTTAACGCCTTGTCACTGGATTAGGATTTGGATTGCGTCCGACCCTTGGTCGGACCTTTAAGCGTCCGACTATATCTGTGTCGGGTCCCACCATGATGTATCTGTTTATCCAAGCCGTCCATTCATTTTCTAAGATCATGCTAAGGCACGGACCTAAAATTGAGGCAGATCCAACGCTGTAACGGACCACACCAGAGATGGCTCTTGCATTTAAAACTTTGGGCATTTAATGCAAACCAAGCTTATTATTTGGTGTGGTCCACTAAAGCATTGGATATGCCTTATTTTTTAGCCCATGCCTTCACGTGATCTTAGAAAATGGATGGACGGCTTGGATAAACAGATACTTCATGGTGGGACCCCACATAGATCTTGTCAGACGCTTAAAGGTCGGACAAGGGGTCGGACGCAATCCCCATCCACTGAATTAAGGTTTATGTAATTATTAAGAGATTCATATTCGTTACAATAATTTGGACAAATTAATCAATGAGAGCATGTCTTGCATACTAGAGAAATGCTCAACTAGTCGGTCAGTGGGGGCCACCACCATAGTTTCTACATGACATCTCAACCCTGCAGCAAGGTCGTCTCACCGTGAAATGGGACATCCCAAAAATCAGGTCGATCCAAGATGTGGATTGTGTGGTTTCTTGCTTTTAAGATTCTTGTCTTGAGCAATCCTACTCAAGTACGGAGTTTCAAGACGTGACATGGCATTCATACATACAATGCAAATCCATAATACATCATCCAAACAAATGATACGGAATTTGCTATGATGTCTTCCATATGGACCAACTCAAATATGACGTTATTAGCGTCCCCATGGATGGCCCAAAGATTTCAAAGCATAATTGATGTATAGGATGCTCTATTACCAACTATTAGACTTAATTGCATAATAACGAATTGTATTATGCATCAACTACAAACATCAAACAAACTTTTAACTTAAAGTCATAATTGAGTAGGATGTAAATGATTCTTAATTTTCTTCACCTTACACCTTCCTAAAAACTATATAATGGAACTTGAGTTTTCTATTTATGTAGGTGAGGGAACCAAGACCTTTATATGTAGAAGAAAAAAAAAGTCTGAAGCAGTGTGACCAATTATAATTGCTCTTCCCTTATAAGTCTCCACACTAAGGGTCTGTTTGATTTCCAAATCACAATGCAAATGCATTGTAAATAAGTCATTATTATTTCCCCATTGTATTTCCATCTCTTGCATTGAGATTGACATTGACTGGAAAAAAAAATTTGGCGTAAATAAGAGGCGGGGATATATTTTGGATGCAAAAATCGTAGGGCCCATAGTAATACTTAGATCATATCCATGCCGTCTATACATTCTGCTAGCTTGTTTTAAGGCATGAGTAAAAATATGAGGCACATCTAAAGCTCAAGTGAATCGGTGATAACGCCTAAATATTATATATTTAGACCATATTTAGCATTGCTTTTATCACAAATATCATATTAAGTAGTTCGAGTTTCGTATGTTTCATGTGCAAGGAGAGATTTAAAGATCTAAGATGAATATGTGTTTAAAGTGGTGATTTAAAGCTCTAAAGATGATCAAGACAAAGGATGGATATTTAAAGACTTATGTTCAAGATTTAAAGTACCAAAGATCTAAGAAAACAAAGTACAAGAGATAGAAAAAAGACTAAAAAAATCAAAAGTCTAAATAACGAAAATAATTGCATCAGTTTGATCGAAATTGTATAAACAGTCTAGAAAAAAATATCAAATTTCCAGGATAAAATCGCCTCGACCGAAGCACAATTCAGTGCCACCGAAGTATATTGTCAATGTGATGAAGGAGGGTTTGGTGTGACCGAACAAGATTGAATTAGGATAACAAGTTTAAAATTTTTCAAAGCTAATTTGGCTACAGCTAAAGTGTTCTTCGGTTGGTGTCGATGCAACCGAAGGCCATGGTCGATGCGACTGACATTATGTGAAAGTGCACGATCTTGAAGTCGGTTCAAGGGTGGTGAAAATTTTTCCTATTTAAAGGGGTGTTTCTAGCTATTCTAATGATGAATTAGGGTTGGACAAGAGAGACCAAGTGACGATAGAGCTTCGAGAAGCCGTTCTTCATTTTAATCTTTCGGTCCTAAGTTATTTTTTTTTTCATTTTTGTTCTAAGATGTTAGCTATCTTAGGTTAATCTCTTAGCTAAGGCTAACGGATGAAGCTTTTAGTTAATTTCAGTATTTAGTTTATTTAATTCAATAATAATGGTTTGAATGATGATAGTAAGTTGAATTGGGTTAGTTCATACATCCCACTATTAGTACACACACCCACACCTTTGGGACAGTGGTAGACTGAGTGAAGATAACCTCGTCTCAACACTGAGATCAAGGTATCAAATCCCAATGTGGCGGGGTGGCTAACATTGGAGGGTGACTAACAATGTGGGTGTGTACTAACAGTGGGATGTATGAACTAACTTAAAAAAAAATTACTTTGTAAAATTTTTGGAGTTGTTTAGATCCTTGATTCGTTGTGTATGTTGAGTGCTTAAATATTACATATTTTTCCGTAATTCATATTGCTTTCCCTTACAATTCATAGTTAATTCGAATTAATTAAGTTTGTTTTTATGTTATAAGTGATTTGAGAGAGGTCCGATGAAATTCATTCCAATGGATATGATTTAAAGCCCGAAAGAAATAAAGTGAAGAAAAAGCCTTGAAGAAATCAAGTAAAAAAACCTGAATTGGCCAGAAAAGTCAAAGTTTAAAGCTACAGGGCCAAAAAATAAGATGCAGAAAGTTCAATAGAAAACCATGCAGTATTGCAGAATTTGTTGTTTTAGCCTTCGGGCGCCTGATAGTTATAATTTCGAGTGCCTGAAACTCAGACGAAAATTCAGTTTTATTGCTGGCTAGTATTATACAAGTTCGGTCGCCTAAGGCCAAATTTTGGTCACACGACGCCGACGCGAACAGAATGCACAGTTTTGCAAAATTAGAGAGTTTGTTTCCTAAACTGATTGGGAGTTCTTTATAAAAGTAGTGTAAGGACAGTTCTAAGGATTATAAAAGGGCTTCTAAACTCGTTTTTGAGGGAATCTAACCAAGGAAAGAGAAAGGGAGCAAGGGAGAAAGCTCTCATTCGGCGTTCTTCTTCTTCTTTTGTTTGTTTTTAATTTTTTTCTTTATTTTTGAGTTAGCTATGCTTCGCTAATCTCTTAACTAAGGCTAAGAGATGATACTTCTAGTTTATCTATTATGTTATAGTTCCTTATATTCAAATTTTGGTTTTAAAGATGAACAATTCATTATTTAGTTTAAATAAAGTTAGTAATTTATGTTATATTTATTTAAATATGTGTAATTTAAATAAAGTTGATCTTATATGTTTTGCAAGGGACAAATCTGTATAATTTATTGATTTGAATTCCCTGTAACCAATACCTTGGTTCTTAATGAGGGAATTGAATCAATGGATGTTTTATCTATGTTAGATTGCTGAATTATGAATTAACCGCTCTGTTATCTGGCTGGATAAAGACAAGACTTCGATTTTAGTTATGTTATCCAATTGAATCAAGTTCATTAGATGTTGTAAA
Source organism: Liriodendron chinense (assembly GCA_003013855.2). Classification (NCBI taxonomy): domain Eukaryota; kingdom Viridiplantae; phylum Streptophyta; class Magnoliopsida; order Magnoliales; family Magnoliaceae; genus Liriodendron; species Liriodendron chinense. The sequence goes on from ML058389.1 coordinate 2,623,121, forward strand.
TAACTAGAAGTGGATCCTTGGTGCTCTAGTATTTATTTTCATTGATTTTCTCTGTAAAACTGAATTCATTTATTTCTAAATTAATTTCAGAGTAGTTTAGTTAGTTTAGTTTTAGATACTAGTTAGCCTTTTAGTGTTTATACCTATATCATTCCCATGGATCAATCTCGGTCTCACCGACTTTATTACTATATCGCAACCCTACACTTGGGTTGTGAACAGTGTACTTCGGTTATATCGGATACTTTGAATGAGCGATTACTTGGTTTATCAGAGAAGGAATCAATCTATATAATTAATTGATCTATTGTGAACTACGAGTATAATATATTCTTTTGATTCCCTGTGATTGAGATCTAAGTTCTTTATGAGAGAACCATTCAATTGAATTCATATTTTGTTGGTGTTTGAGATTAGTTTAATAGAGTTATTTTCCGATTAGATAGAATAAGATTTCGATTCCAATTGAGTTATAGAAGTTGAATTAATGAATTAAATATTGAGATTGCTATAAGTAGATTCCTATTCCTTAGTCTTTTATTATTATTTTAATCCCTTTCAAATCATTGGAGTAATCCAAAAACTTGTTTAATCTTAGTTAGTTGTTTCTAATTGTGTTTTCACCATATTCCCTATGGATCGATCTCGAATTCACCAAGTTAAAACTACATTATAACCCTACACTTGGGGTTATCAACCTTTTGGATCGATCAAGTTTTCGTTACCTTTGCCAAAGAATTGTACTGAGAATACATTGGATTAGGGTTTTAGTTTTTTTTTTTTCCAATCTAAGGTTAGTTCTAGAACTTTTAAATTTCAGAATTTCTAGTTCTTGGTTTTCTCAGATTTTTCAGATTACTAACATTGGTTTTCTATTTTCTGATTGTGTAAGATCTTCTAATCATAGTTCTTCAATTTCGATAACTGTTGAGCCTCCAATTTATACATTTGCCAACCCATTACATCACATTATATGCATAGTTTTCATGTTTAAAAGACTCATCTAATACACGTTTTTGTGATTGTAGGAATGAGAGGGAAACTTCACCAATTCATGGTTAAAAGAGTCACTTTGGACACCTTGAGGATCAAAGGAAGAAAGCCCAAGAATGAAAGAAAGAAGTTATGGAAGATGGAGTTGAAAGACAAAGAAAAACACAGAAGAAATCATGTTAAAAGACCTGGCAGGGCCAGAAAAACCAAAGTGCAGAGCTGCAGGGCCATTAAAGTAAAATACAGAAAGTTGCAGTTTCTGAAGATTGATCCAGAGATTGATCCGTCGATTGATCGCTCAGCCTGAACGATTGATCGACAGACTTAAGCGATTGATCGCTCACAGCAGAAATTTGACAAAATTGTTGCTGGAGAGAAGTGAAGAATTGCGATTGATCGCCCAGCCTGAGCGATTGATCGCCCATCCCATAGATCAATCGCCAGAATGCAGATTTTTAAGAAATTTGGAGAAAACTCTCTGGACACTTTTTGCACCCTCCGATTGATCGCTGGACACTGATCGATTGATCGCCAGAAGTGACCGATTGATCTCTCAGCCAGCTGATTAATCGCCAGATCTGAAAAAGGCAGTTTTTACAGTTATTTGAACTAGCGATTGATCGCCCGGTTTGAGCGATCAATCGACAATGCGCCCAGTTTAGAAATTTCCAAGTCTGGCTCCGATTTTCTCTACGCAGTGCGTAAATTCTCAAAGATTCTTCGTTTGTGGGGTATGAAAGCTATAAAGGGAGACCTCCACCTCATTCCTAGGACATCTAGCAACGTGGGGAGCAAAGAGATCAAGACTTAGGAGGCTTCCTAGCCTCCTACAACTAGTTTTCTTCTTCTTCTAGTTCTAGTTTCTAGTTTTAATGTTTTCTTTTAGCTAACCCTTAGCTAGAGCTAAGAGGTGAAGTTTGTAGTTTGTTTCAATGCTTTAATTCATTTCTCCAAGTACCCTTTACTTTAATTATGGATTTTCAAGTTCTGGTTTGAATAAAGTTTGGTTTTTTTGAAGTTTTGTGAGAGTTTGTGTACTCCGGACATGAGTTCCTTACAATTCTCTGAGATTACCATGATTGGGTTGTTTGAATTCGAATTGTAGTAACCCTTGAGCATGCCATAGTCCATAGGCATGGCTGTTACTCCGAAGGCTATAAGTTCAAGTTCTATGTGCTTCATTAGAACTAGTGATCTGATTTCCAGATTGAAGTGGGACTGTTTGTGCTTGAATGTTATATCCTCCAATTAGATGAGAGATAGGACTTTGATTCTAATTGTATTGTGCTTAGATTAATGAATTGGCATTGGACGACTACAAGTGGATCCTTGATGCTCTAGTTCTTATTTTCAGATTTTCCTATTTCATGTGAAAAACTATCTTCATAAACTCTTATATTCTAGTCATTAGAATAGTTGAAATTTTTTACCTCTTTTCCTGTGGATCGACCTCGGTCTTACCGAGATTTATTACTACATCGCAGCCTTACACTTGAGGAGAGCGAACAATAACTTCGTTCCTAACTCTTCCTAGTTATCATAATTGTTGTAAGAGTTAGGTTAGATTTAAATTTAGATTTTGTGTGTCATTCATGCCCAAGTGGGTAAGTGATCATACACTTCGACTTCTAAGTGAAGGAGGTTTAGTTGAAGGATTAACCATCCACAATTAATCAGTTAGAAAATATTTGAATACTCCTAAACCATCCATAATTATGACTGAGCAAGAATAAAACATTAATGAGAATATCAAGCATCATACACCGCCCACTAGAACGGGAAATAATGAGAATGCTAAACAACATGCACCGCTAGTTAGAACTCTACAAGATTACCTACAATCGGCTAGAACAACTACACCTTCATATATACAATCAGCTAGAACAACTACACATTTATGCATAATTTTCCCGCTGAATGTAGGTAATCTAGAATTCAAATCGGGTGTGATCTAACTACTCTCCAAGTTTCATGGACTTGACTCTGAAAGTCTATATCTTTACCTCAAAGAATTTAATGAGATAGATGCAATCTTGCACTACAATAATGTCTCGCAGGACACAATTAGATTAAAGTTATTTCCTTCGCTCTGAAGGAGAAGGCCAAATCATGGCTTCACTCTCTCAGGCCACGATCCATTGGGACATGGGTTGAGATAACCCGGGAGTTTCTTAAAAACTTCTTCCCAGTTCATAAGACTAACACTCTTAGGCGTGCTATCATTAATTTCTCCCAGAAAGAGGACAAACCATTTTTTTAGTGTTGGGAGAGATTCAACGAATTCTTACTTACATGCCCTCATCACGGTTATGAGATTTGGAGTGTGATTAGTTTCTTCTATGATGGGTTGAACTTAAACATGTGCCAATTTGTACAGATGATGTGCAATTGTGAATTTTTTAGCAAAGTTCCCGAAGAGGCCTGGGACTACTTCAATATGTTGGTTGAAAACGCACAATCTTGGGACACCTCAAACAAATCGTGTAGCACAAAGCCCAATTCTAAAGAGAAAGGGGGAATGCATATCCTAAAAGAAGAGGATGATGTGAATGCAAGGATTGCTAGTCTCGTATGGAAGGTTGAGGCAATGAAACTTAAGAAAGTAGAGGTGGTCCCACAACCTAGCAAGGCTGTTGAGAGTGTTTGTGGTATATGTGAGACTAATGCGCACCAAACAAAGGATTGCCTGACAATGCCTGCATTTTAAGAGGGGTTGCAAGCTCAAGAGAATTCCATGGATGCTTATCAACACCCATTTAGTGCTCCCAATTCAAATCAGTTCAATCCAAGTTGGCGGAATCATCCTAATTTTAATTGAAAAAATGGGCTAACTGTGAATCCAAGTGTTCCTCCTCAAGGGCCTCTCACTCCTCAAGGCACACCATATGTGCAACTACCTTAGACAACTCTTGAGGACACCTTACAAACATTTATGCAAGGACAAGCTCAAATAAATAAAAAATATGCAAACCTTGTAAGAGCTTAAGACCTTGGTGGAGAGAATTGAATCCCGCCCAACCTCAACTGAACCCTAAGGGCCAATATGAGATAACTGATTCAATTCCCCCCACCTCTCATGTAGAACAAGGCAAGTCCATCACCACTCTTAGAAAGTGGTAAAACAATTGACAAAGAGATTCCTAAGAAGGTTGAAAAACTCGAGGAATCCCGAAAGCCTAAGGGTGATGGTGAACTTAGAAACACTTCATAAGAGAAGAGGCTGAGCTCGGTCATAAAGTAATGGCCCCGTTTCCCCAACTCCTTCTCACATCAAAACAACCAATGGATAATCAGGATATTCTGGAGGTCTTACAGCAAGTTAAAATCTATATTCCTCTGTTGGACGTGATTAAATAAATTCCATCTTATGCTAAGTTTCTGAAAGACTTATGCACAAAGAAACGTAAGATGAATGTGTAAAAGAAAGCCTTCTTGTCGGAACAAGTGAGCGTAATTATAAAACAAAATGCTCCCCAAAAATATAAAGATCTCGGAAGTCTTACTATTTCATGCATCATAAGTAACTTCTGAATCGAGCAAGCACTCTTAGACTTGGGGACGAGCATAAACTTGATAACCTACTCAGTATACGAGCATTGGGCCTCAGTGAATTAAAACCCACCAAGACAATATAATAGCATGTCGATCGTCCAACTCGGATGTCGAGAGGGGTAGTCAAGGATGTGTTGATCTAAGTCGAGAAATTCTACTGCCCAGTAGATTTCGTCTTCCTGGACACACAACCAGTCAATAACGTTAGCACTCAGATTCCAGTCATCTTGGGACGCCCATTCCTAGCTACTTCAAACGCAATAATAAAATGCTGGAAAGGATTCATGAAGCTCTTTTTCAAAAACATGACACTGGAATTGAATGTGTTTAATTTGTGTAAACAACCGGGGGATGGAGAGGAAATTCACGAGATAAACATGGTTGATACACTCGTGGAGGATGAGCTTCTTTTGACAACAATCTTCGATCCCTTAGAAGTATGTCTTGCTCATTTTATGGACTCTGACCATCATATGATTTTAGACATAGTGAGCGCATTGCTAGAATCTATGCCGGTCCTCGAAATTGAAAAATTGTCCCCTTACCAATTCAAGGACTCTATAGTCATATATCGAAGCAATGAAGCTTGACCAAAACCATTGCCATTCGATTAAAATATGTTTATTTAAGTCAAGATGATACATATCCAGTGGTGATTTCTGCCCACCTGGATGAGAAACAAGAGAGTTAGTTGATTTTTACTCTCCAGAAGTACAAGAGTGTCATAGGATGGAGTATTGCAGATCTTAAGGGAATAGACCTTTAATTTGCACTCACTGAATACATCTCAAAGAAAATGCCAAAACATTGAGATAACGACAATGAAGACCAAATCCAAATATGAGAGATGTGGTTAAGGCAGAGGTGTTAAAACTATTGGATATAGGCATCATATACCAAATATCTGATAGTTAATGGGTGAGTCCAACACAGGTGGTGCCCAAGAAATTTAGAATCACCATCGTAGCCAATGCCGATAATGAACTCGTGACAACTAGAGTTACCACTGGTTAGAAGGTTGCATCGACTGCAGGAAGTTGAATACAGTCATGAGGAAAGACCACTTTCCTTTGCCCTTTGTTGATCAGATTTTGGAAAGGTTGGCCGGTCAATCCTATTATTGCTTCCTCGGTGGTTACTCAGGTTATAACCAGATAGAAATAGCTCCTGAGGACCAGGAGAAGACCACTTTTACATGCCCCTTTGGCACCTTTACTTACCAAAGGATGCCATTCGGGTTATGTAATTCTCTTACGACATTCTAAAGATGATGCTTAGTATATTTCCATACATGGTTGGGCATTTTTTGAAAGTCTTCATGGACGACTTCTCCATCTTTGGTTGTTCCTTTGACGAGGGCCTTGAGCACTTAGGTTCAATTTTGACGAGGTGTCAAGAGAGGAACCTCGTATTAAATTGGAAAAAATATCACTTCATGGTTCGAAAAGGAATTTTCCTTGGACACATGATTTTGTCCAATGGAATTGAGGTGGATAAGGCCAAGATAAATTTGATTTCAAATTTGTTGGCTCCCAAAAGCATACATGACATTCGATCTTTCTTAGGTCACACCTAATTCTATAGGAGGTTTATAAGGATTTTAGTTAAATTTCTAAACCATTGAGTAACCTCCTTTAAAAGGACGTCCAATTCAAGTGGGATGAGGCATGCCAAGAGGCTTTTTCAAAGATTAAGGGCATGTTGACAACTGCACCTCTCATGCAACCACTCGATTAGTTCCTTTTGAGATCATGTGTGACACTAGTGACTATGCAGTTGGGACCATGTTAAGCCAAAGGAAGGACAAGAAGGAATATGTCATCTACTGTGCAAGTAGAACGCTGAATAGTGCCCATATTAATTACTCCACTATAAAAAAGGAACTCCTTACCATGGCCTTTATGCTAGAAAAATTCAGGTCCTACTTGATAGGATCCAAGATTATTATCTTTACCGACCATGCAATGCTCAAGTACCTTCTCTCCAAGAAGAATGCTAAGCCCCGTCTTTTGAGATGGATCCTACTACTCCAGGAATTCGACTTAGAAATATGTGACAAGTAAGGAGTAGAGAATGTGGTGGCCGATCACGCATCCTGACATGTTCTCTCGAATTTTATTGAGACCATACTGATCAAAGACACATTACCATATGAACAAGTATTTTCTATTTCCCAATTACCTTGGTACACTGACATAACTATCTTGTGACAGGTAAAATTCTCATTGATTGGACATCCAAAGATAGAAATAAGTTTTTGACTGAGGTACGCAACTTTTTTTGGGATGATCCATACTTATTTAAGTATTGCCCAGACCAAATCATTAGGAGATGTGTTCCTAATCATGAACAATTTAGTGTCATCTCCTTTTGTCACTCACAAGCATGTGGAGGTCACTTTTTGGCACAAAAAACCGCTGCAAAAATTCTACAATGTGGTTTCTATTAGCCGACCATGTTCAAAGACACCCACGAGTTTTGCAAAATGTGTGCCCGATGCCAGAAGATGGGAAGAATATCATGAAGAAACATTATGCCCAAGAACCTGATTCTAATTGTTGAAATCTTTGATTGTTGGGGAATTGATTTCATGAGACAATTCCCTCCTTCTTTTGAATTTCATTATATACTTCTTGCAGTTGATTATGTTTTTAAATGGGTAAAGGCAATTCCTTGTAGAACTAATGATCACAAAGTAGACTTACAGTTCTTAAAAGAAAACATCTTGTCTCATTTTGAAATGCCTAAAGCCATCATCAGTGACGGTGGTCCCCACTTTTGTAATAGGTCATTTAAGAGCTTAATGAAGAAATATGGCATAAATCACAAAGTGGTTACACCTTATTACCCACAGATAAGTAGGCAAGTTGAAATTTCTAATAGGGTGATCAAACAGATTTTAGAGAAAATCATAAATTCGGAACGCAAAGATTGGTCTTTGAGATTGACCGATGCATTGTGGGCTTACATAATTGCTTTTAAAACACCTATTGAAATGTCTCCCTATAGACTTGTTTATGAAAAAACTTGCCGCTTGCCGGTGTAATTGGAACATAGAGCTTATTGTGCTATCAAGAAGTTTAATTTTGATATGGACAAAGTGGGCTCACTAAGTGTTGGGGTCCCAAAAGTTAGTATCCTCTGAAACAAATGAAATGGACACGTACTTCGAAGAAATCCCACAAAATATCGCTCAACGCACCTAAATATTGAGATTTGTAAAAGATCTGGTACTTAGCCATTTTTCTCCGGCGGGCTCTACAAATCACCGTGATCGGAACCGTCCAAAATCAAGCGGACACCTTCATCATGAATTATAATAAGCAGTAAATGACCATTCGTCAATAAGCAAGCCCCACAAGCCCTTCATTTTGCAAAACCCCATTTGCGAAGATAACAAGTCCGTCAACGCACCCATTTATTCTGCTTGACACACCCTTAAATTCATAAAAATTCAATGAATATTTTAGGATGTATTTTACCTCTGACGCATCCGAAAAATAGCTTGACGCGTCCGAAAAATACCTCTGATACGTCCATAAATTCAACAAATCTAGAAAATCAATTCAGGATGATTTAGACCTTGATGCATTTGAAAAATACCTCTAACATGTCCATAAAATAGCTCGACGCACCCATAAATTCACCAGGAATCAGAAAATCATTTTTGGATGCATTGGACTCCCATGCACCCGAAAAATAGTTTAACGCAACCGAAAAATCAGCACATTTCAGAATATCATTTTGGGGTGCGTCGAAGCTCCCACGCACCTATTTTTGTGGTGTGTCGAAGGCTTTTCAGGGTGCGTCATATGTGGCAATCTCTCATTAGTTGATTTTTTATATTTTCAGGTATAAATTCCCCCTTGCACTATTCATTTATACAGATTAAGAGAGAGAGAGAGAGAGAGAGAGAGAGAGAGAGAGAGAGAGAGAGCTATTATCCCCTGGGTACTTGGGATTTGTCGCTGGAAACCCTCCCCGGAATCTCTTTCCGATCACCGAAAAACTTTCCCAGACACCAAAATTCTTTTCCGACCACCGGTATTTTCCATCGAAAAACTACTCCGACCAGATCACCGAGGTCCGAATTCCATAAAAATGCAAGCGTGGTAACGTACCCACAAATTCAGTGAATAACCTCAAGATGCATCGAAGTTTGACACGTCCATAAATTCGACATAATCAGACAAGTATTTTTAGGATGCATTGGAGTCCCACGCATCCGAAAATTGTCCCACGCACCCGAAAATTCAACATAATTCGGACAAGTATTTTTAGGATGCATTGGAGTTCAACGCATCCTAAAAATATCCCACGCATCTGTAAATTCAACAAAAATCAGACAACTAATTTAAGGGTGCATTGACCTCTCACGCACCCATAAATTAGGTCCCACGCTCCAAAAAAAATCGGCTAATTATAGGAAATGTTTACGGGTGCACCAGACTCAATTTTAAGTGTTTTCAGGCCCTGTTTAAGCCTATTTTGGGTATTTCGAGGTTCCGGACGCAACAGAATGGTTAGACAATCATTCTAGTATCTCTAAATGAGAAGAATCGCACGTCTTTAAAGTTTGACCTGATTCAACACAATGAATGAAATAACTTCTTGGAAAGAAGCCGTTAACATCTAGAACTATACAAATGTACTATTATTCACATTTACTGTAAGATATAACCTGATTAGGGTCGAAAGCTAGACAGATGGGATTATGGTTATCACAATAAACCATATCAAAGAGTTTCAATCCTTCATAAAGCAATTGTTAAGAACTGCCACAACACAACGGTCAATGCCCTACCCATCCAAATGGTATCCGTCGGTTGGGCTGCTCAGGTACATACAACTGTGGACCAGTCTTCCCGAGGTTGCCTATCCAAACATGACGGCTGCATGCCCAGAGTCGTACCCTCTCAGTTTAAAAAACCTGATAGTCTCTGCCCGGATCTTCGGCCAAAACATGGGACAAACATTTGACCAATATAAAGATGGTTCAGTCCATAACAAAACAAATACAGGTCTTTACAACCATAAACTCTAAGACCATAGTCCCTGCTAACTAGTCTGCTGCCTTTTAATCAAGGGTCATCGATCATTCGATGTAATTAAGGGCTCGTGCCAGATCACGGCTTGGAATGTACAAGATCTCAAAATCTCTGGAATAAAATTCACCTTGCGATATTTCTTCTTGTGTACCTTTTGTGAATGCTAGTGATTGTCAATGAATGTTTCTATTACTCAAAACCCCAAAGTAACAATACACAAAAAATGTCCTTATAGCATTTTCAGTTCTAATAAACTAGCGACTCCACTGGGGACCGAACGATATCAGACTCTCTGGTTAACTCTGAGTATAGAAACACTCTAAGATTAATCATTTGCAAACACAAATGTGTACGTAAGAGATTTATCGAGAGGCATAATGTTTCGGCGCCTTCGGGCACCAAACTGGGGACTCTCAATGGGAACGTTCTTCCCTTCATCTTTAAGGCAATGACACTAAATCGAAGGTTTTCGAACCCACAAACTTCCACAACTACATGTATTTGTCTCCTTCTTGCTCATTTCCGTTAGTTTATGTGCCTCGATCGATGGGTCCATGCTCCCGACAGCATTTATGAACTATTTTAATGATTTTTATGACACCGCAGAATTAGTAAGATACTAACGCGGACAGAAGAGATGGCATACTCAATGACAAATTCATGCATCTTCCTTACCAATGGGGGCTTCAGCTTTCCTCGTTTTACTACAACGGCAATAGCCAGCTCTAACTCGGAATGTCAATTGGTTGAAACCTGACGACAGAAGAAAGAACAGAAGAAAGCGGCCATCGTAGCTGCATACAAAAGGGAAAATGCTATGAAACCTCACTCTGTGATCAGGAAACAGTGGTAGCTGAAGCAGGGGCAGAAGATCCCTATCAACAGCCAAGTCGTATCAGCCAAGTCCGCAGTGCTTGCAGTGACAGCCGAGCAGTTTTCGCCATTGTCTAAGACCACTCGTGTTAGTGCACTTTTCTGTGGCATACTAGTGCACCTTATTTGTCAATCACTTACATCAGTGAGTCTAGTGTCTGTTGAGCCTAATGAAGACGAAGACCGAAGACTCAGATAGCCCCGTTGCATCAAGGAAGAAGAAATAGGTAAAAGTGATGCCTTGGTGCCCTAACCTTGACTAAAACCCAACCCTTCGATTGTTTGATGACCTTGACCATAATTAGGAAACCTTTAGTCATCATAGATTGGCCCTAGGTGTCCCAAAACATCACCTAAACCTTGGCTAAAGCAATGGGTTGTGAAAGAGTTGGGTCAGCAAATTGCCAGGCTAAACCCAGGCCTGACCGACCGGTCACGACCGGTCGGATGGACTGGACCGACCGGTCAAGACCGGTCGGACTAGGTCCCAGATTGAACAGCAAGCTTGCTATCTTCACAGGCCAATGGGCCGACCGGTCGCGATCGGTTGGACAGACCCCCTTTATATACACAGCAGCCCCTGTCCATTTTCGTGCTGTGGCCGACCGATCTTAACCCTGGACGACCGGTCGTGGGCCCCTGGCCGACCGGTCGTGCGACCATTCGGGACTAGCCATTTTCTGCCCGTTTTGTATCCGTTCCACACTTTTCTATATAAGGGCTTGGCTCATTTTGAGGGCTGAGAGAGAGGGTTTTGAGAGCCTATTCCCCACACCTTTTGTACATCATATGCGGCCTCAAAGAGGAGGGTTTCAAATCATATCCCTTGTGTTTTAAACATAAGTGTGGGCATTCAAATGCAATCTAGAGATGACTTGATTCCTCTCTCAATTCTAGAGGTAAGACACTATACCACATAGGCATATCTCTTGTTCAAGACCTCTAGAAGACCCTCTAGGTAAATCTCCTAGTTAGATCAAGCCACATATCACATGTAGGAGATTCAACCATCCTCCTATCACCTTGGGCATCTCAAGGGCATCACATGCAAGGTGTTTGATCGAGTGTGGCTGAGGCATTGGCGACGCAATGACTACACGATCGTGGGAGCAAGGGAAGCTGATTGAAGCATGGGAGAGAGGAGATCAAGCAACCCTAACCGGTGCTACAAAGGGGCTCAATCCGACAAGTAAGGTTGTGTTGTTAGGAGTCCATCCACTCAATTCCCTGTGGGAGTTGAGTGTAGAGTTTATTTGACAAAGTCGATCTAGGGTGGCGTACCCAATTGCCCTCCGTCGTTTAGTTTCGGTACCGGTACGTCCCGGACGGACCAGTTAGGAGCCTTGATGCCCCTATTAGTACCGCACGACCCAAGACTTTACCCTTGCGACCGCGCGGGCGCCCGATTCCAACGCGGCGGCACCCCCCTTGTGATACCGGTTGGAGCATACGTTCGTGCAATTCGGGTGCCACGCAACGGGTTGGGTTGCCCCACTTGCAAATTCAACAATGTCAATTACACCATCACCCTACCCTACCCCCATCATTATCTAGCCATCATCACCATACCCACCCCATCCTCTCTCACCAAAAGTCAACCACAACCCATACCTCTCATGCTCTCTCCCATCATCATCATCATCATCATCATGACATCATGCACCCCCCCTCTTCCCATACAAGAGCCATACGTAGGGGGTGGCCTTCTCATTTTTCCTATTTTGCAAGAGAAAGGAGAGAGAAAGAGAAAGAGAGAAAGGAGAGAGAAGAAAGAGATTTGAGAGATTGAGTGAGTTTAGAGAGAGATTTAGAGGGAGATCAAGAGAGAAAGAGAGAGGTTGAAGGAGGAGATCAAGCTTGGAGGACCCCGATCATCATCCGGACCGTCCGATCGGCAATCCAACCGTCCAACCATCATTGTGAGTGCAAACCTCCCCCCTTTTTTATCGTTTACCCTTCATTTTTCCTTCCTTGGACCCACCTTGTGATGGGCAAGGAGATGGATGAGTCGGATCATCCATGATTGGCCCCATTTAACTATAATAATAATAATAATAATAATAATATAAAAAAAAGAAAAGAAATATATATATATATATATATATAAAAAAAGAAGGAAGAAAGAAAGGGATCGCTGGACAGGCAGCGTCCAGGGAACGCTGCTGCCCAGCAGCCTTGTGGGCGCCACTCCATGGACCTCACTCGTTGGGCCCACCTAGAATGTATGCGCTTTATCCATTCCGTCCATATGATTTTCAACTCATTTTAGTGGCTGAGCCAAATTTAAGCATATCCAAACCTCTAGTGGATCATGCCACGGAAACAGTGGGAATTATGATCTCCACCGTTGAAACCTTCCCAGGCTCTACAGTGATGTTTATTTGTCATTTAACCTGTTCATAAGATCACATGGATATGGGTGAAGGGGGAAACAAAAATATTAGTTTGATTCAAAATGCTTGGGGCCCATTTGGGTGCTACGCTCTATGGGTCCCACCACGATGTATCTGTTTTATGTATGCCGCCCATCTGTTTTTCTATATTATTTTAGGGCCGAGGGCCCTCATAATGAGGTAAATCCAAACCTCAGGTGGACCACATTGTAGGAAACAGTGGTCATTGATGCCCGCCTTTGAAACCTTCCTTGGGGCCATTGTAATGTTTATTTTTTCATCCAACCAAAGGTGATGGGGCCCAACTTTGGGTCCCACCTTGATGAATGTTGAGTATATCGTGTCGTTCTTCTTGGCAGGGGTGTGGGCCCAGTTTTAGGTGGGCCACACGTAGAAAATAAGGGTGATTGAATGCCTACCATTGGAAACTTTACAGGACCCATCTGTTATGTTTATTTGCCATCCTTCCTGTTCATAAGTCACCCAGCCATGGGTGGGGTTCCACACGTGTGGTGTGCGGGCCCCACCATGGTGTTTGTTTGCCATCTCACTTGATTAGTGGGAAAGCACAAATATTGAGTTGATCCCAAACTGTTGGGGCCCATTAATGTATGTGGCTTCCCCACTCCTTCGTGCGGTTATACCCAACCCCGGGTCCACCTTGTTATGCATGTGTTCTATCCACGTCAGCCATTGGCCTCCATGGTGCGATATGTATATTGGCCATCCATTAGGACCGCCTTAATTTTGTGCTTGATCCAAACCATCCAAATGAATGGACCCTAGCATGTTATGTACAGGATGGCTTTGGGACCACCTTACTGTGTGTGTGTTTGAATGACCGCATTGTCCATCCCGTAGATCCACCTTGATGATTAGTTGAGTAAACCCTTATTTAAAGGTCATCCTTAGAGTTTGCTTGATCCAAGTCGCAGGGCTACCTTCTTAAACTCACCTTGTTGAGCCGTCTTGTCAATTCACCTTATTAACTCACCATGTTGACCCGTCTTGTCAACCTGCCTTGTTGACTCACCTTGTTGACTCACCATGTTGATTGACCCTGGTAACTCAGCTTGTGTATACTCATATGACTCACCCCTTCTACCCTTGTACCCAACTATTAAAAGACTACCATATTGTGTATATCTCATCCACACCGTCCATTTACCTATAGGACGAGTATGGGGCTCATCCTTGACGTTCGTATGTCATCTAGGCCATCCATTATATGGAGCCTATCTTGTAGTATGAGGTTAGACCTGTTGTCCCTTTTTGGACCTCATTGTATTGACCATCTATCGTAGATTACCCTACTATTTATAATCCTCTGTCATGACATGTCTATCTTGCAACCCCCTTCTATGACATTCCTTTTACGGACCATTATTGTGTTCATCTCTACTGTACTACAGGATTATGGGTCTCGGCATGATTTTGAGTATTCCACTCTTGCCGCTCAAGTAGGTTCTACCTTTGATGTGTCGGTAGTGTATTCAATCATTTTCTTTCCATTTGGGTTATCTAAATATTGAAGGTTAATCCACACCGTTCAGTTGTTGGACCATCTGTGTTGTTGTATACCATCCATTTAGAGTCTTATCTCTTTATGTTTCTTTGTATTATAAGTGAATTATCTTTTATGCTATTTTTAGTATGTCTGTTGCCACACGTAGTGTTATTTGGAATACTCATATGTGATCTTTATACTATATGCTTCGACGACCACCATGCATGTGTAATGAGTATGCATCCCGAATCACCATTGTTAGTTGGGGACCACTAGGGCATAAATGCATTCATAAAGCATTCGAGATGTAGTCGCGCAAATGTAATTCACGTGCTCTCTATCGCAAACCTCTCCAATAGGTATGGGACTATTCGAGGACAGGAATCTATCATCCTGACTTACACTGTATGGTAGGAATAGCTTAGCATACCTTGTAGCCCTTGGTGCGAGATTCCCTGGCTAGCGACATCCCGCACTATGACTCGATCATTCATATGTGTCCCCTCATCTTAATCATATCTCAAATAGGTTGGACTAGATTGATTTATAGCCATCGTGGTAGATGAACTACTTGTTGGCACTCATACTGTATACTTGACTCATGCATCATGAATGCTTGGCTCATCTGATTGTCTTGTATCAACCGGCCATATCGGTCGTGATTGTCGTGCAATTCATTACCAGCTGACGGTGACATTGTGTTTGAGACCTTATAGTTTTATGGTGCTCTTTGGAGACTTGCACGGGCATGTCGTCCCACGTTTGTATGCATGGTTGCATTTCGCACAGTCTGCTTGTGCCGCATATAGCATGGTTACTACGTTGCAACCACAGCTCCATCGTGGTTTGCAGGAACACCGGAAATATGTGATCTTTAAACAGGATGCCATAGATGTCCCTGGGTGAAAGTCCCTGAACCCGTTGGTACCAAGGTGGGTGCTCCATTCAAGGACCGGGTGGTTTAATCATACACCAGTATGCTGAATACCAAACGGCGGTGTTTTCCACTGTACGTGGTCAGTTTGGAAGGAGGTCTGACCTAACCTGCCGGAAGAGTGTTGGCAAAGGGGGTTGAGTTTGACCAGCTGTGAGTAGGTCCGCTATTGCACCAGATAGGCTTTGGCATTCTACTGGTGAGTAGTGAGGTCTGTGAGACCCCGGTGATGTTCCGTTTCAGAGATGGTATTGGTATCAGTGATGTGACTGATGTTCTGTATGGTGTGGGACGGTCCTGATGTGGGCGGGTGTGATGTGGGCGAGGCTGTAAGCCTAGGCGAGCTACCACACTGGGCGAGCTACCAGTTCCGATTCCTGCATTGCTTACGTGATTGCGTTTTGACTGTTCGCATCTGGACCACTGTACTGAGAGGTGGTGATTTGCATACATGCATTGGATCATTGTACGTGACATTAGGCCCTGTAGGCCATTGCACAGTATGAGTATATAGCCTTGGTAGGCTGGTTACCTGTATTGCATGCTTGCATAGCCATGGTAGGCTAGTTATCTGTATTGCATGCTTGCATAGCCGTGGTAGGCTAGTTATTCATATCACATGATCGTGTAGCCTAATTAGGCTAAGTTTTGGTTTAGTCTTCTCATCATGCTTTACTGCTTACTCTGATATTTATCATGTTTGTCATACGCATTGCGCACGCACACAAACGAGCTTCGTTCGAGCTTGCGGTTTGTTATCAGTTTACCAGAGGTATCAGCAACGTTATTGGAATGGGGTGCAGTAGCAGAAGGTGCCGGATTGGCTACGCAATCAGTACGTATATAACAAGTGAAATGTGTGGTTGTGGTATGTGGAGTCCAGACCACCTCCTGTGGTATTCCTGTGGGGTTGATCGGATGGGTTAGGAGCCACCTCTATTTGCGATTGGACGTCGAGATTGGGCATGACAAGGGTCGTTAGCCGATCCTTGGCTATTAGTCGGCCTAAATTCAGGGACGTCAGCCGTTCCTTGGCTCGTTAGTCGGCCTAAACAAAGTCTCTAAGGGGGAGCCACCAACACGGGTGTAAACGTGTAGGTTGGGAGAACCTGTAAACTCCCCGGTTGGGTGGATCCGATTTAAAACACCTTGGTTGGGAGGAACCAGATTTAAACTCCCCAATGAATGCCGGTGTGCTCAAAGGGGTTGAGTACTTGAACCGGGAGTGGAGTAGACAAGTAGTCGAACCACTATACATCCTTGTGTTTGT
This sequence comes from Liriodendron chinense, assembly GCA_003013855.2. Classification (NCBI taxonomy): domain Eukaryota; kingdom Viridiplantae; phylum Streptophyta; class Magnoliopsida; order Magnoliales; family Magnoliaceae; genus Liriodendron; species Liriodendron chinense. Next base: position 2,639,691 of record ML058389.1, read on the forward strand.
GATTATTCTTGAGCACATTTCTCCTTATGCATTGTGTTTAACTTGTTAATTATGTATGCTTAGTTAGTAATGTATGCTTGGCACTTGATAGGCACATCCACACTCATAAGATGTACTTTCACTACCTCAAGTAGACTTGAACTTATTGATCGATCCTCATTCAAGTCTATTTGAGTAGCATAGATTAGGTTCTTCATTAGCTTAATCATTTATTAATCCATGCTTGTTTAGACTAGGTTGTTTATAGCCTTTATCATATGCTAGTCTTTTGATTGGACCCACTTAGGCTTGGAAGCCGAAGTGTTAATCGCTTACGTAGTTCAATTTGTTAAATTTGTTAAGTAGGCGAAAAGATTTCAAAAAAGGTCCTAATCACCCCCTCCTATAGGTTTAGCCATAATTCTAGTTGCTCTTTAAGCTTCCGCACATACGTGGGTGTCGTGTTAGACTACCGACGTACTTTCAATTGGTATCAGAGCGGGTTGCTCTTCAAGGACGTAACCGTCTAGAGTAAGATCCGGTACCGAAACACTAGCATCATGGCTATCTAAAAGGGAGAAAAATCTAGGATAGATGAATCCCCTTCCAACAAGCATGTTGGGTCCTATTAATCATACCCAAGGGGGTTGTGATCTAGGTTAGGTGACCTTAGGAGACCATATTGAGCTCAAATAAATATCCGAGGATCAAGCCTCATTTTGAGCAAATTGATGAACTTGAGGAATTTAACCTCTTTGGAACTATAGGAAAATCTGAGGGTTTCAGCCTCATTTGTGTGCTTATAGGCAAATTAGAGGATTCAAGCCTCATTAGCCAAAATTTGGTAGTTTAGCCTTGCTTCGAATAAATATATTTGCTTGCTATACCATCACCATGCTTAGATTAACTTTTTTTGCTAAATTTTATGCTTCATTGTATGCTAATCTTTGCTTTGTATTGGTCTTGATATACCAATAGGGGAGGTTGGTTGATTGGGCTATAAGCCCTTTGTGCTTTTATTGCAAATGTATATCCTTGACCAATTCTGCATGATTAACTTTGCCTAGATAGTTACATTTTCTTGTTAATCATGTTTTCCTAGCATGCTCCATGTTTTTATGACTCATGCACCCTATACTCTCCTTTTTAGCATGTGCTTATAGTTATAACTGAGACATACTATCTACTCTTACCTTAACCTTATTGATATATCATTAAGGGGGAGAGAATAGTTTGTCACTTGCTAACAAAAAGGGGGAGAAAGATCAAGTCCCACCAAAACTAGTTTGCTATGTTTTGTGATGCAGGGATTGACAGGTTATGGGGGAGCAAACTGAAGAGGAGCAGCTTAGTTTAGGCATGTCAAGAGTCCTCTATTTAATTCATTATCAATGTAATATCTTGAACATGTATTCTGTTTTAGTAGGTTAGGTTTTTGTAAGTAATTGACAAAGGGGGAGATTGTTAGTGCACTTTTCTGTGGCATACTGTTCGCTTCCCCAAGTGTAGGGTTGCGATGTAGTAATAATCTCGGTAAGACCGAGGTCGATCCACAAGGACTTGTGTAGGAATTCACAAACACATCCAATAGTGTCTATTGAGAGCTAACAACCAGATTTTATATGAGATTGATGTAAGTAACAACTTTGAACTAAATTGAAGGTAAACGATTATAAAAAGGCACTAGGGGTTTAAGGATCCACTTGTAGCAATCCTTGATGTTCAATCCGCTGTGGTTTCTCACTTTCTCAACTAGAATCGATATTAAGATCTATCTAGCCGGATGATAGAGCTGTTGAACGAAACAATCTGCCATATGTAAGACCAATGTATATAACTCACTCAATGCAAGCTAGGATGAGCATGATCAATTGCATAGGTCAGTCCCAATTCCAATAGGCTCAGATCACAATCATAACTATCCTCAGGTCCTGTCACAAGACAAGGCTAGATTATGATTTGAACTTGATTCAAGTCACATGCACAGTCCCACATAACACAGAATTTCAGAAAAGTAGAACTTTGGTAGGAAGTTCCCACATGAAGATCATAGTACTAGAGCGTACTCCAATTCCTCGGATCATACAGGTCTAGACTAGCACACAACAATTAAGAACTTAAGTAATTCTCCCAAACATCCATGAGTCATCATAAGACTAAGAAAAACTACTTAGAACTTGTATAAATTTCAAACCATTGTTCATAAACATGAAATTCAATCTTAAAACCAACTTAAAACGAATTGAAACATCTTAGATTCACTACAAGCTTCACCTCTTAGCCCTAGCTAAGAGGTTTAGCCGTTCATGATCCAAGGAAACATGAAACAACTAAGAAAAACATAAAAACAGCAAAACAAACTAGAAGGAGTTGTGGAACTCCGAAATTCATTTCCGCCGCCTCCAACCTTGCTTAAACTCTTCTAAGATACCTTAGGAATGGTCCCTAGGTGTCCTTTTATAGTGGGAAGGCTCCACAACTTCAGAATATTCAAGAATTTGCGTAAAACTTACGCAGTGCGCAGAGAAATCCGACGCCCAAAATAGCAATTTCTGTTTTAATTACATGGCCGACCGGTCGCATGATCGCTCTGAATGGCTGGACGACTGGTCGCGACCGGTCAGACCTCACTGAGAAACAGTCCAGCAAGCTCTCTGTAAAGAAAAATATCTGGCCGACCGGTCAAGACCGGTCGGACTGGGCTGGCCGACCGGTCACGACCGGTCTGGCTGTCTTGGTTCTGTGTCCAGCATTTGCAAAGGGTTGGCCAGACCGTTCGGATGACCGGTCCTAAGCTATGGACGATCGGTCGTACGAATGGTCGCAGGTGTATTTCTCTATCTTCTTTTCTTCTCTCCTTTGCTTCTTTCTTCCACTCTTTCATGCTTGGTCTTGTGGTCTTCAATGCTTGTAATTAGCCTCTTTAAGTCTTCAATTGGTAAATTCTCTCTTATTCCTACAAACACAAATCTATGCATTAGATTGGTCTTTAAATCATGAAACCATGCATAATGAGTAATGCATTGGGGTTAGAATATGCACAATTAGGTAGTGGGTAGCCCTAATCGGAAATTTCCACTATTTTTCCATCATTCCCAATTTCATCCTTCCTTTTCCTTTTTCTTTTAAATTGGATAGGATTTTTAGAAATCCATATCTTTCGATATTTTCCCATGAACAAGGATGGACAAAGTACCCCGGCGTGGTTTCTCAGCACCTTAAATCAAAGTCTAGCTAACCCACAAATCACATAATTCTTTCAACTCATGAAAATCGTGTAATGTGAACTAGGTGTACAGGTGTTCAAATTTTCTATCAATCACATAACTAGGGGAATTCACATATAAAACCATTATGCTATGAGAAGTATCAGACATACAACCTCATATACTTCATATCTCCTCCTCTTATGCTCATATCATCTTGAATGCATAGAAACAAAGTTTTTCAAAAGAGTTTTGAATTTTAGGAAAATTGAAAAATTTCTACATAATTGCTCGAAATGTTACAAAACGCTGGATTCATCCAAGTGATCCTACACCCCCCAACTAAATCTTGCATTGTCCTCAATGTAAAAGATGCGCAATGAACACAACATGAGAGCAATTTGAACATAAAAGGGAGTGAGGAATGAGAGTACTCGAAAAAGTGAAAAGTGGAGTTCTTCCTCCTTCTAGCAAACCTAAGCAAAAGCAAACAGCAGCAACAAAATCCTAATCCTAACTACTCTATACCTCCATCAGGCTAGGTGATCAATTCCAACAACTCGTCCAAAAGCATAAAGTCAAGCAGAATCATTAGATGGATTAAAAGGTTTTGCAATAACGTCATCCAATATCCTGCGTTACAATATACATGTGTGTGAGTGATCCAGATAAGCCACTGAAGATTCCAAAAAAGAATTTCAATGGGTTCATTAATGTTTTCACCACATGTATAAGAGGCGACATCGTCATATTTATCAGAAAAAATATGTCTCCATTCAGATTTTCCTGGGCATTGATTTTGCAAATATGGATCATCCCAGGGTTGGTAGGGGTCGGTATGCATGATCCATAGAGGTGTGGAAATATGAATTGATTTCTCAGTACAACAAAGTGTTGTTTCCACATCCTTCTCTTGGCTAACGTTATGTGCTAATACCGACTCAAAAGGTGCGACTATGTCCCCTATCACATCAACATTCTTATCAAGAGAATAGGCCGCATCTTCTTCTAAGTGATTGGGGTAAGGAGTTGAGAGGGACACATCTTCCACAATAGAATTGATCATGTTTATTTCGTGGACCTCTTCATCTTCATCCTCTTGTTGGTTGTCAACATTGAAAGCATTTAGCTCAATCGTCATATTACCAAAGGACATTTGTATGACCCCACTCCTACAATTTATAATAGCGTTTGATGTAGCTAGGAATGGGCGGCCAAGTATGAGAGGAATTTGAGGGCCACTATTAACCATGGGTTGTGTGTCCAAGACAATGAAGTCCACTGGGTAGTAGACCTTGTCAACTTGGACAAGAACGTCCTCAATCACCCCTCTCGGAATACGAATCGATCGGTCAGCAAGTTGTAATGTGGTTTTGGTGGGTTTTAATTCACCTAAACCCAATTGTTCATAGACTGAAAAGGGTATTAAGTTCACACTTGCTCCTAGATCAAGTAAAGCATGTTTCACCCAGTAGTCTCCAATTATGCATGATATTGTCGGACTACCAGGATCTTTGTATTTCTTGGGCATCCCGTGATTTATATGGCGCTTACATTCTCTGTCAAAAATGCCTTCTTTTGCACATGTATTTTTCTTTTTATCGTGCAAAGATTTTTCAAAAACTTAGCATATGACGGAATTTGTTTAATGGCATCCAACAATGGGATGTTGATCTTCACCTGCTTGAAAACCTCTAAAATTTTTAGATTTTTGTCTAAAGGTTTAGGTGAAATTAACCTTTGTGGAAACGGGGCAACCGGTTTGCATTGCCTTTCCGGTTCTTTCTCTTGTGGAATGTTGTTCAGGTTATCATCCTCTTTGGAAATTTTCGGATCATTAGGCTGTGGGGCCTTCACCGGATTAGATTTATCACTTATTTTTCCACTTCGCAAAGTGGTGATAGCTTGAACATGCTCCATATGTTGGGAGGATGAGCTTGCATCTTGTATCTCAAATTGGGTCCTTGGGTTAGGAAGAGGTTGGGCAGGAAGTGTGCCTTTCTCCCTAACACTGAGGTGCGATTCAACCCTAGCCATTGAGGTTTTCAAGTCATTGCTGGCTTGGGTTGTATTTTGATTAAATTTCAATTGATCTTGCATGAACCCATCTATTTTCAGAGAATTAGTCTTGTTATACTCAGCTTGGACCGAAACAAATGCACCCAACATCTCTTCTAGCGTAACTTTTGGTGTAATGACTAGAGATGGACCTAGTATAGGTTGAGCTTAAGGGATATTGGTTGGATTCACAGTGGGTCCATTCCTCCAACTGAAGTTGGGATGGTTCTTCTAACTAGAATCATACGTGTATGAGTTTGGAGCACCAAATTGTCGTTGATAACTGTTTATGGCATTTGCTTATTCTTGTAAGATGTCTTGAACTGCTGAGTCTTGTGTTGTATATTGATTTCCGGCACAAAATCCACAAACAGTTTCAACGTCCTTAGAGTTGATCGTCTCTCCTTTCCTTAATTCCATGGCCTCGACTTTTCTTGTGAGGCTAGCCACACGTGCACTTAAGCTATCTTCTTCCGATAAGACGTAAATTCCCGCTTTTTCCTTTTGTTGGCCAGTCTTGGAATTTGTTGGTTTAGATGTATCCCAAGACTGTGCATTGTCAGCCAATTCTTCCAAATAATCCCATGCTTCATCAGCTTCCTTATTCATGAACTCCCAATTACACATCATCTCTACAAATTGGCGCATGGGTGAAGTCAGTCCTGCATAGAAAAAGCCTATAACCCGCCAAATTTCATAGCCATGATGTGGGCATGCGTTTAATAAGTCCTTAAACCTCTCCCAACATTGGAAGAAGGTTTCATCTTCCTTTTAGGCAAAGTTCATGATAAGGCGCTTCAACATGTTTGTTTTGTGAGTAGGGAAGATTTTTTTTTTTATATGAATTCCCTATGCATATCAGTCCATGCACCAATTGATCTTGGCCTTAATACATGAAGCCAACCTTTAGCTTTATCTTTAAGAGTAAAAGGGAAGAATTTGAGTCTCACCACATCATCAGTCACATTAGCAAAGTGCATGGTGGTTATTACCTCATCAAACTCCTTAAGGTGTTGATAGGCACTTTCACTGTCTAATCCATGGAATTTAGGGAGAAGTTGGATCACTCTCGGTTTTAAATCCACATTCCCTGCATTTTGTGGAAAAATTATGCATGAGGGAGTGCTCGCTTTTGCTGGTTGCAAGAAATCACGTAAAGTTCTTGGTCGGGGAACATTCTCAACCACATTCTCCCCCGTTTCAGTTTGGTTTTGGCCCAGATTAGGATTGGCCATTGGATTAGGTTGATTCACAGCTATACTTTCAGATAAAATTGGAGAAGTTAGATGTCTCCTAGCACGTGGTTCTCTGTCAATCTCTTCTACTATCCCCCCTTCACTTATGAGTCGGTTATTGGAATCCTGAGCCCAATGTGGCATGCAAAACCAAAAAAAAAAAAAAATGAAACAAAGAGAAAGAAGAATTCTTCCTCCCTTTCTTTACTCTTCTCTAAAATCAAAGCAGAAGGTGTCTTGTAATGGCTAAGCTAGAAGCAAGGATAGAGACCGATTTCTCCTGGTCAATAGGGGTTCAGAGAACTCCCCACCCACTCTTTGAATCTTTTGAGAAAAAGTGCAGAAAAATGGAGAAAGAGGAGTAGAGGTAAGAAAAAGAAATCTCTGAGCATAAGGTGATCTAAGACGGCAGAGCTGACCAATAGGAATCCAGGTGGCACAAGGCTTACCGTTCAGAGATCCAAAAGGAGTCTCCACCCACTCTACAAGAGATGAATATGATAGGAATGAATAGGAGAAGGAGAAGAGTAAGGTTTAGAAAGATAGAACCTGATTCGGCACTTGAAATCCTTATATCTTCCTCAGCTTCCTAGAAATCCCTGAAAAAGAAAGATAAATCAAAATAAACTAAGTTAGAACTATTCCTAAAAATCCTAAATAGATTCTATTTTCAGAAATCTGTGAAAAACCGTAAAAGTCCCCGGCAAGGGCGCCAAAAACTTGTTTGCTTCCCCAAGTGTAGGGTTGCGATGTAGTAATAATCTCCGTAAGACCGAGGTCGATCTATAGGGACTTGTGTAGGAATTCACAAACACATCCAATAGTGTCTATTGAGAGCTAACAACCAGATTTTGTATGAGATTGATATAAGTAATAACTTTGAACTAAATTGAAGGTAAACAATTATAAAAAGGCACTAGGGGTTCAAGGATCTACTTATAGCAATCCTTGATGTTCAATCCGCTGTGGTTTCTCACTTTCTCAACTAGAATCGATATTAAGATCTATCTAGCCGGATGATAGAGCTGTTGAACAAAACAATCTGCCATATGTAAGACCAATGCATATAACTCACTCAATGCAAGCTAGGATGAGCATGCTCAATTACATAGGTCAGTCCCAATTCCAATAGGCTCAGATCACAATCATAACCATCCTCAAGTCCTGTCACACGACAAGGCTAGATTATGATTTGAACTTGATTCAAGTCACATGCACAGTCCCACATAGCACAGAATTTCAGAAAAGTAGAACTTTGGCAGGAAGTTCCCACATGAAGATCATAGTACTAGAGCGACTCCAATTCCTCGGATCACACAGGTCTAGACTAGCACACAACAATTAAGAACTTAAGTAATTCTCCCAAACATCCATGAGTCATCATAAGACTAAGAAAAACTATTTAGAACTTGTATAAACTTCAAACCATTGTTCATAAACATGAAATTCAATCTTAAAACCAACTTAAAACGAATTGAAACATCTTAGATTCACTACAAGCTTCACCTCTTAGCCCTAGCTAAGAGGTTTAGCCGTTCATGATCCAAGGAAACATGAAACAACTAAGAAAAACATAAAAATAGCAAAACAAACTAGGAGTTGTGGAACTCCAAAATCCACTTCCGCTGCCTCCAACCTTGCTTAAACTCTTCTAAGATACCTTAGGAATGATCCCTAGGTGTCCTTTTATAGTGGGAAGGCTCCGCAACTTCAGAATATTTGAGAATTTGCGTAAAACTTACGCAGTGCGCAGAGAAATCCGGCGCCCAAAATAGCAATTTCTGTTTTAATCACATGGCCGACCGGTCGCACGACCGGTCTGAGTGGATGGACAACCGGTCGTGACCGGTCGGACCTCACTGAGAAACAGTCCAGCAAGCTCTCTATAAAGAAAAATATCTGGCCGACCGGTCAAGACTGGTCGGACTGGGCTGGTCGACCGGTCATGACCGGTCTGGCTGTCTTGGTTCTGTGTCCAGCATTTGCAAAGGGTTGGCCAGACCGGTCGGACGACCGGTCCTAAGCTATGGATGACCGGTCGTACGACCGGTCGCAGGTGTATTTCTCTATCTTCTTTTCTTCTCTCCTTTGCTTCTTTCTTCCACTCTTTCATGCTTGGTCTTGTGGTCTTCAATGCTTGTAATTAGCCTCTTTAAGTCTTTAATTGGTAAATTTTCTCTCTTATTCCTACAAACACAAATCTATGCATTAGATTGGTCTTTAAATCATGAAACCATGCATAATGAGTGATGAATTGGGGTTATAATATGCACAATTAAGAGCTCAACACATAATAGTGCACCTTGTTTGTCAATCACTTACATCAGTGAGTCTAGTGTCGGTTGAGCCTAATGAAGACGAAGACCGAAGACTCAGATGGCCCCGCTGCATCAAGGAAGAAGAAACAGGTAAAAGTGATGCCCTGGTGCCCTAACCTTGACTAAAACCCAACCCTTTGATTGTTTGATGACCTTGACCATGATTAGGAAACCTTTAGTCATCATAGATTGGCCCTAGGTGTCCCAAAACATCACCTAAACCTTGGCCAAAGCAATGGGTTGTGAAAGAGTTGGGTCAGCAAACTGCCAGGCTGAACCCAGGCCTGACCGACCGATCACGACCGGTCGGATGGACTGGACCCACCGGTCAAGACCAGTCGGACTGGGTCCCAGATTGAACAGCAAGCTTGCTGTCTTCACAGGCCAATGGGCCGACCGGTCGTGACCAGTCAACTGGGTTGGTCCGATCGATCGCGACCAGTCGGACAGACCCCCTTTATATACACAGCAGCCCCAGTCCATTTTCATGTTGTGGCCGACCGGTCTTAACCCTGGACGACAGGTTGTGGGCCCCTGGCCGACCGGTCGTGCGACCGTTCGGGACTAGCCGTTTTCTGCCCGTTTTCTGCCCGTTTTGTATCCGTTGCACACTTTTCTATATAAGGGCTTGGCTCATTTTGCTGAGAGAGAGGGTTTTGCGAGCCTATTCCCCACATCTTTTGTACATCATATGAGGCCTCAAAGAGGTGGGTTTCAAGTCATATCCCTTGTGTTTTAAACATAAGTGTGGGCATCCAAATGCAATCTAGAGATGACTTGATTCCTCTCTCAATTCTAGAGGTAAGACACTATACCACATAGGCATATCTCTTGTTCAAGACCTCTAGAAGACCCTCTAGGTGAATCTCCTAGTTAGATCAAGTCACATATCACATGTAGGAGATTCAACCATCCTCCTATCACCTTGGGCATCTCAAAGGCATCACATGCAAGGTGTTTGATCGAGTGTGGCTGAGGCATTGGCGACGCAACGGCGACACGATCGTAGGAGCAAGGGAAGCTGATTGAAGCACGGGAGAGTGGAGATCAAGCAACCCAAACCGGCGCTACAAAGGGGCTCAATCCGACAAGTAAGGTTGTATTGTTAGGAGTCCATCCACTCAATTCCCTGTGGGAGTTGAGTGTAGAGTTTGTTTGACAAACTTGATCTAGGGTCGTTAGCCGATCCTTGGCTGTTAGTCGGCCTAAAATCAAGCACGTCAGCCGTTCCTTGGCTCGTTAGTCGGCCTAAACAAAGTCTCCAAGAGGGAGCCACCAACACGGGTGCAAACGTGTAGGTTGGGAGGAACCTGTAAACTCCCCGATTGGGTGGATCCGATTTAAAACACCTTGGTTGGGAGGAACCAGATTTAAACTCCCCAGTGAATGCCGGTGTGCTCAAAGGGGTTGAGTACTTGAACCGGGAGTAGAGTAGACAAGTAGTCGAACCACTATACATCCTTGTGTTTGTGATTATTCTTGAGCACATTTCTCCTTATGCATTGTGTTTAACTTGTTAATTATGTATGCTTAGTTAGGAATGTATGCTTGGCACTTGATAGGCACATCCACACTCATAAGATGTACTTTCACTACCTCAAGTAGACTTGAACTTATTGATCGATCCTCATTCAAGTCTATTTGAGTAGCATAGATTAGGTTCTTCATTAGCTTAATCATTTATTAATCCATGCTTGTTTAGACTAGGTTGTTTATAGCCTTTATCATATGCTAGTCTTTTGATTGGACCCACTTAGGCTTGGAAGCCGAAGTGTTAATCGCTTACGTAGTTTAATTTGTTAAATTTGTTAAGTAGGCGAAAAGATTTCAAAAAAGGTCCTAATCACCCCCTCCTATAGGTTTAGCCATAATTCTAGTTGCTCTTTAAGCTTCCGCACATACGTGGGTGTCGTGTTAGACTACCGACGTACTTTCAACTCGCACCTCGTAGAAATCTACCAAGCCCGCACATGTAAAGAATGTCAAGCCCACGACAGTTTTCGAATCAAGACAAGGGTCGGCTCAGAAGATCTAATTGGCACAGGTAACAATGGTTTAAGTGGTAGAAAAAGTAGAAGGACCATACGAGGCAGAAGAACTACCTCCAGTCCAAGATCAGATTGACAGATTAATTGAGGCTAATCGCGAAACAAATGATCGAATGAGGGCTATGCAGGAAGCCCTAACTACTTTGATAGCCCAAATGTGAAATTGCGGTTTTTATCGCTAGTGAGATAAGCTTGAAGGTATGCTTATGTCCTGAAAGGGGGGGGGGGGGGGGGGGGGGGGGGGGGGGGTGAATAGGAATTTTTAAATTTTCTTTTGAATTTAAAAACTCAATTGCATTTATATTTTAATTTAACAATTAAGTACATGTAAATGAAGGCAATTGACCACACAAGATTTAACTCGATTGACAACTATACTAAGCGAAGCATTTAATCAAACAGTTCTTATGCATGGTTGTATTAATCATTCAAAGATGGCATATGAGCATTTTGTCAAACATAAGATGGGCATTCAGTTAAGCACTTATATGATTGATCAACAAGGGACAATAATAAATAAAATGCATTCACCACATTGCACATGATGTATAATGGTTCGACGATGAGTCTACTCCACTCCCAGTTCAAGTACTCAACTCCTTTGAGTACACCGGCATTCACTATCGGAGGTTTTAAATGAGGTTCTCCTCTCAACCTTTAGAACCTACACAAGGTCTATTCCTACATAAGGACTCTTCAAATCCTACATAAGGACAACACACGTATTCTCCCATGTCGGAGGCCTACACAAGGGCTTCCATGTCCTACGCAAGGACACACACATCCTACTCAAGGACAACTTCGAGATTGGGTCACAATCTTTAGACCCAAGAAGGAGGAATCAAATAATGAACTCTATAAGCTTAAACACTTACAAGAGATGAGCCCCGATTCAACACTGTTGAGTAGCTTCAGCTTCCACGAATGCTTTAGCTCCTCTCCAAGCTCCCACGATCAGCTACTAATGCATATGATGATCCCAGATTAGTGCCGAGTAGGTGGGAGGAGGTATTGATGTTCCATTTACCTATTACAATGCAATGGTTAATGAAGGAACTATCAATCTGATTATTCAATGGCTATAAATGACTTCAAGTTGAAGTTTCAATGATAGGGAGTGCCATGAATGATATTCTTGAGTTTATTGTTCAAACCGAGCTTTGAATACTCGATGTAGTGCCATTAATGGCTAGGTTTGAAAGATGAACTCAAGACAATGATGAGCAAAAGCGTTTAGGTAAAGCTCTTAATTTCCTCTCTTAATGCTCTCAATGGGTGTGCAAAAGATGCCATTAAAACCCTCGAAATATGCCTTTATAGGCTCCAAGAATCGGGCTCCAACGGATATAAAACGGTAACGTTCGACTTGGCACAGACCCCTGAGGACTGGTCTTGATTGAGCGTCCGACCGGTCTGTCGACCGGTCTTCTTTTAACAATTACAGCCTCGAGGTCACTGGATGATTTTTGTCCATTTATGACCGGTCGTGTGACCGGTCTTGGGAGGTCAGCGACCAGTCCTTAGATCGGTCTCCCCTTAATCAATTTCACTAAATTGTTGTTGGACGTTTTTCATCCATTTACGATCGATCGTGCGATCGGTCCTAGGAGGCTAATGACTGGTCCTTAGACAGGTCTACAGGCAGACAGAGACATGAGATTCTTTCTTTGCTGTCTGAATACTTTCTTCAGCCGACCGGTCGTCAAGCTTATTTCATGGCCTGATTTGGGCTGAAATTCATCATCCCTTGTCAGTGCGTACTAAGATGGTTTTCCTAGTTTTTTCAACTTTTGACACCTACACAATGGAGGTTCAAGACTAATCATCTTGACCTTTAGGCCGTGGATTAACTGGCAAACATAAAGCATGATTCAAATGCCATAGACTAGGGTGTTTTGGGATCCTATGGGCTGTCTATATGCAACTTACTTTCCGAGCTTGATTTGGCTTGAACTTAAGTGCGAAGAGTTGCTACGATCTTCAAGTCTTGAGTCTTTAATGAATGTCGGGGCTCACAAGACTTGAATGACTCATACATTCATGCAATTGACAATATAATGCACAAATCAGTGCCCTAACAGAATGCTACCAGAAGTGTTGTGCCGCCTACTCGTCAGTCAGTAGAAGAATCCCAAGGGGCAGTAGAAGTTCCAGTTGAAGCTGAACTGCCCGTCAAACCCAAGGTTGCTCCAATAGAATGCGCACCACTTTCCACATCGCACATGTCATGAGAAGAGTTATCCCAGACGATAGCCCACATGATGCAACAAGAAAAAGAGAAAGAGAGGAGAGGCAGCTATAAATATTGGGTCTCGTACCCACCAGAAGTAGAAGAAGTGTCATTCCCAGTCAATTTTAGATGCCTGGACTTTGAAAAGTTTGACGACAGAGGATCGCCGGAAGAACATATCACCCACTTCCTAACCGCCTTAGGCAATTAGTTTGTCGTCCCGTAGTATTGTATGCGATTGTTTGGATCAACCCTAACAGGGAAAGCCTTCCAGTGGTATATGTCGTTGCCAGCCAACTCTATGAGAACATGGGAGCAGATGTAAGATAGCTTCATTTCGAAGTTCTTCGCAACCGAGAGAGAAATTTCACTGACAGATCTAGCGATAATCAAACAAAGACAAGAGGAATCGGTTGAGAAATTTATTGATTTATGGGGAACAATGGCGGCTCAGTGTCGTGAATTGCCTAGTGAAGGTGAACAGATGGAGATGTGCCTGAGGGCTCTGGACCCGATGATCTCGTACGGATTGTCAAGCAATACCTTTAACTCCTTTCACGAGCTGGCGACAAAAGCGCACCTGGTAGAGGAAGCAGCCTCCCGAGTAAACTTCAGACCCGAAAGATAGAAAAGAGAGATGGGAAGAGTAGTAGAAACCCATCAAGTCGACAAGAGCAGTGACCAGAAAGACCGAAAATGTCTCACTGCCGATCACAAGCCAGAGACGAAGACAACAGTTATACAGGACAAGGGTAAAAGGCCCTATGCACCTAGACGCATATCGATAGCCAAGTGGGAAAGGGCGAATGGCCCATACACATTTGATATGTCCGATTTAGTTCCGATCATGGAACAATTGATCGAGGAAGGCTTAATCCGTCTGCCAGAGCCTGTCCATCCCCATGAAGTTGGGCAAATAGATGACCCCAAATATTGCAAATATCATCAACGCGTCAACCATAAGACAGAAGATTGCTTCTCCTTAAAGGGAAGGATACAGGGGTTGATCAACCAAGGGGTCATTAGCATGAAAGTACCTGAGACAACAAAGGAAACAGCTGGGGCAATTTCAGCAGTCCCAATAGGAAATGACAACAACCGACCAACTTCATTCCCCGAGCTAAAGGAACCATATACTCTAATTAGCAGTAAGAAAAGACTTGAGAACAGACGAAGGCTTGTTAACTGCAGGAAGAACAGGGGAAGAGGAAGGAAAGAAACAACACAGGGGCAAATACGACCCACGATGAACATGACACATTGCGGAATGGTGTCATTCGTCGAACAAGCACCGACTGAAGAAACCCCGCAAGCAACTGAGGGAGAAGTTGACGCAGTCATCTTACGATCAGGAAGATAAATGCCTAACTGTATCCCTCCAAGATCAGACGACCCGATGCAAGAAGATACTATCCCCGATAGGGTGCAGGAAAGACCTTAGATGCAAAAACTGAAAGAGAAGGTTGTCGAGGCCATGACCAGACAGCCAAGCCCGAGACCAGTTGCATACGACATTGTGTCACATTTGCGGAAGGTCCCCGCCCGCCTAAGTATCTATGATACTTTATGTCTCTCGAAAGTGTACAAAGAAATGTTAATTAACGCCTTACTTGATAGTAAGGTTAGGGAGGTTATGATGATAGAAATAGAAGAAGAAATGAATAATACAGATAAATTTTGGGAGGGGTATATGCTAGTATTACAAGTCATGCATGTCGACCATTCCTCGACAATCACTTTCTCAGAGGAGGACCGTACGATCGAATTAACAAACCATAATCTCCAGTTGATGGTCACGGGAACAATCAGGGACATAGATGTTAAAAGGTGCATGTTGGACGATGGGTCTGCTGTAAATATCATGCCGTTGAAGACATTACAGAAGTTAGGTTATAGGCAATCGGCATTACGCCTGAGTCTCATGATGATTCAAGGGTTCAACCAAGACAGTCAGCATACACTCGGATCAATCACGGGGATGTTAGAGATCGAAGAACTGATGACGAAAGTAACATGTCAGGTGATCGATGCAATGACAACATACAATCTCCTCTTAGGGAGGCCATGGCTTCATCAGAATCGCGTAATCCCTTTAACATATCATCAGTGCTACAAATATAGCAGGGACGAGATCCATACAGGGTACCAGTAGATCCGAAGCCATACACAATAGCTGAGTCATTTTTGGCCGATACAAAATATTACAACCTGACCGACAGCAGTAAAACCAGCAAAAAGCCCGATGTGATGAAGAAAAGGCAAGGGGCAAAACCTCAAGTTGAGAAGTTTGAGCAGAAAAGCAAACCTCAGTCCATCACTCAGGGGAGATCTCAATATCATTTAGAAAACCAACCTCAGCCGATCACAAAAAAGTTTTATGTAGTACCACCACATTTGCGTCAGCCAGGGGAGTCCGTGTTAAAACTGATCTCAGATCAACACATGAGTGTGCTCAAATCCAGCTTCAACATGTCGATACCCAAGATAAGAAGAATCAAGCCATTCTCAAAATCTCCCAGCCAATTCATCATGCCATCAAGAGATATCACTCAGAAGGATATCAAATTCTACGCAGGGCCAAGTCAGCCAGCATCATCATCATCAGAAGAAGAATGGAGAAAATCTGCCCGACCTCGGCCGATAAAGGAAAAGAGGTATAACAGAGCCAGCCAGAAGATTATGAGAAACATGGGATTCTCCGGCCAAGATTCAAATATAAAGAAGAGATTGCTAGCTCCATTTGAAGAATACAAACAAGTATACAGAAACGGAGAAGGTCTACGAGCTAAGGCAAGCGTAAATATGGTAACTATCGGCCCTGTAGAAGAAATACAGCTGCTTGGTAACTATCGACATCCGTCGGTTGGGTTGCTCAGGTACATACAACTGCAGACTGGTCTTTCCGAGGTCGCCTGTCCAAACATGACAACTGTAGGCCCAGAGTTGTACCCTCTCAGTTAAAAAAAACTGACAGTCTCTAACCGGATCTCCAGTCAAAACATGTGACATAGACATCTGACCAATACAAAGATGGTTCAGTCCATAACAAAATAAATACAGGTCTTTACGACCACAAACGCTAAGACCATAGTCCCTGCTAATAGTCCCTGCTAACTAGTCTTCTACCTTTTAATCAAGGGTCATCTATCATTCGATGTAATTAAGGGCTCGTGCCAGATCACGGCTTGGAATGTACAAGATCTCAGAATCTCTGGAATAAAATTCGCCTTGCGATATTTCTTCTTGTATACCTTTTGTGAATGCTTGTGATTGTTAATGAGTGTTTCCATTACTCAGAATCCCAGAGCAACAATATACAGAAAATGTCCTTATAGCATTTTCAATTCTAACACTAAGCAAACTCCAGCTTGTGGAGTTAGAAGAAATTAGGAAAGATGCGTACGATAATGTGAGAATATATAAGGAACGAGTGAAAGTGTTTCATGATAAGAACATTTTCAAGTAGACATTTACGCCAAATCAGAAAGTTCTCTTGTATAATTCTCGTCTTTATCTCCTTCCTGGTAAGTTAAAATCCAAACGGACTGACCTTTCATTGTGAAGACTGTGTATCCTTACGAGGCCCTGAAAATTAAGAATCCAGCAAACGGTAATGTTTTTAAAGTGAATGGAAAAAGATTAAAACCGTTTGTTGAGAACTTTTCTTCAGAGGATATGTCCATACCTTTGGAAGATCCTGTTTATCAAGATTGATCTCTTAATCTGACAGAGATCCTTTTCCCTTGCTTTCTTAGGAATTAGTTTCTTTAGTAAGATATGATGTTTTATTTAATGTTAGTTTAGTGTTAAAACACCATGGATAGGCCACATACCAAAAATGATATTAATCTGCCAGTCTAAGCCTTAGTATCCTTTGGTATGCTATGTCCAAAAAACACAATGGCCCATTACAATAATTTAAGGTGTGTCTTGGCATGGGTGCAAACATCACTATTAGTGCCTTTAGCTAAAACTCTAAGTGGCAATTTCCATACCCAAACTCTGCAACTTTAGCTAGAATCTTTGAAGAAGTTAGAAGTTGTCGTATTATATATACCAATTAATAATGAATTAGTCGAGATAATATGCTTTAGGGGCTCTCTTACTTTTGCTTGGCTTGCAAGAATCCTGGCCAGGATCCCCCGTGGATTGATTTTGTTTGGTTTAAGAGATCCCAAATATTCCATCATTACATGGATGGTTTTCCTGGGATGCCTCAAAACTATGGATATGCTCTACAACTTTAATATCCCTAATTATACCAAATTTCCATTCTGCCTTATAGATTTAAAATGGTTGATCATTTATTCTTTAGATATATAGGTTTATCTATTAGATTTGAGAAAAGCTTCACCTAAAACTTTTTATTTCTTTTGCTACTTTTTCGTCTATTATTCAATCGGTTAAATATCTTATGGGCAATTCTTTGGGTCAAATCTCTAATATTTTAAGCAGACTTTGTTTTCTGGCCCTCACATAACATGTTTGAAGGGAAAAAAAGAAACCATATTTTCAATTATAATTGGAAGTCATTTGTAGACATATCATTCTAACTTGAGAGCTATAGTCATTTACATGTTTTGCTCAACTATTGTTGCTAGAGCTTCCATTTTCCTCTCAGCATCTCAAGACCTCCTTACATCATTAATACAGTTTGTCCCCCAGCTCCTTCAAAATGTCATTCTACTAAAGCTGGGGTGGGGTTGGACTCTCGCTTGTGCTGAAATTATTGATTTTAGAATTGACCTTCTTTACTTTCCCCCTCCTCAAAAGCCATATGAGGAATTATCTTAAAAGGTGGCATGCATGGGCCAAAGGATAAAATCCTTCAAAACTCTTTTTCTTGGCATCTTCAGACTAAATGCTACCTATATTATAGGTATTATCATCTAAGCCCATAATAGAAAGGCCTTATCTACTTTCTTAGAACCAACATCTTCATCTTGGGAGATGTGTCTGTATGCTCATGAGGTGCACACCTGCATCTCATGCTTTGGGTGTCAGGACAATATTGTCTCAAGGTATTATAAAGTCCTTCTGAAACTAACCAATGCTCCTTTGGGCACTACACGTCGTATAATCACTACAAGTGAATTAGCTTCTCCTTTTTAATATCCTTAGCTCGAGGTGTGGGCTTCTCTCTCCTTATCTTAGGGTATGGGTGTTTCTTTGTCTCTTTTTCCCTTATTTTTTCTTCTTCCCTATACCAGAGGAATTTACACCAGACTCAAGGTGTAGACACTTCTTCATGGTCTAGGGTGTGGAGGCTTCTCTCTAACCTGGGGTGTAGGATTTTCTTTTTCTTGGAGGCTTCGCCCTCTTTCTTTTTGTTTGTATTCTTATGAGACTTCACTTTGAATAAGTAATAAGAGAGTAAACTCTTTCTTAGTTTGTCAAAAGATTTAGGGTGTCTCCTTTACAATATTTCTTATGGTGTGGGCCATGTAAGTCATGAATATGCCTAACTTTTAGGCCCATGGCTAAATATGAAGAGCACGCATGTGGTGTGAATGGATGTCATTAATACATCAGGGTAGGTCTCACGTAGGTCAAGACAGATGTAATACGGTGAAAAATACCATTAAAAAAAAATTAGCTACTACGTTAGGTGGGATTTTTCTGCCTCTTGACAATTCATCAAGTGGCTCTGTTAGAGGCATCAACAATACTCACCTACTGTATTGTTCACTCGCCTCAACTGCAAGTCTGCAATGTAGTAATAACTAGGTGAGACCGAGGTTGATCCACAGGGAAAAGGGGTAAACCAATTCGAACTATTTTAATAACTTGAACTAGGAAGTTTTACGAAATTCAGAATTTAGAAATACGTAGAAAATAGAAACTTAAATAGAGAAAATATGAGAATTTAAAGATAAACTAGATCACCAAGGATCCACTTATAGTAGCTTAATGCCAATCCATTCATCCAAGCACAAACATAATTAGAATCAAAGTCCTATCTTTCATCTAATTGAAAGATATTGCATTCAACACACACAAACCCACTAAAATATGAAAACCAGATTTCTAGTTCTAATGAAGCATAGAGAACTTGAAATTGTAGCCTTTGAAGTAACAGTCATACCAAGAGATCATGGCATGCTCTAGGGTTACTACAATTCGAATCTTATCAAACCAACATAATAATCTCAAAGAATTGCAAGGAACTCATGTTCAAAGTACACAAACTCTCACAAAACTTCTAAAAAAACCAATTTTATTCAAACTAGAACTTGAAAATTCACAATTAAGTAAAGAGTACTTGAATAAATGAATTGAAATCAAAACTAACTACAAGCTTCACCTCTTAACTAAGGCTAAGAGGTTTTAGCCAAGCATTGTCATACTTGAACTAGAATTGAAAGAAAAACTAGAAAAATCGTAGTCGAAGGAGTTGTAGATGCTCCACAACAATCTTCTCTACCTCCCACTGTTGAACCTCCAATTTATACATTTGCCAACCCATTACATCACATTATATGCATGGTTTTCATGTTTAAAAGGCCCATCTAATGCATGTTTTGTGATTGTAGGAATGAGAATGAACTTCACCCAATTGGAGACCAAAAGACCATGTTTAGGAGCCTTTGATGAAGGTCCAAGGTGGACCAAAGAAAGAAGAAAGCAAAGAGAGAGGAAGGAGAGAAGAAAAGAAAGAACAAAAAATGCAACCGGTCAAGACTGGTCTAGACCGGTCGGCTGCACTCCCTGGACACTTGCCAGACAGGTCTAGACCAGTCAAGACCGGTCGGCCATGCAATTTTACACTTCCAGATTTCAGGCAGCAAGCTATTCCCGTTTTTGGATTTTTGGAACATTTTTCTGAAGTCATCTTGATGATATTTGGAAATCCAACACATCCATGTCGAAGAGGAACTCGACGCCGAAATAACCCAAGTGGTTTCGTATCGATCGGA
The DNA here is from genome assembly GCA_003013855.2 of Liriodendron chinense. Taxonomy (NCBI): domain Eukaryota; kingdom Viridiplantae; phylum Streptophyta; class Magnoliopsida; order Magnoliales; family Magnoliaceae; genus Liriodendron; species Liriodendron chinense. Next base: position 2,659,682 of record ML058389.1, read on the forward strand.
GCTACGGATTGACCGTGGTGGCCAAAACAATACGAACTCTCTAGAAAGTTCCAGATTTCGCTGTTCCACTCTGGGCCGGTCCAGGTGACCCATCATTGATGATATGAAGAATCTACTTTGACCATCTTTTAGATCACATCCATATATGAATAACCACAAAAGTTTTAGATCAAAAGGATGTGTGGTTTGATCATACCGGTTGAAGAAAGATGGACCATCCAGAAAGATCCAACTGCGCAGAGTTTATAAAAGGGCTGAGTGTTCTAATTTTCACACCTAATTCTGGAATTATTTTGGATAATCTAATCCTCTATCATGTAGAGGAGGAAGTTTTCTACCAATGTTCAAAATTTGAGATCAATCCGACCTCTGTACACTCTGAGGCGTTGAAAGCAAGATAACTAGTTCTAAAGGCACCCGAATTGCGCGATTTTGAGAGGCGGTCGCTGATCTGATTGGTGGGACCATTCAGAGGATAATCTTGGAAATCTAAATCATCTATGAGGAAGATAACATTACAAGGAAGCAACGAACCAAATTTGAAGGCAATCCGACCCTTGGTTAAGCCGTACCAAGCGAAACAAATTCTGCTATGTTGCTGTACTATTGCTGCACTATAGAAGGAGGTGCTCTCTTCTATTCCAAATCAAGCAAGGACGTGGGAAGCAAGGAGTTCAAGTCATAGGAGGCTTCCTAGCCTCCTCCAGCTAGTTTTTCTTCCTTTTCTTAGTTCTAGTTCTAGTTTTTAATATGCTTTTCCTTAGCTAACCTCTTAGCTAGAGCTAGAGGTGAAATTTATAGTTGGTTCCAATGCTTTAATTCTTTTATTTCAAGTACCCTTTTCTTAATTTTAGATTTTGAAGTTCTAGTTTGAATAAAGTTTGGTTTTTAGAAGTTTTGTGAGAGTTTGTGTACTCCGGACATGAGTTCCTTGCAATTCTCTGAAATTACCATGATTAGGTTGTTTGAATTTGAATTGTAATAACCCTTGAGCATGCCATAGTCCATAGGCATGGCTGTTACTCCGAAGGCTACAAGTTCAAGTTCTATGTGCTCCATTAGAACTAGAAATCTGATTTTCAGATTTAAGTGGGACTATTTGTGCTTGAATATTATATCTTCCAATTAGATGAGAGATAGGACTTTGATTCTAATTGTGTTGTACTTGGATGAATGGATTGGCATTGGACTACTACAAGTGGATCCTTGATGCTCTAGTTCTTCTTATTTTCAGATTTTCCTATTTCATGTGAAAAACTATTTTCTTAAACTTCTTAGATTCTAGTTATTAGAGTACTTGGAATTGTTTACCTCTTTTCCTGTGGATCGACCTCGGTCTTACCGAGATTTATTACTACATCGCAGCCTTACACTTGAGGCGAGCGAACAAGTTTTTGGCGCCGTTGCCGGGGGAAAGGTTAAACTGTTCTAATTGTTCTAGTAGCTATAGAGTAATCTTAGTTAGGTAGGATTTTCAGTTTTTATAGAAGTACATTTTCTGATTTTTTTTTTTTTAGATTACTAACAAATTTTTTTGATTTTGTAGGACATTGTTGCTGACATAGATCTCACTCTATTGAGTAACATCTCCCCATCTCCCTTCTTTTTGTTCTTTTTTTATATTAGGGTTATTTTCAATTTCTTAAAATTTCATTATGTATGATTGGAGGAATGGTGCATATAAGCATCTTTTGGAGGATGAGACGTCAGATTGGGGGACCCAAACTCATTGTGATTGGGATCCCTCCAAGCACGAGTATTTTTCTGAGATTCAAAGAACCTCCACTACCTCCCCCCCCCCCCCCCCCCCCCCACGTAAGACGATGCGTGATTACATTAATGAAAACAATACACATATTGAGACGCGACGTAAGACGATGGGGGAATACCGGAACGAAGCAAAATTGGATAATCATCCGGGAAAAACATTACGTGATTACCGGATTGAAAATAACATGAGTGTTCCACTGGTTATGGTAGGAGGTGTGAACAACAAAAGGAACAGGTGAATAGTAACCAACCGGTTAAGACAATGCGTGATTACTTGTATGGATATGCCTATCAACCATCATATAACTTTTCATCCTACAATGCATACGATCTTAATTGGGAAAACCACCATTCTCCTTGTTCAATGGAGGAACCAACCATGGTTATTAACAATCACCCTAAAACGTCTTTCTCTTTTGATGATAAGTATACACAAATACTTGAGGAAATATGGAATGAGTATGTAGATGAATAATCAAATCAAGCTTACTCGCCATCTTGTGAAGACGTTGAGCCCGAAATTGGGGGCATCAAATCAATCCCCTTTAATGAGGAGGATGGGGCTACCCAAGTCTCACCTTCTTCGGATTTAATGAATAGACTTTTAGAGAAGATTGATTTCGATGATCCCAATGTCATCATCAATCATGGTGAGTCCACTATCTCTTTTGGATGCTTTGAACTTAATGATGAAGAGATTTCAATGACGGTTGACGAACCCGAGGAATCCATAAAATTTGAAAGCGGTAGTGGGGTTGCCTACAATGAGGGTTTGGTGAATGGTTATGAACCTATGGTTTCTTTTTCCCAAGGGCATAATGATTATGAGTCTCTAGAGGATATGCATGCTAGAGAGACGGCCGAAGTTGATATTTTTGAGTCACTCCACCAACTTGACATGCTTAATTTTAATGTGGAGAATGAAACTCCCATGAGTGAAAATTTAGATTCTTTGGATGAATGCTTGGCTCACTTTGAAAAATCAAACGACCCCATTATTCAAGAGATTGTTAAAGCCATGCATACTTCCGACTTGGTGCCTCATACTAGTTATGGAGAACCTAGTTTGGAAGAATTCCACTTTATGGAGGGCGAGTCCCTCACCATCGAAATTGAATTTTTGCACTCACTCAAGCAAGATCATGATCCTTCATCCGACTATCTCGATTCCCTAGAGGAGTGCTTGGCCCAATCTTATGATCTTGATGATGAGATGATTAAGGAGTTGGACATTTTGTTAGACATGGTGTCGGTGCCTGAAGAACATAATTCCACTGATTTACATTCTTTACCATTATTTGTGGAAGCACCACATAATTCTGAAATTGTGGAGGAGACAACTTTAACTGAAGAATACACGATGAATGTCTCTCCATCATCATGGGTCCTTCAGCCCATTGAAAATTCTGATTGGGAGGACCCGTTTTTTATCGATCATAACCCATATCAGAATTTGAGGAGATATCTTTTTGCTGCTCTTATCTGTTCCTTTTATGCATGTGGTGCACAATACGATTGGACTTCAATGATAAGAAGCACACATGTTTACTGTCGAGCAGGACTTTGGATGGTCCTCATGAGAAATTTATTGAAATTCATGAAGATCCTGCTCAAATTTGATCATGTAGTCGATCAGACTAATCAAAGGTAAGTAGGTAGGTTAGGATTTATTTTTCTGCAATTAGGATTGAATAAGTCTCATCGAGACAATGGAAGATGCTAGAATTGATCAACTTGCCATCTCAGGTACTATTGTTCTCACTCTCTTATATTTTACCATTGCTCTCATGTTCATGCTCATTACATATCTTTTTACATTGAGGACAATGCAAGATTTGGTTAGGGGGTGAGATGAGATCCTTCATCTAGTAGTTTGCAACATTTCGAGCCTCATATGCGCAAATTTTTTCGAATTTTTTAAAATTTCAAAACTCCTTTAGAAAACCTTATTTCCATGCATTCGAGATAATAGGAGTATAAGAAGAGGAGATACAAAGTGTGTGATGTTGTAAGTCTTGAATTTCTCCCAACATAATGGTTTTATATGTTAGTTCCCCTATTGTTGTGATTGATAGAAAATTTGAACACCTTTACACCAAGTTCACATTACACGATTTTCATGAGTTGAAAGGATTATGTGACTTGTGGATTAGCTAGACTTCAATTTAAGGTGTTGAGAAACCAAGCCGGGATACTTTGTCCATCCTTGTCCATGGGAAAATAACGAAAGATATGGATTTCTAAAAATCCTATCTAATTTAAAAGAAAAAGGAAAAGGAAGGATGAAATTGGGAATGATGGAAAAATGGTGGAAAATTCCGAAAAGGGCTACCTATTACCAACCGGGGGATGGTCTACCCATAACCAAAGCCAGAAATGGGACGTAGTGTGAAAGCCGTCGGAAGGACGGTAAGACAAATTCCTGTCATAGGCTTGTTGTTATTCTGTGCACCTTGAGATCTATAGTTTAGTTGATCTATGAAGAAGATAATCCCAGAAACTCATGAGATGAACTTTCACTATGCACACTAGGTTGAAGTTATTCGAGTTCTTCTATTTATCAATCAATCAGCGGGAATTTCATATAGACACTTATTATGCTTTGAGAGTTTAAGGTTTCAACTTCTATCACCTAATTTCTCCAAATTTTATACTTGTATGTCTTGGAGTGGATAGAAACATGGTTTCTGAAGGAGAGTTAGTTTTGGAGGTTTAAACTTATTCACGCATGTTTTGCTCGGGACTAGCAAAAAGCTAGTTGGGGGGTGTGTTGAACCTCCAATTTATACATTTGCCAACCCATTACATCACATTATATGCATGGTTTTCATGTTTAAAAGGCCCATCTAATGCATGTTTTGTGATTGTAGGAATGAGAGTGAACTTCACCCAATTGGAGACCAAAAGACCATGTTTAGGAGCCTTTGATGAAGGTCCAAGGTGGACCAAAGAAAGAAGAAAGCAAAGAGAGAGGAAGGAGAGAAGAAAAGAAAGAACAAAAAATGCAACCGGTCAGCTGCACTCCCTGGACACCTGCCAGACAGGTCTAGACCGGTCAAGACCAGTCGGCCATGCAATTTTACACTTCCAGATTTCAGGCAGCAAGCTATTCCCATTTTTGGATTTTTGAAATATTTTTCTGAAGCCATCTTGATAATATCTGGAAATCCAACCCATCCATGTCGAAGAGGAGCTCGACGTCGAAATAACCCAAGTGGTTTCGTATCGATCGGAGCTATGGATTGACCGTGGTGGCCAAAACAATACGAACTGTCCAGAAGTTTCAGATTTCGCTATTCCACTCTGGGCCGGTCCAGGTGACCCATCATTGATGATATGAAGAATCTACTTTGACCATCTTCTAGATCACATCCATATATGAATAACCACAAAAGGATCAGATCAAAAGGATGTGTGGTTTGATCGTACCGGTTGAAGAAAGATGGACCATCCAGAAAGATCCAACTGCGCAGAGTTTATAAAAGGGCTGAGTGTTCTAATTTTCGCACCTAATTTTGGAATTATTTTGGACAATCTAATCCATCTATCATGTAGAGGAGGAAGTTTTCTACCAATGTTCAAAATTTGAGATCAATCTGACCTCTGTACACTCTGAGGCGTTGAAAGCAAGATGACTAGTTCTGAAGGCACCCGAATTGCGCGATTTTGAGTGGCGGTCGCTGATCTGATTGGTGGACCCATTCAGAGGATAATCTTGGAAATCTAAATCATCTATGAGGAAGATCACATTACAAGGAAGCAACGAACCAAATTTGAAGGCAATCCGACCATTGGTTAAGCCGTACCAAACGAAACAAATTCTGCTATGTTGCTGTACTATTGCTGCACTATAAAAGGAGGTGCTCTCTTCTATTCCAAATCAAGCAAGGACGTGGGAAGCAAGGAGTTCAAGTCATAGGAGGCTTCCTAGCCTCCTCCAGCTAGTTTTTCTTCCTTTTCTTAGTTCTAGTTCTAGTTTTTAATATGCTTTTCCTTAGCTAACCTCTTAGCTAGAGCTAGAGGTGAAATTTGTAGTTGGTTCCAATGCTTTAATTCTTTTATTTCAAGTACCATTTTCTTAATTTTGGATTTTGAAGTTCTAGTTTGAATAAAGTTTGGTTTTTTAGAAGTTTTGTGAGAGTTTGTGTGCTCCAGACATGAGTTCCTTGCAATTCTCTGAAATTACCATGATTGGGTTGTTTGAATTTGAATTGTAGTAACCCTTGAGCATGCCATAGTCCATAGGCATGGCTGTTACTCCGAAGGCTACAAGTTCAAGTTCTATGTGCTCCATTAGAACTAGAAATCTGATTTCCAGATTTAAGTGGGACTATTTGTGCTTGAATGTTATATCTTCCGATTGGATGAGAGATAGGACTTTGATTCTAATTGTGTTGTACTTGGATGAATGGATTGGCATTGGACTACTACAAGTGGATCCTTGATGCTCTAGTTCTTCTTATTTTCAGATTTTCCTATTTCATGTGAAAAACTACTTTCTTAAACTTCTTAGATTCTAGTTATTAGAGTACTTGGAATTATTTACCTCTTTCCCTGTGGATCGACCTCGGTCTTACCGAGATTTATTACTACATCGCAGCCTTACACTTGAGGCGAGCGAACACCCACAACTGTAGATCTCTTCTAGGATGGGTTTAGATGAACCTAGAGGTGTCCTTTTATAGCAATCGTGTGCCATCGCCATAGAATCTTCGAGAATTGCGTAAGAACTTACGCAGTAAAGTTGGTGGCCTAAATAACAGAATTTTAAACTTGTTGTGCATGGCTGATCGGTCATGACTGATCGAACTCGTCTAGTTTTGGTCCAACAAAGTCCAGTGCCCCTCTGTAAGGTGACTGATTGGTCATCCGACCGGTCAGTGCATTGGCCGACTGGTCATGACCAGTCGAACCCTTGAATCTAGATTTTTTCTTTATTTCTTCCTTCTTTTCTCTTCTTGCTTCTTCTCTCCATCTCTTGGCTCATCTTCAATTGTCTTCATTGTGAGTCTAGAAGGTATTTTAATCATCAACTTAGTGAAGTCTCTCTCTCACATTCCTATAACCACAAAAGCCTGCATTAGATAAGTCTTTTAACATAGAAACCATGCATAATGAGTGATGAGTTGGGGTTAGAATATGCACAATTCAGAGCTCAACACACACCCCAACCAACATTTTGCTAGTCCCGAGCAAAACATGTATGAAACTAATCCAATTTTCAAAACTAAACTCTCTCTAAGAAACTATACTTCTATAAACTTATAGACATACAAGTACAAAATTCAGAGAAAATTAGTGATAGAAGTTGAAATCTTAAACTTCCTAAACATAATGAGTGTTTCACATAGAATCCTCGCTGATTGATTGACAAATAGAAAAATCCTAACAAGTGCGGTCTAAAGTGCATAGTGAATGTTCATCTCATGAATTTCCAGGATTACCTTCCTCATAGATCAACGAAACTAAAGATCTAAAAGTGTACAGATCAACAAGAAGCCTATAACAAGAATTTGTCTTACCGTTCCTTTGATGACTTTCACACTACTTCCCATTTCCAGCTTCAATTATGGTGTACCCTCCCCTAGTTGGTGATAGGTAGCCCTTTTTTAAATTTAACGTATTTTTAATAAAATCTCTTTTCTTCTATTTCTTTTCACTATAAACATGAGATGGGATTTTTAGAAATCCATATCTTTAACATTCTTTACCTCTCTTATTTTCTAAACGTGATGGATAAAGCTTCCCAGTTTGATTCCTTAGCACTTTAAATCTTAGTTTAGCCGATCTACAAATCTACATATTCCCTTCAATAATGAGAATCGTATAATGTGAACTAGAATCCAAAAGTGTTTAAAATTTCTATCAATCATATCAATAGGGGAATTCATATAGAAAACTATTATATCTAAGATAATTCAAGGATTTCAAACTCTTATCACTTCAGCAATCTTCCTTTCATAATCGTATCATCTCAAGTCCATAGAAACAAGGTTTTCTAAAAGAGTTTTGAATTGAGAAAAATAATTTTTTTTCTATACAATTGCTCAAAATGTCACAAAAACTAGTGGATTCATTTAGGAATCTCACCCCCTAACCAAAATCTAACATTATCTTCAATGTAAAAAGATATGCAATAAGCAAAGACATGAGAGTAATGAAATAAAATAAAGGAGAGTGGGAATGAGAGTACTTGGGAGAGTTAAAAGTGAAAATCTACCTCCGACAACTAAGTCTAAGAAAACAATAAACCTAAAATAGAAAACAACTAATCCTAATATACTCTAAGCAATAAAAGAAACTTAATCCTTCTTTTAGAAATAGAATCTTCATCAGAATAGGAGATCAATCATCATAATAACCAGGAATATTCAAAAGAATAAAGTTGAGCAGATCATTAAGTGGTGTAACCGATTTTTCAGTAGAACTATCCACCAGCCTGCTTTGGAAAGTACATTGGTGACATCTATCATTCTAACCCATTGAAAATCTTGCTGAAAAATTTCAGGGGATTTCTCAATAATGTTGTCACATGTATAAGGAAAGGAGAATTTTATTGGTGGGAAATTTGTGAATATGGATTTTCTTTCCATCTTGCTTGGGCAAAAATTTATTAAATATAGATCATCCCAGAAGTGGTGTTTTTCAGTTTGAACAAACAAAAAGAGATTGGAGACCTCAATCACTTCATCCTCACAATTTGGTATGATCTCCACATATTTGAATTCAACTGGTGCTTCCATAATTAAAGTTTCAGTTTTACACTCTGTGGAAAAAAAACTTTTTAGGCACCGGAGGGGTCTCCCTTAAGGCATGCACTATGTCCCTAATCATGGGATCATCTCAATCCTCAAAATATGTCAAACACTCCTCTAGAGTGTAGGGGACCTCAGGGGAGGAGGTTTTTAGATTTGGATCCTTCATGACTTCCTCCTTAGATTTTTGTGTAGGTTGGAATGAGTCCTCAACCCCTACACTTTCATAAATTTGCCTCTTAGTAGGCAAATCAAGCACCAATTCTCCCAATTCCTGCCTAACAAATTTGTTTAAATAAAAAATTGGTGTCTTGTCAATCAAATTTTCAGAAATTGGCTCTTCCAAGGCCTCATCAATATTCGAATTTAATTATCCTTAAAATGTGCCAAACATGTCTCCAAACTTTAAGGCATATCGGATTGAAAGAGCTCCCCTTCCTCTATAGATTTTATCATGTTTATCTCATGGGGGTCATATTTATCATTTAAGAAAATATTTAAAGGGTCAAAATTTTGATTTAAAGCAAACTCCTCTTCCATAATAAATTCAATCATGTCGACCTCGTGGACATCATCATCATCCCTATGCCTTTTGCCCATGTGGACACATTCACCTCTAAGTTCATGTTCCCAAAGGATAATTGCATCACCCCATTCCGGCAATTTATGATTGCATTTGATGTAGCCAAGAATGAGTGGCCCAATATAACCGGTATTTGAGTGCTAGTGTCCATGATCAGTTGTGTGTCCAAAACGATAAAATCTACCGGGTAGTAGAATTTATTGACTTGGACCAAAACATCCTCAACCATCTCTCTCGGTACGCGGATGGATCTATCAGCGAGTTGCAATGTGGTTTTTGTGGATTTTAATTCACCAAGACCCAATTGCTCATATACCGAGTACGGGATCAAATTTACGCTTACCCCCAAGTTTAACAATGCATGCTCAATCCGGTAGTCTCTAATGATGCATGAGATTGTGGGACTATCGGGATCCTTATATTTTGGGGGGGTCTTTTGGGTGTGAATGACACTCACTTGCTCATTCAAAAAGGCCTTTTGTTGCACATTGTATTTGCGTTTGGTTGTGCATAAGTCTGTTGAGCTCTGAATTGTGCATATTCTAACCCCAAATCATCACTCATTATGCATATTTTGCATGTTCAAAGCACCTAACTAATGCATGTTTTGTGATTGTAGGAAAGAGAGAGAGACTTTGCTTATTTAAAGCTAAAAAGCATATTTAAAAGCCCTTGAGGATGGTAGAAGATGAGCTAAGAGAGGGAGAGAAGAAGCAAGAAGAGAGGGAGGAAAGAAAGAAGAAATAACCCTGCTGCGCATTGGTTTGACTGGCCGGCCAAATCCTGCTGCCCTTCCAGACCTTGCTGGACCAACGTCCATCCCAGTCCGACCGGTCAGGACTGGTCGGCCACACTTGGACAGCAAGCTTGTTCTTCAAGCTTCGATTTTTCATGTGCAATTGCGTAAGTATTGCGCCGATTCTGGAACTTTCTGAGTCAGTGGAGCTACAAAACTATAAAAGGACACCTAGGGGTGGATTTAAACATATCGTAAAAGGCTTGGGAAGTCATGTGAGGTGAAGAGGATCGCTGTAGAGCTTCTTCAACTCTTATAAACTTGGTTTTTCTATGTTTTTCTTTAGTTTTCTTTTGAGCTTTACTTTAACCTATTGATGGTTGGTTAAACCTGTTAGTACACTTTGTTTTGTCAATTGACGTGTTGGTTGGTCGCGTCTTGTCGTGTGAGCCCCGGTCGAAGATTTGAAGATCAAGACTTGAAGGATATGCTTCTTCCATTGCTCAAGCTCAAGCTGAAACAAGATCTCAGGTAAGTTGCATATAGATCGACCATAGGAAACCCAAAACATCAAAGAATGGCATAATGACTCACCTATCTTTTCCCATTCCCTCTCGACCCTTCCACAAGTTGATCAGACTTGTGGTCCATGGCTGGTGCGAATCGTAATGGAAGATATGTCCAAACATTGGACCCCATGCACCAAATCACTACATACTTCATCTTTGGAAGTGATCCGCTGCTGTGTTGAAGGACTTGATCCAATAAAACCTGCTGTGACAAGATCATCTAGATGGTCGGCCAGAACTTCAAGAAATACCCAGCAAACTTGCTGTGATGAAATTGTCTAGACAGCCGACCGGTCTTGACCGGTCGGCCAGGCTCATCAACACTATCAGCAACCTAGCTGTGAGATTTTCAGCTGGACTGCCGACCGGTCTTGACCGGTCGGCCAGCAATTCATACCTGTCCAGCAGCAACTCTGCATATGGGCTGCCAAGATAGCCGACCGGTCTTGACCGGTCGGCCAGGCACACAATATAAAGACAGCAACCTTGCTGTGTTCAAAAAGGCTGGACAGCCTACCGGTCTTGACCGTTCGGCCTGTAGTGTAAAATGGGTATCCAGCAGCTCTGTGCATTGATCCAGATAGGCAGCCGACCGGTCTTGACCGGTCAGACTGCGTGTATCAGTTAGTCCAGCAAAGTGAGCCGACCGGTCTTGACTGGTCGGTCAGACCCAGATATGGCCCAGGATTTTGAAATGCGACCGGTCCGTCCGACCGGTTGAGACCTCTCTCTGACAGGTCGGACATGACCGTTTTAGATTCGTTGGGGCCATCATTTGGGGCTCTATATAGCCAAACTTGTGGTCTTTCATGATATGCATTCAACACCCTTCAAGAGCTAAGAGAGAGAGTCTTTACTCACATCTTCCTACCCTCCTTGCTCTTAACTTCCTTGAGTTCATCATTCAAACCTAGCCATTAATGGCTTGTCATTGAGTATTCAAAGCTCGGTTTGAAGTATGAACTTAAGATCTTCATTCATGGCTGACCTACCTTCAGAATATCTTTATGAGGTCGTTTGTAGCCATTGAATGCTTGAAGTTTGGTAGTTCCCTCATAACCATTGCATTGAATAGGCAAGAGGAACTTGACCAACTCTCTCCCAACTACCCGGCATAATCATAATCACATCATTTGTATCGGTAGCTAATCTTGGGAGCACAAAGAGAAGCTGAAGCACGTAGAGCTAAAGCTACTCATCAAAGGCATTGAATCGGGGCTCAATCGTCTAGGTATGTCTAGTATTTGAGAGTCCATTTATTTAATCACTATTCCCTAGATTGGGAAACTCCGGCGGGAGTGTACGTGACCGTCCTTGGATTAGGATTGGTGAGAGTTTAAGATCCAAACTCGTCAAGTCCCTGGATTGGGCCATCGGCGGATGGTAAACATGGTCCTAGATCAAAGGATGTCAAGGTTGATGGTTAACCTGATTTAAAACCACAACTATAGTGAAATCCGGTGGTCTCATAGGTTGAGATCGTGAACCGGGAGTGGAGTAGGGAAACCGAACCACTATAAATCGTTGTGCATTGTAAGTTTGAATGATTGCTATGTTGAATGGTTTAGTCAATCATGAATGCTAACTATTTGATGAAATGCCTATGATAGTTTTTGCTTACAAATTCATCATATAATTGCCTTGAATGTTATTGTGATAATCTTGGTTGTTAAGATTGACTTGATTAGTTTTTAATTGTAATTAGAAATTCAAAAAGTCCTATTCACCCCCCTCTAGGACATTAGGCATATCTCCGAGTATCTCTAACAAGCGGTAAAACCGTAATTTCATTTAGTATCAGAGCGGGTTCCTCCGCTCAGGTTTAAAAACCCGGAGTGAGATCCTAAGAGAACTTGAAAATATGTCTAGAGAGGACTCTTCATCCGTCACTAAACCTCCTTTCTTTGATGTGACAAACTATCCATATTGGAAAGCCCGAATGCTCATCTTTTTAGAATCCATTGATTCAGACGTTAGGGACATGGTTGATATTGGATATAAACCCCCAATGGACATTATATGTAAGGAAAGTGAACCGGATGTCCTCAAGCCAAGAGAGAAGGCTATGTGGACTGATTATGATAAGGCTCAACATGTTCATAATGCCAAAGGCCTGAATGCCATTTTTTGTTCAATGTCTAAAGATGAATTTGGTCGGATTCAAAATTGCACAACCAGTAAGCAGGCATGGGATATTTTTGAAGTTACTCATGAAGGAACAAGCGTTGTCAAACGCTGGAAACTTCAGCGCCTCACTACACAATTTAAAAACATTATTATGGAGGAGCATGAAACATTTACAGAATTCTATACCAAACTGAACAAGATCACAAATGAAATGTGGGGCTTGGGGGATCCTTTTCCGGAGAATAGACTATGTAGGAAAATTCTGAGATCCCTACCGGAACGGTTCTCTAACAAAGTTATCACTTTAGAAGAATGCCGGGACCTAGATACCATGAAAGTTGAAGAATTACTAGGGTCCCTTCAAACCCATGAGTTACATTTCAAAACTCCCTCCAAATCCAAAAGTACAGCCCTGAAATCTTCTCACAAGAAACAAGATTCTAAATATGGAAGTGAGGAAGATCCAAACATAGAAGAAATGGCACTTATGGCTAAGAAATTTCAAAAATTCTTCAAAACTAGGGGAAATACTTTTAGAAGGAAACCCTACCAGAAGGGTAAACCTTTTGACTCTAGGAATAACAAAGGAAAATTTTTTAAGTCAAAAGATCCTCAATGCTATAAGTGTAGAGGATTTGGTCACATTGCATGCGAGTGCACCGATAAAAAGGCCAAGAAAAAGGCAATGGCGACTACATGGGATGAGACTAAAGAATCAGAATCAGAATCATAAATATACCAAAGTGAGGAGGAGCAAGGTTCAATCAAAATTTTAATGGCCTCCATCACTGATATTGTGCCTCAAATTGAGCCCATTGCAAAGATCACCGGAGACATTGATGATCATGAATCCTCTAACACTGAAAATGATTCCTTGAGTGATGATGAGGATGAGGATGAAGGTCTTCAGGAGCTATATAACCAACTATACATTGAAAATATAAATACCATTAAAAAGTTGGGCCAAATGAAGGCTGAAAATAACAAATTGACCAAAAATCTTGACGGATTGAAAATTGAGAACCAAAAAATGGGTCAAGATCTAGAAGAACTGAAAAGGAAGAATGATGAGCTTGAACAAGAAAAGAAAAAGTTCATAAGTGGTGAATCTCTAGACAAGCATGCTAGACTTGAGAAAGAACTCAAAGAGGTGAACACTGAAATTGATCGTCTTAAGTGTCAAGTCGTTGACTCTAGAAGACGGTTCGCTCAAGGAGAAGAAAATCTTGAAAAACTCCTAGGTGTTGTAAGATCACCAATGGACAAAAGAGGTTTGGGCTATGACAGTCACACTTCAAAAACTACCTCAGTCCATCCTATGGTAAGAAAAGATCATGGTGCATCGGGGAGTAAAACCAAAGTATCTCCTGTTTGCCATGATTGTGGAGACATTGGCCACTTAAAGTTTGAATGCATGGTGTTCAAAAATCCGGTCAGAAACTTGAAAGGTAAATTTGTACCGACCGAAAAAAATGTGCAAGCTAATTGGAATCCTCCCATGCATACTTCACCAAAAAGAGGAAACATTCGAAAGAATTATCCTACTCTTCCTAAGAAGGACAAGAGAATGGACGAACTGTTGGAGCAAGTTAAAATGCTGAATTTGAAAACTGCTCTTCTCCTGTATAAAAAAGGAAATCTGATTCTCCCAAGAAAACTAGAGAATCTCACCATAAGAATACCCCTCATAAAAGGACAACAACTAAATGAGTTGTTAAGAACAAGTGTTTGGTCATACATACTGCCCTAAAAGCTGGGAATACCCCTAGATGGTACTTGGATAGTGGTTGCTCTAGACACATGACATGTGATAGATCTCAATTTTGTGCATATAACGAATTTGATGGTGGGTCTGTCACATTTGGTGATGGGAGCATGGCTAAAATCATGGGTAAAGGAACCATCACGAGGCCAGATTTGCCCGAAATAAAAAATGTACTCTATGTTGATGGTCTTAAACACAACTTACTAAGTATTTCACAAATTTGTGATGAAGAGCACTCAGTAAGCTTCTCCAAAGATATGTGCAAGATCCTAAACTCCACTAGAAAATTAGTCATGAAAGGTCTACGCACAGGAGACAACTGCTATGTCATTGAAAATCACAACAATCCAAGCTCTTCCAGCATGTGTCACGCGGCCATTCAAGATGAAACAGAACTATGGCACCATCGACTCGGTCATGTACATTATAGAAATCTGTTTAAACTAAGCCAGAAAAATTTGGTGAGAGGTCTACCAAAGATGGGTAAAAGACCTAATGCTGTGTGCATCGCATGCCAAAAGGTAAACAAATCAAGGTTGCACACAAGAGAACCTCTATCCTGGTCACATCAAAACCATTTGAACTGCTACACATGGACCTAGTTGGTCCTACCAGGGTACTTAGCCAAGGTGGAAACGATACTTCTTTGTAGTCGTTGATGATTACTCTAGATTCACATGGGTCGCCTTCCTAAGAGGAAAATCTGACACTTTTGAAAATTTTCAAAAACTAGTGAAGCGACTTCAAAATGAGAAAGGATACATGGTAGCAAGAATCAGGAGTGATCACGGCGGTGAATTTGAAGATCATCATTTGAAGGCATTATGCGATGAATTGGGTATTTGCCATGAGTTCTCAGCACCCAAAACACCTCAACAAAATGGGGTTGCTGAAAGAAAAAATCAAGTGTTGTTGGATTTGGCCACAACTATGCTTAATAATAAGAATCTTGCGTAAAATCTGTGAGCCGAAGCAGTAAACACTGCCTGCTATATTATAAATCGAGTTTATTTAAGGGCAGGTCTAAACAAAACTGCTTATGAACTGTGGTGTGGAAAGACACCAAATGTGAAATACTTTAAGGTCTTTGGTAATACATGTTATATTCTGAGAGACTGAGAAAATTTGGAAAAGTTTGACTCCAAGAGTGATGAGGGTATCTTCTTAGAGTACTCATTAAATAGTAGAGCTTTTCGTGTCTACAACCTTCGAACCTCATCAGTTCAAGAGTCAATCAATGTGACTATAGATGATAGCTTGGATAAATTTGTATCTCCAGGTGATGAAGAAGAAGATGAGGGTATATGCGAGATAGGCAAATCTGATAAACAACCCTTATCTCCAAATGCCCCCACTGCTCCTGGTGATGTACAAATTGTTAAGGATCACCCCCTCAATCAAATCATTGGGGATCCTAGCGTTGGTGTCAAAACCAGGAGACAGTTAGAGGCAGTCCACAGTCACCTATGTTTCACTTCTAAAATAGAACCAAAAAATGCTGATGAAGCTCTAAACGATGAATTATGGATCCTTGCAATGCAGGAAGAGCTTCAACAATTCATTAGAAATGAGGTGTGGTATCTGGTCGATAGGCCTGAAAGGAAAAATGTTATTGGAACCAAATGGATTTTCAAGAAAAAATCCGATGAATCTGGGAATGTAATACAAAATAAGGCTCGGTTAGTTACTCAGGGATATTCACAAATTGAAGGCATAGATTTTGATGAAACATTTGCCCCTGTAGCTAGGCTCGAGTCTATTAGAATTCTTATGGCTGTTGCTTGTGCTTTAAAGTTCAAACTATTTCAAATGGATGTAAAAAGCGCCTTCTTGAATGGTATTCTTGATGAGAAAGTGTATGTTGAACAACTAAAAGGATTCATTGATCCTAAGTATCCTCACAAAGTGTACCGATTGGAAAAGGCTCTTTACGGACTCAAGCAAGCTCCCCGCGCATGGTATGAACGTCTAACTCGCTTTCTTATAGACCATGATTTTGCTAGGGGGAGCGTTGACAAAACTCTCTTTATAAGAGAAGCCGAGAATTCTGTGTTGATTGCCCAGATTTATGTGGATGACATTGTTTTTGGATCCACATGTGAGAAAATGTCCATCCCCTTTGCTAAATTAATGACATCAGAATTTGAGATGAGTATGGTAGGAGAACTTAACATGTTTCTAGGGCTACAAGTAAAACAACTTGCATCAGGTATATTCATTACTCAAGCTAAATATGCTAAAGATCTGGTTAAGAGATTTGGCTTAGATTCTGGTCGATCTTGCACTACACCTATGAGCACCACTGTTAAACCATCGAAAGACCTTGTAGGAAAAAGTGTAGATCAACATCTTTATAGAAGCATGATTGGTAGTCTTCTTTATCTCACTGCTAGTAGACCAGATATTGCATTTAGTATAAGTGCTTGTGCTCGATTTCAGGCTGATCCCAAAGAATCTCACCTCACCGCTGTTAAGCAAATCATCTGGTTTGTAGGATGCACTACCAAATACGGTCTTTAGTACCCATTTGATTCATCTACAGACATTGCAGGGTATTTAGATGCCGACTTGGCTGGTAACATGGATGATCATAAATCAACCAGCGGTGGGTGCTTTTATGTTGGAAATTGCCTTGTGGTGTGGCATAGTAAGAAACAAAACTCCATCTCTTTATCCACAACCGAAGTAGAGTAAATTGCTGCTGGAAGTTGTTGTGCCTAATTATTATGGATGAAACAAAACTTGACCGATTATGGGATTAACCAAGGCACAATGACTCTATTTTGCGACAATACTAGTGCCATAAATATTTCAAAAAATCCAGTTCAGCACTCACGCACTAAGCAAATCGATATTAGGCACCACTTTATTTGAGAATTGGTTAAAGATCACATAATATCTCTCGAACATGTGCCTACCGAAAATCAGCTAGCCGACATCCTAACGAAACACTTGGACTCAGTTCGCTTTGCGAACCTCCAGAAGTCCATTGGTGTTGGGTGTGTCTAGTTTATCTAACAAGTGTATGTTTTGCAGGTAATATCTGAGGATTAAGCCTCTCTATCTGATCTTTATAGGTATATCTGAGGACCTTGCCTCTTTTCACATTGCTCTCTACGAATATCTGGGATCATAGTCTCATTTCTGTCTTATACCGCTAAATCTGGACCTTTAGGGTCCCTCATTTTATGTTGGGTAGTCATTTTGGTACACCATGACCATGGGTATTGTATCCTTAGTAAGGGTACTTGGATTTAAAAGCTAATAGTCTGTCTGAAGGACAGACCTTCTATCCAGCAAATCTAGTGCAGTACCCCTTTGCTGCTGCTCACATTGCCGCACGACCGGTCAAGACCGGTCGACCTACCTAGTAATCTGTCTGGACGCTCCTGGTTTAAGTCATCCGATCGGTCAAGACCGGTCGGGCTGCCATCAGACAAGGCTGGTCGCACCAGTTTCACTCCACATGAACGGTCACGACCGATCGTGCAACCTTAGACCGGTCTGCCCGTGCGTCAGCCGTCCGGGGGGGGGGGTCTTTATAAACAGTTGGAGCTCATATGAGTCCCCCATTTCACCATTTTCTCACCTCCACGTTGATGAGCTCTTAATTGTGCATATTCTAACCCCAATTCATCACTCATTATGCACGGTTTACATATTTAAAGACTAATCTAATACATGGATTTGTAATTGTAGGAATGAGAGAGAGACTTCACTAATTCATAGTCAAAAGAGTCACTTTGTATGCATTGAAGATTAACATAACAAGTGACAAAAGGTGGAGGAAAGAAGAAGAAAGAAAGAGAAGAAAATATGGAAGACCTGTCCCAAGACCTGTCCCAAGACCTGTCCCAAGACCTGTCCTAAGATCGGTCGCCAAACAGGTCTACACAACTAGACCGGTCGCCCGACCAGTCGCCAGACAAGTCGAGAGGTGTCCAGAAACGCCAAACTCACTGGACTGTTTTTGAGGTTTTAAGACCGGTCGTCAGCATAACAGATTGCACGCAAAGCTTCGATTAGGGCTACCTACTACCAACCGGGGGATGGTCTACCCGTAACCAAAGCCGGAAATGGGACGTAGTGTGAAAGCCGTCGGAAGGACGGTAAGACAAATTCCTGTCATAGGCTTGTTGTTGCTCTATACACCTTGAGATCTATAGTTTAGTTGATCTATGAAGAAGATAATCTCGGAAACTCATGAGATGAACTTTCACTATGCACATTAGGTTGAATTTGTTCAAGTTCTTCTATTTATCAATCAATCAGCGGGAATTTCATATAAACACTTATTATGTTCTGAGAGTTTAAGGTTTCAACCTCTATCACCTAATTTCTTTGATTTTTACGCTTGTGCGTCTTGAAATGCATAGAAGAATAGTTTCTGAAAGAGAGTTGGGTTTTGGAGAATGAAACTTGTTTCACACATGTTTTGCTCGGGACTGGCAAAATGCTGGTTGGGGGGTGTGTTGAGCTCTTAATTGTGCATATTCTAACCCCAATTCATCACTCATTATGACGGCTTACATATTTAAAGACTAATCTAATGCATGGATTTGTAATTGTAGGAATGAGAGGGAGACTTCACTAATTCATAGTCAAAAGAGTCACTTTGTATGCATTGAAGATTAACATAACAAGTGACAAAAGGTGGAGGAAAGAAGAAGAAGAAAGAAAGAGAAGAAAATATGGAAGACCTGTCCTAAGACATGTCTCAAGACCTGTCTCAAGACCTGTCCCAAGACCGGTCGCCAGACAGGTCTACACAGCTAGACTGGTCACCAGACCGGTCGCTAGACAGGTCGAGAGGTGTCCAGAAACACCAAACTCACTGGACTATTTTTGAGGTTTTGAGACTGGTCGTGCGACCGGTCGTTCATGATCTTAGACCGGTCGTGCGACCGGTCATCAGCGTAACAGATTGCACGCAAAGCTTCGATTTTCTTTGCGCAATTGCATAATTCCTTGCTAAATCTGGAATCTTCCGCGCCAATCTATAAAAGGGACTTCTCCTCTTCATACCAAGGCATGTTAGGATGTGGGGATTGCTTGGGAGACGGATTCTACTTCAAGTTTTCTTAGTTTTCTTCCTGTTTTAGTAGTTTTTATGTTTTTGAGGCTTCTAGTTCAAGGATGTTAGAGATGAACTAAAACCTCTTAGCTAGGGCTAAGAGGTGAAGCTTTTGATTTGTTTTTGATGGATTGATGCAACCTAGGTTTCCTTTTATGTTTTAATTGAAGAAATTTAGTTCAATATGAGTTTGAATCAAGTATTAGTTTGGTTTTACTTTGATCTCTTGATGACTCCGGGCTCATGTGATTCTTAGTGATTCTAAACTTAGTAGCTTATCTTCTGAGCATTATTTATGCTTGTGTAGTTCACTGATCTATCATCGACTCCGGGCATGGTAGATTCTTTGATTGCCTTGTATGCAATGGCCCGATCTTCATGTGGGAACTCTTTCGACTAAAGTTCTTATCTTTTTATTATAATCTGGAATAGATGTTTGCTGATTGATTTTGATTTAATTAGAGTTCTAATCATTAGTTGTAATCAAGTCTAGTGACAGGATTTGATGAAAGCTATGGTTGTGAATCTCAACTAGATTGTAAAGAGGCTTGGCCTACACAATTGAGTGTGCCCAAGGCCTGAGCATTGTTGTGGGAATCGAATCAATGAATGAGCAACTGTTTTAGATAATTGTTGATTGAACCACTCTATATTCCGATCGGATAGAGATAAGAATTCGATTCCGATTGAGTTATGTGAGATCTAGTTGTGTTGATGCATTGAAACTTATCAAAAGTGGACCCTTGGCGCTCTAGTGTCTTTTTAGATTGAAATTACCTTACACATTCACTGTTTAAACCCAAATTGTTATTTTCCAGCTTTAGTTCTTAATAGGATCTTAATTATTAGTTATTTTAGACAAATTCCGAGAATACCCATTCATAAATCTCTATGAGAACGATACTCGGTCTTTCCGAATTATTACTACTTCGCAACCCTACACTTGGGGAGTGAACAAGTTTTTGGCGCCGTTGCCAGGGATTTCTGTGTGGTATTTTTAGAATTTTCTGAGATAGCTTTTAGTTGAGATTATGTTACGATAGGTTTAGGATTTGTTTTGCTTTCTAGGGTAGGCTTTCTTCTAAAATACTAACTTACTTTGTTTTGATTTTTTTTTTGGCAGGGTTCTAACATAGATCTACTTCAGGGATTTTTAGGAAGTTGAAGATGAAGTAGAAATCTCAAGTGCTAAATCAGGTTCTATCTTTCTAACCTTACTCTTCTTCTCCTCCTATTCATTCCTATCATATTCATCTCTTGTAGAGTGGGTGGAGACTCCTTTTGGATCTCTGATAGGTTGGCCTTGTGCCACCTTGATTCCTATTGGTAGGCACTGCCGTCTTGGATCACCTTGTGCTCAGAGATTTCTCTTCTCAATCTTATTCCTCTTTCTTCTTTTTCTGCACTTTTCTCAAAAGACTCAAAGAGTGGGTGGGGAGTTCTCTAAACCCCTATTGACTAGAAGAAATTGGTCTCTATCCTTGCTTCTGGTTCAGCCATTACAAGACACCTTGTGCTTCGGTCTTAGAGATGAGTAAAGGATGGAAGGAAGAATTCTTTTCTGTTTCAACTTCTTATAATTTCATTATGAATGATTGGACAGGTGGATTGTCTAAATACCTTTTGGAAGATGAGAGGTCGAACCAAATAAAAAATCAGTATGATTGGAACCATTACAATCATGAATATCTTTCCATGACTCAATCTACTTCTAATACTCCCCCACGTAAGACCTTGCGAGATTACCGGAATGACAACAATGGGCATAACTTTTTGCCAGGTAAGACAATGGGAGAGTATCGGAAAGAGATGAATAATGTTCCACCGGTTAGGACAATGTATGATCACTTATTTGGCTACAAATATCAACAACTATCTAATAGCACAACATATGACATGCATAATTCTAATAGGTGGGAGCATCAAAATTTCAATTTGGGAGACGAGCCAACCATGGATGCCAACAATTATTCTCAAGAGTTTCTTTCTCACGAGCCACAACCGACACGAACTCTTGAGGATACACTACGAGAGTTTATGAAAATAACTGAGCAATGCATACAAAACCTCTCGCCATCTCAAAATGCTGAACCCAACATTGGGAACACCGAATCAATCCCCAATAATGACGAGGATGAGGCTATCCAAACCCAACCTTCTCCAGATTTAATGACTAAACTTCTAGTGGATATTGATCTTGGTGACCCCAATATCACCATCGATTATGGTGAATCAACTATCTCTTTTAGATATCCCGATTTTAATGATGAAGAGATTTCAATGACGGTTGACGAACCTGAGGAATCCATAAAATCTGAACGTGATAGTGAGATTGCCTACAATGAGGGTTCCGTGGATGATTGTAAGCCCATGATTTCTTCTTCCAAAGGGTCGAATGTTTATGAGTCGCCAGACGATATTCTTACTAGAGAGATGGCTGAAGTCGATATTTTTGAGCCCTTCCACCAACAACACATGCCGGATTCTATTGTGGAAGAACTCCCTTGGGTTGAGAATTCTGTTTCTTTGGATGATGTGGTGGCACAGTCTGAAATTTTAGATCAACCAATGTTAGATGATGTGCTTATCACTAAATCTGAAAATTTTTCTTTGGAAGACCTCCCCTCTATAGAGGAGGAATTCATTGCCATTGAAACAGACTTTCCTCAATCACTTAGGGAGAACGAGGACCCTTCATCCAACTCTCTCTATTTCCTAGAGGAATACATGACCCACCCCTATGATCTGGATGATGAGATGATTAAGGAGTTGGATAGTTTGTTAGACATGGTGTCGGTGCCTGAAGAACACCATTCCACTGATTTACACTCTTTACCATTGTTTGTGGAAGCACCATGCAATTCTGAAATTGTGGAGGAGACAACCCAAACTGAAAAATATTTAATGAATGTCTCTCCACCATCATGGGTTCTTCACCCCATTGAAAATTCTGATTGGGAGGACCCCTTTTTAATCAATTACAACCCAATTTAGAACTTGAGGAGATATCTTTTTGCTGTTCTTATCTCTTCCTTACATGCGTGTGGTGCACACTATGATTGGACCTTAATGAAGAAACGCACCCATGTATACATTCGAGCAGGACTTTGGATGGTCCTCATGAGAATCTTATTGAAATTCATGAAGATCCTACTCAAATTTGATCATGTAGTCGATCGGACTAACCAAAGGTAGGTAGGTAGGTTAGGATTTATTTTTCTACATTTCGGATTGAATAAGTCTCATCGAGACAATGGAAGATGCTAGAATTGATCTACTTGCTACCTCAGGTACTCTCATTCTCACTCTCCTTTGTTTTATGTCATTGCTCTCATGTCATGTATATTACATATCTTATTACATTGAGGACAATGTAAGATTTTGGTTGGGGGGTGAGATTCCTTAGACAAATCTACTAGCTTTTGTGACATTTCGAGCAATTATGTAGAAATTTTTTCAATTTTTCTAAAAATCAAAACTCTTTTGGAAAACTTTGGTTCTATGCATTCGAGATAGCATGAGTGTAAGAAAAGGAGATACGAAGTGAGGGATGTTGCAAGCTTTGAATTTCTCTTAATATAATGGTTTTATAGGTGAATTCCCCTATTTTCATGATTGATAGAAAATTTGAACACTTTTACACCTAGTTCACATTACACGATTTTCATGGGTTGAAGGGATTATGTGATTTATGGATTAGCTAGACTTTGATTTAAGGTGCTGAGAAACCAAGCCGGGGTACTTTGTCCATCCTTGTCCATGGGAAAATAACGAAAGATATGGATTTTTAAAAATCCTATCTAATGTAAAAGAAAAGGGAAAGGAAGGATGAAATTGGAAATAATGGAAAAATGGTGGAAAATTTCGATTAGGGCTACCTACTACCAACCGGGGGATGGTCTACCCGTAACCAAAGCCGGAAATGGGACGTAGTGTGAAAGCCGTCGGAAGGACGGTAAGACAAATTCCTGTCATAGGCTTGTTGTTGCTCTATACACCTTGAGATCTATAGTTTAGTTGATCTATGAAGAAGATAATCTCGGAAAACTCATGAGATGAACTTTCACTATGCACATTAGGTTGAATTTGTTCAAGTTCTTCTATTTATCAATCAATCAGTGGGAATTTCATATAAACACTTATTATGTTCTGAGAGTTTAAGGTTTCAACCTCTATCACCTAATTTCTTTGATTTTTACGCTTGTGCGTCTTGAAATGCATAGAAGAATAGTTTCTGAAAGAGAGTTGGGTTTTGGAGAATGAAACTTGTTTCACACATGTTTTGCTCGGGACTGGCAAAATGCTGGTTGGGGGATGTGTTGAGCTCTTAATTGTGCATATTCTAACCCCAATTCATCACTCATTATGACGGTTTACATATTTAAAGACTAATCTAATGCATGGATTTGTAATTGTAGGAATGAGAGGGAGACTTCACTAATTCATAGTCAAAAGAGTCACTTTGTATGCATTGAAGATTAACATAACAAGTGACAAAAGGTGGAGGAAAGAAGAAGAAGAAAGAAAGAGAAGAAAATATGGAAGACCTGTCCTAAGACATGTCTCAAGACCTGTCTCAAGACCTGTCCCAAGACCGGTCGCCAGACAGGTCTACACAGCTAGACTGGTCACCAGACCGGTCGCTAGACAGGTCGAGAGGTGTCCAGAAACACCAAACTCACTGGACTATTTTTGAGGTTTTGAGACTGGTCGTGCGACCGGTCGTTCATGATCTTAGACCGGTCGTGCGACCGGTCATCAGCGTAACAGATTGCACGCAAAGCTTCGATTTTCTTTGCGCAATTGCATAATTCCTTGCTAAATCTGGAATCTTCCGCGCCAATCTATAAAAGGGACTTCTCCTCTTCATACCAAGGCATGTTAGGATGTGGGGATTGCTTGGGAGACGGATTCTACTTCAAGTTTTCTTAGTTTTCTTCCTGTTTTAGTAGTTTTTATGTTTTTGAGGCTTCTAGTTCAAGGATGTTAGAGATGAATTAAAACCTCTTAGCTAGGGCTAAGAGGTGAAGCTTTTGATTTGTTTTTGATGGATTGATGCAACCTAAGTTTCCTTTTATGTTTTAATTGAAGAAATTTAGTTCAATATGAGTTTGAATCAAGTATTAGTTTGGTTTTACTTTGATCGCTTGATGACTCCGGGCTCATGTGATTCTTAGTGATTCTAAACTTAGTAGCTTATCTTCTGAGCATTGTTTATGCTTGTGTAGTTCACTGATCTATCATCGACTCTGGGCATGGTAGATTCTTTGATTGCCTTGTATGCAATGGCCCGATCTTCATGTGGGAACTCTTTCGACTAAAGTTCTTATCTTTTTATTATAATCTGGAATAGATGTTTGCTGATTGATTTTGATTTAATTAGAGTTCTAATCATTAGTTGTAATCAAGTCTAGTGACAGGATTTGATGGTGAATCTCAACTAGATTGGAAAGAGGCTTGGCCTACACAATTGAACGTGCCCAAGGCCTGAGCATTGTTGTGGGAATCGAATCAATGAATGAGCAACTGTTTTAGATAATTGTTGATTGAACCGCTCTATATTCCGATCGGATAGAGATATGAATTCGATTCCGATTGAGTTATGTGAGATCTAGTTGTGTTGATGCATTGAAACTTATTAAAAGTGGACCCTTGGCACTCTAATGCCTTTTTAGATTGAAATTACCTTACACATTCACTATTTAAACCTAAATTGTTATTTTTCAGCTTTAGTTCTTAATAGGATCTTAATTATTAGTTATTTTAGACAAATTCTGAGAATTCCCATTCATAAATCTCTATGGGAACGATACTCGGTCTTTCCGAATTATTACTACTTCGCAACCTTACACTTGGGGAGTGAACACACGTGCTACTCCAGCCCCTCCTCTTGCATTCCAAGGTGATTTCAAGGTGACGTTTGGCAAGATTAGAGTTTCTAACCTCCTCTGCATTGCTTCTCTCCATTCTCATTCCTTAGGTAAGGGATTCACTCTCATCGTTCTTTGTCATATCCCTTCCTTTCATATCTAGGAGTGATTTAGGGTGTTTTTGTTCTGTCTTCAATGTCTTCCTAAGAGAGTGAAGATGAGCTCCCCTTGAGGCGGAGTGGTCGGTTCAAGGCAAAGGCTAAACCTCCTCCTCGCCCTTTAAAATTCAAAGAAAACCGTTTCAAAAGTGCAAGGGGCTGCCTCATCTTCCGTTCCCCCAGTTAAATCTCAATCCTTGGGTAAAAATGTCTTACCCCATTCCACCCATTGGGATGACTTCAAGGACAAAGAGGTGGTATGTGAAAAGTTCAGAAATTTAGATGACTTAGCCGGATATAATGTCTGTTCCATGTTGAGCGCCATAAATTGGGGTCCCGTACTCCACATGGGGGACCCTGTCCAGTTTGACATAGTTCGGAAGTTCTACGCCTCTTGTGTCCATGTCACCGCCTCTCCCCCCTCTTTTAAAGTTGAGGTTGGTGAACGGCTGTGCGTTTTTACTTTAAAATCTATTTCTGAATTTGTTGGAGTTCCCATTATTAAGGAGTCTTCTTTTGATTTTGACTCACTGGGTCCCAAACCTAACCACGTTATTGCCAAATTTCTCTGTGGTGATGGGACACCCCAATGGGTAGGAGGTGCACTTCGGGCGTCCTCCATGTTATGGGATTTTCGCATTCTTCACAACCTCTTCTTCCGCAATGTATATCCTCGGAAGAGCAACAAGGCAGATGTCACTGAAACCATATTTCGTTTGCTCTATCGCGCTGGTCAGGGTCATCCGCTTTGCCTCCCATCCTGGATCATGTCCATCATTCACCAAGTTATATTGCGAGACGATGGAAACTCCTCCAATCTTCCTTTTGGGCATCTCAAATGCCAATTAGCTGTTGCGATTGACATTGTCGATTCTAATAAAGTTCACAAGTCCATCATTATAAACCGCACCATCATTGCTCGTATGGAGCTTACAAAAGAAGCCATCCAGAGTCGTCTTTTGCAGGATCAGCAGCTGGATCCGGCCGAGCCGTCCCAGCCCAAGGCTCCACCTGCCTCCACTGGCCCTTCCCACACTTCACCTTCAGCTCCTTCCTCTGATCCATCCCTCGATCCTCGAGCTACTCCGGGTCGATTCAGTACGCCTCCTAGAGCTTTTTCTCGACGACGATCCCCTTCCGTAGATCCTCCTTCATACATTGCTGAGCTTCAGCCAACTTAAGGAGAGTCTATTTCAGCGCCTTGAAGGGATCGAGCAGAGTGAGCAGCAGCTTCTGCAGGGACAGGCCACGATTCTTGTACAGCAGGAGGATCTTGTGACTCGCCTCGCACAGTTGGAGAGGCGGATAGAGATGTGGGAGAGCGCGACGCACTGGAGACGTTCCACCCCCCGATCTGGGAGATGGAACAGATTACTAGTCTCATGTCTTGGTCACAGTTCCTTTTTATATGACCAATGATATTGTCTGGATTTCATGTACTATTGTTCTATGGGTTTGTCTGTATATTTTGCACGGATTGCGCATATCTACATTGGGCTGCTTGCCCATTTTGGCATATGTATGGATGCTATTTTAGTTCACTATAGTTATACTTTTGTTTTATATATATGAGCTTTTGTTCGTTTATTGAATATTTGTTGGGAGGTTGGATGGTTTGGGCATATTCGCCCTAATTAGCTCATGCTTTGTGTTCTTTATGTGTCTGGATATACATCTGGAGGGGTGGTTGGTTGATTGGGCTATAAGCCCTCTATACTTTCATGATTACTTGTATATCTTGCATGATTTGTTCTTTAAATCTCCTCAGGGCTTCAATTTCTATATATCTTTCCTGTTTTATGTGATTGACATATTTTCGGTGCTAGCCTTGCAGCTTTCTTAGGCATATCTTTTTGCTAGCTAACCCTTGTCAATTACTAACAAAAAGGGGGAGAATCATCCCACCTAAAAGGTCCGATTATATCTTTTTGCAGGACTTTGTAGGTGCAAGCATTGAGGGGGAGATTTTGAAGAAAATCGAGTCTGTACATGTCCTTTTGTAAAGATCATTTTGTATATCTGTATAGACATGTTATTGGGTGTATATTTCTTTCTGTTTAAGGGTCAATCATGATAAGGAAGTTATGATTTGTCTAGGTTAGATGTTTTGTCACGCAATTGACAAAGGGGGAGATTGTTAGTACACTTTATTTTGTCAATTGACGTGTTGGTTGGTCGCGTCTTGTCGTGTGAGCCCCGGTTGAAGATTTGAAGATCAAGACTTGAAGGATATGCTTCTTCCATTGCTCAAGCTCAAACTGAAATAAGATCTCAGGTAAGTTGCATATAGATCGACCATAGGAAACCGAAAACATCAAAGAATAGCGTTATGACTCACATATCTTATCCCATTCCCTCTCGACCCTTCCACAAGTTAATCAGACTTGTGGTCCATGGCTGGTGCGAATCGTAATGGAAGATATGTCCAAACATTGGACCCCATGCACCAAATCACTTCATACTTCATCTTTGGAAGTGATCCGCTGCTGTGTTGAAGGACTTGATCCAGAAAAACCTACTGTGATAAGATCATCTAGACAGCCGACCGGTCTTGACCGGTCGGCCAGAACTTCAAGAAATATACAGCAAACTTGCTGTGATGAAATTGTCTAGACAGCCGACCAGTCTTGACCGGTCGGCTAGGCTCATCAACACTATCAACAACTGGACTGCCGAGCGGTCTTGACCGGTCGGCCAGCAATTCATACCCGTCCAGCAGCAACTCTGCATATGGGCTGCCAAGACAGCCGACCGGTCTTGACCGGTCGGCCAAGCACACAATATAAAGACAGCAACCTTGCTGTGTTTAAAAAGGCTAAACAGCAGACCGGTCTTGACCGATCGGCCTGTAGTGTAAAATGGGTATCCAGCAGCTCTGTTCATTAATCCAGATAGTCAGCCGACCGGTCTTGACCGATCGGACTGCGTGTATCAGTTAGTCCAGCAAAGTGAGCCGACCAGTCTTGACCGGTTGGTCAGACCCAGATATGGCCCAGGCTTTTGAAATGCGACCGGTCCATCCGACCAGTTGAGACCTCTCTCTGACAGGTCGGACGTGACCGTTTTAGATCCGTTGGGGCCATCATTTGGGGCTCTATATAGCTATAACTTGTGGTCTTTCATGATATGCATTCAACACCCTTCAAGAGCTAAGAGAGAGAGTCTTTACTCACATCTTCCTACCCTCCTTGCTCTTAACTTCCTTGAGTTCATCATTCAAACCTAGCCATTAATGGCTTGTCATTGAGTATTCAAAGCTCGGTTTGAAGTATGAACTCAAGATCTTCATTCATGGCTGACCTACCTTCAGAATATCTTTATGAGGTCGTTTGTAGCTATTGAATGCTTGAAATTTGGTAGTTCCCTCATAACCATTGCATTGAATAGGTAAGAGGAACTTGACCAACTCTCTCCCAACTACCCGGCATAATCATATCACATCATTTGCATCAGTAGCTGATCTTGGGAGCACAAAGAGAAGCTGAAGCACGTGGAGATGAAGCTACTCATCAAAGGCATTGAATCGGGGCTCAATCGTCTAGGTATGTCTAGTATTTGAAAGTCCATTTATTTAATCACTATTCTCTGGATTGGGAAACTCCGGTGGGAATGTACGTGACCGTCCTTGGATTAGGATTGGTAAGAGTTTGAGATCCAAACTCGTCAAGTCCCTGGATTGGGCCATCGGTAGATGGTAAACGTGGTCCTAGATCAAAGGATGTCAAGGTTAACGGTTAACCTGATTTAAAACCACGACTATAGTGAACTCCGGTGGTCTCATAGGTTGAGATCGTGAACCGGGAGTGGAGTAGGGAAACCAAACCACTATAAATCGTTGTGCATTGTGAGTTTGAATGATTGCTATGTGTTGAATGGTTTAGTCAATCATGAATGCTAACTGTTTGATGAAATGCCTATGATAGTCTTTGCTTACAAATTCATCATATAATTGCCTTGAATGTTATTGTGATAATCTTGGTTGTTAAGATTGACTTGATTAGTTTTTAATTGTAATTGAAAATTCAAAAAGTCCTATTCACCCCCCCTCTAGGACATTAGGCATATCTCCGAGTATCTCTACAAGCAGGTAAAACTGCAATTTCAAAACCTCTTAGCTAGGGCTAAGATGTGAAGCTTTTAGTTGTTTATAATGCTTAATTTAAAATAGTTCAAGTAGTTTTGGTTTTATGAAGAATACTTCTAGTTTTAGTTTGAAATAAAGTTAGTATTTTTAGTTAATCTTCTATCTCTTGTAATTTCTCTTACATGGGATGTTTTAATTACTGAGATTGCTTAATGGGGTGTTAATTGATAGGATTTTAGGTTATAGAGATCTTAGATCAATCATGATATGTTGGATGCTAGGGGATCTTACAAATTAAGTTTCCTAAGAGCTTATCTAAAACTAAACTAGAAGGGGTTCTTATCTTTTGATTGGATCTGAGATAGATGTTTATGTATTGATTTTAGTTCAACAGAAGTTCAATTCATGCTTCTGAATAAAGTCTAGTGACAAGGCTTGAGGAAGATCATGAATGTGATCTCAATTGTTTTGTGAAGGATTGGGCTGTGTGATTGAATACGCCTAATGCCTTAGTTGATTATGAGAGAACCATATTGGTAGATGATCCATCTATGTTAGACATGTTGTGATGATTTGATTGCTCTATATTCCGGTTGGATAGGGATAGAACTCCTATTCCAATTGAGTTATTCGCTTGAATGGTTTGAATTGGCATTGTGAATGATTATAAGTGGATCATTGGCGCTCTAGTGCGTATTTTCCTGATTTAATAAATAGTTTTATATTCTTAACTTTTATCCATCAATACAAATCCAAATTTATCACATCCTAGTTATAATGTTTAGAATTGTTATGAAAATCCCTGAGGATCGACCTCGGTCTTACCGAGAATTATTACTACATCGCAGCCTTGCACTTGAGGCGAGCGAACAAGTTTTTGGCGCTGTTACCGGGGATTAGGCTAACGGTTCTAAATTTTATAATTAGGATATAGTTAGGTTAGATAGGTTAAGTTAGGATTTATTGCTTTAATAGGTTTTTCTCAGAATTTTTCTACTAATGGATTTTGTTTGTTTTTTAGGATTTTTTTTCACTAACATAGTTCTCTAATCCGGTAACCCCATTTTAACTTAGACTCCTTTAATTTTATTGTTTTTTTAGATTTTTTTAGATTTAGTTAGTTTTTGTGTGTTTTATGCCCCATTGGGAGCGTGATCATATATCGCGACTTCTAAGTAAGGGATGTTTAGTTGGAGGATTAATCAACCACAGACGAGTTAGAAAACGTCTAGAAAATCTTAAATTGTCTAAAATCATGGCTGAGAATGAACCACATAATGTTATAAATGTTGAGCATGATGCATCACCAACTAGGTCGGAACATAATGAGAATGAGGAATGATATGTTCCTCCGGTCAAAACATTGAGAGATTATCTATAACCGGAGAGAACAACCACGTCTTCCTGCATTTTTTTTCAACGAATGCAGGAAATGCGGACCTTAAACTGGGAATTCTCAAGTTACTCATGAAATTTTATGGACTCAATTCTGAAAGTCCATATGCGCACCTTAATGAATTTGAGGAGATAACTGTTGTCGAATAAAGTTAGTCGTCTAAGAAGCTCGAAGACCCGCAAACCTGGAATGTCTTTACGGTCACACATATATGACCCGCGAGCGCCTCTATCCTCCACAAGTCACGAACAGATCAGCCGTCTAGCTAGCCTACGTAGTCGCGCTATATTGATAAGCTTGCTCACTAACTGGACACTCCCAATATGCGAGCAGGACTGGTTTTTTGTCGTTGAGTGGGGACACCTCCGTATTGCGAGTAGTCCTGCTCGCTAGTCATCAAACAAGGATATTTCTAATATGAACAGCCTTGTTGTCTGGTCGTCTGCTGAGGACGTCCCTCGTCTCATAGTACCAGCAGCCCATATAGGCCGATCTTGGTTTGTTTCTATTCGTAACTCCGAACCACGGTGGATCTCCATCAAGGGACGTAATCAGCTAGACGTGTAAATCAGTTAGGCCATCCCCTTATCTGAGGATTAGTGGGATAAACACCTTATCCCTTGAAATTAGGAGTGATCTTAACAGCTTGCATAACAGACTGGATCACCCGGATCTGTATAAATAGATGGCCCCACAGATGATAAAGGTACACAATCTCTAAGCCTACGTTTCACACTTCGTCTTACTATCAAGTCACCTCTGACTTAAGCTTCAGAGGGCCAACGACCAAGCGCTGGCCACCCTTAGTTTTTTTCGTTTGGCTTTCAGGTTTGGAGGGGAGCTCACTTCGAGAAGGGCGTATAATTGGGAGGAACTTGTTACCAGAATCTGACGTTAACAGATTGGCGCCGTCTGTGGGAATGGGTATTCAATTCATTCTCATTACGAATTGTTACCTCCCACTATGCATCCTAAGAAAATGACTCATCCTTCCACCTCAAAGCAAATATTGCCTCTAGCAGATGTTCCTAAACCAAATCCTAATCCCCCCTCAAACTGTACCACCAGGGACTCCCCCGACATAGCCCAACCAGCCTGATTTCATATCGTCAAATCCATTCCAAGATATATCTAGTGGCTTCGATAGTATTATGCGCTTTGTCGGGGATACGCTTCTTACTCTCCAAGCTGGGTTTCAAACCCTATCTAATCGGTTTGATAAGCATTTTCTCGAATCGCAGCAACCTTCAGAAGGAGCTTTGGAGGGACCACCATTACAACCTACGCCTGCGACTTCTAAACACTCTCTAGACGAACCGCGAGTTCAGGCTAACCCTCCTTCAAATCGTATCTCTCGCGACAATTAAATTCCTAATCAACGCTCGCAATCTGTCCACTCCAGTGCTTCTCGAGAACGTCAACCTGAAGAACAACTTGATGTCCAAACATCCAGTTATACTTTGCTTTGGGAAGGAGATCTTAGGAGAATCGAGGACCGTTTCGCTAACATTGAACAGCGATATCAGTCAAACCTCCTGACAACCACTCTGGCGAAAATCCGTCGATCTGAACCTCCTTTTACTCGAGACATAATGGAGGCTCCTTTGCCTAAAAATATCGGACGCCCAGCATTGTTCTATATACTGGTATCGGCGATCCCCTCGAGCATCTGGAGACGTATAGATCCCTCATGGAGCTGGAAGGATATAGCTCGAAAATTATGTGCAGAACCTTCTCTTTAACTCTAAAGGACAAAGCACGTACTTGATTTCATGGTCTGAAGCCTCAATCCCTTGAATCCTTCTCTCAGTTATCAGATCTTTTTCTTTTTTAGTTCATGGGAAGCATCCGTACCAAAAAACATGCATCTCACCTGTCAGATTTAAAGCAGCAACATGAAGAGATAATTAAAGCATTCACTGTTCGATTTACGGCAGAAGCAGTCCAAATCGAGGGTTATACTAAAGATAAGGGTCTCACCGCCCTTATAGCAGGCATTACGAGCGAGAAATTTTGAATACCTTAGATAAGAATCCTCTTAAAATGATGATCGAGTTCTAAGAAAAGCTTAAAAAATATATTAATGTTAAAGAAGTAGCCTTGGCTCGTCATGGTATTCAAGAAAAAAAGCGAAAGGCTGAGGAAATTTCTCCAGCAGACAGGAAGTACCGACGTGATCGACGTGATCGCTCTCCAAAGAAGTCTTGTGTCTAGCTCTTAATTGTGTATATTCTAACCCCAATTCATCACTCATTATGCAAGGTTGTCATGAATTAACGATTGATTTAATACATGATTCTATGATTGCAGGAATGAGAGGGACTTCATCCCATTGGAGACCAAAAAGGTTACATTAGGACCCTTTGAATGAAGGCCCAAGGTGGACCAAAGACCAAAGAAGAAAGAGGGAGAAAAGAAAAGAAAGAAAAGAAGAAAAAGAAGGAATTGTTCAAGGGCCGACCGGTCCAGATCGGTCGGCCGACCTACCGGCCCCTATGGAACTCACTGTGCAAAAAGACCAGATGGTCCGATCGGTCGGCCAACGGGTCGACGACCCTGCTGAGCTCGCTGGGTTGTTATTGAAGATGGTCCGATCGGTCGTGACCGGTCAGCCAATAGGCCCTATGCACGCTAGACTGATGGGATTGCTAGTCCGACCGGTCGTGACCGGTCGGCCAAGCCAATCCGACCGGTCGTGCAACCGGTCGGCCATGTATTTAAAACAGAAATTTCCATTTTTGGCGCCAGATTTCTCTGCGCACTGCGTAACCTTATGCAAATTCAAGAATATTCTGATGTTGCGGAGCCTCCCCACTATAAAAGGACACCTAGGGATCGTTCCTAGGGTATCTTAGAAGGGTTTGAGCAAGGTTGGAGGCAGTGGAAGTGGATTTCGGAGTTCCACAACTCCTTCTAGTTTGCTTTCTCGTTTTTATGTTTTTCCTTAGTTGTTTCATGTTTCCTTGGATCATGAACGGCTAAACCTCTTAGCTAGGGCTAAGAGGTGAAGCTTGTAGTGAATCTAAGATGTTTCAATTCATTTAAGTTGGTATTAAAGTTGGATTTCATGTTTATGAACAATGGTTTGAAGTTAATACAAGTTCCAAGTAGTTTTTCTTAGTCATATGATGACTCATGGATGTTTGGGAGAATTACTTGAGTTCTTAATGGTTGTGTGCTAGTCTAGACCTGTATGATCCGAGGAATTAAAGTATGCTCTAGTACTATGATCTTCATGTGGGAACTTCCTACTAAAGTTCTACTTTTCTGGATTTCTGTGGTATGTATGGGACTGTGTATGTGGTTTGAATCAAGTTCAAATCATAATCTAGCTTTGTCTTGTGACAGGACTTAATGATGGTTATGATTGAGGACTGAGTCTATTGGAATTGGGACTGACCTATGTAATTGAGCATGCTCGTCCTAGCTTGCATTGAGTGAATTATATACACTATTCATACATATGACAAATTGTTTGGTTTAACTGCTCTATCATCTGACTAGATAGATCTTAATTTCGATTCCAGTTGAGAAAGTGAGAAACCACAGCGAATTGAGCATCAAGGATTGCTACAAGTGGATCCTTGAACCCCTAGTGCCTTTTTATAATTGTTTACTTCAGTTTAAGTTCAAAGTTGTTATTTACATCAATCTCCTACAAATCTGGTTGTTAGCTTCTCAATAGAAACTATTGGATGTGTTTGTGAATTCCTACATAAGTCCCTGTGGATCGACCTCGGTCTTTCCGAATTATTACTACTTCGCAACCCTACACTTGGGGAGTGAACATCTTATTCTGGGAAATATTGCAATTATACACCTCTCAATCGGTCTCCAAAGAAGGTATTAATGGATATCAAACATAAGTCGTATGTTAAATGGCCTTCTAGGATCAAATCGAATCCCAAAAAAAGAGACAAGAGGAAGTTTTATTACTTCCATAAAGATCATGGGCGTAACATCCAAGACTATATCTCTTAAAGACCAAATTGAAGTCCTCATTCAAAAGGGACACTTCCGAGACTATGTCACACGGAAAGATCGTTCGCCTAAATGATCTGATACCCCAATGCATCGTGATTGTCAAATCCAGAGGAAGAAGTCACTGCAACATCGTCCTTCATAGGAGGATGCCAAACCCGTAGGCGAAATTCAGACCATTGTGGGTGGTCCGGCTTGTGGAGGAGATTCCCGAGCTTCAAGGAAAGCTATACTCGAAAGGCGTGTCAGAAGCCTCAGCAATTTACTAGGTGGAGAAATCATTCAGCATGTCAAGTTTGAGTCATCATCCGATCTCCTTATCTCATGAAGATGCTGAAGGAATCCAATTCCCTCATGAGGATTCCATCGTAGTAACGTTAAAGGTATCGAATTAACTCACCTTATTATGTTAGATATAGGTAGTTCTGCAGATGTCCTTTATCTCGAAGCTTTCAACAAGATGACTCTAGCCAGAAATCTACTCAAACCAGTCTCAACCCCCCTTGTTGGTTTCGGGGGTGAAGTGGTGGCACCAGAGGGAAGTATTGACCTTCTCATCACATTCGGAGAAGCTCCGACCAAAGTCACTATTTTCATCAACTTCCTTGTGGTCGATCAGAAGTCGGCATAGAATGCAATCTTAGGCCGACCCTTGCTCACCAATATAGGGGCAGCTCTACACCTCCTCTACTTATGCATCAAGTTCCCCACTCTAAGCAGAGTGAG
This sequence comes from Liriodendron chinense, assembly GCA_003013855.2. NCBI lineage: Eukaryota > Viridiplantae > Streptophyta > Magnoliopsida > Magnoliales > Magnoliaceae > Liriodendron > Liriodendron chinense. The sequence goes on from ML058389.1 coordinate 2,695,276, forward strand.
AGTAGTTCAAGGGAACCAAAAGAAGGCTTGAGCGTGTTATGAAATCGCTATACAAGACCGAAAGAATGTCCTGGCAGCTCCTATTATGACGATCTCGGGAGATTAGCAAGTTCTCCGATAGCAACAAACCTAGACCTAAGGGAGAATACATGTCAAGCAGGAACTCCCGGAGAAAAAACAATAGAAACTCAGCTATCTAAGGACGACCCTTCAAAAAAGGTCCATGTCGGATCATCTCTAGATTCCACCTTTCGGTTCCATCTGACCAACTTCCTGGTCGAATATCAAGACGTATTCTCCTGGTCTCATAAAGATATGCCAGGTATCGACCCCGACGTCGCAGTTCACCGCCTGAATGTTGATCCAAAATTTAAACCTATTCATCAGCTTCGACGAGCGTTCACAGCTGAAAGGTAGATGGTCATAAAAACTGAGGTCGAAAAATTATTAGCCATTGACTTTATTGAAGAGGTAGATTACCCGAAGTGGGTTGCGAACGTCGTTCTCGTGCGTAAGGAAACCGGTAAGTGGAGGATGTGTGTAGATTACTCCTATTTGAACAAGGCATGCCCGAAGGATAGCTTCCCAACTCCCCGCATCGACCAACTGGTTGATTCAACAGCAAGACAAGCCCTGCTCAGCTTTATGGATGCTTATTCTGGTTACAACCAGATCATGATGCATCCACTTGATTGCCAAAATACTACCTTTATCACTGATCGAGGTCTGTACTGTTATAAAGTGATGCCTTTTGGTCTCAAGAATGTAGGGGCCACCTATCAGCACCTAGTCAACAAAATGTTCGCTGCACAGATTGGCAGGAATATGGAGGTTTACGTCGGCGACATACTCATAAAAAGTGTTGCAGCTGATGATCATCTCACGGATCTCCGAGAAGCCTTCGATCTGATGAGGAAATATCAGATGAAGTTGAATCCAGAAAAATGTGCTTTTGGGGTCTTTATTGGAAAATTTCTCGGCTTCATGGTTGCCATGCGGGGGATTTGAAGCAAACTCTGAAAAGATTAAAGCCTTGATTGAAATGCAATCTCCATCCATTCTCAAGGAAGTCCAACGATTGGCTGGTCGCATTGCATCTTTAAACAGGTTTATTTTATGTGCCTTCGATAAATGCCTTCCTTTTTTTAAGCTATTTCGTACGACTGCAAAATCCGACTGGGCGTGGACCCAACAATGTGAAGAGACATTTCAGCAACTAAAACAGTATTGAGTACGCCTCCCATCTTATCTAAGCCTGTTCCAAATGAGTAGCTCTTTCTTTATTTATCTGTATCTTCCACGGCCATTAGTGCCGCCTTAATAAGAGAAGACTCCAGAGTACAGAGGCTCGTTTATTATGTCAATCGAGCAATGGTGGATGCTGAAACTCGATACTTCGATATGGAGAAACTTGCTCTAGCCTGAGTAACAGCAGCACGGAAACTACGGCCTTATTTTCAGGCCTATTCTATAATAGTACCTACGAATCATCCTTTAAGGCAAGTCCTTAAAAAACCTGAAGTATCTGGACGGTTAACTAAATGGGCGATCGAGCTTGGCAAACACGACATTACTTTCTACTCGTGAACCACCATAAAGGCCCAAGCCATAGTCGACTTCATCGCTGAATTTACATATTCGACCTCTACTACTCCGACCTCCATTGATCACCCGATGGTGAGCAAGCAGGCACCTTGGTCGCTCTACGTAGATGGATCGTCATGCTCCTCTGGTAGTGGAGCCGGTTTGATCCTAATCGCTCCTGATGGGTCACAATTCCAATATGCTTTGCGCTTCAATTTTCATGCCTCTAATAACGAAGCAGAATATGAGACCCTAATTGTTGGTCTCGAATTAGCAAATATACTCTTGATAAAGAACCTGCTTATTCACAGCGACTCTCAACTCGTCGTCAATCAAGTGCTCAATGAATTCAAGGCGAAAGAAGAATGAATGGCTTCGTACAAATCTCAAGTATTCATCTTGCTCGCTAAATTGAACAAATATGAAATAACTCATATTCCTCGCGAGGAGAACAAGCTCGCAGATTCTCTAGCAAAGTTAACTTCTGCACTAGAGTTCGATCTGACGCTAGCTATTCTTATCGAGCATCTTTCTACCCCGAGTATCGATCAAGGCGCTCCAGAGCAAGTCATCACATTGCATTTATCCCCATGTTGGATGGATCTCATCATCCTTTATCTCCAAAGCGAACAACTCCCAAATGATAAAAAATCTACTCGACAAATTCACTATCGTGCTGCCAGGTACATTTTATAAAACGAAAAATTGTTGCGTAAAAGTTTTACGTTACCGTATTTAAGGCGTATCCATCCAAAAGAGGCACATTGTGTTCTAGATGAAATACACCAGGGGGCATGCGGTAATCATCCCAAAGGACGGTCTCTAGCGTATAAAGCAATGAGGTAAGGATACTATTGGCCCACTATGAAGGCTGATGCTATCGAATTTTCAAAGAAATGTGATAAACGCCAGCGATACTCTCCCGTTCCTCATTTACCGTCTGCGCAAATGATGCCAATGGACGACCCTTGGCCTTTTGCTCAGTGGAGAGTCGATATAATCGGACCACTACCCATGGGAAAAGGACAAAACAGGTTCGTAATTGTGGCAGTCGATTATTTCACCAAATGGGTCGAAGCGGAACCTTTGGCTACCATCACCAAAAAGCTAACTACTAAATTCATATGGAGGAACATTAATGCCGTTATGGGCTCCCTCATACCATAATTTCTGACAATGAAAAACAGTTTGATAGTGCCGCATTCTCCGAGTTTTGCGAGAAATGGAAGATACGTAATATTCGAACTTCCCCATATCATCCTCAAGCTAACGGACAAGTAGAAGCAGTTCATAAAATTATCAAGCACCATTTGAAGACCAAACTTCATGAATGTAAAGGTATCTGGCCAGAACTCCTACCAGAAGTTTTATGGGCTTACAGGACGACAACTCGTAATTCAAGCAGAGAAACACCCTTCTCACCAGCATTTGGCACCGAAGCAGTCGTCCCTGTGGAAGAGAAACGGGACGCGTAATGAGGAAAGTTTAAAACTCCACCTCGACCTCCTAGAAGAGAAACGAGACATATTTCATCTTCGAGCAGCGGCTTATCAACAACGAATAACCCACTATCACAATTCGAAGGTCAAGCCCAGGGCTTTTCAGCTCGATGACTTGGTGCTCAGGCAAAACATCAAAACAACCACTCGGTTGTTGGATCCTAACTGGGAAGGCCTGTATCGAGTCATCAAGTTTGTTCAACCAGGTACGTATTATCTGGAAGACATGTGAAGAAGACCCCTACGTCGCCCTTGGCACATGGAACATTTACTTCGATATTTTCCATAAAACATTCATGATGTGAATATCGGATCATATTTAAATGAAGATGTTCTTTCTAGCTGTTCAGCTATGAAATCTATAACTTGGTTGCTACTACGTTTTTTAGACCTAAATAGCCCCGAAGAGGATACAAACATCCTCTTGACTAAGTTTCCTGCCCACGGAAAAGCCAAAGACTCAATTAATAGGCCAGCCTATCTCTAACCGGACATGGTCGTCGAGACCTCCCTAATTGAGCTCAATTCATTTTCATGAGTTAAGTAAAACATTCAAGCACGAATTCATTCCCATAAAGACTAAGAAAGAGAAAGGCAATTTTTTTTCTATTTAACGACCATTCAGAAGTACAAAACAAAAAGAAAATGCATCAGAAAAGGAGAGAACAAGATCATTTTTCAGTGTCGCGTGGAGAAGGAGCTCGGCTCTCTACTTCATGTTCCGTTTCAGGAACTCCTACAGCTTCAGTAGCCTCCGTAACTTCATTTTTAGTTGCTGCTCTTTCCTCAACAGCGACGACAGCAGAAACCTTATCGAATTCCTACAGGTTGAATGCTGGGGAAATCCGTTGCATGGCCCTGATCGCAAATTCACGACCAACATCGTACGATTCATACCGTTGGTCTTCATAAAGTTGTGAAGTCCGGAACTCCAAAACTGCACAAGGGCCTTCTTCAGACACCATTTTGACGTAGGCCACCCTCTCTTCATCCCAGTGGAGGGAGTCGTCCTTCAATTCAGCGAGGGCCTTTTTCTCCTTCTCCAAACTTTCAACGGCTTCCTTGAGGCGCGATTTACACTCCCCGAGCTGCTCCTCAAGGGAGATCTTATCTTGGCGGAAGATCTCTTTCCCTTTCTCGACCTTCTCCTTTGCCTCTACAAGCCTCGCGAACTTGAAATCCAGCGACTGATACCTTTCGGTCAACGCTTGGATCTTACCAATAAGGATTTTCTTCTCCTTATTCATTTTGGCAATCAGAGTTTCGCAGGACTTTATTATTAGATCCCTCCCCTGGATCGCATTCTCCATGGCCTGCCTCTTCTCTTCTCCTTCATCTATGATGCGATGAGCAGCAATGATGTCGTGTCTTCTTCGCAGGGTAAGGTCCAAACCCTGCTCGAAAATGAAAGAAAGCGTTATTAATGGTATAAGGGCTTCTTTAAAAAGACAACAAAAATGATGAAGTGCTTCATGCATACCTGGACCAACCTCACTCCTATATCCATGGAGAGATCCTCCAGACTAGGCTCAGGAAGAGCACTAAACGACTGTGGAGTGATATTGTCAAAAAAAAAAAACTTGCAAATAGGGTGTAAGTGACCCAAAATGGTGTATACCCCAGTCCTCGAAGGCTGGGCTACCACCATCTCAGAAGTGCTCAGCCTCGCGAGCAAAAGATGGTTCTTGAGCAAGAATTGACTCTCGAGTAGGAGCTAACTCGTGAGCAGCAGTAGGCTCGCGACTCTCTTCACCCGAAGGATGACTTGGTCTTGTCTCGTCACCCCTCAGGGAGTTATCGATTATATCAATTACCGGCTGGTCGCGAGGACAAGTCGGGGGGGGGGGGGGGGGTCGCTATAGCTTCTGCTAGGGGAGGATTGTGCAGCTGTGAGTCGTGACCAGGCTCGTCTATTCGAGCAGGCGGATTAGAGGGACCAGCCACCATCTTCTTCTGCCTCTTTGAGACAGTGCCCTTCAGGCGGGGAAGCACTCCCCTCTTCCCTCCTACATTCACCATTGCTTCCTCCTGGGGGATTAGTCCGGAAGTAGCAAGTCTTGGAAGTGAAAGGGAGAGGTTGATATTCCTGTCGTCCTCCAACAGCTTAAAGACTTTAATGATCTTCTCGTTGATTCCTCCTCTCAAGCTGGGTTTCTTTCCAGCTAGAACGCCTGCAAATACAAGAAGAAGTAAGTCAGTAGCAGAAATGGAACCCTGTTTATATTCACAAAGGAGTAAAGATCCACCCACCTTCGTAAAAGAAGCGACTAACGTTATGTCCCTAGGGGTTAGACCCCACGTTAGACTCCCAGTTACCGAAGACATAAAACCACCGTCTCCTCCACCTGGGATAGTTTGAAGAGGGATTCCACAAAATAAAGTTCTCTCGGTGCCAGTAACATAAGTAGTACCAACCCACATTGGACGAGGCTTTCTTGAGGTAGTACATCTTCAAAAAATCATCGGCTGTCAAGTCCTCGTTGCCCGCTTGCTTCTAGAGGACATATGCACTCATACAACCCTCCAGCCATTTACGATAAGTTGGCCGGGGGCAATCTTGTAAATACGGAGCATGTCTCGGACGAAAGGATGAAGGGGGAGACGTACTCCAAGTTTGAAAAAATACTCATACAGAGTCACATAACCCGGTGGTGGAGAATCCGGAGTTTCTCCCTCTCGGGCAATCTGAGAATGATGGAGTCGGGAATCCGGTATCTTTCCCGTAAGCCAGTCAATTGTTCCTCTGTCATTATCGAGGGATATCTAGACGTAGAGTATCTTCCCATTGGCACCTTCACGTTATTCGAGTCAGAGGAATTCGAAGTGTCATCTCCCAGAGGAATAACCTAATTATCAGAATCCCCCGCCATAGAAAGAAGAGGAAGAAAAGAAGAAGAGGAGAAGGAATACCTCAGCAACGAGGTCATGCCAGAGACAGACAGAAAAAGAAGAAGGGATTTTTCGATTATCTCCAGTAAAACTTCGAAGTGAAGAAACCTTCGCAGGCTCCGGATATTTATAGGCAATCATTTCATCAAGATTTGATTGACACGCGATGACTCTTTATTTGGCATGACAGTCGAACGGGCATGAACATTAACTCCTAAGACATGTGGCGAGCGCCACTTCATTTCTCTTGGCCAAAAAGCTGCGAAAAGCTGACGCTCATAAATGCGGGCTCAATCATGTACAGCTTCTCCTTCGAAAAATGCACTAGGCAGTTACATACACAGTCAAGTCCTTCGCTTAGCTGCTTAACGCTAAGGACTTGGGGGGCATCTATTGTAAAATAAAGTTGGTTGTCTAAGAGGCTCGAAGACCTACAAACCTGGAACGTCTTTACGGTCAAGCATATACGACCCGCTAGCGCCTCCATCCTCCACAAGTCGCGAACAGATCAGCTGTCCAGCTAGCCTACGTAGCCGCGCTATATTGATAAGCTTGCTCACTAACTGGACACTCCCAATATGCGAGCAGGACTGGTCTTTAATCGTTGAGTGGGGACACCCCCATATTGCGAGCAATCCTGCTCACTAGTCATCAAACAAGGATATTCCCAATATGAACAGCCTTGTTCTCTGGTCGTCTGTTGAGGATGTCCCTCATCTCATAGTACCAGTAGCCCATATAGGCCAATTTTGGTTTGTTTCTATTTCGTAGCTCTGAACCACGGGGGATCTCCATCAAGGGATGTAATGTAATGCCCCGAATTTACCGTAATTATTTTAAAATTTTCTGAAATTTATTTCTATTTTCTTTATATATTAAATACTGGCCATTGATATTAAAATTCAAATAACGGGACATCCGTACGAGATCATATGGAGTACCCTTTATTAAAGTTGCTTAGAATGACCTCATTAACAATGTAGAAGAGTTAGATTTCGTTAAACTCGAATATTTACAAAAATTACAAAAATGCCATTAGTTAAACTTAAGTTAACTGACCATTTTTAAGTACGCATGTTTCTAGCAATCATTAAAACGCAAAATCCTGGATTTGAGCTTTTGGACACATATTAACCATACACATCAAATTTCAGTCCTTAAATAATAGTAGAAGTGGTCCAATTGTCAAATCAGGCCTTAACCCTTGATTTTCATGTCCATCGAGTGAGGAAAGTAGATGGTTAGTCGTAGTCGAATATTTTTCTTCATATGAGTGACTTGGATCGTCTTTATCATGGACCAATAGTTTGATTTGATTGCCCCACATTGATAAGCCTCTTTCTTATGTGCGAAATTATCTCGTTCTAGAAATTAACGAGTTACCAACTCTTCTCAAATTTGAACCTTTCAATTTACCCACTTCTTACCATCAATCGATTCTCAAATTTGGACCACCCATTATACTCATATGACTACGAGTTTACACAAAATTTGGACCCCGATCTACAATCCTACACCGTTGAACCACAAAGCCAGCCCCTTCCTTTTCCGCCGAAAGTTGGAATTTCAGATCTAGGCATTTCTCACCATCAATCAACCACTAAACTTTGTACAATTGTTTGCCTATCATGACTACATACTTTTCCAAAATTTGGGCCCTGATCATCAAGCGTAGACCGTTAATTGAGATATAGCCCATTTTAGCACCCGTTAGGCCATTTTTAAGGATCGGCCAATCTAGAATGTGGATCATCAAGAAATTTACGTATTCTGACTCTACTTTTCGAGCTTGATAAGATTAACGGATTGAAATCGATCAAAGATCATCCGAATATTAAGATTTGAGAAACCTACCTCGAGAGGTTGTTACACAAGACCCCGCGTGCACATCCCTCTCCATATTTCTACTACGCACCTCCAAACCCTAATTCCAACCCTACCTCTATATATAGGGCCCCTCTTAGCCAAAGGTGACCCCCACCCACGAATTTGAGAGAGGGAGAGAGAAAGAGAAAGAGAAAGAGAGAGAGAAAGAGAGAGAGAGAGAGAGAGAGAGAGAGAGGAGTACCATCTTGCCATTATTTCATCATCTTGTATCTCTAATAAGTCGAAGATCATAAGGTAAGAACTCCTTTAAGATTGGATTAATAATTTCATGTTTTGTAGGTTCATAATTCTTATGTGTTTTTGTTTACATGTGTTTATTTATTCTCTCCTTAATTAGCTATATATGAATGCTTTTAGATACTTTTTTTTCAATCTCATGGTGATGAGGATATTCATTGGACTTAGAGAACTAGTAAGGAATAGAATTATGTTTGTTGCACATATGAGATTTGTGTAACCAGCTTTAAAGGGACCACCTTTCTTTCTATACTGTATAAGGAATGGTTGTGATTGTCTAATAGAGATTCTTATATTGCTATATATATTCCTTTTATATATATATGGATGGACCCTGATCTGTGGTGATGAATATCGGAACACCCGGTTAAGAGGTTGCCCTAACCTGAGACGATGCTTTTAGCTTGTCCGGTTAAGTGGCCACCCTGATCTGTGGTGGTGGTATCAAGATCGCCCGATTAAGTGGTTGTTAAATCCATTTATTACTACTATTATTATTATATTTACTATTATTATTATTATTCCTTAAGTTGTTAAGGATCTCCATAAGACGATAGTTGAGTATGGTTGTTATGAAGCTTAATAGTACGGGCCGCCATCCTGGGATGTGATGCGTCAGTTACGACTATTTTGATGAGTGATGAACCATAAGGAAGGATGTGGTGGTACCAAAGGTTGGTTAGACGATAAGTGGCTTGGTGTAAATTGGAAATAATAATAAAGAATGGCTAACTCATGCATGCACGTGGCTCCATGTGGGTGTATGGATTTGAGAATAGGCTAGAGCGTCCTACTTCTCCCATACACTGTCACGTGTGGATTTGGGCTATGAGCGTCCCGTTTCTCACGTGGTCGGGCAAAATTATGGGCTTGCGTGTCCCAAAACCCCTGGCGGCATATCTAAGGATTCCTACGCTGGGTCATGCATTATCATGCATTGCATTAAGAAAGAGTAATGGATGTTTTGTTATGATTTTTATGCGATTATTATTTCTAACCTTAAAGTAGTTCTTCACTATGCCGCTTTTGACGGTGTTTTGTGGAAATAATTTAGAACATGTAGGTAATGATCCTCAGGAGCCCGAGCCTCAAGGAGACGATTATGATGGCTCGTGGGAGCAGATGGTGGAAGACGAGACCGCATAATCATTCATAGTTCTAGCATTTATTTAGTATTTGAAATTGTAATAAGTCCCAATGGGAGGACGTAGTTATGAACATGGTGTTTAATTGAATGATGGTTACATGGTTTGATGATTTAGTTTAGTTAATGAAATAATATATAAGTTTGGTTTCACCGTCTTGCTCTTGATTTTTCAAATAGTATGAAATGTGCATGTTTGTGTGAAAATTATGTAAGGGGTATAACCCTCACACATTCCAAATAACCTTGGGAATTCAGCCGTCGTGATGTACACGGGAGCCGAAATCTTGGGGTGTTACACGTAATCATCTAGACGTCTAAATCGATTAGGCCATCCCCTTATTTGAGGATTAGTGGGATAAGCACCTTATCCCCTAAAATTAGGAGTGATCTTAACAGCTTGTGTAACAGACTGGATCACCCGGATCTGTATAAATAGATGGCCCCATAGATGATAAAGGTACACAATCTTTAAGCCTACGTTTCACACTTCATCTTATTATCAAGTCACCTCAGACTTAAGCTTCGGAGGGCCAACGACCAAGCGTCGGCCACCCTTAGTTTTCTTTGTTTGGATCTCAGGTTTGGAGGGGAGCTCACTTCGAGAAGGGCACATACTTGGGAGGAACCTGTTACCAGAATCTGACATTAACAATAACCAATACCTTTTAATTTAATGATGTCTCCCAAGATGTAATCAAACTGAAATTGTTCCCTTTCTCTCTAAAGGACAAAGCCAAATCATGAATTCAATCTCTTAAACCTAGAAGCATCGGGACATGGGCTGAGATGACTTGGGAGTTCCTTTAAAAGTACTTTTCAGTTCATAAAACCAATGCACTAAGGTGGACCATCATGAATTTCTCCCAAAAATTAGATGAAACATTTTTTCAATGTTGGGAGAGGTTCAAAGACCTTTCATTAAAGTGCCCACATCATGGTTATGAAAATTGGCGCTTGATTGACTTCTTCCATGATGGATTGAGTTCAAACATGCGCCAATTTGTTCAAATGATGTGTAATGGTGATTTTTTTAACAAAGCGCCCGATGACGCTTTGGATTACTTTAATATGCTAGCCGAGAATGCCCAATCTTGGGACATCTCCACTCCGACTAATAATCCCAAGTCAGCCCCAAGAGAGAAAGGAGTACATGCATTAAATGGGGAGGAGGATTTAAATACGAAGGGGTCTTACAAAGAAGGTTGAGGCTATGAAATTGAGGAGTGTTAACATGATAATCATTGGTGAGGCCATTGAGAGTGTATGTGGTATTTGTGAGAGTGATGTTCACTTAACAAAGGATTGTCCAACATGCAAGCCATGAATGAACTTAAAATCTTGGTTAAAAGAATTGAGACACACCTAGGAGTTAAGGAGCAAGGGACTGTTTTGACCCAATCTCATCCTAACCCCAAGGAACAATTGGAAATAAATACAAATTCTTCAACCCATCCTCATGTGGAACATGTTCAAGCCATCACCACTCTTAAAAGTGGTAAAATAATTGAAAATTTTGAACTAGTGAAGGCCACAAAGCCTAATGATTTGGTTGATTCTAAGAGTGATGGTGAATTGAGCAATGCCCCACAAGATGAAGAGCCAGAGCGTGTGTATAAACCTGTGGCCCCATTCCCCCAACATCTTGTCTCAACCAAAAGGCCAAGTGAAAATCAGGACATCCTAGAAGTCTTCCAATAAGTAAAAATCAACATTCCCTTGTTGGATGCAATTAAGCAAATTCCTTTATATGTCAAATTTCTAAAGGACCTATGTGCCGTAAAGCGTAAGCAAAACGTGCACAAGAGGGCATTTTTTACAGAACAAGTGAGTGTCATCATACAACAAGACACTCCCCTAAAATTCAAAGATCCTGAAAGCCCTACAATCTCTTGCATGATAGGTAACTTTTGGATCAATAGAGCACTTCTCGATCTAGGGGCTAGTGTTAACTTGATTCCCTACTCGGTATATGAGCAACTTAGGCTTGGTGAATTAAAACCCACCAAGATAACTTTACAACTTGCGGATCGCTCCGTTAGAATACCGAGAGGAGTAATTGAGGATGTGTTAATCCAAATCGATAAGTTCTACTACCCAGTAGACTTTATCGTTTTAGATACACAAACGGTTACAAATGTAAGCACTCAAGTTTCCGTCATTCTAAGCCGACCATTCCTAACAACCTCCAATGCTATAATCAATTGCAGGAATGGGGTTATGAAAATATGACTATGAAGCTCAATGTGTTTCACTTACACAAATAACAAGAGGATGGGGGTGAGGATGAAGATGAGATCCACATGATTAATTTCATAGATGCAATTGTGGATGATGATGACCCACCTTCACCTAAATTTTTCAAAACTTGGAACTTTGTTTGGCTCATTCCAAGGAAGAAATAATTTTAGATATTAAAGAAGCCTTGAAAGAGCCAAAATCTGAAAATTTGATTGACAAAACACCAATCACTGATTTAGGCAATTTTGTTGTGTAGGAATTTGATGGATTGGTGCTTAATTTGTCTATGGAGAGGTCAATTTCTGAAAGTGTAATGGTTGAGGACTTATTCCAACCTACACAAGCGACCGAGAAGGTCAAAGTTTCCTACACTCTCGAAGAGTGTTTGGCATATTTTAAGGATTGGGATGATCCTATGATCCATGACATTGTCAATGCTTTGAGGTAAACTTCACCGGTGCCTAAGAAGACTCCTTCCATAGAGAGTAACACTGATTTATCAATTGTGGAAGCACCAGTAGAATCTGATTGTGTGGAGACCATAACGACTTGTGAAGAAGAATTCCAAGTCTCCACATCTCTTTGGTTTGTTCAAACCAAAGAGCACCATCTCTAGGATGATCCTTATCTGAATAATTCTCCCGGACAAGTTAGAAAGAAGATTCATATTTGATGAATTCCAACTAAAGAAATTATCCTTTCCTGACACATGAGGTGATAACTTTGAGAAACCCGCTGAAATTTTTCAACAGGATTTTCAATGGATTAAAATGACAAACATCACTATGAAGCAAGATAGTGGATGGTATTACTGAAAAATCTTTTACTCCACCTCATAATCCTACTAGATTTCATTCCTTTGGATGATCATGTGTATCAAGATTGACCTCCTAGTTTGACGGAGGTATAGGGTAGTTTTATTAGTTTTAATTGTTTAGTTGTTTGGAGCTATAGACCTCCATGATCGACTCTCTCAAGTACTCTCGTTCTCACTCTCCTTTATTTATTTCATTGCTCTCATGTCATTGATTATTGCATATCTTTTTACATTGAGGATAATGTAAGATTTTGATTAGGGGTGAGATTCCTAGATGAATCTAGTATTTTATGACATTTCGAGCAACATTTTGTAGTAAATTTTTTTTAAATTTTTTTAAAAATTCAAAACTCTTTTGGAAAACCTTGTTTATATGCACTTGGGATGTTACGACTATGAGAGAAAGAGAGATGAAGTGATTGATTTTGAAAGTTTTGAATTACTTATATTATAATAGTTTTTCTATATGAATTTCCCTATTTATATGATCGATAGAATGTTTGAACACTTTTGACTCTAGTTCACATTACACAGTTCTCATAGTTTGAAAGGATTGTGTAGACTTGTAAATTGGCTAGACTGAGATCTAAGGCGTTAAGGAACCAAGCCGGGGAACTTTGTCCATCCTTGTTCTTGTGAAAATAAGAGAAAAGAATGGATGATATGGATTTTTTAAAATCCTATCTCGTGTATGTGAAAAGAAAGAAAAAATGGTTATTGTTGAATATGTTGTAAAAATTTCTGAAAATGACTACCTATTACTAACCAGGGGATGGTCTATCCATAACCAAAGCTGGAAATGGGAAGTAGTGTGAAAGTCGTCCAAGGAACGGTAAGGCAAATTCTTTTTATAGGCATTTGGTTGATTTGTACACTTTTAGACCTTTAGTTTTGCTGGTTTATGAAGAAGTTAATCCTGAAAATTCCTAAGATAAACATTCACTATGCACACTAGACCGCATTTGTTCGAATTTTTCTATTTCTCAATCAATTGGTGGGGATTCTATATGAAACACTTATTATGTTTAGGGAGTTTAGGATTTCAGTTTCATATCATTAACTTTGTCTAAATTTCATGCTTGTATGTCTTTAAATCTATAGAAGTATAATTTCCACGAGAGAGTTGAGTTTTTAAAGAAGTTATTTGCTTCACACTTGTTTTACTCGGGACTAGCAAAATGCTGGTTGGGGGGTGTGTTAAGATCTGAATTGTGCATATTTTAACCCCAAATCATCACTCATTATGTATATTTTACATATTCGAAGCACCTAACTAATGCATGTTTTGTGATTGTAGGAAAGAGAGAGAGAGAGAGAGACTTTACTTATGTAAAGCTAAAAGAACATATTTAGAAGCCTTGAGGATGGTACAAGATGAGCCAAGAGAGGGAGAGAAGAAGCAAGAAGAGAAGGGAGGAAAGAAAGAAGAAACAACCCTGCTACCCATTGGTCCGACCGGTCATGACCAGTCGGCTAAATCCTGCTACCCTTCCAGAGCTTGCTAGACAAACGTCCAAACCAGTCTAACTGGACGGCCACACTTGGACAACAAGCTTGTTCTTCAAGCTCCGATTTTTCATACACAATTGCGTAAGTATTGCGCCGATTCTAGAACTTTCTGAGTTGGTGGAGCTCCAAACTTATAAAAGGACACCTAGAGGTGGATCTAAACATATCATAGAAGGCTTGGGAAGTCGTGGGAGGTGAAGAGGATCGCTGTGGAGCGTCTGCAACTCTTCAAAACTTGATTTTTCTATGTTTTTCTTTAGTTTTCTTTTAAGTTTTAGTTTAACCTATTGATGGTTGGCTAAACCTCTTAACTAAGAGGTGCAACTTTTAGTTGTTTATAATGCTTAATTCAAAATAGTTAAGTACTTTTAGTTTTATAAAGAATACTTCTAGTTTTAGTTTGAAATAAAGTTAGTATTTTTAGTTAATCTTTTATCTCTTGTGATTTCTCTTAGATATGATGTTTTGATTACTGAGATTGCTTAATGGGGTGTTGATTGATAGGATTTTAGGTTGTACGAATCTTAGATCCATCATGATATGTTAGATACTAGGGGATCTTACAAACTAAGTTTTCTAAGAGCTTATCTAGAACTAATCTAGAAGGGGTTCTTATCTTTTGATTGGATCTGAGATAGGTGTTTATGTATTGATTTTGGTTTAGTAGAAGTTCAACTCATGCTTCTAAATCAAGTCTAGTGACAAGGCTTGAGGAAGAATCATGAATGTGGTCTTAATTGTTTTGTGAAGGATTGGGCTGTATGATTGAATACGCCCTCTTAACGTCAGATTATGGTAACATGTTCCTCCTCAAGTATACGCCCTTCTCGAAGTGAGCTCCCCTCTAAACCTGAAAGCCAAAGGGGAAAACTAAGTGTGGCCGGTGCTTGGCCGTTAGCCCTCTGAAGCCTAAGTTAGAGATGGCTTGAGAGTAAGATTAAGTGTGAAACATGGGCTTAGAGGTTACGTACCTTTACCATTTGTGGGATCATCTATTTATGCAGATCCGGGTGATCCAGTCTGTTACGTAAGCTGCTAAGATCACTCCTGACTTCAGGGGATAAGGTGATTATCCCGTTAATCCTTAGAAAATGGGCTAGCCTAATCGAGTTAGACATTTAGCTGATTACATTCCTTGATGGAGATCCCCTGTGGTTTGGAGTTATGAACAGAAATAAGCTAAAACCAACCGGCCTATATGGGCTGCTGGGGCTGTAAGATGAAGGACGTCCCTACCAGACGACCAGAGACCAGGGCTGCTCGGATAATGGGAATGTCCCCGCTCGATGACCAGAGACCAGGGCTGGTCGGATAACGGGGGTGTCCCCACTCAACGACCAGAGACCAGACCTGCTCGGATAATGGGGGTCACTAGTTAATGAGCAGGGTCCTCCAATATATGAGATGCGACCACGTAGGCTTGCTAGACAGCTAACCTACTCGCGATTTATGAAAATCGGAGGCGTTCGCGGGTCGTATATAAATAATCATAAAGACGTTCAAGGTCTATAAGCTTCGAGTTCCTTCGACGACCAACTTTATTCTACAACAGATGCCCCCCAAGTCCTTTATGTTAAGCAACTAAGCGAAGGACTTGACTGCGTATGTAACTGCCTAGCGCTTTTTTCGAAGGAGAAGCCGTACATGATTGAGCCCGCATTGATGAGCGCTAGCTTTTTCGGCAGAAAGAAATGAAGCGGCACTCGACACGTGTCTCAGGAGTTAATGCTCGTGCCCGTTCGACTGTCGTGCCAAACTAAGAGTCGCCGCGTGTCATTCAAATCTTGATGGAATGATTGCCTGTAAATATCCGAAGCCTACAGAGGTTTCTTTACTTCGATGTTTTGCTAAAGATTTTTGAAAATCCCTCCTTTTTCTGTCTTTGTCTGTCTCTGGCGTGACCTCACTACTGAGGTATTCTTTCTTCTTTCTTCTTTCTTCTTTTCATGGCAGTACACTCTGATAATGAGGTTGTTCCTCTGGGAGATGAGACTCTGGATTCCTCCGGGTCGAACAATGGAAGGGTGCCAGCAGGGAGGTATTCTGTGTTTGGATACCCCTCTATAATGACAGAGGAACAGTTGAATGGCTTACGGGAAAGGTACTGGATTCCTGACGCCATCATTCTCAGATTGCCCGGAGAAGGAGAAACTCCGGATTCTCCACCGCTGAGCTATGTGGCTCTGTACGAGATTTTTTTAAGCTTGGAGTACGTCTCCCCCTTCATCCTTTTATCCGAGACGTGCTTCGCATTTATAAGATTGCCTCCTGGCAACTCATTGTAAATGGTTGAAGTGTTGTGCTAAGTGCCTATGTCCTCTGGAAGCAAGCGGGCAACGAGGACTTAACACCGATGAGTTTTTGTAGATATTAAAACTCAAGAAAGCCCCATCCAGTGAGGGTTGGTACTACTTATGTTACTGGCACCAATAGAACTTCATTTTGGGGAATCCCTCTTCGAACTATCCCAAGTAGAGGAGACGGTGGTTTTATGTCTCTAGTAACTGGGAGTCTGACTTAGGGTCTAACCTTAGGGGTCATAACGTCAGTCGCTTCTTTTGTGAAGGTGGGTGAATCTTTACCCCTCTACGAATATGAACAGGGTTCTATTTCTGTTACTGATTCGCTTTTTCTCGTATTTACAGGTACTCCAGCTGGAAGAAAACCCAGCTTGAGAGGAGGAATTAACAAGACAATCGTTAAAGTCTTCAAGTTGTTGGAGGACGACATAGATATCAGCCTCTCCCTTTCACTTTCGTGACAAGCTGCTTCCAGCCTTATCTCCTAGGAGGAAGCAATGGTGAACGTTGGAGAGAAGAGGGGAGTGCTGGGAGTGCTACCCCGTCTGAAGGGCACTGCCTCGAAGAGGCAGAAGAAGAAGGCCGCTGGTCCCTTAAATCCGCCCGCACGAACAGATGAGCCTACTCACGGCTCGCAGCCGCATAATCCTCCCCCAGTTGAAGCTACAACGACCCCTCCGGCTGGTCCTTGTGACTAGCAGGTGATTGATATAATTGATAACTCCCTGAGGGGGGGGGGCAAGTCATCCTTCTAGTGAACGGAGTTGCGGGCCTGCTGCTGCTAGCGAATTGGCTCATGCTCTGGAGTCAGTTCTTGCTCGAGAGTTGGCTCTTGCTTGGGAGCCATCTTTTGCTCGTGAGACGAGCACTTCTGAGATGGTAGTAGCCAAGCCTTCAGGGACTGGAGTTTACCATTCCGGGTCACTTGCACCCTATTTGCAAGTTTTTATTTGACAACATTACTCTGCAATCCTTCAATGCTCTTCCTGAGCCTAGTTCAGAGGATCTCTCCCTGGATACAGGGGTGAGGTTGGTCCAGGTATGTATGAAATACTTCATTCTTTTCTTTTTAAGGAAGTTCTTATACCTTTAGTGATGTTTTCTTTAATTCTCGAGCAGAGTCTGGACCTTACCCTGTGGACGAGACACGACGTCATTGTTGCTTGTCGTATTATAGATGAAGGCGAAGAGAAGAAGAGGCAAGCCATGGAGAATGCGATCCAAGGGAGGTATCAAATAATAAAGTCCCGCGAGACTCTGATCGCCAAAATAAATGAGGAGAAGAAAGATCCTCATCGACAAAATTCAGGCTTTAACCGAAAAGTATCAATCGCTGGATCTCAAATTCACGAGACTTGATGTGGTGAAGGAGAAGGTGATCTTTCGCTAAGATAAGATCTCTATTTCGAAGAGCAGCTCGCATAGTGCAAGTTGCAGCCTCAAGGAGGTCAGCGAAAACTTGGAGAAGGAGAAGAAGGCCCACACAGAACTGAAGGTCGACTCCATCCATTGGGAAGAGGAGAGGGTGGCCTATGTAAAGATGGTATTCGAAGAAGGTCCCTGTGCGGTTCTAGAGTTTCGGACTTCGCAGCTTTATGAGGACTGAGCAGGTACGAATCGTATGATGCTGGTCGAGAATTTACGATCAAAGTAACGTGACAAATTTCTCCAGCATTCAACCTAGAGGAATTTAACAAGGTCGCTGCTGAGGAAAGAGCGGCTGCTGAAAATGAATTTACAGAGGCTACCGAAGCTGCGGGAGTCCCTAAGACGGAACCTGAACTAGAGAGCCGAGCACCTCCTCTGCGTGATGCTGAAGAATGAACAATTATGAGCTGATCTTGTTCTCTCCTTTCTCCTTCTCTAATAAAAACAGTTTAATGTCTTTTTTGGTCTTTTTTGTTTTGTAATCTGGATAGCTTTTGAATGGAAAGGAAAACATTTTGCCTTCTGTTTGTAGATTCATGAGAATGAATTCATGCTTAAATTTTTTACTCAACTCATGAAAATGAGTTGGGCTCAATTAGGGAGGTCTTGGCGACCAGGTCCACATAGAGATAGGTTGGCCTATCATTTGAGTCTTTGGCTCTACCGTGAGCAGAAGACTTAGTTAAGAGAATGTTTATATTCTCTTTAGGGCTATTCAGGTCCAAAAAATGGAGTAGCAACCAAGTTAAGGATTCCATAGCTAAACAGTTAGAATGAAAAAGAATGTCTTTATTTAGATATGATCCAATATCCATATCATGAATGTTTTATGGAAAATATCGGAGTAAATGTTCCACGTGCCAAGGGCGACGTAGGGGTCTTCCTCACATGTCTTCCAAATAATAAGTACCTGGTCAAACAACCTTGATGACTCGATACTGGGCCTTCCTAGTTAGGATCCAGCGACCGAGTGGCTGTTCCGATGTTTTTCCTGAGCACCAAGTCACCGAGCTGAAAAGCCCTGAATTTGACCTTTGAATTGTGATAACGGGCTATACGTTATTGATAAGCCGCTGTTCGAAGACAAGATATATCCATTTTCTCTTCTAGGAGATCGAGGTGAAGTTTTAAACCTTCCTCATTATGCGCTGCTTCGTAGTGTTCTACTCGATGAGTAGGCATTTCGACTTCCATGGGAACGACTGCTTCGGTGCCAAATGCCAGTGAGAAGGGTGTTTCTTCCTGTTGAATTACGAGTTGTCATCTTGTAAGCCCATAAAACTTCTAGTAGGAGTTCTGACCACATACCTTTACATTCATCAAGCTTGGTCTTCAAATGGTGCTTGATAATTTTATTAACCCCTTCTACTTGTCCGTTAGCCTAAGGATGATATGGGGAAGTTCGAATATTATGCATCTTCTATTTCTCACAAAACTCGGAGAATGCAACATTATCGAACTGTCTTCCATTGTCAGAAATTATGGTATGGGGGAGTCCATAACGGCATATAATATTCCTCCATATGAATTTAGTAGTTTGTTTTTCGGTGATGGTGACTAGAGGTTCCACCTCGACCCATTTGGTGAAATAATTGACTGCCACAATTGCAAACCTGTTTTGTCTTTTTCCCGTGGGTAGTGGTCCGATTATATCGACTCCCCATTGAGCGAAAGGCCAAGGGTCACCCATCGGCGTCATTTGTTCAGACGGTAAATGAAAGACTAGAGAATATCGTTGACATTTATCACATTTCTTTGAGAATTCGATGGCGTCTGCCTTCATAGTGGGCCAATAGTATCCTTGCCTCATTGGTTTGTACGCTAGAGACCGTCCTTTGAGATGATTACCATATGCCCCCTGGTGTATTTCATCTAGAACATGGTGTGCTTCTTCTGGATGAAGACACCTTAATACGGTAAAATAAAACTTTTATGCAATAATTTTTCATTTTGTAAGATGTACCTGGCAGCACGATAGCAAATTTGTCGGGCAGATTTTTTATCATCTGGGAGTTGTCCGCTTTTGAGGTAAAGGATGATGGGATCCATCCAACATGAAGATACATGCAATGTGACTACCTGCTTTAGAGCGACTTAATCGATACTCGAGGTAGAGAGATGCTCAATAGGAACAACTCGCATCAGATCGGACTCAGGTACAGAAGTTAATTTTGCCAAAGAATCTACGAGCTTGTTCTCCTCTCGAGGAATATGAGTTATTTTATATTTGTTCAATTTAGCGAGTAATATGAGTACTTGAGATTTGTACGAAGCCATCCATTCTTTTTTCGCATCGAATTCATTGAGCAATTGATTTACGACGAGTTGAAAGTCGCTGTGAATGAGCAGGTTCCTTATCGCGAGTATATTTGCCAATTCGAGACTGACAATTAAGGCTTTATATTCTGCTTCGTTAGTTAGAGGCACGAAAATCGAAGCACAAATCATATTGGAATTGCGATCCGTCATGAGCGATTAGGATTAATCTGACTCAACTGGCAGAGGAGCATGATGATCCATCTACGTAAAGCGACCGAGGTGCCTGCTCGCTCTCCAGCAAGTCATCACTGGAGGTAGGAATAGTCGGGGTCGAATATCTAAATTAGGCAATGAAGTTGGCTACGGCTTGGGCCTTTACGGAAGTTCGTGAGCAGAAGGTAATATCGTGTTCACCAAGCTCGATCGCCCATTTAGTTAATCACTCAGATACTTCAGGTTTTTGAAGGACTTGCCTCAAAGGATGATTCATAGGTACTATTATAGAATGGGCCTAAAAATAAGGCCGTAGCTTCCGTGCTGCTATTACTAACGCCAGAGTGAGTTACTCCATATTGAAGTATTAGGTTTCAGCATCCACCATTGCTCGACTGACATAATAGACGGGCCTCTGCACCCTAAAGTCTTCTCTTATTAAGGCGGCACTAACGGTCGTGGAAGATACTGATAAATAAAGAAAGAGATGCTCATGAGGAACAGGCTTTGATAAGATGGGAGGCATACTCATATACTGTTTTAGTTGCTGAAATGCTTCTTCATATTGTTGGGTCCATGCCCGGTCAGATTTTACAGTCGTACGGAGTAGCTTGAAAAAAGGAAGGCATTTATCGGAGGCACGTGAAATAAACCTGTTTAAAGATGCAATGCGACCAACCAATCGTTGAACTTCTTTGAGAGTGGAGAGAGATTGCATTTCAATCAAGGCCTAAATCTTTTCGGGGTTTGCTTCAATCCCCCGCTGACCAACCATGAACCCGAGAAATTTTCCAGCAGAAACCCCAAAAGCACATTTTTCTAGATTCAACTTCATCTGATACTTCCTCATCAGATCGAAGGCTTCTCAGAGATCTGTAAGATGATCATTGGCTACAACACTTTTTACAAGCATATCGTCAACGTAAACTTCCATATTCCTGCCAATCTGTGCAGCCAACATTTTGTTGACTAAGCGTTGATAGGTGGCCCCTGCATTTTTTAGACCGAAAGGCATCAGTTTGTAACAGTACAGACCTCGATCAGTGATAAAGGCAGTATTCTCATGATCAGGTGGATGCATCATGATCTGGTTGTAACCAGAATAGGCTTCCATAAAGCTGAGCAGGGCGTGTCCTACTGTTGAATCGACTAGTTGGTCAATGCGGGCAGTTGGGAAGCTATCCTTCGGATACGCCTTCTTTAAATTAGAGTAATATATGCACATCTTCGACTTACCGTGTGCCTTGCGCAAGAGAACGACGTTGGCGACCCACTTCGGGTAATCGACCTCTTCGATAAAATCAACTGCCAGCAACTTTTCGACCTCTTCGATAAAATCAACTGCCAGTAACTTTTCGACCTCAGTTTTTATGACCATCTGCCTTTCAGCTGTGAACGCTCGTTGACGCTGATGGATAGGTTTAAATTTCGGATCAATATTCAAGTGGTGAACTACGACGTCGGGTTGATGCCTAACATATCCTTATGAGACTAAGCGAATGCGTCTTGATATTCGACCAGAAAATGGATCAGATACGCTCAGAAGCTGCTGTCTAAAGATGATCCGACATAGACCTTCTTGGAAGGATCGTCCTTGGATAACTGAATTTTGATCGTTTCTTCTCAAGGAGCTCCTGCCTGATAAGTATCCTCCATTGGGTCCAGGTTTGTTGTTATCGGAGAATTTGCTGAATCTCTCGAGATCGCCATAATAAGAGCTGCTTGGACATTCTTTCGATCTTGTACTGCGATTTCATAGCATGCTCGAGCTTCTTTCTGATTCCCTCGAACTACTCCCACTCCGTTTGGATTGGGGAACTTGTTGAACCTCCAATTTATACATTGCATTGCCCATTACATGACATGGTTTGCATGATTTTCATGATTTAAAGGCCCATCTAATACATGTTTTGTGATTATAGGAATGAGAGCGGACTTCACTCAATTAGAGACCAAAAAGGGGCCATTTGGAGCCTTTGATGAAGGCCCAAGGTGGACCAAAGAAAGAAGGAAGCAAAGAAAGAAGAAAATAGAAGAAAGAATGGAAGAAAATAAGAAGAAAAAGAGACCGACCGGTCTTGACCGGTCGGCCAAGGATAATAGTTTTCAAATAGTTTCAGTGGCTGTAGAAGTAGATAGTTTTGTTTTTTATTTTTCTTAGAACTAACAACGTTTTCTGTTTTGTAGGAATTCTTCTTTCAGTTCAAGCGAATCAGGTGATACCTTTCTAACTTAGTTTTTTTTAGAATTTTTTTAGATTGCAGTTTTCTAGGTTAGGATTAGTCTTGATTGAGTAGTTTATGTCCCGTTGGGAACGTAACCATTCAAATCGTCTCCAATCTGAAGGTGGTTTATGGCGCCGTTGCCGGGGAAATTAGATAATAGTTTTCAAATAGTTTCAGTGGCTGTAGAAGTAGATAGTTTTGTTTTTGATTTTTCTTAGAACTAACAACGTTTTCTGTTTTGTAGGAATTCTTCTTTCAGTTCAAGCGAATCAGGTGATACCTTTCTAACTTAGTTTTTTTTAGAATTTTTTTAGATTGCAGTTTTCTAGGTTAGGATTAGTCTTGATTGAGTAGTTTATGTCCCGTTGGGAACGTAACCATTCAAATCGTCTCCAATCTGAAGGTGGTTTATGGCGCCGTTGCCGGGGAAATTAGATAATAGTTTTCAAATAGTTTCAGTGGCTGTAGAAGTAGATAGTTTTGTTTTTGATTTTTCTTAGAACTAACAACGTTTTCTGTTTTGTAGGAATTCTTCTTTCAGTTCAAGCGAATCAGGTGATGCCTTTCTAACTTAGTTTTTTTTAGAATTTTTTTAGATTGCAGTTTTCTAGGTTAGGATTAGTCTTGATTGAGTAGTTTATGTCCCGTTGGGAACGTAACCATTCAAATCGTCTCCAATCTGAAGGTGGTTTAGTTGGACCATTGTCAGTTCATAGACGAGTCCGGAATTATCAAGAGCATTGTGAAAGTTTGGGGAGTATGGAGCAGACACCCTTAAGGAATCCTCCACCCCCTACTCCAACCACAAACGCAAATCAGGAAGGAGTAGGAGAGAATGAGGTACATAATGTTCCTCCAATGAGATCACTACGGGATTACCTACAACCTGCTCGTACAATTACACCTTCTTGCATAGTTCTACCAGCTAACGGTGGGACCCTTGACATAAAACCAGGAGTAATCCAACTTTTACCTAAATTCCATGGGCTAGACTCTGACCGCCCATACTTACACTTGCAAGAATTCGAAGAAGTGTTGGCCACCTTGCATTATCCCAATGTTTCTGGGGATACAATCAGACTTAAACTTTTTCCATTCACCTTGAAAGAAAGAGCCAAAGATTGGCTTCACTCTCTTAGACCATATTCGATTGGGTCATGGGTTGAGATGAACCGGGAATTCTTGAAAAAGTTCTTCCCCGCTCATAAGACAAACACTCTTCGAAGGGCCATAATGAATTTCTCAGCAAAAGAGGGTGAATCATTCTTTCAATGTTGGGAAAGATTTAAGGAACTCCTGCTTGCTTGCCCACATCATGGCTATGAGAGTTGGCGAATTATAAATTTTTTCAATGATGGATTAAGTCCTAATATGCGCCAATTTGTGGAAATGATGTGCAATGGCGAGTTTATGAGTAAAAATACAGATGATGCTTGGAGTTACTTGGACATGTTGGCTGAAAATGCCCAATCTTGGGACACCTCGGATAAACCCAAGAACCCCAAGCCTACTTAAGAGAAAGGAGGGATATATGTCCTTAAAGAGGAAGACGATGTAAATGCAAGGATAGCCAACCTCACAAGGAAGGTTGAGGCCATGGAACTTAGCAAAAATGGAGTTTCCAAGTCCAAGGAAGCTGTTGAAACCACATGTGGGATTTGTCTCACCGACTTACACGCTACGCAAGATTGTCCCACAATTCCTGCATTTAAGGAAGTGTTGCAAGAGACAGCCAATGCCACATATGGTTATCAACGGCCCTTCAATGGACCGGTAGGTAATACATACAATGAGAGTTGGAAGAACCACCCGAATTTCAGTTGGAAGAATGCCCCAACGGGCAATCCTACCAACTCCCAAAGAGGGCCACCCATGCAAAATATGGCCCCACCTCAAGTCTCATTGGAGGATACTTTGAGAGCGTTTATGCAAGGGCAAGCGCAAGTAAATGAATCAAATCAGCAATTGTTCCAAGAGCTGAAAGTCTCGGTTGATGAGATTAAGGGACGCTTGAATGCTAGGGAAGGGACCTTTCCGGCCCAACCTCAGCCCAATCCTAAGCAAGTACATGAAGTAAGCATCCTTAATCCTTCCAACCAAAACATGGAGCAAGCTAAATCCATTACCACCCTTAGAAGTGGTAAACAAATTGACAAAACTATTCCGGTGAAGGCCGATGAGCCTAATGATCCGGTAAATTCTGAGGATGAAAATGGATCTAACCTAGCCCCACAACAACCGGAACGCATTTACAAGCCCATAGCACCATTCCCATCGAGATTGGTTGCCCCAAAATCTCTCCCAAATTCTCAAGATATTCTAGAGATTTTCAGACAAGTCAAGATCAATATCCCTTTGCTTGATGCCATCAAACAAATTCCCTCTTATGCCAAGTTTCTAAAAGACCTATGCACAACAAAACGCAAATACAATGTGCAGCAAAAGGCCTTCCTAACTGAGCAAGTTAGTGCCATCCTCACTTAAAAGACTCCCCCAAAATTCAAAGATCCCGGTAGTCCCACCGTCTCATGTATCATTGGAGACTACCGGATTGAACGTGCCTTGTTAGACTTGGGGGCAAGTGTGAACTTGATCCCATACTCGGTATATGAACAATTGGGTCTTGGTGAATTAAAACCCACCAAAACCACATTGCAACTCGCTGATAGATCTATCCGTGTACCGAGGGGGATAGTTGAGGATGTTCTAGTCCAAGTTGACAAATTCTACTACCCGGTAGATTTTATAGTCTTGGATACACAACCGGTTTTGGATGCTAGCACCCAAATACCGGTGATATTAGGCCGCCCATTCCTTGCCACATCAAACGCAATCATCAATTGCCGGAATGGGGTGATGCAATTATCTTTTGGAAACATGACACTAGAGGTGAATGTATTTCACCTGGGCAAAAGACATAGGGATGTCGATGATGATGAGTTCTTCGATGTAAACATGCTTGAAACCTTTGAAGAAGAAGAACTCCTCCAACTTGAACCACTAGAAAGTTTGGAGACATGCTTAGCACACTTCATGGATTCTAAAGACCCTATCATTAGTGAGATTGTGCATGCATTAAATATAGAAAGACCGGTAGTTGATACTAGCCGGTCGAGGCCCCATTTCGAAAAATTGCCACCAACCACATCAAGGCCTCTACCGTCTAGCATCAAACCACCGAAGCTTGACCTCAAACCATTGCCATCCGAGCTTAAATATGTATATCTGGGTCAAGAGGAAACTTTCCCAGTTGTCATTGCCTCCCACCTAGAAAAAGACCAAGAGCTCAAGTTGATTGAGTTACTCAAAAAACACCGGGAAGCCATAGGTTGGACAATAGCGGATCTCAAAGGAATAGATCCTTCGGTTTGCACTCACCGTATACACCTTGAAGAAAACGCAAAAACGACTAGACAACCTCAAAGACGGCTAAATCCAAACATGATGGAGGTTGTCAAAGCCGAAGTGTTAAAGCTATTGGATGTGGGTATCATCTACCCCATCTTAGATAGCCAATGGGTGAGTCCTACCCAAGTTGTCCCCAAGAAATCCGGTATTACCATCATTGAAAACGCCAACAACGAGCTTATACCCACTAGGGTGACCACCGGTTGGCGTATGTGCATTGATTATAGGAAGCTCAATACAGTCACTAGGAAAGACCACTTCCCTCTCCCATTTATGGACCAAATTTTGGAGAGGTTGGCAGGCCATCCCTACTATTGCTTCCTAGATGGCTATTCCGGATACAACCAAATTGAGATAGCTCCGGAAGACCAAGAGAAAACCACATTTACATGCCCGTTTGGTACCTTCGCCTACCGAAGGATGCCATTCGGGTTATGCAATGCACCCGCCACATTCCAACGATGCATGTTGAGTATTTTCTCAGACATGGTGGGTGAGTTTCTTGAGGTGTTCATGGATGACTTCTCTGTTTTTTGTTGTACATTTGATGAGTGCCTCGAGCACTTGAAGTTGGTCTTAATGAGGTGTGAGGAAAAGCAACTTGTATTAAACTGGGAAAAGTGCCACTTTATGGTACAAAGAGGAACAGTCCTTGGACACATCATCTCGTCCAATGGAATAGAGGTAGACCGGGCAAAAATTGACATAATCTCCAATCTACCACCACCCAAAAGCATACACGATGTGCGGTCCTTCCTGGGACACGCCGGTTTCTATCGAAGGTTTATAAAGGACTTTAGTCACATCTCAAGGCCTTTATGCAACCTTCTACAAAAGGAGAACCAATTTGAGTGGAGTACCGAATGTCAATTAGCTTTTTCAAAGCTAAAAGACATGTTGACAACCGCTCCTATCATGCAACCACCAGATTGGTCCATTCCTTTTGAGTTGATGTGCGAAGCGAGCGATTTTGCTATTGGGGCGGTGTTAGGCCAAAAGAAGGATAAAAAGCCCCATGTCATCTACTACGCAAGTAGGACCTTGAATCCTGCCCAAGTTAATTATTCAACTACGGAGAAAGAGCTCCTAGCTGTCATCTTTGCCTTGGACAAATTCAGGCCATACTTAATAGGATCCAAAGTTATTGTTTATACGGATCATGCGGCATTGAAATACCTTCTTTCTAAGAAGGATGCTAAGCCCCGTTTGCTAAGATGGATCCTACTCCTTCAAGAATTCGATTTGGAGATCAAAGATAAGAAGGGGGTAGAAAATGTGGTGGCGGATCATCTATCCCGCCTAGTCCTACCAAATTCCATTGACGAGTCACCTATTGAGGACTCATTCCCTGATGAGCAACTCTTTGTTGCTATGCATCCACCATGGTACGCTGATATAGCCAACTATCTTTCCACAGGTGCGATGCCGACTCATTGGACTGCGCAAGACAAACGTAAATTTCTAAGGGAAGTGCGCAGATTTTTCTGGGATGAACCTTTATTGTTTAAATATTGCCCAGACCAAATTATAAGGAGATGCGTCCCCGATGATGAACACAATTCAGTCATCTCCTTTTGTCATGATCAAGCATGTGGGGGTCATTTTTCAGCCAAGAAAACAACTGCAAAAATTCTGCAGTGTGGTTTTTATTGGCCCACATTATTTAAAGATACCCACGAGTTTTGCAAAGCTTGCGAGCGCTGCCAGAAGTTAGGAGGATTATCCCGTCGAAATATGATGCCCCTCACCCCAATTCAACATCTTGAAGTCTTTGACTGTTGGGGCATCGATTTCATGGGACCATTCCCCTCATCTTTTGGACATGTCTATATTCTATTAGCCGTAGACTATGTGTCTAAATGGATAGAGGCTATCCCATGTAGATCCAACGATCATCGTACGGTTCTCAAGTTTCTCAAAGAAAATATACTTTCTAGATTTGGGACACCTCGAGCCATTATTAGTGATGGTGGTTCTCACTTTTGCAATAGACCTCTTGAAACTTTGATGAAGAAATATGGTATTAGGCACAAAGTGAGTACCCCATACCACCCACAAACAAGTGGACAAGCTGAAATCTCCAACAAGGAAATCAAGCAGATTTTAGAAAAAACGGTGAGACCGGATCGCAAGGATTGGTCCTTACGATTAGATGATGCACTTTGGGCTCACCGTACTGCCTACAAGACACCCATTGGAATGTCCCCTTATAGACTTGTCTATGGGAAAGCTTGTCACCTGCCTGTGGAGATAGAACACAAAGCCTATTGGGCAATTCGGGCCCTAAATTTTGACATAGACAAGGCTAGCTCGCTTAGCAAACTTCAATTAAATGAGCTTGATGAGATCCGGAACGATGCATATGAGAATTCGAGGATTTACAAGAGCAAGATGAAGGCCTTTCATGACAAACACATCTTGAGGAAATCCTTCCATGAAGGACAGAAAGTGCTCTTGTATAATGCCCGACTTCATCTTTTTCCGGGAAAACTACGATCTCGATGGACCGGCCCATATATTGTTAAAGAAGTTTTTCCCCATGGGGCTGTTGAGATTGAGAATGCAGTGAATGGTGACTATTTCAAAGTTAATGGACAACGCCTTAAACCATTTGTTGAGAAATTTGATTCAGAGGACATGTCCATCTCCCTGAATGATCCTGTCTATCAGGATGATTGATCTCCTAGTCTGATGGAGGTATAGCATAGGTAGGGTTAGTTTTTTTTACTGTTTTAGTAGGATTTAGTTATTGGAATTGCAGACCTCCATGATCATTCTCTCAAGTACTATTGATTCTCATTCTCTCATATTTTACCATTGTTCTCGTGTTCATGCTAACTAATTATCTTTTTACATTGAGGACAATGCAAGATTTGGTTGGGGGGTGAGATGAGATTTCTCACCTAGCATGTTGCAAAATTTCGAGCCTCACATGCGCAAATTTTTTTCGAATTTTCTAAAATTTCAAAATTCTTTTAGAAAACCGTATTTCCATGCATTCGAGATGATATTAGTATAAGAAGAGGAGATATGAAGTGTGTGATGTTGTAAGTCTTGAATTCTCCCAACATAATGGCTTTATATGTTAATTCCCCTATTGTTGTGATTGATAGAGAATTTGAACACCTTTACACCAAGTTCACATTACACGATTTTCATGAGTGACAGGTTTATGTGATTTGTGGATTAGCTAGACTTTAGTTTAGAGGTGTTGAGCAGCCAAGCCGGGGTATTTTGTCCATCCTTGTCCATGGGAAAATAATGAAAGATATGGATTTCTAAAAATCCTATCTAAGTTAAAAGAAAAAGGAAAGAAAGGATGAAATCGGGAAGGAATGAAAAATGGTGGAAAATTCCGAAGAGGGCTACCTATTACCAACCGGGGGATGGTCGAACCGTAACCAAAGCCGGAAATGGGACGTAGTGTGAAAGCCGTCGGAAGGACAGTAAGGCAAATTCCTGTCATAGGCTTGCTGTTGCTCTGTGCACCTTGAAATCCCTGGTCTACTTAATCTATAAAGAAGATGGTTCCAGGAACTCATGAGATGAACTTTCACTATGCACACTAGGTTGAATTTGTTCGAATTCTTCTATTTATCAATCAGTCAGCGGGGATTTCATGTAAACACTTCTTATGTTTTGAGAGTCCAAGGTTCAGCTTCCAACACCTAATTTTTCCAAATTTTACACTTATACATCTGGGAATGGATAGAAACATGGTTTCTGGAAGAGGGTTGGATTTGGAGGTTTGAAACTGTTTCACGCATGTTTTGCTCGGGACTAGCAAAAATCTGGTTGGGGGGTGTGTTGAACCTCCAATTTATACATTGCATTGCCCATTACACTACATAATTTGCATGATTTTCATGGTTAAAAGGCCCACCTAACATGTGTTTTGTGATTGTAGAGATAAGAGGGGATTTCATCAAATTGGAGTCAAAAGATTACATTTGAAGACATTGGATGAAGTCCTAAGATGGACCAAGGAAAGAAGAAGAAAGAGAGAGAAAAGAGAATGAAGAAAAGAAGAAAAAGATGAAGGAATACAAGGCTGACCGGTCGTCCGACCGGTCAGCCACATCACATGAACAAGAAGAAGAGAGGCCGACCGGTCATGACCGGTCGGCCATGCACGCTGGATGAGAGGGAGATCAGCCCGACCGGTCATGACCGGTCGGGCATGTGCGCTGGATGAATGGAAATCAGCCCGACCGGTCATGACCGGTCGGCTGTACTCACTGGAATGCTTGGAAATCAGCCCGACCGGTCGTGACCGGTCGGCTCTGCGTAAGGATGAGTCCTTTCTAAATTGGGACTCCGAATTTCACTGCGCAATGCGAAGTCTTTCGCAGGATCCGACGCAAGGGGGGTTTGTTGCTATAAAAGGACACCTAGGGGCTCTTCCTAAGGTATCAGAGAGGAGAAGGAACGTGAGTTTGGAGGCTGAAGGCGACTGTGGGGCGTCTGCAACATCTATCTTCGGGTTTTTCTAGTTTTATGCTTTATTTTTGAGTTTTTAGTTGTAGCATGACTATGCTCGGCTAAAACCTCTCAGCTAAGGCTGAGAGGTGAAGCTTGTAGCTAGTTCTATGTTAATTTCAGTTTGATTCAAGTACTTTTAATTCAAAGTTGGATTTTTCTTATGTTTAAGTCCAATAGGTGGTAGTTTGAGATGTCTTATCTGAGTTCATGTGCTCCGGACATGAATTCCTTTTAATTCTCTGAGATTATCACAGGTTGCTTGTTTAGATTCGAATTATAGTAATCCTTGAGCAGGCCATAGTCCATAGGCATGGCTGTTACTCCGCAGGCTATGAATTTGAATTCTACATTGATTGAATGGACTTGAACTTGGAAGTTCAACTTGAATTGGATGAATGTGTGTGAATGCTTTATTTTCCAACTAGATG
Source organism: Liriodendron chinense (assembly GCA_003013855.2). Lineage (NCBI taxonomy): Eukaryota > Viridiplantae > Streptophyta > Magnoliopsida > Magnoliales > Magnoliaceae > Liriodendron > Liriodendron chinense. The sequence goes on from ML058389.1 coordinate 2,725,826, forward strand.
AGAGATAGGACTTCAAATCTAGTTGTGTTCTCTACTTGGATTGACTGAATTGACATAGAATTGCTACAAGTGGATCCTTGAAAGCCTTAGTACATTATATCTCTGATTTTTCATTAAGTTACTGTTTTAATTAAACATCCTATTGAAATTGAATTTGCTCTATTAAACTGAGTTGCTGAAGTAATTAGGAAGCTGTTACTTTTTCCCTGTGGATCGACCTCGGTCTTACCGAGATTTATTACTACATCGCAGCCTTACACTTGAGGCGAGCGAACAAGTTTTTATACATTGCATTCAGAGATATAATGCTAAAAAACTTTGCGCATGTGAGGCTCGAAATGTTGCAACATGCTAGGTGAGGAATCTCATCTCACCCCCCAACCAAATCTTGCATTGTCCTCAATGTAAAAAGATATGCAATTAGCATGAACATGAGAGCAATGGTAAAATATGAGTGAGAACAATAGTACCTGAGATAGCAAGTTGATCAATTCTAGCATCTTCCATTGTCTCGATGAGACTTATTCAATCCTAATTGCAAAAAAATAAATCCTAACCTACCTACTTACCTTTGATTAGTCCGATCAACTACATGATCAAAGTTGAGCAGGATCTTCATGAATTTCAATAAATTTCTCATGAGGACCATCCAAAGTCCTGCTCGACAGTAAACATGTGTGCTTCTTATCATTGAAGTCCAATCGTATTGTGCACCACATGCATAAAAGGAGGAGATAAGAGCAGCAAAAAGATATCTCCTCAAATTCTGATTTGGGTTATGATTGATTAAAAATGGGTCCTCCCAATCAGAATTTTCAATGGGCTGAAGGACCCATGATGGTGGAGAGACACTCATCAAGTTTTCATTGGTTAAAGTTGTCTCCTCCACAATTTCAGAATTATACGGTGCTTCCACAAACAATGGTAAAGAGTGTAAATCAGTGGAAAGGTGTTCTTCAGGCACCGGCACCGTGTCTAACAAAATGTCCAACTCCTTAATCATCTCATCATCAAGATCAGAAGATTGGGCCAAGCATTCCTCTAGGAAATCGAGATAGTCGGATGAAGGGTCCTCATCCTCCCTTAATGATTGAAGAAATTTTATTTCAATGGTAAGGAATTCCTCCTCTATAGAGAGGAGGTCTTCCAAAGAGAATTCTTCAGATTCAGTGGTAAGCACATCATCTAACATTGGTTGATCTTTGAAAATTTCAGATTGTGCCACCTCATCATCCAAAGGAATAGAATTTTCAATCAAAGGGAGGTCTACCACACTAGAATTTGGCATGTGTTGTTGGTGGAAGGACTCAAAAAGATCGACTTCGGCCATCTCTCTAGCATGCATATCCTCTAGAGACTCATAATCATTATGCCCTTGGGAAAAAGAAACCATAGGTTCATAACCATTCACCAAACCCTCATTGTAGGCAACCCCACTACCACTTTCAAATTTTATGGATTCCTCGGGTTCGTCAACCGTCATTGAAATCTCTTCATCATTAAGTTCAAAGCATCCAAAAGAGATAGTGGACTCACCATAATTGATGATGACATTGGGATCATCGAAATCAATCTCCTTTAAAAGTCTATCCATTAAATCAGAAGAGGGTTGGGCTTGGATAGCCTCATCGTCCTCATTGTTGGGGATTGATTCGGTGTTCCCAATGTTGGGTTTAATATTTTGAGATGGCGAGAGGTTTTGTATGCATTTCTTAGTTATTTCCATAAACTCTCGCAGCACATCCTCAAGAGTTCGTGTCGGTTGCGGCTCATGAGAAAGAAACTCTTGAGGATAGTTGTTGGCATCCATGGTTGGTTCCTCCCTTGAACAAGGAGAATGGTGGTTTTCCCAATTAAGACCGTACGCATTGTAGGATGAAAAGTTATATGATGGTTGATAGGCATATCCATACAAGTAATCACGCATTGTCTTGACCGGTCGGCCAAGGAAGCCCGACCGGTCTTGACCGGTCGGCCATGCTTGCTGGAGTAATGCCAAAGAGGGCCTGACCGGTCATGACCGGTCGGCCAGCCCTGTCCGACCGGTCGTGACCGGTCGGCCATGCAAGTTTCAGATTCCAGATTCTAAAACAGCAATGTATTCCCGCACCTGATTTTTCGGACCAGTTTTCTGGGTTGATCTTGATGATATTTGAAAATCCAACACATCCATGTCGAAGAGGAGCTCGACGCCGAACTAACCCAAGTGGTTTCGTGTCGATCGGAGCTACGGATTGACCGTGGTGGCCAAAACAATACGAACTGTCCAGAAAGTTCCAGATTTCGCTGTTCAACTCTGGGCCGGTCCAGAGGACTCATCATTGATGATATGAAGAATCTACTTTGACCATCTTTTAGAACACATCCATATATAAATAACCACAAAAGTTTCAGATCAAAAGGATGTGTGGTTTGATCGTACCGGTTGAAGAAAGATGGACCATCCAGAAAGCTCCAACTGCGCAGAGTTTATAAAAGCCCTAATTGTTCTAATTTTCGGACCATATTCTGGGGTTGTTTTGGACAATCTAATCCATCCATCATGTAGAGGAGGAAGTCTTCTACCAATTTGCAAAATTTGAGATCAATCCGACCTCTGTACACTCCGGGGCGTTGAAAGCAAGATGACTGGTTCTGAAGGTACCCAAAGTGCGCGATTTTGAGAGGCGGTCGGTGATGTGATTGGTGGGCCTATTCAGAGGATAATCTTGGAAATCTAAATCATCTATGAGGAAGATCACATTACAAGGAAGCTACAAACCAAATTTGAAGGCAATCCGACCATTGGTTAAGCCGTACCAAGCGAAACAAATTCTGCTATGTTGCTGTACTATTGCTGCACTATAAAAGGAGGTGCTCTCTTCTATTCCAAATCAACCAAGGACGTGGGAAGCAAGGAGTTCAAGTCCCAGGAGGCTACCTAGCCTCCTCCAGCTAGTTTTTCTTCCTTTTCTTAGTTCTAGTTCTAGTTTTAATATGCTTTTCCTTAGCTAACCTCTTAGCTAGAGCTAGAGGTGAAATTTGTAGTTGGTTCCAATGCTTTAATTCTTTTATTTCAAGTACCATTTTCTTAATTTTGGATTTTGAAGTTCTAGTTTGAATAAAGTTTGGTTTTTTAGAAGTTTTGTGAGAGTTTGTGTGCTCCGGACATGAGTTCCTTGCAATTCTCTAAGATTACCATGATTGGGTTGTTTGAATTAGAATTGTAGTAACCCTTGAGCATGCCATAGTCCATAGGCATGGCTGTTACTCCGAAGGCTACAAGTTCAAGTTCTATGTGCTTCATTAGAACTAGAAATCTAATTTTCAGATTTAAGTGGGATTGTTTGTGCTTGAATGTTATATCTTCCAATTAGATGAGAGATAGGACTTTGATTCTAATTGTGTTGTACTTGGATGAATGGATTGGCATTAGACCACTACAAGTGGATCCTTGATGCTCTAGTTCTTCTTATTTTCAGATTTTCTTATTTCATGTGAAAAACTACTCTCTTAAGCTTCTTAGATTCTAGTTATTAGAGTACTTGGAATTGTTTACTTCTTTCCCTGTGGATCGATCTCGGTCTTACCGAGATTTATTACTACATCGCAGCCTTACACTTGAGGCGAGCGAACAAGTTTTTGGCGCCGTTGCCGGGGAAAAGGTTAAACGGTTCTAATTGTTCTAGTAGCTATAGAGTAATCTTAGTTAGGTAGGATTTTCAGTTTTTATAGAAGTAGATTTTCTGATTTTTTTTTTTTTTAAATTACTAACAAATTTTTTTTTTTATTTTGTAGGACATTGTTGCTGACATAGATCTCACTCTATTGGGTAACATCTCCCCATATCCCTTCTTTTTGTTCTTTTTTTTATATTAGGGTAGTTTTCAATTTCTTAAAATTTCATCATGTATGATTGGACGAATGGTGCATATAAGCAACTTTTGGAAGATGAGATGTCAGACCATGAAATTGAAAGTCTTTATGATTGGAACCATTATAAGCATAAGTATTTTTCTAAGGTTCAATCAACCTCCACTGCCGCCCCACGTAAGACGATGCGTGATTACATTAATGAAAACAATACACATATTGAGACACGATGTAAGACGATGGGGGAATACCGGAACGAAGCAAAATTGGATAATCATCCGGGAAAAACATTACGTGATTACCGGATTGAAAATAACATGAGTGTTCCACCGGTTATGGTAAGAGGTGTGCAACAACAAAAGGAACAGGTGAATAGTAGCCAACCGGTTAAGACAATGCGTGATTACTTGTATGGATATGCCTATCAACCATCATATAACTTTTCATCCTACAATGCGTACGGTCTTAATTGGGAAAACCACCATTCTCCTTGTTCAAGGGAGGAACCAACCATGGATGCCAACAACTATCCTCAAGAGTTTCTTTCTCATGAGCCGCAACCGACACGAACTCTTGAGGATGTGCTGCGAGAGTTTATGGAAATAACTAAGAAATGCATACAAAACCTCTCGCCATCTCAAAATATTGAACCCAACATTGGGAACACCGAATCAATCCCCAACAATGAGGACGATGAGGCTATCCAAGCCCAACCCTCTTCTGATTTAATGGATAGACTTTTAAAGGAGATTGATTTCGATGATCCCAATGTCATCATCAATTATGGTGAGTCCACTATCTCTTTTGGATGCTTTGAACTTAATGATGAAGAGATTTCAATGACGGTTGACGAACCCGAGGAATCCATAAAATTTGAAAGTGGTAGTGGGGTTGCCTACAATGAGGGTTTGGTGAATGGTTATGAACCTATGGTTTCTTTTTCCCAAGGGCATAATGATTATGAGTCTCTAGAGGATATGCATGCTAGAGAGATGGCCGAAGTCGATCTTTTTGAGTCCTTCCACCAACAACACATGCCAAATTCTAGTGTGGTAGACCTCCCTTTGATTGAAAATTCTATTCCTTTGGATGATGAGGTGGCACAATCTGAAATTTTCAAAGATCAACCAATGTTAGATGATGTGCTTACCACTGAATCTGAAGAATTCTCTTTGGAAGACCTCCTCTCTATAGAGGAGGAATTCCTTACCATTGAAATAAAATTTCTTCAATCATTAAGGGAGGATGAGGACCCTTCATCCGACTATCTCGATTTCCTAGAGGAATGCTTGGCCCAATCTTCTGATCTTGATGATGAGATGATTAAGGAGTTGGACATTTTGTTAGACATGGTGCCGGTGCCTGAAGAACACCTTTCCACTGATTTACACTCTTTACCATTGTTTGTGGAAGCACCGTATAATTCTGAAATTGTGGAGGAGACAACTTTAACCAATGAAAACTTGATGAGTGTCTCTCCACCATCATGGGTCCTTCAGCCCATTGAAAATTCTGATTGGGAGGACCCATTTTTAATCAATCATAACCCAAATCAGAATTTGAGGAGATATCTTTTTGCTGCTCTTATCTCCTCCTTTTATGCATGTGGTGCACAATACGATTGGACTTCAATGATAAGAAGCACACATGTTTACTGTCGAGCAGGACTTTGGATGGTCCTCATGAGAAATTTATTGAAATTCATGAAGATCCTGCTCAACTTTGATCATGTAGTTGATCGGACTAATCAAAGGTAAGTAGGTAGGTTAGGATTTATTTTTTTGCAATTAGGATTGAATAAGTCTCATCGAGACAATGGAAGATGCTAGAATTGATCAACTTGCTATCTCAGGTACTATTGTTCTCACTCATATTTTACCATTGCTCTCATGTTCATGCTAATTGCATATCTTTTTACATTGAGGACAATGCAAGATTTGGTTGGGGGGTGAGATGAGATTCCTCACCTAGCATGTTGCAACATTTCGAGCCTCACATGCGCAAAGTTTTTTCGAATTTTCTAAAATTTCAAAACTCTTTTAGAAAACCTTATTTCCATGCATTCGAGATGATATGAGTATAAGAAGAGGAGATACGAAGTGTGTGATGTTGTAAGTCTTGAATTCTCCCAACATAATGGTTTTATATGTTAGTTCCCCTATTGTTGTGATTGATAGAAAATTTGAACACCTTCACACCAAGTTCACATTACACGATTTTCATGAGTTGAAAGGTTTATGTGATTTGTGGATTAGCTAGACTTTGATATAAAGGTGTTGAGAAACCAAGCCGGGGTATTTTGTCCATCCTTGTCCATGGGAAAATAATGAAAGATATGGATTTTTAAAAATCCTATCTAATTTTAAAAGAAAAAGGAAAGAAAGGATGAAATCGGGAATGAAGGAAAAATGGTGGAAAATTTCGAAAAGGGCTACCTATTACCAACCGGGGGATGGTCGAACCGTAACCAAAGCCGGAAATGGGACGTAGTGTGAAAGCCGTCGGAAGGACGGTAAGGCAAATTCCTTTCATAGGCTTGTTGTTGCTCTGTGCACCTTAAAATCCTTGGTTTACTTAATCTATGAAGAAGATGATCCCAGAAACTCATGAGATGAACTTTCACTATGCACACTAGGTTGAATTTGTTCGAGTTCTTCTATTTATCAATCAATCAGCGGGAATTTCATGTAGACACTTATTATGTTTTGAGAGTCCAAGATTTCAGCTTCTATCACCTAATTTTTCCAAATTTTATACTTATACACCTTGGAATGGATAGAATCATGGGTTCTGAGGGAGAGTTGGGTTTGGAGGTTTGAAATTGTTTCACGCATGTTTTGCTCGGGACTAGCAAAAAGCTGGTTGGGGGGTGTGTTGAACCTCCAATTTATACATTGCATTGCCCATTACATGACATGGTTTGCATGATTTTCATGATTTAAAGGCCCATCTAACACATGTTTTGTGATTATAGGAATGAGAGCGGACTTCACTCAATTAGAGACCAAAAAGGGGCCATTTGGAGCCTTTGATGAAGGCCCAAGGTGGACCAAAGAAAGAAGGAAGCAAAGAAAGAAGAAAATAGAAGAAAGAAAGGAAGAAAACAAGAAGAAAAAGAGACCGACCGGTCTTGACCGGTCGGCCAAGGAAGCCCGACCGGTCTTGACCGGTCGGCCATGCTTGCTGGAGTAATGCCAAAGAGGGCCTGACCGGTCATGACCGGTCGGCCAGCCCTGTCCGACCGGTCGTGACCGGTCGGCCATGCAAGTTTCAGATTCCAGATTCTAAAACAGCAATGTATTCCCGCACCTGATTTTTCGGACCAGTTTTCTGGGTTGATCTTGATGATATTTGAAAATCCAACACATCCATGTCGAAGAGGAGCTCGACGCCGAACTAACCCAAGTGGTTTCGTGTCGATCGGAGCTACGGATTGACCGTGGTGGCCAAAACAATACGAACTGTCCAGAAAGTTCCAGATTTCGCTGTTCAACTCTGGGCCGGTCCAGAGGACTCATCATTGATGATATGAAGAATCTACTTTGACCATCTTTTAGAACACATCCATATATAAATAACCACAAAAGTTTCAGATCAAAAGAATGTGTGGTTTGATCGTACCGGTTGAAGAAAGATGGACCATCCAGAAAGCTCCAACTGCGCAGAGTTTATAAAAGCCCTAATTGTTCTAATTTTCGGACCATATTCTGGGGTTGTTTTGGACAATCTAATCCATCCATCATGTAGAGGAGGAAGTCTTCTACCAATTTGAAAAATTTGAGATCAATCCGACCTCTGTACACTCCGGGGCGTTGAAAGCAAGATGACTGGTTCTGAAGGTACCCAAAGTGCGCGATTTTGAGAGGCGGTCGGTGATGTGATTGGTGGGCCCATTCAGAGGATAATCTTGGAAATCTAAATCATCTATGAGGAAGATCACATTACAAGGAAGCTACAAACCAAATTTGAAGGCAATCCGACCATTGGTTAAGCCGTACCAAGCGAAACAAATTCTGCTATGTTGCTGTACTATTGCTGCACTATAAAAGGAGGTGCTCTCTTCTATTCCAAATCAACCAAGGACGTGGGAAGCAAGGAGTTCAAGTCCCAGGAGGCTACCTAGCCTCCTCCAGCTAGTTTTTCTTCCTTTTCTTAGTTCCAGTTCTAGTTTTAATATGCTTTTCCTTAGCTAACCTCTTAGCTAGAGCTAGAGGTGAAATTTGTAGTTGGTTCCAATGCTTTAATTCTTTTATTTCAAGTACCCTTTTCTTAATTTTGGATTTTGAAGTTCTAGTTTGAATAAAGTTTGGTTTTTTAGAAGTTTTGTGAGAGTTTGTGTGCTCCGGACATGAGTTCCTTGCAATTCTCTAAGATTACCATGATTGGGTTGTTTGAATTAGAATTGTAGTAACCCTTGAGCATGCCATAGTCCATAGGCATGGCTGTTACTCCGAAGGCTAAAAGTTCAAGTTCTATGTGCTTCATTAGAACTAGAAATCTAATTTTCAGATTTAAGTGGGATTGTTTGTGCTTGAATGTTATATCTTCCAATTAGATGAGAGATAGGACTTTGATTCTAATTGTGTTGTACTTGGATGAATGGATTGGCATTAGACCACTACAAGTGGATCCTTGATGCTCTAGTTCTTCTTATTTTCAGATTTTCTTATTTCATGTGAAAAACTACTCTCTTAAGCTTCTTAGATTCTAGTTATTAGAGTACTTGGAATTGTTTACTTCTTTCCCTGTGGATCGACCTCGGTCTTACCGAGATTTATTACTACATCGCAGCCTTACACTTGAGGCGAGCGAACAAGACATGTGTTAGATGGGCCTTTAAATCATAAAAATCATGCAAACCATGTCATGTAATGGGCAATGCAATGTATAAATTGGAGGTTCAACACACCCCCCAACCAGCTTTTTGCTAGTCCCGAGCAAAACATGCGTGAAACAATTTTAAACCTCCAAACCCAACTCTCCCTCAGAACCCATGATTCTATCCATTCCAAGGTGTATAAGTATAAAATTTGGAAAAATTAGGTGATAGAAGCTGAAATCTTGGACTCTTAAAGCATAATAAGTGTCTACATGAAATTCCCACTGATTGATTGATAAATAGAAGAACTCGAACAAATTCAACCTAGTGTGCATAGTGAAAGTTCATCTCATGAGTTTCTGGGATCATCTTCTTCATAGATTAAGTAAACCAAGGATTTTAAGGTGCACAGAGCAACAACAAGCCTATGACAGGAATTTGCCTTACCGTCCTTCCGACGACTTTCACACTACGTCCCATTTTCGGCTTTGGTTACGGTTCGACCATCCCCCGGTTGGTAATAGGTAGCCCTTTTCGAAATTTTCCACCATTTTTCCTTCATTCCCGATTTCGTCCTTTCTTTCCTTTTTCTTTTAATATTAGATAGGATTTTTAAAAATCCATATCTTTCATTATTTTCCCATGGACAAGGATGGACAAAATACCCCGGCTTGGTTTCTCAACACCTTTATATCAAAGTCTAGCTAATCCACAAATCACATAAACCTTTCAACTCATGAAAATCGTGTAATGTGAACTTGGTGTGAAGGTGTTCAAATTTTCTATCAATCACAACAATAGGGGAACTAACATATAAAACCATTATGTTGGGAGAATTCAAGACTTACAACATCACACACTTCGTATCTCCTCTTCTTATACTCATATCATCTCGAATGCATGGAAATACGGTTTTCTAAAAGAATTTTGAAATTTTAGAAAATTCGAAAAAATTTGCGCATGTGAGGCTCGAAATGTTGCAACATGCTAGGTGAGGAATCTCATCTCACCCCCCAACCAAATCTTGCATTGTCCTCAATGTAAAAAGATATGCAATTAGCATGAACATGAGAGCAATGGTAAAATATGAGTGAGAACAATAGTACCTGAGATAGCAAGTTGATCAATTCTAGCATCTTCCATTGTCTCGATGAGACTTATTCAATCCTAATTGCAGAAAAATAAATCCTAACCTACCTACCTACCTTTGATTAGTCCGATCAACTACATGATCAAAGTTGAGCAGGATCTTCATGAATTTCAATAAATTTCTCATGAGGACCATCCAAAGTCCTGCTCGACAGTAAACATGTGTGCTTCTTATCATTGAAGTCCAATCGTATTGTGCACCACATGCATAAAAGGAGGAGATAAGAGCAGCAAAAAGATATCTCCTCAAATTCTGATTTGGGTTATGATTGATTAAAAATGGGTCCTCCCAATCAGAATTTTCAATGGGCTGAAGGACCCATGATGGTGGAGAGACACTCATCAAGTTTTCATTGGTTAAAGTTGTCTCCTCCACAATTTCAGAATTATACGGTGCTTCCACAAACAATGGTAAAGAGTGTAAATCAGTGGAAAGGTGTTCTTCAGGCACCGGCACCGTGTCTAACAAAATGTCCAACTCCTTAATCATCTCATCATCAAGATCATAAGATTGGGCCAAGCATTCCTCTAGGAAATCGAGATAGTCGGATGAAGGGTCCTCATCCTCCCTTAATGATTGAAGAAATTCTATTTCAATGGTAAGGAATTCCTCCTCTATAGAGAGGAGGTCTTCCAAAGAGAATTCTTCAGATTCAATGGTAAGCACATCATCTAACATTGGTTGATCTTTGAAAATTTCAGATTGTGCCACCTCATCATCCAAAGGAATAGAATTTTCAATCAAAGGGAGGTCTACCACACTAGAATTTGGCATGTGTTGTTGGTGGAAGGACTCAAAAAGATCGACTTCGGCCATCTCTCTAGCATGCATATCCTCTAGAGACTTATAATCATTATGCCCTTGGGAAAAAGAAACCATAGGTTCATAACCATTCACCAAACCTTCATTGTAGGCAACCCCACTACCACTTTCAAATTTTATGGATTCCTCGGGTTCGTCAACCGTCATTGAAATCTCTTCATCATTAAGTTCAAAGCATCCAAAAGAGATAGTGGACTCACCATAGTTGATGATGACATTGGGATCATCGAAATCAATCTCCTTTAAAAGTCTATCCATTAAATCCGAAGAAGGTGGGACTTGGATAGCCTCATCCTCCTCATTGTTGGGGATTGATTCGGTGTTCCCAATGTTGGGTTTAATATTTTGAGATGGCGAGAGGTTTTGTATGTATTGCTCAGTTGTTTTCATAAACTCTCGCAGCACATCCTCAAGAGTTTGTGTCGGTTGCGGCTCATGAGAAAGAAACTCTTGAGGATAGTTGTTGGCATCCATGGTTGGCTCATCTTCCAAGTTGAAATTTTGATGCTCCCACCAATTTGGATTATGCATGTCATATGTTGGGCTTTTAGATGGTTGTTGACATGCGTAGCCATACAAGTGATCATACATTGTCCTAACCGGTGGAACATTATTCATCTCTTTCCGATACTCTTCCATTATCTTACGTTGTGCCTCAATATGTGTATTGTTTTCATTAATGTAATCACGCATCGTCTTACGTGGGGAGGTAGTGGAGGTTGATTGAATCTCAGAAAAATACTTATGCTTATAATGGTTCCAATCATAATGATTTTGGGTCTCAAAATCCGACGTCTCATCCTCCAAAAGGTACTTGTACGCACCATTCGTCCAATCATACATGATGAAATTTTAAAGAATTGGGAACTACCCTAATCTAGAAAAAAGAACAAAAAGAAGGGAGATGGGGAGATGTTACCCAATAGAGTGAGATCTATGTCAGCAACAATGTCCTACAAAATCAAAAAATTTGTTAGTAATCTAAAAAAAATCAGAAAATCTACTTCTATAAAAACTGAAAATCCTACCTAACTAAGATTACTCTATAGCTACTAGAACAATTAAAACCGTTTAACTTTTTCCCCGGCAACGGCGCCAAAAACTTGTTCGCTCGCCTCAAGTGTAAGGCTGCGATGTAGTAATAAATCTCGGTAAGACCGAGGTCGATCCACAGGGAAAGAAGTAAACAATTCCAAGTACTCTAATAACTAGAATCTAAGAAGTTTAAGAGAGTAGTTTTTCACATGAAATAGGAAAATCTGAAAATAAGAAGAACTAGAGCATCAAGGATCCACTTGTAGTGGTCTAATGCCAATCCATTCATCCAAGTACAACACAATTAGAATCAAAGTCCTATCTCTCATCTAATTGGAAGATATAACATTCAAGCACAAACAATCCCACTTAAATCTGGAAATTAGATTTCTAGTTCTAATGAAGCACATAGAACTTGAACTTTTAGCCTTCGGAGTAACAGCCATGCCTATGGACTATGGCATGCTCAAGGGTTACTACAATTCTAATTCAAACAACCCAATCATGGTAATCTTAGAGAATTGCAAGGAACTCATGTCCGGAGCACACAAACTCTCACAAAACTTCTAAAAAACCAAACTTTATTCAAACTAGAACTTCAAAATCCAAAATTAAGAAAAGGGTACTTGAAATAAAAGAATTAAAGCATTGGAACCAACTACAAATTTCACCTCTAGCTCTAGCTAAGAGGTTAGCTAAGGAAAAACATATTAAAACTAGAACTAGAACTAAGAAAAGGAAGAAAAACTAGCTGGAGGAGGCTAGGTAGCCTCCTGGGACTTGAACTCCTTGCTTCCCACGTCCTTGGTTGATTTGGAATAGAAGAGAGCACCTCCTTTTATAGTGCAGCAATAGTACAGCAACATAGCAGAATTTGTTTCGCTTGGTACGGCTTAACCAATGGTCGGATTGCCTTCAAATTTGGTTTGTAGCTTCCTTGTAATGTGATCTTCCAAATAGATGATTTAGATTTCCAAGATTATCCTCTGAATGGGCCCACCAATCACATCACCGACCGCCTCTCAAAATCGCGCACTTTGGGTACCTTCAGAACCAGTCATCTTGCTTTCAACGCCCTGGAGTGTACAGAGGTTGGATTGATCTCAAATTTTGAACATTGGTAGAAAACTTCCTCCTCTACATGATGGATGGATTAGATTGTCCAAAACAATCCCAGAATATGGTCCGAAAATTAGAACACTCAGCCCTTTTATAAACTCTGCGCAGTTGGATCTTTCTGGATGGTCCATCTTTCTTCAACCGGTACGATCAAACCACACATCCTTTTGATCTGAAAATTTTGTGGTTATTCATATATGGATGTGTTCTAAAAGATGGTCAAAGTAGATTCTTCATATCATCAATGATGAGTCCTCTGGACCGCCCAGAGTTGAACAGCGAAATCTGGAACTTTCTGGACAGTTCGTATTGTTTTGGCCACCACGGTCAATCCGTAGCTCCGATCGACACGAAACCACTTGGGTTAGTTCGGCGTCGAGCTCCTCTTCGACATGGATGTGTTGGATTTCCAAATATCATCAAGATGGCTTCAGAAAACTGGTCCGAAAAATCAGGTGCGGGAGTACATTGCTGTTTTAGAATCTGGAATCTGAAACTTGCATGGCCGACCGGTCACGACCGGTCGGACAGGGCTGGCCGACCGGTCATGACCGGTCAGGCCCTCTTTGGCATTACTCCAGCAAGCATGGCCGACCGGTTAAGACCGGTCGGGCTTCCTTGGCCGACCGGTCAAGACCGGTCGGTCTCTTTTGCTTCTTATTTTCTTCCATTCTTTCTTCTATTTTCTTCTTTCTTTGCTTCCTTCTTTCTTTGGTCCACCTTGGGCCTTCATCAAAGGCTCCAAATGGCCCCTTTTTGGTCTCTAATTGAGTGAAGTCCGCTCTCATTCCTATAATCACAAAACATGTATTAGATGGGCCTTTAAATCATGAAAATCATGCAAACCATGTCATGTAATGGGCAATGCAATGTATAAATTGGAGGTTCAACAGAACTTGATGCATAAGTAGAGGGAGTGTAAAGCTGCTCCTATCTTGGTGAGGGAGGGTCGGCCCAAGATGGCATTGTATGCTGACTTTCGATCGACCACAAGGAAATTGATGAAAACATTGACTTTGGTCGGAGCTTCTCTGAATGTGACGGGAAGGTCAATACTCTCCTCTGGTGTTACCACCTCACCCTCGAAACCGACAAGAAGGGTTAAGACTGGTTTGAGTAGATTTCTGGCGAGAGCCATCTTGTTGAAAGCTTCAAGATAAAGGACGTCTGTAGAGCTACCTGTATCAAACATAATACGATGAGTTAAATAATTTGATACCTTTAACACTATTACAATGGAATCCTCATGAGGGAAATGAATTCCTTCAGCATCTTCATGAGAGAAAGAGATTGGATGATGGCTTAAACTTAACGTGCTAGATGATTTCTCCACCCAATAAATGTGCTGAAGCTTCTGGCACGCCTTTCGATGGTTTTCTTGAGGCTTTGGAATCTCCTCCACAAGCAGGACCACCTGCAATGGTCCGAATTTCACTCGCGGGTTCGGCATCTTCCTGTGAAGGACGATGTTGCGGTGACTTTTCCCTTTGCGCTTGATTTTCACGAGGCGCTGGGCCATCTGATCCTTTGGGCGAACGATCTTGCCATGCGACATAGTCTCGGAGATGTCCCTTTCGAATGAGGGCTTCAATCTGGTCTTTAAGAGATGCAGTCTTGGGTATTATGCCCATGGTCTTTATGGAAGTAGAACTTCCTCTTGTCTCTTTTTTCGGGATTCGATTTGATCATCATTGGCCATTTAACAAATGACTTATGTTTGATTTCCATCAGTACCTTTTCTGTAGACTGATTGAGAGGCGTATAATGGCGATATTTCCTAAGATAAGACTTCTTAGGAGAGCGATCTTGTCGATCACGCCGATACTTTCTGTCTGTTGGAGAAATTTTTTTAGACTTTCGCTTCTTTCCGTGAATACCATGACGAGCCAAGGCTACTTCTTCAGCGTTAATATATCTTTGAGCTTTGACCTGAAACTCCATCATCGTTTTAGGAGGATTTTTATCCAAGGCGAATCGGAATTTTTCACTCGTAATGCCTGCTATAAGGGCAGTGAGACCCTTATCTTCAGTATAACCCTCTGTTTGAACTGCTTCTGTCGTAAATTAAACTGTGAATTCTTTAATTGTCTCTCCAAGCTGCTGCTTCAGATCTGATATATGAGAGGCAGGTTTTTTTGTACGGATGCTTACCATGAACTGAGAAAGGCAAAGATCCGATAATTGAGAGAAAGATTCTATGGATCGAGGCTTTGGACAACGAAACCAAGTATGTGCTGCATACTTTAGAGTTAAAGAAAAGGCCCTGCATATAATTTTTGAACTATATCCTTCTAGCTCTATAAGAGATCTATACGTCTCTAGATGTTCAAGGGTATTACCGATACCGGTATATTGAACAATGTTGGGCGTTCGATACTTTTAGGCAAAGGAGCCTCATTACCTTGCGAGTAAAAGGAGGTTCAGATCGATGGATTGATGCCAGAGTCAAAGTCGGGAGGTTAGACTGATATCGTTGTTCAATATCAGCGAAATGGTCCTCAATTATCCTGATATCTCCTTCCCAGGGCAAAGTATAACTGGATGTTTCGACATCAAGTTGTTCTTCAGGTTAACGTTGTCGAGAAGCACTAGAATGGATAGACTTACGAGTGTTGATTAGGAATTTGATTACCACGAGATATACGGTTTGGAGGCAGATTTGCCTGAACTTGCGGTTCGTCTTGAGAGTGTCTAGAAGTTGTAGGTGCAGGTTGTAATGGCGGTCCTTTCGGAGCTTGCTGCGATTCAGAAAAATGTTGATCAAACCGATTGAAGAAGGTTTGAAATCCAGCTTGGAGAGTAAGGAGTGTGTCCCTTACAAAGCACATAATATCGTCGAAGCCACCAGATATATCTTGGAATGAATTTTGCGGTATGGAATCAGGTGAATTGGGTTGTGTCGGAGGAATTCCTGGCAGTACAATTTGAGGGAGGTTGGGATTTGGCTCAGGAACATCTGCTAGAGGCAGCATTTGCTTTGAAATTGAATGATGAGTCATTTTCTTATGAGGCATACTGGGAGGTAACAATTGATAATGAGAACGAATTGAATACTCGTTCCCACAGACAGCGTCAATCTGTTAACATCAGATTCTAGTAACAGGTTCATCCTCAAGTATACGCCCTTCTTGAAGTGAGCTACCCTCCAAACCTAAAAGCCAAAGAGGAAAACTAAGGGTAGTCGGCGCTTGGCCGTTGGCCCTCCGAAGCCTAAGTTAGAGATGACTTGAGAGTGAGGTGAAGTGTGAAACGTGGGCTTAGAGGTTGTGTACCTTTACAATCTGTGGGACCATCTATTTATGCAGATCCGAGTGATCCAGTCTATTACGTAAGCTGTTAAGATCACTCCTGACTTCAGGGGATAAGGTGTTTATCCTGTTAATCCTCAGATAAGGGGCTGGCCTGATCGAGTTAGACATCTAGTTGATTACAGTTCCTTGATGGAGATCCCCTGTGGTTCAGAGCTACGAATAGAAATAAGCCAAAACCAACTGGCCTATATGGGCTGCTGGGACTGTAAGACGAAGGACGTCCCTACCAGACGACCAGAGACTAGGGCTGCTCGGATAATGGGAATGTCCTCGCTCGATGACTAAAGACCAGGGCTGCTCGGATAATGGGGGTGTCCCCACTCAACGACCAGAGACCAGACCTGCTCGGATAATAGGGGGTCACTAGTTAATGAGCAGGCTCCTCCAATACATCTGTTGTAGAATAAAGTTGGCCATCAAAGGAACTTAAAGCCTACAGACCTCGAACGTCTTTATGATTATGTATATATGACCCCGCGAGCGCCTCCGGTTTCCATAAATCGCGATCAAGTTAGCCGTCTAGCGAGCCTACGCGGTCGCATCTCATATATTGGAGGAGCCTGCTCATTAATTAGTGACCCCCATTATCCGAGCAGGTCTGGTCTCTGGTCGTTGAGTGGGGACACCCCCGTTATTCGAGTAGCCCTGGTCTCTGGTCATCGAGCGGAGACATTCCCATTATCCAAGCAGCCCTGGTCTCTAGTCATCTGGTAGGGACGTTCTTCATCTTACAGTCCCAGCAGCCCATATAGGCCGGTTGGTTTTGGCTTATTTTTGTTCGTAGCTTTGAACCATAGGGGATCTCCATCAAGGAACGTAATCAGCTAGATGTCTAACTCGATCAGGCCAGCCCCTTATCTAAGGATTAACGGGATAAGCACCTTATCCCCTGAAGTCAGGAGTGATCTTAGCAGCTTACGTAACAGACTGGATTATCCAGATCTACATAAATAGATGGTTCGACAGATGGTAAAGGTACACAACCTCTAAGCCTACGTTTCACACTTCATCTTACTCCCAAGCC
This sequence comes from Liriodendron chinense, assembly GCA_003013855.2. NCBI lineage: Eukaryota > Viridiplantae > Streptophyta > Magnoliopsida > Magnoliales > Magnoliaceae > Liriodendron > Liriodendron chinense. The sequence goes on from ML058389.1 coordinate 2,742,958, forward strand.
ATCTCTAACTTAGGCTTCGGAGGGCCAATGGCCAAGCGCCGGCCAGCCTTAGTTTTTCTCTTTGGCTTTCAGGTTTAGAGGGGAGCTCACTTCGAGAAGGGCGTATACTTGAGGAGGAACCTATTACTAGAATCTGACGTTAACACACCCAATGCCTTAGTTGATTATGAGAGAACCATATCAGCAGATGATCCATCTATGTTAGACATGTTGTGATGATTTGATTGCTCTATATTTCATTTGGATAGGGATAGAACTCCGATTCCAATTGAGTTATTGGCTTGAATGGTTTGAATTGGCATTGTGAATGATTATAAGTGGATCATTGGCGCTCTAGTGCGTATTTTCCTGATTTAATACATAGTTTTATGTTCTTAATTTTTATCCATCAATACAAATCCAAATTTAGCCCATCCTAGTTATAACGTTTAGAATTGTTACGAAAATCCCTGAGGATCAACTTCGGTCTTACCGAGAATTATTACTACATCACAGCCTTGCACTTGAGGTGAGCGAACAAAGTCCTTTAGAAACTTTACATAGGAAGGAATTTTTTTTATGATGACAAGTAATGGAATGTTGATCTTGACTTTTTGAAAACCTTTAGAATGTCATGAGAGTTCGGGAGAGGTTTGAGAGCAACTAATCTCGAAGGGAATTGTGCTACGGGCTTGTAAACACGTTCCTTATCTTGTGAGGCTGAGTTAGATCCATCCTCATTCTAAAAAAAATTACTGGATCATTAGGCTTGTCGACCTTCACCGGAATAGATTTGTCAATTTGTTTACCACTTCTAAGAGTGGTGATGGATTTTGCGTACTCCACATGTTGGTTGGGGAGATTAGGGGTGCTGATTTCATATGTTTGTTTAGGATTAGGCTGAGGTTGGGCCGGAAAGGTCTATTCCCAAACATTCAAGCATCTCTTAATTTCATCAACCGAAACTTTAAGCTCTTGAAACATTTGCTGATTCATTTGATTGATTTGTGTTTGCCCTTGCAAAAATGCCTTTAAGGTGTCCTTCATAGTGAATTAAGGTGGGGCCATGCTTAGTGCTACGTTTTGCATGGGTGGCCCTCCTTGAGGATTGGTAGGATATGTCGTGGGACCTATTCCTCCAACTGAAATTTGGATGGTTCTTCCAAGTAGAGTTGTACATGTTACTTATTGGTCCATTGAAAGGCCGTTGATACCCGTATGCGATGTTTGCTTACTCTTGTAACATCTCTTGAAATGCAGGAATTATAGGACAATCTTGCGTAGAGTGTACATTAGTGGCACAAATCCCGCATACATTCTCAATAACTTCAGTGGATTTTGGGGTTTCACTCTTACTAAGTTCCATGGCCTCTATCTTCCTTGTGAGGCTAGTTATCTTTGCATTAACATCGTCTCATTCCTTGAGGATGTATATCCCTCCTTTTTCTCGTTATTGAGAAGGCCTTGGATTATTTGGCTTATCCGAAATATACCAAGATTAGGCATTCTCGGCCAACATATCAAAATAAGTCCATGCTTCATCTAAATTTTTACTCATGAACTCGCCATTACACATCATCTCTACGAATTGGCGCATATCGGAACTCAATCCATCATAAAAGAAATTTATAATTTGCCAAATTTTGTACCCATGATGTGGGCAAGCAAGTAGGAGGTCCTTAAACATTTTGCAACTTTGAAAGAATGTCTCACCTTCTTTAACCGAAAAGTTCATGATTGATCTTCGAATGGTGTTTGTTTTATGAGCTGGGAAGAATTTTTTCAAGAATTCTCGGGTTATCTCAGTCCATGTCCCTATCGAATGTGCTCTAAGAGAGTGGATTCAAACCTTGGCTCTTTCTTTCAATGAGAAGGAGAACAATTTAAGTTTGATGACATCTTCAGTCACATTAGTATATTGTAAGGTAGCCACAACCTCATTAAATTCCTTCAAGTGTAAATATGGGCTTTCTGAGTCTGGTCCATGGAACTTCAGTAAGAGCTGAATTACTCTCGGCTTTATATCATTGTTTCCCCCTATGGTTGGAAAAACCACACATGAGAGTGTAGTGGCTCGAGCCGGTTGTAGGTAATTACGTAATGCTCTCATTAGAGGAGCATTATTCACCTCGTTTTCTCCTACTCCCTCTTGATTTGCGTTTGCAGTTGGAGTAGGAGGGGGAAGATTCCTCAATGGTGTTTGATCCATGCTCCCCGAACTTTCACAACTTTCTAGGTATCTTCTCACTCGTTTTCTAACAGAAAGTGGTCTAACTAATCCACCCTCAGTTTGGAGACGGTTTGTGTGATCATGTTCCCTACGGGACATAAACCACACCAAACCCAATCTAAAACTAAAACCTAAATCCTAAAAATAAAACCTGGAACTAAAGAAAATAGAAAAAAAAAATGATTAAAAAGAGTTCTAAGTTAAAAGGATATTACTTGAAGTGCTTTGAACTAGATGAAATTCTTATAAAACAAAACAAACTTGTCAGTTCTAAGAAAATTAGAAAATTAATTCTAAAAAAACTGAAAATCCTACCTAACTAAGACTACTCTATAGCTAGTAAAACAATTAGAACCGTTTAACAATGGTGCCAAAAACTTTTTCGCTCGCCTCAAGTGCAAGGCTGCGATGTAGTAATAAATCGGTGAGACCGAGGTCGATCCACAGGGAAAAGGGGTAAACTAATTCGAACTATTCTAATAACTTGAATTTAGAAAGTTTTAGGAAATTCAGAATTTAGAACTAGGTAGAAAATAGAAACTTAAATAGAGAAAATATGAGAATTTAAAGAGAAACTAGAGCACCAAGGATCCACTTGTAGTATCTTAATGCCAATTAATTCATCCAAGCACAAACACAATTAGAATCAAAGTCCTATCTCTCATCTAATTGGAAGATATTGCATTCAACACACACAGTCCCACTTAAATCTGAAAATCAGATTTCTAGTTCTAATGAAGCATAAATAACTTGAACTTGTAGACTTTGAAGTAATAACCATACCAAGAGATCATGACATGCTCCAGGGTTACTACAATTCGAATATCATCAAACCAACATGATAATCTCAAAGAATTGCAAGGAACTCATGTCCGAAGTACACAAACTCTCACAAAACTTCTAAAAATACCAATTTTATTCAAATTAGAACTTAAGAATCCACAATTAAGTAAAGAGTATTTATATAAACGAATTGAACATCAAAACTAAGTGCAAGCTTTACCTCTTAGCCCTAGCTAAGAGATTCTAGCCGAGCATTATCATACTTGAACTAGAATTGAAAGAAAAACTACTAGAAAGCATAGAAAAACTAGAAAAAACCATAGTCGGAGAAGTTGTAGATGCTCCACGACGATCTTCTCCACCTTCCACAATTGTAGATCTCTTCTAGGATGAGTTTAGACGAACCTAGAGTTGTCTTTTTATAGCAATCGTGCGCCACAGCCATAGAATCTTCGTGAATTGGGTAAGAACTTACGTAGTAAAGTCGGTGGCCCAAATAACATAATTTTAAACTTGCTGTGCATGGCTGACCGATCATGACCGGTCAAACTCGTCCAGTTTTGGTCCAATAAGGTCCAGTGCCCCTCTGCAAGGCGACTGACCCGTCGGACCCTTGAATCTGGATTTTTTCTTTCTTCCTTCTTTTCTCTCCTTACTTCTTCTCTCCATCTCTTGGCTCATATTCAATTGTCTTCAATGTGAGTCTAGACGGTCATTTAATCATCAACTTAGTGAAGTCTCTCTCTCGTTCCTACAAATACAAAACTATGCATTGGATATGTCTTTTAACATAGAAACCATGCATAATGAGTGATAAATTAGGGTCAGAATATGCACAATTCAAAGCTCAGCATGTACCACACGTATACCGATTAACAAAGGCCAGGTCATAAAGCCATGAATCATTCAAGTGGGCCCCTACGTGTCTATCCATGAACCAAGGCCAGGTCATGGCACCATGAGTCATTTAAGCGGGCCCTTACCATATACCAAAAAACCAGGGCCAGGTCATTGAGCAATGAGTACCTCAAGTGGGCCCTTATATGCATATTTGTGATCCAAGGCCAGGTGATCATGGTGCCACGACTGAGAGCTGATTAGGTGAGGCCCAATCCTCACTAGACACAATAAAGCCCTGATGTGGTGAGGTTTGATTAGGCTAGTACCAGCACGTTGAGAACCACTTTCTAACATGATTTGTATCCAGCATGTGGCTCAATTAAATCTTAACATGTCTCACCTAATCCACTCCTTCCATGTTTCACTTAAGCCTGGATTGCGTTTAACCCGCTTGGACCTAGCTAGCAAGGTCTGACCAGATTGAGGGCTCACTATGATGTATCTGTTTATCCACACTCCATCCATTGCTTTCTCAGATCATGGTATGGCCCAAAAATGAGGCAAATCCAATGCTACAGTGGACCACACCAAAGATGACTCTTGCATTTAGTGCACCTTGCATTTAATAATTTGTGCATTTAATGCAACCCAAATTTGCTATTTGGTGTGGTCCACTCGAGGGTTTAAACTTCGACATTTTTGAGCCCATACTTTAACATTATGTACAGCGTGGATAAGTAGATATATCATGGGCCCTCACACAGATCTGATCAGACCTTGTTAGGTCCGAGCGGGGGTTGGACGCAATCCACTTCCCCATAGGAGTATTCCGTGAACCAAGGCAAAGTCATGGCCCCACGAGTCACTCAAGTGGGGTCCCTTTATTTGTTTCCGTGGACAACACTTTTGACGGGGTTTCATGTACACTACCATCATTGAAGCTTTATTCGAATTCTTTTTATCCATAAAGAAAAGAAGCCTTGATTATAGAGTGGCCATTGCCACCTGTCAGCTTTTTGCCTTCCGGAAGCTACTCCAATCTCAATCAGATATCCATCCACATAAATAGGAACATCGCTAGCGCCTATCTTGCCTACACTGTCTAGGCGACCACCATACATTTCCTTCAAATAATTGCAATTGAATACATTTCCTTCAAGTAATCCTAACCATGCAATTGACTGCTATCAAAGTGAGTAGTCCAAATTCCATGGGCAAAATCATATGGTTACAGTCGTCTTATTCTCTACTTGGGCAGTCCGAAACACTGTCAAACTATGCCATGTGAACGGTTTAAGAGTAACAATCATTCTTGAAAGAAAGAGGCCGCATCCACTACAAGTTTTGTTGGATAAACTTGCAACTGCGCTTTTCGTTGCATAGTTTCAAGCACACCCACTGACCGTGTATATGGTGAGACACCCCAAGTTGGCCAAGTAGAAAACCTTAGAATTGAATGGGAAACCATCACACCTCCGGTGGATTTGTAGGGCTATATGGATGTGATACATGGTTAGATGAGATGTCTAAGGGCAAAAAGAGAGGACACATCTTTTTTTTCAAGCAATAATGACAGAGCCAAAGGTCATAGCACTATAGATGGATTTGGAGCACTAGTGGACTACTACCACTAACTCCCAACTTAAATTATGAGATTTGAAAGATAGATGTGAATGCGACTGTTCTCAATGGTGTCTTAGAAGAAGAGATACACATGGAGCAACCAGAGAGATTTTGTTGGCCTAAATAGGAGTTTAAGGTCTGTAAGCTCTTTAGGTTGATATATAGCCTCAAGCAAGCATTAAGAGCTAGAATCATCACTTCGATGAGGCGGTTTAATCATTTAGCTTGGATAAGAATTCAGAAAAATCATGTATCTACTCAGTTCCACTGGAGTGAAGTTGTGTTGCTTAGTAGGAGCTACTTGGGGACGAGGGGGGCAAATGCCTCTCCTGAGTTTTCAACCGTAAGAGTTCAATCCACTGATTCATGTGGTGTGGTCCAATTGAGCCTTCAATTGGCCTCTTTTTTGGGGTGAGGCCTTAAAATGATATGTCAAAATAGATGGACAGCTTGAATAAAATATATAGATCACTGTGGGCCCCACATAGCCTCTGACAGGACCGCCCGTCTCAAGCTAGGTCGTGGTCGGAGAAAATCTCGAATCTGGCGGACAGAATTTCCTTTGGCAGGAAATTTTTGTCGCTGGGAACCTAGTTGGGTCCCACCATGATGTTTGTGAGAAATTTAATCCACCCTGTCCATTCGTTTTTTAAGCTCATTTTAGGACATGACACCGAAAATGAGCTGGATCCAAGACTTAAGTGGGCCACACTAAAGATAAAGGTAGGTAGGGAAATTCCTACTGTTGAAACCTCCCTGTGGTCAACAGTGATGTTTATATGCCATCCATACCGTTCATAACATCATTCCTACTTGGATGAACCGAAAACATAAATATTAGCCTGATTCAAAACTTCTGTGGCCCCACGGATGTTTTAACTGTGGTAGTTCAATCCTCACATTTTCGGCCCAATTGAGTCTAGGATCCGGCTCAATTTTGGTTGAATGTCCTAAAATGATCTCACAAAAACGGTTGGACCGTGTGGATTTCTTACAAACATCACGGTGGGCCCCACCTAAAACCCGCCTCCGGCTCCACGGTGGTGATCTCGCCATGAAGTGACGTCACCAAGTTCTATGGCCCCACCGTGATGCATGTGTTGTATCCACACCGTCCAACCATTTAGAGAGATCATTTTATGGCTTGAAAATAAGAATAGGACAGATTCAAAGCTCAAATGGACCCCACCACGTGGGGACAATGGTGCCCATGGTTGCTTCATGCTTGTGCCTTGCCCCCTCTCAAAGAAAATCCTGGCTCCACCCCTGCTGCTTAGTCCTCTACGTAAACAATATTTTCTTGATAAGGATAGCTACGATGATCTACTGGTGTGATCTTAACAATGAATAATTGACCCATTTGCATGGACTAATTATCTTCACCACACCCATAGGTGATAGGTTTAGATAGGCTAGGCCCACAGTTTGGTGGCCCAGACAATTGGGGTTGTGGTTCCCTTTTACTAAAAGCATCTCCTCACTTGGAAAACTTTTAACCTTTCAGTAGTTGGCATACAAACACATGGTTAAGAAGAAGAAAGATGCATGTCCGCATTCAGTGGAAAAAGAAGAAGCCCAAATATTAAGCAGCTATGATCTTCCAAATTAGGAGATTTGATGGGAATGGTCCATCCAGCACAAGTACCATTGATCTCATGAATAACTTAACTGTGGCCACACACCGACAAACTTCATGCATAATAAGGATGTCCCCTGTTAGTGACTAATGGAAAACACTGCTTCTAAATAGCTACATGTTGGATAATTGATGTATAACAGCTTGCGGACAACTTCATGGATTGTCAAGATTGAAAGAAATTGGACCAACAAGTTTCACGGAGGGTGAAAAGGGCTTAAACCCACAAACTATATAGCTATTACTGCTCAAGGTTCATTATCCCTCGAACGGCTTTGCAAAATTAAATTATTTTAGGACTCATTTTGGATTTAAAGTCAAAACCTATTATTTTTAGTAACCCTTTCTGCCATTTTTGGAGTTTTAAGAGTCTTGTTCCAATCCAAATTCTTTGCTTTAGTCGTCTAAAATTCATTTATAATTTTTAGTAATATTAGATATTTTCTTACCATTTTTAGTAGTTCTTATTATTTCAAAAAGTGTCCTATTTCGAGTCGGATTGAGAGTCTAGAGCCTTCTTTACTTTTATAAGAACACCATTTACGTTCTAAACAACACTTTGTTCAATAATATCAAATTTTATTCTTGCTTCAGAGATTCTCTCTCATCTTGCATCAAGGGTTACTATTGAGATGAAGAAGGTGATCTTCTACTTTCTGTCCATGCACTCACTGCGTTAGTAATCAAGTTGTCACTAAATCACCATTCTAACTATGACATCTCAAATAACTTGAACTGCTCCCGTTCACGCCTAGCATACAATTGTATGTGGAAAAGGAAAGATGCATTGTGATAGAGCCCAAGCAGGGTGTGAGTTGGGTGCCTTACCCATTTACAACCATTAGTGCTAGCAAGTGGGGCCAATGTTTCAATAATCTAGATCATCAATATGTATGCATCAATTGGTTGAATCATACCACGGAAAACTCTGGATTGGAAAATTCCGAGCCTTTTTCTAGTCCAATATTGTCACATGCATAGATGTGGTGAGGTCGATCATTGTCTTCCTCACAGATAACTACCTTGAATTCACAAGGCTTCCGAGAATCCTCAATCGGAATTCCTCGAATCCATGAGGAGATATCTCAAATCCACGAGAAGAGAGAAGGCAAAAGCCAAATTTTATTAAGAATAATCACAAGATAATAATCATAAATGAGTTTAACAACTATTTATAACTTAAACAAACCCTAAAAATGTAATAAGAAAGTCCTAATCGAAAATGGAAATAAAATTCGCAAAATCGTGCAAATTGTATAATGTAGTCAGTGACACCTTAAGTGGGAGCGAAGGTCACCTTGGATCGGACCGAGACCAACCAAGAGTAACTTCGGTGGCACCGAAACGGGCCAAAATTCTACAGCATATGGGGTTCCAAATTTGATCCCACCAAAGCGTAATTCGATCAAACCGAAAATTGCTGAATTTCTTCCACATTTCTTTGATCTTTTTTCAGTCCACGTGCAATAGAAATGTGGCCAATCCTTGCTCTTCATCAGGCGGTCCTCTCTCTACATCAGACTCCCCCACTTAAAAAAAAAAAAATCATCCTCAAGTTTCACTTTAGGTTAGGGCCACGATCCACTTTCAACTTCGGGCACCTTTGCTGACTCACTTCATCCTTAGGCCTTGGAGAAGGCATCGTTGATGTCATCCCTGGATCAAACACAATGATCTACAACTTAGGTAACCCTAGCACCACATCTTCAGTGAGATACGAGGAGTCAACATTCGTTGCTTGCTCAACTAAGGCCTCGATTTTCTTTGTCTTAGCCACCACGTCTTCAACCGTCGATGGCATGTAAAGTTCAACAGTGGAGCTATCTGAAGTTGGTGCATCACTCAGTTTGTCAACCTTCTCATCTTCTTGTGGTAATACCATATCGACAACAGAGATCTGATTCACCTGCTCATTCTCTTCAATTGATGTCTCTTGTATGAGTGAAGAAAATGCCTCAACTAGGAACGACTCTGCGTCTTCTGACACGAGACATATCGGTTCTTCCTGAGGCTCATCATCTACATCCATTATATTTTGTCCATTTTCGCAGGGATGACATATGAGTTGTTGATGGGGCTGGGGGTCTGTTGCAACTCCGTCTCAACCAGATCGTTGCATAGGAATTTAAATCATGTCAGTATCCACAATTTCACCCGCAACCTTGAACGTACCGGTGCTTTCAATATCTCTTGCTTCCGACAGTGCTGAACGTGTTCCCACCAAGCCATCGTGCCACCCTTTAGATGGTAGGCCACAATTGGAACCTTCCTCTCTTCTAGAACCTACATGTAGTCAAAGAGGTACTCTACTTCAAAGAGTCATTCGTTGATGTGATCCTGACCGTTGAGTTTAGGAAGACCTATCATCCTCCTATGGGACCGATCTCTCCGATCCACCCGATCAAAGAATCCAGCGGATCTCGAAATCAGAATTCCACCGCGAACAAGGAATCAATCTAATTTTTTATTTATACGGTCGAATCTAGTCAGCAGCTCTTGAATGGCTTGCTGATCCTCCCGTTGGTAAGTCTCAAGTATTGTGTTGGAAGCCGTCATTGTAAGAGAATAGATCATTTCATCACCTTCAATGAAATTTGGTCCATAGCTTTATAAAGAAACATCGGCCCGAAGGGATTCCTCGCTCTGATATCAATTTGGCGAATGATATGGTGAGGTCAATCACTGTCTTCCTCATGGATAACTACCTTGAATCAACAAGGCTTCAAAAAATCATCAACCAGACTTCCTCGAATCCACGAGAAGAGAGAAGGCAAAAGTCAAATTTTATTAAAAATAATCACAAGATAATAATTATAAACGAGTTTAACCACTATTTATAACCTAAACAAACCCTCAAAACGTCATAGGAAAGTCCTAACCGAAAACGAAAACAAGAATCGCAAAATCGCACAAACTGTATAATGCAGTCGGTGGCACCTTCGGTGGGACCGAAGGTCACCTTAGGTCGGATCGAGACCAACCGAGGTAACTTCGGTGGCATTGAAACGGGCCAAAATTCTACAGCGTGCGGGGTTCCAAATTCGGTCACACCGAAGCGTAATTCGGTCAAACCGAAAATTGACGAATTTCTTCTACTTTTTCTTGATCTTTTTCCGTCCATGTGCAATAGGAATGTGGTCAGGAGGTCCTCTCCTACATCAAATATTCCCGTCCATGTGCAATAGGAATGTGGTCAGGAGGTCCTCTCCTACATCAAATATTGACCATTGCATCTATCTAGAGAATGGTAGATTACTTTATCGAGAAGAAATTCGGAGCATGGCCCATCGACAGTATGACTTGTCAGACCAACCATCTGGATTGCTAAACCATCTGCCACACCTGCAGGACAGAAAACGAGCATGACACATCAGCCCCTGCCTGTAAGAACTGAGAACCGGTGTCCAAGGAAGTGTGAAGCCTGAAATTTAGGCCAGCCCGAGCACATTCAACTGTGAAGCCTGAAATTTAAGCCAGCCCAAGCGAGCTGGTCTAAAAGTTAGGCCCAACGCCCAAGTGATGGTAACCATAAACGGTCCCTGGTTTTGGGCTGGATTCGCACCTCAAGTGGAAAAATGATGTTAATCGAGGGTCAAGTTTCTCTTGCCCCAGAGCCACGGCCAGTCTCAGCAAGCCATGAAAGTGGAGTTGAGATCTCTCTCTCTCTCTCTCTCTCTCTCTCTCATGAGTGGGGACTTGCCCAAGTCGGTGCTGAATCAACCCAGCTCACTGGGAGTCGATACGTCGTGCTGTGTTTGCTGTCTCTCTCTGATTCATGGTTAAAAGACTCCATGACTTGGGCCTACTTGTTCAATCCTGAGTCAAATCGGACTTGTCCAAGTCAGGGATGAATCAGCCCCCGATGAATCTACAAGTCAGCTCGTGTGTTGGGGCCTTTTCATCTCATTCATGGTTAAAAGACTTGGCGGATCAGGCCCTGATCCAACTCGCATGGTCCTGAGTCGAGTCAGACACCCAAGTCTGAGTTGATTCAGCCTGACTCACTGGTAGTGCATAAGTCGGGTTTTTCGGCAACTTGGGACCTACCCATTCGGTCCTCAGTCGAGTTGGGACTCGCCCTAGTCAGGTCTCAGTCGGGCGAGGGGTTACTTGTCATATCAAAGGGGGTTACATGTTGCATCCAACAACAGCAGCTCCTTCCAAGTCCGAGTTGACTAGGACGAGTCACATCCTACGACTCAAAGAGTCTTATAGCCATGCTCTCAAACCTTCCTATTTATAAATCTGGTTCTTGTTTTACACATCAAGCATCTGGATATGATAGAAAGCTAAGAACTAGCCTCTGTTCAGAAGAAAAGTTTTGTTTCATGATTTTCAAAAGGGGTTTGTGCTACAACAACCTATCCTTAGCAGTGGTAAGTAAAATATGTATCATGCATCCTGTTTATGTTGCAAAATCTGCATTAAAGCACTGGGAAACCAAAACCACACATTGGCTCACTTGAAGTCCATCATCCCATTCTATGTCATCATTCCTAGCCTGGAAGTGAAAACAGACAAAACCTACCTGAGGAGAATTACAGCCGTCGACCACTATCAGCTGGACATGAACTGGCTCTATTCGATCAGGACTCTGTACCCAACACAGTTTCTCTTATCACTCGGAATACATCGGTGAGTGATATGAGCCCGAGAAGCATCCCACGCTGGTCAACGACCCACACTCGGTGCACATGCCCATCTACAGCCTTATTAATTACTTCAGTGAGGCTAGTTTCTGGGTAGCAAGTAATAAGTGTCCTGGTCGATGATGAATGGCCCAGATCAACATTACAACATCCAACGCCCGGTGCCACGGATATTTTCTCAGTGAACTCTACAACACTGAGGGACAGCGAAGATTGAAGTAGCGCAATAGGGCACCCTCGCAAGTCCGTTGCAGAAAATGTACCTATTAGCTTCCTGCCTTTCACCTACAGATTTGGACAACACCAAGTTAGTTGGACCACTATATACAGATGAATCCCTTGAGCCCAAAAAAAAAAGAGCTGTAACTTACTAAGTATATATTTTTCTCAGATTTTCTTTTCTATAAACTTTGTTACCCACCAAAGTAAAAGATAAAACAGCATACTAATTTGATAAGCTATTAGATTGACCCTACGATCATGTAAAAGTATGCCCAAGTAACATAAACTGTTTTGGATTGATGGAAACCAGAAAGCAGATATAGAAAACCAAACATCACATAAGAGGAAAGGCAAATGTGCCGAAATGAAACCACGTTAAAACAAACAGTTGATTTCCATGAAAACATTAACCGTTTGGGTTACTTACTCAGGTTATCAAACTTTGCCTGCCGGCCAACCTTCTGGTGATCCGAATCACTCACATTGTGGGTCCACATGTGGATGTGAGACACCCCAAAATTGTCCCTTGTTAGATGATCCTAACCATCCAAGTTAGCTTCCATTAAATATGGATCATTGACTGTAATTTTCCATTCTCATCCAATGGCTAGGATTGTTTATAGGGGAGATATTAGGGGTTTGAATTTTACAAGATGAGCCACCCATATCAATGTCTTAGGTCCCCAAAAGGTGCACTGTACACTTGTTGGGTCCAACACAGCAGATGCCGTTTCACTCTTTTGAGCTAATTTGTATGATAGCCTCTTTTCATTAAGAGTAGCAAAGCATATGGATCCAAAACACCACATAGATGTTCATGAAAATAGGCTTTAATAGAAGGTGGGCATCCATGGCTACCTGTACTGGCCGGTTGAAAAAAGGAAATAAAGAAAACACGATACAAATCAGTGCATATAAGCCATGTGGATACCGAAATTCGCCAAATCCAAGTAAATTTCTTTTAAATGAAAAAAGTAAAATATAATACTAATTAGAAAAAAATATAAATTCTTATTTGAATATTTATTTTGTGTTTTCTAGATATTTATATGTATGTACAACTCCATGGTCCATAATGACCCTATCGACATTAATTTCAAATTTTCAGGGCCTGTTTGGGAGACGCCTAAAAATGAGTTCATCCCTAATTATGTCTAGAGAATCTCTAATCATAATTACTCTTAACTAAACTGAGATTAACTCATTTTTAGCCATCTCCCAAATGGGGCCTTAATTGATTTACTAGTTTGTCAATCGGTAAATGCCAACACATTATGTATGTGAGTGAAGGTGACAGTCGACATGACAACCACATATGCAAACACACCCACGCACATGCATGCCCACATGCCCCCTACACGTATGTGACTAGCCTACAACCATGTAGAATGATACAAGTTTAGACTCTTTAACCTATAGAATTTCAACTACAAATCATGGGAAACAGTAGATAATTACATGAATAGTATTATTCATATTTTCTGACTTTTGTTCTCTTATCCGCCAGAAACTTGACAGCAAATGCTATACCATGCATGGTATTATTCCATGTGGATCGATAATTCATGGGAGTGGAGAATTGAGAAGGGTATTGCCCATAGAATTCGAGCTAGGTGGAAGAAATGGAGAAATGTGCCTCAGACCAGCATACTTCATGGGACAAAATGTTGGGCAGTTAAGGGACAACATTCCCTAGGATGAGTGTGACTAAAATGAGGATGTTGAGATGGCTGAGTGGAAAGACAATGAAGGATAGAATTAGAAATGAATGCATTTGAGGGAATTTAGGAGTAGCACCAATAAGTAATAAGATGAGGGAAAGTAGGCTTAGATGGTGTTGTCATGTCCAACAGACACAAAGGAATGCCTTTGAGGAGTGAGTTGGTACAAGTTGAAGGCTTGCTTATTCTTGATGAACCAGCATTTATATATAGATGTGGGATTTGTTCAGGAAGTAGTGAATCCCTTTGCCATCTCTTCATCTGCAATGAATTTTCGACGTGAAAACAGTTTTGCTCCCTGTAACTCTTCCTCAGCCAGGCTTCCAAAAGGGCAAGGACAAGGCCCAAAAGATATTGGGTGTATGTAGTAAGAAAAGACTTGATAACCTATCGTCTGACTGAAGTTATGGCCCTTGATTGAGTAGAATGGCAGAAAAAGATTTATGTAGCTGACCCAAATTAGTTGGAATAAGGCTTACATGATGATGATGATGATGATGGTACTATTCCATATATGATTGATTTCTACATTTCCTCGCTTTTGTTTCTTCAAGTCATCTGCTGAGTATTATCTTTAGTGTATATTAGACGCATGTGAAAATAAGAGAGAGAGAGAGAGAGAGAGAGAGAGAGAGGAGTATTGTTTCTGAACGTTGACGTGATCGAGTATTGTTTCTGAACGTTGGCGTGATCGTACGCAGAAAATCAACTATTTAAATAAAACCATATGCTATGCAACATAAATTAACACGGTATCCATTACATATGAGGAGTCTTTCATTGCTTGCTAGTGTAAGGCCATTGTAGAATTCTGTTAATGGGCTCCTACAAAGTACATTTCACATCATTTTCAGGATATCCATTAAACACGGGACATCTTCAAGTTGAAAGCAGACTGGGAAAGTTCAATGAGACAAGAAAAGTGAATTTCCAAGCCCACATGCAAGCATAAATATCCTTGCCTCAGTGGTAGACTCCCAGGAGTTTCAACACGAGGTCTGGGGTTCGAGTTCCATAGGTGGTGAAATCCCACTACAGCATGAGTGCAGGGGTGTGGGGTGTGTCTGTGGGGTGCGTGTGTAAAAAAAAAAAAGCATAAATATCAATAAACAGATATAGAGAACATACATTTGTGACCTCGTGATCTTCTCCAAGAGCTTCGGAAGCGTCAACAATAGGAAGAGCACCCACAGAAGTATTTCTCATGAATTTAATAGCTTCAATGACTTTTGTGTGCCGGGTTGCAGAAAAGACATTCTCGTTGACTGCTCTCAGTTGCCCAACAGTATGTGATAAGATCTCCTTCAGTTCCATACGATTCTCCTTCAAAAATCTTAACACATCCATCTGAGTGAGCATCTGGTAACCAGGTGAAGACTCTGCAAGTTCTACTCCAACAACATGTTCCATATGGCTATCTAGTGGAACCAAAGCACGATGGATACCTTTGCTAAACACTTCCATACAATCTAAAATGCTGCATGTGGACAGGAAATAATGAGATTTAACCGCACTTGCTATTACCCATCAAAGGAAACACAAGAACAGCCAGAAAAAAACTCCAATTTCACCTTTGCCCATCAAGTGATTCATTAAAAGACACTAGAAAGAGATTGTGAAAAGCTCAATATGAACGTCTCTTACATAATCATAAATATTTTTCAAGACACAGCTACTACAGTGTAGTTATCCTTATCACCAGGAGAGACTAAAATCACTTGAACAGAATTGAAAGGATCACTGTCTAACCAGTTTGTCCTGTCAAACTTACATGTAGAAAAGGCTGTAATGTTGAAGTCTATTATCTTCATATAACAGAAAAGTGAAATGTCTTTTTTTAATTGTCTTTATTATTATTTCTTTTGTTGCAATTAAGGATCGTTATGAGATAGGAGCGGACGTTTCCCTATTTACAATGTCACAATCCATAATTCAAAAGCGAACACATCCCCAACTCTTCAGAACATGAGATGGGTTAGCCTCTATTGAAGAAATTAAGCCTGTAACTTCATTGATATACGGGGATGATCTACAGGGTTCATTACTATTACTCTCACTGCAGGACACTAACCTAGCCAACACTTAGATCCTTCTCCGCCCAAAGAGCCCCAAGGGATTGTTTTGGAAGAACCATTTAGTCATTTTCAATCGCTTTATTAACTGCCCCCACTGACCAGTACAAGCAAAAATAAAAATTAAAAAATTATCATGCATGTTGGCTTACCCCAATTGTCTGCCCTTGTTTCTGAGTGGACATCTGATGCAGTGATTGGGAAATGCATCTGAATTTTTGCTGGATTGACTGAATACATACCAAATAAGAACTTTAATTCCCTGCTTACCAATCACTGATCACAACAACCTCAACAGAAATAAAGTGATAATAACGTGGAATCACTCCAATGGGGATTTTGAGGGCATCACATCCCTAGATACGATTCTGATGGCACAAAATCAATAAGAGGAAGAAAATTTTATTCAAATAATCATAAACTCTTATCTCTACTGAATTTGACAAGATGGCACATCTAAGCACTTTACTAAGGCACTGCATAGGAGAAAATCAAAGAACAAATTTTGGAAAGGTAACACTTCCAGACCCTTATCTCTAAGGTTGTGTTAGCATATATAAGTAGGTGAATTGAACCGCAATCATTCAATTCAGTTAGGAGGAAATCTCAAATTTTGATGATGTTTAATAGGATTCATAGCACAGAAGTAGCCATAATATCTCAGTTACATGCTTCTTTCAATTCCAACTCGAAAGTAATATAATTTTAGTTTGGATCCTAAACCCTCAATATAAGTGCTAAGGAAACTGCAATTTGATCATTCTACTTCATTCAATAATTATTGTAATTCAATTAGATATTGCCTCTAAATGAACTATGACTGTTATCCAACAAGAAAAGACCCCTAAATTAAATCGAGATATCTCTACTATAAAAATTTGTACAACGTGAATTTCGCGAATTGATAAAACTATGCATCATCAAAGGACATAGGAAGGGTAATCAAGCTCGTGGGTCAGAGGCAGACAAGCTGTGGGGTCTCTTTGTTTTCGTAAAGTTCTGTATAGCCATCTGGGAGATTAGGTAAACTCCCAGACTGATCAGCTAGGTATAAATGAGTTTTGCCCCATTATTTATCCATGCATTACAGGTGGTGTGTCCCACCTTTTGAATAAATAAATGCACTGGATTCTTAGTAAGAACCTGGCTTACCTGGCAAAAAGAAAAAGACATGAGAAGTTTTCTAGCCAAAATAAAGAGCATTTAGGTAATTTACAAGGTCATGCTATGAGCTAATTAGAGGAGCTCCCAATCAAAGATAAAGAACACGTGCTTTTAACATCCATCGTACGTCTTGCAAACCACTTCTCTCTTGTTGTTCATTGCAAATGCCGTATATCTACTGGTGATAGTTGTACTAAACAGTAGTAGCTTGCAAAAACTGGATGCTTGAACGCACAAGTATCAGAATCGCGAACCAAAATCCCATGAAATGGGATACCTAGTAAGACCCTTAGTAAAAGCACAACTTATCAGGGCATATACTATACTTGAACATAACACAACTAGAGAAAATAAGAAGCAAAAATGAAGTCATTGTGGGCATGGCCCACATGGAAAGATGGTCAGATAATCAGGGCTGTCCATTCTGTGGGAGATACTTTGAAGGCAGGTGGTCCAATAACCATGCAGAAAGAAATAATCACGACCGTTGATTTATTAAGTTGGGTGTGAGCCATTGATAATTTCTTTTCAAAGCAAACATTCAGCTAAGTATATCAATATATAGTCAGAGCCAACCACCCTGCATAAGTTTGTCTAGAGCAGCATTCCAAGTGACCGTTCTGATCATATGATGTGAGTGGCAAGCCATCTACAGTCAGGAATCTGCTACCATCCCAGAGTTTCGCACTCTGTGATGATGGTGAGCATAGCCTAAAAGAAGATCTCGTTGATCAGACAATCTTCAACATCTAAGAAATGGACTCCTAACAAGAAGATGATCAATGATCAGGAGAAATAGGATGCTTAAGGTGGAGTAATCCACACTACACTCCATCAACAATGGGCCAATATCATTTTGGACGATCTAGATTCAGTGTTAATGCTTCCTAGATAGGACTCAGATTCGGTAGTGACCACTCCAATATGGAGGTCTCGTACGGTGTTGTGGGCCCCACCATGTTGTATGTGTTTTATCGGTCCATTTTTTTCTTGCTCATTTTAGGGCATGAACCCAAAAATGAGGCAGATCCAAATCCCAGGTGGACCATACCACAGGAAACAGTGGTGATTGAACGCCCACCGTTGAAAACTTCCTAGGGCCAACTGTAACGTTTATTTGACATCCAACCTGTTGATAAGATCACAGAGACTTGGGTGATGGGAAACCACAAATATGGCTTGATCCAAAAGTTTTGTAGCCCCCCAATAAGTTTTTAATGATGGGTGTTCAATCACCACAGCTTCCAGTGGTGTGGTCCACCTGAGATTTGGATCTGCCTCATTTTTGGGCTAATGCCCTAAAATGAGCTGGCAAACTGGATGGACAGAAGGGATAAAACACACACATCATTGTACGGTCCACAGCACCGACCAGTACCAACCTCCGTATTGGAGGGGTCACCACCGAATCCGAGTCATCCTAGATAATGAAGAAATAATAGGACAAGGAAAATGATGGTAGTGGTAAATTAATAGTGATAACCTGGTATTGGGATTTAGAGTCCATAAGCTAAGACCTTCCAAGCAATGGCCGATAATGGAGGATACAGGGACAGACATGCGATCATCCAAGTCGACGACTCGACCATAATCATCAGCTTGAGCAATGTGGTGAAGGATATCGAGCATCGTAACCATGCCGATGTAATGCTTGCGGACTACACCTGTGATCTTGTCCGATTCGAGGATCATGGACCCACCTGCGCCTATCCAGTGACCAGGGGGTGCAGCCACGGGGACGGCCACCACACCGTTGGCGACTAGAGAGTTCATGGTGTCGGTGAGGGAGGCTGTGTATGGGACCTCCACCAGTCTCTTCCTGTTGCCGTCCATCATCAGGTCCCTCACTGTCTTCTCCCTAAACCAACGGTGGTGATGGTGGTACTGAACGTTGGGGCTGATGCTGTACATTTTCTTCTCTTGCATCTTCTCTCTCTCTCTCTCTCTCTCTCTCTCTCTCTCACGCGGTGAGGATGGAATGAAGGAAAAGGGGTGCAAGCAACTCTCTCGTTGGAGAGCAGAGGATTGCGTACTGAGTAACTTAGTACGCCTAGCGTACTCAGTACACTCTTTGGGGCCCACCTTGGATATATGTTTTTATCCATGCCGTACATCCGTTTTTTCATATTAATTTATGGCATAATCCCCAAATTGAATCATATTCAAGCTCAAGTGGACCACACCACAGGAAACAATGTGGATAATGGCATCGCCGTTGAAAACTTCCTAGGGCCAACAGTGATGTTTTCTTTGTCATCCAAACTGTTCATAAGGTTACATAAATATGGATGAAGAGAAAACATAAATACCAGCGTGATTGAAAGTTTCTGTAGCCCCTAAGAATCTTTCAACAGTAAGAGTTCAATTCACACTATTTCCTGTGGTGTGGTCCACCTGAGATCTTTATATTCTTAAGTTTTGGTATCATATCCTGAAATGATCTGTTAAAACGTATGGACGGCGTGGATAAGACAAATAAATCACGGTGGACCCCACAGAGTTTAATCAGTACGCGTTCGCTATCTGCTTCCCTCTGGTTGATGGGGAAGCGGGTACGTGTCTTGTACGTGTCACGCTAGAGGTTTGCATGGCTACTTTCTACGCAGTGGAATGCGATTCAACTATAGGGGCCTGAATCCTCTGCAACAGAGCTTTGTCAGGCCCACCATGTCGTTCGTGCGATATCAGCTCCGTTCATAATGTTAGAACCATTATGTTCACCGTACATCTCATCTCAAGCCAAAACCCAGGTAGGGAACACCACGAGGAACAATGTATAATCACGTCAACAGCCTTTAAATTCTCCGGCTTTGGCCTGCCTTAATTTGAGTCGCCCCATTCTTTTCGGTTTACTTCATCCTGTTAACTAGAACCGTGACCGACCTGACATTGGGTTGGGCTTGGGGAGGAAGTATCAAACTCGATCTCGAGGTTGGGCTATGAAAACACCAACATGACAAAGCTCGGGTTGAGGTCTCGGGTTGCCTAACCCAACCCAATCAACCCGAACCCAATCTATATACAAGTTATTTATAATTTTATTATACTTTAATTAAGTAAACTGACCTATTTACATTACTTCAATAAGTGAACTTATAACACTTGAAATTTGATATACTTGATTTTGAAAGCTTGAATGATAAATGAGTAGTTATCTTATATTTTAACTTATTTGTTTAGAAAAAGTGAAATTCTTTATAATAAATAACTACATATATAATTAATATAGCCATAGGTAGGGCTGTAAATGGGTCAATGGACCCGATGGGGTACCCGGACCCAACCCATTTAGACCCGACCCAGACTCGACCCATTTGTTAAATGGTACGGGTCTCGGTCCAAGAATAGACTCATTTGTTAAACGGGTTTGGGTCTGGTTTCTTTTATATTAGACCCGACCCGACCCGACCCAAACCCATTTAGTAAGTGGGCGGGTTTGGTCTATGTTACAAGGGACCCGTCCAGCCCAGACCCGTCCAGACCCGGTTTTAAGCCTCGTAAAATGCTTGCATACTTGATCCAGACCCGGACCCATTAGACCTGGCCCATTTATAAATGGGTCTGGGTGGATCTCCCTCTACCAGACCCGGACCCATTTATAAATGGGTCTAATGGGCTGACTCGGACCCGACCCGGACCCGCCCATTTAGTAAAAGGGTCTGGGTCTAAAATTTGGACCCAGACCCGTTTAGTAAATGGGCGGGTCCGGTTTTGGCTAAACTCGCCCCGAACCCGACCATTTACAGCCCTAGCCATAGGTACCAAAAAAAAAAAAAAAAAAAAAGAAGATATGTATTGAAATATAATAAACCAATGTGATAACGAAAATATTAGCATATTTCAATTTGACAACCTGATAAACCCGACCGAGCCCGCTTGGGTTGGGCTTGGGTTTAGAATTTCCAACCCGAGGTTGAGTTAGGGTTGAGATATAGGAATATTGGGTTGGTTAGGGTTGAGCACCAACCCAACCCAACCCAACCCAACCCAACCCAACCCAACCGACTTTCAACCCTATTGTTAAGGCACACTTGATGGGAGCGGATTAGCTGGGGAACAGCTTAGTGAGTGTTATTCTAATTAACTATGTGGGGCCCACAACGACTTTTTTTTTTTAATATCCAAGCTGTTCATCTGTTTTAAATATCATTTTAGGGGGTGATCTCAATCCTCAAGAATATCCAAATATCAGGTGGACCATACCAATGGAAACAGTGATAAATGACTATTAAAAACTTTTTATGGGTTTGATTGCAAATAAACATTACTAAAACCTTATGATGGTCTCTTTGGAATTTTTAATGGTGAGGCACTCAGTCGCCTCTGTTTCCTGTGGTGTGGTCCACATGAGATTTGGATCGGCATAAGATTTGGAATTCCGTCCTAAAATGGGCTAAAGAAACAGATAGACGGCATGGATATACAAAAGCTCATCAATGTGGGCCCACGGTAAGGGTAACACCCATTAAGCTGTTACCTGGGTAACACCTAATCCGCTCCCACACTTGATGAACGGTTTGGATGGAACGTACAGTTTACGATGGACTAATGAAGCTTTTGAGAAATTTTCATGGTGGGTGTTCCCTGTTCCAATTCTTCTTATTTCGGTGGCCCACCTGAGTTGCGTATCTGGCTGGCTTTTGTCCCCGTAGCCTAGCATTGAAGGACGCACCTTGTGTACGGACTAGATGTCTGTCATACACGCAAAACGGTGGGCCCCATGGAGTGAAAGAGTATCTCCCGAAGCCTCGGTACTTGTGCACGACGATTTCTAACTAACTTCAACTTCAATCACGTGTAGCTACAACAGGTGTTGCTCAGAATTCAGATCCTAAGACGCGTCCTCATACTGGCTTGCTAGAGCTGTTTCGTCCCGAGGTGGGGCAAGATAAAATGAAAAAAATTATGCCCGCTCACTCATTTATAGGTGATTTATGAGATCGCATGGACCGGACGGATGTTTGCAACTGAGTAAGACTATGAACGGTTCGGATTCTGCACGCATCTGCCACATCAGTATACTGGCCCAGCACTTGTTCAGCGTTTGTAGATCCGCGGCTACAAATGACCTCGTCTTCCGTCACCTTGTATTCATTTCTAATAAGTGGGGCCCACATGATGAGATTGTTCGATTATTTGAATTATCCCACTTTTGATTTTTGCCGTTGAATTCGAGCCATTGAGAATTTTCTTTTTCATTGTTTTGTTAAATCCTGATGGTCTCAATTAGCAGTTTAGCATTAAGTTTCTTAATAGTGATCCACATCGATCGCGTGGAGATAATAACATGAACGGACCTGATTATTCATTGGACCACTCAGCATTGGAACCCTAGTTGGCGACAACACACGACAGAGTGGAAACAAACATGGTGTAGACCTTGAACATTCCCAAAGGGGCCACACATGAACAGTAACGGTTAGTATTTATTAGACTGTCGATCGGTCACCTTGCTTGGAATCTATTTTTCCATACATGGATCGACTGTTGAGTAGTCTGGCCTTATTTTTGGGCTTCCATATGTTCTCTTTGAGCCCCATCTAATGAGTAGCCCAGATCTTTCACAGGTGTGCCACTAAAATACTCTCCCATGAAACTTGAAAAATCCTGCATGCATGTGCAGCTTGGCACCCATACTTGCTCCCACATGCCAAGATGGTGCACAAGTGTGAGATCCAAGCCATTCATCATATGGCCCGAGGTATAGCCCAAAAATCAAGTTCTCTTATCAAGTAGGTTACAGTGAACGGTGTGTCGCCTGCTAGCCCAGTTGGAAGATGCCTAGGCGTTTCAACAGCAAGTCTCAGGTTCGAAATGCCAAGGAGACACACTAACCCCACCGGTGGGTGGGTGCATCGTGTGACTAACTGTGTGGGTGCATTGCCCAGCTAAACAAGATGGGTGTGTTGCGGTGAATGAAACCAGGCACAAAAAAAAATGATAAACTTTGGCCAAGCTATTTAACTGTCCATTTATTATATGCACGACATGATATTGAGGACCAGATAGTCACTCTCTATTGCAAAGAATTTATGTGAAGTACGGGTGCAACTTGGGTTGGGTCAACCTGGATGAATTGAGGTTGAGTTGGGAGCTTCTTTTTTTAATTTTTTTAACATCGAAACTCACACTCCACGCACTCACACCAAGGGATTTCACCACAATGGTTATTCAAACCCATAACCTCTTGTTGAAACTCTTGTGAGTGTGTCTAGGTTGATTTGGGCTTGTGTTGAAATTCCTCAGCCCTATCCAAGTTAGTACAAGCCTTGAAATCAAAATCCAGTTTTAGTTATGATTGGAACTTGGTCATAAGTGACCTTTTATGATGATTGGGAATTGATCATTAGCAACCTTTCGCTTACGTTTGTTTGTTTTCTTCTTTTTTTTTTACAATTGTGCATTAGAATATTCTTCTAATGGGTTGCCATTAGCTCCATGATGAAAGATTAGAGGCACATTGGCCAGGGTTTCGGTCTTGGGAGATTTTGTTGGCTTTGTGTGTTTCTTGGAAAGCCAATTTAACTTGATAGATTGTTCGGCTGATTAGAACTTAGTCATTCAATGTCTTTATGATTGAATGGAACATGATCAAAGCGTTATTAATTGTGACTGTAAATTTGGATATATTAATGTATTATAGGGATTGTAAATTTTTTTTTTTTTTGGGTTAGTACACACACCCACATTGTTAGCCACCCTGCAATGTTAGCCACCCCCACGTTGGGAATCAATGCTTAGACCTCAGTGTTGAGACAAGGTTATCTTCACTCAGTCTACCACTGTCCCAAAGGTGTGGATTATATAGGGATTGTAATATCTTTGCCTTGGGTAGTGAATGAAGTTGACATAACAGCCCATGTGGGCTTTTGGATAAATAATGCTCTACCATTTTTTAGTACATGAAATATTTCATAATAAACCGAGTGGATTTTTGGTCTTGCGTTATGTTTGTAGCGATCATGTGTGATTTGAAACAATGATGAATCTAGATAGATTAATCTTCATCGGGTATCTAGTTGTGGTCTTCACACATGGGAGTACGTATGTTTATTTGTTCATCGAGGAGCCTAGTTTTAGGCTCGATTAAATATATGTATTGGACAGAGGAATATCCATCATGATTCACTTAGATTGACTTCATCATGTTCTAACAAAACTTGCCCTTTGCCCTGAAATTGCAAAAAGACTAAGGATCATGATGTAAGGGCTTTGATACATCTTCTGATACTACATTAATGGCTAACACACCCGTAGGGATGTCAATGGGTTGGGTCAAGTTCTGTCCAAGCCTAGCCCCAAGTCCAACTCAAGCTCGTGACGAGCCAAAATAGTCCAGCCCAAGCCCAGCCCGAAATTTATATGCTACTCCGTGACCAAGTGCGAGAGAGAGAGAGAGAGAGAGAGAGAGAGAGAGAGAGACTGACCTGTTTTAGGCTCCCTACTTGTCGGGATGTTCCGTATTTACAAGGCAAGCATAGCATCATATTCGAGGCAGATCCCAACGAAAATCCGGCAATTTGCCGGGAGGCAATGATCGGAGAAAGATAGAAAGAGAACATGGGGAGAGGAGTGAGAGAGACAGCTAGGTTTGGAAGCTTCGAAGGAGAGAGAGAGAGAGAGAGAGAGAGAGAGAGAGAGATGCGGCATGGGTTGAAGCATGGAAGATGAATGGGCATGGGATGGAAGTTAGAAGACGAGGGGCATGGTTTGCAGTAAAGCAAATGAGTTGCCAGCTCATGTGGGCCCCACCATGATGTTTATTTGAATTCCACCCTTTCCACCCGGTGCATCACCCAATTTTAAGCACAGGGCAAAAAATCAGTGATATCCGTAATTCAAGTGGAGCACACGATTGGAAATAGTGTACGGGGCAAAGTCACCCTCCAAACTGTGTCCCTTGGTGCAGCTCACCTGAATCAGGTATGGGCCTGATTTCCGGGGGCCATGTCTAAATTTTGGTATGAAATCTACTGGTGGAAGTGGATTTCATGTAATCATCACAGTAAGCCTTGTAAAAATCAAGGGTGAATATTTCTCCCAACTATTTACTTTGGTGTAGCCCACAAGAATCACAAGTTAAACCTTATTTTTTTTGTCATGTTCCTAAAGTGGGATTACATATCTAATGGTCGGAGAGGATTTCAATTACACATCATGGTGACCCCATCAAAAGCCAAGGGTGGGCGCCCATAAAATTCCATTTCTCATATGCAAATAGCTGAGAGAAGGACACCACCCGTGATTTTTAATGGGCCCATTTGATGTATATTTGAAATCCACTTCGACCATCAGATGTGTAACCTTACTTTAGGGCTAGAGACAAAAATCAAGCTGAGTTGTGATTCATGTCACTTGCCATTCATGTTGGCCACACCAAAGGAAACAGTTGTCCACCCTTGATTTTTACAGGGCCCATCGCGATGATTACATGATTATATGAAATCCACTCCAACCGTTAGATTTCACACCAAAATTTAGGCATGGGCCCGAAAATCAGGCTCATGCATGATTTGGGTGAGCCACACCAAGGAACATAGCTTGGAGGATGGTGTTGACCTGTACACTATTTCCAATCATGTGCTCCACCTGAATCATAGACGTGGCTGATTTTAGACCCTAGGCCTAAATTGGGTGATGTACCAAGTGGTCGGGGTGGATTTCAAATAAAAATTACAGTGGGGCCACACCAAGAGACAGTTTGGAGGGCGACGTTGCCCTACACCATTTCCAATCATGTTATCCACCTGAATCATGAATGGGGCTGATTTTTGGGCCCTAGATCTAAGATGGGATAACCCACTTGGTGGTCAAGGTGGATTTCACATAAACATTATGGTGGGCCCACCTGAGCTGCCAATCACTCATCATCGTTAAGAATTGTTATCCATGCAAATCCTAATGTGACAGGTGAGGCCGGACAAAGGCCACGCTGAGGTTTATTGTATACGATCCATGCCCAGCCTAATTGATAAGCAGGCTTGAATTTTAAGCCCCAGCCTAGCCCTCGGCCCAGTACTCCAGACTATGTCCAACCCAAGGCAGGCGAGCCCGACCTATTAACAGCCCTACACGAGTTGTTGGGTTCACATGTTAAGATTCAGATGAGACTTGAACCAAGATTCAACTTGTTGTTCAGTACTAAATTTAGCTAGATCTCTCCTTTAAGATGCTCCATTAAGCTAAAATTAATTAGTCAGTATCATTAAATGTTTTTGAAAGATTTAATGATGAATTTCAACCGTTGGATTTTTTTAATTGTAGGTTAGTTCTTATCAAACTTAATAGAAATTCTAATAGTCAAATATTTTAATGTCCATTCCAAAGCCTTGCATGGGTTTTAGAGGCCTGGATTGAATTCCGGAAGGACATAGGTTTATTTGGACATGTGGATCAGGTAGGAAGATGAACTTTTAAGGATATAGGGCATACTGAATTGTGGTAGAGCACTAGAAAAGGTGCTCAACTAGAAACCCTACAGCTCCTATGTATAAATCCTATTTTCCAACACAGAGAGATCTACTCTCTATCTCCCTAATGGCCCATCTAATTGACTTCTTTCATTCTTCCAACCACTCTCTACAACCCTTTAGTGTAGAGATTGGGAGTTTTGGTCTTGAGAATGAATGACATTGATTATTCACATAAAAAGAAAAAACTAGCGGAAATAAGATATGATTTGAACCGTTGAAGGACTTTTTTTTATATTTTGATTACATTCAGATGGAGAATTGATCATATATCATGAAAAGGTTTTCAAAGGTTTTACACTTTTTTCATCTACTAGAAAATCACAACAGAGTTCTATTGTAACCTGCTATTCTTCCTAAATTTTGCAGTCACTTCGATATAATGAATCATTTGGATATTGTTTGTAGTTATCCTGTGTGTTTCAATGAATCGGTGACGAACAGGGATCGTAATCTCCACCACCGGGCCATTCTCGCATTTTTTTTTTTAGCCCTTCATGAAACAAGAGTATGGATAAACATTTGTTTCATGTGTTGACCTGATTGGATATTTGTATTGGAAGATCAAATCAAGTCTCCTAAACAAGAAGGTCATCGTGCTCATATTTGATTGACTTAATCATGCACTGACTTAATCCTTTGACTGGAATATGCAAAAGTTGATCTTATTCTTAGTGTAATGAGTTTGACACATCTAGCGATGCCATAATACGTTGTTGACACACAAATGTGATTGGATACATGCATCGAGGTTAAGGACCCTACACCCAGGTCCACAGCTCAAGTGGCAGACTGAGTGAAGATAGCCTTGGTTCAACACTAAGGGCATGGTATGGATTCCCATAGTGGGCGTGGCTAACATTGTGATGTGACTAACAGGGCTGGGTGGGTGTACTAACAATGGGGTGTGTGAACTAACCCATAAAATAAAATAAAATAAAATAAGGCCCTCAACCTTCTCCGTGGACTTGTGATTAGTAGCTCATGTGATGGTTACCGGAACTCCAACAAGATTATCTTCTTGGCCCACACATTGCGATGTTTTGAAATTATTTTTCCAAAGGTTTTCAGTCATTGGATCTTTTTGTTTTAATCGTTAATTTATGCTTTACCATACTTGATGGACAACCAATGCTCATATGAACTATTAGAGAGAGAGAGAGAGAGAGAGAGAGAGAGAGAGCGAGCTTCCCCTCCACATGTTTTCCAAGGGGAACCAAGAGAGGATGTCCAAGAAAAGCAACAGTCGGGAAGAAAAGTGAGAGAGAAGCAGATTTCTCCTCCATCAAGCGTCGTCCATTTCTGAAGTTGATCGCAATCCTTAGTTATATATCTCAGCCCTACAGTAAGATCTAGATTTAGTTGGCACCCAATTCTCATTGAAGATACATCATGGAGAAGCTTCTTCGTTTTGAAAAAGAATAGCATTGGCAGTATCTTCTTTTGCCACATCAATCTAGGGTATTAAATCTGGATCATCCATTTTGGTTTCTTGTTCTATAATCTAGATCAGAGTTGTCCGATCATCGTAATTTTAGGCCTATAGCCCATCCACAATCATGATCACCCATTGCCCCATTAGCAACCACATGTTGGCTCATGTGAAACTAACATGCAACTCCGACGGGCAGACACTTTGGGGGAGTGGTCCGTCCACAACGATCTGGATAGCCATATCATGGGACTTTACAAACTGAAAACCTTCGCATATTACGTATCCTTCAATTGAGGATTATGTAATTATTCCTCACTGTGGGAAGGGAAACAAAGAACCTCACTAAGAGGAATTGCTTTCAAAAAGTGCTAAGTGTTGACTATCTCGCTGACAGCAAAGAGAAAGGTGGGATATTTGGGAGCCAATCCTTTTCATGAACAAATACTAAGAAAATGAAAAATGGAAATGAAA
This sequence comes from Liriodendron chinense, assembly GCA_003013855.2. NCBI lineage: Eukaryota > Viridiplantae > Streptophyta > Magnoliopsida > Magnoliales > Magnoliaceae > Liriodendron > Liriodendron chinense. The sequence continues at coordinate 2,771,253 of ML058389.1, forward strand.
GAATTTATGGAAATAAAAACCTAAAAAAAAGAGTTAATATGAACTATGAAGATAAAAGAATTTCAAACTTACATAAGAATTTTTTTTTTACGTATCAAGGGTTGGGTCCGACAAGGTTCTGTTGAGAATTCCTAAATAGCTTAAGCAGATTGATGCGCCGGAACCGCAGTCGCTTCCACCTGGTCCTCTGCAAGAATGGATGCAATCCGAATATATGCTGAGGCATAAAGTCATGCCTTGTCAATATGCCCACAACAGGTGCTCTCTGCAGTAGGTCAAAAACAGCATAACCCTTATTAGAGCTAAAAGGACTAATGCAAGATATGATCATTCATGTTTTCATGCCATCAACCTGAACTATATGAATAGACACCAAGCTCATGAAGAAGAGCCATGATACTGTGCATCATCACAGGGGAAAGATACACAAATGTTCATCAGGCAGGCTACACCATGTACGTGTTGCAGCATAAAAATCAGGCTGGCAGGGTTGTCACGTAGGCCATGGATAATGGGGAAAATGACCCATGAAGGCTGTTACAGCTCCCATAATGGCTCATTACTCTCCCCGTAAAGGCCATAACGGTCCATTACGGGGCTGATACAGGTTTTTCAGATTTTTTTTTTCCAATAAAAGAAAAAGAGACCGTAAAGGCCGTTACGGCCCCCATAACGGCCTTTACATCCCGTATCGTAAAGGTAACGGTGGTGGCCGTTACGGCCACCGTTACAATTACGGAACACCTTGCGAACACTAGTCAGCAATAGCATGTCCATGACCAGCTAACCATGACAGCATGACATGGATTGCCAGTCATGACACAACTTTTCTCAAATCCAAACAAGGCCCTAAGAGTAATACAAAGACGGCTTAAGACAAAAATGTCAAATGCTAACAGCTAATATGATAGTTAGTCATGCCATCTGTTTGTTGCAGCAGCCTATTTGTAACCAACCCTCAAGAGTCCCCCATTCAGTGGATGGGATCACTGGACCAGTGTGATTTTTAAGGTACCAAGCCACAGCAGGGCCCAGTAGGTGAAAGGTCCAGTTGGTCTGATACATGTTCCATATGCACGGGTACTAAATTCTTGAAAACGAACTTGGTATTGATAGCACTGGAAGCTCTCCACGAGCAAAGAACTCCAACAGCAGTAAGATAATGGCAGTATGAATCGCAGAGGTAGTGAAAATGCATGAGTAAGGATCACTTACACCAGAAGACTTGGGAACCACCAACAAATGCCTCAGACCAACTTCTCGGAAAAGTATAAGTGCTTTCGCTAGTGACATTGTCTCCACAACAGTATAAGGTGACGCGTTTGTAAATGGATGCAAATCAATGAACATTTCCATCTCTTCAGCAGTCAGTTCGATATCTTCTATCTGGTCACGTCTGCCCGAACCACGTTTCGCAAAATCCTCAGCTGCAAATTGCCTCGAGGCATCAGTGCTGGCGAGCATGCGAGCATGCAAGAAATCTTTCTTCTTCAATAGTACTAGGAGATGGGCCCGGAGGACAAGGCCGAACAACACAGGTGAATCGGAAAATGGGGGCTCATCAATCACAGGGAACCCGTGATGCCTTGTAGCTTTGAGGACATGGACTATATTGCCAACCTTCTCGATGCCATTAAAAAACTGCAACGGGCCCGTGATAACATCGCTGACCGTCAGTTGTCTCATGTATGGCTCTGCATGAGTTTCTAGATAGGGAAGTCCCTTCAGCTTCACAAGCACATCATAGATACCGCTGTTGAACATGTCAGCCACAGTTTTGGATATGAGCAACACCAGCATGACCAAAGGCAGCAGCAACAGATTGTTAGTCAGTTCCAGGAGAATAATGCACAAGGACACAGTATTTCTCATTGATCCGCCAAGAAAGGAGGCAGAACCAAGCACCGCGAAGAGGCCATGATCGAGATTTGAATATGAACCCATCAGCATCCCAACAAAGCGTCCATAAGTTGCACCTGTCAGGATAACCGGCACGAAAAGACCAGAAGGCGCCACGATGCCATAACTCAAGATACCAAGAAAATAAGAAGTAATGAAAAACAAGATGATGGATAAGTGTTGGAACTCATTGTTCGTGCCAGAACTGTAAAGGTTCCTAATGGCATCATCGTTTGTGTTGAAAAATAGGCTGGCGAGATCATTGTAGTGACCAGGCAGGCATTGGAACTTCTTGAAGTTACCAGACCTGCCGATTGTTGGGCAGGCTTCTTGTGTCTCGGCAGGGCAAGGTCTACAAGGTGCAAGCCATGGTAACCCAAACAGGCAACAGGAAGTGAATATTGAAACCGAGCAAGCAAGAAGCAATTTATAGGCAGTGCCTTTCCTGAAACAGGAAGGAATTAGCAAGGAATTAATGAGGAATGCATTCAATGCTTGTACAGCTAAGAATAAGTATATGATTCTCAACCTAAGGATACGTATGTATCCTCAGGCCGTCAGTTTGAACACATAGGGCCCATGGTTCAGTGATCCAGACTGTTCATCGTATGGGCCCAACCATGGTGAGACAGGCACCAAATATCACAGATTAAAAACTCCCATTCAACCAATGTTCTTAGTTGCATGCAGACTGTTGCCAACTTTCTTTTCTTAAACTCATATTGACAGGCCAATCAATGGAGGTGATAGGATTTTCCATCGAGAAGAATTTTGGGCCATGGTCAATCCACTGTGGGGCACGTGAGATAAATCGTCTGAATCACCAAACCTTGGGTCCCACGGTTACAAGCTATGGAACTGAGGATAATATACGTATCATTGAGTCAAGAGTTGGATGATTACACTACATATTGATTCAAGCATCACCGATACAGAGAGAGAACTAGTGCGTACTCATTGATGATATTGTAAATCCGAATAACCCTCTCCAGAAGAAAGTTATAGATACTACCCAGTATTCCTCCAATAATTCCTAGAACAATCACCGGAGGTAAGTCGGTGAGGTGATAACTGATATTATCTGCTGTCACGTCGAACATTATCAGCCCACCTTTTCCAAATAAACCACACTTGCCACTGTTACAGGTGTCAATCAATGCCCGAAGAACAACAGCAACTATAGCGGTTGTGAAGAATGCTCTCCAAAGAAGCGCACTTCTCCACCTGCAGCACAGATGCTCTGTGTCAACATTATGATTTAATGCACAAAGATGTTGCTGTTTGAAGACCCATCAGCAACTTAACAGCTGCAAGGGACTCAATCAGTTCATTTTCAGCACCCAACTCTATTGGGTGGCAGAGGATCGGACTAAACAACAAATAGGAAGAGCTTTGAGTTTTTCTGTATTGCTGCTTTTCGGAAAGAAAAATAAAATTTTGAGCTAGTTTATATAACAAAAGGAAAACATTCCTAGTATCTTGTTTATTGTGGGTGTGCTTGGATGCAGTATCAGATTGAACCTAGCTCTAAAACTCAGAAACTGGACTCAAAACTCAGACAAGTCATCTTGACTCGACGAGATTTCAAGCCGTTTCTATGAAACTCATTAGCGAGCCCAACTCAATTCTGACTCGTCAAGTCAACTAGCCAACCCAGACAACTCGATGCGACAAGGAGAGACTCAAACTGAGTCACTCGGTTATTCCTGGGCTTTTTTTAATGAACAAAAAGTAAATGCTGAGAACAACATTCGAACACTAGACATACACTTGAAGGGGAATGTTATTATGATCTCACCCAGTCTCATCATGTTTCTTTTTAAGTAGGAACATTTTTAAGCTATATTATTTAAAATCTGTATTATTGCTTCAATCGTTTCTCAAGTCTAGTCTTCGAGTCAACTTGAACCAGCTGCATATGGAGTCAAGTTTTCAAGTTTTGAACTATATATTGAACAGCAATAATTATTTCAATAAAGTGGAAATGACCAATTTGTAATTAACTTCTTAACATTCATATTGACGGACTCGGCTCCACATTGCAATTTATTTCATTTCCAAATTGGACTTCAAAGGTATGCAACCACAGTTTATGGGCTACTTACTATTATACTAGGAAATGCCATTACAATTGAGGCACAATTTGGACATTTCCTCTTGATTGAACTGGATATTCGGAATTATACTCAGTGTCGGAACCAAACACAGCCTTAGTCTTCATTGCCATATTGACCTGAATCATTTATTGATTAGCCTAGTTATAAAGTCCAGATCACTAAATGCCCCTCCCAATGTTGAATAAACAGGCTCATATTAGAATGTAAAAAAAGACAAAATAAATGAAGTATACAAGTTAAAAAAAAAATACCATGATGACACTTCTTCAAGAGCAAATAGAACACCACCAACAGGTGCACGGAAAGCAGTGGCTATTCCAGCAGCTGATCCACAGGTTACAAGATCACGCCTGTCTCTGTCATTTTTGAAATACCGCAGCCATCTGCATGTCAAGCCATATTTTTTGGACCCACCCTGGCCGAGCAGTGCTGCAATGCATGCACCAATATGTACCAAAGGGCCTGCCTTGCCAACATGCAGAGATGCTGATACAGCACAAATGCTACCAAGAATCTGTGATTGAATCAAAAGACAGACAAGGCCTTACCCCTTTTAAAATCTGGTGTTTTACTCTTCAAAAGGATAGTGTGTGTCATAACCTAGTGCACAGTGATGATAACTAACAGCCTTTCGTACAAAAATATGCATTGGACAATATACAGAAACACAATAACTAGACAGATATCACCAGCAAACAGTCTTTAAACAGAACTGTACAGAAACACAATAACTAGACAGATATCACCAGCAAACAGTCTTTAAACAGAACTGAATAGATCGCCTCCAAATAGCTATTTTTTAATGTCTAAATGGGATGCACATATAGAGTTTAGAGGGATATGAGTTGAATTCTTCCAAGCATTGCAATCTGAAAACCTGGGAAACTGAGACAAGAAATACTGCAAAATTTACTAAACTCTCGAGGAACAGAAGTTTATGCACAAAATGAGAATAAAAGAAATAAATTTCAAAATCCTTGAAATGCTGTGCCTACAGAGACTAGCACCATTCATTATGACAGCCTAAGAAGAGTTTGAACACTCACCATTTGAATCAGTTCTGGAAGATGGATCGCAAGCTACTAGAATGCATGAATGCATGCAATCATGTAGGACAATGAGTATTGACTACCATTAATGACTAAGCTACTAAAGAACTCACATGCATAGACTCATTCTTACACAATATTAGCATATAAATAGATAGGAAAGAGAACTGAGAACCTACAACCACTTCCAGATAACCTACAAATAAGCATTCTGCCTCTGGCAGCAACTTCTGTAGGTAAATAAAACAAATTTCCTAGTGTACAACCAGTTGCAGATGATCAATCCTCTATGGAACTAGAGATGCCTAGGAACCCATGTAAAAAGACGACAGTTGATGTAACAATAGGGCACTTGCTGAAGTGTCCAAGACACTTGTTAAGCATTTTCATAGTACATCATTTTAGAAACTTGAACAAATCGGCTTTTTTTTTTTTTTTTTTTTTTAGAGGAAAAGCATATAATAAGACAAGCACACCTTACCTTCCCCATGAAACAACTTTGAACCAATGCCTTACCTCTAGTTCTGGTCCCAAATAGAGCAGGAAAAGAAAATGAAATGGGTTTGGACATGTCATTCGACATTCTTTGTTTGCAAAGAGGTAAGAGACTTCAGTCAACACTTTGTAGCATTGACGGGAGATACAGAAGCTTGGGCACTTGCTGTGAGACATGGTGGGCGGGTTGTAAGGTATATATGGCACCTTCAGGCATACTTTGCACTTCTCATGTACAAACTAGATCCTCTTGAGCAAGTCATATTGAGTCAACTAGTTGTATGTCATGTGCAAGATTCATGTTCCAAGAGTGAGATTGACAAGGAGAAACAGAATATGAGAAGCAAGAAAAAAAAGAGAGAAGGCAGAAGAGGTGGTGACACCCCTAACCTCTCCACATACTTAGGGCTTATAAGTACAAAAATACCCACCATGCTTAAGTTATTACATAAATTAAAACCCATTTACTTAAACTTTATTTTAGAACATCACCTTTAAGGACTACAGAGGAAAACAATAATATGAAATAACAAATAAAAAAACCATAATCTCAATGTGAAGTGCACCAAATGTGAGATCATGATCCGTCAACACTCCCCCTTGAGTTGGAGCATATATATCATGACTACCTATCTTGATGAAGAGACGATCCAAATGAGTGCAACCAAGAGCCTTAGTGAACACATCCGCCAACTAATCATGAAACTTGACAAACGGCATACAAATTTTCTTACTCGCAACATTTTCTTCTGATGAATTGACAATCAACTTTGATGTACTTGGTTCTTTCGTGATAAACAGCATTATTGGAAATATGAGAAGTAACATGATTATCATAAAATAATATTCATGGGAACATCAACTGTAAGCCCCAACTCACTCATCAATATCTTCAACCAAACAAGCTCACATGTAACATGAACCATTTACCTGCGCTCTACACTTCAACAGGTCACCACACTTTGCTTCTTACTTTTCCATGTAATTAGGTTACCTCCTACGAAGTTACAATAGCCTACAATAGATCGTTTATCTGATGTAGAACCAGACCAATCTGCATATGAATACCCTTCTACTTGAAGATGGCCATTGCACTTATACAGTATACCATAATCAAGAGCTCCCTTCAAGTATCAGAGTATTCAAAACACAGCTTCCATACAAGGAACATAGGGAGCCTGCATAAATTGACTGACCACAAAGTGATATAAGGTCAAGTGATCATTAAGTAAATTGATTTTCCACCTAGACAATGATGTCTTCCTAAATCATCAAAATTCTCCATATGCACGTTAAGTTTCTAATTTCAGTACATAAGAGTTTCGACTGGTAACTCCTAGAGGACACAGTTCACTACAAATTTCATCGCCTTGGATAGCTTCGTAAAGCACAAGCAAGAGCTGAGAGAGTTCTTTAGTTCTAGGGAGTACTCCGAGTGGAATCAGAGCGGCGAGAGAGAAGCATGGGGGATCGATGAGCTTATTTTAAGCAGCTCTTTCTAAGACAACATGCAAGGTGTGGTGGGTTTTTCAGAGCCCATATATACAATGCTAAGGACGGTGGATAATGAGACATATCCGTCGATTGATTCCTTATATGAGTCCACAAGAGTAATAAAAGATACCATCAATGCTAAAGGCCCCAATTCATATAAATGTGTGCATGAAATAATTAATGACCGCTGGAAAAGGACTCTTGAGAATCCACTTCACAATTATGGTAAGTAATTAGATAAGCTAGATTTAATTTTCCATATATTTCAATACTTTACTAGTTTTTTGCATAGCATAAACTCTTATGGCTCTTTTCTTATACTAATATGTGAATATGTGCACCATGTTCAGTTTTAGGATACTTCCTAAACCCCAAGTATTACTACAACCATAGACTCGTTGAGGATAATAGCTTAAAGAATGTGTTGCACGATGTATATAAGAATTTATTCCCCAACTCGCCAGAAAATCCAATTTTGAAAATGAAGTAAACACGTTCTACCTTCAGCTCTGGTTTAAGTTCCTGCAACGCTTTCTACTCACTATTAATATTAAATGCCATCCATAAATTGTCACCTTCCATGATGTAAAGGGTATGTTTGGGTGCGAAGGCGCGAGAGCGTCGAGGAAGACGACGATGCCATGTGAGTTGTTACATTAGTTAAATCTTAAAAGTTAGTTTTAAATTTTCATATTTTAAAACTATATGTGAAACTAAGGGGAAAATGATCAATTTCGCAGGCAAATGGTAGACCATGTGCTTGCACAGACAGAGTCCTCATCACTATGTGAAAAATTGGAGCACCTTCTCTCTCATTCATACCAACAAGCAGAACAAAGTGGGTTATGAGAGGCTTCAAAAGTTAGTTTACTGCCATTACAACATGAAGTTACAAGAAAGGTTGCTATGTGCAAAGGTAGAAAAGCAAAGGAATCATTGGACTTAATGATGGATTGGTCATCATGCATACCACAATGGAGATACAGAGGACCCACTTTACGAGTGGGTTAAGTCAGATGACCTGGATTGAGCAGATGGCCAACCAGAGCCGCATGTAACAGAGGGGACAGTGTTACAGGTCATTGATGTTGACGCTCATGTAGAGAAGGCTAGATCTCTCCCTGAAGCTTTCAACCCATTGACGAGAAATGCAAAGGGCAAAAAGTAGCAGTCATTGTCTCATCAAATATGTGGTGGCCACAGTTTATCTGACAGTGAGAGCAATACAAAGAGCAATGGAGGTAATGAGCCCAATAATGATAATGACGATGATGATGATGATCGTAGTGGCGACAGGGCCGGTGGAGGCGTTGATGTACGTGACGAGAGTGCGACTCAACCTCTGAGTTAGAGTCAGACCCAGTCTAGTAATCAGAGTCAAAGTTAGAGGCCTCTTAGCCCGTTGATCGGGAAGAGGGATTTTGATCACACCACCTAGGACGAAGACCATAGTTCTTGTCGTCGTCCCCATATTATCCAAAATAAGGCTTACACTCATCATTTTCTTAAGAAGAAGCACATGAGTGGTGTAGAGAAGACTCCTCGGCACAGAACATGGGATCCATGAACGTTAGTGGTGGACAGGGTAGCTTTAATTCTGTGCTACAGACACAGTATGGATATGGAAATTATAGACCTCATGGATATGTGACGAGCGACTCTAGCAGTAATGGCACACAGTTTTTAGACTACCGACAAGAGTTCGTTTTGCATATAGGCAAGGATATCCATAAGATGGCTATGAAGAAATACATTCAGGAGTTTCATATGTACTCACCCCATATCCAGTTGTAGATCCATGTCAACCGCAAACGGTGATGATTACACAGTACCCACGAATGGGTGTACTGATCAAGTTCAGAGAGGCTGAGTACCAATGTTATGTCAAAAAGTATCTTCACTGGTATCATTCTATTATGACTTGGGTATAGTATTGTCGGTTGTAGAGGAGTAGTACTATGGCCAACCCTGTTGAGATGGAAATGATGATTTGGGGCCTCCGCACAACTCTATAGGTCTGAGGCACAACTACATAGATCACGGGTATATTTCTAGTTTTCTACATATTCTTTTGCTTTCATATGTATTGCTTATGTTTTCATACATGTCTTATTAGATTTAAAAAATGATATGAATTGATTTTGAATATAGTTGCACCACTTCTGTCGGACATCACATAGATTTTGAATATAGTTGCACCACTTCCATCGAACATCACATAGATTAGGACCCCATACAAAGGAAACCTACTATGTGCACTTTTTCATGATCTTTATATTTCTAAATGTGTATGGGTGTCTTTTTTAACATCCCTAAAGTTTCATTGAAAAATTTGACCAATTTCCCCATGTTTCCCCAAAAATAGTAATACATTACGCGATAAATCCGATATTTCCCATGCGATACTCGATATATTTCCATAACCCAAGGGTGAGATACATCCGTCGATACCAATGCGGAAAACATTGATTGCACCAAATATCATAAATTTTGGTGCAACAAAACACAACCTAAAATAATAGAAAAAATAAAGCAAAGAATAAGTATAAAGATAAAGAAAGAGGAAAGGAACTTATTTAAGATTGTTACTTGTATTATTTTACTATAATCATTCAAAAGATTAATCATTAACTAATTTCTACTGAAAATAGAAAAATGTCATAATCATTAAAAATATTAATTGATATTAGTATTTATTGAAAAATAACTTCTAATGTAAGCTAGGTAGTGGGTAGCATGCAAATTAGCGTGTAGTATAGGCTACACGCAACTTAAGCTATTTTCATGAGCTCCATGGTGTAAAGGCTAAGCTATGGTATGTAGCATAAGTTATACGCTACATAGCGTAAGCTATTTAAAACACTAACTTACACTAATTGCATATTGAGCACGAAAAAAGCCTTTGTACTAGATGGAACTTCACTACCTCTAAGAATCTGAGCTCGTGTGAGTTCGAATCCAAGACGAACACCAAAAAGGAATTTGGCAACATGGAATTCCTCTCGCTACCATCTCATAGTCACATAATCAGTCAACAGGGACTGGTATATGTTTAGTTCTTCCCACATATCCTGCAATGCCAAATAATACTTGCCTACACTCATCTCCTCACTGAAGCGCAAAGATGTTTTGAAGCAACTTGTATATACAAGTTAAATTCTTCTCATTCGAATACATCTCTTTCAAAGTTTCCCAAACTTTTTTTGCCATTTTAAAAAAGATAACATTTTTACTAATATCCGATTCCATGCTATTCTATAGCACAGCCCTACTCTGAGCATTTCTACCATTCAATCTTCATAATCTGTTACACTTCCATTAGGCTTAAGGGACGTCAAATACTTTAATTTCCTTCTTCCTATAAGTAACACTTCTACTGATGCGGCCATTGTAAATAATTCACATTGAAGTTTCATCGAAGTAATTTAAAGATTCATCGACTCACATAAAGTTAAAAGACTTCTCTTAGTATAATTATTGACGTCCATATTTAAGGAAGAGGAGATCAAACACACAGAGAAGAACTTGAACTCGAACTAACCCAACTCTTGCTTTAAGAGAGCATAAATCAATGATCACCACCATACATGTACGAGTTGATTGATGACAAATATGAAGAACCCTTCACTTTCATTCATGGTCTTGATACCCTCACTTGATCTTAAAATCTGGCCATGTATGCATAATGACCCATCACAATTTGTTGTATGAAGAAGTGGGCCTCAAGCACACTATGAGGCACAACTACACAACTCACCATATGGTGGTCATGGTGTGCTGTAAAGGCCATTACATAAAGGTAACAGTGGCAACCGTTACATGTTACGGGGTCATAAAAGTCATAACGGCCGTTACGGAAAAATGACCCATAAAGGCCGTTACAGCCCCTATAACGGCCGTAACAGTCAAGGGGCCGACACAAATTTTTTCGGATCTTTTTTCAATAATAAAAAAAGAGGTCATACAGCCCGTTACGGCCTCCCGTAACAGCCGTTACACCCCGTATCATAAAGTTAACGGTGGTGGCCGTTACAGCCACCGTTATCGTTACGGAATATCTTGATGGTGGTTGAATAACAAATGGAGGGAATTTGCATAAAGAAACCCCAGTCGATTTAGCGTTTCACCTTAATACCTTACAAAGAGGAAAAAAGAAGAGATGAGAAGAGAACGAGGAAGGAACAAGAAACCAAATCTTTTACCACTCTAATACCATGTTCCTTGAGTCAGATTGCGAAAGGAGAAAGAGAATTTCAGGGAAGCAACAAATAGAATGAGAAGGCAAAAGAGGTGGTGACACCCCTAGCCTCTCCATATGCCCTATCGTTAGGGCTTTCATAATATATTTGAAAGTAAAAAAAAAAAATACCCCCATGCTTAGTTATTAGTATTACATCAACCAAAGCCCATTTAAATTAACTCTATTCTAACAGATCACCTTTAAGGACTAATGAGGAAAATAATAATATGAAAGAATAGAAATCACGATCTCCATGTGAAGTGGGCCACACATGAGATCATCACTGAGAGATCATGATCCATCAACAGTTCAGAATATTGTATCAAAGGGCATATCGCCATGTCGACCAAGCCGTAAGAAAGAAAGTCCGTTAAATTAATAATTTTTGTGTTCATGTAGTGCACCATACTGGGTGTTAAACCTTGTCTTACATGCATATGCAGTGAATTGATTAAAGCGTATTCCCTTTTCTCTTATCCTTGTAATTTCTTTAGCTATAAATAAAGATTCACGAGGAATAGAGAAATAATTCGTTAAAAAACTTCTTCTCCACCAAACATCTCCCCTTTTCTCCCATTCCTTCTCTACATGGTTTCAGACACCAACGACTGTACTTAAAGGAAAATATTGCAAGTTTTGCAACCGAATGCTCCAGTGTTTACCTACCTCCCTAAGCTTTTTGCTTCACTTACTTTTTTCACCTTCTGGGAGCATAGCCATTCCAACCTCCTTGCCCAGTTGCCATCACAACTCTAGTTTCTTTAAGGCAGGCTGCAGCTAAAGCATATCTAGAAGCTCTGCAGCTAGTCACTTCTGCGTTGCTTGATGTCGCCTTTGACTTCCTAATTCTAGCAGCTAGTGCATTTTGCCCACCCTTCCTCTGCTTTAAGAATCGTGTGAACGAAGAGTAGGCAAAAGGGAAGGAAGTCCTCATATTGGGCTAGCTATATTTTTCAAGAGAATGTAGTTGGCTATCACCCAAATTCCACCCCTCTTAAAGGCTTCCCTCCTTTCTTGTGCTACGTGAGAATGGGAAGCACGATCTCGATCCAGATTTGGGAAATAGTCCAATTAATCAATCATCAAGTGACTAGATAACTCTCCAATTTCTTTCAAACTAGCTAATTCCAGCTAATCAAGCCGCCATTAGAAGGGGGTAGGTCACGCCCGCGACGCATCAAAAATAGGTTTTTCGGTTCGCCCCAGGTAGGATAGATTCAGAATCTACAGTTGACCCTCATCCATTTGGTGATCATTAACCCATTTTTCTACCACATTAGGAGCCAACAACTAGCTCCAACATGTGTTAGCTTCCAATGGAAAGACTGACTTCTTTTAGATCTTGACATCAACCTACTCCAGAGTCGAACACTTAAGCACTGAGAGAGAATATAGGAATGTTGTTACGAGTGGATCCATTGGATCGGTTCGTCAATAATGTGCTACCATTCATTTAGGATACCATACAGCTTCAATAGAAACTCTTCCCCCATTAGTTTTGATAGATATTGATAATGTACCATAACTCAACTTTGAGCATTGAATTGACTTTGTTGGTTAAGTGGAGTTGTGGTGGTTCAATCTACAACGTAAGGACAATCGATCGCACTTGGCTCAGAACCACCCAACGGTGGCTTTTTACTCCCTCAAGACTTGCTTCTTATTTTTCCTTCACCCCACCCCCACCAAGACGAGGAGTTGTGAGCTGTGAGCAAGGCAGTTGTACTTCGAAAAGAAAAGAACCACCTAGAATCAAACTTGGACCCCAATCTATCAACTGTATATTCCTAAGATATTCCAATTCTCAAACAGGATGTTACAATTCAGTGAAACTAAGATGTATGCATCAAGGGATGTTACATTCCTTGAAAAAAAAAACACCTTATTTCAAATCACCAACTAATACACCGTAAACTGGTTCTTCATAATCTTCCTCTGTCAATCATCGTCAATTCTCTCAAGGAAGAGGAGGCATGCACTCACATCCAGAGAGAAGAAAACACTAGCCATGCTACCCGAGCACCACTGCTCTTCAATTTCTACGTAGGAATATAGGATCAAATGGGTCTTCTCATTGCTCTCTGAAAAGGCACTCCATCCTATTGGTAACTATGTGTCATATAAATATTTCTCTCCCCTATCGGTCTTATTTGTCCTCCATATCCTCTGTTTCTATTCCAACAAAGGTTGTAGATACTTTGGTTGATCCCAACTAGAAAGCAACCATGGTGGAAGAGATGACTACCCTGGACACACAAAGGGCGTGGGACTTGGTTATTCTTTTGCCTGCCTTTAGGCAAGGGTTGGGTGTTGCATACATGGCCCAATCAATTTTTAGGTCAGGCTAGGGCTCAGGTGATTTTAGCCCAACCTAACCCGGCCTGACCATGTGATGCAGGACAGCCCTAAATATGATGCATGCTCATGAACACAATTATTCAGCGGAAATAAAAGCAATAATAATAATGAAATCTAGCATCAATCATCATAAACTAAGAAAATCATAAAGGAAACATGCAATGGGACGGGCCATCATCACAACCATGGAGTATGGGATTCAAGTAGCGTATAGGTTGGATCCGGCGAGGGATGGAACCTCCCGATCTTGCATGGTCATACCCAATCGATCAATGATGATCACTAGTCCAAAGAATCAGAAAGTTTCTCGGATTAGGGATTTGAGAATTTGGGGGTTTAAGGTTTAGATCGATTCTCAAGGTTTAGATCATGGGGAATAAATAAAACAGAAGTTTAGAAGGATAATAATAGAAGATGAAATACCTGGAAGAAGTTGGAGGGGCACAAGAAGAATAGAGAAGAAGGAGATCAAGGAAGAAGAAGAAGCACCATGAGAGAGGGAAAGAGGAAGGAGGCAACCAAAGGTTTGCTCTTTTTCATAAATCAACAACTAATCAAAAAGGTTTAGGGCAACACCCTTATAAAATTCGGAATTAGCATAATTACCAAAATACCCCTACTAACAAAATTTCAAAAAAAAGACATTTGCATGAAAAAAACGTACCCACACTAACCCAAAACTCAAATAAGTAAAAAATGCGTAAAATAAATTCAAATCTAAGATGTCCAATGCGCTCCAATGATGGTGTAATGAAAGTGGGCCACAATGAACCAACGGTCCGATCACATCATCATCACGATCCAACGGTCTGATCATCTCCTCAAAGCAACTTACACATGTTTTCCCAAGGTGGGGTCTTTTCAAATGTCTCGGACTACATGTGTAAGGTCTTCAATGCTCCTCAATAGTCGCCTATCCACAAGGATGGTACTTGTGGTTGGCACTTTCTTCATTAGTACACCTTGAACGCTTTTGTTCCGCATCATACTCCTCGTCTGAGAAGAACTCGACTCCGGCGAGTTAAAACTCTTGTGGCGCTCTAGTAAATCTGGATTAACGCTCTGTAACTCCACTTCTATCAACCATGTACATTCTGACGGTGGCTTGTTCTTTCATTTGACCAAGTATCTTTGGAAACCTCCGCCTCTCATAAGAATGATCTCTTCACCCAAGATCTCCTCAATTTCTTCTTCATGGGTAATGGGTGGGGGAAGGGGTGGAAGGGGTTGTATAGCAAAATCAAAATAAGGCCATGAAAGGGACGATGGATCAACGATGGGATGGTGGGAACGGACTAGATCTTCCACATTAAGAGTTGGGTTAATGCTCATTTCAGATGGAAGGTCGATCCGATACACGCTAGACCCAACCTTCTGCAATATTTTGAATGGTCCAGCACTACGCGTTTGTAATTTCTTAGCGGAACCTTGTGAGAACCGCTCTGGCCTTATCCTCACCACTACATAGTCTCCTTTTTTAAATTCTTGCAATTTACGATGAGAATCAGCTGAGATTTTAGAATCATCATTGCTCTTATTTATCCGTTGTCTAATATGTGTATGCAAATCATGAATATGACGTGCGAATGCATTGGCTGACTCTGAAGACCTTTGGATGACAGACATGGGTGACACTAAAGGACACTCTGAAAAATCCACGAACTTGGAATAAACAATCCTATGGAAATAAACAATCCTATAACCTAGAATTTGAAAAACTAAAACAAAAGAACACTTCCCACGGGTGACACACAATTTCTCATTATAAGTATTATAAACAAGGATGATTTTCAGGTATCCCAGCACTTGAGAACAAACACTAGTAATACCAAGTCTTGAGCAGATCTTGGCATCAACCACTATGTCCAAAATGTCATCAAGATACGGGATAAGGACTAAGGTCATCATATCCACCATGACGTGAATACGTCGCATGATAGCATGACACTTGACTGAAGCTTTGTGGACGGTCAGGATATGCCCACTTGTGTGCCACATGCCATTATTCTTGGAAGTGAAAAGACCAGGCATGACACACAAAACAAAACTCCAACTCAAACTTTCCTTATTGAATTCTTCCCCAATAAGTTTATCAAATTGACACTGCATTTCTATATTTTCTATGGGGTTCACCTGGTATGGAGGAAAGCTTGACAGGACCAACCTAGGGACAAGATCGATTGTGTGTTGAATGTCCCATATAGGTGAAAATTTATCCCATAAATCATCTGGTGGGATATCACAAGTCATGTGGGCGTCCACCATCATATCCTCACTAGTCTCCTTTTCAAATTCATTCGTGTGCATCATGGTAAGAGACTTAGATTGAGAATCTACATCACTTAAGTCGCACATGACATTTGGAAGTGGTGCGGTCTCAATTCTTTCTACCTTTTCATTACTAGCACACACTTCGTCATCCTCAACGATGATGAGTAATGCCTCAATTTCTTCCATTTCATCACTAGTGACGTTAGGCACGTACTCTTCCACTTCATAAACAACCTGATTGGATTCTTCCAACTGGCCATTCACCAAGGTATTATCTTGCTTCCAAGGAAATATAATTGGTGTTAAACACTCCATTTGTTTATAAGTCGAGATTTCCTTAATGATGGGTTGAACCACTTTACAAGGAGGGGACCATATTGGTTTTGTGTTTGGACGGGAAGGTGGGGCAACTCTCTTCTGAGCCAAGGGCTTTTGACGATAAGAGATGGGAAGATATTTTGCTTTCAAACACTCTTTCATCTCGTCCCATTGTGAGATCGGGGCTCTCCCAACTCTATCAATTCTTCGCTCCAAATCTGCCCAAAACGACTTGGCTTGGCCCTCCAATTTCCACTTGGCAAACCTCACTCGACGATAATTCGGCATATCATACCAAGCAAAAAAATAGTCCTAGTCTTCAAGCCAATCAAGGAATGTTTGTGGGTCCATGTGACCATTAAAGTAGGCCAAGTCATCAGAGTTCGGCTTTCCATTGGGTCTCGATGGCCACACGACAACACTTAATGGCCTTGAAGATCTCAAACGCCTATACTCCATTCACTACGGGGAGACTCTACGGACTGGGTGACTCACAATATGGATGCAATGAATTTAAACTACAATGAACTGACACTAATTAATTCTAGATGATGCAACTCAAATATGGGATTTTTCCAAATTAGGAAACTTTCTAAAATTGGAAAGTTTCTAAAATTGGAAACCTTCTAAATTTGAAAATTTTCCAAATTAGGAAACTTTCTAAAATTGGAAAGTTTCTAAATCTGAAAAATTTTTAAATCTGGAAATTCTCCAAATTAGGAAACTTTCTAAAATTGGAAACTTTCTAAATCTGAAAATTTTCTAAAACAGACCTAAAAATCAAAGCCCTAATTTTTTTGATAACTCGATCTAGACAAAACCATGCAAGCCTAATCTCTGATACCAAATTTGATGCAGGACAGCCCTAAATATAATGTATGCTCATGAACACAATTATTCAGCGGAAATAAAAGCAATAATAATAATGAAATCTAGCATCAATCATCATAAACTAAGAAAATCATAAAGGAAACATGCAATGGGACGGGCCATCATCACAACCATGGAGTATGGGATTCAAGTAGCGTATAGGTTGGATCCGGCGAGGGATGGAACCTCCCGATCTTGCATGGTCATACCCAATCGATCAATGATGATCACTAGTCCGAAGAATCAGAAAGTTTCTCGGATTAGGGATTTGAGAATTTCGGGGTTTAGGGTTTAGATCGATTCTCAAGGTTTAGATCGTGGGGAATAAACAAAACAGAAGTTTAGAAGGATAATAATAGAAGATGAAATACCTGGAAGAAGTTTGAGGGGTACAAGAAGAATAGAGAAGAAGGAGATCAAGGAAGAAGAAGAAGCACCATGAGAGAGGGAAAGAGGAAGGAGGCAACCAAAGGTTTGCTCTTTTTCATAAATCAACAACTAATCAAAAAGGTTTAGGGCAACGCCCTTATAAAATTCGGAATTAGCATAATTACCAAAATACCCATACTAACAAAATTTCAAAAAAAAGACATTTGCATGAAAAAAAGGTACCCACATTAACCCAAAACTCAAATAAGTAAAAAATGCGTAAAATAAACTCAAATCTAAGATGTCCAATGCGCTCCAATGATGGTGTGATGAAAGTGGGCCACAATGAACCAACGGTCCGATCACATCATCATCACGATCCAACGGTCTGATCATCTCCTCAAAGCAACTTACACATGTTTTCCCAAGGTGGGGTCTTTTCAAATGTCTCGGACTACATATGTAAGGTCTTCAATGCTCCTCAATAGTCGCCTATCCACAAGGATGGTACTTGTGGTTGGCACTTTCTTCATTAGTACACCTTGAATGCTTTTGTTCCGCATCACCATGACTTTTGATATACATGTGTCATATACTATAAATATGCAATTCTAGTCCTTAGTTCAACAACCATCCATCTTGAATGTGGACCGTTAATTTACTCTATTGGTTCGTTCCTTCTTCTTCTTCTTGGTGTTTTTTTTTTTTCATGTGTGACCCCACTTGATAAATAGATAGATTAGGCATTCAGGGGGGAAATAGGGATTTTATCAATTTTCAGGTTGGGTTGGGCCAAGGCACAACCAATTTTTTTTTTTTTTAGGTTAGGCTTGGGCTTGCTATGCTAGGCCTATGCTGAGCTCAATCTTGGCTCGGACCTGAGGTCTTAAGTGTTGGGTTGGGCCACCTAGCCTAGCCTAGAAAACCTAGCAGATTGCCACCTCTAACTGGGAAACATGTTGTAGGCTGCAAATGGGCCTTTACTCTTAAGTACATGTCTGATGGCTAGACTCGCCTGATTTCTAAGGGTGGCTTCACACAAATTATGGAGAGGACTACATAAAAATAATTGCACTAGTCGCAAAATTGAACTCGTGCACATTCTTTTGTACTTTGTGGCTCATTATAATTTCCCTTTACATCAGCTTGATGTACAAAATGTGTTTCTTCACGCAAATCTTCATGATGAAATTTATATGGTCCTTCCTCCTAGGTTTCGTTCTAAAGAGGGAGCAAGGAAAAGTACATAAATTTTGGAAGGCCCTCTATGGTCTCAAGCAGTCACCTAGAGCCTGGTTTGAGAAGCTTGGCCTTGGACATATGCTCTCACCAATTGAATTTAGGAGTACATTTGATCATTCTGTGCTAATCAACCAGGATAAATGGTCACACGACTATTCTCGTCATCTATGTCAATGACATCATCCTCACTAAGACTCACACGCAAGTCATAGACCAAGTTAAGCAATTCATAGCCACATGCTTTCAGATGGAGTTTGACAGCTCAAATGCTTCCTTAGGATTAACGTTGCTTGCCAAGGTATTCCATATCAGTAACGACGACCCTTCCGAATGATAAAGACCAATAAGTTAGATTGGAAAGCTCAAATGCTTCCTTAGGATTAAGGTTGCTTGCCAAGGTATTCCATATCGATAACAACGGCCATAACGATTACCACTGTTACTGATACGGGTATCCCCTGTAATGGCCGATACGAGTTGTCTGGTGTAACGGCCATTATGCCCCCTGTGACAGTTGAAAAAAAAAATATATTTGTCCAAAAAAATCTAAAATAAATATATAAAAATCTAGAATAATGTAAATATTCCAAATGTATATTCATTTTTTTGTTTTGAACATGTTTATAGTAGTGTAACATTCCACTCTTTGATGAGAGTGTTGTATCGGGCTGTCTGATAAATTTATGAACATGGTTATGTATCTCTAATGTTTTCACATCAAAATCAAGCATTAGAACTAGAAATTGGAAGAAAAAAAATGGCATAAATACCTCTTTTTCGATTTTCAAAAAAATGGCTCCCAAAGCTTTGATTTGCCAAAATCGCTTGAACCTACTGTTTTAATCCTAAAAACTATAGTAAGAGTGGCTGAAATCTGCTGTAGAATGATTTAGGAAAGTTTTTGGAATGAGAAAAGTGGAAAAAAATGCGAAATGGAATTAAATAAAAAGAAGTGGTTGTTTTTCGACAGCAAATGAGCTTTTTCAACCGTTACGGGGATAACAGTCGCTATGCCCTGTAACAATCGTCGCGGCCCCTGTAATGGCTGTTACAGTCTTAAAAAACCAACCTGCCCCGTTTCACCCCCATATCGCATAACAGTCACGGCAGTTACCAATATGTATCGGTTGTTGCGGCCATATCATAACTGGTACTTAACACCTTGTTGCTCGCTTATGCTCTTATCCCAACAAAAGTATAGGCTGAATCTTCCCTCAAAATTCAGATTTCTAGGTGCCCGCCTAGCTGAAACACTGATTGAAGTAAATCATAAGCTACATGACCAACAGCCTAAAGAAGTAGAAAATCTCGATACATATCGGACTCTTGTTGACTAGTTAATTTATTTCAGCAATACCCGTGACATCACTTATGTGGCTGGGATTGTGAGCAAGTTCATGCAAAGACCCTATTGTTATCATCTCGAGGCTGTACATTAAATTCTCCAATACTTAAAAGATGCCCAATGTAGAGACCTCCTTTATTCAAACCATGACCGCTTGAATATCTATGGTTTTTGTGAGGTTGATTGCGTTGGATGCACCTCTAACTATCTCTCCACAACCGGATGTTGCTCTTTCATCAGAGGTAATCCAGTCATGTCGAAAAAGGAAAAAGCAGTCCCTGTGGTTGTTCATTCTTCTGCCAAAGCTAAATATCAGTGTTTTAAATAGCTACGCTATGTAGCGTAGCTTAGCCTTAACGCTATGTAGCGTAGCTTAGCCTTAACGCTACGTAGCTTATGAAAAAAGCTTAAGACATGTGTAGCCTACGCTACATGATAATTTGCATAAGCGACATGCTGCGTGCCTCACATTACAAGTTATTTTTCATTACAACATTAAAATCAAATAATATTTTCGATGATTTGTTACATTTTTTTATTTTCAATATTTAATGCTTTTAGTAAAAATAATATAAGTAATAATATTAAATTAGTTTTGTTGCTTTTTCTTTTTCCTTTATACTTAATGATTGCCCTTTTCTATTAAGTAGTGTTTGGTTGAACCAAATATCATGAAAAATTGTTAAATTTCATTGTTAATCAGTCTAATTTGGTGAATATCATGGAATTAGTGCAACCAAGAACAACCTTAATTAAAAATCTAGAAGTAATGTGTAGCTTATGCCTCACGCTTTAGAGGGGTGAACGCTACGCTACACGCTATACGCTATTTAAAACACTACTAAATATTGTTCCATAGCTCCGCATGCGAATTAATTTGGTAAAATCAATTATACTATACATGATTGGGTTTCTACTCCTCTACCCCTCTTCACTGTGATAATCAAGCTAACACATTGCCTCTAACCCCATTTTTTCATGAATGGACAAAACCATCTCCTTTGTCCCTCTTCACTGTGATAAAAATACATTTTTTCAAAAAAAAGAAAAAAAAAATTGTTGATCAACCAAAATTGGCTGATTTATGTGTTCATTGATGTGTAGGCTGATCTACAAATAAGCCAGGGAAAGAAGTAGATCGTTGTGAAATAATCAGCTACAGAAGCTGCAGCAATGATAGAACATAAACAAGTCTTGTGAATAGGTCCATTTTCTCTATGGAGGATATCCTTGGCAAGTTTGTCACCATTCTATCTATCGATCTCAGTTTCACACTCCTAACAGTGAACCCTCGACTTCATCCCGCCATCAACATCTTCCTCTCCCTCCCTTTATTTACCATGACAAAATAACTTGACCAGCTCTAATCACCTTGGAGGAATCAATTAATTCTCATTATTCATAGCCAAGACCTTGGGTGTGTAAAAGGAAGCCTGTCCCCCAATTTCTTTTCACATCAAATGACAACAAGCCCCTTCATCTCAGCCTTCATTATTCAGCTTGCATTAATGCTGATCAACTAATAAGTTGCATAAATGCTACCTAGCTAAGGATAAGCAACTGGTCATCAGGCTTACCCCGTTCAGAAATGTTTGATTGCCTGCACAGCAATCTAAAAAAGCTTGAGAGAGTTACTTCATAACCAACTTCAGAGATACAAGCTCTAATCTTTTCTTTTCATCTCTCTTCCCTGTTTTCCTTTTTGACATGAAAATATTCTTCACTAACCACATTAATGCTTGCAAAGCTTATGGTATAGAATATCAGATAAATGCATTTCAATCAAACCAATCCCTTTACCACAGTAAATTCCATCATCTTTTGTTGCACATGCAATATCATACAAAACATCAACATTGCACAAAATCACATATCTGCATGCAAAGCTTATGGTATAAAATATCAAAAAAATGCATTTCAATCAAAATGATCCATTTACCACAGTGAATTCCATCATCTTTTGTTGCATGTGCAATACCGTACAAAACATCAACATTGGACAAAATTTCTTCCAACTGAGGATGTGAATAATTGGGAGTCAGGACAATTAATAAGATGTGAAATTCTTACTTTTACAATCAGAGTGCGTGGTGCAAAGATTTCCGGAGCATCCACACCATTTAAATATGCCTTGACTTCAGGTATACCAGACCCAGCAGCGGCAGGAGCAATGTATGCAGTGATGACTGTAGAGAACAGAGTGAGGATGAAATTTGAGACAGCAAAAACTGCAAAAGCCTGTGCATACCTACACATCAAGATTTCAAATTTCCATCAATATTCTCCATCTTAAAAGCAAAAGAAAGGGAGAGAGTGTACAGTCTAGACACAAATATCCAAGTTATCAGGTGCTCATCCTCCAAAGACGTTGAACACATGATCTGGATTGGGGTACCAAAAACACATCGATCAGGTGATCCTGGGATGGTAGGGCATGTTTTGAGGATGGGAATTTTACAAAGGGCTACCTAACTAATATGGAATTTACATTCTAGTACCTTTTTTCAAAAAGCTACCTCATTAATCGGTATTATTATTGTCCCACTACCTTCCGTTACTTTTTTTAACCACCAGTTGGGTGTGCGTGTCAACAAATGGGTCGACTGCTTGGGTTGGGCCCACCATGATGTTTATGTAAAATCCATCCTAACCACCAGATGTGTCACCTCATGCTAGGGCAATGGCCCAAAAATCACCCCCATCTATTCTTCAAGTGGACCACATGATTGGAAACAGTGTACAGGGCGATGATCATCCTCCAAATGGTTTCCCTTGGTATGGCCCACCTAAATCACAGATGGATCTGACTTTTAGGCCCCAGGCCTAAATATTTGTGTGGTGTCTAATGGTTGGATTGGATTTCACATACTCATCACAGTGGCCCTATAAAAATCAAGTGTGGACGTCTCTCTCCCAAGTGTTTTCTTTGGTGTGGCCCATCTAAATCACAAGTCATCCTCATTTTTTTTATCCGGGCCTAGGCTATGATTATGCATATAATGGTCGGAGTAGATGTTACATAAACATCATGGTGAGCCCCACCAAAAATCAAAGTCTTGTGCATCCCTTTGTAACTATATAGAGAATACTAGGAAAAAACTACTTGGATGGGACTTTGCTCTTGATTTTGACAGGGCCCACCATGATGTTTATGTAAGATCCACTCCGATCATTAGATATTTAGTATCATATGAGACCCAGACGCAAAACAATCAGCTTGATCTGTGATTCTAGTGGACCACACCAAAGGAAACATTTAGGAGACGGACACCCACCCTTATTTTTACGGGGTCCACTGTGATAATTTTATGAAATCCACTCCAATCATTGGATTCCACACAAACATTAAGGCCTGTGTCCAAAAAATATGCCCATCCGTGATTCACGTGGGACACAATAATCAAAACAGTTTGGACGGCAGGCATTGCCCTGTACATTATTTCCAATTGTGTAGTCCACCTGAATCATAGATGGAGCTGATTTTTGGGCTCTTGGTCTAACGTGGGGTGACGCACCTGGTGGTCAGGGGGATTTTACATGATCATCATGGTCAGGGGGATTTTACATGATCATCATGGTTGGGCCCACCCAAGCCACCCACACATTTGCTCTCATGGCCACCTTAACGGAAGGTAGCGGAATGATAATTATATCGATCAATGAGGTAGCTTTTTGAAAACATTTTTTGAAAAAGATACCAGAATGTAAATTCTATATTAATGAGGTAGCTTTTTGAAAGAATCCCTGTGAGGGTTACATTTGTGGCTGGGAAAATTTTCAGCCAATGGTCAGAATCTGACAAGCAAAAGTCTTCCTATCAGCCACTAGAATCATCTGAAAAGTGTCTTTCATCGTATGCCCCATCCATAGTAAGGCCAAGAGGAGGATTGACTGATATGAAGAAGGAAATGCTTACTTATTTGCCAACATCATGTTTGAAGTCACCACGAACTTGATACCGGCGACGTTCTCAATGGAGATATTGTTGAAGAAACCGACGAGGCCAGCGAAAATACCAAGAAGGAAACAGAGGGTCCATTTCATTAAAATGTACTGGAATATCTGAGACCGGTTGCGGCTGCGCCAGTCTTGCTTGAAGAATTCATTCTCCAGTATCCTAACCAATTAAAAAACTATTCAATAAAGGCACATTTGGAATCACTAATCGAATCAAAATGCCATAAATAATCCAAGATAATGGAAACAAACAAATTGTCGGGATGGAGCTCCAAATTGCATCTACTTTACTTTCATGACAGACTTGAAAGGAACCAAAGCACGACTTGGGGGCTACTTCCTCACTATGAACATTATAAAATGAGACCTTGCCCATGTCGTGACTCAAGATCACCAGCATGTGCCTGCGACATGGAGCCCACATGCAAAGACGGTTGAACAAACAGAACCATCCATCCTATGGGACTATTTGGAACGGCTCATGGTCCCACTAACAAAAAAAATATTATATTATTATTATTTTTTATTTTTTATTTTTTTGAATGGGATCACACCCGAAAAATTGATCCTGACAGCTGATTTATTGAATCAAATGCGCACCATTATAAAAATTCCCTTCCAACTATCCACATCCAGCATGCATATCGGTGGGTGAGAATCATCCATTCTGCTAAGTTTCTTACTCTGTCCTGCCTGGGATAGCACTCAAGACATGGAAGGTTCAGATCATGCAACAATCTCTACCTGATGACCAAAGTGGCATGACACATGTCAATGATCCTGAGTTGCAATAGAGGTAAAACTAACTCTAAGGCCTGTTTGGTTGCCACTAACACTAATTGTGCATTAGAGATTTTGATAAGGCCCTGTTTGGTGGAAGCCTAAAAATGGTATGACATCCCAATTTAGTTAACAGCAACTATGCATTAGAGATTTTGATCTCTAATACATAACGGGTTTATGTTAACAGTGATTATGTATTAGACGTCAAGATCTCTAATACAAAATTACAGTTAAATAAAATGAGATTAACTAATTTTTATCTCTAATACATAATTACAGTTAACTAAAATGAAATTAACTATTACAGTTAACCAAAGTGGCATGACACATGTCAATGATCCTGAGTTGCAATAGAGGTAAAACTAACTCTAAGGCCTGTTTGGTTGCCACTAACACTAATTGTGCATTAGAGATTTTGATAAGGCCCTGTTTGGTGGAAGCCTAAAAATGGTATGACATCCCAATTTAGTTAACAGCAACTATGCATTAGAGATTTTGATCTCTAATACATAACGGGTTTATGTTAACAGTGATTATGTATTAGACGTCAAGATCTCTAATACAAAATTACAGTTAAATAAAATGAGATTAACTAATTTTTATCTCTAATACATAATTACAGTTAACTAAAATGAAATTAACTATTTTTAAGGCATCCACCAAACAGGGCCTATGAATTAAAAATCTCTAACACACAATTATTGTTAACTAAAATGAGATGAAATCATTTTAAGAGAAAAAAAATAATTAGTTTTCAGCATCTGAACAGAATTCAATTGCAAATTCAGCAATTCGATAATGCATACAAACACGGCTTATCTGTGAAATTCAGCAGTTTGATAGAGAGATCTGAAGATAAAGATTAAAAAAACAATGAGAAAAGGGAAATGTGGAGGATTATGTGAAACTTGCTCGTAATCCAAGCTCTCGATGGGGCAAACGTCAGCGCCAACAAGAGCGACCTGAGACGTGGTATTGGAAGTAGATCGACGGAGGGTTAGGCGATTCTGGTCGTGTTGCTGGTATTGCTGCTGCTGCTGCTGCTGATCATGATGAGGATGATGGTGATCTAGGAGAGGCTCGCTGAGGAGCGGACGAGATTCTTCTTCCACCATTGCTAGTATAAGAAGAAGAAGAAGAAGTAGAAGAAGAAGAAGAAGGAATACAATTGCTTCTTTTTCTTCAGATGCGAAATCGCCAGCGCGACTTGGGGAGATATGTTGTTAGAAGGGAGCTCAGGACTGGCATTTTTTTTTTTTTTTTTTTTTTTTTTTTGCTCCGGGAGAGAAAAGAGGTGGAGTGGGGGTTGACCGCGTCAGTACAGTGTCTGATTTAGTAAGGCTGCTTTTTTTTAGGAAAGTTTACAAAATACTACCTCATTAATATAATATTTACATTCCGGTACCTTTTAAATTAAGTCTCTATTAAGCTATCTCATTAATGGAAAAATTGTTAAATGGGTACCTTTCGTTACTTTTTTCTCATTTCTGTCAGATTTTTAACTTTATTAACTCATATTGCGGTTTGTGAAGGAAGAATAAGCACCTGATTGGTACTGTGTTGACGTGCCAAAATTTTGTGGGCCCACTATAACATGTGTGTTATATCCACACCATTCATCCATTTTGTCATGTCATTTCAGAAAATGAGCCCAAAACTGAGGTACATCCAAAGCTCAGGTATTCCACTCCTCACAAAACAGCGGGACAATGACACCCACTGTTGAAACCTTCCTAGGGCCGACCAAGAAGTTTATTTTCCATCCAACTTGTTCACAAGGTCACACAGACCTGGGGATTATGGGAAAACACAAAATCAGCTAGATCCAAAACTTTTGTGACCCTTAAGTAGCCATTCATTTTTAAGTTGAGCAACCTTTTGGTCACTTGATGAAATTTATTTCTTGATTTTTAAGCCACAGCACAAGCCAAGCAGTCAGGATCACCGTGATGCTTAAGAAATTCACCCCCATCTGTTCATTTTTCCGAATCATGGACATTTGAGCCAAAATGACGCAGGTTCAAACTGTGGGCTGCACGACAGGGAAAAAGTGGCTAGGAAAATACCTACCATTGGAACCTCCCTAGGTCTACCATGATGATCATATGTCATCCATACCCTTCATAAACGTCATTTCTACTAGATCAACCTGAAAACACAAAAATATTAGCCAGATCCGTTTTAACTTTGGACTTTCAATCCTCATTGTTTTTGTCGGGAGTAGATTTCTCACAAATATAATGGTGGCTCCATCTACTTTACCGTTGCAGGAAGCTTGAAGGCAATCCTGCGTCCAATGACATGCTAATAGGCAGCTACTAATCAGTGCTCTATGGGCCCACCATGATATATGTGTTTTATCTACACTACTCATTTATTTTTCCTATGTCATTTTAGGCATAAGCCTAAAAATGAGTCATATCCAAATCTCAGGTGAACCTCGCCACAAGGAAACAGTAGTGAGGGAATGCTCACTATTAAAAACTTCCTAGGGCTCATTATAATGTTTATATGGGATCCAATCATCCTCTCTAAGACTTAACCATAATTATAGTTGCTCCTTAAGCTTCCACATGCATATACGTAGGGTGTCGTGTTAGATTACCTGACGTAATTGCACCTTCTCATTAGATGATCTTTCAGAATGCTTGGCTAGATGGACTCGGTGGAATTGCCCTTCTATTGGAAAGATGCAAGAGGGTCTTGGATTCCAAATAAGCCGATTAGGACCTTACAAATTGGTATAGACTTGGTAAGCCCACCCACAAAGTTGTTGAATCCAAATCGTCTGCTTGGATTCAATAGGATTTTCCTGTTTGCCAACTCCTAATTGGTCCAGCTCAGCAAAGTCAACACTGATTGCATTAAATGCAGCAGTTCTGACAATGTCAGTGCTTAGCTTGACCAATCAGGTCAGTTAGCAAATAGGAAAATCATGTTGAGAGTGAGTAGACAATCCAAACTCGAAGTTGTCTCATTTTACGAACATGGGGTGTCCGACAGCTGTAGTTGTAACCATCAGTTTTACTGGCCATGCTGGGACCCAACAGATGGGCCAATCATTGGATTGGAAAAAATTAGGACTACATTTTAGACTGATCCAGTGGGACGCTGTACTTTTTTCGCCAAAAAGATAGGTGGTGGGGGCAGTAGGGTACTCTTTGCAGAGAATGTCTTGCAAATATCACTGCACCCCACAGCTTCTGGTGTCGTCCCATCTTTTCTGCTAACATGTCACTTCTGTAGGATATCTGTCCCATGAAAATAGAAGGAAAATCTATGAACATCATTCTTTTAAAGAATCAAGCTGATTCTTTCACTAATTGGCGCACAATTGTAGGTTGAGATATATGGACGGTTGATCATTGATTCTAGGATGTGGCTCATCTGATTAATGGATGGGTTTTTTATTTTATTTTATTTTATTTTATTTTATTTTATTTTGCCAGGAGATCTCCATGTTAGCGCCTACCGTTGTCTGACGCAGATTGCCTAACTAGGTGGGGCCAACCGTGATTTTTGCTAGGAATTCACTGTCTTTCCATTTTGCTGATTATGTTAAGACATGAGCCCAAACTGAAGATCCAAAATGCAAGTACTCTAAGCCACCTGATAGGGAAATAGAGACTCGGATTGGCCAGCGGACAACAAGGGAAGCCGATTGCATAGTGAGTAACTCAGTACGCTAACCTTGATTTATGTATTTTATCCACTCTGCCCATCCATTTTACCATATGCTTTGAGGGCTTGAGCCAAAAAATGAAGCATATCCAAAGGTCAAGTGGACCACACCATAGGAAACAATGTGAATTGAACATCTATCGTTGAAAATTTCTTGGGGGCCACAAAAGCTCCGGATCAAGCTGGTATTTGTGTCTTCCCTTCGTACACATCTGCGTAATCTTATGAATAGGTTGGATGGCAAAAAAAAATCACTGTGGTCCCCAAAAAGGTTTCTACAGAGGAAATCATTACTCCCATTGTTTCTTGTAGTATGGTCCTACTTAGCTTTGGATACACTTTCATTTTGGTCTCAACCACTAAAATGAGCTGAAAAAATAGATGGATGGCGTGGATAAAGTACATACATTGACAGTGGGCCCAACTGAGTTTACTCAGCACGATAAAAGCATACTTAGTAACTCAGTAGGCAATCCGATTATGACAACAAGGCACTGTATATACATGACAAAACTTTATATATGGGCCCACCATCGCATATTGTTTTATCCACACTGTCCATTTATTTTTCCATATCATTTTAGTGCATGAGCTAAAAAAAAGAGGCAAATCTAAAGCTCAAGTAGACCACACCATAAGAAGTAGTGGGGATTGAACACCCTCAACCGAAACCTTATTAAGGCTCATCATTATGTCTACTTTCCATACAACCTGTTCATAAGGTCACACAGACATGGATGAAGGGAAAACACTAATATCAGCTTATCCAAAACTCCTGTGACCCCCATGAAGTTTTCAATGGTAGGCGTTCAATCCTCACTGCCTGTGGTGTGTTTGACTTGAGCTTTGGATCTACCTTATTTTTTTGCCTCTTCCCCTAAAATAATTTGGAAAAATGACCGGACGGCATGGATAAAACACATCATCCTGATAGAGCCACAGAGTTTTTCCACGTATGCCCAGTATCACATTGGTGCCGTGATATGGGATTTGTAATGCAATAGCCCTGAGGTGTGTCTATTTCTACCAAAAGTCCAATTTCTCGTCTAAACTTTCTTATTTGGCCTTTTCACGAGATATTAAAAATCTTATGGTCGAGAATGCCCCTCCCTACTGACCACTTGCTCTTGATACGGTAAGGCTTTTGTAGGAAGGCTTTCAAAGCCTTTTCAAGGGGGGAATGTGGGCCCCACGAAATTAATGATTGTGGCCATCGATTAGCCAATCTGATCCGTTCACATTATAACCAACATTTTCAAACCCACATGAGGGATTTTTCTACTTATCTTTTGAAGCTATGTGTGGCCCACTACAATGTTAATGTTTCTCCTTAATATTAAACTCTTTGCACCAGTGTGGTCTGTTAGTGCACTTGTCTGTGGCATACTAGTGCACCTTGTTTGTCAATCACTTACATCAGTGAGTCTAGTGTCGGTTGAGCCTAATGAAGACGAAGACCGAAGACTCAAGTGGCCCCGCTGCATCAAGGAAGAAGAAACAGGTAAAAGTGATGCCTTTATGTGCCTTAACCTTGACCAAAACCCAACCCTTTAACCTCTTTGATGACCTTGACCATCTTAGGAAAACCCTTAGTCATCTTAGATTGGCCCTAGGTGTCCCAAAAGAGCACCCAAACCTTAGCTTAAGTGAGAGTGTTGAGAAAGAGATGGGTCAGCTAAACATCAGGCTGAACCCAGGCCTGACCGACCGGTCACGACCGGTTGGCTGGACTGGACCGACCGGTTTTGTCCCAGTCCAGTCACAGCAAGCACAGGCCATTGGGGCCGACTGGTCTTGACTGGTCGGCTGGGCTGGTCCGACCGGTCGGACAGACCCCCCCTCTCGGACAGTTAGTTTTCTGTCGTGTTTTGGCTTTTGGCCGACTGGTCGGGACCGGTTGGGGACCGATCAGAAGGAGCCGTTTTTGCCCGTTTTATGACCGTTGGAGCCCCTTTTCCTTATATATGGAGCTCGATTTTTGGGCATTGTAGAGAGGTTTTTGAGAGCCCATTACCCACACCTTTTGTACATCTTTTGGGGCCTTAAAGAGGAGGAGTTTCAAGTCATATCCCTTGTGTTTAATCACAAATGAGGGCATTCAAATGCAAAGTAAGAGATAACTTGATTCCTCTCACAATTCTAGAGGTAAGACACTACTCCATATAGGCATATCTCTTGTTCAAGACCTCTAGAAGACCCTCTAGGTGAATCTCCTACTTAGAACAAGCTACATATCCCATGTAGGAGATTCAACCATCCTCCTATCACCTTGGGCATCTCAAAGGCATCACATGCAAGGTGTTTGATCAAGTGTGGCTGAGGCATTGGCGACGCAACTGGCAACACGATTGAGGGAGCAAGGGAAGCTGATTGAGCACGGGAGAGCGGAGATCAAGCAACCCAAACCGGCGCTGAACAAGGGGCTCATCCGACAAGTAAGGTTGTCCTTTTTGAGAGTCCATTTAGAGTTTGTTTGTCAAACTTGATCTAGGGACGTTAGCCGTTCCTTGGCCCGTTAGCCGAGTCTAAACTAGTCTCCAAGGGGGAGCCTCCGACACGGGAGTGAACGTGCGTCGGGTTGAGAGTTAGCCTATGTCCAAATCTCCATTTGGGTTGAGAGTTAGCCATTTGTCCAAAACTCCGGTCATGCTTGAGAGGTGAACCAGTAAAACCTCCGTGTAAAGGTTGAGAGGTGAACCTCATTTAAAACCTCCGATAGTGAATGCCGATGTACTCAAAGGAGTTGAGTACTTGAACCGGGAGTGGAGTAGACCCAAAGGCGAACCACTATACATGCTTGTGTTTGTGATTGTTTTGAGCACATTGATATCTTAGCATTGGAAGTTTAATTGTTCAATTATGAATGCTTGATAGGAATGTATGCTAGGCACTAGATTGTCACATCCACACACAAGATGTACTTTCACTAAGTGTGTAGACTTGAGCTCATTGATCCATTTTCATAAGTCTACATAGTTTGCATAGGTTAGGAGCTTGACTAGTTAAATCATTTATTTACCTATGCATGCTTAGACTAGGATTGTTTATTGCTTAATCATATGCTAGTCTTGTGATTGGACCCACTTAGGCTTGGAAGCCGAAGTGTTCTTGCTTACTTAGTTTAATTTGTTGAATTGTGTAAGTAGGCGAAAAGAATTTCAAAAAAGGTCCTAATCACCCCCTCCTATAGGTTTAGCCATAATTCTAGCTGCTCTTTAAGCTTCCGCACATACGTAGGTGTTGTATTAGACTATCGACGTACTTTCATGGTCCACTCATATAAAGTTTTAGCTTGAAACTTTGTCCAAAGACTCCAAATTAAAACCCTTTTATGTGAACGGATTTGATTTATTTTACTACCATTTAGTGGGTGCCACATAGGATCACGAATGGTTTTAAAGGGTGGGGCCATTGGTGCGAAGAACATTGTATAAGAATTCTCCTTGCCTTCGTACCTTAGAAGGGGAAGAAGATGTTTGGAAGTGGGGTTTTTAGGTCCCACCAAGGCAATGTATTTGATCCGTTCATCTTTGACATCGGTGGACTTCGTCGTGCGACTTTGGTAGCCTTCTTCCATTGCTCCAACTAGTGATGCACGTCCAAGCTAATGGTCGAACTGGATTGTAACGGAGATGAAAGGTTGGGCCCACAATAATGATTCGATAAACAAAAATAGATAGGTAGACCATCATTTCGGCGCGCCATCTCTTAGACTGTTTGTGAATGAGAATGTGAATGTGGATGTGCATAAGGAAGTGAAAATGTGAAGGGTGGAGATCCACATGTGGGTTGGACCCCCGCTGAGCATTGTGGATTTCCCTTAAGCACTATGGATTCCCCCTGAGCACTGTGGAATCCCCCTGGCACTATGAATTCCCACTGAGCAATGTGGAATTCTTCTGACACTGTGGATTCCCACTGAGCAATGTGGAATCCTCCTATACTATGGATTCCCACTGAGCAATGTGGAACTCCCCTGACACTATGGAATCTCCCTAGCATTGTGAATTCCTCCCGAAGCACTGTGGATTCTCTTGAGCACTATGGAACCCTCCTAAGCACTATGTGAAAGTGAATGTGCATGTGGTTGTGTATGTAGATGTGAAAGTTGAATTGTATCTTCTAAGGCTAATAACCAAGCCTTTTCGTTTCAGGTACAAGAATAGTTGAAGATGACAACTATGCGGCCCATATGCTGCCATTATGATGGTGAGCTAGTAAACAAACAAAGCAGATGGGGGTACAATGGTGGCAATTCTCAGTTTATCATGGTGAACAATGAAATAAGATACGAAGATCTTGTATCTAAAATTCACAATATATCGACATGACACATAAGAAATATGAGGTTAGAATAAAGTTTGTCTACCCCTCGCTTAACTCCGTATCACTTCATCTACAACTTATTAGATATGTTGATGATGTGGCAAGCATATATGTTTATCTCCGGTCAGAATCTGAAAATTCATATACCTATGTTTGTAGAGAAAGTCAGACATATGTCCGTATATAAAGAAGACTACACAGGACATCCATTCAACAGTCTATAAAGACATCACCAGTTCATTTAGTGGGGCACTGACCAGAAGATCTGAGTAGTTTCGATGCTTCGTCTTTTCGACTTATTAATAGAGAAGACTACACGTACTTCCCTTCATCGGCTAATGCAAAAATCCCTACTTCATTGAGTGATGAACGTCCAGAAGATTTGAGGATGGACAATTTTGATGCACCATCATTTCGACACATTCGTAACCAAGACTACACACATATCTCTTCATCGGCTAGTGCAGACATCCCTACTCCACCAAGTGATGCACGTTAAGAAGATTCGATGCTCGATAGATCTGACGTGCCATTTTTTAGAAGCATTGATAGCCAAGATTGGACACATTATCCTTCAGGGACTCGTGCAGACATCCCAGGTCCATCCAGTGGTGTCCGTAATTCCCTTATGGGGTTGTTAAGACACCAATGGATGTCATCTTTAAGCAAGATGAAATGTCTCCACATGATATGCTTGACATTGATGCAGCATCAATGTACGCAAATTGTCCTGGATATCAGGATTTTGTTGATGACCTAAGTGAATTAGTCATTGGATAGATGTATAGAGACAAGGCTTGGCTACAATTGACACTTTGTAAGTTTGTGATGTGAAACCACTTCCAATATAAGGCATTGAAATCAAACAAACAAAGGTACACGATTAAGTGTCTAATTGAAAGTTGTGGTTAGAGGTTACATGCATCCATGTTGGACAATGGTGGTGCTTTCAAAATAAAGACACACCGATCAGAACACACATGTAAGCTGGTCCTCTAATGCAATCGCTTATCTCCAAACAATTTTTGCAGGATGGTAGTCGCGGTAAATGTAATGCAACTTATAAAAGGACAGGGAGACATCATCACTAAGCTACGATTAAGATATGTAGCAAGATTGCTGTAGAACGTATGAGGAAGGGCATAACATGTAGGTCACAAGATGTACAATTTAGAATGAAAAAATAATTCAACATTAATGTCAGTTATATGAAAGTGTATAAAGGTATGGTAGTTGTAACTAATCACATTATGAGGTCATTCGAAGATTCATATAAAGTTCTTTCGACCCATCTCTACGAGTTGACAATGGAAAATCAGGGTATGGTAACATATTTACAAATAGACAGCAAAACGAATTGCTTCTAGAGATGCTTCATTGCGCTTGGACAATGTATTTAAAGCTTTTGGTTGTATTTTCATAAAATTTTGTTCTTGGATGAGGCTCACTTGAAAAGGAGGTATAAAGGTGTACTGTTCACCGCTACGATGTTAGGAGAAAATAATCGCATTCTCACGATAGCATATGGGGTTGGTGAGTCAGAGAATAGCAGTAGTTGGCTCTGATTACTCAAAAACTTAAAGCGGGCAATTGACCTATCATGGAGGAGATTGTTATTATATTGGATCATTATGCAGGTTTGGTTAATGGAGTGAAATCCATATTCCTTACTACACTCATGGCTATTATGCACACCATCTCCTCTCAAATATGATGTATCACCACAAGGATGAGTCGTTGAAGAAGTACTTCTGTGCGGCTGTTAAGACGTGCCAGAGAAGCAATTTTGAGGATCTCATGCGTATCATATCAATGGCCAACCTTACCGCATATGATTGGCTCAATATGTAGATAGAAAAAGATGGGCTTCTGTATTTTTTTCAGGCAAGAGATACAATGTGATAACAACAAACATAACTGAGAGTGAAAATGCACTGTGGAAAAATTAAAATAATACCCGATCATAAAACTGCTTGATATTATGAGGAGCAAGATAGAGAAATTCTTCCTAAAAAGGCCAGAAGATGCTAAAGTATTTTTGAAAAAAAGTAACTCCGTGGGTGAAAACACATATGCAGGAGTTATCAGACCTAGGCAATGATGACAAATTGTACAACGATATCTATGGATAAATATAAAGTTAATGTGGGGGAGTATACTGATGTAGTGAAATTGAGTAAAGTGAATTGTAGATGTGGCGAGTTCAGTTTGTTGATGTTACCTTGTCTGCACGCAATTGCAGCCTATAATAAGTATGAGCTTGATCGTTATAATTATTGTTTCCATTTCTACTCAACAGTTGTTTATCAAGTTATGTACCATGATTCGATCTATTCAGTCCCTAATGTGAGCCAATGAGACACGCTGGTAGATGTAAGGGCAATATGCGATAAAATGTCACTCGAATTAAATGCAAACTGTTAGAAGATGAAAAAATGAGAATTATCAGCCTAGGTGAAGAGAGACCAACCATCAAGTGTTCTACGTGCAAGCGAATGGGTCACAATCGGATGAAATGCACCTAATTTCCTGCCATCAGCTGAAATTGATTTCTGCATATTGTGTTGATCACTTTTTGCATACATATACTGTATTTTTTTTATATTTGCCTATATATATCCACACTTTATATTTTTGTTCATACGTTGTTTTTGTATATCCACACTCTTTTATATATACCTTTTGTATACGTACATACAAATTGAATGGATGAAGGCATTGGTTGTGTATGTATACCTATATACAAAGTGAATATTGAATTTGAATCGAATGAATGTGAATATGAATCTTTAATTGGCTGAATCTGTATGTGCGAGCTATACCATCCATCCATCGTGTGGTGATTAAAAATCAGTTGTAGAAATCACGGGTTGAGCAATGTACAAATGATTGAAGTGACCAGTGATGACGAGATGAGCAGGTACAGGTCATTAGAGTCACTGCTGAATAGGGGTGATCATGTAATCCCTGTTGAAAATGACTACTCGTGAGAAATCACTTCCAATATAAGGATCTTTGCCCTGTGCTCCTTATCTAGCCTTTACACTTCTCCACCCACCCATTCACAATTTTGAATCTTGTGAAAAAAATGACACTACATGTTCATGGCCGACAGCACCCCAACCAACGTCCACCTCTTGACGACTCCTATCATATGCAGATAAGAAGGGCCGAGTGGGATCGTGAAATATGCAATGCAGAACAATGGACATCTACTTGTAGGAGATACAGTTTTCCAGTACCTAGACAATAGTCATTGAACATCAGATGTGATACGTTAACAGAAATTGATACGACATTAGCAAGGCTGAGAAGGGAGATCAGAAGGATGGTAAGTTATGTGGTGAGAGTGTGGATGGATGGTGTAATGACTGATCTCTAGTTTGCAACCGAATTAGATATTTCAAATGAGAGTGAGGGGAATGTATCAGATTTTAAAGATATTTAGTAATGGTTTTCCTATATGGGAGCATCATTTTAGATTGAGAACCAATTAGATTTATAGATCTTCACAACTGAGTAGATGACTTCATTAACTCATATTTGTTATTCGATATCTTGCTATGATATGTGCTTACTGTTGAGCTCATAATTTATACATATTTTACTCCATTTCATCACTCAATATGCATGATTACTATGTTTAAAAGACTATTTTAATGCATGTTTTGTGGTTGTAGGTATGAGAGAGAGACTTAACCTATTTGAAGGTTTAAAGGCCCATTTAGAAGCTCTCTAATGATGGTTGAAGTTGGGCTAAAGAAGGAAGAAATGTAAGGAGTGGAGAGGAAGAAAGAAAGAAAGAAAGAAAATAAAAGAAAAGAGAGGTCCGACCGGTCATGACTGGTCGGCCAAACAGGCTCCGATCGGTCAAGACCGGTCAACCATAGGGCAACCCCCTTTCCATACTTACTGGACCAAGGCCCAAGCTAGTCCGACCGGTTAAGACCGATTAGCCAGCCACCTCCGACCCGTCGACCAATGCACAACAACAAGTGCAAACTTTCTATTTCAAAAATTCTGATTTCCTAGTGCGTGAAGGACACGCGGTTTTATGATTTTCTTACATGGTGCAGCTCAAAAGCTAAAAAAGGACACCTTAGGGTATATCTAAACCCATCATAGAAGGCTTAGGAAGTCGTGGGAGGTGGAGAAGATCACTGTGGAGCATCTGCAACTCCAAATCGGGTTTTTTTTATGTTTTTAGTAGTTTTTTCCTTTAAGTTTTAGTTTAACCTATTAATGGTTGGCTAAACCTCTTAGCTAGGTCTAAGAGGTGAAGCTTTTAGTTGTTTACAACATTTAATTCAAATTAGTTCAAGTACTTTTTAATTTTATGAAGAACACTTCTAGTTCAAGTTTGAAATAAAGTTAGTATTTTTAGTTGATCTTCTATCTTTTGTGATTTCTCTTATATGATATGTTTTGATTACTGAGATTGCTTAATGGGGTGTTGATTGATAGCATTTTGGGGTTGTAGAGATCCTAGATTCATTATGATATGTTGGATGCTAGGGGATCTTACAAACTAAGTTTTCTAAGAGCTTATCTAGAACTAAACTAGAAAGGGTTCTTATCTTTTGATCGGATCTGACATAGTTGTTTATGTATTGATTTTGGTTCAATAGAAGTTCAATTCATGCTTCTAAATCAAGTCTAGTTATAAGGTTTAAGGAAGAATCATGAATGTGATTTTACTTGTTTTGTGAAGGATTGTGTTATGTGATTGAATACACCCAATGCCTTAGTTGGTTATGAGAGAACCATATCAGTAGATGACTCATTTATGTTAAATGCATTATGATGATTTGATTGCTCTTTATTTCAATTAGATAGGGATAGAACTCCGATTCCAATTGAATTATTAGCTTGAATGGTTTGAATTGGCATTGTAAATGATTATTAGTGGATCATTGTCACTCTAGTGTTTATTTCCCTGATTTAAGTATAAAATACATAGTTTTATGTTTTTAATTTTCACCCATCGATACAAATCTGAATTTACCCCATTCTAGTTATAAATTTTAAAATTGTTACGACAATCCTGAGGATCGACCTCGGTCTTACCGAGAATTATTACTACATTGTAGCCTTGCACCTGAGGCGAGCGAACACTTACAATTTCTTTTGCTATATCTTATACTGTGCATTGACCTAGATATACATGCTTGAGTAGAGAGAATAGGACCGACCTGATTATAAAATTACGCTTCTAGTTAGCAGGATTTTCAGATGATGTTTGTTATCTCAAAATATGCCACTTGTGATTGGGCTTCAGATGTATTACGACCGGTCTCACATAGGATAAGACCGGTCTAATAAAGGGGGTTAGTCGTTGATGATGATGGTGATGATATAGCTACGCATGTCTCTTAAGGAGATATGACATTGCAGCTCCATTTTGGGGCATGACCCAAAAGATAAGAAATCTAAAGCACAAGTGGATCACACTACAGAAAACATCAAGGATAATGATACTCACCATTGAAATTGTTTTAAAGCCTACCAAAATAGTTATTTTCCATCTGACCTACTGATAAGGTCACACAACCATGGATGAAAAGAAAATAATAATATTGGCTTTGATTCAGCTTCATTTTTTGGATCACACTCGAAGCCAACAAGGGGCCGTCAACTAACCAAATTAGGCCAGGTCCAGTGAACATGTTGCTGTTTAAAAAATGTCTCATATTGGCCGGCTGACAAGGGCCATCGGCTAACCGTTTGAGCCTATCAGCCGATCAGTGGCTGGCTGAATTAATCCATTTACACTATAGACTCCCTAGCCCTATTTTTAGTTAGAATCGGCCGGTCGGCTAGACACAATGGTCAATTGACAGGGACTATTAGCCTGCCTATAATGGCTAGTTCTTAGCCAAAACTTAAGAACCTAAACTAATTTTTATCAATAATTTTTTATGGTTCTAATACTTAGCTGATGATGGTCAAAGCCTAATCAACTTGACCATAAAGTCGTGGATCAAATGGCTAAGATTTTGCAAGGATTATAAGCCATTGAAACCAAGCATGGTATACAATTAATCGATACGCTTAAAGGGCACTCAGCCTAATTAACCAACCACCCCTTCACATGTATATCAAGGCTAACAAATTGGACAATTCATGAATTTAAGGGCTTATAGCCCAAGCCATCCATCCGCCCAACATAAGAATATTAAAATAAGCATATTGACTCATGAATCATGAGCTATAAAACTATACCAATAACGGTACGATAAACAAAAATAGATAGGTAGACCATCCTTTCGGTGTGCCATCTCTTCTAGTGTTTGTGAATGGGAATATGAATGTTCATATGGATGTGAATGTGCATAGGGAAGTGGAAGTGTAAAGGGTGGAGACCCACATGTGGATCCCCCTGAGCATTATGGATTCCCCTGAGTACTGTGGACTCCCCTTGAGCATTGTGGATTCCCACTGAGCAATGTAGATTCCCATTAAGCACTGTGGATCCCCCTTGATTAGTGTGGATTCCCCCTGAGTACTATGGATTCTCCCTAGGCATTATGGATTCCCCCTGAGGAATTGGATTCCTCTTGGCACTGTGGATTCTTCCTTGAGCACTATGGATTCTCCCTTGGACTGTGGATTCCCCCCTGAGCACTGTGGATTCCCCCATGGCTTGTGGATTCCCCCTGAGCACTGTGGATTCCCCTTGGCATGTGAATTTCTAATGATGTATGCATCAAATGTCTAAAGGTTAGTAACACAAATCAAAATGCAAAGTTCACAATTAAAAACCAAGGCAACTATGGGATTTACTTTCACTATTTGAAGTAAAGTTTAAATTTAATTACTAAATCAACTTTAATATCTCTAATTAGTGTATAGATGTGATGTTTAATACAATGATTTTAATAAGCCCATTGAAATATATACAATGATAAAAAATGATGAAATTTCAAGCTTTGGATGGGTTAGAAGTAAAGGATCACAACAGGCCTAGTAACCAAAATTTTTAACCATTGATTTACACGACTAATGTTTGAACTAGTCAGAATATTATGTTATGTAATTTTAATGATGTAGTTGATAATTTGATTATTTTATGATATCATTAGTGAGGGCAAATGTACAATAGATCAGTAGCTTAACGATGCCTATGTTACACATTGGGACTTTTCTGCCTTTAAAAATGAACAAAGAAGGGAAAAGATTGGTAATCTCAACAAAGGGGAGAGATTGCAAAACTCGACAAGAGTGATGATTGGTAATCCCCCGAATTCCAAATGCCCTCTAATCCACACTGCTAAACAACCCTTTAATTCTGAATTCCCTCTAATCCCCCCAATCCATGCTACCAAACAACCCCCTAAAATTTTTTCCACTATTACACCCTTTCTTCAAATAAAAACACTTACACGACTCATGTCATTGTATAAGGTGTGACTAGTCACTAATGTTGATAAAAGACTACATGTCAGGTGCATCACCCTATGTTTGAACTGGGGCAAAAAATCAGGTCCATTTAATACTTAAATGGGTTGCACCACCTGAAATATTTGAGATATGAATCCACAGTGCCAGGGGGATTCCACGATGCTCAGGGGGAATCCATAGTGCTCAGGAAAAATCCACAATGCCAGGTGGAATCCATAGTGCTCAGGGGGAATCCACAGTACTCGGGGGGAATCCATGGTGCCAGGTGGAATCCACCACAATGCTTGAGGGGAATCCACAATGCAAGGGGGAATCCACATGCCAGGGGGAATCCATAGATCTCAGGGGGAATCCACATTGCTCAAGGGGATTCCATAGTACTCAGGGAGATTCCATAGTGCTTATGGGGATTCCATAGTGCTTAGGGAAATTTCATAATACTCAGGGGGATTACAGAGCACTCAGGGGGATTTCATAGTGCTCAGGGGGATTTCATAGTACTCAGGGGGATTCCTAGAGCACTTAGGGGCAATCCATAGTGCGCAGGGAGAATCAATAGTGTGTAGGGGCAATCCATAATGTGAAATTGAATCTGAATTTTTATCTAGTATGGATGTGTTTATTCAGAGTATAGAGTGAATTACAATTTTCTTGAATGAATTTGGAGAACCAGCCAATGGAGAGCCTTAGGACGACCTAGGTTAAGAAAACCTTCTTGGAAG
This sequence comes from Liriodendron chinense, assembly GCA_003013855.2. NCBI lineage: Eukaryota > Viridiplantae > Streptophyta > Magnoliopsida > Magnoliales > Magnoliaceae > Liriodendron > Liriodendron chinense. The sequence goes on from ML058389.1 coordinate 2,812,190, forward strand.
AAACAAGAAACAAAAGTGTGTAAAGTGGTCGGTCAACAGTTTTTTAAGGCATGGCCGGTCGAATTAGGCTAAGTCCATGGAACATGTTGCTATATAGAAAATCTCACATATTAGCTGGTAGACAAGGGCTGTCGGCCGGCATTGGAGCCCATCGATCGATTAATGGCCAACCATATTAGTCAATTTCCACTACAAACTCCCTAGCCTATTTTTGGCCATAATCAGTCGGTCGTCCAGATCCAATGGTCGGCTGACAGGGCCTGGTGAGATTATAGGTATTCTTGGGCAACTTAAGAGAGTGAACCAATGGTTAGAAGACACAATTGAGGAGGGACTTGAGGTGGATGAAAGCGTGGAGAATTTGAAGAAGAAGCTATACGGGTTCTTATTAGAGAATTTGGATTCCGCTATAGTTGCTAGTAGTAAGGAAAGACCTGACAGTAGAGAGGGACTTGAGGTGGATGAGAGTGGAGAATTTGAAGAACAAGCTGTATAGGTTCTTACTCGAGAATTTAGATTCTGCAGTAGTAACTAGTAGGGAAGGAGAGGAAAGAGCTAATTTGCAAGGATATGCATAATCTTTGGGTTTCCGTTTCGATCTGCTTATGGACGGATTTGCAACTTATTCAATTTAAAACTGAGGAAATGAACAAAGTCGGGTTGACAATTTTTTTTTAATCATTGATAACAACAATCAACGACCTCCTAGAATTATGTATATTTCAAATTGGAGCTTGCCCCTTCTTATGAAAAGAGTGGAGCTAGCCCTACTTGCATTCGGGATTTACTTGACTGAATTGAATTTTTGAAGTTCAATCTAAACACACTCTAAGTGTATCAGTTTTAACTTACGAAAGGGATCGATTAGATGCTTCCTTTTGAATTATCTGAAAAATTCACGGCGTTCATGTCAGTGGGAACCCACAATGTCCATCCATTTTGAGAGATCCTTTTAAATCTTGAAACAAATAATAGGGCATATCCAAAGCTCGCGTTGACCCCACCATGGTGCTGTATATAATACATACATCATGTTGGGAACTCATAGTGCTCAGTAGGGATCCACGATGATCAGGGGGAACCCACAATGTTCAAGGGGAATCCATAGTGCCCAAGGGGAATCCATAGTGCATAGGGTGAATCAACAATGCACAGGGGGAATCCATAGTGCCCAGGGGGAACCCCCAATGTACATTTGGAATCCAGAGTACCTAGGGGGAACCCATAGTACACAGGGGGAATCCACAGTGCTCAGGGAGAACCCACAGTGCACAGGGGGAATCCATAGTGCACAGGGGAACCTACGGTACATAGGGGGAACTCGCAATGCACAAGCGAAATGCAGAGTGCTCAAGGGGAATCCATGGTGCACAGTGGGGAATCCATAAGGGTAACTTCATACAACGAATTCATTATTTTAACCAGTATAGATTTGTTTATTCAAAGTACAAAATGAGTTACATATCTTCTAAAAACATAAAAAATGTGTTCTCAAGAAAATATATCTCCTGAGTTAGAGATCTCTTATACAAATTGAATTACAGGTCTCCTGGATATGGTTAATTCCTATGCTCTCTTCCAGGGTAAGACCTATGTGTTCTTGACTTCTTTGGGGGATTTTCAATACAAGCATCTTCTTCTTCCTTGACAATGGGCCGCTTTCGATTACCTGCATGTACTTCATCTTGCCTCAGTTGATGTTTTCATTTGTTTCAGATGATATTGAAGACAGTCGAAAGCTAAAGTTTGCCTGAAATTGAGGACTTCTTCCTGTGTTTTAACATATAAAGTAATAAAATTAATCAAGTGATTAATAAAAAAATAACGGATCGACGGCGTGATGAATACAAATCCGGACAATGAAAGCTCACCGGGATAATCCGTATTTCCAGCCCACTGCATAAGAAGTCAATAACTTTCATTGTGTATATCTCGCAATCATCACCGTTTGTTTGTTTAGGGGTACCTTTCATTATATCAAAATTCCAATAAACCTCCTAGAATGAATTTTCGTTGTCACAAATACGAAATAGCCATCAAAGACCCTGTGTGAATCCACGTGCAAACTTTTTATACTTTTCATTAGTGGTGGCCATACTGTCGACCAGCTATACATCTCTTCTCATTGGGTGCATGACAATCAAAGATCAGTGTGATTGATTCACGTTGAAGGGGATGTAGACCTACAAAATACAAGAAAACTATTATAAGCACGTTTGTTTACCATGCACATCCCATGGCACCCATTGAAGGTACATATGTAATCGTAGACTAACCTTGTCGTACTGCCACATAGGCCTTTTCACCTTAGACCCATTAACCAGGGCCAGAACCTGTGGATGAACACTGTTCTTTATAGCCTCACTATCCTCGTGGCCACATGTAGCATATTTACATATGCTATTGACATGTTTCTCAAGAAATACCTGTTATGTAATAATAAAAGAGAGTAGAAATTAGACTTCTATTATTTAATATAAATGCTAACTTTAAACTATTCTTATTAGAAATATTTATTCAAAACCAAATTGACACGAATATGCAATCCTGAGTGTATGCATCAGGATAGATTGCTCTACAATCCGTCAAGAAGTCCATATAGATGTTAACGGACTGTGCGAAGAAAGATATATCTGTAACCTATACAATAAACAAATGCAGTCCATAAAATAATACATTGAAGTCCAGCTTACCCCATCATCAAGCCATACGTTCTCCCACATATAATACAAGCACTTATGGCCACCCAAAATGTAAGCCTCCTTAATTATTACGTATTCTTCAGGGTGGAGGTGTCTCGACGGATTCATAAATCCCACAACGTGTGTGAAGGCAAGTTCCATCCCCATACGCGGTTCTGTGAATGGGTTGCGGTGGAATCTCAAAGGTTGTTTGTCACAAACGGGCTTCAAAATATCAGCTCATACTACCCCGTATGAAATTTGAGGGGGTGTTACAAATGTTGACACATCCCCAGTAAACACAGCAAGGGCAGTGCGAACATCTACATAATCCATGTTCTGATCATAGTATGCCTTCGAAGTATGTAAAATTGAGCTTAAATCTATTTCCAATGCATCCCCTTCTGCCGCTGCGCGTTTGCCCTGAAGACGCAGCATATGTATTTGGTTACTATCTAAGTCACATTATATAGTAGTAATTAAGCACAATTAGAATTTCAAATACCTTTACTGCCTCCAACTCGACTTCTAGACTGAGATACTTTTTTTTCCTAATTTCTTATTTTTCTCCTTCACTTCGGTGACTCGGTAGCATATTTAGTTACCTTATTCAATAAAAACTTATACGTTTTTTTTTCATCTAGACTTCCATTCTCACTTGATTGCCTTCTTTTTCTTCCCACCCTCCACGTTTATTTTAATTACGCTCTCATCTATCTCTATTATTTTCTTCCTATATTTTTCTTGTTCTATGTCCATCTTCCTCTTCGTCCTCCTTTCGCTCACCGACGCGTTTCCCACAACAAGTCTTCGCACTTCAATAACAGCATCGCTTTTCTCCTCGTCTGCAGTGGGGATGAAGGTCCCCGCTGCTCACAAACTACATGAACACCATGCATGAAATATTAGAAGAAAAATGTTACTAAGAGAAACTGCTAGACAACATTCCATATTACCAATTTTTTGTCAAAGGGTTTAGAAACACTCGCAGATCGAGCTGTCATATTCGTTCTCCAGTTTAGAAATCGTGGAATTTGTACTAGAGTCCTTCTCAAGGTCCAACATGTCGAACCAGTTAGAGAAGGGAATACCTCGTATGCCCAGACTTGTTGAATTAAGAGTAAAAAAGGAAAAGAATAATATAAGGCCAAATATCATGAATTTGGAATGTAGAAAATAATGAAAATACAATAGTAATTGTACCTGAAGGGCAAATGAGTTTCCACAAAAATTGTACGTATTTAGTAAGTGTGCCTTTATTACTGTGTTCAGATGGTACTTCAATATTTTATAGCCAACTCGGCCCCAAGGATACTTATTAAAATCACTAATGTTATTTGCTAAACTAATATAATCCCACACACATTTGTTCTTGCCAGACAATCCAACAACTAAATTCTTAATGCATAATAGTAGGGCAATTTTCGCTACATCTGTATGTCTTTTCAACTCTGCGAGACTTTGAAAAACATTTACTAGGTCATTCTTTATAATACGCTGGTTGTTCTTAAAGTAATGCTCTCTTAAGTCATCCTTTACATCTGTTAGTTTGTATGGTGCCTACTTCAATCCCATTATTAAGGTGTACTCTATCTCATCAAAACAGATTATGAAATCCTGAATGTTGAAGCAAAGGTCACTAAGATGCCTCTGCATCAAGGAATGGATAATTGGTCCATGAAAGATGAATTCTGTTTCATTGAAGTCTAAAAAATATCCGAAGCAGGTCGACCTGAATAACTCCCTGTATTTGGCGCACTTATCAAATGTCACTTTTACTAGAGAAAGAAATTCAATAGAATATTTCACTACCACCTTCTCAACGGCATAGCCTGGGCAGGGGCCTGATTTTTTCTCATTCATGGGACCTGTACATATAAGATGAAACAACTATTAGCATGAATAACATATAATAAGTTAAAACAATTAATAGCATAAATAGCTCAGAGGTGATTCATAGTGGTCATTTGGGATTCACATTGATTAGAGGGACTCCATAGTGCTCTGGAGGGATCCTCAGGGCTCAAGGGGAACCCACTGTGCTCAGGAGGAACCCACAGTTCTTAGGTGGAACCCACAGTACTCAAGGAAAATCCATAGTGCTCATGGGGAATCCAAAGTGCTCATGGAGAATCCAAAGTGCTTAGGAGGAGACTAGAGTGCTCACGGAAAATGCTTAGGTGGAATCCATAGTGCTCAAGGGGAATCCACAGTACTTAAGGGGGAATCTAAAGTACTTAAGGGGAATCCAAAGTGCTCAGGAGGAGACCAGAGTGCTCACGGGGAACCCATAGTGCTCAGGTGGAATCCATATTGCTCAGGGGGAACCCGTCGTGCCCATGGAGAACCCGCAGTGCCTAGGGGAAACCCATAGTGCTCAGGGGAACCAAACAAAATTATTAAGAATAAATCGAAAGAACAAAGAATTATATATTTTTGCCTCTGGCCGCCATATCAGTCACAATGAAGGAAGAATCGAGCTACAGTCACCGAAGTGGGTCCCACGGATCGAGAAGCAACCGTGTTAACCGCCGTCTTCGATGGTGGTAAGTTTCTTACAAAGAATGAATGATGGTGGCCCTTACGTCGATGAAAGTGGTTCCCTATGACGCTAGTGGTGGTGATCCCCTACGGCACTAATGGTGGTGGTCCCCTCCCTCTGAAATAAAAAGACTTCTGAATTTGAAACGGGGATGAACGTGGTTCTGACCTCCCTTATACATCTCTTAACTGAGAATGTGTGGCCCACTTTGCATCTCCATTGCAATCCACTTCGACCATTATCTCAGAAAAAATATTTCAGGGCATGGCCCCAAGAATTAGGGATGAAGAGATCAAATATGGACCACACTAGAGGAAATAATTGCATTTCAAAAGCCTAGCGTTATTCCTATTAGGGGCCTAGGAGACCTCTGTTGGATATGAAATCAAATACCTACTATGGGTTTGAAAATACTCCCTTTAATGTGAACGGATCAGATTGGCCAACCAATGTCCACAATCGTTGATTTCGTGGGCCCCACATTCCCCATCTGAAAAAGCTTTCGATGACAGTCGATTAGTGTGCACGTGGGAACAACTTAGTGGGTGGCACCCTAATTGTGTGGGGCCCATCTTGATGAATTGTTTTTTTATATATTGACACCGTTCATCTATTTTTTCATATCATTTTAGGATGTGATCCAAAACCCTAAGAAGATCTATAACTTAGGTGGACCATATCTCCATATCTCTCGAAACAATGATCAATAACTATTAAAATCTTTTTGTGGGACAACCACTTTTTTATCATTTTGATCTTTTTGTGGGACAACTACTTTTTTATCATTTTGATCTTTATATTTTAGCTTCATCGAGACTTTCTTAACATTATCAACAACTTTGATTGTAAATAAACATTACCAAAACCTTACGATAGGCTCTTTGGAATTTTTAATGGTGGGGCAATCAATCACCACGGTTTTCTCTAGTGTGGTCCACGTAATATTATGATCTACATAATTTTTAGAAACCCATCATAAAATGGGTTGGAGAAACGGATGGACAGCATAGATATACAAAATATCATCCATGTGAGCCATACAGGGATCTGCGCCCTTTAAAGCCTTTGTCTGCAAGGCTTTTACACGTAGAGCAGTTGGTCAAAGGGGCATTCTTGGTTGAAATAATTTCAATTTCTCAGTCAAAAGGCCAAAATAGAAAAAAACCACGAGAAATTGGACTTTTACTAAAAATAGCCACACCTCGGGGCTAATGCAGTAAAAATCCCCTGTGCTCTACACCACCAACCAGAGTCCAAAAATGGGGATTGAGCGACGTTGAAACATTCGAGGCTACCGAAGTTTTGGATCAATTAGTATCTGTGTTTCCAATTCATAAAAGAGAAAACAACCTTATAAACGGTTTAGATGGTTTAGATGGCGTATAAATAGGGCTGTCAACGGGTCGGATATGGGTTGGATCAGTGATGATTCGTATCCAATCCGATTAAGGATATATCCGACCCAAATCCGATTTGGATTACAAGTATATGATCCGAACCCGACCCGTTTAAATATTTTGAAATCCGTTTCCGATTCAAATATGATCTGACCCGATATCCGAATATGATACAACCCATGCGTGGAGAGTAGAGACGAAGGAGACGGCTGGGTTTTTTTTTTAATAGATTAATCAGGTCATTAACGGGCCGGATCAAGGTTGATCCGAATCCGACCCGAATATTAAATGGATCGTCTTTGGGTATCCATATCCGACCCGATGATCCAATTATTGATCCATGCCGTTGACAGCCCTAGCCCTACATATAAACATCAGAGTAGACTCTGTAAAAGATTCAACGGCAGCCATTCTCTCACTTATTTCCTGTCGGGTAAGGCATAATTTGTAAGGCGTATCAGCTGAGAAAACAGATGGACAGGCAGATTCCTCACAAACATTATGGTTGAGCCACACTTAGCTTTCCAGAAAAACTTCTTGCGGTCCACCATACTATAAAAAATGCCACGTTGGCATGAAGGATGGTACGTTATCCCAAGTTGCTGTGCCTTAGGATCAGTCATGTAAGCATGTCCCAAGAGGGACGCGGATTTCCTGCGAAAGCCTTGCGCAGGAAGTTCCTGTGCTAAGAGCCTAGGTGGGGCCATAGGTGATGTTTTCTGATAAATCCACCACGTCCATCCGTTTTGGGAGCTCGTTTTAGGACATTAGAACAAAATGAACCGGATCCAAGACTCAAGTGAGCTGAAAACGTGAGGATTGAACATCCACAGTTGAAATATTTGTAGGGCAACAGGAGTTTCGAATCAGGCTAATATTTGTGCTTTCAGATCGTCCGAGTAGTAGTAACATTATTAACAGTATGGATGTAATATAAACATCACTGTGTAGAGAGGATTCAACGGTAGTAATTTCCCTACCCACCTTTTCCTTTAGTGAGGCCTACTTGAGTCTTGGATCTGGTTCATTTTTGTTCTCAAGACAAACGAGCTCCCAAAACGGATGGACGTGGTAGATTTATCAGAAAACATCGCTATGGTCCTGCCTAGGTTCTCAGCCCTGGAACTTCATGCGCAAGGCCTCTACAGGGAATCTGCGTCCGTCAAAGAGAAGCGGATTACACTACTGACACGTTGAGCTATGGAAGTGACGTCACCAACTTCTGTAGGCCCGATCATGATGTATGTGTTGTAACCACACCCTATAGATATAGGGTGGATGGCAGTCCACTTAAAAATTTATGTCTACTCTATTTTTGGGACGATGCCTAAAATAAGTTGGCAAAATAGACTTCAGCGTGATGTATGACAACTACATTGAAATGGCCTCACAATCATGGCCCCACCCCACTTAGTTGTTACCCTGTCTCACCTAACTTGGGCCGGTCAAAGTTGGGCTTCGATTTGGTGAGGGATGGTAAAAGCTCAGTTGGTGAGGCTCCGACTATGGCCCGATGTGGTATATGTGTTGTATATCCATACTATTAATTTCTTTTTCCTAATCATTTAGGCCATGGCTCAAAAAGTGAGGCAAATCAAATCTAAGTGAGCTACGCAATAAGAATTGAATTCCCACCATTAAAAACTCATGGCCACAAAAGTTTGGATCTAGTGCTATTTGTGTTTTTCCTTTGTCTCAAGTTTGTGTGACCTTATCAACCAGTTGAATGGCAAATAAACATTATAATGGGCCTTAATAGATTTTTAACAACGGGAATTTAACCACTGTTTTCCTATGCGATGATACACCTAAAATTTAGAATTACCTCATTTTTTTTATCATACATGTCATAAAATGATCTGATAAAATAAAGAGACCTTGTGGATATACAACACATATATCTAGGTGGGCCCATACAATGAGAGACTCACCCACTAAGCTGTTACTGCTACCCCACCTAATTTGCCCATCAACTAGAGGTGTACACGAGTTGAATCGAATCGAGCTTTGCCAAGCTTGGCTTGGCTCGACCAGCAAAGTGGTTGGGCTCGAGCTTGGCTCAGCTTGGCATCGAGCCTAACTGGGCAGCTCAGCTTGGTTTGGACGAGCTTTTGAGCTTAAATTTGAGCTTCTGGACATAGAGGGTCGAGGGGGCGGCTTTGCCAGTCTGGTCGTCGGGGAACTGGGTGTTTGCTGGCCGGGTGATGAGGAGAGAGAGAGAGAGAGAGAGAGAGAGAGAGAGTAGGGGAGAGACAAGAGAGAGCCGAGCAGGTCAGGCCAGGCGTTGGCTGGCTGGGTGACGAGGGGAGAAATCAGAGATGAGAAAGAGAGAGAGGGGAGGTGAGATGAGATGAGAGAGAGAGAGAGAGAGAGAGAGAGTAGGGGAGACATGAGAGAGAACCGAGCAGGTCAGGCCAGGCGTTGGCTGGCCGGGTGACGAGGGGACAAATCAGAGATGAGAGAGAGACAGAGAGAGGGGAGGTGAGGATGAGAGAGAGAGAGAGAGAGAGAAGAGAGAGAGAGGAAGCAGAACGGTTGGAGGGGGTCACTGGTCAGGCCGGGCGAGGGCGAGTCGGCGACTAGGGTCTGTGGGAGGGTGGCGAGGACGCTCAAATGAAAAAAAAGGGATTAAGTTTAGGGCGAGGGTGCTCGATTCTATAATTTTTTTATTATATATAATATTATATTATATATAAATATATAATATAGATTATATATTTAAAAGAAAAAAAAACGAACCTATCCAAGCCCGGTTTGAGCTAAATCGAGCTCAGGCCAAGCTCAAGCTTGGCTTAAATTTTCAATAAACCAATAAAATAGACTTGGCTTGGCTTGATCTACTTTATAAATCGAACCGAATGAAGCTTTTTCGAGCCAAGCCGAGCAAGCTTTTTGAGCTGGCTCAGTTTGTATATATCTCTACTGTCAAGGTAGGGAGCGGATTAGGTGTCACCCAAGTAACACCTTAGTGGGTATTACTCTCATCGTGGGGCCTGCCTTAATGATGTGTTGTACATCCATGTATCCATCTGTTTCTCCAGACCGGTTTAGGACTGTGTTTCCAAAAATTAAGCAGATCCAAAGATTCAAATCTTAAGTGGACCAAACTACAGGAAATAGTAGTGATTGAATGTCCACCATTAAAAACTTCATAGGGCCCACAGTACTACCCAATGCAACATTTCCTTTACTCCAACCCGTTCATAAGGTCAACCAGACCTGGATGAAGGGCAATTATAAATATCAACTTGATCTAAAATTTTTGTGGCCCACAAAAAGTTTTTAATGATCATTCAACACTGTAGACACCCCACTGTACCTGACGTTGTTGAACACCATCTCCACTGGCGTCAACTGTAGACACACCACCGTCTGAACGCCATTGTACTTGACGCCCTTCCTGCAATCACCATTGGACATCATCTCTACAGTCGCCAACAGTTGCCGACAACCACAGGCCTGACTTATAAATACTTGCATCCGTTGATTGGTGAAGGGCGAACGGCAGACGGCTAAGTTGAGAGGGCAGACGGTGGATGTAAACAAAAGGTGTGAAGGGAAGTTCAAGAGAGGCAGGCAGCAAGGATTTCTCAGCCAGAGATTTTTGGCCATAGACTTTCGGCCAAAGAGGTGATTCAGATTACTAGTCTTGAACCAAAGACAATCAAAACACCTGTTAAAATTCTCACTTCTTCAAGAGGCCATCCGATCGTACATAAAGAAACTTCAACCAAATCCGGTGGTGCTATCTCACTCCTCAACTTTCCAGACGAAAAATTACCACAGCTTGAGTGAAGAGTAGTGGGCATGATTGGGGACATCTGATCATCTCTTCTGCATAAGGAGGGTATTTTATTTTTCCTTTCCTCGCTGCCTCTTCAGAGCCATTACATTCCAGTTCCACACATTCCCTATAATCCTCTCTATCTCATTTTTAAATCCTGCTTATTTTTTTATTTTGCAAGTCATTATAAAATTCCCCCAAAGAAATCATTAAAACCTCATAAAGTAGAGACCGTACATTGCACGGGTGGAAAAGGGTGCTTAACCTCTTCTTTTTCCATAACCGAGGCCCTTACCTTGAATGAATGATACGTATCAGTAAATGAGTCATTTCAAGCGAGGAATTCCTTGTCTTTATCATCATTTGGCAATTCTACGACCCCTAGCCAACCGTAGAATCTAGAGCCATTTTCAGGCTAGTGGCGACTCCATACGGCCCATCGGCCATTCTGCCATCTTGAACTACCAAGGCAGCCAAATCTGCCTTAACTGAAATCATATACATATATGACGTGCTAAACATAAAAATTATGACGGCCGCACGTGGACATCCTATTCCTTTCTCGCTTCACATAAGGATGAAAGAAACCTAGGGTGCGCGCCACGTGTTAGGAGGGCGTCCACAGAATGGCAACCCCACTGGGGATGTAGCTAGCCATTAGCCAAGGCTTGAATTGAAACACAAGGGTTTTTGTAATTTCTTTGGAGAAATTTTGACTCTACTCATTCTAGTATGATATTGGTTGTCACTAACTTACTAAATTTCTAACCCGCTAACTTCCTAACACACTAACTCACTAACAACTCCAATACTAACTGGTCTTGCCCCGCCATTCTAGTACTCACTGTTCTAAGCCTTGCAACTTTCTGCATTCCAGTACCAACTGGTCTTGCCGTGCCATTCTAGTACTCACTGGTCCAAGGCTTGCAGCTTTCTGCATTCCAGTACTAACTGGTTCTACCCTGCCATTCTAGTATTAATTGGTCCAAGGCTTGCGACTTTCTGCATTCCAGTATCAACTGGTCCTGCCCTGCCATTCTAGTATTAACTAGTCTAAGGCTTCCGACTTTCTGCATTTCAGTGCCGAATGGTCCTATTACTATTCTCGCAACTCCAGTATTTACTAGTCCTGATATTATGCTGTATTCCAGTTTGCACTGGTTCATTTAAATTTCCTGCCTGTATAGCTTATTACTTCAGTGTGCACTGGTCCCTTTCTTAGTTTCCTACCATCTATATCTTGTATTGGACTCTTCATTGTAATTAAAATAAAAAAAATGGAAAAACAAAAAGAATAAAAAAAATATAAAAAAATAAAAAAAGTAAAAAAGAGAGATAAGGAAGAACTACAGGCAGATGAATTGAGAACAAAAAGAGAAAAGAACAGGACATTCTGTAACCAATGCGCCCAAAAATCAGCTATAGGCTTGCCGCCTTGCACATTCTGCAACCATTGCACCTAGAAATTAGTTGCAGGTCCGTCGCCCTACATGGTCAACACACACTTATCGAAGCATCATTCGAACCTACGCACATGCAGCAATGTCTTTCCAGGGAGACAACCCCCAAATCCACCAAATTCACTAAGGCCACAAGACTCTTAGCCGGGCGTAGTCTACTCCAACGATCGAGCTCGCTTGCGGTTTGAACATGTTAGAAGAAATGATAAACTGTCTCAATGCGGGAATTGCACCATTCATGCAAAACATTCGACAGTCAAGCATCCAGGTAGGCCTCTCAGACTTGACCGTCAACTAGTTCCAGTCCATTCCTCCTAAAGAGAATCGGGTCCATTTTCACAACTTGCTAGTTCACAGCTATTTAGACACCAACATACCCTTCCCCTGAAGGGAGACTACGACTAGTGCTGGCAGGGGGCTAGCTTCCTGTCCATTTCCCTCCCTATAACAGGAGTCAACCATCAATGCAACCAACATTTTTTAACTAGTATTTCAATAGGCACAGTCCAATCAATCTCAATCTGGTCAATTACAACAACCTCCCCCTACTAGGAACTTGTTTCATTCTCAACACAGTAGTCGCAACAGTGACCCCGGGTGAGGCCACATTCCCAATTTCATATCCCACCGCATACCAAATCCCACCAATAGACGAAACCAAGAACCTCGAAGAGGTCGATCACTATGAGGAGGAGGCTAACCGCATACCTCAGGGGGCATAAATTCCATTTGCCCAACCCACGAAACTTGATCGAGTTCGGGAACATTTCGAGGAATAGTTAAGGACCATGCGAAATGAGTTTTAAAAGCAACATGGGATGAAACTCCCATCCACCAAGTTTAAGGATCTTTGTCCCTTCCCCGATGTCAGGATACCTAGCGAATTTTAAAGTACCTAAGTTTCAATGGTACGATGGCATAGAATGCCGAACAGCACATCTCAAGGCATTCTGTGGTGAACTTAATGCAGTGGCAGGAGATGATGGAGCGTTGATACGCTTGTTTTAGAAATCCCTAAGGGGCGACGCTATAGATTGGTAGACGTCTCTCGACTACCAAAAAATCAAAACTTGGAAACAATTGTCCCCATCATTTGTCGATCATTTTGTCTACAATCTAAATGTTGCACCTCAAAGGTCGGGCTGGCAGGTCTTAGGCAGAAAAACAATGAAACACTATCGGCTTACGTTGGGTGATGGAGGGCCATGACTGCACGAATGAAAACACTAGTTGATGAAGAAGAATATATTTCAATGATTATTCAGTCGGCTAACCCGAGCATATCAGGATATCTAATTTCGTACCCTTATGCTAATTTTACCCAACTGATCCGTGTTGGGTAATAAGTGGAAACTAGTATAAGAACGGGCACAATCTCACCCTTGCCCCATCGTCAGCCTCCACTCAAAAAGCTAAACCTGAAGAGAAGGTAGGGAGGTATGGAATTAGAAATAGAGATATGACCGCTCCTCGTCTAGTAGAGACTAATAATGTGGTCAGTTCAGTACAAAGGGCACCAATTATTTCTCAGCAGGAACAATAGCTACCACAACCACCACAATAGCATCCCAAGTGGAACCCTGCGATACACATGCCAGAACAGGAAAACGGGTGCAACACTGGTGCTTAGGAAATTCACTCCTTTGGCCCAATCATACACTGATATCTTAACCACACTCATCTAGAGGCAACTCTTAACACCTCTCCAGCCTAGGCCTCCACCAAACTCGTTATCTATGAACTATAAAGAAAATGAGTATTGCGTATTCCACCAGGGACGGGGGCACAACATGGAGCATTGTTTCTCTTTGAAACATGCGGTCCAAAACCTAATTGATCAGACCAAGATCTAGGTTGCACCCCCTGAAACCGCTGCTATCAACAGCCACAACATCTCCAAAATCCTCTGCTGCAACATCAAGCTGGTTCGAGTACCTCCACCACACCCACAATCAATGCCATCCAGGGAGACTATCCCCATGTTTTCCAAGTAAGCTCAGCCCTGAGTTATAGTTGGGAGTTTCCACCGCTCATCTTGCAAGGGGCACTGACTCCTTATCCATTGATCCTCCGAGGGAAGGTTCATGGGCTATGCTTTAGCCCTGCCTACCACATGCCACTAGCATGGGATCAATCCTTGGTCTTACAAGGAAGGATCCCCACATCAAGCCCTAGTCAGCAGTTTCCACCAGGAAAAAACTCACCAGCTAGTGATCCTTATGGGGGAGGCCCCAGAGACCTCCCCATCACTAGCTGAGTCACATACCATCCGCCCACCTTCGCACAGGAAGGACGTTCCTCCCTATTCCCCATGCCACACAGATCTAATGTGTCTAGCTAGACAATCCAGGAAAGTTTTCCAGCACAACCACCTCTAGTACTCCAAGGGGCACTTCCAACCCCTCCATCAAACCCTACGAATTCCATCATTCACTCTCCACCACCTCCAGAATCTCAGCTCCCTTTGATTCTCCAAGGAAGGATGGAGCTAGTCTTAAACAACAAGGCGGTCCCATAGCATTACCCAAAATGCTTTGAGGTGGGACATATGCAACCAAATGGGAGGTGCTTCTGAAGACTAAGTAATCAGAGGAGACCCTAAGGGTCTATTAGCCGAAACAAGATCCAAGGCTAATACCGCCTACGATATAACAACCTAACTCAAATATCCTACAGCAAATATCCATTTGGGAGTCCTCTGCACATCGCAAGCACATCGAGAGGTTTTCGTGAAAACCCTAAATTATGCGCACATCTCTCGGGAAGCACCACCTTAAATGGTCACACACATAATAGGTCAGCTCCTCGCACCCCGAGCTATGGCGTTTTTAGATGATGAGCTACAACTAGAAGGATACGACCATGCAAGGTCGATAAACATAACCATCTGTCACAAAGACTGCAGTATCCCACTCAGTGCTAATTAAAAACAGTTAGATTTTGAATGTTTGTTTGCTTCGGACTGCCTTGTATTTGGGACTAGATCCATCTATGTTCAGGCCAAGTAATTGTTCGACAGCTCCAAGTATAAGGCCGTGATGTAGTAATAACTCGGTGAGATCGAGGTTGAAACACGGGGAAGGAATACGGAAAACTAGATCCAAACACTCTAAGGTTACCTATGTCTAAAACTAAACTAGTAAATCTGAATTAGGTTTTAGAAGAAAATAATTCTAAATTAAGAGAAAAACGATATAAAGCAAACACTAGAGCATCTAGGATCCACTTCTAATATTACTCATGCTAATTCAATGATTTGATTCAATACAGAATTGGAATCAAAGTCCTATCTCTATCCAGCCGAATGATGTAGCAATTAAATCACAAAAACAACCTAAAACAGATGTTTGTTCATTGATTTGGTTCCCTCAATAATGCTCAGGCCTTGGGCACACTCAATTGTATAGACCAATCCTTTATCCAATCTAGTAAAGATCATAATCATAACCTTCATCAAATCCTGTCACTAGACTTGATTAGAAGTAATGATTTGAACTCTAATTAAACCAATATCAACAAGAAAAAAAACATCTACCTCAGATTCCATACAAAAGACACATGAACTCTTCATTAAATATGGAGAACTCAAAGCTATCATCGTATCCGAAGAATCAAAGGGTTTCTACAAATCAAAATTCCATATAACAATCTGATTAATCTAAAAAATCAACAAGAACTCATGTACATGGCACACAAGATCCCTGAATTATCTAAAACTAACAAATTTATTCAAACTATTATTGAATTGTTCAACAATAAATCCATAACTCAAATCAAAAGAATCAAAACATGATTAATAACTAATAAGTTTCACATCTCATCTCTAGCTGAGAGTTAGCTAAGATAAAAAATAGAAAAACTTACAACTAGATTTAGAAAAAAAAGAAAAACTAGTTGTAGAAGGCTAGGAAGCCTTGTAGGACTTGATCTCCTTGCTCCCCATGTCCTTTTATGTCTTTAGAAACTTGGAAATGTTTCCTTTTATAGAGAAAATCCACCACCAACTCTGATTTGTGTAAGAAAATATCACACCACCATCGGCGATTGATGGGGCGATTGATCGCAACTTCGGCCCAACTATTAAAAATAAAAATTTGAACATCTGAAAGGTCAGGCGATCAATCACAAGTGATTAGCGATTAATTGCAACTGGTCTAGCAATCAATCGCAACTCCCCTTTTTAGTCTAGCAAGGGCTAGCAACAAATCTGTCAAAATCAGCATTCTATTGATTGATCTACAGACTTTATCAATTGATCTATGGAATTGCAACTTTCTGCATATAACTTTCCTGGCCCTGCAGCTCTGCAGTTTAATTTTTCTGGCGAATCTAAGTCTTTTAACATGGTTTCTCCAAGGCTTTTCTTCTCAATTTTTGGCATGATTTTTCTTGATTTTCAAGTACTCTAAATCCTTCAAATTAGCATTAAGTTCATGACATCTCTCTCTATTACCTGTAAACACAAAAAACAAGCATAAGTCCTTAACTTTAACAATTTAAACTATGCAATTGTGCTTTGATTTGGAGCTCAGATATGCATATTTCAAGGCTCAACACCCCCCCTACCAGCATTTTGCTAGTCCTGAGCAAAACACGCATGAAAATAAATCAATTCCCTAACTCCTAACCTTTCTTAAAAAACTAACTTCTATGCAATCCAAGTGATGTAATCATGAAAAGCAAAGATATATAGCAACAGGATATTGACATGCCCATCTTCCAATGATTTGGTAAGTGACTAACATGAGTTCCAACTACTTAACTGATAAATAAAATGGAATTGAACAACCATGATCTAGTGTGCTCAGTGAAACATTAATTCTTCATACTTAGGATTCAATCTTATATTAGATGTTTAATTAGAGTGAGGACCTAGACAGTGCACAGTTGAACAACAAGCCAATGATGAAAGATTTGCCTTACCATTCCTATCGATGGCTTACACACTACTCCTATGGCCAACTTGGGTTATCAGCCCTCCCCTGTGTAGTCATAGGTAGCCCTTTTCAATAGTTCACTCTATTTCACAAAATTTTTCTTTTCTTTTCACACACGCATCTTTTTTTTCAATACTTGCTCTTTTCCTTTTCAAAATACCTCACTTACTTGAACGTGACGGACAAACTCCCCGGCTTGGTTCCTCAACACTTAACTAAAACATCATAACATCTAATTTCACACCTAAAGCATGAGAATCAATCATGTAATGTGAACTAGTCCATTGATGTTAAAAAATTTCTATAGGTTAATAAATAGAAGGAACTTAATAGTTACTACTAAACCAAAATATTATAGACTTTCTGTTAAAACTAGAAAACGTACAAGGCAATTTTCTTGTATTTTGTTGTTCTGGGGGTTCTGAGTAATAAAGACATTCATAGACAATCACAAGTATTCACAAATATACACAATGAGAAAGATATCGTAAGGCAAATTTTATTCCAGAGATTCTGAGATCTTTTACATTCCAAACTGTGATCTGGCACAAGCCCTTAATAACATCAATGAATGATCAACCTTGATTAAAAGGCAAAAGTAAATGTATGCGTGCGTCATAGATAAATTAAATAAGCAAATAAGGAAGCATAAATGTAAATCATGCACACCACAGAGAACGCAGAGATTTTTATGTAGAAACCTTTGCGGGAGAAAACCATTGCACAACGTGACAAAGTTCCACTATGAATGATAGTTGTACAATAGAGGAGTATTCTAGAAAAGGCCCGGATAGATCGAGCATGTGACTAAGTCATCAGAGACTATGATCTTTGAGTTTGTGGTCATAGAGACTAGTGTAGTTTTGTTATAGATTGCGCCATTATTTTAGACAAGCTAAACGTCTATGTCTTGTGCCCTTTCAGGTCAGTCCGGTTCAAGAGATTGTCAGGGCTTTTAATTGAGCCATGCATTGCTGGTCGTCTTCCTGTATTTTTTTTTACTGGTGACCACTAGAGTACACAAAAAATGACTGTTAGATGGCACAATTCAGAGTCACCTACCTGCTTTCTTTTTGCATTGATGACCGCAGGAAGGTACATTGCTACTATCTAATAGGCTCAACTTACGGATCCCGATTTGGATGGGTAGGGAATTGGCCAGCTTTTGTAATGGCAGTTCATAATAAATGTTTTGAGTGTTGTTGAAACTCGTTGATCACGATTTCTAGTAGTAATCATAATCCCTTTTGGTTAGTCTTGAGCCTCAATCCGGGTTGAACCTTAGTTGTGCAATGAACATAATTGATACAAAGTTCCTCTAATTAGTTGTCGAATCAAGCTGGAGTCTACTGACTCGTATTCAAAAGCGATCATAATCCTACGCCTTTGTTGATAGCTACTCCACAATGAGAGATAAGTAAAGAACCCGCTCATACATACATAAATGTGCGGGACATTAATTGTAACAAAGCAATGGATCTTTGATGCACGATGAATGCAATAGAATATATATCGTATAAGATTGATTGTGTGTGATGGACACAATATAAGATATGTCATGTGAGAATGAATGTATATGAGAATACAATAGTATGTATGCCATGTGAGGTTGAATACATGTCGAGTTAAGTAAGATAAATGCTAGATTAAGCAAAGATGAGTGCTGGATTAAACAGAGATGAGTGCTCGATTAAATAGAGATTAGTGTTAGATTAAGGAAGATGAATGCTAGATTAAGCATAGATGAATGTTAATGCATGAAGCAAGCAATATTATTTAATCATGGCTCCATTTTTGTATAGATTTGCACTAAAATGATATTCTGGTCATATCGCTGCCTAAAAATTCTAAGTAAAAATTTGAATTTTTTTTTATCAATCCACATATTAACCATAATATATCATGAATATTTTACTGCTATTTGATGTTTTAGAATAATTAGGGTATTTTAGATTTTTTTGGACGGTTTAGATTTGAAGAAAACCCCTTTGTTTAAAAGATGAACTTTTTTGGGAGTACCAAAAAGTTATGATTTGTACTTCAGATGGAAAATCAAAATCTTTATTATTAAAAATTTAATTTTTTAGTATTTTTTATTGAATCCAAATGGGATGTACTTCCTTATTTATATAAATAACTTAAAGTAAATGGAAACATAAATGAAAATTTCCATTTACTAAAACTTCTTTTTTTATGTAAAGAAGGCGTTCAGTGTGCAGTGCAGGTGCAGTATAGATAAATGTGCAGTGCAAGGCTAGTATAATACAGAAATGGTTAAGTTCTGGCATAGGTGGTGGGTGCATGTGCTAGAGTATGGGTGCATGTCACATTGAATGGGCGCATGTGGCATTGCAAGGTAGAGAGTGGGTGCATGTGGGGACATGCGGGAGTTGGTGGGTGCATGTGGGGACATGCAGGAGCAGGCTGGCACATGTAAGCATGAAGGGAGGAGGCTGGCATATGTGTCCCTTGGTGAGAGCGTGTGGGCACATGTGTCCCTTAGAGATGGGCGCATGTATTGTTCGCTCGACTCAAGTGCAAGGCTTGCGATGTAGTAATAACTCGGTAAGACCGAGGTTGATCCACAGAGAATTTGGGAAACAACCCTAATTTATTCCAGCAACTTCAATTAAAAACACTTTAAGATTTCAATCATAAGAACTAAGACTAAATAGTAACTTAAAAAGGAAAATCTGATAATATGAGAAAGAAAACTAAGGCTTTTAAGGATTTACTTGTAGTAATCCTATGTTAATTCATTCATCGTAGCATAAAACAAAACTAGATTCAAAGTTCTATCTCTTATGTAATTGGAAGATAAATCATTCAAGCACATGCAATCCCACTTAAGTTAAAAAATCAAGTTCCAGTCCTATTTGAGCACATAGACTTCAAATATGTAGCCTTCGGAGTAACAGCCATGCCAAGAGACTATGGCATGCTCAAGGGTTATCACAATTCAAATCAAATCAATCCCAACATGGCAGTCTCAGAGAATTGCAAGGAACTCATGTCCGGAGTATATGAACTCTCATAAAACTTCTAAAAATACCAACTTTATTCAAACTAGAACATTCAAAATCCAAACTTGAAGTAAAGGTATTTGAATCAAAATGAATTAAACATGAAATTAACCACAAGCTTCACCTCTTAGCCCTAAATAAAAGGTTCTAGCTGAGCATTGTCATACTACAACTAGAATCAGAAGAAAAACTAAAGAGAAACATAAAAACTAGAAAAATCGGAGTTGCAGACACTCCACGAAGCTTTCCTTCACCTTCTACAACTTCCAATCTCTTCTAGGATGCCCTTAGATCGAATTAGAGGTGTCATTTTATAGCCTTCAAGCCTCAGCATCGTAGAATATTTGAGAATTTACGTAAACTTACGCACTTGTGCAGAGAAAATCGTACCATATTTAGAAGTTTCTAGACTGTGCACACGAGCGATCGCTTGGGTTGGTAGATTGATCGCAGGTGGCCTTTAGTGATCGGGCGATTGATTGTAGGTGGCCGAGTGATTGATCACCTAGACTAAAAGTATCTAGAGTGTTCAGCAATAAAGTTTAAAAAATCTAGACTTCTGATTACTTGGGCGATTGATCGCTCGGGCTGAGTAATCAATTGATGGGACTCTTTTCTGTCTGAAAACCATTACGAAATTAATGCTTTATGAGTGATCAATCGGTTTGGGAAACCGATCAATTACTGGTCCATCCTTCAGTTTAGCAATGCCATTCACAGTGGCCGATCAATCGGCTAGGGCCAATGGATAATCGATCACCCTGGCAATCAATCAATCAGGCCAACTAATCAATCGACCAGGGTGAGTCTTCTTCTTTTCTTTTCCTCTTCTCCTTGCTTTTTTCCTTTGGTCTTCAATGTATATCAAGAAGTGTCTTTAAGCATCATCTTGGTGAAGTCCTTCTCTCATTCCTGTAAACACAAAAACATGTATTAGTTTAGATTTTAAACACGTAAACCATGCATAATGTGTGTTGATAAGGGTTAGAATATGTATAAATTAGAAGCTCAATACACCCACCCAACCAGCAGTTTGCTAGTCCCAAGCAAAACAAGCGTGAAACAATCCACATTTCTGAAAACTCAACTCTCTCTTAAAAACTATGCTTCTATAAACTTAATGACATATAAGTACAAAATTTTGAAAAATTAAATGATGAGAAGTTGAAGTCCTAAGCTTTCCAAACATAGTAAGTGTTCAAATAGAATCCCCATCGATTTATTGATAAATAGATGAATTCGAACATGTATGGTCTAGTGTGCATTGTATATATTTATCTCATGACTTTTCAAGATTACTTTCTTCGTAAATCAACTAAACGAAAGATCTAAAAGTGTACAGAATAAACCAATTGCCTATGACAAGAATTTGCCTTACCGTTCCTTCGATGACTTTCACACTACTTTTCATTTCCAGCTTTGGTTACGGGTAGACCATCCCCTGGATGGTAATAGGTAGCCCTTTTCGGAATTTTTCGCAAATATTCAATAAATATCATATCCTCATTCTTTTTCATTATATAGGATTTTTAGAAATCCATATCTTTGATTCTTTTCTCTCTCTTTTTTTTTTCATATGAACAAGGATGGATAAAGTTCCCCGGCTTGGTTCCTTAACACCTTAAATCTCTGTTAAGCCAACTTACAAATCCGCACAATCCTTTTAACTCATGAGAATCGTGTAATGTGAACTAGACTCAAAAGTGTTCAAATGTTCTATCGATCACATAAATAGGGGAATTCACATAGAAAACTATTATGTTTAAGATAATTTAGAGATCTCAAAATCTTATCAATTCATCTCTTATCCTATTATACTTATAGTATCCCAAGTATAGAAACAATGTTTTAAAAAAGAGTTTTGATGTTTCAGGAAAATTGAAAATTTCTACAAACATTGCTCAAAATATTACAAAACACTAGATTCATCTACGAATCTCACCCCCAAACCAAATCTTGTAGTCCTCAATGTAAAAAGATATGCAATGAGCATGAACACAAGAGCAATGGTAAAATAAAAGAGAGTTAGAACCAGAGTGCCTGAATGAGTCGATCATGAAAATCTACCTCCGGTATCTAAATCTACTAAAGTGACAAAGCTGAAACAGAAAAACAACTAAACTTAATCTACTTAAAGCAATAAACAAAACCTAATCTATCCTTTTAGAAAGAGAATCTCCATCAGACTAGGAGATCAATCATCTTGATACACATGATTGTTCAGAGTGATGGACATGTCCTCTGAATTAAATTTCTCAACGAATGGTTTAAGGCGTTGTCCGTTTACTTTAAAATAGTTACCATTCACTGCATTTTCTATTTCAACAGCCCCATGAGGAAAAACTTCTTTAACAATATATGGGCCGGTCCATCGAGATCTCAATTTTCTTGAAAAAAGATGAAGTCGGGAATTGTACAATAGCACTTTTAACCTTCATGAAAAGATTTCCTGAAGATGTGTTTACCATGAAAGGCCTTCATCCTACTCTTGTAAATCCTCGAGTTCTCGTAATGATCATTTTGAATTTCATCAAGCTCATTCAATTGGAGTTTGCGAAGCGAGTTAGCCTTGTCAATGTCGAAGTTCAGTGCCCGAATTACCCAATAGGTTTTGTGTTCAAGTTCCACAGGCAAGTGATAAGCTTTCCCATAGACAAGTCTATAGGGAGACATTCCAATGGGGGTCTTATAAGCGGTATGGTGAACCCAAAGTGCATCGACTAATCGCAGCGACAAATCTTTATAATCCGACTTCACCGTCTTTTTCAAAATTTATTTAATTTCCCGATTAAAAATTTCAGCTTGCCCACTTGTCTGTGGGTGGTATGGGGTACTCACTTTATGTCTAGTGCCTATATTTCTTCATTAAGGCTTCAAAAGGCTTATTGCAAAAGTGAGAACCACCATCACTTATGATAGCTCGAAGCGTTCCAAATCTGGAAAGTATATTTTCTTTGAGGGACTTTAGAACCGTAAGATGATTGTTAGTTTTACATGGAATAGCCTTTATCCACTTAGACACATAGTCTACGGCAAGAAATATGTAGACATGTCCAAAAGATGAGGAGAATGGTCCCATGAAATTGATGCCCCAACAATCGAAGACTTCGAGATGTTGAATTGGGTTGAGAGGCATCATATTCCGACGGGACAATCATCCTAGCTTTTGACAGCGCTCGCATGCTTTGCAAAACTAGTGGGTGTCTCTAAATAAAGTAGGCTAATAAAAACCACACTGCATAATTTTTGTCGTGGTTTTCTTGGCGGAAAAGTGACCCCCGTATGCTTGATTATGACAAAAGGAGATGACAGAATTTTATTCATCATCAGGGACACATCTCCTAATTATTTAATCTGGGCAATATTTGAAAAGTAATGGTTCATCCCAGAAAAACCTATGCACTTCCCTTAGAAATTTTGTTTATCCTGCGTAGTCTAATGAGTTGGCATTGCACCTGTAGAAAGATAATTTTCTATGTCAGCATACCATGGTAGATGCATAGCAACAAAGAGTTTCTTATCAGGGAATGAGTTCTCAATAGGTGACTTGTCAATGGAATCGGGTAGGATTAGGCGATATAGATGATCCGCCACCATGTTCTCTACTCCCTTCTTATCTTTAATCTCTAAGTCGAATTCCTAAAGGAATAGGATCCATCTAAGCAAGCGGGGCTTGTCATCCTTCTTAGAAAGAAGGTGTTTCAGTGTCGCGTGATCCGTGTAAATTATGTCTATGGATCCTATCAAATACGCCTTGAATTTGTCCAAAGTAAAAATAATGGCTAGGAGCTCCTCTGTAGTCGAGTAATTGACTTGGGCAGGATTTAAGGTCCTACTCGCATAGTAAATAACATGGGGCTTCTTGACCTTCCTTTGTCTTAACACCGCTCCAATAGCATAATCGCTCGCATCGCACATCAACTCAAAAGGAACAAACCAATCTGGTAATTGCATGATAGGAGCAATTGTCAACATATGTTTTAACTTTGAAAAAGCTAATTGACATTCGACACTCCACTCAAATTGGTTCTCCTTTTAGAGAAGGTTACACAAGGGCCTAGAGATATGGCTGAAATCCTTTATGAACCTGCTGTAAAAACCAGCATGTCTAAGAAAGGACCGCACATCCCGTATGCTTTTAGGTGGTGGTAGGTTATAAATAATATTAATTTTGGCCCGATCTACCTTTATTTCATTGGACAAGATAATATATCCAAGGACTATTCCTCTTTGTACCATAAAATGACACTTCTCCCAGTTTAAAACAAGGTTCTTCTCTTCGGCACCTTGTCAAGACCAACTTCAAATGATTGAGACACTCATCGAATGTACAGCTAAAAATAGAAAAGTCATCCATGAATACTTCAAGAAACTCACCCACCATGTCTGAGAAAATACTCAACATGCATCGTTGAAATGTAGCGGGTGAATATATAGTTCGAATGACATCCTTCGATATGTGAAGGTGCCAAACGGGCAAGTAAAGGCAGTCTTCTCTTGGTCTTTCAGAGCTATCTCAATTTGGTTGTAGCCAGAATAGCCATCAAGGAAGCAATAATAGGAGTGACTCGCTAATCTCTCCAAAATTTGATCTATAAATGGGAGAGGGAAGTGGTCCTTCCTAGTGACTGTGTTTAGCTTCCGATAATCTATGTACATACGCCAACCGGTAGTCACTCTAGTCGGTATAAGCTCATTGTTGGCGTTCTCTACGATTATAATACCGGACTTCTCAAGGACAACTTGGGTAGGACTCATCCATTGGCTTTCCGAGATGGGGTAGATGATACCCACATCTAGTAACTTTAACACCTCGGCCTTGACAACCTCCATTATATTTGGATTTAGCCTCCTTTGAGGTTGTTTAGTCGTTTCTGCATTTTCTTTAAGGTGTATACGGTGAGTGCATATCGAAGAGCCCATCCCCTTGAGGTCCGTTATTGTCCAACCTATAGCTCCCTTATGTTTTTTGAGTAGCTCAATCAACTTTAGCTCTTGGTCTTTTCCTAGTTGAGAAGTAATGACAACTGAGAATGTTTCCTCTTTACCTAAATATACATATTTAAGCTCGGATGGCAAAGGTTTAAGGTCAAGCTTTGGCGGTTTGATATTAGACGGTAGAAGCTTTGATGTGGTTGGTGGCAATCTTTCAAAATGAGGCCTCCACCGACTAGTATTAACTACTGATTTCTCACTACTCAATGCTTGCACAATTTCACTAATGATGGGGTCTTTGGAATCTTCAAAATGTGCTAAGTATGTCTAAAACATTTTCAGTGGTTCAAGTTGGAGGAGCTCATCTTCTTCAAAGGATTCGAGCATGTTTACCTCGAAGAGCTCATCATCGTCATCCCTATGCCTTTTGCCCAAGTGGAACACATTTACTTCTAATGTCATGTTTCCAAAGGATAATTGTATCACCCAATTCCGACAATTATAATTGGTTTGATGTAACCAGGAATGGGAGGCCTAGAATCACTAGCATTTGAGTGATAGTATCCATAACCGATTGTGTGTCCAAAATAATGAAATCCACTGGGTAGTAGAATTTGTCTACTTAGACCAATACATCATCAACTATCCCTCTCAGTATATGAATGGATCTATTAGCGAGTTGCAACGTGGTTTTAGTGTGTTTTAATTCACCAAGGCCCAATTGCTCGTATATTAAGTACAAGATCAAGTTTACACTTAACCCCAAGTCTAATAATACACGCTCAATTCGGTAGTCACCAATGATACATGAGATTGTGGGTTTACCGGGATCATTAAATTTTGTTAGGGTCTTTTAGGTGAGAATGGCACTTACTTGTTCATTCAAAAAGGCCTTTTGTTGCATATTGTATTTGCGTTTGGTTGTGCATAAGTCCTTTAGAAACTTGGCATAGGAAGGAATATATTTAATGGCATCAAGCAATGGAATGTTGATCTTGACTTGTCAAAATATCTCTAAAATATCATGAGAGTTTGGGAGAGATTTTGGAGCAACCAATCTTGAAGGGAATAGTGCTATAGGCTTGTAAACGAGTTCCGTTTCTTGTGGGGCTGAGTTAGATCCATCCTCATTCTCAGAATTTATCGGATCATTAAGCTTGTCGGCCTTTACTGGAATAGATTTATCCACTTGTTTACCATTTCTAAGAATGGTGATGGATTTTGCTTGCTCTACATGTTGGTTGAGAAGATTAGGGATACTTATTTCATGTACTTGTTTAGGATTAGGTTGAGGTTGGGCCGGAAAGGTCTTTTCCCTAGCATTCAAGCGTCCTTTAATTTCATCAACCTGAAACTTTAAGCTCTTGGAACATTGTTGATTTGATTGATTAATTGACGTTTACCTTTGCATAAACGCCCTTAAAGTGTCCTCCATTGAAAATTGAGGTGGGGCCATGTTTTGTATGGGCAACCCTCCTTGAGAGTTGGTAGGGTTGCCCGTGGGAGCATTCTTCTAACTGAAATTTGGGTGGTTCTTCCAAGTAGAGTTGTACGTGTTACCTACTGGTCCATTGAAAGGCCATTGATACCCATATGCGACATTCGTTTGCTCTTGTAACACCTCTTGAAACGTAAGAATTGTAGGACAATCTTATGTAGAGTGCACATTAGCGGCACAAATTCCACATACTGTTCTCAATGGCTTCCATGGACTTAGAAACTCCACGTTTGCTTAGTTTTAGGGCCTCGACTTTTCTTGTGAGGTTGGCTAGCCTTGCGTTAACATCATCTTCTTCCTTAATGATGTAAATCCCTCCTTTCTCTTTTTATTGAGGAGGCTTGGAGTTACTAGATTTGTCCGAGGTATCCCATGATTGGGCATTCTCGGCCAACATGTCTAAATAACTCCATGCCTCATCTGGATTTTTACTCATGAACTCGCCATTGCACATCATCTCTACAAATTGGCGCATGTTAGAATTTAATCCATCATAAAAGAAGTTTATAATTCACCAACTTTCGTATCCATGATGTGGGCAAGTGAGTAAGAGTTCCTTAAACCTTTCCCAACTTTGAAAGAATGACTCACCCTCTTTTCCTATGAAGTTCATTATCGATCTTTGAATGGTGCTAGTTTTATGAGCCGGAAAGAACTTTTTCAAGAATTCCCGAGTCATCTCAATCCATGTCCCAATCGAATGTGGTCTAAGAGAGTGGAGCCAACCTTTGGATCTTTTTTTCAATGAGAAGGGAAACAATCTAAGTTTGATGACATCCTCAAACAAATTATTGTATTGCAAGGTAGCAACAACTTCATCGAATTCTTTCAAGTATAGATATGGGCTCTTAGAATCTAGCCCATGGAACTTAGGTAAAAGTTGAATTACCACCGGCTTTATATTAATGTTCCTCTTGGTGGTTGGTAAAACCATACAAGAGGGTGTAGTCGTATGG
The DNA here is from genome assembly GCA_003013855.2 of Liriodendron chinense. NCBI lineage: Eukaryota > Viridiplantae > Streptophyta > Magnoliopsida > Magnoliales > Magnoliaceae > Liriodendron > Liriodendron chinense. Next base: position 2,839,403 of record ML058389.1, read on the forward strand.
GCTAGTTGTAAATAATCATGTAGCATTTGTAGTTGGAGTAGGGTGGGGAGAATTCCTTAATGGTGTTTGATCCATATTTCCCGAACTTTCACAATATTCTACGTATTTTTTGACTCGTCTATGAATGGAGAGTGGTCCAACTAAACCACCTTTGTTTTGGAGATGATTGGTGTGGTCACGTTCCCAATAGGAGATAAACCACACAAACCAAAGTCTAAACTAATCCTAAGTCTTAAAAACAAAATCTGAAAAATAAAAACTGAAAATTGAAAGAGTTCAAGTTGGAAGGATAGTTCCTGATTTGCTTGAACTAGAAGAACTTCCTACAAAACAAAACAAACCTTGTTAGTTTTAAAATTTAGAAAAACTAGTCCTAGGAAAACAGTAAAACTTAACTACTTTTACTTCTATAGCTACTAAAACAATTTAGAATCGTTTAACCTAGACTCCCCGGCAGCGACACCAAAAACTTGTTCGCTGCCTCAATTGCAAGGGTTGCAATGTACTAATAACTCGGTAAGATCTGAGGTTGATCCACAGGGAATTTGGTAAACAACCCTAATTTATTCCAGCAACTTCAATTAAAAACACTTTAAGATTTCAATTATAAGAACTAAGACTAAACAGTAACTTAAAAAGGAAAAAATGATAATATGAGAAAGAAAACTAAGGATTTTAAGGATTTACTTGTAGCAATCCCATGTTAATTCATTCATCCAAGCAAAAAACACAACTAGATTCGAACTTGTATCTCTTATCTAATTGGAAGATAAAACATTCAAGCACATACAATCCCACTTAAGTTAAGAAATCAAGTTCTAGTCCTATTTGAGCACATAGACTTCAAAGATGTAGCCTTCGGAGTAACAACCATGCCAAGAGACTATGGCATGCTCAAGGGTTACCACAATTCGAATCAAATCAATCCTAACATGGCAATCTTAGAGAATTGAAGGGAACTCATGTTTGGAGTACATGAACTCTCTTAAAACTTCTAAAATACAAACTTTATTCAAATTAGAATATTAAAAATCCAAGCTTGAAGTAAAGGTACTTGAATTAAAATGAATTAAACATAAAAATTAACCAAAAGCTTCACCTCTTAGCCCTAGCTAAGAGGTTCTAGACGAGCATTGTCAGACTACAACTAGAATCAAAAGAAAAACTAAAGAAAAACATAAAAACTAGAAAAACCAGAGTTGCAGACGCTCCACGAAGCTTTCCTTCACCTTCTACGATTCCAATCTCTTCTAGGATGCCCTTAGATCGAATTAGAGGAGTCCTTTTTATAGCCTTCAAGTCCTCAGTATCGCAGAATATTTGAGAATTTTTGTAAACTTATGCACTTGCGCAGAGAAAATCAGACCAGATTTAGAAGTTTTTGGACTAGGCGCAGAGGCGATTGATCGCTTGGGCTGGTCAATTGATCGCAGGTGGCCTTTAGTGATCAGGCGATTGATTGCAGGTGGTTGGGCGATTGATCGCCCAGACCAAAAAGTGTCCAGAGAGTTCAGCAACAGATTTTAAAAAATCTGGACTTCTGATGGCTTGGGCGATTGATAGCCCGGGCTGAGCGATCAATCGGTGGGACTCTTTTCTATCCAGCAACCATTTTAAAATTAATGCTTCATGAGCGATCAATTGGTTTGGGAAATTGATCAATCGCTGGTCCATCATTTAGTCTAGCAATGCCTTGCACAGTGGCCAATCAATCGGTTGGGCCAGTGGATCAATCAATCACCCTGGCGATCAATTGGTCAGGCCAATCGATCAATTGACCAGGGTGAGTCTTCTTCTTTTCTTTTTCTCTTCTCCTTGCTTCTTTCCTTTGGTCTTTAATGTATATTAAGAAGTGTCTTTAAGTATCATCTTGGTGAAGTCCTTCTCTCATTCCTGTAAACACAAAAATATGTATTAGTTTAGACTTTAAACACATAAACCATGTATAATGTGTGATGATAAGGGTTAAAATATGTATAAATTAGAAGCTCAACATGTATCCCTTTGATGCTCTCTCTCTCCCTCCTTTCTCTTCAGTCCACATATTGAGGTCATAAGGGGTTGGGGTATTTATAGTCTATTAATTGGGTTGAGGTCCAGGTAAGGAGAAGTTACGGGCACATGTATTTAGAGGGGAGTTTCCAGGCGCATGTGGGTACTTCCGGGCGCATGTACTTAGAGAGGAGTTTCCGGGCGCATGTTATTTTACACTTGCTCGTCTCCACGAAAATGGTCATAATTTCTTTGTTACAAATCTGATTTGGATGCTCTTATACTCGTCGAAAAACTATTTTGACGATCTACGCAATAGAACTATCATGATAACCTTTAGAAGCCTTTTTCATATTCAAAAGTGGCCCCAAGTGATCGATGTCATCAATAATGTAGGTCTTTAGTGAACTACTCATATCTCCTTTATTACAACTCGGAATTTGATGATCTTGGATTTGTCGGAATCATGACTTGGTAAGCCTTCCCATGAAATATCATTTTCTTTGAACGTACATTAGTTTCTCGATCATCCTCTGACCGAAAGTGAGCTCTTAACTGATATCTATTCTCAGACTTAAAAATTTAGGCTGCGCGCCTATGCTCAATGTACAACTACCTTTTCTAGAATCGTAGTCATTAACGCCAGAACACTTTTAGCCTCTTATCGACCTACCAAATGAATGAGTCTGGGTGTGGAGAATCAAATGGTGTAAATTTTGGTAGTTGCTTCCTAATTTGGACCCTTCTGGTCAGCTCTTAGTATAGGAAGTTCGCTCCTCGAAGTGCGCACGCAGATATATTCATAGTCTAGCTTCCAAACTTGATAGTCGGGGTTTTTTTGGGCATTCCAGATCATTTAGAGGCAATACGCATGTCCAGATCTACTCCGAATTGATAGATTTCAGTTTTGAGTGCAATTGCACGAGCTACCCAAGCCAAGACCGCACCAACGCTCTACTACTTTTCTGACTGCTTCTAGGTCTGTTGCTGACTTTGACTGATGTATTAGAGTCGTCACTTCTTATTTTATCATTGGTGATATTTTGAGCCCCAATACTTTTAAAAATTAAATTACTTCCTATCTCATCATCTCATATCACATGACTTGAATTCATAGAGATCAATGTTCTAAGAGAGTTTAACAATCAGAAAATTGATTTTTTTTTTTTTAAAATTTGCTCGAAATTTTGCCAAAACACTAGATTTAGCAGGAATCTCACCGTCAACGTAAATTCTAAATTATCCTCAATGTAAGAAACATATGCAACATGCAACAACATGAGAGCAATGACAATTTAAAGGAGTGTAAGTAAGAAAATTTACTTTAGGCAATAAATTAATCAAGTTTAGTTTCTTTTATGTCTCTGTGAGACTTATTTAATCCTAAATGCAGAAAAATAAACCTAACCTACCTACTCTACACTAGTCAGATCGACTACATGATCAAATTTAAGCAGGATCTTCATGAATTTCAACAAATTTCTCATGAGGACTATCCAAAATCCTACTTGACAATATATATGGGTGCTCTTCATCATTGAAGGCCAATAGAAATTGTCACCACATGCATAAGAAAAGAAGATATGATCATTGGTTTGGATATTATCAACAAAGTATCTCCTTAATGGATTGTCTGGAGTATAGTTATTCAAATATGGATCTTCCCAAACATAATCAATGTTGGGTTGAGAAACCCAAAGTGGTGGAGAGATTTCAAATATGTATTTTTTTAATTAAAGGTTTCTCTTCCACAAATTCAGAATTTTTCGGTGCCTCGACAATCAATGTTGGTGAATTAGAAATAGTACAAGGGGTTTTTACAAGCACTAACACCTCATCAAGCAAGGCATCCATCTCCTAATCATATCTTCATCCAAATCAAGGGGGTGGGCCATGATTTCTTCTAAAGGATAGGGATAGTCAATCAAGGGAAATTGTTCCTCCACATTAAGTTAAAAAAATTCTATTTTGGTGGAGGGTGGCTTCTCAAAACAATTGTCCTCCCGATTAATATCACACTCTAGGTTGGAATTTCGCAAGGAATTCACAATGTCTTGAATCATCGGATCGGTTGAATTTTCAAAGTAATCCAATCAATCTTCTAAAGAGTCGAAACATACAATTAGGGAGGGCTCTTCATTCACATTTAGTTTAGGCAAGTTAGATTGGTGGGTTAAGTCAAACTCATCTATCTCAAAAAACTCCTTAACATAAATATCCACTAAAGACATGCATAATTGGCTTATGGGGAGATGAAACCATGGATTCATGATCAATTTCTAAATTTTCATTGTAATGAATCATATCATCACTCCCAAATTTTGTTGATTCCTCGGGTTAGTCAACCGTCATTGAAATCTCTTCATCATTTAGCTCATTGAATCTAAAAGCGATGGTAGATTCATCATAGTCGATGATCATGTTGGGATCATTGAAATCAACTTTCTTTAATAATTATTCAAATAATTTAAGTGGAGGTTGGGCAAACGAAGTCCTTTTCTCCACATTGGTGAAGGGTGATTCAGTGGTCTCAACATTTGGTTCAAAATTTTCAGAACTAGGCAAGATGAGTTGTTTGCATTGCTCTGCTATTTCCATAAAATTTCTCAGCGTATCCTCAAGGTTTGTTGTCATTGGAGCTCATAAGATAAGGGCTCTTGAGGGTAATTGTCATCATCCAAGGTTAATTCATCCCTTGAATTGAGATTTAGATGTTCCCACCAATTTGAATTGTGCGTGTCATATGTTGGACTGTTAGATGGTTGTGCAATTTCATATCCATAAAAAAAGTCGCGCATCGCCCTAACCGATGTAACATTATTCATCTCTTTCCAGAATTCTCCCATCTTATTTTTCGGCAAAACACTACGTATGTTGTTTTTAGTCCAATATTCACGCAGGATTTTTCCCAGTAGATCATTTGTTTTTTTCCCTCATTCTTATACTCTCTCAACGTCTTACGCAATGGCAAATTAGGTATATCGTTTTCATTATAATAGTCGTACAGCGTCTTACGTGTGTGTGTGTTGGGGGGGGGGGGGGGGGGGGGGGTGATTAGAAGTGGCTTGGGTCTCTGTTACATAATCTCGCATAGAATGCTCCCAAGTAAAGTTGTTTGACAACCCTTGATTTAGTATCCAAAAGATATTTAGAATATTCAGGCATCCACTTGGGTATGGGCATTATGAATCTCTAAATAACTAGTCTATCTAATCTAAGAAAGGAAAAAAAAAAAAACATAAATAAAAGAGAAGAAAGGGAAAGATGGTACCCGAGAAAGTGATCTATGCAACAAAAATTTCTACAAAATAGAAAAATGATTGTTAGTAATATGAAAATAAGAATAAAATTCTAATACTATAAATTAATGAAAAACCTATCCTAACTAGAAACAAAAAAAACCTAAGAGTGTTTGAATCCGGCACCTTCAATCCCCGATAATAAAGCTAAAAACTTATTCGCCAGCCCTAAGTATGAGGCCGCGATATAGTAATAACTCGATGAGATTGAGGTCAAAACACGGGGAAGGAATATGGAAAACTAGATCTAAACACTCTAAGGTTACCTATGTCTAAAACTAAACTAATAAATTGAATTAGGTTTTAGAAGAAAATAATTCTAAAGTAAGAGAAAAATGATCTAAACCAAACACTAGAGCATCTAGGATCCACTTCTAGTATTAACCATGTTAATTCAATGATTCGATTCAATACACAATTGGAACTGAAGTCCTGTCTCTATCCAGCCGAAATATATAGCAATTAAATCACAAAAATAACCTAAAACAGATGTTTGTTCATTGATTTGGTTCCCTTAATAATGCTTAGGCCTTGTGCACACTCAATTGTATAGAACAATCTTTTATCCAATCTAGTTGAGTCCTAACCATAGACTTCATCAAGTCCTGTCACTAGACTTGATTAGAACTAATGATTCGAACTCTGATTAAACCAATATCAATAAGAAAAAAACATCTATCGTAGATTCCATACAAAAGATACATGAACTCTTCATTAAAGAGTTCTAATGGAAATCCAACTGTTTTAATCTATGGAGAACTTGAAGCATTCATCATATCCGAAGAATCAAAGGGTTTCCACAAACCAAAATCCCATATAGAAATCTGATCAATGTCAGAAATCCAACAAGAAGTCATGTACATGGAACATAAGATCCCTGAATTATCTAAAATTATCAACTTTATCCAAACTATTATTGAATTTTTCAACAATAAATTCATAACTCGAATAAAAAGAATCAAAACATGATTAATAACTAATAAGTTTCACCTCTCAGCTCTAACTGAGAGTTAGCTAAAATCAAACATAAAAAAATCTAGAACTAGAATTAAAAAAGAAAGAAAAACTAGTTGTAGAAGGTTAGGAAGCCTCCTAGGACTTGATCTCCTTGCTCCCCACGTCCTTTTACGTCTTTAGAAGCTTGGGAAGGTGTCCTTTTATAGAGAAAATCCTCCACTTACTCTGATTTGTGTAAGAAAATATTGCATTGCCATTGGTGATTAATTGGGCGATTGATCGCAACTTTAGGCCAACTATTAGAAATAAAAAATTGAACAATTGAAAGGTCGAGTGATCAATCGCAAGTGATTAGTGATCAATCGCAACTGGTCTGATGATCAATCGCAACTCCCCTTTTTAGTCCAGTAAGGGCAACAATAAATCTGTCAAAATCAGCATTTTGTCGATTGATCTACAAGCTCTGTCAATTGATCTACGTAATTGCAAATTTTTGCATATTACTTTCCTGGCCCTACAGCTCTGCACTTTGATTTTTCTTGCCAATCTGGGTCTTTTAACATGATTTCTCTAAGGCTTTTCTTCTCAATTCTTTAGCAAGATTTTTCTTGATTTACAAGCACTTTAAATCCTTCAAATTAGCACTAAGTTTATGACATCTCTCTCTATTATCTGTAAACACAAAAAAGCATAAGTCCTTAACTTTAACAACTTAAAAAATGCAATTGTGCTATGAATTAGGGCTCAGATATGCATATTTCAGTGCTTATCACATATGAACATGAGAGCATTTGACACTCCCGTAGACAACCCTAGGGAGAGGTTGACATTGAATTGCACATCTGTCCAGACACATGTTCGCCAACCCCAAGTGTAAGGTTGTGATGTAGTAATAATTCTGAAAGACCAAGATTTTCCATAGGGAATATATTGGAGTTCACAAAACGTTTTAAAACATTCTAGATTAAGATTAAGTTAAGAAATACTAAACATGAAAATCTGTATTGAATGAATGGGTTAAAAACAGTAACTAAGAAGATAAATTCGATAATTTAAAAACACTAGAGCGCCAAGGATCCACTTATAACCATCCTCAATGTATAATTCAACTAGGTTTCCCAATTACACAACTGAAATCGAAATTCAATCCTATTCAGTCGGAATATAAAGCGGTTAATATATCAAAAAAATTTAAAATAGATGTTGTTCATCAACTTGATTCCCTCAATAAAGTTTGGGCATTGGGCACACTCAATTATATAGGCTAATCCTCTTTCCAATAATGTAAGATCATAATCATGGTCATTCTTAAATCCTGTCACTAGACTTGATTAATACCAAAATTTGAACTTGAATTAAATCACAATAATGAGCAAACAAATATATTAGAAATATAAAAAGATAAGAACTTTGGTTGAAATATTTCCTACATTAAGATCCAAGTTCTAGAGCGTAGGAAATTCAATACCTTGAATTATACAGGTTTAGACCTTGCAAAAGAATTAAAAATCTAAGTTTAAATCTTCTAAGCATTACATGAAACCGAAGCCATTAAGAGATAAAAGAAAAACTGAACTTAGAACTTCATTCAAACTTAAATAAATATTTGTTCAACATTAAATCTAAAAGTAAAACTTAGAATTGAATAAAAACATTAAGAATAGCTACAAACTTCACCTTTTACCTCTAGCTAAGAGGTCTAGCCAATCATAGACATGATTGAACTAGAAATAAACAGAAAAATCATGAAAACCATAACAAAACTAGAATAAAACTCAATCAGAGGAGTTGTAGATGTTGGCCATCTCCAAGTATAAGACTACAATGTAATAATAACTCGGTGAGACCTAGGTCGATCAGGAAGGAATATAGAAAACTAGATCTAAACACTCTACAATTACCTAATTTCTAGAACTAAACTAATCTGATTTGGTTTTAAAAAAAGATTATTCTAAGTTAAAAGAAAAATAATTTAAAACAAACACTAGAGCATTAAGGATCCACTTCTAGTTATTAACCATTCTCAATTCGATGATTTGATCCAATACTCATCTGGAATCGAAGTTCTGTCTCTATCCAACCGGAAGATATAGCAATTAAATCACAATAAATAACGTAAAACAGATGTATGTTCATTGATTTGGTTCCCTCAATAGTGCTCAGGCATTGGGCACACTCATCATATAGGCTAATCCTTTATCCAATCTAGTTGAGATTATAAGCATAACCTTCATCAAATCTTGTCACTAGACTTGAGTAAAACTAATGATTTCAACTTCAATTAAACCAATATCAATAAGAAAAATTAATTATCTCAGATCTACACACACAGGATACATGAACTCTTCATCAATTGGTTATAATAGAAATCCAATTGTTTTAATCTATGGAGAACTCGAAGCATTCACCATATCTGATGAATCAAAGGTTTCCACAAACCAAAATCCCATATACCAATCTAATTAATCTAAAAAATCTAATAAGAACTCATGTACATGGCACACAAGATCCTTGAATTATCTAAAACTATTAACTTTATTCAACCATTAATGAATTGTTCAAACGATAAATTCAAATTCAAAGTAAAAAAAAATCAAAGCATGAATAATAAACTAGAAGTTTCACCTCTCAGCTCTAGTTGAGAGTTAACTAGAAGAAAGTGTAGAAAAACTAGAACTAGAAATAGAAAAGAAAGAAAAACTAGTTGTAGAAAGCTAGGAATCCTCCTATGACTTGATCTCCTTACTCCCCACGTCCTACGATGCCTTGGGAAGAGAGTGGAGGTGACCTTTTATAGAAGAAATCTGATAGCAATTTATAAAGTTTAAGAATCTGCGTAACTACTTCTCACTTGAAAGTCGGTGGCCCGACTGGTCGGCCATGGGTTCTAGACCGATTGGAGCTCAAAAGGCCAACAAAAATAATTGAAATTTGGATTTCTGGAGCACTGACGACCTATCTTTCGACCAGTCTTGGCACTGTAGAGACCGGTCGGACGACCGGTCTTGAAGGGGTAAAAACTGTCTAGCAAGTTTCAGCCCAAAAAATTGAAAATTCGACCTGTCGCAGCCCCCTATCAGACTGGTCGGATTTGAGAGGCGACCGGTCGGCAGAGGCCACTGACTGGTTGTCAATGCAATAGCAGGGTTATTTCCTAAAGTTTTTGCATTTCACTTTTCTGGCCCTGCAGCTCTACAATCTGCCTTTTCTAGACAGTTTAGGCATTATAACTTGATGTTTCCTAATTCTTTTTTAGTTTTAATTTCTTCCACTTCTAAGTTTTTCTTCCATTGATCTTCATGGTGTTCAAAGTGGGTCTTTTAACATCGAATCCATGAGATCTCTTTTTTCTTCCTGCAATCACAAATACATGCATAAGATGGGTCTTTTAACACTATACACCATGCATAATGTGTGATGAATTGGGGTCTAAATATGCACAATTTAAAGCTCAACAGTAGACTCTCCACTTTGATCCTCTCCCCCTCCAGCATGAATAGAACTCTTCTAGGATGCCCTAAGACGATTGTAGAGGTGTCCTTTTATAGCAAAAACACACCACCGCTTTAGAATCTTCTAGAATTGCCTAAGAATTATGCAGTCAGGGCGGTGGCCGACCGGTCGCAGCCCCTTGGACGATCGGTCATGCTCAAGAGCCAACGGACATAACTGATTTTTTAAATTGGGTTGTACAGCCGATCGGTCATGGCTTCTGGTCGACCAGTCTTACAACCGGTCGTGGACCATTCGTTTTAGTTTAGCAAGGTTCATCAGTCTTCTATTTAATTCGACCCGTTCTTAGAGAAATTCAACCGGTTGGATGACCGGTCGTGGGCAGTGGACGACCGGTCAGGCGACTAGTCATGAAGATCGTTTCTTTAAGATTTTTCTTTCTTTTTTCTTCTTTCTTCTTTGCTTCTTTCCTCCACCTCTTATCTCTTCTGTCATTGATCTTTAATGCATCTTAAGTAGTCCTTTTAACCTAAAATTCATAAGGTCTCTCTCTCAATCCTACAAACTCAAATACACATTTAAGATAGTCTTTTATTACTCAGAGCTATCCATAATGTGTGATGAATTGGAGTATAAATATGTACAATTCAGAGCTTAACACACCCCAACTAGCATTTTTCTAGTCCCGAGCAAAACATGCATGAAATAAATTCAACTTCCCATCTCAACCCTCTTTTAGAAACTATACTTCTATAAACTCTAAGACATATGAATGTGAAATTCAGAGATAAGTAGTGATAGATGCTCAAATCTTAATCCTTTTAGAACATAGTGAGTGTTTCAAATAGAGTCCCCACTAATTATTTCACAAATAAAATAATCCAAACAAGTGTGGTCTAGTGCTTAGTAAATGCTCAGCTCATTAATTTTTAGGATTACCCTTCTTCATAGATCAACTAGATTATATATCTAAAAGTGTATAGATCAACAACAAGCCTATGACATGATTTTGCCTTACCGTTCTATCGACAACTTTCACACTACTTCCCATTACCAGCTTGGGCTATAAGCCCTCCCTTGGTTGGTGATAGGTAGCCCTTTTTTACATTGTTTTAACATATTTTTAATTCTATTCTTTTCTTGTCCTTTCATATCACAACATAAGATAGGATTTTTAGAAATTCATATCTTACTACTCTTTTTTTTTCTTCTCTTATTTCTTAATGTGATGGACAAAGATCCCCGGCTTGGTTCCACAACACTCTATATCATAATCTAACCAATCTAAATATCCTTTCAATCCTTTCAATCATGAGAATCGTGTAATGTGAACTAGATTTCACAAGTGTTTAAATTTTCTATCAGTCATATAAAGAAGGGAACTCATATAGAAAAACTATTATATTGAAAGAATTTTTAAAGTTTCAAAATCAAATCACTTCACATCCCTTCCTCTCATATTAAAAAGTTCTCAAGTTCATAGAAATATGGTTTTCTAAAAGAGCTTTAAAATAGGAAAAATTGAAAAATTTCTAAACAAATTGCTCGAAATGTTGTAAATTCTAGTAAATTTATATAGGAATCTAACCCCCAACCAAAATCTTACATTGTCCTTAATGTAAAAACATATGCAATATGTGATGACATGAGAGCAATGACAAGAATTAAGGAGAGTGATAATGAGAGTACCTAAGAGAGTCAAAAGTAGAAATGTACCTCTGAAATATGTAAACCTAATGAAAGCAATAAAAGTAGAAATAAAAACAAAAGAAACCTAATCAAAACTACTCCATACCTACGTCAAACTAGGAGATCAAATATCCTAATGCACAGGATCTTTTAGAGGTATGGATATGTCCTCTAAAGGAAAATTCTCAAAGAATGGCTTTAAATGCTGAATGTTCACTTTAAAGATGTTGTCATTCCTTGAATTCAATAACTGAATGGTCCCATATGGATAAATAGTTTGAACAATGAATGGGCCGGTCCATCGAGATCTCAATTTTCTCAAAAATAAATGTAGCCAAGAATTGTACAAAAGCACCTTTTGGTTGATCGTAAATATTTTTTGGAGGATGTTCTTGTCATGGAACACCTTCATCCGGTCCTTGTAAATTCTCGAGCTCTCATAAGTTTTGTTCTGAATTTCTGCAAGTTCATTTAATTGAAATTTGCGCAGCAACCTCGCTTTGTTAGAATTGAAATTTATTTTCTTAATTGCTGTTAAACTCTTAAATGTGTATATTTTAACCCCATTTCATCACTAACTATGCTTGAAATACATGATTAAAGACCTAACTAATGCATGGTTTTGTGGTTGTAGAATGAGAGAGAGAGAGAGAGAAATCATCAATTGAAGGCTTAGAGACGCTGTTTACAAGCATTAAAGATCAAAAGACCAAGCGTCAAAGGGTGGAAGAAAGAAAGCAGAGGAGAGAAGAAGGAAGTGCAGAAAATTACACTGAAGACCAGTCGTTCGACCGGTCAGCCATAGCCTAGGACTGGTCGTCTAACCGGTCTGAACACTCAATAGGAGGACCCTGCTGCCAAACGTTGCTGGACCAATCACGACCGATCGTCCACTACTCAGACCGGTTGTCAGACCGGTCATTGAATTAAAAATTTAGGTTCGAATTTTTAGAAAACTCTCTGGACTGTTTTTGGCCTTTTGTGACTGATCGTACGCCGGTCGTCCATGAGCTCAGATCGGTCGTCCGACTGGTTGTCTCCGTAACAGAGCTTCTTCTACAAGCTCTGAAATTTGCTATGCAAAGCACAGTTTTTTACTATTTTTTTGAAGTTTCTTCATATTTAGGGCCCCAAACCTATAAAAGGACTCCTCTAGCTTGTTCCTAAGGTATCCTAGAAGAGATATACCATGGTGGGAGTTGACAGAAGTCAGATTCGGAGTTCTACAACTCCTCATAGTATGTTCTTCTAGTTTTTATGTTTTTCTTAATTACTTTCATGTTTCCTTGGATCATGAACGGCTAAACCTCTTAGCTAGGGCTAAGAAGTGAAGCGTGTAGTGAATCTAAGATGTTTTAATTCATTTGTTTTGGTTTCAAGTTGAATTTTTATTGAAGAACAATGGTTTGAAGTTTGAATGGAGTTCTAAGTACTTTTCTTAATCTTATGATGGCTCATGGATGTTTGGAAGAGTTGCTTAAGTTCTTAATTATTTTGAATGAGTCTAGACCTGTACGCTCCGAGGAATCGGATTCAAGACGCTCTAGATTTGTATTCTCATGTGGGAACTTCATGCCAAGAGTTTTACTTTTCTGGAATTTCTGCTTATGTGTGATTGTGTATGTGATTTGAATGAAGTTCAAATCATAATCTAGTTATGCTTTGTGACAGGGTTTAATGATGATTATGATTGTGATCTTAATCTATTAGTAGGATTGGCCTATACAATTGAGTGTGCTCAAGTCCTAACTTGAATTGAGGGAATTATATGCATAAATCACACATATGACATATTATATGTTATAACCGCTCTATCATCCGATTAGATAAGATTTGATTTTGATTCTAGTTAAGTAATTGAGAAACCTATGCGAATTATACATCAAGGAGAGCTATAAGTGGATCCTTGATGCTCAAGTTATTCCTTATTATCAGATTTTTCATGTTTGATGTTTAAAACCGATTTCATAAATCCTTTTAAATTCTAGTTATTAGGATAGTTCAAATTGTTTACTTCCTTCCCTGTGAATCGACCTCGATCTTACCGAGATTATTACTACATTGCAGCCTTGCACTCGAGGCGAGCGAACAAGTTTTTGGCACTGCTGCCGGGGATTTTATGTACAGTCAAAAGGAAACACAATGTTCACAAAAAAATACTTTTGACTGAGAATTTGAGCTCTATTATCAAACAAGAGGTGCCCTAAAAATACAAGGATCCGGGTAGTCCAACCATCTTATGCATCATAGGTGACTACCGGATTAAACAAGCCTTACTCGATTTAGGGGTAAGTGTTAACCTCATCCCATACTCGGTCTATGAACAACTTGGGTTAGGTGAATTGAAACCCACCAAAACCACACTCCAATTTGCTGATAGATCTATTCGTATACCGAGGGGGTTGATTGAGGATGTCTTGGTCCAAGTCGATAAATTCTACTATCCAGTGAATTTTATTATCTTAGATACACATCCCATGATAGGTACCGGTGCTCAAATTCCTATCATACTAGGCAGCCATTTTCTAGCTACTTCAAATGCAATTATCAATTGTAGAAACGAGCTTGTATAAATGTCCTTTAGAAATATGACACTCGAGCTGAATATTTTTTATTTATGCAAACAACTACGGAAAGTTGATGACGAGGTTCACGAAATAAATCTTATTGAATCATTCGTGGAAGATACATCCCCCTTGACATTCTATTCTGATCCTTTGGAGGCATGTTTGGCCCACTTTCATGAGATGGATGATGACAAGATATGAGAGATGGATGCCATTTTGGATGTTATGCCAGTACTTGATAATAAAAGATGGAAAGCACTATTTGAACCTCTACCCTTAAGCGAGAACAAGCCTCTTCCATCTAATATCAAGGCACCGAAGATCAACCTAAAACCATTACCAAATGATTTGAAATATGTATATTTAGGTCGAGATGAGACATATCCGGTGATGATTTCTTACCACTTAAATGAGGAACAATAGAGTAGGTTAATAGCCACTCTAATAGAGCATAAGAGCATCATCGGATGGTCAATGCGGATCTCAAAGGCATAGACCCACTAATCTGTACTCATCACATACACCTTGAGGAAAATGCCAAGACATCTAAGCAACCACAAAGACGCCTCAATCTAAACATGAAGGAGGTGGTTAAGGCCGAAGTAGTGAAACTATTGGATGTGGGTATCATCTACCCAATATCCGATAGTCAATGGGTGAGTCCAACTCAAGTGGTGCCTAAGAAATCCGGAATAACCATCGTAGCCAATGCCAATAATGAACTCATACTAACCAGAGTCACTACTAGTTGGAGAATGTGCATTGACTACAGGAAGCTAAACACAGTCACAAGGAAAGACCAATTCCCCTTACCATTTGTTGATCAAATTTTAGAAAGGTTGGCGGGTCATTCCCATTTTTGCTTCCTTGATGGCTATTCAAGGTATAACCAAATAGAGATCACCCTAGAGGACCAAGAGAAGACAAAATTCACATGTTCATTCGACACTTTCGCCTATCGAAGGATGCCGTTTGGACTATGCAATGCCCCTGCCACTTTTCAGCGTTGTATGTTGAGTATTTTTTCTGATATAGTGGGGACGATTCTCAAAGTCTTCATAGACGATTTCTCAGTATTTGGTTGTAACTTTGATGAGTGCCTTATGTACTTGACAACTGTTTTGCAAAGATGTGAAGAAAAGAATCTCGTGTTCAATTGGGAGAAATATCACTTTATGGGTCAAAAGGAAATAGTCCTTGGTCACATCATCTCACAAAATGGAATTGAGGTTGTTAACGCTAAAAATTGGCTAACAGATGTTGGTTAGGGACCAACTTTGATTCTTCATCGTCTGACCTCCAATCAGAGATGAATGGTGTAGATTGGGGAACCTACAATCACCAAGAAAGGTTAGGACCACCGCCGGTTGGCCCGGCTTATGGCCCTTCAATGGTAAAGTCAGTACGGGTACTGAAAGGAAAGGTTGTTGGAGGTTTAATGGCGGTGGATTGCCTACCTCGAGAGAGTGTGGATGGCTTCTTTATAGATAATTATTAGAGAAATTGATCCCAAATTTGTTAGGATAATCCATATCTTATCTGGATCAATGGGATAAGACTTATCCTTATCTTATCTAGATCAGTGGGATAAGTCCTTTATCTTATTTGGATCAGTGGGATAAGCATTATCCTTATCTTATCAAGAGAGATAAACCAAGGCGGATGAGGCCAGGCCTCTTGCCAAGCTGAGGGCCAAATGTTAAGCCGAAGTGGGCCGAGGTTGAGAGGGCCGAATGTTGAGCCCGAGTGGGCCGAGGCTGAGAAGGCCGAATGTTGAGCTGAAGTGGGCCGAGGCTGAGAAGGCCGAATGCTGAGCTCGAGTGGGCCGAGGCTGAGAAGGCTGAATGCCGAGCCTAAGTGGGTCGAGGCCTGAGAAGACCGAATGCCGAGCCCGAGTGGGCCAACGCCTGAGAAGGTCGAATGTAGAGCCTGAGTGGGCCGAGGCCTGAAAGGCCTGAGAAGGCCGAATGCTGAGCTTGAGTGGGCCGAGGCCTGAGAAGGCCGAATGTCGAGCCCAAGTGGGCCGAGGCCTGAGAAGGCTGAATGCCGAGCCTGAGTGGGCCGTGGCCTGAGAAGGCCGAATGTCGAGCCCAAGTGGGCTGAGGCCTGAGAAGGCTGAATGCTGAGCCCAAGTGGGTTAAGGCTAAGAAGGCTGAATGCCGAGCCCGAGTGGGCCGAGGCCTGAGAAGGCCGAATGCTGACCAAGGCTTAAGAAGGTCGTATGCTAAGCCCAAGTGGGCTGAGGCCTGAGAAGGCCGAATGCTGAGCCCAAGTGGGTCGAGGCTGACTTAGCTTCCTCTCCTAAATAGTTGATCCATGACCATACTTGGTGTAGAAGATGAACCCCAGTGGAAATCTTTCCATGTTTTGAGCTCAGTCCGAATTTACCCATAACAGAAGCCCCCCAAGTTTCGTGGTTAGAAAGTCTGAGAACGGAACTTTGAAGAGGTTACTACTGAAGTGTCTAAGTAAGGAGAGCTTAATTAGCATGGCCCAGAGGCGATGGTGCCTAGAGGCTATGTGGCTCGGAGGCTATGCGGGGCAACTGGCGTTGTCGAATGAGTTATCAGATCCAGATTAAATCCTTTGTCACAGGGATAAAATTTGCTAGGGAAGTTAATCAGGCACCTCTTTGAGCCTCGTATTCATAAAGAATAAGGGCCGATCGAGTATTGGATCCTTGCGCATGCTTGATGAAGTGTTTGGCTGTTTGGCATCTTCTTTGGGCGCCTGCCGACCTGGCCGTTAAGGCAATTAATCCTGTCGTGGACAATTTTGCTGGCGAGGATGGCCCCTCATGGGTGAGTGTCTTGATATCATCTTTTAAGGATGAGTCTTCCTTCAGATAGATGAGTATTTATGGGTGAGAACTCGCGGTCTCAGTAGATGACTGTTGCCGAGCCGAGGCGGCCGAGTGCTAATGCTTGTAGATGAGGCCGAATAGGCCGAGTAGGCTAAGTCCGAGCCAAGCAGTCGAGCCGAAGGTGAGTTCCCAAGGCCATGCGCCAAATGATTAGGCCAAGTGGCTGAAGGCCGAACGCCCAATGTCGAGGTTGAGTAGGCCAAGTCTGAGTGGTCGACCTCTCCTAAATACTCGGTCAATGTCTGCACTCACCTTCAGGATAAAACCTTCAGGATGAGGCATTCTAAATGATGCGGAGGCCATTTGTAGAGGCCTTTAGGGCGATACTGAGGCTGAGTGCCCAAGTGCGAGGCAGAGTGCTGGCCGAGTGACGAGGCCGATGGGACTGAGGTCACATGGTCCATACCTGTACTCACCTTCAGGGTGAGGTCTTCTAGAACTTGTCTTTAATGCAAATTCAGTCAGTAGTCTTTCGTTGCCACTACTAAAAGAAATGAATCGGTGTTGTCCTGAATTGATGTGTAACGTTGATCGCTAACAATCGATTGGGACCCATCAGCTGAATGTTGGACAGTGGAGATTTGATCCTCAAGTTGCTGATGATGGATGGTTGGATGGCATCCATTGTTGAATGTTTGATGGCTTTGGATGGATAATGAATTGCTTCTAATGTGGTCTTTGTCTTGATGGCTGTGATCGGTCAGAGATGACATTGGTGGAAGTCATGTTGAGATTAAGCGTAGACGTGCTGTAATCTTGGATCAAAACGAGCCCTGTTTACTGAATCGTCCATAGCTGGATGGTGATGAAAATGATGATGGAAGAGTTGGACAGTTGGCCCGATGATGGTTTACAAGTGCTGGAGAACTGCAACCATTAATTTGTTGGAAGCATGGCTGGATGGACGTTGGAAATGAGGCTCGGTTGATGGATGATGGAGATCTCCTCGTCTGGTTGTTCTACGTGGGATCAATGTAGGGACGGTTAGGATTTGGAATGTCCACTGATCTGGAAAGATGGACTGCTGTGATGCAGGCGTGAGGTCACAATGATGTGTCCACATTGCTGATATGGGCTGTTGATTGAAGGCGGCCCACCTGTTTGAACGCTGATTCGATATGGAGGTGGGGCAGGTCTTTTAAGAGTTGCACACGTTGAAGACATCTATCCATGCTAGACTGTTGATGGTGGAGATTTGAGATCTCCTTTGCACACTTGAATGGATGGACGGTTCATCTTGTCTCGGACAGCTGTTGATGGAGGTGGATTTGGAGTGGTCCACCAGATGTACATGTGAGAAGTGGGCCATTTTTAGATGATTCCACAGGCCACATGTACGGTGGAAGTGGAAAACCAAATTCAACATCTACTTTTGGTGGGGCCCACAGAAAGCTTTTGAGGGCCCAAATCTTTACACATTTGAAGATCGCATCTCACGCGGATTGCCAGTGGGTGGAGTTTCCAAGTGCGGAATGATTTCTGCTTTGGGCGGAACTTGCAATAGTTGAGGAAGGAGCGGTTTTCACGTGGATAGCGAGCGGAAGAAGCCACGTTTCTCTAGGTGTTCAAGATGTTGTTACAAGGTGCATGACGGTTTGCGAGGTCGCAATTGAAGATAAGTGGGGTCTGCCGTATTGAACAATGGTGATGATGGGTGTGGCTTCCTCAATTGATGGACGGCTAAGTGTTGAGCTCTAAATTGTACATATTCTAACCCCAATTCATCACTCATTATGCATGGTTTCATGATTTAAAGACTAATTTAGTGCATGGATTTGTGATTATAGGAATAAGAAAGACTTCACCCAAATAATCACCAAACGGGACTATTTCGAAGCTTGGGATGAAGATACAAAGCATAAAGAGAGAAGAAAGTAAGGAAAGAAAAGAAAAAGAAAGAAAAAAGAAGAAAGAAAGAAAGAAAACATCAAAGGATATAGGCTAGACCGGTCAAGACTGGTCGGCCAAAGCAGCCAGACCGGTCAAGACCGGTCAGCCACACATGATGCACAATAGAGGATGGACAGTCTGGCTTCGACCGGTCATGACCGGTCGGCTACACACGCTGGAACAAGCTCAGTCTGGTCCGACCGGTCATGACCGGTCGGCTACACACGCTGGAACAAGCTCAGCTTGGTCCGACCGGTCATGACCGGTCGGCCATGTTTGCTGGATCAATGGAAAAGTCACTCCGACCGGTCATGACCGGTCGGCCATGTGTAAGAAGCTATTTCTAAATCAGGATTCCGGATTTCTCTGCGCAATTGCGTAGTTTTACGCAAAATCTGGAGTTTTCTTGTGAAAAGGACACCTCCAAGCTATAAAAGGATGTCTTCTCTTCATACCAAAGGAGGCCAGGACGTAGGGATTGCTCAGGAGACGGATTCTACTTCGGATTTCTAGTTTTCTTCCTGTTTTAGTTATTTTCTATGTTTTTAGAGGCTTCTAGTTCAAGGATGTTAGAGATGAACTAAAACTCTTAGCTAGGGCTAAGAGGTGAAGCTTTTGATTCGTTTTTGATGGATTGATGCAACCTAGGTTTCCTTTTATGTTTTAATTGATGAATTTTAGTTCTATATAAGTTTGAATCAAGTACTATGTTGGTTTTTTCTTTGATCTCTTGATCCTCACTTAGTATCTTAGCGATCCTCACTTAGTATCTTAGCTTTTGAGCATTGTTCATGCTTGTGTAGTGCATTGATCTACCATTGACTCCGGGCATGGTAGACACTTTGATTGCCTTGTATGCAATGGCCTGATTTTCATGTGGGAACTCATGCAACTAAAATTCTTATCTTTTGTAGTAATCTAAAATAGTTGTTTATTGATTGATTTTGATTTAATTAGAGTTCTAATCATGAGTTGTAATCAGGTCTAGTGACAGGATTTGGTGAAAACTATGGTTGTGAATCTCAACTAGATTGGAAAGAGGCTTGGCCTATACAATTGAGTGTGCCCAAGGCCTGAGCATGGTTGTGGGAATCAAATCAGTTAATAAGCACTTGTTTTGGATAATTGTTGATTGAACCGCTCTATATTCCAATCGGATAGAGATAGGAATTCGATTCCGATTGAGTTATGAGAGACCTAGTTGTGTTGATGCATTGAAACCTATCAAAAGTGGATCCTTGGCGCTCTGGTGCCTTTTTTGAAATTACCTTAACAATTCACTGTTTAAACTCAATTCATTGTTTTCCAGCTTTAGTTCTTAATAGGATCTTAATTACTAGTTGTTTTAGTTAAATCTTAAGAATACCCATACATAAATCTCTGTGGGAACGATACTCGGTCTTTCCGAATTATTACTACTTCGCAACCCTACACTTGGGGAGTGAACACTAAGCGGCTTGGTGGAGATGTGGGCCCCTCCTGATGTTGGAGTACTGGAGAGGAAGATGAAGATGGAGGCGGGGCTGTTGGACGGAGGTCCTGCACCTATGGACTGGTGGACGTCCACTTCTATTGGATGGTTGAGATTGGAGTGGGGGCCACATCAATGGCCGATGATTGCTGGACACGAGGACGTCCATATCTTGGTTGAATGGCCCTGCACGTGTGAAGACCTTGGAGACAATGGATGGTCTGATATTGCTGGTGTTGATATGATGATTTCCTTGTGCAGCTATTGATCCTGTGGGACGGTGAAGAGGCTGCTCATGATGGAAGATGAGCTGGAGTTTGACATCCATTTCTAGATCGTTTGATGGATGGTAGAGGGGATTCAACTCCTAGCCTCGCACGTGTGAGTGTAGAGAGTTTCTCTCTTAATGCATGTTAGCTGCCGATGGGCTTCACGGATGGATCTTGCATGCTGGCTCGTGATGGCACATAATCATGCTTGCTGATCTTTGATGACCCTCCATGGATGAACGTTGTTGATCACGGAAGATGCACGTGTGAAATGATCCACCAACTCCTGGTTGAGCATGTGTGGTAGATGATGATAGCCATTGATAGACAACTGGATTGAAAATGATGGCGGAGCTGCTCCATTGATGAAGTGAAGAACGATTGAATGACGAAGAAAAGATCAAGTGAATGATCCAATCGTTCCCACAGACGACGCTAATCTGTTAACACCAAAAATTGGCTAACAGATGTTGGTCAGGGACTAACTTTGATTCTTCGTCATCTGACCTCTAATCGGAGATGAATGGTGTAGATTGGAGAACATGCAATCACCAAGAAAGGTTAGGACCACCACCGGTTGTCCCGGCTTATGGCCCTCCGATGGCAAAGTCAGTATGTGTACTGAAAGGAAAGATTGTTGGGGGTTTAATGGCGGTGGTTGCCTACCTCGAGAGAGTGCGGATGGCTTCTTTATAGATAATTATTGGAGAGATTGATCCCAAATTTGTTAGGATAATCCATATCTTATCTGGATCAATGGGATAAGCCTTATCCTTATCTTATCTAGATCACTGGGATAAGTCTTTATCTTATCTGGATCAGTGGGATAAGCATTATCTTTATCTTATCAAGAGAGATAAACTAAGGCGGATGAGGCCAGGCCTCTTGCCAAGCTGAGGGCCAAATGTTGAGCCGAATTGGGCTGAGGTTGAGAGGGCCGAATGCTGAGCCCGAGTGGGCCGAGGCTGAGAAGGCCGAATGTCGAGCCCGAGTGGGCCAAGGCCTGAGAAGGACGAATGTCGAGCCCGAGTGGGCCGAGGCCTGAGAAGGCCGAATGGCGAGTCCAAGTGGGTTGAGGCCAAGAAGGCCGAATGCCGAGCCCGAGTGGGTCGATGCCTGAGAAAGTTGAATGCTGACCGAGGCCTGAGAAGGCCGTATGCTAAGCCCGAGTGGGCTGAGGCCTGAGAAGGCCGAATGTTGAGCCCAAGTGGGCCAAGGCTAACTTAGCTTCCTCTCCTAAATAGTCGGTCCATGACCATGCTTGGTGCAGAAGATGAACCCCAGTGGAAAGCTTTCCATGTTTTGAGCTCAGTCCGAATTTACCCATAACAGAGGTGGACAAAGCAAAAATCGATCTTATCTTTAACCTTCCACCACCCAAGAGCATACGAGATGTGCAGTCCTTTTTGGAACATGCCGAATTTTATAGATGGTTCATAAAGGACTTTAGTTCACTCTCTCATCCTTTATGTAACCTCATTCAAAAGAAAAACTCATTCAAGTGGATAAAATGCCTTTGACAACCTTAAAAGTATGTTGTCATGTGCTTCGACAATGCAACCACCTAATTGGAGCCTTCCTTTTGAAATTATGTGTGATGCAAGCGATTACGCTATTTGGGCTGTGTTAGGCCAGAGAAAAGAGAAAAAGCCATGCATTATTTATTATGCAAGTAGAACCTTAAACTCAGCCCAAGAAAACTACACTACTATAGAAAAAGAACTTTAGCCGTAGTTTTTACTTTAGACAAGTTTAGGTCCTACTTGATTGGATCTAAGATCATCATATTCACCGACCATGCCGCGCTTAAGTACCTTCTCTCTAAGAAGGATACTAAGTCACGCTTGTTAAGATGGATCCTCCTACTCCAAGAATTTGACATAGAAATATATGATAAGAAAGGAGTAAAAAACGTACTGGTTGACCATCTCTCTAAACTTATTCTTACCGATTCCCTTGAGATGACCGCGATCAATGACATGTTCCCTGATGAACAACTTCTAAAATTCTCCCAATTGCCCTGGTTTGCGGACATTGCTAACTATCTTGCTACAGGTACAATTCCAACATACTGGAACAAGCAAGACAAGGATAAGTTTTTCAACGAGGTGAGAAAATTCTTGTGGGACGACTCGTACTTATTCAAGTATTGTCTCGATCAAATTATAAGGAGATGTGTGTCGGATGATGAGCAACACAGTATCATCTCCTTTTGTCATTTCAGGCGTGTGTGGCCACTTTTCGGCTAAGAAGACCACACGAGTGAAAAATGATACTTAACCCGTTCATTTTTCATAATCAAGACCTTTACCTTGAATCAATGATATAGATTAGCAAATCAGTCATTTCAAGTGAGAGATTCCTCGTCTTTTTCATCGTTTGAAAACTCTACGGCCCCTAGCCAACCATCGAATCTAGAGCCATTTTCAGGCTAGTTTCGACTCCATACGACCCATCAGATATTCTTATTGCCTTACAAAAGGTCTTGAACAACCAAGGCTGCCAAATCTACCTTAACTGAAATTATATACATCTAGTGTGCTAAAATAAAAATTGTGACGGCCATACGTGGACAACCTATTCCTTTCTCGCATCGCATAAGGACAGGAAGGACTTAGGGTGCGCGCCATGCATCGGGAGGGCGTTCACAAACACTATTTCCAGTTGTGTGCTCCACCTGATACTTGGATGGGCATAATTTTTAGGTCACGTCCTAAAATGATAAGGGAAAACGGATGGACGTAGTGGATATACAAAAAAGCTCATCAAGTTGGACCCGACTCGGCAAGGGTAACACCTAATTCACTCACGCAATGATTGAAAAGGTAGGGTGTAGAAGTCAATTCGATTCGGTGTCTTTCCGTTTTTTGTATTTAAATCGTTTTAGTAACAGTTGGAGACTTGCAGTCTTCACTCACGAATGACGGGAAAATGCTTTGAGACATGGCGGTACCACCATCCGTACGCTTCTACATCGCCACATCATTCATGAATATATGCACGTCCACTACCGTGTGTGGTCCACATGGATGATATTTTTTTATATCCACTCGGTTCATCCGCTTCTCCAGACCATTTGAGGATGGGGTTCCAAAACTCATGTAGATCCAAATCTCAGGTGGACCATACCACTGGAAACAGTGTTGATTGAGTGCTCTACCATTAAAAATTCCAAAGAGCCTATGGTAAGGTTTTAGTAATTTTTATTTTCAATCTAACCTGTTCATAATGTCAATAAGATCTGGATGAAAGGAAACTATAAATATCAGCTTGATCCAAAGCTTTTGTGGCCTACAAAATGTTTTTAATGGTTATTCATCACTGTTTCTAGCGGCATGATCCACCTGACATTTGGATCTTCTTCTGGTTTGGAATCACATGCTAAAATGAGATGGAAAACAGATGAACCGCATGGATATATAAACAATACATCAAGATGGCCCCACACGGTTAGGGCAACACCCACTAAGCTGTTCCCCGGGTAACAGCTAATCCGCTCTCTTATAAAACTGCAGACGGGCTCATTCACAAATCAACCTGCTACCAACGGACATTAATTTGACTCCTTTTTTTTTTAGCTGAATTTGGGAGATTGGACCATTTAACTTTTCACATCTCATACTTAAGTTTCTAAAACAAATGAAAGAGTCATACCGTACATTAAATGTGGGATCATGATTCGGACGGTTTGAATGAGTTAAATCTAAGCCACCTCTACAGTGGTTGTGTAGGGCGCGGATTCATGCATGTGGGGACTTGATCACTAGTTCCGTCAGGTCTTTTCCATGGGGCCATCTTGATGTATGTGTTGTATTTTCTCCATCCATTTTTTAAACTCATTTTAGGTCATGGCCTAAAAATGAAACAGATACAAATGTCGGTGGACCACGCTACAGGAAACAATGATCTTTTTTTTTTTTTAGAGAGAGAGAGAGAGAGAGTTCCTTAGTTTATTGCATGCAAGCATTAAAAAAGTCATTTCTTAGCCACATTTGGGGAGGTTGATGATGGTCCCATTCTCAATACTAGTGACCCAAAGCCACATGCGGTTGCAACAAAAGTTATATAGAATCCCATTGACATAGAGCGGGCTATAGACATTTTCACAGGCTAAGATGGACTAGAGGAAGCCTGATTGGAGACGGAAGTGATCCTCAGGATCGTAAAACGGTCGAATCTCACAATCCGGAATAAGTTATGGTACATATAATTAATATATGATTTTGAGTAGTGCGAGCTACTTAAGCCAACCAACCTTGCTATGCCGGGTTGCCCATGCCAGATTTGCGAGATTCTATCTGATCGACGGTCAAGAGTTTGGTTTATTTTTATTTTTTTACTATAAATAATAGGTTTTAGATCGAGTATAACTTTTGATCATTTGAGTTATAGAAGTTGTACCCAACATGAAAAAGGCTTAGAAAACTTGGGAGAATAATGTGGTCAGGTCGGATTGGAAACTTACTATTTTTGGTCGAAAACCACAAAGTCTAATAGAAATAGAGATCGTTTATAAATAGTAAGTTTACTATTTATAGTAAGTTACGTTTTTAGGGTATTCGAGTTGGAGTTTAATTCTAAAACTCCGTCTTAGGTTAGCATTTCTTATTTAAACAGTTGTAATCTTATTTTTACTCATTAATCAATTATTTATGAATTTCTTAGGAATTATTCTTGTTTGATTTTTTCCTTGTGGGATTTCGAGGAAGTTGGGTTGAGGAGTCCGGAAGCCTTATGGATTCAAGGTAGTTATCTGGTGAGGGAGACGATGATCAACCTTATCATGTCCTCCCTACATCACCCATAACCAGGGGGCACCTCATACATAGTCACAAATGGGTTCTCCCTCTCGATCTTGGCCTTTACCACTTCAGTGCTCCCACTAGCTCTGGCCAATACTGTTTGTCCTCTGGACAACAAGTACTTCCAGGACAAGGGATGTTATCCCACTTGAAACGACGCTTTCCAGCCATGACTTTCTTGTTGCTTTCTATATCCCTTTCTTTCTTAGTGCCGGAAATAGTGATATTTGAATGCCTACCATTAAGAGCTTTCTAGGGTTCACCGTAATGTTTATTTTCCATCTAACCTGTTGATAATGCCACACAAGCCTGAATAAAGGAAAAACAAAAATATCTCAGCTCAATCCAAAACTTATGTGGCCCAAAAACAGTTTTTAATAGTGAATCACCATTGTTTCTCGTTATGTGGTCCATTTTTTATTTACGCACACACTTTCACACCCCACATACAACAATGGGTACTCGAACCATAACCTTAGTTTTGAAACTCTTGTGAGTCTACTACTAATCCATGAGTAAGGACCTATGGTGCGGTCTACTTGAGATTTAGATCTACTTCATTTTTTACCCATGCCCTAAAATGAGTTGGCAAAATGGATGGACAGTGTTGATATACAACACATACATTGAGGCGGGCACCACAGAAATGACTCGGTGAAACTCTGTCAAGTCCCAACTTGATTGGAATCCGCACTTGGTGTGTTCATATTATTATTATTATTATTATTATTATTGAATCTGGATCCTTTGTTGGCTGCAAAACCGGAAATCCTTGTTTGCAGCCCTTTTATCGGTCCACGTCATACTGCATGACTTCAGCGTGATGAGGTTGCACTGAGGATGTAATGTGGTTGCAAACCTTTGTAATAAGGTGGACCAATAAAAGGGCTGTAAACAGAAAATAGATTTCCTGTTAGCAGCCAACAGAGGATGGGGACTTTTTTTTGAGGTGGACCAATAAAAGGGCTGTAAACAGAAAATAGATTTCCTGTTAGCAGCCAACGGAGGATGGGGACTTTTTTTTGAGGTGGACCAATAAAAGGGCTGTAAACAGAAAATAGAAAATAGATTTCCTGTTAGCAGCCAACGGAGGATGGGGACTTTTTTTTTCCCACTGGTACCAAGAACGTCCATGTTTTCTTAGAGAATTTTTCGTTTTCCGTTTCAGCATATATGTTAGACTCAAATGCTTGTTTTACCTGGTTTAAAAAGTGGTGTAAATCATTCTCCTCACATGGGGAACTGATGCTATCCAGTCAATCCAAATTGTCGTCCCATGTTCGATGGAACATATCTCTAAGTCACACTAGTCAAGAAATCAAACCTTCCAATTGATGGATATCAAGCATATTCTTGAGAGTAAACTATAAGTAGTCTAAATTTTTAAATAATTAAAAATCAGATATTTTAATATTATTTTGTAACTGCAATTTCTTGGTTATGCGCCATCAACATTTGGTTAATCGATTCAGATGGACTGCATTGCCTTACAACTATGCCATGTGCGTGTTTAAAGAGTCACCACATTTTTTAAATAGTGTGGGGCGAATAAAAAAATCCAAGCATTTACTTGGTTCTTGGGACGATGCACATTATCCCAGAGAAATAATAATCTATGCAGCCCTATCTTTCACCTAACGTATCATCTGTGTAGCACATTTAACTGTACATCATGAAGCTTAGCTGATCTTTTTTCTTCTTCTTCTTCTTTTTTTTTTTTTTTCTTTTTTTCTTTTTCACATGCACTCACACACCCCACACATTCTCGTGCACTCGCACCACAATGGGTGCTCAAACCCATGATCTCTTGTTGAAAATCCTGTGACTCTGCCACTGAGCCATAGGGGCATAGGCTCGAGTTAAGATTAGCTGAACAATAGCATGGGCTGTACATTATCAAGATTAGCTTTCTAAAATTGAATTATTCTCTCACTAGGATAGATCATTGGCTGTACATCAGTCTCCGTGGTGTGGCTGTCATGCCCCAAAACTTAATACCCGAGTATAGGAACTCTAATCCTAAATTTGAGTGTATTAGCTAAACAATGCATCGAAGCACCAACAAACGTTCCTCCATCAATGGCCAGGATTCCTCATTAATAGGAAATCTTGGTAGCTAGACTTTTTGAATTTTGAATTTCCTTTATAGTTGTAAGTATCATAAATGTGTTTCTGAAAATTAGCAATGTGCGTATCCTCTTCTTGATGAGAGGAAACCGTTTCTTTTAAGAAGTAATATATATATATATATATATATATATATATATATATATATATATATATATATATATAACCTCTACCCAACTATTAGAGTAAGGGGAAATATCACAACAAATTAATTCTTAATTCACATGGTATTAGGCTAGTGAGCTCCACGGCCAACATTACTGTAGAGATCAACGATCCTCTCCTCCACATCGAGCTTGACAATCCAAACTTCGCTCAAACTCATTAATGGCTTCCAACAAATCTCCTCTCCCACCATCACCATCCTCATTACCCATTCCTCCCACTCTCCAAGCAGTGCCCATTAATCATCTAATGAAGCTTGATCGCCATAAACTTCTCCTATGGCGCATCCAATTCCTACCTATTTTGATCGGTTATGATCTAGAGGGCTTTATTGATGGGATGATCACCGCTCTCACTCGTGTTCTCTCTGACGGTTCTACGAACCCCACATACACCTCTTGGCGGAAGCAAGACCAAGTACTACTCGGCTGGCTTGCTTTCATCAATATCAGAAGTGGTTCTCCCTCAAATTGTTAGGACTTGTATCATCGCGTGCCGTATAGGTAATGCTTGAGAACCATTTTTCTTCCCACTCGCATGCACAAATCATGTAGATTCACTGATGCACAAAGGCGCACTTACTATGGTCGACTACTTACAAAAGGCAAAGTAACCAGGTGATAGTCTTGCTGCCTCCGATAACTCTATGCTCGATTGTGACCTTCAACAATATTTCTTTAATGGCCTTGACTCCGCATACGATGCAATCGTTACCACTCTCAGAGCAACATTAGAGAATACCCCAATGGATGATTTCCAGGCCCATCTTCTCGCATATGACATATGTCTTAAGGCACAACAAAGTGCGCTTGCCAAAGTTCCTATAGCTAATATGGCTGCCCAAAATTGCAGCTTGTCTCAATCCACTTCTACCTATCGAAGCAACACCTATCGAGGCAACAACAGCTGCAATCACGAAAACCCATGTGCAGGAAAATGCCCATCACCATTAAATGTAACTCACGAACAACAAATAGGACATTGCCAAATATGTAGTGGCAAAAACCAACGGCCAAAACATGTTGGTTTTGATATTGTTAAAGCAATCAATCGGCTGCTACTACTCCAACAAATGCACAACAACCTTCGGCACATGCAACAACATCGAACATGCCCTACAAGTCCAACTGGTATCCTAATAGTGGGGCAAGCAAGCATGTCACGGTCGACCTCGCTAATCTCCATCTCAGGTGTGAATATACGGGTACCGATCAAGTGAGAATTGGTAATGGGTCTAACTTCTCAATCCCCACATTGGTAAGTCTATCATCTCTACCCCGCACCGAAAATTTTTCCTCAATGATTTACTACAACATGTCCCTAACATCTTCACAAATCTTTTATCAGTTTATAAATTCACCCATGATAACTCCACTTACTTTAAATTTCATATTGATTTCTTTGTTGTTAAGGATCTCCTTACGGGGAAAGTACTTCTACACGGTTCGAATAAAAATAGAATTTATTACCTATCTCCAAGTCATGATACATCATTGCATCCTACTCTTTCTATGTTTCTTAGTGAGTGTGTGTCTATTGATGTTTGGCATCACCATTTACGTCACCCTATGCAACACATGATCTAAGCTATAGTAGCGCAAAGTCCCACCTGATTCACAATAAAGCGTTGATTTTTTGTCATCTGTGTCAACTTAGTAAAAGTCATCAGTTGCCTTTTTCTTATAGTTCAACAGATTATAAAAATCCACTTGAACTCATTGTGGCCGATGTATGGGGAGCGACTCCCGTTATTTTCAAAGATAGATTTTGTTATTATCTAATTCTAATGGATGCTTTTAGTAGATATTCTTGGGTTTATTGTTAGGCAACTCCAAGTGCAGAGTTGTGCTATAGTAATAATTTGATTGTTCTTAAGGATTAAGAAAGGTAACCAATTTCAAAGATCTAAATAAGTTAGAACAGGAAGTAATTAAGTTGTTTTGAAAGGCACAAACAATTTTAAAAGGAGACGAATTTAGAATAAAAGAAAACTAGAGTGCTAAGGATCCACTTATAGTTAATCCTTGATGATAATTCATTCACCAAGCACATAACATAATTGGAATCGAAGTCCTATCTCTATCTAATTAGACAATAGATTCATTTAAAGCACATTCATACAAAACAGATTTTGGAAGTTCAGAAACTAGTTCTACTTCAAGTATGGAGAACTTGAACTAATGGAACTTTGAAGCATCAATCATATCCAAAAATCACAATAGATCTAGGGTTTCCATCATCGAAATCTCATAAAACTATTATAATCAATCTTAGAAACTCAAAAGCATCTCATGTACATGGCACAAGTGATCTTTAGAATTCTCTGAAACTATCAACTTTATTTGAACTAGAAATCTAAAAAATCCAACATAAAAGCTTAAAGTACTTAAATGAAATGAATTAAAGCATTAAGAACAACTACAAGTTTTACCTCTTAAACCTAGCTAAGAGTTCTAGCCAATCAAAAGCATGATTGAATAAGAACTTCTTAAAAACATAAAAGAAACTAAAATAGAACTAGAAAAACCTAAAAATTGAAGAAGAAAAGGCTCCACTTCGAATCTCTTCACCTCCACTATGTCTGGGACTCTTCTAGGATTAATTAGGAAGACAAGAGACCCCTCTTTATATAGGAAAAATCATGCATCACCTTTCTAAATGTGTAAAATTTTCGCAATTACGTGGGTTGGCAACCGTTCGCAGGTGTGTGAAGACTGGTCACAGCTCAAACAACCAACTGCCAAAAATAGAATTTCAAATTTCTCTTCATCGGGTGACTGATCGCACAGGGCAACGATTGGTCACAATTGACCTCTTTTAGTCCTGCAAGTCCAACTTCATAACATCAATATTCAGAGGAAATTTGGCTGGTTGCAAGGTACTTGCAATTGGTCGCTTATTGCTGGCGACCAATCTCAATCTCCCAGAGATAGGTTGCAAGTTGCGCAGTTTCTTCTGTTTTCTTAATTTTTCATATTCTTCTTTTGCAACTTGTTTCTTCTCATCTTTGGCTCATGCTTTCTTGATCTTCTAAGCACTTCTAATCATCAATTACATGCTTTCTCTCCATCACCTTCAATTATAGAAACAAGCATAAGTCTAGAGTTTTAGTAGTTCAAACCAGGCAATTGTGCTGGGAATTGGGGATCAAATATGCACAACTCAGAGCTCAACACCCCCTAACCAGCATTTTGCTAGTCCTCGAGCAAAACAAACAAAAACTAATCTCAAATCTCAACTTCCACCCTCTCAGAAAAATAAATTCCGTGTTTCTAAGATTGTTAGAGAAAACAGTTCGGAGACCTAAATAATACAACCATATCAACCTAGATTTCTAAAAATATTAGCAAATTCTTAACCTGAGTTCCAATCATCAATGAATCAATAGAATTCATTCAAACATCAAGTTTTCATACTTCATAATACAAATCCATGTACTCTTATTAAAAGTTCATTTCAATTGTAGGGCCGAGGTCGATCCACAGGGAAAGAGTAACAGCTTCCTAATTACTCCAGCAACTCAGTTTAATAGAGTAAATTCAGATTCAATGGGATGTTTAATTAAAACAGTAACTTAATGAAAAATCAGAGATTTAATGTACTAAGGCTTTCAAGGATCCACTTGTAGCAATCCTATGTCAATTCAGTCAATCCAAGTAGAGAACACAACTAGATTTGAAGTCCCATCTCTCATCTAGTTGGAAAGTAAAGCATTCACACACATTCATCCAATTCAAGTTGAACTTTCCAAGTTCAAGTCCATTCAATCAATGTAGAATTCAAATTCATAGCCTGCGGAGTAACAGCCATGCCTATGGACTATGGCCTGCTCAAGGATTACTATAATTCGAATCTAAACAAGCAACCTGTGATAATCTCAGAGAATTAAAAGGAATTCATGTCCGGAGCACATAAACTCAGATAAGACATCTCAAACTACCACCTATTGGACTGAAACATAAGAAAAATCTAACTTTGAATTGAAAAATACTTGAATCAAACTGAAATTAACATAGAACTGGCTACAAGCTTCACCTCTCAGCCTTAGCTGAGAGGTTTTAGCCGAGCATAGTCATGCAACAACTAAAAACTCCGAAATAAAAGCATAAACTAAGAAAAACTGGATAGAAGAGTTGCAGTCGCTCCACAGTCGCTTCCTCCCTCCAAACTCACGTTCCTTCCCTTCTCTGATACCTTAGGGAGAGCCCCTAGGTGGCCTTTTATAGCAACAATCCTCCCTTGCGTCGGATTCTGCGAAATCCTACGCATTGCGCAGCAATATTCGGAGTCCCAATTTAGAAAGGATTCTTCTTACGCAAGGCCGACCGGTCGGCCTGGCTTTTCAAATACTCCAGAGAGCACAGCCGACCGGTCATGACCGGTCGGTGTGGACCGTCCATTGTTCCAGCAACTGTGGCCGACCGGTCATGACCGGTCGGACCACATTGTCCATCCATCCAACGTATACAACGTGATAAGCTATCCAAGGTGAGTTAATCAACAAATGACATTAATTTCGATCCCAACTCCTCTCTTTTCTTTTCATTAGCTTTTAATTTTTCATTGTCGGCTTTCACTCTAATCCCATTCTCTTTTTGGGTGGTCATAGGTAGCCATTTCCGATACAACTATTTTTTTAGCTGATTTCTCATTCTTTTTTTTTTCTTTTTTTGAACAATAAATAATAGACGAAGATTCCAAAAGGCTCACTTCATACTAAAGTAGCATTTTGTAATGGTAATGACAAAGGATCAAAGTCCTTATCCTAGATTACTATGAATATTTTCTCTTTTTCAACTTTTTTCCAAGGTAGACAGGGATCTCCAGGCTTGGTTATTAGCACCTTTAAACACCCATCAATTTCACCCATAACTTTCAGCTTATCTTAACAATTGTAAATTGAATATGCATTATGAATCCATACTCAATCGATGTTTAAATGTTCTATTAATCACTCATAGAAGGAACTCATTTTAAGAACCACTAAGATAACTAAACTCTTATATTTTCAAATGATCATAGTATTATAGTCTCATCACTTTCTATCCACTTTTCTTAAGTACACAGAAATCTAAACTTCTAAGAGAGGTTAAAATGTGAAATTTTGAAAAAAAAAAATGAAAAATTTTGTCGAAAAATAACCAAATACTAGTAGATTCAGCAAGAATCTCACCCCCAACCTAAATTCTACATTGTCCTCAATGTATGAAAGATAAGCAATATAAAAAGCATGAGAGCAACGAAAATAAAGAAGAGGGGGTAAAATAGAGTATCTGAGAGATTCTTCAAGAATGGTTCTCCATCAAACTAGGAGAATCACTTCTTCTTACAACAACATAACTAGCCTAAACTATTCCATTCAAAGTTAAAACAAAATAAAAACAAACCTAGCCTACTTCTGGAAAGAGAATCTCAATCAGACTAAGATATCAATCATCCTAGTATACATGATCTGTCAAAGGGATGGATATATCCTCTGGAAAAAAATTCTCAACAAACGGTTTCAATCTCTGACCATTCACTTTAAACACGTTACCGTTTGCAGGATTCTCTATCTCGACAGCCCCATAAGGATAGATGGTTTTAACAATAAAAGAGCTGGTCCATCGAGATCGTAACTTTCTCAAAAATAAATGAAACCTCGAATTGTACAAGAGTACTTTCTAACCAGGTTCGAATGACTTTCTGAAAATATTTTTATCATGAAAAGCCTTCATTCGACTCTTATAAATCCAAAAACTCTCGTTTGCATCGTTTCGGATTTCATCAAGCTCATTTAATTGTAATTTTCTTAGTGAGCTAGCCTTGTCAACATTGAAATTCAGTGTCTTTATCGCTTAGTAGACTCTGTGTTCAAGCTTCACAAGCAAGTGACAAGGTTTCCTATAGACTAATCTATAGGGGGACATTCTAATAGGGGTTTTGTATGTCGTACGGTAAACACACAATGCATCGATTAGTCTAAGCGACCAATCCTTGCGGTTGGAGTTACCGTCTTTTCCAATATGTGTTTTTTTTTTTCCATATTAGAGATCTCAACTTGCCCACTTGTTTGTAGGTGATATGGGGTACTCACTTTGTGCATAATACCATATTTCTTCATGAAGTTCTCAAATGGCCTATTGCAAAAGTGAGAGCCACCATCACTTCTGATGGCTTTAGGCGTTCCAAATCTAGATAATATGTTTTGCTTTAAAAATCGTAGGACTACCCGATGATCATTGGTCATACATAGAATCGCCTCTACCCACTTAGATACATAGTATACAACAAGTAGAATATATACATATCCAAAGGATGAGGGGAATGATCCTATGAAATCGATGTCCCAACAATTAAATACTTCGATATGTTAAATCAGGTTGAGTAACATCATATTTCTACAGGACAGTCCCCTGTTCGCTCGCCTCAAGTGTAAGGCTGCGATGTAGTAATAAAACTCGGTAAGACCGAGGTCGATCCACAGGGAAATAGTAACAGCTCCCAAATCACTCCAGCAACTCAGTTTTATAGAGGAAATTCAGATTCAATTGAATGTCTACTTAAAACAGGAACTTAATGAAAAATCAGAGATATAAAGTACTAAGGCTTTCAAGGATCCACTTGTAGCAATCCTATGTCAATTCAGTCAATCCAAGTAGAAAACACAACTAGATTTGAAGTCCTATCTCTCATCTAGTTGGAGAATAAAGCATTCACACACATTCCATCACATTCAAGTTGAACTTCCAAGTTCTAGTCCAATAAAATCAATACTAAACTCAAACCATAGCCTGCGGAGTAACAGCCATGCCTCTGGACTATGGCCTGCTCAAGGATTACTATAATCTGAATTTAGATAAACAAACATGATAATCTCAGAGAATTAAAAGGAATTCATGTCCGGAGCACATAAACTCAGATAAGACATCTCAAACTACCACTTTTTGGAATTAAATCATGTAAAAATCCAAACTTGAATGTAAATTACTTGAATTAAACTGAAACCAACATAGAATTAGCTACAAGCTTCACCTCTTAGCCTTAGCTGAGAGGTTTTAGCCGAGCATAGTCATGCTACAACTAAAAACTCTGAAATAAAGCATAAAAACAGAAAAACCCGAATAGGAGAGTTGCAGCCGCTCCACAATCGCCTTCACTCCCCAAACTCATGTTCCTTAGCCTCTCTGATACCCTAGGGAGAGCCCCTAGGTGTCCTTTTATAGCAAGCAACCTCCCTTGCGTCAGATTTTGCGAAAGGTTACGCATTGCGCAGCAATTTTCGGAGTCCTGAATTAGAAAGGAATCCTCTTATGCAGAGCCGACCGGTCGTGACCGGTCGGACTGATTTTCTAAGCATTCCAGGGAGTACAGCCGACCGGTCATGACCGGTCGGACTGGCTGTCCATTGTTCCAGCAACTGTGGCTGACCGGTCATGACCGGTCGGACCAAGTTGTTCATCATCCAGCGTATACAGCCGACCGATCGTGACCGGTCGGACTGTGCTTTCCAGCTTCCAGTGTGTATGGCCGACCGGTCAAGACCGGTCGGCCTGTTCTCCCTTTTGATCAGCAACTGTGGCTGACCGGTCAAGACCGGTCAGCCCTCTTCACATTGTTTTCTTTCCTTCTTTTCTTCTCTTCTTTTTCTTCTTTCTTCGATTTTCTTTCGTCCTTCATTCTTTGGTCCATCTTAGGACTTCATGCAATAGCTTCAAATGCATTCTTTTGTCTCGTAATTGAATGAAGTCCGCTCTCATCCCTATAATCACAAAACATATGTTAGGTGGGCCTTTAAACCATGAAAATCATGCAAACCATGTAGTGTAATGGGCAATGCAATGTATAAATCGGAGGTTCAACACACCCCCCAACCAGCTTTTTGCTAGTCCCGAGAAAAACATGCGTGAAAACAATTTCAAACCTCCAACCCCAACTCTCTTCCAGAATCCATGTTTCTATCCATTCCAAGATGCAGAAGTATAAAATTTGGAGAAATTAGGTGATAGAAGCTGAACCTTGGACTCTCAAAACATAAGAAGTATTTACATGAGGTTCCCGCTGACTGATTGATAAATAGAGGAACTCGAACAAATTCACCCTAGTGTGCATAGTGCAAGTTCATCTCATGAGTTCCTGGAATCATCTTCTTCATAGATTAAGTAAACCAAGGATTTTGAGGTGCACAGAGCAACAGCAAGCCTATGACAGGAATTTGCCTTACCGTCCTTCCGACGGCTTTCACACTACGTCCCATTTCCGGCTTTGGTTACGGTTCGACCATCCCCCAGTTGGTAATAGGTAGCCCTTTTCGGAATTTTCCACCATTTTTCTTTCCTTCCCGATTTCATCCTTTCTTTCCTTTTTCTTTTAAATTAGATAGGATTTTTAGAAATCCATATCTTCTGTTATTTTCCTTGACAAGGATGGACAAAATACCCCGGCTTGACTGCTCAACACCTTTAAATCAAAGTCTAGCTAATCCACAAATCACATAAACCTGTCACTCATGAAAATCGTGTAATGTGAACTAGGTGTAAAAAGTGTTCAAATTTTTCTATCAATCACAACAATAGGGGAACTATCATATAACACCATTATGTTGGGAGAAATTCAAGACTACAACATCACACACTTCGTTTCTCCTCCTCTTCTACACATAGCCTCTCGAATGTATAGAAACAAGATTTTCTAAAAGATTTTCGAGATATTAGAAAAGTCGAAAAAATTTGCCGCATGTGAAGCTCGAAATGTTGCAATATGCTAGATGAGGGATCTCATCTCACCCCCCAACCAAATCTTGCATTGTCCTCAATGTAAAAAAATAGTCAATTAGCATGAACATGAGAGCAATTGTAAACAATGGGAGAGTGAGAACAATAGTACCTGAGAGAGCGATCATGGAATTATCCAACTCAACAACTAAACCTATTAAAACAGAAGAACAAAACTAAACCTACCTATGCTATACCTCCATCAGACTAGGAGATCAATCATCCTGATAGACAGGATCATTCAGGGAGATGGACATGTCTTCTGAATCAAATTTCTCAACAAATGGTTTAAGGCGTTGTCCATTAACTTTGAAACAGTCACCATTTGCTGCATTCTCAATCTCAACAGCCCCATGAGGAAAAACTTCTTTGACAATGTATGGGCCGGTCCATCGAGATCGTAATTTTCCCGAAAAAAGATGAAGTCGGGCATTATACAAGAGCACTTTCTGTCCTTCATGGAAAGATTTTCTTGAGATGTGCTTGTCATGAAAGGCCTTCATTTTGCTCTTGTAAATTCTCGAATTCTCATATGCATCATTCCGGATCTCATCAAGCTCATTTAATTGAAGTTTGTGAAGCGAGCTAGCCTTGTCAATGTTAAAATTTAGAGCCCGAATTGCCCAATAGGCTTTGTGTTCTATCTCCATAGGCAAGTGGCAAGCTTTCCCATAGACGAGTCTATAAGGGGACATTCCAATGAGTGTCTTGTAGGCAGTACGGTGAGCCCAAAGTGCATCATCTAATCTTAGGGACCAATCCTTGTGATCCGGTCTCACCGTCTTTTCCAAAATCTGCTTGATTTCCCTATTGGAGATTTCAGCTTGCCCACTTATTTGTGGGTGGTATGGGGTACTCACTTTGTGCCTAATACCATATTTCTTCATCAAAGTTTCAAAAGGTCTATTGCAAAAGTGAGAACCACCATCACTAATAATGACTCGAGGCGTCCCAAATCTAGAAAGTATATTTTCTTTGAGGAACTTGAGAACCGTACGATGATCATTGGTTCTACATGGGATAGCCTCTATCCATTTAGACACATAGTCTACGGCAAGCAGAATATAGACATACCCAAAAGATGAGGGGAATGGTCCCATGAAATCGATGCCCCAACAGTCAAAGACTTCAAGATGTTGAATTGGGGTGAGAGGCATCATATTTCGACGGGATAATCCTCCTAACTTCTGGCAGCGCTCGCACGCTTTGCAAAACTCGTGGGTGTCCTTAAATAACGTGGGCCAATAAAAACCACATTGCAGAATTTTTGCAGTTGTTTTCTTGGCTGAAAAATGGCCCCCACATGCTTGATCATGACAAAAGGAGATGACTGAATTGTGTTCATCATCGGGGACGCATCTCCTTATAATTTGGTATGGGCAATATTTAAACAATAGAGGTTCATCCCAGAAAAATCTGCGCACTTTCCTTAGAAATTTACGTTTGTCTTGCGCAGTCCAATGAGTCGGCATCGCACCTGTGGAAAGATAATTGGCTATATCAGCGTACCATGGTAGATGCATAGCAACAAAGAGTTGCTCATCAGGGAATGAGTCCTCAATAGGTGACTCGTCAATGGAATTTGGTAGGACTAGGCAGGATAGATGATCCGCCACCACATTTTCTACCCCCTTCTTATCTTTGATCTCCAAGTCGAATTCTTGAAGGAGTAGGATCCATCTTCACAAACGGGGCTTAGCATCCTTCTTAGAAAGAAGGTATTTCAGCGCCGTATGATCCGTATAAACAATAACTTTGGATCCTATTAAGTATGGCCTGAATTTGTCCAAGGAAAAAATGACAGCTAGGAGCTCTTTCTCCGTAGTCGAATAATTAACTTGGGCAGGATTCAAGGTCCTACTTGCGTAGTAGATGACATGGGGCTTTTTATCTTTCTTTTGGCCTAACACCGCCCCAATAGCAAAATCGCTCGCATCGCACATCAACTCAAAAGGAATGGACCAATCTGGTGGTTGCATGATAGGAGCGGTTGTCAACATGTCTTTTAGCTTTGAAAAAGCTAATTGACATTCGGCACTCCACTCAAATTGGTTCTCCTTTTGTAGAAGGTTGCATAAAGGCCTTGAGATGTGACTAAAGTCCTTTATAAACCTTCGATAGAAACCGGCATGTCCAAGGAAGGATCGCACATCGCTTATGCTTTTGGGTGGGGGTAGATTGGAAATTATATCAACTTTTGCCCGGTCTACCTCTATTCTATTGGACGAGATGATATGTCCAAGGACTATTCCTCTTTGTACCATGAAATGGCACTTTTCCCAGTTTAGTACAAGTTACTTCTCCTCACACCTCATCAAGACCAACTTCAAGTGCTTGAGACACTCATCAAATGTACAACCAAAAACCGAAAAGTCATCCATGAATACCTCAAGAAACTCACCCACCATATCTGAGAAAATACTCAACATGCATCGTTGGAATGTGGCGGGTGCATTGCATAACCCGAATGGCATCCTTTGGTAAGCGAAGGTACCAAACGGGCATGTAAATGTGGTTTTCTCTTGGTCTTCCGGAGCTATCTCAATTTGGTTGTATCCGGAATAGCCATCTAGGAAGCAATAATAGGAATGACCTGCCAATCTCTCCAAAATTTGATCCATAAATGGGAGAGGGAAGTGGTCTTTCCTAGTAACTGTGTTGAGCTTCTTATAATCAATGCACATACGCCAACCGGTAGTCATCCTCGTTGGTATAAGTTTGTTGTTGGCGTTCTCAATGATGGTAATACCGGATTTCTTGGGGACAACTTGGGTAGGACTCACCCATTGGCTATCTGAGATGGGGTAGATAATACCCACATCCAATAGCTTCAACACCTCGGCTTTGACAACCTCCATCATGTTTGGATTTAGCCGTCTTTGAGGTTGTCTAGTCGTTTTGGCATTTTCTTCAAGGTGTATTCGGTGCGTGCAAACCGAAGGATCTATCCCTTTGAGATCCGCTATTGTCCAACCTATGGCTTCCCTATGTTCTTTGAGTAACTCAATCAACTTGAGCTCTTGGTCCTTCTCAAGGTGGGAGGCAATGACAACTGGGAACGTTTCCTCTTGACCCAAATATACGTATTTAAGCTCGAATGGCAATGGTTTGAGGTCAAGTTTTGGTGATTTGATGTTAGACGGTAGAGGCCTTGATGTGGTTGGTGGTAATTTCTCAAAATGGGGCCTCCACCGGCTAATATCTACCACCAGTCTTTCTATATTTAATGCATGCACAATCTCACTAATGATGGGGTCTTTAGAATCCATGAAATGTGCTAAGCATGTCTCCAAGCTTTCTAGTGGTTCAAGTTGGAGGAGTTCTTCTTCTTCAAAAGTTTCAAGCATGTTTATCTCGAAGAACTCATCATCATCAACATCCCTATGTCTTTTGCCTAAGTGAAACACATTCACCTCTAGTGTCATGTTTCCAAAAGATAGTTGCATCACCCCATTCCGGCAATTGATGATTGCGTTTGATGTGGCAAGGAATGGGCGGCCTAATATTACCGGTATTTGGGTGCTAGCATCCAAAACCGGTTGTGTGTCCAAGACTATAAAATCTACTGGGTAGTAGAATTTGTCAACTTGGACTAGAACATCCTCAACTATCCCCCTCGGTACACGAATAGATCTATCAGCGAGTTGCAACGTGGTTTTGGTGGGTCTTAATTCACTAAGACCCAATTGCTCATATACCGAGTATGGGATCAAGTTCACACTTGCCCCCAAGTCTAACAAGGCACGTTCAATCCGGTAGTATCCAATGATACATGAGACGGTGGGACTACCGGGATCTTTGAATTTTGGGGGGGTCTTTTGAGTGAGGATAGCACTCACTTGCTCAGTTAAGAAGGCCTTTTGCTGCACATTATATTTGCGTTTTGTTGTGCATAAGTCTTTTAGAAACTTGGCATAAGAGGGGATTTGTTTGATGGCATCAAGCAAAGGGATATTGATCTTGACTTGTCTGAAAATCTCTAGAATATCTTGAGAGTTTGGGAGAGATTTTGGGGCAACCAATCTCGAAGGGAATGGTGCTACGGGCTTGTAAATGCGTTCCGGTTGTTGTGGAGCTAAGTTAGATCCATTTTCATCCTCAGAATTTACCGGATCATTAGGCTCATCGGCCTTCACCGGAATAGTCTTGTCAATTTGTTTACCACTTCTAAGGGTGGTAATGGATTTAGCTTGCTCCATGTTTTGGTTGGAAGGATTAGGGATGCTCACTTCATGTATTTGCTTTGGATTGGGTTGAGGTTGGGCCGGAAAGGTCCCTTCCCTAGCATTCAAGCGTCCCTTAATCTCATCAACCGAGACTTTAAGCTCTTGGAACATTTGCTGATTCGATTCATTTATTTGCGCTTGCCCTTGCATAAGCGCTCTCAAGGTATCCTCCAATGAGAATTGAGGTGGGGCCATATTTTGCATGGGTGGCCCTCTTTGGGAGTTGGTAGGATTGCCCGTAGGAGCATTCTTCCAACTGAAATTTGGGTGGTTCTTCCAACTCTCATTGTACGTATTACCTACCGGTCCATTGAAGGGCCGTTGATAACCATATGTGGCATTGGCTGTCTCTTGTAGCACTTCCTTAAACGCAGGAATTGTGGGACAATCTTGCGTAGCGTGTAAGTTGGTGAGGCAAATCCCACATGTGGTTTCAACAGCTTCCTTGGACTTGGGAACTCCACTTTTGCTAAGTTCCATGGCCTCAACCTTCCTTGTGAGGTTAGCTATCCTTGCATTCACGTCGTCTTCCTCTTTAAGGACATAGATCCCTCCTTTCTCTTGAGTGGGCTTGGGGTTCTTGGGTTTATCCGAGGTATCCCAAGATTGGGCGTTTTCAGCCAACATGTCCAAGTAACTCCAAGCCTCATCTGGATTTTTACTCATAAACTCACCATTGCACATCATTTCCACAAATTGGAGCATATTGGAACTTAATCCATCATTGAAAAAGTTTATAACTCGCCAACTCTCATAGCCATGATGTGGGCAAGCAAGCAGGAGTTCCTTAAATCTTTCCCAACATTGAAAGAAAGATTCACCTTCTTTAGCCGAAAAATTCATTATGGCCCTTCGAAGGGTGTTCGTTTTATGAGCCGGGAAGAACTTTTTCAAGAATTCCCGGTTCATCTCAACCCATGACCCAATCGAGCGTGGTCTAAGAGAGTGAAGCCAATCTTTGGATCTTTCTTTCAAAGTAAAGGGAAAAAGTTTAAGTCTGATTGTATCCTCAGAAACATTGGGATAATGCAAGGTGGCCAACACTTCTTCGAATTCTTGCAAGTGTAAGTATGGGCGGTCAGAGTCTAGCCCATGGAATTTAGGTAAAAGTTGAATTACACCCGGTTTTATGTCAAGGGTCCCACCGTTAGCTGGTAGAACTATGCAAGAAGGTGTAATTGCACGGGCAGGTTGTAGGTAATCTCGTAGTGATCGCATTGGAGGAACATTATGTACCTCATTCTCTCCTACTTCTTCCTGATTTGCGTTTGTCGTTGGAGTAGGGGGGGAGGATTCCTTAAAGGTGTTTGATCCATACTCCCCAAACTTTCACAATGCTCTTGATAATTCCGGACTCTTCTATGGACTGACAATGGTCCAACTAAACCACCTTCAAATTGGAGACGATTTGAGTGATTACGCTCCCAATGGGACATAAACCACTCAACCAGAAACTGAAACTAATCCTATCCTAGAAATCTGAGAGTAATCTAAAAAAAACTAAAAGACTAAGTTAGAAAAATATCACCTGATGCGCTTGAACTAAAGAAGAATTCCTACAAAACAGAAAGAATTAGTTAGTTCTAAGAAAATCAGGAAGCCTATCTATTTCTACTTCTACAGCCACTGAATTATTTGAAAACCGTTATCTAATTTCCCCGGCAACGGCGCCAAAAACTTGTTCGCTCGCCTCAAGTGTAAGGCTGCGATGTAGTAATAAAACTCGGTAAGACCGAGGTCGATCCATAGGGAAATAGTAACAGCTCCCAAATCACTCCAGCAACTCAGTTTTATAGAGGAAATTCAGATTCAATTGAATGTCTACTTAAAACAGGAACTTAATGAAAAATCAGAGATATAAAGTACTAAGGCTTTCAAGGATCCACTTGTAGCAATCCTATGTCAATTCAGTCAATCCAAGTAGAAAACACAACTAGATTTGAAGTCCTATCTCTCATCTAGTTGGAGAATAAAGCATTCACACGCATTCCATCACATTCAAGTTGAACTTCCAAGTTCTAGTCCAATAAAATCAATACTAAACTCAAACCATAGCCTGCGGAGTAACAGCCATGCCTCTGGACTATGGCCTGCTCAAGGATTACTATAATCCGAATTTAGATAAACAAACATGATAATCTCAGAGAATTAAAAGGAATTCATGTCCGGAGCACATAAACTCAGATTAGACATCTCAAACTACCACGTTTTGGAATTAAATCATGTAAAAATCCAAACTTGAATGTAAATTACTTGAATTAAACTAAAACCAACATAGAATTAGCTACAAGCTTCACCTCTCAGCCTTAGCTGAGAGGTTTTAGCCGAGCATAGTCATGCTACAACTAAAAACTCTGAAATAAAGCATAAAAACAGAAAAACCCGAATAGGAGAGTTGCAGCCGCTCCACAATCGCCTTCACTCTCCAAACTCACATTCCTTAGCCTCTCTGATACCCTAGGGAGAGCCCCTAGGTGTCCTTTTATAGCAAGCAACCTCCCTTGCGTCAGATTTTGCGAAAGGTTACGCATTGCGCAGCAATTTTCGGAGTCCTGAATTAGAAAGGAATCCTCTTACGTAGAGCCGACCGGTCGTGACCGGTCGGACTGATTTTCTAAGCATTCCAGGGAGTACAGCCGACCGGTCGTGACCGGTCGGACTGGCTGTCCATTGTTCCAGCAACTGTGGCTGACCGGTCATGACCGGTCGGACCAAGTTGTTCATCATCCAGCGTATACAGCCGACCGATCGTGACCGGTCGGACTGTGCTTTCCAGCTTCCAGTGTGTATGGCCGACCGGTCAAGACCGGTCGGCCTGTTCTCCCTTTTGATCAGCAACTGTGGCTGACCGGTCAAGACCGGTCAGCCCTCTTCACATTGTTTTCTTTCCTTCTTTTCTTCTCTTCTTTTTCTTCTTTCTTCGATTTTCTTTCGTCCTTCATTCTTTGGTCCATCTTAGGACTTCATGCAATAGCTTCAAATGCATTCTTTTGTCTCGTAATTGAATGAAGTCTGCTCTCATCCCTATAATCACAAAACATATGTTAGGTGGGCCTTTAAACCATGAAAATCATGCAAACCATCTAGTGTAATGGGCAATGCAATGTATAAATCGGAGGTTCAACATCCCCCTAGCATTTGACAACGCTCACAATACTTTACAGTACTCGTGGGTGTCTTTAAACATGGTTGGCCAATAAAAATCACACTGTAAAATTTTTACAATGGTTTTCTTGGCAGAAAAATGACCACCACACGCCTGAGCATGACAGAAAGAGATGAAACTTAGTTTTTCATCATCAAGAATGCATCTCCTTATTATTTGATCTGGGCAATATTTAAGCAACAATAGATCATCCCAGAAAAACCCACGCACTTCTATAAAAAATTTCTTCTTATCTTGCGTAGTCCAGCGTGGTGTTGCACATGTGGAAAGATAATTAGTTATATCAGTGTACCATGATGGATGTGAGACACCTAAGAGTTGCTCATTAGGGAATAAGTCCTGAGTAGGGGTCGTCTCAAAGGAATCGGGTAGAACAAGGCGGGAAAGATGGTCTGCCACCACATTCTCTACTCCCTTTTTATCTTTTATTTCTAAGTCAAACTCTTGTAGGAGTAGGATCGATTTAAGAAAACGGGGCTTAGCATTCTTCTTGGAAAGAAGGTACTTAAGCGCCGAGTGATCCGTGTAAATTATAACTTTTGATCCTATCAAGTAAGAGCTGAATTTGTCTAAGGTGAACACAACGGCTAGGAGCTCCTTCTTCATAGTCGAATGGTTAACTTGGGCAGGATTTAGAGTTCTACTTGCATAATAGATTACATGGGGCTTCTTGTCTTTTCTTTA
The DNA here is from genome assembly GCA_003013855.2 of Liriodendron chinense. Taxonomy (NCBI): domain Eukaryota; kingdom Viridiplantae; phylum Streptophyta; class Magnoliopsida; order Magnoliales; family Magnoliaceae; genus Liriodendron; species Liriodendron chinense. The sequence goes on from ML058389.1 coordinate 2,883,776, forward strand.
TCCTAGCACCGCCCCAATAGCACAGTCGCTCGCATCACACATCAGTTCAAAAGGGATCGATCAATCCGGTGGTTGCATGATGGGTGCACTAGTCAACATGTCCTTGAGATTTGAAAAAGCTACTTGACATTCAACACTCCACTCAAATTGGTTGTCCTTTTGAAGGAGATTGCACAAAGGATGAGAGATGTGGTTAAAGTTTTTTTTATTTATAAATTTCTAATAAAATCCTGTGTATCTAAGAAAGGACCGCATATCACGTATACTTTCGGGTGATGGTAGATTGGCAATGAATTGATTTTGTTCTTATCTACCTCGATTCTATTGGACAATATGATATGTCCAAGGACTATTCCTTTCTGTACCATAAAATGACACTTTTCCCAATTTAAGACCAAAATTTTCTCTTCACATCGGGTCAAGACCAAGCGTAAATGGTCAAGACACTCATCAAACGTATTACCAAATACAGAAAAATCATCCATAAAGACCTCGAGAAATTATCCCACCATATATGAAAATATGCTTAACATACAACGTTGAAATATGGCGGGAGCATTACATAGTCCGAATGGCATCCTTTGATAAGCAAAGGTGCCAAATGGACATGTAACCGTGGTTTTCTCTTGATCTTCTGGGGCGATCTCTATTTGGCTGTACTCGGAGTAGCCATCAAGGAAACAATAGTAAGAATGACCCACCAACCTCTCTAGAATTTGATCAAGGAATGGGAGAGGGAAGTGATCTTTCCTTGTCACCGTGTTTAACTTCCTATAATCAATGCACATACACCAACCCATAGTGACTCTAGTCGGTACAAGCTCAATGTTAGTGTTTTTCATGATGTTAATACTGGACTTCTTGGGAACAACTTGGGTTAGACTCACCCATTGGCTATCTGAGATGGGGTAGATGATACCCACATCCATAAGCTTAAGCACCTCAGCTTTAACTACTTCCATTATATTTGGATTTTATCTTCTCTGTGGTTGTCTTGTGGTTTTAGCATTATCCTTGAATATATGGATTTGTCTGTGGATAATCAATGGTGTATTTTTACCGATTAAAATTTGATTTCAATGGTATAGAACATTCATCTATAAATTAGGATCATGATCTAACATTCAAATATATTGATGATCACAACTTAAGTCGCGCCCGGGGTGGATTTTTCGATGATCTGATGGTCCATTTTAAAAATCAACAATTGGATAGTTAACTGTCTATAAGGAGACTTCTCAATAATGAGATCGATGTATGATTGAGCATATGAATTGATCTTGAGGTTGATTGTATGAATGACCTAAATTCATGATTAAGTTGAAGGATTATCCATGTCAGTTTAGGACAGAGGTTGAGGAACTAGTTCATCTTTATAATTGGATTGATTTGAAGTGTTTAAATGTGATATCACGTCTCAATTGGTTAATTTAGATCGTGGGTTGAACAATCATTAATAATATAAACTTTCGTTGAGAAATCAATGGTCAATAAAGAATGAATTGATCTCAAACTTATGGGTATGCTGTGAGTTGTTATAGTTCAAGATCATACGGTTGAGATGGGTCAATTGTGAATTTTCGAATGATGGCATATAGTGTAGGTTGTGTATTCCCACACACATATATATTACATTAGATTTTCATAGTAACACCCAAGGACTTTCAAGTACTGAGAAGTTCAAAGTGCTATAGTGGCCCACTAGATAAATGAATCGCCCAGGTTTTTTCTTCAGGTATATATTCTCCCAGATATCTTTCTCCTTTTACATATATAGACCTAAATTGCCTGTGATTGGCATTGGAAGTTCGATGCTCAAAAGCTAGTGGGCCCAGGGTGATGTCCGTGAGAAGTCTATCTTAGCCATCCATTGCGCTGGCTCATGTTAAGACATGATCATAAAAAAGACGTATCCAAGACGCAAGTGGACCACATGACAGGAAAAAGTGGCCAGAAAAATGCCTACTGTTCAAAACTACTCCCTAGGGGTCCACTAAAAATACAAAAATATCTGCCTAATACAAAACTTTTGTGGCCAATGAATATTTCAACCGTGGATGCTTTCCTTGTCTGCCTCACTTGAGTTTTTGCTCTACTTCACTTGGGGCTGTGAACCCTCGCCGTTCCACGCTCCTGTACGTTCTCCCTTCCCTTCCGGAAAAGAAGAAGAAGTGCGTGCTCGCGAATCGCTGTTTATGCCACTGGCATGTCTCGTTATCGAGGGCTTTGTTTGGTTGTCGTGTTAAGCTGGATGTATGTAGATAAGTTCATATGAGACCAGAGTCGCCACTAGCCAGTTACTTCGAATCTACAATCGGTTAGACCCTGTAGAAACGTTAGAGAAGGGAATCCGAAGATTTCTTCCTCTAAAATGACTCCTTTTGATCTGCGGCCAGAGATTCGAGGTAAGGGATCACGGTTACAGGGTGGGAAGAGGTTAAGCACCCCACACACTGCTCGTACCGAAGTACGGTCTCTACTTCACAGAATTGAACTAATACTTAAAAGTCTGATTTAATCCTCATACATTCTCATAGATAATGCATGAATGCAGGTCTGAATAGTAAGAGTTTCTGATGGGCAGGTTTCCATTAACAGGCAAGCCCAGAGCATACGCTCGAACAGACAGGTGCTTTATGCGAGATGCATGCTATGTGTTTGAATAATTAAAGTGCTTGTAGTGACTGATGCATGAATCCAGGTCTGAACAGTAAGAGTTTCTGATGGGTAGGTTTCCATTAACAGGCAAGCCTAGAGCATACGCTCGAACTGATAGGTGCTTTATGCGGGATGCATGCTGTGTGCTTTGAATAATCAAAGTGCTTGTAGTGAAGTAGGGGGGTTGGAAGAAAAGTAAATGTTACACTTATGCTAGATGCGAATGAGATGATGCTGGTAAAAGAGTAGCTGGATGGACGGAGGTGTCTCAAGGGTTGGCTTCGAGTGGTTGGATCAAGACTTGGATGGCTTGGGAGACTTGGACCAGGGTCAGGCTGGGCTGGACCAGGGCTAGGCTCTTCTCACTCGGGCTCTCCTTGGTAGAGGAATGGGCTAAAAGGATGGAGAAGTACTCGGAATGGACGGATCGCACTCGTGCTGAAGGGCTTTGCTAAATGAGAAGGGGAGGGGGGTATTTATAGAAGCGGGGAGTGGCAGTTTCCAGTAAATAAGTTTGGGCGGCACCCAGGGGGCCGCCCGTACAGTCGTTTTGCTTCAGGTTCGGAGTGTACGACCTCCGAACCTGAAGCAGAAATTTTTTTAGGTTTGGCTTCGGACTTGCTCCGAGGCTGCGGTTTGGGACTCGGTGAGTTGACTGGGTTTGGGAGATGGGTTAACACGGTGAGTTGACTCGATTGGTTGACTCAGCGGGTTTACTCACCGAGTTTGATTTTTTTAGGATTTTTTTTACTGGTTTTTCTTATGGGGGGTTTTTTGGGCTGATGTTTAGGGGTGAGTTGACTGGGTTCAGGCTTGAGTTGGGCTATGGATTAGGGCTTACAAGGGTGAGTTTGGCTGAGTTTGGACATGGGATTTGGGGATACGGTCCTCCATTCATTCAACTATCTCTACCAACATTGTAGCCGAAGGTGGGGTGTCTACAGATGCCCCTCTTTGGTAGAGGTTACATGTAACCGAATGCCAAAGCGAGTGGACACCCCACTTCTGACCCGGCCATTCATAGATCATAGTCTGAAATCTTTGCTTGCCTTTGCATCTGTGTCTAGAAATTGATCACTCGCACATACCGCGGGAGTTTGGAGAAAAAGTTGCGATTGTCCCTGCATGCCCAGCAACCTGGGTACCCAATCGCAACCCGTCCATTCCCGATCGGTACTAATATCGAAAAGGTACAGTAAAGCCTCTGCGTCATAGTCTTACGAGGTTACTGAACCTGAGATTGATTAGTTTGATGCTTTCCCGGATCACTCCAGGAGTACTTGTTTTGCTTGACTGTCAAAGTGGTTAGCTGCCTTGCGTCATGTAGTCTTACGGGAGTCCACTAAGCTGACTTGGAATCAGTCAAGGTACTTCAGGCATCCACGCCTAGGTATGTGCAGGTGAATTCTTTCCACCCGATCTGCTGGTTTTGATGCTTGGTTTGCAATTCATTCTTTCCTAGATTATGGTCTGGAATCTTTGTTTTCCTTTGTATCTGAGTCAATTGATTATTTGGAAATTGATAACTCGCACATACCGCGGGAGTTTGGAGAAAACGGTGCGATTGTCCTTGCAATGCGCTGCAACCTGGGTACCCAATCGCAACCCTTCCATTCCCGATCGGTACTAACATCGGAAAGGTACAGCAGAGCCTCTGCGTCATAGTCTTACGAGGATACTGACCATGAGATTGATTGTTTGATGTTTTCCCGGATCACTCCAGGAGTACTTGTTTCGCTTGACTGTCAAAGTGGTTAGCTGCCTTGCGTCATGTAGTCTTACGGGAGTCCACTACGCCGACTTGGAATCAGTCGAGGTACTTCAGGCATCCACGCCTAGGTATGTGCGGGTGAACTCTTTCCACCCAACCTGCTGATTTTGATACTTGGGTTACAATTCATCGTTTCCACCTGTTCAAATGGTTTCTTTAACCGAGCCTTTTGGCTTTCATCTTTTCGTATCTTGGCATGTGGTACGACCGTACTGACACTGGAGTTCAGTTCGACCGTACTTTGAGTGCATTGGATCCAATAGTTTCTGGGAAAACCGTGAGACATTGGATCTTATTTGATTTTTGCGTCGGCTCCTACCCAGAGATATGGAAGATCTCTCGGTGTTTTGGAGACCGAACGCTCTACTGGGAAAATATTTTTTTTTGGATTTCGAAAAGATACCCACTCTGGGGAGTGATACTCCGTGAGATTTTTATTTGCACATAGGAAAATATGTTTAATCCTTTTGAAAGGGAACTTGGCTTGCACTCGCCTCCACTAGGGATGCCTGTGGGGTCTTTGGCTAACCAACTTTTATTTTAAAAGCAGGTAAATATGATGATTGATGCGATGCATGGGGATACATGGAGATGTATATTTGATGATGGATGCATGGTTTGGCTCATTCTCTTTCCGCTCGATGATTTTGCTTTTGCTGGGGATGCAAAGAACTTTTAAGCTTATTGCTTGCGGGGTTGTGCTCCCCTGGGGATTTTCTTTTTAATGCGGATGTTTGGTCAGCGGGTTGGTCAAGATCCCGACCCGTGGTCGATCAGGTCTATCGTCCCAAGATGCCGTTTCTTTGCTAATGGGAATGGACGAAGGATGTCGTCAGACTTCAAGATGTTCTTCTGTGAATGGATATGAGTGAGACGGTGCTTGGTCGCCAGTTTTGGTCAAGATTCCAATTTGCGGGCAATCGGATCCATCATCCCAAACTACGAAGTGAGCGGAGTTCGAGACAAGTGCAGTGCTGGGGATAGTGACAATTTTTATGATTTTTTATAAATATTTGGTCCGAATCTTTCCTAAGTAGTCAGGATGGAGATCGGTTACTTGAAAATAAAGGAAATATTTTTGTGATTTTGAAAATATTTTATTTGAAAGCAAGGGAAGTATTTTGTGATTTTTGAAAATATTTTGTTTGAAAGCAAGGGAAATATTTTTATGATTTTTTAAAATATTTTGTCTGAAAGCAAGGGAAATATTTTTGTGATTTTTGAAAATATTTTGTTTGTTTTGGTATTTTTGCTAGATTTTTTGAAATGCAGGGAAAGGTACGGAACTTTCATCCATTTTCAGCTTCTACTGCTGGTAAGGCACTCGATCCATTTTACGTCAGCGAGCAAGACGAGTCTCACACACTTAAGTGCCGTAGTTTTACATCTTCGGATGAGGGGATTTTGAGGGTTTTTAGTTAACACACCCACAAAGTTGCTTGTTCCTCTTGTGCAATGCACATAGACCACGTATCATCCGACGGACTCCTTCGGCCACAGAATGAGCCACATCCTCACATTTTCCTTTGTCAATCCAGTTTGGGGCCTTACGTTGCTCACAATTCCGTGAGGGTGCGCTCCACCTCCCAACTGCCTTAATCCCCTTCATGAGTTTTAGGAACAGGGAACATCCGTCAGATTCAAAAGCGACTTCCAAATCAAGGTTGTCTATAATGGTGCGTTCAACATGAACAGAATCGCGGGGTTCTACCCGCCTCAACCCTTACTTGTTTTAAAAGATTCCGGACACCTGTACGATCAAGTGTCAGCCACGTCCGAAACAGGTTGGGAAAGAAAGCCCCCGAGAAGTTAATCCCAGTGTAGTTTTAGGTCTTTGGACCACTGGGGATAAATTTGTGCAGTTGAAATTGATGATGAATTTTTTTTTTTTTTGGAAAAGTTCCAGACTTTAACTCGAGTAGTCGAGATTGATACTGGTTTTTATGAGAAATCTCTCGGAATTTTGGTCCCAACGTAGTTTAAGGTCTTTGGACCAAAACTTTGTACAGGCGATGCTGAAAATACACATTTTTTTTGTTTTTTTAGAAGATGTCCAGGGCCGTCGGATCTTGATTCGAGCAATCAGGACCAATGCCGGTTTTTATTAAAAAGTCCATCGGGATCTTGATCCCGACGTAGTTTAAGGTCTTCGGACCACAAAACTGTACAAAACAGGGTAAACACATTTTTTTTATTTTTGGAAAATGTCCGGAGTCATCTGATCTTGATGTGAGCAAACAAGAACAATACCGATTTTTATTAAAAATCACTCGGGATCTTGATCCCGACGTAGTTTAAGGTCTTCGGACCCGAACTTAGGAGCGAGAGTGGTAATACATTTTTTGTGATTTTTGAAAAATGTCCGGTGTCATCGGATCTTGATTCGGACGATCAAGCCTGCTACTGGTTTTTATTGAAAATCTCTCGGGATGTTGATCCCGACGTAGTTTAAGGTCTTTGGACCCAAACTTTGTACATGCGATATTTTTTATTTTCAGAAAATGTCCGGAGTCGTCGGATCTTGATTTGAGCAATCAAGACCGATATCGATTTTTATTAGAAATCCCTCGAGATGTTGATCCCGATGTAGTTTAAGGTCTTCAGACCACAAAATTGTACAAAACAGGGCAAACACATTTTTTTTATTTTTGAAAAATGTCCGGAGTCATCTGATCTTGATGTGAGCAATTAAGACCGATACCGATTTTTATTGAAAATCCCTCGGGATGTTGATCCCGATATAGTTTAAGGTCTTTGGACCACAAAACTGTACAAAACAGGGCAAACACATTTTTTTTATTTTTGGAAAATGTCCGGAGTCATCTGATCTTGGTGTGAGCAATCAAGACCGATACTGGTTTTTATTGGAAATCCCTCGGGATGTTGATCCCGATGTAGTTTAAGGTCTTCGGACCACAAAACTTTGTATATTAGGGAGCAATCAAGGTTAGAAATTCTGGGGATTCTTCTTAGAATGGTTCAGATCATCAGGTCATGACTTTGGATGATTGAGATCACTGTTTGATCAAGTCAATTTCTTTTTCTTTTTCTTAAAAATTCCATGGAGCTTTTTCCACATCATCAAGCCAATTTCTCCCTAATTTCTCACAAGATGAGATTTTGGTGAGATTCCTTACTTTTTCTCATCCTTTTCTTCCATCATTTCATTCTTACATGGAGGTATAACATTCACTTGCAACCACCCTTCCCAAGGAGGAGTTCTTCCCAATGGGAGAGGGTGAAGGGTCATTTCAACCAGGTGGGAGGACGGACGGTCCCCTGGGTGCCGCCCAAGCCATCTCTGCCCACTGGTCTTTCCAGTGGGTCGGGTAAAGGGGTGCCCTCCCTTTTTCTATATAACATGGGGCACCCTTAGCCCCTCCAACATGCAATCTCTCTCTTCTCTTTCTCATACTCTCTCTTTCTTCAAGTTTCTCTCTCTTTTGGTGGTCCCTTGCTCTTTTCAAGTGGTGGGCCTTAGTGAAGCTTTTGGGATAGCAAGGTGGTCCCCCTTTGGTGAGTGGTAAAGGTATGGACCACTCCCTTTTTTCCCTTGTCCTTTTCCTTCTTCATTGTCTCTTCTCATGTTTCCTTTCTTTTCTCCATGTAGATATACCAAGGGAGCCAAGGTGGGCCCAAGTCTTTTTGACCTTTTTCTAGATCTCCAATCTCTTCTAAAGGTGGTGCATGGAGAAGGACATTGCAAGCTTCCACTTCATTCTTTCTTTTCTTCTTTCACACTCCCTTCATGTGTATGTAAAGAGTAATTTTTCCATGTCCATCAAGTGTGCATGGCAAAATATCCTATCTTTCTTCATGGGAGTTGGGCCCCTTTTTATGTGTATCAAATGGGCTCAAAGTGAAGTCATGGCCCTTGGTGTACTTGATGGGCCCAACACTTCATTTTGGGCTCCCTCATGCTCTCTTTTCCTTGTCATTTTTTTTTCTTCTTTTCAAGGTTTGGGCCCATGAGATTGGTAGAGCCCACCTCAAGCTTTGGGCTCATAGGGCTCACTTTGGGTCGCCCCATATTTCTTCACATGTGTATGGACAAAGGTGACTAGCCCATTCTTCACTTGGATCTCAAGTGGGCTAGATTTCTTAGTTGGGCCTTTATGGTCAAGTGGCCTAAATCTCCCACCATCTCTTGATTATGATGTACATCCTTATGCATAAAGTGTGGTGGGCTCCTTGGAATTTTTCCATATAGATGGGCTTTTGGGCCCTCTTTGAAACTTATGAATTTCTTTGAGTCATGTATGCACCTACTACACTTTGTTCATGTGGGACTCTTTTACTCCATGCTTTTTCTTTGGATGGATGGAGGACTTGAGTTACTTGATCATCCACAAGTCCCATGAGTGAGTTGTTTCAACAATCTCACTAAGTTCTCATGTTCGTAGGAAAGTGGTTCTCAAGAGCTTAATGTTCCTAATCTCAAATGGATGACTCTCCTTCAAGTGAGCTATCCATGCGACCATAGCTCCTAGAACTTCTCTTGGGGCGCTTGGTGGGTCATCCACCATCATTCTCAAGGATAAGTGATTTTTCTTTCAATTTGTGGGAAATAATGATACCCATAAGTTGCCCAATTTTGTCCCATGCTTTGGGGCATTTTGGATTTTGATTTTCAAGTGGGCTATGTATATCATCCTTAGCCATTTTCATGATGGTTGGGTGATTCATTAAGCCACACCCTCTTGTACTCAAATGGTCTCCCTTTTTTGGTGAAGGAATTGGTGCTCATAAGTTGCCCAAATTTGTCCTTGCATGGACATTTCCAATTTTGGTTCTTCACGTGGGCTATGTGCATCAATTTTTTTACCGTTGGCTTCTTTGACTCATACATTTGTGGGTAGACCACCATGTTGTACTCTCATGGTCGAAACTTTCCTCAAGATGATGCACGTAGGGTTGCCCATGGTTAACCCACGAATGGATCCTCATGTTCTTCAAGTGGGCTATGTGCTCCCTTCAATCCATTGATGTGAGGCACTTGGGTTTCTCTTTGGGGGCCCATTTCCTTCCTATTCCCCACTTGTCCATGTACATGTGTAAAAAGATGGGAACATCTTAAATGAGAATCATGGCTTTTGTATGAAAAATGAACCAATCCTTGGACACGTATGGACTTTGAAGAGGGACTTCTCATGTGAAGTTGGATTCTTATCCCTTGTTGATCTCATGGCACTTGAGTGCATTTGTTGTCCAAAATGTGTCCTTGGATGATGGACTTTCCTTTCCTAGGCATGGCATGCAACCTTCTTTTAGGTGGGCCTTGCTTTCTTCAATGGGCCCAACACATATCCTAGGTGACACATGGAGTTAGACTTTTAGTTTTTGCATTTGGATGTAAGTCCGAATCCATGGGTTTCCCGGACGATGATTTGGATTTTAACAGGTAAAGAGTAGGGACTTACCTTGTCAAGCTTGTAGGATTCAATGGCGGATGGTACAAGAGGACGACGGGTGGTTGATGAGGATGACCCGACCTTCATTGTTCGCCGAGGGGCTCATATGTGCTCCTTAGCTAAGAAGCACCAACCTCTTCCCTCCATCAAGGGTCGAGGTACCAGAGATCTTTGGGATGACTGGGTGAAACACCCACAGCCTTTGCTTGAACGAGTTCTGGCTGATACCCCTTTTGCCGGCCTCCTTACTTTACGCTTCCATAACAACAACGCCAACTGCATGCTGCTTGCGGATCTTTGTGAGAGGTGGCGGGATGAGACCCACACCTTTCAACTCCCTTGTGGCGAGTGGGGAATAACTCCCCTAGACATATATATATATATATATATATATATATATATATATATATATATATATGTAAATTGGTTTTCCATTTCATGGGGCAGTTGTTCCCCACGTCAGCTCTCTTGCTCCCATCACTTCCACTGACTGGCTACGACTTGTGGGTGACGTCCCTCCTGAGGATGAATTCCAGGGCCACCAAGTAAAATTGCGATGGTTCTACAACACCTTGCTACCGTCATCCCTACTACCGAGCTGGAGGCCCTCCACAAAGCACGGGCCATGATTGCTTACGCCTTCGGGTCCTTCTTTTTCTGTCATGTGAACGAGAGGATCGATCCTAAATTTCTTCGTTTGGTTGAGGATCTTCACCATTCGTATAATTGGAACGGGGCTATCTTGACTCATGTCTTCCTAGGTTTAGACAAGACCTCTCGGAATAGCCGGTCCTACACAGGTTTCTGGCCCGTCGTAGAGGTACTCTTTTTAACCTTCCCTGGAGACATTTACCTTTTTTCTTTCTCTGATCGTTATGTGTGCCCTTGCCCAGACTTGCTTTTATGACCATTTTGCTCATCTCGTGCCGAGGATATGAGATGATGTTGAGCCATCTTTGTAACGTTACATGCACTGGCATCAGCAAAATCATCAACAAAACTCTAAAGTATCTAGGGGACAATTGGCGTGCTGACATAGGCGAACTGACCATCGAGGATGTAAGTATCCTGTTTTCCTTATCCCTCGTGCTGCTTTGTGGTTGATTGTGATGACCTCATTTGCTGTAGTTTGCTCGGATGCAGTACGCCAACTTTCCTCTCTACTACACCCCTCAGCGTGTGGAGGCATATGATTCTTCATGCCTCCGGATCATGCTTTCCGACGCTGAATCATTCCAGTGGTATTTGGGTGAGAGGCTGCTTCGAGAGATTACTGGGGTGGCTCGAGTCACTTGTTCCGCTCCTCCTCCAGCTGCTCAGATCCCAGCTGATGAGATAGCTGATGCTCTTGTGGGCCAGCCTGGGTTTCGCTTTCACGATCCTGGATCGTGACTATGACAAGTGGTATTTGCTGTACCGACAGGGGCCTCTGCTTCCGCCGCTCTATGTTCCAGAAGGTCGTCGCAGATATGCTGGTGGATCGGTGACAGCTCCTCTGATGGACCTTCATCGTCGGGAGCGAGATGAGAGGAGGGATGATGACGACTATGTTGGTGACTTGTAGCCTGCTTCTGTTTTCAGCTTTGTATGACCTTCTTTGCCTTGTAAAACCCTTTTTCTTTTATCTTTCTGATGTATCAAGACTTTCTGAATGAATATATAACCTCAATTTGTCTCAAATTACCTGATGATGCCTAGATGCTTTGATTTCTAACTCATTCTTTAGCGATTTGTGGGAGCTGAGACTTCTTAACAGTATGGATGATGATTTGAACGGTTCAGATTGCTTGTTTTGGCCCTGTGGGCCCACTTGATGATCAGATCTTGGATTCTGGACCTCTTTCTTGATGATCAAACCTTCGATCTTGATATTTTATGACTTATGTGGACTCTTCCATGGTTTAGATCATGATGATCTAGTCTTTAAATGGCTTAGATCGCTTGTGGGCCTCTCTTGATCAGTTTTTCTTCTCTTTGACTTGATCAGGCCCATTTTAGCTGTAATACTTCATGATTGGACAAGTGGGGTACCTCCAGATGATTTTGATCATCTTCAAACGAAATCCAAAGTTGATTGGAGCCTTGAGCGGCCCTTAGGGTGCCATCTGCTGATGTGGACTGTCAGCCTCACCTACCAACCACCATGGAGCCAATCCCACGGAGAGAGAGGGAGCGCGGCCCTCAAGACTCGCCTCTTGTGCGGCCTGGGCTGGCTCGTGCTAGGACATTCTTCACAGTCCACTGTCCCTGTCCCCACATGCTCTGTACTCTCAGGTTCGATTGCAGCCATGAATCTCCCTTTTGTCTCCTCTTTCCTTCTCTTTTTGTCTTTTCCTCTATTGGTCCTCTCATGGGCAGCCATTGATGATGGCTTGGGAGCCATTGTGGGAGAGTTTGGTGGGTCCCATACTTCAGCAATTGGTGAGGGCTTTAATGATGGTGAGATGCTTTTGATTGATGGCAGAGATGGAGCTTTAAATGAGGGTATTGATGGGGATTTAAGGATGGTGGTTGGTGGAGCTTTGAATGGCCCCATTAATGGCAGCCATGCTGAAAACTCAGATTTGAATGGGCCATTGATTATGGGAGAAATGGATGGTATGGATGAGATGGGGAGATGGGACATAGGTGAGGCTATGCACCCTTTGAGTGTGGGCCGCATGGACAATGTGATCGATGGTGATGATGGGGCACAATGGACATAGATGGGCTGATCTCATCTTTGGATGGTATGGATGGTTTTGATGATACCTTCGATGGTTTGGATGCTCTTAATGATCGCCGAGATGTGCGGCATACTTGCTTGGGTGAACTTGATGTGATCATTGATAATGTCCCCCTGATGATGGATGGTGTGGATGCCTCAATGATCCCTTTGATTGGTCAGGATGATGATTGGATTCACGGCTTCATGTTGGAGAGGGCCGCAGGTCCAGATCTGACCATTGATTCTTCGATCGGGGTTGCCGGGACCTTTCTTGATGGTTCAGATGCATTTTTCGACGGTCAGATTGGTTAGGTTGTCACGATGTGTGGTGTGATCTTCGCTGATAGCCCTTTTGATGGAGAGTACCATCCTTCTCCTGATCGTCGGTCCTTTACGTACTCGATTCACGGGGTGGGCAAGCCTTCTCATGTGGCTGAGGTCGTGGCAGTTTCAGACAGCGATGCGACTATATTAGACATAGCCGCCACTTGGGATGGGTCAGGGGCTGTTGAGTCTGCAAAGGTTCTAGCTTTTCCTTCTCCTTCGCCCGTTGATCTTCCGATCCTTGATGAGCTGTCATCGATTCCTGGGCCTTTTGTTCTGGAGGGGATTCCTGTGAGGACTTGTCAGCTGCTTCCTCATCCTTCTTGCTCACCACGACTGCTTGCTTGGCTTGACAGCTTGTCAGCTTATGAGATTCGAGACTTGGAGTCCTATGGCTTCTGCAGTCTGATCCATATGGCTAGAGTTGACATTGATTGGAGGATGCTCGGGGCTGCACTGATTGACTGGGTCCCCTCGTTGAACTTGTTTGCGTTCAACGACATGGAGATGGGACCCTCTTTGGAGGAGCTTGCGTGTTTGACCGGTCTTCCTTGGGATTATACTCAGTATTTTTCGCCGAAGACTTTGTCGAAGACTGCCACACCGCATAACTGGTTCGGGATCCTCTATCTGGTTCAACCTGCAGCTGCTGGTTAGGATGCTGTGGTGTTCTCCTTGGACTTGCTTATACGACCTTTTCTCGGGTCCTCGGAGTGTGGCAGGGTCTCTTCTTTCTCTGAATGCACTGATGTTTTGCTTGATAGCTGAGGTGTTATTCTCAGGATGGCGCAGATCTCAGACTCCTTTGCTTTTCGAGGTGATGAGTCGAGTTGTTCGACGTCAGGGGATTATTTCACTCAGTCCTGGCTGAGCTGTTTAATGGGCTGACTGACTGTGCCCTGGGCCGCACTCGTGTCCTTCGCGGCTATTGTGCATTTCTTCAGGTATCATTTCTGCATTTTCCTTTTCTTTTCTTGTCTTTTGAGAATTGCTTTGCCTTAACTGAGTTTCTTTTCTTTCTTATGATCAGGTCTGGCTATGGGAGCGTCTTTCGCTGACTGTTCCTGTACCATTTGCTGGCACCCGTCGCCCAAACTTCATGCGACATATCATGAAGTTTCTTCAGCATACGGCTAGGATGAGTGAGCCCTTGTATCGTAGGATGTTTGCTGAGCTGCGTGACTGGAATGTTCATTGGGAGTCATCTTGGCTTTCACTTCCTCCAATGCTTTGTGATGCGCACCGCCTTCCTCTGATGTTGGTAGGCTTTCGATCTTACTTTTCTTATTATCCTATCCGGTTCCTGCGGCAGTTCGGATATGAGCAGGATGTTCCTCTTTTTGCTTTCATGGGTATCGAGCGTCGATCACTTCCATCTAGATCATCTGACTTTAGGACTTGGGTTGATGGATCCTGGGCGAGTTACTTGACTACTGATTTGTTGGGTTTTGAGTTGCGGACTTTTTCGATGGCGACTGCCCCATACCAGTACTGGGTTGCTGAGCAGTCTCTGTATCGACGCATCCCTTGCTGGCACCAGACTGCCGATGAGGATGAGCAGGATATTCTTGGAGATGCCGACTCATCATCTGGTTCATATGAGCCCTTTGAGGAGCGCCCATTCATCGATCCTGGTTTCCTCTTTGCCACTCATGGCCACTTGTTGTTAGAGATCTCTGCACTTCGGTATCATTGTGAGATGATGTCAAGGAGATTGGCTGCCGATCAGAGGTTGTCCGACGAGGAGACAGCGATCCATATCCTTGAGCGCGATGAGGTGCATTACCTGCGTATGGAGGTGAGCAGGTTGAGAGCGATGCTATTTTATTATGAGTCAGAGGACTTACTTGATATGGCCGAGGAGGAGGGTAGAGATTGATTGCGTTGACTATACGTTGCCTTTTTGCATAGCTGGTGATGATGCATTTTTTGTATTTTTTGAAAAAGTTGACATGATATATGTAAAAGAAATATGCTGCATTTAATGAAAAAAGAGAAAACTGTTTGAAAATCTATTATGCCATGAGTTGTCTTGTGAGTGTGAATCTAGATTTTGCGCCGGGACATAGGAATCAGAACTGAGGTTCGTCCAATGCTTTGACTGATGTCTCGAGATTGACTTGTGACATTCCTTTGGTTCCCTAGAGGTGTAGGCAATGGAAACTATTACTTCCTGAGATTGTCAGAGTTTGTAGAGTTCTTCGTTTCCGACTATACTACTTCTTGTTCTTGAACTGCAACTGCTTGAATTGATTCGGACCATCTGATTTCTTGGTACCTGCACTTTTAATTTTTCTTTTTTTATTCGAGCCATTTTTGCCTGCAGCGCCCTTTCGAGTTTTCACTACAACTGGCCTTTTCCCGTCATTTTTGCCCGTAGCGCCCTTTCGGGTTTTCACCACGTCCCGGGTATTTGATCTTGCCTGCCCCTTGACAGCATTGCTGTTTTTACCCTCGGCACCCTTTCGGGTTTTCACCAAGTCCGTGGTATACCCACTGTTTTTACTCGGAGCGCCCTTTCGGGTTTTCACTCCGCCCTCTTTGTTTAGGCACACATCACTTTTTTTCTTTTTTCTTTCTTTTTTGGATAACTGCGGCGGCAAGAGGTTGGGAATCCGTCGTTGCCGGCCGATGGTAGTCTTTCAGCCCTTATCCTAAGTTACAATGATAGAGCTGTCGGTCTTAGACCTTTCTGAGATGGATGGATGGATGACTGTGTTTCTTCTTGGGTTTATTTTTCTCGGGTGCCTTGTTTTGGCTTCTCATTTTCTTTCTCTTTTTTTGTATTCTTTTTTTTCTCTTTTTTGTGTGTTTTTCTTCTATTTTTTCTTTTGAAACCCTTATTTGAAACACTTGTTGGTGGACGGAAATGATTTCTCAGAGGTTTTAGCTTTGACCTCTTGACTTCGGCTCTATTAATGTAACTCTTGATAAGGTCGGGATGACTTACCCGTGAAAGATCTTCACTTTGTCGCCGTTGATTGGCTTAGCAAGATCCAGCCCTCTCATGCTGGTGAGTCTGAGGGCGCCTCTGGGAAGTACTTCTCTGATAATCAGTGGTCCATCCCATGAGGGTTTGAACTTTCCTCTGAGATCCGGAAGGTGTGATGGTAGAATCTTCTTCACGACCATGTCGCCCACTTTGAAACTTCTTTTTCGGACTCTCTTGTTATAAGCTTGAGAGATTCTTTTCTGATAACACTGAGAATGACTTAGCGCACGCATGCACTTCTCATCTGCTAGCTGCAACTGATCGAATCTGGCTCGTTGCCATTCTCCTTCTTCAATTCTGCTTTCTAGTAACACCCGTAGTGACGGTATTTCCACCTCGACTGGTAGAACTGCTTCCATTTCATAAGTAAGCTCAAAAGGAGTAACGCCTTGTAGCAGATTGTACAGACGTTCGATAGGCCCAAAGTGCATATGGGAGCATATCTGACCAATCTCGATAGGTCACGACCATCTTCTTGAGTATCCTGACAATTGTCTTGTTTGTGGCTTCTACCCCTCCATTCATCTGAGGACGATAGGGGCTTGATCGATGACGCTGAATTTTGAACTTGTTGAGGGAATCATCCATCTTCTTGTTGACAAACGGGGTCCCATTATCTGTGATGATAGCATTAGGGATTCCTATACCGGCATATGATGTTGTTCTTCATGAATTTGATCACCTGGGATGCTGCGATCGTGGTGTAGGAGGTTGCTTCTACCCACTTGGTGAAGTAATCGACTGCCACAAGTATATACTCATGACCATTTGATGCTTTGGGACTAATCTTCCCGATGATGTCGAGTCCCCACATGGAGAAGGACCAGGGAGTCGTCAGACTGTACAATTCTGAGGAGGGAGCATGAATTTGATTCGCATGCTCCTGACACTTGAAGCATTTTCTGACGTGCTGACAGCAGTCTGCTTCCATGGTGAGCCAATAGTAGCCGAGTCGTAGAATCTTTTTGCCATCATATGCCCATTCATGTGTGGGCCACAGATTCCTTCGTGTATTTCTTTCATGATCTTTGTAGCTTCTGTTTCATCGACGCATTGAAGGAGGATGTGATTATAGGATCGTTTGTAAAGAATTTCGCCACTGATGGTGAACTGGCCGGCCAAACACTGGATGGTTCGGCAGTCCGTTGCTGTTGCTGACTCCGGATACTCTTGGGTTTCGAGATATTGCTTGATGTCCGCATACCAGGGTTTGTCAAGGACAGCTTCGGCTTCTTATATTTGCAGGTAGAAAGCAGGTTCATCTTGGGTTTCAACTAGTGAACTCCCACTCCGAAGCTCCTTTCAGGATCTCGAGCATTAATACGAGTATAGCGAGAGCGTCTGCAAACTGATTCTTGGCTCTGGGCATGTATGAGAAGGTGATTTCTTTGAATTCTTCGATCAGATTTTCAAGATACACATGATATGGTATCAATTTCTCATCCTTGGTTTTTCATTCGCCATTGGTCTGATTGATGATAAGCTGTGAGTCTCCAAATACTCATAGCTTCTTGACGCCCAAGATTATGGCTTCCCTTAAACCAACGATGCATGCTTCATACTCTGCCATGTTGTTGGTGCACTCGAATGCTATGCGCCTTGAGATAGGAATAGGGACATCATCTGGAGAGTAGAGGATTGCTCTGATACCACTCCCTTTAGCATTTGCTGCGTCGTCGAAGAATAACGTCCACTCATCTTTTTTCTTCTTTTCTTCATCTTCGATAAGCAATAGATCTTCATCAGGGAAGAATGTCTTGAGCGGTTGATAATCCAGGAGAGAGTGAATGGCAAGATGATCGGCGAGGGCCTGCCCCTTGATTGCCTTCTGAGTGACATAGGTAATGTCGAATTCAGACAGGAGTAGTTGCCATTTGGCTATCCTTCCAATGAGTGCCGGTTTCTCGAACAGGTACTTGAGCGGATCCATATGAGCGAGTAGGAGAATAGGGAATGCAATCATGTATTGACGGAGTCGCTGAGTTGCCCAGACTAGGGCGAGGCAAGTCTTCTCGATCGGGGAATACCTGGTCTCGTAGTCAGTGAACTTTCGGCTCAAATAGTATATTGCTTGTTCCTTCTTCCCGGTCTCGTCGTGCTGGCCGAAAACACAGCCAATGGCTTCTGCTGCTACCGAGATGTATAACAATAGTAGTCGTCCGGGAGTGGGCGGTACTGGGACTAGAGGATTCATGAGATACTTCTTGATTGCAGTCGAAGGCGACTTGGCAATCGTCGCTCCATTCTTTTGGAATGTTCTTCCGGAGGAGCTTGAATATGGGCTCACAGATAGGTGTAAGCTGTGCGATGAAGCGACTGATGTATTGAATTCTGCCGAGGAAACCACAAATGTCTTTCTCTGTTCTAGGAGGGGGCATCTCGATGATTGCTCTGATTTTAGTTTCATCGACCCTAATGCCATCCTCACTCACCATAAAGCCAAGGAGCTTGCCTCCATTGCACCGAAGACACATTTCTGAGGGTTGAGGCGGAGCTTGTACTTTTCTAATCTATTGAATAACTTCTTCAGATCTTCAAAGTGTCCTTCAATTGTGCGAGATTTGACAATCATATCGTCCACATATACTTTGAGCTCTTTGTTCATCATGTCATGGAATAATGCTGTCATTGCTCGCTGATATGTTGCTCCTGCGTTCTTCAGACCGAACGGCATTACCCTGTAACAGAAGGTTCCCAGGGAGTGATAAACGATGTCTTCTCGCGATCTTCGACGGCCATCTTGATCTGATTGTAGCCTGAGAACCCGTCCATGAATGAGAAGACCTTATACCCAGCAGTGTTGTCGACCAGAGTGTTGATGTGTGGTAGAGGGAAGTCATCTTTAGGACCGGCTTTGTTGAGATCTCGGAAGTCGATGCACATTCGATCCTTGCCATCCTTCTTTGGTACTGGTACAATGTTGGTGAGCCATTCAAGATAGTTGGAGACTACCAAGAATCCCGCATTGTATTGCTCGATGACTTCATCTCGAACTTTCAGGGCCCATTCTGGCTTCATTCTTTGAAGTTTCTGCTTCACTGGCTTCATATCCGGCTTGGTTGGCAGATGGTGTATAACAAGCTCTTCATCGAGCCCCGGCATGTCTTCATATGAGAACGCAAAGTTGGACAATCTTGGAGCTAGGAACTTTATCATTCTCTGCTTCATCTCTGGTGGCAACGATTTTCCAAAGTGTACTTCCCTAGGGATCTCAGGTGTCCCCAAGTTTACTATCTCAAAATCATCGGGCTACAACATTGGCTTTGAATTCGAACTTTTTGAGGAGATCCTCTAGTTCGGGAGCCAGGGTCATCATCTTCCTCATCCCGAGCTTCTTCCAGACCCATGAGCTTGAAGTCTAGTTCGATGTCAAAATCATATGATTCGACTTCAAACTCATGCAACTCTTTAGACGAACTTGTCACATTATTGAATGTAGGAAAAGAAATGTTTTTTGGTTTTTGAGAATTTTCTGGAATAGAAATGCTAGATGTTTTTGGCTTTTGAAAGTTTTCAATTTTTTTAGATTTTTAAAATTCATGGGACTTTGAACAAGTGGGCATTACAGACCATGATTGATCCCAGTTTGTCCCAAAGTTCCGCTTACTGCTCAAACCGACATTTTTTTTGGAAGCCAGAGCCCTCAGATGACTCTCTGGCTGATTCAGAAGTTAGGGGAACATATGACCATTCAGGACCCCACCCTTCTCCTAGAGAGGTGGGGGTTGGTGATTTGGGCGAAGAATCACAGTTTAGCCCAATGACCATGATTTCTTGCTAGTTGGGTTCGAGATCTGAGTCGTACTCAGTCCCTCCCAGATCACTTACTCGCATTGCAGTTCGTCCGGTTCCACAGCGAGACATGAGTTCGGAATCTGGACATCAGACCAATCCAGGGCTGGTCGTTTCCCTTTCTTGGTCCAATGGATGGGCTGCTTCTGCCCCTGGCTGATGGTTGATGATATGGGTTCTGCAGAGATGGGCGGGCCGTGCCCCTTGTTGATCGAGGCTGAGATGGGCAAGTTATGCCCCTGGTTGATTGATGCTGAAGTGGGCAGGTTGTGCCCCTGGTTGAGAGCAGGTATCAGAGTACATTGGTCCTGAAGCTGTTGTATTTGACTTTCTTCTTTGTCTTCATCCTCTTCTTCTTCTTCCGGAGGCTTGGATGGTTCAAGAATCTGGTCCCATCGAATGGGGGGTGTTATAGGCAAAATGATGGAGATAAGATTTCACGCGGAAATGCCCATTTCGCTCTCGCTCTCGAGATTATATGATCGAGAGTCGAATATTGGATAAGTGCGGGACGTCCATTCGACTCTCGAGATTATATGATCGAGAGTCGAATATTGGATAAGTGCGGGACGTCCATTCGACTCTCGAGATTATCTGATCGAGAGTCGAATGTTTGATAGGTGCGGGACGACCATTCGACTCTCGAGCTCACCTGATCAGGAGTCATAGATTGAAAAATACGGAGCAGCTATTCGCAAGTCTCGAGTCTTCATAACCGATAGTCAAATACGGCAAAGCTCGATCCGCGAACAGACCTTCTCACAAGTCGTTGAAAGACGTTACATCCAAAATATGTACTTGGACTCGCGACCACATTTTAACCTGCGAGCAGCTTTCCTGCAGGTTACAACCAGTTCGGAGGCTATGACTCCAACTACGGGCGTCTCCTTCCTTTTCGGAGGCCATGACTCCAACTACGGGCGTCTCCTTCCTTTTCGGAGGCCATGACTCCAACTATGACTTCCAGCCGGATTTCAAGGGATTACCATCAAGGGGCGTGATTGTTGGAATAAGTCATTGGGTTGGATCTGATTAAAAAGATAGGATCTTATCTCACGAAATCAGCGAATTCTCAGTATCGTATGCGACATCAACGGGATTTCGACATCTCACGTAACAGATTGGATTGCTTCAGATCTATATAAAGGGGTGGCTCCATTGAGAGCAGGTACGTACACATCATTCAATCTTGGTCCCGTTTACTTGGCTTCTCTTCTTACTGTGGCCTAACTTAAGCATCGGAGGGCTAACGGCTGGACCCCAGCCACCCTTATTTGCTGTCTTGCTTCAGGTCTGGTGGTGAAAATTCCGGCTGGAGTGAAGGAGAAAAGCCGGAGGATCTCGTTACAAAATTTGACATTAACAGTTTGGCGCCGTCTGTGGGAACGACTTGATCATCAAAATCAATCGTGTTAACCACCGATCAAAATCCTTCGGTGATGCCTCCTAAAAAGACTGTTCATCCTTCAACTTCGAGGCAGGCACCACCTCCGCCCGGTGAGACGGAATCCGCACCTGCCCTCCCACCTGTTCCGACGGATATCCCTCAAGGAGCCCCAAATATGCCATCAACAAATCCATTATTGGAGGCCTCTGGAAATCAGGATGATGTCCTACGATTCCTTGGGAACACTCTCCTAACTCTAAACGCCGGAGTTCAGGCACTGTCAAATCGGCTTGATCAGCACTTCCCTGAACCGCAAAGACAACCCTCCGAAGGGTTACCACCGCCACCCATACCAGTTGCTTCCAGACATTCTATGGATGAACCACAGGTCCCACCACTTGGCGGCCATCCCCCTGTGCCGTCTCCACATTCTATACATTCCAGTTCGTCTCGACAACCTCAACCGCAAGGCTCCACCGCCGAAACGTCTAGCTATACCTTGCCATGGGAAGGAGATCTCAAAAGAATCCAAGATCGTTTTGATGTCATGGAGCAGAGATACCAGGCAAATCGGCCATCTGCTGTCATGGCGGCAATACATCAATCTGAATCTCCCTTCACAAGCGAGGTCATGGAAGCCCCGTTGCCCAGAAAGTATCGAACGCCTGTTATCGCTCCGTATACAGGCATTGGCGATCCTCTGGAACATCTGGAAACATATAGGTCCCTCATGGAGTTGGAGGGACATGGTTCAGAAATCATGTGTAGGGCTTTTCCCCTTACATTGAAGGAAGCGGCTCGTACGTGGTTTCGGGGGTTAAAGCCTCTTTCCATCAGTTCCTTTTCCCAATTATCGGAGATATTTCTTTCTCAATTCATGGGAAGTATTCGCATTAAAAAGCCAGCCTCCCATCTGATGAATCTGAAACAGCAACATGGGGAGACAATAAAAGAGTTCACAGTACGGTTCACTGCCGAAGCCGTTCAAACTGAGGGTTACACTGAAGAAAAGGGTCTCACAGCCCTCATTGCTGGAATAACGAGCGAGAAATTCAGGTTTGCCTTAGATAAAAGCCCGCCGAAAACTATGGCGGAATTCCAAGCCAAAGCTCAGAAATATATCAATGCAGAAGAAGTCGCATTGACACGCCATGGAGTACAAAGTAAGAAACGCAAGCCAGAAGGAACTTCTACAGATAAGAAATACCATCGCGATCAGCGCGATCGTTCTCCCAGGAAGCCTTACTCTGGTAAATATCATAATTACACTCCTCTTAATCGGTCTCCTGAAAAGGTTCTAATGGAGATAAAACACAAGCCATATGTGAAGTGGCCTGCAAAGATTAAATCCGATCCCGAGAAGAGAGATAAGAGTAAGTTCTGTTACTTCCACAAAGATCACGAGCATAGGACCCAGGACTGTATCTCTCTACGAGACCATATCGAAGCCCTTATTCGAAAAGGCCATCTCCAGGATTATGTTGCTCGTAAGAATCGATCACCAGAAAGGGCGAAGACCTCATCTCGCCAAAAGGAACCGTCTCATCATCAAACCGACCAAGAGGACGCTGAGCCCACGGGAGAAATTCGCACTATCGTCGGGGGTCCAGCTTGCGGGGGTGACTCTCAAGCTTCAAGAAAGGCATACGCCCGAAAGGCGTCCAAAGAACCCCAGCAGATCTATTGGCTGGAACAAACGTCCAACTCATCGAAGGCTAGCCATCCCCCAATTTCTTTCACCCTCGAAGATGCAGCGGGAATTCATTTCCCTCATGAAGATTCCATCGTAGTCACACTGAAGGTATCAAATTATCTGACTCATCGAATTATGGTGGATACAGGTAGCTCGGCCGATATTCTGTACTTGGAGGCTTTCGACAAGATGGCACTTGCCAGAAATCTCCTCAAGCCAGTATCGACCCCTCTTGTCGGCTTTGGAGGAGAAGTGGTAACACCTGAAGGAAGTATCGATCTCCCAGTCACCTTTGGGGAGAGTCCAGCGAAGACCACCGTCTTCGTAAACTTCCTCGTCGTGGATCGAAAATCAGCATATAACGCCATCTTGGGGCGACCGTCTCTAACTAAGGTTGGAGCGGCCTTGCACCCTTCATATTTATGTGTTAAATTTCCGACCCCAAATGGCATCGGGGTCGTGCGAGGAAGTCAGCAGGAGGCACGGTCCTGTTACCAGATAGCCCTCCAAGATCGAAAGAAGGCTCAAGCGACACCTATCATGGAAATAGTTCAAGGTTCATCCGACGTTCTCGCCACCGCGTTGGATCCAAGGGAAAATGCTCTGAAATCAGGAACTCCAGGGGAGGAAACAGTGGCGATCCGCTTGACCGAAGACGACCTGTCTAAGATCGTGTACATCGGTTCCTCCTTAAACAGTATCCACCGTGAAGATTTGATCTGTTTCCTCACTGAATACCAGGACGTGTTTGCTTGGTCTCATAAAGATATGCCGGGCATCGATCCTGATGTCATCGTACATCGTCTCAACATTGACCCGAAGCATAAACCCGTACATCAGCGTCGACGTGCCTTTACTGCAGAAAGACAAATGGCGATCAAAACTGAAGTTGAGAAGCTGCTCGCGGCAAATTTCATAAAAGAAGTTGACTACCCACAGTGGGTCGCAAACGTAGTTCTCGTCCGGAAAGCTAATGGCAAATGGAGGATGTGCGTCGACTATTCAGACTTAAACAAAGCATGTCCCAAAGATAGCTTCCCGACACCACGAATCGACCAGTTGGTCGACTCAACAGCTGGACATGCTCTCCTCAGTTTTATGGATGCTTATTCTGGTTACAACCAGATTATGATGCATCCACCTGATGGCCAGCATACTGCCTTCATCACAGATCGAGGACTATATTGCTACCAGGTAATGCCGTTCGGTCTCAAAAATGCAGGGGCCACTTATCAACGTCTTGTCAACAAAATATTCGCTGCTCAAATCAGTAGGAATATGGAAGTATATGTTGACGATATGCTCGTGAAAAGCATCGATGAAGATGACCACATTCCTGATCTTCGAGAAGCCTTTGATCTGATGAGGAAGTATCAGATGAAATTAAATCCAGAAAAATGTGCGTTTGGAGTATCTGCAGGGAAATTTCTTGGGTTCATGGTTGGCCAACGTGGAATTGAGGCGAATCCCGAAAAGATTAAAGCATTGATAGAGATGAAATCCCCAGTGACCCTGAAGGACGTTCAACGTCTAGCTGGTCGCATCGCATCATTGAATAGGTTCATCTCGCGAGCATCTGACAAGTGGTTGCCCTTCTTCAAACTCCTTCGTGCAACGGCCAAGTCTGATTGGAAGTGGACACCTCAATGTGAAGAAGCTTTTCAACAACTGAAGCAATATATGAGCGCTCCCCCCATTTTATCTAAGCCTGTGGCACATGAGCAACTCATTCTTTATTTATCTGTGTCTTCCACAGCCGTTAGTGCCGCCTTAATAAGAGAAGATTCCGGGGTACAAAGGCCCGTTTATTATATCAGTCGAGCAATGGTTGATGCAGAAACTAGGTATTCTGATTTGGAGAAACTGGCCCTAGCCTTAATCACGGCAGCTCGAAAACCCCATGCTATTTTAGTACCAACAAATCATCCACTACGCCAAGTCCTTCAAAAGCCTGAGGCTTCCGGGCGCTTAACTAAATGGGCGGTCGAGATCAGCGAGCATGATATCTCATTCTGTCCTAGGACCGTAGTCAAGGGCCAGGCCGTGGCTGACTTCATCGCCGAATTTACATATTCTTCTGAAGATAGCGTCATGACCAGCGACCAGCCTCCTTGGTCGCTCTTCGTGGACGGGTCGTCACGGGCCACTGCCAGTGGAGCGGGCCTGATTTTAGTGGCTCCCAACGGGTCGCATTTTCAATACGCTCTGCGTTTCGAATCACGCGTCTCCAATAATGAAGCAGAATATGAGGCCCTTATTGTTAGCCTCGAGCTAGCCGTTGTCCTCGCAGTCCAGAATTTGATAATTCATAGCGACTCCCAGCTCATTGTCAACCAAGTTCTTGGCGAATTCGAAACCAAAGAAGAAAGAATGGCCCTATACAAGTCTCGTGTCCTCATCCTGCTCGCCAAACTGAAGACTTATAAAATATTCCATATCCCTCGCGAGCAGAACCAACTTGCCGATTCCTTGGCAAAACTCGCTTCTGCACCGGAATCAGAACTATCACATTCGATCCCCATCGAGCACCGTCAACACTTGAGTATCGACCAAGTGACTCCCGAGCAAGTTATATCGGTACAATCGTCTCCATGCTGGATGGATCCTATCATCCTTTATCTCAGAGATGGATACCTACCAGAAGACAAGAAAGTTGCAAGACAAATTCAACTTCGAGCTGCCAGGTACACCTTACAAGATCGAATCTTGTTGCGAAAAAGCTTCTCCTTGCCTTATTTAAGGTGTCTTCATCCAGAAGATGCACATCGTGTTCTAGATGAAGTACACCAGGGGGCATGTGGTAATCATCCCAGGGGGCGATCTCTAGCATATAAAGCGATGAGGCAAGGATATTATTGGCCTACTATGAAAGCAGACGCCATAGAATTTTTAAAAAATGCGACAAGTGTCAACGATATCAACCTATACCTCGTGTACCGTCTGAGCGGATGACCCCAGTCGAC
Organism: Liriodendron chinense; assembly: GCA_003013855.2. Lineage (NCBI taxonomy): Eukaryota > Viridiplantae > Streptophyta > Magnoliopsida > Magnoliales > Magnoliaceae > Liriodendron > Liriodendron chinense. The sequence goes on from ML058389.1 coordinate 2,909,474, forward strand.
AGCCCTTGGCCTTTTGCTCAGTGGGGGATCGATATCATCGGGCCCTTACCTATGGAAAAGGGACAGAATAGGTTCGCGATCGTGGCGGTTGATTATTTCACCAATGGGCCGAGGCAGAACCATTAGCCAAAATTACTGAAAAACAAACTACTAAGTTTATGTGGAGAAATATTATATGTCGCTTCGGACTTCCTCATACTATAATTACTGATAACGGAACGCAGTTCGACAACGCAGCCTTCGATGAATTTTGCGACAAATGGAAGATACGTAATCTCCGCACTTCTCCATATCATCCTCAGGCGAATGGGCAGGTCGAGGCAGTGAATAAAATTATAAAGCATCATTTAAAGACCAAGCTAAGTGAATGTAAAGGGGTGTGGCCAGAACTTCTGCCAGAAGTGTTATGGGCCTATAGAACCATGGCTTGTACATCGACAGGTGAAACTCCTTTCTCCTTAGCATTTGGTGTTGACGCAGTAGTACCAGTGGAAATTCAAGTGCCCTCATATCGGATCGAACAGTATGATCCCGCGAGCAATCAGGAAAATCTCCGACTTCATCTCGATCTCTTGGAAGAGCGAAGAAATGCTTCCCAAGTACGAGTGGCGGCATATCAACAACGTATTGCTCGTTATCGGAATGCGAAGGTTCGACCTAGATCCTTCCAGTTCGGAGATTTGGTCCTAAGGCAAAATCTTGGAATTCCTGTTCGTTCATTGGATCCGAATTGGGAAGGCCCGTATCGGGTTATTAGGGTTGTGCGACCCGGTACTTATTATCTTGAAGACATGCAAGGGAAGCCTGTACGTCGCCCTTGGCACGTGGAGCATTTGCTAAGATACTACCCCTAGATTCGATGTAGTTTATCATAACATTTTATGAATAAAGTGAAAGATATCTTTTGGCCGCTACTCCATTTATATGGACCGGAATAGCCCTGAAGAGTGCTTACACACCCTCTTGGCCAATTGCCTACCTTTGGTAGGACTGAAATCATTACTAGTTGGTCGCTTCTCCATTCTCATGGACCTGAACAGCCCCGAAGAGAATGAATACCATCTCTTGACCAACCTTCTGCCCTTGGTAGAATCAAAATCTCAATCGATAGATCAGTCTATCTCAACGCGGACATGGTCTCACGACCCCCGGATTGAGTCTAATTCATTTTTTCATGAGTTAGTTACTCGCGATTGGTGAGAGGAGGGATCGCACTCCAGAATACGAGCACCGCAGCTCGTGCTCAAATTAGGGCAGCGATCGGGGTCACATCCTGATCGCGGGCAGCTTAGCTCATGCTCGAATTAAAGGGTCACATCTCTGACGAATCCATTCAAGATTAACAAGCAAAAAATGAAAGATGAAGGGAGAACAGCAACGAAACAGCAACACTTCCAAAAATATCTTTTCATTGATAATTAGATGATTACATATACATGAGCGCAGATACAAGAGAAGAAAATAAAAGGAAATCAATCGCTTGGAGGAGCCACGCTCTCGACTTCAGGGCCCATTTCAGGAGCCCCTCCAGCCTGCGTGGCTTCAGTCACCTCGTTCTCGGCGGCAGCTTGCTCTTCTGCAGCTATGATGGTCGCGACTCGACCGAATTCCCCCATATCAAAGGATGGGATCATTCGTTGCACTACTCTTAGTGCAAAGTCTCGACCAGCATCGTATGACTCATATCGTTCATCGTCATACAGCTGCGAAGTCCGAAACTCAGAAATTGCCCGAGCACCTTCCTCCGAGAGCATTTTTACAAGGGCGACCCTCTCCTCGTCCCAGTGGATCGAGTCGTCCTTAAGCTGCGCAAGAGCGGTGCGCTCCCTGGTCAAATTGTCGTAGGCCTCCTTGAGCTGCGACCTGGCCCCCGCGAATTGCTCCTCTAACGAGATCTTGTCCTGCCGGAAGATCTCCCTCTCTCTCTCTGCTTTCTCCTTCAGACTCGTGAGCTTCACGTAGTCTGAGTCCAAGGCCTGATACCTGTCGGTCAGGACTTGGATCTTCTCGATGAGGATCTTTTTCTCCTCATCTCTCTTCGTGATCACCGCCTCACGAGCCTTGAGCAGTTGATCTCTTCCTTGAACTGCCTTTTCCAAGGCAGTCCTCTTTCCCTCAGCCTCCTCTATCGTGCGACGGGCGGCAACAATATCACGCCTCGTTCGCAGAATAAGATCTAAACCCTGCAAAAGAGATAAAAAATGTAAGAGTATTCTGGAATGTAATAACTGATCGTAGCAGGTCTTGACGAAATCTTACCTGAACCATCCTCATCCCCGCTTCGAGGATAAGGTTCTCAGGACTTGGCTCGGGAAGAGAGCCAAAGGCGTGAGGCGTGACGTTCTTGAAGAGAAATTTGCATACAGGATGAAGGTGGCGGGGAATAGAGTACGTCCCGCTCCCAGACGGTTGGGCAACGACCAACCCGGCCTGCTCGCGAGGTGGAGGCATTGACTCGCGAGCAGGTCCCTGCTTGGCAGCCGGGACCAGTTCCCGAGCAGGAGTCGGCTCTTGCGGCTCTACCTGCTCTCGAGCTTCTTCAGCTGGGGGGCAGCTGGACCCCACCCCATCTGGGGAATTATCTGCAATGTTGATCACTGGTGGCCCAGGTGCGACCACCAGTGAAGGAATAGTAGGCCCAGCTGGGGCCCCCGCCATGCTCGCGGGAAGGGCAGGCTGATCGCTGCCCGCGCGGATGGAAGATTGAGACGGTTCGGCAGGGGTTCTCTTCTGCCTTTTGGAGCCTGTGCCCTTCAGACGGGGCAGTAGGCCTCTCTTCTCTCCAGCCTTCGTCATTTCAACTTCTCTTCTGGATATGAGGCCTGCTGCTGCAAGTCGCGAAGGAGATAAGCAAGCCTTGATATGCCTATCTCCGACAGGCACCTTATACACTCTGACAATCTTCTCGTTGATCCCACCCTTCAAATTCGGTTTCCGCAATGCCGGGATACCTGCGAGCACAAATAATGGTCAAACGAAGCAAAACCCTAAAAATTATTCTAAGGAAACTGCACAATACGGGATTGTGTCTACCTTCACAGAAAAACCGGGTCACTCCTGGACCCCTGGAGGAGGCAGACTCCCAGCTCCCGGAAGCATAGAACCACCGCTTCCTCCAGCCGGGATAGTTCGAGGAGGGCTTACCCAACACGAAATTATCCCGGTGCCAGTAACATAAATAATACCAGCCTTCGCTGGATGGAGCTTTCTTCAGACGAAACATACGGAGGAACTCCTCCGCCGTGAGTTCCCCGTTGCCAGCCTGAGCCCAAAGGGCAAAGGAGCCCAAAACCACCCTCCACCCGTTCACAATGAGTTGCCCAGGGGCAATCTTGTAACACCGTAGTACATCGCGAACGAAGGGATGGAGGGGAAGGCGTACCCCCAGGATAAGCTGGTACTCATAAAATGCTACGCATCCTGGGGGGGGGAGTCGGGTGTTTCTCCACCTCCGGGCAAGCGGAGAGTTACAGAGTCAGGGATTTGGTATCTCTCCCGTAGCTCAGCCAGCCGGTCCTCCGATAAAACGGAAGGATATCCGACTGCTGTGTATCTCCCCGCCGAAACCCTTGCACTGCTGGAGGCAGAGGACTCCGGAGTGGCATCACCAAAAGGGACAGTAGTCTCGTCAGAGTTCCCAGCCATGGGGAGATAAAAATAAAAGAAAAAGAAAAAGGAAGTATACCGGAAAAAGGAAAGAATGAGCACCGGAAGAGGAAGAAGAATGGAAAGAAAGGATTGCAGGTTTCTTTCGAAAAAACTTCTGTAGAAAATCAAAGAAATGGCGGACTCCGTATATTTATAGGCAATCATTCCGCCGTATCTGATGGCACGTGGCAGTCCCTCTCTGGACACAGCGCTCAAGCAGGCACGCCCATTAACTCCTCAAACACGTGGCGAGCGCCCCTTCATTTTCCATCAGCGAAAAGGCTGCGGAAAGCTGGCGCTCATTAATTTCAGCCCATCATAAGGGGTGCCGTTCTCGATGAAAGTAGCGAGCGGTTTCGTGTGATAGTGAGCTAAGTCCTTTCCTTAAGAATTCTTGGCGGCAAGGACTTGGGGGGCATCTGTTATAGGCAAAATGATGGAGATAAGATTTCACGCGGAAATGCCCATTTCGCTCTCGCTCTCGAGATTATATGATCGAGAGTCGAATATTGGATAAGTGCGGGACGTCCATTCGACTCTCGAGATTATATGATCGAGAGTCGAATATTGGATAAGTGCGGGACGTCCATTCGACTCTCGAGATTATCTGATCGAGAGTCGAATGTTTGATAGGTGCGGGACGACCATTCGACTCTCGAGCTCACCTGATCAGGAGTCATAGATTGAAAAATACGGAGCAGCTATTCACAAGTCTCGAGTCTTCATAACCGATAGTCAAATACGGCAAAGCTCGATCCGCGAACAGACCTTCTCACAAGTCGTTGAAAGACGTTACATCCAAAATATGTACTTGGACTCGCGACCACATTTTAACCTGCGAGCAGCTTTCCTGCGGGTTACAACCAGTTCGGAGGCTATGACTCCAACTACGGGTGTCTCCTTCCTTTTCGGAGGCCATGACTCCAACTACGGGCGTCTCCTTCCTTTTCGGAGGCCATGACTCCAACTATGGCTTCCAGCCGGATTTCAAGGGATTACCATCAAGGGGCGTGATTGTTGGAATAAGTCATTGGGTTGGATCTGATTAAAAAGATAGGATCTTATCCCACGAAATCAGCGAATTCTCAGTATCGTATGCGACATCAACGGGATTTCGACATCTCACGTAACAGATTGGATTGCTTCAGATCTATATAAAGGGGTGGCTCCATTGAGAGCAGGTACGTACACATCATTCAATCTTGGTCCCGTTTACTTGGCTTCTCTTCTTACTGTGGCCTAACTTAAGCATCGGAGGGCTAACGGCTGGACCCCAGCCACCCTTATTTGCTGTCTTGCTTCAGGTCTGGTGGTGAAAATTTCGGCCGGAGTGAAGGAGAAAAGCCGGAGGATCTCGTTACAAAATTTGACATTAACAGGGGGCCACGTGGCCTAAGCTAGGCTCATAAGGAGGCCTTTGTGTAGTGCAGTCGGTTGATTCCCTCTTGGATCTTTACAAGGCTCTCCTGGCTTGATGAATGAGATGGGAGAGCAACGGAATTTCTTCTTTCTTTTGTCCATGAATATTGCCCTGTACCCGAGCCCCCATTTGCGTTGATTATATACCAGCGGCATCTTCTAGACTTGAAATGATTCTTCATACAATACTTGAGGCTCAGATGTTCTGCTGGTGAAAAGACATGGTCCACCCTTATCGGCTCCGGATTGGCGATAACGTTCATAATCTCAAACTAGAAACTATGAAATGAGACATCTTCTTCAGAGTACTGGATGTCAATAACAGGGATATCTGGTTCAGTAGCAGTAGCATTGGAAGGAATGATGAGCTTCTTCTCTGCATGGATAGAGATTACTTGATTTCCACAGATGTACTTCACCCGTTGATGCAGGGTTAATGGCACAGCTCCAACCTTGTGCAGCCAAGGCCGTCCGAGCAACATGTTGAAAGAGGTTGATATATCCAAGATTTGGAGTGTGATGGTGGAGACTTATGGACCTATCTGTACCTCTATGTCGACTTTCCCTTCCACTGATCGGCAGGTATTGTCGAACGCTCTGACGCATATGGTGCTGGGTCGAAATGAAGAGGGACTGATTCCCAGACGTTCTGCAGTCTTGAGTGGGCAGACGTTTAAGCTTAAGCCGTTATCGATAAGGACCAGCGGGACACAGAGGTCCTTGTATCGTAAGGCTATGTTGAGGGATCGCCCATGATCGCGTCCTTCTGGTGGCAACTCATTATCGGTGAAGGTGATGGCGCGTGGAGCCAGGAGTTGTCCGATCATCAATGCTATTATTTCAGGTGCTGTGTCGGAGGAGACATGAGCATCGCTCAGTGTTTTGGCGAACATTTCTCTATGTATGCGCGATGTGTAGAGTAGTTCCCATACTGAGATTTGAGCAGGGATTGACTTGAGCTGAGTCGCCACATTGTATGCGGCTTCATTTTTGTTACCGAGACCCGAGAGAGCGCCTTTGAGATCTCCTTTGTTCTGATTATCTCTTCAGATGCAACGCCCATTGGGATTCATGTTTCCCACCTCCGCACATTCTGGATAGTGCCACAGGACTTCTTTATAATTTTTCTCTCCTTTGCCTACTAGGACCACTGGTTCTTGCAACGGTGCCGGTGTGGATACCAGATCTTCCTCATATAGAGCTTTTGCCTTGAGGATCACATTGTTGCCTGTGCTGAAGGGATAATATCGAGGCTTGTCTTCATAGATCACATAAGGTCGCGGTCCTGGCTTGACCGTTCCTGGAGCAGGAGGCTCCCATGGGATGAACACTGGTCCTCTTGATATGGCAGGGGGTTTCTCTGTTCGTCCCAGCTGTCGTAGTGTGATTGACACGCCTCCGGGATTTGCCCCTTGTAGTGTGACTGGCTCGATTGGAGGAGCTCCTTCCAATACAATGGGCTCTTGCTGCTGATAAGTATGATCCCTCCCTTGCGGATTTGATAATTTCTGAGCTGAAATTGCCCCTTGTAAAATGACAGGTTCGTATGCGGGCTCGATGTATGACTGTACTCCTTCCAGGATGACTGGCTCCTGTTAATGTCAAATTCTGTAACGAGATCCTCCGGCTTTGCTCCTTCACTCCATCAGGGATTTCGCCACCAGACCTGAAGCAAGACAGCAAATAAGGGTGGCTGGGGCTCAGCCGTTAGCCCTCCGATGCTTAAGTTAGGCCACAATAAGAAGAGAAGCCAAGCAAAACGGAACCAAGATTGAATGAAGTGTGCGTACCTTTCTCCTCATGGAGTCACTCCCTTATATAGATCTGAGGCTAGCCAATTTTGTTACATAAGATATCGAAATCCCGATGATATCGCGTACGATACTGAAATCTCGCTGATTTCGGAGGACAAGATCCTTATCCTCAAAGATAGTATCTATCCTAATAACTCCTTCCGGCAATCACGTTTCTTGATAGCAATCTGAGATTCGGAACCACCAGAGAAGATAAGCCCAAAGACCAACCTATACAGGCTGTTGATCGACATGGTAATAGCGCTGATTGCTCATAGTTGGAGTCATAGCTACCGAAAAGGAAGGAGACGCCGAAAGGAAGAAGACCATCCGAACCAAAAGACTCAGGACTACTCTGATGTCGGGAGCTGCTCGTGTCAGGGGTGCTCGCTTCCGTGAACTGCGACCCCTCCTGACGAGCCCGAGCAGAGCTGCTCGCACCCTATAGATGCGACCTCTTCTGAAGAGCACGAGCCGAACTGCTCGCATCAGGGATGCGCGACCCCTTCTGAGGAGCACGAGCCGAGCTGCTCGCATCAGGGATGCGCGACCCCTTCTGAGGAGCACGAGCCGAGCTGCTCGCATCCAGGAGACGCGATCCCTTTTCGCGAGTACGACCTGGACTCCTCGCATTCATATGGTCACGACCCTTCACTTCTTGTCAGATTGTATTAGCCTACAACAGAAGCCCCCCAAACCCTTGGTATTGAAGAACTATGCCAAGGGTTTGCTAGTGTTGACAGCTGGGTTCTGGGAGGCAATCGCGCATGATTCACTTATCGTGCTTCCGCATTTATGATGACCAGCTTTTGCGCAGCTTTCTCTGCCGCCAGAGATGAAGCGTCAGGTGCCACGTGTTTCCGTATTTAATGCTGGCGTCCGTTCGTCTGACGTGCCGGATGAGAATCTGCCGCGTGTCCAGTAAATCAAGCGGAATGATTGCGTATAAATATCGGACTTAGAGAAATTCCTTCATTTCCGAATTCCATTGCTGCAGATTTTTCTTCTTCTTCTTCCTTCTCTATTCTGGAGTGAAAAACCTCTTTACGGAGGTACCCTTCTTTCTTTTCTCTCATTCATTTCATCTTCCATCCCCTTTTTATAATGGCGGAAATCTCTGACGAAGAGATTGTTCCTCTGGGAGATGAAACCCCTGACTCCTCTGAATCCAATAACGCCAGAGTACCGGCTGGGAGGTATTCTGCCTCCGGTTACTCTTCCATCTTGACGGAGGAAAGACTCTCTAACCTTAGAGAGGTTTATAGGGTTCCAGACTCTGTTTTATTCAGACTGCCTGGGAGAGGGGAGACAGCCGATGCACCACCGCCTGGGTGTGTGGCTGTTTATGAATACTTCTTCAAAGTGGGCGTACGCCTTCCCCTCCACCCCTTTATTCGAAACTTCCTCCGTCTCTACAAGATTGCCCCGGGCCAACTTATAGTTAACGGCTGGCGGGTTCTTCTAAGTGCTTTCGTCCTTTGGAAGCAGGCCGGTAACGAGGAGTTAACCGCTGAGGAATTTTTGAGGTTATTCCAGCTGAAGAAGGCGCCAGCTAGCGAGGGTTGGTACTACCTCTGCTTCTGGCACCGGAATAACTTCATTTTGGGGAACCCTTCTTCCAACTGCCCGGGATGGAGAAAGAAGTGGTTCTATGCCTCCGGTAACTGGGAGTCCGAGATGGGATCCGACCCCAAAGGCCATAATGTTAATCGCCATTTTGGCGAAGGTGGGTTAAGTGCCTGTTTACTTGTCCGAAAGGAAACAATAGCCTTGCTGTATTGACGATTTAATGAACTTTCTTTTTTTTTTTGCTCGCAGGAATTCCAATTGGTGTGAAGCCAAATCTGCGAGGAGGGCTCAACGAAAAACTTGTCAAAGTCTACAAGCTCCCTGCGGCTGCGCGCCACGTCAACACTGCACTAGAACTTTGTCATCTTTGCGCAGCGGGTCTCACCTTCCGAGAAGAGATGACGAATGTTGGCGATAAGAGAGGCGCACTGGGGGTACTTCCCCGGCTGAAGGGCACTGCCTCGAAGAGGCAAAAGAAAACTGCGGGGGGTCCTTCAAATGCGCCTACTCCCGCAGAGGGGCCTGCTCGCGGACCCCAAACCGCCTCTGGAGGAGTCGCGAGCACTTCTCGTACGACCGCGACCCCTCCGGTCAACGCGACCCCTCTCTCCACCGTACCCCCGCCAGCTGACCTTCCTCGCCCTCCAATCATCGAGGTAGCCGACAACTCACCGAAAGGTGATCGGAGAGGGGGAGGCCTCCCTCCAAAGGGGCCTTCAAGCGAGCCTACTACTGCTCGCGAGTTGTCGATGCCCGTCCCTGGCGTCGCGAGTGCTCGCGACTCGGGGCCCAAGGAGATGGTCGTAGCCCAGGCTTCGGGCTCGGGGACTTTTGTCATTCCTCCTCACTTGCATCCAATATGCGAGTTTATGTTTGACAAAATTTCCCCCAACTCCTTTGGGAGTCTCCCCGAACCAAGCCCTGAAACCCTCTCCACCGACATCGGGGTGAGATTGTTGCAGGTAACTACACGATTCGTGTTTTTCGTCTCTGATAAGGTGGATTGCTTTAATTTACTTCCTTTCTCACACACATGTATTTTGTTTTATATAGAGCTTGGATCTCACGCTTCGAGTCAGACGTGACATCGAAGCAGCTTGCCGCAGCGTGGAGGATGCGGGGAAGAAGAAGAAGATGATGGAAGTCGAGGTCCAAGGGAGGGACCGCTTGGTGAAGGCCTTGGAGGTTCAAATCTCCAAGTTGGACGAAGAGAAGAAGATTCTCCTGATCAAGATCCAATCCCTGACTGAGCGCTTTCAGTCAGTGGACCTCCAGCTCGCAAAGCTTCAAGAGATCCATACTAAGAGCGAGAAGGAGAAGGAGATTTTTCGCAAGGATAAGGTCCAGCTTGAAGAATGGCTCAAGGATGCTCGGACCAAGTTCGAGGAGGCTCGGACCCAGCTCGGGGAGGCCCAGAAGTGACTTAATCAGCTGAAGGATGACTCCATCCACTGGGAGGAAGAGCGAGTGGCTCTCGTTCAGATGGTATCTGATGAGGGTCCTCGCGCAGTTCAGGAGTTTCGTACTTCTCAACTTTATGACGAGGAGCGATACGATGCGTACATCGCTGGTCGCGATTTTGCGGTCAGGGTTATGCAGCTAATTACTCCAACTTTTAACGTTGAGGAGTTCGACAGAGTGGCATTCGAGGTTGCAGCTAAAGAACGGGCTGCTGCTGAGAACGAAGTCACCGGGGCAACAGATGCTGCTCCTGCTCCTGAAGCTGGTCCTGAAGCTGAGAGCCGCGAGCCTGCGCAAGAGGATGACCAACCCTGACCTCGGCAGCTTCCCATATTATGTATTTTTTTTTTTTTTTTTTTTTAAAGAGAAGAGATCTGTAATTGTAAGGTCATTATTTTAATGAACACTTACTTTTTTAGTATTGTGTATTCTTCTCTTTCCTTCATTGTTGCTTTGTGTTGATCCCATTTGATTCATCAGGGGATGCGACCCACATGCGAGCACGAGCTTCGCTGCTCGCGATTTTAGAGTGCATGACCGCGAATTCGATCACGAGCCGCAGTGCTCGCGATTAGGGTGCATGACTGCGACCCTATTCGAGCACGCGCTATGCTGCTTCGCATTTTGGAAATGCGATCTCTTTCATCAGTTGCGAGCAACTAGCTCATAAAAAAAAATAAAGACTCAATCCGGGGGTCGCGTGACCATGTCCACGTTGAGATAGACTGATCTATCGATTGAGATTTCGATCCTACCAAGGGCAGAAGGTTGGTCAAGAGATGGTATACATTCTCTTCAGGGCTTGTTCAGGTCCATGTAAATGGAGAAGCAACCAACTAGTAACGACTTCAGTCCTACCAAGGGTAGGCAATTGGCCAAGAGGATGTGTAAGCATTCTCTTCAGGGCTATCCAGGTCCATGTAAATGGAAAAGCAACCAACTGATATCTTCTATTTTATTCATAAAATGTTGTAATGAACTACATCGAATCTAGGGATAGTATCGTAGCAAATGCTCCACGTGCCAAGGGCGACGTACGGGCTTCCCCAGCATGTCCTCAAGATAATAAGTACCAGGTCGCACAACCCTGATAACCCGATACGGGCCTTCCCAATTTGGATCTAATGAACGGGCAGGAACTCCAAGATTTTGCCTTAATACCAAATTTCCGGGTTGGAAGGATCTGGGCCGAACCCTAGCATTTCGATATCGAGCAATACGTTGTTGATACGCTGCCACTCGCACTTGAGAAGCATTTCTTCGCTCTTCCAGGAGATCAAGATGAAGTCGAAGGTTTTCGTGATTGCTCGCGGGATCGTACTGCTCGATCCGATATGAGGGGACTTGAATTTCCACCGGTACCACTGCGTCAACACCAAATGCTAAGGAGAAAGGAGTTTCACCTGTTGACGTACAAGCCGTGGTTCTATAGGCCCATAATACCTCTGGCAGAAGTTCTGGCCACACCCCTTTACATTCACCTAGCTTGGTCTTTAAATGGTGCTTTATTATTTTATTCACTGCCTCGACCTGCCCATTCGCCTGAGGATGATATGGAGAAGTGCGGAGATTACGTATTTTCCATTTGTCTCAAAATTCATCAAAGGCTGCGTTGTCGAACTGCGTTCCGTTATCGGTAATTATAGTATGAGGAAGCCCGAAACGACATATGATATTTCTCCATATAAACTTAGTAGTTTGTTTTTCAGTAATCTTGGCTAACGGTTCTGCCTCGGCCCATTTGGTGAAATAATCAACCGCCACGATCGCGAACCTATTCTGTCCTTTTCCCATAGGTAAGGGCCCGATGATATCGATCCCCCACTGGGAAAAAGGCCAAGGGCTATCAACTGGGGTCATCCGCTCAGACGGTACACGAGGTATGGGTAGATATCGTTGACACTTGTCGCATTTTTTAGAAAATTCGATGGCGTCTGCTTTCATCGTGGGCCAATAATATCCTTGCCTCATCGCTTTATATGCCAGGGATCGCCCCCTGGGATGATTACCACATGCCCCCTGGTGTATCTCATCTAGAACACGATGTGCTTCTTCTGGATGAAGACACCTTAGATATGGCAAGGAGAAGCTTTTTCGCAACAATATTCCATCTTGTAAGGTGTACCTGGCAGCTCGAAGCCGAATTTGTCTCGCAGCTTTCTTGTCTTCTGGTAGGTATCCATCTCTGAGGTAAAGGATGATAGGATCCATCCAGCATGGAGACGATTGTACCGATAGAACTTGCTCTAGAGTCACTTGGTCGATACTCAAGTTCTGACGATGTTCGATGGGGATCGAATGTGATAACTCTGATTCCGGCGCAGAAGCGAGTTTTGCCAAGGAATCGGCAAGTTGGTTCTGCTCGCGAGGGATATGAATTATTTTATAAGTCTTCAACTTAGCGAGCAGGATGAGGACACGAGACTTGTATAAGGCCATTCTTTCTTCTTTGGCTTCGAATTCACCAAGAACTTGATTGACAATGAGCTGGGAGTCGCTATGAATTATCAAATTCTGGACTGCGAGTAGAATGGCCAGTTCGAGGCCAACAATTAGGGCCTCATATTCTGCTTCATTATTGGAGATGCGAGATTCGAAACGCAGAGCGTATTGAAAATGCGACCCGTCGGGAGCCGCTAAAATCAGGCCCGCTCCACTACCGGTGGCCCGTGACGACCCGTCCACGAAGAGCGACCATGGAGGCTGGTCGCTGGTCATGACATTATCTTCAGAAGAATACGTAAATTCAGCTATGAAGTCAGCCACGGCCTGGCCCTTGACTGCGGTCCTAGGACAGAATGAGATATCGTGCTCACTGATTTCGACCGCCCACTTAGTTAAGCGCCCGGAAGCCTCAGGTTTTTGAAGGACTTGTCGTAGTGGATGATTTGTTGGTACTAAAATAGCATGGGCTTGAAAGTAAGGTCGCAGTTTTCGAGCCGCCGTGACTAAGGCTAGGGCCAGTTTCTCCATATCAGAATACCTATTTTCTGCATCGACCATTGCTCGACTGATATAATAGACGGGCCTTTGCACCCCGGAATCTTCTCTTATTAAAGCGGCGCTAACAGCCGTGGAAGACACAGATAAATAAAGAATGAGTTGCTCATGAGCTACAGGTTTAGATAAAATGGGAGGAGTGCTCATGTATTGCTTCAGTTGTTGGAAAGCTTCTTCACACTGAGGTGTCCACTTCCAATCAGATTTGGCCGTTGCACGAAGGAGTTTGAAGAAGGGCAAACACTTGTCAGATGCTCGCGAGATGAACCTATTCAATGATGCGATGCGACCTGCCAGACGCTGAACGTCCTTCAGAGTAACAGGGGATTTCATCTCTATCAATGCTTTAATCTTTTCAGGATTTGCCTCAATTCCACGCTGGCCAACCATGAACCCAAGAAATTTTCCTGCAGACACTCCAAACGCGCATTTTTCTGGATTTAACTTCATTTGATACTTCCTCATCAGATCAAAAGCTTCTCGAAGATCTGAAATGTGGTTATCTTCAACGATGCTTTTCACGAGCATATCGTCGACATAAACTTCCATATTCCTACCGATTTGAGCAGCGAACATTTTGTTGACAAGACGTTGATAAGTGGCCCCTGCATTTTTAAGACCAAACGGCATTACCTGGTAGCAATATAGTCCTCGATCTGTGATGAAGGCAGTATGCTGGCTATCAGGTGGATGCATCATAATCTGGTTGTAACCAGAATAAGCATCCATAAAGCTGAGGAGAGCATGTCCAGCTGTCGAGTCGACCAACTGGTCGATCCGCGGTGTCGGAAAGCTATCTTTGGGGCACGCTTTGTTCAAATCTGAATAGTCGACACACATCCTCCATTTGCCATTAGCTTTCCGGACGAGAACTACGTTTGCGACCCACTCTGGGTAGTCAACTTCCTTTATGAAATTAGCCGCGAGTAGCTTTTCGACTTCAGTTTTGATTGCCATTTGTCTTTCTGCAGTAAAGGCACGTCGACGCTGATGTACGGGTTTATGCTTCGGGTCAATGTTGAGACGATGTGTGATGACATCAGGATCGATGCCTGGCATATCTTTATGAGACCAAGCAAACACATCCTTGTATTCGGTGAGGAAACTGATCAAATTTTCACGATGGACAGTGGTCAAGGAGGACCCGATGCACACGATCTTAGATGGATCGTCTTCGGTCAGGTGGATCGCCACTGTTTCCTCCCCTGGAGTTCCCGACTTCAGAGCATTTTCTCTCGGATCCAACGAGGTGGTCGAGGGAACACCGGGCGATCCTTGAGTTATTTCCAGGACGGGCGTCGCTTGAGCCTTCTTTCGATCTTGGAGGGCTATCTGGTAACAGGACCGTGCCTCCTGCTGACTTCCTCGTACGACCCCGATGCCATTTGGGGTTGGAAATTTAACACACAGATATGAAGGGTGCAAGGCCGCTCCAACCTTAGTCAAAGACGGCCGCCCCAAAATGGCGTTATATGCTGATTTTCGATCTACGACGAGGAAGTTTATGAAGACGGTGGTCTTCGCCGGACTCTCTCCAAAAGTAACTGGGAGATCGATGCTTCCTTCGGGTGTTACTACCTCTCCTCCAAAACCGACGAGGGGGGTCGACACTGGCTTGAGGAGGCTTCTGGAAAGTGCCATTTTGTTGAAAGCCTCCAGGTACAGAATGTCGGCTGAGCTACCTGTATCCACCATAATCCGATGAGTCAGATAATTTGATACCTTCAATGTGACTACGATAGAATCTTCATGAGGGAAGTGGATTCCCGCTGCATCTTCGAGGGCGAAAGAAATTGGAGGATGGCTCGCTTTTGATGAGCTGGACGTCTGTTCCAGCCAATAAATTTGCTGGGGTTCTTTGGACGCCTTTCGAGCGTATGCCTTTCTTGAAGCTTGAGAGTCACCCCCACAAGCTGGTCCTCCGACGATAGTGCGAATTTCTCCAGTGGGCTCAGCGTCCTCTTGATCGGTTTGATGATGAGATGGTTCCTTCTGGCGAGATGAGGTCTTCGCCCTTTCTGGTGATCGATTTTTACGAGCAACATAATCTTGGAGATGGCCTTTTCGAATAAGGGCTTCGATATGGTCTCGTAGAGAGATACAGTCCTGGGTCCTATGCCCGTGATCTTTGTGAAAGTAACAGAACTTGCTCTTATCCCTCTTCTCGGGATCGGATTTGATCTTTGCGGGCCACTTCACATATGGCTTGTGTTTAATCTCCATTAGAACCTTTTCAGGGGACCGATTAAGAGGAGTGTAATTATGATATTTACCAGAGTAAGGCTTCCTGGGAGAACGATCGCGCTGATCACGACGGTATTTCTTATCTGTAGAAGAAGTTCCTTCTGGCTTGCGTTTCTTACTTTGTACTCCATGGCGTGTCAATGCGACTTCTTCCGCATTGATATATTTCTGAGCTTTGGCTTGGAATTCCGCCATAGTTTTCGGCGGGCTTTTATCTAAGGCAAACCTGAATTTCTCGCTTGTTATTCCAGCGATGAGGGCTGTGAGACCCTTTTCTTCAGTGTAACTCTCGGTTTGAACGGCTTCAGCAGTGAACCGTACTGTGAACTCTTTTATTGTCTCCCCATGTTGCTGTTTCAGATTCATCAGATGGGAGGCCGGCTTCTTAATGCGAATACTTCCCATGAATTGAGAAAGAAATATTTCCGATAATTGAGAAAAGGAACTGATGGAACGAGGCTTTAACCCCCGAAACCACGTACGAGCCGCTTCTTTCAATGTAAGGGGAAAAGCCCTACACATGATTTCTGAACCATGTCCCTCCAACTCCATGAGGGACCTGTATGTTTCCAAATGTTCCAGAGGATCGCCAATGCCTGTATACGGAGCGATAACAGGCGCTCGATACTTTCTGGGCAACGGGGCTTCCATGACCTCGCTAGTGAAGGGAGATTCAGATTGGTGTATCGCCGCCGTAACGGCAGATGGTCGATTTGCCTGGTATCGCTGTTCCATGACATCAAAACGATCTTGGATTCTCTTGAGATCTCCTTCCCATGGTAGGGTATAGCTAGATGTTTCGGCGGTGGAGCCTTGCGGTTGAGGTTGTCGAGACGAACTGGAATGTATGGAATGTGGAGACAGTACAGGGGGATGGCCGCCGAGTGGCGGGGCCTGTGGTTCGTCCATAGAATGTCTGGAGGCTACCGGTATGGGTTGTGGTGGTAATCCTCCGGAGGGTTGTTTTTGCGGTTCAGGGAAGTGTTGATCTAGCCGACTTGACAGTGCCTGAACTCCGGCATTTAGGGTTAGGAGAGTGTTCCCGAGGAAACGCAAGACATCATCTTGATTTCCAGAGGCCTCCAATAATGGGTTCGTTGATGGCATATTTTGGGCTCCTTGAGGGATATCGGTCGGAACGGGTGGGAGGGCAGGTACGGATTCCGTCTCATCAGGTGGAGGTGGTGCCTGCCTCGAAGCTGAAGGATGAACCGCCTTTTTAGGAGGCATCAGTGAAGGATTTTAATCGGTGGTTAACACGATTGATTTTGACGATCAAGTCGATCCCACAGACGGCGCCAAACTGTTAATGTCAAATTCTGTAACGAGATCCTCCGGCTTTGCTCCTTCACTCCATCAGGGATTTCGCCACCAGACCTGAAGCAAGACAGCAAATAAGGGTGGCTGGGGCTCAGCCGTTAGCCCTCCGATGCTTAAGTTAGGCCACAATAAGAAGAGAAGCCAAGCAAAACGGAACCAAGATTGAATGAAGTGTGCGTACCTTTCTCCTCATGGAGTCACTCCCTTATATAGATCTGAGGCTAGCCAATTTTGTTACATAAGATATCGAAATCCCGATGATATCGCGTACGATACTGAAATCTCGCTGATTTCGGAGGACAAGATCCTTATCCTCAAAGATAGTATCTATCCTAATAACTCCTTCCGGCAATCACGTTTCTTGATAGCAATCTGAGATTCGGAACCACCAGAGAAGATAAGCCCAAAGACCAACCTATACAGGCTGTTGATCGACATGGTAATAGCGCTGATTGCTCATAGTTGGAGTCATAGCTACCGAAAAGGAAGGAGACGCCGAAAGGAAGAAGACCATCCGAACCAAAAGACTCAGGACTACTCTGATGTCGGGAGCTGCTCGTGTCAGGGGTGCTCGCTTCCTTGAACTGCGACCCCTCCTGACGAGCCCGAGCAGAGCTGCTCGCACCCTATAGATGCGACCTCTTCTGAAGAGCACGAGCCGAACTGCTCGCATCAGGGATGCGCGACCCCTTCTGAGGAGCACGAGCCGAGCTGCTCGCATCAGGGATGCGCGACCCCTTCTGAGGAGCACGAGCCGAGCTGCTCGCATCCAGGAGACGCGATCCCTTTTCGCGAGTACGACCTGGACTCCTCGCATTCATATGGTCACGACCCTTCACTTCTTGTCAGATTGTATTAGCCTACAACAGCTCCCAATATGAACGGTTGTAAGGTGCCCCTCGAACAACTGGTGCATCATATGGAGATGATCCTTCGAGTACTAACGGCTCGGAGACTGAAGGAGGAAAGGGGTTTGCCCCTTGCAGGATTGGAGGGGAACTTGTTGGCCCATAAGTGTAAGCATGAATGGAGTGGATAGGGGAGAATAAGCGATCGAGACGCTCTCCTTCTTCTATGCTGTTAACGGCAGGGCCACGAAACGAACTGGGGTCCGTCAGGTGCTGAGGCAGAGGATTCTGAAGGATGTTGGTGGAAGCTGCTGGAGGAGTCCCAGGGACTGAGATGACGATCTTGCGGTCGTCAATCAGATCTTGTATGGCATTCTTCAGAGTCAGGCATCGATCAGTGATGTGGCCACGCCCTTGATGGTAGTCACAATACTCATTTTCTCGGTAGGTTGGAGGCAGAGGATTTGGAGGAGGCCTAGGTGCCATTAGAGTGAGCAACTGCTTCTGTACTAACATAGCCATGACCTGACTGAGTGGTTGAGTGAGAGGAGTGAATTTTTTGAGCTCCCTGTAATTCTGCCTATTCTGATATGAGTATCGGCCATTCCCTCTGAACTGTTGCTGCTGTCGAGGTGGTTGTGGCTGATACCTCTGAGGTTGATGCTGAACCTGATTCTGCTGATACTGTTGACGTCCCTGTGGGGGAGCATATTGATTGCCCTGAGTAGTGGTGCTGATGTTGTTTACCTCTATCGGGCAAGGAGGAGAACCGCTGCGGTTTCCATTCTCATATCCGATGGGTCTTCCTTCCACTCTGTTCCTCTTGACTGGAGTGGTTTGATGAGGCCATGGGGAGATTGTTCCTGCACGGATTCCTGCTTCGACTTGCTCTCCAGCACGGATCAACTGTGAGAAGTTCGCATATGGATGCGAAATGAGATATCCAGATATGCCAGGATATGTTGAATGAACAATAATGGAGATTTGTTCTTCGTCGTCGATAGGTGTCCGCATTCTGGCTGTCATAGCTCGCCAACGTCCCATATAAGCTGATAGTGTTTCATCACTCCTTTGCCTGAGAGCCGCGAGGTCGGCTCTTCTGGGTGCCATGTTGGATTGTACACGGAATCTGTCGACGAAAGCCTGGGAAAATTGTTCCCAAGTCCTGATACAGTGGCAGTCCAATGATATGTATCAATCTAGGGCATCGCCCTTCAGAGATTTTTGGAACAAGCGAATGAGGGCCCCTTCATTTCCTGAGATTGCACTCAGCTCTCCACAGAAAGCTTTGAGATGTGCTGTGGGACAATCGTTGCCATCGTATCTTTTAAATTTTGGTACCTCAAAGTTTTGAGGTATCTGAGCATCTGGGAAAGGACACAAGTCTCTGAACTTGGTCGAAGGTAGATCGATTCCTTGTTGTCGCTGAAGTTGATTCTGCAATATCTGGAACTGCTCCCGCAACTCGTCCAGTCTTGCATGATCTATTCGAGCGACTGGTGCCTCTTGGAGTAAGGCACGTTCTTCTTCGGCATAGTGGTCGATGTCTTCGACCCTATGGGTTTGATGGAAAGCAACTGTGGGTTGCTGAAATTGATTTGATGATTGAACTGGATTCTGACGAACTTGTGCTTGAAAGGACTGTAACTGAACTGGAGACTGTACTGAAGATTGAGCTGGAATTTGCTGGAAATTAACTGGAGATTGCTGAATTGAAGATTGCTGAAAATTAACCGGAGTTTGCTGAATTGAAGATTGCTGAAAATTAACTGGAGTTTGCTGAATTGAAGATTGCTGGAAATTAACTGGAATCCCATCGGCGGGGATGTGCTGGAATTGAAAAGTGCTCCTATTCGTAGGAGGCTGAGATGTTGGGAAGTGACCCCCTTGTTGGGTATTCGCCACTGTCCGCTGATTGATGTGGGCTTGACACTGACCCCATTGTGGGCATTCGCCAGTGCTGTCCCTGCTACTGGAAATTGAATTGAAATTCCATCGACGGGGATGTGCTGAAATTGAGTAAAAGTCCCATTGGCGGGGACATGCTGAGAAAGAAAAGGGGTCCCATCGGCGGGGACATGCTGAAATCTACTGAGATCGTTGTTTGCAAGATTGACTGGAAGCTGACCGGAAGTTCCTGCGACGGGAGTGCTCGAGACAGCCTTGTCTTCGCGGGAAGGTATTGAGAAGGATGCGCTATAGCAAAGGGCTGAGATGGTTGTTGTCAGTAGTCCTGGGCAGACTCCGATTGTTGTGCTTGATTTGAACTGCAGGCCAAAAGGACCCGGCATGGCTGCTGAGATTGCTGACCCGGGCCAGCTTGCTTGTTGGCTGTTGTGGTAGCTTGTGCTTGCATGAATTGCAAGAGCATTTCTTGTATTGCTCTCATTCCTTGTGTCAATTCTTACATGATTGGCGTATTCTCAATTGGTTGTTGCGCTGGAGGTTGCGCTTCGGTCATCTCGAGAGCGTGGAAGAGGTGAGTTTCCTCTACGTGGTCGGACATGGCTTGCTGAGCCCGAGTGCGGATTATGCTGCGGAAGGGAAGTTGTTTCCGAACACGTTGAGCCGAAGGAGGGGCAATGGTGAGGACTATACTCTACTCTTTTTTGGGTTTTGGGATTTTCTATATATATATATTTTTTTTCTTTTGGATAGAATGCTATGCAGATGAGATTGTATAAGGACTAATGACTTTCAAGTATAGGAAAGATTTTGTTTTTCAAGTCAGATCACGACTAGTAGGACTAGCATATCCCTAGTGGAGTCGCCATTCTGTGGACGCTCTCCGTTCCGCGCTCCCGTACGTTCTCCCTTCCCTTTCGGAAAAGAAGAAGAGGTGCGTGCGCGCGAATCACCGTTTGTGCCACTGGCTTGCCTCGTTCTCGAGGGCTTTGTTTGGTTGTTGTGTTAAGCTGGATGTGTTTAGATGAGTTCGTATGAGACCAGAGTCGCCACTAGCCAGTTACTTCGAATCTACAGTCGGCTAGACCCCATAGAAATGTTAGAGAAGGGAATTCGAAGATTTCTTCCTCTAAAATGACTCCTTTTGATCTACGGCCAGAGATTCGAGGTAAGGGATCGCGGTTACAGGGTGGGAAGAGGTTAAGCACCCCACACACTGCCCGTACCGAAGTACGGTCTCTACTTCACAGAATCGAACTAATACTTGAAAATCTGATTTAATCCTCGTACATTTTCATAGATGATGCATGAATGCAGGTCTGAACAGTAAGAGTTTCTGATGGGCAGGTTTCCATTAACAGGCAAGCCCAGAGCATACGCTCGAACTAACAGGTGCCTTATGCGAGATGCATGCTGTATGTTTGAATAATCAAAGTGCTTGTAGTGACTGATGCATGAATGCAAGTCTGAACAGTAAGAGTTTCTGATAGGGCAGGTTTCCATTAACAGGCAATCCCAGAGCATACGCTCGAACTGACAGGTGCTTTATGCGGGATGCATGCTTTGTACTTTGAATAGTCAAAGTGCTTGTAGTAAAGCAGGGGGGTTGGAAGAAAAGTAAATGTTACACTTATGCTAGATGCGAATGAGATGATGCTGGTAAAAGAGTAGCTGGATGGACGGAGGTGTCACAAGGGTTGGCTTCGAGTGGCTGGATCAAGACTTGGATGGCTTGGAGGACTTGGACCAGGGTCAGGCTAGGCTGGACCAGGGCTAGGCTCCTCACTCGAGCTCTCCTTGGTGGAGGAATGGGCTAAAAGGATGGAGAAGAACTCGGAACGGACGGATCGCACTCGGGCTGGAGGGCTTTGCTGAATGAGAAGGGGAGGGGGGATATTTATAGCAGCGGGGAGTGGCAGTTTCTGTAAATAAGTTTGGGCGGCACCTAGGGAGCCGCCCGTACGGCCGTTCTGCTTCGGGTTCGGAGTGTACGACCTCCGAACCTGAAGCAGAAATTTTTTTAGGTTCGGGTTCAGACTTGCTCCGAGGATGTGGTTTGGGACTCGGTGAATTGACTGGGTTTGGGAGATGGGTTGACACGATGAGTTGACTCGATGGGTTGACTCAGCGGGTTGACTCGGTGATTTAACTCAGCGGGTTGACTCACCGAGTTTGATATTTTTTAGGATTTTTTTTTACTGGTTTTTCTTATAAGGGGTTTTTTGGGCTGATGTTTAGGGGTGAGTTGACTGGGTTTAGGCTTGAGCTGGGCTATGGATTGGGGCTTACAAGGGTGAGTTTGGTTGAGTTTGGACATGGGATTTGGGTATACGGTCCTCCATTCATTCAGTTATCTCTACCAACATTGTAGCCGAAGGTGGGGTGTCTACAGGGGCCTATTTGTTTTCATTTTAACGAGGTAAATACACTATAAATGTGTACTTATTATTTACAAAAAAAAAATTTACTTGCACGTTTCTCAAGAATGACTTTTGATGTTTGCTTTTTTCACAAAAATTGAAGCTGAGTGATTTTTTTTGTGGGGCCCACTATTATAATAATGGCTGATCCACTTTGTTCATCCATTTTATGAGTTAATTTTAGGGTATGCACCCAAAATTGAAGCAAATCCAAAGCTCAAGTGGACCACACCACACATAATAGTGGATTGAACTGCACCCATTAAAAGTCTTTTATGACCACGATTTTCGATGGTGTGGCCCACTTGAGCTTCAGATCTGCCTTATTGTTGGGCTCGTGCCCTAAAATATTTTGGTAAAATGGATGGACGGCATGGATATCTCGCCGACATTACAATGGGGCCCATGAATATGTATGGGTCTTTTTTGTACACTTTTTACACAGAAGAATTATCGATTTTTGTCAAACTTGATAAGTAGTAATAATTACCTGCTTACATGCGTTTACCACCTGGGAAATAAAAACAAACAGGCTTATGGGTTCACGCCGAACCAGCAAAACCAATGGATGAGATGGATTTCTCACAAACGTCACAGTGGACCCAACCTAGCTTCTAAGCGTGAAACTTCTTGCAACATATACACCAGTGCCAGGAAGCTAAATTTTTGTGTTTTCAGTTCATCCCAGTAGGAACGACCACATAAACGGCATGGATGGCATATAAACATTACACATCACAGTGAACCCTGGGGAGATTTCAGCGGTACGCCCACTTGAGTTTTGGATCTGCTCATTTTGGGGCTGTGTCCTTAACATGATCTGGAAAAATGAATGGAGCATGTGGATTTCTCACAAACATTAGGGTGGGACCCACCTAGCTTCGTGTCGACAGGAAATTCCACAAACCTGGCATGTTGGAGGAAAAGACATTTCTTAATGCGATGGATCAATATGATTACCCCGCGTGTTTGTCGTCAATCGTCACCCATGGAGTACCCGTAGTTCTTCATGAGTATGCAGTAACAAACTAATATGAGAGGGCCAACTTCGATGATCCAGACCGTTCTTCTGGTGGGGATGTCACCGGACGGATTGATCAGGTGAAATCCATTCTCATAGGATCGAAACGCCGATTGACGGCTTGCCCATGGACCATACGTGTTTTCAGTTCTTACAAGTGGGTACTATCCTTCCGTGATCCAGACCATGAATGGATTATGCCCAGTAATCCAGACCGTATGTGGCCCATAATTAACCGGTTAAGAACTAAAATGCAGCGGCAATCCAAATTCTATTGAAAATATGTCTGCAATGGATCTCCAATTTGGTGAGTTTTTTTGGCCCATGGTCCATACACGAAGGGATGGATTAATAGACCAATGGCCTTAGATCACTGAACTTGGGGTCCCACTTGTCTGAAAGGAAAACTCCAAGTATGCTATGCAAGCATGGGGTCGTCTATCCAGAAGAGTTTAATAAAGGGGCATAGTGCATCCACCGTGGGTCCCAAAAGACCAATGACTGAACCATGGGACCCACTTGTGAGAAGTGAAAACCGAAGCGTCAGGTCAAAGCTGGTAACTCCTCATGAGTAGCCTGAGCAGGGGCGCGATTAGGATGAAAGGAAAAAATAAATATCAGGTTAATAGAAAACTTGTGGCCCACAAAAGGTTTTTAATGGTCATTAACTTAGTGTTTCTTATGTTGTGGTCCACACGAAATTTGCATCTGCCTCATTTTTTCTACCATGACATCAAATAAGCTGGAAAAGCAGACGAACGGAATAGATGTATAATTCATGCATCGAGGTGGGTTCCTACAGTCAGGGTCCCACTGGCATTGCTGGTTCTAGGGTCTCACCCAAGTCGTGCCCCTGAGCAGTGGACTCGGATTGGAAGTGGATTAGGTGAGACCCCGGATCCACTGAGGTGGGTGGGATCCCTGACTGTGGGGCCCACCTTGATGTATGTGGCTAAATCCACACTGTCCATCCGTATTGAAAGTTCATTTCAAGGCATGATCCAAAAAATGATGAAGTTCGAAATCCCAGATGGACCATAGTACAAGAAATAATAGTGATTGACCATTAAAAACTTCTTGTGGGCCACAAAAGCTTTAGGTGAAGATGATATTTATGTGGTTTCTTCGTCTAGGTGTTTGTGACCTTATCAACAGGTTGGATGGAAAATAAACATTCCGGTGGAATCCATGAAGCTTTTACTGGTCAGGATTCAATCATGTCTGTTTCCTATGGTGTGGTCCACCTAAGATTTGAGTCGGCTTCATTTTTTTGGATCATGCTTTTAAATTATCTTTCAAAATGGTTGGACAATGTGGATTTAAGTCACATATATCATTGTGAGCCCACAGTCAGGGATCTCACCCACCTCGGTGGATCCGGAATCTCACCTAGGGCTGAAAGTTGGGTGGGTTCAACCCGACCGACTCGTGACCGACCCGACATTGGGTTGGGCTTAGGCAAGAAGTTACAAACCCGATCTTGAGCTTGGGCTATGAAAACACCAACCCGATGAAGTTTGGGTCGGGCTTGAGTTGCCCGACCCAACCCAACCCAACCCAACCCAACCCGAACCTGAACCCGAACCCGAACCCGATCTATATACAAGTTAACTTATAATTTTATTATACTTTAGTTAAGTAAACTTAGTAGTTTACATTACTTTCGTAAGTAAACTTATACTATTTGAATTTTGATGTGCTTAAATTTGAAATGCTTGAATATTAAATGAGTAATTATCCTATATTTTAACTTATTTGTTTAGAAAAAGTGGAATTCTTTACATAAATAACTATATATATAATTAATAAAGGTATAGATACTGAAAATAAGACATGTTTTGAAACATAATTAATAATCTAATGTAATAACAAAAATATTAGCACATATCAACCCAACCAATCCAATTAACCCAACCGAGCCGGCTTGGGTTGAGCTTGGGTTGAGAATTCCCAACCCCAGATTAGGCTAGGATTAAGGTATAAGAACCTTAGGTTGGGTTAAGGTTGAGGACCAACCCAACCCAACGACTTTCAGCCGCAGTCTCAGGGAGCGAATTAGGTGTTACCTTGGTAACACCTTAGTGTGTGTTACCCCTACAGTGTGGGGCCTACCTTGATGTATTTTTTGTACATCCATGCCATCCATCTGTTGTTGCATCTAATATTAGGATGCAATCCAAAATTATATAAAGATCCAAATCTCAGGTGGACTATACCAATAGAAAGAGTGATGAATAATTATTAAAAGCATTTTGTGGGCCACAAAAGTTTTAGATCAAGCTGATCTTTAACTTTTCCCTTCATCCAGACCTTTTTGACATCATCAAGAGCTTGGATTGCAAATAAACATTACCAGAACGTTATGATAGGCTCTTTGGAAATTTTAATGGTGGGCACTCAATCAGCACTGTTTCCAGTGGTATGGTCCACTTGAGAGTTGGATTTGCATAATTTTTTAAAGACCATCCTAAAATGGAATGTAGAAACGGATAGACGGTGTGGATATATAAAATACTATCTATGGGCCACACAGTAGGTGTAACACCCACTAAGCTGTTCCCGGGGTAACA
The DNA here is from genome assembly GCA_003013855.2 of Liriodendron chinense. NCBI lineage: Eukaryota > Viridiplantae > Streptophyta > Magnoliopsida > Magnoliales > Magnoliaceae > Liriodendron > Liriodendron chinense. Next base: position 2,934,692 of record ML058389.1, read on the forward strand.
CCTAATCCGCTCCCCTAGTCTCACCTAATCCGCTCCCACTCGCGTGGTGTACGCCACTGCACTTAGGTTGGCACTGTGTTGACGAGGCAAGTTCTGTGGTCCTCTCCATGTGTTGCTATATCCACACAATCCATCCATTTTGCTAGATCATTACAGGGCATGATCCCAGAAATGAAGCAGATCCAAACCTCAAGTAGCCACGCCTCAGAGTAGCAGGGAAGTGACGCTCACTGTTGAAACTTTCCTAGGGCCTCTCTTGATGCTTATTTTGAGACTGCATCCAACCTGATTATAAAGTCACACAGACCTAGAGGGAAAACACAAACATCAGCTTGAGCGAAAACTTCCGTATCCCGCGAGAAGTTTTCAATGATAGAAATTCAATCCCTACCGTTTCCCATGGTGTAGTCCACTTGAGCTTTGGATCTGCCTATTTCTTTGGATAATGCCTTGAAATGATCTAAAATAATGGATGGACGGTGTGGATATAATACATACATGGTGGTGAGGCTTACATGACTTTGCCACGTCAACACTTTAACCAAGTCGATTTTGGGCACGACGCGCGACTTGGGTGAGACCCGGGCGATGTGAGAGGGATCTGAACCTAGGGCCCACCTGGATGTATTCCTTGTAGATCCATGCCGTTAATCTGCTTTTACGGATTATTTTGTACTATTGTACCAAAAATGAAGAAGATGAAAATTTTGGGTGGACTACAAGAAGTTTTTAATGGTCACGGATGAATGTGAACTGTTTCTTAAGGTGTGGTCCACCTAAAATTTGCATATGCTTTATTTTTGAGACTGCATCCTAAAATAATATGAAGAAACAGATGGACAGCATGAATCTACAAAGAATACATCCAGGTGGGCCCTAAGTTCAGGGTCCCAACCAGATCGCTGGTTCCGGGGTCTCACCCAAGTCTCGCCCGCCGATTTTGGAGTCCGGATCCTCTGTTGGTTTCCAAGTTGGTTTTCCTCGTCCACATCACACTGCATTACGTTAGTATGATCAGATTGCACTGAAGTATGACCAATGAGGATGTGACAGGGTTGCAGACTTATGTGATGACGTGGTCCAATAAAAAGGATTCAGGCAGGGTTTCTCTGCTGGGAGCCAACAGAAGTTCCGGCTCTCGATTTTGTGTTCTAACCTGTCTAATCCGAGTCCCCGAGTGGTTACAATGAGATCACAAGGATCCTAAAGCATGGATGAAGGTGATTGACGCATGTGGTGCGAAGATGATTGAGGGATGTGGTGCGAGAGCGACGCGTTCAAATGCATTAATGAGCGAATCACCTACTGTGAGTCTGTGATGTCATTGGGAAGGCCGCCATCTCCATCACGTGTAGAAAAAGCCGGGAGCGGATTAGGTGAGACCCCGGATCCACCGAGGTGGGTGGGACCCTGACGGTGGGGCCACTGTGACGTATGTGACAAAGTCCATGCCGTCCATCCGTATTTAAAGTTCATTTTATGGCATGATGCAAAAAATGAATCTTTTCCAAATCCCACATGGGCCATAGTACAAGGAAACATTGCTGATTGACCATTAAAAACTTTCTGTGGGCCACAAAAGCTTTGGATCAAGATGATACTTATGTGGTCTCTTCATCTAGATGTTTGTGACCTTATCAACAGGTTGGATGGAAAATAATGACAAATAAACATTTCGATGAAATCCATGAAGTTTTCAATGGTAGAGATTCAATCATAAGTGTTTCTATGGTGTGGTCCACCTAAGATTTGAGTCAGCTTCATTTTACTATTACATTCTAAAGTAATCTTTCAAAATGGTTGGATGGTGTGGATTTAAGACACATAAATCACTGTGAGCCCCACCATCAGGGGTCCCACCCTCCTCGGTGGATCCTTGTTCTCACCTAATCCGCTCCCGAAAAAGCCGATCCTACGAAAGTTGGATATGGCTCCCCGAGGGGCGCGGATTTCCTACGAAAGGCTTTCGTTTCGCGCTGGGAGCTAAGGTCGGGCTCCCAGTGATATTTTTGATAAATCCACCCTGTCCATCGATTTTGGGAGCTCATTTTAAGACATGAGAACAAAAATGAACTGGATCCAAGACTCAAGTGGGCCGAAAATGTAAGGATTGAACGTACAGTTGAAATATTTGTGGAGCCACAGGAGTTTCGAATTAGGATAATATTTGTGTTTCCTGTTCATCCCAGTAGTAGTGACGTTATAAACGGTATGGATGTCATATAAACATCACTGTGGACCCCAGGGAAGTTTCAACGGTACTAATTTACCTAACCACCTTTTTCTTTAGTGAGGCCCACTTGAGTCTTGGATCCGGTACATTGTTGTTCTCATGTCTTAAAATGAGCTCCCAAAACAGATGGACGATATGGATTTATCAAAAAAATCACTGTGGGCCCACCTTGGTTCCCAGAGCAGGATCTTCCTACGCAAACCTTTAGCAGGAAATCCGCGCCCCTCACCGAGGGACATGCATTACGGTGGGCGCTTCGTGCGAAACCTTTGCGCAGGAAGTTCCTGCGCTGGGAATCAAGGTGGGGCAAAGTGATATGTTTTGATAAATCCACCCTGTTCATCCATTTTGGGAGCTCATTCTAGTATATGAGAATAAAAATGAACCAGATCCAAAACTGAAGTGGGCTGAAAATGTGAGGATTGAATGTCCACAGTTGAAATATTTGTGGAGCCATAGGAGTTTCAAATCAGGATAATATTTGTGTTTCTAGTTCATCCCAATAGTAGTGACGCTATGAACTGTATGGATGTCATATAAACATTACTGCAGACTTCAGAGAGGTTTCAACGGTAGTAATTTACCTACCCACCTTTTCCTTTAGTTCGGCTCACTTTAGTCTTTGGATATGATTCATTTTTGTTCTCATGTCCTAAAATGAGCTCCCAAAACAGATGGACATAATGGATTTATAAAAAAACATCACTGAACTTCCTGCACAAGGGTTTCACAGGAAATCCGCGCCCATTACGTTGAAACCGTACAAAAGTGGCACCCTCTCGGAATTCCCAACAAACCGACCATTTTAGTCTTGGTGGCCACGTGAATTTGGTGGTTTTCTCAGTGGTTTTCTATGGTTTTGCCCACTTGACAATTGTACTGGTCACCCAACCGCGGAAAAGTGGAACTCCTCAAAATTCAGACCAATCCAATCGTTATGCCAGATGAATTTAAAGGTTTTTGGGTGATTGTCGGGTTGGTGATAATTGTAAATGTATGAATTATGGGAAGTGTTGGACTTTGCCTATGGTGTTGGTGGTCAGAACAACAGACTGGACGGTTTAGATTGTTGGAAAGATTTTAAGTGGGGCCAAAAAATGTGGCACGTGCATAACCTTGTGTACTGCACACAGTATCATGATAGAAGTTTTTCTCTTGCTACCCAGAATTTCACCACCGTAAACCTAACTTTTACTTGTTATTCCAGCTAAACCTCCTCAACTTTTGCTCCCATTTCTAAACATTACTTATACAAAATTTTCATTTTTGGACAGAATTACCCTTACTTTTAGAATTTATTTTCAATCTCAAAAAACCTAATTTCTCCTCTTCTATTATCAAAACTCATTATTTTCTCTCATCAATGACAAAACAAGCATCATTTTTTCAATTTTAATATTAGTTTTCAGTTTAGAGCACTTTTTCAACTCTTTTTTCATTGGAAACGTGGTTAGAATGTGATATTTTTTTCCTCAATAAATGTGTCTTTCAATAATAATCAAGTAGGATTTTTCTTTTTTCTTTTTTAACGTTTTTTTGCAATAATCAAGTAACAATTTGCTAATAATATTGAATATATTTTTTTTACATTCATTAAAAAAATACTTGGTCAAAATTATCTGTACTAGGTGAACTCATTATGTACTCGTTGAATTTTGAAAAAACACTCGTTCAAATTGAAAGAGTACTATTTGAATTTTGAGTAAGTGTACTCGTTGAAATTATAAGAGAACTATTGTACTCTTTGAATTTTAAAAGAGTACCCTTTGAAATTGTAAGAGAATTATTGTACTCTTTGAATTTTGAAAGAGTACTCTTTAAATTTGAAAGAGAGCTAATTTCATTGTTCTCTTTGAATTTTGAAAGAGTACTCTTTGAAATTTGAAAGAGAACTAATTTCATTGTGTTGTTTGCAGATAATGACTGCTAGAATCATCGTATGCGCTTATGGTGAGGACTTAATATGTGAAAATAATTTATATATGTATAAGGGTGAAAAATCGAAAAGTAGTGTTTTGAGTGTCGGGATTACATGTGAGGAGTTTTTATTTAAAATCTACAGGATTATTAAGACTACATCGAACGATCATGATGTTAAGATGAAAGTAATGTACCTATGCTCAAACCAATCAATCCCTCCATCTAGACAATGAAGATGTGTGAGTATTCTTGACAGCACAGTCGGAGCATCCAAATATATACATGCCTCTAATAATAGAGATAATACAGCGCATTAATGAGACCATACACGAAGACCCTGTTGGTTGTAGTGGTGTTAAACATGATATCGTCATTTAACATAATGCCCTTGCAATGAAAAATCTGTGTGAGGAACATGGCGTTAATTGGGCACCTGACCTTAGCTTGAAAAATGAATATATGGTATCACCTTCGCTAACAAGAATACATGTGACTTCATCATCACCTTTTTCTACAAGCGAACATGTGCCTTCATCATCACCTTTGCCTATAAGAGCACATGTGCCTTCATCCTCACTTTCACCTACAAGAGGACATGTGACTTCGTCCGCACCGTTTCCTGAAAGAGCACATATGTCTTCATCCTCATCTTTAACTACAAGAGGACATGTGTATTCATTATCACCGTTGCCTACAGGAATACATTTACCTTAATCGCCAGAGCCGCTTCAAATATCAAACTTCATGGATGGTGAATTTAATGTGCCTTTCGAAGATGAAGCATTCGTCAATGCATATTTATCAAAATATATGGAATCATTGAATGCGCCGATTGAGTTAGCCATTGGACAAACGTTTAGGGACAAGAGTTGGTGCCAGTATATATTGAGGCAATTTGCAATAAAAAACCACTTCCAATATCAGGTCCTGTACTCATCAACGAAGAGATTCATCGTGGTGTGTTTCGAAGATAATTGTGAATGGAGAGTTCATGCATCTAGAGTGAATGATGCCGGAATATTCAAGATAAGGACTTATACATCCAAACACACATGTGTCATGTCATGGATATAAAGTGATTATCGACAAGCAAGTAGTAAGTTAGCCAGTGATTTGGTTATTAGTCATATTGAGCAGTGCATGGAATTAAGCCTGAGAGACATAGTATTGGTTATGCACGAGAAATATCATATTGTTATTAGCTATATAAGAAGGCATAGCGGGCCAAGGAGATCGTAATCAAGCACGTAATGGGATCTTATGAAGACTCTTACAAAGAACTCCCAACGTATTTGCATTAGCTGGGGAGGGCCAACCTAGGAACGATGACTGTTGTACTTGTTAACCCATAGACTAGCAGGTTTAAAAGATGTTTTGTTCCTTTTGGAAAATGCGTTAAAAATTTTCAAACTTCTTTTCGAAGGGTGCTGGTCATCGATGCGACTAACCTAAAAGGTAAATACAAGGGTGTTCTATTTGTGGTTACAACCTTAGATGAAGACAATCATATTGTCCCTTTAGCATTTAGTATTGGAAAATTGAAGAACAGTAACAGTTGAAATTAGTTCCTTGACAACTTCAATTTTACGTTAGGGTATCTTTTGAGTCTTGTCATATTATCAGAACAATATAAATGTTTAATGAAAGAAGTCCCCGAAGTCTTTTAATACACAATACATGGCTACTGTGCTTACCATATCTACAAAAACTTGATTGACACATTTAAAGACAAGTAGTTGGAAACGTATTATTGACAAGCTGTAAAGACGTGTAGAAAAGATAAATTTGAAAAGATAATGAACAATATTAAAATGAAAAACCTCCCAGTACATGCATGGTTGACAGAAATAGGATACGAAAGATGGACATCTTCACATTTTTTAGGAAAAAAATTCAACTTGGTCACTACGAACATATCGGAGTGCGTTAATGCTTTGTTCAAAGAAGCAAGAGAGTACCCTGTGGCCAAACTAATAGAGACGGTCAGATTAAAGATTCAAGAAATGTTCTACAAGAGAAGTGAATGTGCATCATCATTTACTAGACCATTGACAACATGGGTAGAGAAACAACTAATGAAACTTCTATTAAAGGCGCGCGATGTTCGCTATCATGCAATTTCTCGAGATGAGTGATATAGTATGGGAGATTACAATGACACAGTTAAGCTCAGCGAGCTTTCGTGTACATGTCGCAAGTTTGACGTCAAAGCGCTGCCTTCTATGCATGTTCTTTCAGCATGTGTAAGGTATAATATTCCCCATTATAACTATTGTTCCCTATTTTATATAGTTGAAAATTACTAGATCTGCTATAATGAACCGGTGTACTTAGCACGTGACAAGAGTGGATGAGAATTATTAGACCAATTCAATGAGTTTTGTGAGAAAATTAAACCCTCGCAACTAAGGAGGTCAGTCAGAAGACTATAGATGTTGAGAATTCTTTCACGTGGAGAGAAATGGAAAACAGTAAAGTGTAAAAGGTGCAAACAAATGGGGCATAATCGACGTAGGTGAAAGTTTCCAATACCTGAGGAATAATGTATCTTTTTGTGATTAATTGTGGTTGATGGTTATATGTAAACATCAATACATAGGCATTAATAATGGTTGTATATAGACATTAATATACGTGCATTTTTAATGAGAATGGTGTTAAGTACAGTGTTGAAGTTCAACTACTCATTGAAATTCAACAAGCATAGTGACTATTCAACGAGTACTCATTGAAATACTCGTTCAATTTTACACTGTACTCGTTAAAATTCAATGAGCACAGTGACCATTCAACGAGTACTCATTCAATTTTAAATGAGTACAGTGGCAATTCAACGAGTGCCTTGAATGGTCACCGTACTTGTTGAATTTACTGTGTGGTCATTGAAATTCAACGAGTGTTAACGTTTGATTATGGTAATAGGCTCCTCACAACGGTCACCCTCCTTTAGGCGAGCTCCCTTTTAGACCTGCAAGCTAAAGAAGAAAGCTAAGGGTGGCCGGCGTTTGGCCGTCAGCCCTCCGAAGCTTAAGTCGGGCGAGATTTGATAGTAAGATGAAGTGTGAGACATGGGCCTTTAGATTTCATACCTTTATCATCAATGGGTCATCTATTTATATAGGTCCGGGTAGGTCCAGTTTATTACGCAAGTGCTACAATCCGAAGATTGCACACCCAAGTGCAAGTAGCGAAGTAGTAAAATACTCGGTAAGACCAAGGTCGATCCACAGGGATTGGGGTTAAGAACACTTAGAGGAATTAGTTTAGGTATGAGAGATAAAGGCTGAATTATCCACGAGAGTGGAGCAAGTTGTGTGCGGTGAAAAGCAAAAATAGAAAAAGGGGCTAAAGCATCAGGGATCCACTTTTAATTTGTCCACAAGGTTTGATTCATTGGTCCAACTATAACTCAACTGGAATCGAATAAATATTCATTCCAATTGGAAGATGAAATAGTTAAACCATTTGCATATTTCATAAAAGATGGTGATCTGAATCGATTGATTTGAGCATGAAGCACTCGTTAGTTGATCGCAGGGAATTCCAAGCATCCATTGTGCCCGGAGTCAACAATGGATCAAGGAATTATACAGATCAACTACCTTGCCAAAAAGTCAATCGATAAGATCACAATTCATACGATCCAATGCATATTTACAAGATAAGAGGCTTTGATTGATCGATCCAATCGTTAAGATCTTGTCTATCGATCGCAGGGAATCCAAAGCATCCAATGTGCTCGGAGTCTACAATGGATCAAGGGATTTTACAGATCGATGACTTTACCTGCACTAGCTCGATGACTGTAGGGAATCTAAAGCATCCAACGTGCCCGGAGTCGACGACGGATCAAGGGATTTCATCAATCATGAACTAGCTAATTGATGTTCAAGGAATCCCAAGCATCCAACGTGCCCGGAGTCGACGATGGATCAAGGGGCTTACACAACAATAGCGTCCGCCGAGGTGGATAACCAAACCAATCAACCAAAAAGAACTCTAACATTTACACACCATTGTTGAACCAAAAGAACCAAAGCTTGCAAATTTCTTCAAAGGCTTCACCCCTAACCTTAGTTAGAGGTTTAGCCAACCATGCTACAATGTAAGACTAAAACTTTTACAAAGGAAAAACTACACTACACTACAAAAGAAAGAAAGAAAACTAAAGAAGAGAGAACTCTTGGATGGGATGATTGGATGATGGAAATGAGAAGGAGAAGAGCTCCTTTTATAGCCTTATGAGAAGCTCTAAGCCTAGGCGGCACTCCAAGCAAATCTCCTCTAGGTTTGGGTTTCACTACAAGAAATTTCATTTTTACCGACGAAATAATTCGTTGGTTTTTAGTCAAATTTCGTCGGGAAATGTTTTTCCCGACGAAATTTTTCGCGGCTAAAATCGTCGCAAAAAGGCCGTCGATAAAGGCTTTTCCCGACGAAAAATCCTTTCGTAGGTAATACTAAAATCATTACCGACGAAAAAAATCATCAGAAAAACATATGATTTTTGGTCAGAAAAAATGTGATTCGTCGGTAAAAAAACTTTCCACGACGAAAATTTTCGTAGGTGAACACTTTTACCTACGAAAATTTTCGTCGGTAAAAGTTTTCACCTGCGAAAAAATCCGTCAAGAAAAGTCTTTACCTACAAAAGGTTTTGTCGGTAAAAGTTTTTATCTACGAAAAAAATTTGTCAGTAAAGGTTTTTAGTCAAATTTCGTCGGGAAATGTTTTTCCCGACGAAATTTTTCGGGGCTAAAATCGTCGCAAAAAGGCCGTCGGTAAAGGCTTTTCCCGATGAAAAATCGTTTCGTAGGTAATACTAAAATCATTACCGACGAAAAAAATCATCAGAAAAACATATGATTTTTGGTCGGAAAAAATGTGATTCGTCGGTAAAAAAACTTTTCTCGACGAAAATTTTCGTAGGTGAACACTTTTACCTACGAAAATTTTCGTCGGTAAAAGTTTTCACCTATGAAAAAATCCATTGGGAAAAGTCTTTACCTATAAAAGGTTTCGTCGGTAAAAGTTTTTATCTACGAAAAAATCCGTCGGTAAAGGTTTTTACCTACGAAAAAATCCGTCGATAAAAGGTTTTATCTACGAAAAAAAATTTGTCGGTAAAGATTTTTACTTACGAAAAAAATCCGTCAGTAAAAGTTTTACAAGTTTTTTACCAACGAAAAATTCCGTCGGTAAAAAATTTTCCATGTTTTTTACCAACGAACAATTTCGTCGGTAATAGTATTCCCTTTCTCGGTTCCATTTTTTTTCAAAATTCAAGAAACAATTCCTGATATACACCTGTAAATAAACCTACAATAATACATTTTTATCCTATTCACATCCACATACATACGAACAAACACAAATTACACCATCCATACACAAATAATCCATTCCACATCCATAAACAACCAGCATTCATCTACGCACAAATACATATAAGTTAACATTCGTATATTAAAAAAAGGATCACGAAGATGAAGGCGTAGGTGGCGGGGTATCGGTGCCAAAGTGTGCAGCGAGAGCCTGAAACATCTCCTGCTCCGTCGCTCATGCTCCAGCCGCAACTCCTCGATCCTCCTCTCCTGCTCCTCCCGTCGCCTCTCCTCTTTCTCCCATCGCCTCTCCTCCTCCTCCCATCGCCTCTCCTCCTCCTCCCTACGCCTCTCCTCCTCCTCCCTTTGCCTCTCCAGCTGCTCTCTAATCTCATCGACGACGACCCATAGTTGCTGAACCTCTCTCTCTGCAATATCAGCTCGGCGTAGAGCGCTCTCACTAGCTACGGATCGGCTGGAGCCACCTCTAATGGGTGCCATGAGCTTGGCACCATGGCTAAGCCCACGCACATATCCAGAACGAGTGCCAAGCACCTCGCTCAGGATTTCTGGCTCACTCCGCTGACTACCATCGGGAGTGGGCTGACTGTGTATGGTGTCCATCGCCGCTTGTAATGAAAACATATGAAATTTCATAAAAAATGACATGAATGACATAATTATCAATCAATGCACAATTAAATTTTACAAAGTAAAGATTTTTACCCAATGCTTACTGGCTCTAGGATGAACTCAAGATCCCGTCGCCTGCCGACAGTGAGTCCCTCTATAGAGGTCTACTGGTCTAGGCTCCTGGCCGGTGATGGAATCTCGCTGCGCAATCGAAAGGAAAGAAGTCTTATAATAAATACCAATCAAAATAATATATTAACTTAATAATCATCAATAATTTCTTACCATGTCGTAACGATGTCGTACAAATGACTTTGAACCAGCTACGTAGTTCACTTGTAACTTTTCCTTGTTCGCAGAATTTATTCTACTCCTCTTCTGAACGCATTATACAAAATACATTGCTATTAATTGTGAATTTAATTACGAATTTAATTGTTACCTTAAGATATCGTAAATTTGTAAATATTACTTGAAAATCCTCCGACTAAAATCTTTCGCACAGTATCCGTCAGTCGTCTGTAGTCATGTGTGGACAGTACGGCCTCATCGTGCGTCCTGCACTGCTTATACCGCTGGTGTAACTTCCGCGATACTCCTTGAACCACTCTCTGATCATGTCATCGACGGCATGAGAAACGTAAGGAACATTCAAATCGAAGACAAATTTATCCTGCAATTTCATAAATAATAGATTAAGGCAATAAACTTATTAAGAATATGACTTAATCGTAAATGAACTTTCACAAAAGAAAATTTCAATTTACTAAAATTTACCTGAAGGCGCTGACGGATGAGCTGTCGCACATCATCTGTCACGTCAGTCCAACCGGGGGTGGTGGCGGGGATCAGAGATTGGCATAGGACACAGACCTTAGACGTAAACAGTCTAGGCACTATCCCCAACAGGTCTAAGGCAGTTTTGTGGGAACTCTACCGCCACCCTACCCTCATGCGTAAGTCGCTCTAAAACTAACCCACGCGTAGGTCCACGTCCTCGTTGGATGGGAGAAGATGCTGTCGCGAAAAGAAATATGTAAGTAACAACATAAACAGAAATTACTAAATAAATGTCTAGACTTACATGCAGTGCCCGGTGTATGCTGAATCGAAGGATCAGACGCCTGTGATGCACCGTGCGACGTCGATGCTGTCTGCGTCGCATCACGGGTGGAAGGGGTAGATCCAGTGCGCGAACAACCTGATCTCCCACCTGGTGCCATGACTGAATATGTCTGAAATACAGACTTATAAATTTAAACAATATCAATGCAAGTTTATGAACATCAATATAATAAACACATTAAACTTTACAGTCCAAGTAGTGTTCATGGTAGAATGAATTTGTGCTTATGCTTAGAGAGATGATAAAAATATGATTCGACCATTACACTATAATGCAAGAAGAATATAATAAAATCGTAAACAGAATATAAAAGTTGAAAAATTCATTACACATTGCCATTCGATATTAAATACATATATTTCATTGTAATACAAATCAACTATCCGAAATACTCCCTGCATAAGTTATCGTACGCTGCAGATGTATATGTCAAGCTGTATGAAGCACTCGACATTGTTACAGCCAACATGCCAGTCATAATAGGAGAAATCTGATCTCTCGGGACTCCGTTCATATGTGCAAGTGACAATGTCGCATCTTCCATACGAAGTTTCTCGCGGTTATATTCCTCCATCAGGTCCAAAATTTCTTTGAGATTGTATAATCTTTCATTTGAGTCATCGTCTTCCTCCCTACATTTATCGACCAGACCGGGTATCTCTCTGGCCCTACCAGAAGAATATAGGGCCGAAAAGTCCATCCGCAACAGCTGATGAAGTATGCTGCGTGTTTCCGCTACGCTCCAGTTTGTGGAGGACATGATCAGAAAGTAACTTAACTGTAAATGTGGATTATAAACAAGTCAATTCAGGGAATAAATCATAACTTGTAAAACATATATACATGTAATAATCAAATTAATCGAATTGAAAAATGACATGTAAATCTTGTACACATTTAATAATCGTCGTCTGAATCATTATCGCTTAGGACTCTTTCTTCTTCACCATCACTATCGCTGATCAGTATTTCCTCTTCATCGTCTGCAACGTCGTCATCAATGAAAGCGTTATCATCTCTAACAATGTCATTTATGATTGAGGCATCAACATGATCAGGTGGCACATCATCTCTATTCAATTGCACCACATCAATATCAACATTTGGATCATTCCCTCTATCCCAAGATGGCTGTCTTCTTGATATGCTTGTTCAACTGACGATGTTCCATTTCTCCCTTCATCGCTATCTTCAACATCTAGTTTGGGAATGTCAAATATGTTCCTGGGATTTATTTTCTGCACCACGTGCCAAGAGCCGCCTAACTTGGTGTCAGCGAGGTAGAATACTTGTTCGGCTTGGCCGGCTATGATAAATGGGTCATCTTTAAACCACTTCCGAGATAAATTTACCCTCGTGAAGTAGTTATCAGTCTGTATTCCCAACTTCTTATTTCCAATGTCCCACCAATCGCATTTAAATAAGTACACCCGCTTTCTCATACAATAACTCAGCTCAATAATATCAGTCAAAACGCCATAAAAATCAATTTCTACCTCCTCATGCGTTCCCTTCACAACCACCCGACTATTTTGTGTGGTTCTATACTTCTCACACTCTTCACTGTGGAACCGAATCCCGTTTACAATACAACCTGTATATCTAAATACAGTCTATCAGGGCCACACGCTAGTGAGTAGAGTACATCAGACGCATCCGCAGAGTTGCTAGCGCGCAACATCTTTATCTATCATCACGTACAGAATATAAATGTTTATGGATTTGAGATTACGTGTAAATATTGTGCAATACAACAATATTGTAAGTGTGGTGAGATAGAAGGTAAATTAATCTAACACGTTTTGTGAATCATTTTGGAAACTGATCCTGATGCATTCGATCATAATTTGTAGGGTATTGGGACTTCATCTTCTCGATGTGTTTGCTATACACAATTGCCAGGTTGTCAGCAAGAAATTTTAAGATCATCGTATGTAGATATACAATTATCGATTGAAGACTTACTCTAAGTACGACTCTATTTCTTCACAGTTATGCAACACATACCACCGCGCCTTTGCTTGATCCCGAAGGTCCATATCTTGAACGTCGGTGATTCTAAAGGACGGACGTTATGTGCGAATACAGATATGAGACCTTGTTCATGCTCCTGCCCTTTATTGGCATTCCGATCTTTTCGGTTGAATCTAGTCTCTATGCCATGAAGATACATGGAGCAAAATGTCAGGCACTCATTATCAATGTACGCCTCAGCAATGAATCCCTCTAGATGTGCCTTATTCCTCACATATCGTTTTAATGTGTAAAGGTATCTGTACACAAAATCACTATGTTTAGGACATGAAAACATGGATATACGTAGTTTATGGAATGAATAAAAATTTATGATCATTGTTCTATCACCTTTCGATCGGATACATCCAATGATATTGTATTGGGTCTGCAAGCTTCGCTTCGTGCGGTAAGTGAATCGCTAGGTGTACCATGACATCGAAAAATGCAGGTGGAAATATTCTTTGAAGTTTGCAAAGGATTACGATAATATTCTTCTCCAGTCGTTTAATAACCTCTACATTCAAAGATTTCGAACACAAATCCTTAAAGAATATCCCTGACTCAATCAGCGCATCACTGACATCCTTGCTAAGGAATCCATGAATCACAACCGGTAGTAGACATTACAGAAGGACGTGACAGTCATGACTTTTCATTCCTGTTACCTTACAGTCCGTACTGTTTATGCGCCGAGAGATATTCGATGTATACCCATCGGGAAACTTCACCGATCTCAACCATTCACATAAACGTTTTTTTTTCTCTAGTTTTGTCAATGTGTAGCAGGCTGCTGGTATAGTATATGAATTTTCATGTGGTTGCAAGTGCAACTCTTTCCTTAAATCCATTGCTTGTAGATCCAATCGAGCCTTAAAACTGTCTTTTGTTTTCTTCTCTATGTTCATCAATGTTCCAAAGACATTGTCACATATATTCTTCTCAATATGCATGACATCCAAGTTGTGTAGCAATTTCAGATGACTCCAATAGGGAAACTAAAAAAAAATGCTCTTCTTCCTCCAGTTATACTCCAATACTATACATTTTCTCTTCTTCAAGTGCGGTGCCTTACCAAATCTAACTTCTTCAATGTTACTCAGTTGTTGTAACACATCTTCTCCAGATAGTTCTTTCGGTGGTGGCCTATGATCTTGTTTGCCATCAAAGATCATCGCCTTCCTGCGCCAACTATGATCCCTCGGAAGGAAGCTACGATGGCCCATATAACATGTTTTTTTACCATGCTTCAATGACAATGAACAAGTCTCAGTCTTACATGCAGGACAAGCCAACTTTCCCTTCGTGCTCCACCCAGACAAATTCCCATATGCAGGGAAGTCATTTATTGTCCACAAGACCACTGCATGCAATTGAAATGTCTGTTCTACAAAAGTGTCATACGTCTGGACACCTTGACTCCACAACTCGTTTAACTCATCCACTAACGGTCGTAAATACACATCAATGTCATTCCCCGGTGACTTGGGTCCAGGAATAAGCAACGACATCATAAAAAATGATTCCTTCATACACAACCAAGGAGGTAAATTGTAGGGCATAAGTATCACTGGCCACACTGTATGAGCTACTCATATTACCAAATGGATTAAAACCATCACTTGCAAGACCTAGCCGAACATTGCGAGAATCCTCTGCAAACCAGTCATATTGCTTATCAAAATGTTGCCAGGCTTCAGAGTCAGCGGGATGCCTCAATGTATTATCATCATGAACGCGTTTCTCCTTATGTCACCTCATATCTTCAGCCGTCTTGCTCGACGTAAACAATCTTTGTAATCTGAGTTTCAATAGAAAGTACCTTAACACCTTTTGTGGAATTTTCTTACGCTTGGCTTCGTTATATTTCCACCTAGACTCTCCACATTGTGGATACTCTTCAACATTTTCATGTTCTTTCCAATACAATACACAATCATTTATTTAGGCATGTATGAGGATGTAACCAAGGCCAAAGTCTCGTATTAAGGATTTTGCCTCGTAATGAGACTTAGGCAATGTCTCACCTTCAGGTAATACTTCTTTCAACAAGCCAAGTAACATGTCGAACGATTTGTTACTCCAATGATTTATTGTCTTCAAATGAAATAACCTTGAAAGCAAATTCAACTTGGAGAAGTTCCGACACCCTAGATAGATTGGACGTTGCGCATCCCTCAACAACCTACTAAACTTTTCTGATTCGGCATCACCGATAGGGGGAATATCCTGGCTACTACTTGTCGCTGCAAAATCAGTATCCGCAATTGTTCCCCATAACACATCCCCTATGATATCTTACATTTCGTCTACGTCTTCATCCTCATCATTAGGCACAATTGGGTCAGCAAGGACTTCAGTGGCCTCAACTCTTTGGTGGAAGTCTTCACCATGATGAATCCACCAAGTGTAACCTTGGTCAATCCCAACTATGAACAAATCGTCTTCTACTTTATCTAAAGTCTTATGAAACTTGTTCTTTCATTTTCGGCATGGACACCTAATTCTATTACCTGAATCAGCCCGATATCGTGCAAATTCCACGAACTCGCTAACACCTTGTTTATACTCTGGGACAAACCGATTCTTAGCTCGCATCCAACTCTTATCTATATCTACAATGCAAAGATTAGAGTCAGGTTTAGTTTAGAGTTGTGGATTTAGGAATAGGTGTAGGTTTAGGTTAGGT
This sequence comes from Liriodendron chinense, assembly GCA_003013855.2. NCBI lineage: Eukaryota > Viridiplantae > Streptophyta > Magnoliopsida > Magnoliales > Magnoliaceae > Liriodendron > Liriodendron chinense. The sequence continues at coordinate 2,950,630 of ML058389.1, forward strand.
GATTTGAGTTTAGGATTAGGTTTAGAATTTCAGGTTCGGGATCGGGTTTAGGGTTAGGTTTGCGAGTATGGGTCTAGGTTTAGTTTAGAGATGTGGATTTAGGAATAGGTGTAGGTTTAGGTTAGGTGATTTGAGTTTAGGATTAGGTTTAGGCATAGGTTTAGAATTTCGGGTTCGTGATAGGGTTTAGGGTTAGGTTTGCGAGTTTGGGTCTAGGGTTAGTTTAGTGTTGTGGATTTAGGAATAGGTGGAGGTTTAAGTTAGGTGATTTGAGTTTAAGATTAGGTTTAGGCATAGGTTAAGAATTTCGGGTTCAGGATCGACTTTAAGGTTAAGTTTTCGTGTCTGGGTCTAAGTTTAGGTTAGGTGAATGGATTTAGGAATAGGTGTAGGTTTAGGTTAGGTGATTTGAGTTTAGGATTAGGTTTAGGCATAGGTTAGAATTTTGGGTTCGGGATCGGGTTTAGGGTTAGGTTTTCGTGTTTGGGTCTAAGTTTAGGTTAAGTGAATGGATTTAGGAATAGGTGTAGGTTTAGGTTAGGTGATTTGAGTTTAGGATTAGGTTTAGGCATAGGTTTAGAATTTTGGGTTCGGGATCGGGGTTAGGGTTAGGTTTGCAAGTTTGGGTCTAGGTTTACTTTAGAGTTTTGGATTTAGGAATAGGTGTAGGTTTAGGTTAGGTGATTTGAGTTTAGGATTAAGTTTAGGCATAGGTTGAGAATTTCGGGTTAGGGATCGGGTTTAGGGTTAGGTTTTCGTGTTTGGGTCTAAGTTTAGGTTAGGTGAATGGATTTAGGAATAGGTGTAGGTTTAGGTTAGGTGATTTGAGTTTAGGATTAGGTTTAGGCTTAGGATTAGAATTTCGGGTTCGGGATTGGGTTTAGGGTTAGGTTTTCGTGTTTGGGTCTAAGTTTAGGTTAGGTGAATGGATTTAGGAATAGGTGTAGGTTTAGGTTAGGTGATTTAAGTTTAGGATTAGGTTTAGGCATAGGTTTAGAATTTCGTGTTCGGGATCGGGTTTAGGGTTAGGTTTTCGTGTTTGGGTCTAAGTTTAGGTTAGGTGAATGGATTTAGGAATAGGTGTAGGTTTAGGTTAGGTGATTTGAGTTTAGGATTAGGTTTAAGCATAGGTTTAGAATTTCAGGTTCGGGATCGGGTTTAGGGTTAGGTTTTCGTGTTTGGGTCTAAGTTTAGGTTAGGTGAATGGATTTAGGAATAGGTGTAGGTTTAGTTAGGTGATTTGAGTTTAGGATTAGGTTTAGGCATAGGTTTAGAATTTTAGGTTCGGGATCGGGTTTAGGGTTAGGTTTTCGTGTTTGGGTCTAGGTTTAGTTTAGAGTTGTGGGTTTAGGAATAGGTGTAGGTTTAGGTTAGGTGATTTGAGTTTAGGATTAGGTTTAGGCATAGGTTGAGAATTTTGGGTTCGGGATCGGGTTTAATGTTAGGTTTTCGTGTTTGGGTCTAAGTTTAGGTTAGGTGAATGGATTTAGGAATAGGTGTAGGTTTCGGTTAGGTGATTTGAATTTAGGATTAGGTTTAGGCATAGGTTTAGAATTTTTGGTTCGGGATCGGGTTTAGGTTTAAGTTTGCGAGTTTGGGTCTAGGTTTAGTTTAGAGTTGTGGATTTAGGAACAGGTGTAGGTTTAGTTTAGGTGACTTGAGTTTAGGATTAGGTTTAGGTATAGGTTTAGAGTTTCGGGATCGGGATGGGGTTTAGGGTTAGGGTTTCGAGTTTGGGTCTAGGTTTAGTTTAGAGATGTGGATTTAGGAATAGGTGTAGGTTTAGTTAGGTGATTTGAGTTTAGGATTAGGTTTAGGCATAGGTTTAGAATTTTGGGTTCGGGATTGGGTTTAGGGTTAGGTTTGCGAGTTTGGGTCTAAGTTTAGTTTAGAGTTGTGGAATTAGGAATAGGTGTAGGTGTAGGTTTAGGTTAGGTGATTTGAGTTTAGGATTTTGTTTAGGCATACATTGAGAATTTCGGGTTCGGGATCGGGTTTAGGGTTAGGTTTTCGTGTTTGGGTCTAGGTATAGTTTAGAGATGTGGATTTAGGAATAGGTGTAGGTTTATGTTAGGTGATTTGAGTTTAGGATTAGGTTTAAGCATAGGTTTAGAATTTCGGGTTCGGGATAGGGTTTAGGGTTAGGTTTGCGAGTTTGGGTCTTGATTTAGTTTAGAGTTGTGGATTTAGGAATAGGTGTAGGTGTAGGTTATGTGATTTGAGTTTAGGATTAGGTTTAGGCATAGGTTAAGAATTTCGGGTTCGGGATCGAGTTTAGGGTTAGGTTTTCGTGTTTAGGACTAAGTTTAGGTTAGGTGAATGGATTTAGGAATAGGTGTAGGTTTAGGTTAGGTGATTTGAGTTTAGGATTAGGTTTAGGCATATGTTAGAATTTCGGGTTCGGGATCGGGTTTAGGTTTAGGTTTTCGTGTTTGGGTGTAAGTTTAGGTTAGGTGAATGGATTTAGGAATAGGTGTAGGTTTAGGTTAGGTGATTTGAATTTAGGATTAAGTTTAGGCATAGGTTGAGAATTTGGGGTTTGGGATCGGGTTTAGGGTTAGGTTTTCGTGTTTGGGTGTAAGTTTAGGTTAGGTGAATGGATTTAGGAATAGGTGTAGGTTTAGGTTGGTGATTTGAGTTTAGAATTAGGTTTAGGCTTAGGTTTAGAATTTCGGGTTCGGGATCGGGTTTAGGGTTAGGTTTTCGTGTTTGGGTCTAAGTTTAGGTTAGGTGAATGGATTTAGGAATAGGTGTAGGTTTAGGTTAGGTGATTTAAGTTTAGGATTAGGTTTAGGCATATGTTTAGAATTTTGGGTTCGGGATCGGGTTTAGGGTTAGGTTTGCGAGTTTGGGTCTAGGTTTAGTTTAGAGTTGTGGATTTAGGAATAGGTGCAGGTTTAGGTTAGATGATTTGACTTTAGGATTAGGTTTAGGCATAGGCTTAGAGTTTCGGGTTCGGGATCGGGTTTAAGGTTAGGCTTTCGAGTTTAGGTCTAGGTTTAGTTTAAAGATGTGGATTTAGGAATAGGTGTAGGTTTAGGTTAGCTGATTTGAGTTTAGGAATAGGTTTAGGCATAGGTTTAGAATTTTGGGTTTGAGATCGAGTTTAGGGTTAGGTTTGCGAGTTTGGGTCTAGGTTTAGTTTAGAGTTGTGGATTTAGGAATGGGTGTAGGTTTAGGTTAGGTGATTTGAGTTTAGGATTAGGTTTAGGCATAGGTTTATGGGTTCGGGTTCGGGATCGGGTTTAGGGTTAGGTTTTCGAGTTTGGGTCTAGGTTTAGTTTAGAGATGTGGATTTAGGAGTAGGTGTAGGTTTAGGTTAGGTGATTTGAGTTTAGGATTATGTTTAGGCATAGGTTTAGAATTTTGGATTTGGAATTGGGTTTAGGGTTAGGTTTGCGATTTTGGGTCTAGGTTTAGTTTAAAGTTGTGGATTTAGGAATAGGTGTAGGTTTAGGTTAGGTGATTTGAGTTTAGGATTAGGTTTAGGCATAGGTTTAGAATTTCGGGTTCGGGATCGAGTTTAGGGTTAGGTTTTCGTGTTTAGGTCTAAGTTTAGATTAGGTGAATGGATTTAGGAATATGTGTAGGTTTCGGTTAGGTGATTTGAATTTTGGATTAGGTTTAGGCATAGGTTTAGAATTTTTGGTTCAGGATCGGGTTTAGGGTTAGGTTTGCGAGTTTGGGTCTAGGTTTAGTTTAAAGTTGTGGATTTAGGAACAGGTGTAGGTTTAGCTTAGGTGACTTGAGTTTAGGATTAGGTTTAGGTATAGGTTTAGAGTTTCAGGTTCGGGATCGAGTTTAGGGTTAGGGTTTCGAGTTTGGGTCTAGGTTTAGTTTAGAGATGTGGATCTAGGAATAGGTCTAGGTTTGGTTAGGTGATTTGAGTTTAGGATTAGGTTTAGGCATAGGTTTAGAATTTTGGGTTCGGGATTGGGTTTAGGGTTAGGTTTGCGAGTTTGGGTCTAGGTTTAGTTTAGAGTTCTGGATTTAGGAATAGGTGTAGGTTTAGGTTAGGTGATTTGAGTTTAGGATTAGGTTTAGGCATAGGTTTAGAATTTCGGGTTCGGGATTGGGTTTAGGGTTAGGTTTGCGAGTTTGGGTCTTGGTTTAGTTTAAAGTTGTGGATTTAGGAATAGGTGTAGGTTTAGGTTAGGTGATTTGAGTTTAGGATTAGGTTTAGGCATAGGTTTAGAATTTCGGGTTCGGGATTGGGTTTAGGGTTAGGTTTTCGAGTTTGGGTCTAGGTTTAGTTTAGAGGTGTGGATTTAGGAATAGGTATAGGTTTAGGTTAGGTGATTTCAGTTTAGGATTAGGTTTAGGAATAGGTTTAGAGTTTCGGATTCGGGATCGGGTTTAGGGTTAGGTTTGCGAGTTTGGGTCTAGGTTTAGGTTAGGTGAATTGAGTTTAGCTTTAGGTTTAGCCGTAGCTTATAGGTTTTAGTTTTAGGTTTATGGTTTAGGGTTTAGGGTGTTGGTCTTGCAGACTCAACCAACTCACGGATAGCTCCGCCGCACATTTGGTTCTGCTCCACACAAAGCAGGCCTGTGCAATTGGCCAGGCCGCCCGTATTGCTGTCGATAGGAAATGGATAGCTTCATCATGGTCATAACTGAGATTCCCACCTTCCAGGGACCCCCGCTCAACATCCGGATAGCTCCGACGCACATCCATATCTGCTCCATCAATTTCGAGCTAATACATAAACACGGGCCTGTCCAAATGGCTAGGCCACCCATATTATTGTCCATAGGAAATCGACAGCTTCAACATGGTCACAATAGTGGTTCCCACCTTCCAGGGACCCCCGTTCAACACCCGGATAGCTCCGACACACATCCGGGTCTGCTCCATTAATTTCGAGCTAATACATAAACATGAGCCTGTCCAAATGGCCAGGCCACTCATATTGTTGTCCATAGGAACAGGACAGCTTCAGCATGGTCACAACAGCGGTTCCCACCTTCCAGGGACCCCCGCTCAACATCAATATCAATCAACTACTCTTAATCACAAGTATCATGTTCGTCATCTAATTTGCCACTAAATGATAATATAATAAAATTAGTCGCCCATCCAAGGATGGATAGATTGAAATGCTATCAATATTTCCATTTAAATGCCCAAGCCTAAATTTCGACAACATCTCCCCCTATCTCTCCAGATATATTTATCTTACATTTCATTTCCACGTTAACTATCCACACATTGTGTGGATTAAATTGACAATGGAAATAAACATAAGAAACATATCCAGAGAGAATAGGAGAGTTACCGCACGAAACTAATGACAGAGCATGTAAATGACAAACAACGAGAACATTCCAATCTATCCAACCTTGGACTGTCCAACAGGACAATTTGGCAGATTTCTATACCTCCAAAACACACTTTATCTATGCTCGGCAATATAGAAATCTCCAAATGGGCTAACTGATTCTATTATACTACCATTTGTGGACAAAATATAACTATTAATAATAAGCCAAATACATCCACAACATACATCCACATAAATCAACCACGGGTAGCTCCAATGCACATCCGAGTTTGCTCCATCAATTCTAGATACTCAAGCACATGAAAATGGCAGAATCATCAACACCATGAATCAAGTCTAATCAAATACCTAATGACTATTTTGTGAACAAATAAGTATGTATGGGGCCCACCATGGGAATCGGATTGCGCCGCACGCTCTTATCGTGTAGAGTAAACTCAGTTGGGCCCACCTAGAATGTATGTGATTTATCTATTCCGTCCTTATGTTTTTCCACCTCATTTTAGTGGTTGAGCCCAAAATTTAAGCATATCCAAATCTCAAGTGGACCATGCCATGGGAAACAATGGGAATAATGATTTCCACCATTCCCAGGCCCTACAGTGATCTTTATTTGTCATCCAACCTGTTCATAAGATGACATGGATATGGATGAAGGGAAAACACAAATATCAGCTTGATCCAAAACTTCTGTGTCCTCCAAGGATTTTTCAATGATAGACATTCAGTTCACACTTGTGGTGTGGTCCACTTTAGATTTTGATATGCTTCATTTTTTGGCACCATACCTAAAATTTCCTGTTAAGATGGATGGAGGGAGTGGATAAAATACGTAAATCACTGTGGGCCCCACAGAATTTACTCCGTACAAATATATGCTTGATCCAAAACAATGGACAGCGACGGTGGGCCCCACAGGCAGTGGACAACGACGGTGGGCCCCACAGGCAGTGGACAGCGACGGTGGACCCCATAATTAGGTATTTCAATTTTTTTTTAAATTTGTAAATTACAAATTTGGACTTTAAAATTTAAAATCCCTAATTAAGGAAGAAATTAGGGATTTTAATTTCGAAATCCCTAATTAGGGTATTTTAATTTCGAAATCCCTAATTAGGGATTTACTAAATCAGTGGGCCCCACCAAATAGTGGACAACTAAGGCGGACCCCACATGCAATGGACGATGGAAAGCGACGGTAGGACCCACATGCAATGGACAGCAACGGTGGGACCAACATGCATTGGACAGCGATGGTGGGACCCACATGCATTGGATTTTGGCAGTGGGCCCCACAATCAACAACGAGGAGAGAGAGAGAGAGAGAGAGAGAGAGAGGAAGAGGGAGAGGAAGGGGAGAGGGTTATCGGAGGAGGCGGCGGCGTATGGAGACCGGTGGAGGCGCGTGGCTACCGGTGACGGTGGTTGGCTGGGGGGGTGTTCGGTTGAGGCGGTTGGGCCGCTGGTGACGGTGACGGCCGATGGTCGACGCTGAGGGAGAGGTGAGAAGGGTAGGCCACGTGTGCGCGTGCGAGAGAGAGAGAGAGAGAGAGAGAGAGAGAGAGAGAGCGAGAGAGTGAGAAAGACAGAGAAATGAGGGCTATCGGGTGTTATTAAAATAACTGACTTTTACCGACGAAAATTTTCGTCGGTAAAAGTCATTTTAAATACTTTTACCGACAAAAATTTTCGTCGGTAAAAGTCATCTCTTTTACTTGGCGGGAATCACACATTATTACCGGCAACAATCGTCGGCAATAATGTCTTTTAGCGACGAAAATTTTCGTCGGTAAAAGTCAAACTTTTACCGACGAAAATTTTCGTTGATAAAAGCCAAATTTTCTGTTTTAATTTTTTAGCGACAGGTATCTTCGTCGGCAATAAAATTTTTACCGACGAAATCATAATTTTTTCGGTAAAAGTGTATGGCGGGAAGCAAATCCGGTGGTGGCGGGAAGCTGGAATGATTTTTATCGACAATTTCTTTTTTTCGTCGGGAAAAATATTTTTTCTCAACGAAAATAATTTCGTTGGTAATACTTTCGTCGGTAAAAAATCATTTTCTTGTAGTGTTTGGAGTTAGGCTTGGATGATGAGGTGGCACTTCCAAGCCAATAGTTTTGCTTTTTAGGTTTGGGTTAGGAGTTAGGATTGGAATGCCCAAAGCAAACTTTTCTTTTTGGTTTGGAGCTCATGGATGGAAGAGGATGGAGAGAGCATTTGCTTGGCCCAATGATGGAAGGTAACTAGGTGAGTTAACTAGGTCCACATGAGTTGGAGAATCTGGACAATCTGGACCGTCCATTGAAGATAAGTTGCTCCCAGATGATGAACGATGCTGATGGATGGTAGATGATCTCCTTCGGTGGACAGTCCACCTTGTTGGACGATTGTTGCTGATGCTGATCACACGTGCCAGGTGATTGATCTCCAGATGTTGATTGATGATGGTGATGATGGTGCTGGATTGCAGCACTTATGCTATACGTGTGAGCAGAACTGGATGGCTGGATGGATTGATGGACGGTCCATATGATCCAGCTGATCACACATGAGTGGGTTTGCTGTGATGGACGTCCACTGCCGCATGTTGATGAAGATGGAGGAGATTGCTGAGCTTGGACAGCTGAGGAGCTGGAGTGGACTGCACGTGCAAGGTGGATGGTTGGGATGCAGGAACTTGGATGGACGGCTGTTGATCTTGATGATTACACTCGTGTGGAGATTGTTGATGGAGTTGATGACGTGGTTGAATTGCAGATGATTGGAGGATGGACGGCTGGTGATTGAAGGTGGACTGGACGGCTGATGTTGCTGGCGAAGTTGGATGGTCCTGCTGGTGTTGGATGGATGCTCACGTGTGGATTTTGCTGACGTTGAAGGGTGGAACTGATGCACGTGTGAACTGTGGGGTCCACTGGATTGAGACAGTCCAATGGCTGGACGTTGAAAGGTGCTGGAGTGCACATGTGCAGATGGACGGCTCAGATGAACGTTGTTGCTGTCGTTCAGCCCTGCATGTGTGAAGAAAGGTGATCCACTTGATGGACGGCTGGAGTGCCTTGGATGTTGATGGAGCTGGACGTGCTGGGCTTTGCTGTGATGGATGGACGTCCACTGCTGGACGTGATGTGGGTCCCATCTTGATGTTGGATGGCTGATGATGGAGGTGCTGGACATGTAGCACTGCTGCTGCACGTGCAAGGTGGGGACGCTGGAGGTCAGATGGGCGTTGCTTGGACGCAGTGGAATGAAGTTTGCTGTGTGTGGCCCACCTTACAGCTTCGATGGTGGAGAGCTTAGTGGCCTGAACTGGACAGACGTCCTGGACGGCTGCTGTGATGGACGTGCATGTGATGGCATGGATGTTTGAATGTGGACGGTGCTGGAGATCTCCAGCCACTGGACGGTGAGGATGGGGTGGATCTTGGAGCTGCTGACCTTGGACGAAGGAGATGGATGGTCCACTAATGCTGACCGTCCATTGCTGCACGTGTGAAGGTGGGGAGCTCATGACGTCCACTAGCTGGACGGTTGGAAGGCTTGCACGTGTGGTTGCTGATGATAGCTCCACACTGCACATGTGTTGTCCATTGCAGATTGACGGTTGATGATGATGATGGAGAGTCGGTGATGAAGATCAGTCGTCCATTGCTGATGATGAATGGACGGTGATTGCTAGCCACTGATGCTTGGCTGAATGGCGGGACGGCTGATGGCTTGTGATGATGAAGATGTTGGTGATGTCGAACATTGTTGGATGCCTCATCATGTGTATGGTGGATGAGATGGAGACTGCTGGGCCAGCTCTTCATTTTGATGGGCCTTAGCTTTGAACGGCTGGATGGATAAACGGACTGCAGTTGACGATGGTGATGATGGTGTGGTCCACAGTGCCAGATGATCAAGGCCATCGATCTGATTCTTATGAAAGTGTGGCCGCCTTGATGCACAGTTGGTCCCTCATGTGGACACCCAATCTTGACAGTCCAATCCTGCATGATTGCCCAATCTCAATCATGCGTAACCTGAATTTCCAAATGAGTGGTTGTAGTGCGGTCCACCATAGAATATGATCCATCATTTGATCTTTACAGCCCAATTTTCTTCATGATCACCACATACTTTATCTTGATCACTTTAGGGCCTTCAATCGCCCTAATTGGCTCGGATCTTGTCCAACCTCTCCTGGTCACTGGAAGATAGAAAATTCACCTAATGAGGGATAATTAACCGAAAAAATAATGATAATGCCCTTAACAACTAGGGTTAATTATACAATATTAGGTGCTCATCAGCAAGCCGTCGAGGTCACTATTAATATTAAGGGATAAGGTGCTTATCCTATTAATCCTTATCCTTAGATAAAGGGAAGGCATAACCACTTTAGAAGTCTAGTTGATTACGCATAATCACAGAGACTCCTCATGATTTGGAGCTACGAATAGAGATAAGCCCAAAACTGGCCTATAGGGGCTGCTGGTACTATAAAACAAAAGACATCCCTATCAGAGACCAGAGATCAGGGCAGCTCGCATCATGGTGGTGTCGTCAGTCGATGACTAGAGACCAAGGCTATTCAAATAACAGAATACCATCGCTTGCCCCGCACTCACATCCTGTGACCAGCGACCAGTCCTGCTCGTATATTCAGGAGTATGTAGGAATGCGTCTACGCAATATATGAGCAGTGACCATAGGGGCTCTTTGGTCGAATGATTGGGTCATGCCTTTACGGAGTCAAAGTTGCTCGCAGGTCTTGGGTCTTAAACCTCTTCGACGACCAACTTTATTCTATAATAGATGCCCCCCAAGTCCTTAGCGTTGAGAAGTTTAAGCAAAGGACTTGTCTATCTGCACATGTAACCGCCTAATGCGTATTTTGGAGGAGAAGCCGTACATGATTGAGCCCTTATTTATGAGCGCCAGCTTTTCGCAGCTTTTCGACTGGGAGGAAATGAAGCGGCGCCCACCACATGTCGCCCAAATCTTGAATGAATGATTGCTTATAAATATACGAAGCTTGCGGAGGTTTCTTCATTTCGAAGTTTCATTGAGGATTTCAAAAAAGTTCTTCTTCTTTCCCTGATCCTGTCTCTCCTGGAGTGTCTTTTATTTTTTTTTCTTTGAGATATTCTCCTTTCTTTGTTTTCTTCCTTGAACTGCAATGGTGAGATATTCCAATGATGAAGCTATCCCTTTGGGGGACACAACTTCGAATTTCTCTTCTTCAAACAACGCAAGAGTCCCTGCGGGGAGATACTCTGCGTCTGGGTACCCTTCGATAATGACAGAGGAATGATTAAATGAGTTATGGGAAAGATACCGGATCCTTGACTCCGTCATTCTCCGGTTACCTAGAGAGGGAGAGACTCCAGATTCTCCACCTCCGGGCTGCGTGGCTTTATATGATTATTTTTTCATTCTTGGTGCACGTCTTCCCCTTTACCCCTTAATCCAAAATGTACTTCGCATTTACAAAATTGCCCCCGGACAACTCATCGTAAATGGCTGGAGGGTCGTTCTGAGTGCTTTTGTTCTCTGGAAAGAAGCCAGAAATGAAGATTTAACCGCCGAAGAGTTCCTTAGAATGTTTTAACTCAAGAAGGCTCCTTCCAGTGAGGGTTGGTATTATCTATGTTACTAGCACCAGGATAATTACGTTTTGGGGAAACCCACTTTGAATTACCCTGGATGGAGGAAACGGTGGTTTTATGCCTCCGGAAATTGGGAATCTGACGTAGGATCCTACCCTGGGGGCCATAATGTGAGTCGCTTCTTTGGTGAATGTGGGTAAATCTTCATTTTACCACAATTTTTGTAGTAGTCTTAATCTCCTATTTATCCAGCTCTACTCGTGTTCGCAGGTATTCTGACTGGAGGAAAGTCGAGTTTGAAAGGGGGAATTAACGAGAAGATCGTTAAAATCTACAAACTGTCAATTAGCGATAGGAATATCGAGTCCACCCTCTCACTTCCACGACTTGCTGTTTCCGGATTGATATCTCAGGAGGAAGTTACCATGGCGAATATTGGTGAGAAGAGAGGATTACTGCCCCGCCTGAGGGGTACTAGCTCGAAGAGACAGAAGAAGACGATGGCTGGTCCATCTCATCCATCTGGTCGGTCGGATGAGTCTGCCCGACGCTCGCAACCATGCGACCCTCTTCCTGAGTCTACGACTAATGCTCTGGTGGTTCCTCTAGAGCCGCTGGTTATTGATATCGTTGATGACTCCTCGAGAAGTGACGAGGTGGGGCTAAGTTATCCCTAGAGTGAAGGGCATCACAAGCATGAAGTTGCTCGCGAGTTGATTCCTGGTCGCGAGCCATCTATTGCTCAAGATGCGAGCACTGCTGGGTTGGTCGTGGCTCAGCCATTTGGAGTTGGGACATTCAATATCCTGAGTCGCTTGCATCCGATTTGCAAGTTTATATTTGATAACATCACCCCACAAACTTTTGGTACTCTTCCCGAGCCCAATCCCGAGGATCTTTCTCTGGATGCGGAGGTGAGGATGATCCAGGTAAAGATACTTCAAATTTGACTTGTTTTTCTCCTTCCTCCCTTTGTTTTTTGGGATCCTTGTTCCTTTGAAAACTCTTTTACTCCTTGGACAGGGACTGGACCTTATTATACGGACGAGACGTGATATCATCGTTGCTGGCCGTATCATTGATGAGGCCGAGGAGAAAAGACTTGCTCTAGAGAAGGCGGTCCAAGGGAGAGATCAAGTCATCAAATCTCATGAGACTTTGATCGCGAAGATGAATGAGGATAGAAAAATCTTCATTGAAAAGATCCAGGTCTTGACCGATAGGTATCAAGCCTTGGATAAGAACTTCGCGAGGCTCATGAAAATGAAGGAGAAGATCGAGAAAGAGAGAGATTTTCCGCCAAGATAAAATCTCTCTATAGGAGCAGCTCGCTGAGAGTAGGTCGCGACTGAAAGAAGTCAGCAATAGTTTGGAGAAAGAGAGGTCTATTCTCACGCAGCTCAGAGATGATTCCATCCATTGGGAGGAAGAGATGGTGGCCTATGTTAAAATGCTATCTGAAGAGGGACCCCGAGCTGTCATGGAGTTCCATACTTTGCAGTTATATGATGACGAGTGGTACGAGTCATATGATGCTGGTCGCGTCTTTACATTGAGAGTAGTGCAGCGGACATCTCCACCATTCAATATGGAGGAATTCGAGAGAGTCAGGGCCGTCGTCGCTGCTGAAGAAAGAGCAGCCGCTGGAAACGAAGCTATGGAAGCTACTCAAGCTACGGGGGTTCCCGAGGTGGGCTGTAACACCCGTACCTTAATTAGCCCTCCGTACACCTCTTTTCTGAACTTGGCATACTTGGAATAGTCCAAATTGGCGAGTTTCGATCAGACACCCTATTTTAGTACCGCAACGACCCGAGACTTGTACCCCGGCGACCGCGCGGACGCCATGACTCCAACGCCGCGCGGCACGCTTCGTTTCGATACCTAGTTTGAAAGATGCGTACATGTGCGCAAATCAAGGCGGGCCACACTACACATACATGGTGTGAGCCCCACTTGCACAAATCCCTAGGTTGTCCCATCAATCAATCAACATCCCATCAATCAATCAAGTGTCTCATCAAGTACATCTCTCTCTCCTCACAAGTCAACTTAAGCTCATACCTAAGCCATCCACTCTCATAATTACCCCATCCCCTTGCTATCATCATTCCCTTTTCTAATGCCATCCATGTCCCAAAGTCCCTACAAGAAGTGCCATACGTAGCCACCCCATTAGAGAGAAGGAGAGAGAAAGAGAAAGAGAGAGAGAGAGAAGAGACTAAGAAGAGAGAGAAAGAGGGAGAGAGAGAAGAGACTAAGAAGAGAGAGAAAGAGAGAGATTAGAGGGAGGAACCAAGCTTGGAGGGCCCCAACCATCATTCGGACCATCCGATCGACTATCCGACTCGATCCAACCGTCCAATTTCGAGTGAGTGCTAAGGGGGGACATAAACTCCCCTTTCTTCCTCCTTTCCCTTTCATTTTCGGGCCCACAAGTGGGCCATGTTGTGAGACAGCGTGCCCCGCACGCTGCCACGACATGGACCACCTTGTGTGGCCCACCATGATGCTTTATTTTCATTTTCCCCATTCTTTGAATCACAAAGATTCAGATGAAATATAATACAAGGATTATCTTGATCCAAAGATAATTGGGCCCACCATGAGATGGCCCAGCTGATGAATGGAGTGGATCCTATACGTGTGGACCCCACTGATCAAGGCACAAATATATATATATATATATATATATATATATATATAGGGGAAGAAAGAGTTGCCGCTGGACAGACAGCGTCCAGAGGACGCTGCTGCCCAGCAGCGCCTGGCCTTAAAGCCCTTTGGGCGTTGACCATGGGTCCCCACTCATGGGACCCATCTTGATGCATGTATTTGATCCACGTCGTCCATCTATTTCTCCAGCCCATTTTAGGGCTGCACACCAAAAATGAAGCAGATCCCGATCTCAGCTGGACCACACCATAGAAAACAGTGGGGATAATGTAGCCCATTGTCGAAACTTCTTGGGCCCACCGTAATGTTTGTAAACCCTGTAACTTGTCCAATATTGGACTCTAAGTGTTCCTCAGGAGCTGGGGAACATGATGAATGGTGGGGATCATACTAATGTGGGCCCCACTTGAAATAAACAAAGAAAGAAAAAATAAAAAATAAAATACAATACAAGTCCAACGCTGGATGGTTCCAGCGTCTGAGATGCTGTGACGTCCAGCGTCTGGACGCTGGGCTTTGAGTGGGGTCCCCATTCGTGGGACCCACCTTGATGTTTGTGATCAATCCATGCCGTCCATCTGTTTTCCCAAATCATTTTAGGGCCAGGGCCCGAATCTGAACCATATTCAAATCTTAAGCGGACCGCACCACAGGAAACAATGGAGATTATGATGTCCACTGTCGAAACTGCCTCGCCCCACATTGATGTTTGTAGACCTCGTAACATACCCAATATTGGGCTCGTTAGGTCCCCCATGAGCTGGGGAACCTAATAGACGAGTGGATCAGCCTTATGTGGGCCCCACTGGACTAAAACCAAGAGAAAAAAAAGAAGCAAGAAAGAAGGAGAGGCGTAGCCTCTCTGACGCTGGGAGTAACCAGCGTCCACGGACGCTGGGCTCCTCAGCCGTCTAGAAGTGGCCCACCTAGTGGGACCCATCATGATGTATCGTTTTATCCACACTGTCCGTCCATTGGGGAGATCATTTTAGGGCATGATCTCAAGAATGAGACAGATCCAAATATCAGGACGGGCCCGCCATAGAAAACAGTGGGGACAGTGACCCTACCGTTGAAACCTCCCTACGGCACACCATGATGTTCAATTGAGATCCAACCTGTTCATAAATCCACACACGTGTGGAAGAAGGGCAAGCAAGAATATCAGCTTGATTGAAAACTAAGTTGGGCCCACCTAAAATGTACGTGCTTTATCTTTTCAGTCCATATGTTTTTCCAGCTCATTTCAGTGGCTGAGCCCAAAATTTAAGCATATCTAAATGTCAAGAGGGCCATGCCACGGGAACAGTGGGAGTAATGATCTCCACCGTTGAAACCTTCCCAGCCCTACAGTGATGTTTATTTGTCATCCAACTTGTTCATAAGATCACAAGGATATGAATGGAGGGGAAAACACAAATATTAGCTTAATCCTAAAAACTAAGGCGATCCCAGGGAGTCCCGCGCTGCAGACAGCGTGCGTACGTGCGTTGCCCAACTGGTGGCCCACCTTGCGGGTCCCACCATGATGTATTTGGTTTATTCATGCTGGCCTTGTGTTTTATCCATGCCGTACACTATTTTTGTCGGCCTATTTTGTATGTGCAGGCCCAAGTATGGGGCCGATGTGGTCTCAAGTGGGCTATGCCGCGAAGACCTTTATATTTCCAATGGGACCCACAGTTCGGGTCCCACTCTCTGTATATATATATTGGGCCATTCAAGGCCAACATTATATGATATGTCTGGTAACATGCTAGTATACTTAGCTTAATAGGTCACACTAATAATATGCTTAGTGTAATGAATATCATGCCCATTCATTTGTACATACGCATCATATGTGTGCCTGACCGTGGACGATGTCGATCATAGCATATACCTTACAGCTTGAGATACTTAGGGGAGCCGTATGAGATAGGGTCACCCCACATGATCGCGCGGTATGCGCAGGTTTGGTGCATGGCTTTGATAGTATGACTCATGCATCTCGCATTATACATGTCATGATCAGATTCTCACCCCAGCGGCATCGGGGTTGTGACCACCACAGTCACATCGTGGATGGTAGGAATGGACACCGAAAATATGTTCTAGCACTTGGGCGCCAAAGATGTCCTTGGGTGAAAGTCCCTAAACCCTGTGGTACCAGTAGGATGCTCCAATGTCTAGACCGAGTGAATTTATGAGCGCATGAGGGCCAAATACCAGTAGGCCACGTCTCCCACTGTGTCGGGGTCAGTTGGAAGGGGGTGTGACCTTACCCGCCCGGGTGCAGAGGGCTATATACTAGGTTGAGTTTGACCAGCTCATGAATGGGTTCGCTATCGACGAGCCGGGTGGATTTTCTTGTATGTCATTGATGAGGCGGATAGTGAGGTCTCTTCCACTCGCTTGGTTATCTGCTGTTCGCTTCCCCAAGTGTAGGGTTGCGATGTAGTAATAAACTCGGTAAGACCGAGGTCGATCCACAGGGACTATGTAGGGTGTCACAAACTCATCCACAAGTTTCTATTGAAGCTAACAATCAAAGTTTGAATAGAATGTGTGTGAGTAACAGTTTAAGCTAAATTGAATATAAACAATTATAAGAAGGCACTAGGGGTTTGAGGATCCACTTGTAGCAATCCTCGATGTTCAATCCGCTGTGGTTTCCCATTCTCTCAACTAGAGTCACCAGTCAGGTCTATCTAGTCGGATGATAGAACTGTTAAACCAGAAGTCTGTAACATGTAAGTTCTGTGCATAAAGTTCACTCAACTCTAGGCTGATCTGAGCATGCTCATTGCATAGGTCATTCACCTTTTCTATATGTCCAATTCCCAATCATAACCATCCTCAAGTCTTCTCACAAGACAAGGCTAGATCATGATTTGAACTGGATTCAAATTATATGCACAGTCCATACGTATTCCAGATAATCAACCAAAACTAGAACTTTGGCATGAAGCCCCTTTATGAAGAACTTGGTACTAGAGCGCACTCCAATTCCTCGGATCATACAGGTCTAGACCGTTGCAAACAAATTAAGAAGATAAGTAATTCATCCAAACATCCATGAGTCATCACAAGACTAAGAGAAATTACTTAAAAACTTGTATAAACTTCAAACCTTAGTTCATAATCATGAATTCCAAACTGAAAACCACTTAACTACGAATTAAAACATCTTGGATACACTACAAGCTTCACCTCTTAGCCCTAGCTAAGAGGTTTAGCTGCTCATGATCCAAGGAAACATGAAACAACTCTTAAAAACATGAAAACAGCAAAGCAAACCAAAAGGAGTTGTGAAACTCCAATCTTCACTTCCACAGCCTCCAACCTCGCTTGAACCCTTCTAGGATCCCCTAGGAACGATCCCTAGGTGTCCTTTTATAGTCTGGAAGCTCCACAACTTCGGAAGAATCGAGAACTTGCGTAACACTTACGCAGCGCAGAGAAAATCGGGATGAAATTAGAAATTTCTAACTCAGTACGCATGGCCGACCGGTCATGACCGGTCGGCCTCAAGTGAAAACACTCCAGCAGGTATGCCCGACCGGTCAAGACCGGTCGGGCCTAGTAGAACATCAGTCCAGCAAGCCTATCCGACCGGTCAAGACCGGTTGGATGTTTTCATCCACCTTACAGCAGCAATGACTGGTCCGGTCGGTCCTTTTCAATGAAGTTCCAGCATATGTCCGACCGGTCAAGACCGGTCGGACGTCTTCAGTAGGAGCCAAATCTGCATGGCTGACCGGTCACTGACCGGTCTGGCTTCCTTGGCCGACCGGTCACGACCGGTCAGCCCTCTTTTCTTCTTGTATTTTTCCTTTCTTTCTTCCTTCTGCTTTCTTTTCTTCTTTAGTTCTTTCTTTCTTTATTAGAATAGTTCCAAATGAGCTCATTATATCTTCAATTGAGTAGAGTCCACCCTCAATCCTGTAGTCACACAACATGCATTGAATTAGCTTCCAAACCATACAAACCTTGCACAATGAGTGATGAATTGGGGTTAGAATATGCATAATTAAGAGCTCAACACACCCCCCAACCAGCATTTTGCTAGTCCCGAGCAAAACATGCGTGAAGCTAATCTCATTCTTCGAAACTCAACTCTCTTTCAGAAACCATCCTTTTATACATTCCAAGGTTCATAAGCTTAAGATTCAGAAACATTAGGCAACAGAGGTTGAAACCGTAAACTCTCAAAACATAATACGCATTCATATGAAATTCCCGCTGATTGGTTGATAAATAGAAAGATTTGAACAAATTTAACCTAGTGTGGGTAGTGAAAATTCATCTCACGAGTTTCTAGGATTATCTTCTTCATAGATCAAGTAAACTATAGAACTCAAGGTCCATAGAGCCACATCAAGCCAATGACAGGGATTTGCCTTACCGTCCTTCCGACGACTTTCACACTACGTCCCATTTCCGGCTTTGGTTACGGGTAGACCATCCCCCGGTTGGTAGTAGGTAGCCCTAATCGGAATTCTCCACCATTTTTCCACATTCCCAATTTCATCCTTCCTTTTCCTTTTTCTTTTTAAATTAGATAGGATTTTTAAAAATCCATATCTTTCATTATTTTCCCATGGACAAGGATGGACAAAGTACCCCGGCCTGATTTCTCAATACCTTAATTCAAAGTCTAGCTAATTCATAAGTCACATAATCCCTTCAACTCATGAAAATCGTGTAATGTGAACTAGGTGTAAAAGTGTTCAGATTTTCTATCAATCACAAAAATAGGGGTGTTCACATATAAAACCATTATGCTATGAGAGATTGCAGACATCCAGCCCCATACACTTCATATCTCCTCCTCTTATGCTCATATCAACTTGAATGTGTAAAACCGGTGTTTTCCAAAAGAGTTTCGAATTTTTGAAAAATCGAAAAAAATTTCACATGATTGCTTGAAATGTTGCAAATCGCTGGATTCATCCAAGTGATCCTACACCCCCCAACCAAATTTTGCATTGTCCTCAATGAAAAAGATGTACAATGAGCAAAACATGAGAGCAATTTGAAAATAAAAGGGAGTGAGGAATGATAGTACCTGAGAGAGTGAAAAGTGGAGATCTTCCTCCTTCTAACAAACCTATGAAAACGAAAACAAAAGTAGCAGAATCCTAATCCTAACCACTCTATACCTCCATCAGACTAGGAGATCAATTATCCTGATACACAGGATCATTCAGATGTATGGACATACTTTCTGAAGGAAAGTTTTCAAAGAACGGCTTTAATCGCTGCCCATTTGCTTTAAAAATGTTGCCGTTCCTTGGATTTAACAGCTCGACAGTCCCATATGGATAGACAGTTTGCACAATGTAGGGACCGGTCCACCGAGATCTCAATTTTCCCGGAAATAGATGTAAGCGAGAATTATACATGAGGACTTTTTGATTTATCGTGAATGTCTTGCGAAGAATATTCTTATCATGGAATATCTTCGTCTTATCCTTGTAAATTCTTGCATTCTCATAAGCTTCATTCCGGATTTCTGCAAGTTCATTCAATTGTAGTTTGCGTAACGAGCTTGCCTTGTCAGGATTGAAATTCATCTTCTTAATAGCCCAATACGCCTTATGTTCCAACTCCACAGGCAAGTGACAAGCCTTCCCATAGACAAGTCTATAGGGAGACATTCCAATAGGAGTTTTAAAGGCAGTACGGTAAGCCCAAAGCGCATCGGTAAGTCGAAGTGACCAATCCTTGCGATCGGGATTCACCATTTTTTCTAAAATGTTTTTAATCTCCCTATTGGATATCTCGGCTTGTCCACTAGTTTGTGGGTGATAGGGAGTGCTCACTTTGTGAGTTACGCCATATTTCTTCATTAATGCTTCAAAAGGGCGATTGCAAAAGTGAGACCCTCCATCACTTATGATGACTCGAGGCGTTCCAAACCGGGAAAGAATGTTTTCTTTTAAGAATCGAATGACCGTTTTATGGTCATTATTCCGGCAAGGGATGGCCTCGACCCATTTGGAAACATAATCAACGGCAAGCAAGATGTATAAGTTTTCAAAGGAAGATGGGAATGGGCCCATGAAATCGATGCCCCAACAATAAAAAATTTCGATAATTAAAATGGGATTGAGTGGCATCATATTTCTACGGGAGATTCCTCCTAATTTCTGACAGGGTTCGCAAGCTTTGCAAAACTCATGTGTGTCTTTAAACATGGTGGGCCAATAAAACCCACATTGCAGAATTTTCGCTGTGGTCTTTTTAGCCGAAAAATGGCCACCACATGCTTGAGAATGACAGAAGGAGATGATACTTTGTTGCTCATCATCTGGGACACATCTCCTTATGATTTGGTCGGGACAATACTTGAACAAGTATGGGTCGTCCCATAGAAATTTCCGTACCTCTGAGAAGAATCTATCCTTATCTTGCTTTTTCCAATATGTAGGAATTGTACCTGTAGCAAGATAATTAGCAATGTCTGCATACCATGGCAATTGGGAAACAGCAAAAAGTTGTTCATCAGGGAACATGTCATTGATTGCAGTCGTTTCAGGGGAATCAGTGAGGACAAGTCGAGAGAGGTGGTCAGCTACTACATTCTCTACTCCTTTCTTATCACGTATTTCTAAGTCGAATTCTTGGAGTAGGAGGATCCATCTTAATAACCGTGGTTTAGCATCCTTCTTAGAGAGAAGATACTTAAGCGCGGCATGGTCGGTGAATACGATGATCTTGGATCCAATCAAGTAGGATCTAAACTTTTCCAAGGCAAAAACTACTGCTAAAAGTTCCTTTTCAGTAGTGGTGTAGTTTGCCTGGGCTGAGTTTAGGGTTCTACGTGCATAGTAGATAACACATGGCTTTTTATCTTTTCTTTGGCCTAACACGGCCCCAATAGCATAGTCGCTAGCATCGCACATAATCTCAAAAGGAAGGCTCCAATCAGGTGGTTGCATTATTGGGGCGCATGTCAACATGCCTTTAAGGGTGGTAAAGGCCTTTTGACATTCTTCACTCCACTCAAATGAATTTTCCTTTTGAAGTAGGTTGCATAAAGGACGAGAGAGTGAACTGAAATCCTTTATGAACCGTCTATAAAATCCTGCGTGTCCTAAAAAGGACCGTATATCTCGTATGCTTTTGGGTGGTGGGAGGTTAGAGATAAGATCAATTTTCGCCTTGTCCACCTCAATTCCATTTTGTGAAACGATGTGACCAAGTACAATTCCCTTTTGAACCATGAAGTGACACTTTTCCCAATTGAGCACAAGGTTCTTCTCTTCACATCTTTTTAGCACAGATTTCAAGTGCTTGAGGCACTCATCAAAGTTACAACCAAATACAGAAAAATCATCCATGAAGACTTCAAGAATGGTCCCCACCATGTCAGAAAAGATGCTCATCATACAACGCTGAAAGGTGGCAGGGGCATTACATAGTCCAAACGGCATTCGTCGATAGGCGAAAGTACCGAATGGACATGTGAATGTAGTCTTTTCTTGATCTTCACGGGCAATTTCTATTTGGTTGTACCCTGAATAGCCATCAAGAAAGCAAAAGTGGGAATGACCCGCCAACCGTTCTAAAATCTGATCAACAAACGGTAGGGGGAAGTGGTCTTTCCTCGTGACAGTGTTTAGCTTCCTGTAGTCAATGCACATTCTCCAACCGGTAGTGACTCTAGTTGGTACGAGTTCATTATTGGCATTGGCTATGATGGTTATTCCGGATTTCTTTGGCACCACTTGAGTTGGGCTCACCCATTGGCTATCAGATATTGGGTAAATGATACCTACATCCAATAGTTTCACCACTTCGGCCTTAACCACATCCTTCATATTTGGATTTAGTCGTCTTTGTGGTTGCCGGGATGTCTTTGCATTTTCCTCAAGATGTATGCGGTGAGTGCAAATCAGTGGGTCTATGCCTTTGAGATCCGCAATTGTCCATCCGATGGCACTCTTGTGCTCTAATAGAGTGGCTATTAGCCTACTCTCTTGTTCCTCATCCAAGTGGGAAGAAATCACCACTGGATATGTCTCATCTCGACCTAAATAAACATATTTTAGCTCACTTGGCAATGGTTTTAGGTCGAGTTTTGGTGCCTTAATGTTGGATGGGAGGGCCTTGTTCTCATTTATAGGCAAAGGTTCAATTGGGGTCCTCCATCTTTTATTTTCACGCACCATCATCACATCTAGAATGGCAACCATCTCTTGTGTTGTATCATCATTCATATCATGGAGATGGGCCACACATGCCTCCAAAGGGTCGGAAAATAGTGACAAGGGGATTGTACCTTCCACGAATGATTCGATCATGTTTAATTCGTGGATATCATCATCAACTTCCCGCGGTTGTTTGCATAACTCAAATATGTTAAGCTCAAGGGTCATATTTCCAAAGGACATTTGTACAAGTCCGTTTCTACAATTGATAATGGCGTTTGAGGTAGCTAGAAACGGTCGTCCAAGTATGACGGGAATTTGAGTACCGGTGCCTATCACAGGATGTGTGTCCAAGACAATAAAATCTACTGGGTAGTAGAATTTATCAACTTGGACTAGAACATCCTCTACCATTCCTCTCGGTATCCGGATGGATCTATCAGCAAGTTGGAGTGTGGTTTTGGTGGGTTTCAATTCACCTAACCCAAGTTGTTCATAGACCGAGTATGGAATGAGATTCACACTTGCCCCCAAGTCGAGTAGGGCTTGTTTAATTTGGTAGTCTCCTATGATGCATGATATGGTTGGACTACCCGGATCTTTGTATTTTTGGGGCACCTCTTGTTTGATGATGGCACTCAAATTCTCAGCCAAAAGCACTTTGTTGTGGACGTTGTGTTTCCTTTTGATTGTACACAATTCCTTTAAAAATTTGGCATAAGATGGTATTTGTTTTATTGCATCCAACAGCGGAATGTTGATCTTCACCTGCTTGAAAACTTCCAGAATTTCCAGATTTTTATCTAAAGGTTTAGGTGAAATCAACCTTTGTGGAAATGGGGCAACCGGCTTGTATTGTCTTTCCGGTTCTTTCTCTTGTGGAATATTGTTTGGGCTATCATCCTCTTTGGGAGTTTCCGGATCCTTAGGCTTGGGAGCCTTCACCGGATTGGATTTATCAATTTCTTTCCCACTTCTCAAAGTGGTGATAGCTTGGACATGTTCCGTATGGTGGGAGGATGAGCTTGGATCTTGTATCTCATACTGGGTCCTTGGGTTAGGAAGAGTTTGAGCAGGAAGTGTGCCCTTCTCTCTACCACTCAGGTGAGCTTCAACTCTAGCCAGAGATGTTTTCAATTCATTAATGGCTTGGTTTGAATTTTGATTGAATTTCAATTGCTCTTGCATGAACCCATCTATTTTTAGAGAATTTGTCTTGTTATACTCATTCTGGACCGATACGAGTGCACTCAACATCTCTTCTAGTGATACTTTTGGAGTGTTGTTTGCATTTGCAGTGGGTCCATTCCTCCAACTGAAGTTGGGATGGTTCTTCCAATTAGGATTATACGTGTTTGAGTTTGGAGCACCATATTGCTGCTGATAACTGTTTGTGGCATTTGTTTGTTCTTGTAGGATGCTTTGGACTGCTGAAATTGTGGGACAATCTGGTGTAGCATGTTGATTTCCAGCACAAATTCCACAAACAGTTTCAACCTCAGTGGAGTTGATTGTTTCTCCTTTCCTTAATTCCATGGCTTCGACCTTTCTTGTAAGGCTAGCCAACCGTGCACTTATGCTATCTTCCTCTGATAAGACATACATTCCTCCCTTTTCCTTTTGTTGGCCAATCTTGGAATTTGTTGGTTTAGATGTGTCCTAAGATTGTGCACTTTCAGCCAATTCTTCCAGATAATCCCATGCTTCATCAGCTTCCTTATTCATGAACTCCCCATTACACATCATCTCTATAAATTGGCGCATGGATGGAATCAGTCCTTCATAGAAAAAACTTATAATCCGCCAATTTTCATAGCCATGATGTGGGCATGCGTTTAATAAGTCCTTGAATCTCTCCCAACATTGGGAAAAGGTTTCATCCTCCTTTTGGGCAAAGTTCATGATAAGGCGCTTAAGCATGTTCGTTTTGTGAGTAGGGAAGAATTTTTTTATAAATTCTCTGTGCATATCATTCCATGACCCAATTGATCTTGGCCTCAATGCATAAAGCCAACCCTTGGCTTTATCCTTAAGAGTGAAAGGGAAGAATTTAAGTCTTACTACATCTTCAGTCACATTTGCAAAGTGCATGGTGGTGATTACCTCATCAAACTCCCTAAGGTGTTGATAGGCACTTTCACTGTCTAAACCATGGAATTTAGGGAGAAGATTGATCACTCCCGGTTTCAAATCCACATTCCCTGCATTTGGTGGAAATACTATGCATGAGGGAGTGCTCGTTCTTGCAGGTTGCAAGAAATCACGTAAAGTCCTAGGTCGGGGAACATTCTCAACCACATTCTCCCCTGTTTCGGTTTGATTTTGAACCGGGTTAGGTTGATTTGTAGCCATACTTTCAGATAAAATTGGAGAATCTAGATGTCTCCTAACACGTGGCTCTCTATCAATGCCTTCTACTATTCCCCCTTCACTTATGAGTCGGTTATTGGAATCCCGAGCCCAATGTGGCATGCAAAATCAAAAATAAGAAACAAAAAAAAAAAAGAAAAAAGAATTCTTCCTTCTTTTTCTTTACTCTTCTCTAAGACCGAAGCACAAGGTGTCTTGCAATGGCTAGGCCAAAAACAAAGATAGAGACCGATTTCTCCTGGTCAATAGGGGTTCAGAGAACACCCCACCCACTCTTTGAATCTTTTGAGAAAAGGCACAGAAAAAGGAGAAAGAGGAGTAGAGATGAGAAAAGAAATCCCTGAGCACAAGGTGATCCAAGACGGCAGAGCCGACCAATAGGAATCCAGGTGGCAAAAAGGCCGACCTTTCAGAGATCCAAAAGGAGTCTCCACCCACTCTACAAGAGATGAATAAAATAAGAATGACTAGGAGAAGGAGAAGAGTAAGGTTTTAGAAGGATAGAACCTGATTCGCACTTGAAATCCTTGAATCTTCTTCAGCTTCCTAGAAATCCTTGAAAAAATCAAATAAACAAACTAAGTTAGTTCTAATAATCTAAAAGAGTCCTAAATAGATACTAATTTCAGAAATTTGTGAAAACCGTCAAGGTCCCCGGCAGCGGCGCCAAAAACTTGTTCGCTTCCCCAAGTGTAGGGTTGCGATGTAGTAATAAACTCGGTAAGACCGAGGTCGATCCACAGGGACTATGTAGGGTGTCACAAACTCATCCACAAGTTTCTATTGAAGCTAACAATCAAAGTTTGAATAGAATGTGTGTGAGTAACAGTTTAAGCTAAATTGAATATAAACAATTATAAGAAGGCACTAGGGGTTTGAGGATCCACTTGTAGCAATCCTCGATGTTCAATCCGCTGTGGTTTCCCATTCTCTCAACTAGAGTCACCAGTCAGGTCTATCTAGTCGGATGATAGAACTGTTAAACCAGAAGTCTGTAACATGTAAGTTCTGTGCATAAAGTTCACTCAACTCTAGGCTGATCTGAGCATGCTCATTGCATAGGTCATTCACCTTTTCTATATGTCCAATTCCCAATCATAACCATCCTCAAGTCTTCTCACAAGACAAGGCTAGATCATGATTTGAACTGGATTCAAATTATATGCACAGTCCATACGTATTCCAGATAATCAACCAAAACTAGAACTTTGGCATGAAGCCCCTTTATGAAGAACTTGGTACTAGAGCGCACTCCAATTCCTCGGATCATACAGGTCTAGACCGTTGCAAACAAATTAAGAAGATAAGTAATTCATCCAAACATCCATGAGTCATCACAAGACTAAGAGAAATTACTTAAAAACTTGTATAAACTTCAAACCTTAGTTCATAATCATGAATTCCAAACTGAAAACCACTTAACTACGAATTAAAACATCTTGGATACACTACAAGCTTCACCTCTTAGCCCTAGCTAAGAGGTTTAGCTGCTCATGATCCAAGGAAACATGAAACAACTCTTAAAAACATGAAAACAGCAAAGCAAACCAAAAGGAGTTGTGAAACTCCAATCTTCACTTCCACAGCCTCCAACCTCGCTTGAACCCTTCTAGGATCCCCTAGGAACGATCCCTAGGTGTCCTTTTATAGTCTGGAAGCTCCACAACTTCGGAAGAATCGAGAACTTGCGTAACACTTACGCAGCGCAGAGAAAATCGGGATGAAATTAGAAATTTCTAACTCAGTACGCATGGCCGACCGGTCATGACCGGTCGGCCTCAAGTGAAAACACTCCAGCAAGTATGCCCGACCGGTCAAGACCGGTCGGGCCTAGTAGAACATCAGTCCAGCAAGCCTATCCGACCGGTCAAGACCGGTCGGATGTTTTCATCCACCTTACAGCAGCAATGACCGGTCCGGTCGGTCCTTTTCAATGAAGTTCCAGCATATGTCCGACCGGTCAAGACCGGTCGGACGTCTTCAGTAGGAGCCAAATCTGCATGGCTGACCGGTCACTGACCGGTCTGGCTTCCTTGGCCGACCGGTCACGACCGGTCAGCCCTCTTTTCTTCTTGTATTTTTCCTTTCTTTCTTCCTTCTGCTTTCTTTTCTTCTTTAGTTCTTTCTTTCTTTATTAGAATAGTTCCAAATGAGCTCATTATATCTTCAATTGAGTAGAGTCCACCCTCAATCCTGTAGTCACACAACATGCATTGAATTAGCTTCCAAACCATACAAACCTTACACAATGAGTGATGAATTGGGGTTAGAATATGCATAATTAAGAGCTCAACATCTGCGCAATGGGCGGCAACCAATGTCTAGAGTGTACTAGACCCCGGTGATGTCCCAGTTGTAAACCGTATGATATATGATAGTTAAGGATTGACATGCGCACATTGCATCATTAGCATATGACACTCGGCCATATAGGCCCATTGCATTGCATAGCCTTGAGATGGCTAATGACATTCATAGACTTGGTAGTGTAGCCTGCCATCATTTCCGCTTACTCTGATATCTGTATACCTGTCATATGCATTGCGCACGCACCACGCACTCTCTAAGCTTCATAGTAAGCTTATGCACATTGTTTACATGCAGGACATACTATAGCGTGACAGTAGTGAGACAGGGGTGCGCATTTGATTTTTCACCTTTCAGTTATATTTTGTATTCCCTTTTTCTGCAGCATTGTACTCAAAAGATTATCTTAGTGAATATGTGATATGATGCTTTTTGGTTTGGTATACTTGTGTTTATGCTCATCTATAAAAAAAAATTTACCTTGAAAATCCTTCTTGTGGGATCCCAGGATCGGAACATGGCGTATGGGAGCTAGGGGCCGAGAATGGGGTACTACGGAGGCTGTCAGCACCAGATTCGGCGGCCGGGAATTTAGTGAGCCCGGTCCCTGAGTTTGGGGTGTGACATGGGCCCTGAGGTCGAGAGTAGCGCTCCTCCTCCAAATGACGCTCGGGAATGAGCATCTCCTCTCTTTACTTTTTTCTTCTTATGTTGATCTTGGTTGCTCCCTTATTGTAAAAAAAAATCTTGATGTTTTCCCTTTAAACGAATAGAAAGAATCATTTTGACATTTTGACTTCTTCCAGCAATGAATTATTTTTGTGTTGAATGCATGATACTTAACTCATGAAAAATGAGTTAGGCTCAATTCGGGGGTCTTAGTGACCATGTCCACGTAGAGATAAACTGATCTATCGATTGAGACTTTAGCTCTGTAGTAAGCAAAGATTTGGTTAAGAGAACTTTTGTCTTCTCTTCAGGGCTGTTCTGGTCCAAAGCGGAGCAGCGACCAAATTATGAGATTCGTAGTTGATTAGCCATAATAAAAGAGATGGTTTTTATTCAAACGTAATTCATGTATTTAATACATGAATGTTTTATGGATAATATTGAAGTAAATGCTCTATGTGCCAAGGGCGACGTAGTGTCTTCCTCCCATGTCTTCTAGATAATATGTGCCTGATCGTACAATTTTGATAACCCGATAGGGGCCTTCCCAATTCTGGTCCAACGAACGAGCAGGTATCCCAAGATTTTATCTAAGCACCAAATCGTCGAGCTGGAAAGCTCCGGGTTTGACCTCTACGTTGCGGTAGCTAGCTATACGCTGTTGGTAAGCTGCTGCTCGAAGTCGGGATACTTCCCTTCTTTCTTCTAAAAGGTCGAGATAGAGCCTCAGGCCCTTTTTATTGCTCGCTAAGCCGTATTGCTCAATTTGATATGAGGGTACTTTAACTTCGACTGGAACAACTGCTTCGGTGTTGAATTCCAAAGAGAAAGGGGTTTCTCCAGTTGACGTACGAGCCGGCGTTCTATAGGCCCATAAGATTGAAATTACGTAGGTAGTCTAACACGACACCTTCGTATGTGCGGAAGCTCAAAGAGCAACTAGAATAATGGTTAAGTCCTATAAGGGGGGGGGGGGGGGGGGGGGGGGGGGGGGGAATAGGACCTTTTGAAATTCTTTTCGCCTACTTACACAATTTAACAAATTAAACTTAGTAAGAAAGAACACTTCAGCTTCCAAGCTTAAGTGGGTCCAATCACAAGACTAGCATATGGTTTAAGCAATAAACAACCTAGTCTAAAGCATGCATAGGTAATCAAATGATATAAGTAATCAAGCTCCTATTCTATGCAACCTATGTAGACTTATGAGAATGGATCAATGAGCTCAATTCTACACTACTAGTGAAAGTACATCTTGTGTGTGGATGTGCCTATCTAGAGTCTAGCATACATTCCTATCAAGCATAGATAATTAACAATTAAACATACAATGCTAAGATAACAATGTGCTCAATCAATCATAAACACAAGCATGTACAGTGGTTCGACTTTGGGTCTACTCGACTCCCGGTTCAAGTACTCAACTCCTTTGAGCACACCGGCATTCACTATCGAAGGTTTTAAATGAGGTTCACCTCTCAACCTTTACACGGAGGTTTTACCGGTTCACCTCTCAACCATAACCGAAGTTTTGGACAAAGGACTAACTCTCAACCCGAACGGAGTTTTGGACATAGGCTAACTCTCAACCTAACACACATTCACTCCCGTGTCGGAGGCTCCCCCTTGGAGACTTTTTTTAGGCCCTACAAATGGGCTAAGGAGTACCAAACAACCCCTAGTCTTTAGGCCGACAAACAAGCCAAGGAACGACCAACGTCCCTAGTTCGATTTTCTAGTTCGAGTTTGACTAACAAACTCTGCACTCAACTCCCATAAATGGAATCTTAATAAAGACAACCTTACTTGTCGGATAAGCCCCTTATTTAGCGCCGGTTCGGGTTGCTTGATCTCTGCTCTCTCGTTCTTCAATCATCTTCCCTTGCTTCCATGATCGTGTTGCCGTTGCGTCGCCAATGCCTCAGCTACACTCGATCAAGTACCTTGCTTGTGATGCCTTTGAGATGCTCAAGGTGATAGGAGGGTAGGTTTGAGAACTCTACAACTAATGGGAATAGGTTGCCTAGAGTTGCTCACCTACAACGATCTCATCTTAGAGATTTGGATAAGGATATGCCTATCAAGGAAGATCCAAACTCTAGAGATCAAGAGGGGATGAAGGTCATCTTCTTCATGAGCTTGGAATGCTCTAATCTTGTGTTAAAGCATAAGGAAGATGCATTGCATAGGTTGGGAATGAGCCTCAAATGGTCTCCAACAATGATGGCTTCACTCCTCTCAAAATTTCTCTTCTTGCCCCTCAAAATGAGCCAAGCCCCTTTATAAAAGATGTTCAAACGGACAGAAAATGGGCAAAAAAGGCTAGTTCTGACCTGTCCCGACTGGTCGGCCAAAGGCTAGGCAAGACAGTGTAGTCGTTGTCTAGAGGGGATGCCTGTCCGACCGGTTATGACCGGTCGGACCAGACCTGCAGACTGTCCCGGCCGGTCGGCCCAAGGGCATGCACATTACCTGTTTCTTCTTCCTTGATACAACAGGGTCACTTGAGTCTTCGGTCTTCGTCTTTACTAAGCTCAACCAACACTAGACTCACTGACCTAAGTGATTGACAAACAAGGTGCACTAGTATGCCACAGAAAAGTGCACCAACAAAGATTTTGGGCAGAAGTACAGGCCACATACCTTTACGTTCATCAAGTTTAGTTTTCAGATGATGTTTGATAATCTTATTGACTGCCTCAACTTGTCCATTAGCCTGAGGATGATATGGGGAGGTTCGAATACTTTGTATTTTCCATTTTTCGCAAAACTTCGAGAACGCAACGTTGTCGAACTGTTTTCCATTATCGGTGATTATAGTGTGGGGGAGCCTATAACGGCATATGATGTTTCTCTATATGAATTTAGTAGTCTATTTTTCAGTGATTGTGGTTAAAGGTTCTGCCTCGACTCATTTGGGGAAGTAATCGACTGCTACAATTGCCAACCTGTTCTGGCCTTTCTCAGTGGGTAATGGTCCGATTATATCAACTCCCCATTGGGTGAAGGGCGAAGGGCCATCCATCGGTGTCATTTACTCAGATGGCATGCAAGGGATTGGAGAATATCGCTGGCATTTGTCGCATTTCTTGAAAAATTCGATTGCGTCCACCTTCATGGTGGGCTAGTAGTACCCTTACCTCATTGCTTTATATGCTAAAGATTGTCCCTTGGGATGGTTACCCCATGCCCCCTGGTGTATTTCATCGAGAACACGATGTGCCTCTTCTGAACGGATACACCTTAAGTATGGTAAAGTAAAACTTTTGTGTAATAATATTCTATTTTGTAAGGTGTACCTGGCAGCACGGTAACGAATTTGTCGCGCAGATTTTCTGTCGTTTGGGAGTTGTCCATTTCTGAGGTAAAGGATGATGGGATCAATCCAACATGGAGATAAATGCACTGTGACCACTTGCTCTGGAGCGACTTGATCAATACTCGGAGTATGAAGATGCTCGACAGAAACAGATCGCATTAAATTAGACTATGGTGCGAAAGCTAACTTTGCTAGAGAATCTGTGAGCATATTCTTCTAGCGAGGAATGTGAATTATTTCATATTTGCTTAGCTTTGCGAGCAAGATAAGTGCTCGAGATTTGTACAAAGCCATTCACTCTTCTTTCTCCTCGAATTCACCGAGCACTTGATTGACTATGAGTTGAGAGTCACTGTGAATAAGTAAATTCTGTATTACGAGCACATTCGCTAGTTTGAGGCCAACGATCAAAGCCTTATATTCTTCTTTGTTGTTAGAGACATGAGTATCGAAGCATAAAGCATATTGGAATTGTGATCCGTCAGGAGTGATTAGGATCAAGCCGGCTCCGCTGCCAGTGGCGTATGAAGACCCATCTACAAAAAGCGATCAGCGTGCCTGCTTGCTGGTCGCAGGGTCTTTGCTAGGGTGAAATCATTGGGGGTCGAATATGTAAATTCAACGATAAAATCGTCTACAGCTTGGGCCTTAGTGGCGGTTCTTGAGCAGAATGTAATGTCATGTTCGCCGAGCTCAATTGTCCATTTAGTCAACCGCCTTGATACCTTAGGCTTTTGAAGGACTTGTCTTAATGGATGATTCGTAGGTACCAATATAGAGTGGTCTTGGAAATAAGGTCGTAGTTTTCGGGCTGCGGTCACTAAAGCGAGAGCTAGTTTTTCCATATCGGAGTATCGAGTTTCGGCATCCACCATGGCTCGACTAACATAATAAACAGGCCTTTGGACCCCAGAATCTTCTCTTATTAAGGGGGCACTAACGGCTGTGGAAGATACAGATAAATAAAGAAAGAGCTGCTCGTGTGGAACAGGTTTGGATAAGATAGGAGGCACGCTCATATATTGCTTCAGTTGCTGAAATGCCTCCTCACACTGTTGGGTCCATACCCAGTTGGTTTTTGCGGTAGTGCGGAGAAGCTTAAAGAAGGAAAGACACTTATCAGAGGCACGCGAAATAAACCTATTCAACAATGCAATGCGATCAGCCAATCGTTGGACATCTTTTAGAGTGGATGGAGACTTCATTTCAATCAAGGCTTTTATCTTCTTGGGATTTGCTTCGATCCCCCGTTGACTAACCATGAATCCAAGAAATTTTTCAGCAAAGACCCTGAAAGCACATTTTTCTGAATTTAACTTCATCTGGTATTTCCTTATTAGATCGAAGGCTTCCCGGAGATCCGCGAGATGATCATTGGCCATAACGCTTTTCACGAGCATGTCGTCGACGTAAACCTCCATATTCTTGTCAATTTGTGCAGTGAACATTTTGTTGACCAAACGCTGATAGGTGGCCCCCGCATTCTTGAGACCGAAAGGCATTACTTTATAGCAATATAAGCCTCGATCAGTGATAAAGGTAGTATTTTGACGGTCGGGCCGATGCATCATGATCTGTTTGTAACCAGAATAAGCGTCCATAAAGCTAAGCAAGGCATGTCTAACTGTTGAATCGACCAATTGGTCGATGCGAGGAGTCGAAAAACTGTCATTTGCTTTGTTCAAATCGGAGTAATCTACACACATCCTCCATTTACCATTGGTTTTACGGATAAGAACCTTGTTCGCGACCCATTCTGGGTAGTCAACCTCTTTGACGAAATTGATAGCCAATAATTTTTCGACCTCAGCTTTAATCACCATTTGCCCTTCAACCGTGAATGCTCGTCGTCGCTGATGAATGGGTTTATACTTCGGATCAACATTTAGACGATGGACCGCAACGTTGGGGTCGATACCTGGCATATCTTCGTGAGACCAAGCGAATACATCTTGATATTTGACCAGAAAATTGGTCAGGTTTGCTCCAAAGACACAGTTTAGAGAGGATCCGATGTAAACCTTCTTGGAGGGATTATCTTCAGATAGATGGATTTCGACTGTCTCCTCTCTCGGGGTCCCTGATTGATGAGCATCCTCCCTCGAGTCTAACGCTATTGCTATCGGGGGATTCGCTTGGCCTCTTGTAATCGTTATAATAGGAGCTGCTTGGACATTTTTTCGATCTTGCACCACGATTTCGTAGCATGCTCGAGCTTCCTTTTGGTTCCCTCGTACTACCTCGACTCCACTTGGAATAAGGAATTTAATGCATAGATACAGGGGGTGTAGAGCTGCTCCTATTTTGGTGAGCAAGGGTCGACCCAAAATAGCATTGTACACTGATTTTCGATCGACCACTAAGAAGTTGATGAACACAGTGGTTTTGGTTGGACTTTCACTGAAGGTAACAGGAAGGTCGATGCTCCCTTTTAGTGATACAACTTTGCCCCCAAAGCCAATGAGGGGGGTGGAGATAGGTTTGAGTAAATTTCTGGCAAGTATCATTTATTGAAGGCTGCTAGATAAAGGACGTCTGTAGAGCTATCTGTATCCAACCTAATACGATGAGTTAAATAAGTTAATACCTTTAATGCGACCACGATGGAGTCCCCGTGAGGGAAATGAATTCCTTCAGCATCTTCAAGAGAAAAAGAGATTAGGTGATGACTAGGATTTAGCGTATCGGACAATTTTTCCAGCAAATAAATATGTCGAGGCTTCTGAGATGCCTTCCGAGCATATGCTTTCCTTGAAGCTTGAGAATCTCCCCTGTAAGATGGACCTCCAGCAATGGTCCAAATCTCACCAGTGGGTTCCGCATCTTCCTATGGAGGATGATGTTGAGGCAACCTTTTTCTTCATGATGAGGTATCGGTTCTTTTAGGCGACCAATCCTGTCGCGCAACGTAATCCCGGAGATGTCCCTTTCGAATGAGAGCTTCAATTTGATCTTTTAGAGATATGCAATCTTGGGTATTATGCCCATGATCTTTGTGGAAATAGCAGAACTTCCTCTTATCTCTTTTTTCAGGATCTGATTTGATCCTTGGAGGCCATTTTACATAAGATTTATGTTTTATCTCCATTAATACTTTCTCAGGAGATTGATTGAGAGGCGTATAGTTGCGATATTTACCGGAGTAAGGCTTCTTAGGGGAGCGATCCCGCCGATTGCACCGATATTTCCTATCAGAGGAAGAGATCTCCTCAGACTTACGTTTCTTCCCTTGTATACCGTGACGAGCCAAAGTAACTTCTTCTGCATTAATGTATTTTTTACCCTTGGCCTGAAATTCAGCCTTGGTTTTAGGAGGGTTTTTATCCAAGGCAAATTGAAATTTTTCGCTTGTGATTCCTGTTATAAGGGCAGTGAGGCCTTTATCTTCAATATAACCTTCAGTTTGGACGGCTTCTGCTGTAAACCGAACTATAAACTCCTTAATTGTTTCTCTGTGTTGCTACTTTAGATCCGATAGATAAGATGCAAGCTTCTTGGTACGGATACTTCCCATGAACTGAGAGAGAAAAATGTCCGATAATTGGGAGAAAGATCCTATAGACTAAGGTTTTAGGCCTTGAAACCATATACGCATTGCATCCTTTAGAGTTAAGGAAAAATCCCTGCACATAATTTTCGAACTATATCCCTCTAAATTTATGAGAGACCTATACGTCTCCAAATGTTCGAGAGGATCACCGATACCAGTATACGGGACGATGCTAGGTATTCGATATTTTCTAGGCAAAGGGGCCTCCATTACCTCACGGGTGAAGGGGGGTTCAGCTCGATGGATTAATGCAAAAGCAACAGGTGGGAGGTCGGATTGATACTGTTGTTCCATATCGGTGAAACGATCTTCCATTCTCCTGAAATATCCTTCCCAAGGTAAAGTATAACTCGACGTTTCAACACCAGATCCTTGAGATCATTGTTGCTGAGAGGTACTAGAGATTGATTGTTGAGTGGTATGCGACTCGAAGGAGGATTTCACTAAGCTCGTGGCTCATCTGCAGAATGTCTGGAAGCTACTAGTGCAGATCGTAGTGGCGGTCCTTCTAGAGGTTTCTGCGATTTGGGAAAATGCTAATCGAACCGATTAGATAAGGTTTGAAGCCCAGCTTTGAGGGTAAGGAGTGTATCTTCGATGAAATGCATAACACCATCGTAACCATGCACCAGATATATCATGAAATGGATTTTGTGACGGTAGGTTGGGCTCTGATTGCTTCCCCAAGTGTAAGGTAGCGATGTAGTAATAATTCGGTAAAGATTGAGATCGTTCTCAAGGACTTGTTAGGAATTCACAAAATTACTTCTAATATTCTCTAATTGAGAGCTAACCAAACAGATTTCTAAATTGAATGTAAATAGAATTCTTAAACTAAAAGTGAATGTAATCAATATAAAAGAGCACTTGGGGTCCAAGGATCCACTTGTAGGAATCCTTGATGCATAATTCACTATGGTTTCCCAATTACACAACTAGAATCAAAATTAAATCCTATCTAGTCGGATGATAGAGAGGTTGTAACATACAATCTGTCATATGTGTGATTTATATACATGATTCCCTCAATTCAAGTTAGGACTTGAGCACACTCAATTGCATAGGTCAATCCTAGCTCCAATTGATTAAGATCACAATCATAATTATCATTAAACTCTATCACAAAGCATAATTAGATCATGATTTAAACTTCATTCAAATCACATACGCAATCAACACATAATTAGAGATAAGTACTGGCATAGAATCCAAAATGGCATCCATCTCTCTTATCATGTCATCATCAATCTCATGAGAATGGGCCAAGCATGCCTCCAAGGGGTCAGAATAGAATGTCAGGAGGGATGTGTCTTCCACGAATGATTCAATCAGATTTATTTCATGGACCTCGTCATCAACATCCCATGGTTGTTTGCGTAAATAAAAAATATTCAGCTCAAGTGTCATATTTCCAAAGGACATTTGTACCAGCCCGTTTCTACAATTGATAATCGAATTTGAAGTGGCTAAGAAAGGGCGGCCAAGTATGACAGGAATTTGAGCACCGGTTCCCATCACAGGATGTGTATCCAAGACAATAAAATCTACTGGATAGTAGAATTTATCAACTTGGACAAGGACATCTTCAATCATCCCTCTCGGTATACGAATAGATCTATCAGCGAGTTAAAGTGTGGTTTTGGTGGGTTTTAATTCACCTAACCCAAGTTGTTCATAGACCGAGTATGGGATGAGGTTAACACTTATCCCAAGATCGAGTAAAGCTTGTTTGATCTAGTAGTCACCTATGATGCATGAGATGGTAGGACTACCTGGATCCTTGTATTTTTGGGGCACCTCTTGTTTAATAATGGCGCTTAAATTCTCAGTCAAAAGTACTTTGTGGTAAACATTGTGTTTCCTTTTGACTGTACATAATTTCTTCAAAAATTTGGCATAAGATGGTATTTATTTTATAGCATCTAATAAAGGAATGTTGATCTTCACTTGCTTAAAAACCTCTAGGATTTTCAGATTTTTATCTAAAGGTTTAGGTGAAATCAACCTTTGGGGAAACGGGGCAACCGGCTTGTATTGCCTTTCCGGTTCTTTCTCATGTGGAGTGTTGTTCGAGATATCATCCTTATTGGCTATTTCTGGATCATTAGGCTTTGGGGCCTTTACCGGATTGGATTTATCAATTATTTTACCACTCCTCAGAGTGGTGATAGCTTGAACATGCTCCGTATTTTGGGAGGATGGGCTGAGGTCTTGTATCTCAAATTGGGTTCTTGGGTTAGGGAGAGGTTGGGCAGAAAGTGTGCCTTTCTTCCTAACACTAAGATGAGATTCAACTCTAGCAATTGAAGTTTTCAAATCATTGATGGCTTGAGATGAATTCTGATTGAATTTTAGTTATTCTTGCATGAACCCATCGATTTTGTGAAAATTATTCTTGTTGTACTTAGCTTAGGCCGAGACGAATGTACTCAATATTTCCTCAAGCGTAGCTTTTAGGTTATTGTTTGCATTCTCTGATGGCCCATTCCTCCAACTAAAATTGGGATGGTTCCTCCAACTAGAATTATAAGTGTTTGAGTTTTGATTGCTAAATGGTCGTTGATAATTATTTATGACATTTGATTATTCTTGTAGAATTTCCTGGAACGCAGAGATTGTAGGAAAATCTTGTGTTGCATGTTGGTTACTGGAATAAATTCCACAAATATTCTCAACTTCCTTAGTCTTTTCTCCCTTCCCTAATTCCATGGCTTTAACTTTTCTTGTGAGGCTAGCTACACGTGCACTTATGTTGTCTTCTTCGGAGAGGACATAGATTCCTCCCTTTTCTCTTTGTTGGCTTATCTTGGGATTTGCTTATTACCCGCCAAATTTCATAGCCATGATGTGGGCATGTGTTCAATAAGTCTTTGAACCTCTCTCAACATTGGAAGGAGGTCTCATCCTCTTTTTGAGCAAAATTCATGTTTAGGCACCTTAAGATGTTTATTTTATGAGTAGGGAATTTTTTTTTAATGAACTCCCTAGTCATCTCAGTCTATGTGCCGATTGATCTTGGCCTTAATGCATGAAGCCAAGCCTTAGCCTTCTCTTTAAGAGAGAAAGGAAATAACTTAAGTCTCACAACATCATCAGATACGTTTGCAAAGTGCAACGTGGCTATCACCTCATCGAATTCCTTAAGATGTTGATATGCACTCTACTGTCTAAACCAAAGAACTTGGGAAGGAGTTGGATTACTCTCGGTTTTAGATCAATATTCCCTGCATTGAATGGAAAAATTATGCATGAGGGAGTACTCGCTCTTGCAGGTTGCAATAATCACGTAAAGTTTTAGGTCGAGGAACATTCTCAACCTCATTCTCACCTGTTTCGGTTTGGCCCAAATTTTGATTGGCCATAGGGTTGAGTTGATTCTCAGCCATATTATCAGGCAAAATTGGAGAGTCTAAACGTTTCTTAGCACGTGGCTCCTTATCAATCCTTTCAACAATTCCCCCTTCACTAATGAGTCGGTTATTAGAATCCTAAACCCAATGTGGCATGTAAATTTCAGAAAAGTAAAAGATTAAAAAGGGTTAGAAAAACCTAATTGAAGTGACTACTTAGACTCCTAGAATCCCTACAAAAACAAAACAAAACAAAACAAACAAACAAAGTTAGTAAGACTCCTAAAAATCTCAAATAGAAACTATTTTCAGAAATTTTGTAAAAACTGTTGAAAATCCCCGGCGGCGCCGCCAAAAACTTGATCGCTTCCCCAAGTGTAGGGTTGCAATGCAGTAATAATTTGGTAGAGACTGAGATCATTCTCAGGGACTTGTTAGGAATTCACAAAATTACTTCTAATATTCTCTAATTGAGAGCTAACCAAACAGATTTCTAGAATTGAATGTAAATAGAATTCTTTAACTAAAAGTGAATGTAATCAATATAAAAGAGCACTAGGGGTCCAAGGATCCACTTGTAGCAATCCTTGATGCATAATTCGCTGTGGTTTCCCATTTACACAACTAGAATCGAAATCAAATCCTATCTAGTCGGATGATAGAGTGGTTGTAACATACAATCAGTCATATGTGTGATTTATATACATGATTCCCTCAATTCAAGTTAGGACTTGAGCACACTCAATTGCATAAGTCAATCCTAGTTCTAATAAATTAAGATCAAAATCATAATCATCATTAAACTCTATCACAAAACATAATTAGATCATGATTTGAACTTCATTCAAATCACATATGCAATCAACACATAATTCAGAATTTACAACAGAAAGGTAGAACTTTGGTTTGAAGTTCTCACATGAGAATCCAAGTCTAGAGCGTATTGAATCCGATTCCACGAAGCGTATAGATCTAGAACTGTGCAAAACAATTAAGAACTAAAGCAATTCTTCTAAACATCCATGAGCCATCATACGATTAAGAAAAACTACTTAGAACTTTATTCAAACTTCTAAAAACCATTGTTCTTCAATAAATCCAAATTGAAACCAAAACAAACGAATTAAAGCATCTTAGATTCACTACAAGCTTCACCTCTTAGCCCTAGCTAAGAGGTTTAGCCGTTCATGATCCAAGGAAACATGAAAACAACTAAAAACATGAACTAGAAAGCAACAAACTAGAGGGAGTTGTGGAACTCCGATTCCATCTTTCTCCGCCTCCCACCTTGTAGATCTCTTCTTGGATGCCTTAGCTACAATCCCTAGGTCCCCTTTTATAGTGGAGAGGCTCTACCGCCTCAGAATCTTCCAGATTTGCACAGCACTTACGCACTTGAGCACAAAACTCAGAGCTTCAAGAGGAAGTTGCTAAATTTCAGCCGCAATACACTAGCTACTTGTTGGTCGACCGATCTAGCAAAGGTCCAGAGAGCACAGTACTGGGAGGCAGGTCCTGACCAACCGGTCTAGACCAATCGGACTTGTGCGTTTGGTGTCCAGAGAGGTAAAGGGGTGTGGCCGACCGGTCAAGACAGGTCGGACCTGATTTTTTCCATTTTTCTTCTTTCTTTCTTTGGCCCACCTTAGGTCTTCATCCAAGGGCTCTAAATGGATCTTTTTAGTCATCAATTGGGCGAAGTCTCTCTCTTTCTTACAATCATAAAACCATGCATTAGAGTAGTCTTTAAGCTTGAAAACCATGCATAATTGGCAATGAAATGGGGTTAGAATATACACATTTAGGCGCTCAATAGGCTCTTCCGAGGGAATCCCCGTCGAAGAGGTCTGAGGGAGATTGGGCGTTGGTTCAGGGATGTTTTGTAGAGGTAACATCTGCTTTGAATTGTGAGACGTGGGCCTTTAAATTTCATACCTTTATCATCAATGGGTCATCTATTTATACATGTCCGGGTGGTCCAGTTTATTAAGCAAGCCGTCGAGATCACTGCTGATATTAAGGGATACGGTGCTTATCCCATTAACCCTTATCCTTAGATAAAGGGAAGGCATAACCACTCTGGACGTCTAGTTGATTACGCATAATCACAGAGACTCCTCATGATTTGGAGCTACGAATAGAGATAAGCCGAAAACGAGCCTATGGGGGCTGCTGGTACTATAAAACAAAAGACATCCCTATCAGAGACCAGAGATCAGGGCAGCTCGCATCATAGGGGTGTCGTTAGTCGATGACCAGAGACCAAGGCTATTTAAATAATGGAATATCATCGCTTGCCCCGCACTCATATCCTGCGACCAGCGACCAGTCCTGCTTGTATATTCGGGAGTATGTAAGGATGCGTCTACATAATATACGAGCAACGACCATAGGGGCTCGTTGGTCGAATGATTAGGTCGTGCCTTTACGGAGTCAAAGGCACTTGCAGGTCTTGGGTCTTAAACCTCTTCGACGAAGTACAGTGTAATTCAGTGAGTGTAACTCATTGAATTTCAATGAGCATAGTGGCCATTCAATAAGTACTCGTTGAAATTCCAATGAGCATAGTGACCGTTCAACAAGTACTCGTTGAAATTCAACGAGCACAGAGGTGATTTCAATGAGTACGGTGTAAATTTAATGAGTACTCGTTCAATTTTACATTGTACTCGTTGAATTTCAATGAGCATAGAGTAATAACTCGTTCAATTTTACATTGACTTTATGCTTGCTCATTTCACCACACCACCATTCACAACACATCAATATCATCCCCAAAATTCGTAAAACAACATTCATAACATATCATCATCCACTATTTACAAAACAACATCCACAACATATCATCATCCACCATTCACAAATATATATAAATTATAACATTCACAAATTTTTTTACTTCCTTACATGCCTAGGAGATGCTCAAATAATCGTAGGCCAATGAATTCCTAAATGTACGAGTATAAGATTGCAATTCCTTATTTGACAAAAGTTGACCGCTACTCAATATGTCCATATACTTTATTACAAATATGCCGCAATTAGATCCGTTCATTATCTTTGGTACAAATTCCTCATTGCAAACATTCCATTCATTTCCGTCAAGCGCAGACATGTCTCCTATTGCATGAAAAAGTATAAGAAGTGCTTCAGTTAGGATCTTGATATCTTTCTTGTATTTTCTTCTACCTTTGGTGTTTAGACTATCGACAATAATAATCTGTCTTGCTTGTGGGTGGATGACTGTTGAGCTCTGAATTCTACATATTCTAACCCCAATTCATCACATATTATTCATGCGTTGCATGATTAAAAGACTACTTTAATGCATGATGTGATTGTAGGAATGAGATGGAGATTTCACTAATTCAAGGCTTGAGAGAGCACTTTACATACATTGAAGACCAAGCTTTGATGAGCCCAAGAAGAGAAAAAAAACCTTGAAGAAATCATGTTAAAAGTCTTGAATTGTCCTGAAAAAGCAAAGTGTAGTGCTGCAAGGACATCAAAATAAAATGCAGAAAGTTGCAGTTTCTGAAGATTGATCCGTCGATTGATCTCCCAGCTTAACCGATTGATCGCCCAGCCTGAGCGATTGATCGCCCAGCCCGTAGATCAATCGATCGAATGCAGATTTTTAAAAAATTATTGTTGAAACTCTCTGGACACTTTTTACTCCCATCGATTGATCGCCCAACCTTGATCGATTGATCTTTAGGACCCACCGATTGATCGCTCAACCAGTCGATCAATCGCTCAAGTTCAGAAACTGCTATTTTCAGTCTGGATTTCTTTGCGCAGTGCGTAAATTTTATGCAAATTATCGAAGATTCTGCTCTATAAAAGCTTGAAAGCTATAAAAGGGGTCCTCCACTACGTTCCTAAGGCATCCTAGAAGTGATTGAGCACGGTGAGAGACGGCGGAAGTCGGATTCAAAGTTCTACAACTCCTCCTAGTTTGTTTTTCTAGTTTATGTTTTGTTTAGTTGTTTGCATGTTTCCTTGGATCATGAACAACTAAACCTCTTAGCTAGGGCTAAGAGGTGAAGCTTGTAGTGAATCTAAGATGTTTCAATTCGTTTGATTTGGTTTCAAGTTAGATTATTAGGGAAGAACAATGGTCTGAAGTTTAAATAAAGTTCTAAGTAGTTTTTCTTAATCTTATGGTCGCTCATGGATGTTTATAAGAATTGCTTGAGTTCTTAATTGTTTTAAGTTAGTCTAGACCTGTATGATCCGAGGAATTGGATTCAATACGCTCTAAGACCTTTGATCCTCATGTGGGAACTTCTTACCAAAAGTTCTATTTTTCTGGAATTTCTGGATTATGTGAGATTGTGTATGTGATTTGGATCAAGTTCAAATCATGATCTAATTATGCTTAGTGACAGAGTTTAATGATGATTATGATTGTGATCTTAACCTATTGGAATTAGGATTGACCTATGCAATTGAGTGTGCTCAAGTCCTAGCTTGAATTGAGAGAATCATGTACATGATTCACACATATGACAGATTGATTGTTTTAACTGCTTTATCATCCGACTAGATAGAACTTAATTTTGATTCTAGTTGAGAAAGTGAGAAACCACAGCGAATTGAGTATCAAGGATTGCTACAAGTGGATCCTTGAACCCCTAGTGCCTTTTTATTAATTGTTTACTTTCAGTTTAGTTCAAAGTTACTATCTTTAACAAATTACTAAATCCTGTTTAGTTAGTTCTTAAGTAGAAACCATTGGAAGTGTTTTTTGAATTCCTACATACGTCCCTGTGGATCAACCTCAGTCTTACCGAGATTATTAATACATCGCAACCCTACACTTGGGGAAGCGAACAATGACAACAAGAAACTAATGTTTATTGTTGGAGTTAATGGGTACATATTTGTCCATGTAAAACATAAGAAAATATCATTTAAGATATGAAGGAGGAAGGTATATCTATTAACCACTGTAAATAAGTTTTAACAAAAACCTTATCCCTGCATAGTGTATAGAAGCGTTCATTGACAATTACAAGCAATCACAAAATATACACGAGAAAGCACCACAAGGTGAATTTTATTCCAGATATTCCGAGATCTTTTACATTCCTGGCTGTGAACTAGTCACGAACCTTTAATTACATAAATGGAGGATCACCCTTGATTAAAAGGAAAAAATAAATGAATGCATGCATCATAGATAAGTTAAATAAAGCATTAAAAGAGCATAAATGTAAATAAAACAAACCACAAACAACACAAAGATTTTTACGTGGAAACCCTTACGGGAGAAAACTACAGCACAAAACGACAAGATTCCACTATGAATGCAGTTATACAATAGATGGA
Organism: Liriodendron chinense; assembly: GCA_003013855.2. Classification (NCBI taxonomy): domain Eukaryota; kingdom Viridiplantae; phylum Streptophyta; class Magnoliopsida; order Magnoliales; family Magnoliaceae; genus Liriodendron; species Liriodendron chinense. The sequence goes on from ML058389.1 coordinate 2,993,222, forward strand.
ATATTAAAGAGAAAATCTAAATAGATCGAGTAAGTAACTTAGATCATCAAGGACTATGGTCTTGAGTTCACGGTCACAGAAACCAAATTTAGAGTTTCTTATGGACTAAGCCATCGTTTAGACAAGTTAAATGCTTGTCCCACATTCTTTCGAGTGTTCCTAGTTGAGTAGCAACCAAGATTTTAATTGAATCTTGTATCACAGTGTTATCGGTCGTCTCTATGGACGGAATGAATTTCAAGAAAACATGCCACAATTCCCATATAATGCCTCACAGTGTCATTGGTCGTCTTTGTGGACGGAATGACTTTAAGGAAAACACGCTATGATTGTCGTGCTCAACACAGTACCAGTATCCGTTATTGCGAACGGGTGACCTCCGAAAGGCATATTACGACTGTCATGTGATACAACACAGTGTCATTGACCGTCACTGCGGACGGGTGACCACCGAAAGATACATCATGGTTGTCGTGCTCAACACAATGCCAGTAATCGTCACTGTGGATGGGTGACTACTAGAAGGCATATTACAGCTATCATATGATACAACACAGTGTCATTGACCATCTCTGTGGACGGGTGACCACCGGAAGATACATCATGTTTGTCATGCTCAACACAGTGCCAGTATCTGTTACTGCAAATGGGTGACCACCAGAAGGCATATTACGGTTGCCATATGATACAACACAGTGTCATTGACAGTCTTTATGGATGGGTGACCACTTGAAGACACATTTATGGCTGCCAAATGGTACGACATAGTGTCATTGACCATATCTGTGGACAAGTGATCACTTGAAGACACATTTATGGCTATCGGGTGGTACAACACAGCGTCATAAACCGTCTTTATGGACGGGTGACTACTTGAAGACACACCACTATTACCTTAGCTACTCAACTGATGGATCCCGCTTTGGATGGGACGTACATCAACTGGTCTTGGCAATGATAATTAATAATGAAGTATTTCAAATAATTTGGAACTCTTTGATTATGGCTTTCGATGATAATCATAGTCCCTTTGATTTAGTTTTGTATATCGATCTGGGATGAATAACATTCATATAATAGATGCGAATGAACATAAACTAAATATGCTTGATGCATGCTCGAGAGAGGGTTACACTTATGCTATACACTGGGTGAATTACGCACTTGATTTGATTAATTTGCTTTATGCATATCTTTAATTCAACCATGTTATTGTTAATAATTGATGTTTCGAACGATTGGATCACTCGGATAGGCTGTGTCAAGCCACATTTCTTTGAGAATTTTAAGTTTGATGGCCTGGATCGACCATTTTTTATGCCTGGAAATGGCTAAGTATTGGGTTTGATAAGCGCCTGTTTATGACGATTTCTAATAAACGATAGGGATCGGTACCTTGTAAATGCTTGACTCAGCTATGTTGTAGCCTGAGAGTGTTGAATATGCCTTGGCATCAATGAGATCGCGGTTAGTTTACTTGGCATTAGTCGGTCGATCTTCAAGCCAACATGGCATTTCCCAAGGCTGAAAATGACTAAATACTGGGCCTATTTACCGCCCGGTTAGGGTATTTGAGGATTCTGAGGGTAGGTAACCCTGTTGCAGTGTATGATTATAGTGTATCATGTAATGGAGAAGAGAAGTCTCTATCTCGGGGTCGGTCAAATTTTGCCCGTTTCTTCTTGATTTCGGCCATTTTTGGCTCTTTCGGAGGGATTTTTGGAGTTGTAAAATTGACTGACTAAGTGTTGGTCTTTTTTTTTTTATTAAATCATGGATTTAGTCCATTTATCATTGACCGTTGGAGAATCCAATCCAGGGGATGGATAGATCTCATCGATGTGCATCTAGGAGAGGTGATTTGATCGAAAACCGATTTAGATCGAAGGCGGGGTCATATTATGGACTGTCCCACCTCCCAACCAGTGTCCAGGCGCATAGGGGAGGTGGGTGGGTGCATGTTGAGCTGGATGTGGGTGCATGTGCCCTGGAGGTGGGCGCATGTGTCCTGGGTACTTATGAAAGAGAGAGAGAGAGAGAGAGAGAGAGAGAGAGAGAGAGAGAGAGAGAGTAAGGTGTCCAGGCGCATGTCCTTTTGCACATGCGCCCAGACTAGCTGGTGGGTGCATGTCCCCATGGGACTTGGTACATTTTCTCATGTTTTCCTACAAAAAAAGGGTGGGTGCATGTCCCCCCAGCACTTGGTCATTTCTGAGATTTTTATCCCTCTCCCTTTGCATTTTGCTTCGATGGGAGAGATCCCTTTCCGGCGAAGGCATCCGACGAGGGGATGGGCGCATGTCACTTTCCGACGAGGGTTTCGGCGATGATTCTACCTTGCTCTGACAATCCTTTCTAGAAAATGAAGAAGTCCCCTCTATAGAAGGTAAGTGTGCTATTTATAGTAGGTTAATCAGGGCTGGTCCAAAACAAATCAAAATACATGAGCGCATGTGTTTGGGGAGATAATCCATGCGCATGTAGTGGGGGTGTAGGTGCATGTCCTCTGGTGTGGGCACAGTGGCCACACTTACCAATTTTTTTACCTTTTTTGAATTTTGGAATTATGCAAGAGAGAGAGAGAGAGAGAGAGAGAGAGAGAGAGAGAGAGAGAAGTGCTCCCATGCGCATGTGGTGGAGGCATGGGCGCATGTCTCCTTATGCATGTGCATGTGGAGAGAGAGTGGTGGATGCCTATTCCAATACTTAGATTATTTTTCAAATTTTGGCTCCGACGGGCGACCTCCAGAGGACAGCTACCTTACGGATGGTCATCTGCTGTGAATTTTGGTAGTTCCTTCCCAATTTGGACCCTCCTGATTGGCTCTAAACAGGGGTAAAACATGTTTCGGTGCGTGCAAGCAAAGATACGCGTCACGCAATATTCAAACTTGCAGGTTAAGGTTTTTCGGGCATTCTGGATCATTTGGCGACAATACGCATGCCCAGTTCCACTCTAAAATGGCATTTACGGGTTTTAGACCCTTTCAGTCAGCTCTCGACAGGGGTGAAATGCGTTTCAGTGTGCGCAGGCAAAGATACGCACCGCACAATATTCAAACTTGCAAGTTAAGTGTTTTAGGGCGTTCCTAATCATTTGGTAGTAACATGCATGCCCGGTTCCATTTCAAAATATTTTGGTCACAACTATGCGGGTCAGGGCTGCACTGGTGTCCGATCGCATTTTTTGAGTGTTTCCTAAGATTGTGATCGATCCGAATCGTTTTAGATGGACTGTAGTACATTGCTTTACCATATGTGAGAATTTGAGCCCCAACAACCATAATCCAAATTAATCACTTACCTGAAAGAAAGGTGAACAAAACTTGCAATCTTGAGGATATGCAGCCGAGCAATCCTTCTGCATTTAAAAAAAAATTAATATATGTGTCGATAGCCTAAGAAAAAAAAAGATGATTGTTAGAACTAGAAAATGCACAAGGTAGTTTTCTTGTGTTTCATTGTTCTGGGGGAATTCTGAGTATAAGAGACATTCGTAGATGTTTACGTCAGATTTGGTAACAGGATCCTCCAGACGTTCACCTTCCTTCAAGCCAACTTCCTTTCGAACCTGAAAGTACAGAAGAGAAAACTAAGGGTGGCCGGCGTCCATCCGTTGGCCCTTCGAAGCTTAAGTCAGATGGGACATGGTTGTAAAAGGAAACAGTGGGATATTAGCTTAGAAATTGTGTACCTTTCTCATCGATGAGGCCATCCATTTATATAGATCCAAGTGATCTAATCTGTTACGCAAGACGTCAAGATTACTGCTGATTTTCGGGGATAAGATGTTGATCCTGTTGATACTTAGATAAGGGAACGGCCTAGTCCAATTAGACATCTGGTCGATTACGTTCCCTGATGGTGATCCCCTGAGATTCGGAACCACAAACAAAGATAAGCCTAAAATCGATCTATATGGGCTGCTGGTACTATAAAGGCGAAGGATGCTTAGGCTCGGAGGTAACTGCTCGCATGTTGAGATGTGACCCCTTTCGGCGACCACGAGCCGAGCTGCTCGCATGTTGAGATGCGACCCCTTTCGGCGACCACACTCTGATCGCATCTCTCGACGACCAACTTAATCCTACAACAGATGCCCCCCCAAATCCTTTGCGTTTTGAGAAGCTACGCTAAGGATTTTGTTTGTATATATGTAACCGCCTGTTGGAAGAGAGATTGTACGTAACCTATCAGGAGTGACCTTGCATTTATGATTGCCAGCTTTTCGCAGCTTTTCAGCCGGGAGAGGTGAAGCGGCGCTCGCCACGTGCCTCTGAATTTAATGCTCGTGCCCATTTGACTGTCGTGCAGAATGAGAAGCCGCCGCGTGCCACCCAAATCAAACGGAATGATTACTTATAAATATTAGATCCTGCGGATTCTGCTTCATTTTTGAAATTCCACCGCAGAGTTCCAGTAACCCTCCTTCTTCTCTCCTTCTGTTTTTGGTGAAAATCCTCTTCGTTGAGGTATTCCTTTCTCTTATTTTTCTTTTATCTTTCTTCCTGTCCTTTTCTTTTACGATGGCGGGGGTTTCTGATGAAGAAATCGTTCCTCTGGGAGATGCTACTCCCGATTCTTCTGAATCAAACAATGCTCGAGTACCGGCGGGGAGATATTCTGCCGCCGGTTATCCATCTATCATGACTGAAGAGCAACTCTAGATCTTATGAGAGAGATACCGAATCCCAGACTCCGTCGTACTTAGGTTACCAGGGAGAGGAGAGACCGCCGATTCCCCGCCACCAGGCTGTGTAGATTTTACGAATACGTTTTTCGACTTGGTGTGTGTCTTCCCCTTCATCCCTTCGTCCGAAACTTCCTCCGCACTTATAAGATTGCCCCCAGCTAACTTATTGTAAATGGCTGGAGGGTTCTTATAAGCGCCTTTGTCCTTTGGAAACAGGCGGGTAACGAGGATCTAATCGCTGGGGATTTTCTGAGGTTGTACCATCTAAAAAAGGCCCCAGCCAGTGAGGGTTGGTACTGATCGCTTCCCCAAGTGTAGGGTTGCGATGTAGTAATAAACTCGGTAAGACCGAGGTCGATCCACAGGGACTTATGTAGGATTTCACAAACACATCCAAAAGTGTCTATTGAAAGCTAACAACCAGAATTTGTATGGATTTGATTTGAGTAACAAAATTGAATTAAATTGAATGTAAATAATTATAAAAAGGCACTAGGGGTTCAAGGATCCACTTGTAGCAATCCTTAATGTTTAATCCGCTGTGGTTTCTCATTCTCTCAACTAGAATCGATATTAAGATCTATCTAGTCGGATGATAGAGCTGTTAAACCAAACAATCTGTCATATGTAAGTTCAATGCATAGGATTCACTCAATGTAGGCTGAGCTGAGCATGCTCAATTGCATAGGTCAGTCCCCATTCCAAAAGGTTCAGTTCACAATCATAACCATCCTCAAGTCCTGTCACAAGACAAGGCTAGATTAGGATTTGAACTTGATTCAAATCACATGCATAGTCCATACACATTACAGAGATTCATAAAAGTAGAACTTTGGTAGGAAGTCCCCGCATGAAGATCATAGTACTAGAGCGTACTCCAATTCCTCGGATCATACAGGTCTAGACTAATGCAAACCAATTAAGAATTTAAGTAATTCTCCCAAACATCCATGAGTCATCATAAGACTAAGAAAAACTACTTAAAGCTTGTATAAACTTCAAACCATAGTTCATAAACATGAGTTCCAACTTAAAACCAACTGAATACGAATTGAAACATCTTGGATCCACTACAAGCTTCACCTCTTAGCCCTAGCTAAGAGGTTTAGCTGCTCATGATCCAAGGAAACATGAAACAACAAAAAAAACTCATAAAAACAGTAAAACAAACTAGAAGGAGTTGTGGAACTCTGAAATCCACTTCCGCCGCCTCAAAGCTTGCTTAAACCCTTCTAAGATACCCTAGGAACGATCCTTAGGTGTCCTTTTATAGTAGGGAGGCTCCGCAACTTCAGAAGAATCGAGAATCTGCGTAAGAGTTATGCAGTGCGCAGAGAAAATCGGACTGAAATTAGAAATTTCCGTTTTAATTCACATGGCCGACCGGTCTGGACCGGTCGGACTGGGCTGGCCAACAGGTCACGACCGGTCGTGCCTCAATGGGAAAACAGTCCAACGGCTTCTGGAGTTTAAAATACTTTCTGGCCGACCGGTCGTGCCTCAATGGGAAAACAGTCCAGCGGCTTCTGGAGTTTAAAATACTTTCTGGCCGACCGGTCACGACCGGTCGGCCTGACTATTGGAATCAGTCCAGCGTGCTCAACATCCCTTGGCCAACCGGTCAAGACTGGTTGGACCATCTCCAGCAACAGTCTAGCGTATACAGGGTCCTCAGAACTGTTGGCCGACCGGTCACGACCGGTCGGACTTGGCTGGCTGCTAGTCCAGTGTACGCAAATGGTTTGGCCGACCGGTCTGGCTCTCTTCTTCTTCAGATTCTTCTTTTTTTTCTTCTTTTCTTCTTTCCTTGCTTCTCTCTTTGCTTCCTTCTTCCTTCGGCCCACCTTAGGTCTTCATCCAAGGTTCTTAAAGAGGTCTCTTTGTCATCAATTAGGCTGAATCCACTCTCAATCCTGCAATCACCAAACATGCATTCAATTAGTCTTTAAATCATGAAAATCTTGCACAATGAGTGATGAATTGGGGTTAGAATATGCACAATTAAGTGCTCAACAGGTACTACCTTTGTTTTTGGCATCGGGATAACTTTATCCTGGGTAACCCATCCTCCAATTATCCCAGGTGGAGGAAAAAATGGTTTTACGTATCCGGCAATTGGGAGTCTGATGTGGGCTCCGACCCTAAAGGCCACAATGTTAGCCGCTTCTTCGGTGAAGGTGGGTTGAACTTTTACCCCTTTACCTAAAGAAAATTGAGTTTTATGTTGCTTTGACTGACTTATCTTCCCTTTCTTTTCGCAAGTATTCCGATTGGGGTTAGGCTGAACTTGCGGGGAGGGCTCAACGAGAAACTCGTCAAAGTTTTCAAGCTCTCAGTAGCTACCCGCAAGGTCAACTTCGCCTTGGACCCTCGCTGCCTTCCTGCCATTGGTTTAATATCACAGGAAGAGATGGCGAACCTTGGAGACAAAAGGGGTGCGCTGGGGGTGCTCCCCCGCCTGAAGGGTACGGCCTCGAAGAGGCAAAAGAAGTCAGCAGCTGGCCCTTCAGCTGTGCCCGCTCAACCAGATGGGCCTGCTCGCGGCTAACAACCACGTAATGCTCCTCGGGAAGAGGTTGCTGCAACCCCTCCAGCTGGCTCCCGCGGTCAGCTAGTGATCGAGGTCATCGACATCTCGCCGAAAGGCTATCGGACGGAACTAAGTCTTCCTCCGACGGAGATGAAATGCGAGCCCAACACTGCTCGCGAATCAGCCACACCTGCCTCGGGGCCTGCGAATACTCGCGAGGCAGGCTCTAGCGAGATGGTCGTAGCCCAACCCTCAAGGTCAGGAGTCTACGTCATCCCACCACACTTGCATCCGATATGCAAGTTCATATTTGAAAATATTTCCCCCAACTCCTTTGGGGGCCTCCCTAAGCCAAGTCCAGAGGCTCTCTCCACTGACATAGGGGTGAGATTAGTTCAGGTGACAACCTTCTCTCCATCTCCCATTCTTCTTTGAATTATTCATTTGGTAGACTGCCTCTAATTTTTCTTTCTTGTTTGAGCAGAGTCTGGACCTCACATTACGAGTTAGGCGTGACATCGATGCTGCCCGTCGCATCGTCGATGACGGGGAGAAGAAGAAGAAGGCGATGGATGTTGAACCTCCAATTTATACACGAGATTGCCCATTACATCACATCTTATGCATGGTTTGCATTCTTACAAGACCAATCTAATGCATGTTTGTGATTGTAAGAATGAGAGAGAGAATTCACCTATTTGATGGCTAAAAGAATGCTTTTAAACCCACTTGATGATGAAAGAAGATGAGCCAAAGGAATGGAAGAAAGAAGCAAGGAGAAGAGAGAGATGACATGGATTTAATGCCAATTTGAAGGATTTGGAATGACTAGAAGACCAAGCTTTGAAGAGCCAAAGAAGTGGAGAAAAAGCCTTGAAGGAATCAAGTCGAAGACCTGGAATGGCCAGAAAAGTCATATTACAGAGTTGCAGGGCCAGAAAAGTCAAATGCAGAAAATTCAGCAAATAGCCCTGTAAACCAGAAAAACTGTAAAAATTAGCCTCCAGGCGCCCGGCCACCATTTGGCCGAGCGCCCGAAATTGACAAAATAATCCAGTTATTGCTGGAACTTTTCTAGACTTAGACGGGCGCCCGACCAAAACTTGACTGGGCGCCCGACCAGCGTCCGACTACCGATTCAAGTGCGTAAATCTTTTCGTAATCCGAGGCAGTGGGTGGTTTTTCTTATGAAAGGATACCTTGGCATCCTTCCTAAGGTATCCTAGAAGAGTTCTAAGTTCATGGGGAGTAAGGGAGATCATCGTGGAGCGATCGCAACTCCTCCAACTAGGGTTTTCTCTAGTTTTTCATGTTTTTCTTAGTTTTTCTTTGAATTCTAGTTGAAGCATGATAATGCTCGGCTAGAACCTCTTAGCTAAGGCTAAGAGGTGAAGCTTGTGAGTAGTTATCATGTTGGATTTGTTCTAATTCAAGTACTTTGTTTTGAAGTTTGATTTTTAAGTTTTAGTTTGAATAAAAGTGATATTTTTTGATGTTTTATGAGAGTTCATGTGCTTCAGACATGAGTTCCTTGCAATTCTCTGAGATTATCATGTTTGGATTGATTAGATTCGAATTGTAGTAACCCTAGAGCGTGCCATAATCCATTGGCATGGTCGTTATTTCAAAGGCTACATATTTGACTTCTATGGGCTTCATTAGAACTAGAACTTAGTTCTTCAACTTGAGTAGAGATTGTTTGTGTTTGAATGCCATATCTTCCAACTATAAGAGAGATAGAACTTCGATTCTAGTTGTGCTATGCTTGGATGAATGAATTCACATGAGGGTTATCACAAGTAGATCCTCAAAAGCCTTAGTTCCCTTTTGATTACAGATTTTACAATTACTGTTTTAAGTTAGTTTTTAAACCCGAAATCCTCAATTCATTGAATTAGAAGTTGCTGGAACAACTTGAATTAGTTTATCTTATTCCCTGTGGATCGACCTCGGTCTTACCGAGATTTATTACTACATCGCAACCTTGCACTTGAGGCGAGCGAACAATGGAGGGCGAGATCCAAGGAAGGGACCATCTAATAAAGTCCCAGGAAGCCCGAATCGCGAAGATAAATGAGGAGAAGCAAATCCTCATCACCAAGGTCCAAGTTCTGATTGATCGTTTCCAGTTAATGGACCTCAATTTTGCGAAGCTCCAAGAAGTTCACACCAAGAGCGAGAGGGAGAAGGAGATCTTTCGCCAGGATAAGATCTCCCTCGAGGAGCAGCTCAAGGATTGCCTGACTCGGCTTGAAGAGGCTAGGAAGACTCTCGCACAGCTGAAGGACGATTCCATTCACTGGGAGGAGGAAAGAGTGGCCCTTGTCAAGATGATATCTGACGAAGGTCCTCGTGCTGTCCAAGAGTTCCGAACCTCTCAGCTCTATGACGAGGAGCGTTATAAAGTGTATATCGCTGGCCGCGACTTTACGATCAGGGTTATGCAACAAATTGCTCCTTCATTCAACGTCGAGGAGTTCGAGAGAGTGGCCTTCGAGGTCGCAGCTAGAGAGCGAGCTGCAACCGAGAATGAGGTCACAAGAGTTACAGACACTGCACCTGCTCTCGAGGCCGGCCTTGAAGCGGAGAGTCGAGAGCCTCCCCCAGACGAGGATGACCGATCTCAGAATCGTCGCCCTTCTCCTTTTTTTTTCCTTTTTTTTGTCCCTTTTTTAATCTTTGGAAAGAAATGTATCTCTGTAAATGATTTGACTATTTTAGTCAACTGAAATGAAAATCTCTTTTGTCATCATGGCTCGTACCTTCTTTAAATTTTTGTTGATTGCATGTCGAATGGTTGGATACTTAACTCATGAAAGGAGGAGTTAGGATCAATCCGGGGGTCGTGATGACCATGTCCACATTGAGATAGACTGGTTTATCGATTGAGACTTTGACTCTGCCAGAAGCAGAGGGTTTGGTCAAGGGAATGCATATATTCCCTTCGGGGCTATTTGGGTCCAACCAGTGGAGTAGCGACCAAAAAATCCGTCTTTACTTGAATGTCGGTGGGATTCACATCAAATTTATGAAAAATATTTGAGTAGATGCTCCACATGCCAAGGGCGTCGTAAAGGCCTTCCCTGCATGTCTTCGAGATAACATGTGCCTGGTCGCACAATTTTGATCACTCCGTAGGGGCCCTCCCAGTTTGGATCCAACAAGCAAGCAGGAATTCCGAGGTGCTGTCTAAGGACCAAATCATTGAGCTGAAAAGCTCTAGGTCAGACCTTGGCGTTACAATAACGAGCGATACGCTGTTGATAAGCTTCTGCTCGAAGTTGGGATGTGTCCCTTCGTTCTTCCAAGAGGTCAAGATGAAGCCTTAAACCTTCCTGATTATTGCTACAATCCGAAGATTGCACACCCAAGTGTAGGTAGCGAAGTAGTAAAATACTCGGTAAGACCGAGGTCGATCCACAGGGATTGGGGTTAAGAACACTTAGAGGAATTAGTTTAGGTGAGAGAGATGAAATCTGGTTTAATCCACAAGAGTGGAGCAAGTTGTGTGTGGTGGAAGACAGAAATAGAAAAGGGGCTAAGGCATTAGGGATCCACCTTTGATTCATTCACAAGATTTGATTCATTGGTCCAACTATAACTCAACTGGAATCGAATAAAGATTCATTCCAATCGGAAGATGAAACAGTTAAACCACTGCATATTTCATAAAAGATGGTGATCTAAACCGATAGGTTTGACCATGAAGCACTCGTTAGTTGATCGCAGGGAATTCCAAGCATCCACTGTGCCCGGAGTCGACAATGGATTAAAGAATTGTATAGATCAACAACTTTGCCAACAAGTCAATCGATAAGATCACAAATCACACGATCAAATGCATACTTGCAAGATAGGAGGCTTTGATTGACCGATCCAACCGTTAAGATCTCGTCTATCGATCGCAGGGAATCCAAAGCATCCAATGTGCCCGGAGTCTACAATGGATCAAGGGATTTTACAGATCGATGACTTTACCTGCACTAGCTTGATGACCGTAGGGAATCCAAAGCATCCAACGTGCCCGGAGTCGACGATGGATCAAGGGACTTTATCGATCATGAACTAGCTAATTGGTGTGCAAGGGATCCCAAGCATCCAACGTGCCCAGAGTCGACGATGGATCAAGGGGCTTGCACAACAATAGCGTCCGTCGAGGTGGATAACTGAACTAATCAACGAAAGAAAACTCCAACATTCACACACCAATGTTAAACCAAAAGAACCAAAGCCTGCAAATTTCTTCAAAGGCTTCACCCCTAGCCTTAGCTAGAGGTTTAGCCAACCATGCTACAATGGAAGACTAAATTCTCTAAAAAAGAGAAAACTACTCTACACTACAAAAGAAAGAAAGAAAGAAAACTAAAGAGAAGAGAGGAGTTGTAGAGAATGGGATCGGTTGAGATGATAAGGGAGCAACCCCTTTTATAAGATAAGGGAGAGTGAAATCACTTGGAACCTAAGTAAAGAGTTTCCTTAGAGTCTAAGTGTAGTGAGTTTTCTTAGAGTCTAAGTGTATGGAGTTCCTTATAGTCTAAGTATAGTGAGTTTTCTTAGAGTCTAAGTATAGTGAGTTCCTTAGAGTCTAAGTATAGTGAAGAGAGAGAGAGCGTGTGTTTTCTAGCCTCCACACATGTGGGAGTGGAGAAAGGTTTTCTTGCTTGCACATGTGGAGGAGAGATGCCTTGCTTGGTGGCTGACACAAGTGAGAGAGAGAGGGAGAGAGAGAGCTCCTCTCTTGCTGGCCGGGTGGAGGAATTCTCCATGGTTGCTGGATGTTAAGGAGCAGCTGAAGCTCTTTCTGATGCTGATGTTAGCAGGAATTGGGGTTCACAGCTCGATGGCCCACATGCTCACTGGTGATGACGTCCATCTGCTGGCTGGAATTGAAGTGGACGACTGGATGACTCCATCGCAAGATGGGCATTGAAGGTGCTGGAGTGCACATGGCTTGATTGTTGGAGTCCATTGAGCTGGACGGTGGAGATCTCCTCCACACTTACTGACTTATTGGCACGTGTGGAGAGTCGGCAGCTATTGGACGTGGGTTGAAATGGACGGACGATTAGCAATGAACGGTCTAGACAGTTGATGTGCTTCATCAGGACATGGATATGATAGCACGGGTGAGTGGAGACACTCCTGCTCCTGACCCTTGATGCTCTGCACGTGAGAGAGATGCAGAAATTCTCTCCATCTGCTACACTTGTTGGATCATCTGGATGAAGGAGCAGTTGTTGGAGAGATGAGATGGACGGAGGATTGATGGCAGCTTCTGGTTGAACAGGAGCGGACTGCTGGATGTTGAAGGCTGATCAACGGCTGAGATTTCCTGCTGTGGTGATCACCTGATGGTGGTTAAACGTGATGATGATGGCGGCGTCTTTCATCAGCTGGGATCCATGGACGGATGTTGATAGTGGGCCACTTGATGGACTGTTGATGGATAAGGACTGGAGGGTGCTAGTGATGCACAACATCTGATGGACGGTTGCTGTCTTGGCAGCTGCTGCTGTTGCTGGACGTGAGGTCCACTGGACAGTCAGATGATGATTTGGACGGCTGGATCTCGAGCAGTTGTTGGACGCTTGATGAAGGTTGGATGGTTGCTGAAGGATGTCGGACGGTGATGGAGGATGGACGGTTGATGATGATGATGGATGACTGGTGATTGTTGGACGGTCCACTTGATGATGGTGGGCTGGATCTTAAAGGGAACCACAGCTTGGACGGTGGAGATGATGTTTAATGATGGACGGCTTTGATGGCGTGACCTCCACGGCTGAAGTGAGTGGATGGCTGAGGTTGAACGTGGCCCACTTGTTTTGTTGAATGGGCTCCACAATAGCTAGATTTTGATGCTCATGAGAGAGTGTGGCTCGCCTTGATGCACAATTGGTCCCAAAAGTGGACATCTCATCTTGACCGTCCAAACTTGTGTGATTGCCCAAACACAAACATCCAAACATGCACAGCCTCAATTTTCCCAACGAGCAGTTGTGATGCAAGCTACCGTACAACATGATGGTCCTTCGATCTTTACGGTTCAACTTCCTTAAGGATTGCCACATACTTTATCTTGATCACTTTAGGCCTTTAATCGCCCTGATTGACTCGGATCTTGTCTAACCTCTCCTGATCACCTGAAGACAGAAAATTCACCTAATGAGGGATAATTAACCAGAAAAACAATGATAATGCCCTTAACAACCAGGGTTAATTATGCAATATTAGGTACTTATCAATTACTAGTGGGGTCATGCTGCTCGACCTGATACGAGGGCACCTGAACTTCGACTGGGACCACTGCATCGGTGCCGAAAGCTAATGAGAATGGGGTTTCCCCGGTCACAGTGTGAGTTGTTGTTCTATAGGCCCATAAGACTTCTGGTAAGAGTTCTGGCCACATACCTTTACATTCACCAAGCTTGGTCTTTAAATGATGTTTAATAATCTTATTCACCGCTTCAACTTGCCCATTAGCTTGAGGATGATACGGGGAGGTGCGAACACTTCGTATCTTCCATTTTTTGTAGAATTCTGAGAATACGGCGTTGTCGAATTGCTTTCCATTGTCGGTGATTATAGTATGGGGAAGCCCATAACGGCATATGATATTTCTCCATACGAACCTGGCGGTCTGCTTTTCAATGATTCTAGCTAATGGTTCTGCCTCGACCCATTTAGTGAAATAATCGACTGCTACTATCGCAAATCTGTTCTGACCTTTTCCGATGGGCAAGGGCCCGATGATATCGACTCCCCATTGGGCGAAGGGCCAAGGGCCATCCATTGGCGTCATTTGCTCAGACGGCACATGAGGTATAGGGGAATATCGCTGGCACTTGTCGCATCTCTTGAAGAATTTGATTTCATCCGCCTTCATGGTGGGCCAATAATACCCTTGACTCATCACCTTATATGCTAAAGACCGTCCCTTAAGATGGTTACCACATGCCCCCTGGTGTATTTCATCCAAAACGCGATGCGCTTCTTCTGGGTGAAGGCACCTTAAGTATGGCAAAGTAAAGCTTTTGCGTAATAACGTTCCATTTTGTAAGGTGTACCTGGCAACGCAATAACGAATTTGCCGTGTAGATTTTTTATCATCCGGGAGTTGTCCATCTCTGAGATAAAGGACGATGGGGTCCATCCAACATGGAGAGGAATGTACCGTGATTAATTGCTTGGAGGTCGTTTGGTTGATACTTGGAGCGTGGAGATGCTCGATGGGAATAGATTGCAGTAATTCAGATTCCGGTGCAGAGGCTAGTTTTGCCAAAGAATCTGTGAGTTTGTTCTTCTTACGAGGGATGTGAATTATTTCATATTTCTTCAGCCTTGCGAGCAGGATGAGCACTCGAGATTTGTATAAAGCCATCCGTTCTTCTTTCGTCTCGAACTCGCCGAGTACTTGATTAACTATGAGCTGAGAGTCACTATGAATAAGTAGACTCTGAATCGAGAGGACGTTTGCTAGTTCGAGGCCGATGATCAAAGCCTCATATTCTGCTTCATTGTTTGAGACATGAGAATCAAATCGTAAGGCATATTGAAAGCGCGACCCGTCAGGAGAATTAAGCCCGCTCCGCTACCGGTGGCCCGTTAAGACCCATCCACAAAGAGCGACTAGGGGATCTGGTCACTGGTCGTAGAGTTATCATTGGAGGAGGAATATGTGAATTCAGCAATGAAATCAGCCACGGCCTGACCCTTAATGGTGGTTCTTAGGCAGAACGAAATATCATGCTCGCTGATCTCAATCGCCCATTTATTTAATCACCCCGAAATTTCAGGTTTTTGAAGGACGTACCTTAACGGGTGATTTGTTGGCACCAATATAGCGTGGGCTTGGAAATAGGGTCGCAGTTTTCGAGCGGCTGTAACTAAGGCGAGGGCTAGTTTCTCCATATCAGAATATCGAGTTTCAGCATCCACCATTGCTCAACTAATATAATAAACGGGCCTTTATACCCCGAAATCTTCTCTTATTAATGCGGCACTAACGGCCATAGAAGACACAGATAAATAAAGCAGAAGCTGCTCGTGTGCCACAGGTTTGGATAAAACGGGGGGTGCACTCATATATTGCTTTAGTTGTTAAAACGCTTCCTCGCACTGCGGAGTCCACTCCCAGTCGGCTTTGGCGGTGGCTCGAAGGAGTTTAAAGAAGGGTAAGCACTTATCAGAGGCTCGTGAAATAAACCTATTCAACGATGCAATGCGACCAGCCAGACGTTGGACATCTTTAAGAGTGGACGGAGACTTCATCTCGATCAAAGCTTTTATTTTCTCAGGATTCTCCTCGATTCCTCTTTGGCCGACCATAAATCCTAGAAATTTCCTGGCGGACACTCCGAATGCGCTTTTTTCCGGATTTAGCTTCATCTGATACTTCCTCATTAGGTCGAAGGCTTCTCGAAGATCGGTCAGGTGGTCATTTTCTACGACGCTTTTCACGAGCATGTCGTCGACATAAACCTCCACGTTCCTACCGATTTGCGTGGTGAATATTTTATTGACTAGGCGCTGATAGGTAGCTCCTGCATTTTTAAGACTAAAGGGCATTACCTGGTAGCAATACAGGCCGCGGTCAGTGATGAAGGCAGTGTGTTGACTATAGGGCGGATGCATCATTATCTGGTTATAACCAGAATAAGCGTCCATTAAACTGATCAGGGCATGTCCTGCCGTTGAATCAACCAATTGGTCGATTCGTGGAGTTGGGAAACTATCTTTTGGGCACGCTTTGTTCAAATCGGAGTAGTCAATGCACATTCTCCACTTACTGTTAGCCTTTCGAACGAGGACCACATTCGCAACCCATTCTGGGTGATCAACTTCCTTTATAAAATTGACTGTTAGCAGCTTCTTGACTTCAGCCTTAATCACCATTTGCCTTTCTGCAGTGAAGGCATGACGATGTTGGTGAACAGGCTTGTACTTTGGATCAACATTTAACGATGTACAATGACGCTGGGGTCGATACCTGGCATATCACTATGGGACCAAGCAAATACATCTTGGTATTCAGTGAGAAAACGAACCAGATTTTCACGAAAGACATTGCTTAAAGAAGATCTAACGTAGACCTTTTTGGACAAATTTTCTTCAGATAAGTGGACTGCGACTGTCTCTTACCCTGGAGTTCCTGATTGGAGAGCACTCTCCCTTGGATCCAACGATGTAGCCATCGGAGGGCTCGATGAATCTTTTGTCACCATCATAACTGGCGCTGCCTGGGCCTTCTTTCGATCTTGTACGGCGATCTCGTAACACGCTCGCACTTCCTTTTGATTCCCTCGTACAACCCCGACTCCATTTGGAGTGCGGAACTTGATGCACAAGTATAGGGGGTGTAAAGCTGCCCCTATCTTATAGAGCGACGGTCGACCCAAAATAACATTGTACGCTGATCTCCGATCCACCACTAGGAAATTCAAGAAGATAGTAGTTTTTACTGGGCTTTCTCCGAAGGTGACTGGAAGGTCGATGCTTCCTTCTGGTGTTACCACTTCGCCCCCAAAGCCGACGAGAGGAGTTGAGACCGGTTTGAGTAGGCCTTTGGCGAGTGCCATTTTGTTGAAAGCTTTCAGATAGAGAATGTCAGCGGAGCTACCTGTATCCACCATAATGCGATGAGTCAAATAATTTGATACCTTTAATGCGACTACGATGGAGTCTTCGTGAGGGAAGTGAATCCCTTCTGCATCCTCAAGAGAAAAAGAGATTGGAGGGTGGCCGGGATTCGACGCATCGGGTGTCTTTTCCAACCAATAGATATACCAGGGCCTCTAAGACGCCTAGCGAGTGTATGCTTTCCTTGATGCTTGAGAATCTTCCCCGCAATCCGGTCCTCCAGTGATGGTCCGGATCTCACCAGCGGGTTCAACGTCTTCTTGCGAAGTGTGATGTTGAGGTGACTTCTTCTAGTGTGATGGGGCTTCAGCCCTTTTAGGTGACCGACCCTGTCGGGGTACATAATCTCGAAGATGACCTTTCCAAATGAGGGCTTCGATATGATCTCGCAGAGATATACAATCTTGGGTGTCGTGCCCATGATCTTTGTGGAAATAACAAAATTTACTCTTATCCCTTTTTTCAGGATCAGATTTGATCTTCGAAGGCCACTTCACGTAAGGCGTATGCTTGATATACATTAACACTTTCTCAGGAGATTGGATAAGATGGGTATAATTATGATATTTACTAGAGTAAGGCTTCTTAGAGGCTCGGTCCCGTTGATCACGTCGGTATTTCTTATCCGGGGGAGAGATCTCCTCCGGCTTACGCTTCTTGCCCTATATACCGTGACGTACCAAAGCGACTTCTTCCGCATTGATGTATGTCTGAGCTTTTGCTTGGAATTCCGCCATAGTTTTAGGAGGGTTCTTATCTAGGACGAATTTGAATTTCTCGCTCGTAATTCCGGTTATAAGGGCGGTGAGGCCTTTATCTTTGGTATAACCTTCAGTCTGGACTGCTTCTGCAGTGAACCGAACTGTAAACTCTTTTATCGTCTCCTCATGCTGCTGCTTTAAGTCCATTAAGTGAGATGCTGGCTTTTTGGTACGGATGCTTCCCATGAACTGAGAAAGGAGGAGCTCCGATAGCTGAGAGAAGGACCCAATGGATCGGGGTTTTAGCCCCCAGAACCATGTACGCGCTGCATCCTTTAGGGTTAGGGAAAAAGCCCTACACATAATTTCTGAGCCATGTCCCTCCAGCTCCATAAGAGACTTATACGTTTCCAGATGTTCGAGAGGATCGCCAATACTTGTATACGAAGTGATGATAGGTGTGCGATACGCGATACTTCTTAGGTAAGGGTGCTTCTATGACCTCATGAGTGAAAGGAGATTCAGATCGATGTATTGACGCAATAGCAACAGACGATCGATTCGTCTGATATCGTTGTTCCATATCGTCGAAGCGATCGTGGATTCTTTTGAGGTCTCCTTCCCATGGTAAGGTGTAGCCCAAAGTTTCGACGGTCGACCCCTGAGATTGCTGTTGCCGGGAGGTACTAGAGTGTATAGAATGTGGAGGGGGTACCGGGACTTGATTTTCGAGTGGCATTCGATTTGATGGAGGAGGATTTGGCTGGGTTTGTGGCTCGCCCGCAGAATGTCTGGAAGCCACTAGTATAGGTTGTACCGACGGCCCTTCTGGGGGTGGCTGCTGGGGCTCCGAAAAATGCTGATCAAGTCGATTAGATAAGGCTTGAAACCTGGCTTTGAGAGTCAGAAGCGTGTTTCCAAGGAAACGCATAACATCTTCTTGATTGCCGAATGCATCGAACAATGGGTTTTGTGATGGTACGCGAGGATCTCCCTGGGGGATGCCCGTCGAAGCAGTATGAGGGAGTTTAGGCGCTGGTTCGGTAATGTCAGGCAGAGGCAACGTCTGTCTTGAAGTGGAAGGGTGAACCGTCTTTTTAGGAGGCATGGTGGGAGATCTCGATCAGTGATTAGAACAGCTAATCTTGACGATCTTGGTTCCCACAGACGGTGCCAATCTATTTACGTCGGATTTGGTAACAAGATCCTCCAGACGTTCACCTTCCTTCAAGCCAATTTCCTTTCGAACCTGAAAGTACACAAGAGAAAACTAAGGGTGGCCGGTGTCCAGCCGTTGGCCCTCCGAAGCTTAAGTCAGATGGGACATGGTTGTAAAAGGAAACATTGGGATATTAGCTTAGAAATTGTGTTCCTTTCTCATCGATGAGGCCATCCATTTATATAGATCTAAGTGATCCAATATGTTACGCAAGACGTCAAGATTACTGCTGATTTTCAGGGATAAGATGTTTATCATGTTGATCCTTAGATAAGGGAACGGCTTGGTCTAATTAGACATCTGGTCGATTACGTTCCCTGATGGTGATCCCCTGAGATCCGGAGCCACGAACAAAGATAAGCCTAAAATCGATCTATATGGGCTGCTGGTACTATAAAGGCGGAGGATGCTTAGGCTCGGAGATAACTACTCACATGTTGAGATGCGACCCCTTTCGTCGACCACGAGCTGAGCTGCTAGCATGTTGAGATGTGACCCCTTTTAGTGACCACGAGCCGAGCTGCTCGCATGTTGAGATGCGACCCCTTTCGGCGACCACGATCTGATCGCATCTCTCGACAACCAACTTTATCCTACAACAGTAAACAATCACAAGCATTCACAAATATTCGTAAAGAGAAAGATATCGTAAGGCGAATTTTATTCCAAAGATTCCGAGATCTTGTACATTCTAGGCCGTGATCTGGCACAAGCCCTTTATTATATCAATGGATGATCACCCTTGATTAAAAGGTAAAAGTAAATATACGCACAGTCATAAATAAATTAAATAAAGCAAATGAGGAAGCATAAATGTAAATCATGCACACCACAGAGAACAAGAAGATTTTTTTATGTGGAAACACTTGTGGGAGAAAACCACGACACAAAGCGACAAAGCTCCACTATGAATGATAGTTGTACAATAGATGAAGTATTCAAGAAAAGGCTCGGATAGATCGAGCTTGTGACTAAGTAATCAGGGACTATGGTCTTTGCGTTCATGGTCGTAGAGACCGGATTGTATGTTTTATTATGGACTGAGCCATCGCTTTTTGGGCAAGTTAGATGCCTATATCCCATGTTCTTTCGGATGATTCGAATTGAGAGACAGTCAAGGTTTATTTTAGTCGAGTCTTGCAACTCTGGGCCAGCGCCTGTTATGTTATCCAGGTGACCGTGAGAAGACACGTAATTCGACTATTGTTTGCTTGAGCAGCTCAACCAACAGATTTCGTTGTGGATGGGAAGTACATCGACTAGCTTTTGTTTTGATAGTAGTTCATAGCAAATGTATTGAGCATTATTGGAACTCTTTAATTTCGGTTTATCATGGTAACCATGGTCCCTTTGACTTAGTCTCGGGCCTCAATCTAGGATGAGTAGAGTTTGTACATTAATTGTAAAAGATACAAAGTAAACATGTTGATCCTGGAGTTCGGCGACTCGTCTTTGGAAGCGTTCCGGTCCTTGCCCATTTTACTTTGGAAGCTGATGCATAGATATGATGATTCGAGAGGTCTAATGATGCATATATGAGATGTGGGATGTGATGAACATAATAAAGGATGCTTTAAAATAAAGCAATTTAACGAAGACACAATGCTCCATTTGAATGTTCTAATGTAAAGTGACGATCATAATATGCTGATTATACGATATCAGATACAATAGATGGTTAATTATGCTAAAACGAAGTTCGATCAAAGATATGTTGTATTCTAATGGTTAGAAATTGGACATTTCGATGTTAGGTTATGTTGTTTTGATGATATGATGTTATGCGTCTTGTATTATACATTTCTGGGCATGAAAATGGCTAACTCCTCTGATCATAATATGCTGTTAAAGTTGTCAAATGATGAGGGATGGCAATTAATGTTGTGCAAATACTTCATTTGAATGCTTCGAGTCATAAAGGCGTTAAATCCACTTAGGCAACACTCTAATCGTGCTCAATTTTGGTAGGCGACAGTCAATCTTCGAACCAACAGGGCACTTCCCAGGGCTGAAAAATGACTAAGTACCGAAGTTTCGATACGCATTTTTATGCTGTCGAAATACAAATAATAGAGTTTAAAGCTATGCTAGTACTCAATTTAGATATTTTGGGTTATGAGGATGCTAGATCCACTTAGGCGACAGTCTAATCACACTTAGTTTTGGTAGGCGACAGTCAATCTTCAAACCAACAGGGCACTTCCAGGGGCTGAAAAATGACTAAGTACCGGAGTTCCGATATGCATGTTTATGTTGTCGAAATACAAATAACGGAGTTTAAAGCTATGCTAGTACTCAATTTAGATATTTTGGGTTATGAGGATGCTAGATACACTTAGGCAACAGTCTAATCACACTTAGTTTTGGTAGGCGACAGTCAATCTTCGAACCAACAGGGCGCTTCCAGGGGCTGAAAAATGACTAAGTACCGGAGTTCCGATATGCATGTTTATGTTGTCGAAATACAAATAACGGAGTTTAAAGCTATGCTAGTACTCAATTTAGGTATTTTAGGTTATGAGGAAGCTAAATCCACTTAGGCGACAATCTCGTTGCACTCGCTTTGGACAAGCGGTGACCAATTATCACGTTTTCAGGACATTTTCCAGGATAAAAAATTTAGCTAAGTACTGGACCTTTTGATGTTTATTGATGATTTTTAGGATTAAACATTGACCGTTGATCGAATGGGATCGAGGAATACGTCGGGGATGCCGATGTGTGCCCAGAACCACTTCGGCAATAGTGTGGCAATGCTCATCGAAGGTGGGCCACACAATAAAAAATATGAAGGAGGGAGGACGCCCTAGGCGCATGTTTATGGTGTTAGGCACATGTTTAACATGCCTTAGGTGCATGTTCGTGGAGTGGAGAGAAAAGTAATCCAGACTTAGTGTTTTTGCACCTGTCATCGAGAGGCAGACGCATGTTTGTAAAGGATGAGCAGCATCAGGCTCATGTTTGTGTAATATGTAGAAATTTCAATTTGTTTCAGGGGCTAGGCACATGTTATAGAGTGGAGGGGGTCTCAGGCGCATGTGACCCCCAACACTTAGCAAATTTCATGATTTTTTCTACTTCCTCTCTACTTATGCATCTTTCCCTTTCCGGTGAGGGATTCCGGTCTTCGGGAAAGGATTTCGGTCACCGGAGGAGGATTTTCTCGAGCTTAAGCGCATGTTTGTAGGGGGTTAAGCACACTTCACCTTGGTCAGGCAGACGTTACTTGTGCTTGCGTCATCTTGATTCAAAATCTCTCTCTCTCTCTCTCTCTCTATCTCTCTCTCTCTCTCTTATGTCACAGGTCTTGGGCTATTTATAACCGATGGCAAGCGTATGGAGCCAATTAGGAATTACCAAGAAAACCTCTCAAGCGCATGTTTGTGCATGTGCCTTGGGTGCATGTTAATAAACTGCCCCCCAGGCGCATGTTTGTGCAAGTGCCCTGGGCGCATGTTTGTGCACTACCCCAGGCGCATGCTTATGGAAGTGCCTTGGGCGAATGTTTGTGCACTGCCCCAGGTGAATGTTAATGCAAGTGCCCTAGGCACATGTTAAAAAATGGGGTCAAGCGCATGTTTGTATAGTGGGATTTTTTAGGCATACAAATGATGAAGTTTGGGGGAGTAGGTGCATGCAAAACGTGCCCTAGGCGCATGTCTAGAGGGTGAGGGAAAATCAGCCCCCGGCTTAGCCATTTTCAAAGAAAATCTGCCTCCAGACTTAGAAAATTCAGGTTACGCGCCTATGCTCAGTGGGCAGCTACCCTTTCGAGGATGAATCTCACTGTCATCGAAGCACTTTTGGACTTCATTTGTGATACCGAATACACGGGCGATCAGGTGGAAGTCTAATTACTGACCATTTGATACATATTACTCGATCTTGGGTCCCCTTCAGGCTACTCTGACAGGGTGGAATGCTAGGTCTCGGGGTCGCAACGCAAGGGTATGTAGTGGATGTCGCTTAAACTTGCTAGTTAAGGGTTTTCGTGCCTTCCAGATGATTTGGTCGCGAAATGCATGTTTAAATCCGCTTTGAAATGGTAGCCGTTGGTCCCAATCGTGATTGTGCAACTGCCCGGATTAAGGTTACGTTGTTTCTGGACTTTTCTGCTGATCCAGACTGATGTGTCATGTTCTTGGGTTGTTGATGAACCTTGAGTGATAATTTGAGCCCCAACAAGTGCCCACTCAGTGTGCTGCGCTGGTGCTTACGTCATGCCAGTGCAGTGCACCGATTTTCGGGCTTAACTATAAAAGGGTGACTCGACAGGTCATTTGACACATTCCTGAGTTGGAAAATGAGTTTTTAAAGAGGTGAACACCAAAAGAGCTCTGGGTTAGGCGCATGTCCAATTGATTGTGGGGGCAGGCGTAGGAGCATGAAAAACTGGGATCAGGAGCATGTGAGTAACATGTGTTTGAGGTAACTCTTGGGCTTTCATCTGAGATGGGCTGGGCGCTTTAGCTAAGTGCATGTAACTTAGTACATGCGCCTGGCTGTTCGCTTCCTCAAGTATAGGGTTGCGATGTAGTAATAATCTCGGTAAGACCAAGGTTGATCCACAGGGACTTGTGTAGGAATTCACAAAACACTTCCAATGGTTACTGATTAAGAACTAACTAAACGGAACTTAGGAATTTGGTGTAGATAGATATTTTGAACTAAATTAAACGTAATCAATAATAAAAAGCACTAGGGGTTTAAAGATCCACTTGTAGCAATGCTTGATACTTAATTTGCTGTGGTTTCTCGCTTTCTCAACTAGAATCGAAATTAAGTCCTATCCAGCTGGATGATAGAGCAATTAAAACAAACAATCTACCATATGTGTGATTCAAGTACATGATTCCCTCAATTCAAGTTAGGACTTAAGCATACTCAATTGCATAAGTCAATCCGAGTTCCAATAGGTTAAGATCACAATCATAATCATCATTAAATTCTATCACAAAGTATAACTAGATCATGATTTGAACTTGATTCAAATCACATAAACAATCACATATAAGCAGAAATTCCAGAAAAAGTAGAACTTTTAGTATGAAGTTCGCACATGAGGATCAAAGGTCTAGAGCGTATTGAATCTGATTCCTCAGATCGTATAGGTCTAGAATAATTCAAAACAATTAAGAACTCAAGAAATTCTTCTAAACATCCATGAGTCATCATAAGATTAAGAAAACTACTTAGAACTTTATTCAAACTTCAACCATTGTTCTTCACTAATAATCCAACTTGAACCAAATCAAATGAATTGAAACATCTTAGATTCACTACAAGCTCCACCTCTTATCCCTAGCTAAGATGTTTAGCCGTTCATGATCCAAGGAAACATGAAAACAACTAAGAAAAACATAAAACTAGAAGAAAAAACTAGGAGGAGTTGTAGAACTCCGGATCTGACTTCCATCGCCTCCCACCGTGATAAATCTCTTCTAAGATGCCCTAGGAATGAGCTAGGGAAGTCCTTTTATAGCTTTGGAGCCTTAGGTGCGAAGAAACCTCGAGAATTCCCGTAAGATTAGCGTTTTGCGCAGAGATTTTTGTAGCTCCAGATGTTCCTGAGTGTTGACCGGCCGGTCGGACCCCCTGTCCGGCCGGTCGGACAAAGTGATTGCAATTGCAATTCTCACTGGAGTCTTCTTTACATAGTCCGACCCATCAGCCGACCTGTGGACATGCTTCAAACTGCTGAATTCACTGGACACTGTAATGCATAGGCCGACCCTTCAGCCAGTCGGTCAGCCAACCGGCTGGTCAGTCTATCCGGCCGGTCGGTCAGGGGGTCGGCCTTCATAAAATTTATCCAGAGAGTTTGCTATTTCTGGAGGGTTTGGCCAGCTGGCCGGTGGACATGAAATTGGCTGAAATCCTCAGCTTCTCCTCCTTCATCTTCAATGCACTTTTGCTTCACCTTTGGTCCTTTATTCCTCTGATCTTCAAGGTGTGTAAACAGCATCTCTAAGCCCTCAATTGATGAATTCTCTCTCTCATTCCTACAACCATAAAACCATGCATTAGTTGGGTCTTTAATCACTTATTTCAAGCATAGTTAGTAATGAAATAGGGTTAGAATATGCACATTTAATAGCTCAACACACCCCCCAACCAGCATTTTGCTAGTCCCGAGCAAAACATGCGTGAAACAAATTTCATTCTTCAAAACCCAACTCTCTTTCAGAAACCATGTTTCTATATACTCAATGATGTGCAAGTGTAAAGAATTCGGATATGCCCAATGATAGAAGTTGAAACCTTGAATTTTTCAAAACATACCAAGTACTCATATGAAATTCCCGCTGATTGATTGATAAATAGAAGAATCCAAACAATTTAACCTAGTGTGCTCAGTGAATGCTCATCTCATGGATTTTTGAGGTTACCTTCTTCATGAATTAACTAAGGTATGGATTCAACGGTGTATAGATCAACAACAAGCCTATGACAGGAATTTGTCTTACTGTCCTTCCGACGGCTTTCACACTACGTCCCATTTCCGGCTTTGGTTACGGGAAGACCATCCCTCTGTTGGTAATAGGTAGCCCTTTTTAGAATTTTCCACCATATTCTCCATCATTCCCATATTTTCATCATTCCTTTCCCATTTTCTTTTTCATTAGATAGGATATTTAGAAATCCATATCTTTCGTTATTTTCCCATGGACAAGGATGGACAAAGTACCCTGACATGGTTTCTCAACACCTCAAATAAAAACTTAACCAATTCACAATTCTACATAATCCTTTCAAACCATGAGAATCGTGTAATGTGAACTAGGTGTAAAAGTGTTTAGAAATTCTATCAATCATAAAAATAGGGGGATTCGCATATAAACTAGTATCCTAGAGATTGTTCAAGATATTCAACTTCACTCACTTTGCCTCTCCTTTTTCTTATACTCACACCATCCCAAATGCATAGAAACAAAGTTTTCCAATGGAGTTTTGAATTTGTAAAAAAATTGAAAAAAATCTACATAATTTCTCGAGATGTTACAAAACACTGGATTCATCCTAGTGATCCCATACCTCCAACCAAATCTTGCATTGTCCTCAATGTAAAAGATATGCAATGAGCTAAACGTGAGAGCAAATATAAAATAAAGGGGATGAGGGATGAGAGTACCTAAGAGAACAAAAACTGAAATTATACTTCCTTCTATCAAACCTATGAAAAAGAAAACCAAAAGCAACAAAATCCTAATCCTAACTACTCTATACCTCCATCAGACTAGGAAATCAACCATCCTGATACATAGGATCAGTCAGAGGTATGGACATACCATCTAAAGGAAAATTCTCAAAGAACGGTTTTAATCGTTGACCATTTGCTTTAAAGATATTACCATTACTTAGATTCAACAACTCACCGATCCCATATGGATAAACAGTTTTTACAATGTAGGGACCGGTCCATCGAGATCTCAATTTTTCAAAAATAAATGTAGTCGAGAATTATACATAAGGACCTTTTGATTAATCGTGAAGGTCTTGTTGAGCTCTTAATTATGCATATTCTAACCCCAATTCATCACTCATTGTGCAAGGTTTGTATGGTTTGGAAGCTAATTCAATGCATGTTGTGTGACTACAGGATTGAGGGTGGACTCTACTCAATTGAAGATATAATGAGCTCATTTGGAACCATTCTAATAAAGAAAGAAAGAACTAAAGAAGAAAAGAAAGCAGAAGGAAGAAAGAAAGGAAAAATGCAAGAAGAAAAGAGGGCTGACCGGTCGTGACCGGTCGGCCAAGGAAGCCAGACCGGTCAGTGACCGGTCAGCCATGCAGATTTGGCCCCTACTGAAGACGTCCGACCGGTCTTGACCGGTCGGACATATGCTGGAACTTCATGGAAAAGGACCGACCGGTCAAGACCGGTCGGTCATTGCTGCTGTAAGGAGGATGAAAACATCCGACCGGTCTTGACCGGTCGGATAGGCTTGCTGGACTGATGTTCTACTAGGCCCGACCGGTCTTGACCGGTCGGGCATACCTGCTGGAGTGTTTTCACTTGAGGCCGACCGGTCATGACCGGTCGGCCATGCGTACTGAGTTAGAAATTTCTAATTTCATCCCGATTTTCTCTGCGCCGCGTAAGTGTTACGCAAGTTCTCGATTCTTTCGAAGTTGTGGAGCTTCCAGACTATAAAAGGACACCTAGGGATCGTTCCTAGGGGATCCTAGAAGGGTTCAAGCGAGGTTGGAGGCTGTGGAAGTGAAGATTGGAGTTTCACAACTCCTTTTTGGTTTGCTTTGCTGTTTTCATGTTTTTAAGAGTTGTTTCATGTTTCCTTGGATCATGAGCAGCTAAACCTCTTAGCTAGGGCTAAGAGGTGAAGCTTGTAGTGTATCCAAGATGTTTTAATTCGTAGTTAAGTGGTTTTCAGTTTGGAATTCATGATTATGAACTAAGGTTTGAAGTTTATACAAGTTTTTAAGTAATTTCTCTTAGTCTTGTGATGACTCATGGATGTTTGGATGAATTACTTATTTTCTTAATTTGTTTGCAACGGTCTAGACCTGTATGATCCGAGGAATTGGAGTGCGCTCTAGTACCAAGCTCTTCATAAAGGGGCTTCATGCCAAAGTTCTAGTTTTGGTTGATTATCTGGAATATGTATGGACTGTGCATATAATTTGAATCCAGTTCAAATCATGATCTAGCCTTGTCTTGTGAGAAGACTTGAGGATGGTTATGGTAGGGAATTGGACCTATAGAAAAGGTGAATGACCTATGCAATGAGCATGCTCAGATCAGCCTAGAGTTGAGTGAACTTTATGCACAGAACTTACATGTTACAGACTTCTGGTTTAACAGTTCTATCATCCGACTAGATAGACCTGACTGGTAATTCTAGTTGAGAGAATGGGAAACCACAGCGGATTGAACATCGAGGATTACTACAAGTGAATCCTCGAACCCCTAGTGCCTTCTTATAATTGTTTACATTCAATTTAGCTTAAACTGTTAATCATACACATTCTATTCAAACTTTGATTGTTAGCTTCAATAGAAACTTGTGGATGAATTTGTGACATCCTACATAAGTCCCTGTGGATCGACCTCGGTATTACCGAGTTTATTACTACATCGCAACCCTACACTTGGGGAAGCGAACAAGTTTTTGGCGCCGCTGCCGGGGATTTTGACGGTTTCCACAAATTTCTGAAATTAGTATCTATTTAGGACTCTTTTAGATTATTAGAACTAACTTAGTTTGTTTATTTGATTTTTTTTTAAGGATTTCTAGGAAGCTGAAGAAGATTCAAGGATTTCAAGTGCGAATCAGGTTCTATCCTTCTAAAACCTTACTCTTCTCCTTCTCCTAGTCATTCTTATTTTATTCATCTCTTGTAGAGTGGGTGGAGACTCCTTTTGGATCTCTGAAAGGTCGGCCTTTTTGCCACCTGGATTCCTATTGGTCGGCTCTGCCGTCTTGGATCACCTTGTGCTCAGGGATTTCTTTTCTCATCTCTACTTCTCTTTCTCCTTTTTCTGTGTCTTTTCTCAAAAGATTCAAAGAGTGGGTGGGGTGTTCTCTGAACCCCTATTGACCAGGAGAAATCGGTCTCTATCTTTGTTTTTGGCCTAGCCATTGCAAGACACCTTGTGCTTCGGTCTTAGAGAAGAGTAAAGAAAAAGAAGGAAGAATTCTTTTTCCTTTCTTTTGTTTCTTATTTTTGATTTTGCATGCCACATTGGGCTCGGGATTCCAATAACCGACTCATAAGTGAAGGGGGGGGTAGTAGAAGGGATTGATAGAGAGCCACGTGCTAGGAGACATCTAAATTCTCCAATTTTATCTGAAAGTATGGCTACAAATCAACCTAACCCGGTTCAAAATCAAACCGAAACAGGGGAGAATGTGGTTGAGAATGTTCCCCGACCTAGGACTTTACGTGATTTCTTGCAACCTGCAAGAACAAGCACGCCCCCATGCATAGTATTTCCACCAAATGCAGGGAATGTGGATTTGAAACCGGGAGTGATCAATCTTCTCCCTAAATTCCATGGTTTAGACAGTGAAAGTGCCTATCAACACTTTAGGGAGTTTGATGAGGTAATCACCACCATGCACTTTGCAAATGTGACTGAAGATGTAGTAAGACTTAAATTCTTCCCTTTCACTCTTAAGGATAAAGCCAAGGGTTGGCTGTATGCATTAAGGCCAAGATCAATCGGGTCATGGAACGATATGCACAGAGAATTTATAAAAAAATTCTTCCCTACCCACAAAACGAACATGCTTAAGCGCCTTATCATGAACTTTGCCCAAAAGGAGGATGAAACCTTTTCCCAATGTTGGGAGAGATTCAAGGACCTATTAAATGCATGCCCACATCATGGCTATGAAAATTGGCGGATTATAAGTTTTTTCTATGAAGGACTGATTCCATCCATGCGCCAATTTATAGAGATGATGTGTAATGGGGAGTTCATGAATAAGGAAGCTGATGAAGCATGGGATTATCTGGAAGAATTGGCTGAAAGTGCACAATCTTGGGACACACCTAAACCAATAAATTCCAAGATTGGCCAACAAAAGGAAAAGGGAGGAATGTATGTCCTATCAGAAGAAGATAGCATAAGTGCACGGTTGGCTAGCCTTACAAGAAAGGTCGAAGCCATGGAATTAAGGAAAGGAGAAACAATCAACTCTACTGAGGTTGAAACTGTTTGTGGAATTTGTGCTGGAAATCAACATGCTACACCCGATTGTCCCACAATTTCAGCAGTCCAAGGCATCTTACAAGAACAAACAAATGCCATAAACAGTTATCAGCAGCAATATGGTGCTCCAAACTCAAACACGTATAATCCTAATTGGAAGAACCATCCCAACTTCAGTTGGAAGAATGGGCCCAATGCAAATGCAAACAACACTCCAAAAGTATCACTAGAAGAGATGTTGGGTGCATTTGTATCAGTCCAGAATGAGCAAAACAAGACAAACTCTCTAAAAATAGATGGGTTCATGCAAGAGCAATTGAAATTCAATCAAAACTCAAACCAAGCCATCAATGAATTGAAAACATCTTTGGCTAGAGTTGAAGCTCACCTTAGTGTTAGAGAGAAGGGCACACTCCCTGCCCAACCTCTTCCTAATCCAAGGACCCAATATGAGATACAAGATGCAAGCTCATCCTCCCACCATACGGAACATGTCCAAGCTATCACCACTTTGAGAAGTGGGAAAGAAATTGATAAATCCAATCCGGTGAAGGCCCCCAAGCCTAAGGATCCGGAAATTCCCAAAGAGGATGATAGCCCAAACAATATTCCACAAGAGAAAGAACCGGAAAGACAATACAAGCCGGTTGCCCCATTTCCACAAAGGTTGATTTCACCTAAACCTTTAGATAAAAATCTGGAGATTCTGGAAGTTTTCAAGCAGGTGAAGATCAACATTCCGCTGTTGGATGCAATAAAACAAATACCATCTTATGCCAAATTTTTAAAGGAATTGTGTACAATCAAAAGGAAACATAATGTTCACAACAAAGTGCTTTTGGCTGAGAATTTGAGTGCCATCATCAAACAAGAGGTGCCCCAAAAATACAAAGATCCGGGTAGTCCAACCATATCATGCATCATAGGAGACTACCAGATTAAACAAGCCCTACTCGACTTGGGGGCAAGTGTGAATCTCATTCCATACTCGGTCTACGAACAACTTGGGTTAGGTGAATTGAAACCCACCAAAACCACACTCCAACTTGCTGATAGATCCATCCGGATACCGAGAGGAATGGTAGAGGATGTTCTAGTTCAAGTTGATAAATTCTACTATCCAGTAGATTTTATTGTCTTGGACACACATCCCGTGATAGGCACCGGTACTCAAATTCCTGTCATACTTGGAAGGCCGTTTCTAGCTACCTCAAACGCCATTATCAATTGTAGAAACGGACTGGTACAAATGTCCTTTGGAAATATGACTCTTGAGCTTAATATATTTGAGTTATGCAAACAACCGCGGGAAGTTGATGATGATATCCACGAACTAAACATGATCGAATCATTCGTGGAAGATACAATCCCCTTGTCACTATTTTCCGACCCTTTAGAGGCATGTGTGGCCCATCTCCATGATATGAATGATAATACAACACAAGAGATGGATGCCATTCTAGATGTGATGCTGGTGCGTGAAAATAAAAGATGGAGGGCCCCAATTGAACCTTTGCCTATAAATGAGAACAAGGCCCTCCCATCCAACATTAAGGCACCAAAACTCGACCTAAAACCATTGCCAAGTGAGCTAAAATATGTCTATTTAGGTTGAGATGAGACATATCCAGTGGTGATTTCTTCCCACTTGGATGAGGAACAAGAGAGTAGGCTAATAGCCACTCTATTAGAGCACAAGAGTGCCATCGGATGGACAATTGCGGATCTCAAAGGCATAGACCCACTGATTTGCACTCACCGCATACATCTTGAGGAAAATGCAAAGACATCCCGGCAACCACAAAGACGACTAAATCCAAATATGAAGGATGTGGTTAAGGCCGAAGTGGTGAAACTATTGGATGTAGGTATCATCTACCCAATATCTGATAGCCAATGGGTGAGCCCAACTCAAGTGGTGCCAAAGAAATCCGGAATAACCATCATAGCCAATGCCAATAATGAACTCGTACCAACTAGAGTCACTACCGGTTGGAGAATGTGCATTGACTACAGGAAGCTAAACACTGTCACGAGGAAAGACCACTTCCCCCTACCGTTTGTTGATCAGATTTTAGAACGGTTGGCGGGTCATTCCCACTTTTGCTTTCTTGATGGCTATTCAGGGTACAACCAAATAGAAATTGCCCGTGAAGATCAAGAAAAGACTACATTCACATGTCCATTTGGTACTTTCGCCTATCGACGAATGCCGTTTGGACTATGTAATGCCCCTGCCACCTTTCAGCGTTGTATGATGAGCATCTTTTCTGACATGGTGGGGACCATTCTTGAAGTCTTCATGGATGATTTTTCTGTATTTGGTTGTAACTTTGATGAGTGCCTCAAGCACTTGAAATCTGTGCTAAAAAGATGTGAAGAAAAGAACCTTGTACTCAATTGGGAAAAGTGTCACTTCATGGTTCAAAAGGGAATTGTACTTGGTCACATCGTTTCACAAAATGGAATTGAGGTGGACAAGGCGAAAATTGATCTTATCTCTAACCTCCCACCACCCAAAAGCATACGAGATATACGGTCCTTTTTAGGACACGCAGGATTTTATAGACGGTTCATAAAGGATTTCAGTTCACTCTCTCGTCCTTTATGCAACCTACTTCAAAAGGAAAATTCATTTGAGTGGAGTGAAGAATGTCAAAAGGCCTTTACCACCCTTAAAGGCATGTTGACATGCGCCCCAATAATGCAACCACCTGATTGGAGCCTTCCTTTTGAGATTATGTGCGATGCTAGCGACTATGCTATTGGGGCCGTGTTAGGCCAAAGAAAAGATAAAAAGCCATGTGTTATCTACTATGCAAGTAGAACCCTAAACTCAGCCCAGGCAAACTACACCACTACTGAAAAGGAACTTTTAGCAGTAGTTTTTGCCTTGGAAAAGTTTAGATCCTACTTGATTGGATCCAAGATCATCGTATTCACCGACCATGCCGCGCTTAAGTATCTTCTCTCTAAGAAGGATGCTAAACCACGGTTATTAAGATGGATCCTCCTACTCCAAGAATTCGACTTAGAAATACGTGATAAGAAAGGAGTAGAGAATGTAGTAGCTGACCACCTCTCTCGACTTGTCCTCACTGATTCCCCTGAAACGACTGCAATCAATGACATGTTTCCTGATGAACAACTTTTTGCTGTTTCCCAATTGCCATGGTATGCGGACATTGCTAATTATCTTGCTACAGGTACAATTCCTACATATTGGAAAAAGCAAGATAAGGATAGATTCTTCTCAGAGGTACGGAAATTTCTATGGGACGACCCATACTTGTTCAAGTATTGTCCCGACCAAATCATAAGGAGATGTGTCCCAGATAATGAGCAACAAAGTATCATCTCCTTCTGTCATTCTCAAGCATGTGGTGGCCATTTTTCAGCCAAAAAGACCACAGCGAAAATTCTGCAATGTGGGTTTTATTGGCCCACCATGTTCAAAGACACACATGAGTTTTGCAAAGCATGTGAACCTTGTCAGAAACTAGGAGGAATCTCCCGTAGAAATATGATGCCACTTAATCCCATTTTAATTATCGAAATTTTTGATTGTTGGGGCATCGATTTCATGGGCCCATTCCCATCTTCTTTTGGAAATTTATACATCTTACTTGCTGTTGATTATGTCTCCAAATGGGTCGAGGCCATTCCTTGCCGGAATAATGACCATAAAACGGTCATTCGATTTTTAAAAGAAAATATTCTTTCCCGGTTTGGAACGCCTCGAGTCATCATAAGTGATGGAGGGTCTCACTTTTGCAATCGCCCTTTTGCAGCCTTAATGAAGAAATATGGCGTTACACACAAAGTGAGCACTCCCTATCACCCACAAACTAGTGGACAAGCTGAGATATCCAATAGGGAGATTAAACACATTTTGGAGAAAACGGTGAATCCCGATCGCAAGGATTGGTCACTTCGACTTACCGATGCGCTTTGGGCTTACCGTACTGCCTTTAAAACCCCTATTGGAATGTCTCCCTATAGACTTGTCTATGGGAAGGCTTGTCACCTACCTGTGGAATTGGAACATAAGGCATATTGGGCTATTAAGAAGATGAATTTCAATTATGACAAGGCAAGCTCGTTACGCAAACTACAATTGAATGAACTTGCAGAAATCCGGAATGACGCTTATGAGAATGCGAGAATTTACAAGGACAAGACGAAGATATTCCATGATAAGAATATTCTTCGCAAGACATTCACAATCAACCAAAAAGTCCTTATGTATAATTCTCGCTTACATCTATTTCCGGGAAAACTAAAATCTCGATGGACCGGTCCCTACATTGTGCAAACTGTCTATCCGTATGGGACTGTCGAGCTGTTGAATCCGAGGAACGGCAACATTTTCAAAGCAAATGGGCAGCGATTAAAGCCGTTCTTTGAGAATTTTCCTTCAGAAGGTATGTCCATACCCCTGAATGATCCTGTGTATCAGGATGATTGATCTCCTAGTCTGATGGAGGTATAGAGTAGTTAGGATTAGGACTTTGCTGCTTTTTGTTTTCGTTTTCATAGGTTTGTTAGAAGGAGGAAGATTTCCAATGTTCACTCTCTCAGGTAATATCATTCCTCACTCCCTTTTATTTTCAAATTGCTCTCATGTTTTGCTCATTGCGCATCTTTTACATTGAGGACAATGCACGATTTGGTTGGGGGGTGTAGGACCGCTTGGATGAATCCTTACCGAGTTTATTACTACATCGCAACCCTCCATCTTTTATTTTCACGCACCAGCATCACATCTAGAATGGCATCCATCTCTTGTGTTGTATTATCATCCAATCCGGTGAAGGCCCCCAAGCCTAAGGATCCGGAAATTCCCAAAGAGGATGATAGCCCAAACAATATTCCACAAGAGAAAGAACCGGAAAGACAATACAAGCCGGTTGCCCCATTTCCACAAAGGTTGATTTCACCTAAACCTTTAGATAAAAATCTGGAGATTCTGGAAGTTTTCAAGCAGGTGAAGATCAACATTCCGCTGTTGGATGCAATAAAACAAATACCATCTTATGCCAAATTTTTAAAGGAATTGTGTACAATCAAAAGGAAACATAATGTTCACAACAAAGTGCTTTTGGCTGAGAATTTGAGTGCCATCATCAAACAAGAGGTGCCCCAAAAATACAAAGATCCGGGTAGTCCAACCATATCATGCATCATAGGAGACTACCAGATTAAACAAGCCCTACTCGACTTGGGGGCAAGTGTGAATCTCATTCCATACTCGGTCTACGAACAACTTGGGTTAGGTGAATTGAAACCCACCAAAACCACACTCCAACTTGCTGATAGATCCATCCGGATACCGAGAGGAATGGTAGAGGATGTTCTAGTTCAAGTTGATAAATTCTACTATCCAGTAGATTTTATTGTCTTGGACACACATCCCGTGATAGGCACCGGTACTCAAATTCCTGTCATACTTGGAAGGCCGTTTCTAGCTACCTCAAACGCCATTATCAATTGTAGAAACGGACTGGTACAAATGTCCTTTGGAAATATGACTCTTGAGCTTAATATATTTGAGTTATGCAAACAACCGCGGGAAGTTGATGATGATATCCACGAACTAAACATGATCGAATCATTCGTGGAAGATACAATCCCCTTGTCACTATTTTCCGACCCTTTAGAGGCATGTGTGGCCCATCTCCATGATATGAATGATAATACAACACAAGAGATGGATGCCATTCTAGATGTGATGCTGGTGCGTGAAAATAAAAGATGGAGGGCCCCAATTGAACCTTTGCCTATAAATGAGAACAAGGCCCTCCCATCCAACATTAAGGCACCAAAACTCGACCTAAAACCATTGCCAAGTGAGCTAAAATATGTCTATTTAGGTCGAGATGAGACATATCCAGTGGTGATTTCTTCCCACTTGGATGAGGAACAAGAGAGTAGGCTAATAGCCACTCTATTAGAGCACAAGAGTGCCATCGGATGGACAATTGCGGATCTCAAAGGCATAGACCCACTGATTTGCACTCACCGCATACATCTTGAGGAAAATGCAAAGACATCCCGGCAACCACAAAGACGACTAAATCCAAATATGAAGGATGTGGTTAAGGCCGAAGTGGTGAAACTATTGGATGTAGGTATCATCTACCCAATATCTGATAGCCAATGGGTGAGCCCAACTCAAGTGGTGCCAAAGAAATCCGGAATAACCATCATAGCCAATGCCAATAATGAACTCGTACCAACTAGAGTCACTACTGGTTGGAGAATGTGCATTGACTACAGGAAGCTAAACACTGTCACGAGGAAAGACCACTTCCCCCTACCGTTTGTTGATCAGATTTTAGAACGGTTGGCGGGTCATTCCCACTTTTGCTTTCTTGATGGCTATTCAGGGTACAACCAAATAGAAATTGCCCGTGAAGATCAAGAAAAGACTACATTCACATGTCCATTTGGTACTTTCGCCTATCGACGAATGCCGTTTGGACTATGTAATGCCCCTGCCACCTTTCAGCGTTGTATGATGAGCATCTTTTCTGACATGGTGGGGACCATTCTTGAAGTCTTCATGGATGATTTTTCTGTATTTGGTTGTAACTTTGATGAGTGCCTCAAGCACTTGAAATCTGTGCTAAAAAGATGTGAAGAAAAGAACCTTGTACTCAATTGGGAAAAGTGTCACTTCATGGTTCAAAAGGGAATTGTACTTGGTCACATCGTTTCACAAAATGGAATTGAGGTGGACAAGGCGAAAATTGATCTTATCTCTAACCTCCCACCACCCAAAAGCATACGAGATATACGGTCCTTTTTAGGACACGCAGGATTTTATAGACGGTTCATAAAGGATTTCAGTTCACTCTCTCGTCCTTTATGCAACCTACTTCAAAAGGAAAATTCATTTGAGTGGAGTGAAGAATGTCAAAAGGCCTTTACCACCCTTAAAGGCATGTTGACATGCGCCCCAATAATGCAACCACCTGATTGGAGCCTTCCTTTTGAGATTATGTGCGATGCTAGCGACTATGCTATTGGGGCCGTGTTAGGCCAAAGAAAAGATAAAAAGCCATGTGTTATCTACTATGCAAGTAGAACCCTAAACTCAGCCCAGGCAAACTACACCACTACTGAAAAGGAACTTTTAGCAGTAGTTTTTGCCTTGGAAAAGTTTAGATCCTACTTGATTGGATCCAAGATCATCGTATTCACCGACCATGCCGCGCTTAAGTATCTTCTCTCTAAGAAGGATGCTAAACCACGGTTATTAAGATGGATCCTCCTACTCCAAGAATTCGACTTAGAAATACGTGATAAGAAAGGAGTAGAGAATGTAGTAGCTGACCACCTCTCTCGACTTGTCCTCACTGATTCCCCTGAAACGACTGCAATCAATGACATGTTTCCTGATGAACAACTTTTTGCTGTTTCCCAATTGCCATGGTATGCGGACATTGCTAATTATCTTGCTACAGGTACAATTCCTACATATTGGAAAAAGCAAGATAAGGATAGATTCTTCTCAGAGGTACGGAAATTTCTATGGGACGACCCATACTTGTTCAAGTATTGTCCCGACCAAATCATAAGGAGATGTGTCCCAGATAATGAGCAACAAAGTATCATCTCCTTCTGTCATTCTCAAGCATGTGGTGGCCATTTTTCAGCCAAAAAGACCACAGCGAAAATTCTGCAATGTGGGTTTTATTGGCCCACCATGTTCAAAGACACACATGAGTTTTGCAAAGCATGTGAACCTTGTCAGAAACTAGGAGGAATCTCCCGTAGAAATATGATGCCACTTAATCCCATTTTAATTATCGAAATTTTTGATTGTTGGGGCATCGATTTCATGGGCCCATTCCCATCTTCTTTTGGAAATTTATACATCTTACTTGCTGTTGATTATGTCTCCAAATGGGTCGAGGCCATTCCTTGCCGGAATAATGACCATAAAACGGTCATTCGATTTTTAAAAGAAAATATTCTTTCCCGGTTTGGAACGCCTCGAGTCATCATAAGTGATGGAGGGTCTCACTTTTGCAATCGCCCTTTTGCAGCCTTAATGAAGAAATATGGCGTTACACACAAAGTGAGCACTCCCTATCACCCACAAACTAGTGGACAAGCTGAGATATCCAATAGGGAGATTAAACACATTTTGGAGAAAACGGTGAATCCCGATCGCAAGGATTGGTCACTTCGACTTACCGATGCGCTTTGGGCTTACCGTACTGCCTTTAAAACCCCTATTGGAATGTCTCCCTATAGACTTGTCTATGGGAAGGCTTGTCACCTACCTGTGGAATTGGAACATAAGGCATATTGGGCTATTAAGAAGATGAATTTCAATTATGACAAGGCAAGCTCGTTACGCAAACTACAATTGAATGAACTTGCAGAAATCCGGAATGACGCTTATGAGAATGCGAGAATTTACAAGGACAAGACGAAGATATTCCATGATAAGAATATTCTTCGCAAGACATTCACAATCAACCAAAAAGTCCTTATGTATAATTCTCGCTTACATCTATTTCCGGGGAAAACTAAAATCTCGATGGACCGGTCCCTACATTGTGCAAACTGTCTATCCGTATGGGACTGTCGAGCTGTTGAATCCGAGGAACGGCAACATTTTCAAAGCAAATGGGCAGCGATTAAAGCCGTTCTTTGAGAATTTTCCTTCAGAAGGTATGTCCATACCCCTGAATGATCCTGTGTATCA
Organism: Liriodendron chinense; assembly: GCA_003013855.2. Taxonomy (NCBI): domain Eukaryota; kingdom Viridiplantae; phylum Streptophyta; class Magnoliopsida; order Magnoliales; family Magnoliaceae; genus Liriodendron; species Liriodendron chinense. The sequence goes on from ML058389.1 coordinate 3,031,407, forward strand.
GGATGATTGATCTCCTAGTCTGATGGAGGTATAGAGTAGTTAGGATTAGGACTTTGCTGCTTTTTGTTTTCGTTTTCATAGGTTTGTTAGAAGGAGGAAGATTTCCAATGTTCACTCTCTCAGGTAATATCATTCCTCACTCCCTTTTATTTTCAAATTGCTCTCATGTTTTGCTCATTGCGCATCTTTTACATTGAGGACAATGCACGATTTGGTTGGGGGGTGTAGGACCGCTTGGATGGATCCAGCATTTTGCAACATCTCAAGCAATTATGTGGAAATTTTTTGATTTTTTTCAAAAATTCGAAACTCTTTTGGAAAACATTGGTTCTATGCATTCGAGTTGATATGAGCATAAGAGGAGGAGATATGAAGTGTATAAGGCTGGATGTCTGGAATCTCTCATTGCATAATGGTTTTATATGTGAACTCCCCTATTTTTGTGATTGATAGAAAATCTGAACACTTTTACACCTAGTTCACATTACACGATTTTCATGAGTTGAAGGGATTATGTGATTTAGGGATGAGTTAGACTTTGAATTAAGGTATTGAGAAATCAGGCCGGGGGTACTTTGTCCATCCTTGTCCATGGGAAAATAATGAAAGATATGGATTTCTAAAAATCCTATCTAATTTAAAAAGAAAAAGGAAAAGGAAGGATGAAATTGGGAATGTGGAAAAACGGTGGAAAATTCCGATTAGGGCTACCTACTACCAGCCGGGGGATGGTCTACCCGTAACCAAAGCCGGAAATGGGACGTAGTGTGAAAGTCGTCGGAAGGACGGTAAGGCAATTTCCTGTCATTGGCTTGATGTGGCTCTATGTACCTTGAGTTCTATAGTCTAGTTAATCTATGAAGAAGATAATCCTAGAAACTCGTGGAATGAATTTTCACTACCCACACTAGGATGAATTTGTTCAATTCCCTCTATTTATCAACCAATTAGTGGGAATCTCATATGAATGCCTATTATGTCTTGAGGATTTATGGTGCCAACCTTTGACGCCTAATCTTTCTGAATCTTACACTTATGAACCCTGGAATGTATAGAAGGATGGTTTCTGAAAGAGAGTTGAGTTTAGAAGAATGAGATTAGCTTCACGCATGTTTTGCTCGGGACTAGCAAAATGCTGGTTGGGGGGTGGCAAAAACTTGTTCGCTTCCCCAAGTGTAGGGTTGCGATGTAGTAATAAACTCGGTAATACCGAGGTCGATCCACAGGGACTTATGTAGGATGTCACAAATTCATCCACAAGTTTCTATTGAAGCTAACAATCAAAGTTTGAATAGAATGTGTATGATTAACAGTTTAAGCTAAATTGAATGTAAACAATTATAAGAAGGCACTAGGGGTTCGAGGATTCACTTGTAGTAATCCTCGATGTTCAATCCGCTGTGGTTTCCCATTCTCTCAACTAGAATTACCAGTCAGGTCTATCTAGTCGGATGATAGAACTGTTAAACCAGAAGTCTGTAACATGTAAGTTCTGTGCATAAAGTTCACTCAACTCTAGGCTGATCTGAGCATGCTCATTGCATAGGTCATTCACCTTTTCTATAGGTCCAATTCCCTACCATAACCATCCTCAAGTCTTCTCACAAGACAAGGCTAGATCATGATTTGAACTGGATTCAAATTATATGCACAGTCCATACATATTCCAGATAATCAACCAAAACTAGAACTTTGGCATGAAGCCCCTTTATGAAGAGCTTGGTACTAGAGCGCACTCCAATTCCTCGGATCATACAGGTCTAGACCGTTGCAAACAAATTAAGAAAATAAGTAATTCATCCAAACATCCATGAGTCATCACAAGACTAAGAGAAATTACTTAAAAACTTGTATAAACTTCAAACCTTAGTTCATAATCATGAATTCCAAACTGAAAACCACTTAACTACGAATTAAAACATCTTGGATACACTACAAGCTTCACCTCTTAGCCCTAGCTAAGAGGTTTAGCTGCTCATGATCCAAGGAAACATGAAACAACTCTTAAAAACATGAAAACAGCAAAGCAAACCAAAAAGGAGTTGTGAAACTCCAATCTTCACTTCCACAGCCTCCAACCTCGCTTGAACCCTTCTAGGATCCCCTAGGAACGATCCCTAGGTGTCCTTTTATAGTCTGGAAGCTCCACAACTTCGGAAGAATCGAGAACTTGCGTAACACTTACGCGGCGCAGAGAAAATCGGGATGAAATTAGAAATTTCTAACTCAGTACGCATGGCCGACCGGTCATGACCGGTCGGCCTCAAGTGAAAACACTCCAGCAGGTATGCCCGACCGGTCAAGACCGGTCGGGCCTAGTAGAACATCAGTCCAGCAAGCCTATCCGACCGGTCAAGACCGGTCAGATGTTTTCATCCTCCTTACAGCAGCAATGAGTCCTTTTCCATGAAGTTCCAGCATATGTCCGACCGGTCAAGACCGGTCGGACGTCTTCAGTAGGGGCCAAATCTGCATGGCTGACCGGTCACTGACCGGTCTGGCTTCCTTGGCCGACCGGTCACGACCGGTCAGCCCTCTTTTCTTCTTGCATTTTTCCTTTCTTTCTTCCTTCTGCTTTCTTTTCTTCTTTAGTTCTTTCTTTCTTTATTAGAATGGTTCCAAATGAGCTCATTATATCTTCAATTGAGTAGAGTCCACCCTCAATCCTGTAGTCACACAACATGCATTGAATTAGCTTCCAAACCATACAAACCTTGCACAATGAGTGATGAATTGGGGTTAGAATATGCATAATTAAGAGCTCAACACACCCCCCAACCAGCATTTTGCTAGTCCCGAGCAAAACATGCGTGAAGCTAATCTCATTCTTCTAAACTCAACTCTCTTTCAGAAACCATCCTTCTATACATTCCAGGGTTCATAAGTGTAAGATTCAGAAAGATTAGGCGTCAAAGGTTGGCACCATAAATCCTCAAGACATAATAGGCATTCATATGAGATTCCCACTAATTGGTTGATAAATAGAGGGAATTGAACAAATTCATCCTAGTGTGGGTAGTGAAAATTCATTCCACGAGTTTCTAGGATTATCTTCTTCATAGATTAACTAGACTATAGAACTCAAGGTACATAGAGCCACATCAAGCCAATGACAGGAAATTGCCTTACCGTCCTTCCGACGACTTTCACACTACGTCCCATTTCCGGCTTTGGTTACGGGTAGACCATCCCCCGGCAACCAAAAAACTCGTGGATTAAGCGAACAATTATGTGGAAATTTTTCGATTTTTTTCAAAAATTCGAAACTCTTTTGGAAAACATTGGTTCTATGCATTCGAGTTGATATGAGCATAAGAGGAGGAGATATGAAGTGTATAAGGCTGGATGTCTGGAATCTCTCATTGCATAATGGTTTTATATGTGAACTCCCCTATTTTTGTGATTGATAGAAAATCTGAACACTTTTACACCTAGTTCACATTACACGATTTTCATGAGTTGAAGGGATTATGTGATTTAGGGATGAGTTAGACTTTGAATTAAGGTATTGAGAAATCAGGCCGGGGTACTTTGTCCATCCTTGTCCATGGGAAAATAATGAAAGATATGGATTTCTAAAAATCCTATCTAATTTAAAAAGAAAAAGGAAAAGGAAGGATGAAATTGGGAATGTGGAAAAACGGTGGAAAATTCCGATTAGGGCTACCTACTACCAGCCGGGGGATGGTCTACCCGTAACCAAAGCCGGAAATGGGACGTAGTGTGAAAGTCGTCGGAAGGACGGTAAGGCAATTTCCTGTCATTGGCTTGATGTGGCTCTATGTACCTTGAGTTCTATAGTCTAGTTAATCTATGAAGAAGATAATCCTAGAAACTCGTGGAATGAATTTTCACTACCCACACTAGGATGAATTTGTTCAATTCCCTCTATTTATCAACCAATTAGTGGGAATCTCATATGAATGCCTATTATGTCTTGAGGATTTATGGTGCCAACCTTTGACGCCTAATCTTTCTGAATCTTACACTTATGAACCCTGGAATGTATAGAAGGATGGTTTCTGAAAGAGAGTTGAGTTTAGAAGAATGAGATTAGCTTCACGCATGTTTTGCTCGGGACTAGCAAAATGCTGGTTGGGGGGTGTGTTGAGCTCTTAATTATGCATATTCTAACCCCAATTCATCACTCATTGTGCAAGGTTTGTATGGTTTGGAAGCTAATTCAATGCATGTTGTGTGACTACAGGATTGAGGGTGGACTCTACTCAATTGAAGATATAATGAGCTCATTTGGAACCATTCTAATAAAGAAAGAAAGAACTAAAGAAGAAAAGAAAGCAGAAGGAAGAAAGAAAGGAAAAATGCAAGAAGAAAAGAGGGCTGACCGGTCGTGACCGGTCGGCCAAGGAAGCCAGACCGGTCAGTGACCGGTCAGCCATGCAGATTTGGCCCCTACTGAAGACGTCCGACCGGTCTTGACCGGTCGGACATATGCTGGAACTTCATGGAAAAGGACCGACCGGTCAAGACCGGTCGGTCATTGCTGCTGTAAGGAGGATGAAAACATCCGACCGGTCTTGACCGGTCGGATAGGCTTGCTGGACTGATGTTCTACTAGGCCCGACCGGTCTTGACCGGTCGGGCATACCTGCTGGAGTGTTTTCACTTGAGGCCGACCGGTCATGACCGGTCGGCCATGCGTACTGAGTTAGAAATTTCTAATTTCATCCCGATTTTCTCTGCGCCGCGTAAGTGTTACGCAAGTTCTCGATTCTTCCGAAGTTGTGGAGCTTCCAGACTATAAAAGGACACCTAGGGATCGTTCCTAGGGGATCCTAGAAGGGTTCAAGCGAGGTTGGAGGCTGTGGAAGTGAAGATTGGAGTTTCACAACTCCTTTTTGGTTTGCTTTGCTGTTTTCATGTTTTTAAGAGTTGTTTCATGTTTCCTTGGATCATGAGCAGCTAAACCTCTTAGCTAGGGCTAAGAGGTGAAGCTTGTAGTGTATCCAAGATGTTTTAATTCGTAGTTAAGTGGTTTTCAGTTTGGAATTCATGATTATGAACTAAGGTTTGAAGTTTATACAAGTTTTTAAGTAATTTCTCTTAGTCTTGTGATGACTCATGGATGTTTGGATGAATTACTTATTTTCTTAATTTGTTTGCAACGGTCTAGACCTGTATGATCCGAGGAATTGGAGTGCGCTCTAGTACCAAGCTCTTCATAAAGGGGCTTCATGCCAAAGTTCTAGTTTTGGTTGATTATCTGGAATATGTATGGACTGTGCATATAATTTGAATCCAGTTCAAATCATGATCTAGCCTTGTCTTGTGAGAAGACTTGAGGATGGTTATGGTAGGGAATTGGACCTATAGAAAAGGTGAATGACCTATGCAATGAGCATGCTCAGATCAGCCTAGAGTTGAGTGAAATTTATGCACAGAACTTACATGTTACAGACTTCTGGTTTAACAGTTCTATCATCCGACTAGATAGACCTGACTGGTAATTCTAGTTGAGAGAATGGGAAACCACAGCGGATTGAACATCGAGGATTACTACAAGTGAATCCTCGAACCCCTAGTGCCTTCTTATAATTGTTTACATTCAATTTAGCTTAAACTGTTAATCATACACATTCTATTCAAACTTTGATTGTTAGCTTCAATAGAAACTTGTGGATGAATTTGTGACATCCTACATAAGTCCCTGTGGATCGACCTCGGTATTACCGAGTTTATTACTACATCGCAACCCTACACTTGGGGAAGCGAACAGGTCTTACAAAGAATGTTCTTATCCGGAAACACTTTCGTCTTGTCCTTGTAAATTCTCGCATTTTCATATGCCTCATTCCGGAGTTCCTCAAGTTCATTCAATTGAAGTTTGTGCAACGAGCTTGCTTTGTCAGAATCAAAATTCATCTTCTTTATCGCCTAATATGCCCTATTTTCTAACTCCACGGACAAGTGAAAAGCTTTCCCATAGACAAGTCTATAGGGAAACATTTCAATGGGGGTCTTGAAAGCAGTACGGTAAGTCCAAAGTGCACCAGTTAGTCGAAGCAACCAATCCTTACGATCGGGGTTCACTGTTTTCTCCAAAATATGTTTAGTCTCCTTGTTGGATATCTCAGCTTGTCCACTTGTTTGTAGGTGATAGGGAGTACTCACTTTGTGATTTATGCCATATTTCTTCATTAAAGCTTCAAAAGGGCGGTTACAAAAATGAGATCCTCCATCACTTATAATGACTCGAGGTGTTCCAAACTGGGAAATGATATTTTCTTTTAAGAAATAAATAACTGTTTTATGGTCATTGTTCCGGTATGGAATCGCCTCGACCCATTTTGAAACATAGTTGACGGCTAGCAATATATATAAATTTTCGAAAGAAGATGGGAATGGACCCATGAAATCGATGCCCCAACAATTAAAAATTTCGATTGGTAGGATGGGATTGAGTGGCATCATATTTCTACGGGATATTCCTCCCAATTTCTGACAAGGCGCACACGTTTTACAAAACTCATGGGTATCTTTGAACATAGTGGGCCAATAAAACCCACATTGTAGAATCTTGACTGTGGTCTTTGTTCGCTTCCCCAAGTGTAGGGTTGTGATGTAGTAATAATCTCGGTAAGACCGAGGTCAATCCACAGGGAAGGAAGTAAACAATTCAAACTATCCTAATAACTAGAATCAAAGAGGTTTGTGAAATTGATTTTTAACATAAAATAGAAAATCTGATAATGGAAAGATAACTAGAGCATCAAGGATCCACTTATAGCTCTCCTTAGATGCATAATTCGCTATGATTTCTCACTTTCTCAACTAGAATCGATATTAAGATCTATCTAGTCGGATGATAGAGCTGTTAAACCAAACAATCTGTCATATGTAAGTTCAATGCATAGGATTCACTCAATGTAGGCTGAGCTGAGCATGCTCAATTGCATAGGTCATTCCCCATTCCAAAAGGTTCAGTTCACAATCATAACCATCCTCAAGTCCTGTCACAAGACAAGGCTAGATCATGATTTGAACTTGATTCAAATCACATGCAAAATCCATACATATTACAGAAATTCAGAAAAGTAGAACTTTGGTAGGAAGTCCCCACATGAAGATCATAGTACTAGAGCGCACTCCAATTCCTCGGATCATACAGGTCTAGACTGATGCAAACCAATTAAGAATTTAAGTAATTCTCCCAAACATCCATGAGTCATCATAAGACTAAGAAAAACTACTTAAAGCTTGTATAAACTTCAAACCATAGTTCATAATCATGAATTCCAACTTTAAAACCAATAAAACGAATTAAACAATCTAAGAAAACTATAAGGTTCACCTCTTAGCTCTAGCTAAGAGATTAGCTAATGAAAAGCATATTAAAAATAAAACTAAAACTAAGAAAAGGAAGAAAAACTAGCTGGAGGAGGCTAGGAAGCCTCCTATGACTTGAACTCCTTGCTCCCCACGTCCTTGCTTCTTTTTTTGCTTCCTTCTTCCTTCGGCCCTCCTTGGGTCTTCATCCAAGGTTCTAAATCAGCTCTTTCCATCATCAATTTGGCGGAGTTCACTCTCAAACCTGCAATCACAAAACATGCATTAGATTTGTCTATATACCATGCAAACCTCGCACAATGAGTGATGAATTGGGGCTAGAATATGCACAATTAAGAGCTCAATAGTCTTCTTAGCTGAAAAGTGGCCACCACACGCCTGAGAATGACAAAAGGAGATGATACTGTGTTGTCCATCATCTGGCACACATCTCCTTATGATTTGATCGGGATAATACTTGAATAAGTATGGGTCGTCCCATAGAAATTTTCTCACCTCGTTGAAGAACTCATCCTTATCTTGCTTTTTTCACTATGTCAGAATTGTACCTGTAGCAAGATAGTTAGCAATGTCCACATACCATGGCAATTGGGAGACTTTAAAAGTTTTTCATCAGGGAACATGTCATTGATCGGGGTCGTCTCAGGGGAATTGGTGAGAACAAGTCTAGAGAGATGGTTAGCCACTACGTTTTCTACTCCTTTCTTATCACGTATTTCTATATCAAATTCTTGGAGTAGGAGGATCCATCTTAACAAGCGTGGCTTAGCATCCTTCTTAGAGAGAAGGTACTTAAGCGCAGTATGGTCAGTGAATATGATGATCTTGGATCCAATCAAGTAGGCCCTAAACTTGTGTAAAGCAAAAACTATGTCTAAAAGTTCTTTTTCTGCAGTAGTGTAGTTTTCTTGAGCCGAGTTTAAAGTTCTACTTGCATAGTAGATGACGCATGGCTTTTTCTCTTTTCTCTGGCCTAACACAGCCCTAATAGCGTAGTCACTCGCATCACACATAATTTCAGAAGGAAGGCTCCAATCAGGTGGTTGCATTATGAGAGCACATGTCAACATACCTTTTAGTTTGTTAAAGGAATTTTGACAATCTTTAGTCCACTCGAATGAGTTTTCCTTTTGAAGGATATTACATAAAGGATGAGAGAGTGAACTAAAGTCCTTTATGAACCGTCTATAAAATTCAGCATGTCCCAAAAAGGACCTCACATCTCGTACGCTCTTGAGTGGTGGAAGGTTAGAGATAAGATCGATTTTAGCTTTGTCCACCTCGATTCCATTTTGTGAAATGATGTGACCAAGTACTATTCCCTTTTGAACCATGAAGTAACATTTCTCTCAATTTAACACGATGTTCTTTTCTTCACATCTTTTCAACACAGTTTTTAAGTGCATAAGGCACTCATCAAAGTTACAACCAAATACAGAGAAATCATCCATGAAGACTTCGAGAATCGTTCCCACCATATCAGAAAAAATACTCAACATACAACACTGAAAAGTGGAAGGGGCATTGCATAGTCCAAACGGAATCCTTCGATAGGCGAAAGTACCAAATGGACATATGAATGTTGTCTTCTCTTGGTCCTCTAGGGTGATCTCTATTTGGTTATACCCTGAATACCCATCAAGGAAGCAAAAATGGGAATAACCCGCCAAACTTTCTAAAATTTGATCAACAAATGGTAGGGGAAAGTGGTCTTTCCTTGTGACTGTGTTTAGCTTCCTGTAGTCAATGCACATTCTCCAACCAGTAGTGACTCTGATTGGTACGAGTTCATTATTGGCAATGGCTACGTTGGTTATTCCGGATTTTTTAGGCACCACTTAAGTTAGACTCACCCATTGACTATTGGATATTGGGTAAATGATACCTACATCCAATAGTTTCAACACCTAGGCCTTAACCACCTCCTTCATGTTTGGATTGAGGCGTCTTTATGGTTGCCTAGATGTTTTCACATTTTCCTCATGGTGTATGCGATGAGTATAAATTAGGGGGTCTATGCCTTTGAGATCCGCAATTGACCATCCAATGGCCCTCTTATGCTCTATTAGAGTGGCTATTAGCCTACTCTCTTGTTCCTCATCCAAGTGGGAAGAAATCACCACCGGATATGTCTCGTCTCGACCTAAATATACATATTTCAAATCACTTGGTAATGGTTTTAGGTCGAGCTTTGGTGCCTTGATATTGAATGGAAGAGGCTTGTTCTCGCTAAGTATAAAGGTTCAAATAGTGCCCTCCATCTTTTGTTATCAAGTACCGGCATAACATCCAAAATGGCATCCATCTCTCGTATTGTGTCATCATTCATCTCATGAGAGTAGGCCAAACATGCCTCCAAAGGGTCGGAATAGAATGTCAAAGGGAATGTATCCTCCACGAATGATTCAATCAAATTTATCTTGTGGATCCCGTCATCAACTTCCCGTTGTTGTTTGCATAAATCAAATATATTCAGCTCGAGTGTCATATTTCCAAAGGACATTTTTACAAGCCCGTTTCTACAATTGATAATCGCATTTGAAGTAGCTAGAAAAGGGCGGCCAAGTATGACAGGAATTTGAGCACCGGTACTTATCACGGGATGTGTATCAAAGACAATAAAGTCTACTAGGTAGTAGAATTTATCAACTTGGACTAAGACATCCTCAATCACTCTCGGTATACAAATAGATCTATCAGCAAGTTGGAGTGTGGTTTTGGTGGGTTTCAATTCACCTAACCCAAGTTGTTCATAAACCGAGTATGGAATAAGGTTAACACTTGCCCCTAAATCGAGTAAGGCTTGTTTGATCCGGTAGTCACCTATGATACATGAGATGTTTGATCCGGTAGTCACCTATGATACATGAGATGTTTGATCCGGTAGTCACCTAATTACGCTCAAATTCTCAGTCCAAAGTACTTTGTTGTGAACATTGTGTTTCCTTTTGACTGTACACAATTCCTTTAGAAAATTGGCATAAGATGGTATTTGTTTTATCACAACCAACAACGGAATGTTGATATTCAATTTCTTAAAAACCTCTAAAATTTTTAGGTTTTTGTCTAAAGGTTTGGGTGAAATCAACCTTTGGGGAATTTGGGCAACCTGCTTGTATTGCCTTTCTAGTTCTTTCTCATGTGAAGTATTGTTTGGGCTATTATCCTCTTTGAAAATTTTTGAATCATTAGGCTTTGGGGCCTTCACTGGATTAGATTTATCGATTATTTTTCCATTTCCCAAAGTGATGATAACTTGAACATGCTTCGTATGTTGGGAGGATGAGCTTGCGTCTTGTATCTCAAATTGGGTTCTTGGGTTAGGAAGAGGTTGGGCAGGAAGTGTGCCTTTCTCCCTAACATTAAGATGAGATTTAACTCTAGCCATTGAGGTTTTCAAGTCGTTAATGGCTTGAGATGAATTTTGATTGAATTTCAGTTGCTCTTGCATGAACCCATCAATTTTGAGAGAATTAGTCTTGTTATATTCAGCTTGAACCGATACAAATGCACCCAACATCTCCTCTAGCGTAGCTTTTGGTGTAATTACTAGGGATGGACTTAGTAAAGGTTAAGCTTGAGGGGTATTGTTTGCATTCGCAGTGGGTCCATTCCTCCAACTGAAGTTGGGATGGTTCTTCCAACTAGAATTATACGTGTTTGAGATTGGAGCACTAAATGGCCGTTGATAACTGTTTATGCCATTTCATTGTTCTTGTAAGATATCTTAGAATGAAGAAATTGTGGGACAATCCTGTGTTGCATGTTAATTTCTAGCACAAATTCCACAAACAGTTTCAACGTCTTTTGAGTTGATCGTCTCTCATTTCTTCAATTCTATGGCCTCGACTTTTCTTGTGAGGCTATTCACACATGCACTTATGTTATCTTCTTCTAAGAGGACATAAATTCCTCCTTTTTCCTTTTGTTGGCTTGTCTTGGAATTTGTTGGTCTAGATGTATCCCAAGACTGTGCATTCTCAACCAATTCATCAAAATAGTCCCATGCTTCCTTAGCTTCCTTATTCATGAATTCTCCATTGCACATCATCTTTACGAATTGACACATAGGTGAAGTCAGTCCTTCATAGAAAAAGCTTATTAGATGGTAAATTTCGTAGCCATAATGTGGGCATGCATTTAACAAGTCCTTGAACCTCTCCCAACATTGGAAGAAGGTCTCATCCTCTTTTTTAGCAAAATTCATGATAAGGCGCCTCAACATGATTGTTTTATGAGTAGGGAAGAACTTTTGAATGAATTCCCTAGTCATCTCAGTCCGTGTGCCAATTAATCTTGGCCTTAATGCATGAAGCCAAGCCTTAGCTTTCTCTTTAAGGGAAAAAAGAAATAATTTGAGTCTCACCACATCATCGGTTACATTTGTAAAGTGCATTGTGGCTATCACCTCATCAAATTCCTTAAGATGTTGATAGGCACTTTCACTGTCTAGTCCATGGAATTTTGGAATGAGTTGGATTACTCCCGGTTTCAAATCTATGTTCCCTACATTTAGTGGAAAAACTATACATGAGGGAGTGCTCGCTCTTGCAGGTTGCAAGTAATCATGTAATGTTCTAGGTCAGGGAACATTCTCAACCACATTTTCTCCCGTTTCGGTTTGGTTTTGGCCCAGATTTTGATTGGCCATAGGGTTGGGTTGATTTGCAACCATACTTTCAGACAAAATTGGAGAATCTAAACGTTTCTTAACATGTGTCTCCCTATCAATCCCTTCAACAATTCTCCCTTCACTAATGAGTCGGTTATTAGAATCCCGAACCCAATGTGGCATGCAAATCTCAGAAAAATAAAAAGAAAAAGGGTTAGAAAAACCTAGTTTGAAGTAACTACTTCGACTCCTAGAATTCCTGAAAAAATAAAACAAGGAAAACAAACTAAGTTAGTAAAGGAGTCATAAAAATCTCAAATAGAAATTATTTTCAGAAATTTTGTGAAAAACCGTCAAAGTCCCCGGCAACGACACGAAAAACTTATTCGCTTCCCAAGTGTAGGGTTTCGATGTAGTAATAATCTCAGTAAGAGCGAGGTCGATCCACAAGGACTTGGGTAGGAATTCACAAAACATTTCCAATGGTTTCTAATTAAGAACAACTAACTAAACAGAATTTAGAAATTTGGTGTAGATAGATATTTTGAACTAAATTGAATATAATCAATAATAAAAAGCACTAGGGGTTCAAGGATCCACTTGTAGCAATCCTTGATGCTTAATTCGTTGTGGTTTCTCACTTTCTCAACTAGAATCGAAATTAAGTCCTATCTAGCCGAATGATAGAGCAGTTAAAACAAACAATCTACCATATGTGTGATTCAAGTACATGATTCCCTCAATTCAAGTTAGGACTTGAGCATACTCAATTGCATAAGTCAATCCTAGTTCCAATAGGTTAAGATCACAATCATAATCATCATTAAATTCTGTCATAAAGTATAACTAGATCATGATTTGAACTTGATTTAAATCACATAAACAATCACACATAAGCAGAAATTTCAGAAAAAGTAAAACTTTTAGTATGAAGTTCCCACATGAGGATAAAAGGTTTAGAGCGTATTGAATCCGATTCCTTGGATTGTACAGGTCTAGAATAATTCAAAACAATTAAGAACTCAAGTAATTCTTTTAAACATCTATGAATCATCATAAGATTAAGAAAAACTACTTAGAACTTTATTCAAACTTCAACCATTGTTTTTCACTAATAATCCAACTTGAAACCAAATCAAATGAACTGAAACATCTTAGATTCACTACAAGCTTCACCTCTTAGCCCTAGCTAAGAGGTTTAGCCGTTCATGATCCAAGGAAACATGAAAACAACTAAGAAAAACATAAAACTACAAGAACAAACTAGGAGGAGTTGTAGAACTCCGGATTTGACTTCCGCCGCCTCCCACCGTGATAAATCTCTTCTAGGATACCCTAAGAACGAGCTAGGGAAGTCCTTTTATAACTTTGGAGCCCCAGGTGCGAAGAAACTTTGAGAATTCCCTCAAGATTAGCATTTTGTGCAGAGATTTTCAGAGCTCCAGATGTTCCTGAGTGTTGACCGGCCGGTTGGACCCCTTGTCCGGCCGGTCGGACAAAGTGCCTGCAATTGCAATTATCACTGGAGTCTTCTTTACACAGTCCAACCCATCAGCCGACCGGTCGGCCGGTGGACATGTTTTAAACAGCTGAATTCACTGGACATTGTAATGCATAGCCGACCCTTCAGCCAGCTAGTCGGCCGATCGGTTGGTTAGTCTGTCTGGCCGGTCGGTCAGGGGGTTGGCCTTCATAAAATTTGTCCAGAGAGTTTGCTATTTCTGGAGGGTTTGGCCGGCCGGCCGGTGGACATGAAATTGGCTGAAATCCTCAGTTCCTCCTCCTTCATCTTCAATGCACTTTTGCTCCACCTTTGGTCCTTTATTCCTTTGATCTTCAAGATGTGTAAACAGCATCTCTAAGCCCTCAATTGATGAATTCTCTCTCTCATTTCTACAACCACAAAACCATACATTAGTTGGGTCTTTAATCACTTATTTCAAGCATAGTTAGTAATGAAATGGGGTTAAAATATGCACATTTAAGAGCTCAACACTGGCACGCTGCTTAGGTGCATATAGCTTGACACATGCGCTTGGCTCATGGCCTTAGGCGCATGTATCTTCAGTACTAAGCCGTTTTGCAACTTCCAGCACTTTCTTTCCACTTAGTATGTTGTACATGTGTTTGCTGATGCTTTGTGCTGAAATGTCGGGGTATTTTGGTCATGATTATGTTTCGGGCTCCGTGTGCAAGGGTTTGCACTTTCTAAGGCTTATAAAATAATGCACACTTGGTCTGTCAAGACCCGCAGTTGCCTATTTTGGGTGGGTGTAGGATATACTTGATTAATTTCTGTTGAACATATGTAATCATCTGTTAGACGTTAGCTTGACTTGTTCTTGAATTCTTGTTTTTCTCTTTGTAATTGCTAGTCATAACTGTATGCTTTTTGCTTGATTTGTTGCATATTCCCGATATGTTGCCTATTGTATCTGTTTTGTACTCTCCTGATATTTACTCTTTCTATTATTGTAGTAAGTTTCAGTAATGGTGTCGAGAATTTCTGATGAAGCTTCGCAACCATAGGTGTCTAGTTCATAGCCTGCACAAAGAGGCAAGAAAAAAGCAACTAAAGAAGTTGTTGACCCTCCTATGGTGAAATGTAACTGTCGTTTCTTTCCTTCAATAGAGTCGGAGGTAAAGGACTTCTCATAGCGAGTGAAGGAGCTCCCTCAGGAAGTGTTGGTGCGCATTTATGTAGAGAAAACGACACCTGCACCCTCGCAATGGGGTACAGAATCAGAGTGGGAGATCTGGTATGGCCAACTTGCTGGTGCCAGGAGTGATATGGCGGCTGGTCCTTTTAACCCTCCACCTTAGGGTGAGGAAGGTGATCAGAGCGAGAAGGGGAAGAGGAAAAGAAGAACAAAGCGGCTAGCAAGGGAGGAGAATAGACTCAGCAAGACCAAAGAGATCAAACAGTTAGCTAATTTGAAGTATGATCGGATGAAGAATGGTTGGGAGAGTTGCAAGATCGCGGCTGGGCACAGTATCTCCATAAAAAACCCTCATAAGGTGAGATCATCGAACATGATCGTGCTCTCCAAAGAAGTAAACTTTTTCCAAGTATCGAGCCTTCTGATGTTCGAGGTCCACACAGATTCTTCGGAGTTAGCAGGTGGATATCAACGCATGAGAAATTAGTGATTGCTTCCCTAACAAAGAATGGGAAAGAACAAAAGGTAGGCGGCTTTAAAGAAATGATTTTCTTGCTACCCACGAGCGATCCGCACGCTCCTTATCCAACCCACTATTTTGAAACGACTCGGCAACGATCTAGAGATATGAGTCACACCCAAATGTGGGCAACGAATAGCTTTTGGATGTGGGGTTTTTTTAGTAAACATCTTGGTTATGAATCTTGGGCAAAAGAAATCATGTTCTGTCATGAAGGAGTCTTGAGGGATGTCGGTCTTTATCACGCAATTGAAGCAACCACTTCCCATTTCTGCCATGATCCAGAGATAATACAAGGCTTTCTGGATTACTGGTCTCCTGTTACTAATTCATTCCATCTTCCTCATGGCGAAATGAGTATAACCTTGTGGGACTTGTGAATGATAGTCGGTCTTCCCATCGTTGGCGAGTATTATCATGAATATGTTCCTTCCGATGAAGAATTGTCTTCTTTTCGGCGTGGGGAACCTCGACATGCTTATCATACGAAGGCGTGCTTAGCATTATTTGCTGAGCTACCACAATTCAGGATTATAACTAAGATACATTATGAAGACTGGCTAGTCTATTTCAGCTAGAGGATGGGGTAATATTTTGTTTGCTACTCTCTTTTATTATTGCATGTATTTTTATGGTTTGTTAAGTTTCTTACGAGATATTTCTTTTCTTTTCTTTTATAATAGATTATGACCATTATAAGGTCAAGTTTGCCGACCAGACGTCGATGCAAGAGCGTTTCCTAGAGAAATTCCTGAATCCGACTGAGCTTACTCCCACTTGTGAGCTAGCAGGTTTCTTTGCTTATTGGCTTCAAGCTGTTGCCCTCCCGAGTTCGAAGAGTGCGGATGAGGTTATGATTTCTAGTTTCGTCATGGCGGGGGCCATTGCAGAAGGTTGACAACTTTCTTTAGCTCCACCAGTGTTATGTAGCCTTTACCACGCATTTGGCTATTGTGGACGCTCGCCTTTCCGCGCTCCATACCCTCCCTTTCGAAAAAGGGTTACGCGAATCGCCGTTGTGCCACTGGCTCGCCCCTTTCTTAAGGGCTTTTTTCATGTGAAACTGGATATGTTTGGATGAGTTCGTATAAGACCAGAGTCGCCACTAGCCAGTTACTTTGAATCTACAGTCGGCTAGACCCCGTAGAAATGTTAGAGAAGGGAATCTGAAGATTCCTTCGTCTAAAATGACTCTTTTTTATATGCGGTCAGAGATTCGAGGTAAGGGATCACGGTTACAGGGTGAGAAGGTGTTAGGCACCCACTCTGCCCATACCGAGGTACGATCTTTACTTCACAGAATCGAACTAATACTTGAAAGTCTGATTTAATCCTTATACATTCTCATGAATGATATGATGTATGAATATGGGTCTGAACAGTAAGAGTTTCTGATGGGCATGTTTTCATTAACAGGCAAGCCCAGAGCATGCGCTTGAACTGACAGGTGCTTTATGCGAGATGCATGCTGTGTTTGATCGATCAAAGTTTCTGATGAATGAATTCCGGGCAAACCGGCAAACTTCAGAGCATACGCTAAGACCTGATCAAGTGTTTGTAGTGAAATGATAAGCAACGGGGTTTGAAGAATAATAAATGTTACACTTATGCTAGATGCGAATGAGATGATGTTAATATGAGGGTAGTTGGATGGATGGAGGTATCGCAAGGATTTGCTTTGAGCGGTTAAGATCGAGACTTAGGTGGCTTGAGAGACTTGGATCAGGGTCAGGCTGGGCTGGACCAGGGCTAGACTCTTCACTCACTTGGGCTCTCCTTGGTGGAGGAATGGGCTAAGGGGGGGTGGAGATGGACTCGAAACTCTCAGGCTGAAGAGAGGGGAAGTGGATGCTGTGAATGAGAAGAGGCGGGGGTATTTATAGCTGCAAAGGATGGAAGCTTCTGTAAATAAGTTTACAGACACTCTACTCCCGCTTCGAAGTGTACGACCCTCGAACCTGAAGTAAAAAAGCTGTAGGTTCAAGGCTTGGAGTTGCTCCGAAGCTGCAGCTCAGAACTAGGTGAGTTGACTGGGTTTGAAAGATGGACTAACAAGGTGAGTTGACTGGTTGTAGGGGCTAGACTGATCCGGTGAGTTGACTAGGTGATTTGACTCAGCGGGTTGACTCACCAAGTTTGACTTTTGGGATTTTTGGACTGGTTTTTCTTACGGGGGGTTTTTCAGGCTGATGTTTAGGAGTGAGTTAGTTGGGTTCAGGCTTGAGTTGGGCTATGGATTGGGGCTTGCAAGGGTGAGTTTGGCTGGGTTTGGACATGGGGTTTAGGGGTATGGACCTCCATCCATTTAGTTATCTCAACCAACTTTACAACAGAAGGTGGGGTGTCTACAGATGCCCCTCTTTGGCAGATGTTACATGAAACCGAATGTCAAAGCGAGTGGACACCCCACTTCAGACCCAGTCATTCATAGATCGTGGTCTAGAATCTTTGCTTGCCTTTATATCTAAGTCAGTTGATTGTCTGGAAATAGATAACTTGTACATACCACGGGAGTTTGGAGAAAACGTTGCGATTGTCCCTGCATGAGCTGCAACTTGGGTACCCAATCGTAACCCTTCCATTCCCAATCGATACTAACATCAGAAAGGTGCAGTAGAGCCTTTGCGTCCTTGTAGTCTTACGAGGTTACTGTCCCTGTGATTGATTGTTCGTTGCTTTCCCGGATCACTCCAAGAGTACTTGTTTCGCTTGACTGTCAAAGTGGTTAGTTGCCCTGCGTCTGCACAACCTTACAAGTAATCCACTACTCTGACTTAGACTCAGTCAAGGTACTTCAGGCTTCCATGCCTAGGTATGTGAGGGTGAACTTTTTCCACCCAATCTTCTGGTTTTGATACTTGGGTTACAATTCATCGTTTCCACCATTCAGATGGTTTCTTTAACCGAGCCTTTTAGCTTTCATCTTTTCATATCTTGGCATTTGGTATGGCCGCACTAACACTGGAGTTTAGTTCGACCATACTTTGAGTGCATTGGATCCTATGGTCTCCGGAGAAACCGCGAGAAATCGGATCTTATTTGATTTTGCGTCGGCTCCTACTCGGAGATATGGAAGATCTCTTAGTATTTTGGAGGCCGAACGCTCTACTAAAAAATATTTTTAGATTTTAAAAAGATACCCACTCTGGGGAGTGATACTCCATGGAGTTTTTATTTGCAAACAGGGATATATATATATATATATATATATATATATATATATATATAATATTTTTTTTGTCTTTTCGAAAAAAGGAAATTTGGCTTACATGCACCTCCACTAGGGATGCCTATGGGGTCTTTGGCTAATCGATTTTTTTTTAAAGAAGGTAAACATGATGATTGATGCGATGAATGCTGATGCATATGGATGCATATTTGATGATGGATTTATGGTTTGGCTCATTCTCTTCCCGTTCAATGATTTTGCTTTTGCTGGGGATATAGAGGATTTGAGCTTATTGCTTGTATGGTTTTACTCCCTTGGAGATTTTCTTTTTAATGCGGATGCTTGGTAAGCGGGTTGGTCAAGATCCCAACCCATGGTCAGTTAGGTCCATCGTCCCAACATTTTATTACATTTGTTTCTAGGAATGGATGAAGGAGATTCTAAGTTGTAAACTCAAGATACTCTTCCGGGGAATGGATGTGATTGGGATAGTAATTGGTTGCAAGTTTTGGTCAAGATTCCAATTTGTGGGTGATTGGATCCGTCATCCCAAACTATGAAGTGGGTGAGTGGAGTTCGAAAACTCTGAGGATAGTGACAATTTTTTGTGATTTTTGAAGGTATTTGATCCGAATCTTTACCTGAGTAGTCAGGATGGAGATCGGTGATTGAAAACAAATGAAATATTTTTATGATTTTGTAAATATCTTATCCAAGTCTCTTCCTGAGTGGTCAGGATGGAGATTGGTTTTATTGAAAGTAAGGGAAATATTTTATGATTTTTGAAAGATGATTTTGCAATGTTTTTTTTTTATTATATTTCGTTGGATTTTCTGAAATACAAGGAAAAGGTATGGAATTTTCATCCACTTCCAGCTTATACTGTTGGTAAGGCACCCGATCCATTTTACATCAATGAGCAAGACGAGTCTCACACAGTTAAGTGCCGTAGTTTTACATCTTCGGATAAAGGGATTGAGGGTTTTCAGTTAACACAGCCACAAAGTTGCATGTTCCTCAAGTGAAATGCACATAAACCACGTATCGTCCAACGGACTCCTTCGGCCACAAAATGAGCCACATCCTCACATTTCCCTTTATCAATCCAGTTTGGGGTCTTATGATGCTCACAATTCCATGGGGGTGCACTTCACCTCCCAACTGCCTTAATCCCCTTCACGAGTTTTAGGAACAGGGAACATCCGTCAGATTCAACAGTAACTTCCAAATCAAGGTCGTTTATAACAGTGCGTTCAATACGAACATGATCGCGAGGATCTGCCCTCCTCAGCCTTTACCTGCTTAGAGAAGTCCAGACACCCGTAAGATCAAGTGTCAGCCATGTCTGGAACAGGTTGGGAAAGAAAGCCCCCGAGAAGTTAATTGCAGTGTAGTTTTAGGTCTTCAGACCAAGGAGATAGATTTGTGCAATTAAAATTGATTGTAAATCTTTTTTTTTTTTTAGAAAGTTCCAGACTTTGACTCGAGTGGTCGAGATTGGTACTGGCTTTTATGGAAAGCTTAAAATCTTTTTGGTATTTTTGGAATGATTCGGGCTATCGAACCTTGACTCGAAGGGCCGAGATTGATGCCGATTTTTTGTTGAAAGAAGGAAAGTCCCTCGAGAAGTTAATCCCAATGTAGTTTAAGGTCTTCAGACCCAGGTGAAAAGACATTTCTTTTTGTGATTTTTTGAAAAGATCCAGACTATTGGACCTCGATCCGAGCAGTCGAGGTTGATGAAGGTTTTTATTTGAAAGCAAAAAAGTCCCTTGAGAAATTAATCTCGATGTAATTTAAGGTCTTTGGACCGAGGTTTTCTACAGATGATCATTTTTTTTTCCTGAAAAGGTCCGGACTATCAGATTGTGACTCGGATGATCATGATCAAAGCTGGTTTTTATTTAGGAATCACTCGGGACTTGATCCGGATGTAGTTTAAGGTCTTCGGACCACATTTGGGAGTAAGACTAGGAATATATATATATATATATATATATATATATATATATATATATATATATATATATATATATATATATTGTGATTTTGAAAGATTTTGAAAAATGTTCTGAGTCATCGATCTTAATTTTGATGGCTAAGATTGATGCCAGTTTTTATTAAAAATCCCTCAGGATTTTGATCCCGATGTAGTTTAAGGTCTTCGGACCCGGGTTTATACAGATGATTGGAAATCAAGGTTGGAAATTCTCGATGTTTTCTAAAAATGATTCAGGTCATCAGGTCATGACTTTGAATGGTTGAGATCAATGTTTGACCAAGTCAATTCTTTTTTTCTTTTTTCTTTTTTTTTTTTTTTTGAAAATCTCATGGAGCTTTTTCCACATCATCTTCTAACATCTCCTCAATTTCTCACAAGATGAGATTTTGGTGAGATTCCTTTCTCTTTTTCTCATTCTTCTCCTCCATCACTTTATTCTTACATGGAGGTACAAGATTCACTTGCAACTACTCTTCCCAAGGAGGAGTTCTTCCCAAGGAGAGAGAGAGAGAGAGAGAGAGAGAGAGAGAGGGGAGGGGGGGGGGGGGTCGTTTCACCTTGATGGGAGGATAGCTGGCCTCCTGGGTGCCGCCCAAGCCTCTTCTGCCCACTGGTTTTTCCAGTGGGCTGGGTAATGGGTGCCCTCCCCTTTTCTATATAACATGGGGCACCCCTTACACTTCCAGTGTGCAATCTCTCTCTCTTCTTTCTCACTCACTCTCTCTCTCTCTCTTTCTTCAAGTCTTTCTCTTCTTTTGGTGGCCCTCTTGCTCTTTCAAGTGGTGAAGCTTTGGTGGAGTTTGGGATAGTAAGGTGGTCCCCCTTTGGTGAGTGGTGAAGGTATGGACCACTCATTTCTTTCATTTCATTGCTTTCCTTTGCATTCTCTCTTCTCATACTCTTTTTCTTTTCTTCATGTAGATACTTCAAGAGAGTTAAGGTGGGCCCAAGCTTTTTGGTCTTTTCCACTTTTCAACCTCTACTCAGGTGGTGCATGGAGAGGGACATTTCAAGCTTCATCTTATTCTTTTTCTCTTTCATGCTTCCTCCATGTGCATGTAAGGGGTAATTTTGCCATGTCCATCAAGTGTGCATGGTAAAATATCCTATTTTCTTTCATGGGAGTTGGGGTTTATATGTCCATCAAATGGGCTCAAAGTGAAGTCATGGCCCTTGGTGTATTTGATGGGCCCGATACTTCATTTTGGGCTCCCTCATGCTCTCTTTTCCATTTCATGCCTTTTTTTAAAATGTTTTCTCTTCTTTTTCATCTTCTTTTCAAGGTTTGGGCCCATGAGATTGGTAGGGCCCACCTCAAGTTTTGGGTTCATAATGCTCACTTTGGATGGCCCCTTCTTTCTTCACATGTGTATGGACAAAAGTGACTAGCCCATTCTTCACTTGGATCTTAAGTGGCATAGTTTTCCTAGTTGGGTCTTTATGGACAAATGACCCAATTCTTCCACCATCTTTTGATTATGATGTACATCCTTGTGCACAAAGTGCGGTGGGCTCTTTGAAATCCTTCCACATAGATGGGCTTTTGGGCCCTCATTAAAACTCTTGAATTTCTTTTAGTCAAGTGTGCACCACCACACTTTGTGTATGTAGGATTCTTTCCCTTCATGCTTTTTCTTTGGATGGATGGAGGACTTGGGTTACTTGATCATTTACAAGTCCCATGAGTGAGTTATTTCAATAACCTCACTAAGTTCAAGTGGTTTTCATGTTGTAGGAAAATGGTATTCAAGAGTTCCCTTTAATGTCGCCACCCTCAAATGGATAATCCTTCTTCAAGTGAGCTATCCATGCAATCATAACTCTATGATCCTCTCTTGGGATGGCATTTGGTGGGTCATTCACCATCCTTCTCAAGGATGAATGATTTTTTTTTTCAATTTGTGGGAAAGAATGATACCCATAAGTTGCCCAAGTTTGTCCCATGCTTTGGGGCACTTTGGATTTTGGTTTTCAAGT
The DNA here is from genome assembly GCA_003013855.2 of Liriodendron chinense. Classification (NCBI taxonomy): domain Eukaryota; kingdom Viridiplantae; phylum Streptophyta; class Magnoliopsida; order Magnoliales; family Magnoliaceae; genus Liriodendron; species Liriodendron chinense. The sequence goes on from ML058389.1 coordinate 3,053,655, forward strand.
GGGCTATGTACATCATTCTTAACCATTTTCATGATGGTTAGGTGACTCATCAAGCCATGCCCTCTTGTGTTCAAATGGTCTTCTTTTTGGTAAAGAAAGTGGTGCACATAAGTTTCCCAAACTTGTCCTTGCATGGACATTGTCAACTTCAATTCTTCAAGTAGGCTATGTACACCATTTTCTACCATTGGCTTCCTCAACTCATATGTTTGTGGGTAGACCACCACATTGTGCTTTCATAGTCAAAATCTTTACCAAGATGATGCACATAAGTTTCCCATGATTGACCCAAGAGTGGGTTCTTATGGTTCTTCAAGTGGGCTATGTGCACCTTTCCATTCATTGAAGTGGGGCATTTGAGTTGCTCTTGGGGACCAATTTCCTTCCTATTCCCCATTTGTCCATGTACATATGAAAAAAGATGGAAACATCTTAAATGAGGCTCATTGCTTTGATGTGGAAAGTGAACCAAACCTTGGTCACACATGGACTTTGAAAAGGGGTTTTTCATATGAAGCTTGATTCTTACCCCAGTTTGGTCTTATGGCACTTGAGTGCATTTGTTGTCCAAAATGTGTCCTTGGATGGTGCATTTTCCTCATCTAGGGCATGACATGTAACCCTCTTTAAGGTGGGCCTTGCTTTTTTCAATGGGCCCAACACATATCCTAGGCAACACATGGAGTTAGACATTGGATTTTTGCATTTGAATGTAAGTCCAAATTCATGGGTCTCCTCGATACAGAGTTGGATTTTAATGGGTAAAGAATAGGAGCTTACCTTGCTAAGCTTGTAAGATTTGATGGCGGACGGCACGAGGGGGCGCAGAGCGGTTAGTGAGGACGACCTTACTTTCATTGTTTGTCACTGGGATCATATTTGTTCCCTGGCTAAGGACCATCAGCCTCTTCCCAAAATAAAAGGTCAGGGGACCCGAGACCTTTGGGACGTTTGGGTGGAGCAACCTTAGCCGATGCTAGAACATGTTCTTGCCAACACTCCTTTCGCGGGTCTACTCGCGTTGTGCTTCCATAAAAATAGTGCCAATCGTATGGTGTTCACAGCCCTTCGGGAGAGGTGGAGGGATGAGACCCACACCTTTCAACTTCCTTGTGGCGAATGGGGGATAAATCCCCTAGACATATATATGCAAATAGGCTTTCCATTCAATGGGGCAGTTGTACCCCACGTGGGCTCTCTTGCTCCAGTTACTCCCAATGATTGGATGCGACTTGTGGGAGCCATCCCACCTGAGAACGAATTTCAAAGTAGCCAAGTGAAATTGCGGTGGTTTCACAACACTTTCGCTACTGTCATCCCTACTACCGAGCTGGAAGCCCTTCATAAAGCATGGGCAATGATCACCTACGCCTTCGGTTCATTCCTTTTCTGTCATGCGAATGAAAGGATCGATCCTAGATTTCTTCGCTTAACTGAGGACCTTCATCATTTGTACAATTGGAATGGGGCCATTCTGACTCGTATTTACCAAGGCTTGGATAAAACCTCTCGGAGTAGCAAGTCCTTTACAGGTTTTTGGCCTGTTGTGGAGGTATTCTCTTTAACCTCCCTTGGCAGTTTTTGTCTTCTTTCTTTGTCTGATCATTATGTTTGCCCTTGCCCAAACCTACTTCTATGATCATTTCGCTCACCTGTCCCCAAGAACATGGGATGACGTCGAACCGTCTTTGTATCATTTCATGCATTGGCGTCAACAAAATCGTCGACCAAATCCCCAAGTGTCTGGGGATAACTGGCGTGCTGACATAGATGGATTGACTGCAGAGGACGTAAGTATCTTATTTTTCCTTATCTGTCATGCTGTTCTGCAACTAACTGTGAGGTGATTTATTTTTTTTAGTTTGCCTGGATGCCCTATGCCTGCTTTACCCTCTATTACACTCCTCAGTGCATGGAGGCATACGAGGCCTCGTGTCTCTAGATCATGCTTTCCGATGCTGAGTCATTTCAATGGTACTTGGGAGAGAGGTTACTTTGACAGATCACTGGCGTTGCCCGGGTTCCTTGTTTTGCACCCCCTCAGGCTTCTTAGATTCCAGTTGATGCTATGGCCGATGCTCTCCAGGTTCAACCTGGATTTCGCTTTATGATCTCGGATCGTGATTATAATGAGTGGTATTTACTGTATGGACAAGGACCTCTTCTTCCTTCACTATATGTTCCAAGGGGCCGGCGCAGGTATGCTGGAGGATGGTGACAGCTCCTCTGATGGACCTCCACCGTTGGGAGCGGGAGGAGAGAAGAGACGACGATGATTACGTTGGTGATCTGTAGCCTGTTCTTTAATGATGTATTTAGCTTGTTGATGTATGGCCTACTGTCATTTAAGGCCCTTTTTGCTCTCTTTTTCTGTATCAAAATCCTTTGAATGAAATGCAACCCCTGTTTTTCCTTCTTATGGGATTCTTCTTTGATAATGTTTGTATGCTTTGATTTTTTATCCATTCTCTGATGCTTTGTGGAAGAAAGGGTTCTCAACTGCATGGATGATGACTTGAATGGTTCAGATTGCTCGATTTGGCCATGTGGGCCCTTTCCAGATTTCATTTTTTTTTTACTTTCGAACAACTATTCTTGATGTTTTGTGAGGCTAAGAAGGATTTCCATGGTGCGGATGATGATTTGAACGGTTCAGATCGCTCCTTTTGGCCATGTGGGCCCACTTGACGATTAGATCCTAGACTCTAGCCTTCTTTCTTGACGATCAAACCCTTGACCTTGATATTTTCTGATTCATATAAGCTACTCCATGGTTTTGGATCATGATGATTTAGCCTTTGGACGGCCTAGATTGCTTGTGGGCCCTTCTTGATCAATTTTTCTTTTCTTTGACTTGGTCTGACCCATTTTGGTCGTAGCTCTTCATGATTGGGCAAGTTGGACATCCTCCGAGTGATTCAGATCAAATTCGGTCAAAATTTGGAGTCGATTGGAGCATTGGGTGGCCCTTAGTGGGCCAATTGTTGACGTGGACTGACAGTCTCACCTACGAGAGGCTGCGGGGCCAATCCCGTGGAGAGAGAGGGAGACCGTCCGTACGAGCGGCCCCCAGGGGGCCACCCAGATCTCGCCTCTTGTGCGGTCTGGACTGGCTCTGGTTCGGACATTCTTCCCTGTTTTCCTGTCCCTGTCCCCATATTTCTTATACTTGCTGGTTCGATTACAGCCACGAATCTCCCCCTTGTCTCATCCTTCCTTCAATTTTTGTCTTTTTCTTGCTTTATCCTTTCTTGGGCAGCCATTAATGATGGCTTGGGGGCCATAATGACTGATTTTAGTGGGCCCCATATTTTGGAAAGTGGTGAGGGCTTTGTGAAATGTCTTTGTTTGATGGTGTAGATGGAGGTTTAAATGTGGCCTTTGATGGTGGATTAAGGGTGGTTGTTGGGGAAGCTTTGAATACCCCCATTAATGGCAGCCATGCTGAAATTCATATTTGAATGGGGCATTGGCTATGAGAGGATTGGATGGTATGGATGAAATGGGGAGATGGGCCATAGGTGAGGCTATGCATCATTTGAGTGTGGGCCGCATGGATGATGTGATCGATGGTGAGGATGATGCCATGATGGACATTGATGGGCTGATCTCATCCCTAGACGGTATAAATGGTTCAAATATACCTTTGACGGCTTAGATGCACTTGATGACAGCCGAGATGTGCGGTACACTTGTTTGAGCAGACTTGATGTGATCATTGACGATGTTCCCTTGATGATGGACGGTATGGATGTCCCAATGATTCCTTCGACTAGACAAAGTGATGGTTGGATTCTTGACTTTATGTTAGAGAGGACTGCAGGTCCAGATCTGACCGTAAATTCTTCGATGTATGTCACCGGGACCCTTCTTGACAGTTCAGATGCCTTTTTTTAGTGGTCAGATTGGTCAGGATGCCACGATGTGCGGTGTGATCTTTGCTGATAGCCTTCTTGACGTAGATTATCGACCCTCTGCCCTTTGTGCACTCTGTTCACGAGGTAGGTGAGTCTTCTCATGCTGCTGAGGTCGTGACAGTTTTGGATAGCGATGCGATTATATTAGACATAGTCGTTACTGGGGATATGTCAGAGACTGTTAAGCTTATAGAGGTTCCAGCTTTTCCTTCTCCCTCACCCGTTAACCTTCCGATCCTTAAGGAGTTGTCAGGGATTTTTGGACCTTTCGTTCTGGAGGGGATTCCTGTGAGGACTTGTCAGTTGCTTCCTCATCCTTCTTGTTCGCCATGACTATTTGCATGGCTTGACAAATTGTCAGCTTATGAGATTCGAGAGCTGGAGTCTTATGGCTTTGGCGGTCTGATCCATATGGCTAGGGTTGACATTGATTGGAGGATGCTCGGGGCTGCATTGATTGACTAGGGTCCCTTCGTTGAACTTATTTGCGTTCAACGATATGGAGATGTAACCTTCTTTGGAGGAGCTCGCATGCTTGACAGGTCTTCCCTGGGATTATGCTAAGTATTTTTTCGCCGAAGAATGCCACTCCGCAGAACTGGTTTGGGATTCCGTACCTTATTCAGCCTGTAGCTGACGGTCAAGATGTTGTAGTCGTTTCTTTGGATGCACTGTACGATCTCTTTTCAAGCCCTCGGAGTGTGGCAGGATCCCTACTTTCTCAGAATGCATTGATGTTCTGTTTGATAGCTGAGGTGTTATTCTTAGGATGGCGCCGATCTCAGACTCCTTTGCTCTTCGAGGTGATGAGCTGAGTTGTTCGTCGGTAGGGGATCATTTCTCTTGTCCTGGCTGAGTTGTTCAATGGGCTAACTAACTGTGCCTTAGGCCGTACCCGTGTTCTTCATGGTTGTTGTGCATTTCTTCAGGTATTCTTTTTGTTCTTTCTTTTTCTTTCTTGTCCTTGGAACTGTTTGCTTTAACCGAGTCTCTTTGCTTTCTTATGATCAGATTTGGCTATGGGAGCGTCTTTCGCTGACCGTTCCTGTATCATTTCCCGGCACTCGGCGCCCTGATATTATGATGCTCCATATCATGGAGTTTCTTCCCCATACAGCCAGGATGAGTGAGCCCTTGTACCGCAGGATGTTCACTGAGCTACATGACTGAAATGTTCGTTGGGAGTCATCTTGGCTTTCACTTCCTCTAGTGCTCTGTGATGCTCATCGCCTTCCTCTGATGTTGGTAGGCTTTCTCTCCTATTTTTCTTATCATCCCATCCGATTCTTGCAGCAGTTCGGGTATGAGTAGGATGTTCCACATTTTTCTTTCTCGGGTATCGGGCGTCGATCACTTCCGGTCAGATCATCCCACTTTAGGACTTGAGTTGATGGGTCTTGGGTGAGTCACCTGACTGCTGATTTTCTTGGTTTTGAGCCGTCGACATTTCTGATGGCGACTGCCCCATACCAGCATTGGGTTACCGAGTAGTCTCTATATCGGTGCATTCCTTGTTGGCTCCTAACTGCTGATAAGGATGAGCTGGATGTCCTTGGGGATGCTGGTTCTTCATCTGGTTCATATGAGGCCTTTGAGGAGCGTCCATTTATCGACCCCAGCTTCCTCTTGGCCACTCATGGCCACTTGCTGTCTGAGAGTTCTGCGTTTCGGTATCATTGTAAGATGATGTCGAGGAGATTGGATGTCGATCAGAGGTTGTCTGATGAGGAGATGGTGATCCGTAGCCTTGAGCGAGATAAGGTGCATTACCTACGCATGGAGGTGAGCAGGTTGGGAGCGAGGCTATTTCATTATGAGTCAGATGACTTACCTGATATCGCCGAGGAGGGTAGAGATTGATTTTTATTTTTTTATTTTGCCTTTGAAAGTTGTGTCGGTTGTTTATACGTGTGTGGACCCTTGCCGATTTCTCTGCGCTCCCACACGACGTCATTCTCCCTTTCCTTTCGGAAGAAGAAGAGGAAGAGGTGCGTGAGTGCGAAATCGCCGTTTGTGCCACTGGCTTGCCTCGTTCTCGAGGGCTTCGTTTGGTTGTCGTATTGAGCTGGATGTGTTTAAGTGAATTTATATAAGACCAGAGTCGCCACTAGCCAGTTACTTTGAATCTACAGTCGGCTAGACCCCGTAGAAACGTTAGAGAAGGGGATCCGAAGATCCTTTCCTCTAAAATGACTCCTGTTGATCTGCGGTCAGAGATTCAAGGTAAGGGATCACGGTTACAGGGTGGGAAGAGGTTAGGCACCCCACACACTGCCCGTACCGAAGTACGGTCTCTACTTCACAGAATCGATCGAATACTTGAAAGTCTAATTTAATCCTCGTATATTCTCATGGATGACATGATGCATGAATGCGGGTCTGAACAGTAAGAGTTTCTGATGGGCAGGTTCCAACAACGGGCAAGCCCAGAGCGTACGCTCGAACTGACAGGTGCTTAATATAAGACGTATGCAGTGTGCTTGAATGATCAAGGTGTTTTATGGTGAAGCGTGAATGCAGGTCTGAACAGTAAGAGTTTCTGATGGGCAGGTTCCAACAACGGGCAAGCCCAGAGCATACGCTCGAACTGACAGGTGCTTAATATAAAGACATATGCATGTGTACTTGACGGATCAAGGTGCTAGTAGTGAAGCAGGGGGGTTGGAAGAAAAGTAAATGTTGCACTTATGCTAGATGCAAATGAGATGATGCTGGAAAATGAGTAGCTGGGTGGACGGAGGTGTCGCAAGGGTTGGCTTCGAGTGGCTGGATCAAGACTTTGGTGGCTTAGGAGGCTTGGACCAGTGGTCAGGCTGGGCTGGACCAGGGTTAGACTCTCCTCACTCGGGCTCTCCTTGGTGGAAAAATGGGCTAAAGGGTGGAGAGATGGACTCAGAGCTCTCGGGCTGAAATGGACTCGAATGGCCTGTTATGGATTGTTGAAATGAGAAGGGGAGGGGGGTATTTATAGCAGCAGAGAGTGGCAGATTGCGTAATTTTGTCCGGGCGGCCTGCCATGGGCCGCCCGTACGGCCGCTCCTCGGTTTCCAGCGAGTACGGTCGTTCCCTCGGGGCTGCTGTTGGACTCGCTGGTCGACTCAGTGAGTTGACTCAGCGGGTCGACTCGGGTTGACTCGACGGGTTGACTCGACGGGTTGACTCGGTGTTTTGACTCGACGGGTTGACTCGACGGGTTGACTCAGCGGGTTAACTCAGCGAGTTGACTCAGTGAGTTTGACTTTTTTTGGGATTTTTTGACTGGCCTTTTTTATGGGGGGTTTTTCAGGGTGATTTTTAGGACTGGGTTGACTGGGTTCAGGCTTGAACTGGGCTATGGAATGGGGCTTACAAGGGTGAGTTTGGCTGAGTTTGGACTTGGGATTTGGGGGTATGGTCCTCCGTTCAACCAGTTATCTCTACCAACAGTGTAGCCGAAGGTGGGGTGTCTACAGATGCCCCTCTTTGGCAGAGGTTGCATGCAACCGAATGCCAAAGCGAGTGGACACCCCACTTCTGACCCGGTCATTCATAGATCATGGTCTGAAATCTTTGCTTGCTTTTGCATCTGTGCCAGTTGATCGTTTGGAGATCGCTCACTCGCACATACCGCGAGAGTTTGGAGAAAACGTTGCGATTGTCCCTGCAGTTTGCTGCAACCTGGGTACCCAATCGCAACCCTTCCATTCCCGACCGGTACTAACATCGGAAAGGTACAGCAGAGCCTCTGCGTCGACAGTCTTACGAGGTTACTGACCCTGTGATTGATTGTATGTTTGATGTTTTCCCAGATCACTCCAAGAATACTTGTTTCGCTTGACTGTCAAAGTGGTTAGACGCCCTGCGTCCGATAGTCTTACGGGATTCTACTACGCCGACTTGGACTCAGTCAAGGTACTTCAGGCATCCACGCCTAGGTATGTGCGGGTGGGCTTTTCCACCCGATCTGCTGGTTTTGATGCTTGGTTTGCAATTCATTCTTTCCTTGATTGTGGTCTGGAATCTTTGTTATCCTTTGTATCTGAGTCAGTTGATTGTCTGGAAATTGATAACTCGCACATACCGCGAGAGTTTGGAGAAAACGTTGCGATTGTCCCTGCAGTTTGTTGCAACCTGGGTACCCAATCGCAACCCTTCCATTCCCGATCGGTACTAACATCGGAAAGGTACAGCAGAGCCTCTGCGTCCGTTAGTCTTACGAGGATGCTGACCCTGAGACTGATTGTGTGATGTTTGATGTTTTCCCAGATCACTCCAGGAGTACTTGTTTCGCTTGACTGTCAAAGTGGTTAGACGCCCTGCGTCCGATAGTCTTACGGGATTCTACTACGCCGACTTGGACTCAGTCAAGGTACTTCAGGCATCCACGCCTAGGTATGTGCGGGTGAATTCTTTCCACCCAATCTGCTGATTTAGATACTTGGGTTACAATTCATCGTTTCCACCTGTTCAAATGGTTTCTGTGACCGAGCCTTTTGGCTTTCATCTTTTTGTATCTTGGCATGTGGCACGACCGCACTGACACTGGAGTTCAGTTCGACCGTACTTTGAGTGCATTGGATCCAATGGTCTCCGGGGAAACCGCGAGACATCGGATCTTATTTGATTTTTGCGTCGGCTCCTTCCCAGAGATATGGAAGATCTCCTGGTGTTTTGGGGGCAGAACGCTCTACTGGGAAAATATTTTTGGATTTTTTGAAAAGGCACCCACTCTGGGGAGTGATACTCCGTGGGGTTTTTATTTGCAAATAGAAATATTTTTTTGTCTTTTTGAAATGAAAATCTGGTTTGCATGTGCCTCCACTAGGGATGCCTGTGGGGTCTTTAGCTAACCGACTTTTATTTTGAAAGCAGGTAAACATGATGATTGATGCGATGGATGCTGATGCATGGAGATGCATGATGAATGCATGGCTTGGCTCATTCTCTTCTCGTTTGATGATTTTGCTTTTGCTGGAGATGCAGAGAATTTTGAGCTTATTGCTTACAGGGTTGTACTCCCTTGGGAATTTTTCTTTTTGATACGGAGGTTTGGACAGCGGGTTGGTCAAGATCCCGACCCGTGGTCGATCAGGTCCATCGTCCCAAGATGCTGTTTCTTTGCTAATGAGAATGTACGAGGATATCATTCGACTTCAAGATGTTCTTCTGGGCATACATGTGATTGAGATGGTGTTTAGTTGCCCGTTTTGGTCAAGATTCCAATTTGCGGGCGATTGGATCCGTCATCCCATACTATGAAGTGAGCGGAGTTCAAGACTCCTGAATTGTAGTGCTGGGGATGCTAATTTTTGTGATTTTTTTGTAAATATGTGGATCCGAATCTTTACCTGAGCGGTCAGGGTAGAGATCAGTTTATTGAAAACACAGGAAATATTTTGTGATTTTCGAAATATTTTGATTGAAAGCAAGGGAAATATTTTGTGATTTTTGACAATATTTTGATTGAAAGCAAGAGAGATATTTTTGTGATTTTTTGACAATATTTTGTTGAAAGCAAGGGAAATATTTTTTTATGATTTTTGAACAGGTGATTTTGCAATGTTTTTGTATTTTGTGGTTTTTCTGAAATGCAGGGAAAAGTGTGGAATTTTCATCCACTTCCAGCTTCTACTGCTGGTAAGGCACCCGATCCATTTTACGTCAGCGAGCAAGACGAGTCTCACACAGTTAAGTGCCGTAGTTTTACATCTTCGGATGAGGGGATTTTGAGGGTTTTCAGTCAACACACCCACAAAGTTGCCTGTTCCTCATGTGCAATGCACATAGACCACGTATCGTCCGACGGACTCCTTCGGCCACAAGATGAGCCACATCCTCACATTTCCCTTAGTCAATCCAGTTTGGGGTCTTACGTTGCTCACAATTCCGTGAGGGTGAGCTTCACCTCCCAACAGCCTTAATCCCCTTCATGAGTTCTAGGAACAGGGAACATCCGTCAGCTTCAACAGCGACTTCCAACTCAAGGTTGTCTATCACGGTGCGTTCAACACGAACAGGATTGCGGAGTTTTGCCCGCCTCAGCCTTTACCTGTTTAAAAGATTCCAGACACCCGTACGATCAAGTGTCAGCCATGTCTGGGACAGGTTAGGAAAGAAAGCCCCCGAGAAGTTAATCCCAGTGTAGTTTTAGGTCTTCGGACCACTGGGGATAAATTGATGGATCAAAACTGGTGATGAAAACTTTTTTTGTTTTATATTGTATATATATTTTTTTTGTTTTGAAAAAGTTCCAGACTTCAACTCGAGTAATCGAGATTGACACTGGTTTTTATGGAAAGCTTTAAAATATTTTTGGTATTTTTGAGATGATCCGGGTTATCGAACCATGATCCCAACGGTCGAGGCCGATGCCGGTTTTTAGTTGAAAGTGAGAAAGGTCCCCCGAGAAATTAATCCCAGTGTAGTTTAAGGTCTTCGGACCATGAAACTGTACAAAAGAGGGGCAAACATGTTTTTTTGTTTTTGAAAAAATGTCCGGTGTCAGCGGATGGACAATCCAGACTGATGCCGGTTTTTATTGAAAATCTCTCGGGATGTCGATCCCGACGTAGTTTAAGGTCTTCGGACCAAAACTTTAAAAGCGGGGCTGGTAATATATTTTTATGATTTTTGAAAATGTCCGGAGTCATTGATCTTGAGCAAACAAGACCGACGCCGGCTTTTATTGAAAATCTCTCGGGATGTCGATCCCGACGTAGTTTAAGGTCTTCGGACCCAGACTTAGTAAAAGGGGGGGCAAACACATTTTTTTGTTTTTCTTTTTGAAATGATCCAGATCATCAGATCTTGGCCTGAAAGGCTGGGATCGATGTTGGTTTTTATTAAGAATCTCTCGGGACGTTGATCCCGACGTAGTTTAAGGTCTTCGGACCCAAAACTTTAAAAGAGGAAAGACATTTTTTTGTTTTCTTTTTTGAAAAATATTCTGGGTCATCGATTCTGATTCTGATGGTCGAGATCGATACCCATTTTTATTAAAAATCCCTCGGGATCTTAATCCCGACGTAGTTTAAGGTCTTCGGACCAGAAACTGTACAAGTGCTGTATATATTTTTTTGGTTTTCTGAAAATGTCCGGAGCCACCAGATCTTGAAGAAGACTGATGCCGGTTTTATTGACAATCCCTCGGGATCTTGATCCCGACGTAGTTTAAGGTCTTCGGACCAAGTTTGGGGTTGGGCATACTTACCTTGCTTTATTTGGCTTTTGATAGGGCCGATGTGACTCGAATGGTCTGGATTGCTTGAGTGGGCCATGTGGTCCCTTTCCAAACTTCAGCTTTACTTTGGAGCACTTATCCTTGATGTTTTGTGAGGCTACGAAGGCTTCTTATGGTGTGGATGATGACTTGAACGGCCTAGATCGCTTGACTTGGCTTTGTGGGCCCACTTGATGATTAGATCTTGGATTCTGGCCCTTCTTTTGATGATCAGACCTTTGATCTTGTTGTTTGATGACTCATGCGAGCTTTCCCATGGTTTGGATCCTGATGATCTAGCCCTTGAATGGCTCGGATTGCTTGTGGGCCTCTCTTGATCCATTTTTCTTCTCTTTGACTTGATCATAACCATGTTGGCCGTAATACTTCATGATTGGACAAGTGGGGTACCTTCCAGATGATTCAGACCAACCTCAAACGAAATCTGGAGTTGATTGGAGCCTTGGGCGGCCCACGGGGTGCCATCTACTGACGTGGACTGTCAGCCTCACCTACCAAGAATCCTGGAGCCAATCCCGCGGAGAGAGGGGATCCGTGTCCGTACGGGCGGCCCATAGCAGGCCGCCCAGGGCTTGTCTCTTGAGCGGCCTGGGCTGGCTCGTGCTCGGACATTCCCTGGTCCCTGTTGCTGCTGTCCCCACCTGCTCTGCACTGGATCATTCGATTCCAGCCGTGAATCTCTCTTTTGTCTCCCATTTTCTTCTCTTTTTGTCTTTTTCTTTCTTGGTCTCTTGTTGGGCAGCCATTGATGATGGCTTAGGGGCCATTGTGGGAGAGGTTGGTGGGTCCCACACTTCAGCACTTGATGAAGGCTTTAAAGATGATGAGGTGCCTTTGATTGATGGTGGAGATGGAGCATTAAATGGGGGTATTGATGATGAATTAAGCTTGGTGGTTGGTGGAGCTTTGAATGGCTCCATTAATGGTAGGATGGCTGGAATTTCAGATTTGAATGGGGCTTTGATTGTGGGAGAAATGGATGGCATGGATGAGATGAGGAGATGGGATATAGGTAAGGCTATGCATCCCTTGAATGTGGGCCACCTAGATGATGTGATTGATGGTGGAGATGGGGGTATGATGGACATAGATGGGCTGATCTTAGATTGCCTTCTGGTCCCTGTGAAGAGAGAAAACACTTTAGCAAAAGGATTGAAGCATTAAAGTAGGAAGAGAGATACTTACCTTCTGGGAGGGATGATCGGGAGAAATGCACTCACGGAAGGTACCCCATTAGTTAATTGAAGGACGTTTATTTTGAAAGCCCTGTAAGATTTTTTTTTTTTTTTGCATATATATGAATAAGAAAAAATGATTTTGTTTTTTTTGTTTTTAAATATATGTATGCAATTCATGCATGAAATGAAAATTTGTGCCAAGTGCTTGTCTGTCTATGCGTGATTCGGATTTGTGCTTTTGGATGTAAGAATCAGAATATTTGACTCAACCTGATGTCATACTCGATTTTCTTAATTATTCTCCAAGGGTCCTCGTCCCCTTAAGATAGTGCGCAATGGTATCCTGCCCCTAGAATTTTGGGCAGATCTTGAAAGAATTCTCGACTCATAACCGCCATCCTTGCTTCCATTGAATCTTCATGTCGCTTGGATTTCTCATGTACCTGCTTTTTTTTCTCTTTTTTTTTCTTTTTCTTTTCTTAGCCATTATTACCCGCAACGCCCTTTCGGGTTTTCGCTGCGTCCGGCTTGCCCGTCATTTTTGCCCGTGGCGCCCTTTCGGGTTTTCACCACGTCCTGGGTATTTGATCTTGCCTGCCCCTTGGCAGCTATGCTGTTTTTACCCTTGGCGCCCTTTCGGGTTTTCACCAAGTCCGCTATGTGCCCACTGTTTTTACTCGGAGCGCCCTTTCGGGTTTTCACTCCGCCCTCTTTGTTTAGGCACACATCTTCTTTTTTTTTTCTTTTTTTTTTGGATAACTGCGGCGCCCAGAGGTCAGGAATCCGTCGTTGCCGGCCGATAGTAACCTTTCGGCCCTTATCTTAAGTTACAATGGCAGAGCTGTCGGCCTTAGCTACAGACCCTTCTGAGATGGATGGATGGATAGATGTGTTTCTTTTGGGTCGATTTTTTTTTTTTTTTTCTATTTCTTTCTTTCTTCTTCTTCTTCTTCTTCTTTTTTTGTGGGTTGTATGCCCCTTCTTTTTTCTCTTTTTTTTTTTTAACCCCCTTTTTTTTTCTCTATCTTTTTTTTTTCTCATCTTTTTTTTTTGGCTTTTGAACCCTTTATTTGGAACACTTATTGGTGAACGGGAAGGGATTCTCAGAGGTCTAAGCCTTGACCTCTTGACTTCAGCTCTACTAATGTAACTCTTGATAAGGTTGGATTGGCTTACCTGTGAGAGATTTTCACGTTGTCGGCGTTGATTGGCTCTGGAAGATCCTTACCCCTCAGGTTGGTGAGTCGAACGGTGCCTCCCAGAAGAACTTCTTTGATTCTTGGGGCTTTCCCCTTGAGTCTGATAGATGCAGCAGTGCTTGTTGTAAACCCGATATGACTTGTCTTTCTTCGGCTTCATTCTTCATCAGCACTCACGTTGACGGGATTTTAAGTTGAACTCTTAGGCTTGTCTTCTGATTTTAAGATTCTCGAGGAACTCCTTCGTCCTTAGATTCCGAAGGATGTCCCATTGCCAATGTTGATAGCATGTGGGAACCCTTAACAATTGATGATGTCATTCTTCATGAGAATTATCGTGCGAGATCAGAATGTTACCTCCATCCACTTTGTGCTGTAATCGACTGCCACGAGTATATGCGTATGAGCACTAGATGATGTCAAGTCGATCTTTCTGCTGATGTAGATACCTTGTACAGGGAATAGCTGGAGCGTCATCAGGTTGTAGAATTTTGAAGCACACACATGGATCCGATGTGCATGTTGCTGACACTTGAAGTGCTTTCTGACATGTTGGCAACAATATGTCTTCATCGAGCCGTGAGGTTTCTTCGATCATTCGTCAAGTCGCACACTTCAGCATGGAATGCAAGCATAGTCTTGGCAGCATCTTCTTGATAGGCTTGATGAGTTTTTGATCGATGAGTCTTCACAGGATGCAAGATTGGGAAGTCATGACTTCAAAAATTCGATCATTCTCTGCTTATTTTTCGCGGACAAGGATTCTCAATGCACACTTCCTTATGGGTCTCAGGAGATCCTTGGTTTATAATTTTGAAACTTTTTGAGATGACATCGGCTTTTGGTTCGAACTTTCGAGGAGACCCTCTAGGTTTGGAAGTCAGCTCATCATTTTCCACACATTTGGCTTTATCCAGACCCTTGAGTTTGAAGTCCAACTCTAGATCGAAATCTTATGAGTCAGCTTCATACTCAAGTGCTTTGACAGACAGACTTGACACTTTTATTGAAAAAGTTTTTTTTTTTTTTTTTTTTTTTTTTGCTTTTAAAGATTTTCTGATTTTTTGGAATTTTGTGAATATCTGGATTTTTTTTTTTTTTTTTGAACTTTTGGATTGTGAAAATTTGATTTTTTTTTTTTTTTGAAATTTTGAAATATTTGGTGTTTTGGGTTTTTGAATCTGCTGATTTTTTTTCTTTTTTTTGTAAAGGACCCGAGCAAGACGGCGATGTGAACCAGGTGTTGTCTGATTCAGCTCGGGGAGCCGAGCACTGTCGGCTTTTATTGGCCGTCATGGGGACTACAAACCTGTTACTGCCCTGCACTCCTTCCCCTCAGGAGGCAGGGCCAGAGGGATCAGTAGGCCAACCCTCATTGTTGCACCCAAACGTCATGGCAGATCTGAAATTGGGCTCCGAGTCGGTGTCGGATGCGATTTCTCCTGGTTCGTCCCCAATGAATTGTAGCTCTTCAGGTTCATCCGGCTGAGGTGGGACCAGGACGGTAGTCCAGTCGATCGGGGGAAATTTCTGCCCCTTGCTTGAGTCTTCTTTGGGCAACTCTATCAGATTCAATCTGTTCGCTTGATCATCGAAGGTGGAATTTAGCCCATCATCAGGGTAGATAATCCCTGCATTGATGAACTGGATTGGTGTGTAAATGCAGGGATTGCCTTCTTCTTGACGACCTCGTCTTCTTTTGATACTTCTATGCTTTGGTTTCTGAATCAGAGTAGGCTGATATCGTAGTCCTCTCCTATCCATATCTTCTTGAACCTCCATGGTACGGGTCGAGTCTTGATATTCGAGATGATAGTAGAAGGTTTGACGCTCGGCA
Source organism: Liriodendron chinense (assembly GCA_003013855.2). Classification (NCBI taxonomy): domain Eukaryota; kingdom Viridiplantae; phylum Streptophyta; class Magnoliopsida; order Magnoliales; family Magnoliaceae; genus Liriodendron; species Liriodendron chinense. The sequence goes on from ML058389.1 coordinate 3,069,005, forward strand.
GGGAGGAAGACATAGTTCGATCCGATGGGACATGCGCGAGGGAAGTAATTTGCATTGTGATGGTATGAGATCTCCCCATTAGAGTGTTGTACGTCCATGGCTGGGATGGTAGGCTCTCGGAGGTTGGATGCTTCTACCTTGGGAAATTGTCCGGGATCGGTAATGATGGTGATCGCCCTATCTCCAAAGATGTGCTTGACCCTTCGGTGAAGATTTGAAGAGATGGCACCGATTCTGTGAAACCAGGTCCGATCAGAAAGGAGATGGAATGAAGCTGAGATGTCCAAGACCTGAACAGTGATGGTTGATGTTTTTGGATCGATCCGAACCTGGACATCAATCTCCCCTTCGACCTCCTCAATAGTGGCCACATAATTGAAGCTGGGCCCCAATTCTGTTAGGGCATGTGGCATGCTGTCCAAGGAAGGGACTTCTTCTTGGAGGACGATGGCTGAAGTAGAAGCCGAATAGACAGGTGCGGTGGGCAAGTTGTGCCCCTGGTTGTTTGCTGAAGAAACGGGCAGGCTTTGCCCCTGGTAAGCTGGAGTGGGCAAGCTGTGCCCCTGACTGACTATTGCTGAGACGGGCAGGTTGTGCCCCTGGTTTGCTGATGCTGTGTTAGGGAGATTGCCCCCTTGGTTGACTGAGATGGGCTGATTGTGCCCATGGTTAGAAATGGGTGTGAAGAATGAATCGACTGAAGGTGCCCCTTGCATGATGATGGGCTCTGGGATCGAAATAGTTGAGGGTGCCCCTTGCAGGATGAGAGGCTCAAACTCTAAACTAGAGTCGATGGCACGAATAAACTGAAGAGGAGGCTCTTCTTGGCTGATGGCAACTGGACAGGCAGGAGGTGCCCCTTGCATTGCGGAGATTGGATCGACTGGATATGCCCCTTGCAGGATGAGGGGTTCTGAAACTGGAATGGTTAGGGGTGCCCCTTGCCAACCTTGATTAGGGAACTGTGAGTTCCATCTTGACTGTTGTTGTTGTTGCGGTTGTCCGTGCTGAGGGAGGAATAGTGCACCTTCGGTAGAGGCGACAAGATTATCCTCTTCCATTGGATGGGAGATGGGAACACTTCCGTTATCATTCTCGTATTCAGCAGTAGGCTCTTCTTCCATTGTCGGTTGTATAAGAAAGGCTTGATAAGGCCACCAAGGGGATATCATCCCAGTCCTTATTCCGGCTTCGACTTGTTCCCCGGCGCGGATGAGTTGGTTGAAGTTCGCATATGGATGTGAGACAAGGTATCCAGAGATACTTGGATTTGCCGAGTGGACGATCATGGAGATTTGCTCCTCGTCGTCGATGGGAGTCTTCATTCTAGCGGCCATGGCCCGCCACCGTCCAACATAGGCTGACAATGTTTCATCACTTCTTTGCCTGAGAGCTGCGAGGTCCGCTCTCTTGGGTGCCATGTTAAGATTGTATGCAAACCTGTTGACGAAAGCCTGGGAGAGCTGCTCCCAAGTCCTGATGCGATGATAGTCCAATGACGTGTACCAGTCTAGGGCATCGTCTTTCAGGGACTTTTGAAACAGACGGATCAACGCCCCGTCGTTGCTTGCCACAGCCTCTAGCTCACCACAAAATGATCTCAAGTGGTTTATAGGACATCCTGTCCCATCATATCTTTTAAATTTTGGTACCTGAAAGCCTTGAGGTACCATTGCATCGGGAAATGGACAAAGGTCCCTGAACTTAGTGGATGGAAGATCTACCTCTTGCTGCTTCTGCAACTTTCTCTTCATCTCTCGCATCTGTTCTCGGAGTTGTTCGATTTCAGAGGGACCGGATGAGAGAGATCTTGCCCCTTGCCAGGACTGAGTTGGCCCCCTTTCGTAATAATTGGTGTCATTGATACTCCTATGATTCCTGCTTGAAGGAGGTTGGGCCTGATAATTACTCCCATTATAGGGACTTTGTTGGACTGGAGCTGAGAAGGGAGACTGCAAAGAAACTTTGGACATAGGAGGATGTTGAAATTGATGGAAGAAATGCCCTGAGGTCGAGGGTTGTTCTGACTGATGGACCCCGTTAGGAGGGTATCGAAAGTCCTGCGCCACCCCTGATAGTTGTGGTTGGGATGAACTGGAGACTGGAAGAGACGATTGTTGCGGTTGTTGAACTGGACCAGCTTGATTGCTGGCTGCTGAAGCCTGGGCTTGTGTGAATCGGAGAAGCATTTCCTGCATGGCCTTCATGCTTTGTTGTAGCTCTTGGATGCCAGGAATTGACATGGATTCACTCGAGTTTAACAGTGGAGAGGAAGCCTCAGGTATAGGGAATGGGAGAGCCATGTTGATTTTGTATTGGACGTGGCAGGGTGATTTGGTTTGGAGGAATAATGGTGGGGAATATACTCTACTCTCTTTTTTGGGTGTTGGGATTTTCTATTTTTTTTGGTTTTGGGATTTTCTATCTTTTTTCTGGTTTGTTTTGGGTAGAATGCTATGCAGATGAGATTGTATGAGGATTAGTGACTTTCAAGTACGGGAAGGATTCTGTTTTTCAAGTCGGATCACGACTAGTAGGACTAGCTCATCCCCAGCAGAGTCGCCATTCTGTGGACCCTTGCCGATTTCTCTGCGCTCCCACACGACGTCATTCTCCCTTTCCTTTCGGAAGAAGAAGAGGAAGAGGTGCGTGAGTGCGAAATCGCCGTTTGTGCCACTGGCTTGCCTCGTTCTCGAGGGCTTCGTTTGGTTGTCGTATTGAGCTGGATGTGTTTAAGTGAATTTATATAAGACCAGAGTCGCCACTAGCCAGTTACACAGTCGGCTAGACCCCGTAGAAACGTTAGAGAAGGGGATCCGAAGATCCTTTTCTCTAAAATGACTCCTGTTGATCTGCGGTCAGAGATTCAAGGTAAGGGATCACGGTTACAGGGTGGGAAGAGGTTAGGCACCCCACACACTGCCCGTACCGAAGTACGGTCTCTACTTCACAGAATCGATCGAATACTTGAAAGTCTAATTTAATCCTCGTATATTCTCATGGATGACATGATGCATGAATGCGGGTCTGAACAGTAAGAGTTTCTGATGGGCAGGTTCCAACAACGGGCAAGCCCAGAGCGTACGCTCGAACTGACAGGTGCTTAATATAAGACGTATGCAGTGTGCTTGAATGATCAAGGTGTTTTATGGTGAAGCGTGAATGCAGGTCTGAACAGTAAGAGTTTCTGATGGGCAGGTTCCAACAACGGGCAAGCCCAGAGCATACGCTCGAACTGACAGGTGCTTAATATAAAGACATATGCATGTGTACTTGACGGATCAAGGTGCTAGTAGTGAAGCAGGGGGGTTGGAAGAAAAGTAAATGTTGCACTTATGCTAGATGCAAATGAGATGATGCTGGAAAATGAGTAGCTGGGTGGACGGAGGTGTCGCAAGGGTTGGCTTCGAGTGGCTGGATCAAGACTTGGGTGGCTTAGGAGGCTTGGACCAGTGGTCAGGCTGGGCTGGACCAGGGTTAGACTCTCCTCACTCGGGCTCTCCTTGGTGGAAAAATGGGCTAAAGGGTGGAGAGATGGACTCAGAGCTCTCGGGCTGAAATGGACTCGAATGGCCTGTTATGGATTGTTGAAATGAGAAGGGGAGGGGGGTATTTATAGCAGCAGAGAGTGGCAGATTGCGTAATTTTGTCCGGGCGGCCTGCCATGGGCCGCCCGTACGGCCGCTCCTCGGTTTCCAGCGAGTACGGCCGTTCCCTCGGGGCTGCTGTTGGACTCGCTGGTCGACTCAGTGAGTTGACTCAGCGGGTCGACTCGGTGGTTTGACTCGACGGGTTGACTCGACGGGTTGACTCGGTGTTTTGACTCGACGGGTTGACTCGACGGGTTGACTCAGCGGGTTAACTCAGCGAGTTGACTCAGTGAGTTTGACTTTTTTTGGGATTTTTTGACTGGCCTTTTTTATGGGGGGTTTTTCAGGGTGATTTTTAGGACTGGGTTGACTGGGTTCAGGCTTGAACTGGGCTATGGAATGGGGCTTACAAGGGTGAGTTTGGCTGAGTTTGGACTTGGGATTTGGGGGTATGGTCCTCCGTTCAACCAGTTATCTCTACCAACAGTGTAGCCGAAGGTGGGGTGTCTACAACGTGCCTTTTTGCATAGTACATGACTAGCGATGATGTTTTTTTTTTTGTATTTTGAAAGAAATGATATGATATATGTAAAAGAAATACGATGCATTTAATGAAAAGAGAAAACTTTTTGAGAATTTATTGTGCCATGAGTTTTCTTGTGAGTGTGTCTGGATTTTGTGACGGGACGTAGGAATCAGAACTAAGGCTCGGCTAATGCTTTGACCGACGTTTTGAGATTGACTTTTGTGGGATCCCTTTGGTTCCTTAGAGGTGTAGGCAATAGAAACCGTTACTTCCTAAAAGCTTTGTCAAAGTTTGTAGAGTCCTTGTCCCTGGCTGTACATCCTCTTGTTTTTGTTCTGAAATTTGTTTGAGCTGATCTGGATTGTCTTGTTGCTCAGTAACTGCACTTTTTATTTTTATTTTTCTTTTTTGAGCCATTTTTTCCTGTAGTGCTCTTTCGAGTTTTCATCACAGCCGACTTTTTCCCGTCATTTTTGCTCGTGACGCCCTTTCGAGTTTTCACCACAGCCTACTTTTTCCCGTCATTTTTGCTCGTGACGCCCTTTCGAGTTTTCACCACGTCCCGGGTATTTAATCTTGCCTGCCCCTTAGCAGCTATATATACTGTTTTTACCCTCGGCGCCCTTTCGGTTTTCACTCCTCCTTCTTTATTTCGGCACACCTTTTTTCTTTTTTGAATTTTTCTGGATAACTATGGCGACTAGAGGTCGGGAATACGTCGTTGCCGGCTGATGGTAGCCTTTCAGCCCTTATCCTAAGTTACGATGGTAGAGTTGTTGGTCTTAACTATATACCCTTCTGAGATGAATGGATGGATGACTGTATTTCCTTTTGGGTTGATTTTTCCTTGGGTGCCTTATTTTGGCTTCCCCATTTTCTTTCTCTTTTGTTTTTTTTCTTTGTACTCTTTCTTTTTGTGTCTTTTTCTTCTCTTCTTCTTTTGAAACTCTTCATTTAGAATACTTATTGGTGGATGAGAATGATTTTTCAAAGGTTTTAGCTTTGACCTCTTGACTTCAGCTCTATTAATGTAACTCTTGATAAAGTTAGAAGGACTTTCTTATGAACTATCTTCACTTTGTCAGCGTTGATTGGCTCAGGAAGATCCACCCATCTCATGTTGGTGAGCCTGAGGGCACCTCCAGGGAGTACTTCTCTGATGATCAGTGGTCCGTCCCATGATGGTTTGAACTTTCCTCAAGGATCCGAAAGGTGTGACGGTAAAATCTTTTTCATGACCATGTCACCCACCTGAAGTCTCTTGCTGTAAGCCCAAGCGATCCTTTACTGATAACACTAGGAATGACTTAGCGCACACATGCGCTTCTCATCTGCTAGCTGTAACTGATTGAATCTGGCCCGTTGCCATTCTCTTTCTTTAATTCCGCTTTCCAGTAAGACCCATAGAGATGGTATTTCCACCTCGACTAGTAGAACCACTTCCATTCCATAAGTAAGATCGAAAGAAGTAACGCCTGTAGCAGACCGTATAGACGTTCGATAGGCCCAAAGTGCATATGGGAGCATGTCCGACCAATCTCGATAGGTCACGACCATCTTTTCGAGTATCCTGATGATTGTCTTGTTTGCGGCTTCTACCTCACCATTCATCTGGGGATGTTAAGGGCTTGATCGATGACGTTGAATCTTGAATTTGCTGAGGAAGTCATCCATCTTCTTATTGATAAACGGGGTCCCGTTATCTATGATTATATGTTAGGGATTTTATACTGGCATATGATGTTGTTCTTCATGAATTTGATTACTTGGGATGCTGCAATTGTGGTGTAGGAGGATGCTTCTATCCACTTGGTGAAGTAGTCGACTGCCACGAGTATATACTCATGACCATTTGATGCTTTGGGACTCACCTTCCCAATGATGTCAAGGCCCCACATAGAGAAAGGCCAAGGAGTCGTCAGGTTGTACAGTTCTGATGAGGGGGCATGGATTTGATTCTTATGCTCTTGGCATTTGAAGATTTTCTGATGTGCTGGCAGCAGTTTGTCTCCATGGTGAGTCAATAGTAGCCGAGTCGTAAAATTTTCTTCGTCATCATGTGCCCATTCATGTGTGGGCCACAGATTCTTTCGTGTATTTCTTTCATGATCTTTGCAGCTTCTATTTCATTGACGCATTGAAGGAGGACTTGATTGTAGGATCGCTTGTAAAGAATTTCACCACTGATAGTGAACTGGCCGGCCAAACGTTGGATGGTTCGGCGATCTGTTGCTGTTGCTGCCTCCAGATATTCCTGGGTTTCGAGATATTACTTGATGTCAGCATATTAGGGTTTGTCAGGGGTGGCTTCGGCCTCTTTTATCTGTAAGCAGAAGGCAGGTTCATCTTGAGTTTCGACTGTGAGCTCCCATTCTGAAGCTCCTTTTGAGATCTCGAGCATTGATGCAAGGATGGCGAGGGCATCTGCAAACTGATTCTTAGCCCTGAGCATGTATGAGAAGGTGATTTCTTTGATTCTTTGACTAGATTTTCAAGGTACACATGATATGGTATCAACTTCTCGTCTCTGGTCTTTCATTCGCCATTGGTCTGACTGATGATAAGCTGTGAATCTCCAAATATTTGTAGTTTCTTGACGCCCAAGATTATGGCTTCCCTTAGACCAGCGATGCATGCTTCATACTCTGCCATGTTGTTGGTACATTCGAATGATATGCGTCTTGAGATAGGAATAGGGACGTCGTCTGGAGAGTAGAGGATTGCTCTGATTCCACTTCCTTTAGAGTTCGCTACGCCGTCGAAGAATAACATCCACTCATCTCCTTCTTCTTTTCTTCACCTTCGATGAGCAAGAGATCCTTATCAGGGAAGAATGTTTCGAGCGGTTGATAATCCAGGAGAGAATGAGCGGCGAGATGATCAACTAGGGCCTACCCCTCGATTGCCTTCTGAGTGACAAAGGTGATGTCGAATTCAGACAGGAGTAGTTGCCATTTTGGGCTTCTTGAACAGGTATTTGAGCAGATCCATGCGAGCAAGGAGGAGAATAAGGAATGCAATCATGTATTGTCGGAGTCGATGAGTTGCCTAGACTAGGGCAAGGCAAGTCTTCTCAATTGGGGAATACCTAGTCTCGTAGTAAGTGAACTTTCGGCTCAAATAGTATATTGCTTGTTCCTTCTTTCCGGTCTCGTCATGCTGGCCGAGAACACAGCCAAGAGCTTCTGTTGCTACCGAGATGTATAACAATAATGGTCATCCGAGAGTAGGCGGCACTAGAACTGGAGGATTCATGAGATATTTCTTGATGCAGTTGAAGGCAACTTGACAATCATCATTCTATTCTGTTGGTACGTTCTTCCGAAGGAGCTTGAATATGGCTCACAGATAGGTGTGAGCTGTGCGATGAAGCGACTGATGTATTGAATTCTGCCGAGGAAGCCATGGATTTCTTTCTCAGTTCTTGGAGGGGGCATCTCGATGATTGCTCTGGTTTTGGTCTCGTCGACCCTGATGCCATCCTCGCTCACCATGAAGCCAAGGAGTTTGCTTTCAGTTGCACTGAAGATATATTTCTAAAGGTTGAGACGGAGCTTGTACTTTTCTAACCTGTTGAAGAACTTCTCTAGATCTTCAAAGTGTCCTTCAATTGTGAGAGATTTGAAAATCATATCGTCCACATATACTTCGAGCTCTTTGTTTATCATATCGTGGAATAATGCTGTCATTACTCGCTGATATGTTGCTTCTGCGTTCTTCAAACAGAACGGCATTACCCTGTAACAGAAGGTTCCCCATGGAGTGATAAATGATGTCTTCTCGTGATCTTCGATGACCATCTTGATCTGATTGTAGCCTGAGAATCCGTCTATGAATGAAAAAATCTTGTACCCTGCGGTGTTGTCAACCAGAGTATCGATATGCAGCAGAGGAAAATCATCTTTAGGACTGGCTATGTTGAGATGTCGAAAGTCGATGCACATTCCAACCTTGCTGTCCTTCTTCGGTACTAGTACGATGTTAGCGAGCCATTTAGGGTAGTTGGAGACTACCAAGAATCCCACGTTGTACTTCTTGATAACTTTATCGTGAACTTTTAGGGCCCATTCTGGCTTAATTCTTCGCAGTTTTGTTCGCTCCCCAAGTGTAGGGTTGCAATGTAATAATAATTCGGTAGAGACTGAGATCGTTCTCAGGGACTAATATAGGAATTCTCAGAATTTATTCTAATAATCTCCAATTGAAATTAAACTACAATAATCTGTAATTATGAACGTAGGAGAATAATCTGTAACTTGTGATAGATATAATAATATAAAAAAGCACTAGGGTGCCGAGGATCCACTTGTAGTGATCCTTGATGCATAACTCGTATTGGTTTCTCAATTACACAACTAAAATAGAAATCAAATTCTATCTAGCTGAATATGGAGCGGTTAATTCAGCAAAACAGTCTGTCCCATGTGTTGTTCATCAACATGATTCACTCAATTCAAGTTAGGACTTGACCACACTCAATGTATAGGTCAATCCTAGTTCCAATAGGTTAAGATCACAATCACAATAATCATTAAACCCTGTCACCAGGCTTAACTATATCATGGTTTGAACTTGATTTAAATCAGATAAATAAGCAACACATGTTTCAAACTTCTTATAAAAAGTAGAACTTTGGTTTAAAGTTCCCACATGAAAATCCAAGTCTAGAGCGTCTTGAATCTAATTCCTCTGAGTGTACAGATCTAGAACTATGGAAAACAATTAAGAACTAAAGCAATTCTTCCAAACATCGATGAGCCATCATAAAATTAAGAAAAACTACTTAGAACTTTATTCAAACTTCTAAAAACCATTGTTCTTCAATAAAAATCCAACTTGAAACCAATACAAATGAATTAAAACATCTTAGATCTACTACAAGCTTCACCTCTTAGCCCTAGTTAAGAGGTTTAGCCGGCCATGCTAAAGAAAAATAAGAAAATTAAAGAAAACATGAAGAACTAGAAGTAAAACTAAGAAGAGGAAATATAGAACTCCAAAAACCAACTCCCACTATGATAGATCACTTCTAGGATGCCCTAGGAATGAAGTGGAGGACCCCTTTTATAGCTTTTAAGCCCCCTCATCGCAGAAGATTCGAGATTTTACGTAGAATTTACGCACTTGTATAGCATAAGTCGGAGCTGAAAACAACAATTTCTATTATGGGCGATTTTGCGATTGATCAACTGGGTTGAGAGATCAATCGATTGTTCTGGGCAATCGCAGGTGGTGGGCGATAGATCGCACGGGACAAAAAGTGTCTAGTGACTCAACAGGAAATTCTAGAATTTTAATGGTTTTGGCAATCAATCTCTGGAGCTGACCGATTGATCGATGGTGATGAGCGATCAATCAGTGATGATGGGCGATTGATCGATGAGGACAAAAAGTGTCCAGAGAATTTTTGCAGCAAATTCGAATTTTTCATACTTTGAACGATTGATCGCCCAAGCTGAGCGATCAATCGGTGAGTCCTTTTTCTGTCCAGCAACGTATGTAGTATGGCCGATCAATCTAACTGGCCAAGAGATCAATCAATCACCCAGGCGATCAATCGGTCAGGCTAACCGATCAATCGGCTAGGGTGACTTTTCTTCTTTTCTTTTCTTCTCCTTGCTTCATTTCTTCACTCTTTTTCTTGCTTCTTTTCTTTGATCTTCAATACATATTAAGAGTGTCCTTTAATCCTCCTTTTGGTGAAGTCTTCCTCTCATCCTACAATCACAAAATCATTGCCTAAAATAAGTCCATAAGCGTAGAAATTATGCAATGTTAGTGATGAAATGGGGTTAGAATATGCACATTTAAGAGTCAACACACCCCCACAACCAGCATTTTGCTAGTCTCGAGCAAAAAAATGCGTGAAACTATTCCAACTCTCTAAAACTCAACTCCCCTTTAGAAACTATGCTTCTATACCCTCCAGGACATGTAAGTGTAAAAATTGGAAAATTTAGTGCTAAAAATTAAGACCCTAAACTTCTCTAAACATAACAAGTGTTCATATGAAATTCCCACTGATTGATTGATAAATAGAAGAATTCAAAAAAATTTAACCTAGTGTGTTCAGTGAATGCTCATCTCATAAATTTTTGGGATTATCTTCTTCAAAAATCAACTAAAGCATGGATTTAAAGGTATACAGATCAACAACAAGCCTAAGACAAGAATTTGTCTTACCATCTTTTCGATGGCTTTCACACTACTTCCCATTTCTGGCTTTGGTTACGGGTAGATGTTCGTTCCCCAAGTGTAGGGTTGCGATATAGTAATAAACTCGGTAAGACCGAGGTCAATCTACAGGAACTTGTGTAGGAATTCACAAATACATCCAATAGTGTCTATTGAGAGCTAACAACCAGATTTTGTATGAGATTGATGTAAGTAACAACTTTGAACTAAATTGAAAGTAAACGATTATAAAAAGGCACTAGGGGTTCAAGGATCCACTTGTAGCAATCCTTGATGTTCAATCCGTTGTGGTTTCTCACTTTCTCAACTAGAATCGATATTAAGATCTATCTAGCCGGATGATAGAGCTGTTAAACCAACAATCTGTCATATGTATGAACCCTGTGTATGATTCACTCAATGCAAGCTAGGCTGAGCATGCTTCAATTGCATAGGTCAGTCCCAATTCCAATAAACTAAGTTCATAATCATGATCATCATTAAGTCCTGTCACCAGACAAAGTTAGATCATGGTTTGAACTTGAATCAAATCACATGCACAGTCCCATACATAATTCAGAAAACTAGAAAAGTAGAACTTTGGTAGGAAGTCCCCACATGAAGATCATAGTACTAGAGCGTACTCCAATTCTTCGGATCATACAGGTCTAGACTAACACAAAGCAATTAAGAACTTAAGTAATTCTCCCAAACATCCATGAGTCATCATAAGACTAAGAAAAACTACTTAAAACTTGTATAAACTTCAAACTATTGTTCATAATCATGAAAACCAATCTTAAAACTAACTAAAAATGAATTGAAACATCTTAGATTCACTACAAGCTTCACCTCTTAGCCCTAGCTAAGAGGTTTAGCCGTTCGTGTTCCAAGGAAACATGAAACAACTAAGAAAAACATAAAACAAACTACAAACTAGAAGGAGTTGTGGAACTCCGAAATCCACTTCCACCGCCTCCCACCTTGCTTAAACTCTTCTAAGATACCCTAGGAACGATCCCTAGGTGTCCTTTTATAGTGGGAAGGCTTCGCAACCTCGAAAACTTTCAGATTTTGCGTAAGAGTACACAGTGCGCAAAGATTTTCGGGACTTGTAGAACACGTTTCGTTATGCAAGCGACCGGTCGCAGTGGCTGGACGACCAGTCGTGGATGCTGGACAACTGGCCTCAAAACGGCATAAAAGTGTCCAGTGAGTTTCGAGAATTTTCAACCCGAAAAAATAATTTAAGGACCGGTCGCAGAAGTGGACGACCGGTCGCACGACCGGTCGTGAACAGTCCAGAGAATTGTGGCGTCTAGGTCTCCTGTAAGACCCGTACCCTTAATCGCCCTCCGTATGCTTAATTTTCGGTGCCGGTACGTCTCGGATGAAATAGATTAACGAGCCTTGATCGCGACCCTGTTTTAGTACCGCATCGACCCAAGACCTATACCCCGACAACCGCGTATGTGCTGCGATTCCAACGCCACGCGGCACACCCCATTACGATACTCGGTGTGTAAGTTGTGTCATTTGCGTAATCCGAGGTGGGCCGCGCAACGCGCGTGTGGCGTGGGCCCCACTTGCACAAATCCCAAGATCATGTCAAATCAATCAAATCCATCACCATCACCCTCACCCATACCCCTCTCATTACCCCTACTCTACTCACCCCATACCCCCCATCCCTCTCTCACCTCCAAAGTCAACTCTACCCATACCTCCCATACCCCTCTCCCATGCTAGCCATCATCACCCCCCATGATTCCTTCTCTCTCTCTCCCCCCCCCCCATACAAGTGCATACGTAGGGGGAGAGGAGGGCTTCTCATTTCCATATTGCTAAAGGAGAGAGAGAAGGGAGAGAGAGAGAGAAAGAGAAAGATTTGAGAGAAGAGAGAGATTAGAGAGATTGAAGGAGGGGATCAAAGCTTGGAGGACCCCGATCTCCGTCCGGATCGTCCGATCGTCAACCCGATCCAATCCAACCATCCAACCATCCTTCGAGGTGAGTGCAAGGGGGAAATAAACCCCAGTTTCTTAATTTCCTTTCATTTTATTTCCTTGGGCCCACCTTGTGATGGGCAATGAGATGGATGGACTGGATCATCCATGAATGGGCCCCACCTACTAATAATAATAAAAAAAAATGAAGGAGAGTTAGGCCACTGGACAGACAGCGTCCAGAGGACGCTGCTGCCCAGCAGCGCCTAGGCTAAAGCCCTTTGGGCATTGACCGTGGGTCCCCACTCGTGGGACCCACCTTGATGCATTTATTTGATCCACGTTGTCCATTTGTTTCTCCAACCCATTTTAGGGCTGGACACCAAAAATGAAGTAGATCCAGATCTCAGGTGGACCACACCATAGAGAACAGTAGAGGCAAGGATGTCCACTATTGAAACTTCTGTGGCCCACCGTGATGTTTTTGAACCTTTTTACCTATCCAATATTGGGCTCTGTGTGTTCCTCACGGGCTGGAGAACATGATGAATGGAGTGGATCATACCCATGTGGGCCCCACTTGAAATAAACAAAGGAAGAAAAAAAAAAGGTGAATGTCCAAACGCTGGACGTTCACAGCGTCAGAGACACTGGAATAGTCCAGCGTCACCGGACGTGTGAGTGGGGTCCCCACTTGTGGGACCCACCTTGATGTGTGTGTTAATCCACACCGTCCATTTGTTTTCTCATATCCTAATAGGGCCAAAGCCCGAATATGAAGCCGATCCAAATCTTCAGTGGACCGCATCGCATAAAACAGTGGAAACAATGATTTCTACTATCAGAAATCCTTTGGCCCACCTCAATATTTTTCTAGACCGAATTGCATACCCAATATTGGGCTTCTTGGGTCTCCCATGAGATGGGGAACCTGATGAACGGAGTGGATCAGACCCATGTGGGCCCCACATGATATAAGCAGAAATAAAAAAAAAGAAAGTAAAGAAGAAGCAGGCATCTCTGACGCTGGGCGTACCAGCGTCCACGGACGCTGGCTCGTGAGGCCAGCTGGTGGCCCACTCGTGGGTCCCACCATGATGCATGTGCTGTATCCACACCGTCCATCCATTTGGGGAGATTATTTTAAGGTATGATCCCAAGAATGAGACAGATCCAAGTCTCAAGGGGCCCCCACCACAGAAAACAGTAGGGACAGTGACCCTACCGTTGAAACCCTCCTATGGCCCACCATGATGTTTATTTGAGATCCAACCTGTTCATAATTTCACACGCATGTGAATGAAGGGAAAACAAAAATATCAGCTTGATCAAAAACTTCTGTGGGCCCCACTTGATGAGAACATAACAAAAAAAAAGAAGGAACGTGGCCGCTGGACAGACAGCATCCAGGGGACGCTGCTGTCCAGTAGCGTAGCCTCTTTGGGCTTGACAATGGGCCCCACTCGTTGGCACCTAGAATGTATGTGCCTTATCTATTCCGTCCATATGTTTTTCCAGCTCATTTTAGTGGCTGAGCCCAAAATTTAAGCATATCCTAAAGTCAAGTGGACCATGCCACGGGACAACAGTGCGAATAATGATCTCTACCGTTGAAACCTTCCCAGCCCTACAGTGATGTTTAATTGTCATCCAACCTGTTTCATAAGTGGCCGAGCCCAAAATTTAAGCATACCCAAATGTCAAGTGGACCCTGCCACGGGAAACAGTGGGAGATAATGATTTCCAACGTTGAAACCTTTCCAGGTTCTACAGTGATGTTTATTTGCCATCCAACCTACTCCTAAGATCACATGGATATGGATGAAGGAGAAAACACAAATATCTGCTTGATTCAAACTTCTTAGAATCAGCTGGGTACCACGCTGCCCAGCAGATGGCCCACCCTATGGGTCCCAACGTGATGTATCTATTAGCTCCATCATGATGTATCTGTTCTATTCATGCTCCATCATGATGTATCTATTTTTCCATATTATTTTAGGATATGGCCCCAACAATGAGGCAAATCCAGATGTTAGATGGACCACACCCGCAGGGAATAGTGGTCATTGATGCCCACCTTGGTCCTTCCTTTGATATATATGTTTTATCCATGCCGTACAACTATTTTGTCGGCCTACTTTGTATGTGTAGGCCCAAGTATGGGGCCGATGTGGTCTCAAGTGGGCTATGCCACGAAGACCTTTACATTTCCAATGGGACCCACAGTCCAAGTCCCACTCTCTGTATATATATTGGGCCTTTTAAGGCCAACATTACATGATATATCTGGTAACATGATAGTATACTTAGCTTGATATGTCACACTGATAACATGCTTAGTATAATGAATACCATGCTCATTCATATGCCCATACGCATCATTTGTATGCCTGTTATGGATCATGAATAACCATAGCATATGCTAGTTGGCTTGTTATACTTAGGGGACCCGTGCGAGATGGGGTCGTCCCACATGATTGCGCAGTATGCGTAAGTTTGGTGCATGACGTGGATTGTATGACTCATGCATTTCGCATTATGTATGTTACGATCACTTTCACACCCCAATAGCATCGGGGTGGTGGCCACCATAGTCACATCGTGGTTGGCAGTATTGGACACCGGAAACTTGTTCTAGTACGTGGGCGCTATGGATGTCCTTGGGTGAAAGTCCTTAAACCCTGTGGTACCAGTAGGATGCTCCAGCGTCGAGACCGAGTGGATAACATGAGTGCCCGTGTGCCAAATACCAGTAGGCTGTGTCTCCCACTGCGTCGAGGTCGGTTGGAAAGGGGTGTGACCTTATCCACCCGGGTGCAGTGGGCTGTAAGCTAGGTTGAGTCTGACCAGCTCATGGAATGGGTCCGTTATCGGCGAGCCGGGTGGGCATTGGCATACCACTGACGAGGCGGATATTGAGGTCTTTTCTACTAGCTTGGTTATGCGCTTGATGTGCGGCGGCCAGTATTAGAGTATACTAGACCCCGATGATGTCCCAGATGAGAACTATTTTGATATGTGGATTAGTTGAGGATTGACGTGTTTGCATTGCATCTCAGCATGTAACACTCGGCCATGTAGGCCCTTGCATCGCATAGCCTTGGGATGGCTGATAGCATTCATGAACTTGGTAACTTAGCCCTCTACTACTTTCGCTTACTCTGATATCTGTATACTTGTCATATGCATCACACGCGCACACACGCACTCTATTGAGCTTCATAGGAAGCTCATGCGCTTTTGTTTACACTGCAGGTACTAGGGCACAACAGCAGCGTTGAGCCTGGTGCATGTACTTAATATTTTGGACTTCTGCTACATGTTGTATTTCCCTTTCCAGCACCGTACTCAACGAACTTTTTAGTGAATATTTGATGATGTTTTATGGTTTTGATTATGCTCCTGTACAAAAAAAAAATTTACCCTGAAAATCCTCCTGGTAAGATACCAGTATTGGAACCTGGCACATGAGAGCTACGAGCCAAGAATGGGATACTACGGAGGCTGTTGACACCAAGGTCGGCGATCGAGAATTTAGTGAGCCCGGTCCCCGGGTTTGGGGCATGACATCTCCTCTATGCATGTGCGGACCGGTCGGATGACCGGTCCTTGACCTTAGACGACCGGTCGGACGACCGGTTGTGGGCACCTTCTTATGCTTTCTTTCTTCTTTTCTCTGACTTCTTTCTTTCATTCTTTAACGCTTAGCCCCTTTGATCTTCTTTGCTTCTAACTAGCATCTTTAAGTCTTCAGTTGATACTTCCTCTCTCTCATCCCTCCAATCAGAAATCCATGTTTTAGTTTAGTCTATAAACCATAACAACAAGTATAATGAGTGATGAATTGGGGTTAGAATATTCACAATTAAGAGCTCAACACCCCCCCCCCCCCCCCAACCAGCATTTTGCTAGTCCCGAGCAAAACATGCGTGAAACCAATTCCATTCTCCAAAACCCAACTCTCCTTCGGAAACCATTCTTCTATACATCCCAAGATACATAAGTGTAAGAGTTAGAGAAATTAGGTGATAGAGGTTGAAACCGTAAACTCTTAAAATATGATAAGCACCCATATGAAATTCCCGCTGATTGGTTGACAAATAGAAGAACTTGAACAAATTCAATCTAGTGTGCATAGTGAAAATTCTTTTCATGAGTTTCTAGGGTTATCTTCTTTATAAATTAACTAGACTATGGATCTCAAAGTATATAGAGCAATAACAAGCCAATGACGGGAATTTGCCTTACTGTCCTTCCGATGACTTTCACACTACGTCCCATTTCCGACTTTGGTTACAGGTAGACCATCCCCCGGTTGGTAGTAGGTAGCCCTAATCGGATTTTTCCACCATTTTTTCGTCATTCCCAATTTCATCCTTCCTTATCCTTTTTCTTTTAAATTAGATAGGATTTTTAGAAATCCATATCTTTCGTTATTTTCTCATGGACAAGGATGGACAAAGTACCCCGGCTTGATGTCTCAACACCTTGAATCAAAATCTAACTAATCCACAAATCACATAATCCCTTCAACCCGTGAAAATCGTGTAATGTGAACTAGGTGTAAAGTGTTCAAATTTTCTATCAATCACATAACTAGGGGAATGCACATATAAAGCCATTATGCGATGAGAAGTTCCAGACATACAACCTCATACACTTCATATCTCCTCCTCTTATGCTCATATCATCTTGAATGCATAGAAACACAGTTTTCCAAAAGAGTTTTGAATTGTAGGAAAATTAAAAATTTTCTACATAATTGCTCAAAATATTACAAAACGCTGGATTCATCCAAGTGATCCTACACCCCCCAACCAAATCTTGCATTGTCCTCAATGTAAAAGATGCGTAATGAACACAACATGAGAGCAATATGAACATAAAAGGGAGTGAGGAATGAGAGTACCTGAAAAAGTGAAAAGTGGAATTCTTCCTCCTTCTAACAAACCTAAGCAAAAGCAAACAAAAGCAACAAAATTCTAATCCTAACTACTCTACACCTCCATCAGACTAGGAGATCAATCATCCTGGTAGACAGGATCAGTCAGATGTATGGACTACCTTCTGAGAGAAATTTCTCAAAGAATGGCTTTAATCGCTGCCCATTCGCCTTAAAAATGTTGCCGTTCCTTGGATTCAACAACTCAACAGTCCCATATGGATAGACAGTTTGCACAATGTAGGGACCGGTCCATCGAGATCTCAATTTGCTTGGAAATAAATGGAGACAAGAATTATACAGGAGAACTTTTTTATTGATCGTGAATGTCTTACGAAGAATGTTTTTATCATAGAATATCTTCTTTTTGTCCTTGTAAATTCTCGCATTCTCATATGCTTCGTTCTGGATTTCTGCAAGTTCATTCAATTGTAGTTTGCGCAACGAGCTTGCCTTGTCAGAATCAAAATTCATCTTCTTAATTGCCCCATATGCCCTATATTCCAACTCCACAGGTAAGTGACAAGCCTTCCCATAGACAAGTATATAGGGAGACATTTCAATAGGGGTCTTGAAAGTAGTACGGTAGGCCCAAAGCGCATCGGTAAGCCGAAGCGACCAATCCTTGTGATCGGGGTTTACCGTTTTCTCTAAAATGTGTTTAATCTCCCTATTGGATATCTCAGCTTGTCCACTAGTTTGTGGGTGATAGGGAGTGCTCACTTTGTGTGTTACGCCATATTTCTTCATTAAAGTTTCAAAAAGGGCGATTACAAAAGTGAGACCCTCCATCACTTATGATGACTCGAGGTGTTCCAAACCAGGAAAGAATATTCTCTTTTAAGAAGCGAATGACCGTTTTATGGTCATTATTCCGGCAAGGGATGGCCTCGACCCATTGGAAACATAGTCAACGGCAAGCAAGATGTATGTGTTTCCAAAAGAAGATGGGAATGGACCCATGAAATCGATGCCCCAACAATAAAAAATTTCGATTATTAAGATGGGATTGAGTGGCATCATATTTCTACGGGAGATTCCTCCCAATTTCTAACAAGGTTCACATGTTTTGCAAAACTCATGTGTGTCTTTGAACATAGTGGGCCAATAAAACCCACATTGCAGAATTTTTGCTGTGGTCTTTTTAGCCGAGAAGGGGCCACCACATGCCTGAGAATGACAGAAGGAGATGATACTTTATTGTTAATCATCTGGGACACATCTCCTTATGATTCGATCGGGACAATACTTGAATAAGTATGGGTCGTCCCATAGGAATTTTCGCACCTCAGTGAAGAACTTATCCTTATCTTGCTTTTTCCAATGTGTAGGAATTGTACCTGTAGCAAGATAGTTAGCAATATCTGCATACCATGGCAATTGGGAAACAGCAAAAAGTTGTTCGTCAGGGAACATGTCATTGATCGCGGTCGTTTCAGGAGAATCAGTGAGGACAAGTCGAGAGAGATGGTCAGCCACGACATTTTCTACTCCTTTCTTATCAAATATTTTTATGTTAAATTCCTGGAGTAGAAGGATCCATCTTAACAACCGTGGTTTAACATCCTTCTTAGAGAGAAGGTACTTAAGCGCAGCATAGTCAGTGAATATAATGATCTTGGATCCAATCAAGTAGGACCTAAACTTGTCCAAGGCAAAAACTACGGCTAAAAGTTCTTTTTCAGTAGTAGTGTAGTTTGCTTGGGCTGAGTTTAGAGTTCTACTTGCATAGTAGATGACACATGGCTTTTCTCTTTTCTTTGGCCTAGCACAGCCCCAATAGCATAGTCGCTAGCATCGCACATAATTTCAAAAGGAAGGCTCCAATCAGGTGGTTGCATTATGGGAGCACATGTCAACATACCTTTAAGGGTGGTAAAGAACTTTTGACATTCTTCATTCCACTCGAATGAATTTTCCTTTTGAAGTAGGTTACATAGAGGACGAGAGAGTGAACTGAAGTCCTTTATGAACCTTCTATAAAGTCCTGCGTGTCCCAAAAAGGACCGTACATCTCGTATGCTCTTAGGTGGTGGAAGGTTAGAGATAAGATCAATTTTCGCTTTATCCACCTCGATTCCATTTTGTGAAATGATGTGACCAAGTACAATTCCCTTTTGAATCATAAAGTGACACTTCTCCCAATTCAGCACAAGGTTCTTCTCTTCACATCTTTTCAGCATAGCTTTCAAGTACATAAGGCACTCATCAAAGCTACAACCAAATACTGAAAAATCATCCATGAAGACTTCGAGAATTGTCCCCACCATGTCAGAGAAGATACTCATCATACAACGCTGAAAGGTGGCAGGGGCATTACATAGTCCAAACGGCATCCGTCGATAGGCGAAAGTGCCGAATGGACATGTAAATGTAGTCTTTTCTTGGTCTTCACGGGCAATCTCTATTTGGTTGTACCCTGAATAGCCATCAAGGAAGCAAAAATGGGAATGACCCGCCAACCTTTCTAAAATTTGATCAACAAAAGGTAAGGGGAAGTGGTCTTTCCTCGTGATAGTGTTTAGCTTCCTGTAGTCAATGCACATTCTCCAACCGGTAGTGTCTCTGGTTGGCACGAGTTCATTATTGGCATTGGCTACGATGGTGATTCCGGATTTCTTAGGCACCACTTAAGTTGGGCTCACCCATTGACTATCGGATATTGGGTAAATAATCCCCACATCCAATAGTTTCACCACTTCGGCCTTAACCACATCCTTCATGTTTGGATTTAGTCGTCGTTGTGGTTGCCTAGATGTCTTCGCATTCTCCTCAAGGTGTATGCGATGAGTACAAATCAACGGGTCTATGCCTTTGAGATCCGCAATTGACCATCCAATGGCACTCTTGTGCTCTAATAGAGTGGCCATTAGCCTACTCTCTTGTTCCTTATCCAAGTGAGAAGAAATCACCACCGGATATGTCTCATCCCGACCTAAATAAACATATTTCAGCTCACTTGGTAATGGTTTTAGGTCGAGTGTTGGTGCCTTGATATTGGATAGGAGGGCTTTGTTCTCATTTACAGGCAAAGGCTCAAATAGGGCCCTCCATCTTTTATTATCAAGCACCGGCATCGCATCTAGAATGGCATCTATCTCTTGTATTGTGTCATCATTTATCTCATGAGAATGGGCCACACATGCCTCTAAAGGGTCGGAAGATAATGACAAGGGGAATGTATCTTCCACGAATGATTCAATCATGTTTATTTTGTGGATATCATCATCAACCTCCCGTGGTTGTTTGCATAAATCAAATATGTTAAGCTCAAGGGTCATATTTCCAAAGGACATTTGTACAAGTCCGTTTCTACAATTGATAATTGCATTTGAAGTAGCTAGAAACGGTCGGCCAAGTATGATGGGAATTTGAGCACCGGTACCTATCACGGGATGTGTATCCAAGACAATAAAGTCTACTAGGTAGTAGAATTTATCAACTTGGACTAGAACATCTTCAATCATTCCTCTTGGTATTCGAATGGATCTATCAGCAAGTTGGAGTGTGGTTTTGGTGGGTTTCAATTCACCTAACCCAAGTTGTTCGTAAACGGAGTAAGGAATGAGGTTCACACTTGCCCCTAAATCGAGTAAGGCTTGTTTAATCTGGTAATCTCATATGATGCATGGGATGGTTGGACTACCCGGATCCTTATATTTTTGGGGCACCTCTTGTTTGATGATAGCGCTCAAATTCTCAGTCAAAAGTACTTTGTTGTGAACATTGTGTTTCCTTTTGACCGTATACAATTCCTTTAGAAATTTGGCATAAGATGGTATTTGTTTTATGGCATCCAACAACGGGATGTTGATCTTCACCTGCTTGAAAACTTCTAATATTTTCAGATTTTTGTCAAAAGGTTTAGGTGAAATCAACCTTTGTGGAAACGGGGCAACCGGCTTGTATTGCCTTTCCGGTTCTTTCTCTTGTGGAGTGTTGTTTGAGCTATCATCCTCTTTGGAAATTTTTGGATCCTTAGGCTTTGGGGCCTTCACCGGATTAGATTTGTCAATTTCTTTCCCATTTCTCAAAGTGCTGATAGCTTGAACATGCTCCGTATGATGGGAGGATGAGCTTGCATCTTGTATCTCAAATTCGGTTCTTGGTTAGGAAGAGGTTGGGCAGGAAGTGTGCCCTTCTCTCTAACACTAGGATGAGATTCAACTCTAGCCATTGATGTTTTCAATTCATTGATGGCTTGAGTTGAATTTTGATTGAATTTCAATTGCTCTTGCATGAATCCATCTATTTTCAAAGAATTTGTCTTGTTATACTCAGCTTGGACCGATACAAATGCACCCAACATCTCCTCTAGCGTAACTTTTGGAGTAATGACTAGAGATGGACCTAGTATAGGTTGAGCTTGAGGGATATTGGTTGCATTCGCAGTGGGTCTATTCCTCCAACTGAAGTTGGAATGGTTCTTCCAACTAGCATTAAACGTGTTTGAGTTTGGAGCACCAAATTGCTGTTGATAACTGTTTATGGCATTTGATTGTTCTTATAAGATGTCCTGAACTGCTGAAATTGTGGGACAATCTTGTGTTGCATGTTGATTTCCGGCACAATATCCACAAACAGTTTCAACGTCATTAGAGTTAATCGTCTCTCCTTTCCTCAATTTCATGGGTTCGACCTTTCTTGTAAGGTTAGCCACCCGTGCACTTATGCTATCCTCTTCCGATAAGACATGCATTCCTCCTCTTTCCTTTTGTTGGCCAGTCTTGGAATTTGTTGGTTTCGATGTATCCCAAGACTGTGCATTCTCAGCCAATTCTTCCAAATAATCCCATGCTTCATCAGCTTCCTTATTGATGAACTCCCCATTACACATCATCTCTACAAATTGGCGCATGGGTGAAGTCAGTCCTTCATAGAAAAAGCTTATAACCCACCAAATTTCATAGCCATGATGTGGGCATGCGTTTAATAAGTCCTTAAACCTCTCCCAACATTGGAAGAAAGTTTCATCTTCCTTTTGGGTAAAGTTCATGGTAAGGCGCTTCAACATGTTTGTTTTGTGAGTAGGGAAGAATTTTTTTATGAATTCCCTATGCATATCAGTCCATGCACCAATTGATCTTGGCTTTAATGCATGAAGCCAACCTTTAGCTTTATCTTTAAGAGTAAAAGGGAGGAATTTGAGTCTCACCACATCATCAGTCACATTAGCGAAGTGCATGGTGGTTATTACCTCATCAAACTCCTTAAGGTGTTGATAGGTACTTTCACTGTCTAATCCATGGAATTTAGGGAGAAGTTGGATCACTCCCGATTTTAAATCCACATTCCCTGTATTTTGTGGAAAAATTATGCATGAGGGAGTGCTTGCTTTTGCTGGTTGCAAGAAATCACGTAAAGTTCTTGGTCGGGGAACATTCTCAACCACATTCTCCCCCGTTTCAGTTTGGTTTTGGCCTAGATTGGCCATCGGATTAGGTTGATTTGCAGCCATGTTTTCAGACAAAATTGGAGAGTTTAGATGTCTCCTAGCACGTGGCTCTCTGTCAATTCCTTCTACTACCCCCCTTCACTTATGAGTCGGTTATTGGAATCCCAAGCCCAATGTGGCATGCAAAACCAAAAAAATATGAAACAAAGAGAAAGAAGAATTCTTCCTCCCTTTCTTTACTCTTCTCTAAGACCAAAGCACAAGGTGACTTGCAATGGCTAAGCCAGAAGCAAGGATAGAGACCGATTTCTCCTGGTCAATAGGGGTTCAGAGAACTCCCTACCCACTCTTTGAATCTTTTGAGAAAAAGTGCAGAAAAAGGAGAAAGAGGAGTAGAGGTGAGAAAAGAAATCTCTGAGCACAAGGTGATCCAAGACGGCAGAGCTGACCAATAGGAATCCAGGTAGCACAAGGCCTACCTTTCAGAGATCCAAAAGGAGTCTCCACCCACTCTACAAGAGATGAATATGATAGGAATGAATAGGAGAAGGAGAAGAGTAAGGTTTAGAAAGATAGAACCTGATTCGGTGCTTGAAATCCTTATATCTTCTTCAGCTTCCTAGAAATCCCTGAAAAAGAAAAATAAATCAAAATAAACTAAGTTAGTCCTAGAATCCTAAGAATCCTAAATAGATACTATTTTCAGAAATTTATGAAAAACCGTCAAAGTCCCCGGCAACGGCACCAAAAACTTATTCGCTTCCCCAAGTGTAGGGTTGCAATGTAGTAATACACTTGGTAAGACCGAGGTTGATCAACAGGAACTTGTGTAGGAATTCACAAACACATCCAATAGTGTCTATTGAGAGCTAACAACCAGATTTTGTATGAGATTGATGTAAGTAACAACTTTGAACTAAATTGAAAGTAAACGATTATAAAAAGGCACTAGGGGTTCAAGGATCCACTTGTAGCAATCCTTGATGTTCAATCCGCTGTGGTTTCTCGCTTTCTCAACTAGAATCGATATTAAGATCTATCTAGCCGGATGATAGAGCTGTTAAACCAACAATCTGTCATATATATGAACCCTGTGTATGATTCACTCAATGCAAGCTAGGCTGAGCATGCTTCAATTGCATAGGTCAGTCCCAATTCCAATAAACTAAGTTCATAATCATGATCATCATTAAGTCCTGTCACCAGACAAAGTTAGATCATGGTTTGAACTTGAATCAAATCACATGCACAGTCCCATACATAATTCAGAAAACTAGAAAAGTAGAACTTTGGTAGGAAGTCCCCACATGAAGATCATAGTACTAGAGCGTACTCCAATTCTTCAGATCATACAGGTCTAGACTAACACAAAGCAATTAAGAACTTAAGTAATTCTCCCAAACATCCATGAGTCATCATAAGACTAAGAAAAACTACTTAAAACTTGTATAAACTTCAAACCGTTGTTCATAATCATGAAAACCAATCTTAAAACCAACTAAAAATGAATTGAAACATCTTATATTCACTACAAGCTTCACCTCTTAGCCCTAGCTAAGAGGTTTAGCCGTTTGTGATCCAAGGAAACATGAAACAACTAAGAAAAACATAAAACAAACTACAAACTAGAAGGAGTTGTGGAACTCCGAAATCCACTTCCGCCGCCTCCCACCTTGCTTAAACTCTTCTAAGATACCCCTAAGAACGATCCCTAGGTGTCCTTTTATAGTGGGGAGGCTTCGCAACCTCAGAAACTTCCAGATTTTGCGTAAGAGTACGTAGTGCGCAGAGATTTTCGGGACTTGTAGAACACGTTTCGTTACGTAGGCGACCAGTCGCAGTGGCTAGACGACTGGTCGTGGATGATGGACCATCGGTCGTGGATGCTGGATGACCGGTCTCAAAACAGCATAAAAGTGTCCAATGAGTTTCGGGAATTTTTAACCCGAAAAAATAATTTAAGGACCAGTCGCACGACCGGTCGCAGAAGTGGACGACCGGTCACACGACCGGTCGTGAACAGTCCAGAGAGTTGTGGCCTCTGGGTCTCCTCTGTGCATGTGCGGACCGGTCGAACGGCCGGTCGTGGGCACCTTCTTATGCTTTCTTTCTTCTTTTCTTTGACTTCTTTCTTTCATTCTTTAACGCTTATCCCCTTTGATCTTCTTTGCTTCTAACTAGCATCTTTAAGTCTTCAATTGATGCTTCCTCTCTCTCATCCCTACAATCACAAATCCATGCATTAGTTTAGTCTATAAACCATAACAACAAGCATAATGAGTGATGAATTGGGGTTAGAATATGCACAATTAAGAGCTCAACAGTAGACCATCCCCTAATTGGTAATAGGTAGCCCTTTTCGGAATTTTCCACCATATTCTTAATCATTCCCATATTTTTATCCTTCCTTTCCTTTTAACATTAGATAAGAATTTTAGAAATCCGTATCTTTTATTTTTTTCCCATAGACAAGGATGGACAAAATACCACGGCTTGGTTTCTCAACACCTTAAATATAACCTTAACTAATCCACAATGTACATAATCCTTTCAAATCATGAGAATCGTGTAAGGTGAACTAGGTGTAAAAGTTTTCAAATTTTCTATCAATCATAAAAATAGGGGAATACACATATAAAACTATTATCTTAGAGATTGTTCAAGATTTTCAACATTATGCACTTCGTATCACTTCTTCTTGTACTCACACCATCCCAAATGTATGGAAACAAAGTTTTCCAAAGGAGTTTTGAATTTTCAAAAAATTGAAAAAATTTCTACATCTATTGCTCGAAATGTTACAAAACACGAGATTCATCCTAGCGATCCCACATCCCCCAACCAAATCTGGCATTGTCATCATTGTAAAAGATATGCAATGATCAAAACATGAGAGCAATGGTAAAAATAAAGGGAGTGAGAAATGAGAGTACCTGAGAGAGGAAAAGCTGGAATTCTACCTCTTTGTAACAAGCCTATTGAAACAAATAACAAAAAGTATGAAATCTCAATCCTAAGCTACTTTATACCTCTATCAGACTAGGAGATCAAAGATCCTGATACACAGGATCAATCAGAGGCATGGACATACCTTCTGAAGGAAAGTTCTAGAAAAAATGGCTTTAAACGCTGACCATTGGCTTTGAAGATATTGTCGTTCCTTGGATTCAACAACTCGACAGTCCCATATGGATAAACAGTTTTGACAATGAAGGGACCGGTCCATCAAGACCTCAATTTATCCAGAAATAGATGTAAGCAAGAGTTATACGGAAGGACATTTTGAATGATCGTGAAAGTCTTGAGAAGGATGTTCTTATCATGGAACACCTTCGTCTTGTCCTTGTAGATTCTAGAATTCTCATATGCCTCATTCCGGAGTTCTGCAAGTTCATTCAATTGAAGCTTGCGGAGTGAACTTGCTTTGTCGGAATTGAAATTCATCTTCTTAAGCGCCCAATATGCCCTATGTTCCAACACCACCGGCAAGTGACAAGCTTTCCCATAGATAAGTCTATAGGGAGACATTCTAATGGGGTCTTGAAAGTTGTACGTTAAGTCCAAAGCGCGTCGGTAAGTTAAAGCAACCAATCCTTGCGATCAGGGTTTACGGTTTTCTCGAGAATATGTTTAATTTCCCTATTGAATATCTCGGCTTGTCCACTTGTTTGTGGGTGATAGGGAGTACTCACCTTATGATTAACGCCATATTTCTTCATTAATGCTTCAAATGGCCGGTTACAAAAGTGAGACCATCCGTCACTGATAATGACTCGAGGGGTTCCAAACCGGGAAAGGATTTTTTCTTTTAAGAAACGAATGACTGTTTTATGGTCATTGGTCCGGCAAGAAATCGCCTCGACCCATTTTGAAACATAATCAACGGCAAGCAAGATGTATAAATTTCCAAAAGAAGATGGGAATGGGCTCATGAAATCGATGCCCCAGCAATAAAAAATTTCGATTGTTAAGATGGGATTGAGTGGCATCATATTTCGACGAGATATTCCTCCCAACTTCTGACAAGGCTCACAGGCCTTATAAAACTCAGACGTATCTTTGAAGATGGTGGGCCAATAGAACCCACATTGTAGAATTTTGGCTGTAGTCTTCTTGACTGAGAAGTGACCACCACACGCTTGAGAATGACTAAAGGAGATGATACTGTGTTGCTCATCATCCGGCACACATCTCCTTATAATATGGTCGGGACATTACTTGAACAAGTACGGGTCATCCCATAGGAACTTACTTACCTCGATGAAGAACTTATCTTTATCTTGCTTTTTCCAATGCATTGGAAAGGTATTTGTGGCAAGATAGTTAGCAATGTCCGCATACCATGCTAATTGAGAGACTTGGAAAAGTTGTTCATCAGGGAACATGTCATTGATAGCAATCATCTCAGAGGAGTCGGTGAGAACAAGTCGTGAGAGATGGTCAGCCACTACGTTCTCTACTCCCTTTTTGTCTCGTATTTCTATATCAAATTCTTAGAGTAGGAGGATCCATCACAACAAGCACAACTTAGCATCCTTCTTAGAAAGAAGGTACTTAAAGGCGGCATGATCGATAAATATGATGATCTTGGATCCGATCAAGTAGGACCGAAACTTGTCCAAAGCAAATACTACGGCTAAGAGTTCCTTTTTCGTAGTGGTGTAATTTTCTTGAGCCGAGTTTAGAGTTCTACTTACATAGTAGATGACGTGGGGCTTCTTCTCTTTTCTCTGGCCTAAGATTGCCCCAATAGCGTAATCACTGGCATCACACATGATCTCAAAAGAAATGCTCCAATCAGGTGGTTGCATTATAGGAGCACATGTCAACATACCTTTAAGTTCGACAAAGGCATTTTGGCATTCCTCATTCCACTCGAATGAGTTTTCCTTTTGAAGGAGGTTGCATAAAGGATGAGAGTGAGTACTAAAGTCCTTGATAAACCTCATATCGAATTCAGCATGTCATAAAATGGACCGCGCATCTTGTACACTCTTGGGTGATGGAAGGTCAGAGATAATATCGATTTTAGCCTTGTCCACCTCGATTCTTTTGGCTGAAATAATGTGACCAAGGACTATTGCCTTTTGAACCATAAAGTGACATTTCTCCCAATTTAGCACAAGGTTCTTGTCTTCACACCTTTTTCAAAATAGTTTTTAAGTGCCCAAGGCACTCATCAAAATTTCGGCCAAATACTGAGAAGTTGTCCATGAAGACTTCGAGCATTATTCCCACCATATCATGAAAAATGCTCAATATACAATGCTGAAATGTGTCAGGGGCATTGCACAGTCCAAACGGCATCCTCCGATAAGCAAAAGTGTCGAATGGACATGTGAATGTTGTCTTCTTTTGATCCTCACGGGCGATCACTTTTTGGTTGTATCCCGAATATCCATCGAGGAAGCAAAAATGGACCTGCTAACCTTTCTAAAATTTTATCAACAAATGGTAAGGCGAAGTGGTCTTTCCTAGTGACTGTATTTAGCCTCCTGTAGTCAATGCACATTCTCCAACCGGTAGTGACCCTGGTTGGTACGAGTTCATTGTTGGCATTGGCTACAATGGTTATCCCAAATTTCTTAGGCACCACCTGAGTTGGACTCACCCATTGACTATCGGATATTGGGTAAATGATTCCCACATCCAATAGTTTTAACACCTCGGCCTTAACCACCTCCTTCATATTTGGATTGAGGCGTCTTTGTGGCTACCTAAATATTTTCACATTCTCCTCAAGGTGTATGCGATGAGTACAAATCAGGGGGTCTATGCCTTTGAGATCCGCAATAGACCATCCGGGGGGTCTATGCCTTTGAGATCCGCAATAGACCATCCGATGGCGTTCTTATGTTCTTTTAGAGTAGCAATCAGCCTACTCTCTTGATCCTCATCCAAGTGGGAAGAAATCTCGACCTAATATATATATATATATATATATATATATATATATATATATATATATATATATATATATATATATATATATATATATATATATTAAATCAGTTGGTAATGGTTTTACGTCGAGCTTCGGTGCTTTGATATTAGATGGAAGGGGCTGTTCTCAGTTAAGGGCAAAGGCTCAAATGGTGCCTTCCATCTTTTATTATCAAGTACCAGCATAGCATCCAAAATAACCTCAATCTCTCATATCTTGTCATCATCAGTCTCATAAGAATGGGCAAAACATGGGTCCAAAGGGTCGGAATATAATGTTAGGAGGGATGTATCTTCCACGAATGATTCAAGCAAATTTATTTCGTGGACCTCATTATCAACCTCCCGTGGTTGCTTGCATAAGTAGAAAATATTCAGCTCAAGAGTCATATTTCCAAAGGACATTTGTATCAGCCTGTTTCTATAATTAATAATTGCATTTAAAGTGGCTAAGAAAGGGCAGCCAAGTATGAAGGGAATTTGAGCACCGGTACCTATCACAGGATGCGTATCCAAGACAATAAAATCCACTAGATAATAGAATTTATCAACTTGGACCAAGACATCTTCAATCACCCCCCTCGATATACGTATGGATCTATCAGCAAGTTGGAGCGTGGTTTTGGTGGGTTTTAATTCACCTAACCCAAGTTGTTCATAGATCGAGTATGGGATGAGGTTAACACTTGCCCCTAAGTCAAGTAAGGCTTACTTAATCCGGTAGTCACCTATGATGCAGAGATCGTAGGACTACCCGGATCCTTGTATTTTTGGGGAACCTCTTGTTTGATAATGGCACTCAAATTTTCAATCAAAAGTACTTTGTTATATACATTGTGTTTCCTATTGACCGTACACAATTCCTTCAGAAATTTGGCATAAGATGGTATTTAGTTTATGGCATCCAACAATGGGATGTTGACCTTCACCTACTTAAAATCTTTAAAGATTTTCAAATTTTTATCTAACGGTTTGGGTGAAATCAGCCTTTGAGGGAATGGAGCAACCGGCTTGAATTGCCTTTCCGGTTCTTTTTCTTGTGGAGTGTTGTTAGAGTTATCATTATCTTTGGTCTTTTTCAGATCATTCGGCTTTGGGGTCTTCACCGGCTTAGATTTATCGATTGTCTTACCACTCCTTAAGGTGGTGATAGCTTGAACATGCTCCGAATGTTTGGAGGAAGGGCTGGAATCTTGTATCTCATATTGAGTTCTTAGATTAGGGAGAGGTTCGGCAGGAATTGTGCCTTTCTCCTTAACACTCAGATGTGTTTCAACTCTAGCCATAGATGTTTTCAAGTCATTGATGGCTTGAGATGATTTCTGATTGATTTTAATTTGTTCTTGCATGAACCCATCTATTTTCAGAGAATTAGTTTTATTATATTCATCTTGGGTCGAGACGAATGCACGTAACATCTCCTCAAGTGAAGATTTTAGGTTGTTATTTGCATTCTCAGATGACCCATTCCTCCAACTGAAGTTGGGATGGTTCTTCCAACTTGAATTATATGTGTTTGTATTGGGAGCACTGAATGGTCGTTGATAATTGTTTATGGCATTTGATTGTTCTTGTAAGATCTCTTGAAATGCAGAAATTGTAGGACAATCCTATGTTGCGTGTTGATTTTCGGCACAAATTCCACAAATAATTTCAACTTCTTTCAAGTTAACCTTCTCTCCTTTCTTCAATTCCATGGCCTCGACTTTTCTTGTGAGGCTAGCTATATGTGCACTTATGTCATCTTCTTCAGATAGGACATAAATTCCTCCCGTTTCTTTTTGTTGGCTTGTCTTGGGATTTGATGGTTTAGATGTATCCCAAGATTGTGCATTTTTTGCCAAAACATCAAAATAGTCCCATGCTTCCTTGGCCTCCTTGGTCATGAATTCTCCATTACACATCATCTTTATAAATTAGCGCATGGGTGAAGTCAATCCTTTATAAAAAAAAAAAAAAACTTATTACCCGCCAACTTTCGTAGTCATGATGTGGGAATGCATTCAACAAGTCTTTGAACCTCTCCCAACATTGGAAGAAGGTCTCATCCTCTTTTTGAGCAAAATTCATGATTAGGCGCCTCAGCGTGATTGTTTTGTGAGTAGGGAAGAACTTTTTAATGAACTCCCTAGTCATCTATGTTAGTACAAATATTTGTCAAATTGCATGAACTATGTTTTGTCAAGTCTGTAAGATCAGTTGAAGTCTCTTCTTGAAGAACTGAAGATTGACGTCGTCACCAACATTGGAGAAATCAAGTACATTAGCCGTGCCAGGGTGATACTTGCAACCGATAACCCCTTCCTTCTTGCTCTAGTTTGGCCCAACCAAATGGGAAGAGCTTTTAGCCCAGATTTCTAGAGTTGTGTCCATGTGATCAGCCTTGGACTTTGACCATGAGTTGCGCAAAGAAACAAATCACAAAGAAGCAAATCTTCTGTGCACCTTCGGGCCCCATATCGGGCACCCGAACTGGCCATCGGGCTCAATAGTCGGGCACCCTAACTTGGCCTAAAATGTCCAGTAAATCTCTGAAAAATTCCAGGGGAGTTCGGGCTCTATTATCGGGCGCCCGAACTGGGTGATTTTTGTCCAGCAACATTTACTTATAAAACTTGATTTTTCTTGGGGCCCCGAACCTTTTATAGGGGGCCCGACAATGACCATTTTATAACCGTTTTAAACCATTTTTCAGCCCTCTATTTAAGTAATGAAATTCATTTATGAGGAATTAACCAAGAAAGCTAAGAGAGCTTTGAGAGAGTGTCTTCCCAAGCTATTTTCTTTCTTCTCAAACCTATGTCTTGAGTTCATTGTTCAATCCTAGTTGTTAAAGAACATTGATGAGCATTCAAAGCTCGGATTGAAACATGAACTCAAGTCTTTATTGATGGCCCTTGACCTAATCCGAAATAAGCATATCCATTAGTCATTTAAGCCATTCAATGCAACCTTTTGGGAAACCTTTTATCACCATCAATTGCCTCATCCTATAGAAGGTTCTCCCAACCTATTATCCCTCACCTTGGCACTACAAATCTCATTCAAAGCAAGGTTGCTGATCGTGGGAACTTGGAGAGGAGCTAAAGCATTCGTGGAAGCTGAAGCTACTCATCAACGGCGCTGAATTGGGGCTTATCTCTTGTAAGTGTTTAAGCTTATAGAGTCCATTGTTTGATTCCCCCCTTCTTGTTGAGATTGGGGTCTAGAGATTGTGACCCAATCTCGGAGTTGTCCTTGAGTAGGACGTGTAAGTCCTTGCGTAGGCCTACGACACGGGACAATACGTGCGTAGGAGTTGAGAAGTCCTTGTGTAGGCATTTACCTTGTGTAGGTTGTAAAGGTTGAGAGGTGAACCTCATTTAAAACCTCCAATAGTGAATGCCAGTGTACTCAAAGGAGTTGGGTACTTGAACCGGGAGTGGAGTAGACTTATCGTCGAACCACTATACATCGTGTGCAATGTGGTGAATGCATTTTGTATATTATTGTTCCTTATTGATCAATCTTATAAGTGCTTAACTGTATGCCCATCTTGTGTTCGAAAAAATGCTCGTATGCCATCTTTGAATGATTGATACAAGCATGCATATGAACTGTTTGATCAATTGCTTCTGTTAGTATAGTTGATCATTTAGAAGGACCTTATGTGATCAATTTACGTGTATTGACATATATTATTTTTGTAAATTGGTTTGAGTTTTTAATTGTCAAAGAATTTGTTAAAAGTCCTATTCACCCCCCCTCTAGGATATAAGCATACCTTCAAGCTTATCTCACTAGCGGTAAAACCACAATTTCAATCTCAGTCCATGTGCCTATTGATCTTGGCCTTAATGCATGAAGCCAAGCTTTAGCCTTCTCTTTAAGTGAAAAAGGGAACAACTTAAGTCATATCACATCATCAGATACGTTTGCAAAGTGCAACATTGTTATTACCTCATCGAACTCTTTAAGGTGTTGGTATGCACTTTTGTTGTCTAACCCATGGAATCTAGGAAGGAGTTGGATTACTCTTGGTTCAAGATCAATATTCCCTGCATTGAATGGAAAGATTATGCATGAAGAAGTGGTCGCTCTTGCTGGTTGCAAGTAGTCACGTAAAGTTCTAGGTTGGGGAACATTCTCAACCTCATTCTTTCTTGTTTTAGTTTGATTCGGGCCCAGATTTTGATTGACCCTAGGATTTGGTTGATTTTCAGCCATATTATCAGAAGAAATTTAAAAATCTAGATGCTTCTTAGTACGTGGTTCCTTTTCAATTCCTTCAACAATTCTCCCTTCACTGATTAAACGATTATTCGAATCCCGAACCCAATGGTGCATGCAAATTCAAAAGAATGAAAAGAGAAAGAAGAATTCTTCCTTCCTTTCTTTACTCCTCTCTAAGACCGAAGCACAAGGTGTCTTACAATGGCTGAGCTAGAAGCAAAGATAGAGACTGATTTCTCCTGGTTAATAGGGGTTCAGGGAACTCCCCACCCACTCTTTGAATCATTTGAGAAAAGTGCAGAAAAAAGAAGAAAGATGAATAGAATTGAGAAGAGAAATGTTTGAGCACAAGGTGATCCAAGACGACAATGCCAACCAATAGGAATAAAGACGGCTCAAGGCCAACCTATTAGAGATCCAAAAAGGAGTCTCCACCCACTCTACAAGAGATGAATAGGATAGGAATGAATAGGGGGAGAAGAGGAGTAAGGATGGAAAGACAAAACCTGATTTCAGAACTTAAAAAAACCAACATACTTCTACTTCAACTTCCTAACAATTCCTGCGAAAGAATGATCAAAATAAAACAAACTAAATTAGTACTAATAGAAAACTATTTTCAGAAATTCTGTTAAAACCGTCAAATCCCCGGCATCGGCGCCAAAAACTTGTTCGCTCCCCAAGCATAAGGTTGCAATGTAGTAATAATTCAGTAGAGACCGAGATCGTTCTCAAGGACTAATATATGAATTCTCATAATTTCTTCTAATAATCTCCAATTGAAATTAAACTACAATAATATGTAATTATGAATGTAGGAGAATAATCTGTAACTTGTGATGGATATAAAAATCTAAAAAAGCATTAGGGTGCCGAGGATCCACTTGTAGTGATCCTTGATGCATAAGTCACATTGGTTTCTCAATTATATAACTAGAATCGAAATTAAATCCTATCGAGCCGGAATATGGAGCGGTTAATTTAGCAAAACAGTCTGTCCCATGTGTTGTTCATCAACATGATTCACTCAATTCAAGTTAGGACTTGAGCACACTCAATGTATAGGTCAATCCTAGTTCCAATAAGTTAAGATCACAATCATAATAATCATCAAACCCTGTCACTAGGCTTAACTATATCATGGTTTGAACTTGATATAAATCACCTAAATAAGCAACACATGTTTCAGACTTCTCATAAAAAGTAGAACTTTGGTTTGAAGTTAACACATGAAAATCCAAGTCTAGAGCGTCTTGAATCCGATTCCTCGAAGCGTACAGGTCTAGAACTATGTAAAATAATTAATAACTAAAGCAATTCTTCCAAACATCCATGAGCCATCATAAGATTAAGAAAAACTACTTAGAACTTTATTCAAACTTCCAAAAACCATTATTCTTCAATAAAAATCCAACTTGAAACCAATACAAATGAATTAAAACATCTTCGATCTACTACAAGAAAAACAGAAAAATTAATGAAAACATGAAGAACTAGTAGTAAAACTAAGAAGAGGAAGTATAAAACTCCAAAAACCAACTCCCACTATGATAGATCTCTTCTAGGATGCCCTAGGAATGAAGTGGAGGACTACTACAATCCGAAGATTGCACACTCAAGTGCAGGTAGCGAAGTAGTAAAATACTCGGTAAGACCGAGGTCGATCCACAGGGATTGGGGTTAAGAACACTTAGAGGAATTAGTTTAGGTGTGAGAGATGAAATCTGGATTATCCACGAGAGTGGAGCAAGTTGTGTATGGTGAAAGACAAAAATAGAAAAGGGGCTAAAGCATCAGGGATCCACCTTTGATTCATTCATAAGATTTGATTCATTGGTCCAACTATAACTCAACTGGAATTGAATAAAGATTCATTCCAATCAGAAGATGAAACAGTTAAACCATTTGTATATTCCATAAAAGATGGTGATCTGAACCGATTGATTTGACCATGAAGCACTCGTTAGTTAATCGCAGGGAATTCCAAGCATCCACTGTGCCCAGAGTAGACAATGGATCAAGGAATTGTACAGATCAACAACTTTGCCAACAAGTCAACCACGATCAAATGCATACTTACAAGATAGGAGGCTTTGATTGACCGATCCAACCGTTAAGATCTCGTCTATTGATCGCAGGGAATCCAAAGCATCCAATGTGCCCGGAGTCTACAATGGATCAAGGGATTTTACAGATCGATGACTTTACCTGCACTAGCTCGATGACCGTAGGGAATCCAAAGCATCCAACGTGCCCGGAGTTGACGATGGATCAAGGGACTTTATCGATCATGCTAGCTAATTGGTGTGTAAGGGATCCCAAGCATCCAACATGCCCGAAGTCGACGATGGATCAAGGGGCTTACACAACAATAGTGTCTGCCGAGGTGGATAACCGAACCAATCAACCAAAGAGAACTCCAACATTCACATACCATTGTTGAACCAAAAGAACCAAAGCTTGCAAATTGCTTCAAAGGCTTCACCCCTAGCCTTAGCTAGAGGTTTAGCCAACCATGCTACAATGGAAGAGTAAAACTCACTAAGAAAGAAAATTCTACACTACTCTACACTACAAAAGAAAGAAGAGAAGACTAAAGAAGAGAGAACTCTTGGATGGGATTTGAGGGATGATTGAGAATGAGGAGTGGAGCTCCCTTTTATAGACTTTTGAGAGGCTCCCAAGCCTAGGTGGCACTCCAAACCCAAAGCAGATTTTTTTTTAGGTTCGGGAATGGAGTTAGGCTTGTAGTGCCCAAAGCAAACTTTTCTTTTAGGTTTGGGCTTGGAGTTAAGCTTGGAATGACATGTGGCAAAAAAGTACTCCAAGCCTAGGTGGCACTCCAAACCCAAAGAAGATTTTTTTTTAGGTTTGGGAATGGAGTGAGGCTTGGATGATGAGGTAGCACTTTCAAGCCTTACACATGTGTTGGGAAGAGAGCTAGAGAGAGAGAGAGCTAGAGAGAGAAGAGAGAGATCCTCTCTTGCACGTTTGGGAGATGAGAGGCTTCTCCATTGTTAGCATTGATGGTGCAGCCCACCTTGCTGGATGATGGTTTGGACGGTGGTGGATCTGCTAGACGTTGTGCATGGGCGTGGGCTCCACATTGATGGACGTTGCCTCTGCTGGGTGCTAATGCAGGTGTGGATGACAACACACGTGTGGAGCTGAAGAACCGTCCATGGATAGATGGACAATGGAGATGATTTCCATTGCTGCAGCTGCTTGGATGGCTGGGTGTAGTTGCACGTGCAAGGTGAGACTGTGTGATGTTGAAGCAGCTGGGACGCTGGATGAAGGTTGGACGGTTGCTGAAGGAGGAGGGCTGATGGACATTGCTTGGACGGTGGAGGAAGATGAACAGTCCACTTGATGCTGGCCTTGATGGCCTTCATTAGCTGGACGTTGAAGCTGATCATGGACGTTGGAGATGAAGGTGGGTAGCAATTGATGGGTGGTCTTGATTGGTGGACGGTTGATCTTGTCGTCCAGCCCTACACGTGTGAAGATGGAGACCTGATGGACGGTTGGTGGATGCTAGTTGAAGGTGGTGAACGTCCACTGCTGCACGTGCAAGGGTAGATGGTGAGCACGTGTGGGCCTATCTTTGGATGGCTGCTGCTGGAGATTTCTAGGTGGACTCTTCATTGATGGATGCTGCTGATGATGGCTGTGTCCAGCAAGTGGATGATCAGTAGCTGGAAGGTGCACTTACTGTGATGGAATGGACGGCTGTTATGGACAGACGTGGATGGCTGAGATGCAGCACTGTTGCTTATGCTGGGTATTGTAGGCCTTCATCAGATGGACGGCTGAAGATCACACCATCAGTTGTGGGGTCCACCTTGGACAGCTGCTGGTGGATGGTGAAATGGAGAAAACTGTCCATTGCTGGACATTCATCAGCTCCACATTGATGGACAGTCTTGATGAAGTAGCTGCTGAATGGTGATGATGGGCCGAACCTCAGTAGCTTGATGCGACTGTTGATCTTGCTGCAGTGGCGGTTCAGATGCAGCACATGTGTGCTGATGATGGATGGTCATGGAGTTGTCCAACAGGTGGAGCTGATGGACGGTTAGCTGATGTTCTGCACGCGTGGGCTGGCCGTTGGATTGGTTGGACGGTTCATCCAGCAACTGGATGAATGGACGGCTGGAAAGAAGATGCGGTGTGTGGCCCACGTTGCAGCTTGGACGTCCACTGGATGGACGGTTGAATCAACACGTTGGTGGGGCCTACTGGATGGTTTGGATGAAGGTGGAATCTTCGAATGGTGGATGCGATCATGTTGGTCCTGGGTTGCTGAGACTGCCTACCGTATGATGATCCTAGCCATTGATGCGGTGGATGTCTTAGTGAAGTTCATCTTGCATGCTGTGGGGTCCACCATAGATGGATAGTTGATATGTTTGTCACATGCAAAGGATTGAAGATGTCTCCACTTGTTGCTTGATGCAAAGCTGGTCCCAACTATAGACATCCAATCTTGACCATTAAAACTCGTGTGATCTCCAAATCACTACCATTAAATATGCACATCTCGGACTTCCAATGAGTGGTTGTGGTGCGGTCCACCATAGAATATGATCCATCATTTGATCTTTACGGCCCGATTTTCTTCATGATCACCACATATTTTATCTTGATCACTTTAGGGCCTTTAATCACCCTAATTGGCTCGGATCTTGTCCAACTTCTCCTGATCACCTGAACCTTGAAAATTCACCTAATGAGGGATAATTAACTGGAAAAACAATGATAATGCCCTTAACAACCAAGGTTAATTATACAATATTAGGCACTTATCAAGGACTCCTTTTATAGATTTCAAGCCCCCTCATCGCAGAAGACTCGAGATTTTACGTAGAATTTACGCACTTGCGAAGCAAAAGTCAGAGCTAAAAATAGCAGTTTCTATTCTGGGTGATTTTGTGATTGATCGACTGGGTTGAGAGATCAATCGATTGTTCTGGGCGATTAACCGCAGGTGGTGAGTGATGGATCGCACGGGACAAAAAGTGTCTAGTGACTCAACAGGAAATTCCAGAATTTTAATGGTTTGGACGATCAATCTCTGGAGCTAATCGCTTGATCGATGGTGATGAGAGATCAATCGATGGTGATGAGCGATTAATCAGAGAGGACAAAAAGTGTCTAGAGAGTTTTTGCAGCAAATTCAAAATTTTCATGCTCTGAGCGATTAATCGCCCGAGCTGAGCGATCAATTGGTGAGTCCCTTTTTTTGTCCAGCAACATATGTAGTGTGGCCGATCAATCGAACTGGCCAGGAGATCAATCAATCACCCTGGCGATCAATTGGTCAGGCTAACCGATCAACGGCCAGGGTGACTTTTCTTCTTTTCTTTTCTTCTCCTTGCTTATTTTCTTCACTCTTTTTCTTGATTCTTTTCTTTGATCTTCAAAACATATTAAGAGTGTCCTTTAATCCTCCTTTCGGTGAAGTCTTTCTCTCATCCTATAATCACAAAATCATTTCCTAAAATAAGTCCATAAGCATAGAAATTATGCAATGTTAGTGATGAAATGGGGTTAGAATATGCAGATTTAAGAGCTTAACAAGTTTCTTCTTAACTGACTTCATATCTCGCTTTGTTGGCAGACGGTGTACAACGAGCTCTTCATCGAGCCCTAGCATGTCTTCATATGAGAACACGAAGTTGGACAGTCTTGGAGCGAGGAACTCTATCATTCTCTGTTTCATCTTTGGTGGCAACAATTTTTCAATGCGTACTTCCCTAGGGATCTCTAGTTTCCCCAAATTTACTAGTTCAAAATCATCTGCTACAACATTAGCTTTAGATTCGAACCTTTTGAGGAGGTCCTCTAGTTTGGGAGCCTGGTCATCATCTTCCCCATCCTGAGCTTCGTCTAGACCCATGAGCTTGAAGTCTAATTCGATGTCAAAATCATATGATTCGACTTCAAACTCATGCGACTCTTCTGACGAACTTGGCACATTATTGAATGCAGGAAAAGAAATGTTTTTTTAGTTTTTGAGAATTTTCTAGAATTGACATGCTAGATGTTTTTGGCTTTTGAAAGTTTTTCATTTTTTTGGATTTTTGAATTTCAAGGGATCCTGAACAAGCGGGCATTGGAAACCATGATTGATCCCATCTTGCCACAGGGTATTGATCGTTACTTAAACCGGTGTTTTTTTTTAAGCTAGAGCCCTCAAATGACTCTCTGGCTGATTCAGAAATTAAGGGAATAGATGACCATTCAGGACCCCACGCTCCTTCCCTTGGAGAGGTGGGGGTTGATAATTTGGACGGAGAATCACAGTCCGGCCCAATGACCATGATTTCTCGCTAGTTGGGTTCGAGATTTAAGTCATACTCAGTCCCTCCCGAATCACTTACCTTGCATTGCAGTTCGTCTGGTTCCATGGCGAGACACAGGCTTGGAATCTGGACATCAGACTAATCTAGGGTTGGCCATTTCCCTTTCTTGGTCCAATGGATGGGTTGCTTCTGCCCCTGACTAATGGTTGATGGTGTTGATTCCATAGAGATGGTTGAGTTATGTCCCTTGTTGATTGATACTGAGATGGGCAAGTTGTGCCCCTGGTTGACT
The DNA here is from genome assembly GCA_003013855.2 of Liriodendron chinense. Taxonomy (NCBI): domain Eukaryota; kingdom Viridiplantae; phylum Streptophyta; class Magnoliopsida; order Magnoliales; family Magnoliaceae; genus Liriodendron; species Liriodendron chinense. The sequence continues at coordinate 3,108,336 of ML058389.1, forward strand.
GGAATTGAAGTGGGCAAGTTGTGCCCCTGGTTGACTGGAGTTGAAGTGGGCAGGTTGTGCCCCTGGTTGACTGGAATTGAAGTGGCAAGGTTGTGCCCTTGGTTAACTAGAATGGAAGTGGGTAGGTTGTGCCCTTGGTTAACTGGTGATGATGCAATGAGGGCAGGTACCAGAGTATCCTGGTCCTGAAGCTGCTGTATTTGATCTTCTTCTTTGTCTTCATCCTCTTCTTCTGGAGGCTTAGATGGTTCGAGAATCCAATCCCATCGAATGGGAGGCCACATGGCCCAAGCTAGACTCATCAGGAGGCCTTTATATGGTGCAATTGGTTGATTTCTTCTTGGATCTCTACAAGGCTCTCCTGGCCTTATGAATTGGATAGGTGAGCACCGAAACTTCTTTTTTCTTTTGTCCATGATGACTGACCTATATCCGAGTCCCCATTTGCATTAATTATATACCAGCAGCATCTTTCTGAACTTGAAATGATTCTTCATACAGTTTTTGAGACTTAGACGTTCTGCTGGTGAGAAAACACAATCCACCCTTATCGGTTCTGGATTGGCGATAACATTCACGGTCTCGAACTCAAAACTATGAAACGGGATGTCTTCTTCAGATTGTTAGATGTCGATTACAGGGATATCTAGTTCAGTAGCAGCAACATTGGAAAGAATGATGAGCTCCTTCTCTACATAGACAGGATCACTTGGTTCCCACAGATGTCTTCACCCGTTGATGCAAAGTTGATGGTACAGCGCCGACCTTATCAGCCAAGGTCATCCGAGCAACACGTTGAAAGAGGCTGATATGTCTAGGATTTGGAATGTGATAGTGGAGACTTTTGGACCTATCTGTACTTCTATATCGACTTCTCCTTCCACTGATCGGCGAGTGTTGTCGAATGCTTTGACGTACATGGTGCTGGGTCGAAATGAGGAGGGACTTATTCCCAGGCGTTCCGCAGCCTTGAGCGGGCAAACATTTAAGCTTGAGCCGTTATTAATAAGAACCAACGGAACACAGAGGTCTTTATATCGTAAGGCTATGTTAAGGGACCGCCCATGGTTGCGTCCTTATGGTGGCAACTCATTATCAGTGAAGGTGATGGTACGCAGAGCTAGGAGTTGTCCGATCATTAATGCTATCATTTCAGGTGCTGTATCTGAGGAGACGTGGGCATCGCTCAGGGTCTTGGCGAACATTTCTCAATATATGCGAGATGTGCAAAGTAGCTCTCATACCGAGATTTGGGCAGGGATTGACTTGAGCAGAGTTGAAACATCATATGCAGCTTCGTTTTTGTTGCCGAGGCCTGAGAGAGCGCTTTTGGGATCTCCTTTGTTCTGATTATCTCTTTGGATACAACGCCCATTGGGGTTCATATTCCCTACCTCGGCACATTCTGGGTAGTGCCATGGGACTTCTTTGTAATTTTCCAATCCTTTTCTTTCTAGGACCACTGGTTCTTGTAGTTGTGCTGGTGCAGGTACCAGATCTTCCTCATATGGAGCTTTCGCCTTGAGGACTACATTGTTGCATGTGCTGAAGGGATAATATCGAGGCTTGTCTTTATAGATCACATAAGGTTGTGGCCCTGGCTTGACTGTTCCTGGAGCGAGAGTTTCCCATGAAATGAACACTGGTCCTCTTAATATGGCGAGGGGTCTCTCTGTTCGACCTAGCTGCTGTAATGTAATTGACACACCTCCAGGACATCTTTGCGACTCGGGGGGCAGGACTTGCCCCTTGCAATATGACTGTCTCGACTGGGGGAGCCCCTTCTAAGATAATGGGTTCTCGCTACTAATAAGTATAATCCCTCCATTGCAGATTGAATTGTTCCTGAATTGAAGCTGCCCCTTTCAAAATGACAGGTTCGTACGCGGGCTCAATCTATGACTGTGTTCCTTCTAGAATGACTGGATCCCAACATGAATGATTATAAGGTGCCCTTTGCGAAAGGACGGGCCCTTGGACGACTGGCGCATCATATGGTGGTGCTCCCTCAAGCACTAGTGGTTCAAAAACTGAGGGAAGGAAAGGGTCTGCCCCTTACAGGATTGGAGGGGAGTTTGTTGGCCCATAAGTGTAGGCATGAATGGACTAGATAGGGGAGAAGAAGCGATCGAGCCGCTCTCCTTCTTCTATGCTGTTGATGGCAGGGCTGCGAGACGAATTGGGGTACATAAGATGCTGAGGTAGAGGATTCTGAAGGATGTTGGTAGGAGCAGCTGGAGGAGTTCCAGGAACCGAGATGAAGATCTTGCGGTCGTCAATCAGATTTTAGATGGCACTCTTTAGAGTCATGCATTGTTTAGTGGTGTGGCCACGCCCTTGATGGTAGGCACAGTACTCATTTTCTCGGTAATTCGGAGGCAGAGGATTTGGAGGAGGCCTGGGTGCCATTAGAGTGAGCAATTGCTTTTGTACCAGCATAGACATGACTTGATCGAGTGGCTGAGTGAGAGGAGTGAATTTCCTGAACTCCCTATAATTCTACCTGTTTTGATATGAGTATTGGCCATTTCCCCTGAACTGCTGCTACTGTCGAGGTGGTTGCGGCTGTGGTTAAGGATTTGGTTGTGGTGGGAATGGCTGTGGTTGGTACCTCTAAGGTTGATGCTGAGCCTGATTCTGCTGATATGGTTAACGTCCCTGTGTGGGAGCATATTGGTTGCCCTGAGCAGTGACAATGATGTTGTTTACCTCTGTCAGTCGAAGAGGAGAACCACTACGGCTTCCATTCCCGTATCCAGTAAGTCTTCCTTCCACTCTGTTCTATTTAACTGGAGTGGCCTGGTGAGGCCATGGGGAGATTGTCTCTGCGCGGATTCATGCTTCGACTTGCTCTCTAGCACAGATCAACTGAGAGAAATTCGCATATGGGTGCGAGATGAGATACCCAGATATGCCAGGATATGTTGAATAAACAATCATGGAGATTTGTTCTTCATCGTCGATGGGTGTCCGCATTCTGCCTGCCATAGCTCGCCAACATCCCACATAAGACGACAATGTTTCATCACTCCTTTGCTTGAGAGCTGCGAGGTCTGCACTCTTGGGTGCCATGTTAAGATTCTATGCGAATTTGTCAACAAAAGCTTGAGAAAGCTGTTCTCAAGTCCCAATGCAATATAGTCCAATGACGTATACCAATCTAAGGCATTTCCCTTCGGAGATTTTTGGAACAAGCGAATGAGGGCTCCTTCATTTCCTGCTATTGCACTCAGCTCTCCACAGAAAGCCTTGAGATGTGCTGTGGGACAGCCACTGCCATCGTATCTTTTAAATTTTGGGACCTTAAAGTTTTGACGTATCTAAGCATCTAGAAAAAGACACAAGTCTTTGAACTTGGTCGAGGGTAAATCGATTCCTTGTTGTCGCGGTAGTTGATTTTGCAAGGTGTGGAACTGCTCCCGCAACTTGTCCAGTCCTGCATGATCTACTCGAGCAATTGTGCCTCTCGCAGTAAGGCACGTTCTTCTTCGGCATAGTGGTCAATGTCTTCAACCTATGGGCTTACCAGAAAGCAACCATGGGTTGCTGAATTTGATTTGATGATTGAACTGAATTCTGATGAACTTGTGCTTGAAATGACTGTAATTGAGTTGGAGATTGAACTGAAGCTTGAACTGAAACTTGTTGAAAATTAACTGGATTTTGCTGAATTGAAGATTGCTGGAAATTAACTGAAATCCCATCGGCGAGGAAGTGCTGGAATTGAAAAGTGCTCCTGTTTGTAGGTGGCCGAGATGTTAGGAAGTGACCCTATTGTTGGTAGTCTTGGGCAGACTCCAATGGTTGTGCTTGATTTGAACTGGAGGCCGGAAGGGCCCGGCATGGCTGCTGAGATTGCTGAATTAGGCCAACTTGATTATTGGCTGCTGTGGTAACTTGTGTTTGCATGAATTGCAAGAACATTTCTCGCATTGCTTTCATTCCTTGTGCCAATTCTTACATGATTGGTGTATTCTCAATTAGTTGTTGTGTTGGAGGATGCGCTTTGGCCATGTCGAGGGCAGGGAAGAGGTGAGCTTCTTCTTTATGGTCGGACAAGGCTTGCTGAGCATGGGTGCGGATTATGCTACGAAAGGGAAGTTGTTTCCAAGGACGTTGAGCCCGAGGAGGCGCAATGGTGAGGAATATGCTCTACTCTTTTTTTTGGGGTTTTGGAATTTTCTATTTTTTGTTTATGGATAGAATGCTATGCAGATGAGATTGTATGAGGAATATTGACTTTCAAGTACAGGAAGGATTCTATTTTTCAAGTTGGATCACGACTAGTGGGACTAGCATATCCCAATCAAAGATGTCATTCTGTGGACGCTCGCCTTTCCGCGCTCCTACCCTCCCTTTCGAAAAGGGGTTGTGTGAATCTTCATTGTGCCACTGGCTCGCCTCTTTCTCGAGGGCTTTTTTCATGTTTAACTAAATATGTTTGGATGAGTTCGTATAAGACCAGAGTCACCACTGGCCAATTACTTCGAATCTACAGTCGGCTAGACCCCGTAGAAACGTTAAAGAAGGGAATCTGAAGATTCCTTCCTTTAAAATGACTCTTTTTTATATGTAGTCAGAGATTCGAGGCAAGGGATCACGATTACAAGGTGGGAAGGTGTTAGGCACCCACTCTGCCCGTATAGAGGTATGGTCTTTACTTCACAGAATCGAACTAATACTTGAAAGTCTAATTTAATCCTCGTACATTCTCATAAATGATATGATGCATGAATATGAGTCTGAACAGTAAGAGTTTCTAATGGGCATGTTTCCATTAACATCCAAGCCCAGATCATGCGCTCGAACTAACAAGTGCTTTATGCGAGATGCATGCTGTGTCTTTGATCGATCAAAGTTTCTGATGAATGAATTCCGAGCAAACTGGCAAACTTCAGAGCATACGCTAAGACCTGATCAAGTGTTTGTAGTGAAATGATAAGCAGGGGGGTTGGAAGAATAATAAATGTTGCACTTATGCTAGATGTGAATGAGATGATGTTGATATGAGGGTAGTTGGATGGACGGTGGTATCGCAAGGATTTGCTTCAAGCGTCTAAGATCGAGACTTAGGTGGCTTGAGAGACTTGGACCAGGGCTAAATTCTTCACTCACTTGGGCTCTCCTTGGTGGAGGAATAGGCTAGGGGGGGGGGGGGGGGGGGGGTGGGATGGACTCGAAACTCTCGGGCTGAAGAAAGGTGAAGTGGATGTTATGAATGAGAAGGGGCGAGGGTATTTATAGCTGCAAAGGATGGCAGCTTTCGTAAATAAGTTTGAGGGCCGCTCGTACGGACACCCTACTCCAGCTTCGAAGCGTACGGCCTTAGAACCTTAAACAAAAAAGCTGTAGGTTAGAGGTTCAGAGCTGCTTCGAAGCTGCGGCTCGGAACTAAGTGAGTTGACTGGGTTTGAAAGATGGACTGACAAGGTGAGTTGACTGGGTGCAGGGGCTGGACTGACCCGATGATTTGACGCAGCGGGTTGACTCACCAAGTTTAACTTTTTGGGATTTTTGGACTGGTTTTTCTTATGGGGGGTGTTTCGGGCTAATGTTTAGGGTTGAGTTGGCTGGGTTCAGGCTTGAGTTGGGCTATGGATTAGGGCTTGCAAGGGTGTCTTTGGATGGATTTGGACATGGGATTTAGGGGTACGGACCTCCATCCATTCAGCTTCTCAACCAACTTTACAGCCGAAGGTGGGGTGTCTACACTATGTTGCTAGTAATCGGATACGGGCGAGATTCGGGCTGGATGTCGGATACTGTTCGTAGCATTTCTTCTGTGGATGGTTGGGCGTGTATTTCCCCTGGACATATGAGGTTGGTCTTCATTCATATTTCTGGCCAGATCGTGCGCCTTTATATCACTTTGGTGGATGAGAGATGACCATTCGGACATCTTCGTGGATTGCTTTAAGACTTGACAGTTGGTCGGAGATCTGTTTCCATCACTTTCCTGTTTCCAGTGCCCACGATGATCAAGAAGTCACCGATGACGAGAATCTTGTCAACGCTTTGGATCGGGAGTTCCTGGTTTCAATTCGGACAACATCGCTTCCGCTTCGCGAGGGCATAGAGTTCTAACAAGAATCTTATTATCCAAGTAGATTCACTAAGCAGTTCGGGTACGACCAAGGAGTTCCCTCTACTTTGTTGGACATGACCAGAGTGGAAAGGGCATATGGTACAGGTCCTGGTCATTGGGAATGGATGTGGGACCGGCTTCTAATCATGCGGACTGGCGCGATATTTGTCTTACCTGTCACCAATCGGCCAATAGCTAACTCTTATGGCTGGATGAGATGGTGGGCGCATCAGTTCGCCCTAATTAGAGATAACAATCTAGTTGATTTTCTGATTTACATTCCCCCTCCGAAATTGGAGAAGATACCTACGAGTGGGCGAGGTTATTTGGCGGAGCACCCCAAGGCACCTCCTGTTCTTGGTACTGGGCATAAAATTTCTTTGATTGTGCCAATTGATTATAATAAAAGAGATGAGGCCTTAAAAGGCTGGCACACTTTTGGGGTGTCTCTGACGGATTGTCCGCTGGAGGCAAGGTTCACGCGTCTATCAGTGATCGCATAGGATGAGGCCGATGATAAGTCAACTGCTGTTGAAAGTAGCCAGGTTCTGAATCAACCAATGGATGATGCATCAGATCGTGTGACTACTGGTAGCCGAGCTGACAGGGGCAACCTTCAGGAAGTCGACACGTCGACAACTAGGCAAGCTGAATATGTTGAAGGTGATGAAAGAAACGAGTCCCCTTCTATACCTGTTGATGATCCTCGGGCGGGGGCTTCTAGTTCCCATATGAGAGTCAGGATCAAGCTCACTCCTAGGAAGCGTGTAGCCTTTCCAAAGAAGAAGCTGAAAACAGTTGTGGCAATTTCTATCTGGAAGTGAGGAAGTTTGGATTCGTTGCCATCATATAGTCAGGAGGAAGCTGTCGCTGGTGAGATTGGGGATCGAGTTGACACTGACAATCATGAAGAAGGAGAGATCTGGTCACAAGCCATGATGAGAAGTGTTGGTAGCGGCGATCGTGAAGTGAATGTAGACGGGCTGGTGACCTCGATCGATGCCTCGAGGACACAACCAGCGAGCGATATTGTCTAGCGCCTTGGTGATCATGGTGGACCGAGCCACGATCACAATCACAACGATGGCAATTCAATGGATGCCTACTACGACGATGGCGTAGGTAAGAGCATAGGTGATAATGATGTAGCTAGTGATGGTATAACCAACCGGGCGAGCAAAGCTAGAGGAAGCATTGATAGGTTGATCAAGGAGAATGCTTGAGTTTGAGATGTTATCGAACCTACCTGTTCCGCTCCTCAAACTGATGTAATGCCAATGAATGGGCATCTCGCGGATGCACAATCGCGCTCGTTCATGAGACCCTCTCTAGGCCGTAGAGTGCATAGGATGGCTATAAAGTCACTTTCGCGAAATTGCGCATTTATATTACTTTGAACGGGGCGTGTTGAAGAGCCTTTTGTCAAGCCTCTTGAAGACACTGGTGTGAATGGCATTTATTAGGGGTTGGAGTAAAGTCGCTGGAAACTTGTGCGGGTTTGATCGGGCCCAATGTGTTTTCGATTACCCGTTGTATCTCTTCTTTGGAGGATTCAATCGTGAGGGTTACGTCGGTCGAACGGGCCGAACCAGACCCTATTGTTGGAGAGAAGTGGCGGGAGTTGGTTTCTTTGCAACCTATCATGGAATGACAGTAGCATATGTTGGCGGAGGTGCAGACAGCTTTGAATGACAATGAGACTCAGTGTCGTCGCCATATGAGGCGTCTTGTTGAAGTCAGGGATGAGATAGCACGTTTCCAAGCGGAGGAGGTATCTCTGAACTGTGAAGTTGCTCGCCTAACTTCCGTCATTGACCAAGATCGCATTACGGCCACACAGCTTAGGGGCGAGTGTGAATCATCGCACATGCGGTTGGTGGAATTAGAAGTTGAGCTTCAAAATGTTCAGGATCCTATGCAAGCGCTGACAAAAGCAAAGGCCACCTTGGAGACAGCGAGGGCAAAGGCGGTTCGGTTCGTGGCAGGGTGCCATTGAAGATTATGATTTTACCTTTTGATATTTTCTTTCTAAGGCGGTCGTAAGGTTAAAGTGATTGCAAAACATCTATCGGAGTTGCACATTTGTAGTTGATGTGCAGTTTTTATAGCTTTTCTTTTTGTTACACATATACATGTAATGACTCTACCTGTAAAACATATATTAACATGCAATGCAAATGACAGTTATTCTCATTCTACTACATGTTATTGTGCGATTGAAATGAATGTGTATGAGATGATGCATTATGCGTAAATTAACATCAATTAAGCATGTTAGTCAAAACACAGCTGAACAATGCAAGAGAGTAGTACTTCCCTTTTATATAACATGGGTAGTTTTAAGTTATCGTGTCCAAAGCATAATCATGTTATAAGCTCTAGACTTTCTCTATCTAATTTATTGTTGTCATATTTGTCTGTTGTGTTTTTCAATTTGCCCCCGGTCTTTTCCTCCTCTAAACTTGTATTTCTCGTCGTGCATTAGGGCTTGCCCCCAGTCACTTTCTTCTCACATTCTTTAGGTATCAACCGTATATCGGGTTTGCCCCCAGTGTATCTGGCTCATTGTCTTACAAATAGTGGTCTCTGGAGAGTCAAGCACATAAGAGAATAACACTATGTACCAATGCTTTAGTTTTGTAAGGATACCTTGATGAAGGATGTTGCCATGCCCCAAAACTCCTCATAAAATGTCAGTCTAACCGTAGTCTTCAATCGTATATTCTTGTTGTTATACTATGCATAAGAGGAAGCCACTGATATTTGTAAGGCAAAGCGATACATAGTAGAATGACCTGACCATCTTCATATGAAGCCACATGTATGAGATCGTCGATTCTGGATTCCTCCATATAGAGTAGAAGAATGTCAGAATGTTGTAATAACAATAACAAGAAAGCCCATGCTGAGATAGGAAAATCGGATGTGTAGTGGAATCCTCTAATCGTCTCCATATGAAGTTACATAAATATAAGAGATCTCCAGTTCTGAGTTGTTCCCATATAGATGTTGGGGCTCAAATTCGCACCCATGATAAAGAAACATATGATGGTCCATCTACGACGATTTGGATAGAATTCCAAGATCAAGAAACAACCGAAAAATGCGATCGAATGCCAGTGCGACCTAACCCGCATAGTCGTGACCAAAACCTATGAATGATATTTCAAAGTGGACCTGGACATGAGTATTGCCGCCAAATGATCCAGAATACCCAAAAATCCTTAACTAGCAAGTTTGAATGTCGCACGGCGCATATCTTTACCTGCGCACCACGAAATACGTTTTGCCCTGTTCGGAGCCGATTGAAAGGGTCCAAAAGCCTACAAATGCTATTTCGGAAGGGAACTAGACATGTGTATTGCTACCAAATGATCCAAAATATAAAAAAAAACCTTAACTCCCAAATTCAAATGTCATACGATGTATACTTTTACCCGTGCACCATAAAGTACGTTCTGCCCTTGTCGGGAGATGACCAAAAAGGTCTGAAACCTCTAAATGATATTTCAAAGTGTATCTGAACATGTGTATTGTTGCCAAATGATCCAGAATGCCCAAAAACCCTTAACTAGCAAGTTCGAAGGCTGTAAGATGCATACTTTTACCTGCACACCTCGAAGCTTATTCTACCCATCCAGAGCTGATCGGGAGGGTCCAAATTGGTAAGGAATTACCAAAATTCACAACATTTGTTCATCCGTACCCTAACTCGTTCATTCAATAACCCGATGAGAGGCTTAAAGTGCTTTGGCGTCAGTGACTTCGGTCTCCGAAAAGGTACCTGTCCTTTGGACATTCGGAGCCTTAAGTTTATAAAATATTCCAAGTGTGGATACATGCATACACCACAAGGAGGACATGCATACACCATAAGGACCCATGCGCCCGTGCCCATACCACATGCGCATGGGAGCTTAACTCCCCTTCTTCCAAAGTACTAAAACTCAAAAAATTGCTAAGTATGGGCACATGTGCACACCACAGGGGGCACATGCGCATGATCCCTCTCCCACAAACACAAGCGTGTTGAACCTCCAATTTATACATCGCATTGCCTATTACAGGACATGGTTTGCATGATTTTCATGGTTTAAAGGGCCATCTAACACGTGTTTTGTGATTATAGGAATGAGAGCGGACTTCATCTAATTGGGGACTAAAAGAACTCTTTTATAGCTTTTGGATGAAGAAGGAAAGAAGACCAAAGAAAGAAGAAAGCAAGGAGAAGAGAGAGAAGAAGAAAAAGGAGAAAAAGAAAGGAAAAAGAAGCAAATGAAGAAGGCCGACCGGTCATGACCGGTCGGCCATGAAGGCTGTTCATGTTGAAAGACAGGCCGACCGGTCATGACCAGTCGGCCATGCACACTGGACGAAGACAAAACTAGTCCGACCGGTCGGCTAGGTTCACTGGATTACTAGGAGGTCTGTCCGACCGGTCTTGACCGGTCGGCTGTGCTCCCTGGAATGTGTGAAAGTCCAGTCCGACTGGTCACGACCGGTCGGCTCTGCGAAACATGAGTCCTTTCTAAATCTGGACTCCGAAAATTGCTGCGCACTGCGTAATCTTTCGCAGAATCCGACGCAATGGAGGTTTGTTGCTATAAAAGGACACCTAGGGGCTCTTCCTAGGGTATCAGACAAGCTAAGGAACGAGGTTCTAAGGAGGGAAAGCGATCGTGGAGCGTCTACAACTCTCTTATTCGGGTTTTTTCTGTTTTATGCTTTTATTTAGAGATTTTAGTTGTAGCATGACAATGCTCGGCTAGAACCTCTCAGCTAAGGCTGAGAGGAGAAGCTTGTAGCTAATTTTATGTTGGATTCAGTTTGATTCAAGTATTTTTTCAATTCAAGTTTGGATTTTCTTATGTTTCAGTTCCAAAAGTGATAGTTTGAGATGTTTTATGAGAGTTCATGTACCCAGGACATGAATTCCTTGCAATTCTCTGAGATTGTCACAGGTTGCTTGTTTAGATTCGAATTATAGTAATCCTTGAGCAGGCCATAGTCCATAGGCATGGCTGTTACTCCGCAGGCTATGGATTTGAATTCCACATTGATTGAATGGACTTGAACTTGGAAGTTCAACTTGATTTGGATTGAATGTGTGTGAATGCTTTATTTTCCAACTAGATGAGAGATAGGACTTCAAATCTAGTTGTGTTTTCTACTTGGATCGACTGAATTGACATAGGATTGCTACAAGTGGATCCTTGAAAGCCTTAGTACTTTATATCTCTGATTTTTCATTAAGTTGCTGTTTTAGTTAAATACCCAATTGAATCTGAATTTCTTTCATAAACTAAGTTGCTGGAGTAATTTAGAAGCTTGTTTCTATTCCCTGTGGATCGATCTCGGTCTTACCGAGATTTATTACTACATCGCAGCCTTACACTTGAGGCGAGCGAACAAGTTTTTGGCACCGCTGCCGGGGAATTAGATAACGGTTTTCAAATAGTTCAGTGGCTGTAGAAGTAGATAGGTTTTTCTGATTTTCTTAGAACTAACAAAGTTTTCTGTTTTGTAGGAATTCTTCTCTAAGTTAAAGCGCATCAGGTGATACCTTTCTAACTTAGTTTCTTTTAGATTAGTTTCAGATTTCAGTTTTCTAAGTTAGGATTAGCTTTGATTGAGTGGTTTATGTCCCGTTGGGAACGTAATCACTCAAATCGTCTCCAATCTGAAGGTGGTTTAGTTGGACCATTGTCAGTTCATAGACGAGTTCGGAATTATCAAGAGCATTGTAAAGTTTGGGGAGTATGGATCAAACACCTGTAAGGAATCCTCGCCCCCCCCCCCCCCCCCCCCCCCCCCCCCCCCCCCCACTCCAACTACAAACGCAAATCAGGAAGGAGTAGGAGAGAATGAGGTACATAATGTTCCTCCAATGAGATCACTATGAGACTACCTACAACCTGCCCGTGCAATTACACCTTCTTGCATAGTTCTACCAGCTAACGGTAGAACCCTTGACATAAAACCGGGTGTAATTCAACTTTTACCTAAATTCCATGGGCTAGACTCTGACCGCCCATACTTACACTTGCAAGAATTCGAAGAAGTGTTGGCCACCTTGCATTATCCCAATGTTTCTGAGGATACAATCAGACTTAAACTTTTTCCCTTCACTTTGAAAGAAAGAGCCAAAGATTGGCTTCACTCTCTTAGACCACATTCGATTGGGTCATGGGTTGAGATGAACCGGGAATTCCTGAAAAAGTTCTTCCCGGCTCATAAAACAAACACTCTTCGAAGGGCCATAATGAATTTCTCAGCTAAAGAGGGTGAATCATTCTTTCAATGTCGGGAAAGGTTTAAGGAACTCCTGCTTGCTTGCCCACATCATGGCTATGAGAGTTGGCGAGTTATAAATTTTTTCAATGATGGATTAAGTTCTAATATGCGCCAATTTGTGGAAATGATGTGCAATGGCGAGTTTATGAGTAAAAATCCAGATGAGGCTTGGAGTTACTTAGACATGTTGGCTGAAAATGCCCAATCTTGGGATACATCGGATAAACCCAATAACTCCAAGCCCACTCAAGAGAAAAGTGGGATCTATATCCTTAAGGAGGAAGATGATGTGAATGCAAGGATAGCCAACCTCACATGGAAGGTTGAGGCCATGGAACTTAGCAAAAGTGGAGTTCCCAAGTCCAAGGAAGCTGTTGAAACCACATGTGGGATTTGCCTCACCGACTTACACGCTACGCAAGATTGTCCCACAATTCCTGCGTTTCAGGAAGTGCTACATGAAACAGCCAAGGCCACATATGGTTATCAACGGCCCTTCAATGGACCGGTAGGTAATACGTACAATGAGAGTTGGAAGAACCACCCGAATTTCAGTTGGAAGAATGCTCCTACGGGCAATCCTACCAACTCCCAAAGAGGGCCACCCATGCAAAATATGGCCCCACCTCAATTCTCATTGGAGGATACCTTGAGAGCGTTTATGCAAGGGCAAGCACAAATAAATGAATCGAATCAGCAAATGTTCCAAGAGCTTAAAGTCTCGGTTGATGAGATTAAGGGACGCTTGAATGCTAGGGAAGGGACCTTTCCGGCCCAACCTCAGCCCAATCCAAAGCAAGTACATGAAGTAAGCATCCCTAATTCTTCCAACCAAAACATGGAGCAAGCTAAATCCATTACCACCCTTAGAAGTGGTAAACAAATTGACAAAACTATTCCGGTGAAGGCCGATGAGCCTAATGATCCGGTAAATTCTGAGGATGAAGATGGATCTAACTTAGCCCCACAACAACCGGAACGCATTTACAAGCCCATAGCACCATTCCCTTCGAGATTGGTTGCTCCAAAATCTCTCCCAAATTCTCAAGATATTCTAGAGATTTTCAGACAAGTCAAGATCAATATTCCTTTGCTTGATACCATCAAACAAATTCCCTCTATGCCAAGTTCCTAAAAGACTTATGCACAACAAAACGCAAATATAATGTGCAGCAAAAGGCCTTCTTAACTGAGCAAGTGAGTGCCATCCTCACTCAAAAGACCCCCCCAAAATTCAAAGATCCCGGTAGTCCCACCGTCTCATGTATCATTGGAAACTACCGGATTAAACGTGCCTTATTAGATTTGGGGGCGAGTGTGAACTTGATCCCATACTCGGTATATGAGCAATTGGGTCTTGGTGAATTAAAACCCACTAAAACCACGTTGCAACTCGCTGATAGATCTATCCGTGTACCGAGGGGGATAGTTGAGGATGTTCTAGTCCAAGTTGACAAATTCTACTACCCAGTAGATTTTATAGTCTTGGACACACAACCGGTTGTCGATGCTAGCACCCAAATACCGGTAATACTAGGCCGCCCATTCCTTGCCACATCAAACGCAATCATCAATTGCCGGAATGGGGTGATGCAACTATCTTTTGGAAACATGACACTAGAGGTGAATGTGTTTCACTTGGGCAAAAGACATAGGGATGTAGATGATAATGAGTTCTTCGAAGTAAACATGCTTGAAACTTTTGAAGAAGAAGAACTCCTCCAACTTGAACCACTAGAAAGCTTGGAGACATGCTTAGCACATTTCATGGATTCTGAAGATCCTATCATTAGTGAGATTGTGCAGGCATTAAATATAGAAAGACCGGTGGTAGATATTAGCCGGTGGAGGCCCCATTTTGAGAAATTACCACCAACCACATCAAGGCCTCTACCGTCTAACATCAAACCACCAAAGCTTGACCTCAAACCATTGCCATCCGAGCTTAAATACGTATATTTGGGTCAAGAGGAAACGTTCCCAGTTGTCATTGCCTCCCAACTTGAGAAGGACCAAGAGCTCAAGTTGATTGAGTTACTCAAAGAACATAAGGAAGCAATAGGTTGGACAATAGCGGATCTCAAAGGGATAGATCCTTCGGTTTGCACGCACCGAATACACCTTGAAGAAAATGCAAAAACGACTAGACAACCTCAAAGACGGCTAAATCCAAACATGATGGAGGTTGTCAAAGCCGAGGTGTTGAAGCTATTGGATGTGGGTATTATCTACCCCATCTCAGATAGCCAATGAGTGAGTCCTACCCAAGTTATCCCCAAGAAATCCGGTATTACCATCATTGAGAACGCCAACAACGAACTTATACCGACGAGGATGACCACCGGTTGGCGTATGTACATTGATTATAGGAAGCTCAACACAGTTACTAGGAAAGACCACTTCCCTCTCCCATTTATGGATCAAATTTTGGAGAGATTGGCAGGTCATTCCTATTATTGCTTCCTAGATGGCTATTCCGGATACAACCAATTTGAGATAGCTCTGGAAGACCAAGAGAAAACCACATTTACATGCCCGTTTGGTACCTTCGCTTACCGAAAGATGCCATTCGGGTTATGCAATGCACCCGCCACATTCCAACGATGCATGTTGAGTATTTTCTTGGATATGGTGGGTGAGTTTCTTGAGGTATTCATGGATGACTTTTCTGTTTTTGGTTGTACATTTGATGAGTGTCTCAAGCACTTGAAGTTGGTCTTGATGAGGTGTGAGGAGAAGCAACTTGTACTAAACTGGGAAAAGTGCCATTTCATGGTACAAAGAGGAATAGTCCTTGGACATATCATCTTGTACAATGGAATAGAGGTAGACCGGGCAAAAATTGATATAATTTTCAATCTACCACCACCCAAAAGCATACGCGATGTGCGGTCCTTCCTTGGACATGCCGGTTTCTATCGAAGGTTTATAAAGGACTTTAGTCACATCTCAAGGCCTTTATGCAACCTTCTACAAAAGGAGAACCAATTTGAGTGGAGTGCCGAATGTCAATTAGCTTTTTCAAAGCTAAAAGACATGTTGACAACCGCTCCTATCATGCAACCACCAGATTGGTCCATTCCTTTTGAGTTGATGTGCGATGCGAGCGATTTTGCTATTGGGGCGGTGTTAGGCCAAAAGAAGGATAAAAAGCCCCATGTCATTTACTACGCCAGTAGGACCTTGAATCCTGCCCAAGTTAATTATTCGACTACGGAGAAAGAGCTCCTAGCTGTCATTTTTGCCTTGGACAAATTCAGGCCATACTTAATAGGATCCAAAGTTATTGTTTATACGGATCATGCGGCGCTAAAATACCTTCTTTCTAAGAAGGATGCTAAGCCCCGTTTGCTTAGATGGATCCTACTCCTTCAAGAATTCGACTTGGAGATCAAAGATAAGAAGGGGGTAGAAAATGTGGTGGCGGATCATCTATCCCGCCTAGTCCTACCAAATTCCATTGACGAGTCACCTATTGAGGACTCATTCCCTGATGAGCAACTCTTTGTTGCTATGCATCCACCATGGTACGCTGATATAGCCAATTATCTTTCCACAGGTGCGATGCCGATTCATTGGACTGCGCAGGACAAACGTAAATTTCTAAGGGAAGTGCGCAGATTTTTCTGGGATGAACCTCTATTGTTTAAATATTGCCCAGATCAAATTATAAGGAGATGCGTCCCCGATGATGAACACAATTCAGTCATCTCCTTTTGTCATGATCAAGCATGTGGGGGTCATTTTTCAACCAAGAAAACAACTGCGAAAATTCTGCAGTGTGGTTTTTATTGGCCCACATTATTTAAGGACACCCACGAGTTTTGCAAAGCGTGCGAGTGCTGCCAGAAGTTAGGAGGATTATCCCGTCGAAATATGATGCCTCTCACCCCAATTCAACATCTTGAAGTCTTTGACTGTTGGGGCATCGATTTCATGGGACCATTCCCCTCATCTTTTGGACATGTCTATATTCTGCTTGCCGTAGACTATGTGTCTAAATGGATAGAGGCTATCCCATGTAGAACCAACGATCATCGTATGGTTCTCAAGTTCCTAAAAGAAAACATACTTTCTAGATTTGGGACGCCTCGAGCCATTATTAGTGATGGTGGTTCTCACTTTTGCAATAGACCCTTTGAAACTTTGATGAAGAAATATGGTATTAGGCACAAAGTGAGTACCCTATACCACCCACAAACAAGTGGGCAAGCTGAAATCTCCAATAGGGAAATCAAGCAGATTTTGGAAAAGACGGTGAGACCGGATCGCAAGGATTGGTCTCTAAGATTAGATGATGCACTTTGGGCTCACCGTACTGCCTACAAGACACCCATTGGAATGTCCCGTTATAGACTTGTCTATGGGAAAGCTTGCCACTTGCCTGTGGAGATAGAACACAAAGCCTATTGGGCAATTCGGGCTTTAAATTTTGACATTGACAAGGCTAACTCGCTTCGCAAACTTCAATTAAATGAGCTTGATGAAATCCGGAACGATGCATATGAGAACTCGAGAATTTACAAAAGTAAGATGAAGGCCTTCCATGACAAGCACATCTTCAGGAAATCTTTCCATGAAGGACAGAAAGTACTCTTGTATAATTCCCGACTTCACCTTTTTTCGGGCAAATTACGATCTCGATGGACCGGCCCATATATTATCAAAGAAATTTTTCCTCATGGGGCTGTTGAGATTGAGACTGCAGCGAATGGTAACCGTTTTAAAGTTAATGGACAACGCCTTAAACCATTTGTTGAGAAATTCGATTCAGAGGACACGTCCATCACTCTGATTGATCCTGTCTATCAGGATGATTGATCTCCTAGTCTGATGGAGGTATAGGTAGGTTTTTCTTTCGTTTTACTGTTTTAGTAGGTTTAGTTGTTGGGTTGCAGACTGTCATGATCACTCTCTCAGGTACTATTGTTTTCACTCTCTCATATTTTACCATTGCTCTCATGTTCATGCTCATTACATATCTTTTACATTGAGGACAATGCAAGATTTGGTTGGGGGGTGAGATGAGATTCTTCATCTAGCATATTGCAACATTTCGAGCCTCATATGCGCAAATGCTTTCGAATTTTTCTAAACTTTCAAAACTCTTTTAGAAAATCTTATTTCTATACATTTGAGATGCTGGGAGTATAAGAAGAGGAGATACGAAGTGTGTGATGTTGTAAGTTTTAGAATTCTCCCAACATAATGGTTTTATATGTTAGTTCCCCTATTGTTGTGATTGATAGAAAATTTGAACACCTTTGCACCAAGTTCACATTACACGATTTTCATGAGTGACAGGGCTATGTGAATTGTGGATTAGCCAAACTTCGATTTAAAGGTGTTGAGCAGCCAAGCCGGGGTATGTTGTCCATCCTTGTCCATGGGAAAATAACAGAAGATATGGGTTTCTAAAAATCCTATCTAATTTAAAAGAAAAAGGAAAGAAAGGATGAAATCGGGAAGGAAAGAAAAATGGTGGAAAATTCCGACAAGGGCTACCTATTACCAACCGGGGGATGGTCGAACCGTAACCAAAGCTGAAAATGGGACGTAGTGTGAAAGCCGTCGGAAGGACGGTAAGGCAAATTCCTGTCATAGGCTTGTAGTTGCTCTGTGCACCTTAAAATCCTTGGTTTACTTAATCTATGAAGAAGATGATCCCAGAAACTCATGAGATGAACTTTCACTATGCACACTAGGTTGAATTTGTTCGAGTTCTTCTATTTATCAATCAATTAGCGAGAATTTCATGTAGACACTTATTATGTTTTGAGAGTCCAAGATTTTAGCTTCTATCACCTAATTTCTCCAAATTTTATACTTGTATATCTTGGAATGGATAGAAACATGGTTTCTGGAAGAGAGTTGGATTTGGAGGTTTGAAATTGTTTCACGCATGTTTTGCTCGGGACTAGCAAAAAGCTGGTTGGGGGGTGTGTTGAACCTCCAATTTATACATCGCATTGCCTATTACAGGACATGGTTTGCATGATTTTCATGGTTTAAAGGGCCATCTAACACGTGTTTTGTGATTATAGGAATGAGAGCGGACTTCATCTAATTGGGGACTAAAAGAACTCTTTTATAGCTTTTGGATGAAGAAGGAAAGAAGACCAAAGAAAGAAGAAAGCAAGGAGAAGAGAGAGAAGAAGAAAAAGGAGAAAAAGAAAGGAAAAAGAAGCAAATGAAGAAGGTCATGACCGGTCGGCCATGAAGGCTGTTCATGCTGAAAGACAGGCCGACCGGTCATGACCGGTCGGCCATGCACACTGGACGAAGACAAAACTAGTCCGACCGGTCATGACCGGTCGGCTAGGTTCACTGGATTACTAGGAGGTCTGTCCGACCGGTCTTGACCGGTCGGCTGTGCTCCCTGGAATGTGTGAAAGTCCAGTCCGACCGGTCGGCTCTGCGAAACATGAGTCCTTTCTAAATCTGGACACCGAAAATTGCTGCGCACTGCGTAATCTTTCGCAGAATCCGACGCAAGGGAGGTTTGTTGCTATAAAAGGACACCTAGGGGCTCTTCCTAGGGTATCAGACAAGCTAAGGAACGAGGTTCTAAGGAGGGAAAGCGATCGTGGAGCGTCTGCAACTCTCCTATTCGGGTTTTTTCTGTTTTATACTTTTATTTAGAGATTTTAGTTGTAGCATGACAATGCTCGACTAGAACCTCTCAGCTAAGGCTGAGAGGAGAAGCTTGTAGCTAATTTTATGTTGGATTCAGTTTGATTCAAGTATTTTTTCAATTCAAGTTTGGATTTTCTTATGTTTCAGTTCCAAAAGTGATAGTTTGAGATGTTTTATGAGAGTTCATGTACCCAGGACATGAATTCCTTGCAATTCTCTGAGATTGTCACAGGTTGCTTGTTTAGATTCGAATTATAATAATCCTTGAGCAGGCCATAGTCCATAGGCATGGCTGTTACTCCGCAGGCTATGGATTTGAATTCCACATTGATTGAATGGACTTGAACTTGGAAGTTCAACTTGATTTGGATTGAATGTGTGTGAATGCTTTATTTTCCAACTAGATGAGAGATAGGACTTCAAATCTAGTTGTGTTTTCTACTTGGATCGACTGAATTGACATAGGATTGCTACAAGTGGATCCTTGAAAGCCTTAGTACTTTATATCTCTGATTTTTCATTAAGTTGCTGTTTTAGTTAAATACCCAATTGAATCTGAATTTCTTTCATAAACTGAGTTGCTGGAGTAATTTGAAAGCTTGTTTCTATTCCCTGTGGATCGATCTCGGTCTTACCGAGATTTATTACTACATCGCAGCCTTACACTTGAGGCGAGCGAACAATGCGCTTAGCAATTTTCATTTTGCTTAAACCCGGGACCCGATAACTACTATAAATAGTGCACTCACCTACTCAAAGAGAGAGAGAGAGAGAGAGAGAGAGAGAGAGAGAGAGAGACTTCTTCATTCAAGAGAACACGATCCGGAAAGGGTAACATGCACCCATCACCTTTGCCGGAATCCCTCTCTGGAAAGGATTACATGCGCTCATCCCTTTAGAGCCTGAAAAACATGAAAATGGCTAAGGGAGGGGACAGGCGCCCACCTCTCCTGCCACATGCACCCACCATCTTTAGGGTGGGAAAATTCTCCAAGTCCACAAGGACATGCGCCCACCATATTGGAGTAAGCGCATGTGCTATAACACATGCGCCCACACTTTAGGAGACAACTCTCTCTCTCTCTCTCTCTCTCTCTCTCTCTCTCTCTCTCTCTCTCTCTCCATTTTCACTATATACGCCCACTCCTTGAAGGTGGGGCGAATTCTCCAAGTCACAAAGTGACATGCGCCCATTGGGGAGGGGGGGAGGGGGCATGTGTTCTGCAACATACGCCCACCTCTCTCTCCTTTACTCTCTCTTCCCAATCTCTCACCACATGCGCTTAGGGGAGGGGCAACATGTGCTCACCCCAGGGCAGCATTCGTCCAAACGTCCTGGCTAAGCCAAGGACTCTGTGATGTGGCCCGCTTTGGATGTGGTCCGCCTCATCAGTGCAATATGCCTCCTAGACACACATCGACGCCCTCTGTCCATCCCCCAGACCGGATTTCCCAACGGTCGACGTTAAACGACCCGAATCGGTGATTTCATAAAAAAATAACCAGCACTTAGTCATTTTTACAATCCTGAAAATACCTCTTTAAAAGCATAAAGTGACCGATATTCACTAAAACCAAGCAGAATTTGACCGACGTCAAGAGGGAGACTTAGTTTCTCCATGATCTGAAGCAACATAATAATACACTACATCAACATTATATGTTATTCTAATCATTGAATGCTCTAATTAAGCAGTAAACATACTTAGTACTTAGTCATTTTCAGCCCTGGGAAGTGCCCTATTGGCTGGAAGATTGACTGACGCCAAGTAAAATTAGGCACAATCTCACTGACGCCAAGCCAGATTTAACATCCTCCTATCGTAAGGCAACTAAATCAAGCACTTGTGGGACACTAATCCCCACCGTTTATCAATTATTGGCATTAGCAGGTATATATCAGCCCCGATACTTAGCCATTTTCAAGCTTAGAAATGTGTAATCTAAGTCATCAAGATTGAAGTCTCAAAGACATATAACTCGACATAGCCTATCTGAGTGATCCAATCGCTCGAAGCATGAATTATTAACAATAATATGGTTGAATTAAGGACATGCATAAAACAAATTAACCAAATCAAGTGCATAATTCATCTAATGCACTAAACATCAAGCATAAGTTCAATCTTCTCTCGAGCATGCAATCAAGTATACTTACTTTGTGCTCCTTGTATCCATTATATGAAATTTATTCATCCCGGATCTAGATATGAAACTAAATTAAAGGGACTATGGTTATCATAAAAAACCATAACCCAAGAGTTCCAAAATATCTGAAATACTTCATTATGAACTACTATCGCTAAAACCAGTTGATGTACTTCTCATCCAAAGCAGGGTCCGTCAGTTGAGCAGCTAAGGTAGTCGCGGTGTGTCTTCCTGTAGTCACCCGTCCATAGCGATGGTCAATGTGTCTTCATGTGGTCACCCATCTGTAGCGATGGTCAATGGCACTGTTGTTGAACCTCCAATTTATACATTGCATTGCCCACTACATGACATGGTATGCATGATTTTCATGATTAAAAGGCCCATCTAATGCATGTTTTGTGATTGTAGGGATGAGAGCAGACTTAACCCAATTGGAGACCAAAAGACCATGTTTAGGAGCCTTTTATGAAGGCCCAAGGTGGACCAAAGAAAGAAGAAAGCAAAGAGAGAGGAAGGAGAGAAGAAAAGAAAGAAGAAAAAAGGCAAAACTGGGTCCGACCGGTCAAGACCGGTCGGCCAAGAAGGCCCGACCGGTCAAGACCGGTCGGATACACTCCCTGGACATCTACAAGGCAGGTCTGACCGGTCATGAGCGGTCGGCCAGCCCTGTCTGACCGGTCATGTCGGCCATGCAAGTTCAACTTCCAGATTCTAAACACCAAGGTATTCCCGTGTCTGATTTTTCAGACCAGTTTTTTAGGCCCATTTTGATGATATTTGGAAATCCAATACATCCATATCAAAGAGGAGCTCGACGCTGAACTAACCCAAGTGGTTTCGTGTCGATCGGAGCTACGGATTGACCGTGATGGCCAAAACAATACTGAACTGTCCAGAAAGTTCCAGATTTCGCTGTTCCACTCTGGGCCGGTCCAGGTGACCCATCATTGATGATATGAAGAATCTACTTTGACCATCTTTTATACCACATCCATATATGAATAACCACAAAATTTTCAGATCAAAAGAATGTGTGGTTTGATCGTACCGGTTGAAGAAAGATGAACCATCCAGAAAGATCCAACTGCGCAGAGTTTATAAAAGCCCTAAGTGTTCTAATTTTCGGACCATATTCTAGAATTGTTTTGGACAATCTAATCCGTCCATCATGTAGAGGAGGAAGTTTCTACCAATGTTCAAAATTCGAGATCAATCCAACCTCTGTACACTCCGGGGCGTTGAAAGCAAAATGACTGGTTCTGAAGGTACCTAAAGTGAGCGATTTTGAGAGGCGGTCGGTGATATGATTGGTGGGCCCATTCAGAGGATAATGTTGGAAATCTAAATCATCTATAAGGAAGATCACATTACAAGGAAGCAACAAATCAAATTTGAAGGCAGTCCGACCATTGGTTAAGCCGTACCAAGCGAAACAAATTCTGCTATGTTGTTGTACTATTGCTGCACTATAAAAGGAGGTGCTCGCTTCTATTCCAAATCAAGCAAGGACGTGGGGAGCAAGGAGTTCAAGTCATAGGAGGCTTCCTAGCCTCCTTCAGCTAGTTTTTCTTCCTTTTCTTAGTTCTAGTTCTAGTTTTAATATGCTTTTCCTTAGCTAACATCTTAGCTAGAGCTAGAGGTGAAATTTGTAGTTGGTTTCAATGCTTTAATTCTTTTATTTCAAGTACCCTTTTCTTAATTTTGGATTTTGAACTTCTAGTTTGAATAAAGTTTGGATTTTTAGATGAATTGTGAGAGTTTGTGTACTCCGGACATGAGTTCCTTGCAATCCTCTGAGATTACCATGATTGGGTTGTTTGAATTCGAATTGTAGTAACCCTTGAGCATGCCATAGTCCATAGGCATGGCTGTTACTCCGAAGGCTACAAGTTCAAGTTCTATGTGCTCCATTAGAACTAGAAATCTGATTTCCAGATTTAAGTGGGATTATTTATGCTTGAATGTTATATCTTCCAATTAGATGAGAGATAGGACTTTGATTCTAATTGTGTTGTACTTGGATGAATGGATTAGCATTAGACTACTACAAGTGGATCCTTGATGCTCTAGTTCTTCTTATTTTCAGATTTTCTTATTTCATGTGAAAAACTACTTCCTTAAACTTCTTAGATTCTAGTTATTAGAGTACTTGGAATTGTTTACCTCTTTCCCTGTGGATCGACCTCGGTCTTACCGAGATTTATTACTACATCGCAGCCTTACACTTGAGGCGAGCGAACAACTGTGTTGTACCATTTGATAGCCATAATGTGTCTTCATGTGGTCACCCGTCCGCAATGACAATCAATGACACTATGTCGTACCATTTGGTAGCTATGATGTGTCTTCTTGTGGTCACCCATCCACAGTGACGGTCAATGGCACTATATTGTACCATTTAGCAGCCATGATGTATCTTCCTGTAATCACCCGTCCACAGTGACGGTCAATGGCACTGTGTTGTATCATATGGCAACCGTAATATGCCTTCCGGTGGTCACCCGTCCTCAGTGATGGTTACTGGCACTGCATTGATCATGACAACCATGGTATGTCTTCCTGCGGTCACCCGTCCACAGCGATGGTTACTGAAATTGTGAGGCACTACATGGGAATTGTGGCATGTCTTCCTATGGTCACCTATCCTCAACGACGGTCATTGGCATTGTTATACATGACTCGGTTAAAGTTCTGGCTATTTCTCAACTAGAAACGCTCGAAAGAACATGGGACAGGCATTTAACCTGTCTAAACGATGGCTCAATCCATAAGAAACCCGAAACTTGGTCTCTACAACCATGACTTCAAGACCATAGTCCCTGATGATTTAAATTATCCGCTCGATCTATCCAGGCTTCCTCCCGAATATTCCATCTATTGTATAACTATCATTCAAAGTGGAATTTTTATCGCTTTGTGCCGTGGTTTTCTCTCGTAAGGGTTTCCACATAAAAATCTCTGTGTTGTTTGTGATGTGTTTTACTTGTATTTATGATCTTTAATGCTTTATTTAATTTATCTATGATGCATGCATACATTTAATTTTGTCTTTTGATCAAGGGTGATTAACCATTGATGTAATTAAGGGCTTGTAACTAGTATCACCGCTTAGAATGTAAAAGATCTTGAAATAACTGGAATAAAATTTGCCTTGCAATGCTTTCTCGTGTGTACTTTGTGAATGCTTATGATTTTCTATGAATTTCTCTATTACTCAGAACCACAGAATAACAAAACACAAGAAAACTGCCTTGAGCATTTTCTAGTTTTGACAATATAGTAGAAGAATACTAGAATGCTGAAATAATAATAAGAGAGACAATGATAAAATAGTGATATGAAAGTGTTACATGTTGCGTAGATCTTCTGGAGAACACACACTTCTTTAATTGGATCTATCTTGAAGATTCTGAAGATCTGATTATGATGAATGATTATGATTTAAATGTCCTAAATTCGTGATTGATACTAGCGTCGTTAATTGATCAGAGTGACGAGTTTGATCGAGTAATATAGATACTTGATGCATGGGATGTTGAAATCTTGCTCGATGATGTGGTGATCTGGATTTGATTTGATTGATGCAAAGAGTTCATTCTCATTATGAAGGTTTTGTCTTGATATGAAATGTGATATTTAATTTGATTGATTGATCGATCTAGTTGCGGTTCCATTTTACCTCGTGACTTGGAAGGATCTGGTTCAGTTTAGCCTTATATCCTAAAGGGATCTGGCTCAGTTTGGCCTCATATCCTGGAGGGATCTAGTTTAGTTTAGACCCGTAGCCTAGGGTATTTTTTAGAACTTCATAAGCTCGTTTAGACCTGGAGCGCAAGGGTATATTTAGAACTTCACAAGCTCAGTTAGACCTGGAGTGCAAGAGTATATTTTGAACTTCACAAGCTCATTTAAACCCGAAGCGCAAGGGTATATTTTTAATTTCGCAAGCTCGTTTAGAAGCAGAGCGCAAGAGTATATTTAGAACTTCGCAAGCTCGTTTAGACCCAGAGCGCAAGGGTATATTTAGAACTTCGCAAGCTCGTTTAGACCTGGACTGCAATGGTATATTTAGAGCTTCGCAAGCTCATTTAGACCCAGAGTGCAAGGGTATATTTAGAACTTCACAAGCTCGTTTAGACCCATAGTGCAAGGGTATATTTAGAACTTACGCAAGCTCATTTAGACTCGGAGTGCAAGGGTATATTTTGAATTATGCTGAGTCGATAGGGTTCACCCAGGCATCTAGAACTTACGGGGCCTAACGAGTCAGCCAATAATTTGTAGATTTGACCTCTCAATTGTCCTTTTGATCGTGGTATTTGTTGTCAAGAGGAATTCTATTGACTGTATGTATTTATATATGTATTAGTATAACATTTGTAGATGAAAGAGTAGGCGAAAAATGCATTTCCCTTAGATTCTACTAATTTAGCCCATGCGCTATTAGATCACTGAGATGCCGTGTCTTCTGGATTCAACCTCGGGAGCTCTCCGGCTGGCTTCGCATGAAGTGTCGGTGGCCTTCTAGATTCGAGAAACGGACCCACTGGGTGCATGTTTTCTGTGGCCGTGGTTGTTAAATCCGTCATGGCCGAATTCTCTCTTGGATTTTCGAGTTTCAAATTGACGACGTCATGGTTTATCATCCTCTGAATCTTCCCTTTTAGGATGTAGAAGCCTTCAATTTTGTGTCTTATAATCTAGTGATACTTACAATAGTTGGGATCATTTACTCGTCCCACTTCATCTGGTCACTTCGGCTTCGACAGTCGTAGCTCTCCTTCATCAATCAAATATTCCATGATTGCGACCAAATCGTTCGCGTCTAACATGTAAGGTCTGCTTGCCTCATCTCTTTTGGCAATCGTGGATTGCTGTGGACCCTTGGCTTTCTTTCTCTCATCTCGAGCTTTTAATATCTTGATTTTTGCCCTGCGTCTTTGACTCGGTTGTTTTCGATCTCCAGGGTTCTTTCTCCCGTCATTGCTGATCGTCTTTCCCATCTTGCGTCTTAACCTTTTACCTTTGCAACGTGTCCTCAAGATAGTTTGCTCCACCACATGAGCCTTTGCAGCCAAATCACAAAAGGCGAAAGAGCTATTGCCTACTAACCCGCATGTAATCATCGGGTCCACGGCTTGTATATGCGCCTTTACTTGTTCAGGCCAGACTTGCAATCTCATTGCAGTTGGCTCTTCAACTGCCCCATGTGAGTCTTCTTCTAACCATCGACTAGGCAAAGCAATATTGCAAGCTACGTTACATGAGACTAGGGTGACCAAGGCATCTTGGATCTCTCTTATTTACCTCGATAACTCTCTCTGACCTTGGGCCAACTCGCTGATTTGCTCCTAGATTGTTAGCAATTTGTCTTCTGGTCTAATCAGCTTTTTGTCTTCAACCACTTGCATCATCGTGACTTGTACTGGCTGCTCTTCTTGAATATGCTTCGATTCCATCTGACTAGTCCTGATGACGATCTCCTCTCTTACTTTCGTGACTATTTTCCGCACGGCCGACTTTGTCTGCACCCTGCCTGGGCGGATTGCTTCTGAGAGTGCTGGGAAGCTTTCACTGAAAGTGCAAACTTCTCTGGTATTGATACGCGAGTCTGGTCAGCAACGAGAGTCTTGTTAGTTTGTCCTGGTTGTCGCTGCTTTTTCATGGCATGGCATGACCTGATCATAGCGGTCTTCTGGTCTAAAATCTTCATCAATGTTCTCTTTATTTCCTTTTGTTGTTTGTAGTTCTGATTCAGCTGCCAGTCGGATTTTGGAATGACTGATCTCGTTGCAACAGGATATGGGAAACATAATCCTTCAGTTCATAAGAAGACAAGTTCAGACGTCATCTTTCCTATCCTTATAGTTAGTACTTTCACTAGTTCTCACTGCATAGTCACGCGTTTGTTAGCACATTCTATAACTGGATATGCACAGTGCACGACCCTACCAGTTGCAATAAGAGTTAGACATGAAATTAAATACTTACACTATTTGAAAACCTTAGGATTTTTTAAAGCTTTGAAATTTTCGCTTTCAGAAACTTTTGCCTTAAAGATGAAGGGAAGAACATTCCCATTGAGAGTCGTCAGTTTGGCACCCGTGAAGGCGCCGAACATTTCTCCTTGTAGTAACTTTCTCATGTATGCGTTCCTATTTACGAATGATTGATCTTAGAATATTTCTTTCACTAAGAATTAACCAGATATTCTGGTATGACTCGGTCCCCAGTAGAGTCGCCTGTTTGTTAGAACTAGAAAATGCGCAAGGCAGTTTTCTTGTGTTTTATTATTCTGAGGAATTCTTAGTATAAGAGACATTCGTAGACAATCACAAGCATTCACAAACATACATAAAGAGAAAGATATCACAAGGCAATTTTTATTCTAAAAATCTGAGATCTTGTATGTTCTAGGCCATGATCTGGCACAAGCCCTTAATTACATCAATGGATGATCAACCTTGATTAAAAGGTAAAAGTAAATATACGCACATGTTACAGATAAATTAAATAAATCAAATGAGGAAGCATAAATGTAAATCATGCACACTACAGAGAACACGAAGATTTTTTTACGTGGAAGAAAACCATGGCACAAAGCGACAAAGCTCCACTACGAATGATAGTTGTACAATAGATGGAGTATTCGAGAAAAGGCCCGGATAGATCAAGCTTGTGACTAAGTTATCGAAAACTATGGTCTTTACGTTCATGGTCGTAGAGACCGAATTGTATGTTTTTTTATGAACTGATCCATCACTTTTTGGGCAAGTCAGATGCCTATATCCCATGTTCTTTCGGATGATCCGAGTTGAGAGACAGTCAGGGTTTATTTTAGTCGAGTCGTGCAACTCTAAGCCAGCGCCTGCTATGTTATCCAGGTGACCGCGAGAAGACACACAATTCGAATGTTATTTGCCTAAGCAGCTCAACTAACAGATTCCATTATGGATGGGAAGTACATCAACTAAATTTTATTTTGATAGCAGTTCACAGCAAATGTATTGAGCGTTGTTGGAACTCTTTGATTTCGATTTCTCATGGTAATCATGGTTCCTTTAACTTAGTCTCAAGCCTCAATCCAGGATGAGTAAAGTTTGTATCGCAATTGTAAAAGATACAAAGTAAACATGTTGATCCTGGAGTTCAGCGACTCATCTTTGGAAGCATTCCAGTCCTTGCCCATTTACTTCGAAAGCTGATGCATAGACATGATGATTCGAGAGGTCTAATGATGCACATATAAGATGTGGGATGCGATGAACACAATAAAGGATGCTCTAAAATAAAGCAATTTAAAGAAGACACAATGTTGCATTTGAATGTTCTAGTGTAAAGTGACATCACAATATGCTGATTATACGATATCAAATACAATAGATGGTTAATTATGCTGAAACGAAGTTTGATCAGAGATATTTCGTATTTTAATGGTTAGAAATGGGACATTTCGATGTTAGGTTATTCTGTTTTGATGATATGATGTTATGCGTCTTGTTGAGCTCTTAATTGTGCATATTCTAACCCCAATTCATTACTCATTATGCATGGTTTTCATGATTTAAAGACTAATCTAATGCATGGATTTGTGATTGTAGGAATGAGAGGGAGACTTCACTAATTCATAGTTACAAGAGTCACTTTGTATGCATTGAAGATCAATAGAACAAGTGCCAAAAGGTGGAAGAAAGAAGCAACAAAGAAAGAGAAGAGATAAAGAAGAAAATCTGAATTTTTGTTCTTAGACCTGTCTGTAGACCGGTCGCCAGACAGGTCGACACACAGGTCTACAATGTATTTTTGGACTGTTTTTCTCCTCTTAGACCGGTCTCTAGACCTATCACCAGACCGGTAGCCAGACAGGTCGAGATGAGTCCAGAAACACAAAACTCACTGGACTGTTTTTGAGGTTTTGAGACCGGTCGTGCAACCGGTCGTCCAGGAGCTCAGACCAGTCATGCGACCGGTTGTCAGCGTAACAAAGCTTGTGCGTGAAGCTTCGATTTTCTCTGTGCAATTGCGTAATTCCTTGCGCAATCTGGAATCTTCCGCACCAATCTATAAAAGGGACTTCTCCACTTCATACCAGGGCATGCTAGGACGTGAAGATCATCAAGGAGGCTTAGGAGACGGATTCTACTTTAAGTTTTCCTAGTTTTTCTTCCAGTTTTAGTAGTTTTTTATGTTTTTAAGGCTTTTAATTCAAGGATGTTAGAGATGAACTAAAACCTCTTAGCTAGGGCTAAGAGGTAAAGCTTTTGATTTATTTTTAATGGATTGATGCAACCTAGGTTTCCTTTTTATGTTTTAATTGAAAATTTTAGTTCAATATGAGTTTAAATCAAGTACTAGTTTGGTTTTGCTTTGATCTCTTGAAGACTCCGGGCTCTTGTGATTCTTAGTGATTCTAAACTTAGTAGCTTATCCTCTGAGCATTGGTTATGCTTGTGTAATTCACTGATCTATCATCGACTCCGGGCATGGTAGACCCTTTGATTTCCTTGTGTACAATGGCTTGATCTTCATGTGGGAACTCATTCAACTAAAGTTCTTATCTTTTGTTATAATTTGAATTAGTTGTTTGCTGATTGATTTTGATTTAATTAGAGTTCTAATCATTGATTATAATCAAGTCTAGTGACAGG
The DNA here is from genome assembly GCA_003013855.2 of Liriodendron chinense. NCBI lineage: Eukaryota > Viridiplantae > Streptophyta > Magnoliopsida > Magnoliales > Magnoliaceae > Liriodendron > Liriodendron chinense. Next base: position 3,138,150 of record ML058389.1, read on the forward strand.
AATTGATGAAAGCTATGGTTGTGAATCTCAACTAGATTGGAAAGAGGCATGGCCTACACAATTGAGTGTGCCCAAGGCCTGAGCATTGTTGTGGGAATCAAATCAATGAATGAGCAACTGTTTTAGATAATTGTTAATTGAACCGCTCTATATTCCAATCGGATAGAGATATGAATTCGATTCCGATTGAGTTATGTGAGATCTAGTTGTGTTGATGCATTAAAACTTATCAAAAGTGGATCATTGGCGCTCTAGTGCCTTTTTAGATTAATATTACCTTACACATTCACTGTTTAAACCCAAATCATTATTTTCCAGCTTTAGTTCTTAATAGGATTTTAATTATTAGTTATTTTAGACAAATTCTGAGAATACCCATTCATAAATCTCTGTGGGAACGATACTTGGTCTTTCTGAATTATTACTACTTCGCAACCCTACACTTGGGGAGTGAACAAGTTTTTGGCGCCGTTGCCGGGGATTTCTATGCGGTATTTTTAGAATTTTCTAAGATAGCTTTTAGTTGAGATTGTGTTAAGATAGGTTAGGATTTGTTTCGCTTTCTATGGTAGGTTTTCTTTTAATATCAGAATACTAACTTATTTTGTTTTGATTTTGCAGGATTCTAACTTAGATCTACAATTCAGGGATTTTAGGAAGTTAAAGAAGATATAAGGATCTTAAGTGCTCAAATCAGGTTTTATCTTTCTAAACCTTACTCTTCTTCTTCTCCTATTTCATTCCCACCATATTCATCTCTTGTAGAGAGTGTGGAGACTCATTTTTGGATCTCTGATAGGTTGGCCTTATGTTGCCTTGATTCCTATTGGTCGTCTCTGTCGTCTTAGATCACCTTATGCTCATAGATTTCTCTTCTCAACTCTATTCCTCTTTCTTCTTTTTCTGCACTTTTCTCAAAAGATTCAAAGAGTGGGTGGGGAGTTCTCTGAACCCCTATTGACTAGGAGAAATCATTCTCTATCCTTACTTCTGGCTCAGCCATTGCAAGACACCCTGTGCTTCGGTCTTAGAGAGAAGTAAAGGAAGGAAGAAAGAATTCCTTTTTTTTCATTCTTTTAGGATTTACATGCCACATTGGGTTCGGGATTCTAATAACCGACTCATTAGTGACGGAGTAATTGTTGAAGGGATTGATGAGTGCCTCGTGCTAGAAAACGTAAAAAAAATTTCCTGAATTTACTAGAGAGATGGCTGAAAATCAACCAAATCAAGGGGCTAATCAGCATCAAAATCAAGCCCAAAACTTTACTGAATTGGATGAGAATGAAGTGGGGGATGTACCTCAACCTAGAACTTTACGTGACTATTTACAACCAGCTAGGACGAGTACTCCCACTTGCATAATTTTCCCTCACAATGTGGGAAATATTGATTTTAAATCGGGGTTGATCCAACTTCTTCCCAGATTCCATGGACTCGACTCTGAAAGCGCTTATCTACACATTAAGGAGTTCGAAGAGGTTATTGCCACAATAAACTATGACAATGTAACCAAGGATACTATAAAACTTAAATTATTCCATTTTTCCTTGAAAGAGAAGGCCAAATCATGGCTACATTCCTTAAGGCCAAGGTTTATTGGGACATGGGCTGAGATGACTCGGGAGTTTCTTAAAAAATTCTTCCCTACTCATCGAACCAATGCACTAAGAAGGGCCATAATGAACTTTGCTAAAAAAAAGAAGATGAAACCTTTTTTTCAATGTTGGGAAAGGTATAATGAGTTATTAAATGCATGCCCACATCATGGCTATGAACGGTGGAGGTTGATTAGTTTCTTCTATGATGGATTAAACTCAACCATGCGCAATTTGTGGAGATGATGTGCAATGGGGAGTTCATGAACAAGGAAACGGAGGAAGCTTAGGACTATTTTGACATGTTAGCTGAAAACACACAATCATGGGATACATCTAAGCCGACAAGTTCAAAACAACCCCAAGCCAAGGAAAAGGGAGAAATTTACGTTTTAAATGAGAAAGATGATCTAGGTTCTAGAGTGGCTAATCTCACATGAAAGGCCGAGGAGATGGAATTAAGGAAAGTGGATACAACCCAACAAAAGGGGACTGTTGAAACTATTTGTGGTATTTGTGCTTCCAATGTACATCAAACGCCGGATTGTCCAACAATTTATGCGTTTCGAGAACTTTTATATGAACAATCAAATGCTTTAAGTAGTTATCAACGACCTTTTAGTACTCCAAATCCAAACACGAACAATTTTAGTTGGAGAAACAACCCTAACTTCAATTGGGCAAATGGAACCAACCAAAGTAATCCTAAAAAGGGACCCCCAATGCAATTTCCTATGGCCCCACCTCAAATGCCTATAGAGGATACATTGAAAGCATTCATGGAAGGTCAAGCTCAAATAAATCAATCAAACCATACGATAATGCCTAAGCTTATTCGGTGGAGGAAATCAAGGCTCGCTTAAACGCAAGGGAAGGGATTCTTTTGGCCCAACCCCTACCAAATCCAAAATCACAATGCGAAATAAGCATGCCTAGTTCCTCTAACATGGAACATGTTAAGGCCATCACCACTCTAAGAATTGGAAAAACTATTGACAAATCTGACCCGGTGAAGGCCTCAAAGCCTAATGATCCGGTATCTTCCAAAGAAGATGATGGACCTAGCACCGCCATGAATGAAAAAGAGCCATTGAAAGAATATAAGCCCGTTGCTCCATTTCCTCAACGCTTGATTTCAACCAAACCTCAAGATAAATATCAGAAATTTTTGAAAGTTTTTAAGCAAGTTAAAATCAACATCCCATTGTTGGATGCCATTAAACAAATACCGTCATATGCTAAATTTTTAAAAGACCTTTGCACGGAGAAAAGAAAAATACATGTGCAAAAGAAGGCATTTTTGAAAGAGAATGTAAGTGCCATTATAAATCACGGGATGCCCAAGAAATACAAAGATCCCGGTAGTCCGACAATATCATGTGTAATTGGAGACTACCAGGTGAAACACGCTTTACTCGATCTAGGGGCAAGTGTGAACTTAATTCCCTTTTCGGTCTATGAACAATTAGGTTTAGGTGAATTAAAACCCACCAAAACCATGTTACAACTCGCTAACCGATCAATTCGTATTCCGAGAGGGGTGATTGGGGACGTTCTTGTCCAAGTTGACAAGGTTTACTACCCGGTGGACTTTATTGTCTTGGACACACGACCCATGGTTAATATTGGCCCTCAAATTCCTATCATACTTGGCCGCCCATTCCTAGCTACATTAAACGCTATCATCAATTGTAGGAGTGGGGTTATACAAATGTCTTTTGGCAATATGACGATTGAGTTAAATGCTTTCAATGTTGACAACCAACAAGAGGATGAAGATGAAGATGTCCACAAAATAAACATGATCAATTCTATTGCGGAAGATGCGTCCCTCTCAACTCTTTATGCCAGTCACTTAAAAGAAGATATGACCTACTCTCTTGATAAGAATGTTGATGTGATAGGGGATATGGTCACACCTTTAGAATTGGTATCAGCATATAATGTTAGCCAAGAGAGGGATGTGGAAACAACACTTTGTTGTGCTGAGAAATCAATTCATATTTCCACACCTCTATGGCCCATGCATACCGAACTCTACCCACCCTAGGAAGATCCATACTTGCAATATCAATGCCCAGGAAAATCTAAATGGAGACATATTCTTTCTGACAAATATGATGATGTTTCCTCATATACATGTGGTGAAAACATTAAGGAACATGCTGAAATTCCTTTTTGGGATTTTCAGTGGCTTATCTGGATCACTCACACACATGTATATTGTAAAGCAGGATATTGGATGACTTTATTGCAAAACCTTTTGATCCATCTAATGATTCTGCTTCACTTTATGCTTTTGGACGAGTTGTTGGGATTAACCTCCTAGTCTGACGGAGGATGATTTTAAATAGTTTTCCTTGAATAATATCCCATTAGGATTTGCCTTGATCAGTCGATTTAGTTATGAAGTAATCCATCTCCAAAAGCTAATCTTGCCATGAAATATATTCCTCAGGTGATATCTCTCTTTCTCACTCCCTTTATTTTGTCATTGCTCTCATGTGTTGCATTCATTGTATATTTTCTTAAATTGAGGACAATGTAAAGTTTTAGTTGGGGGGTGAGAGATTCCTTAGATGAATCTACTAACTTTTGTGACATTTCGAGCAATGATGTAGAAATTTTTTGATTTTTCTAAAATTCAAAACTCTTTTGGAAAACTTTAATTCTATGCATTCGAGATGATATGAGTATAAGAAAAGGAGATACGAAGTGAGTGATGTTGCAAGCTTTGAACTTCTCTTAATATAATGGTTTTATATGTGAATTCTCCTATTTATGTGAGTGATAGAAAATTTGAACACTTTTACACCTAGTTCACATTACATGATTTTCATGGGTTGAAAGGATTATGTGATTTGTGGATTAGCTAGACTTTGATTCAAGATGTTGACAGACCAAGCCGGGGTACTTTGTCCATCCTTGTTCATGGGAAAATAACTAAAGATATGGATTTCTAAAAAACATATCTAATGTAAAAGAAAAAGGAAATAAAGGATGAAAATTGGAAATGATGGAAAACATGGTGGAAAATTCCGAATAGGGCTACCTATTATTAACCGGGGGATGGTCTAGCCGTAACCAAAGCTGGAAATGGGAAGTAGTGTGAAAGCCGTCAGAAGGACGATAAGACAAATTCCTGTTATAGGCTTGTTGTTGCTCTGTGCACCTTAAAATCCATAGTTTAGTTGATCTATGAAGAAGGTAAGCCCAGAAACTCATGAGATGAACTTTCACTATGCACACTAGGTTGAATTTGTTCGAATTCTTCTATTCTTCAATCAATCAGCGAGAATTTCATATGGACACTTATTATGTTTTGAGAGTTTAAGGTTTCAACTTCTATCACCTAATTTTTCTGGATTTTACACTTGTATGTCTCGGAATGGATAGAAGCATAGTTTCTGAAGGACAGTTAGTTTTTGGAGAATTGATCTTGTTTCACGTATGTTTTACTCGGGACTAGCAAAATGTTGGTTGGGGGGTGTGTTGAGCTCTTAATTGCGCATATTCTAAACCCAATTCATCACTCATTATGCATGGTTTTCATGATTTAAAGACTAATCTAGTGCATGGATTTGTGATTGTAGGAATGAGAGGGAGACTTCACTAATTCATTGTTAAAAGAGTCACTTTGTATGCATTGAAGATCAATAGAACAAGTGCCAAAAGGTGGAAGAAAGAAGCAAGAAAGAAAGAGGAGCGATAAAGAAGAAAATCTGAATTTTTATTCTTAGACCTGTTTGTAGACCGGTCGCCAGACAGGTCAAGATGAGTCCAGAAACACAAAACTCACTGGACTGTTTTTGAGGTTTTGAGACCGGTCGTGCGACCAGTCGTCCAGGAGCTCAGACCGGTCGTGCAACTGGTCGTCAGCGTAACAAAGCTTGTGCATGAAGCTCCGATTTTCTCTACGCAATTGCGTAATTCCTTGCACAATCTGGATTCTTCCGCGTCAATCTATAAAAGGGACTTCTCCTCTTCATACCAGGGCATGCTAGGACGTGAGGATCATCAAGGAGGCTTAGGAGACGGATTCTACTTCAATTTTTCCTAGTTTTTCTTCTAGTTTTAGTAGTTTTTTATATTTTTAAGGCTTTTGTTCAAGGATGTTAGAGATGAACTAAAACCTCTTAGCTAGGGCTAAGAGGTAAAGCTTTTGATTTGTTTTTAATGGATTGATGCAACCTAGGTTTCCTTTTTATGTTTTAATTGAAGAATTTAGTTCAATATGAGTTTGAATCAAGTACTAGTTTGGTTTTGCTTTGATCGCTTGATGACTCCGGGCTCTTGTGATTCTCAGTGATTCTAAACTTAGTAGCTTATCCTCTGAGCATTGGTTATGCTTGTGTAGTTCATTGATCTATCATCTACTCCGGGCATGGTAGACCCTTTGATTGCCTTGTGTACAATGGCTTGATCTTCATGTGGGAACTCATTCAACTAAAGTTCTTATCTTTTGTTATAATCTGAATTAGTTGTTTGCTGGGAATCGAATCAATGAATGAGCAACTGTTTTAGATAATTGTTGATTGAACCGCTCTATATTCCAATCGGATAGAGATATGAATTCGATTCCGATTGAGTTATGTGAGATCTAGTTGTGTTGATGCATTGAAACTTATCAAAAGTGGATCCTTGGCGCTCTAGTGCCTTTTTAGATTGATATTACCTTACACATTCACTGTTTAAACCCAAATCATTATTTTCCAGCTTTAGTTCTTAATAGGATCTTAATTATTAGTTATTTTAGACAAATTCTGAGAATACGCATTCATAAATCTCTATGGGAACGATACTCGGTCTTTCCGAATTATTACTACTTCGCAACCCTACACTTGGGGAGTGAACACGTCTTACATTATACATTTCTAGGCATGAAAATGGCTAAGTCCTCTGACCATAATATGCCTGTTGAAGCTGTCAAATGATGAGGGATGGCAATGAATGTTGTGGAAATACTTCATTTGAATGCTTCAAGTCATGAAGATGTTTTAGGCGACAGTCTCTCAATTTTGGTAGGCGACAGTCAATCTTCGAACCAACAGGGCACTTCTCAGGGCTAAAAATGACCAAGTACTGGAGTTCCGATATGCATGTTTATGTTGTCAAAATACAAATAACGGAGTTTATAACTGTGCTAGTACTCAATTTAGGTATTTTAGGCTATGAGGATGCTACATCCACTTAGGTGACAGTCTAATCACACTTAGTTTTGGTAGGCAATAGTCAATCTTCGAACCAACAGAGCACTTCCTAAGGCTAAAAAATGACTAAGTACTAGAGTTCCGATACGCATGTTTATGCTGTCGAAATATAAATAACGAAGTTTAAAGCTATGCTAGTATTCAAGTTAGGTATTTTGGGTTATGAGGATGCTAGATCCACTTAGGCGACAGTCTAATCGCACTTAGTTTTGGTAGGCAATAGTCAATCTTCAAACCAACAGAGCACTTCGTAGGGCTAAGACTAAGTACCGGAGTACCGATATGCATGTTTATGTTGTCGAAATACAAATAACGGAGTTTAAAGCTATGCTAGTACTCAATTTAGGTATTTTGGGTTATGAGGATGCTAGATCCACTTAGGTGAAAGTCTAATCGCACTTAGTTTTCGCAGCCGACAGTCAATCTTCGAACCAACATGGCACTTCCCAAGGCTGAAAAATGACTAAGTATCGAAGTTCCTATACGCATGTTTATGCTATCGAAATACAAATAACGGAGTTTAAATCTATGCTAGTACTCCATTTAGGTATTTTAGGTTACGAGGATGCTAGATCTACTTAGGCAACAGTCTAATCGCACTTAGTTCTGGTAGGCGACAGTCAATCTTAGAACCAACAGGGCACTTCCCGAGGCTGAAACATGACTAAGTACTGGAGTTCCAATACACATGTTTATGCTGTTAAAATATAAATAATAGAGCTTAAAGCTGTGCTAGTACTCAATTTAGGTATTTTGGGTTATGAGGATGCTAGATCCACTTAGGCGACAGTCTAATCGCACTTAGTTTTGGTAAGCGACAGTCAATCTTCAAACTAACAGGGCACTTCCCAGGGCTGAAAAATGACTAAGTACCAAAGTTCCAATACGCATGTTTATGCTGTTGAAATACAAATAGTGGAGTTTAAAGCTATGCTAGTATTCAATTTAGGTATTTTGGGTTATGAGGATGTTAGATCCACTTAGGCGACAGTCTTGTTGCGCCCGCTTTTGACAAGCAGTGACAACTATCACGTTTTCAGGACATTTCCCAGGATTAGAAATTAAAATTACGATTTTCACACTACCACTATATATAGAGCTTAAAGTATAGCTAATGTCCCAGAGGGGGGTGAATGAGACTTTTTACAAATTCCTTGCTAATTAAAAACTCAAGTGCATTCACAATCCAATTTACTAATTAAGTATAAGTAAATACAAGTAAATTCATTGCACAAGATCTTTCTAAACTATCAATTATACTAAGACAAGCATTTGATCAACAGTTGATATGCATGCATGTACTAAGCATTCAAAGATTTCATATGGGTATTTTGTCAAACATGAGATGGGCATTAAGTTAAGCACTTATAGAATCAATCACAAAGCATAATAATAGATAAAATGCATTCACCACATTACACACGATGTATAGTGGTTTGACGATGACTCTACTCCACTCACCCCTTGAGTGGCCGGATTTCACTATTATAATAGTTTTAAATGACATTCATCATAAACCTTTACAACCTATACAAGGTTAACTCCTACACAAGAATTCCAATAATCCTACAGACAACACACATGTCCTACATAAGGACAATCTCTACATAAGAGAAATGGACTCACAAAATAAACCCTTACTTGATTGAGTTGAGCCTCGTTAATTCGCCGATGAGGTGCTTCTTCTCTGCTTAAAGTCGCTCCTCGATTGCCCCTTTGATCAACTACCTTCAAATGATGTGACTATGGATGCCAAGGTGAGGGATAAAGGGTTGGGTGAACCTTCTATAGGATAAGGCTTTTGATGAAGACGGAAGGTTTCACTTAAGGTCGCATTAATGGCCATAAAGACTAAGGATGTACCTATTTCAGATTAGGTCAAGGGCCATTAAAGAAGGCTTGAGTTCATGTTTCAATCTGAAATTTGAATGCTCATTAATATTCTCCAATAACAAGGTTTGAATAATGAACTCAAGGGATAGAGCTTTGGGAAGAGGGGTTTTTGGCTATAGGAACTCACACTCTCAAAGCTCAACTCTCTTCTCCATCATCGACCAAGGGAACTAATAAGGGATTAAATAGCATGAAAAATAGCTAGATCTTTGGCTCGAGCAGACTGTCGATAGGATCGAAGGAGTGTCGAGACATATAAGCAGATTGCTAGACAGAGAGCTTCGATAGGGTCGTCGATAGGGTCTTCGATAGGGTCGATGGACTCATCGATAGCATCGACGATTCCATCGATAGGATCGACGGACTGTCTAGAGAATTTTCAAATCTGGACAGAGAGCTTCGATAGAGTCGTCGATATGGTCTTCGATAGGGTTAACAGACTATCCAAAGAATTTTCAGATTGCTGGACAAATGCTCGATATCATCGAGGCTTTCATTGATAGGATCGACGGATTGTCCAAAAACATTTTTCAGTTGCTGGACTGATGCTTGATAACATCGATAGGTCCATCGATAGGATCGGTTAATACTTGATAGGATCGATGGTATGCTCGATAGGATCGATAGTATGCTCTATAGAATCAATCATCCTAAAAATACACTTTCAGCATCCTATTTTTTTCAAGTCTTTTGAACTCAAAACACTTAGGTCCAAGTTGATCATTTGGACATTCACTTTAGGTTATGAGAGGCTAAAGACCATACCTTTTAAGCATAAGCTAACTAGAGGATAAGGCTTAGACACTTACATGGTCTAGGAGAGGTTAAAGGCTAGGGTTCACCAAGGCTTAGATACTTACATGATTTACCTTTTCTCTTGCGGTTGATGTTGACGAGATCTTCAATACTTTGCTCTTCAGCTCTTATGAAGCACATGGACTTGAGGACTCATAGATCACTCTAATTGACAAATATGTGCACTAACAGAAATTTGGCTAAGTACTTAGCCTTTTGATGTTTACTGATGATTCTTAGGATTAAACGTTCACCGTTGATCGAATGGGACCGGGAATACGTTGGGGATGTCGATGTGTGCCCACTTAGGCGACAGTGTGGCGATGCTCATCGAAGGTGGGCACACAATCGAAAATCTGAAGGAGGGAGGACGCCCCATGTGCAGGTTCATGGTGCCAGGCGCATGTTTGACATGCCTTAGGCGCATGTTCGTGGAGTGGAGAGAAAACGAATCCAGACTTAGTGTTTTTGCACCTGCCACAGAGGGGCAGACGCTTATTTGTAGAGGAGGAGGAGCATCAGGCACATGTTTGTGTAATACTTAGAAATTTCAATTTGTTTCAGAGGGGTAAGCGCATGTTTATAGAGTGGAGGGGGTCTTAGGCTCATGTGACCCCCAACACTTAGCAAATTTCATGATTTTTTCTACTTCTTCTCTACACATGCGTCTTTCCCTTTCTGGCGAGGGATTCGAATCTCCAAGAAAAAATTTCGATCACGAGAGAAGGATTTTCTCGGGGTTAAGCGCATATTTGTAGGGGGCTAAGCGCACGTCACCTTGGGTCAGGCTAACGTCGCTCGTGCTAGCATCGTCTCGATTCAAAATCTCTCTCTCTCTCTCTCTCTCTCTCTTTCTCTCTCTCTCTCTCTCCTAGTCACAGGTGTCTCGAGCTATTTATAGCCGATGGCAAGTGTACAGAGCCAATTAGGAATTAGCAAGAAAACCTCACAGGCGCATGTTAATAAACTGCCTAAAGAGTATGTTTGTGCAAGTGCCCTAGGCTCATGTCTGTGCAAGTGCCCCAGGCGTATTTTTACACAAGTGCCTTGGGCGCATGTTTGTGCACTGCCCTAGGCGCATGTTAATGCAGGTGCCCTAGGTGCATGTTAAAAAATGGGGTCAGGCGCATGCTTGTATAGTGGGATTTTTCGGGTGTACAAATGATGATGTTCGGGGGAGTAGGGGCAAGCAAAACATGCCCTAGGAGCATGTCTAGAGAGTGGGGGAAAATTAGCCCCAAACTTAGCCATTTTCAAAGAAAATCTGCCTCCATACTTAGAAAATTCAGGTTGTGCGCCAATGCTTAGTGGGCAGCTACCCTTCCAGGGATGAATGTCACTGTCGCCTAAGCACTTTTGGACTTTATTTATGATACTGAATACATGGGCGATCAGGTGGAAGTTTGATTGCTGACCATTTGATGGATATTACTTGATCTTGGGTCCCCTCCAGGCTTCTCTAACAGGGTGGAATGCTGGGTCTTAGGGTACGCAACACAAGGGTATGCATCAGATGTCACTCAAACTTGTTAGTTAAGGGTTTTCGTGCCTTCTGAATCGTTTGGTCATAAAGTGCATGTCAAAATCCACTCTAACATAGTAGGCGTCAGTCCCGATTGTGATTGCACAACTGCCCAGAATAGGGTTACGCTGGCAGTCTGTTACATTTTTCTAATTGTTTCTGGACTTTTTTGCTGATCCGAACTGATGTGTCATGTTCTTAGATTGTTGATAAACCTCGGGTGATAATTTGAGCCCCAGCAATGATTCAACTCAAAATTGATGTAGGATGTAAATAGAAGTAAATCAATGTATATAAATTGTCAATACTTACAGGGCTATCGACGCAGGCATCTATCTCCCAGATTGTGTTAAATGATTCTACTGCCTTCAAATCTTTATTTTCATTATACCAAGCCTCACATTCTTGTAATTTCTCCTCCGATAACTCTTTAAATGGGTTCATCGGTACATGAAATGGTATCGGAGAAGTGAATTAATTGAAAGGTCCGTATTTGAAAAGAGTTGGTAACTCAGTTAATTTCTAAAACGAGATAACTTGGCGAGTAAGAAAGAGGCTTATCAAGGTGGGGCACTCAAATCACACTATTGGTCCATGATGAAGATGATCCAAGTTACTCACATGAAGGAGAATATTCGACTGCGACTACCCATCCACTTTTCTTACTTGATGGACACTAAAATCAAGGCTTAATGGGTTAATTTGATAATTAGACCACTTATACTATGATCTAAGGGTTGGAACTTGACTTATACGGTTATTTATGATAAATAGACATATAAAAAAATTTCAAGCCAAACGAATCATGGAAACCATGTGATCTAGAAATCAAGAGTCTAAGTCAATGTGAGTCATTCATATTTTGGGCACTCAATATTCCATATCTATACACCTCAGATAATTACTCAAATCCTAAGTTAAGAATTTATTACTAAGACGATCAATTTGGTATGGTTACTTTGCCGACTACATTCCTCGATCAACAGTTATGGATGCTCTTTGGTTAAAATCTCCATGATCGTTGGGCCTACTTGAAAATCTATCTACACAGCGTTATCTAAAATTATGCTTACTTTTCGGATAGATTCAAAAACTACCTATCCGGTTGATAAGAAAACACGAATTAGGGGGTTCAAGGGTATTATCGTAATTAAAAAAAAAGACGAGTTTTATAAAATCCAACCATTCTACGTCGTTCATGACATCATTCTAAACAATTTTTGTAAAGGGTTGCCTATTATATCTCTCACAGATGATCCGATATTTTTAAATCAAAGTAAATGATCAATACTTAATCAAAATAAAATTTCAAAAAATTTTAAATAAATTTTGAAAATCTAAAGCATTACAATCCACCCCCCCTTAAAAACAAACTTTGTTCCCGAAGTTTCTAAGTAGCGTTGTAAAAAAGTTGAGGGTATTCTCCCTTCGTTTCTTCTTTAGTTGAATACGTCTCTTGCTTTATCATGCCTGCATGACTTGGACACTCTTTCGAGTCTTTAGTTATCTTTAACCTATTTCTGATTAGTCGTGATCTCGGTCATCACATTCCGCCCCCCCTTAAAATAAGCTTTCCTTCCTCGAGGTTGATTTTTCAAGCTCCCCAATTTCTGGCCTGACATGCTTCGATTACGCACTCTAATTCCTAGATGGTTCTATATATATCAGCGGGTCCCTTAAACCAATCAATCATCTAATTCCCTAATATTTCTCAGGTCTAAGGTGCTCCTATAGTCAAGGATATAAGAGGATGATTAAGGTTAGATAATTACCAAGGATGTTTGATCGATAATGAGATGATTGACCAGGAGTTTAGATAATAGATTCGGGTTTGATTAAGTAGGCATGATCGAATGGTCATGTGAAGGGGTGGATACACGAGCAGGTAGATATGGAATGAGATATCATCGATGGTCCTTTAATCGCCAAGGGTGTAGCGAAAAGATGAGGTTAGGGATACCGTAGTTTAACTCATGTTAAGGTCTAGGCAGCTTAGTTTATATGCCCTACGGTTGTCTATATGTCTATTTCACTCTAGTCATCACAAAAGAAAACACACATACACTCATCTCAAGAGAATGCACAGACGGTTGTGCCGAGGGCTCCTTGAAGCCCACCATGACGTATGTGGTTTATCCACTCCATCCATCCATTTTTCCTGCTCATTTTAGGGCATGATCCCAAAAAGGAGGTGAATCGAAGGCCCAAGTGGACCACACCAAATATAAATGGTAGGAAATTAATATCCACTGTTTACTACAGTGTGGTCCACTTGAGCTTTCGATCTGCCTCCATTTTTTTCTCGTGTCATAAAATGAGTTTTAAAAATGGATAGACGGCTTAGATATAACAAACATATTGCGATGGACCCCATATATCCCCTTAGGGAATCATCAATCTTTAGCTATGCCATTGTGGGTAGTAACTTTTAGTTATGGAATAAATCCATAGTAATATTACTACGATTTATATCCGTAGTAAAAAGCCTCCATACTTTGTAGCCTTTTCTTATTTTTTTGGTAGATGTTTATGGCCAATATAATGACCTATGACGGCAAGACATTTGAGTCTATTTTAGGATTGGGTTGACCAAATTCAAGTAGTATGTATTGTTTTATTATAGGATATTAGTTGCCCATTTGAGCATTTCTATGTGAACAGTCATAGATTTAGTATGAGTTTGGTGGCATATGAATCCTCAAATTGTCCCTTTTTAAACAGCTCATGTTTTGATAGATTGCAACCAATTTAAATGCAGATGTCTTTTTTATGCTTCATCTCTAAATTTTTTGCTCGATATGTTTCTTTCATTTATTTTTATTGTCAAATATCCCCACTTCACTTTGTGTGGATATTTTACAATGTGAATCTAATGGAAGATCAATATATTTGGAAAGATAAATTGAGATATTGCCGGAATTTCGGTGTTTGTAGTTAAATGGATAAATGAAAGCATCATAGGCTATCTAGACTTGAATGGGTGAATAATTTAATAGTCAGTTAAGGTAGAGTTATAAGGATATTCTTTAATGCATTCTCTAAGAGATGTATCGAATATGATAAATATATATAGTAGTTTCTTTATGCTTTAAGAAGTTTCTTTATGTCCATCTACTTGTATCGAATACGATAAATATATACAATAATTTCTATATGTCTATCAACTTGTAAACGATGTCTTCGACACCCATGATTCCAAGCAAAGTGCGGATGCATTATGAGTAATCATAAATTTTCTCATTTAATTTAATTTTATTATAATTCTGTATATTTGTACTAATTGTTGTATTTTTTAGTCCCAAATTAGGAACATTATTATGATGAATCCCACACTTGGACAAGGAAATTTTTATAATGATGTCGTCGCAATGGTAAATACATTGTCTTTGAGATATATATATTTACTTTATTTTCATTTTATATTATAGTATATTGTAATAAAAATGTAATTTGTTGCATAGGTGTGTAGAAAAAATAAAAAGGAAATGATACACGCATGGGAGGGGGAATAAGCAAGACTAGTTTGTATACATCAACTCTATATCGGACTCATATAGATGAGATGGAGGGACAAATGATTTCTATATCCCAACAACTGAAGACGATGATGGACCAGATGGCAAACATTAGCCAACAACACCCGAGGTCTACCTCTCAGCCGACTACATAGCATTCTCAGGTGTGTATATAATTTCACTGCATTCTCATCTGACCACGAGATCTTTAAATGTGTCCAAGTCATATTTAATTTCAATACATTATCATCGAATTCAGATTAAGGTCGCATTTAGTTCTCAACGATATTGGATTCGAATCATATGCAGATTTAGATCCGGTCATATGTAGATTCAGATCCTAATATTTAATTTTCTCTGTTAATAGTGAAGACCCGATAAGGATAAACAACCAGCACGCTCTCCCTCTCCTAATTTGAATTGTTACAAATGTTACTTGAGGAACATTCAGCGTACTAGAAACTTGGCCAATTGAGTACTAGTTTCAAGCAAGGACTGCTACAATTCGAAGATTGCACACCCAAGTGCAGGTAGTGTAGTAGTAAAATACTCGATAAGACCGAGATCGATCCACAGGGATTGGGGTTAAGAACACTTAGAGGAATTAGTTTAGGTGGGAGAGATAAAATCTGAATTATTCACGAGAGTGGAGCAAGTTGTGTGTGGTGAAAAACAAAAATAGAAAAGGTGTTAAAGCATCAGGGATCCACCTTTGATTTATCCACAAGGTTTTGATTCATTGATCTAACTATAACTCAACTGGAATCGAATAAAGATTCATTCCAATCGGAAGATGAAACGATTAAACAACTTGCATATTTCATAAAAGATGGTGATCTGAACCGATTGATTTGACCATGAAGCACTCGTTAGTTAATCGCGGGGAATTCCAAGCATCCACTGTGCCCGGAGTCGACAATAGATCAAGGAATTATACAAATCAACTACCTTGCCAAAAAGTCAATCGATAAGATCACAAATCATACGATCAAATGCATACTTACAAGATAGGAGGCTTTGATTGACCGATCCAACCGTTAAGATCTCGTCTATCGATCGCAGGAAATCCAAAGCATCAAATGTGCCCGGAGTCTACAATGGATCAAGGGATTTTATAGATCGATGACTTTACCTGCACTAGCTCGATGACCGTAGGGAATTCAAAGCATCCAACATACCCGGAGTCGATGATGGATCAAGGGACTTTATCGATCATGAACTAGTTAATTGGTGTGCAAGGGATCCCAAGCATCCAACATGCTCGGAGTCGACGATGGATCAAGGGGCTCACACAACAATAACGTCTGTCGAGGTGGATAACCTAACCAATCAACCAAAGAGAACTCCAACATTCACACAACATTGTTGAACCAAAAGAACCAAAGCTTGCAAATTTCTTCAAAGGCTTCACCCCTAACCTTAGCTAGAGGTTTAGCCAACCATGGCACAATGGAAGACTAAAACTTCTACAAAAGAGAAAACTACTCTACACTACAAAAGGAAGAAAGAAAACTAAAGAAGAGAAGAGAGGAGTTGTAGAGAATGGGATGATGAGAATGAGAGGGAGAGGAGCTCCTTTTATAGCCTCATGAGAAGCTCCCAAGCCTAGGTGGCACTCCAAGCCTAAACCAAATTTTTAGTTAGGTTTGGGAATGGAGTTAGGCTTGGAGTGCCCAAAGCAAACTTTTCTTTTAGGTTTGGGCTTGGAGTTAGGCTTGGGTGATGAGGTGGCAATTCCAAGCCAATAGTTGTGCTTTTTAGGTTTGGGTTAGGAGTTAGGCTTGGAATGCCCAAAGCAAACTTTTCTTTTTGATTTGGGCTTGGAGTGGTGAGGTGGCAATTCCAAGCCTTGCACACGTGTGGAGAGAGAGAGAGAGAGAGAGAGAGAGAGAGAGAGAGAGAGCTCCTCTCTTGCTTCCATGTGAGATGGTAGGCTTCTCCATTGTTGGATTGTTGGCATGTTGATGATGGGATCCACTACACCAGACAGATGGACGGTGGAGGTTCTGCTGGACTGTTGATTGAACCTGGGACGCTGATGGAGATGATGGTGTTACAGGCAGGGCTGGACAGTTGCTAGCCTTGGAGAGGGGGACATTGCTGATGGAGCTGGCTCTTACTGGTCTTTGAAGATGGTGATGATGAAAGTGGACGAAGATTGGATAGCCTGGATGGATGATGATTGAAGATGGTGGATGGATCAGATGGAAGATGGGACCATGTTGGCTGGATGGACGACTAATCATTGATGCTGATGATGGCCATTTTCAGCAGGTGGAGCTGGAGAAGGTGGGCCTTCTGTTGAGGCACGTGCAAGCCCTGCTAGTCGTTGGAGGATGCTGCAGCTGGACAGCCATTGGGTGGCTGTATTTAGACGGTGCTGGAGATCTCCAGCTACTGGACGGTAAGGATGGGGTCCACCATAGCTGGACGGACGTCCTCTGCTGGTTCTCAGCACATGTGACTGAAGGTGGGGTCCACAGCGTTACTGGGCTGATGGACGGCTGGAAGGATGGAGGCCTGGACGGACGTTGAAGCTGTAGCATTACTGTTGCACGTGTGGGGACTGTGGGACGTCCACTGGAGGATGGATGGATGATTGGACGCTGATGATGATGTCCAGCTGATGTGATGCACGTGCAAGCTCTGCTAGACATTTGAGTTCCTGAATGGGGCCCACTTGCTGGACAGTGAAGATGGTGGTCCACTGAACTGGATAGATGGACGGTGATGAAGGTTGCTGTAGCTTGACACGTGTGCAGCTAGAAGGATGGACACTGATGGACGTCCAATCTTGTTGGACGGTGGAAATTGGATTGCACGCTGATGTTGCTGCAGCTGTAGCTGGACTGCTGTGGGCCCACCTTGTTGATCTGGCACGTGTGAGGCTGGTGGACGTCCATCCTTGCTGCACGCTGCACATAGTGGTGTCCACCTTGGCCAGTCCTAGACAGATGATGGATGGTTGGATATGGACGATGGGATCCACTGGAAGAACTGGAGTTGGGACAATTGATGTCAATAGCTGATGGAAGTGCTGGACGGTGGAGATTGCTTCCACACGTGCTGGGGCTTGGAGGCGTGATCCATCTTATGCGTTGATGGGCTGGATGTGTGGTCCACCTGCTTGATGAATATGGAAAGATGGATGGATGGACCTGATGCCTGCTTACCATTGATGAACGGGTCCACCTAGCGAGATGAAGGGCCCATTTGATGGATGGCGTGCTTGGAGTGGCACACATGCTGGACGGCCAGCCTTGAAGATAGGTCCACTTGTTGGACGATCTAGAGATGATGGCTGGGATTTGATGGTCTGCTGCACATTTGAGATGGAGATGGCTCCACAGTGCCGGACCATCAGGACCATTGATCTGATCCTCATGAAAGTGTGGCCCGCATTAATGCACAGTTGGTCCAATATTTGATCTTTACAGCCCGATTTCTTGCGGGACCGCTTCACACTTGATCTTGATCACTTTGAGGCTCTAAGACGTCCTGATTGGCTCAGATCTTGTCCAACTTCTCCCGATCACCTGAACATTGAAAAATCGCCTAATGAGGGATAATTAACCAGAAAAACAATGATAATGCCCTTTACAACCAAGGTTAATGATACAATATTAGGCACTTATCACACTCCCCAACCAGCATTTTGCTAGTCCCGAGCAAAACATGCGAAAATAATCTAAGGATTTTCAAAATAATGCAATCAATCTTATCCTAGACAGTTTTCACCAATCGAAACTATCTCCAGACTTCTCTTATTTCCTAATAAAACAAAGATAAAGAGAAAAAAAGGTTTTATGTGATCCTTCAAGTTATCTAAACAGCAGAGTTTCTAAGGCATATAGTTTTGAAAATGTATAAACCTAGATTATAGCTACTTAGTAAACAACTTTATTGAGTTCAAAGCATTAATCATTCAATAGAAACATTATAAACATTGGGTATAGGGAAATCCAGTCCTAACCCGTCTTCTACTTTCATGTTAACACTGATGATTGAAGAGAATGGTCAGATCAACCAAGTCACTGATTCCGAACCTTGCTACTGTTCTTTTCAATATTTTTCCAGCTTTTAATTTTTTATTTTTTATTTTGAACCAAGAACCGATAGTCGAAGACTTCATAAGGCTCACTTTGTACTATGGTAATGTATTGTAATGGTAACGACAATGGATGAAAATCCTTGCCCCAAATTACTTATGAATATTCTTCTACTTCTTCTTCTTCTTTTTTTTATGAACAAAGTAGACAAGGATCTCCAGGCTTGGTTCCTATCATTCTCAGCAATCATCAAGTCAACATTATAGTATCAAACTCAAATCCTGGTAGTGCAAGCTAGATGTGAACTATGAAAATTCATGATTCGATCAATGTTTATCATTTTTTAATAGAAAATTAATGGAAAGAACTCAATTTTGAAATTTATTGAAGCAACTAAAACTCTACGCTTTAACATTATCATCACTAAATGCCTTTTCATTCTACCATTTATTTCAAAAGCACATAAATCACATAAATCACATAAATTCATAAATTTTTTTATTTTTTTTAAGGTTAAAGAAATAAAATTTACAGTCAATACAACCACAGAATTTCCTATTCCTTTTGTGCAATGCACATAGACCACGTATCATCCGACAGACTCCTTCGGCCATAAGATGGGCCGCATCCTCACATTTCTCATGATCAATTCAGTTTGGGGTCTTATGCTGTTCATAATACCATGAGAGTGTGCTTCACCTCCCAGCTGCCTTAATCCCCTTCATGATTTTTGAGAACAGGGAATATCTGTCGGTTTCAACAGCGATTTCCGACTAAGGTCCTCTATCACGGTGCGTTCAACACGAACAGCATGTTTCCAATAAAACCTAATAATTTTTTTAATTGACCTAAAATAGCAAAGAGATAGGCAAAATAGCAAAGAGATAGACAATTGGAAAGATTTTTCACAGGAATTCCACACCCCCCAACATAAATGTAACATTGTCCTCAATGTTGAAAAATGAATGTATAGACAAATGCAACATGAGAGCAAAATGGTAAAGAATAGAGGGTAAAGAGTACCTGAAAGGATGAATACTCGTAAGCACTAGAATTTTTCAAGTTGCCAAAACAAAATACAAGAAACAAACTAACCTACTAGTATACAAAAGGGGATCTCCGTCAGACTAGGAGATCAATCCTGATAAACAGGATCTTCCAGAGGGGTGGATTCCTCCTCTGGGGCAAATTCCTCAAGAAAGGACTTCAAACGCTGCCCTTTCACTTTAAATACATTTTCATTTTTGGGGTTCTCAATCTCAACAGCCCCGTGAGGGTAAACAGTTTTGACTACAAAAGGGCCGATCCATCGAGATTTCAGCTTTCCCGGAAACAGATGTATCCTAGAATTGTACAAGAGAACTTTCTGAGATGGTTCGAAAGATCTTCGAAGGATATTCCTATCATGGAATACCTTCATTCATTCCTTGTATATTCTGGCATTATCATAAGCCTCATTCCGAATTTCCTCCAACTTGTTCAGCTGGAGTTTGCGAAGCGAGCTAGCCTTGTCAAGATTGAAATTGAATTTCTTTATAGCCCAATAGGCTTTATGCTCCAACTCCACAGGCAGATGGCAGGCTTTCCCATAGACAAGTCTATAGGGAGACATTCCAATCGAGGTTTTGTATGCTGTACGGTAAGCCCACAACACATCGGTTAGTCTGAGAGACCAATCCTTGCGGTCTGGATTCACAGTTTTTTTCCAAGATGTGTTTGATTTCCCTATTGGAAACTTCTACTTGACCACTTGTTTGTGGGTGATAGGGCATACTCACCTTGTGTGTGATACCATATCTCTTCATTAAAGCCTCGAAAGGTCTGTTACAGAAATGTGTACCCCCATCATTGATAATGGCTCGAGGCATCCCAAATCTTGATAGAATATTCTCTTTTAGAAATTGTAGAACCATTTTGTGATCATTGGTTCTACACGAGATTGCCTCAACCCATTTGGAGACATAATCAACAGCCAATAGGATATACATATCCAAATGAGGAAGGGAATGGTCCCATGAAATCGATGCCCCAACAGTCAAAAACTTCGATGATCACTATCAGATTTAAATGCATCATATTTCTACGGGAGATTCCTCCTAACTTCTAACAACGGTCACATGCTTTGCAAAAAACATAGGTGTCCTTGAATATTGAAGGCCAATAGAAACCGTACTGGAGAATCTTAGCAGCGGTTTTCTTAGAAGAGAAATGACCACCACATGCATAAGAATGGCAAAAGCAGATGACACTGGTTTGTTCATTATCTGGAACACACCTCCTTATGATCTGATCTGGGCAGTATTTGAACAAATACGGATCATCCCAGAAAAAGTTGCGTACCTCTGTGAAATTTTTTTTTTTATCTTGTGGGGTCCAATGACTCGAAATTCTTCCTGCAGCAAGATAGTTAACATTGTCAGCAAACCAAGGTTGGCAAGAGACTTCAAACAACTATTCATCAGGGAAAGTGTCCTTTATCGGTGTCGTCTCTACGGAATCAGAGAGTACTAGACGAGACAAGTGATCAGCCACTATGTTTTCTACTCCCTTTTTATCTCGGATCTCAACGTCGAATTCTTGGAGCAAAAGGATCCACTTGAGCAAGCGAGGCTTAGCATCTTTCTTAGAAAGAAGATACTTAAGAGCCGCATGATCAGTAAAAATCACAATATTGGACCCAATCAAGTAGGACCTGAACTTGTCAAGTGCAAAGACTATGGCAAGGAGTTCCTTTTCCGTAGTAGAGTAGTTCACTTGCGCACTATTCAAGGTTCTACTTGTGTAGTATATAACATAGGGCTTCTTGTCTTTTCTTTGCCCCAAAACTGCCCCAACAGCGTAGTCACTTGCGTCACACATGATTTCAAAAGGTATAGTCCAATCAGGTGGTTGCATTATCAGTGCACTGGTCAACATGCCTTTAAGCTTGGTGAAAGCTTCTTGGCAGTCATTGGTCCACTCGAATGGAGCATCCTTTTGCAGGAGGTTGCATAATGGACGAGAGATATGACTGAAGTCCTTTATAGATCTCCTATAGAATCATGCATGACCCAAAAAAGAACGAATGTTTCGTACACTTATGGGGACCGGTAGGTTGGCAATTAAGTCAATCTTTGCCTTGTCTACTTCTATTCCGTTGGACGAAATAATATGTCTAAGAACAATTCCCTTTTGAACCATAAAATGACACTTTTCCCAATTCAAAACAATATTCTTTTCTTCACAGCTTGTCAAGACCAATTGTAAATGGTTCAAACATTCATCAAAGGAACAACCAAATACCGAGAAGTCGTCCATGAAGACTTCCAAGAAATGTCCAACCATGTCAGAGAAAATGCTGAGCATACATCTCTGAAAAGTGACAGGAGCATTACACAGTCCGAAAGGCATCCTCTTGTATGCAAAGGTGCCAAATGGACAAGTGAATGTGGTTTTCTCTTGATCTGCTAGGGCGATCTCTATTTGGTTGTATCCAGAGTACCCATCTAGGAAACAGTAATAGGAGTGACCAGCTAACCTCTCTAACATTTGATCAATGAATGGTAAAGGAAAGTGGTCCTTCCTAGTAACAATATTCAGTTTCCTATAGTCGATACACATTCTCCAACCAGTAGTGACTCTAATTGGCACCAACTCATTGTCTGCATTCGCAACTATGGTAACTCCAGATTTTTTGGGTACCACTTGGGTTGGACTTACCCATTGGCTATCTGAAATAGGGTAGATGATACCCACATCCAATAGCTTGAGGACCTCGCTCTAACCACTTCAGTCATGTTTGGATTCAATCTCCGTTGTGGTTGTCTAGAGGGTTTAGCATTCTCCTCGAGGTGTATCCTATGGGTACAAATCAGGGGATTAATTCCCTTGATGTCAGCAATTGTCCAACCTATGGCATCCTTGTGTTCCTTGAGAACATTGATCAATTTGTTCTCTTGGTCTTTATCAAGGTGAGATGAAATAACCACAGGAAAAGTATTGCCTTGACCCTAGTATGTATATTTCAGTTCCAAAGGTAATGGCTTCAGGTCAAGCTTTGGTGCTTCAATTCTTGATGGTAGAGGTCGTGAATCATTTAGAGGAAGTTTTTCAAAATGAGGCCTCCACTGGTTTGTGTCATGCACAAGGGTGGATTCTAACAATCCATTCACCACTTCCAAAATTATCTCATCATCAGAATCAGCGAAGTGGGCTAAACATGCTTTTAAGGGTTCGGACAAAGAGGTTAAAAGGAATTCTTCTTCCATGAGGGTATCGATCAGGTTGGCCTCATGGATCTCTTCATCATTCCTTGTTGTTTACACATATTAAAAACATTTAGCTATCTTCATATTACCAAATGAAAACTTCACGACCCCATTCCTGCAGTTGATCACAGCATTGGAAGTTGCCAGGAATGGTCGGCCAAGAATAATAGGTATCTGGGTGCTAACATTTGCTACAGGTTGGGTATCCAAGACGATGAAGTCTACTGGGAAGTAGAATTTGTTGACCTGTACCAACACATCTTCCACTACTCCTCTCGGTATCCGTACAGATCGATCCGCAAGTTGCAAGGCGGTCCTGGTGGGTTTCAATTCACCGAGTCCCGGTTGTTCGTACACCGAGAAGGGTATAAGATTGACACTCGCCCCTAAATCAAGAAGTGCATGTTCGACCCAGAAGTTCCCTATTATGCAAGTAATAGTAGGACTACCTGGATCTTTGTATTTTGGGGGAGAGTTCTGGTTAATGATAGCACTACCCTATTCAGTCAAAAAGGCTTTCTTTTGTACATTACGCTTGCGCTTAATAGTACAAAGATCTTTAAAAAACTTGACATATGAAGGTATTTGCTTGATTGCATCCAACAAGGGTATGTTGATTTTCACTTGTTTAAAAACTTCCAAGAAATCTTGAGCTTTAACCATTGCTTTAGATGAGAGTAGGCGTTAGGGAAATGGGACCACTGGTTCTAAAACATGCTCTGTCTCCTTCTCAGGTTGATCATCACTAGATCTGTCATCACTCTTCGATTTAGATGATTCCTTGGGAGGTTTATCAACTGTTCTAGGAATATCTTTTTCAATCACCTTACCACTTCTTAGGGTGGTGACAGATTTAGCGTGCTCAACACGAGGGTTGGAAGAACCCGAATCATTCACCCCATACTGTCTCCTCGGGTTAGGTTGAGGTTGGGCCGAAAAGGTCCCTCACTCCCTAACATTCTAACATGATTCGAGTCTAATTAGGCGAGATTCGAATCTTTCCATTGAAGTTTTAAGCTCTTGGAGGGTTTGCATGATGCTCTGATTGATTTGATTTTGCACAGTGTCCTCCTGAGTCTTCCTCTGTGAGGGCACATAAGGAGTGTTAGTGGAAGGCACCTGAGGATTATTCCCAACATTGGCAGTTGTTCCGTTTCTCCAACTGAAGTTGGGATGGTTCCGCCAATTAGGATTATACGTGTTTGACACTGGGGCATTAAAAGGTCTTTGATAAGTATTCATGGCATTGGCTTGATCGTGCAACACTTCTTGAAGAGCTGGGATTGTAGGACAACCCTTAGTAATGTGCGCATCGCTCTCACAAATGTCACAAACACTTCCAGTCTCCCTGGTTATAATAGCGTTGACCTTCCTTAATTCCATGGCTTCTATTTTACGTGTGAGCCCTGCTATCTTTGCATTGACATCGTCATCCTCGGTTAAAAGATAAACATCTCTTTTTTCGTTGGGCCCCGGCTTGGTCGTAGCGGGTTTATTAGATGTGTCCCAAGATTGAGAATTTTCTGCTAAGAAGTCAAAGTATTACATAGCCTCATCAGAACCTTTGTTCATGAACTCCCCATTACACATCATTTCTACGAATTGGTGCATGACTGGGCTCAATCCATTATAGAAGAAGCTAATCAAGCGCCATGTTTCGTAGCAATGATGTGGGCAGGTAAGTAAGAGTTCCTTGAAACGTTCCCAACACTAAAAAAAAGTTTCATTCTCCCTTTGGGAGAAATTCATTATATCTCGTTTCAGGGTGTTGGTCTTATGAATAGGGAAAAGCTTTTTAAGAAATTCCTTAGTCATCTCTTGACATGTCCCTATGGTTCTGGGCCTTAAGGAGTGCAAACAAGACTTGGCCTTCTCCTTCAAAGAAAAAGGAAATAGTTTAAACCTAACCATGTCATCAGAAACGTTGTCATAATGCAAAGTAGCGATTACTTCATCAAATTCCCTCAAATGTAAGTAGGGACTTTCAGAGTCGAGTCCATGAAATTTAAGAAGTAACTGTATCACTCCAGGTTTGAAATCAATGTTGCCCACATTCACTGGAAACACCATACAAGAAGGAGTACTTGTTCTTGCAAGTTGCAAGTAATCACGTAAACTCCTAAATGATGGCTCATTGTGTACTTCATTCTCATCTTGATCATATTCGTTTTCATTCTCAGCCATGTTTATGGTTAATTCACAAGTATCAGGAAGTTTTCTAACATGGTGATTGGATAGACCTTCAACCTAAAATTCCGTCACCTAGAAGACGTCTTGTGTGATCACGAGTCCACTTACGCATAAACACTAAACAAGGAGATAAGGAAAGAGGTTACCCGGAAAGAAGAACACTTGGCTATGAGTAATTCCTGAGAGCAACAAAGTAAAAGAAGTTAGTAGACTATTAACAATATATATACAAAAAAAAATTCTGAAAATATTCTTGAACCGTTACAATCCCCGGCAACGGCGCCAAAAACTTGCTACAATCCGAAGATTGCACACCAAAGTGCAGGTAGCGAAGTAGTAAAATACTAGGTAAGACCGAGGTCGATCCACGGGATTGGGGTTAAGAACACTTAGAGGAATTAGTTTAGGTGGGAGAGATAAAATCTAAATTATCCACGAGAGTGGAGCAAGTTGTGTGTGGTGAAAAATAAAAATAGAAAAGGGGCTAAAACATCAGGGATCCACCTTTGATTTATCCACAAGGTTTTGATTCATTGGTCCAACTATAACTCAACTGGAATCGAATAAAGATTCATTCCAATCGAAAGATGAAACGGCTAAACTACTTGCATATTTTATAAAAGATGGTGATCTAAACCGATTGATTTGACCATGAAGCACTCATTAATTGATCTCAAGGAATTCCAAGCATCCACCGTGCCCGGAGTCGACAATGGATCAAAGAATTATATAGATCAACTACCTTGCCAAAAATTCAATCGATAAGATCACAAATCATACGATCAAATGCATACTTACAAGATAGGAGGCTTTGATTGACTGATCCAACTGTTAAGATCTCGTCTATCGATCGCAGGGAATCCAAAGCATCCAATGTGCCCAGATTTTACAATGGATCAAGGGATTTTACATATCGATAACTTTACCTGCACTAGCTCGATGACCGTAGGGAATCCAAAGCATCCAATATGCCCGGAGTCGACGATGGATCAAGGGACTTTATCGATCATGAACTAGCTAATTGGTGTGCAAGGGATCCCAAGCATCCAACGTGCTCGGAGTCGACGATGGATCAAGGGGCTCACACAACAATAGCGTCTGCCGAGGTGGATAACCTAACCAATCAACCAAAGAGAACTCCAACATTCACACACCATTGTTGAACCAAAAAAACCAAAGCTTGCAAATTTCTTCAAAGGCTTCACCCCTAGCCTTAGCTAGATGTTTAGCCAACCATGCTACAATGGAAGACTAAAACTTCTACAAAAGAGAAAACTACTCTACACAACAAAAAAAAGAAAGAAAACTAAAGAAGAAAAGAGAGGAGTTGTAGAGAATGGGATGATGAGAATGAGAGGGAGAGGAGCTCCTTTTATAGCCTCATGAAAAGCTCCCAAGCCTAGGTGGCACTCCAAGCCTAAACTAAATTTTTAGTTAGGTTTGGGAATGGAGTTAGGCTTGGAGTGCCCAAAGCAAACTTTTCTTTTAGGTTTGGGCTTGGAGTTAGGCTTGGGTGATGAGGTGGCAATTCCAAGCCAATAGTTGTGCTTTTTAGGTTTGGTTTAAGAGTTAGGCTTGGAATGCCCAAAGCAAACTTTTCTTTTTGGTTTGGGCTTGGAGTGGTGAGGTGGCAATTCCAAGACTTACACATGTGTGGAGAGAGAGAGAGAGAGAGAGAGAGAGAGCTCCTCTCTTGCTTCCATGTGAGATGGGACGCTTCTCCATTGTTGGATTGTTGGCATGTTGATGATGGGGTCCACTACACAGGACAGATGGACGGTGGAGGTTCTGCTGGACTGTTGATTGAACCTGGGACGCTGATGGAGATGATGGTGTTACAGGCAGGGCTGGACAATTGCTGACCTTGGAGAGGGGGACGTTGCTGATGGAGCTGGCTCTTGCTAGTCTTTGAAGATGGTGATGATGAAAGTGGACGAAGATTGGATGGCCTGGATGGATGATGATTGAAGATGGTGGACGGATCAAATGGAAGATGGGACCATGTTGGCTTGATGGACGGCTAATCATTGATGCTGATGATGGCCATTTTCAGCAGGTGGAGCTGGAGAAGGTAGGCCTGCTGTTGAGGCACATGCAAGCCCTGCTGGTCGTTGGAGGATGCTACGGCTGGACAGCCATTGGGTGGCTGTATTTGGACGGTGCTGGAGATCTCTAGCTACTAGACAATAAGGATGGGGTCCACCATAGCTGGACAGACTTCCTCTGCTTGTTCTCAGCACATGTGACTGAAGGTGGGGTCCACAACGTTGCTGGGCTGATGGACAGCTGGAAGGATGGAGGCCTGGATGGACGTTGAAGCTGTAGCATTACTGTTGCACGTGTGGGGACTGTGGGACGTCCACTGGATGATGGGTGGATGAGTGGACGCTGATGATGATGTCCAGCTGATGTAATGCACGTGCAAGCTCTGCTGGACATTTGAGTTCCTGAATGGGGCCCACTTGCTGGACGGTGAAGATGGTGGTCCACTGAACTGGACAGATGGACGGTGATGAAGGTTGCTGTAGCTTGACACGTGTGCAGCTGGAAGGATGGACGCTGATGGACGTCCAATACTGCTGGACGGTGGAAATTGGATTGCACACTGATGCTACTGCAGCTGCAGCTGGACTGTTGTGGGCCCACCTTGTTGATCTGGCACGTGTGAGGCTGGTGGACGTCCATCCTTGCTGCACGCTGCTGTTGAGCTCTTAATTGTGCATATTCTAACCCCAATTCATCACTCATTGTGCGAGGTTTGCATGGTTTATAGACAAATCTAATGCATGTTTTGTGATTGCAGGTTTGAGAGTGAACTCCGCCTAATTGATGATGAAAAGAGCTGATTTAGAACCTTGGATGAAGACCCAAGGAGGGCAGAAGGAAGAAGGAAGCAAGGAAAGAAGAAAATAGAAGAAAGAAAGGAAGAAAACAAGAAGAAAAAGAGACCGACCGGTCAGCCAAGCAAGCCAGACCGGTCTTGACCGGTCAGTTATGTGCACTGGACCCTTGCTGAACAATCCCGACCGGTCTTGACCGGTCGGCCATGCTTGCTGGAGTGCTAATGAAGAGGCCAGACCGGTCGTGACCGGTCGGCCAGCCCAGTCCGACCGGTCCAGACCGGTCGGCCATGCATAATTTCGAAAGTTTCTATCTTTGGCGCCGATTTTCTCTGCGCACTGCGTAACTCTTACGCAGATTCTCGATCTTTCTGAAGTTGTGGAGCCTTCCTACTATAAAAGGACACCTAGGGATCGTTCCTAGGGTATCTAAAGAGGGCTGAAGCAAGCTTAGAGGTGGTGGAAGTGAATTTTGGAGTTCCACAACTCCTTGGAGTTTGTTTTTGCTGTTTTTATGAATTTTTCAGTTGTTTCATGTTTCCTTGGATCATGAGCAGCTAAACCTCTTAGCTAGGGCTAAGAGGTGAAGCTTGTAGTGGATCCAAGATGTTTCAATTCGTAGTTAGTTGGTTTTAAGTATGGAATTCATGATTATGAACTATGGTTTGAAGTTTATACAAGTTTTTAAGTAATTTTTCTTAGTGTTATGATGACTCATGGATGTTTGGGAGGATTACTTAATTTCTTAATTGGTTTGTATCAGTCTAGACCTGTATGATCCGAGGAATCGGAGTGCGCTCTAGGACTATGATCTTCATGAAGGGACTTCCTACCAAAGTTTTATTTTTCTGATTTTCTGAAATATGTATGGACTGTGCATGTGATTTGAATCAAGTTCAAATCCTGATCTAGCCTTGTCTTGTGACAGACTTGAGGATGGTTATGATTGTGAACTGGACCTTTTGGAAAGGGGAATGACCTATGCAATTGAGCATGCTCAGCTCAGCCTACATTGAGTGAATCTTATGCATAGAACTTACATATAACAGATTGTTTGGTTTAACAGCTCTATCATCCGACTAGATAGATCTTATTATCGATTCTAGTTGAGAGAATGAGAAACTACAGTGGATTGAACATCAAGGATTGCTACAAGTGGATCCTTGAACCCCTAGTGCCTTTTTATAATTGTCTATATTCAAATTAGTTTAAAATTGCTATTCACATCAATTCTATTCAAAATCTGATTACTAGCTTTCAATAGACACTTTTAGATGTGTTTGTGAAATCCTACATAAGTCCCTGTGGATCGACCTCGGTCTTACCGAGATTATTACTACATCGCAACCCTACACTTGGGGAAGCGAACAAGTTTTTGGCGCCGTTGCCGGGGACTTTGACGGTTTTTTTCACAAATTTCTGAAATTAGTATCTATTTAGGATTTTTAGGATTTTGGGACTAACTTAGTTTGTTTATTTGATTTTTCTTCTAATGGATTTCTAGGAAGCTGAAGAAGATACAAGGATTTCAAGTGCCGAATCAGGTTTTATCTTTCTAAACCTTACTCTTCTCTTTCTCCTATTCATTCCTATCTTATTCATCTCTTATAGAGT
Organism: Liriodendron chinense; assembly: GCA_003013855.2. NCBI lineage: Eukaryota > Viridiplantae > Streptophyta > Magnoliopsida > Magnoliales > Magnoliaceae > Liriodendron > Liriodendron chinense. The sequence continues at coordinate 3,167,623 of ML058389.1, forward strand.
GGGTGGAGACTCCTTTTGGATCTCTGAAAGGTCGACCTTTTTGCCACCTGGATTTCTATTGGTCGGCTCTGCCGTCTTGGATCACCTTGTGCTCAGAGATTTCTTTTCTCATCTCTACTCCTCTTTCTCCTTTTTCTGCACTTTTTCTCAAAAGATTCAAAGAGTGGGTAGGGAGTTCTCTGAACCCCTATTGACCAGGAGAAATCGGTCTCTATCCTTGCTTCTGACTTAGCCATTGCAAGACACCTTGTGCTTCGGTCTTAGAGAAAAGTAAAGAAAGGGAGGAAGAATTCTTCTTTCTCTTTGTTTCTTATTATTTTTGGTTTTGCATGCCACATTGGGCTCGGGATTCCAATAACCGACTCATAAGTGAAGAGGGGATAGTAGAAGGAATTGACAGAGAACCACGTGCTAGGAGACATCTAAACTCTCCAATTTTGTCTGAAAATATGGCTGCGAATCAACCTAATCTAGGCCAAAACCAAACTGAAACAGGGGAGAATGTGGTTGAGAATGTTCCCCGACCTAGGACTTTACGTGATTTCTTGCAACCTGCAAGAGCGAGCACCCCCTCCTGCATAGTTTTTCCACAAAATGCAGGTAATGTAGATTTGAAACCGGGAGTGATCCAACTTCTCCCTAAATTCCATGGATTAGACAGTGAAAGTGCCTATCAACACCTTAAGGAGTTTGATGAGGTAATCACCACCATGCACTTTGCAAATGTGACTGAAGATGTAGTAAGACTCAAATTCTTCCCTTTCACTCTTAAAGATAAAGCCAAGGGTTGGCTTTATGCATTGAGGCCAAGATCAATTGGTGCAAGGACTGATATGCACAGAGAATTTATAAAAAAAAAAAATTCTTCCTGTTGAGCTCTTAATTGTGCATAATCTAACCCCAATTCATCACTCATCATGCACGATTTACACATTTAAAGGACTATTTTAATGCATGATTTGTGACTGTAGGAACAAGAGGGAGATTTCACAAATTGAAGACTAAATGGAGCTCTTTAAGAGCATTGAAGACCATAGGATGAAGAGAAAAGAAGGACCAAAGAAAGCCAAGGCAAGGAGAGAAGAGAAAAGAAGAAAGAAAGAAAGAAATAAAGGAGAAAGAAGGCTAGACCGGTCGGCTGACCGGTCAGCGAAAGACGCCCGACCGGTCAAGACCGGTCGGCCACACCTTTGAATTCACTGGACAGCCAGTCCGACCGGTCACGACCGGTCGGGCATAGCTGCTGGACTCATGGACTGCCCAGGCCGACCGATCATGACCGGTCGACCATGGCTGCTGGAGTGACTATACATTGAGGCCAACCGGTCATGACCGGTCGGCCATGCATCAAAGGCTATTTCTAATTCAGGATTCCGGATTTCTCTGCGCAATTGCGTAGTTTTGCACGAAATCTGGAGTTCTCTTGCGAAAAGGACACCTTCAAGCTATAAAAGGACGTCTTCCCTTCATACAAAAGGAGGCTACGACGTGGGGATTGCTCAGGAGACGGATTCTACTTCGGATTTCTAGTTTTCTTCCTGTTTTAGTTATTTTTTATGTTTTTAGAGGCTTCTAGTTCAAGGATGTTAGAGATGAACTAAAACCTCTTAGCTAGGGCTAACAGGTGAAGCTTTTGATTCGTTTTTGATGGATTAATGCAACCTAGGTTTCCTTTTGTGTTTTAATTGATGAATTTTAGTTCTATATGAGTTTGAATCAAGTACCATGTTGGCTTTTACTTTGATCTCTTGATGACTACGGGCTCATGTGATTCTTAGTGATCCTAACTTAGTATCTTAGCTTTTTGAGCATTGTTTATGCTTGTGTAGTTCATCGATCTACCATCGACTCCGGGCATGGTAGACGCTTTGATTGCCTTGTATACAATGGCCTGATTTTCATGTGGGAACTCATTCAACTAAAATTCTTATCTTTTGTTATATAATCTGAAATAGTTGTTTATTGATTGATTTTGATTTAATTAGAGTTCTAATCATGAGTTGTAATCAGGTCTAGTGACAGGATTTGGTGAAAGCTATGATTATGAATCTCAACTGGATTGGAAAGAGGCTTGGCCTATACAATTGAGTGTGCCCAAGGCCTAAGCATGGTTGTGGGAATCAAATCAGTTAATAAACACTTGTTTTGGATAATTGTTGAGTGAACCGCTCTATATTCCAATCGGATAAAGAAAGGAATTCGATTCCGATTGAGTTATGAGAGACCTAGTTGTGTTGATGCATTGAAACCTATCAAAAGTGGATCCTTGGCGCTCTAGTGCCTTTTTAGATTGAAATTACCTTAACGATTCACTGTTTAAACCCAAATCGCTATCTTCCAGTTTTAGTTCTTAATAGGATCTTAATTATTAGTTGTTTTAGTTAAATTCTGAGGATACCCATACATAAATCTCTATGGGAACGATACTCGGTCTTTCCGAATTATTACTACTTCACAACCCTACACTTGGGGAGTGAACAAGTTTTTGGCGCCGTTGCCGGGGATTTCTATGTGGTATTTTTAGAATTTTCTGAAATAATTTTTAAGTTGAGATTGTGTTAAGATAGGTTTAGGATTTGTTTTGCTTTCTAGAGTAGGTTTTCTTCTAAATACTAACTTCCTTTGTTTTGATTTTTGCAGGATTCTAACATAGGACTAATTCAGGGATTTTTAGGAAGTTGAAGAAGAAGAAGGCATCTTAAGTCACAAATCAGGTTTTATCGTTCTAACCTTACTCTTCTTCTTCTCCTACTCTTTCCTATCATATTCATCTCTTGTAGAGTGGGTGGAGACTCCTTTTGGATCTCTGAAAGGTAGGCCTTGTGCCACCTGGATTCCTATTGGTCGGCTCTGCCGTCTTGGATCACCTTGTGCTCAGAGATTTCTCTTCTCAACCTATTCCTCTTTCTTCTTTTTCTGTACTTTTTCTCAAAAGACTCAAAGAGTGGGTGGGGAGTTCTTTGAACCCCTATTGACCAGGAGAAATCGGTCTCTATCCTTGCTTCTGGCTCAGCCATTGCAAGACACCTTGTGCTTAAGTCTTAGAGAGGAGTAGAGGAAGGAAGGAAGAATTCTTTTTCCTTTTTGTTTCATTCTTTTAGGTTTTGCATAACACATTTGGCTCAGGATTTTAATAACCGACTCAATCGTGACGGAGTAATTGTTGAAGGGATTGATAGAGAGCCTCGTACTAGGAAACATCAAAATTTTCCTGAAATTCCTAGAGAGATGGCTGAAAATCAACCAAATCAAGGGGTTAATCAACATCAAAATCCAGCCCCAAACTTTACTAAATTGGATGAGAATGAAGTGGGGGATGTACCTCAACCTAGAACTTTACGTGACTATCTACAACCAGCTAGGACGAGTACTCCCTCTTGCATAATTTTCCCGCACAATGTGGGAAATATTGATTTTAAACCGGGGTTGATCCAACTTCTTCCTAGATTCCATGGACTCGACTCTGAAAGCGCTTATTTATATATTAAGGAATTTGAAGAGGTTATAGCCACAATAAACTATGACAATGTGACCAAGGATACTATAAAACTTAAATTGTTCCCTTTTTCCTTGAAAGAGAAGGCCAAATCATGGCTACATTCCTTAAGGCCGAGGTCTATTGTGACATGGGCTTAGATGACTAGGGAGTTTCTAAAAAAATTCTTCCCTACTCATCGAACCAATGTATTAAGAAGGGCCATAATGAACTTCGCCCAAAAAGAAGAAGAAACCTTTTTCCAATGTTGGGAAAGGTATAATGAGCTATTAGACGCATGCCCACATCATGGCTATGAAAGGTGGAGGTTGATTAGTTTCTTCTATGATGGATTGAACTCAACCATGCGCCAATTTGTAGAGATGATGTGCAATGGGGAGTTCATGAACAAGGAAACGGAGGAAGCTTGGGATTATTTTGACATGTTGGCTGAAAATACACAATCATGGGATACATCTAAGCCAATAAGTTCAAAACAACCCCAAACCAAGGAAAAGGGAGAAATTTATGTTTTAGATGAGCAAGATGATCTAGGTTCTAGAGTGGCTAAACTCACACGAAAGGTCGAGGAGATGGAACTAAAGAAAGTGGACACAACCCAAACAAAGGGGGCTGTTGAAACTATTTGTGGTATTTGTGCTTCCAATGTGCATCAAACGCCGGATTGTCCAACAATCTATGCGTTTCGAGAACTTTTATTTGAACAATCGAATGCCTTGAATAGTTATCAACGACCTTTTAGTACTCCAAATTCAAACACGAATAATTCTAGTTGGAGAAACAATCCAAACTTCAATTGGGCGAATGGAAACACGGCTAATCAAAATAATCCTCAAAGGGGGCCCCCAATGCAAATGGGTCCACCTCAAATGCCTATAGAGGATACTTTGAAAGCATTCATGGAAGGTCAAGCTTAAATAAATCAATCCAACCATACGATAATGATTGAGCTTAAAAATTCGGTAGAGGAGATCAAGGCTCACTTAAACGCAAGGGAAGGGATTCTTCCAGCCCAACCCGTACCAAATCCAAAACCACAATGCGAAATAAGCATGCCTAGTTCTTCTAACCAACACATGGAACATGCTAAGGCCATTACCACTCTTAGAAGTAGAAAAATTATTGAAAAATCTGACCCGGTGAAGGTTTCACCGCCTAATGATCCGGTATCTTCCAAAGAGGATAATGGACCTAACACCACCATGAATGAAAAAGAGCCATTGAAAGAATATAGGCCCGTTGCTCCATTCCCTCAACGCTTGATTCCAGCCAAACCTCAAGATAAATATCAGGAATTTTTGGAGGTTTTCAAGCAAGTCAAAATCAACATCCCATTGTTGGATGCCATTAAACAAATACCGTCATATGCAAAAATTTTAAAAGACCTTTGCACGGTTAAAAGAAAAATACATGTGCAAAAGAAGGCATTTTTGACAGAAAATGTAAGTGCCATTATCAACCACGGGATGCCCAAGAAATACAAAGATCCCGGTTGTCCAACAATATCATGTGTAATTGGAGATCACCGGGTGAAACATGCTTTACTTGATCTAGGGGCAAGTGTGAACTTAATTCCCTATTCGGTCTATGAACAATTGGGTTTAGGTGAATTAAAACCCACCAAAACCACATTACAACTTTCTGACTGATCAATTCGTATTCCAAGAGGGGTAATTGAGGACGTCCTGGTCCAAGTTGATAAAGTTTACTACCCGGTGGACTTTATTGTCTTGGACACGCGACCCACGGTTAATATTGGCCCTCAAATTCCTGTCATACTTGGCCGTCCATTCCTAGCTACGTCAAATGCTATCATCAATTGTAGGAGTGGGGTCATCCAAATGTCTTTTGGCAATATGACGATTGAGTTGAATGCTTTCAATATTGACAACCAACAGGAGGATGAAGATGAAGAGGTCCACGAATTAAACATGATCAATTCTATTGTGGAAGATGAGTTCCCCTTACCTTTTTACTCCGGTCACTTAGATGAAGATGTGACTTACTCCCTTGATGAGAACGATAATATGATAAGGGATATGGTCACACTTTTTGAGTCGGTATCGGCATATGACACTAGCCGAGAGAAGGATGTGGAAACAACACCTTGTTGGGCTGAGAAATCAATTCATATTTCCACACCTTTGTGGATCATGCATACTGAACTCCACCAACCCTGGGATGACCCTTACTTGCAATATCACTGCCCAGGAAAATCTAAATGGAGACATATTTTTTCTGATAAATATAATGATGTCTCTTCCTATACATGTGGTGAAAACACTAAAGAACCCGCTAGAATTCCTTTTTGGGATTTTGAGTGGCTTATCTCCATTAATCACACACTGTCTATTGTAAAGCAGGATATTGGATGACGTTACTGTGAAACCTTTTGATCCATCTAATGATTCTGCTTGACTTTATGCTTTTGGATGAGTTGTTGGGATTAACCTCCTAGTTTGACGGAGGATGATTTCCTAGAATGCTTTCCCATTAGGATTTGCTTTGATAGTTGATTTAGTTGTGAAGTAATCCACCTCCAAAAGCTAATCTTGCCATGAAATATATGCTTCAGGTGACATCTCTCTTTCTCACTCTCCTTTGTTTTATGTCATTGCTCTCATGTCATGCATATTGCATATTTTATTACATTGAGGACAATGTAAAGTTTTGGTTAGGGGGTGAGAGATTCCTTAGATGATGAATCTGCTAGATGATGAATCTGCCAGCTTTTGTGACATTTCGAGCAAAGATGTAGAAATTTTTCGATTTTTCTAAAATTCGAAACTCTTTTGGAAAACTTTGATTCTATACATTCGAGATAGCATGAGTATAAGAAGATGAGATACGAAGTGAAGGATGTTGCAAGCTTTGAACTTCTCTTAATATAATAGTTTTATATGTGAATTCACCTATTTTTATGATTGATAGAAAATTTGAACACCTTTTGCACCTAGTTCACATTACATGATTTTCATGATTGGAAAAGATTATGTGATTTATGGATTAGCTAGACTTTGATTTGAGGTATTGAGAAACCAAGCCGGGGTACCTTGTCCATGGGAAAATAAGGAAAGATATGGATTTTCAAAAATCCTATCTAATTTAAAAGAAAAAGGAAAGAAAGGATGAAATCGGGAAGGAAAGAAAAAATGTTGGAAAATTCCGATTAGGGCTACCTACTACCAACCGGGGGATGGTCTACCCGTAACCAAAGCTGGAAATGGGACGTAGTGTGAAAGTTGTCGGAAGGACGGTAAGGCTGTTAATGTCAAATTTTGTAACGAGATCCTCCGGCTTTTCTCCTTCACTCCAGCAGGAATTTCCACCACCAGACCTGAAGCAAGACAGCAAATAAGGGTGGCTGGGGACCAGCCGTTAGCCCTCCGATGCTTAAGTTAGGCCACAGTAAGAAGAGAAGCCAAGTAAACGGGACCAAGATTGAATGATGTGTGCATACCTGCTCTCAATGGAGCCACCCCTTTATATAGATCTAAAGCAATCCAATTTGTTACGTGAGATGTCGAAATCCCGTTGATGTGGCATACGATACTGAGAATTCGCTGATTTCGTGGGATAAGATCCTATCTTTTTAGTCAGATCCAACCCAATGACTTATTCCAACAATCACGCCCCTTGATGGTAATCCCCTGAAATCCGGCTGGAAGCCATAGTTGGAATCATAGCCTCCGAAAAGGAAGGAGACGCCCGTAGTTGGAGTCATAGCCTCCGAAAAGGAAGGAGACGCCCGTAGTTGGAAACCACCGAACTGGTTGTAGCCCTGCTAGGTGTCGCAGAGGGATTGGAGAAGCTGCTCGCAGGTTAGAATGTGATCGCGAGTCCAAGTACATACTTTAGATGTAACGTCTTTCAACGACTTGTGAGAAGGTCTGTTCGCGGATCGAGCTTTGCCGTATTTTTTAATCTATGACTCCTGATCAGGTGAGCTCGAGAGTCGAATGGTCGTCCCGCACTTATCCAATATTCGACTCTCGATCAGATAATCTCGAGAGTCGAATGGACGTCCCGTACTTATCCATTCTTCGACTCCCGAGCATACGATCTCGAGAGTCGAAGCTGTACTCCACCCTTATTCGTTCTGCGACTCTTGATCAGATCATCTCGAGAGCGAAATGGGCATTTCCGCGTGAAATCTTTATCTCCACCATTTTGCCTATAACAGATGCCCCCCAAGTCCTTGCCGCCAAGAATTCTTAAGGAAAGGACTTAGCTCACTATCACACGAAACCGCCCGCTACTTTCATCGAGAACGGCACCCCACATGATGGGCTGAAATTAATGAGCGCCAGCTTTCCGCAGCCTTTTCGCTGATGGAAAATGAAGGGGCTCTCGCCACGTGTTTGAGGAGTTAATGGGCGTGCCTGCTCGAGCGCTGTATCCAGAGAGGGACTGCCACGTGCCATCAGATACGGCGGAATGATTGCCTACAAATATACGGAGTCCGCCATTTCTTTGATTTTCTACAGAAGCTTTTTCGAAAGGAGCCTGCAGTTCTTTCCATTCTTCTTCTTCCTCCGGTGTTCATTTTCCTTTCAGTTTTTGGTATTACTTCTTTTTTTTTCTTCTCCTTCTTTTATTTTTATCTCCCCATGGCTGGGAACTCTGACGAGACTACTGTCCCTCTTGGTGATGCCACTCCGGAGTCCTCTGCCTCCAGCAGTGCAAGGGTTTCGGTGGGGAGATACACAGCAGCCGGATATCCTTCCGTTTTATCGGAGGACCGGCTGGCTGAGCTACGGGAGAGATACCTGATCCCTGACTCAGTAACCCTCCGCTTGCCCGGAGGTGGAGAAACACCCGACTCCCCCCCCCCCCCCCCCCCCCCGGGATGCGTAGCATTTTATGAGTACCAGCTTATCCTGGGGGTACGCCTTCCCCTCCATCCCTTCGTTCGCGATGTACTCCGGTGTTACAAGATTGCCCCTGGACAACTCATTGTGAACGGGTGGAGGGTGGTTCTGGGCTCCTTTGCCCTTTGGGCTCAGGCTGGCAACGGGGAACTCACGGCGGAGGAGTTCCTCCGTATGTTTCGTCTGAAGAAAGCTCCATCCAGCGAAGGCTGGTATTATTTGTGTTATTGGCACCGGGATAATTTCGTGTTGGGAAAGCCCTCCTCGAACTATCCCGGCTGGAGGAAGCGGTGGTTCTATGCTTCCGGGAGCTGGGAGTCTGCCTCCTCCAGGGGTCCAGGAGTGACCCGATTTTTCTGTGAAGGTAGACACAATCCCGTATTGTGCAGTTTCCTCAGAATAATTTTTAGGGTTTTGCTTCGTTTGACCATTATTTGTGCTCGCAGGTATCCCGGCATTGAGGAACCCGAATTTGAAAGGAGGGATCAACGAGAAGATTGTCAGAGTGTATAAGGTGCCTGTCGGAGATAGGCATATCGAGGCTTGCTTATCTCCTTCGCGACTTGCAGCAGCAGGCCTCATATCCAGAAGAGAAGTTGAAATGACGAAGGCTGGAGAGAAGAGAGGCCTACTGCCCCGTCTGAAGGGCACAGGCTCCAAAAGGCAGAAGAGAACCCCTGCCGAACCTTCTCAATCTTCCATCCGCACGGGCAGCGATCAGCATGCCCTTCCCGCGAGCATGGCGGGGGCCCCAGCTGGGCCCACTATTCCTTCACTGGTGGTCGCACCTGGGCCACCAGTGATCAACATTGCAGATAATTCCCCAGATGGGGTGGGGTCCAGCTGCCCCCCAGCTGAAGAGGCTCGAGTGCAGGTAGAGCCTCAAGAGCCGACTCCTACTCAGGAACTGGTCCCGGCTGCCGAGCAGGGACCTGCTCGCGAGTCAATGCCTCCACCTCGCGAGCAGGCCGGGTTGGTCGTTGCCCAACCGTCTGGGAGCGGGACGTACTCTATTCCCCGCCACCTTCATCCTGTATGCAAATTTTTGTTCGAGAACGTCCCGCCTCACGCCTTTGGCTCTCTTCCCGAGCCAAGTCCTGAGAACCTTATCCTCGAAGCGGGGATGAGGATGGTTCAGGTAAGACTTCGTCAAGACCTGCTATGATCAGTTATTACGTTCCAGAATACTCTTACATTTTTCATCTCTTTTGCAAGGTTTAGATCTTATTCTGCGAACGAGGCGTGATATTGTCGCCGCCTGTCGCACGATAGAGGAGGCTGAGGGAAAGAGGACTGCCTTGGAAAAGGCAGTTCAAGGAAGAGATCAACTGCTCAAGGCTCGTGAGGCGGTGATCACGAAGAGAGATGAGGAGAAAAAGATCCTCATCGAGAAGATCCAAGTCCTGACCGACAGGTATCAGGCCTTGGACTCAAACTACGTGAAGCTCACGAGTCTGAAGGAGAAGGCAGAGAGAGAGAGGGAGATCTTCCGGCAGGACAAGATCTCGTTAGAGGAGCAATTCGCGGGGGCCAGGTCGCAGCTCAAGGAGGCCTACGACAACTTGACCAGGGAGCGCACCGCTCTTGCGCAGCTTAAGGACGACTCGATCCACTGGGACGAGGAGAGAGTCGCCCTTGTAAAAATGCTCTCGGAGGAAGGTGCTCGGGCAGTTTCCGAGTTCCGGACTTCGCAGCTGTATGACGATGAACGATATGAGTCATACGATGCTGGTCGAGACTTTGCACTAAGAGTAGTGCAACGAATGATCCCATCCTTCGATATGGGGGAATTCGGTCGAGTCGCGACCATCATAGCTGCAGAAGAGCAAGCTGCTGCCGAGAACGAGGTGACTGAAGCCACGCAGGCTGGAGGGGCTCCTGAAATGGGCCCTGAAGTCGAGAGCGTGGCTCCTCCAAGCGATTGATTTCCTTTTATTTTCTTCTCTTTTGTATCTGCGATCATATCTCTGTAATCATCTAATTATCAATGAAAAGATATTTTTGGAAGTGTTACTGTTTTGTTGCTGTTCTCCCTTCATCTTTCATTTTTTGCTTTATGTTGATCTTGAATGGATTCATCAGAGATGTGACCCTTTAATTCGAGCATGAGCTAAGCTGCTCGCGATTAGGATGTGACCTCGATCGCTGCCCTAATTTGAGCACGAGATGCGGTGCTCGCATTCCGAAGTGCGATCCCTCCTCTTACCAATCGCGAGTAACTAACTCATGAAAAAATGAATTAGACTCAATCCGGGGGTCGTGAGACCATGTCCGCGTTGAGATAGACTGATCTATCGATCGAGATTTTGATTCTACCAAGGGTAGAAGGTTGGTCAAGAGATGGTATTCATTCTCTTCGAGGCTGTTCAGGTCCATGAAAATGGAGAAGCAACCAACTAGTAATGATTTTAGTCCTACCAAAGGTAGGCAATTGGCCAAGAGGATGTGTAAGCACTCTCTTCAGGGCTATTCAGGTCCATATAAATGGAGTAGCGGCCAAAAGATATCTTTCACTTTATTCATAAAACGTTATGATAAACTACATCGAATCTAGGGGTAGTATCGTAGCAAATGCTCCACGTGCCAAGGGCGACGTACAGGCTTCCCTTGCATGTCTTCAAGATAATAAGTACCGGGTCGCACAACCCTGATAACCCGATACGGGCCTTCCCAATTCGGATCCAATGAACGAGCAGGAACTCCAAGACTTTGCCTTAGGACCAAGTCTCCGAACTGGAAGGATCTAGGCCGAACCTTCGCATTCCGATAACGAGCAATACGTTGTTGATATGCTGCCACTCGTACTTGGGAAGCATTTCTTCGCTCTTCCAAGAGATCGAGGTGAAGTCGGAGGTTTTCATGATTGCTCGCGGGATCATACTGCTCGATCCGATATGAGGGCACTTGAATTTCCACTGGTACCACTGCGTCAACACCAAATGCTAAGGAGAAAGGAGTTTCACCTGTCGATGTACAAGCCGTGGTTCTATAGGCCCATAACACCTCTGGCAGAAGTTCTGGCCACACCCCTTTACATTCACTTAGCTTGGTCTTTAAATGATGCTTTATGATTTTATTCACTGCCTCGACCTGCCCATTCGCCTGAGGATGATATGGAGAAGTGCGGAGATTACGTATCTTCCATTTGTCGCAAAATTCATCAAAGGCTGCGTTGTCGAACTGCGTTCCGTTATCGGTAATTATAGTATGAGGAAGTCCGAAGCGACATATGATATTTCTCCACATAAACTTAGTAGTTTGTTTTTCAGTTATTTTGGCTAATGGTTCTGCCTCGGCCCATTTGGTGAAATAATCAACCGCCACGATCGCGAACCTATTCTGTCCCTTTCCCATAGGTAAGGGCCCGATGATATCGATCCCCCACTGAGCAAAAGGCCAAGGGCTGTCGACTGGGGTCATCCGCTCAGACGGTACATGAGGTATAGGTTGATATCGTTGACACTTGTCGCATTTTTTAGAAAATTCTATGGCGTCTGCTTTCATAGTAGGCCAATAATATCCTTGCCTCATCGCTTTATATGCTAGAGATCGCCCCCTGGGATGATTACCACATGCCCCCTGGTGTACTTCATCTAGAACACGATGTGCTTCTTCTGGATGAAGACACCTTAAATTAGGCAAGGAGAAGCTTTTTCGCAACAAGATTCCATCTTGTAAGGTGTACCTGGCAGCTCGAGGCCGAATTTGTCTTGCAGCTTTCTTGTCTTCTGGTAGGTATCCATCTCTGAGATAGAGGATGATAGGATCCATCCAGCATGGAGACGATTGTACCGATATAACTTGCTCGAGAGTCACTTGGTCGATACTCAAGTGTTGACGGTGCTCGATGGGGATCGAATGTGATAGCTCCGATTCCGGTGCAGAAGCGAGTTTTGCCAAGGAATCGGCAAGTTGGTTCTGCTCGCGAGGGATATGAATTATTTTATAAGTCTTCAGTTTGGCGAGCAGGATGAGGACACGAGATTTGTATAAGGCCATTCTTTCTTCTTTGGCTTCGAATTCACCAAGAACTTGATTGACAATGAGCTGGGAGTCGCTATGAATTATCAAATTCTGGACTGCGAGGACAATGGCCAGTTCGAGGCCAACAATTAGGGCCTCATATTCTGCTTCATTATTGGAGACGCGTGATTCGAAACGCAGAGCGTATTGAAAATGCGACCCGTCGGGAGCCACTAAAATCAGGCCCGCTCCACTGCCAGTGGCCCGTGACGACCCGTCCACAAAGAGCGACCAAGGAGGCTGGTCGCTGGTCATGACATTATCTTCAGAAGAGTATGTAAATTCGGCGATGAAGTCAGCCACGGCCTGGCCCTTGACTGCGGTCCTAGGACAGAATGAGATATCATGCTCGCTGATCTCGACCGCCCATTTAGTTAAGCGCCCGGAAGCCTCAGGCTTTTGAAGGACTTGCCGTAGTGGATGATTTGTTGGTACTAAAATAGCATGGGCTTGAAAGTATGGTCGCAGTTTTCGAGCTGCCGTGATTAAGGCTAGGGCCAGTTTCTCCATATCAGAATACCTAGTTTCTGCATCAACCATTGCTCGACTGATATAATAAACGGGCCTTTGTACCCCGGAATCTTCTCTTATTAAAGCGGCACTAACGGCCGTGGAAGACACAGATAAATAAAGAATGAGTTGCTCATGTGCCACAGGCTTAGATAAAATGGGGGGAGCTCTCATATATTGCTTCAGTTGTTGAAAAGCTTCTTCACATTGAGGTGTCCACTTCCAATCAGACTTGGCCGTTGCACGAAGGAGTTTGAAGAAGGGCAAGCACTTGTCAGATGCTCGCGAGATGAACCTGTTCAATGATGCGATGCGACCAGCTAGACGCTGAACGTCCTTCAGAGTCACTGGGGATTTCATCTCTATCAATGCTTTAATCTTTTCGGGATTCGCCTCAATTCCACGTTGGCCAACCATAAACCCAAGAAATTTCCCTGCAGATACTCCAAACGCACATTTTTTCTGGATTTAATTTCATCTGATATTTCCTCATCAGATCAAAGGCTTCTCGAAGATCAGGAATGTGGTCATCTTCATCGATGCTTTTCACGAGCATATCGTCAACATATACTTCCATATTCCTACCGATTTGAGCAGCGAATATTTTGTTGACAAGACGTTGATAAGTGGCCCCTGCATTTTTGAGACCGAACGGCATTACCTGGTAGCAATATAGTCCTCGATCTGTGATGAAGGCAGTATGCTGGCTATCAGGTGGATGCATCATAATCTGGTTGTAACCAGAATAAGCATCCATAAAACTGAGGAGAGCATGTCCAGCTGTTGAGTCAACCAACTGGTCGATCCGCGGTGTCGGAAAACTATCTTTGGGACATGCTTTGTTCAAGTCTGAATAGTCGACGCACATCCTCCATTTGCCATTAGCTTTCCGGACGAGAACTACGTTGGCGACCCATTCTGGGTAGTCAACTTCTTTTATGAAATTAGCCGCGAGTAGCTTTTCAACTTCAGTTTTGATTGCCATTTGTCTTTCTACAGTAAAGGCACGTCGACGCTGATGTACGGGTTTATGCTTCGGGTCAATGTTGAGACGATGTGCGATGACATCAGGATCGATGCCTGGCATATCTTTATGAGACCAAGCAAACACGCCCTTGTATTCGGTGAGGAAACAGATCAAATTTTCACGATGGACAATGTTTAAGGAGGAACCGATGTACACGATCTTAGACGGGTCGTCTTCGGTCAAGCGGATCGCCACTGTTTCCTCCCCTGGAGTTCCTGATTTCAGAGCATTTTCCCTTGGATCCAACGCGGTGGCGAGAACGTCGGATGAACCTTGAACTATTTCCATGACAGGTGTCGCTTGAACCTTCTTTCGATCTTGGAGGGCTATCTGGTAACAGGACCGTGCCTCCTGCTGACTTCCTCGCACGACCCCGATGCCATTTGGGGTCGAAAATTTAACACATAAATATGAAGGGTGCAAGGCCGCTCCAACCTTAGTTAGAGACGGTCGCCCCAAGATGGCGTTATATGCTGATTTTCGATCCACGACGAGGAAGTTTACGAAGACGGTGGTCTTCGCTGGACTCTCCCCAAAGGTGACTGGGAGATCGATACTTCCTTCAGGTGTTACCACCTCTCCTCCAAAGCCGACAAGAGGGGTCGATACTGGCTTGAGGAGGTTTCTGGCAAGTGCCATCTTGTCGAAAGTCTCCAAATACAGAATATCGGCCGAGCTACCTGTATCCACCATAATTCGATGAGTCAGATAATTTGATACCTTCAGTGTGACTACGATGGAATCTTCATGAGGGAAGTGAATTCCCGCTGCATCTTCGAGGGTGAAAGAAATTGGAGGATGGCTAGCCTTCGATGAGTTGGACGCTTGTTCCAGCCAATAGATCTGCTGGGGTTCTTTGGACGCCTTTCGGGCGTATGCCTTTCTTGAAGCTTGAGAGTCACCCCCGCAAGCTGGACCCCCGACGATAGTACGGATTTCTCCTGTGGGCTCGGCGTCCTCCTGGTTGGTTTGATGATGAGGTGGTTCCTTTTGGCGAGATGAGGTCTTCGCCCTTTCTGGTGATCGATTTTTACGAGCAACATAATCCTGGAGATGGCCTTTTCGAATAAGGGCTTCGATATGGTCTCGTAAAGAGATGCAGTCCTGGGTCCTATGCCCGTGATCTTTGTGAAAGTAACAGAACTTGCTCTTGTCCCTCTTCTCGGGATCGGATTTGATCTTTGCAGGCCACTTCACATATGGCTTGTGTTTAATTTCCATTAGAACCTTTTCAGGAGACTGATTGAGAGGAGTGTAATTATGATATTTACCAGAGTAAGGCCTCTTGGGAGAACGATCGCGCTGGTCATGATGGTATTTCTTATCCGTAGAAGAGGCTCCTTCTGGTTTGCGCTTCTTGCTCTGTACTCCATGGCGTGTCAATGCGACTTCTTCTGCATTGATATATTTCTGAGCTTTGGCTTGAAATTCTGCCATAGTTTTCGGTGGGCTTTTATCTAAGGCAAACCTGAATTTCTCGCTCGTTATTCCAGCAATGAGGGTTGTAAGACCCTTTTCTTCGGTGTATCCCTCAGTTTGAACGGCTTCGGCAGTGAATCGTACTGTGAACTCCTTTATTGTTTCCCCATGCTGCTGTTTCAAATTCATCAGATGGGAGGCTGGCTTCTTAATGCGAATACTCCCCATGAATTGAGAAAGGAATATCTCTGATAACTGGGAAAAGGAACTGATGGAACGGGGCTTTAACCCCCGGAACCACGTACGAGCTGCATCCTTCAATGTTAGGGGAAAGGCCCTACACATGATTTCTGAACCATGTCCCTCCAACTCCATGAGGGACCTATATGTTTCCAGATGTTCCAGAGGATCGCCAATTCCTGTATACGGAGCGATAACAGGTGCTCGATACTTTCTGGGTAATGGGGCTTCCATGACCTCGCTGGTGAAGGGAGATTCAGATTGGTGTATTGCCGCCATGACGGCAGATGGCCGATTTGCCTGATATCGCTGTTCCATAACATCAAAACGATCTTGGATTCTTTTGAGATCTCCTTCCCATGGTAGGGTATAGCTAGATGTTTCGGCGGTGGAGCCTTGCGGTTGAGGTTGTCGAGACGAACTGGAATGTATGGAGTGTGGAGATGGTACAGGGGGATGGCCGCCGAGTGGCGGGACCTGTGGTTCGTCCATTGAATGTCTGGAAGCTACCGGTATGGGTTGCGGTGGTAACCCTTCAGAGGGTTGTCTTTGCGGTTCGGGGAAGTGCTGATCAAGCCAGTTTGACAGCGCTTGGACTCCGGCATTTAGGGTTAGGAGGGTGTTTCCGAGGAAGCGTAGGACATCATCTTGATTTCCAGAGGCTTCCAATAATGGGTTTGTCGACGACAGATTCGGGGCTCTTTGAGGGATATTCGTCGGAGCAGGTGGAAGGATAGGTACGGATTCCGTCTCATCAGGCGGAGGTGGTGCCTGTCTTGAGGTTGAAGGATGAACAGCCTTTTTAGGAGGCATCACCGAAGGATTTTGATCGGTGGTTAACACGATTGATTTTGACGATCAAGTCGTTCCCACAGACGGCGCCAAACTGTTAATGTCAAATTTTGTAACGAGATCCTCCGGCTTTTCTCCTTCACTCCAGCAGGAATTTCCACCACCAGACCTGAAGCAAGACAGCAAATAAGGGTGGCTGGGGACCAGCCGTTAGCCCTCCGATGCTTAAGTTAGGCCACAGTAAGAAGAGAAGCCAAGTAAACGGGACCAAGATTGAATGATGTGTGCGTACCTGCTCTCAATGGAGCCACCCCTTTATATAGATCTGAAGCAATCCAATTTGTTACGTGAGATGTCGAAATCCCGTTGATGTCGCATACGATACTGAGAATTCGCTGATTTCGTGGGATAAGATCCTATCTTTTTAGTCAGATCCAACCCAATGACTTATTCCAACAATCACGCCCCTTGATGGTAATCCCCTGAAATCCGGCTGGAAGCCATAGTTGGAATCATAGCCTCCGAAAAGGAAGGAGACGCCCGTAGTTGGAGTCATAGCCTCCGAAAAGGAAGGAGACGCCCGTAGTTGGAAACCACCGAACTGGTTGTAGCCCTGCTAGGTGTCGCAGAGGGATTGGAGAAGCTGCTCGCAGGTTAGAATGTGATCGCGAGTCCAAGTACATACTTTAGATGTAACGTCTTTCAACGACTTGTGAGAAGGTCTGTTCGCGGATCGAGCTTTGCCGTATTTTTCAATCTATGACTCCTGATCAGGTGAGCTCGAGAGTCGAATGGTCGTCCCGCACTTATCCAATATTCGACTCTCGATCAGATAATCTCGAGAGTCGAATGGACGTCCCGTACTTATCCATTCTTCGACTCCTGAGCATACGATCTCGAGAGTCGAAGCTGTACTCCACCCTTATTCATTCTGCGACTCTTGATCAGATCATCTCGAGAGCGAAATGGGCATTTCCGCGTGAAATCTTTATCTCCACCATTTTGCCTATAACAAAGGCGAATTCCTGTCATAGGCTTGTTGTTGCTCTAAACACCTTGAGATCTATAGTTTAGTTGATCTATGAAGAAGATAATCCCAGAAACTCATGAGATGAACCTTCACTATGCACACTGGGTTGAACTTGTTCAAATTCTTCTATTTATCAATCAATCAGCGGGAATTTCATATAAACACTTATTATGTTCTGAGAGTTTAAGGTTTCAACCTTTATCACTAATTTTTTCTGATTTTTACGCTTATATGTCTTGGAATGTATAGAAGAATAGTTTCTAGAGGAGAGTTGGGTTTTGGAGAATGAAACTTGTTTCACGCATGTTTTGCTCAGGACTGGCAAAAGGCTGGTTGGGGGGTGTGTTGAGCTCTTAATTGTGCATATTCTAACCCCAATTCATCACTCATCATGCACGGTTTACACATTTAAAGGACTATTTTAATGCATGATTTGTGATTGTAGGAACAAGAGGGAGATTTCACAAATTGAAGACTAAATTGAGCTCTTTAAGAGCATTGAAGACCATAGGATGAAGAGAAAAGAAGGACCAAAGAAAGCCAAGGCAAGGAGAGAAGAGAAAAGAAGAAAGAAAGAAAGAAATAAAGGAGAAAGAAGGCTAGACCAGTCGGCTGACCGGTCAGCGAAAGACGCCCGACCGGTCAAGACCGGTCGGCCACACCTTTGAATTCACTGGACAGCCAGTCCGACCGGTCATGACCGGTCGGGCATAGCTGCTGGACTGATGGACTGCCCAGGCCGACCGATCATGACCGGTCAGCCATGGCTGCTGGAGTGACTATACATTGAGGCCGACCGGTCATGACCGGTCGGCCATGCATCAAAGGCTATTTCTAATTCAGGATTCCGGATTTCTCTGCGCAATTGCGTAGTTTTGCACGAAATCTAGAGTTCTCTTGCGAAAAGGACACCTTCAAGCTATAAAAGGACGTCTTCCCTTCATACCAAAGGAGGCTACGACGTGGGGATTGCTCAGGAGACGGATTCTACTTCGGATTTCTAGTTTTCTTCCTGTTTTAGTTATTTTTTATGTTTTTAGAGGCTTCTAGTTCAAGGATGTTAGAGATGAACTAAAACCTCTTAGCTAGGGCTAAGAGGTGAAGCTTTTGATTCATTTTTGATGGATTAATGCAACCTAGGTTTCCTTTTGTGTTTTAATTGATGAATTTTAGTTCTATATGAGTTTGAATCAAGTACTATATTGGCTTTTACTTTAGTCTCTTGATGACTCCGGGCTCATGTGATTCTTAGTGATCCTAACTTAGTATCTTAGCTTTTTGAGCATTGTTTATGCTTGTGTAGTTCATTGATCTACCATCGACTCCGGGCATGGTAGACGCTTTGATTGCCTTGTATACAATGGCCTGATTTTCATGTGGGAACTCATTCAACTAAAGTTCTTATCTTTTGTTATATAATCTAAAATAGTTGTTTATTGATTTATTTTGATTTAATTAGAGTTCTAATCATGAGTTGTAATCAGGTCTAGTGACAGAATTCGGTGAAAGCTATGATTATAAATCTCAACTGGATTGGAAAGAGGCTTGGCCTATACAATTGAGTGTGCCCAAGGCCTAAGCATGGTTGTGGGAATCAAATCAGTTAATAAACACTTGTTTTGGATAATTGTTGATTGAACCGCTCTATATTCCAATCGGATAAAGAAAGGAATTCGATTCCGATTGAGTTATGAGAGACCTAGTTGTGTTGATGCATTGAAACCTATCAAAAGTGGATCCTTGGCGCTCTAGTGCCTTTTTAGATTGAAATTACCTTAACGATTCACTGTTTAAACCCAAATCGCTATCTTCCAGTTTTAGTTCTTAATAGGATCTTAATTATTAGTTGCTTTAGTTAAATTCTGAGGATACCCATACATAAATCTCTGTGGGAACGATACTCGGTCTTTCCGAATTATTACTACTTCGCAACCCTACACTTGGGACTTTACAGAAGGTTCATAAAGGACTTCAGTTCACTCTTTCGCCCTTTATGTAACCTACTTCAAAAGGAAAATTCATTCGAGTGGAATGAAGAATGTCAAAAGGCCTTTACCACCCTTAAAGGTATGTTGACATGTGCTCCCATAATGCAACCATCTGATTGGAGCATTCCTTTTGAGATTATGTGTGATGCTAGTGACTATGCTATTGGGGCCGTGTTAGGTCAAAGAAAAGAGAAAAAGCCATGTGTCATCTACTATGCAAGTAGAACCCTAAACTCAGCCCAAGCAAACTACACCACTACTGAAAAAGAACTTTTAGCCGTAGTTTTTGCCTTGGACAAGTTTAGGTCCTACTTGATTGGATCCAAGATCATTATATTCACTGACCATGCCGCGCTTAAGTATCTTCTTTCTAAGAAAGATGCTAAACCACGGTTGTTAAGATGGATCCTTCTACTCCAGGAATTCGACATAGAAATACATGATAAGAAACGAGTAGAAAATGTAGTAGCTGACCATCTCTCTAGACTTGTCCTCACTGATTCCCCTGAAACGACTGCAATCAATGACACGTTCCCTGATGAACAACTTTTTGTTGTTTCCCAATCACCATGGTATGCGGACATTGCTAACTATCTTGCTACAGGTACAATTCCTACATATTGGAAAAAGCAGGATAAGGATAAATTCTTCACGGAGGTGCGGAAATTCCTATGGGACGACCCATACTTATTCAAGTATTGTCCCGATCAAATATAAGGAGATGTGTGTCAGATGAGGAACAACAAAGTATCATCTCCTTCTGTCATTCTCAGGCATGTGGTGGCCACTTTTCGGCTAAAAAGATCACAGCGAAAATTCTGCAATGTGGGTTTTATTGGCCCACCATGTTCAAAGACACACATGAGTTTTGCAAAGCATGTGAACCTTGTCAGAAATTAGGAGGAATCTCCCGTAGAAATATGATGCCACTCAATCCCATCTTAATAATCGAAATTTTTTATTGTTGGGGCATCGATTTCATGGGCCCATTCCCATCTTCTTTTGGAAACCTATACATCTTGCTTGCCGTTGATTATGTTTCCAAATGGGTCGAGGCCATCCCTTGCCGGAATAATGACCATAAAACGGTCATTCGCTTCTTAAAAGAGAATATTCTTTCCCGGTTTGGAACGCCTCGAGTCATCATAAGTGATGGAGGGTCTCACTTTTGCAATCGCCCTTTTGAAACCTTAATGAAGAAATATGGCGTAACACACAAAGTGAGCACTCCCTATCACCCGCAAACTAGTGGAAAACCTGAGATATCCAATAGGGAGATTAAACACATTTTAGAGAAAACGGTGAATCCCGATCGCAAGGATTGGTCACTTCGGCTTACCGATGCGCTTTGGGGTTACTGTATAGCTTTTAAAACCCCTATTGGAATGTCTCCCTATAGACTTGTCTATGGGAAGGCTTGTCACTTGCCTGTGGAGTTGGAACATAGGGCATATTGGGATATTAAGAATATGAATTTCAATTCTGACAAGGCAAGCTCGTTACACAAACTACTTGCAGAAATTCGGAATGAAGCTTATGAGAATGCGAGAATTTACAAGGACAAGACGAAGATATTCCATGATAAGAATATTCTTCGCAAGACATTCACGATCAATCAAAAAGTCCTCATGTACAATTCTCGCTTACATCTATTTTCGAGAAAATTGAGATCTCGATGGACCGGTCCCTACATTGTGCAAACTGTCTATCCATATGGGACTAGTCGAGCTGTTGAATCCAAGGAACGGCAACATTTTTAAGGCGAATGGGCAGTGATTAAAGCCGTTCTTTGAGAAATTTCCTTCAGAAGGTATGTCCATACCCCTAAATGATCCTGTGTATCAGGATGATTGATCTCCTAGTCTGACGGAGGTATAGAGTAGTTAGGATTAGGATTTTGTTGCTTTGGTTTACTTTTGCTTAGGTTTGTTAGAAGGAGGAGGAATTCCAATTTTCACCTGTCAGGTACTCTCACTCCTCACTCCCTTTATGTTCACATTGCTCTCATGTTTGTTTACTGCACATCTTTTACATTGAGGACAATGCAAGATTTAGTTGGGGGGTGTAGGATCACTTGGATAAATCCAGCGTTTTGGAACATTTCAAGCAATTATGTGGAAATTTTTCGATTTTTCTAAAATTCAAAACTCTTTCGGAAAACGTTGTTTCTATGCATTCAAGATGATATGAGTATAAGAGGAGGAGATATGAAGTGTATGGGGCTGTATGTCTGAAATCTCTCATAGCATAATGGTTTTATATGTGAATTTCCCTATTTCTGTGATTGATAGAAAATCTGAACACTTTTACACCTAGTCCACATTACACGATTTTCATGGGTTGAAGTGATTATGTGATTTATGGATTGGCTAGACTTTGAATTAAGGTATTGAGAAATCAGGCTGGGGTACTTTGTCCATCCTTGTCCATGGGAAAACAACGAAAGATATGGATTTCTAAAAATCCTATCCAAATTAAAAGAAAAAGGAAAAGGAAGGATGAAATTGGGAATGATGGAAAAATGGTGGAAAATTTCGATTAGGGCTACCTACTACCAATCGGGAGATGGTCTACCCGTAACCAAAGCCGGAAATGGGACGTAGTGTGAAAGTCATCGGAAGGACGGTAAGGCAAATTCCTGTCATTGGCTTGATGTGGCTCCATGTACCTCAAGTTCTATAGTCTAGATGATCTATGAAGAAGATAATCTTAGAAACTCATGAGATGAATTTTCACTATCCACACTAGATTGAATTTGTTCAAGTTCTTCTATTTATCAACCAATCAGCAGGAATTTCATATGAATGCTTATCATGTCTTGAGGGATTACAGTTTCAACCTCTGTCACCAAATAGTTCTAATTCTTACACTTGTATGTCTTGGGATGTATAGAAGAAGGGTTTCTAAAAGAGAGTTGAGTTTTGAAGAATGGGATTAGTTTCACGCATGTTTTGGTCGGGACTAGCAAAATGCTGGTTGGGGGTGTGTTGAGCTCTTAATTGTGCATATTCTAACCCCAATTCATCACTCATTGTGCGAGGTTTGCATGGTTTATAGACAAATCTAATACATGTTTTGTGATTACAAGTTTGAGAGTGAACTCCGCCTAATTGATGATGAAAAGAGCTGATTTAGAACCTTGGATGAAGACCCAAGGAGGGCAGAAGGAAGAAGGAAGCAAAGAAAGAAGCAAGGAAAGAAGAAAATAGAAGAAAGAAAGGAAGAAAACAAGAAGAAAAAGAGACCGACCGGTCGGCCAAGCAAGCCAGACCGGTCTTGACCGGTCAGCTATGTGCACTGGACCCTTACTGAACAATCCCGACCGGTCTTGACCGATCGGCCATGCTTGCTGGAGTGCTACTGAAGAGGCCAGACCGGTCGTGACCGGTCGGCCAGCCCAGTCCGACCGGTCCAGACCGGTCGGCCATGCATAATTTCGAAAGTTTCTATCTTTGGCGCCGATTTTCTCTGCGCACTGCGTAACTCTTACGCAGATTCTCGATCTTTCTAAAGTTGTGGAGCCTTCCTACTATAAAAGGACACCTAGGGATCGTTCCTAGGGTATCTAAAGAGGGCTGAAGCAAGCTTAGAGGCGGTGGAAGTGAATTTTGGAGTTCCACAACTCCTTGGAGTTTGTTTTTGCTGTTTTTATGAATTTTTCAGTTGTTTCATGTTTCCTTGGATCATGAGCAGCTAAACCTCTTAGCTAGGGCTAAGAGGTGAAGCTTGTAATGGATCCAAGATGTTTCAATTCGTAGTTAGTTGGTTTTAAGTATGGAATTCATGATTATGAACTATGGTTTGAAGTTTATACAAGTTTTTAAGTAATTTTTCTTAGTCTTATGATGACTCATGGATGTTTGGGAGGATTACTTAATTTCATAATTGGTTTGTATCAGTCTAGACCTGTATGATCCGAGGAATCGGAGTGCGCTCTAGGACTATGATCTTCATGAAGGGACTTCCTACCAAAGTTCTATTTTTCTGATTTTCTGAAATATGTATGGACTGTGCATGTGATTTGAATCAAGTTCAAATCCTGATCTAACCTTATCTTGTGACAGGACTTGAGGATGGTTATGATTGTGAACTGGACCTTTTGGAAAGGGGAATGACCTATGCAATTGAGCATGCTCAGCTCAGCCTACATTGAGTGAATCTTATGCATAGAACTTACATATAACAGATTGTTTGGTTTAACAGCTCTATCATCCGACTAGATAGATCTTATTATCGATTCTAGTTGAGAGAACGAGAAACTACAGCGGATTGAACATCAAGGATTGCTACAAGTGGATCCTTGAACCCCTAGTGCCTTTTTATAATTGTCTATATTCAAATTAGTTTAAAATTGCTATTTACATCAATTCTATTCAAAATCTGATTACTAGCTTTCAATAGACACTTTTAGATGTGTTTGTGAAATCCTACATAAGTCCCTGTGGATCGACCTCGGTCTTACCGAGATTATTACTACATCGCAACCCTACACTTGGGGAAGCGAACAGCTGCACATAGTGGTGTCCACCTTGGCCAGTCCTAGACAGATGATGGATGGTTGGATATGGACGGTGGGATCCACTAGAAGAACTGGAGTTGGGACAATTGATGTCCATAGCTGATGGAAGTGCTGGACGGTGGAGATTGCTTCCACACGTGGTAGGGCTTGGAGGCGTGATCCATCTGATGCGTTGATGGGCTGGATGTGTGGTCCACCTGCTTGATGAATATGGAAAGATGGATGGATGGACCTGATGCCTGCTAACTGTTGATGAACAGGTCCACCTAGCTGGATGGAGGGCCCATTTGATGGATGGCGTGCTTGGAGTGACACACATGCTGGATGGCCAGCCTTGAAGATGGGTCCACTTGTTGGACAATCTAGAGATGATGGCTAGGATTTGATGGTCTGCTGCACACTTGAGATGGAGATGGCTCCACAGTGCCGGACCATCAGGGCCATTGATCTGATGCTCATGAAAGTGTGGCCCGCATTAATGCACAGTTGGTCCAATCTTCAATCTTTACAGCCCGATTTCTTGCGGGACCGCTTCACCTTGATCTTGATCACTTTGAGGCTCTAAGACGTCCTGATTGGCTCAGATCTTGTCCAACTTCTCCTGATCACCTGAACATTGAAAAATCGCCTAATGAAGGATAATTAACCGAAAAAACAATGATAATGCCCATAACAACCAGGGTTAATTATACGATATTAGGCACTTATCAAGGACCATGATCCATTTTTTATTATATCTGTATAGAGGAGATATTTGATCGGTCTACCGAGCTAGTGGATCAAGATAGACCTAAAGAGACATTTGCAGATACTGAAATTGAATCAATTATTAGATGGCCTCAACATATAACGGATATTCTCCCATGAGATTCTGGTACGTTACTTTTATTTAGGATGATTTTTTAAACTTTATTTTATTTCAGATTTATGATTTTGGAATAGTTGTGTATTATTTAGATGTATGATGATTACTTTGTGAATAGTTGGACGTATGAATATGAATGTGAATGGTAATTGGATTTGGATGTATATGAAAGGAAATGGTGATTGCATTTGAATGTATTTGAATGTAGTTGTATGTGATTGGATTTGGATGTATATGAATGGGAATTGTGATTAGATTTGAATGTATGTGATTAGATTTGGATGTATGTGAATATGGATGTATGTGATTGGATTTCGATGTATATGAATGGGAATGAATGTGTATATGCAAGTTTCGAGCTCAGTCTGATGCCCTAAGGCACCATTAAACGGATTCTTTTAATTTGACCTAAAATTTTAGCAGCGATGCCCTCTGAATTTTATTGTATTCGACGGCCTAAGTCGATGACTCAAATGCACTACTCGTCAGCTTGGGCCATCGTTATTTATAATTCGGCGAACATGGTCGACGAATCTGGGCCATCATTTTTTAAAAATATGATGAGCCTAAGCCTTCATTTTTTTTTAATTCAATGAGTGAAACCGACGAATACAGGTCGACTCAAGTTGGAAATCAACCTTGATTATTTAGCAGTTTTTTCTTCCGTTAATTATAATTCGTCGAGTTTAGGCCGATGAATCGTTGATTTTAAGCCGACGAAAAGCCCTTTTTACGACGAAAAATTCGACGAATAAAATCAGTGCAATGATCCGTCATATTTTCTAGAAGTTGATGGCTCATGGCCATCGAATTAAGGGCCT
Source organism: Liriodendron chinense (assembly GCA_003013855.2). NCBI lineage: Eukaryota > Viridiplantae > Streptophyta > Magnoliopsida > Magnoliales > Magnoliaceae > Liriodendron > Liriodendron chinense. Next base: position 3,193,224 of record ML058389.1, read on the forward strand.
TTTCATGTAGTGTTCCCAACTTCAAACCCATAATCAAGGCGAAGTCCATATCCTTGAATTGGAGAATGTTGCCACCAAAATCAAACTGGAGGTCACCGAGGTGCCTCTGCATCATGTAGCAGACCAATGGTCCATTTGCCTTCCACTCTCCTTCATCAAAGTCAAGGAGATACCTAAATGGGATTCTTCTAAACATCTCCCTCCTAACAAGGGACTTGTTCAATTCATCCTTCAAAGTAGTCAGGAATTTTACTGAGCACTTGAAGGTGACCTTAATATTGGAGTATTGTAGGTGAGGACCACGCCTTTTCGTCGCGAACTTGGATTCTATAGTGGTTGAAAGACATATAATTAGATTTAAGTAAAACATCATCTGTAATTTATCAAATTAAAAAAGACTGTGTATCGCCGATAATACATGTCATTCACTAATACTCACTGTCGATTGCCAATAATAACTGTCCATTGCTAATAATAACTATCCATCGCCGATTTTAATTGTCAATCACCGATAGTGGTTGTGCATCGGCGATGGACAGTGAAGTATCAGCGATGGACAGTGATGTATCAGCGAATGACAGTTATTATCGGTGATCGTCACTGCCTGACCTTTAAAAAAAAAAATCTTCCAACATGGGACCCATGCATACACCATCCATACAAACATGATATTCTCATCCCTTTTCGAAACTAAACCATTAAAATAAATAAAAAATAAAAAAAATAATAAAAAACAAAAAAAACTTCTAACATGGGATCGATCACCACAATCTCAATCATACATACATCGTCAACACAACCACCATGTCCTCACCGCTTTAAGAAACTCCAACCATTCAAATAACAATAAACACATAAAAATAAAAAATAAACAAAACAACTAGAAAAGGGACCACCACAACCTCCTCACTTTCACAAACTCTTACCATTGTCAAGCACTAATAATAGTAATAAAAAAAACACCCACAAATAATTAAATTTGCACGTCGTAGTTTCTACGTCTCACAATGTGGCCGATTAACTTCAAAAAACTCTACTGCTCGTCCCAGTACTTCACTGGAGTTTCGCAGAGATTTGCCGGAGTTTCTCGTTGTTGCCGGCAGTGGTTTTACATCCGTGTGGGGCCATACTCTTCATGTGGTCCCCTCTTCTCAAGAAGATGAAGAAAGAGAGAGAAAATGTCGAATGGCCTTCTCGGCGCAAGGGCTCCACCTTTAGAACCCACGTGAGACTTTCAGTGGGGTCCACTGGATAGTCTCGAAGGAGATCCAAGCTATCCATGTGAGGGGGGTTTTAATTTAAGGCCATGGTACGGAGTTTGAGGGCAAAACTCATCGCTGATGGACCACATAAGTGGGAATAGTTCAAAATTAGCACGCGGCTATGGGCCATACAACGGCAAAAAAAATTAGAAATGACCCTCCTGGGGGTTCGCAGCTATCCGAATAAAGTGGACGGGTCAGATTGGCCAAGGAGTGGCCACAACCGTTGATTTATAGGGCTCACTCCCCTTGCACAAAAGGCCCCTTCAATTTGCGTGTTTTGTTGCTATTGTATGATGGGACGGTGGGGCAAAGGGGAATTTTCATCCAGGAAAAGGCCAACAGTACCCAAAAGGCTAGAAAAAAAGCTTTTGACAAAGGAGCTAACATCATAATGATGTCATAAATCAAGGGCTTTAATATCCCTTCTAATTTTAGTATAGAACAACTTTCATGCAGCTAGAGTTAGGCACAAACCAAGCTAGCTTGAAAGCCCGACTCGAATTGGTTTTAAAAAGCTCAGCTTGGATTGGTTCTAATAGAAGTTCAAACCAAACCAAGCCTCGGAGTTAACCTCGTTTGAAAAAACAAACCAAGCTCAAACTAGGGAAGTACTGGCTCGGCTCAGCTTGAAGCTCGGTTTGATTCAGCTTGATTCAAATTGATTCTTGTAAGTACATTGTTTCCTATAGTGCAATCCACTTGAGCTTTGGATATGATTTCATTTTAGGATCATGTCCTAAAATGATATGTAAAAACAGATTGACAACGTGGATAATACATATACATGATGACGTGGATAATAAATAATAAATATACATGAATGCACATTGTTTCCTTGCACTTGTAAAATTATGCTTGTGTAGTTTTGTTTGGAAAAGGCTCTTATATGTCTATTTTGTTAAACATCATGTAGTAAGATACTTTTGTATTCTTTCTTATTTTTTTAAACTTTTTAAAATTTCTATTTAAACAAACAAACAAACAAAAAGAGCCGCCATCTATTTGAACATGGCTTGGCCCGGTGTTGGGGCTCAAAATTCGCACCCATGATAAAACAACATGTGGCAGTCCATCTACGCTGATTCAAATTAATTCTAGACCCGAAAAATGAGATCAGATCCAGCGTAGTCCTGACCCTAGGTGACCTATGCAATCATAATCGAAACTTAGAAATACAATTTTGGAAGGGAACTGGACATGCATATTGCCACCAAATGATCTGGAATGCTCGAAAACCCTTAAATATCAAGTTTGAATGCCGCGCGGTGCATATTTTTATCTACGCACCTCGAAATGCGTTTTACCCCTATTTAGAGCTGACCGAAAAGGTCTGAAAGCCTAAAATACTATTTCGAAAGGGAACTGAAAATGTGTATTACCGCCAAATGATCCAAAATGCCCAAAAACCCTCAACTGCCAAGTTTGAAAGTCGAGCGGTGCATATTTTCATGTGTGCGCTTCCAGGATCGAAGTTCCTATATGCAGAGCTTACCTGGAGGTTCCAAATTGGGAAGCAACTATCAAAGTTTGCAACATCTGGTTCTCCACACCCATCTCATTCACTTGATAGGTTGATAAGCTCTTAAAAGCGGCTTGTCGTCAATGACTTCGGTCCCCGAAAGGGTACCTGTCCTTGGAAGGGTCGCCCGTTAGAGCCTAAAATCCTAAAATATTCTAAGTCTGGGAGCTGTTTCTCTCTTACAGAGTGCAGAACCCAGAAATATTCTAAGTAGTTAAGAATTTGCATTTTGTTGGGGTCCCAAAAGTCCAGATCCTCAAAACAGGGGTTATAAGTGTGCAATCCATCGCACCACTGGATTTAGGGCCAATGCATCAGGAGTCCCGACAAAAAAATTGCAATACACATCAAACTTTACTAAAAATGAAAAGTTGACCAGGAGTGGGCCCCACCATTCATCATGATCAAAACCTTCCAAATTTGGGGGGGTAAGTCCAATAATGAAGAAACATGGCCAGTGCATCAACATTCATCGCAAAGCAAGCCCCACAAACCATTATTTTTGCAAGATAGTCACAAATAATTACGTCAACGCATCACTAAATACATAGCCATCGCGTCATGAAATTCAACCATTTTAGAAATGAATTTCAGGACGCGCTGACCCTCAGAGCATCAGTAAATTCCCTCAGCGCATCGAAAAATTCAGACAGTTTTCATAAATGAATTTCAGGATGCACTGACAGCCAGCGCATCGAGAAATTCAGATAGTTTTCAGAAGTGAATTTCAGGACGCATTGACCTCCAATGCATCCAAAAATTCAGCGATTTTCTAGAATTTCAGGATGCACTGACATCCAGTGCATCCAATAAATCAGGCATTTTTAGTGAATTTCAGGACATACTGACAGCTAGTGCATCTCAAAATCAGCATTTAAACTAAGACATTTTAGGACGCGCCGACTTATTTTCTCAACGCGCCGACCGATCTTCTCGACGCACTACACGTAGCAGCCTCCTATTGGCTGACTTCCAGTATTTTTTGGTATAAATACCCCTCTTTTACTATTCATTTGAACCGATCCAGAGTGAGCTTTTTTGGGTATTTGAGAGACCGCCGAAATCCCTTGCGGGAATCCCTTTTCCGACCACCGGAATCCTTTTTCAATTATCGAAATTCCTTTCCGACCGATGGAACCCTTCACCAAAAATCCCACTTCCGACCACAGCAGGTCCGGTGAAGAAATATTCAAAATTGTATAAGTATAGTGGCGCATCATAAAAATACTTTAAATCAAACTTAGCATATTTTATTAACACACCGACCCCCAGCACATTAGAAAATAGGCCGACGCATCAGAAAAATAGGCCAGCGCATAAAAAAAAACAGTCGTTTATGAAACAAGTCATTTTTTTATCCACTGGCCCCAGCGCATCAAAAAATAGGCCAGCGCATCATGAAAATCAACTATTTCCAAAACAAGTCATTTTTCGACGCACTGGCCCCAGCGCATCATAAAAATAAGGCCAGTGGATCACAAAAATACACATCTTAACAAAGTAATTTTTAGACGCGCTAGCCCCAGCGCATCAGTAAAATAGAGCCCAGCGCATCAAAAAAAATCAGCACTCTAAACATCAATTTCAGCATCCTTAAAACTTCATTTTGTGATGTTTTCAAGCCCCGTTTGGGTCTGTTTTGGGTATTTCGAGCGTTCCGAACACAATGGAGCAATCAAATAACTCATCTAGGCCACCCAATGAGTAAAATACAAGCCTTCAGAGTCTGATCCGATCCAATACGATGAACGAAGTAATTTCTAGGAAAGAGGCCGCCAGTGCCCAGAATCATACCAATGTATCATCCTTACATACACTATTATAATATGACTCGAATTCAGGTCCGGACTAAGCAAACGGGATTATGGTTAACACAATAAACTATATTAAGAGAGTTCTAAACTATTACATGGAACTTATTAAAGACTGACACTTCAAGAACAGTTAATGCCCTACCCATCCAAACGGCATCCACTGGTTGAGCTATTTAGGAACATACAACTGCAGATCGGTCTTCCCACGGTCATCCGTCAAAAATGACGAGCGTAGGCCCAGAGTCGCACCCCTCGGTTAAAAACCCTGACAGTGTCAGCCTAGATCTCCAGTCAAAACATGGGACATAGATATCTCACTCGCACAAAGATGGATCAGTCTATAACAAAACACAACAAAATACAGGTCTCTTCGACCACACAAATACAGGTCTCTTCAACCACAAAATACAAGTCTCTACAACCACGAACTCTAAGACCATAATCTCTGCTGACTAGTCTTCTACCTTTTAATCAAGCGTCATCGATCATTCGATGTAATTAAGGGCCCGTGCCGGACCACAGCCTGAATGTACAAGATCTCAGAATCTTTTGAATAAAATTCACCTTGCGATATCTCTTCTCTTGTATGCTTTTGTGAATGCTTGTGATTGTCTACGAATGCTTCTACTATTCAGAACCCCAGAACAACAAAACACGAGAAAACCGCGTTTGAGCATTTTTCTAGTTCTAACAAATTGGCAACTCTGTTGGGGATCGAACCCAGAATCTCTAGTTATATCTGAATACAGAAACACTCTAAGATCAATTACTTGCAAAACACGAATCTACGCATACGAAAGTTACCGCGACGCGTAATGTTTCGGCGCCCCTCGGGCGCTAAACCGGTGACTCTTAACGGGAATGTTCTTCCCTTCATCTTTAAGGCAATAGACATTTAAAAGGTTTTCGAACTTATAAACTTCCACAACTACACGTATTTGTGTCCTTCTTGCTTATTTTCATCAGTTTATGCACTACAATCGATGGGTTCATACTCCCGACTGCATTTATGAACTGTTCTAATGATTTTTATGACGCAGTAGAATTAGCAAGATACTCAGAAGAAATAGCATGCTCAATGACGAGTGCGTGCATCTTCCTTGCCACTGGAGGCTTTAGCTTCCCCCCGCTTCACCCCAACCACAACAACTATTTCCAACTCAGGATAGCAGTTGGTTGAAACGCACAGACAGAAGAAAGAGCAGAAGAAAGCGGCCATCTTAGCAGCATACAAGAAGGTGAATGTTGCAAGACCTCGCCCCATGATCAAGAGACAATGGCAGCCAAAACAGGGGCAGAAGATCCCTATCAGCAGTCAGGTCACATCAACCAGATCCTCAGTGCCTGTAATGACAACCGAACAGTTTTCGCTATTAGCCAGGGCTATCTACGTCACATGTAAGTTAACCAAGACTGCACACGTGAAGAATTCCAAACCCACGACAGTCCTCGAACCAAGACAGGGGCAAGTCCAGAAGGTACGACCGATACTGGTCGTAATGGTTCAGGTAGCAAAGGAAGAAGAGGGACCGTATGAACCAGAAGAATTGCCTACAGTCTGATCAGATCGATAGATTAATTCAGGCTAATCGTGAGACGAATGAGAAAATGAGGATCATTCAAGAAGCATTAACTACTTTGATAACTCAGAACGCTACTAGAAGTACCGTACCACCTACGCGCCAGTCAGCCGAAGAATCCTAAGGGGTAGCGGAAGGACCAGCCGACGCCGAACTGCTTACCCAGACCAGGAGAGTTTCAGCAAAGCGAATGCCTGTCCCGACTGTGCAGATGTCAAGAGAGGAATTATTGCAAACAATCACGGGTCTCATGCGGCAAGAGAAAGAGAAGGAAAAAGGAACCAAGTATAAATATCAAGTTCCGTACCCGCTGGAGATAGAAGAAATACCGTTTCTGGTTAACTTCAGATGTTTGAACTTCAGAAAATTTAATGGTAGAGGATCACCAGAGGTGCATATTACTCATTTCCTTACAGCATTGGGGAATTGGTCAGCCGTCCACAATACTGTATGGGACTATTTGGGTCGACGTTGACAGGGAAGGCTTTCTAATGGTACATGTCGCTACCAGCCGGATCAGTGAGATCGTGGGAACAGATGCGAGACGATTTCATCTCGAAATTCTTTGCTACAGAAAGAGAAACGTCGGTGACAGACCTAGCCTTGATTAGACAGAGACAGGGTGAACCTATGAAAAAGTTCATGGACCGGTGGGGGACAATAGCTGCTCAATGCCAAGAACTACCCAGTGAAAAAGAAAAAATGAAGATGTGTATGCAAGCCCTAGATCCAATGATATCGTACGGGTTATCTGGGAATAGTTTTCACTAATAGTTTTCACTCTTTCGTAGAACTAGCCACCAAAGCACACTTAGTGGAAGAAGCCCCAACACGGGTGAACTTCAGGCCCGAAAAGAAAAGAAGAGAAGGAGGAAGGATTGCAGAAATGCACAATGTAAACAACAGCAAAGACGTAAGAGATCGGAAGCGGCCGGTCATAGAGTTCAAGCCAGACATGAAAGCTGCGCCTACCTACGATAAAGGCAAGAGGCCTTATGTTTCTCAAGGAATAACGATAGCCGAATGAGAAAGAGCCAATGGTCCATACACGTTTGACATGGCCGATCTGGTCCCCATCATGGAACAATTAGTGGAAGAGAATATAATCCGCTTACCAGAATCAGTTCGTCCACACGAAGTTGGGAGAGTGAATGATCCCCAGTATTATAAATACCATCGATGTCTGAGCTGCAGAACAGAAGACTGTTGTAGTCTAAAAGAAAGAATACAATGGTTGATCAACTAAGGGGTGATCAATATAAAGTCACCAGAAACGACAAGGAAAGAAACATCCGGGGTAGTTTCAGTGTTCCTCTCGGAAGAAAACATTCGTTTACACACCTCGTTCCCTGAACTCGAAGAACCCTGGACTTTGTTCAGCAGCAGAAGGAAGCTCGAGAATAGACGAAGACTCCTTAACCGCAAGAAGAAAGGGATGAGAAAAGAGAACAGCCAAGGGAAGAGCTGACTTATCGAGGCTCGGGTATATTGCGCGATGGTATCATTTACAGAACAGCTGTTAGCGGGAGAGACATCACGGGCAGGTGAAGAGGAAGTCGATGTCGTTACCTTTTGATCCGAAAAGCAGATGCAAGAATGCGCTATGCCAAAACTAGTTGACTCGATGCAAGAAGATGAAAATCCGGATAGACCGTCAATAAGGCCCTAGGGGTAGAAGCTGAAAGAAAAAGTTGTTGAAGCCACGTCCAGTCGACCAGAACCAAGGCAAGGGGCAGCACCGATAGCCTATGACGTGGTGTCACATGTGCGAAAGGTCCCGGTTCACTTAAGCATATACGACGCCTTATGTCTCTCGAAGGTATATAGGGAGATGTTGATCAATGCATTGCTGGACAGCGAGGTCAGGGAAGTGATGATGACAGAGATCGAAGCAGAAATGAATGATCCAGATAAGTTCTGGGAAGGAAATGCACCGATTCAACAAGCGATGCAGATAGATCACCCCTCTACAATCACATTCTCTGAAGAAGACCACATGATTGAGGCAACAGATCACAATCGTCCGTTGATGGTCATTGGCATGATTAGAGACACAGAAGTTAAGCGATGTATGCTTAACGATGGATCTGCAGTGAACATTATGTCATTAACAACACTGCAGAGGTCGAGTTATAGACCGTCAGCCCTGCATCCCAGCACCATGGTTATTCAAGGGTTTAATCAAGTAGCCAGTGCACTATGGGGTCGATCACCATGATGCTAAAAATTGAAGAACTAAAGACAAAGGTAACGTGTCAAATAATCGACGCGGTAACAACCTATAATCTTCTACTAGGAAGGCCATGGCTCCATCAGAACTGCATCATTCCCTCAAACTATCATCAATGCTTCAAGTACAATAAATAGGGAGTTCAGTACAGAGTGGCAGTAGACCCAAAGCCGTATACGATTGCTGAATCATTCTTGGCCGTTGCCCGGTACTATGATTTGGTTGACGAAAGAGAGGTCATGAAAAAACCCGATGTAATGTAGAAAGGGCGAGGGGCAAAACCTCAAGTCGATAAGTTTGAACAGAAAAGCAAGCCTCCGTTTATTACTCAGAAAGAAACCACGAGTCATTCAGAAGAAAAACCTCAAGAGACTACCAAGAAATTTTATATAGTTCCAAAACACTTGCGACAGTCAGGGCAATCTGTCATAGAGATGATATCGAATCAGCATATGAGTGTGCTCAAATCTAGCTTCAACGTGCCAGTGCCAAATATAGGAAGAGTTAAGCCTTTCCCTAGGGCTCCTAGCCAGTTTTTGGTACCATCGAGTGCCAATGCAAAAAAAGAAATCAAAATTTACTCAATACCGAATGAACCTGTGTAGTCTAAGGATGAGACCGAGAAATCGTCTTGTTTACCTCAACCGATAGAAGAAGAAAGATACAGTGAAGCCAGTCACAATATCATAAAGAACATGGGCTTCTATTATTCAGAATCAGCCCCGAATAGAAGAATGGTAGCCCCGTTCGAAGAAAACAATGAAGCTTACCAAGGCAGAGGAGGGCTAAGGGCAAAGATGAAGATTAGAGATGTCAATATGGTGAAGAAATCCTACTTCCGACCACAGCACGTCCGGTGAAGAAATAATTCAAAATTGTACAAGTACAATGGCACATCATAAAAATACTTTGAATCAAACTTAGCTTATTTTATCGACGCACAGACCCTCGGCGCATTAGAAAAATAGGCCGGCGCATCAGCGAAATAGGCCAGTGCATCATGAAAATCAGTCATTTATGAAACAAGTCATTTTTGGATGCACTGGCCCTAGCACATCAGAAAAATAGGCCAGCACATCAAGAAAATCAATTATTTTCGAAACAAGTCATTTTTCGATACACTGGCCCCAGCGCATCAGAAAAATAAGGCCAGCGGATCCAAAAAATACCCATCTTAACAAAGTCAATTTTAGACGCGCTGGCCCCAGCACATCAGTAAAATAGAGCCCAACGCATCACAAAAATCAGCACTCTAAACATCAATTTCAGCATCCTTAAAACTTCATTTTGTGATGTTTTCAAGCCCCATTTGGGCCTATTTTGGTATTTCGAGCGTTTCGGACACAATTGAGCAATCAAATAACTCATCCAGGCCACCCAATGAGCAGAATATAAGCCTTCGGAGTTCAATCCGATCCAATATGATGAGCGAAGTAATTTCTCAAAAATAGGCCACCGGTGCCCAGAATCATACCAATGTATCATCCTTACATGCACTATTATAATATGACCCGAATTCAGGTCCGGACTAAGCAAACAGGACTATGGTTAACACAATAAACTATATCAAGAGAGTTCTAAACTATTACACGGAACTTATTAAAGACTAACACTTCAAGAACAGTCAATGCCCTACCCATCCAAACGGCATCCGCTGGTTGAGTGATAAGTACCTAATATTGTATAATTAACCCTGGTTGTTAAGGGCATTATCATTGTTTTTCCGGTTAATTATCCCTCATTAGGTGAATTTTCAATGTTCAGGTGATCAAGAGAGGTTGGACAAGATCTGAGCCAATCAGGGTGCTTTAGGACCCAAAAGTGATCAATGTTAAGTGGGTGGTAATCCTAAAGAAAATCATGCCGTAAAGATCAAAGGACCATCATGTTCTACGGTTTAGACGATCAAGATTGGATGTCCACATGTAGGGCCAACCATATGTGCATCAAGCAAGAGGAAATATTTCCACCATCACACGTAAAGTGACCAACCCTCACATGTGCCAACATGGAGAAGGATTCAACCTTCTTCATATGTCTAGCAAGGTGGGCCATCACACAATCATCTAGTAGGTGGACCCCACATGCCATCCACGTCTATTATCCAGCACATGTGGATCCATCAAGACAGTGGAGATGTCTCCATTCCTAGCAGCTATGGTGGACCCCATCTTCACCGCCCAACAGAGCTTGCACGTGCATCACATCAGCAACAGTTGCTCTCGCCCACCCATCCATCTGTCCACTCCACCGTCCAGCACAAGTGGTCCCCACCTTCACACATGCAGACCAATCCAGATTCTCAGCCGTCCAGTATTGCAGCACATCTGTTGTGCATCACCATCAACACTGTCCATTCATCTTGGAACGGCCAGCATCAAGCGGACCATCTCCAGCAGACCGTCCAGTGGACCATAGCAACGGACAGCACCTGCACAACCATCCATCAACCAGATGGGTTGTCCAACGTCCAGCAGTGGACGTCCATCCATCAATCCATCCAGCCGTCCAGTTCTGCTCACACGTGTAGCATAAGTACTGCAATCCAGCACCATCATCACCATCATCAATCAACATCTAGAGTAGCATCTTCACCATCCAATTACAGCAAAGATGGGCCCACACGTGCTCACCATCTACCCTTGCACGTGTAACAAACTTCAGCCGTCCAGCTGTTGGACACCCAATAGATCTGCCATTAGCCGTCCATTCCAAGCAACAATGGGCGTTCACCATCTTCATCATCACAAGCCATCAGTCGTCCCTCCATTCAGCTAAGCATCAGTGGCTAGCAATCACCATCCATTCATCATCAGTAATGGACGGCTGATCTTCATCATCGACTCTCCATCACACGTGCAGGTGGACCCCGACCATGGTGCTGTATCCAAACACCTTCAGCACCATCAGTATCAGCCCTACTTCATCTCCACCGTCAATCATTATCCAACCCATCCAGCAAAGCAAGCAGATTGATGTTGTAGCCAGTCTCCAACATCATCATCAACCGTCCAAGCTGCAAGGTGGGCCACACACTGCATCCAAAACATCACCCATGGAGAAGCCTCCCATCTCCCAAACGTGCAAGAGAGGAGCTCTCTCTCTCTCTCTCTCTCTCTCTCTCTCTCTCTTGCTCTCTTCCCAACACATCTCTCTCTCTCTCTCTCTCTCTCTCTCTCTCTCTCTCTCTCTCCTTCTCTCTTCCCAACACATGGAGTGCCACCTAGGCTTGGGAGGAGGCTTGGGACCCTCTCAAAAGTCTATAAAAGGAGGCAATCCCTTCTCATTCTCATCATCCCACTCCTCAAATCCCATCTAATTCTCTACAACTCCTCTCTTCTCTTCTTTAGTTTTGTTTCTTTCTTTTGTTGTATAGAGTAGTTTTCTCTTTTGTAGAGAATTTAGTCTTCCATTGTAGCATGGTTGGCTAAACCTCTAGTTAAGGCTAGGGGTGAAGCCTTTGAAGAAATTTGCAAGCTTTGGTTTTTTTTATTCAACATTGTGAGGTGTAAATGTTGGAGTTCTCTTTGGTTGATTGGTTCGGTTATCCACCTCGGCAGATGCTATTGTTGTGCAAGCCCCTTGATCCATCATCGACTCCGGGCACGTTGGATGCTTGGGATCCCTTGCACACCAATTAGCTAATTCATGATCGATAAAGTCCCTTGATCCATCGTCGACTACGGGCACGTTGGATGCTTTGGATTCCCTACGGTCATCGAGCTAGTGCAGGTAAAGTCATCGATCTGTAAAATCCCTTGATCCATTGTAGACTCCGGGCACATTGGATGCTTTGGATTCCCTGCGATCGATAGACGAGATCTTAACTGTTGAATCGGTCAATCAAAGCCTCCTATCTTGTAAGTATGCATTTGATCATATGAATTGTGATCTTATCAGTTGACTTGTTGGCAAAGTTGTTGATCTATACAATTCCTTGATCCATTGTCGACTCCGGGCACAGTGGATGCTTGGAATTCCCTACGATCAACTAACGAGTGCTTCATGGTCAAATCAATCGGTTCAGATCACCATCTTTTATGAAATATGCAAATGGTTTAACTGTTTCATCTTCCGATTAGAATTAATCTTTATTCAATTTCAGTTGAGTTATAGTTTGACCAATAAATCAAATCTTGTGAATGAATCAAAGGTGGATCCCTGATGCTTTAGCCCTTTTTCTATTTTTGTATTTCACCACACACAACTTGCTCCACTCTCGTGGATAATTCAGATTTTATCTCTCCCACCTAAATTAATTCCTCTAAGTGTTCTTAACCCCAATCCCTGTGGATCGACCTCGGTCTTACCGAGTATTTTACTACTTCGCTACCTGCACTTGGGTGTGCAATCTTCGGGTTGTAGCATTGAGCTACTTAGGTACGTACAACTGGAGATCGTTCTTTCCGCGGTCACCCGTCACTAATGATAAGCGGAGGCCCAGAGTCGCATCCCTCGGTTAAAAACCCTGACAATATCAACCCGGATCTCCGGTCAAAACATGAGACATAAACATCTCACTCGTATAAAGATGGATCAGTCTATAACAAAATACAGGTCTCTTCGACCACACAAATATAGGTCTCTTCGACCACAAAATATAGGTCTCTACAACCACGAACTTTAAGACCATAGTCCCTGCTGACTAGTCTTCTGCCTTTTAATCAAGGGTCATCAATCATTCGATGTAATTAAAGGCTCGTGCCAGACCACAGCCTAGAATGTACAAGATCTCAAAATCTCTGGAATAAAATTCGACTTGCGATATCTCTTCTCTTTGTATGCTTTTGTGAATGCTTGTGATTGTCTATGAATGCTTCTACTATTCAGAACCCCAAAATAACAAAACACGAGAAAACTGAGTTTGAGCATTTTTCTAGTTCTAACACATTTTTAAGAGGGACATGCAGAAGCCCTAAGACCACATGCGCCAGCCACATCCACCCGGGACAATTCCTCCCGAAAAGTCTCCCGAAAAACTTTTGAAAAAGTTCGATTTGGAGACATGCGCCCGGCCTGGAATAAAATGCGCCAGCCACATGCGTCAGCTACAGTTGGAAGGCACATGCGCCTGGCCTGGAATAAAATGCACCAGGCACATGCGTCAGCTACAGTTGGAGGGCACATGCGCCCGGCCTAGAATAAAATGCGCCAGCCACAGTCGGAGGGCACATGCACCCGAAAATCCCCCTGGAAACATATGCGTTACCATATCCAGTTGCCCGGACCCAAACCCGATTAGTTTATTATAAATAGCTGGTCATCCTAATGACCATGAGCAAGATCATCCGCAGATGACCTCAAAGTGACGTAAGTGGTAACATGCTCCTGCTTCGTCTTCCCTCGCCAGATCCCTTCGTCGGAAAGGGATTTCCTTGCTGGAACCCCTCGCCGGAAAGAGATTTTTCCACAAGAGTCAGAATGCAGAGGGAGAGAGGGGGAGAAATCCTAAAATTATTCTAAGTAGTGAAAAAATCCCACTTTATAGAGGGACATGCGCTCACCTCCTCTTGGCCAAAAAACTCAGAAAATATGCTAAGTGTTGGAAATTCCACACTTTTCCAAAGGCACATGCGCCCACTCTTTTTGGTCGGAAAGAAACTGAAAATCAACTAAGTACCATAGCAACATGCGCCCACTCCCCTATAGACGAAAAAATCTAAAAATATGGCTAAGTACCTAAGCCACATGGGCCCACCAGTCTGTCTCGAGTGCATGTAGAGGGAGGCCTTCCCTCTCTCTTTCTCATCTTTCAGCACATGTGCCTGGGGAGGGGGCATATGCACCCAACCCCAGGGCACATGCGCCCACACCTCCCCCACATGCGCCTGGACGTCCTTCCCTAACCTAAGACATCTGTGGTGTGGCCCTCTTTCAGTGGGTCCCATCTCTCAAGCATAGTAGCCTCCTAGACACGTGTGGACATGATCTACCCATCCCTTGGACTAGATTTTCGAACAATCAATGTTAAGGACCTCTAATCCCTTATTTGCTCCAAAATGTCCAAGACTTAGCCATTTTTGCAACTCTGAAAACTGCACTGCACTGCACATCTCTCTACACTGCACTATATTGCATACTTGCACACATGCACTATACTGTACACCTTATTTAAGTAAATGTCATATTTTAATTTATGTTTTCATTTACTTTAAGTTATTTATGTAAATAAGAAAGTACCCCCCATTTGGATTCAATAAAAATACTAAAAAAAATTTCAACAATAAAGATTTTGATTTTCCATCCGAAGTACAAATCGTAACTTTTTGGCACTCCCCAAAAAGTTCATCTTTTGAACGGAGGGAGTTTCTTCGAATCTAAACCGTCCAAAAAATCTGAAATACCCTAATTAGGCTAAAACACTAAAGAGTAGTAAAATATTCATGATATTTTATGATCGATCTGTGGATATATTAATAATTCAGGGTTTTACATAGAATTTTCTGATAGCGAAATGACTAGAACATCGTTTTAGTGTAAATTCATACATAAATTGATCTATAACTTGATAATGTTCCTTGCCTCATGCATCAATATTCATTTTCACTTAATCAATCATTCACTCGATGTTAATCATTGTTGTTAATCATAAATCAATACAATTAAGCATTAAACAGGCCCAATACTTAGTCATTTTGTGCCCCGAGAAGTCCCTTAACGGCCCAAAGATTAAATGACGCCAAGATGGATTCAATATCTTCCTATTATAAGGCAACTAAATCAAGCAATTGTGAGACACTAATCCCCACCGTTTATCGCTTATTGGCATAAACAGGCATATATCTACCCCGATACTTAGCCATTCTCAGGCACAGAAATGTGTAATCTAGGTCATCGAGCTTGAACTCTCAAAGAAATATAGCTCGACACAACTCATCCAAGTGATCTAATCTCTCGAAGCATCGATCGTTAATAATAATGTGGTTAAATTAAGGATATCCATAAAGCGGATCAACCAAATCAAGTGTATAATTCACCTGATGCTCTAAACATCAAGCATGGTGCAATCCTTTCTCGAGCATGCAATACAGATCAAGCATATTTAATTTATACTTCTCATATCAACTACATGAACTCTCTTCATCCTAAATTGAGGCCTGAAACTAAATCAAATGGAATATGGTTATCATAAAAATTGTAATTAAAGAGTTCTAAAGCATCTGAAACACTTATTATGAACTACTATCACTGAAACCAGTTGGTGTACTGCCCATCCAAAGTGGGGTCTGTCAGTTGAGCAACTCAGGTAGTTGCGGTGTGTCTTCATGCGGTCACCCGTCCACAACGAGGGTCACTTGCACTATGTTGCACCATCCAACAGCTATAATGTGTCTTCCTGCAATCACCCGTCCACAGCGACGGTCATTAACATTGTGTTGTACCATTTAGCAGTTGTTAACGCCAAAAATTGGCTAACAGATGTTGGTCAGAGACCAACTTTGATTCTTCGTCGTCTGACCTCCAATCGAAGATGAATGGTGTAGATTGGGGAACCTGCAATCACCAAGAAAGGTTAGGACCACCACCGGTTGGCCCGGCTTATGGCCCTCCGATGGCAAAGTCAGTACGGGTGCTGTGATAGTAAGATGAAGTGTGAAATGTAGGCTCAGAGATTGTGTACCTTTATCATCTATGGGGTCATCTATTTTTGCAGATCCGGGTGATCCAATCTGTTACGCAAGCCGTTAAGATCACTGCTGATTTCAGGGGATAAGGCACTTATCCTATTAATCCTTAGATAAGGGGATAGCCTAACCACTTTACACGTCTAACTGATTACGTCTCTTGAGGGAGATCTCCCATGGTTCAGAGCTACAAATAGAAACAAGCCAAAATCGGCCTATATAGGCTGCTGGTACTATGAGCTGAAGGACGTCCTCGCCAGAGACCAGAGACCAGAGACCAGAGACCAGGGCTGCTCACATGATGGAAGCTGCTCATATCAAGAGTGCTCGCATGGTGAAGATGCGGCCCCTTTCGTCGAACGCGAGCCGAGCTGATAGCATTTTGGAGATGCGACCCCTTTCATCGAGCACGAGCCGGACTAGTCGTATTTTGGAGAGGCGACCCCTTTCGTCGAGCACGAGTCGGGCTGGTCGCATTTTGGAGATGTGACCCCTTTCTTCGAGCACGAGCCGGACTGGTCGTATTTTGGAGATGCGACCCCTTTCGTCGAGCACGAGCCGGGCTGGTCGCATTTTGGAGATGCGATCGCGATTCCTCACTTCTCTTTAAAGCCAAATTTGTCTACAACAAGTGCCCCCCAAACCCTTGGCGTTGAGGAACTATGCTAAGGGTTTTGCTTGTATGCATAGCTGACTGCTGGGAGAGAATCGCGCATGATTTATTTAACATGATTCTTCATTTATGATGGCCAGCTTTTACGTAGCTTTTCCTGCCGCAAGAAATGAGGCGTCGGTCACCACGTGTCTCCGTATTTAATGCTTGTGCCCGTTTGTCTGTCGTGCCGGATGAGAGGCTGTCGCGTGTCAACGAAATCAAAGAAATGATTGCGTATAAATATCATACCCTGCAGAATTTTCATCATTTTTGAATTTTCGGCTGCAGGGTATAAATAACAGAAGAATGGCTCTCTAGCCTTCATTCAGAATGGCTGCAGGGTATAAATAACAACAGAATGGCTTTGCTTTTGGCACCGGAATAACTTCATTCTGGGGAACCCCTCCTCCAATTGCCCTGGATGGAGGAAAAAATGGTTTTACGTCTCCGGCAACTGGGAGTCCTGAAGCAGGCTCCGACCCCAAAGGCCATAACGTTAGTCGCATGTTCGGGAGCTGCTCACATGTCAGGAGTGCTCATGACGAGAGTGGTCATACGTCGGGAGTGCTCATGATGAGAGTGGTCATATGTCCGGAGTGCTCATGACGAGAGTGGTCATATGTCCGGAGTGCTCACGAGCCAAACTGCTCGCATGTTAATCGGATGGCATTGCTCGGGGATCTGAGATGAACTATAAACGGAGGAGGCTCGCTATCGAACAATCTGATAATGACTTTCCTTAGTGTTGAGGAGCTACGCGAAGGACTTGTATGTATATGTAACCGCCTATTTTCGGAGGAGAAGCCGTACATGATTGAGCATGCATTTATAAGTGCCAGCTTTCTGCATAGAGATAGGCTGGCCTATCAATTGAGTCTTTGGCCTTACGGTGAGCAGATGACTTAGTCACTTCATGCTATAATGTTTTACTCAACTCATGAAAATGAGTTGGGCTCAATCTGGGAGGTCTTGGCGACCATATCCGCATAGAGATAGACTGATCTATCGATTGAGGCTTTGATTCTACCAAGGGTAGAAGATTGGCCAAGAGAATGTATGTATTCCCTTCGGGGCTATTCGGGTCCAAAAAATGAAGTAGCGACCAAGTTATAGATTCCATAGCTGAACAGCTGGAATGAGAGAGATCGTCTTTATTTAGGAATGGTCCAATATTCACATGCTTTATGAAAAATATCAGAGTAAATGTTTCATGTGCCAAGGGTGACGTAGGGGTCTTCCTCGCATGTCTTCTAGATAATATGTACCTGGTCGAGCAATCTCGATGACTCGATACGGGCCTTCCCAGTTAAGATGCAATGACCGAGTGGCTGTTCCGATGTTTTGCCTGAGCACCAAGTTGTCGAGCTAAAAAACCCTAATTTTGACCTTTGAATTATGACAACGGGCTATACGTTGTTGATAAGCCACTACTCGAAGACAAGATATGTTCATTTTCTCTTCTAGGAGATCGAGGTGAAGTAATCGACTGCCACGTCCTTTTCCCATAGGTAGTGGTCTGATTATATCAATTCTCCATTGAGCGAAAGGCCAAGGACCGTCCATCGGCGTCATTTACTCAGACGGTAAATGAGGGAATGGAGAATATCGCTGATATTTATTACATTTCTTTGAGAATTCGATAACATTCGCCTTCATAGTGGGCCAATAGTATCATTGTCTCATTGCTTTGTTTGCTAAAGATCGCCTTTGGGATGATTACCGCATGCCCCCTGGTGTATTTCATCTAGAACATGGTGTGCTTCTTCTGGATGGAGACGCTTTAAATACAGTAAAGTAAAACTTTTACATAACAATTTTTCATTTTGTAAGATGTACCTAGTAGCACGATAGCGAATTGTCGGGCTGATTTTTATCATCTGGGAGTCATCCGCTTTGGAGTAAAGGATGATGGGGTCATCCAACAGGAAAATAAAAGTAATGTGCGAGCTGCTCTGGAGCAACTTGATCGACACTCGGGGTAGATAGATGCTCGATAAGAACAGCTTGCATCAGATCGGACTTAGGTGCAGAAGATAATTTTGCCAAAGAACCTGCGAGCTTGTTCTCCTTTCGAGGAATATGGCTTATTTTATATTTGTTCAATTTGAGCGAGCAAGATGAGTACCTGAGATTTATACGAAGCCATCCGCTCCTCCTTTGCCTTGAATTCGTTGAGCACTTGATATACAACGAGCTGAGAGTCGTTGTGAATGAGTAGGTTCCTTATTGCGTGTATATTTGCTAATTTGAGGCCGACAATTAAGGCTTCATATTCCGTTTCGTTGAGGCACGAGAGTTTCAACGCTACAACGATGGAATCTTTATGAGGGAAATGGATTCCTTTTGCATCTTCGTGAGAGAGAGAGAGATTGGATGATGGCTCCAAACTAAACGTGCTGGATGATTTCTCCACCCAATAAATATGCTAAGGCTTCTGGCATGCCTTTCGAGTATATGCTTTTCCTGAGGCTTGGGAATCTCCTCCACAAGCCGAACCATTTACAATGGATGGAGTGGATGACCGCTAGCTAGATGATGAAGATCAGCTGGGCGGCATTGATGGTTGCTGGCCCCACATGTGATGACGAATGGTGATCCATTACGAGGTAAGATGAGGAAATCCAAGTCATTAATTAGTTTTGCGAGATTTAGATGATCTGTGAACTCAAATACGAAGCAGGTCTTGAACTCTGGCGGGCTGCATAACAGGAAATAATGAAAAAGCTTTGGACGATCAAAGTTTTCCAATAGCTTGGATCAAATGGACGGTTTGGATCAGGAACATGGGTTCCATCACTATAGAAGGTTTGGATGTCGCTGGTGGTGCGTGTGCTGGTTCATGAATGAAGGAGGCGTCCTAGCTGCTGGAGTGGATAGTTAAAGAGGATGGATTATCCATGCTAGATGTTAGATGATGCAAGCTCCATTGTTGGTTGACGGTGTCCTTAGCATGGAGTTGGAGGTGTGGTTGACCGCATGAGATGGATGAACGGTTGCTGGGAAGAGCTTCATGTGCTACAATGGCTGGGTTTTTATTTGCTGGAGACGTTGTAGCTTGCTGGCTCTGATGGACGGTTGGATGGTGAAGTTGGTCCGTGAGATCTGGATATGCTTAAGAATGATTGAATTGGAGGGGTTCTGCACGGACTACCAGCGGGAGATGTGTGCGACATTGCCGCTGGTGAGGAGCGAGTCCCGCTATGACGGATACTCTCGAAACAGATGCAGGAGGGCGATTTTGCTATGGACGTCAGGTGGGATCCACCAAGGAGTCTTATGAGAAATCCAAGTCATTTATCAATTTTGGCAGATCAGAGTCTATGACAAGGTTCTGGATAAGGCAACTTTGTGGCTGAGGTTTCTCATACTGATGAACGGGGCAGATCTATGAGGTGTGATCAACGGCTGGGCTTTGAGGGGGTTGCACGTTCCAGACAGCTGCGGAATGTCGGAACTGAGAAGATGTGATGGTTGCATGACATGTGAATGCAGATCCCGCTGGACAGAGAGGATGGACGCCCATCTGCATTGTTGGTTGATCAGGTGCTGATGATTGAAGATGGCCCACCTGTTGGGCGTTGATGATGTCCACCATTAGTTTGGATGTTTACACTTATGAAGGCTAGGTGACGTGGAATCAGGAACGTTGGATGAGGGGTTGTACACTTATGATGCCCTGGTCTCTGGAAGACGGGATGTACATGCAAGATGAAGGCCATCGATGATGGGTGCGACGTCCTTAACTGATGGACGACTGAGCGGCTTGGTGGAGATGTAGGCCCCTCCTGACGTTGGAGTGCTGGAGAGAAAGATGAGACTGGTAGAGATGCACGTATGAAATGATCCACCAACTCTTGGTTGAGCATGTGTGGTAGATGATGCTAACCATTGATTAGGTAAAAGGAGAAGATGACTGAACGACGAAGGAAGAAATAGGCGAGAACAATTTAGTCATTCCCACAAATGGCGCCAATCTGTTAACGCCAAAAATTGGCTAACAGATGTTGGTCAGAGACCAACTTTGATTCATCGTCGTCTGACGTCCAATCGGAGATGAATGGTGTAGATTGGGGAACCTGCAATCACCAAGAAAGGTTAGGACCACCGCCGGTTGGCCTGGCTTATGGCCCTCCGATGGCAAAGTCAGTACGGGTACTGTGATAGTAAGATGAAGTGTGAAATGTAGGCTTAGAGATTGTGTACCTTTATCATCTGTGGGGTCATCTATTTATGCAGATCTGGGTGATCCAGTCTATTACGCAAGCCGTTAAGATCACTACTGATTTCAGGGGATAAGGCACTTATCCTGTTAATCCTTAGATAAGGGGATAGCCTAACCACTTTACACGTCTAACTGATTACGTCTCTTGAGGGAGATCTCCAATGGTTCGGAGCTACAAATAGAAACAAGCCAAAATCGGCCTATATAGGCTGCTGGTACTATGAGCTGAAGGACGTCCTCGCTAGAGACCAGAGACCAGAGACCAGGGCTGCTCACATGACGGAAGCTGCTCATATCAAGAGTGCTCGCATGGTGAAGATGCGACCCCTTTTGTTGAGCGCGAGCCGGGCTGATCGCATTTTGGAGATGCGACCCCTTTCGTCGAGCACAAGCCTGACTGGTCTTATTTTGGAGATGCGACCCCTTTCATCGAGCACGAGCCGGGCTGATCGCATTTTGGAGATGCGACCCCTTTCTTCGAGCACGAGCCGGACTGGTCGTATTTTGGAGATGCAACCCCTTTCGTCGAGCACGAGCCGGGCTGGTCGCATTTTGTAGATACGACCGCGATTCCTCACTTCTCTTTAAAGCCAAATTTGCCTACAACAGCAGCCATGATATGTCTTCCTATGGTCACTGTTCGCTTGCCTCAAGTGTAAGGCTGCGATGTAGTAATAAACTCGGTAAGACCGAGGTCGATCCACAGGGAATTAGAAACAACTTCCAAACTCTTCCAGCAACTCAGTTTTGCAAGAAAATAGGATTCAATTTGGTAATTAAACTAAAACAGTAACTTAATGGAAAATCAGGAATTTAAAGTACTAAGGCATTCAAGGATCCACTTGTAACAATCCCATGTCAATCCAACCAATCCAAGTAGAGAACACAACTAGATTTGAAGTCCTATCTCTCATCTAGTTGGAAAATAAAGCATTCAAACACATTCAATTCCAATCAAGCTGAACTTCCAAGTTCTAGTCCCATTCAATCAATGTAGAATTCAAAATCATAGCCTTCAGAGTAACATCCATGCCTATGGACTATGGCCTGCTCAAGGATTACTATAATTCGAATCTAAACAAGCATCATATGATAATCTCAGAGAATTGCAAGGAATTCATGTCCGGAGCACATGAACTCTCATAAAACATCTCAAACTACCAATTCAAGGGACTAAAAGAAATAAAAATCCAAACTTGAATTGAAATTACTTAAATTAAACTGAATCAAACATGAAATAAGCTACAAGCTTCACCTCTCAGCCTTAGCTGAGAGATTCTAGCCGAGCATTGTCATACTACAAGTAGAACTCGAATAAGAAAGCATAAAAACTAGAAAAACTAGAAATTGGAGGGTTGTTGACGCTCCACGACGACTTCCGTCCGTTCCCACGACCTTCTTTGGCTTCTATGATGACCTAGGAAGAGCCCCTAGGTGTCCTTTTATAGTGTGGAAGCCCCTTGTGTTGGAAACATCCAGAAATTGCGCAAGGTTACGCACTGCGCAGAAATTCTCGGAGCTTCTCGGAGAAGCTTTATTACGCAGACGACCGGTCGCACGACCGGTCTGAGCTCCCTAACGACCGGTCGCAAAACAGCACTTTTAGTCCAGAGAGTTTTTTCAAAATTCTGATTTAATTTTTTAATTCAATAACCGGTCGCACGACCGGTCTGGGCATCGGACGAGCAGTCGCACAACCGGTCGTGAATGGTCCAGTGACCTTCTCCGAAAAATTTCCTTCTGTGCAAAAATCGGACCGGTCGGGCGACCGGTCCTGGCGATGGAGGACCGGTCGTACGACCGGTCTTGGCCTCTGTTTCTGCTTTTCTCCTTTTGCTTCTTTCTTCCTTTCTTCTCCTCTCTTTCTACTTTCTTTGGTCCTTCTTTCTTCTTCAAATGGCCCTTTTTAGTCTCCAATTGGTGAAGTCCGCTCTCATCCCTGAAATCACAAAACATGCATTAAATAGGCCTTTTAAGCATGAAATCCGTGCATATAATGTGATGTACTGGGCAATGCAATGTATAAATTGTAGGTTCAACAGTCACCCATCAGCAGCGACAGTCACTGGTACTATGTTGTACTTATGGCAGCCATAATATGCCTTCTTGCAGTCACCCATCACAGCAACGGTCACTGACATTGTGTTGAATATGGCAACCGTGGCGTGTCTTCCTGTGGTCACCCGTCCATAGTGATGGTCATCGGCACTATGTTGCACTATATGGGAATCGTGGCATGTTTTCCTGTGGTCACCCATCCTCAGTGACGGTCACTGGCACTATGTTGCATGACTCGGCTAAAATCATGGTTGTTTCTCAACTAGGAATGCCCGAAATAATATGGGACAGTCATTTAACTTGTCTAAGAAACTCAAAATTTGGTCTCTATGACCGTGAACTCAAAGACCATAGTCCCTGATGATTTAATTACCTGCTCGATCTATCTGGGCCTCTTCTCGAACACTCCATTTATTGTACAACTATCATTCATAGTGAAATCTTTGTCGTTTTGTGCCGTGGTTTTCTCTGTGTAAAAATCTCTGTGTTGTTTGTGGTGTGTTTTACTCATGTTTATGATCTTTTAATACTTTATTTAATTTATCTATAATACATGCATATATTTACTTTTGCCTTTTAATCAAGGGTGATCATATTTTGATGTAATTAAGGGCTCATGACAAATATTGCAACCTGGAATGTAAAATATCTCAGAATCTTCGGAATAAAATTTGCCTTGCGA
This sequence comes from Liriodendron chinense, assembly GCA_003013855.2. NCBI lineage: Eukaryota > Viridiplantae > Streptophyta > Magnoliopsida > Magnoliales > Magnoliaceae > Liriodendron > Liriodendron chinense. The sequence continues at coordinate 3,216,874 of ML058389.1, forward strand.
TATCTTTATCATTGTGTACGTTTGTAAATGCTCATGATTGTCTATGAATGGCTTTATTACTCCGAACCCCCAGAATAACAAAACATAAGAAAACTGTCTTACACATTTTCTAGTTTTAACACCCGGTTCAAAATTTTTTACTAAACCAATCCAGGCTTAAACCAGATTTTTCTGGAGCAAACCAAACTTGGGTTGCATGGATCGGCCCGAGACCCAAATCGAGTCGATCCACAAATTAGGGTGGCACAAAAACAAGCCAAACCAAACTAGGGCTAACTCAGCCCGGCTTGCATCGTTCCCCACCTCTACATGCAACAACCGTAACCTAAAGATTAAAAATGCACCCCATTAGGAAACGTCCTCAAGAAAGTGGAAACTGTTGGAAATTCGGTCAGCGGAAGCACCAAAGAAGATCAAACAATCACCACACAGCCACACAAGCAATCAACGCAAAAGCAAACGAATTTTGCGTAGAAAACCCTTACAGGAAAAAACCACGGCACAAAGCGACACCTCCACTATGAATTCCAGAAGATTACAAAGCTAATCTACCCTCAAGAAAATCCCAAAGATGAACAAGGCACTCTCAAACCTCACAATTTCTCCCCCAAGCCCTAATCTCAAAATAGGACTCATTAGTATTGATTAGTATGTCTCTAAGATGGATTAGGAGGTGCTTTTATAGGCCTCCAATCCAAAATAGAAACATGCAACACGTATTTGTGCAAACCGCGTGTATACCCGACCGGTACGACCAGTCGAACCTGTGTAGAAAGACTTGAGTGAGTTTTGCCTTGAAAAAATATTAAAATCTGCCTCTACCGACCGATCAAGACCGGTCGGGCACTGTGTCCAACAAGCTTGTAAACTCCCTATCCAAAACGGGGACCGGTCGACCTCCCAAAAATAACCTTTTCTTAAGGCTCTAACAACAAACTCTACCGAGGCTTTAAAATCGAACCATCTTCCCTTTGCTTCGTCGATCAACTCATCTTCAAACATAGTGTCGTCGCTTCTCATGCATCACTGCGTCTTCATTAAGCCTTTTCCAATCCCAGAGAAGTTATGCAGAACTTGAACTTCTCTATTAGGACCACCTTGGTCAGCATATCCGTCGGATTCACCGTTGGATTCACGCTAGTGTGAATCTTGTCCAGAGTCACATCTCCTTCCTCAAGCACTTTTCGAATAAAATGGTGACGCACATCAATGTGTTTAGTACGAGAGTGATAAACAGAATTCTTAGCCAAATTAATAGCACCAGAGCTGTCACAATTAACCGGCACGGCTTCTTGCTGAAGCCCCAACTGATTTATCATTCCTTTCAACCACACAGCTTCCTTGAAAGCTTCTGTCACAATCATGTACTCAGCTTCAGTAGTGGAAAGAGCCACCACAAATTGAAGCTTAGAAATCCAACTAATCGCTCCACCCGCTAATACAAATGAGTACCCTGAAGTCGATCTCCTACTGTTCACACTACCTGCGTAGTCAGAATCGACGTAACCAACCAACTTGTCCTTGGACTTTTCAAACGTCAAGACATAGTCCGGCATACCCCGAATGTATCAAAGTAGCCATTTCACAACTTCCCAATGTTGTTTACCCGGGTTAGACATGAATCGGCTAACAACACCCATAGCCTGTGAAATATCTGGTCTTGTACAGACCATAGCATACACTAAACTACCCACAACACTTAAATAGGGCACATGAAACATAACATGCTTTTCTTCATTCGTTTTGAGACAATGTTCAGAAGAAAGCTTGAAATGAGCCGCATGAGAAACGCTAACCGGTTTGGACTTAACCATCTCGTACTTTTTCAATACCTTCTCAAGGTATTCTTCCTGAGATAACTACAACCTGATCCTCTTCTTGTCTCTATGAATATCTATGCCAAGAACCCTCTTTACAGCCCCCAGATCCTTCATCTCGAATGTCCCTGAAAGTTGAGTCTTCAACACATCAATGTCAGACATACTATGACTGGCAATAAGCATGTCATCGACGTACAACACCAGTATGAGAAACTTCTCATCATTCAGTATCTTGAAATAGACACAATGATCATATTCACTCTTGCTAAAGCCCCGACTCATCATAAAGGAATCAAATTTCTTGTACCACTACCTAGGCGATTGTTTGAGACCGTACAACGATCTTCTCAACCTGCAAACCTTGTTCTCGGCCTCTTGCATTGTATAACTTTCTGTTTGCCCCATGTATATTTGCTCTTCTAATTCCCCATGCAGGAAAGCAGTCTTCACATCCATTTGTTCCAACTCGAGGTCGTATTGGGCAACCAGCGCCAACACGAACCTGATAGATACTTGCTTCACAACTGGGGCAAAAATCTCACTAAAGTTCATGCCTTCACGCTGAGCATACTCTTTTGCTACCAACCTTGCCTTGTATCTATCCTTTTTCTTTCGAAAAATTCACTTACACCCTATCACTTTTCAACCCACTAGAAGCTCCATAAGCTCCCAAGTCTCATTCTTGTAAAAGGAGTCCATCTCATCTTGCATTACCATCTTCCACTTCTCAGCATCTACATCCTGTAGTGCTTCCTCAAAGTTAGACGCATCCCCTTCATCTGTAATAAGAGCGACGAGTCATCCATATACCTTACTAGTAACCTACAATCCCTAGGTGGATTTCTTCACATAGGTGGCTGCTCCACCTAATCCTGTACCTCTGTCTGCACCTCAGTATCGGCATGTGTCTTATCTCTGTCCTCATAAGTATCAATATGTTCTGATGTTTCTAGTTCCTTTGTAGCATCCTTACAAAATAAAAACCCCTCATCAAACTTGACATCACGGCTCAGAGTGATCTTCCGTGTGACAGGGTCATATATTCGATATCCTTTCACACCATCACTATAGCTAACAAAGATCCATTTTTTAGCCCTGTGGTCTAGCCTATCTCTCTCAACTGACAGCACATAAGAGTAAGCCTCACAACCAAGGACTCACAGACTTAAGTAGTCTAGCGTACGACCACTCCACACTTTCTCGAGAATTTTACATTCAATTTTTATAGAGGGTGATCGATCTATCAAGTAACAAGCCGTGTTAACGGCCTCAGTCCATAGCTCTTTGCCCAACCCAGCATTACTAATCATGGATCGAGCTCTCTCCAAGAGAGTCCGATTCATATGCTTAGCCACACCATTCTGCTCTGGCATGTGGCGCACTGTGTTGTGCCTCACGATCCCTTCCTCGTTACAATAGGTGTTAAATTCCCTGGAAGTGACTCACCTCCATTATCAGTTCTCAAAATTTTCAATTTTTGCCCTGACTGATTCTCCACCATCGCCTTCCAATACTTGAAGGTCATGAAGACATCAAATTTATTTTTCAGAAAATAAACCCAAACCTTCTTACTATAGTTATCGATAAACGACACGAACCACAATGACCCACCAACAGAAATAACGAGCGACGGCCCCCATACATCGGAATGGACATAATCAAGCACCCTTTTACATACATGTTTCCCCCCTTTAAAAGGCAATCTAGACTGTTTTCCATACATGCAATGTTCACATATACTAAAGTCTACAGATTTAAAGGAAGGAATCAAAGATCGTTCAGAGAGTACCTTCATGCCCCGCTCGCTCATGTAGCCTAAGTATGCATGCCACATACGTGAGGAGGTGGAATCCGCCACAATCGTTGCAGCTCCACCTACTGAAGTGCTCCCAATCATCCTATAAATGTTATCATGCCTCTGTCCCTTCATAATTACAAGGGCCCTCTTTGAAACTTTGCAGAACTGGTTAAAACTGGTGAACTTGCACCCCAATGCTTTGAGTGCACCAAGGGAGATCAGATTCTTCCTCAACCTTGGAACGTGCCTCACTTCTGTCAAGGTTCGTCTGATCCCATCAAACATCTTGATGCGCACAGTACCAATCCCCACAACCTTGCAGGCGCAGTCATCGCCTAGAAATACCAAGCCTCCCTCACACTCCCTATAGGAAGTAAAGACACTCCTATCTAGGCACATGTGATACGAATCTCCGGAATCTATGATCCACTCATCACAGAGAGATCCAGCCTTTAACACCATCAAGACCTCGCACACATCACTACCACTTTCCTCAGCTTCAGCGGTATTGGCTTCCCTAGGAGAATCATCGAACTTCTCCTTTTTATATTTAGGACTCTTGCAGTCCTTCTTCATGTGCCCAACTTGAACACACCCCAACACTTCAACTTGCCTTTACCCTTGCCCTTCGATTTGGATCAAGAACGTGACAATCTCTCACCTCACTCAGAATTCCTTCCTCTCATAAGCAGTGCTTTGGAGGAGGAATTAGTATTACCATTTTTCTGTCTCATAGCCTTCAATTAAAGTGCTGAGATAATGGTCTCAACACTAATAGTGTCCCTACCCGCGCACAACGAGTCCCTGACTGACTCATATGAACTAAGAAGCGAGTTCAACAAGATCAAAGCTTGATACTCGTCCTTCATCTGCTCACCAAAATCGAGCAACTTGCAAATCAGCTTGTTGAACGTGCTAATATAGTCCTCCACATCTGTCCCCTCCGCCATCTTTAAAGTAAAGAGTTGCATCATTAGATACATGCGATTTTCTAGAGACTTCTTCACATAGATGTTCTCTAGCTTGGTCCATATTTCTACAGCGGTCTTCTCCTTCATAACATTATAGAAGACATCATCAACAAGGCACAATTGGATTGAGGCCATTGCTTTCTCATCCATCTTCATCCACTCATTATCTTTCATCCCGGTAGGTCGCTTTCTAAGAACGTTCGTGACCCCTTGCTGAATTAGGACGGCACGCATCTTCACCTTCCACAACTCAAAAGTTGTTTTTACCCAAGAACTTCTCAACGTCGAACTTCGTACTTGAAGCCATGAGATCAATTCAGAAAACTCCTTCTTCAACCTTCCAACGATAGCTATGATACCACTTATTGGAAATTCAGTCAGCGAAGAAGATCAAACAATCACCACACAGCCACACAAGCAATCAACGCAAAAGCAAATGAATTTTACGTGGAAAACTCTTGTGGGAAAAAACCACGGCACAAAGCGACACCTCCACTATGAATTCCAGAAGATTACAAAGCTAATCTACCCTCAAACAAATCCCAAAGATGAACAAGGCACTCTCAAACCTCACAATTTCTCTCCCAAGCCCTAATCTCGAAATAGGACTTCTTGGTATTGATTAGCATGCCTCTAAGACAGATTAGGAGGTGCTTTTATAGGCCTCCAATCTAAAATAGAAACATGCAACACGTATTTTCGCAAACCGCGCATATACCCAACCGGTCACGACCGGTCGGACCTATGCAGAAAGAGTCCAGTAAGTTTTGCCTTGAAAAAATATTAAAATCTGCCTCTACCGACTGGTCAAGACTGATCAGCCTCCTCTGTTCGACCAGTCAAGACCGGTCGAGCAATGTGTACAGCAAGTTTGCAAACTCCCTATCCAAAACGGAGACGGTCTACCTCCCAAAAACAGCCTTTTTTAAGGCTGTGACAACAGAAACGTCCGCACACAGCAATGAAAAAGTCACTTGGTTTTTTCTTTATATTGTTTTAGAAGCGAAGAGGGCAAGTGTTGTTACTAAGCTTTTTTTTTTTTTTTTTAAGAAAGTAAATCCACGTGTAGTGTTGGTTGAGAATATTTTTATATGAAGAAAGTCGGGGAGGCGTTAATTGTTGTTCGCCAATCCATCAACCAAGACGGTTAAAACGCCATAGTCCATCCCATTCAACAATCCAGACCGCTCATCTTCCCAAATATTTAAATTAATCCAAACGGTCCATCTGTTAACTCATGCAAATCTGTCCACATTAAATGTAAAATTCCCATCATCGCCAGTCCTTTCACCTAAACCAATCAACCAGCCCTTAACATCCAGCCTTGCATCCCCATGGTCCAACCGATCATCAAATCCAGACACCTCGTCATTCATACACGCTGTACACATCACGTGTGGACCAAAGGGTAGAACCGCTGGACGTTGCACAGAGTACCAAAAGAATAGCCACAGGAGCGTAACGTGTTCTAGAGAGATATTTCATCTCTCATGCTGACGTCATATAGGAAAAGAAAAGGGTAGAAGCGTGTGAAGTGGGAGTTTCTCCGCATGACGAGCGGATTAGCTGTTACCCGGGTAACACCTTAGTGGGTGTTACCCTAACCGTGAGGGGGGCACCTTGATATGTTTATTTGTATATCCACACCGTCCATCTGTTTTTTCATCTCATTTTAGACTGTGATCCCAAACCTTAAGAAGATCCAAATCTCAGGTGGACCATGCCACTAGAAACAGTGATGAATGACCATTAAAAACTTATGTATAATTTGTGATGGTAGGTGGGAGTAGAGCCGGTGACGTATGCAGTTTGACAGAGAGAGAGAGAGAGAGAGCAATTCAAGTTAAATTCTAGAATTGTCCCCATGCATTACTAAAAGTTTTGAATATTTCTAATTTAGATTTGAATAATATTTCATTTAAGTTAATCTGAATTTTGAATCTTAATTCAACTAAAATTTGATTATTACTTAATTTAATCTGAATTTCAATAATTATTTAATCCAAATTTTGATAATTAATTAATTTAAATTAATTCTAATTTTGAATATTATTTAATTCAAATAATTGGGATTACTGAAATTAGACCTTAATTATAAATTTAATTGGATTAAAATAATTTTGATTAAAGTATAGAATTAATCCAATTTAAACTTTGAGTTAATGAAAATTATTCTATCAAAAATTAAATTTTACATGAATTTATTTAATTTAATTTAATTAGGTTTAACTATAATCTAAATTAAATTGTGAATTTTTAAAAATCAAAGTGTTATATCGCAACTTAACTTAAAATCAGAACCCGATATCGAATTGTGTACATTGTTCTAAGAGTAAGAAGGATGTGTGGTTGCGATGAATTTTAATGTTGTATATCTCTAAATAGAATGTTGATTGTGAGATTATATTTTATATCATATGCATGCTATTATTGAATGAGAATTAAGATTGAAGTCACAAGTGCTTTACCTTGAGTTCCTTAAAAGTATATTCACATAAACTCTACCTTGGATTCCTTAAAAGTATATTCATAAGTACATTGCTTTAGATTTCTGAAAAGCATATTCACAAGTTCTCTACCTAGGGTTTCCTAAAAGTAACACAAGTGTCCTACCTTGGGATCGATATTCCTACAAGTATTATACGTTCTTTGCCCCGAAATAATCTTCAAAGTATATGCATGGGTCCTCTTCCATAGACATTTCTAAAAGTATCATGTGTTTTCTACCCTAGTTTACCCCTAAAAGTACGCATGGACAAGAGTTCATGTTTCATTTAAGTTATGATTCATGGAAAGCATTGCATGTATAATATCTCTTGATTATGTTATTTTAATTCACAATCTTACATTCTCTATGCTTTGATTTAACTACATTTTATTATTTATATAAATCAAGAAATTTTAAATTTTGATAAGGATGTGATCCCACTAAGCACATAAGCTCACCCCATCTTGGTAATATTTTAAAATGCAGAGCTTAGTCGGGGAGCAAAGTGGAGTGAAAATCTAAACATAGTTGTCTTTTCTAGTTATACTCGTAAAAAAGGTTAGTGAAAGAGTGGATAAGATTTTGAAATGTTGTAATATTTTATCTTAAAGGATGTATTTTATGAAAGTATAAAATAGTGTTGCGTAATATTTGTGAAATTATGATTATGATTACTTGAATTATAAGTCATGACCCGAGATGTGGGATTTGGTCTAGCCAACCCTGGTGTTGAAGCTTGGATGTGACATAGACATCATGTCTTCATTCAATCTCCTCCTTGGATGACATTGGCTACACAAAGTTAGGGTTATACCATTGACTCTTCACTAAAGATTCAAGTACATCCTCGGAGATAAAGTGCTCTCCATTTTAGCTAACCCTGAATAGATTTTTCCCTTAAAAGCAATCAATATAGGAGATCCTAACATCCCAATCATTGATGTACGACACTTCGAGAGGGAAATTCCATATCATAGTTTTGAATTTGAAACTGTAAACCACATGCCAATAGCATGTCGCCTCAAATCAAACTACATTTTCACTCTAGCCGAGCGTCATATCCTGAACTATCAACTCAAACATCGAGACATAACTAAAGTCATCGAGGTTCGAGAAGGGATAGGCAGAAGAGGACTAGGATGAGAACATCCCTGGATGATAAGCCCAATGAGCAAAATCCTGGGAAAAAGTGGGACCAAAAAGGAAAAAAGTGATCCCCCCACCTGCATACCAATTAGATTCATTAGTGGAGAGATCCTTCATCCTGATGATATGCCAAACTTCGCCTTAAGTGGCACATCCACAAGTTCACACTCATCGAGTTTCCCGAGGAATATTCAAGCAACGAGCAAGAGGTACCCCACATGTGTACCTCCTACTGCTTTCTTGGGCCCTACCTCACGAGGGGAGGGAGTGTAAAGAAACAACTGGTTCAATGTCCCATTGAAGGCAGAATTGTTAAGTTAACCATCTGACAATGCTGACCTACAAAAATGTCGATGTAAATAGGACTCGACACTCCGAGTTGCGTAAGGGCAACCCCTGGTTCGAAACACAGTCTTACTCGGTGTCCAATAAATTTAAAAATCCAAAACCATCGAAAAATAAATAAAATTCAAAAATCTTTAAAATCCCAAAAAAATTAAAAATTTAAAAAATCCAAAAAAAATCATGAAAAGACTTCAAAAAATCCAAGCAATAAGGTGCCATACTTTTCTGACAAGCCAAATGAATTCGAAGCTGATGTTTACGATTTCAATCTGAAGTTAGACGTTGAGCTCATGGGTTTGCAAGAGATCGATGATAGGGGAAATCATGATCCTACTCCTGAACTTGAGGATCTTCTTGGCAAGTTCACTTCAAAAGCAACATTGTTTTTTTTTTACAACTTTAAGACCATAAACTTAGAGACTCCTAAAATTTATAGGGAAATGTGTTGAGTATTGAATTGTGTATATTTATCCCCAATTCCACACTAGATTTACATTAAATATGTCATTAATTCGAACTAATTAAGTATGTTTCCATGATTACAAGAAGAAGAGAGGAGTCTGATGAATTTTGAAATTGCGGTAGAAGTTTCATTACCGCACTTGTGGAAGCAAGAAACTAGTTTCTTTGTCCTAGAAGGGGGTGAATAGGACACTTTTTAAATTATCCAATTTAAACACTCATAATCATGTAAATGTTAATTGAAGACATATATAAGAATATGAGTCGCATTTCAGAAACATTTCCTCAAACACTTGATATACAGAATATTATCTTTGTGACTTACTGCTCAACAATAATAGAACATGTTATAATTAGTTTATCTCAATCATGAAAGAAGTAAAGTAGTTGCAAGCATTCATCACATAACAAGGGATTTTATAGTGGTTCGATTATGTACCTAATCTATTCCCAGCTGACCCACTCACTTCTTGAGTGGCCGGATTTCACTATCACAATGGTTTTAAATGAGGTTAACCATAAACCTTAACAGTCTACAAAAGGACTTAGACTTCAACACATGGATTCATCCTTCCTTAGGACTAATCCATCAAACACTTTGTCCTACACAAGGGCTTATCCTACTCAAGGACTTGTCCTACGCAAGGACTCAACTAAGTTTGGGTCTTTAAACTCTGAAACCCAAATCTCAACTTTTGAGATGGTTTCTTGGACTCGAGAAACTAAAATATACTTAGCTGATTGAGCCCCTTGATAATGACTTTGGTTGAAGAAGCTTCAGCTTGCATGAACGGTACCTTCTCCACCTCCCTCAATCAGCAACCTTGCTATGAATGCCTTCTTATAGGTTTCAAGGTGAGGGATTAGGGTTTGGTTGAAACTCCCCTAAGGGATACGGCATAAATGAAAGAGAAGGGTTTCACCAAGATCTTCATTAATGGCAATAATGACAACAAAATACAACAACTAGAGATTAGGTCAAGTGTCATTAATGAGGGCTTGAGTTCATGTTTCAATCCGAGCTTTGAATGCTGATTAATGGTTTGTAACAACTAGGATTGAACAATGAACTTAAGGATTAAGACTTTGAGAAGAGAGGTTTTTGGCTATTAAAAAGCACACACTCAAAGAAGGACTCTCTTTTTTCGAAATTAGGTGTTTGCCCAAATGAATGCTTACATAGATGTGAAAAAAGGGCAAAAAAATGGCTAGTTCGGGTGCCCGGATACTAGCTTCAGTCGCCCGGACATATAGTTCAAAAACAGATCTAGCGGAAGTTGGGCGCCCGATGAACACTAGGTCGGGCACCAATTATTCAGTCCAGCTAAAAGGTCAAGTTACTGGACCAGTTTCCACTTGGTCGGGCGCTCGGACATAGTTACAGTCGGGTGCCCAAAATCCTTCTTGAATTTCAGTGGCCTTACTAGACGAATTTTGTCCTAGTCGAGCGCCCAGACATAGTTGGAGTCGGGCGCCCGGAATCCTTCTTGTATTTCAATAAAACTCATTGGACTAAATTTTCACTGGTCGGGCGCCCGAACACAATTTCGGTCGGGCGCCCGATATTCATGATGAATTTTAGGATATAATTGCTGGACCATTTTTCCATAGGTCGGGCGCCCGGATAAGTTTGGGTCGAGTGCCCGATATTCATTGTTTACCTTGCTGGACATATCTTCAGTTGGTCGGGCGCCCGGATACATAGTGGTCGAGCGCCCAGTGCTCATTCTGCAGGATTTATAAAAGGTGTGATTTTTTTTTATACTTTCCTACAAACGGACTATGGGCCAACACACACAAAGTCCTAACTGATATTTTCGACTATCCTCTATGGTCATGGGAATAAGGAAAACGCCTTTTAAGAGACGAGCCATCTAGAGGACAAGGGTTTTGAGAAATACGTGAATCTAGGGTTAAGAAAGTTGGTTTTGAATCAAGGTATCTTTGTAGATCTTCTGAGTCGAACAGCCAGAGATCTTCAAGGCTTCATTCTTCAGTGTCTTCTAGGCTCAACAGACATGACGACTCAAACAACAAGCTAATTGATAAATATGTGTACTTACAAATTTAAGCTAATTAGGATGAATTAGGAAGCTTGAGAAATCAAGTTACTATTGGGTGCGTTTCACACAAACTTAGGATCTCGCCCCCCAAAACACTAGAATTATGGGCTATGATAATGATATAATTAAAAAGCAAATCAACAACCTCACGACATAAGAGATTTTTACGCAGAGAACCCTCGAAGAGGTAAAAACCACGTGACCTAGTCCAGATCAACAATTCACAATGAAGTAGAACCGTTACAACCGATCACAAGCACACATCGCTTGGATCAAACCATCTTCACTCACGTAGGAGTGGATAAACAATAAGAGAATAATGAAAATGGAGAGATCTCACCAATCACAAGAACGTAGAAGCGTTGAGACAATAGTTGCGCCGAAGATCACCTCTTCAAGCAATATCTTTTTAGTGCACTTTTCTATGGCATACTAGTGCACCTTGTCTGTCAATCACTTATGTCAGTGAGTCTAGTGTCGGTTGAGCCTAATGAAGACAAAGACCGAAGACTCAAGTGGCCCTACTGCATTAAGGAAGAAGATCAGGTAAAAGTGATGCCTTGATGTGCCTTAACCTTGATCAAAACCCAACCCTTTTAACCTCCTTGCTGACCTTGACCATGATTAGGAAACCTTTAGTCATCATAGATTGGCCCTAGGTGTCCTAAAAATGCACCCAAACCTTAGCCAATGCAAGAGGGTTGAGAAAATAGTGGGTCAGCAATCATTAGGCTGAACCCAGGCCTGACCGACCAGTCACCACCGGTCGGATGGACTGGACCGACCGGTCAAGACCAGTCAGACTGGGATCCAGAGTATACAGGGGCTGCTAGAGTGGGAAGGCTATTGGGCCAACCGGTCAAGACTGGTCGGCAGGGCTGGTCCGACCGGTCAAGCCCGGTCAGGCAGACCTGTTTTTAAGAGATAACAAGCTCTCTGGCCCTTTTTTTTTGCTTTGGCCGACCAGTCTTGGACCTTGGACGACCGGTCACGACCGATCGACATTAGCAGTTTTTTGCCCATTATCAAACCGTTGCACTTTCTTTTATAAAGGGGCTTGGCTTGTTTTAAGGGGCAATGAAAGCGATTTCGAGAGGAGTGAAGCCACCATTGTTGGAGACCACTTGAGGCTCATTCCCAACCTATATAAGGCATCTTCCTTGTGCTTTAACACAAGATTGGAGCATTCTAAGCTCATGAAGAAGATGACCTTCATCCCCTCTTGATCTCTAGAGTTTGAAACCTTCTTGACAGGCGTATCCTTGTCCAAAACTCTAAGATGAGATCGTTGTAGGAGAAAACCTCTAGGCAACCCACTCCCATCAGTTGTAGAGTTCTCAAACCTATCCTCCTATCACCTTGGGCATCTCAAAGGCATCACATGCAAGATGTTTGATCAAGTGTGGCTGAGAAATTGGCGACGCAACGGTAACAAGATCGTGGGAGCAAGGGAAGCTGATTGAAGCATGGGCGATCGAAGATCAAGCAACCCGAACCGGCGCTGAACAAGGGGCTCATCCGACAAGTAAGGTTGTCTTTATTGAGAGTCCAATTAGACTTTGTTTGTCAAACTCGATCTAGGGACGTTAGCCGTTCATTGGCCCGTTAGCTGGGGCTAAACTAAGTCTCCAAGGGGGAGCCTCCGACACGGGAGAGAACGTGCGTCGGGTTGAGAGTTAGCCTATGTCCAAAACTCCGTTTGGGTTGAGAGTTAGCCCTTTCTCCAAAACTCCGTGTAAAAGTTGAGAGGTGAACCTCATTTAAAACCTCCAATAGTGAATGTCGGTGTGCTCAAATGAGTTGAGTACTTGAACCGGGAGTGGAGTAGACCCAAAGTCGAACCACTATACATGCTTGTGTTTATGATTGTATTGAGCACATTAATATCTTAGCATTGGATGTTTAATTGTTTAATTAAGAATGCTTGATAGGAATGTATGCTAAGCATTAGATTGGCACATCCACACACAAGATGTACTTTCACTAAGTGTGTAGACTTAAGCTCATTGATCCATTCTCATAAGTCTACATAGGTTGCATAGGTTAGGAGCTTGATTAGTTAAATCATTTATTTACCTATGCATGCTTAGACTAGGATTGTTTATTGCTTAACCATATGCTAGTCTTGTGATTGGACCCACTTAGGCTTGGAAGCCGAACTGTTCTTGCTTACTTAGTTTAATTTGTTGAATTGTTTAAGTAGGCGAAAAGAATTTTAAAAAGATCCTCATCAACCCCCTCCTATAGGTTTAGCCATAATTCTAGTTGCTCTTTAAGCTTCCGCACATACATAGGTGTCGTGTTAGACTACCGACGTACTTTCAATTGGTATCAGAGAGGGTTGCTCTTCAAGGACGTAACCGTTTAGAGTAAGATCCGGTACCGAAGCACTAGCATAATGTCTAAACGAGATGGGAGTACCACCAACCGTCCACCATTCTTTGATGGGTCTAACTATGCCTATTGGAAGGCTAGAAGGAGAATTTTTCTCCAATCCGCGGACCGTCCACTGTGGCTAAGCACACAAAATGGATATACCTTGCCCACCAAGCAAGTGGAGGTTGATGGTAAATACATTGTCATTCCCAAAGATGATTCCAAATGGGATGACACAGAGAGAGCACAATACATGGCGAATGCCAAAGCTCTCAATGCGATTTGCTGTGCGGTTTTTCCGGACGAATTTCAGCGCATTGTCACATGGGCAACTGCAAAAGAAGGGTGGGATATACTTGAGGTTACCCACGAGGGAATTAGCACAGTAAGACGCTCGAAGCTTCAGCTCTTAACCACCAAATTTGAAAACATTAAGATGGAAGAGTCTGAAACTTTCATGGAGTTTTATACTAAATTGTCAGATATTTACAACTCCATGTTTGTCTTGGGTGATCGAGTTCCGGAAGGAAGTATTTGTAGAAAAATACTTAGGTCCCTCCCGAAAAGATTTAACTCCAAGGTAGTAGCCTTAGAAGAGTATAGAGACATAGATAACTTGAAAGTAAAAGAACTCATAGGTTCCCTAGAAACTCATAAACTACACTTTAAGGCCCCCTCTAGAAAGAAAAGCATTGCTCTCAAGTCCTCTCTCAAACATAAAAAAATTAAGAGTGAGTCGGAGGAAGATAGTGATGATGAGGATGATGAGGAAGAGAAATTGAACAAAAAATTCAAGAGATTTCTCAAATTTGATAGAGGGAATAGCCGTGAAAGAAGGACAAGAAGGGTGATAAACATAAAGGAAAATCATTCATGCCTTCATCCGTCCATTGTTACGGTTACGGTCGTCGTGGCCATATTGCACCGAAATGTCCGGATGGGCCTAAACCGAAAGGTAAAAAGGCAATGGCTGCCACTTGGGATGATACAGAGGAGTCCGAATCTGGTGACTCCACTTGTGATGAGAGCCAACATAAAGTTTTAGTTCTCACGGCCTCCACGATAACTGCTCTTCCTACTTATCTAAGAGGGGATCCCAACCGCTATCCCTTCTAGGAGAAGAAGGAGTTCTCAACCCCTCACCTCATGCTACATTTTATGAGGGTGTTGATACCCTTAGGTTAATCAAACTAAATATAGTTAGTGAGGGTAGCTAGAAATGTTTTAATAGGAAAATCTGAGGATTCAAGCCTCATAAGCCCAAATTTGGTAATTTAGCCTTGCTTTCATCTTACATACTTGCTTACTAGACTATCTACATGCTTAGATTAGCTAATCTTGTTAAACTATATGCTTTATTGTATTCTAATCTTTGCTTAGTATTGGTCTTGATATACCAATAGGGGAGGTTGGTTGATTGGGCTATAGGCCCTTTGTGCTTGTATTACAAATGTATATCCTTGACCAATGTTGCATGATTAACTATGCTTAGATAGATACATTTTTTTTTGTTAATCTTGTTTCCTAGCATGCTCCATGTTTTTATGAGTCATGCACCCTATACTCTCCTTGTTAGCATGTGCTTATAGTTATAACTGCGACATACTATTTACTCTTACCTTAACCTTATTGATATATTACTAAGGGGGAGAGAATAGTTTGTCAATTGTTAACAAAAAAGGGGAGAAAGCTCAAATCCCACCAAAACTAGTTTGCTATGTTTTGTGATGCAGGGATTGACAGATTATGGGGGAGAAAAATGAAGAAAAGCAGCTTAGATTAGGCATGTCAAGAGTCCTGTATTTAATGCTTTATCTTGACATGTATTCTGTTTTGGTAGGTTAGGTTTTTGTAAGTAATTGACAAAGGGGGAGATTGTTAGTGCACTTTTCTATGGCATACTAGTGCACCTTGTTTGTCAATCACTTACGTCAGTGAGTCTAGTGTCAGTTGAGCCTAATTAAGACAAAGACCAAAGACTCAAGTGGCCCTGCTGCATCAAGGAAGAAGATACAGGTAAAAGTGATGCCTTGATGTGCCTTAACCTTGACCAAAACGCAACCCTTTTAACCTCCTTAATGACCTTGACCATGATTAGGAAACCTTTAGTCATCATAGATTGGCCCTAGGTATCCCAAAAGTGCACCCAAACCTTGGCCAATGCAAGAGGGTTGAGAAAATAGTGGGTCAGCAATCATCAGGCTGAACCCAGGCCTGACCGACCGATCACGACCGATCGGATGGACTGGACCGACCGGTCAAGACCAGTCGGACTGGGATCCAGAGTAGACAGGGGCTGCTGGAGTGAGAAGGCTATTGGGCCGACCGGTAAGGACCGATCGGCAAGGCTGGTCCGATCGATCACGACCGGTCGGGCAGACCTGTTTTTAAGAGACAGCAAGCTCTCTGGCCCTTTTTTTTTTTGCGTTGGCCGACCGGTCTTGGACCCTGGACAACCGGTCGTGGACCCCTGGCCGACCGGTCACGACTGGTAGGCACTAGCAATTTTTTGTCCGTTTTCAAACCGTTGCACTTTCTTTTATAAAGGGACTTGGCTTGTTTTGAGGGGTAATGAGAGGGATTTCGAGAGGAGTGAAGCCACCATTGTTGGAGACCACTTGAGGCTCATTCCCAACCTATGCAACGCATCTTCCTTGTACTTTAACACAAGATTGGAGCATTCCAAGCTCACGAAGAAGATGACCTTCATCCCCTCTTGATCTCTAGAGTTTGGAACCTTCTTGATAGGCATATCCTTGTCCAAAACTCTAAGATGAGATCGTTGTAAGAGAGAAGCTCCAGGCAACCCACTCCCATCAGTTGTAGAGTACTCAAACCTATCCTCCTATCACCTTGGGCATCTCAAAGGCATCACATGCAAGGTGTTTGATCAAGTGTGGCTAAGGCATTGGCGACGCAACGGCAACACGATCGTGGGAGCAAGGGAAGCTGCTTGAAGCACAGGAGAGCGGAGATCAAGCAACCCGAACTGGCGCTAAACAAGGGGCTCATCCGACAAGTAAGGTTGTCTTTATTGAGAGTCCAATTAGACTTTGTTTGTCAAACTCGATCTAGGAACGTTAGCCGGGCCTAAACTAAGTCTCCAAGGGGGGGCCTCCGACACGGGAGAGAACGTGCGTCGGGTTGAGAGTTAGCCTATGTCCAAAAATCCGTTTGGATTAAGAGTTAGCCCGTTGTCCAAAACTCCGTGTAAAGGTTGAGAGGTGAACCTCATTTAAAACCTCCAACAGTGAATGCCGGTGTGCTCAAAGGAATTGAATACTTGAACCGGGAGTGGAGTAGACCCAAAGTCGAACCACTATACATGCTTGTGTTTGTGATTGTTTTGAGCACATTGATATCTTAGCATTGGATGTTTAATTGTTTAATTAAGAATGCTTGATAGGAATGTATGCTAAGCATTAGATTGGCACATCCACACACAAGATGTACTTTCACTAAGTGTGTAGACTTGAGCTCATTGATCCATTCTCATAAGTCTACATAGGTTACATAGGTTAGGAGCTTGATTAGTTAAATCATTTATTTACCTATGCATGCTTAGACTAGGATTGTTTATTGCTTAAACATATATTAGTCTTATGATTGGACCCACTTAGGCTTAGAAGCCGAAGTGTTCTTGCTTGCTTAGTTTAATTTGTTGAATTGTGTAGTAGGCGAAAAGAATTTCAAAAAGGTCCTAATCACCCCCCTCTTATAGGTTCTGCCTCATCTGGGTGATTTTCTGTTGCCCGACCAGACTGGTCCAGGGGCCTGACCACACCCAAGCTACACCATAACTCTCCTCTGTCCTGAGGAGGAAAACCCCATCAAATCTCTCCCTTTCCAACTCAGGAGAAATTCGCCTTCTTCAAGCCAGTCTGGTTTCTACAAACCTCAAACTTGCCCTTGAGCAAAGCCTTGGTCATCATGTTTGACCCGTTATCGTCCGTGTGGACCTTCTCAAGCTGTAGCATCTTCTGTTCCAAAGTATCCCTGATCTAGTAATACCGAATCTCTATGTGCTTCGACTTGGAGTGCTGACTTGGATTCTTGCTCAAGTGTATAGGACTTTGGCTATCACAATAAACTACGTGCTCCTCCTACTTCAGGCTGAGTTCCTGTAGGAACCTCTTCATCCAAAGCATCTCTTTACATGCCTCTATGACCGCAATGTACTCTACCTCTGTCGTCGACAATGCTACGACATTCTGTAGCTTGCTCTGCCAAGAGACCGCTCCTCCTACAAATGTGAACATGAACCCCGATGTAGACTTCCTAGAGTCTATGTCACCTGTCATATTTGCATCTGTGTAACCTTCTAACACAGGTTTTCCGTCACCATAGCATAGGCTCAACCTGGATGAACCTCTTAGATACCAAAGTATCCACTTCACCGCTTCCCAATGTTCTTCGCCAGGATTGGCAAGATACCAGTTGACAACACCAACCGTCTATGCTATGTCTGGGCGCGTACACACCATGGCATACATCAAACTTTCTACCCCTGACGCGTAGGGTATCTTTCACATCTCTTCCACTTCCGCCTGCATCTTGGGACACTACTTGTCGCTCAATTTGAAGTGACCATCCAGTGGAGTGTTGACCGGCTTTGCTGCATTCATATTGAGCCACTCCAGGACTTTCTCAACATACCGCTCTTGTGATAGATAAAGGTTCCTGCTGCTTCTATCACGGGTTATCTCCATTCCTAGGATATGTTTTACCCGGCCCAAGTCTTTCATCGCAAACGACTTGCCCAATTCCTGTTTCAGCTTGTCAATCTTCTTGATGTCTTTTCCCATGATGAGTATGTCATCAACATACAATAGCAGAACTAAGAAATCACCATCTGAGAATTTGCGTGTGAACAAACAGTGGTCCGACTCCGTTTTATCATATACCCATGTGTCAACATGAACGAGTCGAACTTCTTGTACCATTGCCTATGAGGTTGTTTCAACCCATACAAACTCTTCCTAAGCCTACACACCATATGCTCTTTGCCCTTGACTTCGAACTCCTCTAGTTGGTGCATGTAAATCTCTTCTTCCATGTCACCATAGAGAAAGGCAGTTTTAATATCTAACTGCTCTATCTTCATATCCATGCTAGCCGCCAACCCAAGCAACACCTGTATGGATGTCTTCTTCACCACTGGTGAGAATATCTCATCGAAGTCTATACCTTTCCTCTGACCAAACCATTTCACTACTAGCCTGGCCTTGAACCTCGTTTGTGAATTCTTCTGCTCATTCTTCTTTCTGAACACCCACTTGTTGTTCAAAGCTTTCTTGCCCTTAGGCATTTTCACCATATCGTAGGTGTGGTTCTTATGTAAGGATTCCATCTCCTCTTGCATAGCTTTCAACCACTCCCCATTATGCTCGTCAGCTAGGGCTTCATAATAGTTTTCTGGCTCTCCCCCATCAGTGAGCATAATGTACTCATGCGGCGAGTACTTCTTGGATAGATGTCTGTCCCTTGATATCCTCCTCACTTGTGGCTCAACAGGTGGATCAAGTGGGGGCTGCTCCCCTGGTTTATCTTTTGTAGGGACTCCCTTATCCTCTGCACATTACTGTACTCCCCCGTCATCAGGCATCACGGGAGGAGTAACCGGATCCATGTCCTCTAGCTCACCCGAACTAGGCTGGCTTTTTTCTGGCTTACAAATGTCTTCTATACATTGATCTTCAAAGAAACCACATCTCTGCTCCTGACAAGCTTCTTCTCGGTCGGATCCCACAATCCTTAACCGAACTTTTCATCACCGTACCCCAAGAACACACACTGCCTGATCTTCGTATCGAGCTTGGACCTCTCATCCTTTGGTACGTGAACAGATGCCCTGCATTCAAACACCCCGAGATGACTATATGACGGATCTCGTTCAGTCCACACCTTCTCAGGTACTTCTCCATTCAATGGGGCTGATGGAGACCTATTTATCAAATACACCGCCGTGTGCATTACTTCTCCCCAGAACAACTTGGGCAACTTTGCACGGGATAACATGCATCTGATTCTCTCTATAATGATGTGATTCATTCGCTTAACCACACCATTATGCTTGGGGGTCTTGGGAACCGTCTGTTCATGCCGTATACCCAGTGACTTACAATACTCATGAAAGTCACCTATGTATTCACCACCATTGTCAGTGCGGATGCATTTCAACGATCTACCTGTCTCTCTCTCAACCATAGCATGAAACGTTTTAAACATTCAAAAGCCCTCATCCTTAGATTTCAAAGCATAAACCCAAACCCCCCTAAATGCATCATCTATAAAAGTGACAAAATACAATGCCCCACCCAAGGTTTTTGTCCTCATAGGACCACAAACATCAGAATAAACCAAATCTAATATATGCATTTTGTTAACATGGGAAGCAGATTTAACAAATCAAACTCTATGTTGTTTCCCTAATAATCATTCAATACAGGTTTTGAGAGGTTTATATGTCACGTCTGGAAGGAGCCGTTTCTTCGCTAGTAGTTGAAGCTCTTTTTACTCATGTCGCCTAGACGCCTGTGCCACATGTCAGTTGCTGAATATTTTGCTGCATTCAACCCACCCTTGCATACACTGACACTTGCCTTATAAAGGGTACAACACTTCTTTCCTTTGTCTGCGATCAACGAACCCTTAATGAGCTTCCAACGCCCACCAACAAATCGACTTTCATAGCCATCATCATCCAACCTTCCCATCGACATCAAGCTGAGACGAAGGTCTGGAATATGCCTCACATCCCTGAGAACCAATGTGCAACCCACATCGGTCTTCACATAAATATCACCGACCCCCACGATCTTCGATACACCAGAATTTCCTAACTTCACGGTCCCATAGTGTTGAGTGACAAATTTTATATGTTTAACCCCACGTTTATCTTGCATTTACATGAATTATGTGGCTAAAGTGATATAATTACATGTGTTTTCGTGTTTAATAGTGATTATGTGAATTATGATGAATTCGAGCTAAAAATGTGATTTAAAGTCCAAGAGATGGTGATACGATGCTTGAATGGTGCAGAAAATGTCCTGAAAAGTCCAAATCCATAACTGCAGGGTTGGAAAAGCAATATGCAGAAAGTACAGAAATAGCCCTAGGGCTGCTAAATTGTGAATTTCAAGACGGTGCAAGTCTATAAAAGGAGAACCGAATTCCACAAATTGTATTCCCATTTTTTCCCTTTTCTTTTAGATTTCTTTCCTAAGAGTTTCCAAAAAGAGAGAGATTTTTTTTTACTTGATTCTTTATTTTAATTTCAATTCATGTAAGTTCATTAAGGTGTTAATTTCTTTAAATTAATTCAAGTTCTCTTTTATTCTTGCAATTCTTCTCATCTTTTCTTTATTCTTTTCTTGTCCATTTTCTTTTTTAAACATGTGCTTTTAATTCTCTTCTAGCCAGAGCTAGAAGGGAAGTATATGGATTCAATAGATTATCCATCATGATAATTCCTTAATGATTTCATGATGGGATCTTAAGATTGATACATGTTATCATGTATTAGAAAAATCTTTGATCCATCATGTGAGAACCATATGGTGGATGCTTAGATCTAGCTAATACAGATTTCTTAGATGGGAGAGGCTTTTGATCTTCCACATGGTTTGATTTGTGATCTCATGGATCTCAAATCCTTACAATCCCTGAAGCTCAGAAGTATGTTTTAATGATGTAGAACTTGAGATTTCTAATCTTTAACAGTTTTCTACTCTCTTTTTTTACATGCTTTAATTGTTAAACATTCCGACTGGACAGACCATAGTGCTCTGATCTAGTTGAGTTATCATTATCAGTCATGATAGATGGTTTGTTAAGTCCGTGTGTGGAACTTCGATGCTTTTGTTTGATTTTTCTATATCAATCCAAATCCTTAATCTATTTGGGATAAATCCTTTGATATCTATTTTCATTACCTATTTAATTTATCTGTAAGAAGCTTTCTTAGTAGACTGTCTTCGTGGGATCGACCCTGTACTCATAGGAATATTATAGTTGAACCTCTGCACTTGGAGGAAATCAAACAAATTTTTGGCGCCATTGCCGGGAATGGTATTGAAAGTTTGTACAAGTCAGCTAATCAGGTAATTTTTTTCCTCAACTCTTCTATATATTCCTTTTATTCCATTTCTTTATTGTTTTCTCTTCCAATTAAGTGATTCAAGAGATTTCTCCGTGGTCGGCTGAGCCGCCTCTGAGATCCGCTTTCCCTTAAGTGGTTGAGAATCATTGCAGTAGAGTATTTCTTTTATTTTTGGTATTATTTGGTTGTGGACATTAAATGGTAGGCTGAGCCACCTTTGCCTTATAATTTTGGTTTGATTATTTAGGTTATTATTTTTTTCTTTTTCTTTTTCAATCTTTGAAACACCCCAGAAGATCGTGACATAAAGTTGCCTTGCTTGGTGCATCCAAGTGATACGGTTGTCCTACAACCTAAAAAAAAAAAACATTAGCTCAAGTCTTGTGGTGTAAATTGATTGATTAGTATAGTTTTTGGATATTTTTCATTTTGAGTTGAATTTGGCATACTTGAACATTGTGTAGTAGTTTAATCTTAGTGATTGAGTAGTGTGGTTAGTTTATGTCCCATTGGACTCAGGACCAACATAATCGACTTACAACTTCAGGTGGACTAGTCACAGGCCTTTCACATTCATCTAGAAGAGGAACACAAAATATTTTGGACAACATGGTGGATGGTGAAAATCAAGAGAACAATCCAATTAAAAATTCAATTCCAAATCCAACCAATTTGAATTGTAGGGAGAATCCTCTTTTTTAGGATGAAAATGACATTATAAATAGACCAATAATCCATAGGACCTGGCGTGACTATTTGCAACTAGCACGCACAACTACACCGTCATGCATCGTACTTCTAACTAACGCTGGAAATATAGATTTCAAGCCAGGTATTATTCAACTTCTACCCAAGTTCTATGGGCTTGAATCTAAAAGCCCATACCTCCACCTCAAAGAATTTGAGGAGGTGGTGGCAACGCTGCAAGTTAATAATGTTAATGTTGATCATATCCGCCTCAAAAAAATTTCGTTCTCTCTCAAGGACTGAGCCAAGGCATGGCTTCATTCATTGAGGCCTAAGACTATTGATTCTTGGCAAACCATGAGCCGAGAATTCTTAAAGAAATTCTTTCTCACGCACAAAATGAATACACTCAGACGGAACATTATGACATTGTCCCAAAAAGAGAAAGAAATATTCTTCCAGTCTTGGGAAAGATTCAAGGAATTACTCGTAACCTGCCCACACCATGGCTATGAGATCTGGCAAGTGCTTTGTTTTTTTTTATAATGGTGTCAATTATTACACACGTCAGTTCATAAAAATGATGTGTGGAGGCCATTTTCTTGACACTGAGCCTGAAGAGGCTTAGGACTTCCTAGATAAATTGGCAGAAAGTACCCAATCATGGGGTACTTCCCAAAAAGTTGAAATTGCCAAACCCGTCCGAAAAGAGAGAGGGGGGATGTATTTGATCAACCCAAAAGAGGATTTGCAAGCCAGGGTGGCTAGCTTGTCAAGAAAGATTGAGGCTATGGAAATTGGTAGAGTGAATATGATTAAATCAAGTGGGCCCTCTAGTAGCTTTTGCAGCATTTGTGGGGAAAGTGACCATGACCCACAAGGATGTCCAACAATTTATGCTTTTCAAGACATGGTCACGGATGAAGCAAATGTAATCAACAACTACCAAAGGTCACCTACCTCACCTTTAGGGAATTCATATAACCCTAACTGGAGGAATCACCCTAACTTCAGCTGGCGAAATGGACCACAAATTAATGTGCCCAATGCACCCCAAGGGCCTCAACAAAACAATTTCTTTGGGGTACACAACAATACACCATATGTGCCCCCACAAAAAAGATCGTCTATAGAGGATGCATTGAACGCATTCATGAATACACAAGCTCAAATGAATCATTCTTTGTTCCAGGTGAACCAAGAACTTAAGTTGGCGATGGCTAGAATTGAGACTCAAGTCAATGCTAGGGAGAAAGGCACTCTTCCCTCTCAACCAGTGCCTAATCCTAGAAATGTACACTTTGTAGGAGAATCAAGTTCATCTGAGCCCCACCATGAATAGGCCAAGTCCATTATCACCTTGAGAAATGGCAAAATCATTGAAAATAATATTCCACAACCGGTAGAAATACCAGATGATGAGCCCGCTTCTCAAGATAATAGTGAACCGGCTAGTTTTCATGCGCCGCAACAAGAGGAAAAGACTAAGTCATATGAGCCTCCAATCCCCTTCCCATCTAGGCTTCGAAACCTAATCATCCCCATGAAGTATCAGGATGTTTTGAATGTTCTCCAAAAGGTGACAGTGAACATTCCTCTTTTGGATGCGATCAAACAAATTCCATCATATGCCAAGTGTTTGAAAGACATGTGCACTGTGAAACGTAAATTAAATGTGCACAAGAAGGCATTCCTTACTGAGAAAGTGAGTGCAATAATTCAACACAAGGTCGTACCCAAATACAAGGATCCGGGAAGTCCCACTATTCCTTGCAAAATTGAAAATTTTTGGGTTAAGCATGCACTACTAGATTTGGGAGCAAGTGTTAATCTAGTGTCATTTTCGGTCTACCAACAATTGGAGTTAGGGGAGTTAAAACCAACCATAATCACATTGCAACTCGCCAACCGCTCAATTAAGGTACCGAGGGGAATAGTAGAGGACGTGTTAGTCCAAATTAAAAAATTTTATTTCCCCGTGGACTTTATTGTGCTTGACACTGAGCCATGTTTGAATTCTATCACTCAAGTTCCCATTATTTTAGGCCGGCCATTCCTAGCCACCTCAAATGCTACTATTAATTGTAGGAATGGAATGATGAAACTATCATTTAGCAACATGACATTGGAATTTAATATTTTCAATCTCTGCAAGCAGCCCATGGGTGAAAATGAAATACATGAGCTAAATTTTGTAGATGCTTACTAGATGAAGGGAAATATGAGTCTAACCTATCTGAGGAATTAAATGATGTTGTTGGAAAATTGGACAAATCTGATTTTGAAAATTTTGTTGCTGAATGTTGTAAAACCATTGATAGAAACAGCACTCAGGACATTGGTATATACCGATGGAGGCCGTGTTATGAAGTTCAAACCACTGAGGACTTGCAACCTCTACTGTCACTGACCAATGCTCTTAAACCTGATCTAAAACCATTGCTCAATGAGCTCAAGCATTCACCTGGATGAGGATACCAAACCAATTAGACAACCTTAAAGAAGATTAAATCCAAATATGATGGAGGCTGTCAAGAATGAGGTGATCAAGTTGTTGGATGTGGGTATCATCTACCCAATATCCGATAGCCAGTGGGTGAGTCCAACCCAAGTGGTTCTGAAGAAATCTGGAATAACCGTTGTGCAAAACTCCAACAATGAACTCATACCAACACGTGTCACCACGGGTTGGCGTGTGTGCATTGACTACAAGAAGCTTAATTTGGTCACTAAGAAGGATCACTTCCCTCTACCATTTGTTGATCAAATCTTAAAGAGGGTAGCAGGTCATTCCTTCTACTGCTTCCTGGATGGATATTTCGAATACAACCAGATAGAAATTGCCCCGGAAGACCAAGAGAAAACCACGTTCTCATGTCCATTTGGCACGTTTGCCTACAAACGAATGCCATTTAGATTGTGCAACGCCCCAACCACGTTCCAACGATGTATGATAAGCATTTTCTCTAATATGATTAGGCATTTTTTAGAGGTTTTCATGGACGATTTTTCTGTATTTGGTTCTGGTTTTGAAGAATGTTTGAATAACTTGTCTCTAGTCTTGTCTAGGTGCAAAGAGAAGCACCTTGTGTTAAATTGGGAGTAATGTCATTTTATTATCCAAAAGAGAATTGTCTTAGGTCATGTCATCTCTGAAAATGGAATTGAAGTAGATTGTTCAAAAGTAGACCTCATTGCTAATCTATTTACCCCTAGATTAGTTAGAGACGTGCAATCATTCCTTGGGCACGCTGGCTTTTATAGGAGGTTCATTAAGGATTTTAGTGCCATTCTGGACCCTTAAGTAACCTCCTTTAAAAGGATGTCCCATTTGAGTGGACGAATGATTGTGTAAGTGCATTTGATAAATTAAAAACATCTCTTACCACTGCACCCATTATGCGACCACCAGATTAGACACTTCCTTTGAATTGATGTGTGATGCAAGTGATTTTGTAATAGGGGTTGTTTTAGGCCAAAGGAAAGATAAACGGCCCTATGTTATTCACTACGCGAGTAAAACCTTAAACTCGACCCAAGTGAACTACTCAACAACTGAAAAAGAGTTGCTTGCAGTAGTATTTGTTTTGGACAAGTTTAGGTCATACTTGTTAGGATCCAAAGTGATCGTGTTCACCAACCACTCGGCTTTGAAAAAAATTTTATCTAAAAAAGATGCAAAGCCAAGACTTTTGAGATGGATCCTCCTACTCCAAGAATTTGATTTAGAAATTAAAGATAAAAAAGGAGTAGAGAACATAGTGGCCGATCATCTTTCCCGATTGGTCTTAGATGATTCCATTGAGGAGACACATATCCATAACACATTCCCTGATGAGCAATTATTTACAGTCTCCCACCTCCCTTGGTGTGCAGATATAGTAAATTATCTTGTGAGAGGTAGAGTACCACATCATTGGAAGGCACAAGATAAAAAGAGGTTTGAAATCGAGGTAAGGAATTTCTTTTGGGATGACCGGTACTTATATAAGTACAGGGCTGACTAAATCATTCGCATGTGTATTCCAGAAGATGAGGTCCATAGTGTAATTTTCTTTTGCCACACAAAAGCATATGGTGGCCACTTTTCTGCTAAGAAAACCACTGTAAAATTCTACAGTGTGGTTTCTATTAGCCCACCATGTTCAAAGACACCCATGCTTTCTGTATTACCTGTGATCGTTGTCAAAGATTGGGTAGTGTGTCCCGACACAACATGATGCCATTGACCCCAATATTACCATTGGAAATATTTGATTGTTGGGGCATTGATTTTATGGGACCATTCCCACCTTCTTTTGGATTTCATTACATATTGGTCGGTGTGGATTATGTCTCCAAGTGGATTGAGGCGGTTTCATGTAGGACCAATGATAGCAAAGTGGTCCTATGATTCCTTAAAGATGATATATTCTCTAGATTTGGAGCCCCAAAAGCCATCATTAGTGATGGCGGGTCTCACTTCTATAATAGGTCATTTGAAACATTAATGAAGAAATATGGCATAAAGCAAAAAGTGAGTACCCCATACCATCCACAAACAAGTGGACAGGCCGAAATCTTGAATCAGGAGATTAAGCGAATTTTGGAAAAGACTATAAGACAGGATATGAAGGATTGGTCTCTTTAACTATCTGACACTCTTTGGGCTTATAGGACTGCTTATAAGACCCCGATTGGAATGTCCCAGTACAGATTAGTGTATGGGAAGGCATGCCACTTTCCCATTGAATTAGAGCATAAGGCATATTGGGCAATTAAGAAATTCAACTTTGATGTGGACCAAACAAGTGGGCAAAGGAAATTAGAGTTAAATGAGTTGAAGGAGCTGAGGAGAGACTCCTATGAAAACTCTAGAATTTATAAGGAAATGACTAAGGTCTTTCATGATAAAAACATTCTGAAGAAGACCTTTAAACCTCAGCTAAAGGCCCTACTTTATAATTCTAGACTCCATTTTTTTTCGGGTAAGTTGAGATTAAGATGGACAGGCCCATTCATAGTGAAAAATGTTCATTCTCATGGGGCCATTGAAATTGAAAATCCACGTAATAGCAACATATACAAAGTGAATGGCCAAAGATTGAAGCCATATATGGAAAACTTTCATTTAGGAGAGGAGTCAATCACTCTTCATGAGCCAAAATACTCTGATTGACCTCAAACACTTTCATAGAAGAATAATTTTAGGCTATTTTAGGACTAGGGCTAGTTTCTTTTCGCTGGTGCATTTTTAATTTAATTTTTTTATTTTTTACTTTTGTTTTGTTAGTGTTTTGCAGATGGTTCTTCATTTTCATGTGATACTCATCCCTTTCACTCTGTTTTTACTTTGTTCCTGTATTTTACATTATATGCTTTATCATTTACATTGTGGACAATGTAAATTTTAGGATGTGGGGTGAGGAGTATGTCAGGAATCTGCGAATTGAGTCAATTTTTAGATTTCTTTGAGTCATTTTATTTTCACTTTTGTTTAAGTCTTTGAGTCATTTTATTTTCACTTTTGTGAGTTTAAATCATCATACATACCTAAAATGTGTGAAATTTTTTTGTTTAAAATATTTTTTCAGAAATTGTGTAGTACAACTTGTTAAAAGGATACATGGATTATAAAATGTAGTTTACAACTAACAAAGGCATTTAATGAATTTGGATTCCAAAAATTAAAAATTTCCATTGATAAGTTAACTAGGTTAATCAATAAGTTAGAATATATTAGAACTTGACACTCATTTTTCACATAACACACTTGATGCCTAAGTTAATGGAAGTATAGTTAGTTGAATCATAAACTTCACAGCCTTAAGTTTATAGGTAAACTAAGGCCTAGTAAGCCTAAAAATGTTGCAAAAAAAAACATTATGAGAAAAAATCAGTCAGCCGTAGGAGAACTGGCAATCTAGGGCTGGGACCTAATCCTGAGTCGTTACTATTGTTGTGTTTTAGTCAGTCTGAAGTAAGCCTTTTGGATTCTTCAGCTGTCCAATGAAGTAGGGTAAGAGAATCATGTTATATCTATGAGAATTGAAGGAAAAAAAATCAAATGCGTGATGTTAAGATTAGGCGGGTGACTTGGTGTTCGAGGTGACCCTGTGAGCATAAGGATGATTGGAGGTGAGTGAATAGACTAACTTACACAACCGTTAACTTTAGGTACTCTAGTATCATCATGCATAAGTCAATGTTAAATCATAATTATTCTAAATTTTGAGGAATCTAGGTAACTCAATCTATTGGAATTAATTAAGGAATTGGAATACATTTTCATTATTCTACCTAGGTTATGTGTAACTTATTCTGGAACTCTATTATATTTGATTGATAGGTTTGGTACAAATTTTTTTAATTATTTTTTTAATATAAATTTCACATATTTTGCTCGAGGACTAGCAAAATGTTGGTTAAAGAGTGTGTTAAGTGAAAAATTTTGCATGTTTAACCCCACATTCATCTTGCATTTACATGAATTATGTAGCTAAAGTGATCTAATTACATGTGTTTTCATGTTTAATAGTGATTGTGTGAATTATGATGAATTCGAGCTAAAAATGTGATTTAAAGTCCAAGAGATAGTGATACGATGCTTGAATGGTGCAGAAAATGTCCTGAAAAGTCCAAATCCATAACTGCAGGGCTGAAAAAGCAAGATGCAGAAAGTGCAAAAATAGCCCTGGGGTTGTTAAATTGTGAATTTCAAGACAGTGCAAGTCTATAAAAGGGGAACCGAATTTCACAAATTGTATTCTCATTTTTTTCATTTTCTTTTAGATTTCTTTCCTAAGAGTTTCCAAAGAGAGAGAGAGAGATTTTTTTTTTTTTACTTGATTCTTTATTTTAATTTCAATTCATGCAAGTTCATTAAGGTGTTAATTTCTTTAGATTAATTCAAGTTCTCTTTTATTCTTACAATTCTTCTCATCTTTTCTTTATTCTTTTCTTATCCATTTTCTTTTTTAAACATGTGTTTCTAATTCTCTTCTAGCCAGAGCTAGAAGGGAAGCACATGGATTCAATAGATTATCCATCATGATGATTCCTTAATGATTTCATGATGGAATCTTAAAATTGATACATGTTATCATGTATTAGGAAAATCTTTGATCCATCATGTGAGAACCGTATGGTTGATGATTAGATCTAGCTAATATAAATTTCTTAGATGAGAGAGGCTTTTGATCTTCCACATCGTTTGATTTGTAATCTCATGAATCTCAAATCCTTACAATCCCCGGAGCTTAGAAATATGTTTTAATGATGTAGAATTTGAAATTTCTAATCCTTAACAGTTTTCTACTCTTTTTTTACATGCTTTAATTGTTAAACATGCTGACTAAACAGACCATAGTGATCTGATCTAGTTAAGTTATCATTATCAGTCATGATAGATGGTTTGTTAAGTCCGTGTGTGGAACTTCGATGCTTTGGTTTGATTTTTCCATATCAATCCAAATACTTAATCTATTTAGGATAGATCCTTTGATATCAATTTTCATTACCTATTTAATTGAGATGTAAGAAGCTTTCTCAGTAGACTGACTTCGTGGGATCAACCATGTACTTACAGGAATATTATAATTGAACCTCTGCACTTGAAGGAAATTGAACAAATTTTTGTCACCTGACTTGCATTTCATGAAGAAATCTCTGCGTGGAGTCGCATGAAATGAGGCTCCTGAGTCTATCACCCAATTAGTGTCTTGACAAATATCCGTGAGACAAAGATCATGATCTGCGAAAGAATAACCACAACGTCGTCATCTGAAGAGACCGTAGTGGAGTCTGATTCATCTTCCTTCTCCTTTCGTTTTTCTTTCCTGTCATTCTTCTTCTTATGACATTCATGCTTGTAGTGGCCCTTCTTGCCATAATTCCAGCATTCAACATCCTTCCTTACACTGGACTTGCCTCTTGATTTATTCGGGGCTTCCCACCCTTTCTGTTCTTTCCTCTCCCCCAATCTTGTGTCACAAGGACCTCTTGTTGAGTAGACCCCTAAGACTTCCTCCTTGTCTCCTCATTGAAGAGACAACTAGTTACCTGTTCGATGGACACCTTTCCGTCTGGCGCGGAGTTACTCAGAGACACCACCAATATCTCCCAACTGTCAGGCAATGAGCTAAGCAATAGCAAAGCCTGTAGTTCATCGTCTAGGACCATCTTGATAGCAGAGAGTTGGTTCAATATGTTGTTGACCTCATTCATGTGTTCAGCCACAGAACCACCATCTTTGAACTTGAGATTCACAAGTCGTCTTATCAGAAAAATCTTATTGCCGGCTGTCTTCCTCTTATACAGCCCTTACAATTTCAGTCATAGGCTAGCGGCTGAGGTCTCTGTAGACACATGGTAGAACACCGAATCATCCAACTATTTTCTAATGAACCCCACCGCCTTTCGGTCTAACTTCTTCCAATCATCATCTGGCATATCCTTTATCTTCGCTGATACGCCTAAGATTGGGGCATATGGGTCCTTGCAATAGAGCAAGTCCTCCATATTAGCTTTCCATATGGTCCGGTTAGAACCATTGAGACTGATCATCTTTGACGAGCCACCTTCTATAATTCAGAACCGATCCCACTCCGTTCAACTAACCTGAATGCTCTGATACCACGTTGTTGGGTGCGTTTCACACAAACTTTAGGATCTCGCCCCCCGTAAAACACTAGAATTATAGGCTGTGATAATGCAATAATTAAAAAGAAAATCAACAACCTCACGACACAAGAGATTTTTACATGAAAAACCCTTGAAGAGGTAAAAACCACAAAACCTAGTCCAGATCAACAATTCACTATGAAGTAGAACCGTTACAACCAATCACAAGCACACACCACTTGGATTAAACCTTCTTCACTCGCGTAGGAGCGGATAAACAATAAGAGAATAATGAAAACGGAGAGATATCACCAATCACAAGGACTTAAAAGCGTTGAGACGATGGTTATGCCGAAGATCACCTATTCAAGCAATATCTCCCTTCTACAAGCTTCCTCTCTCTCTCTCTCTCTCTATCTCTCTCTCTCTCCTCTTTCTCTCTTCCTCTTTTTCTCTCTCTCACCTTGGACGTGAAAACACTTTAATGGGATACCCTAATCCCGATTTGAAACCCCTTAAGTAGAGAACCGGAGGAGGTAGAACCCAAATAGGAAACTACGTATAAGCAGTTCTCACAGGATCAGAGCCCGGTCAGTGGACCGTCGGGCGCCCACCCAACCCAAAAAACTGTCCAGCGTGCATCGAGAGGAACTGTCCAATTTCGGGCGCTCGGTCACAAGACCATCAGGCGCCTGATTGTTGACAAAATAGTCCAGCAACTTTCTGCCTCATCTAGGTGATTTCCAGTAGCCCGACCAGACTGGTCCAGGCGTCCGACCACACCCAGGCTGCACCATAACTCTCCTCTATCCTGAGGAGGAAAACCCCATCATTTACAACAAGCCAAGATGCCAAGGAGCCAAGTAATAAAGATCAGCAAGTTGGAAATTTAAAGTTGGAAAGGACTAAACCAATCAATCGATCGAGTGGAGGTTCGACCAGTTGATGATACCTTCGACCAATGGACATCTAAGGTCGATGGATCAAAATATTCCCGAATTTGATTATTTAAGGCTAAAACTCACTGGATTATTTTTTGGCATTTTAATAGGCAACAAGACTGGTTGACCCGATATGAGGATTTTGAAAATCTATTGTTGGATAGTTGGCTTGAATGTTTGACCGATCGACACCTATGTTCGATCGGTCAATCAATGTTGGCGGTGCGCAATTTTTCTATTTAAATAGGGCTTTTCTAAGTTTCTAGGGCATCCTAGAATGTGGAGAAAGAGAATAACGAAGGTGGAGACGAACCGACAACTTCTACTTTAAGCTTTCCTTATTTTATAATTCTAGTTTTCTAGTTTATCATGTTTTTCTTCTTGAGATTTATTTTATTCATGTCTATGGGTAACTAATCTCTCAGCTAGGGCTAAGAGGCGATGCTTTTAATTCGTTTATGATGTTCTAGTTCTAGAGATTCAAGTTTAAGGTTTTAATTGTTGAACTTAAATTAATTTTGTTTGAATGAAGTCTCTATTTTAGTTCATGTTTTGATATATTGTCGACTTCGAGCATAGTAGATGCTTAGAATTCTCTGAGATTGAGAACTTATCTGTGTTTGAGAAGTGTTTGATCGATAAAATTCCTTAATTCATCATGATCCACGAATACATTGAATGCTTTGGATTCCCTGCGTTAAGGGTGAACTGAATCAATTGAAGTTCTGATATTATCTGGATGTTTATTGAAGCTTTTAATTGTTGAATCTTCCAATTTGATAGAATAAGACTTCGATTCCAATTGAGTATTTAAATTGAATATGGAACTAGGCTTCATAAGTGATTAGAAGTAGATCCTTGGCACTGTAGTATTTGTTTACTATTGATTCTATTTTATTTAACATAGAATTCTCTCTTATTCTCTTAAAATCTTATTTTTAGAATTAGTTTTATCCTAATAGAGTTCTAAAATTGAGCTTACTTTTGCATAGATGTCTGAGGAATGATCTTGGTCTCATCGGATTTTTATTACTACATCGCGGCCTTGCATTGGGGGTTGTTAACAAGATTTTGACGCCATTGTCGGGAATCTTTTGAAGTAGGCTACAGTTTTAGAACGCTTTTTGAATTTTTAGATTGGGGTTTTGAATTTTAGGATAGGTTTATTTTTATTTTTAATTTATAATTTTCTACATTTTCAGAATACTAACTTAGTTTTCTATCTTGTTTTTCTTTTTTACAGGTTTTCTAACTTAGTTCACCTTTCGGGTACTATCTTTCCAACCCCTCTTAATTTTCTGAATTTTATTTTAATACTTTTTTTATTGCAATTTTCAATCTTTAGGTTTAGGTTTAGTTTAGAATTTGTGTATGTGTATGCCCAAGTGGGTTCGCGATCACACACTTTATCTTCTAAGTGAGGGAGGACTTGTTGAAGGACTCTCAATTCCTAGATGAGTTAGAAAATACCTTATTCCTTCTGAGTCATTTGAGACAATGGCTGAGAACCAACCCCCTCACCATGTTCACATTGAACAACAAAATCAACAAAACTAAACTGAACATGATGAGAACGAGGTTGACAATAATGCCCTAGCTAGAACCTTACACGATTACTTAAAACCTGCAAGAACAAGCACGTCGTCTTGTATGGTTGTTCCTCATAACACTAGAAATGTTGATGTCAAACTAGGTGTGATTCAATTACTCCCTAAGTTGAATGGGTTAGATTTTGAGAGCCCATACTTACACTTGAAAGACTTTGATGTGGTAGTGGCTATATTGCACTATAATAATGTTTTTTAGGACCCCATTAAACTTGAATTTTTTCTATTCTTCCTAAAGGAGAGGGTTAAGTCTTAGCTTCACTCCTTAAGACCGAGGATGATTCAGACATAGACTGAGATGACCCAAGAATTCCTTAAAAAGTTTTTCCCGATGTATAAAACAAACACCCTGAGAAGGAGCATTATGAAGTTTGCAATTAAAGAGGATGAAACATTTTTCCAATGTTGGGAGGAATTTAAAGACCTCCTACTCTCTTTCCCACATCATGGCTATGAAACTTGGCGAATTATTAGCTTCTTCTATGATGGCTTGAGCTCACCTATGTGCTAATTCTTAGAGATGATGTGTAATGGCAAGTTCATGAACAAGGATCACAAAAATGCATGGGATTATTCTGATATGTTATCTGAGAATGCTTAATCTGGGGATACCTTAGGAAAATAAAACAATCCTAAGCCTCCTCAACCCAAGGAGAAAGGAATTTATGTCATTAAGGAAGAAGATGATTTAAATGCAAGAGTAATCGGCCTCACGCGCAAAGTCGAGGTCATAAAACTTAGGAAAATTGAACCGGTCAAAACCAGCTTGACCGTTGAAGACGTATGTGGTATTTGTGCGAGCAACATCCACCCTACATATGCATGTCCCACAATTCCTGTGTTTCAAGAAGTGTTCCAAGCGAATGCTATGAATGCCTATCAATGGTCATTCAACCAACCCATGTCTAACATGTATAATTCTAGTTGGCAGAATCATCCTAATTTCAGTTGGAGAAACGGACGATAACTAATGCTAATAATCCTTCTCAAAGGCCACCTCTTCACGCGACCATCATTCTAATCATGCCACCATAGAAGAAACTTGGGGATACATTACAAGCATTCATCCATGGACAAACACAGATAAATCAAAAGAACAAGGAGATGTTTCAGGACTTGAAAACAGCAGTTGAAGAAATTAAGGGTCGAGTGAATGCTAAGGAAGGGATTTTTCCATACCAACCTCAGACCAATCCAAAACCACAATGTGAAATAAGAATCCCTCCAACCAACATGTAGAGCAAGCGAACTCCATCACCACTCTTAGAAGTGGAAAGACAATAGATAAAACTATTCCAGGAATGGTTGAAAAACTTAAAGACCTGATAAAATCTAAGAGAGATGATGAACCTAGCATTGCTTCGTAAGAGAAGGAAGTGGAGCAAGAATATAAGCCTATGACCTTGTTCCCCAAATGGTTGATCTCGCCAAAACCTCTAGGTAACACTTAGGATATTTTGGAGGTTTCTAAACAAGTCAAAATTAATATTCCCTTGTTGGATGTGATTTAAAAAATTCCCTCTTATGCCAAGTTTCTAAAGGATTTGTGCACGGTTGTTCGCTCGCCTCAAGTGCAAGGCTGCGATGTAGTAATAATCTCGGTAAGACCGAGGTCGATCACAAGGAAGAAAGTAAATAATTCAAACTATCCTAATAACTAGAATCTTAAGAGGTTTGTGAAATCGGTTTTGAACATGAAACAGAAAAATCTGATAATAAAAAGATAACTAGAGCATCAAGGATCCACTTATAGCTCTCCTTAGATGCATAATTCACTGTGGTTTCTCACTTACTCAACTAGAATCGAAATCAAATCCTATCTAGCCGGATTATAGAGCAGTTATATTATTAAAACAATCCAACACATGTGTTGTTCATCAACATGATTCCCTCAATTCAAGTTAGGACTTGAGAACAATCAATTGCATAGGTCAATCCTAGTTTTAATAGATTAAGATCATAACCATAATAATCATCAAACCTTGTCACAAAGCTTAACTAATACCATGGTTTGAACTTGATTCAAATCACATAAACAAACAATACATGTTTTAGAATTTTGGAAAAGATAAAACTTTGGTTTGAAGTTCCCACACGAGGATCCAAGCTCTAGAACGTCTTGAATCCGATTCCTCGGAGCGTACAAGTCTGGATCTTTGCAAAACAAGTAAGAAACTAATGTAATTCTTCCAAACATCCATGAGTCATCATAAGATTAAGAAAAAATACTTAGAACTTTATTCAAACTTAAGCAAAACCATTGTTCAACATTAAATTCAAACTGAAACCTCAAAAATGAATTAAACAATCTAAGAAAACTATAAGGTTCACCTCTTGGCTCTAGCTAAGAGGTTAACTAATCAAAAACATATTAAAAACTAGAATTAGAACTAAGAAAAGGAAGAAAAACTAGTTGAAGGAGGATAGGAAGCCTCCTATGACTTGAACCCATTGCTCCCCACATCCTTACTTGATTTGGAATAGAAGAGAGCACCTCCTTTTATAATGCAGCAATAGTACAGCAACATAGCAGATTATGTTTCACTTGGTGCGGCTTAACCAATTATCGGATTACCTTCAAAATTAATTTATAGCTTCCTTGTAATGTGATCTTCCTCATAGATGGTTTCGATTTTCAAGATTATCTTCTGAATGGGCCCACCAATCAGATCAGCGACCGCCTCTCAAAATTGTGCAATTCGGGTACCGTTAGAACCAGTCATCTTGCTTTCAACGCTACAGAGTATATAGAGGTCGGATTGATCTCAAATTTTGAACATTGGTAGAAAATTCCTCCTCTACATGATAGATGGATTAGATTGTCCAAAATAATTCCAGAATATGGTTCGAAAATTAGAACACTTAGGGCTTTTTATAAAATCTGCGCAGTTGAAATCTCTTTGGATGGTCCATCTTTCTTCGACCGGTACGATCAAACCACGCATCCTTTTGACCTGAAACTTTGTGGTTATTCATATATAGATATGGTCTAGAAGATGGTTAAAGTAGATTCTTCATATCATCAATGATGGGTCACCTGGACCGGCCCAGAGTTGAGTAGGCGGAATCTGAAAACTTTCTGGACAGTTTGTATTGTTTTGGCCACCACGGTCAATCCATAGCTCCGATCGACACAAAACCACTTTAGTTATTTCATTGTCGAGCTCCTCTTCGACATCGATGTGTTGGATTTCCAAATGTCATCAAGATGGGCCCCGAAAACTGGGCCAAAAAACTAAAAATGGGATTGCCTCTGTTTGAAATTTGACTTCTGAAAGTGTATGGCCAACCTATCAGCCGGCCGGACCACAAGTCGACCTTCATAAAATTAGTCCAGAGAGTTTGCTATTTCTAGAGGGTTTGGCCGGCCGGATGGTGGCTTGTGACCGGCCGGCCGGTGGGCACGAAAAATGTGATTTTTCTAGTTTTTCTTTTTCCATTGCATTGCATCTTTCCTCCATCTCTTATCCTTTATTTCTTTGATCTTCAAGGTATGTAAGAAGGGCCTCTAAACGTCATAATGACAAAGTCTCTCTCTCATTCCTACAACCACAAAACTATGCATTAGATTCATCTTTAAATCATGAAAATCATGCATAATGAGTAATGAATTGGGGTTAGAATATGCACAATTAAGAGCTCAACACACCCCCCAGCCAGCATTTTGCTAGTCCCGAGCAAAACATGTGTGAAACAAGTTTCATTGTCCAAAACGCAACTCTTCTTCGGAAACTATGTGAAACAAGTTTCATTCTCCAAAACTCAACTCTTCTTCGGAAACTATATTTTTATACTTTTCAAGACATGCAAGTACAAAAATCACCAAAACTGAGTAATAGAAGTTGAGACCTTAAACTTCTAAAATATAACAAGTGTTCATATGGAATTCCCACTGATTGATTGATAAATAGAAAGATCCAAACAAATTTAACTTAATGTGCATAATGAATATTCATCTCATGAATTTTCAGGATTTTCTTCATAGATCAACTAAATTAAGGATCTAAGGTGTACAGATCAACAACAAGCCTATGACAGGAATTTGCCTTACCGTCCTTCCGATGCCTTTCACACTACGTCCCATTTCCGGCTTTGGTTATGGGTAGACCATCCCCCGGTTGGTAATAGGTAGCCATTTTCAGAATTTTCCACCATACTTCCAATCATTTTGATATTTTCATCCTTCATTTCCTTTTTATACATATTAGATAGGATTTTTAGAAATCCATATCTTTCGTTAATTTCCCATAGACAAGGATGGACAAAGTACCCCGACTTGGGTTCTCAACACCTCAAGTCTAAGCCCAGCCAATCCACAAATCTACATAATCCCTTCAAATCATGAGAATCGTGTAACGTGAACTAGGTGAACAAGTGTTCAAACATTCTATCGATCACATCAATAGGGGAATTCAAATAGAAAACTACCATATTATAAGTCCCTTAAGAGTTTCAAAATCATATCAATTCATTTCTCATCCTTTCATACTTATGACATCCCAAGTGCATAGAAACAAAGTTTTTCAAAAGAGTTTTGAATTTTCAGAAAAATCAAAAAATTTCTACATAATTACTCGAAATGTCACAAAAGCTAGTAGATTCATCTAAGAAATCTCACCCCCCAACCAAAATCTTACATTGTCCTCAATGTAATAAGATATGCAATATGCATTACATGAGAGCAATGACATAAAACAAAGGAGAGTGAGAACGAGAGTACCTAAGGTAGCAAGTTGATCAATTCTAGCATCTTCCATTATCTCGATGAGACTTATTCAATCCTAAATTTAGAAAATAAATCATAACATACCTACCTACCTTTGATTAGTCCGATCGACTACATGATCAAATTTGCGCAGGATCTTCATGAATTTCAATAGGTTTCTCATGAGGACCATCCAAAGTCCTACTCGAATGTACACATGGGTGCATTTCTTCATTAAGGTCCTATCATAGTGTGCACCACACTCATGTAAGGAGGAGATAATAGCAGCAAAAAGATATCTCCTCAAGTTTTGAATTGGGTTGTAATTGATTAAAAACGGGTCCTCCCAATCAGAATCTTCAATGGGCTGAAGAACCCATGATGGTGGAGAGACATTTATTAAGTATTCTTTAGTTTGGGTTGTCTCCTTCACAAATTTAGAATTGCACGGTGTTTCCACAAATAATGGTAAAGAGTGTAAATCAATGAAATAGTGTTCTTCAAGCACCGACACCGTGTCTAACAAACTGTCCAACTCCATAATCATCTCATCATCCAGATCAAGGGGTGGGTCATGCATTCCTCTAGGAAATCGAGAGAGTCGGTCCTCGTTTTTCCTAAGTGATTGAGGAAATTCTGTTTCAATGGCAAGAACTTCTTCCTCCATATAGGGGAGGTCTTCCAAAGAAAATGTTTCATATTCAGTGGTAAGCACATCATCTAGCATTAATAGATCTTTTGAAACTTCAGATTGTGCCACCACATCATCCAAAGAAACAGAATTTTCAGTCAAAGGGAGATCTTCCACAATAAAATTGGTCATGTTATGTTGGTGGGAGGACTCAAAGAGATTCACTTCGACCATCTCTCTAGCAAGAATATCTTCCGGCGACTCATAATCATTCGGCCCTTTGGAAGAAGAAATCATGGACTCACAATCATCCATTGAACCCTCATTGTGGTTAATCAAGCTATCACTTTCATATTTTGTAGATTCCTCGGGTTCGTCAACCATCCTTAAAATCTCTTCATCATTCAAATCGGAATAACTAAAAGAGGTAGTTGATTCACCATAATCAATGGTAATGTTGGGATCACTGAGATCTACATCCCCTAAAAGTTTAGTCATCAAATCGAAAGAGGGTTGGGCTTGGATAGCCTCATCCTCCTCCTTATTGGAGAATGATTCAGTGTTCCCAATGTTGGGTTCAGGATTTTGAGATGGCGAGAGGTTTTGTATGCATTGCTCAGTTATTTTCATAAACTCTCACAGCATATCCTCAATAGTTCGTGTCAGTTGCGGCTCATGAGAAAGAAAATCTTGAGGATAATTGTTGGCATTTATGGCTAGCTCGTCTCCCAAATTGAAATTTTAATGCTCCCACCTATTAGGATTATGCATGTCATATGTTGGGTTATTAAATGGTTGTTGATATGTGTAGCCAAACAAGTTATCATACATTATCCTAACCGATAGAACATTATTCATCTCTTTTCGATACTCTCCTGTAACGCCCCGGATTGTTTCAGAATTTATTTAAAAAAATCTTAATTTTACTTTGATTAATTATCGTACATTTACCATTGATTTGAAAATAATGGGCCATCCGTAGGAGATCCAATAGGGTACCCTTTACAAAAGTTGCTTAGAATGATCCCATAAACGTCGTAGAAAGATTAGATTTCAAAAATCACGTACTTTTTAGATAATTACGAAAATGCCATTAGTTAATCTTAAGTTAAGATGCTATTTTTAAATATTATAGTTTCTAACGATCACTTTCACGCAAAACCCTGGACTTAAGCTTTTGGGCACATTTTAGCCGTACACGTCAAATCTCAGCCCTCTGATCATCCTACAAATGCCCTAATCAAAAAATGAATCATAAGTGGGCCACCCGATCTCGGATCTATCCCAATTTTTGTGTTAACACCTAAAATCACAAGACTCACCGGTTGGATGGAGTGGATTTAATATATACATCATAGTGGGGCTCACGTGCGTCACATGCACGTTTGGTGCACAACCCAAAAGAGAAATTTCTATTTTTTTTTCTTCACTTGCTGCCACCGCTGCCCTCCTTATTGTCCACTATGTGGACACCCTTTTGCAGATCTGAACCATTCATCCTCTTTGTAGTCCATCAAAACCCCCTCTTACCAAAAATCTTTTCATTCCATCCCGTATTCGGCCCGATCTCTCCTTCCAAATCTACCGTTGGAATCTTAGAACTTCTAATCCGGGAATCGTCTTCGCATTGGAATCTGGGGATGCTTCTAGAGGATCCTGAAGATCTCTCCAAGCTAACCAACATAGAGAATCCCCTCCAAAACCGAGCTTTCTAAATTTTTGAAGACTTTTCTCTAGAACCTTCTCATATACAAGAGACCTATTAAACGGCTGTAGAGCTTCGATTTATGGACCCCACCTACCTAAATGGACTAATCTAAACCTATCCTAGGTGTCAGATTGTCAGATAAATCGTCTGTTTACAATTTTCTACTTTCATCCTATTTCTTTCCTTAAAACATCACGCCGACCGTTCGATCGTGTGTGGACCCCATTTTAAAATCTACCACGTCCATTTTGTGTCCCATACCCATCATAGCTCATGTACAAAACTTTATTTACATTCGCTATGTATACACTTTCCAAATCTAGCATGAAATCTCGCTTTAATCCACTTTTTATCGCAACCGCGCACATGTAGTCATGCTACCCTCTTCTAACCCTAAAATCCGACCCTCCTAACCTAAAAGAAGCCTCTCCCAGCAACAATAACCCTCATGCACGAATTTGAGAAAGAGGGAGAGAAGAGAGAGAAGGAAGAAAAGAGGGAGAGAGAGAGAGAGAGAGAGAGAGAGAGAGAGAGAGAGAGAGTTTGTTTGGTTGTTCCAGCGATCTATCTAGCTAGTGAACTAGAGTTTTTCGACCGATCTATCTAGCTCGTGTACAATACTACGCATCACCCATCAATCCAAAATATTTTTTTACCAAACTTTGATGTTTTAACATAGTTTTGATTTATAAAAATTTATGAACGGTTAGTATTTGTGAAAAAAAAACTTTATTTTTAAAAAGACGCTAGTTTTCAAAAATGCTAAAAAGTCACAATTTGTAGTAGGAATAGAAAATCAAAATATTTATTATTGAGAATTTGATTTTCTAAATATTTTTATTGAATCCAAATGAGGGGTGTCTCCTTATTTACATGAAATAACTTAAAGTAAATGGAAACATAAAGATAAACATGCAAGATCTTACTGAAGGCCTCTGGCCTCAGGAGGCTTCAGTGCATCGAATATTCCTTCAGCTTACCGATGAATAGTCCAGAGGGCTTCGGTCTGAGCCGAGGATCTTCGGCGCATCGAACAGCACTGTCATCTTCAATGCCAATGTTCGGCCCACCCTTCAACCGACTAGATTTTCTGTGCTAGGCGATCTTCATGGTGGGGCCTACCGTTTGTATGGAACTCAAGAGGACTCAAAGACTTGCTGCTGGAACATCAGGATCTTCGAGATAAAAATCGATAAAAGCAGCGCTGAACACTTCTCGGCCACTGCTCAAATTTCCAAGATAACTCAAATAGCTGAACAGCTGTCAACGAAAAACGCCAACTTGAAAAAGAATAGGGCAGAAGTAGAAGGTCCGAATATCCAAATTATCACTTTGGAGGCTCAATTGGAAGCCTTGAAACATGGTAAAGATGAGGAGCAACATTGCAATATGTCTAAAGGACAATATCCAAGAAATGGCTGCCATCATACAGACAGAGATTGAGTTAGTAGGTCATGCCAAACAAATAACTCTACCTTGGCAGGAGGATCAACCGTCAGCAAGAAATTAAAAGACAATATTTCCAAATTCTCGTCCTTTGAGTTAAAGGGTTACGATCGGCCATCTTTTTCTTGTAATCCGGCTTACTGATGAATGATTATAATGAACCCAGTGCTTCATTACTTAGGGCCCGTTTGGTTGGCATCTGGAAACCCGTTTTCAATTTAAAATCTAGATTCCAGCATAATCCGATTTTAACTGGGGTGTTTGGTGGCAAGTTATAGCCAAGCAGGACACTGTCTAGAAACCTAAATTGAGTGGAACCGGGATTAGTGGAAACGGTGTGGGTGATTGTTTCTACAGAAGTGAGCGTCACCACCTCCATGTATGCATTATACATGTATGTTGTACATGTTTTATATCTCCACGGTCCATTAGTTTTGAAATCTCAATTAAGGGCAATGGACAAAAAATGAGGCAGATCTAAATCTCAAGTGAGCCACACCACAAGAAAACAGTGTTGATTGAGCATCCACCGTTAAAAACTTCCTGAGCATCCACCATTAAAAACAGTGTTGGAATCAGAGGAAAATAGGTGAGAATGACGTCGCTGCCAACTCGTTTGATGCACACGAGTAACTCCATCATCACCTTCTCCTCATCGATCCTTTTGAGCACCCTGCAGGCTTCGATCGTGGAGTACCATGTTGAGAGAGAGAGAGAGAGAGAGAGCCTAGCGATTCCCCCACTCTGATTCCACGTTGTATGAGGAAGAGAATAGGATGTAGATTTCTCTACAAACTATCATATTTATGGATAAAATAAAGAGACTAAGAAACCCTAACCTTAATAGGCCCATGAGCCCAATAATAACACAAGAAGGCCGAAGCCATCTCAATTTTCCGAACCAATATTTGCAATATTGAAAATATCGGAGGATATTATCGATATTACACTTCGCTGAACGAAACCAGTAGAAAGTTACGAGACTTTTGAATATCGACGATATTATAATATATCAATGACTACTCGATACAACACTTCAGTTTTCTAAAGAAAAGGAAAATTCCAGTAAAAAAAACTTTAAAATATCCTTCTTCTTTTTTAGCTTCCACATTTATAAATGATATGAATTAATTTTAAATCTAATTACGTCACTTTTATTAGATAGTGCTTAATTTAGGACCTATGCAAAGGAATTTTATTACACACACTTATTTTTGTGATCTTTTGATTCTTTTTCTTCTTTTTTAGATTCTATTGCATTCCAAATCCACGCTGCCAATTAATTTGTAATTTTCATGTATTATCCATTTAATGATAGGCTGCCATTTTTTTTGTTTTTTTTTTGTTAGTACACACATCCCCCTGTTAGTAAACACCTTTTAGTCACACTTCAATGTTAGCCACCCCACATAGTTATCTTTTGATTCTAAGTGTATAAAGATATCTTTTTAAACAACCCATGAAGCTTCGTTAAAAAAATCAACCAATTTTCTAATGCTTTCCAAAAATAATGAAACATTACGCAAGGCATCCGATATTTCCCATGTAATTGGTGATATGCTTATGCATCTCAAGGGTGCGGTACATTCACAATACTAATATTGAAAAAACATCAATACTAATATTGAAAACATTGATCCTTATCAATTACTCAAAAGAAATCTAGATTAAGAGAAAAAATAACAAAAAAAAAAGAAAAAGACGAAGAAGAAGTAATAATTCCATTAGGTATACTAGAACGGAGACAAGGTGTGGTGGGGTTCAGTGGATCCCTGACAATGGGCCCACCTTGATGTATTTTCCTCACATCCACACTATCCATCCATTTTTGCAGCTCATTTTAAGGCATGATCACAAAAATAAAGTAGATCCAAATCTTAGGTGGGCCACACCATAGAAAACAGTGGTGATTGACCATTAAAAACTTCTTGTGGCTCACAAAAGTTTCTGATCAAGCTGATATTTGTGTGGTCCCTTCATTCGGGTCATTGTGACGTTATCAACAGGTTAGATGGTAAATAAACATTCCAGTAGCGCTCAAGAAGTTTTAATGGTGGGTATTCAATCACCACAGTTTCATGTGGTGTGGTCCGGTTAAGATTTGGATCTGCTTCATTTTTGGGATCATGCCTTGAAATGAGCTATAAAAATGGATAAACAGTATAGATGTAAGGCACATACATCAAGGTGGTCAACACAGTCAGGATCTACCAAAGCTGTCCCAAGTGTGGGCTGATTTAAAGTGGGTCACCTTGGTCAGGGTCACAATGATGCTGACATGGCAACAGGAGGTGGCGGCAGTAGTGGTGATGGTGGCGGCACCTGTGTAAATTGCACCTGTGGCGGCACCTGTGTAACCACAATCGGTGGCGGCACCGATTGTGGTTATAATCGGTCTTCACCATGAGAAGTAAAAATATCTGAAAAGGCTTTCCACTAAAAGTGTAAATTGCACCGGTGTGTCCAGGACCGGTACATTCTGCATGAAATTTTGTCCTTTTCAGGGGAAGGATAACCCTGCAAATCTCATTCTCTGCAACTTTTGAAACTGAAATTCATCGGAATGGTTTCATATTTTCAAGATTTTGTAGGTTTTACTCAAAATCTCATGAAAGATTAAAAAAAAAAAAAAAAAAAGAATAAGACAGAAACGATGGACAAAATAAGGTTTTAAGAGCACAATTTTCTTTCTTTTTATTTTTATTTTTTATAGCTGAATGGAATTAAACAATCATTATTATCTAAGCTTAATCACAATTCGCAACTATTGATCAGTAATCTGCTACATGAATCCTGCACCACCATTCTATTATATCAAGGTTCCATCCTCAGCTAAACTATACAGGGCATCAAATATTTTATACCTACCTCCAACATGTCCT
Organism: Liriodendron chinense; assembly: GCA_003013855.2. Lineage (NCBI taxonomy): Eukaryota > Viridiplantae > Streptophyta > Magnoliopsida > Magnoliales > Magnoliaceae > Liriodendron > Liriodendron chinense. The sequence goes on from ML058389.1 coordinate 3,261,655, forward strand.
TTTGCACAACTTGACCTAACTCAGCTCTCAATTACCAATTCTTTTTAGTTGCACATGGCCAAAATCTAAGAAAAGTAGAAATGATAACATCTAAAAATTCTCTCTCCCTCTCTCTCTCTCTCTCTCATTGTGGATTAAAATATCGAATGTCATCACAATACTATTAAGATTTTCATGATACTATAAAAGTACCACAATAATTTCTAAAAATATCACTTTCAAAAGATCCCAAGAGGATATTGTTATGTTTTCAAAGTATTGGAGACAACTTTTCTCACTAGGTAACCAATCTTCCTGATACTGGGTGCCTTTCTCGTAGCCACACATATGGGATCAAAGTTCCTGCGTTTCTTGTAGCCACACATTTGGGTATCAAAGTTCCCCCTTTTGTATCAAACTTTCTTTTTTTAAAGTATATATTTACAGAAAGGGAAAAAAACAAACTGCACAACCTTGAACGGACAAGCCCGCGGCACAAAAGACATCCGCCGGCCTGCATATCAAGCACACCAAGAACATCTGATCCCACCCTACATGGGCCTTACCTGAACCTAATGTTACCAACCCCAACTTTGTCGAGGAAGATATGACCCCTAACGATATTAGGAACCTCACGCAAGGAGTGGAAAATGTAACGGGCTTGACCAGCGCTACCCAAACAAGCTAGCCCATCTGCCACCGTGTTGGATTCTCTGGGTGTGTAGGAAATCTTCGTCTCCATCCGACGACAAAGAAGAGAAACCCTTTCATGCCAATACCACATACTCCACGGCTTAGGCGATATAAAGGCTAACAAATCCACCACGATTTTTGAGTCACTCTCCACCCCCACTTTGTTGAGCCCTTTATCGAAGCAAATTTGCAAACCATCCACCACCGCCTTAACCTCCTCCCTGTTGTTGGATCCCGTACCATAACCCAATGAGAAACCAAATAGAAAATTCCCTGAGTAGTCTCGACATACCCCTCTCCCCCCCCCCAAAGGGACCCGGATTGCCCTTGGCCGAGCCATCCACGTTGATCTTCACCCAATTAAGCTGAAGTCTTGCCCATTTCACCACCCTGGATTTATTTGGATATGTTTTCTGGGTGTGCACACCCAGAATATTCAGAGCCAAAGATCTAGAGAAAGATAGGTCTCGAGTGACCAGGACACCCCGGCTGATCAAACGAATCCAATTGCTAGCTTTAGCTATCACCTTCCCTGGGTGGATCAGAATGTCGTTGAATCGAGCTTCATTCCTTGCTAACCACAACTCCCACAGAATAACGCTAGGCACTAGGCCTCTTAATGACACTTGGTGGTTTCTCATAGCCACACATTTGGGTATCAAAGTTCCCCTTTAGTATTGAACATTGGTTTGAATGCGACATCTGACAAGTCCCAACTAAGTTAGAATCATTTCAACTATGGCTAGCTTTGGGGTTTGGTTCACAATTAAAACCAGGTTGACTTAGCCCAATCAGCTTGATGTCGTACAATATGGAATCACGTCTTTGGCATGTATCACAAGCATTAAGCTTTAGGATATTAATGCCTCATTGCAAGCACCAAAATGAGCTATATATATGCAATATTACATTTTATCATTTGACGTTCGTTTTACATTTTCTGTACCATAGAATGCATCTCAATGCTCCAAATTAAGTACTTGTAAGGTATCATGTAAGAAAATACAATGAATTCATAAATGGGTTGTGATGCATTGCAAATGTTTTTATAATTGACTTGCAAAAAAGTTGTGTAGGCCACACTGTGAAATGTTCATGACATCCACTCGGACCATCATGCACCCTAGGGCATGAGCCCAAAAATCAAGTCAATTCATGACTCAGGTAGGCCACACAAGCAGTAATAGTTGGGAGGGGAAGGGCGTGGCCTCACAAGTGTTCCTTATGGTGTGGCCCACCTGAGTCAAGGATTGGCCTGATTTTTGGGCCCATGACCAAACATGGGAATGTGTGCATGATGGTCAAAGTGGATGTATTCAAAGGGAAATCAGTTCACTTTAAAATTAGATGGTTGGTCTTCACTGTACTACCAGTGAGACTTCTCTATGGGGGAGCATCAATAGTTCGACTGAAAAAACACACCAATCAAATGGTCTTAAACATCCGATAAGATGTATGGAAAAGGGACAGACAAAATTGAGTGGAGAAACAAAATAGGTTCGATCCTCATCCTGAAACATATATTTCATAATCCCACTTTATATTCCTTATAATTTCAAATTAGCAATTTGGTTTGACGATTCTAAGCAAGTGATCTATGGCTTGTAAACAACGAACTGTTGGACCCATTCAATGGGTTAGGATTATCTAATCAATGTGATTCTTGCACTAGTCAATGAACCATCCCGATTAATGATTGGGCATCCCAGATATCTTTCAAAAGGTTCGCGAGCATTGCTAACATCCCAGTGCACGGAGGACGACTGCACAACCATTATTTAATAACAAACATATAATTTCATTATGTTTTTAAATGAAATATACGAAGAGAATTAGTGATCTAGTAGACTAAGTGCATGGAAACCTTTTTATGAACACGGTTGCATGGAAACTTGTTGGCATCCATATATAATACGACATCAGTGATCTAGTAGAGCTCGATGACTATCATTTTTAGAAGATAGGTTCAGCCTCGGTAAGAGGACATTTGTGACCATCTGGTTGTGGCTACTGATGCACAACAATGGGAAAAGATCGTTGGCCCTAGTGGAAGAACAACACAAGCCAAGAAAATGCCAATGAATCCAAATGCAACTATGTTAATGGGAAGGTTACCACGCGATGAACCTACCAGATCATTTCTCATATATTAAACAGCCAAAAGAATCCAATGCACAGACGTTTCCTGGGCCGTCATGTGGACTCTGACGAGGGTGTGATCTGATGGCCCCAGGGAAAGCCAACATGTGTCCTAACCAGTGCGATAAATGTAGCCAAGATTTTGAAAATATTGCAGAAATACATATAGTACTAAATGATATTGGACGACCAACGGTCTGTCAGGTGCGGCCCACCTAATGACTGGATCGAACTGATTTTCAGAATAGATGATCTTCGAAAGGGGCCCACCCGTTTCAAGGTCCAGATGTCCCACAAGAGTTGCGTGCTGGCCTGGAAGACGAGGGAGACGGGCTGTCATGACGGATCATGTTAGCCCAAGCCCAACCTGATTCATAACGGGCCTGACTTTTCAGGCCCAGAACCGCAGCATTATAAATGGACCCGTTCTTGGGTCCAGGTTAGGCCTCAGATTTGGAAAAAGTAGGAATGAGCCCAAACCGTTCATCAATACGGCTATGAAATCTGGGGCATACATATAAGCCGGGTCCTTGACCTATAAGGCCGGGATCTGGAATCCAATGGGCCTCATCCGGTCAGGCCTCAAAATTCATGTCGAAGACCCGCTTCTTAAAAAAAACCCTTTGTGGGATCCATTGTGATGCATGCACGCTATCAACTCCGTCCACATTGCCTGGTGACCCAATCCAATTGATGATTGCCCTGTAGCAATGTTGGTGCGGACACGAGCAATCAAAGCTTTGATCGAATGGCAGGTGCTATCAGAGATGAGGCAACATAGAGCCTGTTTGAAAGTAGGTCGAGTGCATACTTGGTGCATGCACAGCAATTCAGCAGCTCGCCGTATAATGCCGAGCTTAGTATAATACTCAATCCGAGAAAATGTGACAACGGCTCAAAGATAAAAAAAAAAGATACGATTGGTCCGATAGTAATGTAACGTTGTAGAAATTTTCAGTTTTAATAGACTATTAGCGTGCCATGCTTTTAAAACATTTGTCGAGTGAATTATTTTTATAATTTTTATAGTAATTTTTTATCAAGTATACTTTCATACTATAAAATTTTAGTTCGTTATGAATTTTATAAAAAAAATATTAAAATTCTAGAAGTACACATTGCCTGAAATTAATGGTTTTCTAGTCAGTTTAAAAAACTTCTTTAAATAAAATTCATTATATTATTTATTTTATTTTTTATATATATTTATATAAAACTAGGCTTATCAAGCTTCAATATAAATTTTGAATCACCTTAATTGGAGTTATAACGAAGAAAATATGAATGTTTATTGGCCATCCAACCTGGCCATCTATCTTGCGAGGCCATAATAGGCCAGGGGTAAGGTTCTCAGGTGGATCTGAAGCCCAAGTGGGCCATACCACAAGCAACGGTTGGAACACAATCTGGATTGCACCTTTTTCAACCAAACAGCAAGTTAAAGATGAAACTTGGTTCCACTCTAGTTTACGCAATTTTGGATTCCAACATTTTCTCTAGAATCTGGGTGCTGCAACCAAACTGGCCCTTAGTGTTTTTTGTTTCTTTTTTTATATTAGTGTTGATTTGCTGACATGGCAAATACCAAGGGATGTAAACCACGTCCCTTGAGCTTCGCCACTTTCGTGAAACGCTCCATCTTTCTATGAAAAGGGAATGTCGTGACTGCGTGGCTTCTTCTCCACGTTTCACCAATCGTGACCTCCTATGCCTTAGATGATATTCCATCAAACCTTCTGCACATCCTTCAGACCTATGGCTCCTTCCAATGATCAACTTCTCACTTAAGCTCAAGTTTATTTGACAGATATTCTTTCATATGACTTGGCCTACTTTGGCCAATCTTCCCACCTATTTGATGTGGATAATTTAATCTGCCAATCCTCTACCGCTATTGTTGATTACGAAGCCTTGAGCGATATTCTGGGTGTTCTGCGGAAACTCCACGACCTTGGGAATAACCTTTTCGGGGCTGAGTTCGATTATCCATGTGCCAAAGGCATGCTGAAGGAATACAATTCCATTTGCTAAGAACTGCCCACCCTCTACGACTCACTGGAGGAAGCAATGAGCGACTGACTCTGCTGGCTCCGTCGATCATTCTTTCTTTCATACCCTCGCCCAAGCTCTGCTATCCCAAATCCATGCCGCATGGATTGAATCTTTTTCCCAAACTTCTTTCCTTCATGAAAGCTATCCCTTTATCAGAGACGTGGCATTGGTGGCTCAGATTGATCCCGAATTGAAGATGAATCTAGGTCGAATCTGCCAATTCCAAAGCCTTAGTGACACATTTCTCAAAGTCGATTCCGATTTCACAAAATACCGGGGCCTACTCAATGAACATACTCCTTCTGGGAACGATGCTACACTTGGGGAACAACTTATCCAATCTCGCAACTTTTGCATTTCACAGGTTTCCAACATCGAAAATTCCAAAGTGACCCAGATGACGTCAAGCATTTCCATCCAGAGACTGACACCTCTGCTTTTAATGAATTAAAGAATTTCATTGATTCCCAATTCAACTTATACATACTCCGCTGCGAAGAGGCTGTGCCAAAAGGAAGAACAGTCCAACAGAATCGATCCTCATGACAGACCAAGATAAATATCTGGTCAAAAAAGAGAGATGAAGCCCTAAAGGCCAAGATCCGGGCTGCCAAAGAATTTGAAGCCCTAAAAACCACTCAGATTTATGGGCCGATGACTTCTACTTTTCTTTATCTTTGTTTGTTAGCGGTCGATGGCCCCATTATCCATGAGTCCTTGCAGGGATAACATTTATAGAAACATTGTACTTAGGTGCCATTTGGTAAACTGAAAATGAGGTTTGAAAATTAATTTAAGTACTGAAAAGTCAAAGCGCTAAATTTTAATACTTAAAAGTATTGGAAAATTTGTTTTGTAATTTGTTTGAAAAAAGTTCTGATATCTAAAATTAAACACTTTTTCACGAAAAAAAAAAAAAGAAAAACCATTTGGTAAATGGAAACCATAAATAACTGATTGATAACTTCTCATATTTGCCCCTATGTCTCAATTTCTATCTTATGTTGAGTATGAGACAAAATTGATTACTGTCAACACCCACACCTTTGGGACAATTGTAGCTGAGTGAAGATAACCTCATCTCAACACTAAGGTCTAGGTATTGAATCCCAATATGGGTGTGGCTAACATTGCAGGGTGACTAACAATGTCGATGTGTGTACTAACTAAAAAAAAAATGATTATTATCATGCCACCAAATTTGACACACCTATACCCAACTTGTATGCATCTCTCGAACATAATCTTTTGATTGATTGATGGATCATATACTATGTTCTTTTTAATAGAATAATCATAACCCATGCTCAGGTGAAGTATCACATTACTCTCCCTGTCGACAAATGACTCACAATGTATTATATAACTCTACAGTCCTACTTACAACATGCCTTTGGTCCAATGACATTGTGAAAACTGCTTTGGTTATAAAAAAAAAAAAAAAAAAAATCTCATCCCATCAAATAAATGAGCCACACATATATAATGGGCCCTATAAAGTTTATATTGGTAGGCATACAATCGCCACTTTTCTTATCTCATGGTCCACCTGCGATTTGGATTGCCCTCTTTTTTGGTCTCATGCCTTCAAATAAGCGAAAAAAATGGATGGACAACATAAATAAACACATACATTATAATGGGCCCATAGAGTTTGGCCATATTCAATTCGTGGGACTTATATTTGTCATCCCCTCCTCTAGATTATATATATGCCTCTTAGGCCATACCAAAAGAATGAGATGACTCACCTTGATGGCCATGAGAAATCCACGTTGTCCCACCAATTTTTTAGCTTATTTACAAGCAAATGAAGCAGACCAAATCTTAGGTAGACCACGCACGATTAAACGCCCAACCATTAAAAACTACCTAGGGCCCACCATAATATTTATTTTCAATCCAACCTGTTGATAAGGTCAAATAGACCTTAATTAATGTATAATACAAAAATTAGATTGATCCAAATAATTTATGGCCCACAATAAGTATTTAATGGTCAATCACCACATTTTCCATTGGTGTGGTCCACCCTAGATTTGAATTTGCTTTAGTTTTGGAATCAAGTCTTAAAAGGAAATGTAAAAACGGATGAACAACGTGGATATACAACACATTCATCAAGGTGGGCCCCATACGGTCAGGCCAACACCCACTAACGTGTTACCCAAGTAACACCTAATCTTCCCTGTGCACGGGCATTCCTCGTCCAAAATTTCCTATTGTGTTGACATGGCAAAGTTTTGTGGGTCCTGTCATCTGTTTTGTGAGCTAAAATATAGGCAGATTCAAAGCTCACCAGTAGGCAAAATGGTTCAACTGTAGGCATTTCTTTTCCCACTTTTCACTCTCATATGGCCCACTTGAGTTTTGGATCCGCCACATTTTTTGTCTCATGTCCTAAAATGAGCTGGAAAAACAGATGGACGAAGTGAATTTCTTACAAACATCATGGTGGACCCCACCTAACTTCCCGTGCACGAACTTCCTGCGCAAGCCTTTAGCATGCAATCTGCATCAATAGGGTATATAACACATTGATGAAGGAATGTCCCATAGGCCCCCACCATAATGCATGTGTTGTATCCACACCATCCATCCATTTTTTTCAAATAATTTAAAGTCATGAGCTAAAGAATAAGGCAGATCCTAACCTCAAGTGGACCACACCATAGAAAGTAGTGGGGATTGAATGTCTAACATTGAAAACTTCTTGGGGGCCATGGAGTTTTGGATCAAGCTGATATTTTTGTTTTCCCTTCATCCAGGTCTTTATGACCTTGTGAGCAGATTTGATGGCAAGTAAACATCATGATGGGCCCTAGGAAGATTTCAACGGTAGATGTCACCATCCCCTAATTTATTTTATAGTGGGTTCACTTGAGCTTTGGGTTTGCTCATTTTTTTGCTCATGCCCTAAAATGATTTGGCAAAGTCGATGGACAGTGTGAATACAACACCTACAACATGATGTGGTCAAAGAAACTTTGCGACAATGGGACACCCTCCAAGTCTACGCAATTAGCCCATACAGAGATTATAGGAAGAAAGGATAAAATTGTCATTTATAAAAAAAAATTAAATCAAAATCACTTACCGCATTCAACGTTAAGTTTTAAGCCAAAAGAGGAAACCTTTAAAAAAATCAATTTTTTCAGTGAAAATTAGAATTAAGCACTTAATTTTATACATTTACCAAACAATCTAAATTACAAGAAATCGCTGAAAATAGACCAATTCATTGATAAGTGCTGGAAATAAGTTTTACCAAACAGGCCCTTTGTCGGCCTGCCCTTAAACTACCTCCCACGATGTGAGATAGTAAGTTTTCAAGAACTGGCCGTTTATGGGAGCTTTGGAAAATTTTCCTTCTTTATCTTTGATAATATAAGCACCTCCTGGAAGTAATTTAATGATGGTGTATGGCCCATCCCAAGTTGGGGACCATTTCTTTCACAACTTTTGGTCACGACGACCTAGAGGTAAAACAGCCTTCCATACTTTATCCCCTTCTCCGAACGATTTTCCCTTTACCTTTTTGCTATAGGCATGAGCAACTTTGGCTTTGTTGGTAACAATAGAATCCAGGGCCTCCTTCCATTCTTCGTCCAATCCCTTGAATTGGACCAATAGTTTTTCATTAAATTCGGTTACCGTTAACCCAGCCTGATGGGCTACCCTCAATGACGATACAATAATTTCTAAGGATACCACGACATCATGCCCATATGTTAATGCGAAGGGACTCACACCCGTACTAGTACATGGTGAATTTTGATATGCCCAGAGAGCTTCGGACAATTTAGTATGAATTCCCATCAATCATCTTCCTCAAATATTTCATGTGACTTTATTACTTGCTTCGGCCTGGCCGTTAGCCTGTGCATAGTAAGGAGTTGAATGCAGAATCTTTATATATACTTTTGGGCCATAGCTTTCACTTCTCTGGAGGAAAATGCTGCTCCTCAGTCCATAATAATTGACTTTGGAATACCGAACCTATGAATGATATGGGTCTCAATGAAATTGATGATTTCTTGACTTCCTACTCCCTTTATAGTCTTTGCTTCCGCTCATTTGGTAAAATAATCGGTCGATACTAAGATAAAGTGATCCATTCAAAGATGGCAGCTTTATTTGACCAAATAAATCAATAGCCCAACCACAAAAAGGCCAAGGTTTAATAATCGAATGTATTTCTGAAGCGGGTACATGTTGTATCGGCCCATGCCTTTGACATGCTTAACACCCCTTGGCATATTCAACACAATTGATCGCCATTTTCAGCCAAAAATATCCATAACATCTCAGGTAAGTCTTATTTTCCTTCCTGCCTGATGAGCTCCATAAATACCTTCATGTACTTCTCCTATAGTCAACAATGCCTCATTTCCCAAACACCGTAACAATACTCTGTTGGCCCCTTTTCTGTATAATTCAATGTTAATTATAATATAATTAACGACCGATCTACGAATATCTCAACTAGCTTTGGTCCTTGGGGATTAAAGGTACCCCATAATAGGAGCTCTCCAATCATCCTCTTTAATTTCAATCTGACATATTTCCATGGTTACCTCTTCCCTTTGGAATACTAATGGTAACGATATTCTTTGAATGACGATCGTCCTTTCAAATGATCCTTGAACTAATTTTAAGCCAGCAGCAAACTGCGTCATATTATTAACATCGGCATTATAATGCCGAGATATATACATGAGTTCAACATCATCAAAATTATCCAATATTTGAGAGGCTAGAGCATAATATGGCAGGATTGTAGGATTTGTGCAGTTGAACATTCCTTCAATTTGGTTAATGACCAATTGAAAAGCACTAACCACTTTTACATATCTTGACCCTAGTTTCATCAATAATTCCAATCCAATTATCATAGCCTCATATTCAGCTTGACTATTTGTACATTGAAACTCTAGCTGGAATGAAAACTCTTGCCAATTTTCATTAGGTGCAATCAATACAATTCACGGCCATGATCCTTTATCTATCCTATACCCATAAAAAATCAAGGTCTATGGTTCTAAAAAAAACTGGATATAAATTGAGAACTGTTGAGCCATGAATTATATTTATTCTAACCCCTTTTCATCACCACATTATGCATGTTTTTTATGATAAAAGACTTATTTAATGCATGTTTTTGTTATTTAGGAACGAGAAAGAGGAAACACTAATTTAGTGTTAAAAAGCCTTGCTAACATCATTGAAGATTAAAGTAAGAAAGGCTAAAGAAAATGAGTGAAGATGCAAAGAAGAAAAGAAAGACAAAAGCCAACCATCAAAGGGTCCGACCGGTCATGACCGGTTACTCAACATCGCACCCCCTTCATATGCTGCTGGATAGCCACCAAATGGGTCTGAAATGCACAGACAACAACTTGCAATTTACAACTTTCTAAATCCGATTTTTTTGGTATCCCAAGTGAGATGGGACTCCGTAGTTTTGCGAATCATCCAAGTCGGTGGTGAATCTAAGCTATAAAAGGACACATCCACCCTCTTCCTAAGGCATTTAGTAATGTGGGGAGAAAATGGATCAAGATCTAAGAGGCTTTCTAGTCTCCTACAATAAGTTTTCTTCTTCTTATAATTCTAGCTCAAGTTTTCTTTTAATATTTTCTTCTAGTTAACTCTTAGCTAGAGCTAAGAGGAGAATTTTCTAGTTTTCAATCATTCTTTGATACAATAATTTTGAATTATGGTTTAAGTGTTGAACAATTCATTATAGTTTAAATAAAGTTGATAGTTTAGATAATTCAGGGAATTTGTGTGCTAAGTCCATGAGTTCTTATTAGATTTTTTAGATTAATCAGATTGATTGATGGGTTGTTGATTGGTGGAAGCCTTTGATTTGTCATGATTTTCGGATATGGTGAATACTTCGAGTTCTCCATGAATCAAAACAGTGAAATTTCTATTAGAACTATGATCGACAGTTCATATATCTTTTGTAGAATCTGATATAGGTTTATTGCTTATTGAAGTTGATTTAATTAGAGTTCAAATCATTGGTCGTAGTCAAGTCTAGTAACAGGATTTAATGAAAGCTATGGTTATGAATCTCAACTAGATTGGAAAGAGGCTTGGCTTATACAATTAAGTGTGCCCAAGGCCTGAACTTTATTGAGGTAATCAAAATCAGTAAGCACTCATCTATTTTATATTATTTATGTGCTTTGATTGTTATATCTCTCGGTTGGATAGAGATAGAACTTCGATTCCAGTTGTGCTTGAATCAAATCATTGGATTGAATATGATTAAGACTAGAAGAGGATCCTTGATGCTCTAGTCTCTTTTATTTCTCAGATTTTTTTATTTTATGTTTAAAACCGATTTTCTAAACTTTCTTAGATTCTAGTTATTAAAATAATTCAAATTGTTTACCCATTTCCCTGTAGATCAACCTCGGTCTCACTGAGAATTATTACTGCATCGCAGCCTTGCACTTGAGGCGAGCGAACAAGTTTTTGGCGTCATTGCTGGGTAAAAGGTTAAACGGTTCTAATTGTTCTAGTAGCTATAGAGTAGTCTTAGTTAGGATTTTCAATTTTTCTGTAAGTAGGTTTCTATTTTTTCTAGATTACTAACAATAATTTTCTTATTTTTTATTTTGTAGGACATTATTGCTGACATATTTCTCTCCTATTGGGTAACATCTCCCCATCTCCCTTCTTTTTGTTCTTTTTTCTAGATTAGGGTAGTTTTCAATTCCTCAAAATTTCATCATGCGTGATTGAACGAATGGTGTGTATAAGTACTTCTTAGAGGATGAGACATCGAATTATGGGACCCAAACTTATTATGATTGCAATCTCTCTAAGAATGAGTATATTTCTGAGATTCAATCAACCTTTACTACCCCCCAATGTAGAACAATACGTGATGACTGTGATATACATGATGAGACACGGCGTAAGACGATGGGAGAGTACCAGAATGAAGTAAAATCGAATAATGATCAACCTAGGAAAACACTTCGTGATTATCGAATTGAAAATAACATGAGTGTTCTACAAGTTATGATAGGAGTGTGCAACAACAAAAGGAACGGGTGCATAATGACCAACCGGTTAAGAAAATGCGTGATTACTTATATGGATATGACTATCTACCATCATACAATTCTTCATCCTACAAAGCGTACGGTCTTAATTGGGGAAGTCATCATTCTCCTTATTCAAGGAAAGAAACAACCATTATTATCAACAATCACCCTAAAACGTTTTCCTCTTATGATGACATGTATATACATATCCTTGAAGACTTAGAGAAAGAATACGAGTATAAGCAATCAAATCAAGCCTACTCGCCATCTTATGAAGACATTCAAGTCAAATTTAGGGGCATTAAATCAATCTCCTCTAATAAGGAGGATGGGACTATACAAGTACCATCTTCTTCGGATATAATGAATAAACTTTTAGAGGAGATTGATCTCGATGATCCCAATATTATCATCAATTATAGTGAGTCTACTATCTCTTTTGGATGTTTTAAACTTAATGACAAAGAGATTTCAATGACGGTTAACGAACCCGAGGAATCCATAAAATCTTAAAGCGATAGTGGGGTTGCCTATAATGAGGGTTAAGTGGATGCCTATGAGCTTATGATTTCTTCTTTCCAAGGTCAGAATGTTTATAAGTCTCTAGAGGATATGCATGCTAGAGAGTTAGCCAAAGTCAATCTTTTTTAGTCCTTCCACCAACAACACATGCTAGAATTTATTGTGGAAGACCTCCCTTTGACTGAAAATTATGTTTCTTTGGATGATGAGGTAGCACAATCTAAAATTTATAAAGATCGACCAATGTTAGATGATGTGCTTACCATTAAATTTAAAGAATTTTCCTTAAAAGACATCCTTTCTATAGAGGAGGAATTCATTGCCATTGAAACAGAATTTCTTTAATCGTTAAGGGAGGACGAGGACCCTTCATCCGACTATCTCGATTTTCTAGATGAATGCTTGTACCACTCCAATGATCTTGATGATAAGATGATTAAGGAGTTGGATATTTTATTAGACACGGTGTTGGTGTCTGAAGAACATCATTCTACTAATTTATACTCTTTACCATTGTTTGTAGAAGCACTGTATAATTCTAAAATTGTGGAGAAGACAACTTTAACTGACGAACACTTGATGAACGTCTCTCTACTATCATTGGTCCTTCAACCCGTTGAAAATTCTAATTAGGAAGACCCGTTTTTAATTAATCTTAACCCGCTCAGAATTTGAGGAGATATCTTTTTGCTACTCTTATCTCCTCCTTTCATGCATGTGGCATGTATTACGATTAGACTTCAATGAAAGAAAGCACCCATTTTTATTGTCGAGAAGGACTTTAGATGGTCCTAATGAAAAATTTGTTAAAATTCATAAAGATCCTACTCAAATTTGATCATGTAGTTAATCGGACTAATAAAAAGTAGGTAGTTATGCTAGGATTTACTTTTCTGCATTTATGATTGAATAAGTCTCATAGAGACATGAAAAATGTTAGAATTGATCAACTTGCTGCCTCAGATACTCTCCTTCTCACTCTCATTTGTTTTATTTCATTGCTCTCATATTTTTCTTATTGCATATCTTTTTACATTGAGGACAATGTAAGATTTTGGTTGGGGGGTGAGATTCCTCGGATGAATCTAGCTAGTTCTTGTGACATTTCGAGCAAATTAGATAGAAATTTTTTTATTCCCTTCTCAACTCAAAACTCTTTTAGAAAACTTTGTTTCTATGCACTTAGGATGTTACGAATATGAAAAGAAGATAGATGAAGTGATTGATTTTGAAATTCTTAAATCACCTATAATATAATAGTTTTCTATATGAATTTGTAACGCCCCGAATTTACCGTAATTATTTTAAAATTTTCTGAAATTTATTTCTATTTTTTTTATATTAAATACTGGCCATTGATATTAAAATTCAAATAACAGGACATCCGTAGGAGATCGTATGGAGTACCCTTTATTAAAGTTGCTTAGAATGACCTCATTAACAATATAGAAGAGTTAGATTTCGTTAAACTCGAATATTTACAAAAATTACAAAAATGCCATTAGTTAAACTTAAGTTAACTGACCATTTTTAAGTACGCATGTTTCTAGCGATCATTAAAACGCAAAATCCTGAATTTGAGCTTTTGGACACATATTAACCATACACATCAAATTTCAGCCCTTAAATCATAGTAGAAGTGGTCCAATTGTCAAATCAGGCCTTAACCCTTGATTTTCATGTCCATCGAGTGAGGAAAGTAGATGGTTAGTCGTAGTCGAATATTTTTCTTCATATGAGTGACTTGGATCATCTTTATCATGGACCAATAGTGTGATTTGATTGCCCCACATTGATAAGCCTCTTTCTTATGTGCGAAATTATCCCGTTCTAGAAATTAACGAGTTGCCAACTCTTCTCAAATTTGAACCTTTCAATTTACCCACTTCTCACCATCAATCGCTTTTCAAATTTGGACCACCCATTATACTCATATGACTACGAGTTTACACAAAATTTGGACCTCGATCTATAATCCTACACCGTTAAACCACAAAGCCAGCCCCTTCCTTTTCCGTCAAAAGTTGGAATTTCAGATTTAGGCATTTCTCACCATCAATCAACCACTAAACTTTGTATAATTGTTTGCCTATCATGACTACATACTTTTTCAAAATTTGGGCCCTGATCATCAAGCGTAGACCGTTAATTGAGATATAGCCCATTTTAGCACCCGTTAGGCCATTTTTAAGGATCGGCCAATCTAGAATGCGGATCATCAAGAAATTTACGTATTCTAACTCTACTTTTCGAGCTTGATAAGATTAACGGATTGAAATCGATAAAAAATATCAGAATATTAAGATTTGAGAAACCTACCTCGAGAGGTTGTTACACAAGACCCCGCGTGCACATCCCTCTCCATATTTCTACTACGCACCTCCAAACCCTAATTCCAACCCTACCTCTATATATAGGGCCCCTCTTAGCCAAAGGTGACTCCCACCCACGAATTTGAGAGAGGGAGAGAGAAAGAGAAAGAGAAAGAGAGAGAGAGAGAGAGAGAGAGGGAGGAGTACCATCTTGCCATTATTTCATCATCTTGTATCTCTAATAAGTCGAAGATCATAAGGTGAGAACTCCTTTAAGATTGGATTAATAATTTCATATTTTGTAGGTTCATAATTCTTATGTGTTTTTGTTTACATGTGTTTATTTATTCTCTCCTTAATTAGCTATATATGAATGCTTTTAGATACTTTTTTTTCAATCTCATGGTGATGAGGATATTCATTGGACTTAGAGAACTAGTAAGGAATAGAATTATGTTTGTTGCACATATGAGATTTGTGTAACCAGCTTTAAAGGGACCACCTTTCTTTCTATACTGTATAAAGAATGGTTGTGATTGTCTAATGGAGATTCTTATATTGCTATATATATTCCTTTTATATATATATGGATGGACCCTGATCTGTGGTGATGAATATCGGAACACCCGGTTAAGAGGTTGCCCTAACCTGAGACGATGCTTTTAGCTTGTCCGGTTAAGTGGCCACCCTGATCTGTGGTGGTGGTATCAAGATCGCCCGATTAAGTGGTTGTTAAATCCATTTATTACTACTACTATTATTATATTTACTATTATTATTATTATTCCTAAAGTTGTTAAGGATCTCCATAAGACGATAGTTGAGTATGGTTGTTATGAAGCTTAATAGTACGGGCCGCCATCCTGGGATGTGATGCGTCGGTTACGACTATTTTGATGAGTGATGAACCATAAGGAAAGATGTGGTGGTACCAAAGGTTGGTTAGACGATAAGTGGCTTGGTGTAAATTGGAAATAATAATAAAGAATGGCTAACTCATGCATGCACGTGGCTCCATGTGGGTGTATGGATTTGAGAATAGGCTAGAGCGTCCTACTTCTCCCATACACTGTCACGTGTGGATTTGGGCTATGAGTGTCCCGTTTCTCACGTGGTCGGGCAAAATTATGGGCTTGCGTGTCCCAAAACCCCTGGCGGCATGTCTAAGGATTCCTACGCTGGGTCATGCATTATCATGCATTGCATTAAGAAAGAGTAATGGATGTTTTGTTATGATTTTTATGCAATTATTATTTCTAACCTTAAAGTAGTTCTTCACTATGCCGCTTTTGACGGTGTTTTGTGGAAATAATTTAGAACATGTAGGTAACGATCCTCAGGAGCCCGAGCCTCAAGGAGACGATTATGATGGCTCGTGGGAGCAGATGGTGGAAGACGAGACCGCATAATCATTCATAGTTCTAGCATTTATTTAATATTTGAAATTATAATAAGTCCCAATGGGAGGACGTAGTTATGAACATGATGTTTAAATGAATGATGGTTACATGGTTTGATGATTTGGTTTAGTTAATGAAATAATATATAAGTTTGGTTTCACCATCTTGCTTTTGATTTTCCAAATAGTATGAAATGTGCATGTTTGTGTGAAAATTATGTAAGGGGTATAACCCTCACACATTCCAAATAACCTTGGGAATTCGGCCGTCGTGATGTACACGGGAGCCGAAATCTTGGGGTGTTACAAGTTGGTATCAGAGCAAAATGGGACCTCTGGGCGAGAAGCCTAAATCCATATCATAATTAACTCATCTTAGGGCTTAGGTCCCCAATGACTAGAGACAAATCATTTAGATTCAATCCTATTAATGGTATGTAATGTTATGAACTTAGAGACCCACACTTAGGTTCCTTGAAAATTTACTAGCGTAGTCGTGGAACTTAGAAATCTCAATATTTTAGGATTTTTTGGAAAGAAATTTTCATTTTTTTTTTAAAATATTTGGGGCTCTCATCTATTCCCCATATTTGAATCATTTATTCATTGAATCTTGTGAATTTTCTCCATAAATAATTAGGAGTAACTATTTTATTTCTAATTATTTCAATTAGGGCAGATTTTTAGACCCATCTGTAATTCTGACATTAGAAAATGTATTTTTAGATCTCAGAAAATTTTATAAATTTTTCTGGAGATTCCTAACTCAGTTCCCAGTATCTGTATAAAATTTCAGATCAATCCAATCTGTAATTAAATCAGGAAAATTCTGGCAATAGCACATATGTTGTGTAAAAGTCTGCTGATCTGTTACGTTTTTCAGACTTGTGGGGGTCAGAACTATACTTTATCATGAGATTTGTATTCTTAAAAAAATTTGAGGTATTCCCCACATAATCATCTATCTACCCTCCAAATTTCAGAGGAAAAGGACTTCCGGTTTGAGAGAAAAAAATCCGAGAGCGCGATCAGGTCCTGGGTATCAGATTCCCAAACTACGAGCTAGGTGAACCTCTAACTCTAACTTTCTGATTTGAGTTCATTAGTTTTCACCTTAGAAGTGACGTCTAACCTATAGAACACTTATTTTCAGCTTGATGGCCCCTAAGAGGAAATCTTCAAGAAACATTCCCGCGGCCTCACCCCAACCTGAGTCACCACCCATGGCTAACACTGCGAGTCCTAATACAAATCCACCAATGACTTCAGTAGGAGGAAACTCCAATGCTCTACAACCTTGGGAAGCCATGTTAGGCGCACTCGATCGTCTCACCGGTATCATTCAGCAACAACAGGCCCAACAACATGAGCAACAAACCCGACACCAGGCCACCCTCGAACAACTGATAACGATCGTGACCCCTGGCCAAACTCCGATTCCAACCTCTACTCAAACCGCACCTCCGCCTCCAGTGGAAACTCAGACAACCACACCAACACCCCAAAATCAACCTGAAACATTTCAAGTACCCCTAGCACCTAGACAGGCTCCTCCGCCAAATCAACCTCGGTTCATGCTTCCTGAAGAAACCATCCTGATTGAGAAGTTCCTGAAGCTACATCCTGAGAAGTTCCATGGAAACCCTGACCCTACCAAGGCGGATTATTGGCTTAAGCAAGTGGCTAAGGCACTGGACACCCTGGCTTGCCCCATGCAACACCGAGTGACCCTAGCTACATACCTATTAGAGGGGGCGGCCTACGTTTGGTGGCAGGCAGCAAAAAGAAGAGTCCCAGAAGGATTCCAGTGGACGTGGGACACTTTCCATGCCAAGTTCTGTGACAAGTTTTTCCCTGAAGCATATAGGAAAGAGAAGATGTCGGAATTCCTGAAACTAGAGCAAGGTAACCTCACCGTAGCCCAATATGAAGACAAATTCGCCGAGTTGTCAAGTTACCTACCCTCAGCAGTAGAAGACCTGGACTATAAGATCCACAAGTTCCAGGAAGGCTTGAGACCTAGTATTCGGTCAAAGATTAGCATATTGAAGCTGCGTACTTATGAAGAGATCATAGATCGAGCAATGATCGCTGAGAAAGACACTGAACGCTATATCCAGCAACGAAATCAAACAAGACAAGTAAGCCAGAAAAGCAGAGCAATACCAAACCCACCTTCCATTCCTGACAAGAGGCCAAGACTTGCACCAACCAATCAGCAACAGAACCGGGACCCCTTCAACTGTCACTACTGCGGGAAGCTAGGACACAAGGCCATCAATTGTTTCAAGAAGGCTGCAGATGAGAAGAATGCCTCCCAGCCTAAGGGGAGTCAACCACAACAGCAGAATCAAGCACCCAGACCACCTGCAGCAGCCCGTCCTCAAATGCAGAAGAGAGAAGCACCAAATCCAAACCAAAAGCAACAAGGACGTCTCTATGCTATGGCTCCACCAGATAATATGGAAGAAGACCCCCGCGCCATCGAAGGTACTATCTTTATCGGCGATGATCCAGTAGTTGTCTTATTTGATAGCGGTGCCTCCATTTCTTTTATTGCTGCATCAGTTGTGGCTCGATTAAACTTAAAGGTAGAATGCTTAGGTGAATCTGTGGTCATAGCAACACCTATCGGTCGAATTATAGAACTAAGAAAGGAATGTCGAAGGTGTCCTTTAACCATTGGCAGAGTTAAATTCGAAGCAAATCTAGTTGTATTGAACATGAAGAACTTCGACGTGATCTTGGGAATGGACTGGCTCTCTAAGCACCGGGTGAACTTGGATTGCCATGCCAAGACCATATCATTGTCTCTCCCGAGCCACGACCCGGTAGTGTTTCAAGGTAAGAAGAAGAAGGAAGTAATCGAACGGTTGATGTGCGTCGGAGAATCGGTTGAGCTATCTGTCGACCAAATCCCCATAGTAGCTGAATTCCCTGAAGTATTCCAAGATATTCCTGGTCTACCCCCGAAGCGTGAAGTAGATTTCGCCATTGATCTCATGCCTGGTACAGCACCTATAGCATTGGCAGTGTACCGCATGGCTCCTGTAGAATTGCAAGAATTGAAGAAACAATTAGAAGAACTCCTAGAGCAAGGATTTATTCGCCCCAGTGTATCTCCCTGGGCCGCGCCTGTCCTCTTTGTACGGAAAAAGGATGGTTCGCTTCGCCTGTGTATTGATTATAGAAAGTTGAACCAAGCCACTATTAAGAATAAGTATCCTCTTCCGCGCATAGATGATCTTTTCGACCAGTTAAGAGGAGCCCAGTTCTTTTCGAAGATTGATTTAAGGTCCGGGTACCATCAGCTAAGAGTGAGAGATGCAGATATTTCCAAAACGGCATTCAGAACGAGGTATGGACATTATGAGTTTGTTGTTATGCCCTTCGGACTGACAAATGCCCCAGCAGTATTCATGGACCTGATGAACCGTGTATTCAATCCCTATCTAGATAAATTCGTTATTGTTTTCATCGATGATATCCTCATATACTCGAAGAGTAAGGAAGAGCACGCCGAGCATCTAAAAATAGCTCTGCAGACACTGAAGAACAACCAATTGTATGCTAAGTTAAAGAAATGTGATTTCTGGGAAGAAGAAGTGAAGTTCCTTGGTCATGTAGTCACTCGCGATGGGATAGCAGTCGACCAGTCCAAAGTTGAGGCGGTCCGCCAATGGATCCAACCTACCTCAGTCACCGAAGTGCGAAGTTTCCTAGGGCTTGCAGGATACTATCGTCGTTTCATTAAAGAATTCTCAAAGATCGCTCGCCCTTTGACCGAGTTAACTAGGAAGAATACTCGCTTTGTCTGGAGCACGAAAGCAGAAGAAGCTTTTCAAAGACTAAAAGAATTATTAACAACAGCCCCAGTTCTAGTATTGCCCGAAGAAGGAGTAGAATTCGTGGTCCATACCGATGCCTCACGAGCAGGCCTGGGTTGTGTATTGATGCAGGCAGATAAGGTAATAGCTTATGCCTCTCGCCAATTGAGACCACACGAGCAGAACTATCCCACACACGACCTAGAATTAGCAGCTGTGATCTTTGCCTTGAAGATTTGGAGACATTATTTGTATGGAGAGCAATTCAAGTTAAACACCGACCACAAGAGCCTGAAGTACTTGTTTCAGCAGAAAGATCTGAATATGCGTCAACGAAGGTGGATGGAGACACTTAAAGATTTTCAGATAGAGTTGTGCTATAACCCTGGGAAAGCTAATGCAGTGGCTGATGCCCTCAGTAGGAAGAAGGTGCATGAGACAACAATGTCTTGCATCCTCAAGAAGTGGGAAATGCTAAATTTTATAAAAGATTTTGATGTAAAATTAAACATTGGGAGCCAAGTAGTGAAAGTGAATAATATTGTAGTAGAACCGACATTGATGCGTAAAATCATTGATGCTCAGAACCAAGACGATGAATTGCAGGAAATAATGACAAAATTTATGGCCGATGAAAGAAATGTAGATTGGCGAATTGGATCAGATGGAGGCATACGTTTTCGCGACCGTCTATGTGTGCCAAATAAACTAAGTTTGAAGAAGGAAGTGATGGACGAAGCACATCGCTCGAAGTTAACGATTCACCCGGGGAGCACGAAGATGTATCAGGACATGAAGAGGCAGTACTGGTGGAACAACATGAAGCGAGAGATCGCAGAATACGTATCTAAGTGCCTCACGTGTCAACAGGTAAAAGCCGAGCACAAAAAGCCAGGAGGATTGTTGAAACAACCGGAGATCCCTACGTGGAAGTGGGAGCACATTACTATGGACTTCATCACGGGTTTACCCAAGTCGAGAAAGAATCATGACGCCATTTGGGTGATAGTAGATCGCCTCACCAAATCAGCTCACTTTGTCGCGACCCGAGTGTCGGCGAAGGTATCAGAATTGGCGGAGTTGTATGTGAAAGAAGTTGTACGTTTACATGGGGTACCGGTATCGATTATATCAGATAGAGATTCACGCTATACGTCATCATTATGGTCAAAGATGCAACAAGCTATGGGAACGTCGCTCAAGTATAGTACAGCTTACCACTCACAGACGGATGGTCAGACGGAACGTGTGAACCAAATTCTAGAAGATATGTTGCGAGCATGTGTGTTGGACTTTAAGGGAAGTTGGGAAGATTACCTACCTCTGGCAGAGTTTGCTTATAACAATAGCTTTCAAGCAAGTATAGGTATGGCACCATTTGAAGCACTGTATGGTCGCCCTTGTCGCACGCCTCAATGTTGGGCTGAAGTAGGAGATCGAAGCTTGATTGGGCCGGAAATTGTTCAAATTACCTCAGAAAAGATTGACATCATTCGGAAGCGCCTAAAAGTAGCTCAAAGCAGGCAAAAGAGTTATGCAGATAACCGACGGCGGAATCTGGAGTTCCAAGAAGGGGATCATGTATTTTTAAAGATATCGCCTATGAAAGGAATGCTGAGGTTCGGACAGAAGGGAAAGTTAGCTCCGCGTTTCATCGGGCCATTCCAGATTCTCCAACGAGTTGGTGAAGTAGCCTATCGCTTGGCCTTGCCCCCGCAGCTAGCAAACGTCCATAACGTTTTTCATGTATCGATGTTGAGGAAGTACAACAGAGACGACGCTCACGTGATCGAATGGGAAAAGATCGAAGTACGTAGTGACGGGTCATACATCGAAGAACCACTGCGTATCGTGGAACGAAAAGAGCACGTACTGCGAAGGAAAGTCATTCCACTAGTAAAAGTTGTATGGTCGTTTCACGGAGAAGAGGAAGCAACCTGGGAGACCGAAGAAGAAATGAAGAAAGCTTATCCACACCTTTTCGCCGTACATTCAGGTAACTTCGAGGACGAAGTTTAGTTTTAAGGTGGGGGGAGTTGTAACGCCCCGAATTTACCGTAATTATTTTAAAATTTTCTGAAATTTATTTCTATTTTTTTTATATTAAATACTGGCCATTGATATTAAAATTCAAATAACAGGACATCCGTAGGAGATCGTATGGAGTACCCTTTATTAAAGTTGCTTAGAATGACCTCATTAACAATATAGAAGAGTTAGATTTCGTTAAACTCGAATATTTACAAAAATTACAAAAATGCCATTAGTTAAACTTAAGTTAACTGACCATTTTTAAGTACGCATGTTTCTAGCGATCATTAAAACGCAAAATCCTGAATTTGAGCTTTTGGACACATATTAACCATACACATCAAATTTCAGCCCTTAAATCATAGTAGAAGTGGTCCAATTGTCAAATCAGGCCTTAACCCTTGATTTTCATGTCCATCGAGTGAGGAAAGTAGATGGTTAGTCGTAGTCGAATATTTTTCTTCATATGAGTGACTTGGATCATCTTTATCATGGACCAATAGTGTGATTTGATTGCCCCACATTGATAAGCCTCTTTCTTATGTGCGAAATTATCCCGTTCTAGAAATTAACGAGTTGCCAACTCTTCTCAAATTTGAACCTTTCAATTTACCCACTTCTCACCATCAATCGCTTTTCAAATTTGGACCACCCATTATACTCATATGACTACGA
The DNA here is from genome assembly GCA_003013855.2 of Liriodendron chinense. Taxonomy (NCBI): domain Eukaryota; kingdom Viridiplantae; phylum Streptophyta; class Magnoliopsida; order Magnoliales; family Magnoliaceae; genus Liriodendron; species Liriodendron chinense. The sequence continues at coordinate 3,284,351 of ML058389.1, forward strand.
GTTTACACAAAATTTGGACCTCGATCTATAATCCTACACCGTTAAACCACAAAGCCAGCCCCTTCCTTTTCCGTCAAAAGTTGGAATTTCAGATTTAGGCATTTCTCACCATCAATCAACCACTAAACTTTGTACAATTGTTTGCCTATCATGACTACATACTTTTTCAAAATTTGGGCCCTGATCATCAAGCGTAGACCGTTAATTGAGATATAGCCCATTTTAGCACCCGTTAGGCCATTTTTAAGGATCGGCCAATCTAGAATGCGGATCATCAAGAAATTTACGTATTCTAACTCTACTTTTCGAGCTTGATAAGATTAACGGATTGAAATCGATAAAAAATATCAGAATATTAAGATTTGAGAAACCTACCTCGAGAGGTTGTTACACAAGACCCCGCGTGCACATCCCTCTCCATATTTCTACTACGCACCTCCAAACCCTAATTCCAACCCTACCTCTATATATAGGGCCCCTCTTAGCCAAAGGTGACTCCCACCCACGAATTTGAGAGAGGGAGAGAGAAAGAGAAAGAGAAAGAGAGAGAGAGAGAGAGAGAGGGAGGAGTACCATCTTGCCATTATTTCATCATCTTGTATCTCTAATAAGTCGAAGATCATAAGGTGAGAACTCCTTTAAGATTGGATTAATAATTTCATATTTTGTAGGTTCATAATTCTTATGTGTTTTTGTTTACATGTGTTTATTTATTCTCTCCTTAATTAGCTATATATGAATGCTTTTAGATACTTTTTTTTCAATCTCATGGTGATGAGGATATTCATTGGACTTAGAGAACTAGTAAGGAATAGAATTATGTTTGTTGCACATATGAGATTTGTGTAACCAGCTTTAAAGGGACCACCTTTCTTTCTATACTGTATAAAGAATGGTTGTGATTGTCTAATGGAGATTCTTATATTGCTATATATATTCCTTTTATATATATATGGATGGACCCTGATCTGTGGTGATGAATATCGGAACACCCGGTTAAGAGGTTGCCCTAACCTGAGACGATGCTTTTAGCTTGTCCGGTTAAGTGGCCACCCTGATCTGTGGTGGTGGTATCAAGATCGCCCGATTAAGTGGTTGTTAAATCCATTTATTACTACTACTATTATTATATTTACTATTATTATTATTATTCCTAAAGTTGTTAAGGATCTCCATAAGACGATAGTTGAGTATGGTTGTTATGAAGCTTAATAGTACGGGCCGCCATCCTGGGATGTGATGCGTCGGTTACGACTATTTTGATGAGTGATGAACCATAAGGAAAGATGTGGTGGTACCAAAGGTTGGTTAGACGATAAGTGGCTTGGTGTAAATTGGAAATAATAATAAAGAATGGCTAACTCATGCATGCACGTGGCTCCATGTGGGTGTATGGATTTGAGAATAGGCTAGAGCGTCCTACTTCTCCCATACACTGTCACGTGTGGATTTGGGCTATGAGTGTCCCGTTTCTCACGTGGTCGGGCAAAATTATGGGCTTGCGTGTCCCAAAACCCCTGGCGGCATGTCTAAGGATTCCTACGCTGGGTCATGCATTATCATGCATTGCATTAAGAAAGAGTAATGGATGTTTTGTTATGATTTTTATGCAATTATTATTTCTAACCTTAAAGTAGTTCTTCACTATGCCGCTTTTGACGGTGTTTTGTGGAAATAATTTAGAACATGTAGGTAACGATCCTCAGGAGCCCGAGCCTCAAGGAGACGATTATGATGGCTCGTGGGAGCAGATGGTGGAAGACGAGACCGCATAATCATTCATAGTTCTAGCATTTATTTAATATTTGAAATTAGTAATAAGTCCCAATGGGAGGACGTAGTTATGAACATGATGTTTAAATGAATGATGGTTACATGGTTTGATGATTTGGTTTAGTTAATGAAATAATATATAAGTTTGGTTTCACCATCTTGCTTTTGATTTTCCAAATAGTATGAAATGTGCATGTTTGTGTGAAAATTATGTAAGGGGTATAACCCTCACACATTCCAAATAACCTTGGGAATTCGGCCGTCGTGATGTACACGGGAGCCGAAATCTTGGGGTGTTACAGAATTCCTCTATTTTTATGATAGATAGAAAATTTGAACACTTTTTTAATCTAGTTCACATTACACAATTCTCATTATTTGAAGGTAGTATGTAGATTTATGGATTGGTTAGACTAAGTTTAAGGTGTAGAGGAACCAAGCCAGGGAACTTTGTCCATCCTTGTTCATGTGAAGTAAGAAAAAGAATGAAAGATATGGATTTCTAAAAATCCTATCTATGTTTATAGTGAATGAAAGAAAAAGAAAAGAAAAAGTGATTACATTGAATATATATTGAAAATTTTTCGAAAATGGCTACCTATTACCAAACAGGGGAATGTGTACCCATAACCTAAGTTGGAACTGGGAAATAGTGTGAAAGCCATCGAAGAAACGGTAAAGCAAATTCTTGTCTTAGGCATGTGTGGTTGATTTGTACACTTTTAGATCTTCAATGTCACCAGTTTATGAAGAAGGTAATTCTTCGTTACCTCAAGTGCAAGGCTGCGATGTAGTAATAATTCTCGGTGAGACCGAGGTCGATCCACAGGGATGGTGATTTGATTCTAACTATATTAGACTATTTAGGATTTCGAATGAGATTTGAACTTTTAATGACAATAGATGAATATTTAATTCAAAAATTTGAATGGACTAGAGCTTTCAAGGATCCACTTTCGGTTGTCCTTAATGGCTTGACTCAACCAGGTTTCTTAGTCACTCAGTCAAAATCGAAGTCCTATCTCTATTCGACAGGAAGATAAATCTGTTAAATCAAATATAGATTAAGACAACAGTTTGCATATTGATTTGGTTCTCATAGTCGTGTTCGGGTATGGGCCACACCCAATTGCATAGGCCAATCCTTTTTCCAATCGAGTCCAGTTCATAACCATAGCTCTCATCAAATCCTGTCACTAAACTTGACTAGAACTAATGATTTGAACTTCGATTAAACCAAAATCAATTTGCAAAGCCTATCTTAGTTCAGCAAGAAAGATTAGAACTTTGGCTTGACATAGTTCCCACGTTAAGATCGCATTGTAAAAGAAATGGCAATCGAAGCATCTATCATAGCCGGAGTCAATGATAAATCTAAGAATGGTACAAATCTATACAATGCACATAGGTGAGCTGATAGATTTAAATCCACAAAGCATCACCTAAACTAAGAGACATTAAAATATCTAAGAAAATCTTAAACTATAACTCCATTCAAACATGAATCAAACCATTGCTCAGCATTAAATCATTAAAAACAAACCAAAAGCTTCCCCTCTTAGCTCTAGCAAAGAGATCTAGCCAATCCAATACATGATTGAACTAGAAAATGATAGGAAAACTAAAATAAACATGAAAATACAAAGAAAATCTAAAAGAATCGAGTTGGAGAGCCTTTACATCGAGCTCCACCACCTCTAGCATCTCCAGGACTCTTCTCTGATGTCTTTAAACAAAGGTAGAGAGGTCCTTTTATAGAAAAATCGGATCACTCTCATTGGTTTCTTGTAAAGAGGACTACGGTGCCTACAATGTCGGGCGCTTGAGCTGGAGTTTGGGCGCCTGACCAGGCACCCGAACATGCTCAAAATTGTCCAACGAGCTTGCTGGACGTTTTTGCTTGAGTTAGGGCGCCCAACCCTGGTCTAGGGCACCTGAGCTCCCCTTTTTCTGCACTTGTTGGGCTTGCTCGAGTTTCGAATATTACTAAATTCTTCCTCATTGCTTTGGTATGTTCAAAACTTGATTCCTCATCTTCCTAAGTTTGTGATTTTGGAGTTGAGTTCATGCGATCTTGCTCCATCACCTGCAAACATAAATTCATGTATAAGATGACTAGTTTAACAGTTTGAAATGTGTAAATGCATAATGGAATGTGGTCTAAATAAGCATAATTTGATACTCAACAGTAATCCTAAAAATTTATGAGATGAACATTCACAATGCACACTAGACCGCACTTGTTTGAATTCTTCTATTTATCAATCAATCAACAAGGATTCTAAGTGAAATACTCATTATGTTTCGGGAGTTTAAGATTTCAACTTTTATCACTAAGTTCTTTGAATTTTGTATTTGTATGTCTTGAGGTTTATAGAAGTATAGTTTCTGAAAAAGAGTTAGGTTTTGAAAAGTTGGATTTGTTTCACGCATGTTTTGCTTGGAACTAGCAAAAAGCTAGTTGAGGGGTGTGTTGAGCCATGAATTATACATATTCTAACCCTTTTTATCACCACATTATGCATGTTTTCTATGATAAAAGACATATCTAATGCATGTTTTTGTTATTGTAGGAACGAGAGGGGGAACACTAATTTAGTGTTAAAAAGCCTTGCTAACATCATTGAAGATTAAAGGAAGAAAGGCTAAAGAAGAAGAGTGAAGATGCAAAGAAGAAAAGAAAGACAAAAGCCAACCTTCAAAGGGTCTGATCGGTCATGACCAGTTGGCTAGGAAGGTCTGACTGGTCAAGACCGGTCGGATAGCACTGTAACCCCCTTCATATGCTGCTGGACAGCCACGAAATGGGTATGACTGGTCATGACCAGTCAGCCATGCACAGACAACAACTTGTAGTTCGCAACTTTCTAAATTTGGTTTTCTGGATATCCCAAGTACGATGGGACTCCGTAGTTTTGCGAATCCTCAAAGTTAGTGGCGTATCTAAGCTATAAAAGAACACATCCACCCTCTTCCTAAGACATCTAGCAACGTGGGGATCAAAGTGATCAAGACTTAAGAAGCTTCCTAGTCTCCTAAAATGAGTTTTCTTCTTCTTATAGTTCTAGCTCAAGTTTTCTTTTAATGTTTTCTTTTAGTTAACTCTCAGCTAAAACTAAGAGGAGAATTTTTTTAGTTTTTAATCATGCTTTAATACATTGATTTCAAATTATGGTTTAAGTATTAAACAATTCATTATAGTTTAAATAAAGTTAATAATTTTAGATAATTCAGGGAGTTTGTGTGCCAAGTACATGAGTTCTTGTTGGATTTCTGAAATTAATCAGATTGGTTTATGAGTTGTTGATTGATGGAAGCCTTTGATTTATCGTGATTTCAGGATATGGTGAATGCTTTGAGTTCTCCATGAATCAAAATAGTGAAATTTCTATTAGAATTATGATGGACAGTTCATATATCTTTTGTAGAATCTTATATAGGTTTGTTGCTTATTGACGTTGGTTTAATTAGAGTTCAAATCATTGGTCGTAGTTAAGTCTGGTGACAGGATTTGATAAAAGCTATGGTTGTGAATCCGAACTAGATTGGAAAGAGGCTTTGCCTATACAGTTAAGTGTGCCTAAGGCCTGAACTTTATTGAGGGAATCAAATCAGTAAACACTCATCTATTTCAGATTATATTATATGCTTTGATTGTTATACCTCCTGGCTGGATAGAGATAGAACTTCGATTCCAATTGTACTTGAATCGAATTATTAGATTGAATATGATTAAGACTAGAAGAGGATCCTTAATGCTCTAGTCTCATTTATTTCTCAGATTTTTTTTTGTTTCATGTTTAAAACCGATTTTTGAAACTTTCTTAGATTCTAGTTTTAGAATAGTTTGAATTGTTTACCTCTTTTCCTATGGATCGACCTCGTTCTCACCGAGAATTATTACTACATTGCAACCTTGCACTTGAGGTGAGCGAATAAAAACTTCGAGAGACAATTGTTCCTCCAGATTAGATCGATGATCGGCCAAGAACTCAGCAATTGTCCAAACCTTTACTGCCTTCGATGGTACATACCTAAGATCAAACTCAGGCAAAGTTAATACCCATTTTTCAATTCGGCTGCTTAAAATTGTTTGATTGAACATATATTTCACTAGATTAGTTATGGAAATTACATAAATTACTTTGGCTAACAAGTAATGTCGCAACTTAGTAGCAGTAAAGAACAACGAAAAGTATAATTTCTTAATAGTTGAGGATCGTTTCTCGGTATCTAACAACGTCTGACTAAGATGGTAGATTGCATGCTCTTTCCTCTCCCTATCATCCTGAGCCAACAAGGCTCCAATCGACTTTGCAAAAGCTACCACATATAGTTTAAGCTGTCGACCTTTCACAGGAGGCATCAACACTAGTGGCTTTGTCAGATAATCCTTAATTTTCTCAAAAGCCAACTGATGTCCGGGCTCCCATCTGAAGTCTTCTCCTTGTTTCAGCTTTAAAAGAGGTGAAAACACATTAGTCTTCCCTATACAATTTGATATGAATCTACGCACAAAATTTATCTGACCAATAAAATGTTGTAGGTCTACTTTATATTTTGGAGGATGAGCTACTACAATTGCTTGCGTTTTGTTCCTCTTTGATGTACCAAGAATCCTAAAAAAATTCCCGGCAGACACCCAAAATGCAGATTTAAGGGGGTTCATTTTCAATTTGTGGTGTCTCATTCGCTCAAATGACTTATGCAGATAAGTGAAATGATCATCCAAATTAGTCAGTTTAATTACTGCATAATCGATATAAACTTCCATGAACTGACTGTTCATGTTATGAAAAATCTCATTCATTGCCCTTTGATAAGTAGCTTCTGCATTTTTTAGACCGAATAGCATGACTACCCAGTAGTAGGTACCCAAGTGCCCTGAGTATTTAAAGGCTATTTTTTATACGTAATTGATCGCTATATAAATTTGATTATCCTGAATGGTCATCTAGAAATGACACGAATTTATATCCAGCAGCTCGATTGATCAATTGATCGACCATAAGCATTGGGTATTCATATCCATTTTTCTTTACTTCCTCATCTAATGGAATTTTATGATTTATCGGTACTTCGATAAACTTTCCTGCTAACATCATATTAAAAATTTCATTGGCCTTGGAAATATTAAAGGTGTAAGTCCTTTAAGCTTTTTGTACAAATGACATAGATAATTCTATTTTAACCAAGGCTGAACATATAAATGGTTTCTTAGCCACTACTTCAGCTATGACAACTTCATAATTGAGATCATAATAATATGTCCCTACTGATGCATTCTGTTGAATCGATCATTCCTGAAGTATGTCATCATAGCGAGAATTTTTTTTTGTTAAATCATATAAATTAGAAATTTTGGTTCCAATGAATTTCTTTATGAGTTTGAACTCTAAACCAATTTGTGCAATTTGTACAAACTCATATTCAAGAACGACTGCTTTACATCGACTTTTGGCTCTTTTAAACCAAGTGATGTAAGCCTCACACGTCTCTCCTGGTAACTGTCGGAATCGTGCCAGATCGGCCATAGTTATTTCCCTGTCTTTATAGAAAAATTGAGCATAAAACCTTTCTTCCATCTCTTGCCAATTTTGTACGGAGTTCGGTGATAAGTTGGAATACTAAGTGAACGGCATTACGATCAACGAATGACCAAATAATTGCAACTTATGGTAGTCATTATTTGCCAATTTTCCACATTGCATGGTAAAGCTACCAATATGTTCGATGGTTGACTGACCAGGATTACCAACGAATAATGCAAATCCAGGCCTATAATTTCTAGGTAGAGGGTATTGATTATCAATCCACTTTGGATATGGCTTGTGATAAATGAGAATTGTAGTACGACCAAGAACTTGGCCGGCCACTTCTTGTACTATTTGCATTATTTGTTCCTGGTCAAAGTGATCAGGCTCATCTGTCGGTGGAGGTTCCGAACCTTTATGTTGAGGTCCTCCTTGGTAAGGTGTGTTCCTTTGTGGAAATATACCCTCTAGCATGGGATTATTCTGAAATTCTAGAACCAACACAAAATTCCTTACATCCCTTTCTGGTTGTCTCAGTTCAGCGGCCGGTAGTGCATTCTAAGTATCTAGAATCGGAATAGGATGCACATTCTGCTATGGTTGCAGCCCTTCGAAATTCTGTCTTTCATATCTAAAAATCGGTATGACAATTAGCTCGGTATTGAACAAGAAGGAATTAACTTAGCTCAATGCCAATCAAGAATCTCAAGGAATTCTAAGAATTCTTGTTATACATTCGTTCCAACCTTCAATCCTCTTTTCTAGGTTCATTGATATTGAATCAATTGAACGCACTTCTAACACTTGTTCCACTTTTGGAAGACCTTGCCTCACCTATAAGTTTTAGTGTCGTCAGGGCAAACTTGATTCGTTACTCGTTCCTAGGTTATCAGTAACGTGGCCGGTAAGTCAGTGGACCTTCGCAAACTCGAGACCGCCTATATCAGAAATGAGCGACTTTGTAGTGGATATTTCGACTCTTAGTTGTGAAACAGTTCTGACATAGGCCTTCACAACTATTGGGTCCCCGATGCTCAATCGAAAAACAAAACAGAGAGTAGAATTGTTTGACATGATAATCAAATGTTTCAGTGAAAGGTTATGAGGCAACCACGAGACTCAGAGAAACCTTGTGTTGATTGATCAAACAAAGATTTCCTTCCCGATCTTTATGACAGAGTCATTAAATGAAGCGGTGCGGGTGTAGGGCCTCCGCGTCTAGACGCCCCTTAGCGGAGTCTTGTGTTTTTAATAATCAATCACTACCCCCTAGTATGTGTCGCTTTCCTAATCAAAAGATAGAAGAGCACCCCTTCTCCTGAAGTTACGGGGTCATTTTGCTAGTCCCGAAGCAGGACAAGATGCCTTACTTATTTGCCTTTTCCCTATGAGTCTTTCAGGCGATGCCCTCGATTGGTTCACTAGCACAACGCAGGGCACCTTTGAGACCTTCAACAACTTGGCTCAACAGTTAGTTAGCCAAATTGATTACAACATCGAGGTAGAATCGAGAGTCTAGCCGATCTGCATGGAGTGGTGCTTGTGGGATAGGATTTCCTACCGAACTTGTTTCAACATTCGTTCAATGTGGCATCTATGCCGTTCGTGCGGCCACCATGTTCACTAGTCTATTCACACTTTCTGTTTTGGTAGCCATCCACCTATTGAAACTTTCTCTTTCGAGGCGGGATTGTTTAACCATTGTGTGAGAAAATTCAGCCTATGAACGCCCTTGATCTGCGATATGATGTAGACATAACTACATATTACGGATTCCCAAAGAGATTACTTCCAAAGGGTTAGTCTATGAAGACGATGCCCCATTTGGATTAAGCATTGGATCGCTTAAGTCCAATCCATCACCCTCTGGTTCCTCATGTACTTCCTCAATGGGAGACATTGGGATAGGTTTGTTTAGCCGTTCGACCACCTCTTCGACCCATTTTCTTTCTTTTAGCTGACTTATAAAAAAATGGTTTGTCCGTTAAAACTAATGTCCCACTGAGCGTGCCAAAAATTGTTGCTCATTGTTTTTGGTCATGAGTTTTGGGCGTGCTAGAATTGACTATACGTCTCGATTCCAATCGAACAACTTTGACCCCAAGCGCTAAGATATGAAGATACGTTGTAATCGACCGTATATGACCGAAATCTGTAAAGATCAGTCACTTATTCAGCCACTCGATTAGTCATTTCAACATTAATCAGACAATATTTGGAGGGTAGGGTTCGTCCTTCAATAATGAGTTGCACTTCTGCCTTCTGTATGAAAGGATTTTATCAATAGAGAACTAACAAAAAACAAATTAAGGAAATGAAACTCATGGTTGGCCACGTAGAGTGTGCTGCAAATCTCCTTTCCGAACATAATACTTCATTAACTTGAGTCTAACGTATGAGCGTAGACTTTAAGTATAACGAAAATTACTAAACTATTGGATTGCTGCTGTTGATTTACTGCTATGAAATGTAAATTCGTAACTTTTACTATAGAATGTAAATAACAGAATTATGCTAAAGTAAATCAAGAAGCTGATTACACTAAGGAGTGTAAATAGAAGGATGCTAAACAGTATGATAATCGAAAAGATAATTTTGAGATTTGATTTGGTTGGTGCTGGACCCCTTGCACTGCTGAAGTCTTTCATTATGTATAACCTTCGATCCACCATCTAGATACTTCATGTGATAAACAGTTAGCATAACTGCTTCCCCTGCTGTCTGCTATCTTGATTCCTAATTCGCCTTTGTGTTTGCCAAAACATCACTCACGTGGTGCATCCAGAGACCGCCAACTGTGCTCCTATGAAATTGGTCGATAAAATCTCTTTGGAACCATTGCCACTACATCTTCACCAAACAACACCATGTGCCCTCTTTGCATTAGGCAAAAAAGGCCTGCCCAAAATAAGGTAGAATAGTGTATGTGGGGGTGAGTGTATGCTCTACAAAAGAAAAAAGAAAAAAGAAGAAGCTTATAGTTGATTAGTTGCCTTTGAATCTTAATTTCATTGAGGTAAGATTTAAAGTACTCATTCAATTTTTTTGCCTTAAAAATCTAAGGCCGTCACCATGTCATGATGCCTGAAATTAATTAATTGAATTTTGAAAAAACTTATTTTTCACTACATTTTTCAAGTTTTAAATCCAATTGGCATTTATGTGCATGATTTGTTAAAAGGAGATTTGTAATCAAAGGAGACTTATTAGGCTCGATTTTGGTGTGGTTAAAACAAACTCCGCATATATAAACCCTCTCAAGTATGATTTGTTAGTTAAGAAAAACCATTTAGATTACATGTCTCCATATTTCAAGCACACACTCCTACTCTTCACATATATCACTGACCAACACGTGGCTGATATATCGTTGTATATTAGCACATGAAGATTCTGATGGCCTGATTGCCAAACCTATGTTTGTCAGCTCTAGCATTAATTTGGAGCGACACGATTTAAGCGATGATACCAATAGTTCCAAACCTTGTCCGAGAGCCAATCTGCGGTCTTAGTCCTTCGACTGCACCACGGTTCAACCAGCGCATCTTAACAAAACCCTATGCTCATGGTCCCTCCGACGTAAGCAATGAGAACTGAACTAATGGCAAATTATAAGATCATCAGGCCGAGGACATGCAGTATACTCAAGTTGTTTTTGTTCGTATAAGTTGCACCATTGTTTGATGCTACAGAATCATTGGTCTTATGTAATCCATTGTGGATCGGCGACAAAGATAGGAAATTAGAACATCCTAAGAATAAGTTTTTGGTCATTATGAAGTTGATGTGGACCGTTGCTGCATTTTCATGTCATGTACTTATAGGATTATTCATTTGAGAGTATATTGGGTATAGGAGATAATAAAGGCTAATCTTGTAGGTAGATGATTCGACGTACCTTAGGTTGTGGGAGAATGCCTCAATATATAGGGTCATTGGATCATGACTACGATCGTAGGCATTACGCTCGTTGAAGGCGTGATTTCTGTAGTCGTGGATCATGCCTGTAACATTTGGAGATGCGTCTAATTTCTTCAAGCACGTCCCTAAACTTCTACACACCTTTATGGTGGTAGTAGCTCTAGTTAGCCTCGCGGTAATATGGGCCGAGGCCAAGCTCTCTGTCATGTTAGTAGAACAAGTCTGATTTGGGTTGTTTTAATGTATCCAAAATGACCTTTGTAAAGGTCGATTTGTCATCATATCGGTTATAGTCTTCGACTCTCTTTCTAGTACTGTCGATCCTACGGTTGACAACTTTACGTGAACCTAGGACGTATACCTTGGCCTATGGGCTTTCCCTCCTGACATGTGGTCAGCTCAAATTTACCCATAGCACCCCTCTATTTTCAGGTCAATTATTGTACACACAGGATTATTCTTTCGAGAATACATTGGCCTCAAATGTCATCCACCGTAGGCTCCACTGGATCAATATTTAGACTATAGAACCATGGGCCCACTTGTACAAATTAAAATCCCGAGTATGCTGGGTATATACACGGCTGAGGGATTTTATCATGTAATAAATCAACGAGTTCTATGACCCTCAGGGGAGCATTTCCCCTCCCTGCCACGGGCCATCACGAGAAGAAGAGAAATTATATGCTACTCTATCATACCATGGTAGGCCAAACTCACGAATGGAAGCGCATAAACGTAGCGTACGTGTACTCAATCCAGACCATATAATCTGTTAAGAACATTCTGAAAAGTAAATCGTAGTTATCAAATCTGTAAGAGCTTTCACATTAGATCTGAACCAATGGACATCAATCCTTTAGGTGTTTATTTTCTCGTCACCGATCAAACCATTACTGTCTTCTAATTTTTGGAACTAGGCCAATCCAAAACAGATTCCCTGATTTGGTCAACGTCGGGTTAGAGAGATGGATGACACGTGTGTAGAAGATCTGTTACTGTGTAGAATAGAGCGTGATCTTGCAGAGTATCAGAGAATTCCTCATAGAAAGACAACCCCAAGATAAGGAAGGAACCAACTTCCATTAAACCTTAACAGAATACCGTAAAATACAGTAAACCCCATTTTCTTTCTTTCAACTCTCTCTCTCTCTCTCTCTCTCTCATCGCTTCCCTTTCAATCTCTTCCAAACCCCCTTTCTTTAGCTCCCCAAAAATCCCCAATCCCTCAATCGATCCGTTTTTACAAACCCAATTCGCAGCAGCTGAAATCCATTTTCAACAAACGACCCCATTTTTCTGTACATTTTCGTGGTTTTCTAACTCCTCTTTTCTCCCTCATTTTTTTGTTCTTGTTTCATCCTGCTTTTTGAAGTGGGACTTTTTGAATATCTTAATCTGACCCCAATTTGTTGATTGGAGCAATATTCTCGAGTTTGGAGGTGGTTGGTTGAATTCCTGACGATCGTCGTGTTTTGGGTCTCGATTTGATTTTCGGGCCCCACGGCAGGTTTGCCAGCGTCATCGTCGGGAGGCTTTGATCGTGTTGACTTTCAGTCAGCATCTCTTTCGTTCTTCATTTTGTTTCGACGGTGAGCACGGGGAATTGCAGGAATGCGGAATGGGGTTTTAGATATTTCTATTCTTGAGTAGAAATCTTTTCAATTTCGGGCTGAGGTTTTTGGGTTTTCTGTTGTGGCGATTTCCATTCTTCCTTTTCATTGTGACTTTTGTTTTAGGCTGTTGGATACTCAAATTGGAGGTTCTGTCGAACTGGAAGTGTTGAAATTTGTGTTCGTTGGAGAATTGGGCTTTATGGGTAAATGCTCGTTTGTTGGAGAATCGAGGACTTTGGTTTGTTTCGAATGATCATTCTGCAAATGCCCATTTAAGTGAACTGGAAGGTTTGTGCTGTTTTCTAGAAAGAGATTGTCGGAGGGTGCTCTCTCGCAAGAGGGAGAGAAGCGTTCAAGACAGCACGGGTTTGATACGGGTGACTTTTTTGCATGGGCGATCATGAAAGCTGGGCACTGCCGAGTGGCCTACTGCCGAATGGCCTCTTGCCCAACGAAGTGGCCGGTGTGACCAGGGTCCTTGACGTGGAGAGATGGTCCAAAGCTGAGGAGAGAACTGCAGAGCTGATAGCTTGCATCCAGCCCAACCAGCCTTCTGAAGAGCGGAGGAACGCAGTCGCATTTTACGTGCAGCAGCTTATCATGAAGTGCTTCTCCTGTCAGGTTGGCTCCACTTGGCTACTGCTTTCCTTCTAGATGTTTTTTCTTCTTCCCTTTACTTGTTTTATGCCATTACAATAATTTGGGCACGCCCTTTGCAATTATAGCCATGTAAGAGCAAATGAAGAAATGGAAGTGCTAGTGCTCAACTGTGTTGCGTCTATAGGTTCTTACTGATGCTTTTATTAGACTGCCGCAACAACAATTGCACTGTCTTAGTCTTAAAAAAGGGCTGATGAAAGGGTGCCAAACTGCTGCTAATTTGACCCATTTTGATTGCCAGCAGCAGTGTGACACAAAATTCATTATGCTCTTGGTTATTCATTACTACCAAGTCATACTATTAATGGCCAAAAATAGAAAGGAAAGGGCAGTGCTAGCAGTCATAGTGGGTGTAAATAGTAATTCCCTAAATTTAGGCAATGCCTCCTTTATCTACTGACAATATGTGCATTTAGAGTAACTGGAGTGGGATGACTATGTGTTGCTTGTGATCACAAATGGATTGATGTTGGGCATCATCTCATATTAGGTATAACATTTGGAACTGAGGTCACCCCCCCCCATGTGAAAAGCATGCAAGAAATCGACCGATTTCAGGAACTAATCTGCATCACCTTTCCTTAGAAGATCCTTGAATTTCTGTCCATCCACACTCCCATGTGGCTTATGGAAGCATTTTCCAAATAGAGAAGCCATGGGATTGCAAAGGACAATTCATTCAACCAGCAGTGAGATTTAATTGCGGACGCATTTAAAACCCGACAAATCTCAAATAGGCCCAAAAAAGCGGGTGTTTATTCTCTTGTTTAGAAGTCTTATTTCATTGAATCCTTATATATGTTTAAACATGTAGGTTTTATTTTGTTGAATCCGTAGATCTTTGATTTCTAAGGGGGATCTTACTTGTAAGCTGTAACCATTCATTGTTATTATTTTAGTAAATAAAAAATTAGAAATGGCTATGCCATTTTTGCTCCACGTATGTATGTTTTGATATGTACATTTATCGGTTTTGTTTCATTTTGTCACTGAATCACAGGCATTTTAAAGGACTTGTAACCATTTAATGCTATTATCTTTGTAAGTAAGAAATGACTATTTTCATCTATGTTTTTTCACGAACTAGTTTACTGTGTATTTAGTGTAGGTAAAATTGGTACTAACTGTGATTCTTGTGCTTATTTCCTTGGTTATTTTTCTTACATTGTAGTATCATGATTTTTAGGTGCAGAGGTTCCCGAAAGATATTATCTCCTCCCCCCTCCCCCCTTATTGCAAGGTCTTGCTTTTTTTTTTTTTTTTGGATTCTGAAAAAAAAACCCTATTTCGACCATGTAAAAAGGGACCATTATGGTGCAGGTGAATTTTTCTATAATGGCCGTTATGACCCTGTAACGCATGATGGATACCATCGTTACTGTTACATAACCTTTTTGGAATACTGTGTTTTATTGTCTTTCCCCTTCATCACCTACCTGTGCACCTTGCCACTTCTAAGAACTAAGGTTTGATTGGGCATTAGTTACCCATGAATGTCTTGAATAGACACAAAGCTAGAAAATCAGGGATAGTTTGCAAGTTGGATATGGAAAAAGCTTAGGTTTATGTTGATTGGAACTTTTTCGCTTATGTCGAGAAGGATAGGGTTTAGCATCAGATGGAGATGCTTGATGAAACAATACCTCGCATTAGCTTCTTTCTTAGTCCTAAAAGGCTTTTTGAGGGGTGGAGAGGCTTGAGACGATTGGACTCTCTTTCTTTCGAGTTGTGGCAGAGGTGCCTAGCCGAACGTGCATTAAAGGAAACTTGGAAGGAATCATTAATGGCCTTAAAATGGACAGGTTTGATATTCAAGTTACTCATCTTCAGTTTGTGGATGACAATTTTTTACTTTGTGATTGCTCAAGGGAGTAGGTTATGTGTCTACAAACCATTTTGAAATGCTATGAAGCCATACTAATCAAAAGGTTGGCGGAAGGTGTTTGGAGAAAAAAGGGGATTTGGGTGTGAAAGTCAAAGACGAACCACAAATCGAGAAGTTAGAAATGATGAGTTAGAATAATCACAGTTGGTGGAAGGAAGGATGGAGATGATTGCAGAGAAGTATAGGCGTGATTCTTTAATAAAATTGTTATCTTTCAAAAAAAAAGAAGTATAGGTGTGATTCTTGACCGAGAATTTGAGCGGAGGAATCCAAGAGAGGAAAAAAGCGAGCTCAGAGGAGAGAAGCTTAGAGACGTAGACAAAAGACCTTGATAGTAGGAGGGATTTTTCTTTGCCATCATCTAGTTCTTGTCCTCACGATGATGGCTTCCTTCCTACTAAGGAGTTCCATGACTTTGGGACTTCGGAGAGAGATCGCTGGTTGGAGATGCAAGACAAGATTAGCTTGGGAGAGGTGGTCTTCTTCAATGGTCCTCCCGGTCTTGGAATGGTGGTGGCAAATTGCAAGGAAGAAGCAGGAGGTCATTGGAAAATGGAATATTTGGCTCCCCCATTAGTAGAGAAAGAGTGACCTATTCTCCTTCATAGGACAATCGGGTCCTCAGCTAAGTCGGTTTCCATTCAAAACCAAGCCATTTGAGCTGGAGGAAGAGTTCTCCCCCATCTCGATCGAGGACAAGAAGGCATCCTGGGAAGAGCACCTATCCATTCCTAGAGTCAGTAGATTGTGGTGGAGGAATGCTGGACTACAATTTTGAAATAGAAATCTAGGGGTCAAGCCAAGCCAATCCCCTTCTCCATCTACGCCGATCACCCAACCTTGTTTCCAATCTGCCGGATAGCTACAATGAATTAGTGCTTTTTAGGTTCTTTCTTAAAGTGGGTTAAAGAGATAGTCCTCCTGTGAAGAAAAGGAATGGCTCAGTCTAGAGGGTTCTCTTTCGTTAGGATGGGGATGTAGGAGGAAGCCTCTAAAGCATCTCCTTGCCGCATGGTGCTGGGTTTAATGGTCACCAGATCCATGTCAAAATGGCGAAATTTGGTGATAATCTGCCCTGCTTCCATCCAAGGATGTTGGTAGACGTCCGCCTACTTCGGGTGCAACGTCAGCCCACATGGAGATGAACGCCATCCCCAGGATTGCTGGCCACTCCTTCAAAGAGGCTCTCATCGGGAGATCTAGCCCCCCTCTCGGTTCCCTCACCCTGGGCCCCAGTCCAAAATCCTCCTAGATTCAGAAACTTCTTTCCAAATCCGGCCTCGAAATTGTGGCGGATCGAACCATGTTTTTCGAAGCGGCGGAAGCTTACATCTTTAGCCTGGTAATCTATTGCTACAAAGGGGCGTCCTTCATGAATATCAAGGATTGGTTACTTCGCCGATGTCTTCTCTCGGTAGGGGAATTACGGTTTGAAACCCTTGTGGGAGACAGAGCTCCTCCTCAATTCTCAAATGGGAGCATTTCTCCTTCTTTGGCTATGAAGATGCTTGGTATCGCTTTGGTGGAATTCCTATCGAGCTATAGAACTTGAAGTTCCTTCTTGTTGTTGGTTTGTGCATTGGCGTGGTCCTTCAGTTCGATCTTGCGACAGAGTCTGGCTGTGAGCTTCGCTCGGCTTGCATTCAGATCTGGAAAAAGAAGCTCTCTTCCCCAATATCCAACATTCCTATTGTGGTGGTATATGACCGATTGATTGTTCCAGTTTGGCCTGAGATTTCTTCCGGCATTTCCACCGGAGACGAGGATGCGACACCCTTTTAAGGTGAAGGTGTAGGGGAGGCTGGATTATCCGGCAGAATAACAAACAATCCTGAACACACCAAGGGTGAACACGTGTTGCCCCATCTCTCTCTAGTGGTGATCCACACCATTGATCCCATGATCACAAACGAGTGGCCAGGATCATCTTGTGATCATCTCAAGTAGACAGATCAATGACGCATTTTGCTCTCAAGCGTTGAATGCCTCGAGTTGATCAACGCCGATATTGTTAGAGATTCTCTCAGTTCTCTCAAATGTCGTCCCCCCATGTATGTAAGCTTCCTCCTCTTGACAGTTGTGCTATCACTTCCAACTACTGATAACTCAGGTATACGTGTCAAGATCCCATCGACTCTTGTTGGGCCTGAGGAGTCCCAAGCCTAGAAGCCGGATGTGCTGATGTCATCCTTTAGGGCTGTCAACGTTAGCCGTTTTATTGTTGTTCTTGCTCCGCCGAGAGAAGGTTCAACACGTGGCGGAGAGAGAGACCTTCTAGTCAGCTAGTCTGACTTCGACAGTGATGATGTTAGAGATGGCTATGCCCCCTTCATATGGCTCTTCCCTCCCCTTGAGAGAGACATATGTCGATTCTTGTATGTCGCCCTTGGATTTTGATATCTCTTTCTGTCAGAATCTCTCCTCCTCTTGAGACTTGGACATCTTGAGACTCTAGCCTCCCATTTTGATTCGGTCCTGAGCCATGATCATCAATGTCTCAACCAAGCCCTAATGACCATCCCTTCCGATCATGCAAAAGCCCCTGGCCTCCCCCTCCTTCCTCTCTCCTTTTCTCCTTCCCTAGATATGACGGTGACGTCCTCACTCATTTGCCCTCCTCTATTAAGAGGTTTTGAAGGTCCCCCAATCCGGAACATCCCTCTCTCACCCTAGCTATGGTGCTTCCCTGAGCCCCTTACCCATTTCCAAATATCTTATATCAGAGACCCATTCTTAAGGTTCTCGGGAGGGAGCTCTCGACCCTTTCCCCACCTGACCACCAATGTTGGGCTCTAGTGTTTGCGTCATCTTTCCCTTTCACCTCCTGTCCCTGACCTAGGCCTCATTCCCCCATTCTACTCACCATCAAGTTCCTGACACCTCTAACCCTTTTATTATGGATATTGTGCCAATCCAAGTCCGTTCGACAGACAACCCTACTCCTAATCTCTCCAAGAGCTCCTATCTCGCGTTAAACAGGGATTCTAACTCAATCCTTTCTCGATGTAAGGATCCCAAGCGAATCCAGGAAGCTTTCATGGACTTTGGCTCGTTAGTAGGTTTGTCCTTCGGGACAAGGAGGAATTTTATATTGCTTTGTTTCAGTTCATTGAGGAGCAAGGAGCCCAAGCAGCCTTGCTAGCTAAAAAAATCCTCTAAATCCCTCCAAGGATGGAGGGAACTGGTAAGTCTCTCTTCTTAGGTCAACTATGAGATGAGTTCGAACTTGCGGTCGGCCAACAAAGGACGGAAGGGCAAGTTGGTAGCACTCTGAAGATCATAATTTTGAAACGTTTGGATTAGGAAAAGGAAATGAGCTTAAGTCAAAGCCTCTCTTCACAAATACAAAGTAAATATTCTTATTCTTTTAGGAATCCAAGCTTCATTTGGTAAGTCGCTCAAACCTAGATGATATTTGGAGTAATAGGCACAAAGAATGGATCTCGCTTAACCCGCCGGGCTCATCAAGGGAGATTCTCAATGCTTGGGACTCAAGATCCTTGATAGGAGCTTTCTTCGTCTCTGTTGTTCTTAAAAGTCCTTCAGATTTAGATGGATTTTCTCTTCTGTTTATGGTTGTGCTCCTCTCCTCTTAGACCCTTTCTTTGGAATGATTTGAACAACATTAGGCTTAGATGGAATTTTCCATGGTGCATTGCGGGGATTTCAATGTTACTCAATTCTCTTTTGAAAAATCAAATGACAATCGCATCTCTTGGAGCATGAGAGTGTTTTCCAACCAGGTGGGGGCTAATGATCTTATTCACCTTCCTCCCCTTGACGTTAAATTTACTCAGACCAATGGTCAATCCTCCCCATTCTCTCTAGGTTGGATCGCTTCCTTGCCTCCCTAGACTGGCTGGAATCCTTTCCCATGGTCATTCAACGGGGCCTCCCTAGGCCTGTCTCTGACCATTGCCCAATCTTGTTGGACGTGGTGGAGAGCTAGGAGCCTAAGCCATTTCGTTTTAAACTCTCTTGGCTTGAGGTTGAAGGATTTAATGATTTAGTTACTTCTTAGTGGTCCTCTTTTGAAGTTTCAGGTAGGCTGAGCTTCATTTTGAGCTGTAAGCTTAAATTGCTTAAATCCTATCTTCTTTACTAGAGAAAAGAGACTCAGGAGGATATCGAGGCTATGGCATCTAATTTCCTTTTGGCCATCCATTCTTTGGATAATTAGGACGAATCCATCACCGTCTCGCTAAAAGAGAGCTAGAAGAGAATCCCTTAAGGAATCCCACACAAGGTCAGTTCATCAACAGGAAATCAAATGGAGGAAAAAATGTAGGGCTCTTTGGCTAAAATCAGGTGGCAAAATACTCGTTTCTATCATATTATTGCCAACGCGAGGTCTTGCTCTAACAAAATTTCCAATTTAATGATCAATGTCTCTAGGATTGAATGTATGTAGCAGGTTTCTAGTCACACTGTCTCTTATTTTTTATCCCTGCTCCCTTCCTGAAACTGGCTGAGGCTCATATTGTACAATTTGGAATTCCTGCAGATTTCTGTTGAAGAAAAAGGAGTGCTGGAAGCTTCCTTTTCTGAGGAAGAAATCAAGATGCTGTTTTCTCTCTTGGCGGAGACAAATTCCTGGGCCCTGATGGGTTTCCTTTGGTTTTCTTTCAAGTTGTTAGGGATATTTTGAAATCAGATGTCATTGCTTTCCTTAATGAAATCTACTCATCTAACTTCATTTCTAAATTGATGGGTGCCTCCTTTACTGCTCCCATTCCTAAAATAGGAGCTTTAGATCTGACAGACTTTTGTCCTATTAGTCTTCTTAGAGCCCCTTACAAAATTCTCGTTAAATCGTTAGCTTCAATAATCAGACTTGTACTTTGTAATATTATTTCGGAAGCTCAAGGGGCATTATGGCAAATAGACAAATACTGGACTTGGGTTGCATTGACTATGTGCTTGACATGTTTGGCTTTGGGTCAAAATGGTGCAACTGGATTTCATCTTGCCTTTCCTCGGCCACCGTCTTTGTGCTTGTTAATGGTTCCTCTAAAGGTTTCTTCCTTTTTTCAAGGGGTTTAAGATAGGGCGATCCTCTATCCCCTTTGTTTTTTGTGCTAGCTACTGATGGGCTTAGCATAATGCTAATAAAAGGCCATGGGCCTATTTAGTGGTCTCAAGTGGCTCCCTCTAGTGAATCCATTTCACATATCCAATTCGTTGACATCACTCTTCTTTTTTGTGAAGCCACTGAATTGGCAGTGGGCGACCTCAAGAAGGTTACACCACTTCGAGGCCATCTTTGGCCTTAAAGATTAATCTCTTTAAAAGTGAATTGCTCATAGATATGAATATTGGTATCGTATTCGTATCGGCCTGATACGATACGCGATACGGGGCTGTATCGGCTGTATCGGAATTGGTTGGGCCATATCGGTCTGTATCGGACTGTATCAGCCGATACGCCCATAAAACCCCAAATTTGATTTTTTTTTTTCTTAAAAAATTTCCTCATATTTCCTCCTCTTCTTTTCATTTAAACCATGAAAGAATATTAAAAACTCATTATAGGCTAGATCTAAACCTATTTTGGGATCAAAACAAATGATTTGAATAAGATTCAACTAATCGAAGCGAAGTGGACCATTATGGGAAAAATTGGAAAGAAGGGTAAACCTTCACTTTATTTTTTATATTTTCATCTTCTTTTTGTTGTATTTCCAATGTAATGGGTCATTGTTCACCAAATCATGTCTGATTTGTGTTCAATTAGGGCCCATTTAGTTAACCTTCAGCAAGTCAAATTGACAAACAACATTCTCATCAAAAGAATGATCCGATACACCATTGAATACATGGTCAAAACACACACAAAAAAAAAAAAAAAAAAAAAAGATTCGTGAATATCTCATTTTTTCCTATTTTTCTGATATTCTTCCTATTTTTTTTTGCTTCAAAAAAAAATTCTGACCGATACAGACCGATACGGCCCCAATTCCGATATGCAGCGCCGTATCATATCATTTTTCCACGGGGCCGATACGGCGGCCGATACCATCATTCAGAACCATGGAATTGCTTAGTATAAACATCTTTGATTCTTGTAGAAGTGTTTGGTTGCAAAGCTGTCTCTTTTCCATCTAAATATTTGGGCCTTCCTCTCTACATTGGAAATCTTGCTATGAACCTTTGGAACATTATTATTGAAAGATTAGAAAGGAAATTAGCCTCCTAGAAATGCTGGTACTTATCTTTGGGTGGCTGCCTCACCTTGATCAAAGCCGTTCTCTCGAATTTCCCCTTCTACTTCCTTTCGTTGTTCCATTGCCCAAAATCAGTCATCTCCAAGATCGACAAACTCAGGAGAGACTTCCTGTGGAGAGGAAGTTCTTTAAACCATAAATTCCATTTGCTTAGTTGCTCAGGGGCATGGTGTCCTCCATGTAGAAGAGCCCTCACAAAGGAAGAAGTGGAGGAATTTCTGGAGCTCCTGCAGTTGCTTAATGGTGTCCGCCCTACCGCAGGAGAAGCCAACTGCTTATCTTGGACTCTTTCAGCATCTGCCAGTTTCACAGCAAAATCGTTCTTCAAGCTTATCAGAGGACCTCCTTCCAGTCTAAGTATCAAATTTCCTTCCTTCATTTGGTCATCCAAGACTCCTCCCTAGATCTCAGCCTTCGCCTTGCTTCTCGCTAGAGAGAGAATTCTAACTGTGGACAATCTTCAACGTGGAATCCATTTCTCACCTTTTCCTCCACTGTCCTTGTGCTATGGAGGTCTGGTCCTCGATCTTCAGCAAATTCCAAGTCCCCTGGGTCATGCTTGATTTGATTCCCTCTCTTTTGCTTGCTTCTCATGGAATTCTTCTTGAGAAGAATTTGAAGCTGGTGTGGAATATGGCAATTATGGCCACCCTGTGGGCTATTTGGAAAGAAAGGAACTATCGCTGCTTTCAAGATCAAGCCTCCTATTCTGCTTCTGTTTCTAAATAGATCATTTGGGATCTGAAGTAGTGGCTGATCAGTCCAAACCTCTTAGACATATTGTCCTTCTCCTTCATCTTCTATTAGTGCTTTCGCCCCTACTTTCCTCTCGAGTTGTATAGTGCTTTTTAGGTTTTTTGTTTTCTTTCATTTCTGTTTCTTTTCTGTTTGTTTTTGGTTCTGTTTTCCTTGTTGTTTTCTTGGCTTTTTCCTTAATGATTTTTTTTTGAAAGGTTTCCTAATGAATTTCTTTCCAATCTTAAAAAAAAAAAAAAAAAACCTAATCAAAAGGTGAAATTTTCCAAAACATAAGTGGTTGGTATTGGGCAAGAGGAAGGAGCATCATGAGTCTTGCTTCCACCGTGGGGTGTAAGGTAGGTTCTTTTATGTTGAGTTATATTGGGATCTAATTGTGGAAATTGTAGATAAAAGGTTATTTGTGTGGAGAAGTAATTTCTTATTTGTCAGTGGGATACCATCTAGTTGGCCCTTTCTGATACGCTTATGTGTTCGGCTCATGTAGTAGATGGATTGGAAAAGCTTTAGAGGGACTTCATATTGAAAGAAAAGGAGGAAAAAAAGAAAGTGTCACTTGGTTGAGTGGGCAGAAGTCTGTAACTGAAGATAATGGGAGCAGTGGGCATTATAGAAGGTTGAGGATGATGAGCCGAGGTTAAGGACGATGAACTGACGTTAGCAGGTAAATGGTTTTGCGGGCCATACAAAAATGATAACATTCTTTGGAAGCCAGATGTAAGTGGCAGCTACATGCAAAGGGCTTACGGATGGGGCCCTCACCCTTGCCTTACCCACAAAATGTTTGGAGCTTGGAGAGCTGTTCAAAAGGAGAACTTGTTGAAAGAAGGTACCATATACGATGTTGGAAATTGCTCTAATATTCGTTTCTATGAGGATGTCCAGTGCTCAGATTGTTGTCTCTTTAAACGACCTTAGAACCTGTGTAGGTTGTTGACCGTGAATATTTCACGCGAATATATTGGTGGATGAATATTTCATGCAAATGAGAGATCAGTTTTTTGAATATTTCATGCGAATATATCAGTGGATGAATATTTCACGCGAATGTGAGATCAAGTGGTTTGAAACTTCGATTCCAAAAGAAATTTGAGTGATGAGGAGATAGAATCTTATGCTATAAAAAGTTATTGGAGGAAGTTTTCATCCTAATAACGAGTTTGAAGAGATGGCAAGTGGCAGAATTTGTTGCTTGCTAGGAATGGATTGTTTCTTGCTCTTATGAGTTAAAGAGATGGCTGGGCACCAATTCTTATATTAGTGACGCGAGTCCTCTTGGTTTTGTTGTTGGCTAGATTTCTTGCATCACTTGAGTACCTTGGTCTGTATTGTGGTAGTATGACCAATGTCTCTAAGTTACTAGACACGAATGGTAGATAAAGTACCTTCAAATTATCGATAGATGGGGTTTGTGCTATTTTCCCCAACTGCCATCATCAGATTCTTTGGAAGTTGGGAGTCAATTGATGCTACCCTATTTAGATTTTCTTTTCGTAAAGGGTGATTTAGTGGAAGGCTCTACACTACAATGCACTCTAGGAGATGAAAATAAGGATCACATATCAAGTTCACAAGTGAGGTGCCTTCTGATAGTCCTTAGGGCTGGTATCATTGAGGAAGAAAAGGGCGTTTGGAGAGAAAACACAAGTTAGGTAAGAGAAGTGTCATTAGGGCTGGTTATTGGTATCATTGTGGAAGAGAAGGAAGTTTGGAATTCCCTTGTTGGTTTCAAATGATGAACCAGAGGCTCGAGAGTTGTAATTGATGCAGATAACTTGTTTTGGGTTGATTTATCCCTCGAAAGAAAAAAAGAGAGAAGGGTTGATTAAAAACTTTAAGTAGCCAAACTTCTAGCTATCCGCCACAGCGTATGTTGGTGAAATTTGTGAATTGTTTCACATGTTGGCGTATTAAGGGAAAGGTAGGGGAGAAAATGTGGGAGTAAAAGAGGCAAAGGTAAAGGAGAAAGCGGGAATTAGGAAATCTAGTTTCCCTAAATGGATTGTTGATTTTCCATTAGGAAAGTCATTGGAGAAGGTGCAGCTTTCATCTAATCTTCTATACAAGTCATATTTTACGATATAGTGTACTGGTGTAAATTTTTTATTAGAGTGGCGGTTTAACACTTTATTGGAAAGCAAAAGCTCGTCATAGTTGTGTTGTAAAAATCTTAATTGGAGATAATTTAAGATGGCATGGTAATATCCTTTTGTCGGATGGCTCATGTAAGGTTCCAAATTTTTATATATATTATCGGCCGATATGACCGTACTAGGACTTTATCATTTGACACCGAGAAGTGATATGGAGCCGTAACGATGTCTTGAGTGTGCTGTGCATGTATCCCCCCAACATGGTGTTGTCATGTTATGGGGTTGAGATAGACAATAAAAACCCATTTTTCAATTTTTTTCTTATTCCTTATTTATTTCTTTACTTTTTTGTCTCAGTTTAATCTTAGAGGAAGATTAGAAACACATTTTCAACTAGATGTCTAGATCTACATCTATTTTGGAGATCAAAACACAAGATTTGAGCACGATTTGCTGAATCAAGGTGGATTTGAGTATTTTGTTGTAAATTGGAAAATGTGATTTTATAAGCAATGACAATATATCAATAAGATATGTGCATATTAAACAAATTAATTGCGACTTTTTTATATACTAAAATAACAAGTAAATACGAGGTATAGAGTGGAGGATGGTGGGTAATGGTTATGATCGTTACCATTGCATAACGGCCGTTACATGACAATTTGAAATACCTTGGTAAGAGTGCCACACGTGTCCATAAGGTACATGGAGTATCTATTTTTTTTTTTTATACATGTCACATGTGCCAGTGTGCCTTACGTGAGCCATGGTCCCCACGTGCCATATATGCCAATATACCCATGCTGCATAAACCACATGTGCCATCATACATAGTCAAGCACCCACATGTGCCAAATGTGCCAACATGCATCTTCAATGACCCACATGTGCTAGATATGCTACTATGAAGGCAGCATGATTGGGAAAGTGGGAGAAGATGCAGTGGCGTAAAAAGGGAATGGGGGGAGGGAGTCCAGGATCGGCATGTAGAGGATGAAGATCATGAGCGCTGGAAAATGGTTGTGTACAGGAAAAAGGAGATTCGGGAATCGAAAAGGAGAACGAAGACCCCTTTATCGGAGTACCCCACTCTTTTCGTAGGATCTTTTCTGGCTGGCTGGTCACTGATTAATTTCGAGAGGGTGTTTGGGGGTTTCAGTGTGGTCATGGAGGTAGTAGTGCTGCAAGATAGGATCTCCAAGTTCCCCCAGGGCTTTGCGTTTGTCTGTATGAGTTTGGAAGAAGAGGAGGAGAATGCTGCTCTCCAGCTCAATGGGGGAGAGCTTCGGAGGTATCAAGCTGAAAGTACAAGGAGTAGAATATGAACCCGAGAGAAAAAATAAGGAGGGGAAGGGTTCTAGTAAATCCAAGAAACCAGAGCCAAAAGAAGGGAGTAGCTCGAAGGATACCAGTCTCGCAACATGCGGTAGGGATGTTGAACCCGGATTGGTCGAGGGAGAACCTAGGAGGAGTTTTAAGGATGTCGAAGTTCCTCTGCCATAAAAGAGAGATGCATACAAAGTTGTTGTCAGAGCAGGAAGAAAGGTGGGTTTGGAAGGAGACAAGGGTCGATGGTCCAGTGGTAGTGGTGCTTGAAAAGGTGCTACAGGAATCACTCATCTCTTTTGAAACGAGGCTTGTCACAAAAGCAAATGTGGAGGTATCGGAAGAGACGGTGGTTGAGTGGTTTGTCAGAAAATGCGTAGGGGTAGAAGAAGAGGATATCATCGTCAAAAGATTCCTTTTTGATCAGATACTTATCTTGTTCGCTAGTAAAGTCCAGACCGGTAGGGTATATGCAATTTGTAAAGAGCTGTGGGATGAATCGATTTGGGAAATTAGAAGGTGGGAGGATTGGTCGATTTTCGGATGTGAAGAATGTTGGTTTCAGTTTTGGAACATCCCTCTCGAGCATTGGATTGATGACACAGTTGAAGCTCTCGGAGAATGCCTAGGCGAAGTGGTGGAATTGGAAGATGTTATAGAGAAAACCGAGATGATGCGTTTTGCTAGGCTTAAAATCAGGAAGAAGAAGACTTTCTGGTGCTGAAACAGGTGTTTCTTCGGGTTTGGGAGGTGGAAATGGTGATTTCGGTGGTGCAGGAGAGAGTAGGGTTTACCCGTGCAGAGGGCGGCAACCGAATTGAGCCTAGGGAAGTTGATTTCAACGAGGGAGCTCCAAAAGCTTACTCCCACGGTACACGAATGTTTTGGGAGTGCGTTGTTGAATGGGGATTGCTCCCGATCAGATGTAGTCAGTGATATTTCCTCCAACGGTGACACGTGGGGAGGTTCTGTCTCCGAGCTCACCATCTGTCTAGAGAGAGGAGGACGTCAAAAGTCTTTAAAAGCAATTGAAGGAGAGGGTGACACGGGCCCCTGTTGGCACCTTTCTCATGTCTCCGGAGGTGCTTTTCGACGGGAGGTAGGCGGGGCTCCCGTTGCTTCAGACTCGTGGTGAGCGGACTCCAATTTTTGCCCAAAATAATGAACTCTTTCGGGAATGGGCCGCCTTTGGTGACACGTGCGACTCATGTGCAAAAAGAGACATTCAGGTGTGTGAGGCTCCCTCTCAAGGGCGGTTTTTGTTGTTGCAAGTGGCACGAGTGGGTTTAGGCTTGTACATGTACTCTCGTTTTAGCGATTACGTACGTGGGATGGAAGTTTTCAACTCCGTTCGGCTTGATATGCCAAATAGGATTTTCGATCCCAATTGTTCCTCGGTTGATCGTGTTACATGGCACGAAGTAATCGAAAGTGTAGCTCGGTCCAACGACAGTGTGACTCGGCAACAGTCTCTGCGGGGTAGTAGTTTTTTTAGCTCCTTTCCTCCTTGGATGGAGAGTTTGATGATTTTGAGTTGCCTGATCCCTATCTTGAGAGAGGTATGTTCGCAATGACGTTGTGGTTTCTAGAGGTATGGTAAATTCAGTGCGTGGCACCAGCAGCTCCCCCCCTTTGGGGTTAGTTTTAGTAGATGCCCAAGCGAGCAGTCAGGTAGTAGTTCTCAGGGAGAACAGTGGTTGAGAGGAAGAAGTTGTGAATGCGAAGATATCAGGGGAAAGCTTAAGAAGAGGCAAGACCAGGAAAGGCAGGCAAAAGAAGATGACAATGGCTCAAGGAATGAAAAGGGTTAAGAAGGTTACTAAAGAAATCGCGCGGCTTGTAGGGGTATCTTTTGGAGGCCGCTCGGATAATTATAAAGCCCTTTTTGAGTGGGTAGAAGATAGAGGGAGACAAAACTCGGCGTTGGTGCAGTTAGAAAAGGGACTCGGGCCTTTTGAGGAGGGAGTTGGTCTATACGAGGCCCCTCGACAGTAGTCTCAGATTCATGGGGGTAATAGGGTTTTGGTGGTTTCCTTATGAAGATTGTAAGATGGAACATTTGTGGGTTAGGGTGTCTCCAAAAACACCTTCAAATCAGGGACCTGTGCAAGAAATATATAGCGTAACCAGTGGCCTTTCAAGAAACTTAAATGCAAGGGGTGGATGGGAGGTTGGTCAATTCCTTGTGGGGTAGGGGGCTAAACAAAGCATGGGAGTCTGTAGATGCGGTCGGCTCCTCATGAGGAATTCTGGTTATTTGGAATGCTCAGTTTTGGAGTATTATTGACTGTTTTAAGGGCCAGTTTTTGTTATCGCAGGTGTTAAGAGATCTCTCCTTAAGATTTATTTGGTTGTTGACGGTGGTGTATGACCTAAATAAACCTAGTTTGAGGCCGTGCTAAGTGCCTGGGATAAGGAATATTCGACTATTCTTGCAGAAATTCAATGTTTGGACGTAAAGGAAGAAAATGGGGAGCTCTCAGAGGAAGAAAGAGGCTGGAGGGAAGTTCATTCGGTTAAATCTCTGGCCTGATTGAGGGAGGGTGAGATTAAATGGAGGCAGCGTTCAAGGGCATTATGGTTAAAAGAGGGTGATAAGAACACCAAATTCTTCCACAATATGGCTAGTGTGCAAGTGAGAGTTAATAAAGTCAATTGTGGTGGAGGGGGATAGATTAGAAAGAAAGCACAATGTTTGTGCAACGATAGTGAATTTCTATAAGAATCTTCTAAAAAGGGAAGAGTGGGCTCGACCGAAGCTAGAGAATCTTTTGTTTGAATCGATCCCAAGAGACGCGGCAGACAATTTGGAAAAATTCTCGTTAGATGAAATCAAAAGGGCTATTACTAAGTTGGGTATTGAAAAGGTGATTTACCTGGACGGATTCCCAATTTTATTCTATTAACTTTTCTTGGAGGATGTGAAGAAGGAAGTGCTTGATTTTATTAATGATTTTTTTTTCCTTTCTTTCTTTCAGGTAACATTCCCCCAGAGTTAGGTGTTACATTCATTGCTTTGATCCCGAAGAAGGAAGGCGCGGAAAGCCTAAAGGACTAATAGTCAATAAGTCTTTTGAGTGGTCCGTACAAGATCCTTGCTAAGATGCTGGCGACAAGATTCAAAGAAGCTATTGGTGGAATTATATCCAAGTCCCAGGGGGAGTTTGTAGCGGGGAGACAGATTGCGGATAGCGTGCTAGTGGCCCATGAATGCATAGATGCGTGCAATAAAAGAAAGGAAAAGGGGTGGTCTGCAAGTTGGATATTGAAAAGGCATACGATCACGTGGATTGGGCTTTCTTGAACTACATGCTTGGTCGCTTGGGTTGTGGGGAGAAGTGGAGAGCTTGGATTCGTGAGTGCGTAGCATCGGCTAAGTTCTCGGTGCTAGTTAACGGTTCACCGAATGGTTTTTTCTCCTCATCCAGGTGTTAGCGGCAAGGAGATCCTCTATCTCCATATTTGTTTGTGGTAGTGATGGAAGCTTTGAGCAGAATGATTGACAAGGGGGCAGGAAAATCTAGTGAGGCATTTTGTCATTGACAATTTAGAGTTTCACTTGACTCACCTCTAGTATGACACGTTCTTGCTTTGTGAGGCGAATGAGGACTTGGTGGAGAATATGCGGCCGATATTAGTTTGTTTTGAAGCAGTCTCGGGGCTTCGCATTAATATTGCAAAGAGCGAGATTCTGGGTGTGGGCTTGTCTAGTGTAGAAGTTGCTTCGTTTGCGAGCTTATTTGGATGTAAGGTGGGATCCTTTCCGTCTTTGTATCTTAGGCTTCCTCTGTGTATTGGTAAGCCTCCCAAGGGCGTTTGGGATAAGGTGATTGAATGCTTTCAGAAGAAGATTTCACAATGGTGGACTGTGGCTCTTTCCTTAGGTGGGAGGATTACTCTCATCAAGGAGATGATGTCTAATTTGCCAGTCTATTTTATGCCCCTTTTCAAGTGCCCAAAAACGATTATCGAAAAGCCTAAGAAGATTAGGAGAGATTTCCTATGGAAGGGAGTCAAGAATAAGTATAAGTTTCACCTAATGAAGTGGGAAGAGGTTTGTAAGCCTCAGGATCAAGGGGGTGCCGGTTTGAGGAGTTCGGAGAAAATTAACGTTGTTTTGTTAGGCAAATGGGTTTGGAGGTTTGGGGTGGAGGAAGGGTCTTTATGGAGGGAGGTAGTGGGGAGGAAGTATGGGGTTGATGATGGGGGCTGGTGGACCCGACCTTCTTTCTTTTATAGGTCTTCCTCGCTTTGGAAAGGGGTAGCGCTTATTAGGAGTAAGGTTTGGGATGGCATCCGTTTGTCTTTAGGTGATGGGCGGAGGATCAAGTTTTGGGTAGATATTTGGGTGGGAGAGAGGAGTTTGAAGGAGGCGTTCCTACGGGTGGCTCTAAGGGGATCTTGGTGGCAAAGTGTTTCTCGGTCATTGGGGAGGAGGTGGTTTGGGCTCCGCCGTGCAGAAGGAATCTGGATGATGCGGAGTTTGAGGAGTTGGTGTCTTTGTTGTCTATCCTTGCTCTTGTGAAATTGGTGTTTTCTAAGCCGGATTCAATGGTGTGGTCCATAGAGAGATTAGGCATTTTCTCGGTCAGATCCTTTTGCAGTAGTTTGGAGGAAGGCCATTCTAGCGGTGGGCTAAGCCCGACGGTGCATGTTTGGCGCTATGGTGCGCCCTTTAAGGTGGCGGCCTTTGCGTGGCTAGCAGGGTGTGGCAAGATTCTAACAGTGGACAATCTTAGGAAAATGAAGATCCTCCCAAATGGGATGTCCTGTAAGGGGTCTGCAGGTGTTGTATAGTTTTTTCTTTTCTTGTTGTTTTTGCTTTTTGGCCTTTGGCTGTTTTCGTTAATAAAATTTTCTCATCGTCTAAAAAACAAGACATGCTACTATGAATCTACATGCACTTGCATGTCCACATGTGCCAATGTGTCAAATTAGACGGGCACCACATGTGTTTATCCATCCATCCCTATGCCAGGGAGTTTGACAAACAACAATAAGGATAATGGAATAGCCTATCCAAATAGGTATTAGCTTGAGTCCTTGACAAATGTGTTTAAAATAACTTATCCGGATAGAACTTTGATGATAACCAAATTGGCCATGACATCAGATCTTTGTTGTAAGGGTTGTATCTTTGAAAATCTAAGTGCATCTTAAGTTTAATAATAGAAAGTGACTCACGTGACGCTATGGTCGCAGTGAGGTCTACTACAACATGGGCCTTGGCACTATCCTTGAGTGACTACAAAAGGAGGCCGATCTTCTCTCATGGATATGAATGACTCAATGTTTAGGTTGCTAAGCAACCTTGGTACATAGTTTGCATACATTTCGCTAGTACATGCCATACTCAGTGAAGGCCAAGCCCCCACTCTAATAAGGCTTTAGTTTAGCCTTCGGCATCTACAGCTTCACCACAAGCCTATAACCAGCCCAACCTTCCACCTGGAAAGACTGCCACCACCCTTGAACCAATTCCACAAATCCCTTCTACTCCAGCCACATTAACTCAAATCTAAAGGGAGAAGGGCCCCTTGAGTCTATCTAAGAGTTGAGAACAATAGGACAATGATCTCCCAACCTCGATCATCATCCTATTAGTAAACACGAGATCGTGGGTCTTGAGGAATTGCTGGGCTGCTTCAGGGGACGATATGATTATGGTTAACTTAAATGATCGAGCAATGCTTATGGCTAATCTGGAGAGGTCACAATAAGGGAATGGGCCCAACATGTGAAGGTTGCCCTATTATGGGAAGCCTTGTGGCCCAGTAAGTAACCTACTGTTGGTTCCTAGACTGGTGGGTGGGCCTCTTCACTTCCCTCATTGAAAGTAGGACATAGGCAAAAGACCATGCTCCTAGTACTACCAAGAGAAGGGCAATCCATGAAGCCTTGTAAGTGATGAAATCTATTAAAACCAAGAAAAAGATAAAGTAATATGCTATTGGAGAGGCAAAGAGTTGGCTATCCCATGTTATTTTCTAGTTACCAAAGCAAAGAAATGGCAACTTTTTATTTTTATTTTTTAATCTTTCTATACATGAAAGAAAGAAGCATTGGAAAAAAGAAGAGGTGCTCTGGATCTTCCTAAGAGTAAAGGAATATCCTGGGCTATGAATCCAATGTTGAAGCCCTTGATAGCATTAGATGAATCCTCTTCCCCTTCCAAAATAAAAGGGTTGACATGGAAAAAGTGAAAAGATGAGGGCCTCCATGAAGAGCTTTCGTTTTTTACTTTGTTGGAATTTGATTTCCAGAGGGCCACATTAGGTCCCTTTCTGATCAAACTTGTGACCTATAAACACTCACCCAATGTCAGGTTCCTGGTTTTCTAAGGAGCAACCCTCAGAATCAAACCTTCAGTGACCAATGGTAGGATTCCACATGAGCTTTAGTTTGTCTTTCCTCCACTGGGTCCATCATTGCCTTCCATGAACTATGAAAGTCAGAAGTGGTTTTACCATAAAACTCAGCTTCTGCCAAATCACATGTAAAAATGATGCTCTAAAGGGCTTTATTAGATCCGCATTGCTTAAAAACATTTTACAAAGTGAAGAGCTAATTCACAATTGTGAGTTTGTGACATTCCGAAAGTTACAGATTTGCGTAACTCCATTAGTTTAAGTGATTTTTGAGTTGAATAGTTTGACTTTGGGTACGTTTGTGTGTCTTTTGCCAGTGGATGAGATGCATTCCATCCAAATTGGCAGTAAGTTTGGCTGTGAGCTTTTATTATCTCATTTGATATTTGTGTTGATGAGATGTGTTCCATCCAAATTGGTAGTAACTGTGGCTCTAAGCTGTCATTATCTCATTTGATATTTGTGTCGAAAAGTAGGAAAATGCCATCCTGCCTAATTTGGGCTTATTTCTGTGCCATCCAAAGTACGTGTTATATGGTGGAATGTTTCTAGACGGAATATCTTATTTCTGTGCCATCCAAAGTTCATGTGTGGTGCCTCACGCAACCAAGTGAAAAATCTCAAAGGGATTCTTAGATGTTTTGAAGCGGTCTCAAGTTACGAGCATTGTTTTAAATAGCGGTAGCGTGTAGGGTAATAGCGTAGTGTAAGCTACATGATACGTATATTTTTTAATTTAAAAATAAGAAAAATATGATAATTAGTAAGAAAAAGGCAAAAAATATAAAAATGCTTGATAAATGATTCAACATGTTCCAGCAAGTTATTAATTATTATTTATCAAAAGCTAATCCACGTATGTAAAGTTATAAAAAAATAAAGAATCAAATAATTATCGCATCAACAACTTTCTAAGCAACCACTTTAATTAATAATGTCTAATTGAAACCACAAGTGACAACTCACAAGTATGAAAAGAAATAAAAATCCCAGAGGTTAAGAGGGGTTTCCGAAAACCCTCTTTCGAAACCCTCTTTCTTTTTAGTTTTAAAGGTTTTCTAGTGTGTGAATTTCACACCAACTTTAACAAAGGATCACCACCATTTTAAGTGAAAGTAAACATAGAAAGGTTTGCTTTTGACTTTACATTTTCAGTTTTTATTTTTTATTTTTATGTTGTGACTTTTACACCATTTTTAAAAAGCAATAATTAAAAAATAATTACGCTATTTAGCTACGCCACAGGGGATTTACGCTATTTAGCTACGCTACGTAGTGCTACGGCTACGCTATGCTACGTACCGTACGCTACTGCTACGCTACGGACGCTATTTGAAACACTGGACTTATGAGTTAATGTGAAGAAAAGTGGAATCTTGGCGTGGCAACTAGTAAAGAAATTGTTCAAATGATTTCTAAGAGGATGGGATGCTCTTGAGTCTCTCCTCCTATTCATTATGCTGTCCCTGTTTAGGAGGCAAGGCCTCGTTCCTTAGTTTTGGGACCTTATCATTGAGAGAATTGAGAAAGAACAAGCAAGGTGGAAGAAATCTTATTTTTCTTTGGGAGGAAGAATGACCATCATCAAATTAGGTCTTGATAGTCCACCCTTTATATAGTCTCTCTTCAAGATGCTAGCAAAGGTTGTAGAGCATATAGAGAAAATTCAGAGAAACTTTTGAGATGGAAAAAGGGGATCGTCATAGTCTTCACTTAGTGAAGTGGGGGAGACGTGCAAAAGCCTAAAAGGGAAGGTGTCGTTGGGACAAGAAGAGAGAGAAATTTAGATTTGCTTGGGAAGTGGTGGTGAAGGCTTGGGAGCTGGGCGTTTTGGAGGAATGACTTTAACTGTAAATATGAGGAATTTGTAGGGAGTTGGTCGCCAGGGATCTCAGCTCCAACGTCTGGCGAGACATTAGCCTCTTTGGCTGTGTCCTCAATGATGATAATCAATAGATTACAACAAAGGCAAGTGAGGCTTTTAAAAGAGGGGTTATTTTTTGGTGGTGAGTGATAGGTTGCAGTTTTGGATTAATGCTTGTGTTAGGTGAGGCTCCTCTAGCGGAATCTTTTAGCACCCTATACACCCTATACACCCTTTTGGTTTGTAAAGAGGCTAAGGTGACAGATTGCTGTACATCAGAGAGAGTTGTAGTGGTTTGGAATGTGCTGATGAGGACATCTTAGATATAAAAAAAATGAACTTTTTAATAGGCATATGGGGCAGTTACACAAAATGAGAATCAATCGTCAAGTTGAAGATAAGAATGTTTGCTTGTGGTTGGAAGATGGGAAATTCTCTTCAAAGCCTTATTTTTGGTCGATGTTTGAGAGGGGTGATCATCCATATCCACTTGCTAGGGTGTGGAAGCCATCCATCCCTCGTAGAGTTCAAGCATTCTTGTGAATAGGTGTGGGCAACAAAATCCTCAAGGTTGACAATCTTAAAAGAGGAACGTCACCCAAACATGTTAGGTTGTGAGGGACATATGGAGCCATTTTTTTTAACCTTTTTAGAGTTCCTTGGGTTTTGAATGATTTTATCTTGGCTCTGCTAAATGGGTGGGAGAAAGGCCCTTTATTCCTAGAGGGGCTATCTTATGGGTAGTCCTTTTTGCAATTCTTTGGGGGTATTCGGAAAGAGAGGAACCACATGATTTTAAGGATAAGCATCCTAGCCGCCGTCCTTTAAGTGGAAGATTCAGTTTATGGTTTTAGAGTGGGTTAACCCTGCATTTTAAGAAAGGGATGATCCTCATGACAATCCATTTTTATTGGGGGAAGGGTGGCTGTTGTTTGGGGTGGGAGTTCCCTTTAGTCTTTGGAGATGCCATCTCATGGTCTCTGTTGTCTTGTATTTGCTTCTTCTTTTTTTTTTTTTTTAATTTTTTGCAATAAATGGAGTTGCAATTCAAAAAAAAAAAGAAAAAAAA
Organism: Liriodendron chinense; assembly: GCA_003013855.2. Lineage (NCBI taxonomy): Eukaryota > Viridiplantae > Streptophyta > Magnoliopsida > Magnoliales > Magnoliaceae > Liriodendron > Liriodendron chinense. Next base: position 3,319,443 of record ML058389.1, read on the forward strand.
GTCTCAACTCGTAGGGATTTTTAATCCTTGGGTACTGAGTTCAACATGGCAAATAATGTGTCCAACTTTCAGTTACGGTGGTAGAATTTTTTATGGTGTGGAGGTTTTGTTATCTTTTTTTTTTTTTTTTTTTTTATGTCTTACTCTGTATTGGAATTTAGAACATTAATTGATGCGGACATAAGATCGTTTCAAGTTTACCAACGAAGAAAGCGCCCACCACAAACACCTTCCTTGTGGTTAGGCGATGATTGAGGAGCACTGAAGACCCTACGCACGTGATTTGGCACATAGAAGACACGTGTGTAGGATGGAAGAAGACCCAACTGAAGGAATGGAAGAATGCCTGACTAAAGGTGGCCGGGCGCCGGGCGCCCGAAATTTTCAAGATTTTATTGCTGGATGTTTTTGGTCCTGGCCGGGCGCCTGACCAAATTGGTCACTGGGCGCCTGGCCCTCGCACGAACTTTTTTTTTTTTTTTTGGATTTATTTTTACTTAATTTTTAGGGGTATTTTGGTACTTTTAAGTTTTCTTATTGCTTATTTAAGTGGGCTAAGCTCTAAAAACGAGATTAATTGATTATTAATGAAAAAACAAACCTCTTTGGTGGCTTCTTTCTTCTCTCTCTCTCTCTCATGGTGCTTCTTTTCTTTCCTTGATCTTCTTTTAACTTCTTCTTGTGCCTCTCCAAATTCTTCAAGGTAATTATTTTCTTCTTTCTATTTTCTAGTTTTGCTAATCCTTCCTCGATCAAACCTTGAGAATCGATCTAAACCCTAAACCTCCAAATTCTCAAATCCCTAATCTGAGAAACTTCCTGAATCTTCGGACTAGTGATCTTCATTGATCGATTGGGTATGACCATGCAAGATCGGGGGGTCTCATCCCTCACAGGATCCCACCTAAGTAATAATTGAATTCCATACTCCATGGTTGTGATGATGGCCCGCTCCATTGCATGTTTCTTTTATGATTTTCTCAGTTATGATGATTAATGCTAGAATTTTAGATTATTATTGCCTTTTATTTCCGCTGAATAATTGTGTCTATAAACATGCATCATAATTAGGTCATCCTGCATCAAATTTGGTATCAGAGATTAGGCTTGCATGGTTTTGTCTAGATCGAGTTATCAAAAAAATTAGGGTTTTGATTTTAGGTCTGTTTTAGAAAATTTCCAGATTTAGGAAGTTTCCAATTTTAGAAAGTTTTCAATTTTAGAAAGTTTCCTAATTTAGAAAATTTTCAGATTTGAGTCGCATCATCTAGAATTAATTAGTGTCAGTTTATTGTAGTTTAAATTCATTTCATTCATATCGTGAGTCCTCTAGTCCATAGAGTCAAGTTTAAGAAGAACCTAGGACAAGTCCTCCGTTGTGTGCCCATTTGTTTTGGTCATGGTTTTGAATTACACATCTTTACCATGAATTAAGATCAGATTTCAGAGGCTTTGGCCGCCATATCTCGATGTCTGGACAACATTGAAAACAATTATAGAAAATCCTTTCAGGATCTTTTCAACAAATTAGAGGCATTCAACCAGACCAGATGGAAAAGATAATCAACATCATGCCTTGGTGAATGACAAGTTGAAAGAATTCAAACATAATGTTTATGAAGTGGAAGAGTACGTGCCTAACGTCACTAGTGATGAAATGAAAGAAATTGAGGCATCGCTCATCATCGTTGAGGATGACGAAGTGTGTGCTAGTGATGAAAAGGTCGAAGGAATTGAGACTGCACCACTTCCAGATGTCATGTGCGACTTAAGTGATGTAGATTCCCAATTTAAGTCTCTTACCATGATACATACGAATGAATTTGAAAAGGAGACTAGTGAGGATATGATGGTAGACACCCACATGACTTGTGATATCCCACCAGATGATTTATGGGATAAATTTTCACCCAAATGGGACATTCAACACACAATCGATCTTGTCCCTGGGTTGGTCCTGTCAAGCTTTCCTCCATACCAGGTGAACCCTGCAAAAAATACAGAAATGTAGCGTCAATTTGATAAACTTCTCAGGGAAGAATTCAATAAGGAAAGTTTGAGTTGGAATTTTGTTTTGTGTGTCATGCCTGCCCTTTTCACTTCCAAGAACAATAGCATATGGCGCACATGTGGGCATATCCTGGCCGTCCACAAAGCTTCAGTCAAGTGTCATGCCATCGTGCGATGTATTCACGTCATGGTGGATATGATGGTCAAAGTCCCTATCTTGAATCTTGATGACATTTTGGACATAATGGCTGATGCTAAGATTTGCTCAAGACTTGGTATTAATAGTGTGTTCTCAAGTGTTAGGATACCTGAAAATCATCCTTGTTTATAATACTTATAATGATAAATTATGTGTCACCCATGAGAAGTGTCCTTTTGTTTCAGTTTTCCAAGTTCTAGGTCATATGATTGTTTATTTCCAGTTCGTTGATTTTTCAATGTGTCCTTTAGTTTCACCCATGTCTGTCCTCCAAAGGTCTCCAGAGTCCGCCAATGCATTTGCACTGCCATATTCATGATTTGCATACACATATTGATAGCGGATAAATAAGAGCAATGATGATTATAAAATCTCAGTTGATTCTCATCGTAGATTGCAAGAATTTCAGGAAGGAGACTGTAATGGTGAGGATAAGGCCAGAGCGGTTCTCACAGGGTTTCGCTAAGAAATTACAAGTGCGTAGTGCTGGGCCATTCAGGATATTGCAGAAATTGGGTCCAATGCGTATCGGATTGACATTCCATCTGAAATGGGCATTAACCCAACTTTTAATGTGGAAGATCTAGTCTGTTCCCACCATCCCATCGTTGATCCATCATCTCTCTTATGGCCCTTTTTTGATTTTGCTTCACAACCCCTTCCACCCCTTCCTCCACCTATTGTCCATAAAGAAGAAATCGAGGAAATCTTGGATGAGGAGATAGTATCTACGAGAGACGGAGGTTTCCAAAGATACCTTGTTAAGTGGAGGCGTAAACCACCGTCTGAATCTACGTGGCTGATGGAAGGGGAATTGCAGCGTGTTGATCCAGATTTGCTAGAGCGCTACAAGAGTTTTTACTCGTCAGAGTCGAGTTTTTCTCACCCGAGGGGAGTTGATGCGGACACAAGATCGTTTCAAGTTTACCAACGAAGAAAGCGCTCACCACAAACACCTTCCCTGTGGTTAGGCGATGATTGAGGAGTATTGAAGACCCTACGCACGTGATTTGGCACATCGAAGACACGTGTGTAGGATGGAAGAAGACCCGACTGAAGGAATGGAAGAATGCCTTACTGAAGGTGGCCGGGCGCCCGGCCAAATTTGTCACCGGGCACCCGAAATTCCGAAATTTTTAAGATTTTATTGCTGGACGTTTTTGGTCCTGGCTGGGCGCCCGGCCAAATTGGTCACCGGGCGCCCGGCCCCCGCACGAACTGTTTTTTTTTGGAATTTATTTTTACTTAATTGTTAGGGGTATTTTGGTACTTTTAAGTTTTCTTATTGCTTATTTAAGTGGGCTAAGCCCTAAAAACGAGATTAGTTGATTATTAATGAAAAAGCAAACCTCTTTGGTGGCTTCTCTCTTCTCTCTCTCTCTCTCATGGTGCTTCTTCTCTTTCCTTGATCTTCTTCTAACTTCTTCTTGTGCCTCTCCAAATTCTTCAAGGTAATTATTTTCTTCTTTCTATTTTCCAGATTTGCTAATCCTTCCTCAATCAAACTTTAAGAATCGATCTAAACCCTAAACTTCCAAATTCTCAAATTCCTAATCCTAGAAACTTCTTGAATCTTCGGACTAGTGATCTTCATTGATCGATTGGGTATGACCATGCAAGATCGGGAGGTCTCATCCCTCGCCGGATCCAACCTAAGTAATAATTGAATTCCATACTCCTTGGTTGTGATGATGGCCCGCTCCATTGCATGTTTCCTTTATGATTTTCTCAGTTATGATGATTAATGCTAGAATTTTAGATTATTATTGCCTTTTATTTCTGCTGAATAAGTGTGTCTATAAACATGCATCATAATTAGGTCATCCTGCATCATTAATGCCAAGGATTTTGGGCTTAGAATAGGTCAGCACCAATTTTCACAGTCGCATGTATGGGTTTGGCTTATTCCTAAACATGGTATTCTCTGCTTGAAGCTCCAGTCTTTTTATGGTACGCCCTCCAGCAAAATGGATGATGAAAGCAGAATCATGTAATGGTTTCCCTAAAGGTTTTATCTTTTGCAATTTTTATGCTTGATTGAAGCAGAGATTATTTCTGAATTTAAGAGGAGGCTTCTGATGTCCTTTTTCCCACTTACCAAAAGGAACTGTCGAGTTAAATGTAGAGTTATTTAATTTGTTTTTCCAATCACTATAGAAATCTTTTAATGGTCTGCATGGTTTACACTTGACAGGTGTTCACTTTTGGGTCTGTGCCTCTTAAGACCTATCTACCTGATGGGGACATTGACCTGACAGCTTTCAGTAGGAATCAAAATCTGAAGGATACATGGGCACAGGAAGTTCGTGATGTGCTTGAGAAGGAAGAGAAGACTGAGAATGCTGAATTCCATGTCAAAGAAGTTCAGTACATTCAGGCTGAAGTATGCCCTTTCAGGACCTCCTCATTCTGGATTTCTCAAACAATGTGGACTGGTCTCCTGCATTTCTTGTTTCTATGCACACCATTTATTAAATTTATCGACATTTTACATATGATCATAAATGTACTTTTTTTTTTTCCTTTTCTTTTTTGCTTTCCTTGCTGGTAATTTATGTTTTGGTCTTGAATGGGCTATCACTTGCTGACAGAGATGCACTGCACAACCAAGTTTATTGCGATCTAACTAGGAGTGCTGTGGCAACTTCTTGGAACATCTATTTGAATAATCTGCATCTGAGTAGAAAGGAAAATAGAATATCAAAACGAGATGGGCACTGGATTTATTCACCCTAAATATGCTAAAAGTTTAAAACATGACACGTATTATTTGGCCTTCCTCATATAACATATTGGACCCTTCGTTTATACCTCCACTTATTCAAAACATGTTCTAGCATGTCTGCACCAACACCCTCTTATTGGATTCTTGTCATTTTTCTTTTATGGCTTCTTGTTTCTTTCATCTTTTTCTTTTTGCTGAGAAAGGAATCTTAATGTAGTCGTCGTCATCATCATCAAAGCATTATCCCAACTAGTTGGGTTCAATAGTGTAGTGTCATGTAATTGTAGTAAAAGATATTTAAAGGAAAGGGAAGATAACAGGAAGAACAAAGGAGGATTGGGGCTTCGGCCAGGTGCGGGTGGGATCGTCTAATTGAGCCGAACTTTTCAACATCAAAGTCGGCATTGATCTTTTTGCAAGATGGGTGGGGGAATTTGATTGTGGAGTGAGACTTTGGTAATGCAATTGTGTTCACTTTTGGGAAATGTCCCCTCTGGAAGTTGGCCTTCATTTTGAATGAATTGAGAATTCTATGATATTGTGATTGTGTATAATCAGATCATTGGTGAATCCCAATGCGTTGTCACTTCTTTGGCGATGGAAGGAGTTTTCTCCACTCCATTTAGGGGACTTATCCATGACCTTGATGGATTTTCTCTCCTTTCTCCTTCGTGATTTTCTAATGAATTCCTTTGTGGCCGATCAAGAAAGGAATAATGAAAAAAAAAGTTAAAAGGGGAAAAGAAAGGATGCATGTCTTTGATGCCTTTTTATTTTCTTTATTATTTTGGTTTCTACTTATACTTTTGATAGTAATACATATTTGCTTTGTAATGTATTAATTAAATTGGTCGATATTATCGGTAGCTCACATTACTGATATGATACTGGGCTTAAGTTGGAAAATTTCCTAGTATTGGTCGATATATCGCAATGTATCACAATGTATTGCTATGTATCACAAGTAATGTATCACAATGTATCGACAATACCTTAAGTGTGTCAGTCCCCATTGCGAAAATTTTGGAAAAAATAGCCAAAAATTCCAAAAAATCATTTATTTATTTATTTTTTAATTTTTTTGCTTTCATCACATTTCTAAGGAAATTTCTACCACTCATTTTCAATTGTTTGAAGAGGAAAGGGGATTTGGTAGCAGAAATCAAAATTAGAGCGTACAGTACTAGAACCCAAACTGGTGAGTTTTTGCAGATTTGAACAGTTTTTTCTTGTTTAAAATCCTTGGAATCAGAGGAATGAAGTCCATAATTCATGATTTTGCCTGTTTTAGGTGCTCGATCGAGGGTTTTGACCTTCAATTTTTGAATTTGGGAACATTGGGAAAATTAGAATTTTCCTCCATTTTGCCCATTTAACTTGCAATTAGAAGTTGAAAAAATCAAATTAGAGTGCTTGGAGGCTGATGTACAAATTGACAGAACTTTTTGAAATTAAAAAGAATATTTTTAATTAAATAATGTTGAAAATTAATTAAAAATAATTTTATTTGAAAACAATTAAATTGACCAGATGTTATGTATGCCTCATATTTTGTATTATGAGCATATACTGTTCTTAACATTAGTCACACTTGTTTATTTATTTTTAAAAATTAATTTAATTTTTTAAGAACTTATAAAAAAATACTTAAAAACTATATTTTTAAATAAATGCACCATATATTGTAGGCCATATTTAGTGTTGTATTGGATATGTTAATAGGTGTATAAATTATAGAAATATTAGTGATTTCTCTATTTATTATTTTATATGAACTAAATTTTAATACAGTTGCATCAGTTCTATTTGGCAGGGGATAGTTTAGTACCCAATACAAAGAAAACTTGATGTGTATACTTGATTTTTTATAATCTTTTGAATTCTAAGTGTGTAATGATGTCTTTTTTAACATCTACAAAAGTTTCATTGAAAAATTTGACTAATTTCTTACATTATGTGATACATCTAACATGTTTCCATATGATAACCAATATGTTTACATGTGATACCCGATATGTTTCCGTATCCCAAGGGTGCGGTACATCCAGCGATATTTATATCAAAAAGATTTTTTTTTTTTTTTTTTTTTGGGAACGTTGGGGAAATTTCATTAAAAGAAGGCCAAAGCCTAGAATATACGAAAAAACAAATAGACAAAGCTATATAGGAACACCCATCCAATACCACCTTGATGACTAACAGAACAACCCTTCACTACCCTTCTGACTAATCCTTTACATTTTGTATGGCCAATCTAAATACCTGCACTACCCCACGCCTCTTGCTATTGAAACATCGTTCATTCCTTTCCCACCATAAGGCCTAAAGAATCGCTAACAAGCTCAATTTCCAAACATTTTTCCCTAACTTTCCTACCCCTCCACCATGCCATGCGAAGAGATATTCTTCAATAGAATTCGGAAACACCCATAGGCCATAAGACCCCAACAGACTGAAGAAAGAGCCCCTACACCTCCGACGCAAAAGCATAATGAATAAACAAATGATCCACCGATTCCGCATTTTTAAGACAACATCAAACAAACATTTGGAAGGATCATCTTCCTCTTACAACCCGTTTACTAGGATGGAAAATTTCGCCGATCTTATGCATAATTGGATCCAATATCTCCACTTCAGACCATACCCCAATCTACCCAACATATAGTCTAGAAATGCCCAGTCCACATGATCATACGTTTTTTCCATATCAAGCTTGCAAACTATTCCTTCCTCTCCTTTTCTGTGGCATGAATTGATACATTCATTTGCTAAAAGAGAGCAATCCACAATCTGTCTTCTGTCCACAAAAGCCCCTTGAGATTCTGAAATAACATTCCCCAAAACCTTCCTAAACTTTGAAGTCAACACCTTTGCTAAAATCTTATATGGGCCTCCTAGTAAACTGATAGGGCAAAAATCTTTTATACATTCTGCTTCCTCCTTCTTGGGAATCAATGCTAAAAACGTGGCCCTTAGTTGCTTCGCAATAATGCCCTTGTCAAAGAATTGTTGCATGAATGCTATCACATCCCCCTTCACCAAATTCCAAAATTTTTGAAAAAAAACTATTAGGAAACCATCTGGTCCTAGAGCTTTGTCACCACCCAATTCCACCACTACTACTTTGATTTCTTCTTCTGCGAAAGGAAGTTCTAAGGAGGCCACCTCTTCTTCCGAAATAGAATCGAAATGCAAATTATCGAGAGACGGCTTTGGATCTCTACCTTTGGACAAAAGATCTATGTAAAAACGGACTATTGCATCGCAAATTTTATCTTTGCCTTCTAAACTCTTACCCAGTGTTCGCAGTATTGGTATCGCGTTAGGTTTCGCACCCTTGGGATACAGATATATATCATGTATCGCTAGGGATAGATCGGTTGTATCGCGTAATGTATCACACTTTTTGGGAAACATGGGGAAACATTGAGAAATTGATTGAATTTTTCAATGAAACTTCACGGATTGTTAAAATGGACCTTAATACACACATTTAAATTATAATATGTGAAAAAAAAGTCCACATAATGGAGTTCCTTTGTAAAAGGATCCTAAGCTATGCGCTATTTGACTGAACTGATGCAACTATTGTTTAAATTAATTCTGTAAAATATATAAATGTAAGAAGACATTAATGAAAACACAACCAATTCATTGACAAAGTAAAACAAGCAAGAGAGTTAAGAAACATACCTATGGATGATGCAACTAACTGGGTATCCTCCAAATGCAATTTTGACTATCCTAGTTCAACGCAATGTAAGTTACCTTATATGGCTTAGATCTATATGGGGACTCAATAAAACCTAGAAAATGGCTAACTAAACTCAACAAAATATGACCCCTTCGCAGAGTTGGTAAAAATCGAACAAAAAATAATTTTTTTTTCAAAAAATGGGGGACTCTTGTGCGGTTGGACGATACCTGGACGATATCGTCCGGGTATCGTCGATATTTTGTGATATCGGCTGATATTTTGCCGATATCGATATATCGCACGATATTATCGATATCGGCCAATAATATCGTCCATACGTAGGAACGGTTGGATTTTGTTGTGTCTCCAAGGGAGTTTCGTATCGCCGATCAGCAATATCGATACTATTGGCCGATAGTATCGATATTGCAATCACTGCTCTTACCCTCCACTACTAGGGAAGAAGTCTTGTATACCCGGGCTCTAGCGCTAGCTGTTGCATGAAAAAACTTGGTATTCTTATCTTCCGCTTTCAACCAAATCGCCCTCGACCTCTGTCTCCACTTAATCTCCTCCTCCCTCAACCTAGCATTATATTTTGCTCTATGGACTTCCCTCCAAGTCATTTCATCTTCCGATAAAACCTCTTCTTCTTCTTTCAAATCCAACCTTTGAATTTCTATAAGCATGTTGGACTTCTCCTCCACTCGCACATTGAGAACCTCTTTTTTCCACTCCCCTATTTTTTGCTTCGACATTTTTAGCTTTAGGAAGAGAACCACACCTGCACCCCCTTGGATTGAGAATGACGACTACCACTCAACAATCTGATCCCTAAAACCTTCAATTTCTAGCCATGATGAAAAGATTGGTATTAATAAAAGGACTAATTCAATAGATTACACCTTAGGATTGGTCCAATGGATATTATTTTGTGCTTGTATTTGGGGTAAGAAGTATTATTGGTGCAGTGAGAGATGCAATGTGGATCAAAGATAGAAAAATCGATTATTGTAGGAAAGCCCAACAATCCGCTTGCTGATTGCTAGGGGTCACAAACTCCTATCTTCTCTTCTCCTAAAAGTATTCGCACAAGAAGGAAAAATGAACTTTGGTTTCTTACATGCACAATGACATTACACTTTCCGTGAGGATGCTTTTATAGACTTAACAAGCGAGAAACCTTACTATCTATGGAAAAGACTAAGATACCCCTACACTTGCTTAGTTCTCAATGAACATAACAGGGGTACTTCGGAACCATTGTAGCACCTAATAGCTTAAATGAAAGCAATTATGAACAGGCTTGCGATCAAAAGGGACCCATATGTGTGACCTTGTGGTCCCACACATGTGATCATGTGGGACCCATGTGTGACGTGTGATCAAGTAAAGTGTGTCCTTGATCTTTTACAGTTCGGTCTTGATGAGGGCCTGATTGCATCAGCTCCCCTCGGCTTGTAAGGATTTGGCCAGTTGAGTTGATTTTGATGTAGTGCTTTTACAACTCTAGGTTGATGCACTGAAACTCTTCACTATATATCAACGGCCTCTCCACTTCAGCAAAAACTTCTTGCCATGACATGTGCATACAATTTGATTGAAAAGCATGTGTTCGATCACTTCGTCACGCTGTTGCAGCTCTTCAGGTATCTGAATCGCTTCTTCCTTATTCTTGTCTTCATTGTCCAAACTATGTGGTTAAATCTTCCATATTGAAGAGACTGTTTTTCAGTTAAAGGTAGAAGCTCGATGAGATATGCATTTCTCCAAGTCACTTCTTGATATAGTAAGGACCCACATTCCTCAAATGTGGTTTGTTATATGATCCTAGAGGAACCGTTTAGGCTTAAGATGGACCATCAGTTGGCCACCTTCCTTTAATTGCAGCAAACATCACTTCATGTTGATGTACTTTAGAGTTTTCGTTATTTTGCACAATCTTATGCCTAACTTCCTCGTTTATCCTGTTGATATGCTATGCAATCCTCAACATCTTGGCTTGGTTGTAAACTTGTAATCAATAACTGGATTTATAGGTTGTCGAGGTTTAACTCCATAAACGATTTCAAAAGGGACAATCCTGTGCTATGGTTCACTCTGCTTGAGGTACAGCAAGGGTCCCATACGACACCACGCCAAGTTTCTGAAGCTTTAGTTAATTACTTTGGTCTAGCCGTTTGTCTGCAGATGGTACCTGCTTGAAAACTATAGCTTTATTCCCATCTTAGCCTTGAGATTCTTCCAAAGTAACCCATGAACTTGACATCTTGATCAGGCAAAATGGTGTTAGAAATCCATGTAGTTCACTTCCTCGAAGAGGATTTTTCAATATGCATGACATTCGGCATCTTCTTACATGGAATAAAATGAGCCATTTTGGAGAATCGATTGACTATAACAAAGATGGAGTCATGACTGCATTGTGTCCTGGATAACCCCAAAGATAGTCCATGCTCAGGTCTTCTCATAGTCAATTCGGTGTAGTTAATGGAGTGTACAAACTAGTGTTCTGTTTACGTCCTTTCCCAAGCTAACATTTACATGCTCGGCATTCTCAAAAAACAGTTGCGGCATCTTTTTTGATTCTAGGACAGAGATGATCTTCAACCATTATGGTTGTCTTGTGAATCCCGAAATGACCATCCAGACCATTGGAATGTAACTCGCGCACCACTAGCTGGCACGATGAGCCGTTTGGAATGCATAGCCTTGTACCATAAAATAGGCATCCATCATGCAAGGGAAATCATGAATACTCATCATCTGATTTGCCAGATAAGTGGAGAAAAGTTCCCGTAGTTTTTATCATCATTGTAATCTCTTGATTTCCTCAAGTCAAGAGATGCATTTTCCTGTTGAAGTCATCTGCTACCGTGTTCTCCAACCCGCTTGGTGTATGGTGTTAAAGGTGAACTCTTAAATATGCATGCCACATAGCGTATCATGCAGGTGATTTTGTTAGGGACTTTACGTACCTCAGGGCCTCATGGTTCGTATAGAATACAAATTTTCAATGCACTAGATAATGTCTCAAGTGCTTCAAGGCTTGAACCACAAGATAAGGCTCGATGTCATAGGAGAATATCTTTTCCATGTGTCATTGGGTTTCTCGTTGATGTACGTAGTAGGTGCACTTCTGGCTTAGGACACCACCATGCTCACATGAGAATCAGCATAAGATTTTGTCAAAGACTAGGAGGCATAAAATTAGTGCTTCAGTTTTGATTTTCTTTCATCTCTTCCCAGTTGCCAACTGGGGCTAGAACACAACATTGTAGGTTTTCTTCGATGGCATACCACCAGTCTTGTGCTGCGCCATTGAGCTTCAAAGATGCAAAAACGCAACTTAACAGCTTTCGACATCTTGTATCCACTGACTTCAACTAATCGTTGAAGATATCCTTCTTTGCTCACCTGGTTGGATCCTCGATGCATTAATTTTATCCTCCCCTATGATTGACAGGGTATTCTTGTTGACGGGAATGGGAGCTCTGGACTCTGCCGGGTAGTGAGGTTGTTGAAGCCCTTGGTGCACAATCGCAGATACTGCACACCGTCAGAGTTCATCCCATTCAGTTCAGGTTTCCTTGTGGAGGCATTCCTGGACTCCATGATACCTTCTAACTGGAGATGCATAGTTGACCAAAGGTTGAAGAATCAATGATTTTGCGAAAGCCAACGATCCACTAGTCGATAGTGATTGCAAACTCCCTTCTTTTCATCTTCCAAAAGCACAAGCGCAAGCAATGAAAACTGAACTTTTATTTCTCATAAGCATAATGATATTAAGCATTCTGTAAGGATGCTTCTATAGACTTAACAAAAGACAGAAACCCCATTAGCTATGGAAAATACTAAAATACTCTACATTTCTCAATGAACATAAGACAGGTACTATTGACAATTTAATCAGTTAAAAGTAGACACAACTACTAGCAGGCTTGTGATCAAAGGGACCCATGCTTTGACCATGTGACCCCAATGTGTGATCATGTAGGACCCATACATGTGACACATGTGATCAAGTGGGTCCCACACACACTTGATCTATTACGGTTCCCTCTTGATGAATGTCTCATTGTACCAACTATGATCTAGATGTGTCTTTTCTTCTTGTGCTCACGACTTTTTCCTCTGCCACTTGTAAGCTTCCCTTGTTTGTCTGAGTTTTTTAGTGATGGAAGCTGTTGTGCATTTTCTTCCAGATAACTGTTGCTTCTCGTGTCTTTGGACTGTCACATGATTCTGGGCTGTAGGTTTTCATATGATTTGAGCTTTTATATTAGGTCTCTGTTCTGGTAATTGCAAGTGATCCTGATTATCTAGAATTCAACAAAAATGATGTGTGCAGTGATATATGGATTGATGAAACTGGTTAGTTTTTTTTTCTAAATAATTGAATTTGGGATGGTACTTAAATTAGTTATGGATAATCTATTGGGGATAGTATTAGATCTCAGCAGTTTGTGTTAATTATTTGTATCTTTTGTACTGGATTTTTCGATTAGTTCCCTCTTGGAGTAGGTAAGGACTAACATGTCTTCTACAATAGTTTTTTGGTAGTTTACCTTATTGAATTGAAATGGGAAATGGCGGGATTTCAAATTTAATTCTTATATTTTCTGGGAGGAGGAGGTCTTATGAAATGAGTAATCTCTTTAATTATATATATTGTTTTCCGAGATGGTTTACATGATGGAGACTGGATATTAGAGTTGAAGTATTAGATTTTTTTTTTCCTGGAATGGTTGGATGATGGAGAATTGGATATCCATTGATAAATAGTGTAAATCTATAATCGTTGTGGTTGCAAGCAAGATCTGATTAATGATGTGTAGCGAGGATGCATTAAAAGATTTCAAAGTGACTTTCTTTGTGAAAGAATGTAGAAAAGAACTTCCATTTGGTGGGGCGTAACAAGGTGTGCAACCCACAGGAATTTGGGGCATGGGGATTAAGAATCTGCAGATCATAAATTTAGCTTGACTCAGGAAGTACCTTTGGAGATTTTCCATTCAGGATGGTAACCTTTGGAAGCACATTATAGCTTGTAAATATTGAAAGCAGGAGGGATGTTGGTTCATGCTCGAATGTTCTCAGTACAAGGTTCTGGAATTTGGAAGCACTGATGAGAGGCATTGAAGATTTCTTCTTTACTATATATTGGGAGACAAACATGAGGTTTTGGTAAGAGCCATGGTGTGGAAGTAGACTGCTAAACCGTGTATGCCAGGTTATATAGCATCTCTCTCAATTAGGGGGCAGCCATACCCAATGCTTCAATAGAGTGAGGACGTGGTAGTATGGTCTTCCTGCTTCTGCAGGAATATTGGGGATGGGGAAATTGAGGGATTCATAGGTCTACAAGATTGCATCTGTCATTTTGCCCTGTCCTCATGGATATTGACTGGTGTGTTGGAAATTCAATCCATCTGAGATGTTCAGAGTCAGGTGCTACTGTATGCTTGAGAGAGGTGGATTATAATTTTTTTTTGAGCTAGCATTTGGCGCTACCTCCCTTCCCGGCTTGGAGAGTAGTGGCGATCTGACAGTTTGTTGCAATTAAGGTCCATAACATTGGCAACTTGCATTGTAGAAATATGACAATTATGAATGGATCATCATGTCTGAAGGATGTGAAGTCCGTGACCACCTCTTTATGCATTGCGAATTTGTGTCAATGTTATGGAGATTCATATTCTCTGACTTTAGCATGATTTGGTCAATACCTGGTTTGATCAACAGCCTTGTCTGAACCTGGAACTGGGGGGACTTGAGGCAGGAGAAAAAGATCTCGTTGGTGTCTCTCCTTGCTTTCAGTATTTTGATCTTTGTGGAAGGAATGTAAAAGTAGAACTTTCAAGAATTCTGAATTGGCCAAAGTTGTTTATCTAAAGGCTATGTGACGCAGGACGACTAACCACTTGCTCTAAAAGCTCGAATTGATAAAGTTTGGCGAATCAATCCCTTTATCACATAGCCCATGCTCCTGCTTCACATAGGCCAGGCCCTTGGCCGAACCCTCTGTGAGCCCCACTTTACATGGGCCTTACCTCACACGAGCCACTCGCCTCACACGGATCGTCCACCTCGAGTGTGCCCCCACCTCACATAGGCTGCCCCACTCGGGCCTGGTGTGAAAATGCCCCTGCATTAATCACCCCCAGTGAGGAATCTTGAACACGAGACCTCCCGCTCTGATACCACTTTGACGTGGGACCACTAACCACTTGGTCTAAAATCTCGAACTAATAGAGTGTGATGAATCAATCCCTTTATATCATAGCCTAGGCTTCTACTTCACACAAGTCAGGCCCTCGGCCGAACCCTCCTTTGTGAGCCCCACTTCACATGAGCCTCGCCTCACACAAGCCACCCGCCTCAGACGGATTGCTCACCCTGAGTGTGCCCCCGCCTCACATAGGCTGCCCCACTCGAGCCTGGTGTGAAAATGTCCTGCATTACTATGGGCAGGTAGATATATTTGGCATTGGTGCTTCCTTTCTTTAAGGCATGTGATAAAGAAGATCTCATGGGTTTGTGTGCAGATTTCTCTTAATTTTGTATGAGGTCGGTGAATGACAACCCATCATTAGGGGCGTTTAGAGTATCTAGTTTTGTTTCAAGTTGCTTTTGATTGAGAGTTTAGGTGGTACTAAGCGAATCATCGACAAATTGGCTATGTTGTGTTTCTCCGATACTAAAGAAGTAGGTGATTTCAATGAAGGAACCGGAGTGAACTTTGCTTGGAAAAGATGCTCCAGTACATCGCAACCCCAACCTAATAGAAGGGAGGGCTGATGCAATGTTTTAAATATCGACGGTATTGGTCGATATATCCCACAATATATCTTGTATCCCACCTGTGCGATATGAAACACAGAGCTAGTGTCGATATATCCACATTTGATCTGGTAAGTATTTTCAATTTTCGATCCCTTTTTCTTTGTTGAAATTATGTTAAATCAGTGTCAAATGGTTACAAATCCATTGGTTCTTCATGTTTTGCATGAAAAATTATGGAGTTGGAGCTTTGATTTCGATATCCATTGGTTCTTCCTGTTCTCCATTTTTTTTTTTCAAAATTTTCCTTCAACCAGCTGTCAATTGAGACTAATTTCAAAGTATTTAGGAGTATTTGATGAAATGATCATCACATACACTCTAATTTCAAAATTTGAGTGTAGGTGGTTTGATTTGGGTTAAATTGGGGAAAATTTGAAATTTCCCCAATTTCTCCCAAATTGCTTGCAATGTTGCACTCCAAACATGAAATCAAGCATGCATTAAGCTGATTTACTGATTTGTTAAGTCCTTGTCAATTTTCAGAAATTAAAATTAATAAATTTTTTTTTTTTTTTCGAAATTTCCCTTCAACCAACTGTCAATTGAGACTAATTCCATAGTATTTAGTTGTGTTTGATGAAATGATCATCACATACATTCTAAATGTTATGCATTCGATTTGAATATAGTTGCATTAGTTCAGTCAGACAACAAATAGTTCAGGACCCTATAAAAAAGAAACCTATTATGTGCTCTTCGTTTTTGAGATGTTATGATTTATAAGTGTGTATTAAGGTCTTTTTTAACAATCCCTGAAGTTTCATTGAAAAATTCAACCACTTTCCCCATGTTTCCCCATGTTTCCCCATGTTTATAAAAAAATGCGATAAATTGCCCTGTACAAACGATATATCCCGTGTGATAACCGATACGTATCTGTATCCCAAGGATGCGATACGTAACGCGATACCGATATTTCGAACATTGGGCTGATGTCAGTTGGGTATGAGGTCGTATAATTTCTCCAGGCAATTGCAAGAATTTCTGTTTTGGATCTTGTTTAAGCTCGTGCACCCCTGGAAGTGACATTACCCTTAGGATATGACCTTAGGAATGAATGACAAAATTTGTAAAGACCGTCAAATAGCTGGAACAAGGCAATGGATTTATTATATTTGTTATAAAAAGCTAAAGAACCTCTCAAAATAGGAAAGTCTCAACATACTTGGCGTATGATAAATTGGTTTCCATGACACTCGTGCATGCACACACGCACAGACGCACGCACACACACATATAATTTGTCGTCACCATATAGGATATGCTTGCTTTGTGTAAAGTGTAAACATGGATATTGTTGAGTATTTGTTGCCACCATGTTATGCCTGCTTTTGACATTGCAAGTATGTCTGTTTTGTTTCTGCACATGGTCTAACAACTGTCTTACTTATACAAATTTGTAATCTTGACCATGGTGTGCTGTAAAGGCCGTAATGGAAAAAAATGACCTGTAAAGGTTATTACAGCTCGCGTAATGGCCCATTATGCCCCCGTAAAGGCCGTTATGGCTCTGAACGGTCCATTGTGGGGCCGATACAGGTTCTTTGGTTTTGATTTTTTTCAATAAAAAAATAGACCGTAACGGCCATTATGGGGGCCGTAACAGCCATTACAACCCTTATCGTAAAGGTAACAACGTGGCTGTTATGGCCACCATTACCGTTACGGAATACCTTGATCTTGACCTTTTGCTACTATCATGATGTCCCAATCAACATTTGGGAAATGGACTATTTTAGCCTATGAACCTTGCAATTTCATCATTGATATTCCTTTTATACATCAGAGAATTCTCTCAATTTCCTTGAGGTGAGACACTCTAGGCTGATCCATTGTGGCAGGAGTTTGAATTATAGCAGATAGGGTTTCAGGTCTGGCAAAATCAAAGATTGAATCTCGCAAAATGCTTAGTTATGCCCAGATGACATGTACCCTCCTTTACGTGTGCTGGGGGTGAATAGGTGCAAATGCTACCAGGCTGAATTCCCATGCTACTTGTTGATACCATTACAACCAATCACGGTGTGCTGTAACGGCTGTTATGGGGCCTTATCGGCCGCTATGTAACGGTAATGGTGTCAACTGTTATGCGTTACGGGGTTGTAATGGGCATAATGGTGTTTATGGAAAAAAAACCCGTATCGGCCTTGTAATGGCCGTTGCGGCCCCTGTTACGCCCCGTTACAGCCCCTGTAATGGCCATATCAATACAGGTGTTTTTTTTTTTTCAAAAAAAAGAAAAAAGAAAAGAAAAAGAGGTTATGGCCTGTATCGTAGGGTAATGGTGGTGGTCGTTACGGCCACTGTTACTTTTACGGCTCAGCTTGCAACCAATGATGGGGATTTAGAAAATAATGAACCTAATACAATCTGATGCTGTTTAATTGTATGATACAAGTATCCATGTTAGGTTATCGTTGTTGTATTTGACACTTCCCTGAACATATGTACCTCTATCTGGGATCCTAGTTGATTGTTCATGTCACTGGCCTTCTGGGCATCTGTTATGAGTATTGTTTTCATCTTGATACTGGTACTCTGGACATACCTACCTATCTGGGTATGCTGGTTGATTGTTCATAACACTGCCCTATTGTATTTTGGGAACCTTTGGCTATTCATCTTTTTATATTTTATCTCTGTTAGTCCTCATATTTCACCATTCATGAATTCAGAATTTTTTTCTTGATTTTATATATGTTTTTACTCTGTGGTCTTTTTTACATTATTCTATATGCTAAATTGCATCCCATTTCATCTTTTTTTCTCAGGTTAAGATAATAAAATGTCTTGTTGAAAACATTGTGGTAGACATATCTTTTAACCAGCTTGGTGGGCTGTGTACCCTTTGTTTCCTTGAGGAGGTGAGCTGCTGGTCTTTGGTTCATGTGACCATAGACCCCTTGATCTGAAGCAATAAATCCCAATTTAATTGAAAAGTTTTCTGTGTGGGACCTTGTATTTACAGCTAATTCCCGTGTCTGCAGGTTGACCATTTGATAAATCAAAATCATTTATTCAAGCGCAGCATCATATTGATTAAGGCCTGGTGTTACTATGAGAGCCGTATATTGGGAGCTCATCATGGACTTATTTCTACTTATGCTCTGGAGACATTGGTCCTCTACATATTTCATGTATTTAACAATTCCTTCGCTGGACCACTTGAGGTAACTACTGGCTTCAGCATTTTCATTAAGGTAAGTTGTATGGATTGAGCTATGAGTCTGATTGTGATTCTGCTGTGTGTGTCAAGGTCCTTTATCGCTTTCTGGAATTTTTCAGTAACTTCGACTGGGACAACTTTTGTGTTAGCCTATGGGGCCCTGTTCCTATTAGTTCACTTCCAGATATGACAGGTACTTATCTACTCTTATAGGTAAATGCTAAAGAGATCTGCAGAATGGCAGATTGATGAGGAGAATTGCATCACATGTGCACATATGGCACACTGATGTGAGATCTGGGCCATTCACAGGTGGGGCCCATCGTGAATGTGTCCCGGGCCAAAATCGAAGTCAGGCCACGTGTATGAGAAAAATGGTCAGTTAGTGAAAATGAGAAAAGACCAATGCTACATCTATGGTCCACTTGATGGCTGGAGCAACCTATTTTTCGCCACAGAAATGCTGGCCTCACCTAATGATGGGCATGGATCTTACAATTGTGCCACGAATCTCCTCTTCAATCTTCCTTGCACTGAATTTTCTTTTGTTTTTATCCTTCATATGTGCTTATACTATCTGATTGAGTGGCCTCCAGTTTCTCATTTGTTATATTCACCTTCTCTAATTTTGTTTTGAAATATTGTGCAGCTGAACCTCCTCGAAGGGATAGTGGAGGGTTATTGCTTAGCAAACTCTTTCTTGATGGATGTAGCTCAGTATATGCAGTTTTCCCTGGTGGCCAAGAAAATCAAGGTCAACCCTTTGTATCTAAGCATTTCAATGTTATTGATCCTTTACGTACAAACAACAACCTTGGACGTAGTGTCAGTAAAGGTATTCTGATTCTTCACTATTATTAAATTCTTGGAAATAGCCTGCTTTTAAGTGTGAATGACATTTCTATTTTCATTCTTTGAACTTCTGCTAACATGCTGACTCTCCAATTGGTCAGTTTCTTTGAATATTGACTTCTTTATGTTGCATTATTCTTTGTTTGCAAATTGCCTGTGAATGTGGCAGTCTGGAATATAATAGTGTTATAGGCTGAAATTCTCATTCTCTATTACGAACAAGTTTTGCTTCTCAGACATGTAATATTTTCAAAACTTTCATTCCAAAACTTTTGGATTTGCAAAGGTTTTTTACTTGCACCATGTGAGCATCTTGCAATTCTAGTTTCATATGTTTGGTTTCATTATTGCTTTTAACTTCTTCCTTGACAATTCACGTGGCAGTAGAAATGAGCAATTTTATCAGAGGAGAGGACATGTTGTTGTGAGATCTAAATCTCATATAAAAGAAGAATAGCAAGAGAATTTGATTAGGATGTTTTGAATCTATTCACTGCATCTATCAACAGAGAGAGCCACGATTATAAAGTGTACAACCTAATAATATGAAATCTAAAGCTGTAACCTGATAAAAACAAATGTAATGAGTATATTTAGAAGATATGATACATTATAGGGGTACAGAAACATGTGAGTCCCTTGCCTCTAACAATAGACACATTACTCCGCGATGTATGTACAGATGTACTCCTTAAACAACCCCTTAAGCTATAGCATGTATACCTATCATCCCTAGTTTGCCTGTAATATGTATGAGTTGAGCCATGGGGAGCAAGGAATGCAAAAATGGTAATGGTGGGCGTAATTGTTTGCATCGTTACCGTTATGTGTCATGGGTGTTATGCCCTATAACAGTCATTTTCATTTTTTTTTTTTTTTTTTGCAAAAAAAAAATGAAAAAATATGAAAAAAAATCTTAAATATATAGAGGATTATATATATATATATATATATATATATATTGAACATGTTTATGATAGCGTAATAGTCCACTTTTTAGTAGGGATGTTGTCTCGGCTTGTTTGACAATTTTAAGAACCTGACAGACTTATATTGACTATAAAACTCCCACATTTAATTTTCTAATTATCTAATATCAGTGATAAAATTATATCAGCATGAATGTACTATTAATAATGAGATAATTAATTATTTATATTTATATAACCATGGACAACATGTCAAAAGACTTAAAACATAAGTTATAAAATAATGCTACTCAAAGCCCAATGAAGAAACATATATACAAAGATATTAACTAGTCAATCACCACCAGAATGAAAATGTTGCTGCCTATGGTTGGTTGACCTCGACGTCCTCGTCATTATCCGGCTGCGGCTCTAGAACATGTGTTCCATATCCATAATAACCAGAGTTGGAGGGACAGACCATGTCAATGAAATCCAAAGTTGTTTGATCACGATCCTCACTAGGCATTTGCTGTGTTGTCCCCAGGTAAGAATATCCACCACTGCCAGATGAAGACCCATAACCATAGTCATAGCCACTAGACCCACCACCATAGTTGTGCCCATACCCGTACTGCAGCTGCCCCTAGTATTGTTGCTTGTACTCGTTCTACTGAGAGTGAGATTGCAAATAACTTGGATATGAATTCGGATATGTAGCCCGATATTGACCTGCTCCATATGGATCATATTGAATATCAGTAGTAGTCCAACATGAAAGTGGCTCAACAGGCTCCGTATATCATCCATGGTCATATTTATATCCATATCCATGTTGATAAGTGGTCCGATGTCTGGACTTCCTGCTGCACCATCTCCTCTAATGTCACTAGTGCCAACCTCCTCCTATGATGCTCTCCTCTGGCCGGGTGTATTGTGGCACAGTACACTCATAAGTTCGGATTTGTCTAACCCATCAATCTTCATCGGCTTCACGACTTGTAGTCGGCTGTACCTCCAGGTGCCAAGCAACACTAGAACCAAGTGCATCACCATCATCATTACCTTTGTCATTATTTGTCTTGGTTTCACTGTTGCTGCCTTATAGTACTCTTTTATTGGGCTAAATTAATCCTGTTTGAGTCCAAGATGGTGCACGATTTTCTTCTTGCCCCACGTGTATCACTGGGTCATGCACCTCACTTCTTCACTTGCCTCTTCTACCTATTTCCCCCTTTGTTCCAACCAAGGTAGAAGTGGGTCTTCCTCTTCGTAAATGTAGTCCAAGTTTATTAGACAGAAGTCGCATTCGTCGATAAAATTTGCAACACACCTTGCAATCTGTAATCTTAGCTTCATGTTGTATTAAATATAAATAGGCCAATCCATGGTCTTGGACTGCAATATATTGTTATTCTTTAGAGCGGATGAGTGCACAACAGCTCCAATTCCTCTTACAACTAGAGGAATTTGTTGTCTGGCTCAAAACTTTCATCACAATCGTCTTTAGAGCCTTTGCACTTATCCAAAATGCATCCACCAATTACTTGTATAAAAAAAAATCTATCAGCTCTACATGACTAATAAAATAATTTCCATGTTAAGAAATACTAATAACTAATAAAACATCAGTTTCTTACCCGGTGGTGTTTAAGAGATAGCCCTTTGTGCAAGTGCACAGAGAAGCTGCCTTGACGAAGTGCTTATACTTTTAGCTGTGGGCAATATGCCAAAACATTTATATTATTTTTATCACTGTAATAACAAAACGAAAGACCACTAATTTAAGACTTCTCACTTTTTTCAACGCCCTTATATGCCCATCTAAGTTGGGCTTTAATCTCTTTATCATAATTTTCAGCCTAACACGAACCTCATAATCCTCACAAATGAAGTAACATATCTGTATCTCGGATTTGGATAGTATCCTACTATACAATAATGAAAACAAAGACTTTTAATGATTACACTATGAAAATAACTGACTAATAACTAATAACAACAAGTGCACAATAACAAAGTGTTTTATTTACTGCCATATGAAGATCGTGGCGAAATTGATTCGTCCAACACTTGTTGATCATCTTCCAGTAATTTGTATAATGTGTACAATTACGACGAATAACAAGCTTCATTTTATCCATGACATCATAGAGGAAGCCCGTGGTAGGTATTTCGTCGGATTTTACAAGATAAAGGACTTCCATTAGCAGTTCCATCACTTTGAGAATGTTTGCAATCTTGTTCCAATATTTGTTATACCTGATGGTTGCTACAACATCAACTGGTGTCCCTAGTGTCTTTGCCTATGTTGTGTTGAGCCACTCCCTAGAAGCAAACATCTCGCTCAACTCTCATCAATGCTGGTACAAACTCTCAAGGGCTATAAAGTTCGTTTCAAATTTAGTCGCTGTAAGCCTAAGTGGCTCTTTTCTCATTCATGAACTTCTTCAATATGGCGATTAGTTGGTTATGATTGTAGATGAATGTCGTCTCTTGTCTTTCCCTTTCAACCAATTTTCCAACACTCTTCTTTCCAATATCTTCCAATATAAGATCGATGCAATGTGCGGCATATGATGACCAAAATAAATAGTCTCTTCGTCATCAATATTCTTTGTGCAGACTTGTATATTGCTTCATTGTCAGTCATAATCTGTACCACATTCTCCTCTCCAATCTTAGTGAGTTTGGATAGCCTAGTGAGTTTGTTGATTTGCTTAATGTCTTATGTCACAAGGGAGGGTTTTGGATAGGAAAATTTGGAGAATGAAATCATCTTTGGGGATTTTCTCTACTTCATGTTTTACAGAGTCCTAGTGGACAAGATAAAATTCTTACCATCTATCATTTGAAACTTCGGGAAGTGCAAACGCAAACAAGTTGATCATGTGCAAGGAAAATGTAAATTTTTCTTTTAATGAATATCTTGAATTTTATTAAAAGAAAAAGGGGAAACTAACTACAGAGAAAACAGTCAATTAGGAGGCTGCAAAGCAAACAACCAGAGCTACTAAATCTGTTCTGACTGGCTGATCAATTATTCATAAACTGGACCTAAGAGGCCTTTCCTTAGCCGATCTATCTGCAGGCCCTTTCTCAGCTGATCTATTTGCAGGCCCTTCCTCAGCCAATCTATCTGCTTGAGAATTTGCTTCATGGTGAACATGTGAAAATGGCATGGGGAACAGTGAATTAAGTCAACTACTCTTCTACCATATTCGTGATTCCCCATGGACTCTCGCCTAATTTCGCCCACTTAATAGCATCAGCATAGTCACCTTCCATGATTACTGGAAAATGTGAAGTCTGCCAATCATTTTAATCATTCAAGTTTTCCTATCAGTATTGGTGTTTATTTTGGATCTTTGCAGGACAAATTGGCAAACAAAAGCCTTAACAGGGGCTATGTTGGAGGAACAGAATCCTTTTAACAATCACTTCCAAGGCCAATGATGTCAAAATGACACAGTTGATCACTCCTAAAAGCTTATCAAGCTACTCTTTCAGTGAGCCATGATCATGCAATTCTGACATCAAACTATTATCAGGCTGTACTTGGGTAGCAGAATCAAAGTGGCAGGATGTTGACTCCATCACTAGTATGATACCTACGTGAGTCATGGGAACCACCAGAAGGCCATTTTGATTAGGCAGGTGGTTCTTGATTGATTTCCAAATTGGTTTGGGTTAGGAATCCTTAGAATTTCTAGAAGTTGCTAGATTTAATTGATTTGGTTTGTGAAAAGATAGTTAAAGATGGTTCCTTTTCTTTGTTAGCAAATTATCATATATCAGTCTTTTGCAGTTGTGTTCTTCATCAAAGAAGAATTAATTTCTAAATAGGATTTTAGGATAGTTCTTGGGGTTGAAGTTCGCCTAATGCAGGGTCTATTTTAGAATAAATTAGGCTTTAGGAAGCGCCAATTTGACAGTAAGTTGAATTGGGAGTGTCTTAGAACTAGAAAGCTTGGTTTTAGAGTTGCTAGGTGGCTGTAAACATGGGTCCTTGAATATTTGAGTTTCGTTTAGTTTCATGCTCTCATATTGAAGTGTCAGGCTATCAGCCCCTTAATCTATTGTTCACCTTTTAGTGTAAATGCTTGTGTGATTATTGTATCATTAAAAGGATTCATTTTTTCTTTCTTGTAGCCAACTAGGATATTATTAGTTGTGGGACCCTCGACCCATTATCTCATCTAGTTGGCACAATGTTATTGCAGACTAGCAATCTAGGACCCTAAACTATCAGTGGATTGAGTTCTTCAACAGTTCCACAACATTGCTCATGTCACTATCATACTGCCATTCAGAAATCTAAATGGTAAGTCTCCACATCAGATGGTCTATTGGGCTGCCATGAATGACATGGATTTTCATACATTTGGGTGCCTTTGTTCTGCACACCAAAATCTGATAGGACCAAATTAGATATGAAATTTGATTGCTGTGTTTTTGTGTGCTACAGTTATGATCGCAATGGTATTAGTCTTTCTGATGCAGGGCCACATCTAGCCATCAGAATGGGGACGTATCCCCCAAGGACTAGACGATTGGTAGATCAGCTCACCAAATCTCTTTAGCAACCTGATCAACAGTTTTGATCATTTAATGACCTTTTGGGACACAAGAAGAATTTAAGATCTTTAGTTATAGGATCCTTATAATTAGGTGCTGCTCTCGCATCGAATTCCTACTTCGGACTCTAGTACTCGCTCCTGCGTTGGACTCTAGTTTTCACTCCACTTTGGACTCTAGCTCTCGCCCCCGCTTCCTACCAATTTGTACTTGTTACATTTTGAAAGAGATGTTTCCCTGCACCTGCACCCAATGTTCGAATTATCTTCGATATTATCAAAATATCCCCGATATTATCTCTATTTCTAGCTCAGCGATACTGATAACACTGGTAGCGACGATATTATCTCTATTTCTAGCTCAGCGATACCGATAAGACCGGTAGCGATACCGATAAGATAGTATAAAAAATTCTAGGTATCAATGACGTATTACTAAATATCGCCAATGTATCGATATCGTCAATATTTTCAATTGTGTAAATTTCAGGCGCCGTTTGTATTGTCAATGCATTGATACCGCCGGTGTATTGCCAATGTTTTTTACTGTGTAAATTCCAAGTGACACTTGTATCGTCAATGTATCTGGAATATTTTGATAATATCGCAAATGTATTGAATATCGATACGCAACAAATTTGTATATTAAAAAATTCCCATTTCATATTTTTTATGGGCTCATGGTTGTATGCAGTGTTCAATTTGTCGACGATAATATTGATAATATCATGATATTATCATTATCGCAACATGGCAATAACGAGACCACAATATTTAGTTTCTTTTTCAGTTGTTAACGATTTGTTTGAAAATATCATGTGTTGTCGATATTCTGAAATATCAATGGATGCTTGGATGGAAGGTTAGATATTGTATGGATAGATGGGATGGATGAGATAGTTGGACTGATTTCTTACAGCAGCACATGCTTTTAGGCCCCCATTAAAGAGAAACCTACTATGTATGCATTCTTTTTGCAAATTTTTATTCCTAAATATGCAAGTGTGTGTATTTTATCGTCTCTTGAGGTTTCATTGAAAAATTCCACCGTTTTTCCCATTTTCCCTACATTTTCGGTTATCAACGGTATTAACGACGATATCGATATTGTTTCTGTATCCTTCGCTAGCGAAACTTGTAGTGATACCGAAACTTCGAACACTGATTTCATGTCTCTATACAAATGCCCTAAATCAGTGATTAACAGACTCAAGAAGATCAGAAGAGAGTTTTTGTGGAGAGGGCCATCTGGAGTGAAGAAATTCCATCTTGCTTCGATGGGAAGATTTGTACAAGACGTACAGGGAAGGGGGTGCAGGCATCAAACATTTGGAAGTTATGAACAAGGCCCTTTTGAGTGGATATGGAGGTTTAGTACGGAAAAGGGAAGAATGTGGTGGGAATTGATAGTGAGAAGATATGCGACTTATGAGGGAGGGTGGTTCACGAAGCGATCCTCCCTATACAGAGCCTTTGCCATTTGGAAAGTTGTGGTGTCTATGGAGCATTTGGTTCGCTAGGGTGTTTCTTTTTCGATTGCTAATGGCCGTCGGGTTAGATTTTGGGAGTACGTCTGGTGCGGTGGTTGTCCTTTGGCATGTCAATTTCCATCCATAGCTAGAGTGGCCTGGGAAATTGGCATCTCGGTTGCGGATTGTTTTTCTTTGATTGGGGGAAAGGTGGTTTGGTCCCCACCTTGTTGGAGGAGTCTATCGGAAAGCAAAGAGATAGAGTGGTTGGAGTTGTTAAAGACCCTATTGAAAGTCAAGCTGGCTAATCAAGAGGAAGATTCCATGATATGGGGCAAGGGGGAAAAGGGAGTGTTCTCGGTTAAGGCCTTTGCATCTTCGATGGGGGATTCGAATCCTAATTTCACTTCGTGCTCCTACAATCAATGGTTCTACGAGGCCCCTCTCCGTGTTGCTGCTTTTGTATGGTTGATGGGAAGAAAAAGAGTTCTTATGATTGATAATTTGCAGAGAAGGGCTATCATCCTTCCAAATATATGCCTCATGTGTATGAGGGACATGGAGGCTATTGATCACATCTTCATCCATTGCCCTTTTGCTATCAAGATCTGGAGTCACATTCTTATTTCCTTCAGTATGTCCTGGGTGATGCCAAGAGGTGTTGAAGACTTGCTTTGGGCATGGCATGGTGGAGGGGTGGGTGGTAGTGGTAAAGTCAGGTGGAGGCTTGCTCTTATGGTGGTCTTCTAGTCCATTTGGGGAGCCAAGAACCGGAGTTGTTTCGAAAATAAAGAGTTGCAAGCCGACGAGGTCATTTTCAGGGTCGAGTCCCTCTTGGGGGCCTGGTCTATGTATGTAAAGCCAACCTAGGCTGGGAGGCAGGGTTGTGTTCTTTCTGGTTTTCCTTGTTGTCTTTGTTTCTTTCTTTGTCTTTTCGTGCTTTTATAAAATTCATCACCTTTCAGAAAAAAAAACCATCCCGTAAACAGCCCCCAAAAGTTCTCCATCTCTACCCGAACACATCGTTGACATTAACGTAATCAGTACACCCTAACATTTCTAGAGTACATTTACTGTCCTGAAGGAGCCAAGCAACCATTTTACAACCCTTGTCTCTAGCCCTATATCAGACTTAATCAGTTCCCAAATGGCCTATGGTCCTGTCCATCAAATAGTCACAGAACCCATCAACTTTGAAGCATAATCTAAAATTTCCAGAAAAAGAAAACTATCCCTAAACCCAGCCCAAACTTGTGCATGAACTTTTTTTTTTTGAGAAAAAAAAAAAAAAAAAAAAAACTTGTCCATAAACTATAGCCCCAACACAACTCTATTTGTGGCCAAAACAGTTACCAATTAGTACTCAAAACCTGTAGCTTGAGCCAAACTACTTTCAGTCCAACCCAACTTCAGCCAGCCATTAATTACCAATTAGTAAACCCTCCTGTTAAACTTCAAAAAGTCTGTCCACGAACTATTTTCAACAGACCCTGCAACTTGTCCAAATGAGCCTGTAATCCATCCAGCAGATTAGTCTCTACCCAAATCTGTCTTATCAAAAGCAATAAATCTGTTTACTTTTTTTTTTTTTTTTTTCTTTTTGTTTTTTCTGAAGTAGATCTCCTAACTTTTGGCCAAAAATTATTGATTTACCAGTCACGGTTTGGGAGAACGGCTTTGGTCGTGGGTTTGCTCCCCATAGACACAAGTTTGATTCCCCTCCCTGTGGATCACCTGATGCACGTGGTTGGCGGGTGATTGCATGCATCTGCAGGGAATAGTCTCGCCTCAAAGGGGCGGCGATGCCCTGTCGTCATATAAAAAAAAAGAAAAAGAAGCTTTGCTGCCAATAATTATTGGGGCCTACTAGAAGTGATATTTCGTTGGTCCGAAAATGATTGGAGAGAACCAAGTGATGTAATGAAGTTGCTTTATTGGATGATGGGAGAGTTAGATGCCACGATGGTTTGGGTTCCTGCTAAGTGACAAGGTGAAATATTTAGAGCAAGAGTAATGGTATATGGATGAGTCGCTAAGAGGTAATCTATAATCGTGACCAGTGTTTGAATTATCTCCGATATTATTGAAATATCCCCGATTTTATCTCTATTTCTAGCTCAGCGATACCGATAGCACTGGTAGCGATACTGATAACATGGAT
The DNA here is from genome assembly GCA_003013855.2 of Liriodendron chinense. Taxonomy (NCBI): domain Eukaryota; kingdom Viridiplantae; phylum Streptophyta; class Magnoliopsida; order Magnoliales; family Magnoliaceae; genus Liriodendron; species Liriodendron chinense. Next base: position 3,348,059 of record ML058389.1, read on the forward strand.
AGTATAAAAAATTCTAAGTATCAGCGATGTATGGCTAAATATCGCCAATATATCGATATTGTCAATATTTTCAACCGTGTAAATTCGAGCCGTCACTTGTATTGCTAATGCATTAATATTGCCATTGTATCGCCAATATTTTCGACTCGGTAAATTCCAGGCGTTGCCTGTATCGCCAATGTATCGATATCGCCAAAAATATGTATATTAAAAAAATTACCATTTCATATTTTTAATGGGCTCATGGTTGTAAGTAATGTTCAATTTGTCGATGATAATATTGATAATATCGCGATATTATCATTATCGCAACATTGCAATATTGAGACTACAATCTTTCATTTCTTTTTCAGTTGTCAATGATTTGTTGGGAAATATCGTGCTACCGATATTCTAAAATATCAATGGATGTTTGGATGGAAGGTTAGAGGTTGGATGGATAGATGGGATGGATGAGATAGTTGGATTGATTACTTACAACAACGCATGCTTTTAGGCCCCAATTAAATAGAAACCTATTATGTATGCATTCTTTTTGTAATTTCTTTTATTCCTAAATATGCAAATATATGTATTTTAGCATCTCCTGAGGTTTCACTAAAAAATTCCACCGTTTTCCCATTTTCCCCGCATTTCCGGTTATCAGCGATATCGATATTATTTCCGTATCCCCCGACTAGCGAAACTTGTAGCGATGCCGAAACTTCGAACACTGATTGTGACAATCCTATAACTGAGGATGTGACAACAAAATTGTCAATGTTGGGAGATCTACACGTGTGATTTATCTTATTCCTTTGGAGAAAAAAATACTCGGAGGATGTGTCGTCATCCCACTTATCCAGCATCAAAAGCCATCCGTGACAAGAACAAGAATACATGAACATTCACAAAGGGTGGAATGGAAGAAGGTTCATAATGAAGCCAATGCCTAGAGAAATCTGGTTGCCCTTTTAGCCTTTAAGAAAACGAACAAGAACTGAAGAAATGACCAAAGTAAATGGAAAAACCTAAAGAAACAATGTCCGAAAATTATAATCAAGAGGTTTTGATCAAAAGCATCGGGATCGAAGATAATAACTGCGAAGAGTCCACCACTGGTTTGTTTGATAAATCTAGGGATGGATCATTTTGAAATTTTAATGATGGATAGATGAATGATATATGGAGGAATCAAAAGGTGGATTGACTATGATTCAAACATTAAGGTGAAAGAAAGAATAGACCTGCAATTTGACAATCATATTGTTGAATTCTAAGGAGATTGCTTAATATAAAGTGGATGCATTAGTAATGTTCCAAAGGAGATTGAAATATTCCCTCTTGTATCTCCCAAGGCCCTGCCAATACCAATCTCATATCATTTCCCTCTGTTGTTGTCTATTAATGAAGAGAATTGGGGCCCGAAACCCTTTAGGTGGATGGCTCTTTATAGAAGAATAAGGATTGGAGGTTCTTTTTCGAGGTGTATGGGCTACAAGATCTCTCGCAAGCACAAACTATTGAAAGATAAAATCAGATCTTTGAAGGAGGAGCTTGGCAAAAGGGAAGAGGAGGCGGCTGATATTCTTCTCAAGTTACCGACCCTAGGTGCCAAAGCGGAGGAAAATGTATTATCCCCTGAAGAATCAATAATGCGGTTTGCTCGCTTAGGATTATGCTAGTAGGGTTAAAGAAGATGAAATAAAATGGAGGTAACGATCAAGGAGTATTTGGATTAAGGGTTATAAAAACAAGTACTTCCACAGTATTGCGAGCTCGTGCAAGGGTCAACAAAATCAACAATATCGTGGTTAATGGTACTCACATCGAAAATAAAGATCGCCTCTCTGTAGAAATCTCCTGGTTTTATGAGGTTTTGTTGTCTGGGGAGAAGTGGAGAAGATCAACTTATTTCAGAAATTTTTGAAAGGGGCTAGCTGTTGACCAATCTTGGTGTGCCCTTCACTGTTATTATTCCTAAGACCTTGGTCCAGATTCTTTATAGGATTTTTGGCCAAAAAGTCTCATTAGAGGGCCTTACAAATTTTGGTGAAGGTTCTGGGTTGCAGAAGGTCATAAGAAGTGTCATCTTCGATAATCGAAGTGCTTTAGTCCCAGGGCGACATATATTGGATAGTGCCTTCATAGCTCATGAGTGCCTCGACTTTAGGCACAGAGGAGGAGCAAAAGTTATTATGTGCAAGCTGGATATCGAGAGAGCCTACAATCATGTTGATTGGAGTTTCCTCGATTATATGATGCTTCAGTTGGGTTGTGGGATGAAATGGAGGAAGTGGATATGGGAATGTGGGGGTTGGATCGCTTTTCGGTCCATCTTAATGGATCCCCAAAAGGCTTCTTTAAAAGCTCTAGGAGCCTTCGTCAAGAGGACCCTCTATCTCTGTTTCTCTTTCTTATGGTGGTTGAGGCCTTGGGGAGAATGATTACATAGGGGCAAGAGGAGGGCTTCATTAGTGGCTTCAAGGTGTAGGGGATGTTTTACCCCATCTCGCACTTGCAATTTGCAGACGACACTCTCCTTTTTTGCGAAGCGTCTCCCGAAATGGTGGGTTAGGTTGAGAACTATTGTCAGATGCTTCGAGGTGGTGCCGGGCTTAAAAGTTAATATCGTTAAGAATAAGATGTATGGGGTGAGGATGGAGGCGGGTGAAGTGGAGTAGTGAGCCGAGATCTTTGGGTGCCTGGCCGGGGCGCTTTCAGCTTCATTTGTGGGGTTGCCACTCTGTCTGGGAAAGCCGGCTAAATATCTTTGGGTTAAGGTGGTGGAAAGATTTAAGAAGAAGCTCGTAAGATGGAAAAGTTAGCATCTCTTACTCAAGGTATCCCAAAATGGTTACGTATCGGTCGATACGTAATGGAAACGGTCATAACCGTGACGCGTTACGGGGTCAAAACGGCCGTTACAGAAAAAACAGGCCGTAACGGCCCTGTAACGGTTTCGTATTGGCCTCGTAACGGACCGTAACGGTCCTGTAACAGTTTTTTTTTTTTTTTTTTTTTCCAGAAAATAAAAAAGGGCCTTATCGGCTTATAGGGGGTCCGTAACAGCCGTTACGGCCTGTATCGTAACGGTAACGGTGGTGGCCGTTACGGCCACCGTTACTGTTATGGAACACCTTGCTCTTGCTCAACTGTCGTATTACGCTCATTAAAGCGGGCTTATCAAACCTTCCTCTTTATTTATGTCATTATTTAAATCCTTGACCTCGGTGCTTTCATGACTTGGTAGGTTAAGGTAGGACTTCCAGTGGCAAGGAGTGGAAGAAAAGAAGAAGTTCTATTTATTGATTTGGGAAGAGGTTTACAAAACCTATGAAGAGGGATGAACTAGCATATTAAGGACTTAAATCCATGAATATTGTGTTGCTTGGGAAATGGCTTTGGAAAGAGGTAGTAAAAAGCAATTACAGCTCAGTGGGGATTGTAGATAAGAGACTTGTCAACCTATTGAGCGCCGGCTTTGTGGAAAGGAGTTTCTTCTATGAAGGAAATTTTCTTGGAAGGTGTAGGTTTCTCGATGGGCAATGGTGAAAGAAATCACGTTTTGGGAAGGTATGTGGGTGGGATCCTCCTTGTTAAAAGATGAGTTTCCTAGTACCCCTTCGTCATGGTGGCAGATTGTTTTTCCCGAATTGGAGGAACGGTCGTTTGGGAGCTCTCGTGTAGGCGATTTCTTCGTGAAGAGGAAGTTGAAGATTATGTGGCCGTCCTAGAGTGCATCCACCTTCATGCATCGGTCTCTTCCGAACCAGACAAGCTGATGTGGAAGGTTGACAAGTCAGGGTTGTTCATGGTTAAATACTTTTATTCTCTCGTGAGAGGGGCGATCATCAAAGGGGGGTGGGGAACATAAGGTTCGTTTGGTTTGATAATATCCCTCCAAAGATAGCGGCTTTCGAATGGTTGGTTGGAAGGGAGAAAGTTCTAACCATTGACAACCTTTGGAACAGATCTATGGTAATACCAAATATTTGTATTTTGTTATTGCATGATAAGGAGATAGTGGACCATCTTTTTGTGCATTGTCATTTTGTGGTCCTGATTTGGGTGGATATGTTGGGCCATTTTCATGTGAGGTGGTCTGCTCTGGAGCCGGCAGATTGTCTTTTGTCTACTTGCATGGGGTGGACCTAGGGAAAGTGAAAAAAAGTGCTTTGGAGAATGGCTTTGCTCACAATCTGGTTCGTTTGGGAAGAATGAAATACTAGGTGTTTCAATCATGCTAGGAAGTCATTGGAAGGCACCTCCCAAAGGGCTAAAGCGCTGGTCATTGAGTGGGCTAATTGTGTTTCTAAATTAAACGGTTGTCATTTGGATTTTCTTGGGTAGTAGTTGGGTCACCTTCTTGGCTGCTGCTTCTAGTTGCTTCTGTTCTCCTTTTCCTTTTGCTCCTTAATAAAAGTTTCATTATCTTTCAAGAATGGAAAAAAAAAAAAATGAAAAAAAAATGAATAATGTTCCAAAGGTGATCAAAGCTCATGGAACAGAGACTCATGGTGAGAAGGGTGACGTAATGATGACAAAACCTGATCGAGAGATGAAGGTACCATCGGTAATGCAATATCCAAGACAAGCAACTTCATTGCCGAAGAGGAGCATAAGTGAATGCTTAAGACGTGGGAAACATGTAGATGAAGGAGGTAGCAACGTGATCTCAATGGTATCACATGAGCAATGTTGATCCTATGCAAAGGACTTCACCATCAACGTCCACCAAGATCACATCCAACAATGGTGTGTCTAGTTTGAGGATCTGAACTGGCCTTCAACTCGAGCAATGATCGCATCCAACCATTGAAGTGGGTCTAGATTGGGCCCTATCATGGTTTGCAAATCCAGATCAGTCCAAATATGTCCAGGAGCAAGATGAATGGTTTTTATCATCTTTTTGGTCTCTTAATTGTAATCAGATGGTCCAACAAATGTTTAGATGACTTGTGGGGTCCACATGTGGTCCCATGTATGTGCTTGCAAGGAAGGTTCACACCTTAGGCTTCTTAGAGCCACACATTTGATAGTTTAGCAATTCTAATTATCTTGGAAAGTAACTAGCTAGAGTAGATTTGTTTCCTTTTGGATAACTTTTCTTTATTTGTTATCCTTATCTTTTAGGATAGCATTACTTCATCTGTTTACTGTAGTTTTTAGATAGCGTCCTCATATGTTAACGATTCCTGTTGAACAAGAACTGTCCTTTCTTGTTTAAGACTACTATGTGTAGCATATGTATGATTTAAAGGGTACAACTGGATTGTTTTGATGAAGCTTTCTTTTTCTTGATTACTATGATTAGTAGTGTTTCTTGGATCCTTCTACTCTTTGGGATTCTCTGTGCCAACACTTGGACACTCCTAGACATGACATGACACTTAAAAATGTATATGGACAAAGTGTCCTAGTGATGCTATTGGAAAGTGGTGTGTTGGACACTTAATGTGAGGTGTCCAAACTAGTTTTATCAGAATCTTTAGACTCAAAATATGTATGGTTCTTATTGGATTGTCCTAGTTATGTTATTGGAAAGTGGTGTGTTGGACACTTCATTCGAGGTGTCCAAACTAGTTTTATCAGAATCGTAAGACTCAAAATATGTATGGTTCTTATTGCATTGTATGGGTGTATGCCTCAAATCATACTGACAAATTGTGAATCCTACATAATCATACGATTATAATATCTAATTATATGATGTTGGGAAATGTGGTTAGAAGTTTTGTTTTTGTTTTTTGTTATATGGGTACGAACAGAAACGTCCCTAGTTTTTTTTCCCAAACTTCCTCTTTTCTTCTCCTCTTCTTCTCCATCTTTCTTGCTAGGGTTATATCCTTTAATTCTTCTTGGTATCAGAGCATAGAAAAACGCTTGCGCTTTCTCATATGTGAGTTTTGGTGCTGATGTTGACAACATAGGGCCATGGCTGATGTCAACAGTCATGTGGCCTCATTTTTGGGGCCTGATGAGTACTGAATCTGAGTTGTCCTCTTTTTTTTTTTTTGGCAAGTTGCAGCGTATTTGATGAAGATTTGAAAGTTGTGTGATCATTTCTTCTGGAAATTATGAAAAAATATAGTTTTTGAGTTATCTAATTTGTACCTCAAGGCAGGTATCTTTCGACAAATTGGGATGTGGAGGATTAACCCATAAAGATTGCCACTAGCTGTTGGTTCTTGTCTCACTCAATTTTGTGGAGCTTTTTGAGTGAGATGTGAAGGTCTTTGTGAATGTATGCTACCACCCCCTACCATACCTCACATCTTTCCCTTTTTTTTTTTTTTCCTGATTTTTCCTTTGATCTCTATGGAGACAAAATCAGAATTTTAGACAATATTTTTGCTATGCTTTAGAGAAATAGAAGAGACTATTCTTGTGAGAAGATGTCGACTACCAATGGTTCAGAGGCTACTTCTAATGTTTCTGGGGTCTTAAGTTCCATGTCAACCGTAAATGGGGTTATGCTGGCCACCCTAGTGTGGAGATCATTACTGTGAAGTTGGACGTCACTAATTTTCTTGAATGGTTTCAATCCACTAAGATGTATCTCAGCGGGCAAGGAAAAATCGGATGTGTGAATGATTGGGTAAAGGAACTAACTACTGATGATTCTTCTTATGATAAGTGGGAGCAACAAAACTTGATGGTTGTCTTGACTACTTAACAAAATGCAACCTCATATTAGCAGAGATTTCTTGTTCATGTGGACAACCCAATAAACTTGAGATAAAGTTACCAGAAGTTAATTCTCAGTGGCAGAATATTGCTCATGTCTCTCAACTTCACCAAAAATTGTTACTCTTCGTCGGGACGAGAAGAGTTTGGTTACTTATTATTCCACTTTTTTACGGTCTATGGGAACAGTTGGATTATTACTAGTTATTATTGTATGCAATGTTCGAAATATCAGTATCGCGTTACGTATTGTGTCCTCGGGATACAGATATGTATCGGTTATCGCACGGGATATATTGTTTGTATAGGGTAATTTATCGCAATTTTTGAGAAACATGGGGAAACATTGTGAAAATGGTTGAATTTTTCAATGAAACTTCAGGGATTGTTAAAAAAGACTTTAATACACACTTTTAAATAATAACGTTTCAAAAAAGAAGTGCACATAATAGGTTTCTTTTGTATAGGGTCCTAAACTATTTGTTGTCTGACTGAACTAATGCGACTATATTCAAATTGAATGCATAACATTTAGAATGTATGTGATGATCATTTCATCAAACACTCCTAAATATTTCGGACTTAGTCTCAATTGACAGCTGGTTGAAGGGAAATTTCAAAAAAAAGTAATATTTTAATAAATGTTTTATTAATTTTTAATTAAAAAATGATTTTTATTTTTCAAAAATGGACAAGGACTTGACAAATCAGTAAATCAGCTTCATACATGCTTGATTTCATGTTTGGAGTGCAACATTGCAAGCAATTTGGTAGAAATTAGGAAATTTTGATTTTCCCCCAATTTTCTCCAAATCGGACCACCAAGGCACCTACACTCAAAATTCGAAATTAGAGTGTATGTGATGATCATTTCATCAAATGCTCCTAAAGACTTTGAAATTAGTTTCAATTGACAACTGGTTGAAGGAAAGTTTTGAAAAAAAAAGGAGAACATGAAAAATCAATGGATATCGAAATCAAAGCTCCAACTCCATAATTTTTCATGCAAAACATGAAGAACCAATGGATTTGTAATCATTTGACACTGATTTAACTTAATTTCAACAAAAAAAGAGATCGGAAATTGAAAATATTCACCGGATCGAACATGTGCCATATATCGACACTAATTATGTGTTTCGTATCGCACAGGTGGGATACAAGATATATCGTGGGATATATTGGCTAATATTATTGATATTTAAAACATTAATTGTATGATATGAATGCAGATAGGGACAAAGATTGAAAATAGGTCGGACATAATAGAATCTTTGATTTCTTAGTGGGTTTGAACATTGAATATGAGTTAACCCACGTGCTTCTATTGAGAGATGAGCTTCCTACATTGGACCAAGTTTATTCCCTAGTTTAGAGGAAAGCTGGAAGAAAGCCATCAGCTATTTCCTTCCCAATGGCTACCTTTCTTCTCTTGTAGTCTCTTCTAGTTTCTTTAAGGAAGTAAAAGGATCTAATCAGAAGACTAAAACGCCCGATGAGAAGAATAAGTAGAGATGCAATCATTGTGGGAATACCCACCATACACGAAGACTTGTTGGGATCTCCATGGTAAACCAATGAAATTCAACTGTCTTGGACAACCATCTTCCTCCAATGGCCTTGTACCTATGTCTGCTCCTTCCTTGGATGCTACCTCCACCTTCACATCAACCCCTTCTATTGGCAGTCCTCATCAGCCTCAGACATTTTATCTATCACAAAATTGGAACGCCTTCGCCATCTACTTTCTCAATTGGAAGGTACATCTACTTTTTTGCCCAACCAGTAAACATGCGTTGCTAACCTTGTCAGTCATTCCTCATCCAGCCCAACCTGGATCATTGATTTAGGTGCGTCTGATCACATGACAGGTCTGTCATCCATTTCGTACTCACATATTCTGTATTCTGGAATTGGAAAAAATGAGAAGTGTTGATGGGTCCATATCTTATCTTTGGCATGGGTGATATCAAATGTAATGAATACTTATCTCTGTCTTGTATTAGTCTCACAAAAAGAATTGAATTGTTGGGTAACTTTCTTTCTTACCCACTGTGTTTTTCAGGACTTGGTGATGAAGAAAACGATTGGGAGTGGTTGTGAGCTGATGGTCTCTGCCTTTTAGATATTGCTGGTTGTCCTTTTGCATTCCAGTTAAGTAGTCTTAGTAGGGATGATAATGATGCCTAGGCTAGGCTATAGCATAGTTGTTCAAGACATTTTTCTTTTCAATCATTAAAGCTGTTATTTCTAGACTTGTTTAAATCGAGTTTGAGTTAGAATCTATAGCGTGAAGTTTGTGAGTTGTCTAAACATTGTGGATCAATTTTCCTCCAAGTTTGTATGGAAGTGTGTTTCCATTTCATATTGTTCATTTTGATGTGTGGGGACATGTTCCCCTTGTTTTCGTGGATGGCTATCCCTATTTCATTTCCTTTGTGGATGATTTTTCCCACAGTACTTTGTTGTTTCTCATGAAGACTTGATTGTTTCTCATGAAGACTCGTGATGAAGTACCACATATTACTAAAGAATTTTCTAAGATGGTACTCACTCAGTTTGAAAAGATAATGAAAATATTCCGTTCAGACAATGCCCAGGAAAACTTTGAAGGTGAATTGCGGGGTTACTTAAAAGAGTATGGGATAATACTTCAAAGCTCTTATCCAACACTTCTCAATAGAATGGAGTGACAGAACTAAAGAATAGTCATCTACTTAAAGTTACTTGCAGCTTCTTGACAAGAATGTATGTTCAAAAGCATTTTTTGGTCGCCTATCCTATTAATTGTATGCCATTTAGAGTATTAAAGTTGAAGTCCCCACATCAGGTTCTTTGTCCAGATCAGTCCCCTTTCATGTTCCACCTCGTGTCTTTGGGTGTGTGTTTCATTCATGTCTTGGTTAGAATTGGACGAAGTTAGACCCAAAAAGCTATTCGGGGTGTATTTTGAGGAGAATCTGATGCGGAACAAAAGCATTCAAGGTGTACCAACGAAGAAAGTGCCAACCACAAGTACCATCCTTGTGGATAGGCGACTATTGAGGAGCATTGAAGACCTTACACATGTAGTCCGAGACATTTGAAAAGACCCCACCTTGGGAAGACATGTGTAAGTTGCTTTGAGGAGATGATCAGACCGTTGGATCGTGATGATGATGTGATCGGACCGTTGGTTCATTGTGGCCCACTTTCATCACACCATCATTGGAGCGCATTGGACATCTTAGATTTGAGTTTATTTTACGCATTTTTTACTTATTTGAGTTTTGGGTTAGTGTGGGTACGTTTTTTTCATGCAAATGTCTTTTTTTTTGAAATTTTGTTATAAGGGGTATTTTGGTAATTATGCTAATTCGGAATTTTATAAGGGTATTGCCCTAAACCTTTTTGATTAGTTGTTGATTTATGAAAAAGAGCAAACCTTTGGTTGCCTCCTTCCTCTTTCCCTCTCTCATGGTGCTTCTTCTTCTTCCTTGATCTCCTTCTTCTCTATTCTTCTTGTGCCCCTCCAACTTCTTCCAGGTATTTCATCTTCTATTATTATCCTTCTAAACTTCTGTTTTGTTTATTCCCCACGATCTAAACCTTGAGAATCGATCTAAACCCTAAACCCCCAAATTCTCAAATCCCTAATCCGAGAAACTTTCTGATTCTTCGGACTAGTGATCATCATTGATTGATTGGGTATGACCATGTAAGATCGGGAGGTTCCATCCCTCGCCGGATCCAACCTATACGCTACTTGAATCCCATACTCCATGGTTGTGATAATGGCCTGTCCCATTGCATGTTTCCTTTATGATTTTCTTAGTTTATGATGATTGATGCTAGATTTCATTATTATTATTGCTTTTATTTCCGCTAAATAATTGTGTTCATGAGCATGCATCATATTTAGGGCTGTCCTGCATCAGAATTCCTCCACACAAAAGGGATGCAAGTGTTTTAATCCTGTGTCTGGTAAACGTTTTGTCATTATGGATGTCACTTTTTTTATTTTTTGAGTTTATTCCTTATTTGTTTCCGTAATCCCTGCCTCTCTTCTGAGGGAGAGTGAGTTGAAAGAGGGGCATCCTTCACCAATTCATCCTGTTCTCATTCTTGTTCATTACAGTTCTTCAACTGTTGTCCCAGTAAGTCTAGGGCAACGTACTAATAGTACTATTGATGTAGTTCAGAACTCACGGGTGAAGGAACTGCAAGTACACATATGATGCAAGAAAGGGTGGATCACTGTGATAGGTCCACTCCCTAACTTTGATTCCTCAGAACCAGGTAATTTTTCTCCTTTGTTTATTCCTTCTTTGATGAGGACATACGAGCACTAGTCTGAGTACATCAGAGGAGGAGAGCTCCCATTTCTTTGTGGCTACATGATGCATACATGGGGCCCCGTGGGCCCAATTCAAGTGCCTAGCCCATTGAAGATCCCACATGCATGATCATGCATTTGAAGGCCCCACACTGGGAGGATGCATGTGGTTACTTAGTTGGGCCATTTCGACCGTTGAATTTCGATCTTGGACCATTCTGACCGTTGGATCATTATCATCGGACATCTTGATCGTGGACCCTATGGGCTATAAAATAGTTAGTTTCCTTAGTTTGTTTATATGTTTTGTTATGTTTTTGTATAGCTTATATTTGTGTTGAGATTAGGGAGTTACGAACAACTTTTATTACATTGAGCGTCTTTATGTTGAGATTTTTATCTGAGAGCGTCTTTTTGTAAAAGGTCTTTTTTAGACTATAAAGGGTTGGACGTCCCCACCTTAGCCATTATTGAATATATGAAAAAAAAGTTCTTCTTTCTCTTTATTTTGTGATGAAGTAAAACCTCCTGTGATTGGAGTGATTTGGTGTGGAGTCAATCCAAGTTAACCTTCTCTCGCATTCTCTACAATCAAAAGGTATTTCTTCACTTTTCTCAATATCTTTCAATTTCTCCTCCTTTATTTTCTTTATTTTCCCTAAAACCCATCCCCAATCTCCCCCAAAATCCATCTAAACGTAGACCTCCCTACATCGTACAGACCTCCACACGTGACCATACAATCATCGTACGGACCTCCAAAATACTCAAATCCCAAAGCCCTAGTTCTTAAACCCTTTAACAAACCAAGAGATTCCCTTCAGAATTAGACCAACTCCATAGGTCCTATCTAATCATGTTTTATAAGATCTAACTGTCGAGTTGTGATTTAGTCTTGAATCCGAGCATAGTTACTTGAATTCGCTAAGCTTGTGATTGATTAACATTATTTTGTGCTTTAAATTGGTCTAGTTAATCCGTTGATGATCTCATTACATCATTCTAGGCTAGGCCATCCGTCCTACTTCATTCTTCCTCTGAACATAGTGCTCCCATTGCCTCACACAAAGGGAAGCGTCATCATACTTCCCATCATATATCTAAGTTTGTTTCATATGCAACATTGTCTCCTTCCTATTGTTTTTTCTTTTCTTCTGTTTCTCATGTTCCTTGGCCTTTCGGGTTCCAAGAAGTGGTCTCCAATCCAAAGTGGCCCGAGGCTATGATGGAAGAGATAAGGGCCTTGATGAAAAATGACACTTCGGAGTTGGTAGATTTATCTAAAGGAAAGGAGCTAGTGGATTGAAAATGGGCCTTTGTAGTAAACCACAAGGCAGGTGTGTCTATTGAAAGATATAAAGTCTTGTTACTAGGGGTACACTTAGACGAATGGAATCAACTACAAGGAAACATTTACACCGGTAACTAAAATGAACTCCATATAGGTTCTACTATTGCTCCCAACAATTTTTTCTTGGCCGTTGTATTAGCCAGATGTAAAGAATCCATTTCTCCATGGACACATGAAGGAGGAGGTGTTTATGGCTCCCCCTCTTGGTTTTAGGCTTGCTGATAGTGAAGGAAGTGCCCGTTAGAGATTTATTTCTAGATTAAAATAATTTCCTGGGCTTGGTTCAAGAGGTTCAATCAGGCAATTAAGAGGATTGGTTATTCCCAGGGTCATGCTGATCATACTCTCTTTGTGAGGTGACGGGTACAATTGACTATGGTTTTGACTTTTTATATGGATGATATGGTGGTGACAGGAAATGATTCCCATGCAGTGTTGTCAAAATCTTGTGATTTACGATTTTACTCGAATCTTAAGCAAAATGATTTGAATCCTAACCTTGAATCCCTTTTTGTATGAATTCTACGATTCTATGATTTGAATCCTACGATTTACGATTCAAATTATACTTGTTCTCTTCTATTTTAAGCTTCACTTGGTTTTCATTTTACATTTTTAAATCGGTGGGGGCTTTAAAAATCGTCTTGTAAAGGTAAATTATTGTATTTGTTATTGTTTTTTTTTTTTTTTACAAGAGATTAAATGATATATATTTTCTTCAACTTTAAATCATGTAGTTTTTTTTTCATGATTTCTTACTTCTTAACTAGTCAAAACACCAAATTGATGTATGATTTACTTATAATGTTTTTATGGACGGTTATTATTATGCTGAGTTATATGTATTATGGACTGATGTTTAGAAATCCAATATCTTTTTTCATTGGTCTACAATATTAATGGCCACTTTTCCACCGTGATTCTACATTCAAGAAAGGTAACAAAAACATAAATTATTAAAGGTCCCTTATATTTTTTTAAGGGAAATTTCTTGAAAGACAAAAAACAATGGAATAAGAATCCTTTAACACTATCATGACATGGGAGTACTTGTTGCACATTGATGACAAAAGGAAGATTGACGAGTTTTTAAAAAATTTCACATAATCATCATGGTGGGCCTTGAAAAAGTTAAGGGTAGGCGTCCCTCTCTCGGGTCGTTTCCCTTCATATGGTCTACCTGAATCACGGACCAAGTTAATTTTTGGGCCCTATGACTAAAATGGCATGATGCACCTGGTGATTGGGGTGGATTTCACTTAAACATCACTGTGGGGCCCACTAATTCTTGAAGTCAATTCTATTGATTTTCATGCTGATGTCATTGGCTCATCACATGTAGCGTAAAGTACTGACTATGGGAATATCATTTTCATTTTCCATTTTTTTTTCATTGTTTTGTTCTATTTTCAATTCTATTTTTTTTTTTTTTTGAAGGATTATGAATGATTTTTATTAAAAACAACTTGGCGAAAGCTAAGACCAAAAAATACAACCAAGGACAGCTACTAGGAAACATTACAATTCCAACATAGAACATACTGCATTAAGATCGATAGAAAGACGCCCAGTAGCCCACTCAATCACATCCCTTTTGACTCTCTTCACGATTTGATCCAAGGATGCTCGCTTGATATCAAAACATCGCGTATTACATTGCTTCCACAAATGCCATAAACCGGCGATAAGCAATAACTTTCAGACAGCTAATTTATCTTTTGCGAAACGCACACTGTGCCAGGCCCATAATTTATTTTTAATTCTATTTATTTAAATAAAATAATATTTATTTGTGTACAAAAGTGCCCCCATTCCAAGATTTTTGGAGTCTGCTTTGCTGTACACTCCAACAATTGGCACCCGTGCCATGGTCCAAGTAATGCTGGTGGTTAGTTTTAGTTGTAGTGGTGTGATGCCCTAGAAACCCCATTGGTGCCATATATTTGGTTACACGGAATGATTCTTATGGTGACTTTTCTTTTCTTTTCTTTTCCTTTTTGTTGTTGTTGTTGTTGTTGTTGTTGTTGTTGTTGTTGTTAATTTTATCTTTTAGGGTGGCTTTCCTTTATCTGTTACCCTTTTTTGGATATCTTTCCATTATCTGTTCACAGTCCGTGTTGGACTAGAACTTTCCTCTCTAAGGCTACTCTAGTGACGTACATATGATTCAAAAAATACAGTGATAGTTGTTGACAGTCCCTGTTGGTATTTTTCTTTCTTTGTTTAAGGCTACTCTTATGCGTGACGTACCTATGATTCAAAGAATACGGGTGGATGGTTGTTTCTTGATTCCTACGGTTGGGCAATGCCCTAGAAACCGCTTTTGATGCTATACCTTAGGGCTTGCGTGGAGTGATTCCATGCATTTATCATTTTATTTACTTTTTATTTCAATAATTATTGAGTTTTGGAATGAATTGAAGTTCAACTGCGGCATCTTGGAAAATATTACAAAACCTAGATGGTACTTATTTTCAGATTTTCAATTTGGTTCTTGTTCTTCAAGTTGCTTCATCAGTTAATCTCTTCGGCATCCAAAAATTACCACTTTTGGTGAAGACACCCTTTATGAGTCCTTGACTTTGACTCACGATTAAGGTTCTCTTTCCATATTTCATTACCCTTGAAGGTGCTTTCCTTACTCCAGATTCCAAACATAATAGCTCCTCATTGCCTGTCTCTCCGCAACATATTCTCTGATTGCCTTTCTCCATACTCTTCCTGTGACACTACAGCCACTTCAATCAGCAAGGTAGACATGTTTGGCTCACTTTTTTTTTTTCCTCTGAAAGGTGGCTTAAAGACTATTGAGGTTGTATCACTTCCCAGTATCCTGTTACCTTTTATTCAAAGGTTTATGAACAACCATTGAAGCAGATTCCTCTTGTTGATCTTCCCATTGTCTGTAAAAGATGGCAATCTTGTAGATAGGTCATTCATGTCGCTCTTTGTGTAGTTGACAAAATTATTGATCCCACAATGTATCATGTTGCTTAAAATTATTGTTGCTGTTTTGAAGTCATGACTGAAGCATGATAACCCTCCATTGAGGTCAAACGCAGAACATTATGTCTCGATCAATAAACAAGATTGTTGTTGGATGCAATGGATTTTCTGAGTTAATACAAATTTAATGGCAGTATTGAACATTTTAAAACTCGTTTGGTGGAAAAAAGGATTTAATCAAGGACATTGCATTGCCTGTGATGAAATATGTAGTCCTGGGGTGACTTACAGAGGTGAGGGGTCTTTAGTGTGGAAAGCTATTAACAAATTCAGATCCACTTGGGTAGGGTCTGGCATATCATGAGCAGTGGTGTTTGATTTATGGTTGGTGCTGGCAACAAAATTCGGTTTTGGGAAGATCCCTCGGTTGTGGAGTGTTTGCTAGCTTTGATGTTCTGGCATTCCTCTCCCTCTCTTAAAAGGGGTTTTGTCTGAGAATTCTACAGGTTATTGGTGGTTCAGTGGTTTGAGGCATCATTTTTCAAGCCGTAAGGATGACGAGATCGGTAGCTTTGAATTCCTGACAGGATTCTTTGCAAAAAATTCAATCATTTTGTCAAGGTCCATTGTTGCTGCACTAGGGGCAATGGAACTGATTGCCACCTCAGGCCAAAGTTCGGGGCAAGTGTGTTCTGCCAAGAGTAAAATCTTTTGTATGGACAGCCACAACAACAACAACAACAAAGAGAGAAAAAAAAAAGGAAATACATTGTGCAATTTAAAGAAAATGCAACTTGCCCTCCCGAGGGACCAAACCACTTCTGGGAGGATGGGAATTCATGGACCACCTATATCTGCTTTGTTCTGCAGTAAGAAAGATCTGGTGTCACTTCTTGGATATTGTTGGTATGGTGTGGGTTCCACTGGGAACTTGAAGGATCTCATAACAAGGTGGTCTAAAGGGTGTCTTTCTCCTAAGGGGAACCTTTGTGGAAGATGATCCCCTATGCTGTTGTAATGTGGGAGTAGGGAAAGACAAGAACATGAGGATTTATGAGGCTAAGGCACTGTTGTTCGAGTTGATCAAAAGGAGATCAGTTGCAGTGGTAATGGATTGGGCAATGGTAAGACCAGAATTTTGGGATGTGTCTAGATCTCGTCTCAGTCGCCATTGAATTGTTGATTAGTGCTGTATTGTCTTCCTTGTGGGCCTTATTCCTCATTTTTTTTTTTTTTAAAATTTTTTGCTTCATGGGACACTTGTGATTAGGCTGACCATGTGTCTAGAATCTAGATCCCATATTATGTGTGGTTGTCCTAGACATGCCATCTATGGTAAAAAGAAAAGCTCACTCTCTGTAATGCTCTTTCAGTCCGAACAATTCACAGCGCCAATCACATCATTCTGTGATTTTTAAGAGAATGACTTCTGGTCTCTTCTTACTTTTGCTCTATGTTGTAATTATTATGGACAGCGACTCAAGGAAATGCAACGTCTCAAAGACAAGTCCAATTCTGAATCCTTCATGATTGTTTGGGGTCCTCTTCATTATTTCCTTGGTGTTGAAGTTCAACGAAAGGGAACACGTCTCTTTCCAACGAAGTATACCTGAGGAACTTGAACTGATGGTTCTCTATTATCAGATTTTTTTTTTTAATATATGTTTTGAACTGTGGTTGGGCAATTATAACATTTGACATTCAGTTGACTCCATTACTTAGGCTATCAATCAAGTGTGCCAATTCCTTCATGATCTCCATGAATCACATCTTCAAGCTGGCAAACACATTCCCAAATATCTTTGAGGCACTATTGGATATATGCTTTTCTGCTATCATCACAGGGTAAGCATGTGGATTGGAAATTGCAGGTAATGTATAAGATACCACCCTGGTAGCAGTATAATCATATCCTAAGCTAAGACTAAAAGAGGGTTGATGTTAGGTGGGCAACTTGTTGTCAAACTTTCACTTGATTTCAAGAATGACTTCTACAAATTTTAAAAGAGTTACAGGATGAAGTACCAATTGTAGGGTTTGCAGGGTCGATTTTGCAATATAGGCTACAAAATATAGTTGCTTTTTAGATTTTGCCTTTACTAAAATAGATTGTTAGGATTAGAATTAATGAACGGCTAGGATTAGGTTCCTTTGTGAAAGGTATGTAAAAGAGTCTCTTATGGACAGTTGAATGAAATTTCAAAGTTTTAAGCAAAGGGAGATTCTTGCTTTCGGAGCAATTCGTCAAAACCTATTGGTTGTGATGCTCAATACGCAGTCTGATGCAATGCTCTTACAATATGTGGTGATATTTATTTGATATGGTGATGCTAATTGAATCTGGGTGGTGTAGTAATGTATGCATAAGCAATGTAAGAGCTATGTTTCAATCTAGTCTATTTTTGACTTTTCTGGGTTTATCTGTTTGAAGTATTGAGATCAAGATTGTGGGCTGATTGCGACCATCCGAAAATATTTGTCCTGCGCCAGTAGCCTTTGCATTTCTGGAGTGCAGGTGCCTGCTTTCTTGAATGGCAAGTGGTGGTACTGTTAGATGGTAGTCAAATGGTTATCTGGAATGAGGAAGTTTCTCACCTCAGACAACAAAGTGGCAACTGATAAAAAGGAGACAGAAATTTATTGTTCTAAAGGAAAACTAAAGCATTTGAGATACGCAGAATATTGATATCTATTTTCTCTTACCCACTTTTGGATAATTTTTTATAATCATGTTGAGAAAAGGATCCCTTGGATGTGCTTATACTTGGTGCTTAACAGACTACTGTTGCGAATTAGTGATTCAGTGATGTGTGTGTGTGTGTGAGAGCTTAACATACTAATGTTGCAAACTAGTGATGAAGTGATGAAGTGTGTGCGTGTGTTGTGCATTTTTGCGTGATGACAATCAACTTTGTGGGCCTGACCATGATGTGCCTCAGGGATCCAAGCCGTTATTAGATGTATCCCATTAGTTATGCATGTGCCCCAAAAAATCAAGCCAATCAGTGAATCTGGTGGGGTACAACACATGGAAACAATTGGGGGAGGGGGATACCCACCCATTGTTGCATTGGAGCCCACTTGAGTGTCGGAGTGGCCTGTGTTTCTGGGTGTCCCTTCATCCTAATGAGATGCATCAGGTGATTGGATTAGATGGCATATAGATATCACAGTGGGCGTCCCTTCCTGACTGTTTCCGTGTGTTGCGACCCACATGATTCATTCATTTGGCCTAATATTTTGGCCTTGGATCTAGCATGGCAAGATGCTTTTGAGTTTTTCGGTGGGGCCCACAACAGTGGATTGCATATGATCATTACCCTTTATATGTACATTTAGATATAGATGTGTGTGCGCGTATGTCATTATCATCATCATCAACAACATCATTTAACCCTTATCCCAATTAATTGGGCTGGCTACATGAATCCTGTTCCGCCATTAGACTATATGTCATCAAGTACTGTCATCAAGTATTTTCCACCTTCATCCGTTTGGGCTTTCCCCTTGCCATTTTAAAGCCTTCAACTTGTACCAACTCACTCCTGACCAGCATGGTTCTTAGTCTTCGTTGCACATGGCCAAACCATCTAAGTCTACTTTTCCTCATCTTATTACCTAGTGTTCTACTCTGAAGTTCCCTTGAATGCGTTCATTTCTAATTTTATCCTTGTCTTGCCACTCATCCATCTCAACATCCTCATTTCAGCTATACTCATCCTATGAAATTATTGTTCCTTAACTGCCCAACATTCTTTCCCATAAAGCATGGCTGGTCTTATAGCTATTCTATAAATTTTCCCTTTCAATTTGAGTGGTACATGACCACATAAAACTTTAGAGGTGCATCTCCATTTCTTCCATCCAGCTTGAATCTTATAGTAAACATCCTTCTCAATCTCTCTAGTCTCATGAGTTATGAACCCAAGGTATCGATAGTGGTCATTTTGGGAAACTTCTTCATAAGCAATCCTAACTAATTCCTTGTTTTCACTCCTATTATTACTAAAATTGCACTCCATATACTCTATTTTTTAGTTTGACTAATTTTAAATATTCTAAAGCATCCCTCCATAAATCTAGTGGTGTTTACACCTCCCTCATCTTGTCAATCGAAACTATGTCATCTTCAAACAACACATGCACGCACAGACACAGATATAGGGTCGTGGTCTTGTGCGAGCCATACCATAAATGGGCTTACGTGCGAGCGAAGGGATGGGTGGGCCCCACTGCGAAGTTTTCTTTAAAATCCACTATGACCATCAGGTGCATGACCCAATTGTAGCCTAGGGCTAAAAAACCATCCCCTACTGTGATTCTGGTAGACCACACGATTGCAAATAGTGTATAGGGTAATGCCCACCTTCCAAACTGTTTCCCTTGGTGTGGCTCACTTGAATCACGTATGGGCTTGCTCTTTAGGTCCCAAGCATGAATTCTTGTTTGGTGTCTAATGGTTCAAGTGGATTTCACATAATCATCACAGTGGGCCTTGTAAAAAATCAACGGTGGAGGTCTTTCTCTCAACTGTTTCGTTTAGTGCGGCCCACCTAAATCACCGGTCAATATGATTTTTGGGCCTTGGGCCTAAAAATGGTGGGACCCATAAAAGGTCAAGGGTGGGCGTCCCCCTACCAACTGTTTCCATTGGTTATTCCCACCTAAATCATGGATGTTGCTGATTATTGGGCCTTGGGCCTAACATGAGATGATGCATTCGATGGTTGGAGTGGATTTTAGAAACACAGCACGGTGGGGCTCACTTGTGCCAACCACCCCTTTGCTCACATGTAATTACCCTCTTATATATATATATATATATATATATATATATATATATATATATATATATATATATATATATATATATATATATATATATGGGAAATGGTACTATGATGTGTACCAGACATCAACACCGTCCATTTGATAGGGCCCCTTTAGTTTATGGGATATCCCGAAAATCAGTCTTATATGGAACTAAGGTGGGTCATAC
Source organism: Liriodendron chinense (assembly GCA_003013855.2). Taxonomy (NCBI): domain Eukaryota; kingdom Viridiplantae; phylum Streptophyta; class Magnoliopsida; order Magnoliales; family Magnoliaceae; genus Liriodendron; species Liriodendron chinense. The sequence continues at coordinate 3,368,339 of ML058389.1, forward strand.
CATCTAAAATTATGTCAATACATGCCTAAAACATCTAAAATCACTTTGTGGGGCCCACATAAGTTTTGAATGCTGCTGAAACTTGTTCTAACCCCTCATCCAAGTGGGACACACACAATGAATGGGCTGGATTTATGAACCACATCTCATTGGGCCCAATAAACAATCATGAGGATTTTAATGGGTGGGTAACCCCTCTCAACTTTTTTATGTGGTGTGGCCCACCTAATTCATGTATTGACCTGATTTTTAAGCCCATGGCCCACCATGGAATGTTGCATCTGATTGACATTGTTGATGTCCGGTACACATCACAGTGGGGTCCACACAGCTCGACCTCATGGGAAGTTCCCATGAGGTTGACCTCATAGTACCATTTCCCTATATATATATATATATATATATTGTGTGTGTGTGTGGAAAAGGTACTATGAGGTCGACCTCATGGGATGCTTCCCATGAGGTTGAGTTCTGTGGGCCCCACTGTGATGTGTGAGGGATGCATCCACCCCGTGCATTTGTTCCATGGTGAGGCATGGGCCTAAAAATCAGGCCAATCAATGACTTAGGTGGGCCACAGGTGGGCCACACCACATGAAACAGTTGAGATGGATTCCCACACATTGAAACCTTCTTGATTGTATATATAGGGCCCAGTAAAATGTGGTTTAGACATCCATCCCATTCATTGTGTGTCCCACTTAATGAGGGGTCACATGAAATTTTAGGCATTCCAAAACTTAGTTGCGCGCCACCAAGTGCTTTTAGATGTTTTTGGCACATCTTACAACCTAGAGGGGATCTACCAAATGCATGGCGTGGATGCCCATCACACATCATGGTGGGTCCCATAGAGCTCGACCTCATGGGAAGCTCCCATTGAGGTCAACCTCCCCCCCCAACAACGACAACACACACACACACACGGGAAATGGGACTATGGGGTCGAGCTCTGTGGGCCCCATTGTGATGTGTGATGAGCCGTTCATTTGGTAGGTCCCCTCTAGGTTATGGGATGTGCCAAAAAATCAGCCGTATCTAGAACTTAGATGGGCTGCACCATCTAAAATCATGGGAAACCATGCTTAAAACATCTAAAAGCACTTGGTGAGGCCGACCTGAGCTTTGGAATGGCCTAAAATTTGGTGTGATCCCTCATCCAAGTGGGACACACAATGGATGGGCTGGATGTCTGAACCACATCTTATTGGGCCCTATATACAATCAGGAAGGTTTCAATGGGCAGGCATCCACTCTCAACTGTTGTCTGTGGTGTGGCCCACCTAAGTCATAGATTGGCCTGATTTTTAGGCCCATGGCTTACCATGGAAAGGTGCATCTGATTAATGGGATGGATGTCCATCACACATCATGGTGGGGCCCATAGATCTCAACCTCATGGGAAGCTTTTCATGAGGTCCACCTCATAGTACCTTTGCCCTATACACGCGTGTGTGTGTCCGCACAAGTGCGTGCGTGCATGCATGTTTATATATATATATATATATATATATATATATATATATATATATATATTGTTTCCATATGCTGATATACATGCAAATTTTATTTGAAGAAACCATTATCTATGTGCATTGTCATTTTACAGTGCTGCATTTTTTCTCCAGGTAACTTCTTTAGGATACGCAGTGCCTTTGCATTTGGAGCTAAAAGGTTAGCCAGGTTACTTGAATGCCCGAAAGAGAATATAATTGCTGAAGTAAATCAGTTCTTCATGAATACATGGGAGAGACATGGCAGTGGTCATCGCCCCGATGCTCCTAGTCCTGATTTATGGCCCTCACGACCTTTGAACCCTAATCCCTTACATGGCTGTGAGAATTTCAGGAACAGTTTGTCCATGAAGAAAAAAGGTGAATATGTTGGATTACCAGTTGGTCATGAGTCTCAGGCTGAGGGAGCTCTTGCTTTCCGTGGTATCTCCTCCCATCCAATTAAAACTGCAAACCATCACCCTGAGAACATGTCTAGGACCACTAACGTGCCTGTGGTTTCTCGTACTCGGAGCCATAGAGGTTATACCAATCAAACAAGCTCGAGAATGTCTGATAAGATTGTGAGGCATGTAAGCTCTGGTGAAGCTACACATGCTGAAAAGGAACAGGAAATTCCTCAGCCAGATAAATTGGTCAGTGAACATGAAGGGCAGGGCAGGTACCTCTTTGTAAGGACTCGTTCTAGTCCTGAGCTTACAGACACATCTTCTGAGGCTACATCTCGAGGTGGGCATAACAGGGCCCCTGAAACAGGTAAGAACCAATTTGCGGCCACAAGACCAGAACATGTCAGCAGGAGGAAGGTATCGGGTGGTTCTGAGGTTTCAGCCAGTCATAGCACAAGATCGTCGATTGATGATCCGTCATCCCTGGGGCACAGCCCATCCCATCAGAGCCTTGATGCTGCTGTTGCTGCTAACTCTAACAGTGTTTCAAATAGTTACCACGACGACCCTGGCTCGGGTGTTGTAATGGGGGAAGACCTTGCTTCTGTCTCCGGGACGATTGAAATGTACCAGGAGGAGCAAGATCTGGTCAACATGATGGCATCTTCCAGGGTTCCTAACTTCAATGGACAGGTTCAGTTGCCATTGAACTTGGCTTCTGCTCATCTACCTCTTCCGGTGTCACCTTCTGTTCTAGCGTCAATGGGTTATGCTCAAAGAAATTTGGCAGGAATGGTCCCTGCAAGTATTCCCTTGATTGAGCCTCCCTGGGGATCGAACATGCATTTCCCCCAAGGTTTTGTTTCTTCTCCATTATCCCATTATCTTCCTACCATTGGGTTTCCGTCAAATCCTGAAGGAATGGTTGAATCCAGTAATGAGAACTCAAGCTTGACAGATGCGAACCAAGAGGACGGAGATGGTTTCTGGCATGAACAGGATGCTGCTTCTTCCAGAGGATTTGATCCTGACAATGGGAGTTTTCAGATGCTGCAGTCTGAAGACAAACCACAGTCTAATTCTGGTGGGTTAAACTTCATTTCTTCGCGGGCTAGCAATTCTGGAAGTTCTTTGGTGAGAGCTCAACAGAAGTTTGTTAAAGAGAACAAGCTACCGAGGGATGATCATGGTGATGCTTTCCAATACCAATACAACAGGAGCGATGTTTACTCTGCAGACCGGAATGCGAGCTCGAGATATTTACCAGTGGCACAAGCTAGTTCTTCAAGAAGCAAATCGGCTTCTGAAAGTTCTTGGGATGGGTCATCTACAAAAAGCTCCAAGTCAACAAAGGATAAGAAGGGCAGAAAAGCAGCTCCCTTCACAGTTGCTTCTACTGCTTATTCAAAAACTCAGAGCACATGGCATTATGATGGAGCATTTTCTGATCATGCTTCTTCTCAAGCAGACGATGATAACAGAGACTGGATTCCTCTTTCAACAATGGGTACTGAAATGGTTGAAAAAAGCACGGGACCCCCATCTGTGGCCCTGCCACATGTGCAGACACATCAATTATCTGGCCACATAAGTGGTTCAGATTCGATGATACCCATTGCTCCGATGTTCATGGGTTCTGGTTCACGTCAGAGGGTAGTTGATAATTCTGGGGTGGTACCCTTTGCATTTTATCCGACAGGACCACCCGTTCCATTCTTAACAATGCTTCCTTTCTATAATTTCCCACCCGAGACAGGAAGCTCTGAAGGATCGACCAGCCATTTTGATAGGGATGATGGATCAGATAACAGCCATGTTAACCGGTCCAATCAGAACTTTGATTCTGCGGAGAGCCTTGATCAATCCCCAACTTTTGCAGGTTCAAGTTCGATCAGAAGTGCCTCGGTGGAGCCTTCTGAGGAACAGCATAAATCTGACATTCTTAACAGTGACTTCGCTGCCCATTGGTACAATCTGCAATATGGTAGGTCGTGCCAAAACTCACGGAACCATGGGCCCTTGATTTATCCTTCGTCTGTTGTGGTGCCACCAGTGTATTTGCAAGGTCATTTCCCTTGGGATGGTCCTGGCAGACCTCTTTCCGCAAACGTCAATCTTGTCACTCAGCTCATGAGTTATGGCCCTCGCCTTGTTACTGTCGCACCACTCCAGCCTGGTTCTAGTCGGCCTGCCAGTGTTTATCAGCGTTATGGAGATGAGTTTCCTAGATCTCGTGGTGGAACCGGAACTTATTTGCCAAATCCTGTAAGATAAATCTTTCACAACCTGTTACTTTGTGCTTCTTTTTCTTCCCCTATTCTGAAGAGTTACGAGGATGCTTTTATTTTTCTACAACCAAATATTTCCAGGTTTCTTTTTGTTGCTTGCATTTGGCTGCACCAAAAATATGAAATTTCATGATATTTGGTGCAACCAAACACACCCGTTCCCATATCATCGTCGTCATTGTCGCCATCATTGTCATCATTATCATCATCATTATTTATAATGGTTGTGATACGTCGCTTCCTTTTTGTTGGAGTCACAGAATTGCAGTTGATACTTTTAAGATGGACTAAAAGGTTTTTAGCTTTGTAACACACTCTTATTAAACAAATTTCATGATGGTGAAGGGTTTATTCTGTTTGTCCTTGTTCCAACCTATTATCAAGCTGCTTGGAAAAGGTAGGAGTGCATCACAACTTTCAATTAAAGGATAGCTGTACATGCCCATGGTTCATTAGAAAAGTTTGGAGGACTTATCTTTTGTTTTCTAATGAAGCTGGTTCCAGCTTAGACACAAGGTTCAGCTGAAGTTGCTGATGTTGACACGTGTTTGGCATGAAAAGACAGTCATAATGCCCGTCTAAGGAGCATCACCCATGAGTGCCACTTCAAACCACGGCAAAGTTCACATGAAAAGACGAGGTGCAAAGGGTACTTGCAAGAGTTGGGATTTTGGATCCTACTGTCATCACATGTTCTGAATTTGATACATGCAAGACCCAAGCCACTCACCAGGAATGCCCCACTCTCTCTCTGTGACTTAGCCCGAAGGCTGTATCTGGTGGGCTATATGCCTATGTGTATAAGAAAATGGACAGTTTGAAAATATAAGGACAAATGGTTACCTGATGATCTGTCTGGCTTGGTGGGAACAACCCGATGAATGGCCATGATTTCACTTGCATGTGGCCCATTTATAATGTGTGGCGAGAGTAGGACTTGGAATCCTAGTTATGCAGGCAGCCTTAGCATGTCTCCAAAAGATTAGGATGAGGCGAGGATTAGATCTACATGCATCTTTTCTTTCTTCCATCTGTGTATTCAATCATTTTGTTGTCGCATTAGTTGATAGAGGTTTTTCATTTGAATTTTCAGAAGGTTTCTTTCAGAGACCGACAATCTTCAAGTAACAGAAACCACAGAGGAAATCACAGGTATGACAGGAATGACCACACTGACAGAGAAGGGAACTGGAACATTGACTCAAAATCGAGAGCTGGTGGACGCAGCCATGGGCGCAACCAAGCTGAGAAATCAAGCTTGAGGCCTGACCGACTGACAGCAACTGATAGCCGCTCCGACAGGCAGTGGGATTCATACAGGCACGAGCCGTTTACCTCGTACCAGGCCCAGAATGGTCCATTGAATGCTGCCACTTCTATGCACAGCTCGGCGAACATGGCGTATGGCATGTTTCCTGTGAGCTCAAATGGTGTTACTCCGACTGGACCAGCCGTTCCTTCTGTTGTCATGCTGTATTCATATGATCACAACTCTGGCTATGGCTCCCCAACAGAGCAGCTTGAGTTTGGCTCTCTTGGACCGGTGCATTTCTCGGGTGTTAGTGAACCGCTGTCACAGCTTGGCGATGGAGGCCCGGCAAGGAGTGTGTATGCGCAGAGGCACAGTACATACCGAGGAGGGTCTCCTGTACGCTCATCACCGGATCAGCCCTCTTCTCCCCAATGCCAAAGGTAATCCATCATCACAGTTCATGATCTCACCGTATATCTATTTATTTACTTGCATGTTTTAACATGTTAATACAGTTGTTCTTGAAACCATAATGCTAAGCTGAAATTTCGGAGGAAACTAGGCACAATATTCCGTACATGTGGTGCCCGTGGTCTGGTGGTCCTCACTGATGACCCTACTTTGCTTTCTCATCCTATGTGGTGTGCATGCTATAGTTGGGCTGGGAATAACTCTGCTACCAAACTGTTGGGAGAGGCTAATTTGATGGATTGCCTATGTATTTGTAGACACAAGATTGAAAGGACAGGATGTTTCGATCTGGGAGATGTTCAGGACATCCCCCATCCATGTGGTGACCATCAGATCATCAGTCTGGATAACTGAACCATGGGTCCCGGCTACGAGAAATCCTTTTCGTTTGCAAACTACACTTGAGGTTCAGGATCCTATCATTCCTCTAAATTTGGTTGGTGTACCTTCAGTAATTGATTTGTATTACTTACAGTTGGCAATCTATGTATTCATATGTATGATCTATTGGGATTGCTCGTGATGCTTTTAATTTATTATCTTAACAGGGGGATTTGATTATTTTGCCAGATTGGCTGCCCAAAGGCATTATCAGTTGAAAGAAGAGGATTTCCCGCCTCTATCATTTCGACGAAACCGTGGTAATAGCAGTGGGGTTGAGAATGACTATCACAGTGAACCTCCCCATTACCAGACTACCTACTTGTTCGCCCCTCACTCTTAAAATGGATCACAACCTTTTTCTCTGTTCTGCTCTTTCTGTATATTTTTCCTCATGTAAGTGAATGGCATCCTTCCACACTAACGTACGTAGGTATTTGTATGTGTACACTACGACATCGCATTCATAACCTAACCCATTTTACAAGGGCATAGTGGAGTGGAGGGATGGTGGGGGGCAGGCATCAAGTGGTGGAGAAAAGGTCATCTCTTTGTTTTAGTTTTTAGGGTTTTATTTTTTAGGGTTTTATTTTTCCCTCCATAGTTCCAGTAATCAACGTAGCATCTACAGTACTTGGGGTTTTAGGGTTTACTTGTTTGCACCAACTGTTCTTGCTAGGTTTCGTCTGATGATATTAGTGCTTTTGATTCGTCGCCCTTTCTTTACTAGGTAGGGCTTTCTATTTTCTTTTCTCATAATTTCTTGTCCTGACTTTTCATGTAGCATATTTTGTCAAAGATAAATCAGATAAGAAAATTTTCTTTTGTGCCCTCAGGACATGATATAGTGGCTCTTTTTTTTTTTAATCATACTGTTAGTTTTAGCCTTGCTATGCAGGTGACTGCTCTGATCTATTCATCAGGCTAGCCACTCATTTGGTACTTGACGCATGCATGTTGCACCCGCAACTGTATTTTTTTTGTCCTAAACATCATGTGTGATGAGTGGACCCACCTGATTGATGGCCTGGATGCTGCATGTGTGCTTTGAATAGCCTCTTTAATCAACTCTCATGTGAAATGCAGTTGCACTTTTTCTTTCAGCCGTTTATAGCTTTACACATTATACAAGCGTGGGGATTTTCTGCAACCCACATATGAAATATAGATCAATCAATGTTTGGGTAGCATACATTTTGCTATGTATGTGCTAGGGGTGTCAATAGGCCGGGTGTGTTGGATGTGGACCCTGTGGGGCCCACTTGTGGGTGGGTCCCATGCTATCCGTGTTAGTTAAGGACAGAGGAGATTTGAACTCTTTCGGTTACATTCTATGAAATGTGTCCAATCATACATGTGGACCAGGGAGGATATTCTAAATTTGAATAGGAGAGATTTTGGGGAGAGATTCTCTCCTCTTCCAATAAAAAGAGGTGCTCCCCTCATGTTAATGACATCCCAGAGAAAAACCAGATTGCTTATCGAAAAGAGATATCCTCAGTGTGTGTGTCCATCTCCACGATCTAAGGCGATCAGTGCCTTTAATCTTGATCTGGGTACCATACTAATCATAGGATCAAGAGGAGTGAACAGTTTCTATTTGCTCTAATAGTAGATCGACAAACCTAAGGTATTTATACCATTGATCTCGGCTTTGCTATTAGTCCCAATCGTTGTAGGCCGTCGGATCTTGAAGGCCATTTTCTGCTCCGTCAAGAGGTGGGTACCTTAAATATTATGGTTAGCATCCTAGCCTGCCACGTTAGGATCAATAAACAACAGATTGTCTATTGAATAGATTAGCCTAATTTTTTAGAAGTACAGTGGGCCCTACCATTTTCATGGGGTGATGGTCTACTTAATTTCTTGTGTTGCGACATGTCTTGTTGCTTTGCCTAAGATGTCATGCATAACTTATGCTTGGGGTGTTTTTGGTACGGACTAAGGGCCTCCCCGTCCATCAGGTGCACCACTTGTCATTGAACCGGGACTCAATTATCAGGCTGATTCAATGCTTGGGTGGCTACATCATGGGAAACGATAGAGATGGAAAGTTCGACCATCAAGTTATTTATTATTATTATTATTATTATTTTATTAGTATTACCTATGGAATCCAGTGTGGTTTGTTTATGCCATCCAATCCACCCATATCTCACATGAGTAGGATGAGGTTGCATGCCAATGTGATGAGGTTGTAAACCAGTGTGATGTGGTTACATGCTTTCTACGAACAGAGGATCCAAATCTTACGTTCTCATGTGGAATATACCATAGTAAACAGTGTTGATGGTACGGCCACCTCTCTCTCTCTCTCTCTCTCTCTCTCTCTCTCTCTCTCTCTCTCTCTCTATATATATATATATATATATATATATATATATATATATATATATATATATCCAGATCATTGTTTCCATCGTTGTGGACCTTTGGAAACTCCGATTGAGCTAAAATTTTGATAGTAAGCAAATTTCAGTGGGCCACACAATTTGAACAGTCTGGATCTTGTGAATCCTTTCTGGAAATGTGTCTTTGCATATCAGATTGCTATGTTGCATTATTGCCCCATTTTCAGTCCATTGTTTCGATCATTGTGGCCCACTAGAAACTCTGATTGGGCTGAAAATTTGAAAATAGGCAAATATCAGTTGGTCACACAATCTAAATGTTTTGGATCTTATAAATTCTTTATGAAAATAGGCGTCTTTACAATCAGACTGCAATAGTCCGATAATTGGATCATAATTGATACAAATATTTTTATATTTGTTAAATGGCCATTGTTTGGCCTTGGACTATATATGATGCAGTTTTATGGACACTTAAATGTAATACACTTAAATGTTGCATGGACCATCTTCTTTTGTAAGAGGTTCTTTTGTTATACAAATGAATGGTTTAAAAAGTCCTTTTTTTTTTTTTTTTTTTTTTCATCTCAAATTTGAGAACTTGATTGTTTTGCAACGCCCAATTGGCTATGCAAACTTTCAAATCTTGTTTAGGATGGTGATTTTCTCTTGTAACTTGAAGTTTGATGTAACATGTGTAAATATTAATGATTTATGCTAAAAAAGGAAATGGCTAGTTAGTGATTTCTTTTATGCTATGTAAAGTATGGCACTGAGAGCTCTTATTGTTGAACAATTGAAATGCCAGAAACTTTAATGACCATAACTATGAAGATTGGTCCGGGTTAGTGAGATCCCTCTTAGATGTGGAAGATGTCTCACATACTCTGGATGAGATAAAAGAGGAGCCTGTCTTAGCTGAATATGGGAATATAGCAGAACATTGGGCTATGATGAGGAGCTACAACAAGTGGCTTAGACAGAATCGCACGGCACGAAATGTCCTGATTAACACCTTGCACAAGGAGCTTATTCTCATCTATGAGGTGCATGAAATCGCTAAAGGCATATAGGATGCATTGACTTAAGCATACACACAAAAGTCAGATGCACCTGTCTGGATTGTGGAACTGAAGTTCTAGGAGTATAGGATGTCAGCCGGTTGTCCCATCAAGGATCATATTTTAAGATGGAACAAATGATAGGTGACCTTAGGACTGTTGGGTGCAAGTTGACCGAAAATCAGAAAATCATTGCTATGCACCATTCCTTACCAGCGTCTTGGGCTTCGATAAAAAGGAATTTGAGTGATTCCATTACCACATTCAGAGACTTTTGTAGCTACTTAGTGCGAGATGTGAAGATGGATGCCATACAATCAAGCGAGGCTAAGGTTTTTATAGTGGAAACCTCCAAGCGGAAGTTTAATATGAAGTGGTCGAAAGGTCGCAAGAAGGTAAAGAATAACAATCAAGAACAGAATACCACATTTCTTCTTTTCGATCCCAAGGAGAGTAAAGGGAAGAAGAAGGGAAAGAATACCAACTTGGTCAGTTTTGTTTACAGGAAACCATTATGCCTGCCAATGTGTTGACAAAAAGATGGTAATTCATACGTCATATAATACTTTGTTTGTAGGCGTTTGTTCTGAAGTCCTTTCTGTTGATACTATATCTAACTAACAGATTTTGAATTCAGGCGTAACAAAGCATGTGACGTGAGATCGTTAAAGACTTGTGGAATGTCAGCTTGTGGCTGCAGGGAGCTACAAGGTGTACATGTGGAACAATGCTGTTGAAAACATGATAAGAGTCGGTATCTATCATCTCCGTACGCGTGTTGTATATACCTTAGTCCTCCGAGATATCTTTATGCACTAGGCATGCGCCGGAATTTGATTTTTGTTTCTATATTGTTGGCAGATGGTTTTGATATTAGGGTTTTCAGATTAAGAGTATCAGTCAGACTGAATAACCTCATCTATGTATGGGGTAATTTGATTTTGAATTTATTTATTTTAGATGTGGAATGTGATAATGCATGTTATGCTTTATCTACTATATCGAATGAATGTGTAGTATCCGAATCTATGAAATGGCATGCAAGGTTAGGACACATTGGAAAGGACCGTATGATCAGATTAGCTTGATCTAAACTATTAAGTTCTCTATCCAAAGTGGACTTGTCATTTTGTGAATACTGCGTATCTGGAAAAACTTGCCAAGAAACCATTCCCTAAGGCGAAAAGGTCTGAGGGTTTATTAGACATTATCTATACAGACATGTGTGAACCCTTGAATGTGTGTACTGGGAATGGATGTCGTTTTTTTTTTAATCACTTTTATTGATGATTACTTGCGCTATGGATATGTATATCTCATTTCACACAAGTCTGAGGCCTTTGATTGCTTTCTCATGTTTAAGGCTGAAGTAGAAACTTAACTGGAGAAAAATATTGGAGTCCTTAGATCTGACAGAGGTGGCGAGTATACTTTTGAAATGTTCAAATTATACTGTGAGATCGTTGGCGTCATCTGACACTACACTATGACATATACTCCATAGCAAAATGGAGTTGCAAAAAGAATGAACAAGACACTGTTGGCATTGGTTAGATTAATCATAGCACATGGCAATCTCTCTACCACATTCTGGGGAGATGCGTTGCTGACAACCGTTTATATCCTTAACAGAGTCCTGTCCAAATCCATTCCCAAGACCCCATATGAGATGTGGACTGGGAGGACTCCTTCTCTGGCTGACCTGCGCCCTTGGGGATCTTTGGATTATGTTCTGCTACCTTCTCCTGAAAGAAGTAAACTAATAGTAAAACTATTAAGTGTGTGTTTATTAGGTACCCTACGCACTCAATAGGTTACGTTCTAGTGTATAAGGACCAAGGAGGATGGTCTGAGATTGAATATCCAGATGTGACCTTCATCGAAGACAGATATCCCAGCCAAAAGAGACAAAATGTTCAGATTGAATTTTATGAGATACTAGGAGTATCTCAGGAGAGTGGGAGCTCAAACTCTCACAATGAGGATGTTCCTATGATCCATTAGAACAATGTGAGTACATCTCAGTAGGCTCTTGATGTGCATCAGAGCGAAAGATGAAAGATTCCTCGAAGATATTTCAATATCGAGGGACAGTTATACTCTTTCGTTGTGATTGACGAGGATCAACTTGGTTCTTACCAGGAAGCATTGTCATCTTCGGATTTGGCTGATTGGGTAACTTCCATGGATGAAGAGAATTCCTCCATGGAGAAAAATTAAAGTTTGAAAACTTGTTGATCTGCCTTCCGATCATAAAGTGATTGGAAACAAATTGGTACTCAAAAAAAAAAAAAAGGCAGATGGTACAGTGGACAAGTATAAAGCACGATTGGTTGATCAATGTTTTACTAAAAAAGAAGGCATTGATTATGAGGAGACTTTTTCACCAGTTGAAAAATTCTCCTCAATCCACATGATCTTGTCCATTGTCGCAAGTTTGAACTTGGAGTTGTATCAGATGGATGTAAAGATCGTTTCTTGAATGGTGATTTGGATAAGGAAATTTACATACAACAGCCCGCGAGATATGTGAATAAACAACGCCCTAAAAAGGTATGCAAGTTGTTGAAATCCATATATGGGCCGAAGCAATCCTCAAGACAGTGGTACATGAGGTTTCACTTGGCCATCACCAGCTTCGGGTTCACAATGAGTCAAAAGGACCATTGTGTATATCTGAAATGGTCTGGAAGATTTTTTTTTTGATACTGTCTTTATATGTAGATGACATCCTATTAGCTAGTAACGACTTGAATCTCTTGATCATAATAAAGGATTGGCTCTTCTCGAACTTTAAGATGAAAGATCTTGGAGAAGCGAACTTTATCCTTGGGGTGAAGATCATCAAGGATCGTCCTAGGAAATTCTTAGGCTTATCTCAAGCCACTTACATTAATAAGATTCTGGAATAATTTAAGATGAAAAATTTAAGAGCGGTTGAACCCTTATGGATAAAGGTATCAAGCTTGATAGGATGTCGTGTCCCTAAACCGAGGCTGAGAAATCAGCCATGTCCTCAGTTCCTTATGCAAATGCAGTTGGAAGTTTGATGTATGCTATGCACCTGACAAGATATTTGTTATGCAGTTAGTGTGGTAAGCTGCTTACCAAAGTAACCCTGGATAATCACATTGACAATCCGTTAAAAGAATATTCTGTTAGTTGAGAGGAACCAAGACATGATGTTGTGTTATGGAGGAGTGAATCTCAATTTCAGGAGATACATTGATGCTGCCTGGGGGAATGACACCGATAAGGGAAAGTCTGCTTCAGGCTATGTATTCTTGCTCAGAGGTGGAGCAATCTCTTGGTTGAGCAAGAAGTAGACATCCACAACCCTTTCATCTATGGAGGCTGAGTACATTACATGTTGTGCTATAGTTCAGTAGTGTGTTTGGATCCATAGATTCTTACAGGGTATGAGTGTTGTCCCAAGCATGCTTAAGCCTATATAATTAAGGATTGAAAACACTTCAGTCATTGCTTTGGCAAAAGATCTCAAACACCACTAGACGTTGAAGCACATAGAGATAAAATATCACTAGGTTCACGATCAAGTGAAAGATAAAAAGGTTGTTCTCAGCTATATTCCTACCAAGGAGATGTTAGCTGATCCTATGACGAAACCTATAGCTCGAGATCTATTTCAGATTTACGTCAGACGTATGGGGTTGAGGAGAACATGATTGATATTTGTATATCATGTACCCCTTATTTTTCCATGGATAAAGGAACCTTTGCTATTTGAGTATCTTTCTATGTTTAGGTTGTATGTCATTAGCATTTGTTTTTTAGGCTAGATAGGATTTCTTTAATAAATCGACAGGCCAGTCACCTACCTGCACAAGTTGACCAACTCTGAATGTACAAGTGAGGTACAATCCAAGTGAAGTTCATACATTAAGGTATGAATGTTCACCAACCCCAAGTGCAAGGCCACAACGTAATAATAATCGATCGTGAGACCGAGATCATCATCAGAGATTACGTAAGTAACCCAATTCCAATCGTTCTAAGAACTAGACTAGGATTTTCAAAATTTTAGAATAAAGCATAAATGGGAATTTAATTAAGACAATCTCATAATTTAAAGCAACTAGAGCGCTAATGATCCACTTATAGTAATCTTAATGTTAATCCATTCACCAAACACAATCAAAATTAGAATCGAAGTCCTATCTTTATCCAATCGGAAGATATAGCATTCAAAAGCACAAAATAATCCAAACTTAAAAATCTGACCTTTAACTTCTAGTTCTACTTAAGCGTAGAGAACTTGAACTTGTGAAACTTCGAAGCATCAACCATATCCTTAGATTATGGTGGATTTAGGGTTTTTACAATTCAATTATCATAAAACCATAATGATCACTCTCAGAAACTTTTAAGTAACACATGTACTTAGCACACAAGCTCTTAGAATTGTCTAAAAATATCAACTTTATTCAAACTACAACTTGAAAAATCAAACATAAAAGCTTAGAGTACTTGCATGAATGAATTAAACATTAAAACTAACTACAAGTTTCACGTCTTAGCTCTAGTTAATAGGTTTTAGCCAATCATTGACATGATTGAACTAGAAAATAAAAGAAAATCTAGAAAAAAACATGAAAACTAGAAAAAATTAGAAGAACTTGGAGTTGTAGAAGCTTCACTTCAAATCTACTTCCAGCACGTTTAGGACTCTTCTAAGATGATTTAGGAAGAGAGTGGAGGTGTCATTTTATAGCAAAATTCACCCACCGACTTGGAATCTTCAAGAAATTGCGTAAGCTTTCGCACTTGAGTGTCGGCTGCCGACCGGTTGGTGCTCAAGACCCAATGAACATTATAGAAATTCAGACATTGGTTCTTCATGGTCGACTAGTCACGAATGGACAAAATCAGTCCAATAAGCTCTGGACAAAAACACCTCCCTTTTTTGAATTTTCGACTAGTTAAAATCGACTCTAAACAGTTCAGCGAGTTTTTGCTCCTTTCTGATTTAATTCGGCAGACCTTCTAATCGGTTAGTGGCAGCTGGAGACCGGTCGTCCGACCTAGTCATGGATGACTATTTTTTTCTCTATTTTTCTTTTTTCTTTCCTTTCCTCCTTGCTTCTTTCCACCACCATTTGGTTCTTCTTCCTTTGATCTTTTGAGTGCTTCAAAGTAGTCCTTATATTATTGAATTCATGAGGTCTTTCTCCCTTTCCTACAAACACAAATATACATGTAAGTTGGTTCTTTTAGTAGCTTAATCAATGTGAATGTGTGATGAATTGAGGTACAAATATGCACTATTCAGAGCTTAACAATGAACCACTCTCTTTTATAGAGGATGAGGGTACAAGTGAGTTGTATCCACCTTCAGCCTTATAGGTTGAAGATGAGACTATATATGTCAAATAACATAATCGTTTAGTGTGTGATAAATGTTATCGCCTGATTTAAGCCAGGTTGTTAGGATATAAATGGAGTTATGCCTTGTGAGACGACTCGCGCATTGTAGACCCGATTTATGCTTAGTACAACAGCGTGGATTATAGCCATGTGCTGAGACTATTACCTATAGATTGCTTTGATTCGATCTAATCAACATACGAGTGGCTAGTCCCACAGGTTACTCTTTATGTCCTTAGCTACCCTCTTCTTGTATAAATAAAGATGAGATCATGTAATGCTATTTTAGTGTACGATGCCGAAAGGCCCTGTGATCGGTTTGACTCAATTACACTAGGAAAGTAGCTTAGTCGATTCCAAAATACACATCTGTGTGGGGAAGATCCCGTGATAACTACACCAAGTTCCTAGGACTATTAATACACACTTGAAGACTTATGCCATGGAATATCGAGTTTTGTTTTGTTATTTTGTGAACAATTTTTAAGGCTATATCTATTATTATACCATTTTAAAAAAGAAAGAAAGCTTTGTTTGCAAATATTTTGTGTTAACTCGATAAGTTGGATAAGTGCGTATGTTAGCCGAGTATTTCAGATTGGGAGTAAACTACATCTGGTATGGTCATGTGGACTAGGACATGCGGTGCAAACTTTAATTACTGAGTGCTAGTGAGGTGGTCGCTTAGTACTCAAAATACATGTGAGAAGGTAATGGTATGCCGATTGGTCCTACACCTCTGATTCGTTTATATTGCGGTCTTTGGTTTTTCTTATTATATGATGTAAGGTGGACACGCTCGTTCATGACCCATCCTACTAAGTGTTGCCAGTCGATGAACATGTGCATTCAAGTGGTTGCCTACAAGTGGGCCCTGTTAGTGCACTTTTCTATGGCATACTAGTGCACCTTGTTTGTCAATCACTTAGGTTAGTGAGTCTAGTGTCGGTTGAGCCTAACGAAGACGAAGACCGAAGACTCAAGTGGCCCTGCTGCATCAAGGAAGAAGAAACAGGCAAAAGTGATGCCTTGGTGTGCCTTAACCTTGACCAAAACCTAACCCTTAACCTCTTTGGTGACCTTGACCATATTAGGAAACCTTTAGTCATCATAGATTAGCCCTAGGTGTACCAAAAGACCATCCAAACCTTGGCCTAAGAGGTTGAGTTGTGAAAGAGTTGGGTCAGCAAACTATTGAGCTGAATCTAGGCCCGTCCGACCAGTCACGGCTGGTCGGTTGGATTGGACCGACCGGTTAGGACTGGTTGGACTACCTTCTAGTCCAGACAGCAGCATGCTGTATTGTGTAGGCCCTTGGGCCGACCGGCCAGGACCGGTCGGCAGTTCTGGTCCAACTGGTCACGATAGGTCGGACAGACACCCCTTTAGACAGCAAGCTCACTGTCTCTTCCTTGCTGTTGGCCGACCGGCCGAGACCGGTCGGGACAGGTTGGCAACTAGCCGTTTTATGACCGTTGGAGTTCATTTTCTTTAAATACAGAGCTCGATTTTTGGGCATCACTGAGAGGGTTTTGAGAGCCTATTACCCACACCTTTTATACATCATATGGGGCCTCAAAGAGGAGGAGTTTCAAGTCATATCCCTTGTGTTTAAGCACAAGTGAGGGCATTCAAATGCAAACATAGAGATAATTCCTCTCTCAATTCTAGAGGTGAGACACTATACCACATAATCATATCTGTTGTTGAAGATCTCTAGAAGACCCTCTAGGTGAATCTTCTAGTTAGAACAAGCTACATATCCCATGTAGGAGATTCAACCATTCTCCTATAACCTTGGGCATCTCAAAGGCATCACAAGTAAGGTGATTGATCAAGTGTAGCTGAGGCATTGGCGATGCAACGGCAACACGATTGAGGGAGTAAGGGAAGCTGATTGAAGCACGGGAGAGTGGAAATCAAACAACCCGAACCGACGCTGAACAAGGGGCTCATCCGACAAGTAAGGTTGTCTTTATTGAGAGTCCATCCACTCAATTTCCTGTGAGAGTTGAGTGTAGAATTTGTTTGTCAAACTCAAACTAGGGTCGTTGGCCGTTCTTTGGCCTGTTTGTCGGCCTAAAAACTAGGGGTTGTTTGGCACTCCTTGGCCCGTTTGTCAGGCCTAACCAAAGTCTCCAAGGGGGAGCCTCCGACACGGGAGTGAATGTGCGTTGGGTTGAGAGTTAGCCTATGTCCAAAACTCCATTCGGGTTGAGAGTTAGCCCTTTGTCCAAAACTCCGATTATGGTTGAGAGGTGAACCGGCAAAACCTCCATGTAAAGGTTGAGAGGCGAAACTCATTTAAAACCTTCGATAGTGAATGCCGGTGTGCTCAAAGGAGTTGAGTACTTGAACCGGGAGTGGAGTAGACCCAAAGTCGAATCGCTATACATGCTTGTGTTTGTGATTGAATTGAGCACATTGATATCTTAGCATTATATGTTTAATTGTTTAATTATGAATGCTTGATAGGAATGTATGCTAGGCACTAGATAGGCACATTCACACACAAGATGTACTTTCATTAAGTAGTGTAGACTTGAGCTCATTGATCCATTCTCATAAGTCTACATAGGTTGCATAGATTAGGAGCTTGATTAGTTAAATCATTTAATTATCTATGCATGCTTAGACTAGGTTGTTTATTGCCTAAACCATATGCTAGTCTTGTGATTGGACCTACTTAGGCTTGGAAGCTGAAGTGTTCTTACTTAGTTTAAAGTGTTAAATTGTGTAAGTAGGCAAAAATAATTTCAAAAGGTCCTAATCACCACACCACCCCCTCAATAGGACTTAGCCATAATTCTAGTTGCTCTTTAAGCTTCCGCACATACGAAGGTGTCATGTTTGACTAACGACGTAATTTTAAGCCCCACATAATTAATGGATGTGCATTGCCAGTTGATGAACACGTGCATTCATCCATGCATTAATACACGATGCATTATAACAATGATTGTTGAATCATTGTGGACACTATACTTGACTGATATGTCGTGCATGAAATCTTGGGGGGACTTATCACTAAGTTGACCATTCATGTGTTAAATTCAACAATAGTACAGGTAGTGCAGGTATAGGCTGGCATAAGAGCCAGCATGAGGACTATTTGGGTTAGGAGTATGGTAGAGTATCCGGGCATAGGCCTCATGGTGTAGTTGAGTTGAGGAAGCTTGTTGGTTTTAATTTGTTTCTCTCTCTCTCTCTCTCTCTCTCTCTCTCTCTGTCTCTCTCTTATTCTTGTACTTTATGAAATTACATTGGATAGTCTAAAACGACATCACACGTTATGTGTAGAAGCTTGGCGGAGCTTATAATTTGGTTGAGTCTTAGAGGGGGGTAAATAGGACCACTTAAAAATTCATGCCTAATAAAAATATTTACCCATTAAAAATTAATTAAGCAATTAACACTTAGGCTTCCAAGCCAAGTGAGTCCAATCACAGACTGTAAAAGATTCAACAATTTAAGTAACTAGTCTATAAGGAGGTTGTAAGCTGTGTGTGTTCATGTGTAAACCATACAATCCGTAACATATATATAATTATTCATTCATAATTCAACTAATTAAACGCATAAGCATAATTAGAAAGAGATGCTCAAAGACAATCACAAACACAAGCACGTAGAGTGGTTTAATTTCTCTACTCTACTCTGAAATTGCATCGGGGGGATACCCTACGCTATGTGCGGAATCTCAACTTAGAACTATGGCTATAAGTCCTGGGGGGGGGGGGGGGGGGGGGGGGGAATTAGGACCATTTTAAAATCCTTTTAAAACTCTTGTCCAATTAACTAGTTTAACAATTACAAACTTAATTAAACAAAAACACTTAGCTTCCAAGCTTAAGTGGGTCCAATCACAAAGGCTACAAAAGATAATGTAATTAAGCAAACTAGCCTAAGCACATAGATTATAAATGCTACAACAAGTTGAGCTTCTAATCAATGTGCAAGATCTAGACTATCAAGATATAGCAACCTACACAACTAGTCTAAAAAGCTAAGTAGACAATATGAGATTCATCATGTTGAGTATATGTCTATAAGCTTAGTGAACATACATCTTGTGTGTGAATGTGCCTATCTAGAACATAACATTTAACTCATTCAACATTCATATAATTAAATAATTAAAAGACAATGCATAAATAGAAGAGTGCTCAAATGACAATCACAAACACAATCATGTATAGTGGTTCAGTTTCCCCACTCCACTCTCGGTTGTCATACTTATCCCTTGAGCACAACAGATGCACTATACGGAGGTTTTAAATTAGGTTCACCTCTCAACCTTTATACAAAAGTTTTTTTTATAGGTTCGCCTTTCAACCTGAATGGAGATTTTTCAGGTTCATCTCTCAACCTAGGTGTTTTAATCGGTTCCACCCAACCAAGGTGTTTGACGGGTTCCACCTAACTCAAGAGTTTGAAGGTTCCTCCCAACCATTCGGTCTTACACAAGAGACCTACAATGGTTTCCCAGGCTAACTAATAACCTACATGTACACACTGGTGTCGATGACTTCTCTTGGAGACTTACGTGGTTTTCAACAGGCTAACCATCAACCTTAAATTCACATTCAATCCTACAAAAAAAAGAAGTGCTAATGGAATCTCAAATTTGACACTTACTTGTTGGATTGAGCCCCTTGTTCAACACCTTCTTGGGTTGCTTGATCTCCGTTCTCCCGTGCTTTAATCAGCTCCCCATGCTCCCTTGATGTTGTTGTCGATGCTTTGCCAAGGCCTCAGCTCCAACCATCAATCGCCTTGTGTATGATCTTCATGAGATGGCCAATGTGATGAGAGGATGATGAAGTCTCCTATATGTGATACATAGCTTGTTCTAACGAGGAGATTCACTTAAAGGGTCTTCTAGAGCAATTGGATAATGGGTTTAAGTATTAGGCCAGGTCTAATCTCTAGGAAAGGAAGAGTTCATGCCAATCTTTATTAAGTAAACTTCGAATGCTCATTAGAGTGTTTAATGTTCGCCAGCCCCAAGTGTAAGACTGTGATGTAGTAATAATCGATCGTGAGGCTGAGATCATCCTCAGGAATTATGTAACTAAACTAACACTAATTACTCTAACAACTTAGACTAGAAAGTTCAGAGATTTGGAATAAAACATAAACATAATTTAAGATAAGAAAAACTCAGAAATTAAAACATCTAGAACACCAAGGATCCACTTGTAGTAGTTTTAATGCTAATCCATTCACGAAGCACATTTACACGATTGGAATAAAAGTCCTTTCTCTATCCAATCGGAAGATATTGCATTCACACACACATAAACAATCCAAACTCAAATATGGAAATCCAATTCTAGTTCTACTTGAAGTAAGCAGAACTTGAACTTGTAGCACTTTGAACCATCAGCCATACCATGAAATAATGGCTGATCTAGGGTTTCCACAATTCGAATCTCATAAAACCAATATGATAATTCTCAGAAACTTAAAAGTAATTCATGTACTTAGCACACACACTCAAAATTGTTTAAAACTACAAACTTTATTCAAATTAGAACTTGTAAAATCTAAAAAAAAAAGTTTCAAGTACTTGAATAAATGAATTAAACATCAAACCTAACTACAGGTTTCAGCTCTTAGCCTTAGCTAAGAGGTCTAGCCAACCATAGACATGATTGAACTAGAAACAAAAAGAAAAACTAAGTAAAACATGGAAAAACTAGAAGCAAACTAGATAGATGGAGTTATAGATGCTTAACTTTGATCCTCTCCACCTCTAGCACGTCTAAGACTCTTCTAGGATGGCTTGAGAAGGTTGTAGAGGTGTCCTTTTATAGAGAAATTCGCCCACCAACTTGATTTGTGTAAGAATTTACGCACTTGCATCGCTGTTTTTTATGGATGTTTCGATGGATCGAAACTCCCTTCGATGGATCGCAACTTGGTTTGATGGATCGTACTTTAGTCCAGAGAGTTCAGAAATTTCAACTTCTGAAATTTGATTTTACGATAGATCGAAACCCCCGTTTAGATGGATCAAAATCCATTGTTCGATGGATTGAAGAGGTTACGATGGATCGAAAAACAGTCCAGAGAGTTGTCCGAAATTTTAGTTTTTCAGGTATGTACGATGGATGTTATGATGGATCGAAGATTCCTCGAAAATAAATTTACGATAGATCAAAGATCCATCGAAGCTGTCTGTTTTTGCACTTTTTCTTATTTTAAACTTTGAAATTTTTTCGCTTAGATTCTTTCTTTCTTTTCTTTTTTTCCTTGCTTTCAAGTGATGTTCCATCATTTGTAAATGTTCTCTTTTAATAATGGATTCATGAGATCTCTCTCCTTTTCCTACAAACACAAATACATACATAAGATAATTTTTTTAATAGTTCATTCAATGTAAATGTGTGATGAATTGGTGTATAAATATGCACAATTCAGAGCTTAACATACCCCCCAACAAGCATTTTGCTAGTATCGAGCAAAACATGCATGAAACAAACTCAACTTCTCAAATCAACCCTCTTTTAGAAACCAAACTTCTATGAAATTTAAGACATATGAATGTGAAATTTAGAAATACGTAGTGATAAATTTTGAAATCTTAATCTACTTAAAACATAATGAGTGTTTCAAATGGAGTCCCCGCTGATTAATTGAAAAATAGAATAGTTCAAACAATTGTAGTCTAGTGTTCTCAGTGAATGTTTAACTCATCAATTTTCTAGGATTACCCTTCTTTTCATAGATCAATTAGATTACAACCCAAAAAGTGTATAGATCAACAACAAGTCTATGACAAGATTTTGCCTTAACGTTCTATCGACGACTTTCACACTACTTCCCACTACCAACTTGGGTGGTCAACCCTCCCTTGGGTGGTGATAGGTAACCCTTTTCCAATTAATCTAAATATCCTTTCTAATCATTTCAAAATGAGAATCGTGTAATATGAACTAGACTACCAAAGTGTTCAATCTTCCTATCAGTCATATAAAGGGGAACCGACATAGAAACTAATATGCCAAAGGAATTTTAAGGGTTTTTAAAACAAATTACTTCACATTGCTTCCTCTCATATTCACATATACTTGACTTCATAGAAATATAACTTCCAAAAGAGTTTTAAAATCTAAAAAATCGAAAAAATTTCTACAAAAATTGCTTGAAATGTCACAAATACTAGTAGATTCAAATAGGAATCTCACCCCCCAACTTAAAGTTTACATTGTCCCCAATGTATGAAACATATGCAATATACGACAACATGAGAGTAATGACAAAATAAAGGAGAGTGAGAACGAGAGTACCTGAGAGAGTCAAAAGTGTTGTTCTACCTCCAAGTAAACTAATCCTAATAAAAGTAATAAAAAAGAAAAAAACATCATTTCCTAAACTACTCTACACCTCCGTCAGACTAGGAGATCAATCATCCTAATACACAGGATCATCCAGAGGGATGAACACGTTCTCCGAATTAAATTTTTCTACTAACGGTTTTAACCTTTGTCCATTCACCTCAAAACTATTGCCGTTCGCTGAATTCTCTATCTCAACGACCCCATGTGAACATACTTCTTTTACAATGTATGGGTCAGTCCATCGAGATCGTGATTTGCTAGAAAAGAGATGAAGTCATGAATTATATAAGAGTACATTTTGGCGATTGCAAAAGATTTTTTGAAAATATGTTTGTCATGGAAGGCCTTCATCCTACTCTTGTATATCAATAAACTCTCATATACGTTATTCCAGATCTTGTCAAGCTCATTTAGTTAGAGTTTGTGAAGCTCGCTAGCTTTGTCAACATTGAAGTTTAATGCCCGTATTGCCTAATAGGCTTTGTGTTCAAGTTCCACGAGTAAGTGGCAAGCCTTCCCATAGACAATTCTAATGGGAGACATTCCAATCGGGGTTTTATATGCTGTGCGATAAGCCTAAAGCACATCAACTAATCTCATCGTCCAATCTTTGCGATCCAATTTCACCATTTTCTCAAGAATGTGTTTAATTTCCTAATTGGAAATCTCAGCTTGCCCACTTATCTGTGGGTGGTATGGGGTGCTCACTTTATGCGGTATGCCATATTTCCTCATTAATGTCTCAAAAGGCCTATTGCAAAAGTGAGAGCCACCATCACTTATGATGGCTCTAGGCATTCCGAATCTAAATAAGATGTTTTCTTTAAGGAACCGTAGAACTATACGATGATCATTGGTTCTACAAGGAATTGGCTCTACCCACTTAGACACATAGTCTACCGCAAGCAATATGTAGACATATCCAAAAGATGAGGGGAATGATCCTATGAAATTGATGCCCCAATAATCAAATACTTCTACGTGTTGAATCGGGTTGAGAGACATCATATTCATATGGAACAATCCTCCTATTTTTTTACATCGCTCACAGGCTTTACAAACTCGTAGGTGTCACGAAACATAGTAGGCCAATAAAAACCAAATCACTGAATTTTTACCGTGGTTTTCTTGGCGAAAAAATGACCACCACACGCTTGAGCATGACAAAAGGAGATGACACTTTGTTGTTCGTCATCAGGGACACATCTCCTTATAATTTGGTTTGGGCAATATTTAAACAACAAAGGTTTATCTCAGAAAAATTTGTGTACTTCTCTTAAAAAATTTCGTTTGTCTTATGCAGTCCAGAGTGAAGGCATCGTACCTGTCGAAAGATAATTCGCTATATCAGCGTATTATGGTGGATGCATGGCAACAAAAAGTTTCTCATTAAGGAATAGGTCCTCAATTGGTGTTTCATTAATGGAGTCGGGCAAAGCAAGGTGGGATAGATGATCCGCCACCACATTCTTTACTCCATTCTTATTATTAATCTTGCCACCACATTCTCTACTCCCTTCTTATTATTAATCTCACCACCACATTCTCTACTCCCTTCTTATCATTAATCTCTAAATCAAATTACTGAAGGAGTATGATCCATATAAGAAAATGGGGCTTGGCATCTTTCTTAGAAAGAAGGTACTTCAGTGCCGAATGATCCGTGTAGATGATGACCTTGGATCCAATCAAGTATTGCCTAAATTTTTCCAAGGCAAAGACTACGGCTATGAGCTCTTTCTCCGTAGTCGAGTAATTAACTTGAGCCGGATTCAAGGTTCTACTTGTGTAGTAGATTACGTGGGGCTTCTTAGATTTCTTCAGTCCTAACATCGCCCCAATATCATAATCGCTCACGTCACACATCAACTTAAAAGGAAGCAACCAATCCAATGGTTGCATGATGGGTGCAGTTGTCAACATGTCCTTTAGCTTAGAAAAAGCTTCTTAACATTCAACGACTAATTGAATTGTGTTTCCTTTTGGAGGAGATTACATAAGGGCCTAGAGATATGGCTGAAATTCCTTATGAATATCCTATAAAAGTCGACGTATCTTGAAAATTACCGCACATCGCGTATGTTTTTGGGTGGTGGTAGATTAGCAATGATATCAATTTTGGCCTTATCTACCTCAATTCCATTGGATGAGATAATATATCCAAGGACGATTCCCTTTTGTACCATGAAATGACACTTCTCCTAGTCTAACATAAGATTCTTCTACTCACATCGGGTCAAGACCAATCTCAAGTGGTCGAGACACTCATCAAACGTACTACCAAAAACTGAGAAATCATCCATGAATACTTCAAGAAATTGGCCCACCATATCCGAGAATATACTTAACATGCATCTTTGGAATATGGCGGGTGCATTGTATAGACCGAATGACATCCTTCAGTAAGCAAAGGTGTCAAACGGGCATGAAAATGTTGTTTTCTCTTGGTCTTCCGGAGCAATCTCAATTTGGTTGTATCCAGAGTAGCCATTTAGGAAGCAATAGTAGGAATGGCCCGCTAACCTCTCCAAATTTGGTCCATGAATGGAAGAAGGAAGTGGTATTTTCTAGTGACAGTATTGAGCTTCCTATAATCAATACACATGCACCAACCCGTTGTAACTCTAGTCGATATAAGCTCATTGTTGGCATTTTCGACAATGGTGATACCGGACTTCTTAGGGACAACTTGGGTAGGAGTCACCCATTGACTATCCGAGATGGGGTTGATGATACCTACATTTAGTAGCTTAAGCACCTCGGCTTTGACAACCTCCATCATATTAGGATTTAAACGTCTTTGAGGTTGTCTAGTCGTTTTAGCATTTTCTTCGAGGTGGATGCCGTGAGTACAAACCGAAGGGTCAATCCCCTTGAGATCTACTATGGTCCATCATATGGCTACCCTATATTATTTGTGCATCTCAATTAACTTGAGCTCTTGGTCTTTTCCTAAGTGGGAGGCTATGACGACCGGGTATGACTCATGTTGACCTAAATAGACATATTTCAGGTCAAATGCTAATAATTTTAGGTCAAGCTTTAGCGGTTTAATATTAGACGGTAGAGGCTTTGATGTGGTTGGTGATAATTTTTCAAAATAAGGCCTTCACCGGCTAGCATCAACTATCAGTTTTTCACTACTCATTACTTGTACAATTCCCCATATGATGGGGTCATTAGAATCCTCAAAATGTGATAAGCATGTCTCCAACATTTCAGGGGGTATAAGTTGAAGGAGCTCCTCTTCTTCAAAATATTCAACCATATTTAGTCCATGGAACTCATCATCTTCATCATCCCTTTGCCTCTTGCACATGTGAAACACATTCACCTCTAGTGTCACGTTCCTAAAAGAGAAGTGCATTACTCCATTCCAGTAATTTATGATTGCGTTTGATGTAGCCAATAATGGGCGGTCCAAAATCATTGGTATTTGAGTGCTTGTATCCATAATCGGTTGTGTGTCTAAGATGATAAAGTCCACTAGATAGTAGAATTTATCGACTTGGACTAAGACACCCTTAACCATCCCTCTCGGTATATGAATGGATCTATCAGTGAGTTGCAACGTGGTTTTGATGGGTTTTAATTTACCAAGACTCAATTGCTCATAGACTGAGTATGGGATCAAATTCACGTTTGCCCCCAAATCTATCAAGGCACGCTTAATCCGGTAGTCTCCAATATTCGACCAACGACTTTCAGTAAAGAATCACCACTTTGGATAAGAAATAATAAAGAACTAGTGCCTCGTGAATTGTTGTAGAGGCACGCGCCATATCTAACTGAAAACATGTGATGGGAGTATCTTAGCCCGGACGCCGATTAGCTACTGATGGCTACAGTAGCTATCTCGCTACTTAAGTGACATCACCAAGTTTTGTGGGCCACAATGACGTATGTTTTGTCTCCACACTGTCCATCCATTTAGAGAGATAATTTTAGGGCATGTTCCAAAGAATGAAGCAGATCCAAAGCTCAAGTGGACCCCACCGTAGAAAATAGTGGGATAGTGACACCTACCATTGAAACCTTCCTAAGGCCCACTGTGATGTTTATTTGAAATCTAACATGTTCATAAGTTCACAAAGACATGAAAGAAGGGAAAACACAAATATTGTCTTGATTGAAAACTTCAGTATCAGCCAAGAACATTTTATTGGTACATGTTCACTCCCCACTGTTTTCTGCAGTGGGGCCCTGCTTGAGCTTTGGATCTACCTCATTCTTTAGCTTATGCCTTAAAACGATCTCTCCAAATGGAATGATGGTGTAGATACAATACATACATCGTGGTGGAGCCTATAGAACTTGGTGACATCACTTCAGTAAGGAGATATCTAATGAAGCCATCAGTAGCAAATCTACATCCTCTCAGCGGATGGGCGATGGGTGCAGCATTGGACGACGGACACAACTTCAGTGGATCCCTAGATTCACTGAGGTGGGTGTATCCCTGACTGTGGGGCTTAAGCATGATGTATGTGACTTACATCCACGCTATCCATCCATTTTGAAGGCTCATTTTAAGACATGATTGTTGAGCTCTGAATTATGCATGTTTATACCCCAATTCATCACACATTATGCATGGTTTATACTATTAAAAGACCCACCTTACGAGTATATTTATACTTGTAAGAAGAGAGAACAACCTCATGAATTTAATGCTTAAAGGACTACCGAGAGCACTTTGAAGATCAATTGAAGAAAGGAAGACAGGAAGATTTCGAGTGAAAGAAGTTTGGAGTTCAAAAATAAAAAAGAATCAAGAAACAACAATCTTTTATAGGTCTTCGATGTATAGAAAATGACTTCGATGTATCGGAAATGACATTTCGATATATCGAAATTCTAGTTTGATCAATCGAAAATTCCCAAATCAGGGGCTAAATATCTAAACTCTCTGAACTAATTTCTGATATATCAAAATAGTTCTGATTAATCAAAATTTGAATTCTGATACATCGAAACTGGGATTTCGATCAATCAAAAAATCATATTTTTAGGAGTTGAAAATTTGAACTCTTTGGACAGAAAGTTCGATACATCGAAATAGTTTCGATCAATCAAAGCATCCATCAAAATAACTCTGATTAATCGATGCATCCATCGGAACGACGTAAAGTGCGAAAATCTTATACACTTGGAGAGGCGATGCATGATTTCTTTTATAAAAGGCCACCTCCACTCTCTTCCTAAGATATCATAGGACATGGGGAGGAAGGAGATCAAGTCTCAAGAGGCTTCCTAGCCTTCTACAATCAGTTTTTCTTTCTTTTCTAGTTATAGTTCTAGTTTTTCTTATGCTTTCCTTAGGCTAACTCTCAACTAGAGCTGAGAGGTGAAGCTTCTAGTTTATTCTTTATGCTTTGATTCTTTGATTTCAGTTTTTGATTTAATTGTTAAACAATTCATTATCAGTTTGAATAAAGTTGATAGTTTTAGATAATTTAGGGATCTTGTGTGCTATGTACATGAGTTTTTGTTAAGTTTATGGGATTTATCAGATTGGTATGTGGGATTTTAGTTTGTGGAAGCCTTTGATTCATCATAATTTCCGAATATAGTGAATAGTTTGAGTTCTCCATGAACTAGAATAGTTGGATTTTTAACTATTTAATGGAAGTTCATATATCTTTTGTTGAATATGAGATTGACAGATTTGTGTATTGATTAGTTTGATTCAAATTCAAGTCCTAGTCCTAATCTAATCTAGTGGCAAGGTTAGGGGAAGACTATGATTGTGAATTTACCTAACATGATGAAGGGTTGGTCTATATAATTTGAGGAATTAGATTCCTTGTGATTAACAACTTGGTGCTTCAAGAGGGAACCATATCAATAGATATTCTATCTAAGTTAGATTGTTTAATTATGAACTAACTGAATTTATCTTCCGGCTGGATAGAGACAGGACTTCGATTCCTGTTGTGTTATCGAATTGAATAAATTTAATTAGATGTTATTGATAACTAGAAGTGGATGCTGGATGCTCTAGCGTTTGCTTTTCGTTCTTTTTTACTTTAAAACCTAAATTTCTCTATCCTTAAACTCAATTTCAATCTCACTTTAGGTTAGCTTAGTTTTCAAATCCTAGATAACCTTAGAGTGTTTGGATCTATTTTCCATATTCATTCCCCATGGATCGACCTCAGTCTCACCGAGTTATTACTACATCGCAACCTTATACTTAGGGTTGACGAACAATGATCTTAAAAATGAAGCAGATCTAAATATAGGTGGGCCATTTCATAAGAAGCAATGGTGATTGACCATTAAAAATTTCTTGTGGGCCACATAGGTTTTAGATCAAGCTGATATTTGTGTTGTCCATTCATTCGTGTCTTTGTGACCTTAACAACAGGTTAGATGATAAATAAACATTCCGGTGGCCCACAAGAATCTTTTAATGGTGGATATTCAATCACCAATGTTTTGTGTCGTGTGGAGATTTTGATTTGCTTCATTTTTTGGATCATGTCCTAAAATGAGTGGTCAAAATGGATGCAAGGCGTGAATGTAAGGTAAATACATCACGTTTCGTCCCTCAGTAAGGGATTCACCCACCTTAGTCGATCCAGGGATCCACCAAAGCCGCACCATGGTGCCTAGCTTTTCAAAATGATCAAGCCAGAAGAAAAGAAGAAAGCGAAAAAGAAAATTGAAGCTGCCACCACCGAACGCCATCCTGCTAGGACTTGGAAAGTATCGACTACTACATTCGCACCAATGGCTGATCCTGCCCCAAAGCCTAAGAAGAGAAAGACCAAGACCAAGGAAGCTGCATCTTCAACCTCGACTCTCCTCTGATAGCAGTTGCTTCACTAGCAAGGGCCTTTACTTTGATGACAACTTCTTCACCGACATCTCAACTTATCCGTAGAATGGCTGCGTCTCCACTAGTAACTTCACCTGTTCTAACAACAATTACTTCCTCCCACCCATTACAGGCCGTTCCTTTAACAATTTCAACTATTCCTCAGAGGATCAGCGACTTAGGCTTGACCATAGGTCCTCCTCCAAGACCACTTGTTTCTCAAGGCGTCAGAATACCTCTAGTCGTTCTACCAACTCACGCAGGCAGACCATCTCTAAAAGAATAGGTAACTTCCTAACCGATTCCATTAAGGCTTGGGAAACATACTTTGATACCAAAATTTTTCATTGGCTTACCATTAAAGATTATGCTTGGGAAATAGAGCAATGTTTTAAAAGATACCAAGAAGCTCATGGAGGTTGGTGTTTAAATCAATGGTGGGCGGCTAAGATAGCCCAAAACAATCCGAACTTACCTTTTAATGAGAGATATAAGAAACTGTATCTGCCATCATTTTTTATCGCAACTTGGTCGTTGCAAGAATTATCAGAAATCCCCAATTGTTAGACAGCCGATTCACGAGAATGGCTATCCACTCTAATATTGGAGGACTTCCTTCTTTTATTTTCATACGTACCTTTCTTCTTTCATGTTACTATCTTCTGATTATTTCCTTATAGTCCTTTGCGAAATTCCAACTGAAAAAGCATCAATGAGTCAACCACCTTCCCTTCATTTCCCTTCATTCTCCTGAACGTTCTATTAAAAGTACTCCGTCGGCTGGTGATGAAGTAATGCCTATGGATGAGGCAGTTGAAGGGGCATTAGATGGTCAACCATTCATGAATTATTCGAACATCAAACTGCTGCAGGTGAATCAGTAGCTACAGATGAACCAACAACCATGGATGAATCGGCTAAAGAAGCACAGATCCATCAACCATTTGAAGTACATCGTCCTAAGCAAGGAATCACGAGCGACACAGTAACTACTGATGAGGCTACACCTATGGATGAGTTGGCCGATTCTACCTCATGTCCAACTTCTATTGATAACGTTCTTCCTTCTCCTGAAGTTGTAAGGGTAGTGGTCGATCTCATAGGACCTAGCCCATCGGTCGGGTAATTCCTTTCACCAATAGTTGTCTTAGTGCAAGAAAGTGATGACAGAGTTCCTGGAGGAATGGTGAGTCCCACTACAACCATTGTCCTTCCTTCCCCCTCGGCGACTCTACCACAAGTTTGCCCTACATTTGCACAATCCTCAGCATCTCTTCCCACCTTAGCTCGGCGACGCCGCTTGATTCTCTCTTCAGAAGATGAAGGCACTCCATCTCACATGGAATTTATTAATCCTTTGCTGAGCTAAGCCCAAGAAAATGGGTCGACTAAAATTTCATCTACTTCACTTGTTCCTAGGCTTGAAGCATCGACCAGTGAAGAAGACACCCTTTGTATTGAGGATATCCTCCATTCCCTCGATCAGCCCCTTTCTTGCAAAGTTGTTATACTGGAATCTCCCCATCTTTCCGGTCGAGCTCCAACAACTTTAAGAAGAGATCCGGGTATTAGTGTGTTCTTACGTGGTGGAACATGCATTAGTCAAGATAATCAAAACACTCATTGACTTAATTGACCAATATAAGATCTATTCGCGCAATAATGATGATCTCACAGCCAAGCTCCCAGAACTGAGAGAATTTTTAGACTTCTTAAAAGAATCGTGCGAGGTGTAATCCAGCATTGAGCTTCTCAACTTTTCTTGCTTTTATGCTAGGGCATTGGAGGTATCCCATGATAGGGGCTCTCCAATCATCTTCTTCTATCTCCACTTGGCATATCTCCATAGTGATTTTTTGTTCGAAAACTGAAGGCAACGACCATGTTTGTACCATAATCGTCCTGCTGGCCGACCATGGTCATATAGCTCCTCGTCTCTCCAAACTCCTTGTTAGTGCACTTTTTTGTGATATACTAGTGCACCTTATTTGTCAATTACATAGGTTTGTGAGTCTAGTTGTTGGTTGAGTCCAAAGAAGATGAAGACCAAAGACTCAAGAGGACCTACTGCATCAAGGAAGAAAAAACAGGTAAATGAGATGCCTTGGTTTTCTAAAACCCTTGAACCTAAACAAAAATAAAACCTCTAGATGGCATGACCGAATACTTAAACTTTTAGTCATCTTAGAAAGGCCTTAGGGGTCCCAAAAGATCACCCAAAGGAAGGTCTAAGAAGTTGCATGAGATGTTGTAAACAAGATAGAACAAACAATAGAACTCATGGGTCATTGATAGGTCGCCAGAGGCCAAAAACGAGTCAACAACAAGAGATGGATACCTGGCCAAATTAGACTGGTCGATTGGTCTGTACGATCGGTCAATCGACTTGGCAAGACCGGTCGCAAGGGTCTCATATAGGGACAATAAGCAGACATTCGTCCCAGGCCTAACTTGACAGGTCGACCCTCAACAAGTGACTGGTAGAGGACACCGTGCGACCAGTCGTCAGGAACATGTGACCAGTCACTAGTTAGTCGTTTGCTGATATAAGGACACAAGCTTAAGTGCGACTCACTTTGGGGTTCTGAGAGAGAAATTAGTGTATTATAAGTCACCCTCATTGTCCACATCATTAGTCTCTAATCTTATCATACCCAAGTCATCTTTCTTGTAATTCATCATAAGATGGAGCATTCAAAGTTCATATAAAGATGAACTTGCTCTCTCTTAATCTCTAGATGTTTAAGACACCTACACCATAGGTATATCCTTAGTCTCCTCTTTAGAAATCCAATTAGGTGGAATTCTTTAGGCAATTAAATTCTAATAGTTGTGGAGAATTCACCACCACCTCCTAGCACCTTGGGTATCTCTTTGGAGCATCTCACGCAAGATAGATGATCATTGGAGCTGAGGCATTGGCGATACATTGGCAACAGGATCGGGGGAGCAAAGGAGAACTAATTGAAGTACGAAAGAGCGGAGACCAAGCAACCTAAGCGACGGGATGAAATGGGTTCAATTAGACAAGTAAATGTCAAATTGTAAGAGTCCAGTTGCACTCTTTCTTTATGGAGGATTGAGTGTGAGAGTTTGGAATCAAACTCGACCAAGTCTCCAAGGAGAGCTTATGGTGGGAGTGTACTCTAGGTTCTTAGATTAGAACCGAAGGGTTGGGAGGAACCTTATCAAACTCTTAGATTGGATGGAACCCGTAAACATCTTGGTTAAGAGATGAACCAGTAAAATCTTTGTTATAGGTTGGGAGGAAACCTTGTTAAACTCTCCGGTAGAGTGGAACCGATTTAAAACACATAGGTTGGGAGGAACCTAATTTAAAATCCCTTAGTGAATTTCAATGTGCTTAATGGATGAGTACGAGAACCAGGGGTGGAGTAGATAAGTAGTCGAACCACCATACATACTTGTGTTTGGGATTTATTTGATCATATTTCAACTTATGCATTATATGTTTAATTGATTAATTGTGAATGCTTATTTGGAATATATGCTATGTTCATTCACAATAAGATGTATGCTGACTAGGCTTATAGACATATGCTTATCATGATGAATCTCATATTGTCTACTTTGGTCTATAAACTAGTTGCTTAGGTAGTTATATTCTTTGTAGTCTAGATAGTTGTATGTTAAACCTCCAATTTATACATTGCATAGCCCATTAAATCACATTATATGCATGATTTTCATGTTTAAAAGGCTCATCTAATGCATGTTTTGTGATTATAGGAATGAGAGTAGACTTCACCAAATTGGAGACCAAAATGATTCATTTAGAGCCATTGGCTGAAGGTTGAAAGAGGATCAAAGAAATAAGAAAGCAACTAGAAGAGAGAAAAGAAAAAAGGAAGAAAGAAGCAAAGGAGAGAAGAAAAGAGGGCAGGAACAAGCGGCCAAGACCGGTCGTTCAACTGGTTGCCCGACCGGTCCGGACACTCAACAAAAAGAGTCTACATTGCAAACTTCACTGGACCATCCATGACCGGTCGTCCATTGCTCAGACCGGTCGTCCGACCGGTCCTTGAATTAAAATTTTGGGATCAGATTTCTGCAAAACTCACTGGACTATTTTTGCATTTTTGAGACCGGTCGTGCGACCGATCGTCCAGGAGCTCAGACCGGTCGTGCGACCGGTCGTCTGCATAACAAAGCTTATCCATGAAGCTCCGATTTTCTCTGCGCAGTCTGGAATTTCTTGCGCAATTCGTAACCTTCCGCATTATACTATAAAGGGACACCTAGGGCTTCTTCCAGAGGCATCATAGAAGCGAAGGGACGTTGTGGGAGAGGAAGGAAGCCGTCGTGGAGCGTCTGCAACCCTCCAAACTTCGATTTTTCTATGTTTTCTAGTTCTTTTATGAGTTTTAGTCGTAGTATGACAATGCTCGGCTAGAATCTCTCAGCTAAGGCTGAGAGGTGAAGCTTGTAGCCGATTTCATGTTTAATTCAGTTCAGTTCAAGTAATTTTACTTCAAGTTTGGATTTTTGCATATTTTAGTTCCCAAAGTTGATAATTTTAGTGTTTTATGAGAGTTCATGTGCTCCGGATATGGATTCCTTGCAATTATCTGAGATTATCATGTTGTACTTATTTAGATTCGAATTATAGTAATCCTTAAGCAGGCCATAGTCCATAGGCATGGCTGTTACTCCGAAGGCTATGATTTCAAATTCTACATTGTTTAATGGGACTAGAACTTGGAAGTTCAACTTGAGTGGGATTGAATGTGTTTAATGCTTTATTTTCCAACTAGATGAGAGATAGGACTTCACATCTAGTTGTGTATCTTGCTTGGATTGATTGGATTGACATGGGATTGCTACAAGTGGATCCTTGAATGCCTAAGTGCCTTTAAATTACTGTTTTCCATTAAGTTTCTGTTTTAGCATAATTGTTCCAGTTAAATCTCTTATTTATTGCAAACTGAGTTGCTGGAATAGTTTAGAATTTGTTATCCAATTCCCTGTGGATCGACTTCGGTCTTACCGAGTTTTATTACTACATCGCAGCCTTACACTTGAGGCGACCGAACATTGTACATTGATTAGAAGCTCAACATGTTGCATCATTATAATTTATGTGCTTAGGATAGTTTGCTTAATTTTTTAATCTTTGCCAGCTATTTCGATTGGACCCATTTAAGCTTGGAAGCTAAGTGTTTATGTTTAATTAGCTTATTATTGCTAATTAGTTTAATTAGACAAGAGGTTTATAAAAGAATTTTAAAACGGTCATAATCATCCTTCCTTAGGACTTAGCCATAGTTCTAAGCTCCGCTCTATGCTTCTGCAAAGTGTAGCATCTACAAAGTGTAAGCGATAGACGCAATTTCAATTGGTATCAAAGTGGATTACTCTAATTGAGAAGGTGTGAGTTATTCTTGAATGACTTAACCATATAGAGTACATCGAAAATGAGATCTAGCATAATGTGTACCCAAGAGGGGAATTTGAACTCAGAAGGCAAATTTATTGCTATGGGTGATTTTTATAGGAACAAGAGAGGTTTTGAACCTAATAGGCATATTTTTGCAACATCCTCATTTCCTTTGGTGATAAAAAAGGACTCTATCACTTCAAGGAGCAAATCTAAATCTTCTCATGTGTTCCATGCTTGTGGAGATGTCAGATGCTTAAGGTTTGAATGCCTTATCTTCAAAGGTCGACAATACACCTCAATCACAAATTGAATAGTCAAATATATAGTGACTGAGAAAGTGGCACACATAAGGAATAGTCTACCAAAGAGATCATCGGAGAAAAAGAAAAGATTCTCATCCCCTCCTAAAATGACAAATTGTATGTGGGTGTTGATTAAGCTAATTACCCAACTAAATGTGAAAATAAAGAATATGTTAAGTTGTAGCAATGTTAAAGCAGGTAGGCTTCACATAATATCCCCTAAAGAACATAGATCTCCAACTATGAGTGCACCTAAGAGAGATACGTTTAATGAAGAAACATTCTCTCTCGAACATAGTCTAGGTCCTAGAAAATCACACCCAAGGGGGTTGTGAAGTAGGATATGTGACTTTAAGAGGTCAATTTGAGCTTAAAAATAAAAATATGAGAAATAAGCCTCATATTGAACAAATTGTTGAATTTGAGGGTATCATAGAATCTAAATACTATAGGTAAACCTGAAGATTTTAGACTCATTTTGTGCTTAAAAGCATATTAGAGGATTTAAGCCCCATTAGCCAATTTTTGATAGTTTATCTCATGTTTAATTTTGGTATCTTAATAGTTAAACTATTATCTTGCTTAAATTAACATAATATGTTAAATTTTGTACTTAATGTATGCTAATTTTTGCCTTGGTCATACTTGCTTCATGTTTATCTCAATATGGCCAATTATGCATGATCATTTTGCTTAGATAGGTACATTTTCTTGTTGATCATGTTTTATGCATGCTCCATGTTTTACTATTCATGCACCCTTATACTCTCCTAGTTAGCATGTTTATATAGTTATACCTGCGATACTCTAATCTCTACATTCCTTTCCTTAATTGGTGTATCATTAAAAGGGAGAGATTGATTTGTAAATTACTAACAAAAATGGGGAGAAAGCTCAAGTCCCATCAAAATATTTTGTTATGTTTTGTGTTGCAGGGATTGAAATGTTATGGGAGAGCAACTAAAGAGGAGCTTGCTACAACCCGAAGATTGCACACCCAAGTGCAGGTAGCAAAGTAGTAAAATACTCGGTAAGACCGAGGTCGATCCACAGGGATTGGGGTTAAGAACACTTAGAGGAATTAGTTTAGGTGAGTGAGATGAAATCTGGTTTATCCACGAGAGTGGAGCAAGTTGTGTGTGGTGAAAGACAAAAATAGAAAAGGGGCTAAGGCATCAGGGATCCACCTTTGATTCATTCACAAGATTTGATTCATTGGTCCAACTATAACTCAACTGGAGTTGAATAAAGATTCATTCCAATCGGAAGATGAAACAGTTAAACCATTGCATATATTCATAAAAGATGGTGATCTGAACCGATTGATTTGACCATGAAGCACTCGTTAGCCGATCGCAGGGAATTCCAAGCATCCACTGTGCCCGGAGTCGACAATGGATCAAGGAATTGTACAGATCAACAACTTTGCCAACAAGTCAACCGATAAGATCACAATTCATACGATCAAATGCATCCTTACAAGATAGGAGGCTTTGATTGATCGATCCAACCGTTAAGATCTCGTCTATCGATCGCAGGGAATCCAAAGCATCCAATGTGCCCGGAGTCTACAATGGATCAAGGGATTTTACAGATCGATGACTTTACCTGCACTAGCTCGATGACCGTAGGGAATCCAAAGCATCCAACGTGCCCGGAGTCGACGATGGATCAAGGGACTTTATCGATCATGAACTAGCTAATTGGTGTGCAAGGGATCCCAAGCATCCAACGTGCCCGGAGTCGACGATGGATCAAGGGGCTTGCACAACAATAGCGTCCGCCGAGGTGGATAACCAAACCGATCAACCAAAGAGAACTCCAACATTTACACCACACAATGTTGAACCAAAAGAACCATATCTTACAAATTTCTTCAAAGGCTTCAGCCCTAGCCTTAGCTAGAGGTTTAGCCAACCATGCTACAATGGAAGACTAAATTCTCTACAAAAGAGAACACTACTCTACACTACAAAAGAAAGAAAGAAAACTAAAGAAGAGAAGAGAACTCTTTGATGGGATGATGAGAATGAGAGGGAGAGGAGCTTCTTTTATAGCCTCATGAGAAGCTCCCAAGCCTAGGTGTCACTCCAAGCCTAAAGCAAACTTTTCTTTTAGGTTTGGGCTTGGAGTGAGGCTTGGATGATGAGGTGGCATTCCAAGCCTTACACATGTGTGGAGAGAGAGAGAGAGAGAGAGAGAGAGAGAGAGAGAGAGAGCTCCTCTCTTGCAGCCATGGTGGAGATGATGAGAAGGATCAAGGGGTCCACTGGATGGTGGAGAGCTGGCCGTTGGTGTGGTCTGATTGTGGGTCCACCTTGCTGGAGGTACATAGAATTGATGGTTGGTTGAGATGGAGTTGCGGTCCACTGATTGCAGACGTCCCTGGTTGCTGCTGACGTTTCGAACAGAGGATCTCTCGTCCACTTGCTGTAGTAATGGATGGTGAATGATGTGCTGATCATGTGCTAAACGTGGGCTCCACATTGATGGACGGTTTTGGAGTTGGAATGATCAGCCCTGCTTGCTATGAACGACGATTCAATCTGGAGGTCCACCTTGTTGATGGAGGAGCATGTGGACCGTTGAAGCTCAGCTAATGTGTTGATGGACGACTGATGAAGATGTTGATGAGGGCTGCAGATGTGATCAACAGCTTCTGGGATCCACTTGGTGATGGTGAGGCCTATAGCTGATGGATGATGGAGATGAAGGAAGGCTGGATGTGGACGGTGGGGATGGATGATGGAGGTCCTCCTTGATGCTGAGACTTGAAGTAGTGGGGTCCACAGCGTTGCTGGCCGTGATGGTTTTCATCAGCTGGACGGTTGCAACGATCTGCTGGACTGCTGTGGACGGCTGCAATCTGTTGGATGGATGGATTGCAGGAGCTTGGATGAACGGTGGATTTTATTCTGCACGTGTGAACTGTGGGGTCCACTGGATGATGGACGCTGTTGCTTGGACGGCTGCTGTTGTGTTGCACGTGTGAGATTCTCCAGCTGCTGCCTTGGGGTGTGAACGGCCCACTTGATGATGGCGAGGATGAAGTGGATGGTGGTTGAGTTCGGGACTTGACTTCCAGCTGGTTGGATAGACGGAGGGGATTTAAAGTGGGGTCCACCATAGTTGAGTGCTGGCCATTGGATGAAGATGAGGCTGGTAGATGTGATGGTGGAATGGATGGACGATCTTGATGATCTCCATGGCTAGTTGTGGGGGGGCATCCTTCAGCTGGACATGGATGATGGACGGTGGATTTGGGACGTGGAATGGATTGCTGAAGATGACTCCCTTGCTGGATGCCAAACACCATGGACGGTCAGCTGGTGGGGTCCACAGTGCTGGACAGACGTAGGTGCTGGTAGCCGTTCCACGCATGCAAGGCATGGCCCACTTGATGGACGTTGCTGGCCTTGGACGGTTGGAAGGATGGAGGGATCAGCATCAGCTGTGGGGTCCACCTTGGAGACGTCCTTGCTTAGTGGCCTGGGCTGGGTGGTGAAGATGGCTGGACGTGCTGGTGTTGCAGATGTGGTCCACCATCTGGACGGTTGAAGGTTGGACGGTCCACGTGGCGATGCTGGAATGGACGTGGATGGCATGTGGGGTCCACAGCGCTGGCCATTGATGTGAATGGACGTCCGGCAGCTGCTGGACGGTGGAGATTGGATTGCACGCTGAGTAGCTGCAGCTACAGCTGGACTGCTGTACATAGTGGTGTCCACCTTGGCCAGCCCTACACAGATGATGGATGGTTGGATATGGACGGTTGTGATGTGCATGGATGACTGGTATCCAGCTGATCGTGATGGATGGATTGGATTGTTGGAGATGATGGTATGGTCCAAAGTGCTAGTCGATTAGGGCCTTTGATCTGATGCTCATGAAAGTGTCGCTAGCCGTGATGCACAGTTGGTCCCAACTATAGACATCCAATCTTGACCATCCAAGCATGATCATCCATTTTTTTGTGAAGGCCTTGATCACGATCATCATAACATGTCTCAGATGGACCTCCAAAATATGTCGATTTGATGAGGCCTTCTGAGACTTCAGATCCACCACAGAATATGGTTCACTCTTCGATCTTTATGCCCTGATTTTCCTCAGGATTGCCACACACTTGACGTTGATTACTTTTGGGCACTAAATCGTCCTGATTCACTCGGATTTTGTCCAACCTCTCCTGATCACCTGAAGACAGAAAATTCACCTAATGAGAGATAATTAACCGGAAAAACAATGATAATGCCCTTAACAACCAGGGTTAATTATACAATATTAGGTACTTATCAGAGCTATGTTTTATTTGTACATGTCAAGAGTTTGCATTGTATTTGAATATAAATGTAATATTTTACATGTATTTTGTTTTAGTGGGATAGGTTGTTGTTGTGTAATTGATAAATGGGGAGATTGTTAGTGCACTTTTCTATGGTGGCATAGTGTATACTTTATTTGTCAATTACGTAGGTCTGTGAGTCTAGGCGTTAGTTGAGCTTAAAGAAGATGAAAATCGAAGACTCAAGAAAACTTGCTGCATCATGGAAGATGAAACAGGTAAATGAGATGCCTTGGTGTGCTAAAAACCTTGAACCTAAACCAAAACCAAACCTCTAGATGGCATGACCCAATATACAAACTTTTAGTCATCTTAGAAAGGCCTTAGGGGTCCCAAAAGACCACCTAAAGGAAGGCCTAAGAGGTTGCATGAGTTATTTTAAACAAGATAGAATAAATAAAAGAACTCACGAGTCTGTCAACCGATTGCCAGAGGTAATAAACGGGTCAGCAACAAGAGCTGGATCCCTGGCTAAATTAGACCGACCGCAGACTGGTCGACTAGTCCGTGCGACCGGTCTACCGGCTTGGCAAGACCGGTCGCAAAGGCCTCATATAGGGATAGCAAGCAAACATTTGTCCCAGGCCTAATTTGACTGGTCGACGCTTAACGAGAGACCGATTGAGGACCTTATCCAACCGGTCATTAGGAGCATGCGACCGATCTACAATTAGCTGTTTGCTATAATTTTCTATCCGTTAGAGCTTTTGCTCTATATATTGGCAGTTTGATTTTTAGGCTTTCGAGAGAGAGTTTAGTATATTAGAAGCTACCCTCATTGCCCACATCATTAGGCTCTAATCCTCTCATACCCTAGTCATCTTCCTTATGATTCATTACAAGATGGAGTATTCAAAGCTTACATGAAGATGAACTTGCTTTCTCTTGATCTCTAGATGTTTTAGACACTTAAAGCATAGGTATATCCTTAGTCTAAAACTCTTTAGAGATCTAATTAGGTGAAATTTCTATAGGCAACTAAATCTTAGTAGTTGTAGAGAATTTACCACCACCTCCTAGTACCTTGAGCGTCACTTTGGAGCATCTCACGCAAGATGGCTGATCATTGAAGCTGAGGCATTGACGACGCATTGGCAACATGATCGGGGGAGCAAAGGTGAGATAATTGAAGCAGAGAGAGCGAAGATCAAACGACCCAAGTAGCACGACGAAAGGGACTCAATTAGACAAGTAAGTATCAAATTGTAATAGTCTAGTTTCCCTCTTTCCTTGTGGAGGATTGAGTGTGAGAGTTTGGATCAAACTTGACCAATCTTCAAGGGGAGCTTCGACGGGAGTGTATGCTGAGTTCTTGGATTAGAACCGAAGGGCTGGGAGGAGTCAAACTTATGGGTTAGATGGAACCCATAAACATCTTGCTTGAAAGATGAACCAGTAAAATCTTCGTTATAGGTTGGGATGAACCTTGTTAAATTCTCTGGTAGGGTGGAACCGATTTAAAACACCTAGGTTGGGAGGAACCTGATTTAAAATCCCTTAGTGAATTCTGTTGTACTCAAGGGATGAGTAGGGGAACCGAGAGTGGAGTAGACAAGTAGTCGAACCACTATACATGCTTGTGTTTAAGATTTATTTGATCACATTTATACTTATGCATTATATGTTTAATTTTTGAATTATGAATGCTTAATTGGAATGTATGCTATGTTCTAGATAGGCACATTCACACACAAGATGTTTGTTCACTAGGCTTGTAGACATATGCTTAGCATGATGAATCTCATATCGTTTACTTAGTTTTCTAGACTAGTTGTTTTGATAGTTATATCCTCTGTAGTCTAGATAGTTGCACATTGCTTAGAAGCTCAACATGTTGCATCATGAGAATTTATGTGCTTATGCTAGTTTGCTTAATTACTTAATTTTTTCTAGTCATTATGATCGGACCTACTTAAGCTTGGAAGCTAAGTGTTCTTGTTTAATTAGTTTATTAGTACTAATTAGTTTAATTAGACAAGAGGTTTTCAAAATAATTTTAAATGATCCTAATCACCCCCTCTAAGACTCAGCCATAGTTCTAAGCTTCACTCTAAGCTTCTGCAAAGTATGAGCGATAAACGCAATTTCACTCATGTGTTCCCATCATTTTTTCCAATCCTGAGGATCTCACCAAGTGCGTTTGACTCAGGATGGAGAAGATGAACCTTCTCTCCATGCTTCTAAGCTTTGGCACTTCTGGGAGACCTCTAAAGCTTTGGAGAACCAATCAATGAAAAATGAGGACCTTAGGGGGTATTTATAGGTTTTCACACGTGTGAAGGTCGATGGGTTGTGTAACGAAGGCCATGACAGACCAGAATCGTCTCGTAATGGAGTCCATGACATCCCATAATGGAGCTTAACTTCAGAATTGCAAAATTGACTCGTGTAATCACTGGGGCCATTACGCGGTCGCGTAACCAACATGGTTGTTACGCTGCCGCGTAATGCCCATACACATTACGTGGTCGCATAATGCACCCTGTTCTACTTATTCCTTCTTTCTTTTTCACTCATTCTTCTTTGATTTTTCTTCTTTATTTCTTCTATCTCTTTTCTTCATTGATTCTTTAATTCTATACTTCTCCTTTTCAATTTTTTTGTGCCTCAGCAGTTGGCTTCTCAATAATCACTCTCTTAAAAGATGAACCTGGTTCCACGGTAATAATATTTACCTGTGGTGGCACACTTGTTAATGACAACATATTTGTAGCATCTAGTGGAGGAAAAGATGCATGTTGAGTCACTACTGGAGGACTCAGTTCTTCTAAGTTGCCCACCATCTCATTTGGTTGAGATCGCTTTGCTTGAAAATCATCTGGGAGAGTGAGTACCATATTACAATCAAACACTCCGGGCAACAATGTCCCAAACACAATTTTTTTCCTTTAAACATTGCCCTCATGTGTTTCTTGATCGGATGAGTCGTCACAGTCATCACTTGACCGCCGCTCGTGCGGGCCGATGTTCTGTTCACTAGCTGATGAGATGACCTCCATTGGTTCGACCGAAGCCATGAGTTCATCCATTAACAGATCATCACCTTCTAACCATTCATCACTGAAGTAGCCCGACGAGTCTTCACCTCCTTTAGCGATCACGAAATGGTAACATTGTTGAGGTGACCATGCTCTTCCCCGAGCTGGTCGTTCATGACATAATCGCCCGTTGAAGGCCTGAAAACAGCATCAACTGCATTAATGATCACTGATTCTTCCTCGAGTTGGGGAATTTGCCAAAATGGAGGGGTGTTCTTATCCTTCTTGTGAGATGGGTTCCCAACCTCGACTGCTACCCTTTTCTTAGTTGCTTGGCTCCATTGCCATCAACGCTTTTGTGTCCTTATCATGATTTCTATAACCGCGGGGAAATTAAGGTGTCTTACCCTTCTCCAGACATCTGATTATGTCGGCGGTGGCTTCATCATTCACGTTCGAACCAAAGTTTGTTGGCCTCGGCGATCTTGTAAGAAGTCTAACCTTGGTGGTGGGTTAGATCTTTGACGACCCTCAATTTGCAACACATCTCGTTCATTTCTTCTTTGCGGCCGATGTGGCGAAGCCGACTGTTGTAACTTTCCTGGCACAATGATTACACAATTGCGAGTCTTGTTCATTATGTTGCCAATCCTTGGGCACCATTTTGACTGTGTCGTCTCCAAATATCGTCGATCTAGACTTGAGTTCGGTTGCGAAGATGAACCTCGGTACCGTTCATGTACCAAGTCCACTTTTTGTTGTGGCTGATCAATTCGTCGAAGGTCGACTATGACCATATTGGCCTCCAAAACTAGAGGGAATGAGTCTGTATCGATCAACATTGCTTCTTTGTCCTTTTTCAGAAACTTTAAAAGACCCTTGTCAATATTATCTTGGATGATGTTCCTGAAAACAACACATTTATTCATAGAATTGTTCCGAGTTCCAAGCCATTTACGATACTCTCCTTTTTTCAATTCCTCGGTTGTCGATATTTTATGATTAGTTGGGATTTTAATAAATTTTTCAGCCAACAATAGTTCAAATATCTCATCAGCTCGAGTAATATCAAAAGTATAAGTCTTCTAGGCTTTATGTGTGACAGATGCCGTTATGTCGACCTTAACCAAAGCAAAGCACACAAGGGGATTCTTTGCAACTACTTTGGCAACTAACACATCATAATAAATGTTTCGATTAACAAATTCTTTTGCCTGGACCCTTCTTGCAAAAGCTCCTCATATTGGGACACCTTTCAAGTTAAGTCGTACAAATTTGCAAACTCCGTACAAACAAAATTCTTACGGAGCTTATATTCCAGACCGTCTAAGGCAAGTTGCACAAATTCGACCTCTGGTGTGGCTATTGTACACGAGCTCCTCGCCTTTTTAAATTGGGCGATATAGCTTTTGCAGGATTCTTCGGTAGTTACCGAAATCATGTAAGATCGGCCATGGTCATTTCTCGATCCTTACAAAAGAACTGAGCGTGGAACTTTTTTTCTAATTCTTTCCACGAATGAATTGAATTAGGCAATAAATTAGAATACCATATAAAAGTGGTGGCCATCAATGAATTACCAAACAATTGTAATTTAAAATACTCATTGTGAGTGTAAGTGCTAGGCACAAAATGTGAGTGCTAAGTATAGTATAGTTGTCATATTTCGTAGACACTAGTTTAATGCATGAGGTTATGTGTGCAAGCCAAGTTCTTTGAGAAGACAAGTCTATACATCAACAAACACATCAAGATCAATACTATCGACTCTACAACAAGTTGCGGCAAAGATACGGAGATAAACCATATATGCCAAGGTATTATTGACCATAGGGATGACCTTAGGTTAGGTGATTTCGTATGACTTTTTAGTTAGTCACTCTAATATTTTTTGAAAGTCATATTTCAAGGAAATTTGGCTAGCCTAATCCTGTGTTCGGTCAGCCCAAGAATCTTTGGCCAGCCTGGGAACTTCGGTCAAGTTTCCAGTGAGCGAAATTATAAAATTCTAGGGATGTTTGGCCAGCCCGACCTTGTGTTCGGCTAGTCGAACAGGCTTCAGTCAGTCTAAGAATCTTCGGTCAAGTTTTTAGATACGAAACTGTTTTCTAGACTTAGAACTCAGGTCAACCCGACCCTGTCTTGGGCTAGCTGAAGCTCACTTAAGTACTGTTTGGTAAACTGAAAAATTAAGCCTGAAAATTAATTTAAGTACTGAAAACTTAAAGTACTGAATTTAAGTACTTATAAGAACTGAAAAATCTGTTTGGTAATTTATCTGAAAACTACCATTCAAACTTATCATGGCCACAAAAGTTTCGGATCAAGCTAATATTTGTGTTTTCCCTTAATCCAGGTCTTTGTG
Organism: Liriodendron chinense; assembly: GCA_003013855.2. NCBI lineage: Eukaryota > Viridiplantae > Streptophyta > Magnoliopsida > Magnoliales > Magnoliaceae > Liriodendron > Liriodendron chinense. The sequence goes on from ML058389.1 coordinate 3,412,991, forward strand.
TTCTTATGAACAGGGTTGATGGTAAATAAACATCATGGTGGGCCCTAATAAGGTTTCAATGGTAGGCATCATTGTCCTCATTGCTTTCAGTGGTGTGGTCCACCTGAGGTTTGGACCTGTCTCATTTTTGGGCTCATGCCTTAAAATCATCTCTCCAAATGGATAAACTATGTAGATATAATACATACATTATGTCGGGGCTTATAGAATTTGGTGACTTCAAGTATTTGCGTGGGATGGTTTCATAGATGGGAAAGTAAACAAAGAAGGGTCATCTTGCCATTTTTAAATGTTAATAAGGATACTTTTGTTAATTTTTATCTAAAAATTTAAAGAGAAACCACTTGCTGCATTCAGCTATAAGCTTTAAGTCAAGTTGGCATGACTTAGGTGCTGTTTGGTAAACTAAAAAATTAAGCCTGAAAATTAATTTAAGTACTAAAAACTTAAAAGTACTGAATTTAAGTACTTAAAAGAACTAGAAAATCTGTTTGGTAATTTATCTGAAAACTACCATTGAAAACTTATCACAGCCACAAAAGTTTCGGGTCAAGCTAATATTTGTGTTTTCCCTTAATCCAGGTCTTTTTGTTCTTATAAACAGGGTTGATAGTAAATAAACATCATGGTGGGCCCTAGTAAGGTTTCAATGGCGGGCATCATTGTCCCCATTGCTTTCAGTGGTGTGGTCCACCTGAGGTCTGGACCTATCTCATTTTTGGGCTCATGCCTTAAAATCATCTCTCCCAATGGATAAACTATGTAGATATAATATATACATTATGTTGGGGCTTATAGAATTTGGTGACTTCAAGTACTTGCGTGGGATGGTTTCATAGATGGGAAAGTAAACAAAGAAAGGTAATCTTGCCATTTTTAAATGTTAATAGGGATACTTTTGTCAATTTTTATCTAAAATTTTAAAGAGAAACTACTTGCCGCATTCAGCTATAAGCTTTAATTCAAGTTGGCATGACTTAAAATAATCCACTTAATTTAAGTGATTTTTCCAATTAAGCACTTAAATTTTTTTAGTTACCAAATGGTCTGAATTGCTAAAATCACTGAAAATATCATTTTTCAGTGATAAGTCGTGGAATTAAGTTTTACCAAATGCACCCTTAAAATAATCCACTTAATTTAAGTGATTTTTCCAATTAAGCACTTAAATTTTTTTAGTTACCAAACGGTCTAAATTACTAAAATCACTGAAAATATCATTTTTCAGTTATAAGTCGTGGAATTAAGTTTTACCAAACGCACCCTTAGGCTAGCCGAATCGACACTCGGGTCAATCGAAGTTTGAACAAAATCTTATCCCATGAAATCTGATAGTCGTTGGGATGAAATGGTTGAATCTTAGGTCAACAGAAGACCTAACTTTTTTTTACTATAAATAGAGCTTTCTTCTCTTTATTTTTCATCAAGAAATACCATATCTCTGGTGAAAAAGCTCTCCATTATAGTCTAATAATTTGTTCTAAATTTCTATTTTATTTTATAGCTATCTCAGTTCTCTTCTCATTTAATTTGATTATGTAAAGAAAAGATCATTATCATACTAGAGATAAGAGAATTGAAATTGCAGCTTTTAGGAAAACTCTTTTTAGAAATTCTTAGATCCATCTTGTTCGAGCTATATTGGTTCATCTTCTACAACGATCGGATCACTATATTATTGAAGCTTCATCTCTACTAAGCTTCATCATCTTCTACAAGAATAACGGTAATATCTTTCCATACTTTTGAATTTTAATTTGAGATAGCCCATGAAAATCTCAAGTCAGGTTGTTTATGATTAGCCTGTGAAAATCACTTATGGTTAGCGATTAACTTATGAAAATCACTTGAGGTTTTGTTGTGATAAGCTTGTAAAAATCACAATATCTGTATCAGGTTTTAAAGTTGAACCTATGAAAGCCTTTTTATAGTGAAAAACCAAAATTACAAGGATAGGTAATTTTAGGAGTGGAGTAGGTGTAAGTTGTTTTTAGCACCGAACCACTATAACTCTTTGTGTTATGGTGATTGTTCTATTTTATCTTTTTATGTGCTAGATTGTTTTTGAATCCTTAAATCATAACATAAGGTTGTCCTACTTAGATTGCTAAGTGGAAGGTTGTACTACTTAATCTTTAAGTGGAAGGTTGTCCTACGATTTAATCCAAGGTTTTCATATTGATTTCTAATTGCTTTCAGATTGGTTAATTGCATATTCTTGCTAGTCATGTGATGGATTCTCTGATTTATTTTAAGATTACAAGAAGCAGGATTGAATTGAGTTGTCCTATTCACCCCCCCCCCCCCCCCCCCCCCCCCCCCCCCCCCCTCTCCCTCTCTAGGACATTTATAGCTCCATCCTTTTTGAAGTGGTATCAGAGCGGGATTCCTCTTTTGTGGATTTTCAATCCAAAGAGTTAGATCCGGAGCTGTAATATGTTTAAATTTGAAAGCTTGTCTATTTCTAAGCTACCTCCTTTTGATGGTACTAACTATTCTTATTGGAAAGTTAGAATGATGATATTTCTAAGATCCATGGATGAAAGTGTGTGGCAAGCCACATTAATAAATTGGACACTTCCAATTATTGAAGTAACAGATGATGATGGAATAAAATCTATGAGATGAGTGGCTTATAACCTATGGACCATTACTCAGAAAAATGAAAATAGTGTAAATGCTAAAGCATTGAATGCTATAACTTGTGCTCTTTCACCTGATGAATTCAAAAGAATTATTTCATGTGAATTAGCTAAACAACTTTGGAATATACTCAAAATGACCCATGAAGGCACTAATATTGTAAAGAAGTCTAAAATACAACTCCTCACAACCAAATTTGAGGAAATCCGAATGAATGAAAATGGAACATTTATTAACTTCTATACAAAATTAAATGATATAGTAAACTCTATGTGGGGTCTTGGAGAGAGTATTCCAGAATGCAAAGTCTGTGCCAAAATTCTGAGATCTCTATCATATCGATTCAATTCCAAAGTCACTGCTATTCAATAATTGAGGGATACTGATATAATGAAAGTTGAGGAGCTAGTTGGATCCCTTCAAACATATGAATTGACTTTCAAAGGTTCTAAGTGTAAATCCATTGCTCTCAAATCTTCAAAATCTGTTTAAATCAATGAAAATTCAGATAATGAAGAAGATGAGAATGATATGACATTGTTGGCTAAGAGGTTTTACAAGATTTTCAAAAATAAAAAGAAATTTGAGATTCGAAAACCTTTGGGAAAGAAGAAAGGTAAATCAGGTTTTTGAAAAATCAAAACCAAGAATACGCATTGCTTCAATTGTTAAGGATATGGCCACGTAGCTGCAAATTGTCCCAGAAAGGAAAAATCAAAGAAGAAATGAATGGTTGCAACTTGGAATGATTCATCAAAATCTGAATCTGATTCAAACTCCAATGAATCAGATCAAGAAGAATAAAAAATTCAGAATTTTTTTATGAATGTTGCCAAGATTTCTCCTTTTGAAGGCAATGATAACTCTAGATATGAGATATCCAAAAGTGAATCTGAAAATGAAGAAGATATTCAAGAAGCTTACAAAGCCCTATGCAAGGAAAGTAGTAAGATTGCATCCAAACTTAGAGTTTCAAAGAAAATGAGTGATGAATTGCAACTGAACTTGACAATTGTATTTTGGAAAAATCACATTTTTCTGATTATTTTAAAAAATGTAAACTAGATTTGAAAATCAGAAATGAAGATTTTGAAAAACTTCAAACTGATTTTAACTTTTTAAAATTTAATTTGCTCATTTTTAAGAAGTTAAAGAATTCTGAAAAATCTATAAACATAGTAGAAGAGATTCTTCATTTTCCCAAACCTTCTGGTGATAGATCAAGTCTTGGTATAACAAGTACAAACCAAAGTCAAAGACATCATGTATCATCTTTGTAAAAGGTGAATCTTCGTATTCCAAGAATGAAATTCAGAAAGTTTTTGAAAATTCTATTTCCAAAAGTCTAAAACCTTTTCAAAAGACTTTGAAAATCTCAGCCAACAACAAAAGTGATTCTTCTTCTCTTATTCTGAGAATCATTGACTTACTCAAAGATCTCTTGATACAAAGTAGGAGAAAAGAAAGACAAGTGTCTAATTCTTTTCAAGGAAAGAAGGATCCACGTAAGTCCAAAACCATTATGAAGTGGGTTCTTAAAAAAAAATGTTTGATGATCCACACTGCTTTCAAAACTAGTAGTTATTCTAAATGGTACCTGGATAGTGGTTGTTCAAGACATATGACAGGTGACAAAGGTATATTATCAAACATCCGCGAGATTGATGGAGGCGCTGTCACTTTCGGAGATGGTAGGCATTGTAAAATTGTTGGCCAAGGTAATGTTCAACTCCCTAATCTTCCTTTATTTAAAAATGTTTTATATGTTGATGGATTAAAGCATAACTTAGTATTTCACAAATATGCGATAATAATTATAGTGTTAAATTTTCTGATCGTGGATATGAAATTCTGAATAATTTAGGAGATGTAATTTTACATGGTCGCAGGACCTTTGAAAATTGCTATATAATTTATCAAAGTTGCTCAATGAAATATACATGTTATATTGCCCAACTTGATGAATTTGAACTTTGGCATCAACAACTTGGACATGTGAACTTCAGAGATTTATATAAATTGAGTAAAAGGGATCACTTATGTGATTTACCCAAACTATGAAAGAAAAAAAAAAGTATGTGGCTCATGTCAAGTTGGCAAATAAATAAGAAGTTGTATAAGAAAGTAAACTCCCTAGTCACATCTAGACCCCTTGATCTTCTCTACATGATTTAGTTGGACTAACTCGGATGAAGAGTAAGGGTGGTAAAAAATATTTCGTAGTTATTGTTGACGAATTTACACGATTCTCTTGGGTAGATTTTCTGAGAGAAAAGTTTAAAACTTTTGATGAAGCCAAAAAGATCATTAAACGAATTCAGATTGAAAAATAAATGTGTGTCAATAGAATCAAAAGTGATCATGGAACTGAATTTGAAAATAACAATTTTCAGAAGTACTGTGAAGATCATGGTATCTTACATGAGTTTTCAGCTCCAAAAACACTTTAGTAAAATGGAGTTGCTGAGAGAAAAAATAGAGTCTTACAAGCGATGGCAAATATTTTGCTAAATGGTAAGAATTTACCAAATTTGTTTTGGGCCGAAGCTGTGAATACTGCTTGTTACATTACAAATTGTGTATATCTTAAAGCAGGTAAGAATAAGACACCTTATGAATTGTGGTTTGATAAGAAACCATCGGTTAAACATTTTTGAATTTTCAGAAGCTTGTGTTACATTTTACGTGACCGAAAAAGTGTTGGAAAATTTGATGCTAAAAGCGATAAAGCATTTTTCTAGGGTTTGCTACAAACAGTCGTGCATATCGAGTTCTAAACAAAAGAACTGGAGTGATTCAGGAATCTATAAATGTAGTCATTAACGACCAAGATCATTACTCCAGTTCTTATAAGGATGATGATGATATAGAGATACCACCCTCTAATCCAAAGGATGTTAAACTCCGATCAGTAAGAGACCATCCACAAACTCAAATTTTGGGTGATCCACTTATTGGTATACGAACTTGAAGTCAGATAGAAGAGATTTGTAGTCAAGTATGCTTTACTTCACAAATAGAACAGTCTAACGTAAATGAAGCACTAGTTGATGAAATTGGATGTTAGCCATGCAAGATGAGCTGAATCAATTTGTTCGAAATGATGTATGGTATCTTGTTCCTCGTCCATCTGATAAGTATGTAGTTGGAACTAAGTAGATTTTAAAAAACAAATCAGATAAACTTGGAAACAACATTAGGAACAGGGCTCGATTGGTTGCACAAGGATACACTCAAATTGAAGGCATAGATTATGATAAAACCTTTGCACCAGTTACTCGCCTTGAATACATTAGATTTTTCTTATCCATTGCTTGCTTTAAACGTTTTAAAATTTATCAAATGGATGTGAAAAGTGTTTTTCTTAATGGTCATTTACATGAGGAAGTCTATGTAGAACAAATAAAAGGATTTGAAGACTTAAAACTTCAAAATCATGTGTTTCGACTTAAGAAAGCTCTTTATGGTCTAAAACAGGCACCAAGAGCTTGGTATGATAAATTGACTCAATTTTTTTTATCAATCATGATTTTCAAATGGGTATTGTTGACAAAACCCTATTTGTCAAATATTCAAATAATGATATTTTGATTGTTCATATATATATAGATGACTTTATATATGGATCAACTTTTACTAATCTGTCTCTTAAATTTGCAGAACTGATAAAGTTTGAATTTGAAATAAGTATGGTTGGTAAACTAACCTACATTCTTGAATTTTAAGTTAAATAGCTGAAAGAAGGTATCTTTCTATCTTAGACTAAGTATGCTCAATGTTTCATTAAAAAATCTGGTTTAAATAATGGTAGAAATTATGATTCTCCAATGAGCACTACACTTTGATTATCAAAAGATGAATTTGGTAAAAGTGTAGCCTCTCACTTATATAGAAGTATGATTGGTAGCCTACTGTACTTAACTACTAGTAGACCTGATATTACATTTAATGTAGGTGTGTGTGCCAGATATCAATTTAAGCCTAAAAAATCACATTTAACTGTTGTGAAACGCATACCTCGATATGTTGCTAATTCTACTAATTTTGGACTATGGTATCCATATGATACTTCATCTCAATTAGCAGGATATTCTGATGCTGATTGGGCTGGTAATGTTGATGACAAGAAATTAACAAGTGGTTCATGTTTTTATATTAGTAATTGTCTTGTTTCGTGGATAAGTAAGAAATAAAACTCAGTTTCTTTATCAACTGCTGAAGCTAAATATATCGATGCAGGAAGTGCATGTACACAGCTTATGTAGATAAAAAGAATGCTAGCTGATTATGGGATAACGCAGGATTTTATGTATTTGTATTGCGATAATACCAATGTTATTAATATATTTAAAAATCTCATTCAACATTCTCATACAAAGCACATTGACATTCGATATCATTATATTCGAGAACTGGTTGAAGAAAAATCAGTTTTGAAAGAATTATTCAAATTGAAAATCAGTTAGCAGATATTTTTACTCAGTTAGCAGATATTTTTACTAAGCCACTTTATACTTCAAGATTTTTAAAATTAAGAAATGATATTGGTTTGTGTTCTATGTAACTATTTTATTTTATATTATTTCATGCATTATTTTATAAAAAAAAATTTAAAATTTTTCAGCCAACCAGTGACCGAACTGTTCGGTCAGCCGAACAGTTTGTTTGGTCAGCCAAACAGCGCGGTTTATCCATTTTAAAAGTGCTTGAAACCCATTTCTTTGTTTCATTCTACTTCTTCTTCTTCGGTCGACTGGTGCTCTTCTTCGGTTACCTATCATATTGTCATGCAAGTAAGTATTGTGAGTTGATTTTTTCATCAATATTCTTCTTGATTTCATCGTTTAATCAACTCCATTGCTTCTTAATATCATCTTTGTGGTTTGAAACCCTTGTTTTGGGGGTTTTCTTGTTAGAGTGTTTTTCTTGCTATATTTCTTCAATCTTTTGTTATGGAACATCGTCCTGAATGAGTTGTTAGTAAATCCTACCCCGACTCTTCCTCTCATTCCATTCCAAGAGAGATTCGGACCATTCCTCCACCTGAAGATGATCCCGACTATGTCCGTAATTTTCGTTCTAGAGATATTATTGTCGAATGGTTTGTTAATCTCAATCACATTGCTAAATATGAATTGCATGATCTTCTTTTCGAAGTTGGTTGGGAAAAGATTCTCCAATGGAGAGGAAATGCATACCGATCGATAGTCCAAAGCATGTATTCCTCCATCTAGAAATTTTCTCTAGGTAATGACATCTTCTTTAAAATTAAATTTATAGAGGAAACGGTGACAATTACACCCTCTACCATTGCGTCATTAATGGAAATTGACATGGCAGAGGCTGAAATCCCAATTCCTCCCTTATTTGATAACATGTTTCAATCAGAGAAAAACATTGTTACCCGAGTTTTATGTGGATTTGATGCCGATTGAAAATCAGGTAATGCTCTTCCTCTTGGAAGATTATTTCCTAAGTTTCGTGTTCTTCATCGTATCTTCACTTTCAATGTCTATCCAAGAGCAGGAAACAAAACTGATCTCACCCCCTTCACGTGACGTGTTTTACATTTTATTGCTACCGGGATTTGTATTTGTCTTCCTACTTTCATTTGTGCCTACATTATTCACTATCGCATGCAACCTAAGCATGGTAATTTGCCTTTTGGTTATCTCATTACTACTCTTGCCATAAATATGCGTGTTCAAATTTCAACTGGAGAGGCACCAGAGTCCGAACTTCCTTTCAATAATTCTAATTTGAATGTGATGTCTTTGGAGCCTCTACTAGAACAATGTGGTTTCTATCAAGAGCATGAGCAGGATGAAGAAGGCGATGAAGGCGATGTGAATTTGGATGATTTATTTAATGAAGTTGATGCTGAAGATGAAGATGATCCTGATTATAATCCTTCTGATTTTAATTCTCATATTTCTGCCCTAGAATAGAGGATGGATTCTCTGCATATCTCTAAGGAAACTCTTGTTGCTATTCAAAAGCTTAGCATGAAATACATGAAAAAGTATTTTCATCGTATGAGTAAGAGTCTGAAACGTATTGATCCTGAGATGCCATTACCTTCCTCTTCATCTAGGTCATAATGATTTTCTATTTTTATTTGGTTTGTAATGAATGTTTATGAGTACTTTAGACTCAGTATGCTACTATGTTACATGACTCCTTTTATTTATTTTTCTTCCTTTGTCAACTTATGATAAAAAGGGGGAGAAATATTATATATATTTTGGTTAAATTAAATGCTTTGAATGCTCTATGTTATACTATGTCTAGGTTGTGCAATTTTTTTTTCCTAAGCATATTTGCAGGGGGAGAAGCATACTTCCAGGGGGAGTGTATAAGACAAGAGCATACAAGATAAAAATTTATTTTATTCTTTTTATGGATGTTGAGAGTCGCTTGTAAATGTAATATGTTGTATTTTGTCACGAAATTGACAAAGGGGGAGATTGTAAGTATTAGGCACAAAATGTATGTGCTAAGCACAATATAGTTGTCATATTTCATAGACATTAGTTTAGTGCATGGGGTTATGTGTGCAAGCCAAGTTCTTTGAGAAGACAAGTCTCTACCTCAACAAACACATCAAGATCAAGACTATCGACTTTACAATAAGTTGCAGCAAAGCTACGGAGATAAACCATATATGCCAAGGTATTATTGACCATAGGGATGACCTTAGGTTAAGTGATTTCGTATGACTTTTTAGTTAGTCACTCTAATATTTTTTGAAAGTCATATTTCAAGAAAATTCGGCTAGCCAGCCTGGGAACTTCGGTCAAGTTTCCAGTGAGTGAAATTATAAAATTCTAGGGATGTTCGGTCAGCCTAAGAAACTTCGGTCAAGTTTCTAGATACGAAACTATTTTCTGGACTCGGAACTCGCGTCAACCCGACCCTGTCTCGGGCTAGCCGAAGCTCACTAGGGCTAGCCGAACTGATACTCAGGTCGGCTGAAGTTTGAACAAAATCTTATCCCGCGAAATCTAATAGCCGTTGGGATAAAACGGTTGAATCTTAAGTCAGCCGAATACCTAACTTTTTTTTACTATAAATAGAGCTTTCTTCTCTCTATTTTCCAATAAAGAAATACTATCTCTCTAGTGAAAAACCTCTCCATTATAGTCTAGCTATTTTTTTTTCTAAATTTCTATTTTATTTTATGGCTATCTCAGTTCTCTTCTTATTTAATTTGATTGTGTAAAGAGAAGACCATTCTCATACTAGAGATAAGAGAACTGAAATTACAACTTTTATGAAAACTCTTTTCAGAAATTCCTAGATCCATCTTGTTCGAGCTATATTGGTTTATCTTCTACAACGATCGGATCGCTGCATTATTGAAGCTTCATCTCTACTAAGCTTCATTATCTTCTACAAGAAGAATGGTAATATCTTTCCATACTTTTGGGTTTTAATTTGAGATAGCCCATGAAAATCTCAAGTCTGGTTATTAGTGATTAGCCTGTGAAAATCACTTAAGGTTAGTGATTAGCTTATGAAGATCACTTCAGGTTTTGTTGTGATAAGCCTGTAAAAATCACAATATCTGTATCGGGTTTTAAAGGGGAACCTATGAAGACCTTTATATAATAGAAAACAAAAATTACAAGGAGAAGTAATTTGGGAGTAGAGTAGGTGTAAGTTGTTTTTAGCACCGAACCACTATAACTCTTTGTGTCATGATGATTGTTCTATTATTTATCTTTTTATGTGCTTGATTGTTTATGAATCCTTAAATCGTGATATAGGGTTGTCCTACTTAGATTGCTAAGTGGAAGGTTTTACTACTTAATTTCTAAGTGAAAGGTTGTCCTACAATTTAATCCAAGGTTTTCATATTGATTTTTATTTGCTTTCAGATTGGTGAATTGCATATTCTTGCTAGTATTGTGATTGATTCTCTGATTTATTTTAAGATTACAAAAAGTATAATTGAATTGAGTTATCTTATTCACCCCCCCCCCCCCCCCCCCCCCCAGGACACTTATAGCTCCATCATTTTTCAGTGAGTCAACTCACCACATTGCATAGTGAATCACCCCACATGCTCAATAGTAGATTGGCTTGAATTGCTTGAAAACAACGTAAAATCTGACCGATAATTTCTTAGCAATGGATGTAGTTGGTTGATCAATTTTAGGTAAGGCTTATGATAAAGAGGAATAATGTTGCAGCTGAGGACTTGGCCAGCTACTTCCTGAACCAATTGCATGATCTGGTTGTGATCCACTCGCTGTGGTTCAACCAAATGTGGTGGGTTAGGACCCATACGATTCAGACCCTCATTGAACAACGAATTTTTGGGAAAGGGTTGGAATGACTGCCCACTAGGCATCTCATGGTTCCGCACTTCCGGGATGAAATTATTAACCTCCCTCTCCGGATGCCTATACTCAGGTAGTGGGACAGCATTGTGTCCTTCCAAAATTAAGGTAGGCTGTGAATTTCTTTGTAATGGAGCTATTGATGGCAGTCGACCTACATTACTAACAGAACTTTCTTCATTATGAGGTGTTGGAACGGATGTTCTTTTAGTAACAACACTCAATACACGATGCATGGCCTTAGCTTGATGGGTCATCCACCTATTGAAGCTCTCAGTTTGCATGTAGAGATGCTCGGCCTGAGCATGTATCATCTCTGCCTGAGCTCTCCCTTGTTCTTGTACGTGTTGTACATTTATCCGAAATTCACTGAGCCTAACTGTTGTCTTCCAAAGATGTGGTTTGGGATACATATAGTCCCGGCTGAGTGCTAGGGCCGAATGGCTAATTATTGTTCAAATTCAATTCAGGGGTTGTTTGGACCGGAACATCCTACATAAGGGATGGTGGAGTAGGAGTCGTAGGTTCAGCCCTAGCCACTCGATTAGTTCTTCTAGTCATATATTGTTTCACAATGTCACACTAATTAATGAACCAAAATAGGGTTCCACTGGGCATGCCAAAACATGTTGTCCTTAATTTTTCAGTTATACGTGTAATGTGTGTGCAGGCGTGCCAGAATCGAATGTGCAGCTCGATTCAAACCAAACAACGATGACCCCAAGCATCGAGATAAGGTAGATACACCGTAATCGACCGTATATGACCAAGACCTATACAGATCGGTCGCTTATTCAGCTATTAAACAACTGTTTAATAATAATAATCATGCGATATTTGGAGGGTGGGGTTCATCCTCCAATGGTGGGTTATTCCTTTGCCTTTCATATGAAAAGACTTTTTGATAGAGAACTAAATAAAATAAAAAAGGGATACTTACAGTCGATCGTGTGGAGCATGCTGCAAATCTCATTTCCGAACGGAATACTTCATTAAAATCAATCCAGCGTATGGGGGTAGACTTTGAGTACGATTAAAGTTACCAGCTACTAGATTATTGTTACTGTTCTACTGCTGGCTACAAATAGTGAATTAACAACTAATGCTATGGAATGTAAAAAGTAGAATTACGCTAATGAAAAGGAAAACAAAATTAAGGTGCTGATTACACTAAGGAATGTAAATAGCAAAGTACTAAGGAACATGATAATTGAAAGATACATTGAGAGATATGATTTGATTTGGTTGATGCTGTACCTTTTGGTTTGTCTCTTTCCATATATATCTTTATAGCCTTCATCGTTCGCACTGCTCCAGAACTCTTGACGCTTCATTCGGCACGATAGATCTTCCAGATCTTTCTTCATTCGCCACCTGTCTTTGTAATCGTCTCGCTGACTCGACCACGATCGCTCGTTCACTCTAGTTTTATTGGTACCGTGGCATTACTTAATCAATGCCAGCTGTGTCACCACAAATCTTGTTACATCTTCGGCGCCAATTCATGGTCCATTTCTTAGGATCATATAATCATAGGTGTCTTCTTCTTATTAGCTCTCGCAAGGTTGAGCAAAAATAGGTACAACTGATATTTTTGTTTTCCGATCATCCATATCTGTGTGACATAATGAAAAGGTTGGATGGAAAATAAACGTTACACTGAGCCGGAGGAAGTTTTTAATGGTGGGTGTTCAATCATCATTGCTTCCTGTGGCCATCTGAGATTTGGAGCTCCCTATTTTTGGGCTCATGTCATAAAATGAGCTGAAAAATGGATGGACAACATAGATGAAACAAATAAATCATGGCAGGTCCCACAGCGCAGACCCCCGAGTCCAAATTCGTTAATACTTCAACAAGAATGTCACTATCATAAGTCTACCGACATGGGGGAAAGAAAAGAAAACTACTCCACTAGAGTGTGATACACATGCACTTGAAAATTACCTAAAAATTGCAAACGTGATGAGCAAGTCAAGCTGTTCACACTCTGTTTCCCAGTTTAAATGTACATCCATCTTATTCCTTATCTGACATTTATTGGACGGCTGAAAATGAAATTATATCCAATGGTCTTATTTAAACAGACGTGTTTACCAGTCAACGAGAGGATGGTTGAAGCAATCTGATTTTGGAATTGTGACTTCCGAACGTTGAGTTTCACGTTTTACTTGGTATTATTTGAGTTAATGTATGGCACGTGTACAAGTTTTGAGTGCCTGTATTTCAAGCGTGTCATACATAACCTCAATATCATATAACTATTCTTAATCTGCGGTTTCTCTCCAAAAATTGGTATGGCCACGTGCCGTCACTAATCTATACCCATTGATCGTACAATCACATACGAGCAACCCATTTAAAATGGGAGTGAATTAGATGTATCCAGTTGACGCGTTAGTGGATGTTTTCCTTGACCGTTGGGACCACTTTAATGTATATGTTCTATGTTTACACTGTCCATCAGTTTCTTCAGGGCATTATTCTAAAAAAAAGAAGCATATCGAAATCCCAAGTGGACTTCACAACAGGGATTGAATGCTTACCCTAAAAAAAAAAAAAAAAAATCTTGGGAGCCACACCAGTTAAACTTAGACCAGGCTCATGTAATGTTTTTGCTTCATCTAGGTCTGTGTGGCCTTATCAACGGGTTGGATGGTAAATAAACATTATGGACGACCCTAAGGAGATTTTAATGGTGGGTGTTCAATGACCACCGTTTCCTATGGTACGGTCTGCTTGAGATTTATATCGGCCTCCTTTTTGGGACCATGCCTTAAAATGAGCCGGCAAAATTGATGGGCAACTTGGATATACAACGCATACATTAAGGTGGGCCCCACAGTTAGTGAAACACATGGTAACTTATTAGCCGGGTAAAACGGGAGATTTGATTAAACAGCTTAGAATTAGGTAGCATCTTTTACAGCATCCATTTCATGGAGTATACAGCTTAGGGTTAGGTAGCATTTTCCTGCGAGCAAGCCGCTTGCGTATGGTATGCATGTTATGGAATCAGTATTACACATGAGGAAGATCTCTTGGCACAAAAATCAACTCTTATCTAATTAGCAGATGGGCCACACTATTGAATCAATGGACAATTGAAGGTCTAACTCAACATAAATGTACCGCGCACTGATTTTAGAGAAGGTTGACCTTCATGATGGGGTTTATTGTTTTCATGGTGCTGATTTCCCACACAGGTGCTATGTTGGCAGAAAAAAGGCAGGGCACCGAAAGTTGTAGCAACGTTGCTTGTTTGTGTTCAGTTCTCACAAGGGAAAAAAACAAAAAAAAATTGAATTTTCAATTTATATAGGCCTAGTCATGCACATCATGCTCTCAACAGTTTCAAGCTCTTTATTAACTGATGGAGATTCTTGAGTCTAATGTCTTCTTTCTTCGATTTTGGTGGATGAGTTTTGTAATTCTACTGCACATATATATCATGTGAAGTTGGGCAACATTTTTATGCCCACAATCAGATGTAGAGATTCTAAAACAAAAGGAAAGGGGATATTTCTGACGTTATAATTTTTCATGAGAGTAGCCGCTTCCTTTTTCTCACATGCAGTCATCTCATTCTGCAACCCTTGAAATCCATCAAATGATAAAACCATGTGAGACCCACTGTCATGCATCCCAAGTGCCGTACCCACCTACATTTAATAAGCTTATACTATGGTGATGGAAGTGGATTGCCTGTGGGAGCGGATTAGCTGTTACCCGGGTAACACCTTAGTGGGTGTTACCCTAACCGTGTGGGGCCCACCTTAGATGTATTTTTTGTATATCCACACTGTCCATCTGTTTTTCCATCTCATATTAGGATGTACGTGATCCCAAATCCTAAGAAGATACAAATCTCAGGTAGATCATACCATTAGAAACAGTGATTAATAACCATTAAAAACTTTTTATGGGTCACAAAATTTTGGATCAATCTGATCTTTCTAATTTCCGTTCATCCAGATCTTATTGACATTATCAACAGGTTGGATTGCAAATAAACTATATGAAAACCTTACGATTGGCCTTTTGGAATTTTTAATGGTGAGCTACTAGATCACCACTGTTTCCTGTGGTATGGTCCACCTGAGATTTGGTTTTGCATAAGTTTTGGTACACCGTCCTAAAATGGGCTGGAGAAATGAATGGACCACGTGGATATATAACAAATCATCAAGGTGGGCCCCACGGTAGGGGTAACACCCGCTTAGCTGTTACCGGGTAACACCTGATCCGCTACTATTGCCTGTGGCACTACGTGGCCCAAGCTTTGTGGGGCCATCATGATGTGTGTGTTTTATCCATGACGTCCATCTGTTTTGGGATCTCATTTTAGAGGCGAGAGCTCAAACATTACACAGATCAAGATCAAGTAAACTGCACCACAGAAAACAGTGGGGATTGAACGCTTCACGGTGGGCCCCACAGAGCTTGGGCCATTTCGTGCCACAGGGATATCCCTCTGGCGGGTGGCACAGGCAATCCGATTCCTGTGTTGATAGTTCACGTCTGTCACCGCTCGCTATTTAGAGTAGAGAAGAAGCTAGAGAACATGAGTGAAGCTTTTAAATCCCTGACAACAAGGATATCATACATGGAAGAGTTAACTTTTTTCCTGCATTAGATCCGCCAAATTCTTGTCTTTAATGGACAAGCGTGCATCCAACCACGTGGTTTCATTCGTGATAATTAAATGTTTTAAGTGAAACGGTTGCAGAATATGACATTCTAATTAGTGCTGTACTCGACTAATTAGAATTAGTCCATCCTAGTCGGTACTCAACTCGACTGGGATTCGAGACTACCTGTTGTGTAATTCAGTCAGCAAATCGGGCGAGTTCGAATTGAGTCCGAGTTCAAGTTCAGAAGTACTAAAACAAGGGGTCTTTGGAAATGCTAGTGCAGTTTCAGTGCTCGGAAATAGTAAGCTCTATGGGGGTATTTAAGAATTACAATTGCCTCCATGTTCTAGCCAAGCTTACAAGTGATAAGTGCCTAATATTGTACAATTAACCCTAGACATTTAGAGTATTATCATTGTTTTCCCGTTTAATTATCCCTCATTAGGCGAATTTTCAATGTTCAGGTGATCAAGAGAGGTTGCGTAAGATTCAATCCAATCAGGCATTTTAAGACCTAAAAGAGAGCAAGATTAACCATCAGGGCAGCCCTAAAGGAAATCAGACTGTAAAGATCAAAGGATGGATCATGCTCTACGGTGGACCGCATCACAACCGCTCATTTGAAAATCTAAGTTGTGCATGATGGTCGTGATTAGGCAATCACTCAGATTGGACAGTTAAGATTGGATGACCATATATGGGACCAATGGTGCATCAAACGACAAGTAGAGATGTCGTCGGTCCTGCTCATGTGCCATCTCGCCCGTGTGTGACCACCGCTCTCACACATCCAAAAGCTGGATCACCACCGTCCATCAAGCCGTCAGCCTTTGATCATTCTAGTGTACCCCACCTCCAAGCTCCAACATCTGTCAGCAAGGTGGACCACACTTCATCTCAACATATGCAGTCTACCACCAATCACACCGTCCATCACCTAGCCCACCTTGCACGTCAGCAGCTACTAGAGGAGGCCATCTTCAACAACCATCATCCATCTCAGCCGTCCAGATATGGTGGGCCTCAAATCCTAACCATCAAACTGGTGGATGTCTTCCCCAGCCATCTGGACCCCACATCTTCATCAAAAGATGGACCCAACAGCACTCTGCTGATGCTACTTTAGCAACATCATCTGACCGTCCAGTGGACCTCACGTCCAGCAGCAGCAGACCATCATCCAAGGACATCCAATCAAGCCGACCAGCTATCCACTTCCCTCCAGCTACAGCAGATCTTGGTGGACCACATCTTCACCGCCCAGCCCAGGCCACTAAGCACTCCATCGTCCAGCAAGGACGTCTCTAAGGTGGACCCCACAGCTAATGCTGATCCAACCATTTCCACCAGTCGTCCAACCTTCATCCAACATCCACCAGATCCAGCAACCTCACACGTGTTGCAAATCAACGTCCACCAGAGAAGGACCCCACCTGTTGCACGTGTAGCAACTCCATGTCCATCGTTCAGCTCAATGGACCCCAACAATCAGCCGTCCATCCAACAAACGTGCTGATGGATCAGCATGCAATCCAACGTCCAGTAGATCTCCACCGTCCAAGTCCAGCTGGTGGACGTCATCAACTCCATCAGGTACCCACCTTCACACGTGTAGCAATGGATGGCCAGCATCAAGTGGACCGGCCGTCCCCCCGCAAACTTCATTCCATTGCTTCCACCAGCGTCCAAACAGTGGACCCCATCCAATCCATGTTCCATCCCAGCCGTGCAGCCTCACCAACGTCCAAGCATCTCCGGTAGCTACTGGACGTCCAACTCCACACGTGTGTTGCCATCCACACGTGCAGCCAACCTCAGCCGTCCACAACAGCCAAGCATCGTTCATCAGCACCCAGCATCAAATCCCAGCACGTCTAGCATCCATCAGTAGCCGTCCATTCAACTAGCTCCATCAGCCGTCCATGCAAGCAATCACATGTGCAATCTCCATTCCATCCAAGCAAGTGGCCCACCTTCATTTTCAAGAAAAAAAAGCTGAAGGAGATGGATTCTCCACCATCCAACGGGCAGGGGCATCTTCACTGTCCATCCAGCCGTCTATCAAGATGGGCTCCACACATGCAACATTTCCACCATTCATCCAATGTACGCACGTCCATCTTCAATGGACGGTTCAGATTCTCCATGTCTAGCATGTGGACCTAGTCAACTCCAACTCATATGGACCTAGTTAACTCACCTAGTTTACCTTCCATCCTTGGGCCAAGCAAATGCTCTCTCCATCCTCTTCCATCCATGAGCTCCAAACCTAAAGAAAAGTTTTCTTTGGGCATTTCAAGCCTAACTCCTAACCCAAACCTAAAAAGTAGAACTATTGGCTTGGAAGTGCTACCTCATCATCCAAGTCTAACTTCAAGCCCAAACCTAAAGAACTTTTGCTTGGAGTGCCACTTAGGCTTGGAGCCTCCCAAAAAGCTATAAAAGGATCTCCTCTCCTTCTCCTTCTCATCATCCCTAAAATCCCATTCTCTACAACTCCTCTCCTCTCTTCTTAGTTTTCTTTCTTTTTATTTTCTTAGTGTAGAGTAGTTTTTCCTTTGTAGAGAATTTAGTCGTAGCATGGTTGGCTAAACCTCTAGTTAAGGCTAGAGGTGAAGCCTTTGAAGAAATTTGTAAGCTTTGGTTCTTTTGGTTCAACAGTTGTACTTGAATGTTGGAGTTCTCTTTGGTTGATTGGTTCGGTTATCCACTTGGCAGACGCTATATATTGTTGTGTAAGCCCCTTGATCCATCGTCGACTCTGGGCACGTTGGATGCTTAGGATCTCTTGCACACCAATTAGCTAGTTCATGATCGATACAGTCCATTGATCCATAATCGACTCTGAGCACAATGAATGCTTTAGATTCCATACGGTCATCGAGCTAGTATAGGTAAAGTCACCGATCTGTACAATCCCTTGATCCATTGTAGACTCCGGGCACATTGGATGCTTTGGATTCCCTGCGATCGATAGATAAGATCTTAACGGTGGGATCGCTCAATCAAAGCCTCTTATCTTGCAAGTATGCATTTGATCGTATGAATTGTGATCTTATCGGTTGACTTGTTGGCAAAGTTGTTGATCTGTACAATTCCTTGATCCATTGTTGACTTCAAGCACAGTGGATGCTTGGAATTCCTTGCGATCAACTAACGAGTGCTTCATGGTCAAATCAATCGGTTTAGATCACCATCTTTTATGAAATATGCAAGTGGTTTAACAGCTTTATCTTTCGATTGGAACGGATCTTTATTTGATTCCAATTGAGTTATAGTTGGACCAATGAATCAAACTCTGTAGACAAATCAAAGGTTGATCCCTAATGCCTTAGTCCCTTTTCTATTTTTATCTTTCATCACACACAACTTGCTCCACTTTCGTGGATAATTCAGATTTCATCTCTGCTACCTAAACTAATTCCTTTAAGTGTTCTTAACCCTAATTCCTGTGGATCGACCTTGGTCTTACCGAGTATTTTACTACTTCGCTACCTGCACTTGAGTGTGCAATCTTCGGGTTGTAGCACAAGAAATGAGGGATGTCTCTTATTTGAAAAGTAAAATTCTCAATAATTGGTGTTGTCCTGTATCTTATTTCATTATCATCTTTCTTTACCACTCTTTATTGGGTAAGAAAGACGATAAAGAAAACTTCTTCTTTGCCTTTTGCCAAGGATAGGTTGTGAAGAAAACCTTCTGTTCTGCCTTTTACGGAGGATGATTCAACAAGGAAACCTCGACAAGGAAACCTTTTGTTGTGCCTTCTGTGGAGATTAAGTTGAAAAGGAAACAACCAAGTCCATAGCTCAAGTGGCAGACTAAATGAAGATAGCATTGTTTCAACACTGAGGTCATGGTGTCAATTCCCATGGTGGGGGTGGCTAACATTGTGTTGTCAGTAATAGGGGTGGGTGGGTGTACTAACAATGGGGGTGTGTGGACTAACCCAAAAGAAAAAAAAGTTGAAAAGGAAACCTTTTGCTATGCTTTCTATGGAGGATAGGTTGAGATGGAAACCTTCTGTTGTGCGTTCTAAAGAGGATGATTCGACAATGAAACCTTTTGTTGTGCCTTCTGCCAAGAAAAAGTCGATAAGGAAAGTCGATAAGGAAACCTTTTGTTGTGCCTTCTGTGGAGATTTAGTTGAAAAGGAAACCTTTTGCTTTGCCTTTTGCTGTGAATCCAAGCCGAGCCGAGTTGGTTTTGAACCACTTGTCGAGTCTAGTCGAGCAGAGCTTGGTCCAACTCGAGACTCGACTTGAATTTATTCGAGCACCCACTACAAGAAATTGGTTATTTATCGACGTACTTTTTTCCAACGAAAATAATTTTCATCGGTATATATCATTTTCACCGACGAAATAAATATTTCGTCAGTAAAAGGGTAACACCCTTCCTGCCATATATTTTCCCGCCACCATTTATAACGATGGGAATGATACTTTTACCGACGATATTATATATCGTCGGTGAAAAGTCTTTCCCCGACTAAAACTTTCGTTGGTAAATAAATTTTTATATCATTTTCACCAACTGCCCTTCTCGCCACCGCTAATATGTTCCCGCTACCATTTATAACGGCGAGAATGATACTTTTACCGACGCGATTATATATCGTCGGTGAAAAGTCATTCTCTGACTAAGTCTTTTGTCGGTAAATAAATTTTTACCGACGAATAAGTTAAATCGTCAATAAAACTTAACGGTGGACATATTATTTCACTTTGTGTGGTCCATCATAGATATTGATTTATGATTTTTGTTTTTAAAGTAACTACTACGTGTAGTTAAAAACATATGTATGGAGTGGATGGGACTGATAGAGCACGTGTGGGCCCAAATATGATCAAAGACATATACCGACGATGTATTAAAACTATTATTGACGAAAATTTTCGTCGATAAATTTTTTATGTTTTAACTCGAAATTGATGACCCCAGCACCCCCCATCTCTCTCTCTCTCTCTCTCTCTCTCTCTCTCTCTCTCTCTCCAACGCCCCATCCCCATCTCCGTCACCCCCGCACGCCGCCGGCCGGCTGGTAACCCTCTCTCTCTCTCTCTCTCTCTCTCTCTCATTCTCACCGTTTGTTTGTGGGGCCCACCGTGCGTTGTCCACTGTTTGTGGGGTCCATTGTTTTGGTAAATCCCTAATTATGGTTTAGCAAAATAAATCCCTAATTAGGGATTTTGAAATTAAAATCCCGAAATTAAAATCCCTAATTAGGGATTTTGTAATTAAATCCCTAATTAGGGATTTTGAAATTAAAATCCACTATCGCGGGGCCCACTGTTTTGGTAAGTCCTAGCCTATTAGGGCATGTTTAAAATTGTGTAATTACATGTATTTTTTCTCACATCATCAATAAATGCATCCACCACCATTTTTTAAAGTGAGCTTGTGGGCCCCACAATGAAATATGTGTTGTATCCATGCCATCCATTCATTAGTAGAGATAATTTTAGGCCATGGGTCAAAGAATGAGGCATGTTCAAAGCTCAAGTGGAGCACAATAAAAAACAGTGGAAATTGAACGCTAACCATTTAAATATTCTTCTAGTAATGTAGTCCACTTGAGGTTTGGATCGATGTCATTTTTGGAGGACTTCCCTAGAATGATATGGCCAAATGAATTGTTAAGCATTGAATTGTACATATCTAGACCCAATTCATCATGCACTTACATGTTTTAAACTACTAAAGATGCCATCTTATGCATATAATTATGTTTGCAGGTAATGGAGTGAGATTACATAAGATTCAATGCTAAACCAAAGAATGTAGAACGATGAGGAATCAAGTTTGGAATATGCCAAAGCAAGGAGGAAAAGATCGGCGAAGAGCGGAACTTGAGCAAACCTAAATAGTGCAGAACAAGGGGTTTGGGTGCCCTAGACTCAGGCTCGGGCGCCCTAACCCAATGAAAATTCAATAGAGAGCTCGCTGGACATTTTTCGGCATGTTTGGGCGCCCGACGACTAGCTCAGGCGCCTGACATTATAGGTGTCGAAATCCATTTTGCAAGCAATAATGGCGGTGGTTCAATTTTTACTATAAAAGGACCTCTCCACCCTTATCCTAAGACATCTTGGGAGAGGCCTGGACATGCTAGAGGTGGAAGATCTCGACATGGAGCATTTCCAACTTGGTTTTCTTAGAATTCTTAGAAGATCTCAACATGTGGCCAATACCTGAGCACTATTGTGAGGAATCAAATCAATCAACAAGCACCTGTCTTAGCCTATTTCATTATTCAAACGCTTTATATTCCGGCTGAATAAAGATAGGACTTCGATTTCGGCTGAGTAATTGAGAAACCTAGTTGGATTGAGACATTAGAAATAACCAAAAGTGGATCCTTGAATGCTCTAGTATATTTCAATTTCTGAATTTATCATTCATCAAATTTTATTCTCTGGTGAAGCCAAATCTCACCTACAGTTCTAAATTACTTAAAGCTAATTGGAATTGGGTTAATCACCCTCTCTATGGATCAACCTCTGTCTCATTGAGTTATTACTACATCGCAACCTTACACTTGAGGCGAGCGAACAAGTTTTTGGTGCCGCTGTCGAGGAGCGGTGTAATTTAATCAGTTCCAATAAGTTGTAGTTCTAGGACTGGTTAGGATTTTCAAAATTGCTAGATTTAAGTTTTGTTTGAAATTTTTTTAGAGCTAACATTGTTTTATGTTTTGTTTTGTAGGATTTTAACCCAACTTAGTTCATCGATCCAGATAACATCCTTCTAACTTAGTGCTAGTTTTCCTGATTTTTTTTTTAGAATTTAAAATTCTCTTTAGTTTGAGAAGTTTGC
This sequence comes from Liriodendron chinense, assembly GCA_003013855.2. Taxonomy (NCBI): domain Eukaryota; kingdom Viridiplantae; phylum Streptophyta; class Magnoliopsida; order Magnoliales; family Magnoliaceae; genus Liriodendron; species Liriodendron chinense. The sequence goes on from ML058389.1 coordinate 3,435,432, forward strand.
GTGGTTTATGTCTCGCTGGAAACGTGACCACACAAACCATCTACAAACTGAAGGAGGACTAGTTGAGGGCTTCTCAGTTCATAAACAAATTCGAAAATACCTAGAAGCAATTGAAAGTACGAGTTCAGGCAGTATGGCTGCTAACCAACAAACTCTATTGAGGAATCCTCCCAATACTCCTCCTCCTAACCTGAATTAGATTTATGAGGAACGAGGAGAGAATGAAGTGCAAAATGCACCTTCGATTAGGACTTTACGCGATTACCTGCAACCGGCAAGGTCTTCTACACATTCATGTATGACTTTCCCCCATAATGTTGGAACAATCGATTTTAAGCCGGGGGTAATCCAACTTTTGCCTAAGTTTGGTGGACTAAATTCTGAAAGCCCATATCTGCATTTGAAAGAATTCGATGAGGTGGTGGCTGGAGGTGGGCATCGGGTCAGGTCAGACTGAGTTTGGATTGACCCGATCCTAATCGTCCAAGGGAAAACCTTATGCCGAGTCGAATCGGACACGATATCGAGTTAGCCAGGTTTGGACCGATTTGAACTATTCACAGCCTAGTCCATTCCGATCCATGTCCGGCTTGATCACAGGGATAGAGTCGGATCGAGTAAGATCCAAGTCAGATCAAGTAAAAGATCAGATAGATGTCTTCAAATTCAAAAAAAATCTTTAAACAATGCATAAATAATCGAGTTTAACTATTCATTTAACAAATCAAGATTAAAGCATATATTTACACAAATGCATAAATAATCGAATTTGTTCAAAAAGTCAAAGACTTAACCTGAGTTGCTATTTGCTAATATAATTTATACAAATTACTAAGCATATTCCATTATGCATTCATTCATTCAATAATATCCTCCAAACGACGAATGCCTTTGTGGAGTGTAACCTGAGTATCCATGTCCATAATAGTAATCACCGCCTCCACCTTAGTTGCCCGAATCATCTTTTGGTTCTCTTTTTACCTCTTAGACTACATAAGAACTATGAGCCGAGTCTGAGCTGGAGGTATTTAGAAGATGGTCGTTTACTTCTTCTGATTTGGATGGTGGAGATGCATTTTCAATATCTTCATTCACAGATTGAATGAGTTTTTCCAACCTCTTCTTATGGCCCGATTTGTATGGAATTCCCAACCCCCTATAAAAGGCAGCCAAATTTTTAATAAACTTTGATGATTTAGGGCGTGGGTTACTCATGCCAGCTTCAGGATCATGTTGCCTTGTAGGGGGTTAATGTTGTCTAGTCCTGGAACTAGAAGCCAGTTCCAAGCTCTGTCGTATGGCTTCTTCATAATCTCTTTCTTATCGTTCCATCATTTCTTTCTCTTCTTCTTCTTCTTCTTCTCTACTAAGTACGGAGGGTCTTCCTCTGCTTGAACCCTCTTCATTGATAATGGGTCTATTAATATATCGTCGATGGCTTGTTGTATTGCATGCAGTTATTGGTGAAGGGATGGAAGCCTTTTTGTTTGAGTCAAGGATGACTTGAAATAAATCCCGAACTTGAGGAGGAGCTTTGGTACATGGGGTTGCGTCTCTTCCCTGACAAGCCAAATGCAATTTTGAGCGATTTTTTTTTGTTCACAAACTGCTTTTCACATAGTTTGCATTGTAATTTGACCTTTCCTTTGTGGAAGTAGACTTGAACTCCATAATCCCAAATCTCTGCTGATGGATCATCTTCCAACGACATTATCTATAAACTATAATTAATTAAAGAATTAATAAATGATGATATAAGGATAAAGTACATAATTTAGAAATTAAGATAAATAAGTAAACAATTATAAGTAGATAACGAGATGAGATTTAATGAACACATAAAAGCATGACTGCATAAACGAAAAGTTGAGAAATATAATGTCATGATAATAGAATGTTTGTAAACTGTAAAATTCAAGATCTAACCATAAAATATTACAATTCAAGATCACATTACATGTCCACAAATATTTACTGTAAAATCATGATAATAGAAAAGTGACCTTCAGCTTCATTTAATTGTGGTTGCTGGTATTGTCTCATCTATCTTCGTACTCTCCTCTTCCTTAAACTCTTCCTCAATAGAGTTGCCTTTTGCGACGTTCGGACGCAAAGCCAGTCCTATGTACAAATGATCGCTTCAACTGAATCTGGTGTAAGTGAGCATCGATACTTGCTCACGATCCTACTCCTCGTGCTGAAAGTTGATTTGGACGCCAAGCTTAAAATGGAAATTGACAATATGTCTTGTGCCATCAACGAGAGCATATGGAACTGTGATTCTTGAGCTTTCAACCTCCACCAGTCCAAAACATTAAATTCTTTGCCCTTTTACTTCACAATTGGTTCCTTGAGATATAGGTCAAGTTCTGATATGTTCGTCTCTGATTGAGTCTCTACTTGTGCCATGAAAGTCATGAAATCATCGATCGTGGGTCATGATGGAGCAGCACTAGAAGCTTCAGTTTGACTTACGGTTGCAGATCTGTCTTTCCTCTTGCCGATAGTTTCTAGATAGAAACGGTACAAATCTCTTACAGCACGATCAATCTTTTCTACCTCGATGTCACTCTGCACAACATACAACCTTGAAACAATAAATTGAATCATGAACATCTTATATCGAGGATTAAGAATGACTGCAACGGTCATTACTACACTGCACTTAGACCAATACTTATCAAACTTTGATTGCATGCTCGCCATCATTCTTTGTAGAAAGTCTGGTCCAGTTGAGTTTCTTTGCAAAAATTCATTTACCCTCCAAAGTTCTGGTAGAAATATATTTGCAAATTGGATACATGCTACCTGAAAATATCTTCGTTGTATTGTAAAAAATTTCCAGCAACTTGTGAACTGCTTCTGCTTTTGTCCAATCATCGGTAGAAGGCAATCACTGATATGCCGTATCACGATCAGCATAATGACGGAATGCGACTTTGTAAGTTATCACTGAATCCAACATTTCATATGTTGAATTCCAACATATTGTGACATCTAACGTCATTGTCTTCTGAGATGTCAAATTCAACCTTTGTACGATCTCATTCCATGTATATAATCACGAAGGTGTCCCCATTATGAACTTGACACTCTCCTTGATGTTATCGATTGTTGACTCAATTGCTTTAAGCCCTTCTTGTACAATGAAGTTTAAGATGTGAGCACAGCACCTAACATGAAATAAATACCACCAAAATACAATTCACCGGTGATACTAAACTGGGTTCGCAACTTCGATATCGCACTATCGTTTGTAGAGGTTGTCTAAAGTTTTCATAGAGATTTTCTTCTCAATGTCTCACTCCACAAGTCAATTGTATATGCAATCTGAAATCATCACACCATTGTGTGGAGGTGCAAGATAGCAGAAGTTTATAATTCTTTTACAAAGCCTCCATTCGGCATCGACGTAGTGGGCAATTAATGACATATACCCCTTTCGCTGATTGGATGCCGTCCACAAATCTAATGTGAGACTGATGCAATAAACCGATGTCAATTCATGTCTTAACTTCACCTTCTCACTTTCATATATCTTCATACAAACTCTTTTTATTGTTGTGAGGGATACCTTGGGTTTAGGCCTTTAACTAATTCAATAAACGGCTGACTTTCTATAATTTGAAATGGTCTTTCATTTGCAATAATAAACCTCGCCGTCAATTCATTCACATGGTCCCTATTATATTTATAGTTGGACAAGGTACCTTGTGACAGATCCATGACAGAATTGATAAACACAAGCGTTTGTTATCCTAATATCTAGCTTCTCACTTTCTTCGAATACTTTGTCAGATGTTTTCTTAGAGTTGTGGTCGACCCGTCAGCTTATTTACTATATTGAACTTTGCAGTATTTATTATGTTGAACTTTCACCATGCTATTCTTTAAAGTTAATTTTTCAAAATCTTCCCATACCGCAGATCTCTTTTTCCTTCGAACAATTGAACTTTGGGATTATAAGGTATTACAAGTATCACCTTGCATCTCGCTAGACTCCTCTGGTTCTAGACCTAACCCCTCTTCTAGGCTCATCCTCAACGATGAAGTTGCTGATAAATTGACGGTGTTACTAGGAACTTCCTTACTATGCATCTACTAATTGAAAGTGCTTATGTGAGACTTCTTTATCTAAGGTCACAAAGTTATGTATAGACTAATATATAAATTAGTTACCCATCAAAGGTTAGATAGATAGTATACTTTCATATTCCCATTTAAACGCCCAGAACGAAATTTCGGCAGCATCTTCCCATCTCTCCAGATATGTTGATCTTCTATTTAATTCTCATGCTAAATATCTAAGCAATGCATAGATATTTGACATGAGAAATATAATGAAGAAACATAACCAGAGAGAAATAGAGAGATGGAGCACGGAATATGCATGAGCATTTAAATAGGTTATAAGAAAGCATACCATCTATCTAACATTGAACTGTCCAAAAAGGGACAATTTGAACGATCTCTATGCCACCAAAGACACACTGTATCTATGCCTGGCCACATACAAATCCTCAAATGGGTAACTAATTGTCTAAGTTACAAAATAAACCACAAAACACAAAGTTGGCAACAAATTAACAATGTAATCCACACTAGTCTAATTGTTTAAGCAATGAGATTCAGAATAAGCAAAACAATGATAAGTAGTAAAGCACAATTCCACAATAACCTAAGTTTAAGGTTTAGGGTTAGTATTATCCATTAGTTATGGTTTAGGGACTAGGGTTAGAGTTAGGGTTAGCTAAGGCCTAAGAGTTTAGGTTTAATGTTAGGGTTAAGGTCTAAGGTTTTAGGGTAGGGTTTAAAGGTTTAAGGATTTGAGGTTTATTTTTAGGGTTTAAATTTGGGTTTAAAGACTTAGTTATAGCTTAGGATTTATGATTAGGGATTAGGTTCATGGTTTAAGTTTAGGATTTAAGGTTTAGGTTTAGGTGTTTAGAAACTAAGCTCGAGCCATCCATATTTAGTGTTTTGGGTTTAGAAATGGCTCAGCACGAGCCAGCCAGGAGGCCTAGTTCGATAGTCCCGCACCCGAGCCAACCCTGTTTAGGGTTTTCGGTTTAGAAATGGCTCAGCCCGATCCAGCCCTGCTTAGGGTTTAGGGGATTAGAAATGGCTTAACCCGAGCTAGCCAAGAGGCCCAGTCCGGCAGTCCCGCAACCGAGCCAACCCTGTTTAAGGTTTTGGGTTTAAAAATGGCTCAACCCGACCCAACCCTATTTAGGGTTAGGGGATTAAAAATGGCTCAGCCCGAGCCAGCCAGGAGGTCAAGTCCCGCACCTGAGCCAGCCATGCCTAACCCAAGCTACCTTGGTTAGTCCGACTAGCAACCACAGGTCCACAGTAATGCACCCAACCCATTCCAATTATTCACGCACCCAACCCATTCCAAAACCCCCCAAATTATACAAAAACCTAAAACCCCCAAATTTATTTAATAAATACCTTTGATTTGGAGAACCGGTGGCTGTTGAGAGTCGATGGCGAGCGAACGATGCCTGAATGGGTGCGTGATGATGGTGGAAGCCTGAAACAACGAGCGGACGACGCTAGAACTGGTGCGAATGTCGTCGGAACGGGTATCGGGTGCGGTAAGATGATGGCCGGAGGAGGGAGAGGACTGAGGAGGGCAGGGTAAATGAATAGGGTAAGAGCAGTGTCGAGTAGGGTAAATGGGTTAGGGTAAAATTTTTTTAACTTATACCCGATATCGAATCGAGTCGGGTTTCGAGTAGGTTCGGATCTATTTCGGTTCAAATACGAGTCGGGTCGATCAGGTTTAAGGATAATTCGAGATCGACCCAAGTATGATTCGGATAAAGGATTTTACACTCGACCTAAGCCGACTCAGACAAACGGACGATTCTGAATCAGGTCTACACGGTTCGGTCGAGTCGAGTCAACCGAGTTGACCCTACCCGTGCCCAGCTCTAGTGGTGGCTACTCTTCAATACACAAACGTCACCGAGGATGTAATTAAACTTAAACTATTTCCATTCTCTTTGAAAGAAAAATCCAAGGCATGGCTTCATTCTCTAAGGCCACGTTCTATTGCTACATGGAATGAAATGACTCGGGAGTTCTTGAAAAAGTTCTTCCCGGCCCATAAAACAAATACCCTTAGACGAGCTATAATGAATTTTTCAGTAAAAGAGGGTGAGACTTTCTTTCAAAGTTGGGAACAGTTTAAAGACCTTCTACTCACATGTCTGCATCATGGCTATGAGATTTGGCGAATCATAAGTATCTCCTATGATGGGCTGAATTTAAATATACGTTAATTTGTAGAAATGATGTGCAATGGCGAGTTAATGAGTAAAGATCCCAAGGATGCGTCAAGTTACTTAGACATGTTGGTTGATAACGCCCAATCATGAGACACTACCGATAAGTCTAGTAATCCTAGGTACCCTCAACAATAAAAAGAAAAAGGTGGGATCTACATCCTTAGGGAAGATGAGGATGTCAATGCGAAGATAGCTAGCTTCACAAGGAAGATAAAGGCCATGGAATTTAAGAAAGGTGGGCCTTCTAAATCCACCGAAAATATTGAAAGCATATGTGGAATTTGCGCCACTAATGAACACTCCATACAAGATTGTCCAACTATACCGGCATTCAAGGAAGTGTTACAAGAGCAAGCAAACACTATATACAGCTATCAACAGCTTTTCAATGGATCGATGGGTAACACTACAATCCTAATTGGAGGAATCATCCAATTTCAGTTGGAAGAATGGCCTTACGGCCAATCCTACTAACACTCAAAGAGGGCCACCAATTCAAAATGAAATGCCAAACATGGCCCCTCCTCAAATGAGTATGGAAGATACCTTGAAGGCATTTATGCAAGGGCAAATGCAAATAAATTAAACTAATCAACAAATGTTCCAAGAACTTAAAGTTTCATTGAAGAAATTAAGGGAGATTTAAATGCTAGGGAAGGGACCCTTTCGGCCCAACCTCAGCCGAACCCCAGAGCAATGAATGAGATAAGCGCCCTTAATCTCTCCAAGCAACATGTGGAGTAAGCAAAATCCATTACCACTCTCAGAAGTGGAAAACAAATCGATAAATCTATTCCGGTGAAGGCTGACAAGCCTAATGATCCGGTAAGTTCTGAGAATAAGAATGGATCTACCTCAGCCCCCCAGGAAAAGGAACATGAGTATAAGCCTGTTGCACCATTTCCATCAAGGTTGGTTACACTCAAAACTCTTACAAACTCTCACGATATTTTAGAAGTTTTCAAACAAGTGAAATTCAACATCCCATTGCTTGATGCAATCAAGCATATTCATTCTTATGCCAAGTTCCTAAAAGACCTATGCACAACCAAACGTAAATACAATGTGTAGCAAAAGGCCTTTCTGAATGAGTAATTGAGTGTCATCATTATATATAAAACTCTCCCGAAATATAAGAATACTGATAGTCCCACAATTTCCTGCATCATTATTGACTACCATATTGAACGAGCTTTGTTAGACTTGGCGGCAAGCGTAAATTTGATCCTATTCTCCGTATATGAGCAATTGGGTCTTGGTGAGCTAAAACCCACCAAAACCACATTGCAATTTGCTGATAGATTTGTGCGTGTACCGAGAGGGATGGTGGAGGATGTGCTAGTCCAAGTTGATAAATTCTACAACCCAGTAGACTTTATTGTCTTAGATACTTAATCGATCATGGATACTAGCACTCAAATATCGGTTATCTTATGCCGCCTATTCTTGGCTACATCAAACGCAATTATCAATTGCCAGAATGGGGTGATGCAACTCTCCTTTGGAAACATGAAACTAGAAGTGAATGTGTTTCACATGTGTAGGAAGCAACAGGATGAGGATGATGAACCCTCTGAATTAAACATGATTGAATCTTTTGAGGAAGAGGAGCTCCTCTAATTAGAACCACTTGAAAGTTTAGAGGCATGCTTGGCACATTTCGAGGACTCTGATGACCCCATGATATGTGAAATTGTGGAGGCAATTGAAGAAAAAAGGACGACAATAGATACTAGCAGGTGGAGGCCTCACTTTGAAAAATTGCCACTAACCACATCAAAGCCTCTATAGTTTAATATTCAACCGTTGAAGCTTGACCTAAAACCATTACCATCTGAGTTGAAATATGCTTATTTAGGTCAAGATAAGACATTCCCAGTTGTTATTGCTTCCCACTTAGGAAATGACTAAGAGCTCAAGTTAATTGAGACACTCAAAGAACATAGGGGAGCCATAGGATGGACCATAGCAGACCTCAAAAGGATAGATCTTTTGGTATGTACTCACCGCATCCACCTCAAAGAAAATGCCAAGATTACTAGACAACCCCAAAGCGGTTAAATCCAAATATGATGGAGGTTGTTAAAGCCAAGGTGCTCAAGCTACTAGATGTGGGTATAATATACCCCAATACCCCATCTCGGATAGCCAATGGGTGAGTCCAACCTAAGTTATCCCTAAGAAGTCTGGTGTTACTATCGTAGAAAACGCCAATAATGAGCTTATACCGACAAGAATTACAATCGGTTTGCACGTGTGTATTGATTATAGGAAGCTAAACATAGTCACTAGGAAAGATCACTTCGCTCTCCCATTCATGGATCAAATTTTGGAGAGGTTAGCGGGCCATTCCTACTATTGCTTCCTTAATGGCTACTTCGGGTACAACCAAATTGAAATCCCCCAAGAAGACCAAGAGAAAATTACATTTCCTGCCCATTTGGTACCTTTGCTCACCAAAGAATGCCATTCGGTCTATGTAATGCGCTTGCCACTTTCCAGAGATGCATGTTGAGCATATTTTCCGACATGGTGGGCTACTTTCTTAAGGTTTTCATGGACAACTTCTTAGTTTTCGGTTGTATGTTCAATGAGTGTCTTGACTACTTGAAGTTGGTCCTAACCCGATGCGAAGAGAAAATCTTGTATTAAACTGAAAAATGTGCCATTTCATGGTACAAAAGGGGATAGTCCTTGCATATATTATATCGTCCAATGGAATTGAGGTGGACAAGGCCAAAATTGAGATCATTGCTAATCTGCCATCTCCCAAGAGCATATGCTATGTACGGTCCTTCTTAGGACATGCTGACTTTTATAGGCGATCCATTAGGGACTTTAGTTACATCTCTCGTCTCTTATGTAATCTCCTTCAAAAGGACAACCAATTATAGTGGAATGTTGAATGCCAAGTAGCTTTTTTAAAGCTAAAAGGCATGTTGACAATCGCACCCATCATGCAACCACCGGATTGGTCGCTTCATTTTGAACTGATGTGCGATGCAAGTGACCATGCTATTGAGCAGTGTTAGGACAAAAGAAAGATAAGAAGCCACATGTTATCTACTACTCAAGTAGGACTCTGAATCTTGCCGAAGTCAATTACTCAACTATGGAGAAAGAGCTCCTAGCCATAGTTTTTGCCTTGGACAAATTCAGGCCCTACCTGATAGGATCTAAGATCATCATGTACACGGATCATTCAGCGCTGAAGTACATTCTCTCTAAGAAGGATTCTAAGTCTCGTTTGCTTAGATGGATCCTACTCCTTCAAGAATTCCACTTAGAAATTAAGGATAAGAAGGGAGTAGAGAATATGGTGGCGGATCATCTATCACGCTTAGTCCTGCCCGATTCTATTGACAAGTCACCTATTGAGGACTTATTCCTTGATGAGCAACTCTTTATTGCTATGCATCCACCATGGTACGCTGATATAGCGAATTATCTTTCTATAGGTGCGATGCCGATTGAATAGACTGCACAAGACAAATGAAAATTTCTAAGGGAAGTGCGCAGATTTTTCTGAGATGAACCTTTACTTTTTAAATATTGCCCAGACCAAATCATAAGGAGATGTGTACCTTGACGACGAGTAACAAAGTGTTATCTCCTTTTTTCATAGTCAAGTGTGTGGTGGTCACTACAAAAATTCTACAGTGTGTTTTTATTGGCCTACCATGTTTATAGACACCCACGAGTATTGCAAGGCTTACGAGCAATGTCAAAAGCTAGAAGGATTGTCTCATAGGAATATGATTCCTGTCAACCCAATTCAACATATCGAAGTATTTTACTGTTGGGGCATCGATTTTATGTTACCCTTCCCCTTATCTTTTGGGTATGCCTATATATTGCTTGCTATAGATTATGTGTCCAAGTGGGTAGAGGCGATTCCTTGGAGAACCAATGATCATCACACGGTTCTACAATTCCTCAAAGAAAATATATTATCCAAATTTGGAATGCCTAGAGCCATCATAAGTGATGGCGTCTCTCACTTTTGCAATCGGCCCTTTGTCAACTTAATAAAGAAATATAGTGTAATGCATAAAGTAAGCACCCCCTATCACTCACAGATAAGTGGGCAAGATGAGATTTCCAACTAGGAAATTAAACACATTCTTGAGAAAACAGTGAATCTGGATCGCAAAGATTGGTCGCTCCGATTAACTGATGCGCTTTGGGCTCACCATACGGCGTATAAGACCCCGATCAGAATGTCTCCCTGAAAGCTTGTCACTTGCCTAAGGAACTTGAACACAAAGCCTACTGGGCAATTAGGGCATTGAACTTCAACATTGACAAAACTGGCTCACTTTGCAAACTCCAATTGAACGAGCTTGACAAAATCTGGAACGATGCATATGAGAGCTCGAGAATTTAAAAGAGTAGGATGAAAGCCTTCCATGACAAACATATTTTCGGGAAATCTTTTCATAAAGGCCAAAAAATACTCTTGTATAATTTCCGACTTCATCTTTTTTCAAAAAAATTAAGATCTCGATGGACCGGCCCATAAATTGTAAAGAAGTTTTCTCTCATGGGGCCTTCGAGATAGAGAATGCAGCGAATGGTAACTGTTTCAAAGTAAATGGCTAAAGATTGAAACCATTCATTGAAAAGTTTGATTCGGAGGACATGTCCATCCCTCTGGATGATCATGTCTATCAGGATGTAGATCTCCTAGTCTAATGGAGATTCTCTTTCTAAAAGTAGGATTATGTTTCTTTTATTACTTTGAGTAGATTAGGATTAATTTACTTTTTGTTTTATTTTAGTAGGATTAGTTGTTGGAGGTTGATTTCTAATTTTTGGACTTTCTCACAATTCTCTCATTATCACTCTCCTTTTAATATATCAAATGTTGCATGCATTGCATATCTTCTTACATTGAGGACAATTCCGCATTTAGGTTAGGGGTGAGATTCTTGCTGAATCTAGCATTTTTGTAATTAAGCATTACTCGAGTAAAATTTTTGAAATTTTCACTTTTCTGCTTTTAACATTCTCTTAGAATGTTGATTTCTATCAATTCAAGTATGTAACTATGAAGTGACGAGATAAATAGCTGGATTTTGCATCTTTGTAGTCTTTCAGTATAGTAGTAACTATTAAGTCCCTTCTATTTATTGACCGATAGAAAGTTTTGAACATCAATGAACTAGTTCACATTACATGCTTGATTCTCATGCTTTAGGTATGAAATTGGATATTATGATGTTTTGATTAGAATGGAGTCTAGAAGTGTTGAGTTGAGGAACCAAGTCGGGGAGTTTGTCCATCACGTTCAAGGAAGGTATTTTGAAAACAAAAAAGAAATAAAAGAAAAGAAAGAAGAAAACAGAATTGAAAAAGAAAAGAAAATTTTGTTTGAAAAAGAGTGAACTATCGAAAAGGGCTACCTACAACTACATAGGGGAAGGTCCACCATAACCCCAGCTGGCCATGAGAGTAGTGTGAAAGCCATCAATAGGAACAGTAATGCAAATCTCTCGTCATTGGCTTGTTGTTCAACTATGCACTATCTAGATCCTCACTCTAATTAGACATCTAATAGAAGATTGAATCATAAGAATGAAGAATTAAGGTTTCACCGAGCACACTAGGTCATGGTTGTTCAATTTCATTCTATTTATTAGTCACATAGTCGGAACTCATGTTAGTCATTCACTTAATCATTGGAAGATGAGAATGTCAATATCCTATTGCTATATCTCTTTACTTTTCATACTCATATCACTTGGATTGCATAGAAGCTAGTTTTCTAAGAGAAGGTTGAAAGATAGGGAATCGAATTGTTTTATGCATGTTTTGCTTGGGATTAGCAAAATGCTGGTTAGGGGGTGTGTTAAGTCAATCAATTTGAAATATTATTTACCATGTGTACAACTTCCAAACACATGCATATAATCAGTTGTCTTAAGCAGCTTGAATATCAAATAACTCTCATTTTGTAATGATGCCTCTTGATTTGGGATGTAAATTCTAGGCCAAGGCTTTCGATTTGACATGCAAATTCTACAGAGATCCTACATTATAATACTTGTATCATATTGCCAGTTTACACCTTTGGCGGGCGACATATCTATGTCAAAATAAATAGTTTTTTTTATTTAAATGGTCCACTATTTTAATACATAAAGTATATATACACATTATTGATAGTTTATTTATTTATATATAATCAAGATCAGATGGTGTTCAAGTTCGAGAAGAAGAGGTTCCACTGTGGATACTGAAGCAAAAATAAATACTGAAACTCACACCCACGCGGCCACACCCATTAAGCTACACCCATACTTGGGCTATGTTGGGTGAGGCACCCTTGGGTGCACCTAGCTCGTTGACGCCTCTAGCTTACATCAACTGGCATATTTTTCAATTTTATCTCTATTATATCCAAAGCCAGCTCTTCACCCTTATTGCGGGTTGATTTTGTCCATTATGCTCCCTAGGTCGAAGGGAGTGGACAGAATGTTACGGTAAATTGGGTTGCGAAAGAGGGGTGATGGCGAACAGTTGCTCTAATCGTCGATTGACGCTTGCAAATTGAGCGACCTCGGCTCGAATTGCACACAGATCCTCTTCGATTGCATTAATTCTGGTGGTGTCATTAACTGGTCTCGGAGGTTGTGGCACGGGTGGTGGAAGAGCTTGGGCCTGATCCCCTTGAAAGGGAGATAACTCCTCCGCCAAATTTTGAGAGCCTCCATGAGTGGACGTGTGAGTTGTTGTGGATGCTCCAGCTGACCGCTTGTTCTTAGGAGGCATCAAGGAAGGTGAACCGAATGACGAAGAGATAGTTCAGGAAGAGTAATGTGAGAACGATCTAGTCAAGAACGATTTAGTCATTCCCATAAACGGTGTCAATCTATTAACTCCAAAAAATGGCTAACAGATACCGGTTAAGGACCAAATTTGGATCTTCACCACTGTATGATGTTGATGGTGATAAACAACGCAAATCGCCGGACCTGAGGTCACAAAGAGAGAGAAATCGTGAGGTGGTGCCGGTCATGCCGACGAAGGACCCTCCAGTACTTAAGTCAGTAAGGATACTGATAGGGAGATAAACTCTTTCGAGTATGCGTAATTAGTTGTGTCTAAGATGACCTACTTGGAGATGATGCAGTAGGGTCCTTTTATAGATGGTAGAGATCTGTGATTAACGATGTTAATTACGTATAGGAGACGAATCTGGATGAGATACCATCCAGGGTGTATTTCCCGTTGGGATGAATCACCCTTATCATATGCAGATCCCATATATCTCGGGATTGATCTTTATCTCTATGTAACGATACGTACTGTGCTCAAATCCGAAGACATTGGGTATCCTCAGACTTGAGGAGATCGAGTGTTCTCAGTTGAGTTGTTTTGTAGTTAGTCCATGAGACGGAAGATATTAGTGATTGGTACTGAGCTTGAGGGCTTAGTTGTATGTTGTTCGCTTGCCTCAAGTGCAAGGCTGTGATGTAGTAATAATTATTGGTAAGATCGAGGTCGATCCTCATGGGTTGTCATAACAATTCTAAACTACTTAATTAGGATGGACTAAATTTGAATTTGTATTGATGGATATAATTTAAGAATATAAAACTATAAACTAAATTAGGGAAATAAGCACTAGAGCACCAAGGATCCACTTGTAATCATTCACAATGCCAATTTAAACCATTCAAGCCAATAACTCAATTGGAATCGAAATTCTATCCCCATCCAATCGGAATATAGAGCAATCAAATCATCACAATATGTCTAACATAGATGGATCATCCACTAATATAATTCTCTCATAATCAACTAAGGCATTGGGCGTATCCAATTACACAGCCCAATTCTTTACAAAATAAGCAAGATCAGATTCCTGATTCTTCATCTAGTCTTATCATTATATTTGATTTAGAAGCATGAATTGAACTTCAATTGAACTAAAATTAATATATAAACATCTATCTCAAATCAACCCAAAAGATAAGAACTCCTTCTAGTTTAGTTCTAGATAAGTACTTAGGAAACTTGGTTTGTAAGATCTACTAGCATCCAACACATCATATTGGATCTAAGATCTCTACAACCCAAAATCCTATAAACAACACCCCATTAAGCAATCTTAGTAAATAAAAAATCCAATGTAAGCAAAATCACAAGAGATAAAAGATTAAATTAAAAATACTAACTTTATTTCAAACTAGAGTTAGAAGTGTTCTTTATTAAATTCAAAGGTACTTGAACTAAATCGAATTAAACATTGCAAATAACTATAAGCTTCACCTCTTAACCCTAGCTAAGAGGTTTAGCCAACCATTACAAAGTTGAATTAAAACTCGAAAGAAAACTACTGAAAAATATAGAAAAATAAGAAAAACCGCATTTGGAGGAGTTGCAGATGCCTCACGACGATCCTCTTCACCTCCCACAAACTTATATCTCTTCTAAGATGAGTTTAGACGAGACACTAGGTGTCCTTTTATAGATTTGAAGCTCTACCTCCTCAGAAGGTTAGAGAATCGAACAAGAGTTTGTGCAATTATGCAGAAAGTTTTGGAATTCCAAAATCGAAAGTTGTTGTTTGTAAGTGGCCGACCGGTCATGACCGATCAGACCTATCTGGCCGACCGATCATGACCGGTCGAACCGACCAGTAAATGGTCCAACAAGCACAAAGAAGGGGGGCTACTATTCGCTCGCCTCAAGTGCAAGGCTGCGATGTAATAATAATCTCGGTAAGACCGAGGTCGATCCATAGGGAAGGATGTAAACAATTCAAAGTATTCTAATAACTAGAATCTTAAAAGGGGTTTATGAGATCGATTTTAAACATGAAACAGAAAAATCTTATAATAAGAAATAACTAGAGCATTAAGGATCACTTATAACTCTCTTTGATGTATAATTCGTATAGGTTTCTCAATTACTTAACTAGAATCGAAATCAATTCTTGTCTAGTCGGATTATAGAGCGGTTATATTATCAAAACAATCCAACACATGTGTTGTTTATCCACATGACTCTCTCAATTCAAGTTAGGACTTGAGCACACTGAATTGCATAGGTCAATCCTAGTTCTAATAGATTAAAATCACAACTATGATAATCATCAAACCTTGTCACAAAGCTTAACTAATACCATTGTTTGAACTTGATTCAAATCACATAAACAACCAATATATATTTTAGAATTTCTTAAGAAGATAGAACTTTGGTTTGAAGTTTCCATATGAAGATCCAAGTCTAGAGCATCTTGAATCCGATTCCTTGGAGCGTACAGGTATAGAACTTGCAAAACAACTAAGTATTAAAGCATAATTCTTCCAAACATCTATGAGTCATCATAAGATTAAGAAAAACTAACTTCAACTTCATTCAAACTTAAGCAAACCATTGTTCAAAATTAAATTCGAACTTGAAACCTTAAAAATGACTCAAACCATCTAAGAAAACTATAAGCTTCACATCTTAGCTTTAGTTAAGGAGTTAGCTAATGAAAAACATAAAAACAAACTATAACTAGAACTAAGAAAAAAGAAGAAAAACTAACTGTAAGAGGTTAGGAAGCATCCTATGACTTGAACTTTTTGCTCCCCACGTCCTTGCTTGATTTGGAAGAGAAAAGAGCACTTCCTTTTATAATGTAGCAATAGTACAGCAACATAGCAGATTTTGTTTCGCTTGGTGCGGCTTAACCAATGATCGGATTGCCTTCAAATTTGATTTGTAGCTTCCTTGTAATATGATCTTCCTCATAGATGGTTTAGATTTCCAATATTATCTTCTAAATGGCCCCACCAATCAGATCAGTGACCGCCTCTCAAAATTGCTCAATTTAGGTACCTTTAGAACCAGTCATCTTGCTTTCAACGCTACAGAGTGTACAAAGGTCCAATTGATCTCAAATTTTGAACATTGGTAGAAAAATTCCTTCTATACATTATAGATGGCTTAGATTGTCCAAAAAAATTCCAGAATGTTGTCCGAAAATTAGAACACTTAGGGCTTTTTATAAAATCTGTGCAGTTGGAATCTCTCTGGATAGTCCATCTTTCTTCAACCGGTACGATCAAACCACACATCCTTTTGACCTGAAACTTTGTGGTTATTCATATATCAATGTGATCTAAAAGATGGTCAGCTTGGATTTTTCATATCAGTACTAGTGGGCCACCTGGACCAGCCCAGTGTTGAGTAGGCGGAATTTGGAAACTTTCTAGATAGTTCGTATTGTTTTGGCCCCCACGGTCAATCCGTACCTCCGATCGACACAAAACCACTTGGGTTATTTCGGCGTCGAGTTTCTCTTTGACATGGATTATTGAATTTCCAAATATCATCAAGATCGGCCCCATAAAATGGTCCAAAAAATAAAAAATGGGACTGCCTCTGTTTGAAAGATGAATTCAGAAAGTGTATGGCCGACTTGTCAGCCGGCCGAACCACAGGTTGGCCTTCATAAAATTGATCCAGAGAATTTGTTATTTCTGGAGGGTTTGGCCAGCCATCCAGTCGGCATGAAAAATGTGATTTTTCTAATTTTTCTTCCTCTATTACATTGCATCTTTTCTCCATCATTATCCTTTATTTCTTTGATCTTCAAGGCATGTAAGAAGGGCCTCTAAGCATCATAATGACGAAGTCTTTCTCTCATTCCCACAACCACAAAACTATGCATTAGATTAGTATTTAAACTATGAAAATCATACATAATGTGTGATGAATTAAGGTTAGAATATGCACAATTCAGAGCTCAACAGCTACCATGTGGCCGACTGGTCATGACCGGTCGGACCTAGTTTCTGCTCTTTTTTTTCTTTCATTCATTCCTTCTCTTCTCTCCTTGCTTCTTCTCTCCTCTCTTTGCTCATCTTCCTTCATCTTCAAAGCACTCTAAGAAGTGTCTTTTAGCATCATATTGGTGAGGTCACTCTCTCATTCTTACAATCATAAAACTATGCATTGGATAGGCCTTTAAACATAAAAATCATGCATAATGAGTGATGGAAAAGGGGTATAATATGTATAATTCATGGCTCAACATATGTCTGCCGCCTGAAGTTGACTTTGAGGGCTCAGGCCTAATTTCGCTTCCTGAGGCTGAGGAGTCTGCTCTAACTAAAGTCGAGGGACTAAGAACCGAGGCCTTGGCCTCTACTTTGTAAACCTCGGGATCTAGTGAAGAAGACGTTTTACTCTTCTCGGTGGAGCTTGAAATCCTAAGGAAGAGACTATAGTCGCTACCAAAGGTCGAGTGGTTAAGAATTCGTCCGATAGCTGAGGCCGAGCTTGAGGGCTCAAATCTCGCTTGTTGCTGAAGATAAGTGAGAGGGATTTTCACCTTAACAAATTTCGATCCTTCACTACCACGTGTGATTACCTTTCCTTAGCGGGCCACATACTGATGGTTCCGCATTTTCCACGTCAGCACTAGGGAGATCTACCCATAACATGTTGAAATATTTTTTGTTCAAAACAATTTTAAAAAAAAAGAAGAAGAAAAACCTGTTTTATTTTTGTCTCATATCGGATGGGAGGAAGTTTTTCCTTTTCTTTATAAGTAGGGTGTTGTGCACCTTACTTATTTGTGGTGAGAGAGAGGAGTATGGTGGCTTGCATGTTCCAGTGCTAAGCACTGGAACACCATGCACGCGCTCGGGCTCGGTCTCGATCTTGGACTCGGACTCGGTCTCGATCTCGGTCACGGGCATGGGCACGAGCTCGGTGTGAGGGCGTGAGCATGTGAGGCAGTGTGACTGTAGAGGTACAAGTGGTGCACTTCGCACTTCGCACGTGCACATCGTGTCGCGGCCTCGCGTATCGGAGCGAGATTGGTGCGACTTGCTGTTCGCTTCCCCAAGTGTAGGGTTGCGATGTAGTAATAATCTCAGTAAGACCGAGGTCGATCCACAGGGACTTGTGTAGGAATTCACAAACACATCCAATAGTGTCTATTGAGAGCTAACAACCAGATTTTGTATGAGATTGATGTAAGTAACAACTTTAAACTAAATTAAAGATAAACAATTATAAAAAAGGCACTAGGGGTTCAAGGATCCACTTGTAGCAATCCTTGATGCTCAATTCGCTGTGGTTTCTCATTCTCTCAACTAGAATCGAAATTAAGATCTATCTAGCCGGATGATAGAGCTGTTAAACCAAACAATCTGTCATATGTAAGGCTAATGTATATGATTCACTCAATACAAGCTAGGATGAGCATGCTCAATTGCATAGGTCAGTCCCAATTCCAATAGAATAAGATCACAATCATAACCATCCTCAAGTCCAGTCACAAGACAAGTCTAGATTATGATTTGAACATGATTCAAATCACATGCATAATCCCATACATAATTCAGAAAACCAGAAAAGTAGAACTTTGGTAGGAAGCCCCCACATGAAGATCATAGTACTAGAGCGTACTCCAATTCCTCAGATCATACAGGTCTAGACTAGCACACAACAATTAAGAACTTAAGTAATTCTCCCAAACATCCATGAGTCATCATAAGACTAAGAAAAACTACTTAGAACTTGTATAAACTTCAAACCATTGTTCATAAACATTGAATTCAATCTTAAAACCAACTAAAAACGAATTGAAACATCTTAGATCCACTACAAGCTTCACCTCTTAGCCCTAACTAAGAGGTTTAGCCATTTATGATCCAAGGAAACATGAAATAACTAAGAAAAACATAAAACAATAAAACAAACTAGAAGGAGTTGTGGAACTCCAAAATCCACTTTCGCCGCCTCCAACCTTGCTTAAACTCTTCTTAGATACCCTAGGAACGATCCCTAGGTGTCCTTTTATAGTAGGGAGGCTCCGCAATCTTGAAAACTTTCAGAATTTGCGTAAACATACGCAGTGTGAATAGAATTACGAAACTTGTAGAACACACTTCGTTACGCAGACGACCGGTCGCCCGATCGGTCTGAGCCACTAGACGACCGGTTGCACGACCGGTCTCAAAAGCGCGAAAAAAGTCCAGTGAGTTTTGGAAAATTTCGAATCCAGGATTTTAATTCAAGGACCGGTCGCACTACCGGTTGTAACAGTGGACGACCGGTCGTGAACAGTCCAGAGAGTTGTGGCCTCGGATCCCCTTTGTTGAGTGTGCGGACCGGTCAGGCGACCGGTCCTGGCCTTGGACGACCGGTCGGACGACCGGTCATGGGTGTTCTCTTTTGCTTTCTTTCTTCTTTCCTCAGACTTTTTCTTTCTTCTTTCCTCAGACTTCTTTCTTTCATCCTTTGACACTTAGCCTCTTGATCTTCTACGCTTGTAAATGACTTCTTTAAGTCTCCAATTGATGCATCCTCTCTCTCATCCTACAATCACAAATTCATGTATTAGAATAGTTTATAAATCATGAAAACCTTGCATAATGAGTGATGAATTGGGGTTAGAATATGCACAATTAAGAGCTCAACACTTGCGGTGTGACAAAAGCTAAGTAGTGGGTCAGGTGGTTAGGTTCGGAACAGAGGAGGTGCTTTGGATAAGAAATCTGACAGAGAGACCTCTCTGCTTTTTAGAGAGAGCTGCAGGGCTATTTAGAGGGACTTGTGTAACTGCTCATGCAGTAACTGTCCAGACCATGCAGTAACAGTTGCATGTGGCTAGCCAAACAGTCAGAAAATGGTTAGATACTGAGTCTAAACAGCTAGCATGCAAGTGTAACTCTCACATGCACAATGGTCAGAAACTACTAGAAATGGCTAGTTGCTTCCAACAGTAAAAAAACAACTAGTGTTATTATGGCTCTGGACCAAAACTGTCAGCCACCCTTGCCTATATAAACTGGACATGTTTGGTTCATTTAATAACAATCACGACCATCCCAAGTCTTCTACTGAACCAGCACCTCCAGCCAAAGTCATCTAGCCTCACAGTTTGTTTCATACGAACCTAGCCACTAAGACCAAAGAAGTGGTCTAACTCGTTGCTAGAATAACATAAGACTCATTTCTTTCTTCCTTTTTCCTATTCTGCCAGAGATTGTGTAAAAGAGTCCCAATAGTAGTCTCTTCGTTTTTGCTAAACGCGGAACCACATAAGGCTCATCGTATCCTGAAAGCAATCCGCCAGCAACTTGACAGCAGACTCAAAGTATTTTGAGTAGGGGCGAATTATGCTTTAAGGACAGCGTGTTTTTTACGTTCTTCAGCTTGTCCTTTAAATTGGATTTTTTTAATTTTATTTATTTTTTATTTTGGAGATCAAATTATCAACAATCTTAAAGCATAATTTGATATGGAAACCGAAGGGGTATCATCAATCAAACTAATGAACCATGATCTGATTCGTCTAGATCGGTTCGCTGGAACCAATTTCACTTGATGATAGGATAAAATTAAGTTCATACTTACGGCGTTGAAGATATACTAAATCCTAAACCTAAACTTGAAGCCACTGTCTCCAGCCACTGATAAAGACACACTTGAGCAGATCACTGCACGTGTTAAAAGAGAAGAAGATAATCTGCTGTATCAAGGACACATCCTGAACACGTTATCTGATCATCTGTATGACCAATACACTAGAACAGAATCTTCCAAAAAAATTTTGTAACGCCCCAAATTTTTGGGATTTATTTGAAATTTTTTTAAATATTATTTTGATTTTTTTATTTAAATATCGAGCGTTTACCTGTTTTGAAAACAACGGACCATCCGTATGAAATCTGATAGGGTATCCTTTATTAAATTGCTTAGAATAATCTTATGAACGTCATAGAAAGATTAGATTTTGAAAATCTCACAGTTTTCAGATAATTACAAAAATGCCATTAATTAAACTTAAGTTAAGTTGTTATTTTTAAGTATTGTGATTTTCGACAATCACTTTCGTGCAAAACTTCATATATGAGCTTTTGGGCATATTTTGGCCGTACACGTTAAATTTTAGTCCTCCAATCATCCTACAAATGGCCCGATCAGAAATCGGCATATATATGGCCCACCTTAACTCGAACAATCCCATTTTTCTTGATGAAAGCTAAATATTCATTATTGACCTGTTGGACGGGGTTGATGCATCTAATATATCCCAGTGGACCCCACCTGCGGAGAATGCGAGCCGCACGCAGTTTTCGTACCGCGTGCACACAAGGGAGACCCCCTCCCTTCCGTCTTCTCTATCCGCTGTTACAAACAGCGGACGGGCGCTCCTGACCGTGCCCTCCACACTATCCATTAGGTTGGAGCCCACACCCAAATATGTTCCATCCATTGGGTGTGTGATCCAAATTAATCCCGTCCGTCCCAATTTTCGAGCGCAACTGTTAATCCTGTGGCCCACTCCAAACTTCCGTTTCAAACTCAAGAAGAACCAAGGACGTGAGATCTATGCTTTTGCTTCGCATGGGCCATCCAAACTTCATCTTAACCCTCCTGTGGACCCCACCAGTCATCTTAATGGTTTTAAACCGTCCAAACCCTTCCTAAAGCCAAACCCAAGTCTCCCACTCCAACCAGGAAACCGGATCTATCGCACCCACCGCCCATGATAGTTATCAACTCGTCCATCTATTTCTTTCCATTTAGAAAATGCTAGAGAGAGAGAGAGAGAGAGAGAGAGAGAGAGAGAGAGAGAGAGAGAGGTTGTGTGAAGGCAGGAAGCGAATCCACACTATTGTTGCTGCTGGACAGATTCCAGAGAAGAGAAGAAGAAGAAAGAGAAGGAGAAAGAGAAGAATAAGAGAGAGAGAGTAGACAGCGGATCAAGCCAAGCCGAGTCGACTCAGTCGAGTTCCTTTTGAGTTTCACCGCTGCAAATTGAGGTTGGATCTAAAGGAGATTGCATGGCCTTAATAACATCTCACCCCATCCATACTCAAAGGTGTGGATTTCTTCTAAGCCTAGTTACAATAATATCACTTTATTTGTTGAATCTATGCTTAGAAACTAGGGTCTTCTTGTGTGATTTCTTAAAATCGTGCTTGTTGAAATCTCTTTATGTGATTATGATCTGTATGGTATTCCTTGATGTGTATTCTGAATTTTGATGTATGTGAACAATGATTTATGTTTAGGTGTTTGGAAGAGGAACCATGATGATGTATATGCTTATGTGGAGACTATACTTAATTTATGTTTGTTATATGCTCATGATGATTAATGTGTTGTATAATTTGAGATTCTGTATATGGATGTTACATTAATGAACACCCCTTAACCCCATACTGATGTAACCGTTTGATGTTAAGAGATGAAGCCCGTATGTGACCTTGCAACGTTGGCATTACTATGTGGATATTTTTGTATGAATATGCCTTATTGTTTTGTAGTGAGAGTCGGCATTACCATATGTATTATTGAATGAATATGCCTTGACATCGAGAATTGAGTGTTGGCATCACTATGTATATGTTGTTGGTTGTATATGCCATGATGTTGAGTTTGACACTATCGTGTGCATTATTGGATACGTGCCAAGGGATCCTTGTTTGATATATTACATGTGATGGACCCTTTGAGGAATGTGATTGATGTATATGAGAAGTTTAATGAGCCAGGATTGGTGGTATGGTACACTAAGCCTGAGCTGTCGGCCTATGCTTGGTGACAAGACCCTCATAGTGACCTTGAGCTTCCTTGAACTAATTGGGATAAAGAGTGGTTATTAGCCGTAAATATTGTTTAATTGGTTGGATGCTAAACTTACTTAATTAAAGGTGAAACTAATCATGCATTCCCTAGACCCGACTTGGTGGGTCAGCCCCTCAGGTGTTAGAGAAAGTGTGCATAAGGCCGTTTCTCTATCGCTATCTAGTGAAAGTGTGCATGAGGCCTGTTTCACTAGTTGGGTTTTAGAGAGTGGGAAGAGTGACTAAGGTCTGTCCTAGCTAGAACCTCTAGTGACTAGTGGCTAATAAGAAGAGTGAAATTGGTCCTGTCTCATTTGGTCAGGGTGCCTTATTTAGAGCATACATATCATGCATTGCATTAAATAAGATTTTCTCATGTATGTTTTGTTTGGGTATGATTATGTTTGGATATTATTATGTTAATCTCAGGGGGTAATTCTCACTGAGTTGATTGCAAGCAACTCACTCCCTCTTGGGAAGGTGGTATAAAACACCACCAGATTGTGCAGTTGACGATTCAATATACGAACATGACTTGCAGGTAGAGGTGTACATGAGCCGAGCCCAACCGAGCTTTGGACAGTTCGGCTTGGTTTGGTCAGTGGTCAACCTAGGCTCGAGTTTGGCTCAGCTTGGTCCTCGAGCCAAACTGGCAAGCTTGGTTTGGGTTGGTCGAGCTTTCGAGCCTATTCGAGCTTCAAGCTTTCGGGCCCAAATTCGAGCCGAGCTTTCGAGCCACTATCGAGTTTGGGCATTTGAGTTGAATCGAGCTTGGGTTTTCGAGGTTGGGGTGGTCATTGGCTGGAGGGAGGTCAGCTGTTGGATAGGGGCGGTCGTCGGTTGGAGGGAGGTTGGCTGTCGAACAGGGGCGGTCGGCTGTCGGACAAGGTTTGGGAAGGCCGGAATGGCCGGGCGCCGAGCAAAGAGAGAGAGAGAGAGAGAGAGAGAGAGAGAGAGAGAGAGAGATAAGATGAGAAGAGAGAAGAGAGAGAGAGAGAGAGAGAGAGAGAGACAGAGAGAGAGAGAGGAGGTGAGAGAGAGGAGGTGAGAGCGAGGAGGGTCGTGGTCCTCATGAAGGCCGGACGGTGGGCAGACAGCCGCAGGCGAGGGCGACTTTTAGGGTTTTATTTTTATTTTAAACTTTTTTTATATATTATATAATAATATTAATATATAATATATAATATATTTTAAATACCAAGCCGAATCGAGCCTGGTTTGAGCCGAGCCGAATCGAGCTCAAGCCAGGCTCGAGTTTGATTTGAATTTTCAACGAGCCCATAAAATAAGCTTGGCTTGACTTGTTCAACCCTACAAGCTGAGCCGAATCGAGCTTTTTCGAGCCAAGTTGAGCGAGCTTTTCGAACTAGCTCGGTTCGTGTACAACTCTACTTGCAGGTTGAAGAGAATAAAGTTTCGTGGCGATCAATGACGGGAGATGAAGCCGTATTAACTTGAAGACAGATTACGTTTGTTGTTTTCATTTTCATAGAATAAATTTGTTCTCATGTAAATCAAATTAAGTCTCTCATGGAGACGGAAAGTGGAACATTATATATTTTGGTATGATTTAAAGACATTATATTTGATAACGTAGAATAGAAAAACATAAAATAAGAACCTTGAAGTCCGTCATTGTACTATGATTGTCATGAATGTGGGAAATAAATATGAATGTGTTGAAATATATCCCTAACACATTTTAGTTAACACCCGGAAACTCGGCCCGTCGTGTTGTCAACGAGAGCCAAAATTTTGGAGCATTACAAATTTGGACCACTCTTGAGTTCAAATACAAGGCCGAAGAAGAAAGTGTGAATAAATATCTCATAGCTGGCTATTTCGACTACACCATGGTAGATAAAAAATCGTTGTTAGCCCAAATTGGAGAACTACAACTAATTGTTAGCAAAATCAGTGCCTTAAAGATTAATATCCCTAAATCTTTCCAAGTCGGGGCTACCCTCGAGTTGGACAGAATACAGGAAGAAACTGCTACATAAAACAGAGGACTATACACCGGAACAAATCCAGAAACGTCTTAGACTAGAGGAAGAATCCCGAAACCATGAAAAGAAAAATGGAAATGGGAATTTCTCGTCTAAGGTACAAGTAGTAGAAAGTACCCAAAACAAGAATCACAAGAAGAACGATTTTTTAAAACCCAATAAAGGGAAATTCAAGAAACCACAGAAGAAGAACGAAAAGTTCAAGGGCCCTTGCCATGTCTGTGGAAAAATCGGGCATTAAACTCGAGTATGTCGACTTTGCAGATAAAAAAATGAGGCAAGTGCAGTTGAAGAATACACAGTAGCCATGATCACTAAGGTAAACATGATCAAAAGCAAAGTACCTGGTTGGTGGTATAATACATCTGCCACAGTCCATGTAAGCTATGACAGGTTAGCCTTTAAAACCTATGAGGACGTGACCAATGGTCAAGAGTTCCAAATGGATAATGAAGTCTGATCAAAGGTTGTAGGCAAAGGAACCGTAGAACTAGTCTTTACCTTTGGAAAGAAAATGGTCCTAACTAATGTATTGCACGTCCTGGACATAAGGCGGAACCTAATTTCTAGGGATTTTCTGAAAAAATCCAAAATACGGATAGTATTTGAGTTAGAAAAACTGATTCTGTTGAAGAATAAGAACTTCGTTGGTAAGGAATAAGAACTTCGTTGGTAAGGAATATGCTTGAAATAAAGTAGCTCTTTTGTGTATATGATTGAATCTGTAGTATTGTGGCATGTTAGATTAGCACACATAGGTTATAGTACCTTAAAATTCATGTCTAAGAATGGCCTGATCTCATACACAGATAGTCAAAATGATAAATGTGAAGTATGCACATAGTCCAATTAACAAAGAAATATTTTCCTAGTGTTGAGAGATAGTTTCAGATATTAGACCTAATACATACTGATATCTATAAGTTAAATGACATTCTTACACATGGAGGAAGAAGATACTTTATAACCTTTATCGATGATTGCTCCAGATATCTGTATGTATACCTTCTAAAGAATAAAGATGGAGCATTCAGCATGTTCAAGGTATATAAAACAGAAGTAGAAAATCAACTAAATAAGAAAATAAAAGTTTTTCGTAGCGACAGAGGAGGAGAGTATTTTTCAACAAAGTTCTCCAACTTCTGTGAAGAACATGGAATAATACACCAATGCACTGTATCATACACACCACAAGAAAATGGTATTGCTGAATGAAAGAATAGAACCTTAGTAGAGATGATCAACTCAATGCTAATATGAGCAAAGTTGCCACTAGGACTATGGAGTGAAGCACTACTAGCAATGTGTTACATCCTAAATAGGGTCCCTTCTAAAAAGTTTAAGACTCACCATATGAGGTATGAAAATGTAGAAAACCTAATCTAGAATATCTTAAAGTGTGGGGGTGTCTCATATATTGTAGAAAGCCTAATCCCAAAATAACTAAATTAAGATTCAAAGCTATCAAGTGCGCATTTGTAGGGTATGCACAAAATAGCAAAGCCTATAGACTCCTAAACTCAGAGTCTAACACCATCATAGAGTTTGGAGATGTGGAGTTTTTTGAAAACTCATTATCCTTAGAGTCAAAGGATAATGGAATCCAAACTCAAAAGGACAAACTCATAGTAGAAGCTCAACAAGAAGTTGAAGCTCCAATCAAATCACGTTAGAGTCAAAGAGTAAGAGTAGATAAGAGTCTTAATCCTAAGTAGATAGACTCTCAGCATATCTCTTTTCATCTCGTTGAAGGAGATAGAGAGAATGTCATTAGAAAAATATTTATAGTTATGACTATAGAAGATGATCTAAAAACCTATAGAGAAGCTGTAACTTCTAGAGACTCAGATTTTTGGAAAGAAGCCATCAATGATGAGATGGACTCGATTATGTCAAACCAAACCTGAAAATTGGTGAATTTACCTCCAGCTTCTAAACCCATAGGGTGTAAGTAGGTATGTAGAAAGAAATATCACACTAATGGAACTATTCAAGACTTTAAAGCTAGACTAATAGCTAAAGGATACAAACAAAAAGAAAGAATAAATTATTTTGATACATACTCACATGTGGTAGGAATAACATCTATTATAATAATGTTTGCTTTAGCATCCATACATCACCTGTATATTCATCAGATGGATGTAAAGACTGCTTTCCTGAATGGAGACCTCGACGAGGAGGTATATATGGAACAACCTGAAGGGTTCGTTTTTCCAGGAAATAAGAAGACGGTTTGTAAACTAATTAAATCATTATATGGATTAAAACAGGCACCTAAACAATGGTATGAGAAGTTTGATTCTAAAATACTATCTCATGGTTTCATACATAATGTAGCAGACAAATGCATATATTCAAAAAAAAGTAGTAACTATATAACTATTCTTTGTTTATATGTTGATGACATGTTAATAATAAGTAACAAAATGGAAGATGTAACTCAAACAAAGAGGTTTCTGTCTTTCGTATTTAAAATGAAGGATCTTAGACAAGTTGATACCATTCTAGGTATTAAAGTAAAAACTCATAGTGGAGGTTATGCACTGCGTCAATCTCATTATATTGAGAAAATAATAAACAAGTTTAAACACTTGAATATTAAAGAAGCGAAAATCCTATTTGATTGAAGTATCAAGTTAAATAAAAATACTGGAAGAACAGTTGCACAATTAGAGTATGCTAGTGTTATAGGAAGTCTAATGTATTCAATGCAATGCACTAGACCAGACGTCGCATATGCTGTAATTAAACTAAGTAGGTTTACTAGTAATTCCGGTGTGGAATACTGGAAGGCAATAGGTAGACTACTTGGTTGTTTGAAAGAAATCAAGGACTTAGGGTTATTCTACTCAGAATTTCTAGCTGTATTGGAAGGATATACCGATGCAAGTTGGATATCAAGTGCAGGGGACAATAAGTCCACTACTAGATGGGTTTTCACCATAGGAGGTGCAGCTGTATCTTAGGGATCTAAAAAACAAACCTGTATAACTCACTCAACTATGGAGTCTGAGTTCATAGCCCTCGCTGCAAGAGGTAAAGAGGCTGAGTGGCTTAGGAATTTTCTTTTAGAAATTTCATTTCATGCGAAGCCAATACCGGCTATTTCACTACATTTCAATAGTGAAGCCACATTAGCTAGAGTCTATAGCGGCACATAAAATGAAAAATCCATACATATAAGTCTGCGACATGACTATATAAGACAACTGATTCAAGACGAAATTATTGCAATCCTTACATAAAGTCAAGTAATAAGGACAACATCTAGAGGGATAGGGTTGAAACTCTTTTCAAAAGATTTCACCAGTGATGAAAACCCAACCTAAAGTTAGAAAATCTCTAAATATGGGTTCAATTGGTAAAAAAAAAGTCACTGATACGTGAAAATTTTCAACATTAAATTATATATATACCTCATTCAAGATTAAAGTATTGGCCGTTACAAATAAATGGTTGAGTCTTAAAAACTCTTAATACAATCTGATCTTAAGGACAAGTGTCTGAAAGTAACGGAGACACTAGAAGGACTTCACTTATATGAACGTAGAGGTGGTGCCGCCTCTCATGAGAATGTGAGTTTTTTCTCGGGATCGTTCATGAAATAAGATAAGCACAAGGTCATTAAATGTGCTGAGAAAGAATTGTTGGAACTCAAACAACACTAAGAAAGTATGTATGTTTTATTTTCGGTCCTTTTATCTAAAAATAACTGGTTCAAAGCTGTGGTTACCAGTAATTTCGATAGATCTTTGAAATACTTATACTAAGGAATGATTCAAATCGAAAGATATCTTTCTTTACGCATATGATCAGTTTGTACTCTGGCAGATGTCGTTTTTCATTTTTAAAAAAATTATTTTTAACCAAGTGGGGGATTGTTGAAATATTTTTTATTCAAAACAATTTTGAAAAAGGAAGAAGAAAAACCTATTTTATTTTTGTCCCATATCGAATGGGAGGAAGTTTTTTCTTTTCTTTATAAGTAGGGTGTTGTACACCTTACTTATTTTATGGTGAGAGAGAAGAGTATGGTGGCTTGCGTGTTCCAGTGCGAACCACGCATGCGCACATGCTCAGGGCTCGGTGTGAGGGCGTGGGTATGTGAGGCAGTGTGGCTGTAGATGCGTTAGTGGCACACTTTGCACTTCGCACATGTACATCGTGTCGCAGATGGGTCGCGACCTCGCGGACCGGAGCGAGTCTGGTGCGAGTCGCAGTGTGACAGAGGCTAAGTAGTGGGTAGGGTGGTTGGGTTCAAAACAGAGGATGTGTTGTGGGTAAGAAGTTTGACAAAGAGAAATCTCTGCTTTTTATAGAGAACTGCAAGGTTATTTAGAGGGACTTGTATAACTGCTCATGCAATAACAGTCCAGACCATGCAGTAACAGCTGCATGTGGCTAGTCCAATAGTCAGAAAACATCTAGCCACTAAGTCTAAACAGCTAGCATGCAGGTGTAACTCCCACATGCACAACGGTCAGAAACTGCTAGAAAATGGCTAGTTTCTTCCAACAGCTAGAAACAGCTAGTGCTATTATGGCTCTGGACCAAAACTGCTAGCCACCCTTACTTATATAAACTAGACATGTCTGGTTCATTTAATAACAATCACAACCATCTCAATTCTTCTACTGAACCAGCACCTCCAGCCAAAGTTATATAGCCTCACGGTTTGGTTCATACGAACCTAGCCACTATGACCAGAGAAGTGGTCTAACTCATTGTTAGAATAACATAAGACTCTTGTCTTTATTCCTTTTTCCTATTCTGTCAGAGATTGTGTAAAAGAGTTCCAATGGTGGTCTCTTCATTTTTGCTGAATGTAGAACCACATAAGGCTCATTGTATCTTGGAAGCAATCCACCTGCAACCTGACAGCAGACTCAAAGTATTTTTAATAGGGGGAAATTACGCTTTAAGGACAACGTGTTTTTCACGTGCTTCAGAATTTCCTTTAAATATAGTTTTTCCAATTTTTTTATTTATTTATTTTGGAGATCAAATTCTCAACATAACAATCGGTCTGCATGATAACGTCGAGGAGATTCGTCATGTTGAGGGCGGTGAGCATGTCAGTCATCTCTCTCTCTCTCTCTCTCTCTCTCTCTCTCTCTCTCCCTCTCTCCCTCCCTTGATGATGTTGGTCTTGATGGCGGATTTGTTGGGAACAATGTCCTTGCGTTGCTCATGTTCTTCCTCCTGGAGCTTGAGGGAGATGTTGTGGATTAAGCCTCGTTGGATTCGCTTCACCAGATGTGTCAAGAACCTTAAGATCTTCTTATGAAGGTTCTTAGAAGGGATAATGTCCATCTCCACCAAGATCTTCTTGTTCATGACGAAGTCCAACGTCATATGTGAGTAGTACTGTTCTATCACCACCTGGGAGGATTACTTCACGGTCTTGGCATGGACAAGGCTCATTTTGATTTGATGATCGACAGTGAGAGAGAGAGAGAGAGAGAGAGAGAGAGAGAGAGAGAGAGATATTGCTAGGGTTTTGGTGGAGAGGGTTTCTAGGGATGCGAATTGCGTCCAAACTCAGTATGGATGCAAAGCGTCCAAACCGAGCTCTGGAGGGGCCCACCGTGGTGTATCTGTTTATCCACTCCGTCCATTCCCCGTTTAAGATCAGGCTGACCACATCAGACCAATAATGAGGCAAATCCAATGCTGAGTTAGGCCACACCAAAATACTGGGCTTGGCTGCATTAAATGCACCAAGCATAAAATGCAGTTGCATTAAATGCAAGGGTATCTCTAGTGTGGCCGACCTAAGCGTTGCATCTGCCTCATTCTTAGTCTCATGCCTTAGAAGATCTTAGACGAGGAATGGACGGAGTAGATAAATAGATATATCACGGTGAGTCCCTCCACAGCTCGGTTTGTACGCTTTGTCTCCATACTGAGTTTGGACGCAATCCGCGTTCGGTTTCTAGATCTCTCTCTCTTGCTTGGAGGGTGAACATCAGTAAGTGTATATTACAAAATTACCCCTAAAACCCCTAACGGCCAGTCTAGGCTAACAAGTAAATAGTCCAAGCCTGTCCCACTTGAGAAATTGATCTAGATTTTAAGCATAAGACCTACCCTGGGGCATGGTCCTCCAGCCCAAGCCAAGCCCGATGGGCCAGCCTAGTCCATTGACAACCCCACATGCGACGCTGTAATGGCATTGTTTAAATCACGTAACTTGCAATGGCACTGTCCATCTTCTTTCCATTACAAGGACAACCAATTGCAAGGGTTATAGGGACCAAATGAAATATTGGTGTATGTGACGTTGTAATGACATTGTCTAAATCACATGGACCATATTACTTTGGGGTTACATTGGTAGATGTGGCACATTGAGACTATTAATGGTGGATGGTGGCACATTTTGAGTTTAACTCTTGAAATCTAATTTTTCTTCCATCATGGGAACATGTGTTTCTTAAATGTATAGGCAGGATATTAATGGGCTTTTTTTGTAATATACACCTGAGGTTTCGTGGGAGAGTTCAAATAGCATCACTTTTCAAAACATTACTTTCTTTATAAGTCCATGCACTGACTCCATTTTTCCTAAATAAAATTGCTCTTAAGCACCTTTTAATAACTTCCGTGCAATGATAAATTACATTGTCATTAGTTTCTGACAAACTCTTCCACCTGTACACCTTTATTTACTTTTTATTGATTTTTTCTTAATTGCTTACACATATCAGAAAAGGCAATAGATTCGGTGCGGCCCTGGCCTCACCCAGGATGGTCTAGGGCTGTAAATGGGTCAGCGGACCCAATGGGGTACCCGGACCCAACCCATTTAGACACGACCCAGACCTAACCCATTTGTTAAATGGTATGGGTTTGGGTCCAAGAACAGACCCAATTGCTAAACGGGTCTGGGTCTGGTTTCCTTTATATTAGGCCCAACCCGACCCGACCTGACCCGAACCCATTTAGTAAGTGGGCGGGTTTGGTCTATGTTTCAAGGGACCCGTCCAAACCCAGTTTTAAGCCTTGTAAAAATGCTTGCATACTTGATCCAGACCCGGACCCATTAGACCCGACCCATTTATAAATGGGTATGAGTGGATCTCCCTCTACCAAACCCGGACCCATTTATAAATGGGTCTGATCAGTTGACCCGAACCCGACCCGGACCGACCCATTTAGTAAAAGAGTCTGGGTCTAAAATTTGGACCTAGACCGATTTTTTAAATGGGCGGGTCTGGTTTTGGCTAAACCCACCCCAAACTAAACCATTTACAGCCCTAAGACAGTCTAACCCTTACTGTGGGGCCCACTTTGATGCATGTATTCTATATCCACACCACATCCATTTGTTTTGCCATATCATTTTAGGGCATGAGCCCAAAAAAGAAGCAAATCCAAGTCTTAGGTGGACCATGCCATAGGAAATAGTGGCGATTGGCCATTAACAATTTATAATGGGCTCCAAAAGTTTTGCATGAAGTTGATATATATTGTTTTCCTTCATCCAAGTTCATGTGACCTTATAAGTAGGTTGGATGGAAAATAAACATTACCAAAACTTTACAGTGGGCCATAGAAATTTTTTAATGGTTGGATGGCAAATAAACATCCGTTTTAGGCTACATGCTTAAAAATGAAGTAGATCTAAATCTTATGTGGACCATACTATAGGAAACAGTGGTTATTGAACGTCCCACCATTAAAAGCTTCTTATGGCCCAAAGTAATGTTTTTGTAATATTTATTTTCCATCCAACCTATTCATAGGGTCACATGAACTTGGATGAAGGGAAAAGACAAATAACGGCTTCATCCAAAAGCATATCTAAGTCTTAGGTGGACCATGTCATAGGAAACATAAGATTGATCACATTAAGGATCCGACCATCTTGGGTGCGGCCGGAGCCACATCTGATCCATTCCATTTTTCTGAGATGCACGAAAAATTAAAAAAAAAAGTTAATAAAAAATAGAAAGGTGTATGGTAGAAGAGTTTGTTTGAAACTAATGACAAGAAAAGGTGCTATTGCGAAGTAATCTGAAAAATGTGCTTAAGGGTAATTTCATCTAGAAAAAATGGAGTCGCTTAAGGGTAATTTCATCTAGAAAAAATGGAGTCAGTGCATGGATGTGTAGAATAATAATGTTTTGAAAAATGATGTTGTTTAAGCGCTTCCATGAAACTTGGGGTATATATTAGCAAAAACCTCGAAATTAATTTAATGATTTTCCGACGAAAAAAGTAAGTAAGAAATTATGTTTCTCAAGTACTCCCACAAAAAAGGACCTCAAAAACAAAACAAAGTTTTATGAAAAATGGTGTCTACGTTCCTTTCCTTTTTATAAATTCAAATAGGCCCTAACGATTCATATAATTTTCCGTGCATTTTTATTCATACGTCACCAGGATTGGACAATCATGGTCCGCATTTGGAGAGGATTTTTTTTTTTTTTTTTTTTTTTTTTTTTTTTTTTTTTGTGTGCGCGCGCGCACGCTCGCATGTGAAGAACTCTGTAATTTCAT
Organism: Liriodendron chinense; assembly: GCA_003013855.2. Classification (NCBI taxonomy): domain Eukaryota; kingdom Viridiplantae; phylum Streptophyta; class Magnoliopsida; order Magnoliales; family Magnoliaceae; genus Liriodendron; species Liriodendron chinense. The sequence goes on from ML058389.1 coordinate 3,468,837, forward strand.
TTCAAGTGGCGGAACATGTGTTGACAATTACATATATGTAAATACTCTACAAGGAAGAAGAATAAATTCTAGGCTTGCTCCTGAATCAATTACTATAAACATGCCCAATTATGATTGCAGACCATGTATCTCATGGGACGCTTCCTCTACTTCTCGTTGCTTTTTAATAATCATTTTGATCCAATGATCTTCGCCATTTGATTCATGGTTAGAAAATATAATCCAATTCATTTATGGAAAAATAGGCCAACCAAGCAACTAGAATTTCCATCATGTGGCTCCCACTTTCTGGCTCTCAATAATCAAATTGATTTGATGATATGAGCCAATTGATTTATGGCCAACAAAATGGATGATCTAGATCATAATGAAAAACATGGCAGGATCATGAATTTGGACCATCCATCATGTGGCCCCACCATTGATTCTCATTTACTCTTAAGAATCACTTCGATCTAATGATCAATGGTCAGCGAAATGGGCGATCCAAAAATATAATAATAACAAAAGAGGGAAAAATCATGGATATGTATCATCCATATTATGGGCTCCAGATTATTCAATACAGAATGCCATTCAGTCACAGATTCGGACCTTTAATCTCTTGTTGTGCTAAATGTTGATCCTAACTATTTGATCAATGGCCAGTAAAATGGAAGGCATGATCATTAATTTAACAAAGAAAATTTGATCATTTAGTCTGACCATCCATCTGGTGATCACGCCTGGAACTCTCCATGCCTATCAAGAATCTTTTTCACCTGATGATCATAGCCATTCCATTAATGGCTAACAAACTGGAAGATCATGTCACAAACCATATGATTGTGTATCTAGGCCGTCCATCTAATCTGACGCTCTTCTGTTCTTCATTCCTCTCAAGAATAACTTCATATGATGATCAAAATGTAACTTCATACGATGATCAAAATCGATCTCGTTCCTCTTCAGAATTCCTTAGATGTCGGGACCCATGCCAAGCTATCTGATCAGTTGATGAAAATGGACAGTCTCTATTTTTTCGATGAAGGATATGGATCATCCATCATGTGGGATCCACCTCATATTGCGAGTGCATCTCAAGAATATCATTCTTCATCTGAGAAAAAGGATGGATCATGTGTATGGAGCGTCCACCATGTTGTCCCCACCTTTGGTTCCGCATGCCTTTCAAGAATCACTCACTCGAATTCATGAACTTAGAATGTAATCAGTTGGCCACGAAACCCATGGTGCAGATCATCATGTCAAAAGGTTTTTCCTTTGAATCTAGACCACTCATCTTATCGGCTTCAACTACGATTGAAGACCAGTCCATCACATGGTCCGCTCCTATCGATCGGCATAAAGAAGAGAGATAAGGTCTATTTTTCTAGAGAACAGTTCTTGTGGAGAAATAATTGTGACGAGTCCAAGAAGCAAGTCTTCTCTAACATACAGCTATTTAACAGAGAATCACTTCTTTGTGAAACTTCTGAAAGAACTGATTCTTGACGTGTTACAGAGGCACCCTAAAAAAAAAAAAGTTTGTAAACATGACATGTAAGCATCTCAGCCCACAGAAAAGACAAGTTTTGCAATCTGAAGAGGAATGTCAGTGTCTTTCAGACACTACAAATGCTTAACCTCTATGGTTTGTATCACAACATTGATGTGGACAGGTGACCGTCACTATTTCATTTAATATCTTATTTTCCCATTACTATTAAAATAAATTAACCATCAGTAGCATCACATATTTTAATGAGAGACGCTCATTTAGAAAGGGCCATGCCCTTTATAACATTGAAAGGGATGGTCATTTTTTAGTACCTAATCATACACATCATTGTCTCACCCACTTTAAAGCCATCTACATTAAAAATTCAATAAATAAACAAAGGGCTCGTTTGGCATCTCTACTCTAATTCAATAAGAGCTATTTTAATAAGTACTTTTTCTAGCTCTGTTTTAAATAAGCTCGTTTGGTAAGATCTCCAAAAATAAAGCTCCTATTCAAAATAAGTAAGTTTGGTAAAACTTTCAAATGAGAGCTTTTTTTAAAGGTAGTTGATGTCATTTTTAAAGATTACAATAATTTTAATATAAGAGCAATCCAAATGGTTGTTTTCGTGGACCATCCATCATGTGGGGCCCAACATTCCTAATTATTCTTTATGTGGGCCCCCTCAATGTCCACTACCCATCATCCATCATGTGTACTCCACATATGATGTGTCCATAGTGCGGGCCCTACCTTTGAAGTGGATTGTCCATCATGTGAGGCCCACTTTTGATATCCAACATTCATCATGTGGGGTGCACCTTCTATGTGGATCATCCATCATACAGCCCACTTTGGATATGGGTCATCCATCATGAGAGACCTTAGATGTGGACCGTCCATTGGTGGGGCCCACTTGATGTGAACTGTCCATTATGAGGGGCCACACTTTTATGTGGGCCATTCATCATTTGAAGCCCACTCTATTCATTATGTGGGCCCACCTTTATGTGGACCATTCATTGTGTGGGGCCCCACCTTCATTATGTGTTGTTCATCATGTGGGCCCATCTTTGATATCAATTGACCATCATGTGGGCCCACCTTCAATGACCATCATCGATCACGTGGGTCCCACCTCCATCAAATGGGACCCACTTGATGCTTATGTTTCGTCATGTGGGCCCCACCTTTGATGTGAACCTTTCATTATGTGGGCCCACCTTGATGTGGGGCCCTACTTTAATATGAATCATTCATCATGAGGGGCCTATATTTGATGTCCACCATCCATCATGTGGGTCCCACCTTTGTCGTGGACCACTGTCATGTGGGGCCCACTTGATGTGGATAGTCCATCATGTGGAACCCACCTTTGATGTCCACGATCCATCATGTACGTCCCACCTTGGCGGTGGACCGTCCATCATGTGGGGCCCAACCTTTAATATGGGTCATTCATCATGTAGGCCCACCTTTAATGTCAACCTTCCATCATGTGGTCTCACATTCAATGTCCACCATCTATCACATGGGTCCTACCTTTGATGTGGAACATCCATCATGTGGGTCCCATATTTGTTGTAGACCATCTATCATGTGGGGCCCACTTGATATGGATAGTCCACCATGTGGGACCCACCTTCGATGTCCGCCATCCATCATGTAGATCCCACCTTTGCTACGGACCACCCATCATGTGGGGCTGAACCTTCAAGATGGGTCATTCATCATGTGGGCCCACCTTTAATGTCAATCTTCCATCATGTGGTCCCACATTCAATGTCCACCATCCATCGTGTGGGTCCCACCTTTAATGTGGACCAGGTAGGCTTGCTTGATGTGGATCGTTCATCATGCAGGGCCACAGTTGCATCAAAGTCATCCATGTTCTAAATAGTTTCCCTTTGAGTCATGCTTAAAAGACCAATTCCGACCCAATTTGTCTGGCCTTTAGTCGAGTCACAACAAACCCATCCCAAGGCTGAATCAGCTTGATCAGCCCGAGTCAGGTCGACTCAAGCTCGAATCAAACGAGTCATATCAGACTCATTGGAGTTATGAGTTTCATTTTTAGTTTGGGTTTTCTCCCTATATACAACCAAGTATTTAGGGACCCCTAAAATACACCCTTATCTAAAAACTTTCTTTTCTACCCCTGCTTGTGCTTTTTTCGGACTTTTTTTAATATTCTTTTGCAATGAAAATGTCGCTATACTCCATAAAGCCTTTAAGAATTTTTTTTTTTTAGTATCGCATGATTCTACAAAAACACTTATTACTTACTCGTTACAGATTAGAGCGATCTTAAGTTTGTCGGAAACATAATTTAACAAACTTTTGAGTAATATTGGAATCATCTCATTTCAAAAGTGAAGTCATCAATGGCATAACTCATTTTTTCATTTTTTTCAAGCCAGATAATAATAGATTAAGTGGTTTCTGATTGATGCATTTCACGACTCATTGGAAATCTTATACAATTACATTTCCAACAAGCTCAAGATTCGCAGATCCGAGGCATAATGAGGGGGATCGGGTCTAAGTTGGGCGGTACTAACTATGCAAGCAACATGAATTGTACTGTTTAGGGATTTTAGATGAAATGATTTCAGTCTTAATTGAAAGTTCATCAAATTATTTTTCCAACAAGTCCAAAATGACCGCAATCTAACTTATAACAGAGGAGTTATAAGTGTTTTTATGAGATCACATGACGCTGGAAATATTAGCATTCGTGGGCAAGTAGTCCCAAGGAGTAAAAATTCATGACTTTTAGCAGTACAAATTCGTAATCATTTTTGCGTTGGATCTTTGTCATATTTCAATTATCCAAACTGTTGAGGGCCTCACTGTGGATTCCTTTCATTACGTACCATATACTTTTAACCGCCGATGACAGGATCTTATCATATCACACACACTTTTTTTTAATTTTTTTATTTTCTCCCCCTAAAGTGAAACTCAATGAATAAATGGTTGGGATCATTAAAGCACAAAATCCAGCTGCAGTATATTGCTTAAAACCTCCAAACACAATCAGTTGCCCAAAATTACTCCAAACTTTTCTGATAAAAATTATACGAACATCTTCAATGCCCTAGAGCTATAGAAGGCTCAGAATCTTCCATCGTGAGCTTCTTGTTGAGCTCTTAATTGTGTATATTCTAACCCCAATTCATCACTCATTGTGCAAGGTTTATATGGTTTGTAAGCTAATTCAATGCATGTTTGGTGACTACAGGATTGAGGGTAGACTCTACTCAATTGAAGACATAAAGAGCCCACTCGGGATCATTCTGATGAAGAATGTTTGAGGACCAAAGAAGAAAAGAAAGAAAGAACTAAAGAAGAGAAGAAAGCAGACGAAAGAAAGGAAGAAAATAAGAGGAAAATGAAGCTGACCGGTCGTGACCGGTCTGCCAAGGAAGCCAGACCGGTCAATGACCGGTCAGCCATGTATATTGGGTATTATTGAAGGGGACCGACCGGTCATGACCGGTCGGTCATTGGTGCTGGAAAAATGTCGAAGGCGTCCGACCGGTCATGACCGGTCGGACATGCTTGCTGGACCAAGAAGGAATAGGCCCGACCGGTCATGACCGGTCGGTGATGTTTGCTGGAGTGTTTTCACTTGAGGCCGACCGGTCTTGACCGGTCGGCCATGCGTATAAACTTAGAAACTGCTAATTTCTTCCCGATTTTCTCTGCGCTGCGTAAGAGTTTCGCAAATTCCCGATTATTCCGACGTTGTGGAGCTTCCAGACTATAAAAGGACACCTAGGGATCGTTCCTAGGGCATCCTAGAAGGGTTCAAGCGAGGTTGGAGGCTGTGGAAGTGAAGATTGGAGTTTCACAACTCCTTTTGGTTTGCTTTGCTGTTTTTATGCTTTTTGTAGTTGTTTCATGTTTCCTTGGATCATGAGCAGCTAAACCTCTTAGCTAGGGCTAAGAGGTGAAGCTTGTAGTGTATCCAAGATGTTTTAATTCGTAGTTAAGTGGTTTTCAATTTGGAATTCATGATTATGAACTAAGGTTTGAAGTTTATACAAGTTTTTAAGTAATTTCTCTTAGTCTTGTGATGACTCATGGATGTTTGGATGGATTACTTATCTTCTTAATTTATTTGCAACGGTCTAGACCTGTATGATCCGAGGAATTGGAGTGCGCTCTAGTACCAAGCTCTTCATAAAGGGACTTCATGCCAAAGTTCTAGTTTTGGTTGATTATCTGGAATATGTATGGACTGTGCATATAATTTGAATCCAGTTCAAATCATGATCTAGCCTTGTCTTGTGAGAAGACTTGAGGATGGTTATGGTAGGGAATTGGACCTATAGAAAAGGTGAATGACCTATGCAATGAGCATGCTCAGATCAGCCTAGAGTTGAGTGAACTTTATGCACAGAACTTACATGTTACAGACTTCTGGTTTAACAGTTCTATCATCCGACTAGATAGACCTGACTGGTAATTCTAGTTGAGAGAATGGGAAACCACAGCGGATTGAACATCGAGGATTACTACAAGTGAATCCTCGAACCCCTAGTGCCTTCTTATAATTGTTTACATTCAATTTAGCTTAAACTGTTAATCATACACATTCTATTCAAACTTTGATTGTTAGCTTCAATAGAAACTTGTGGATGAATTTGTGACATCCTACATAAGTCCCTGTGGATCGACCTCGGTATTACCGAGTTTATTACTACATCGCAACCCTACACTTGGGGAAGCGAACAAGTTTTTGGCGCCGTTGCCGGGGATTTTGACGGTTTTCACAAATTTCTGAAATTAGTATCTATTTAGGACTCTTTTAGATTATTAGAACTAACTTAGTTTGTTTATTTGATTTTTTTTTCAAGGATTTCTAGGAAGCTGAAGAAGATTCAAGGATTTCAAGTGCGAATCAGGTTCTATCTTTCTAAAACCTTACTCTTCTCCTTCTCCTAGTCATTCTTATTTTATTCATCTCTTGTAGAGTGGGTGGAGACTCCTTTTGGATCTCTGAAAGGTCGGCCTTTTTGCCACCTGGATTCCTATTGGTCGGCTCTGCCGTTTTGGATCACCTTGTGCTCAGGGATTTCTTTTCTCATCTCTACTTCTCTTTCTCCTTTTTCTGTGTCTTTTCTCAAAAGATTCAAAGAGTGGGTGGGGTGTTCTCTGAACCCCTATTGACCAGGAGAAATCGGTCTCTATCTTTGTTTTTGGCCTAGCCATTGCAAGACACCTTGTGCTTCGGTCTTAGAGAAGAGTAAAGAAAAAGAAGGAAGAATTCTTTTTCCTTTCTTTTGTTTCTTATTTTTGATTTTGCATGCCACATTGGGCTCGGGATTCCAATAACCGACTCATAAGTGAAGGGGGGATAGTAGAAGGGATTGATAGAGAGCCACGTGCTAGGAGACATCTAAATTCTCCAATTTTATCTGAAAGTATGGCTACAAATCAACCTAACCCGGTTCAAAATCAAACCGAAACAGGGAGAGAATGTGGTTGAGAATGTTCCCCGACCTAGGACTTTACGTGATTTCTTGCAACCTGCAAGAACAAGCACGCCCTCATGCATAGTATTTCCACCAAATGCAGGGAATGTGGATTTAAAACCGGGAGTGATCAATCTTCTCCCTAAATTCCATGGTTTAGACAGTGAAAGTGCCTATCAACACTTTAGGGAGTTTGATGAGGTAATCACCACCATGCACTTTGCAAATGTGACTGAAGATGTAGTAAGACTTAAATTCTTCCCTTTCACTCTTAAGGATAAAGCCAAGGGTTGGCTGTATGCATTAAGGCCAAGATCAATCGGGTCATGGAACGATATGCACAGAGAATTTATAAAAAAATTCTTCCCTACCCACAAAACGAACATGCTTAAGCGCCTTATCATGAACTTTGCCCAAAAGGAGGATGAAACCTTTTCCCAATGTTGGGAGAGATTCAAGGACCTATTAAATGCATGCCCACATCATGGCTATGAAAATTGGCGGATTATAAGTTTTTTCTATGAAGGACTGATTCCATCCATGCGCCAATTTATAGAGATGATGTGTAATGGGGAGTTCATGAATAAGGAAGCTGATGAAGCATGGGATTATCTGGAAGAATTGGCTGAAAGTGCACAATCTTGGGACACACCTAAACCAACAAATTCCAAGATTGGCCAACAAAAGGAAAAGGGAGGAATGTATGTCCTATCAGAAGAAGATAGCATAAGTGCACGGTTGGCTAGCCTTACAAGAAAGGTCGAAGCCATGGAATTAAGGAAAGGAGAAACAATCAACTCTACTGAGGTTGAAACTGTTTGTGGAATTTGTGCTGGAAATCAACATGCTACACCCGATTGTCCCACAATTTCAGCAGTCCAAGGCATCTTACAAGAACAAACAAATGCCATAAACAGTTATCAGCAGCAATATGGTGCTCCAAACTCAAACACGTATAATCCTAATTGGAAGAACCATCCCAACTTCAGTTGGAAGAATGGGCCCAATGCAAATGCAAACAACACTCCAAAAGTATCACTAGAAGAGATGTTGGGTGCATTTGTATCAGTCCAGAATGAGCAAAACAAGACAAACTCTCTAAAAATAGATGGGTTCATGCAAGAGCAATTGAAATTCAATCAAAACTCAAACCAAGCCATCAATGAATTGAAAACATCTTTGGCTAGAGTTGAAGCTCACCTTAGTGTTAGAGAGAAGGGCACACTCCCTGCCCAACCTCTTCCTAATCCAAGGACCCAATATGAGATACAAGATGCAAGCTCATCCTCCCACCATACGGAACATGTCCAAGCTATCACCACTTTGAGAAGTGGGAAAGAAATTGATAAATCCAATCCGGTGAAGGCCCCCAAGCCTAAGGATCCGGAAATTCCCAAAGAGGATGATAGCCCAAACAATATTCCACAGGAGAAAGAACCGGAAAGACAATACAAGCCGGTTGCCCCATTTCCACAAAGGTTGATTTCACCTAAACCTTTAGATAAAAATCTGGAGATTCTGGAAGTTTTCAAGCAGGTGAAGATCAACATTCCGCTGTTGGATGCAATAAAACAAATACCATCTTATGCCAAATTTTTAAAGGAATTGTGTACAATCAAAAGGAAACATAATGTTCACAACAAAGTGCTTTTGGCTGAGAATTTGAGTGCCATCATCAAACAAGAGGTGCCCCAAAAATACAAAGATCCGGGTAGTCCAACCATATCATGCATCATAGGAGACTACCAGATTAAACAAGCCCTACTCGACTTGGGGGCAAGTGTGAATCTCATTCCATACTCGGTCTACGAACAACTTGGGTTAGGAGAATTGAAACCCACCAAAACCACACTCCAACTTGCTGATAGATCCATCCGGATACCGAGAGGAATGGTAGAGGATGTTCTAGTTCAAGTTGATAAATTCTACTATCCAGTAGATTTTATTGTCTTGGACACACATCCCGTGATAGGCACCGGTACTCAAATTCCTGTCATACTTGGAAGGCCGTTTCTAGCTACCTCAAACGCCATTATCAATTGTAGAAACGGACTGGTACAAATGTCCTTTGGAAATATGACTCTTGAGCTTAATATATTTGAGTTATGCAAACAACCGCGGGAAGTTGATGATGATATCCACGAACTAAACATGATCGAATCATTCGTGGAAGATACAATCCCCTTGTCACTATTTTCCGACCCTTTAGAGGCATGTGTGGCCCATCTCCATGATATGAATGATAATACAACACAAGAGATGGATGCCATTCTAGATGTGATGCTGGTGCGTGAAAATAAAAGATGGAGGGCCCCAATTGAACCTTTGCCTATAAATGAGAACAAGGCCCTCCCATCCAACATTAAGGCACCAAAACTCGACCTAAAACCATTGCCAAGTGAGCTAAAATATGTCTATTTAGGTCGAGATGAGACATATCCAGTGGTGATTTCTTCCCACTTGGATGAGGAACAAGAGAGTAGGCTAATAGCCACTCTATTAGAGCACAAGAGTGCCATCGGATGGACAATTGCGGATCTCAAAGGCATAGACCCACTGATTTGCACTCACCGCATACATCTTGAGGAAAATGCAAAGACATCCCGGCAACCACAAAGACGACTAAATCCAAATATGAAGGATGTGGTTAAGGCCGAAGTGGTGAAACTATTGGATGTAGGTATCATTTACCCAATATCTGATAGCCAATGGGTGAGCCCAACTCAAGTGGTACCAAAGAAATCCGGAATAACCATCATAGCCAATGCCAATAATGAACTCGTACCAACTAGAGTCACTACCGGTTGGAGAATGTGCATTGACTACAGGAAGCTAAACACTGTCACGAGGAAAGACCATTTCCCCCTACCGTTTGTTGATCAGATTTTAGAACGGTTGGCGGGTCATTCCCACTTTTGCTTTCTTGATGGCTATTCAGGGTACAACCAAATAGAAATTGCCCGTGAAGATCAAGAAAAGACTACATTCACATGTCCATTCGGTACTTTCGCCTATCGACGAATGCCGTTTGGACTATGTAATGCCCCTGCCACCTTTCAGCGTTGCATGATGAGCATCTTTTCTGACATGGTGGGGACCATTCTTGAAGTCTTCATGGATGATTTTTCTGTATTTGGTTGTAACTTCGATGAGTGCCTCAAACACTTGAAATCTGTGCTAAAAAGATGTGAAGAGAAGAACCTTGTTCTCAATTGGGAAAAGTGTCACTTCATGGTTCAAAAGGGAATTGTACTTGGTCACATCGTTTCACAAAATGGAATTGAGGTGGACAAGGCGAAAATTGATCTTATCTCTAACCTCCCACCACCCAAAAGCATACGTGATATACGGTCCTTTTTAGGACACGCAGGATTTTATAGACGGTTCATAAAGGATTTCAGTTCACTCTCTCGTCCTTTATGCAACCTACTTCAAAAGGAAAATTCATTTGAGTGGAGTGAAGAATGTCAAAATACCTTTGCCACCCTTAAAGGCATGTTGACATGCGCCCCAATAATGCAACCACCTGATTGGAGCCTTCCTTTTGAGATTATGTGCGATGCTAGCGACTATGCTATTGGGGCCGTGTTAGGCCAAAGAAAAGATAAAAAGCCATGTGTTATCTACTATGCAAGTAGAACCCTAAACTCAGCCCAGGCAAACTACACCACTACTGAAAAGGAACTTTTAGCAGTAGTTTTTGCCTTGGAAAAGTTTAGATCCTACTTGATTGGATCCAAGATCATCGTATTCACTGACCATGCCGCGCTTAAGTATCTTCTCTCTAAGAAGGATGCTAAACCACGGTTATTAAGATGGATCCTCCTACTCCAAGAATTCGACTTAGAAATACGTGATAAGAAAGGAGTAGAGAATGTAGTAGCTGACCACCTCTCTCGACTTGTCCTCACTGATTCCCCTGAAACGACTGCAATCAATGACATGTTTCCTGATGAACAACTTTTTGCTGTTTCCCAATTGCCATGGTATGCGGACATTGCTAATTATCTTGCTACAGGTACAATTCCTACATATTGGAAAAAGCAAGATAAGGATAGATTCTTCTCAGAGGTACGGAAATTTCTATGGGACGACCCATACTTGTTCAAGTATTGTCCCGACCAAATCATAAGGAGATGTGTCCCAGATAATGAGCAACAAAGTATCATCTCCTTCTGTCATTCTCAAGCATGTGGTGGCCATTTTTCAGCCAAAAAGACCACAGCGAAAATTCTGCAATGTGGGTTTTATTGGCCCACCATGTTCAAAGACACACATGAGTTTTGCAAAGCATGTGAACCTTGTCAGAAACTAGGAGGAATCTCCCGTAGAAATATGATGCCACTTAATCCCATTTTAATTATCGAAATTTTTGATTGTTGGGGCATCGATTTCATGGGCCCATTCCCATCTTCTTTTGGAAATTTATACATCTTACTTGCTGTTGATTATGTCTCCAAATGGGTCGAGGCCATTCCTTGCCGGAATAATGACCATAAAACGGTCATTCGATTTTTAAAAGAAAATATTCTTTCCCGGTTTGGAACACCTCGAGTCATCATAAGTGATGGAGGGTCTCACTTTTGCAATCGCCCTTTTGCAGCCTTAATGAAGAAATATGGCGTTACACACAAAGTGAGCACTCCCTATCACCCACAAACTAGTGGACAAGCTGAGATATCCAATAGGGAGATTAAACACATTTTGGAGAAAACGGTGAATCCCGATCGCAAGGATTGGTCACTTCGACTTACCGATGCGCTTTGGGCTTACCGTACTGCCTTTAAAACCCCTATTGGAATGTCTCCCTATAGACTTGTCTATGGGAAGGCTTGTCACCTACCTGTGGAATTGGAACATAAGGCATATTGGGCTATTAAGAAGATGAATTTCAATTCTGACAAGGCAAGCTCGTTACGCAAACTACAATTGAATGAACTTGCAGAAATCCGGAATGACGCTTATGAGAATGCGAGAATTTACAAGGAAAAGACGAAGATATTCCATGATAAGAATATTCTTCGCAAGACATTCACAATCAACCAAAAAGTCCTTATGTATAATTCTCGCTTACATCTATTTCCGGGAAAACTAAAATCTCGATGGACCGGTCCCTACATTGTGCAAACTGTCTATCCGTATGGGACTGTCGAGCTGTTGAATCCGAGAACGGCAACATTTTCAAAGCAAATGGGCAGCGATTAAAGCCGTTCTTTGAGAATTTTCCTTCAGAAGGTATGTCCATACCCCTGAATGATCCTGTGTATCAGGATGATTGATCTCCTAGTCTGATGGAGGTATAGAGTAGTTAGGATTAGGACTTTGCTGCTTTTTGTTTTCGTTTTCATAGGTTTGTTAGAAGGAGGAAGATTTCCAATGTTCACTCTCTCAGGTAATATCATTCCTCACTCCCTTTTATTTTCAAATTGCTCTCATGTTTTGCTCATTGCGCATCTTTTACATTGAGGACAATGCACGATTTGGTTGGGGGGTGTAGGACCGCTTGGATGAATCCAGCATTTTGCAACATCTCAAGCAATTATGTGGAAATTTTTCGATTTTTTTCAAAAATTCGAAACTCTTTTGGAAAACATTGGTTCTACGCATTCGAGTTGATATGAGCATAAGAGGAGGAGATATGAAGTGTATAAGGCTGGGTGTCTGGAATCTCTCATTGCATAATGGTTTTATATGAGAACTCCCCTATTTTTGTGATTGATAGAAAATCTGAACACTTTTACACCTAGTTCACATTACACGATTTTCATGAGTTGAAGGGATTATGTGATTTAGGGATGAGTTAGACTTTGAATTAAGGTATTGAGAAATCAGGCCGGGGTACTTTGTCCATCCTTGTCCATGGGAAAATAATGAAAGATATGGATTTCTAAAAATCCTATCTAATTTAAAAAGAAAAAGGAAAAGGAAGGATGAAATTGGGAATGTGGAAAAACGGTGGAAAATTCCGATTAGGGCTACCTACTACCAGCCGGGGGATGGTCTACCCGTAACCAAAGCCGGAAATGGGACGTAGTGTGAAAGTCGTCGGAAGGACGGTAAGGCAATTTCCTGTCATTGGCTTGATGTGGCTCTATGTACCTTGAGTTCTATAGTCTAGTTAATCTATGAAGAAGATAATCCTAGAAACTCGTGGAATGAATTTTCACTACCCACACTAGGATGAATTTGTTCAATTTCCTCTATTTATCAACCAATTAGTGGGAATCTCATATAAATGCCTATCATGACTTGAGGATTTATGGTGCCAACCTTTGACGCCTAATCTTTCTGAATCTTACACTTATGAACCCTGGAATGTATAAAAGGATGGTTTCTGAAAGAGAGTTGAGTTTAGAAGAACAATTAGCTTCACGCATGTTTTGCTCGGGACTAGCAAAATGCTGGTTGGGGGGTGTGTTGAGCTCTTAATTGTGTATATTCTAACCCCAATTCATCACTCATTGTGCAAGGTTTATATGGTTTGTAAGCTAATTCAATGCATGTTTGGTGACTACAGGATTGAGGGTAGACTCTACTCAATTGAAGACATAAAGAGCCCACTCGGGATCATTCTGATGAAGAATGTTTGAGGACCAAAGAAGAAAAGAAAGAAAGAACTAAAGAAGAGAAGAAAGCAGACGAAAGAAAGGAAGAAAATAAGAGGAAAATGAAGCTGACCGGTCGTGACCGGTCGGCCAAGGAAGCCAGACCGGTCAATGACCGGTCAGCCATGTATATTGGGTATTATTGAAGGGGACCGACCGGTCATGACCGGTCGGTCATTGGTGCTGGAAAAATGTCGAAGGCGTCCGACCGGTCATGACCGGTCGGACATGCTTGCTGGACCAAGAAGGAATAGGCCCGACCGGTCATGACCGGTCGGTGATGTTTGCTGGAGTGTTTTCACTTGAGGCCGACCGGTCTTGACCGGTCGGCCATGCGTATAAACTTAGAAACTGCTAATTTCTTCCCGATTTTCTCTGCGCTGCGTAAGAGTTTCGCAAATTCCCGATTATTCCGACGTTGTGGAGCTTCCAGACTATAAAAGGACACCTAGGGATCGTTCCTAGGGCATCCTAGAAGGGTTCAAGCGAGGTTGGAGGCTGTGGAAGTGAAGATTGGAGTTTCACAACTCCTTTTGGTTTGCTTTGCTGTTTTTATGCTTTTTGTAGTTGTTTCATGTTTCCTTGGATCATGAGCAGCTAAACCTCTTAGCTAGGGCTAAGAGGTGAAGCTTGTAGTGTATCCAAGATGTTTTAATTCGTAGTTAAGTGGTTTTCAATTTGGAATTCATGATTATGAACTAAGGTTTGAAGTTTATACAAGTTTTTAAGTAATTTCTCTTAGTCTTGTGATGACTCATGGATGTTTGGATGGATTACTTATCTTCTTAATTTATTTGCAACGGTCTAGACCTGTATGATCCGAGGAATTGGAGTGCGCTCTAGTACCAAGCTCTTCATAAAGGGACTTCATGCCAAAGTTCTAGTTTTGGTTGATTATCTGGAATATGTATGGACTGTGCATATAATTTGAATCCAGTTCAAATCATGATCTAGCCTTGTCTTGTGAGAAGACTTGAGGATGGTTATGGTAGGGAATTGGACCTATAGAAAAGGTGAATGACCTATGCAATGAGCATGCTCAGATCAGCCTAGAGTTGAGTGAACTTTATGCACAGAACTTACATGTTACAGACTTCTGGTTTAACAGTTCTATCATCCGACTAGATAGACCTGACTGGTAATTCTAGTTGAGAGAATGGGAAACCACAGCGGATTGAACATCGAGGATTACTACAAGTGAATCCTCGAACCCCTAGTGCCTTCTTATAATTGTTTACATTCAATTTAGCTTAAACTGTTAATCATACACATTCTATTCAAACTTTGATTGTTAGCTTCAATAGAAACTTGTGGATGAATTTGTGACATCCTACATAAGTCCCTGTGGATCGACCTCGGTATTACCTGAGTTTATTACTACATCGCAACCCTACACTTGGGGAAGCGAACACTTCTCCGCTGGCTTTTTCCATTGCTCCTTACAATTATCTCCCTTCTTGTAGAATCTATCATATTGGTTGTATTTGATGAATCAAACTATCATTTTAATAATCTATTGGAATAAAGAAATTCTACTATAGCTATTTGGGCAAACGAGCCAAATTTATACCTTTGTGTTATGGGTAAATTTAGGATACCCTGCTTTTGCGTGGTCAAAGCTATGCACGGGCGAAAACTGATATTCTCTATCTCTGTGCCCGAGCACTCGAGCATCCAGCATTGGTTACGTCCGTATCTCACAACGATCAGTCCCCTGCTAAACCCGAGTGATAGGCACCCTTCAATACCCAACCGACCTCATCAAACCCAAACGGTCGGCAGTAAGGAATTTTCCGAGCGTTCAACTCATGCTTTAATTCTCTTCTACTTCTTTCGTCTACGACCGACCACCACTTTCCGAGTGCTCATCAACCACACTCGACCGACCACTACTCTCCGAGCATTACTAGCATTATTTCCCAAATAATTAGGACTCTGTCACATGTCCCGCAAGTCACGGGATTCGCCTCTTTGTTGATAGGAGAAATATCCGCATGAAGCAGATAATCTCGCAGCTTATCTCTAAGGTAATAATGTATAAATACGTGATCCATCCTACGCAGAGGTAAATCTTGACAGAGTCAGGATTCTATTCAATTACAGGAAGGATATAGAATGTAAATATCCCTCCATGCCATGATCTAAGGTACGTAAAAAATATAGCAATACAGAGAATTACTCTCCTTCATTATCCTACAGTCACTGACTTAGGCATCGGAGGGCCGTCAGCCGGAACCACCGGCAGCCATCCTAACCTTTGGTGGTAGTTGCAGGTCCATCAATCTTCAAATCCACATCATCATCCTGTAAATTTAAAGACGGAGGCTCAAGTTGGTCCCTGATTAACTAGTTAGTCCCTGACCAACATCTGGTGACGAGATTTAACGTCAATAGATTGGCGCCCACCATGGGGCCTGCTTGTTTCGCCTTTGCCATCTTTTGAGATCACTTCGCAATGCCGCCAAAGAAAAGCTCGAGACATGAATCCAAAACCACCGCTCAAGCGAGATCTACCCAGAGAGGAGAAGAGCCGAGCATGGCCCAAACCCAGCCTTCTGGAAGCCATACTCGATTAAGAACGGTACAGGGGGAGGTGTCAGTCCTTCCACCGCCGCCAGTACAGGGGGAGGTGTCAGTCCTTCCTCCGCCACCGCCACGATCAACAACAGACGACCCCATGTGGAGAAATATCATGGAGGTTGATATTCAAAATGTCCGATTAGAAATGATGCGTCTCAGTAAATATTGCAGATCGGATAGAGCGCCGCCTACCACCTTTGCCGGCCCCACGGCAAGAGGGGGTATCTTACCAGAACAAGGAGGTCAGCCGGGCTCCACCCACTTATAGAGCTCAACCACCTGCAGAACTCGTCCCACCTCCATTAGCCCAAGATCACCAACGAACCGGTGATGCAGAGGAAAGGCTCCCCGTTGGCAACTTATGTCATTCGCTGGATGCCCGATGTCGACATCACAGACCAAACGACGTACCAGGAGGAGGCAATCATGTGCCTCGAGAAGCGACAAAAATCTCCAGCACTAGTCGCCTTGCAAACTAGGAGAGGGAACTAGAAGATTTAAAGAAGAACTTTGTAGAGATAGAGCAACAACGCGCCTCAGGCATGTCAACGACATTGCAGGCAATGATCGACCAGACCGAGTCTCCATTCACGGAGGAAATCATGCAGGAACCCTGGCCCAAAAAATTTCGGGTACCTAGCAACATTCTATCATACAACGGGTCTGGTGACCCGATCGAACATCTTAAGGTCTTTAAGGCCTACATGCACCTGGAGGGGGTCAGCTAGGCTATCATGTGCAGAGCATTCTCCCTCACCTTGAAAGGTGCGGCCCTCACTTGGTTCCACAACCTCAAGCCCAAATCCATCGACTCCTTCACACAGTTGTACACCTTATTCGGGTCACAGTTCATGGGAAGCCTCACCATGAAGAAAACTACCGCTCATCTAGCTACTATGAAGCAGAAGAGTGACGAGTCCCTGAAGGACTTCCTTATCCGATTCACGTCTGAAGCAGTACAGGTCGAAGGATACACCGATGAAGCAGGCCTCCTGGCACTCCTCAACGGAGTTCGTAATCAGAAATTTAGGTGGGCCCTTGATAAAAATACTCCAAAAACTATGACCGAGTTTCAGGCCAAGGCCCAAAAATATATCAACGCTGAGGAGTTGGCCAAGGCCAGAAGAGAATCCGAGACAGGGCAACACGAGAAAAAAAAAGAGGCCCGAAGAAAGAAAAAGAAGGGACGATCGACGCGATCGGTCTCCCAAAATAGGTCCTCTAGAAGGATGCTATGCAGAATATACCCCCCTCAATATCACCATTGAAAAGGTTCTGATGCATATCAAGGACCAGAAGTATACGACTTAGCTACCCAAGTTAAAGGCAGATCCTAATTCTCGGGATAAAAGAAAGTTCTACGAATATCACCAAGACCACGGACATTACACTAGGGATTGTATCTCCTTGAAAGACGAAATTGAATCTTTCATCCGTCGAGGACGCTTGAAATCTTACGTAGAGCGCAATGATCGCAAGCACGACAGATCGCCCCAACAGACGGACCGTCGACAACAAGAGTCTACTGTGTAGGAGTCTATTTGTCAGAAAAAAGGCCAGAAGGGAGAAGGAGCATATCCAGAGCCCTCTGAGCTGGTAGGATAAATTCACACCATCACCGGCGAACCAAGGTGAGGTGGCGATTCAAACAACACAAGGAAGGCCCACACGAAAGGGCCCATGAAGCATACAACATGGAGAGGTCAGAGAAGTTACCCAACTGGAAGTGACAACCAATCATCTTCTCTGAAGAAGACGGGAAGGACGTCCAATTCTCCATGACTACGCAGTCATTGTGACTCTCAGAATCGCCAACTTCAAGACCTACAGAATCATGCTGGACACAGGAAGCTTTGCGAATGTCCTATATACATCGGCTTTTAACACCATAAATATTCCCAGGAGCCGACAGAAGCTAGTTTAAACCGCACTAATTGGGTTTGCAGGTGAGACAGTCGAGCTCGAAGGATGTATCGACCTTCCGATCATCTTCGGGGATGCACCGAACCGAATTAACATGATGATAGACTTCTTGATCATGGATAGGCCCTCAAGCTATAACGCCATCCTCGGTCACCCATCCATGGCAAATCTCAAAGCATCTATCTCCCCATTATACCTATGCATGAAATTCCCGACCCCTGAAGGAGTCGGAGTAGTCAGAGGGAGCCAAACAATTGCCAGAGCGTTCTACGAAACCGTCCTCAGGAAAGAAAAGGGCAAGTCAATCAGTACGATTGCGGCAACGATTTCTCGGCTTAGGAGAATCGAAGGGAAAAAAGTAATTACTCTGGACCCGAGAGAGCGATTTCAAAAGCAGGTCGCCAGCAGAAGATTTGGTCCTGGTAACATTGTCCGCTAAGGACTCCTTTAAGCAAGTATGGATCAGGTCGGCACTTAACGTCGGGACCCGAGCACGCTTTTCCCAGTTTTTGATCAAGCATCAAGACGTCTTCACAAGGTCACATGAGGATATGCCAGGAATCGACCTAAAGACTGCGGTCCATAAACTACAGGTGGACCCAAAATTCAGACTCGTTCACCAACGATGTCGTGCGGTAAATCAGGAGAGATAGGAAGCAGCAAAGGAAGAGGTAAACAAAATCTTGAAAGCAGGCTTCATCGTAGAAGCTACATACCCAGAATGGGCAGCCAACATGGTACTAGTTAAAAAATCAAACCGAAAGTGATGAATGTGCGTTGATTACACTGACCTAAATAAAGCGTGTCCGAAGGATAGCTTCTCGACACTTAGAATCGACCAACTGGTTGATGCAATAATAGGACATGCGCTCCTCAGCTTCATGGACGCATACTCGGGCTACAATCAGATTACCATGCATCCGCCCGACATGGAGAAGACTTCTTTTATCACTGACCGAGGGCTTTACTGTTACAAAGTGATGCCCTTCGGCCTGAAGAATGCTGGAGCTACATATCAACGCCTTGTTAACAAGATTTTCGCCGCATAGATAGGAAGAACAATGGAAGTTTACGTTGACGATATGCTGGTAAAGTGCCTACAAGAAGAAGATCATCTAACTAATCTTCTAGAGACTTTTCAGATACTTCAATAGCATCAGATGCAACTGAATCCCGTTAAATTCTCCTTCGGAGTTTCGTCAGGGAAATTCCTCGAATTTATGGTAGGTAGGCGAGGGATAGATGCAAATCCCAAGAAAATTCAGGCAATAATAAACATGAAGTGGCCCAAAACCCTCCGAGACATCCAGAGACTTGCAGGGAGAGTTGCTTCACTCAACAGATTCATCTCGCGAGCTAGTGACAAATGCCTGCCCTTTTTCAAGTTGTTGAAAGGGTCGGTAAAGACAATGCAATGGACTGAGGAATGCGATCAAGCGTTTGAACAACTTAAGGTATACATGAGCAATCCCCCCACACTATCAAAACCTATCCTTGGCGAGACTTTGCTCCTTTATCTTGCCACCTCCCTAATCGCTATAAGTGCCGCAGTCATAAGGGAGGAGGATAAAATTCAGAAGCCAGTTTACTACGTCAGTAGAGGAATGGTCGATCCAGAAACTCGCTACCCCATTATTGAGAAACTCACCCTGGCACTAATTACATCTGCTAGAAGGTTACGGCCATACTTCCAGGCGCATACAATCATGATCCCTACGGACCAACCACTACGGCAAGTATTGTAAAATCCAGGTACGTCAGGAAGATTGGCCAAGTGGGCCATCAAATTGAGTGAACACGACGTCCAGTTCTGTCCTTGGACATCAATCAAAGGACAAGCTGTCGCTGACTTCATCGCAGAATTTACCGATTTAGTGCCGACGGTTGCCACTGAGCCGATCGAGGCCGCTAGGTCGACCAAGGATGCTTAACTCGTCACTACTCCCACCTCATCCACCGATTGCCCATAGTGGACGCTCTATGACAATGGGTTAGCATCAGGACAAGGTAGTGGGGATGGCATTGTTCTGGTCTCTCCCGACGACTGCAAGTTGGAGTACGCTCTCCGTTTCGACTTCCCGGCAACTAGTAATGAAGCCAAGTATGAGGCACTCCTTGTCGGGCTACGAATGGCCAAATCCATGAAAGCAACAAAACTACAAGTTCACAGTGATTCACAGCTCGTCGTGAATCAAATTTTTGAGGAGTACGAGGCTAAAGACGAGAAAACGATGTTGTACAGGGAACGGGCCCAAATTCTATTAAAGGAGTTCGAGGAATACGAACTCTTACAAATCCCAAGAGAACAAAATCACATAGCCGATACGTTGGCCCGACTGGGAGCGTCTTCAGATAATAACATCGGCTGAACAATCCCTGTTGAACATCTCTCCGAGCCGAGTATCACTCGGAAGCAGGTCACTGAAACGTTCCTAATCGATCAGTCCACATGCTGGATGGATCCTATTATCCGTTATCTTAAGGAAGGACGGCTCCCGAAAGACAGGAAAACTACCAAAAAGTGGAAATTTTGTGCCTCGAAGTACTTCTTGGAAGATGATGTCCTCTATAAGAGACGATATTCACTTTCGCACTTGCGTTGCATCAGGCTAGAAGAGGGTGACTACACTTTGAAAGAAATTCATGAAGGAATTTGCAAAAATCACCTTGCTGGTCGGTCAATGGCATACAAAGCAATCCATCAAGGATACTACTAGCCTACCATGAACGCTGACGCTAAAAAATACTCAAAGTCCTGCGACAAGTGCTAGTGATTCGCCAAGATACCGCAAAAGGCACCGGAGGATTTAACGCCAATGGCAGGCCCTTGGCCGTTTTTACAATGGGGAAGATATAATCGGGCCCCTACCGAGAGGAAAGGGCCAACACCGATTTGCCATTGTAATAGTAGACTACTTACCAAAGTGGGTAGAAGCAAAGCCACTAGCATCCATCACCGATCAGTAGGTCAACAAATTCATTCTGAAAAATATTGTATGCAGATTCGGTATTCCCCACACCATCATCATAGATAACGGTCGGCAGTTCGATAGTAAGAAGATTAGGGACTTTTGTGATGAATTAAAAATTCGACACATGATGACCGCTCTGTATCACCCACAGGCCAACAGACAGGTAGAGGCCATTAATAAAATCATCAAGCATCATTTGAAGACCAAGCTAGAAGAGCGCAAGGGTGACTGGGCAGAACTTATGTCCAAGGTCCTGTGGGCGTACTGGACCACTGTCCTCACATCAGCTAGGGAGACCTCGTTTTCGCTAACATATAGGGCCGAAGCTATGGTCTTAGTAGAGATCGAAATGCCATCACATCGCGTGACTCACTACGATCAAGAAAGGAATAAAGACGCCATGAATCTCCAACTCGACCTGTTGGGGGAACGAAGGAGAAACGCGCAACTGCGACTCACGACATATCAATATAGGGTCGCCCAGTATTTTAACTCACGTGTTAAGCACCGACCGCTCTGCGTAGGCAACCTTGTCCTTCGAAGGAAAATATCGAACAGCGCTGGGACTCGAGCTCCCAAGTATTCGGTCCTAACTGGAAGGCCCATACAAGATAACAAGGATGATAAAACTTGGTACTTACAACTTGGAGGACATGGAAGGAAAGGCACTACGCTGACCATGGAATGTGATTAATTTATGAAAATACTACCAATAAGAAGACCCCGCATTGGGTGACGATGTAATAAGGCTTCTTTCAACGTTTTCAAGCCAGTCTAATAAAACGCAGAAATTTCGATTCGACTAATTCTACTTATGATTACTAAATCCATGGCCAAGGCCATTTGAAATATAAACGCCCACACATGTGGGTGTATCATTAACGTTCAGTTGGTAGCACACACTACCCAAGCGAGGGATAAGGCCGACCAGAGCGTCCCCTAACTGAATAATACATACACACATACACAAATAAGACGTTCCAGCCAAAGATTGAAAAAATTCAAAGAATCATTATTCCCATTCATGGAATAATTGTTACAGAAGGATTGGTTACATTGACAACAGGAGTTTCTAAGGAGACAGAAGATTGAGCGGCTGGCTAAAAAATTCCTCGGATTGCCGCCTGAAGAACATTCGAAGTTGACTGCCATTAGACACTTCAACTTCCCCTTCAGGGAAATCGTCGCCAGTTTCGGTCATGCTTTCGGTTATGGTCGGGGCTCCATCCCGCTAGACAAACTGCATCTCCAACTCTTTGAAGCCAGTCAAATCCAAATTAGGATGGAGACACCCAATCACTTCCAATGTTCGAGCCCGACCATTCTAATAATCGTTCAACCTCTACAAGATGTACTCCCAAGATGCGCAGAAACCATCAACCGCCTTGGTTTGTCCCTCTCGAATATCTTGCTCCAGAGCGACATTCCTCGCCTTCTCAGCCTCTAGTTTAGAGACAACTTCTGTTAACTAAAGCTCCGATGCCTTCTTCTCCTTCTCCCTCTCTGATCTCTCCACCTTCAGTCCCTCCTTCGTAGCAGCCAACTAAGACTGGATTCTCAGAAATTTCATCTCCAGGCCCTCATATCGCGCCTGATAGCTCTGTGCGGTCTTTGTTGAATTATTGAGGCTGTGCTCCAGTTCTTAGATTTGAGCCTCCCTCAACTCCCTTAACCTCTCTCTCTCTCTTGAAGACTAACCTCGGCCACCACCAATTTCTTCTTGGCGTTCCATAGCTGAGGATCTTTTCGAGCAACAAACTCCTGGACCTCGTAAATATCGGACCGGGTCTTCAGCACCCCATCGAGACTCTGGACAATCCTCATTACCGACCGGTCAATGGCGTTCTCCTGGGAGAGTCAGTCTACGGCATCCAAGCAATCAGACTCGACCTTCTCGAAAAGATAAGAATATATCCAAAACAAGTGGTCCGGCACAACGAATGGCTCCGTACCACCCAGGGTAGGAGCAATAACGAGTCTATCCGAATGAGAAGATCCAGCTCGATCACAGTCTGCATTAAGTGTGGGGGCATCAGGTATGACGACCATTGGAATAGCCGAAGATTGATCCATGGGAGGGAGGGTCGGCTCGAAGTGATTTTCTGGAGCAGGAAGGAGTGATGGAATGGTTACTAGGGCTTCCGCCCTTGGAGGAATTAGAGCAACAGCGGGTATGGACTCGGATGAAGGAGTCACGGCCACAGGCAATTGTCGCGACTGCCTAGTAACAGCTGCAGCTGCAGAGGAGGATTCTCCCCTTTTCCTTTTCTTCTGGGCATCCCTTTTGTAATTCAGTAGGGCCCGCACTTGGGAAAGATTTGTGGGGTCCATCCTTGCAGAAATCAAGATAAAGGGGAAAACCAATAGTAAAACATCGTTCAGAAAACGCTATATCTACAACTACAAACTACAGCTTACGGTGATTACCAGGAGGGCAAGGGATAAGTCCCGCCTTAACAAGCAGCACGGGATGGAGCAAATACTTCACATCCCGGACTCCTTTGATAGCCCTCCTCATTGCCACTATCTTTTCATGAAGGCCACCTCTCTGATGGCCTTGAACTGATCCTTGCCCCATGTTGAAGGTGTGGGGGACATGATATCCGGATCCGACCACAGGGCAATTCCACTTGCCGGACACGAAGAACCATCGATCCTGACGCTCCTTGGTGGATTGGGGGTTACCAAGAATAAAGTTCACCCCATGAAGGAAGGTCAGATAGTAACACCCGGAGGGTTTACCAAACCTTCTCAGGGAGTACAATCTCTGAAACTCCCCTGAGGTCACTTCACCATTCCCGACCTCCTTCCATAAAACATACAGCCCAAACACCACCTGCCAACCGTTCGACATTAGTTGGGCTGGGGCAATGTTATATTGATTCAAAACGCCGGCCACGTTTGGCAGCAGCGGCAAACGGAACCCTAAAGGAAACATATAGTCATATACGACCACTTTGCCCATCCTAGGGTTGTCGACGGTTTCATCCAGACCAGGTAACCGAAAAATTACATCCTGTGGGACTTTAAACTCCCGCCGAATATTCTCTAGATCCTCTACGGCGAGGGTTGAGGGATAGTCTCTAGAAGAGTGACCTGAGGAAGAAGAGGCTGGTCCCTTTCCCCTCCTTCGACGAAGACCAGTAGAGGAGGAGGATTCAGGTGGACCCTGAAATTCTGATTTTACCGCTTGTAGAGATACTCGGAGATATGCCTAATGTCCTAGAGGGGGGTGAATAGGACTTTTTGAATTTTCAATTACAATTTAAAACTAAATCAAGTCAATCTTACCAACCAAGATTATCACAATAACATTCAAGGCAATTATATGGTTAATTTGTAAGAAAAGACTATTATAGGCATTTCATCAAACAATTAGCATTCATGAATGACTAAACCATTCAACACGTAGCAATCATTCAATCTCACAATGCACAACGATTTATAGTGGTTCGGTTTTCCTACTCCACTCCCGGTTTACAATCTCAACCTATGAGAACACTGGATTTCACTATAGTCATGGTTTTAAATCAGGTTAACCATCAACCTTAACATCCTTTGATCTAGGACCGTGTTTACCATCCGCCGATGGCCCAATCCAGGTACTTGACGAGTTTGGATCTCAAACTCTTATCAATCCTAATCCAAGGACGGCCACGTACACTCCTGCCGGAGTTTCTCAATCCAGGGAATAGTAGTTCAATAAATGGACTCTCAAATATTAGACATACCTAGATGATTGAGCCCCGATTCAATGCCTTTAATGAGTAGCTTCAGCTCCACGTGCTTTAGCTTCTCTTTGTGCTCCTAAGATCAGCTACCGATCCAAATGATGTGTATATGATTATGCCGGGTAGTTAGGAGAGAGATGGTCAAGTTCCTCTTGCCTATTCAATGCAATGGTTATGAGGGAACTACCAAACTTCAGCATTCAATGGCTATAAAAGACCTCATAAAGATATTTCAAAGGTAAGTTAGCCATGAATGCAAATCTTGAGTTCATACTTCAAACCGAGCTTTGAATACTCAATGATAAGCCATTAATGGCTAGGTTTGAATGATGAACTCAAGGGAGTTATGAGCAAGGAGGGTAGGAAGATGTGAGTAAAGACTCTCTCACTTGGCTCTTGATGGGTGTTGAATGCATCCCAAGAAAGCCTTTGAAATATGGCTTTATAGAGCCCCAAATGATGGCCCCAACGGATAAAAAATGGTCACACTCGACCTATCAGAGAAAGGCCTCAACCGATCGGACAGGTCGGTCGCAGTACAAAGTGTTGGACACCATTTGTGACTAGATCGACCAGTCAAGACCGGTCGGGCATCGTTGCTGGACACTATATGTTAAGCTGTCTGACCGGTCAAGACCGGTCAGTTGTCTAGCCAGAAACAATGCAGCATAGCTACTGGACAGATCTGATGTGCTGCCCGACCGGTCAAGACCGGTCAGCAGACTTGCCTTCTTTAATACAGCAAGGTCTCTGTCCATAATTGTTGTGCCTGACCGACCGGTCAAGACCGGTCGGCCGTCTTGCCAGAATACATGCAGCATCGTTGCTGGACAAGTCATGCCATGCTGCCCGACCAGTCAAGACCGATCGGCTGTCTTGCTACTTTTATTACAGCAAGGTTACTGTTCTAATACGCATAGCCGAACCGACCGGTCAAGACCGGTCGACTGTCTATCCAGTAAGACAGATCCAATGACAAGGTGCTGGACATAGATGAGGGGTCAGACCGACCGATCATGACCGATCGGCTGCCTTAGAATCTTTTCAAAACAACAGCAGAACACTTCAAGAATGAAGTATGAAGTGATTGGTGCATGAAGTCCAATGTTTGGACATGTTTTCAATCATGATTAGCACCTGTCATGGAAAGTCTAATCTGATCAATGTTGAGCTCTTAATTGTGCATATTCTAACCCCAATTCATCACTCATTATGCATGCTTTTCATGATTTAAAGACTAATCTAATGCATGGATTTGTGATTGTAGGAATGAGAGGGAGACTTCACTAATTCATAGTCAAAAGAGTCACTTTGTATGCATTGGAGATTAACATAATAAGTGACAAAAGGTGGAGGAAAGAAGAAGAAAGAAAGAGAAGAAAATATGCAAGACCTGTCCCAAGACCGGTCGCCTGACCGGTCGCCAGACAGGTCGAGAGGTGTCCAGAAACACCAAACTCAATGGACTATTTTTGAGGTTTTGAGACTGGTCGTGCGACCGGTCGTCAGCGTAACAGAGCTTGTCTGTGAAGCTCCGATTTTCTCTGCGCAATTGCGTAATTTCTTGCGCAATCCGGAATTTTCTGCTCCAACTTATAAAAGGCCACCTCCACTCTCTTCCTAGGGCATCTAGCAATGTGGGGAGCAAAGGATTCAAGACCTGAGAGGCTTCCTAGCCTCCTACAACTAGTTTTGTTCTTCTTCTAGTTATAGTTATAGTTTTGTTTTTAATATATTTTTCATTAGCTAATCTCTTAGCTAGAGCTAAGAGGTGAACCTTATAGTTTTCTTAGATTGTTTACTTCGTTTTACTAGTTTCAAGTTGGATTTCATGTTTAAGAACAATGGCTTGAAGTTTAATTCAAGTACTAAGTAGTTTTTCTTAGTCTTATGATGACTCATGGATGTTTGGAAGAATTGTTTGAGTTCTTAATTGTTGTGAACTAGTCTAGACCCGTATGATATGAGGAATTGGAGTACGCTCTAGTACTATGATCTTCATGTGGGAACTTCTTACCATAAGTCTACTTTTATGGAAATTCTGAAGTATATGGACTGTGTATGTGATTTGAATAAGTTCAAATCATAATCTAGTTTTGTCTTGTGACAGGATTTAATGATGGTTACGATTGTGATCTTAGCCTATTGGAATTGGGACTGACCTATGCAATTGAGTATGCTCGTCCTAACTTGTGTTGAGTGAATCATATACATTGATCTTGAAATTGTGGTTTTACCGCTTATAGATACTTGGAGATATGCCTAATGTCCTAGAGGGGGGGTGAATAGGACTTTTTAAATTCCAATTACAATTAAAAACTAATCAAGTCAATCTTATCAAATAAGATAATCACAATAGCATTCAAGGCATTTATATGAGTAATTTGTAAGCAAGGACTATCATAGGCATTTCATCAAACAGTTAGCATTCATGATTGACTAAACCATTCAACACATAGCAATCATTCAATCTTATAATGCATAGCGATTTATAGTGGTTCGGTTTCCCTACTCCACTCCCGGTTCACGATCTCAACCTATGAGACCACCAGATTTCACTATAGTCTTGGTTTTAAATCAGGTTAACCATCAACCTTGACATCATTTGATCTAGGATCGCGTTTACCATCCGCCGATGGCCCAATCCAGGGACTTGACGAGTTTGGATCTCAAACTCTCACAATCTTAATCTAAGGATGGTCACGTACCCTCCCGCCGGAGTTTCCCAATCCAGGGAATAGTGATTGAATAAATGGACTCTAAAAAACTAGACATACTTAGACGATTAAGCCCCGATTCGATGCCTTTGATGAGTAGCTTCAGCTTCACGTGTTTCAGCTTCTCTTTGTGCTCCCAAGATCAGCTACCGATGCAAATGATGAGGTTATGTTGATGCCGGGTAGTTGGGAGAGAGTTGGTCTAGTTCCTCTTGCCTATTCAATGCAATGGTAATGAGGGAACTACCAAACTACAAACATTCAATGGCTATAAATGACCTCATAAATATATTCTGAAGGTAGATCAGCCAAGAATGATGGTCTTGAGTTCATACTTCAAACCGAGCTTTGAATACTCAGTGATAAGCCATTAATGGCTAGGTTTGAATGATGAACTCAAGGGGGAACAAGAGCAAAGAGGGTAGGAGGATGTGAGTAAAAGCTCTCTCTCTTAGCTATTGATGAGTGTTGAATGCATGCCATGAAAGACCACAAGTCATGGCTATATAGAGCCCCAAATGATGGCCCCAACGGATCTAAAACGGTCACGACCGACCTGTTAGAGAAGGGTCTCAACTGGTCAGACAGACTGGTCGTCATTCAAAACGATAGGCCACCTTTGAGACTGGCCGACCGGTCAAGACCGGTCGGACCCCCTTGCTGGAGTAAATGAAAGATGAACGCCGACCGGTCAAGGCCGGTCGGCAATGCTTGCTAGACCATATAGAGAGAACAGGCCGACCGGTCAAGACCGGTCGGCTGTGCTTGCTGGACAGTTGATTAATCCAGGCCGACCGGTCAAGACCGGTCGGCTATGCTTGCTGGACAAACAAGTTATACTTGGCCGACCGGTCAAGACCGGTCGGTTGTCAATCTGACCAATATACAGCAAGGTTGCTTTCTTGAAAATGTCCCTGGCCGACCGGTCAAGACCGGTCGGCTGTCCAGCTGAATACATCACAGCAAGGTTCTGTTGTAAACTTGAAAAGCCTGGCCGACCGGTCAAGACCGGTCGGCTGTCCATCTGCTTTCTTTACAGCAAGGTTGCTGAAGTGTTTGAGAAGCATCGCTGCTGTCTAGATGGTTTTGTCACAGCAAGCTTGCTGGACCAAGTTTCTCAACACAGCAACGGATCACTTCAAGTTATGAAGTGATGAGGTGCATAGGGTCCAATGTATGGACATATCTTCAATACGTTTCGCACCAACCATGGACCACAAGTTTGATCAACTTGTGTAAGGGTCAAGAGGGAATGGTATAAAATGTGTGAGTCTTTACGCCATTCTTTGATATTTTGGGTTTCCTATGGTTGATCTATATGCAACTTACCTGGGATCTTGTTTCAGCATGAGCTTGAACAATGGATGAAGCGTAATCTTCAGGTCTTGATTCTTCAATTCTTCGACCGGGGCTCACACGACAAGACGCGACCAACCAACACGCCAATTGACAACAAAAGATGTACTAACAATCTCCCCCTTTGTCAATTGTGTGACAAAACATCTAACCTAGACAAATCATGACCCCTTATCATGATTGACCCTTAAACAGAAAGAAATATACACCCATTTACATGTCTATACAGATATACAACATAATCTTTACAAAAGGACATGTACATACTCGATTTTCTTCAAAATCTCCCCCTCAATGCTTGCACCTACAAAGTCCTACAAAAAGATATAATCGGACCTTCTAGGTGGGATGATTCTCCCCCTTTTTGTTAGTAATTGACAAGGGTTAGCTAGCAAAAAGATATGCCTAATAAAGCTGCAAGGCTAGCGCCAAAAATATGTCAATCACATAAGACAGGGAAGAGATAGAGAAATTTAAGCCCTGAGGAGATTCAAAGAACAAAGCATGCCAGATATACAAGTAATCATGAAAGTATAGAGGGCTTATAGCCCAATCAACCGACCACCCCTCCAGATGTATATCTAGACAGAACACAAAGCATGAGCTACAAAGGGCAAATGTGCCCAAACCATCCAACCTCCCATAGATATTCAATAACAGATCAAAAGCTCATATAAAAAGATATAACTATAGCATCCATATATATATACCAAAATGGGCAAGCAACCCAAATGTAAATATGTATCAATCCGTGTAAAATATACAGACAACCCATGAAAGATAGTGCATGAAATCCAAACAATGTCGTTGGTCATACAAAAAGTAACTGTGACCAAGACATGAGACTAATAATCTGTTCCATCTCCCAGATCAGGGGGTGGAACGTCCCCACGCGCCGCGTGCTCCCATCGCTCTATCCGCCTCTCTATCTGTGCCTGGCGAGTGACAAGGGCCTCCTGCTGTACTAGTATGGTGGCCTGACCCTGCAAAATCTGGTCCCGGTCTGCTCGAGCCTGTCAAGCCGCTGAAATATATCCGCCCTAAGCTGGAAAAGCTCCGCAATGTATGCAGGTGGATCCACGGAAGGGGATCGTTGATGAGAAAAGGCTCTAGGAGGCATGCTGAATCGTCCTGGAGCTGCTCGCGGATCGAGGGATGGATAAGAGGACGGAGCTGATGGTGAAGTGTGGGAAGGGCCAGTGGATGCAGGTGGAGCCTCAAGCGGGGACGGCTCGGCCTGATCCTGCTGCTGCTCCTGCAGATGACGACGCTGGATGACTTCTTTGGTAAGCTCCATACGAGCAATGATGGTACGGTTGATAATGACAGGCTTGTGAATTTTATCAGTACCAACAATGCCAATATGCT
Organism: Liriodendron chinense; assembly: GCA_003013855.2. Classification (NCBI taxonomy): domain Eukaryota; kingdom Viridiplantae; phylum Streptophyta; class Magnoliopsida; order Magnoliales; family Magnoliaceae; genus Liriodendron; species Liriodendron chinense. The sequence goes on from ML058389.1 coordinate 3,499,055, forward strand.
CTGCTAATGTGCATATGAGATGCCCAAAAGGTAGACTAGTGGAGTTTCCATCGTCGCGCAAGATGACTTGGTGAATGGTATTCATGATCCGAGTGGGAAGGCAAAGCGGATGTCCCTTACCAACACGATACAGCAACCGAAACATAGTTTCGGTGACATCCGCTTTGTTACTCATCCGCGGGTATACATTGCGGAAGAAGAGGTTGTGCAAAATGCGAAAATCCCATGTCATAGAGGATGCTCGAAGTGCACCTCCCACCCATTTGGGTGTCCCATCACCACATAGGAATTGAGCAATAACAAGGTTGGGTTTGAGACCCAAGGAGGAAAAATCGAAAGTAGGCTCCTCAACAATAGGAACGCCAACAAATTCTAATATGGATTTCAAGGTAAACAAGCAATCTCGATCACCAACCTCGACGTTGAAAGAGGGGGGGAGAGGAAGTGACATGGACACAGGATGCATAAAATTTCCTAACAACGTCAAATTGGACCGGGCCCCCCATGTGGAGTACGGGGCCCCAATTGATGGCATCCAACATGGAACGAACGTTATAGTCGGACAAGTCACCCAAGTTGACTGATTTTTCACAGACTACCTCCTTGTCCTTGAAATCATCCCAATGGGTGGAATGGGATGAAACATGTTTCCCCAAAGATTTAGATTGAACAGGGGGAACAGAAGATGAGGCAGCCTCTTTCCCTTTGGAGGCTGTTTTCTTGGACTTCAAAGGGAGGGGAGGAGGAGGCTTAGGTTTTGCCTTGGGATGATCACTCCTCCTCAAAGGGAACTCATCTTCGCTGTCTTGGGACGACATGGAAGAGGCAAGAAGATCTCTAAATCACTCCAAGAGATGAAGGAAAGGGATGGACCAAAGAAGATAGAGAGTGAAGAGAAGGAATCCCTTACCAAATGAATGAGAGTGAAGAGTGAAGAAGAGGAGGTTAGAACCTCGAATCTTGTAACTAATCAGCGCGAAATCACCTTGGAGAGCAAGAGGGGGAGCTGGAGCAGTAAGTGGAGGTGAAAAAATGGGAAGTGGCTGACCTAAAATGAGCTCCAACTGGTTTTAAAGCCCCCCCCCCCCCCCCCCCCATCGGTCGGCTGACGCACGGACTGCTGGTTTAGAGATGCACGACCGGTTGTGACCGGTCGTGGGACGCAAAATGGAAGTCCAGCAATGTTTTCTCCACAGGCCGACTGGTCTTGATCGGTCGGATGCATAAGTTATTGAGTCCAGACACACGGTCTTGCTGGTCTGGGAGACGCCCGATCGGTCGGCTGGCCGGTCGGCAGGCAGTTTTACACTATTTTGACATGGATCCTGCACTGGATGAGCTGGGTAGAGCGTCGGTCCTTTAGACAGACCTTTATCATTTAAAACCAAGTACCCTAACCAAGGGTACAACATCCATGGTCATGGTGTACCAAGGTATACCTTAACACAAAATGAGGGACCCTTAAGGTCCAAATTTATCGATAGAGGACAAGAATTGGGACTATGATCCCGAATTTTCGTAGAAAGCAATGAAAAGAGGCAAAGATCCTCAGATATACCTATAAAGATCAGAAAGAGATGCTTAATCCTCAGATTTTTCCTGCAAAACATACACTTGTTAGATAAACTAGACACATCCAACACCAATGGACTTTTGGAGGTTCGCAAAGCGACCCGAGTCCAAAGGTTTCATTAGGATGTCAGCTAGCTGATTCTCGGTAGGCACATGTTCGAGAGATATTATGTGATCTTCAACCAATTCTCAAATAAAATGGTGCCTAATATCGATGTGCTTAGTGCGCGAGTGCTGAACTAGATTTTTCGATATATTTATGGCACTAGTGTTGTCGCAAAATAGAGTCATTGTGCCTTGGTTAATCCCATAATCGGTCAAGGTTTGTTTCATCCATAATAATTGGGCACAACAACTACCAGCAGCAATGTATTCTGCTTCGGCTGTGGATAAAGAGATGGAGTTTTGTTTCTTACTATGCCACGCCACAAGGCAATTTCCAACATAAAAACACCCACCGCTGGTTTATTTACGATCATCCATGTTACCAGCCTAGTCGGCATCTGAATACCCTGCAATATCTGTAGATGAATCAAAGGGGTACCAAAGACCGTATTCGGTGGTGCAACCAACATACCGGATGATCCGCTTAACAGCGGTAAGGTGAGATTCTCTGGGATCAGCCTGAAACCGAGCACAAGCACCTACACTAAAAGCAATATCTGGTCTACTAGCAATGAGATAAAGAAGACTACCAATCATGCTTCTATAAAGATGTTGATCTACACTTTTCCCTGCATGGTCTTTTGATAATTTAACAGTGGTGCTCATAGGTGTAGTGTAGGAACGACCAGAGTCTAAGCCAAATCTCTTAACAAGGTCTTTAGCATATTTGGCTTGAGTAATGAATATACTTGATGCAAGTTGTTTTACTTGAAGCCCTAGAAACATGTTTAGTTCTCCTACCATACTCATCTCAAATTCAGATGTCATTAATTTAGCAAAGGAGATGGACATTTTCTCACATGTGGATCAAAAAACAATGTCATCCACATAAATCTGTTAGTACACCTTTTGTTGTCAATTGACGTGTTGGTTGGTCGCGTCGTGTCATGTGAGCCCCGGTCGAAGTATTGAAGATCAAGACTTGAAGATTACGCTTCGTCCATTGCTCAAGCTAATGCTGCAACAAGATCTCAGGTAAGTTGCATATAGATCGATCATAGGAAACCCCAAAACATCAAAGAATGGCGTAAAAGACTCACATATCCTATCCCCATTCCTCTCGACCCTTGCACAAGTTGATCAGGCTTGTGAACCTTGGTTGGTGCTAAATGTAATTGAAGATATGTCCATATATTGGACCCTTTGCACCAAATCGCTGCATACTTCACATCTTGAAGTAATCCTCTGCTATGAAGAGGCAGATGGGCAGCCGACCGGTCTTAACCGGTCGGCCAGGAGCTTAAATTGGACCAAGGCCTGCTGGTTGTTGTTTCAACTGGACTGCCGACCGGTCATGACCGGTCGGCCAGTAATTCAATCACTCCAGCAGCTTTGCTGAAAGAATTCATATTGGCAGCCGACCGGTCATGACTGGTCGGCCTTCACCAGCACTTGAATATCCAGCAAGTATAGCTGACCGGTCATGACCGGTCGGCCTTCATAAGAGATGGAGTCCAACAACCATAGCCGATCGGTCATGACCGGTCGGCCTTCACAAACCTGTGTACTCCAGCAAGGGGGTCCGACCGGTCATGACCGGTCGGCCTGATCCTTCACAGCTCTCCAGCAAGGGGGTCCGACCGGTCATGATCGGTCGGCCAGTCCCTCATGTGGCCTATTATTTTGAATGCTGACCGGTCCGTCCGGCCGGTCGAGTCCTTGCTCTGACAGGTCGGACGTGACCGTTTTAGATCCGTTGGGGCCATCATTTGGAGCTCTATATAGCCTTGTCTTGAGCTCTTTCTGGGTATGCATTCAACACCCATGCAGAGTTGAGAGAGAGAGCATTTACTCACATCCTTCCTCCCTCTTAACTCCCTTGAGTTCATCATTCAAACTTGGCCATTAATGGCTTGTCATTAAGTATTCTAAGCTCGGTTTGAAGTATGAACTCAAGACCTTCATTCATGGCTGACCTTCCTTCTGAATATCTTTACTAGGTCACTTAAAGCCATTGAATGCTTGAAGATTGGTAGTTCCCTCATTACCATTGCATTGAATAGGCAAGAGCTCCCAACTACCCGGCATCAATATATCCTCATCATTTGCATCGGTAGCTGATCTTGGGAGCACAAAGAGAAGCTGAAGCACGTGGAGCTGAAGCTACTCATCAAAGGCATCGCATCGGGGCTCAATCGTCTAGGTATGTCTAGTATTTGAGAGTCCATCTTTTAAATCTCTATTCCCTAGATTGGGAAACTCCGGCGGGAGGGTACGTGACCATCCTTGGATTAGGATTGGTGAGAGTTTGAGATCCAAACTCGTCAAGTCCCTGGATTGGGCCATCGGCGGATGGTAAACGCGGTTCTAGATCAAAGGATGTCAAGGTTGATGGTTAACCTGATTTAAAACCAAGACTATAGTGAAATCCGGTGGTCTCATAGGTTGAGATCGTGAACCGGGAGTGGAGTAGGGAAACCGAACCACTATAAATCGTTGTTCATTGTGAGATTGAATGTTTGCTATGTGCTGAATGGTTTAGTCTATCATGAATGCTAACTGTTTGATGAAATGCCTATGATAGTCCTTGCTTACAAACTGCTCATATAAATGCCTTGAATACTATTGTGATTATCTTATTTGATAAGATTGTCTTGGTTAGTTTTTAATTGTAATTGGAATTTAAAAAGTCCTATTCACCCCCCCTCTAGGACATTAGGCATATCTCCAAGTATCTCAATAGGCGGTAAAACCGCAATTTCAATTGGTATCAGAGCGGGTTCCTCCGTTCAGGTTTAAAAACCCGGAGTGAGATCCTAAGAGAGCTTGAAAATATGTCTAGAGAGGACTCTTCATCCGTTACTAAGCCTCCCTTCTTTGATGGGTCTAACTATCCATATTGGAAAGCCCGAATGCGCATCTTTTTGGAATCTATTGATTCGGACGTTAGGGATATGATTGATATTGGATATAAACCCCCAATGGTCACTATATGTAAGGAAGGTGAACCGGATGTCCTCAAGCCAAAAGAAAAGGCGATGTGGACCGATTATGATAAAGCACAACGGGTCTGTAATGCCAAAGGGCTGAATGCCATCTTTTGTTCAGTATCTAAAGATGAATTTGGCCGGATTCAAAATTACACAACCAGTAAGCAGGCATGGGACATCCTTGAAGTTACTCATGAAGGAACAAGCATTGTTAAAAACTCAAAACTTCAGTGCCTCTCCACACAATTTGAAAATATTACTATGGAGGATAATGAAACATTTACTGACTTCTATACCAAGCTGAACAAGATTACAAATGAAATGTGGGGCTTGGGGGATCCCGTTCCGGAGCATAGACTATGTAGGAAAATTCTGAGATCCCTACCGGAACGGTTATCTTCCAAAGTTACTACCATCGAAGAATGTAGGGACCTAAATACCATGAAAGTTGAAGAACTTCTCGGGTCCCTTCAAACCTATGAGCTAGGTTTCAAAACTCCCTCAAAATCCAAAAGTACTGCCCTAAAATCTTCACACAAGAAGCAAGAGTCTGAATGTGGAAGTGAGTAAGATCCTGATTTAGAAGAAATGGCACTTATGGCCAAGAAATTTCAAAAATTCTTCAAAACTAAGGGAAATACCTCAAGAAGGAAACCCTACCAGAAGGGTAAACCTTTTGACTCCAAGAACAACAAAGAAAAAAATTTTAAGTTAAAAGATCCTCAATGCTACAAGTGTAGAGGATTTGGTCACATTGCATCCGAGTGCACAAATAGCAAAGCCAAGAAAAAGGCAATGGCGGCTACATGGGATGAGACCGAAGAATCAGAATCAGAATCAGTCCTATACCAAAGTGAGGAGGAGCAAGGTTCAATCAGAATTTTAATGGCCTCCATTACTGATATTGTGCCTCAAATTGAGCCCATTGCAAAGATCACCGGAGACATTGATAATCATGAATCCTCCAACACAGAAAATGATTCCTTGAGTGATGATGAGAATGAGGAGGAAGGCCTTCAGGAGGTTTACAACCAACTATACATTGAAAATATAAATACCATCAACAAGTTGGGCCAAATGAATGCTGAAAATGACAAACTGATGAAAAATCTTGACGGTTTGAAAATAGAGAATCAAAAGATGTGTCAAGATCTAGAAGAACTGAAAAGGAAGAATGATGAGCTTGAACAAGAAAAGAAAAAGTTCGTGAGTGGTGAATCTCTAGACAAGCATGCTAGACTTGAGAGAGAACTCAAAGAGGCGAACATTGAAATCAATCATCTTAAGTGTCAAGTCGTTGACTCTAGAAGACGGTTTGCGCAAGGAGAAGAAAACCTGGAAAAAATCCTCGGTGTTGCAAGATCACCAATGGACAAAAGAGGTTTGGGCTATGATAGTCACACTTCAAAAACCACCTTAGTCTATCCATTTGTAAGAAATGATCATGGTGCATCCGGAAGTAAAACTAGAGCCTCTCCTATCTGCCATGCTTGTGGAGACATTGGCCACTTAAAATTTGAGTGCTTGGTATTCAAAAATCCGGTTAGAAACTTGAAAGGTAAATTTGTACCGACCGGGAAAAATGTCCAAGCTAATTGGAATCCTCCCATGCATTCTTCACCTAAGAGGGGAAACATTCGAAAGAATTATCCTGCTTTTCCTAGGAAGGACAAGAGGATGGATGAACTATTGGAGTAAGTTAAAATGCTGAATTTGAAAACTGCTCTTCTTTTGCGTGAAAAAGAAAAATCTGATTCTCCCAAGAAAACTAGAGAATCCCACCAGAAGAACACCTCTCATAAAAGGACAACAACTAAATGGGTTGTCAAGAACAAGTGCTTGGTCATTCATACTGCCTTAAAAGCTGGGAATACCCCTAGATGGTACTTGGATAGTGGTTGCTCTAGACACATGACAGGTGATAGATCTCAATTTTGTGCATATAATGAATTTGATGGTGGGTCTGTTACATTTGGTGATGGGAGCATAGCTAAAATCATTGGTAAAGGAACCATCACAGGGCCAGGTTTGCCCGAAATTAAAAATGTACTGTATGTTGATGGCCTCAAACACAACTTACTGAGTATCTCACAGATTTGTGATGAAGAGCACTCAGTAAGCTTCTCCAAAGATATGTGCAAGATCTTGAACTCCACAGGAAAATTAGTCATGAAAGGTCTACGCACAGGAGACAACTGCTATGTCATTGAAAATCACAACAATTCAAGCTCCTCCACCATGTGTCACGTGGCCGTTCAGGATGAAATGGAATTATGGCACCATCGACTGGTCATGTACATTATAGAAATCTGTTTAAACTAAGTCAGAAAAATTTGGTGAGAGGTCTACCCAAGATGGGTAAAAGACCAAATACTGTGTGCGCCGCATGCCAAAAAGGTAAACAAATCGAGGTTGCACACAAGAGAACCTCTATCCTGGTAACATCAAAACCATTTGAAATGCTACACATGGACCTAGTTGGTCCTACCAGGGTACTTAGCCAAGGTGGAAAATGATACTTCTTTGTAGTCGTTGATGATTACTCCAGATTCACATGGGTCCCCTTCCTAAGAGAAAAATCTGACACCTTTGAGGAATTCAAAAAACTAGTGAAGCGACTACAAAATGAGAAAGGATACATGGTAGCAAGAATCAGGAGTGATCACGGCGGTGAATTTGAAGATCATCGCTTCAAGGCATTATGCGATGAATTGGGCATTCGTCATGAGTTCTCAGCACCCAAAACACCTCAACAAAATGGGGTTGCTGAAAGGAAAAGCAGAGTGTTGTTGGATATGGCCACAGCTATGCTTAATAATAAGAAACTTGCTCAAAATCTGTGGGCCAAAGCTGTTAACACTGCTTGCTATATTGTTAATCGAGTTTATTTAAGGGCAGGTCTAAACAAAACAGCCTATGAACTGTGGTGTGGAAAAACACCGAATGTTAAATACTTTAAGGTCTTTGGTAGTACATGCTATATTCTGAGAGACCGAGAAAATTTGGAAAAATTTGAATTCAAAAGTGATGAGGGTATCTTCTTGGGATACTCATTAAATAGGAGAGCTTTTCGTGTTTACAACCTTCGAACCTCATCAGTCCAAGAGTCAATCAATGTGACTGTGGATGATAGTTTGGATAAACCTGTGTCTCCAGGTGATGAAGAAGAAGATGAGGGCATATGCGAGATAGTTAAATCTGATAAACCACCCTCATCTCCAAATGCCCCCACTGCTCCTGGTGATGTACAAATCGTCAAGGATCAGCCCCTCAATCAAATCATTGGGGATCCTAGCATTGGTGTCAAAACCAGGAAACAGTTGGAGGTAGTCAACAGTCACCTGTGTTTCACATAAAAAATAGAACCAAAAAATGCTGATGAAGCTCTAAATGATGAATTCTGGATCCTTGCAATGCAGGAAGAGCTTCAACAATTCATTAGAAATGAAGTATGGTATCTGCTCGACAGGCCGGAAAGGAAAAACGTTATTGGAACCAAATGGATTTTCAAGAATAAATCCGATGAATCTGGGAATGTGATACGAAATAAGGCTCGATTAGTGGCTCAGGGTTATTCACAAATTGAAGGCATTGATTTTGATGCAACATTTGCCCCTGTAGCCAGACTCGAGTCTATTAGAATTCTTATGGCTGTTGCTTGTGCGTTAAAGTTCAAACTATTTCAAATGGATGTAAAGAGCGCCTTCTTGAATGGTATTCTTGATGAGGAAGTGTATGTTGAACAACCAAAAAGATTCATTGATCCTAAGTATCCTCACAAAGTGTACCGGTTGAAAAAGGCACTTTACGGACTCAAGCAAGCACCCCGTGCATGGTATGAACGCTTAACTCATTTTCTTATTGACCATGATTTTGTTAGGGGGAGCGTTGACAAAACTCTATTTATTAGAGAAGCCGAGAATTCTGTGTTGATTGCCCAGATTTATGTGGATGACATTGTTTTTGGATCCACTTGTGAGAAAATGTCCATCTCCTTTGCTGAATTAATGACATCTGAATTTGAGATGAGTATGGTGGGAGAACTGAACATATTTCTAGGGCTTCAAGTCAAACAACTTGCATCAGGTATATTCATTACTCAAGCCAAATATGCTAAAGACCTTGTTAAGAGATTTGACTTAGATTCTGGTCGTTCCTACACTACACCTATGAGCACCACTGTTAAATTATCAAAAGACCTTGCAGGGAAAAGTGTAGATCAACATCTTTATAGAAGCATGATTGGTAGTCTCCTTTATCTCACTGCTAGTAGACCAGATATTGCTTTTAGTGTAGGTGCTTGTGCTCGATTTCAGGCTGATCCCAAAGAATCTCATCTTATCGCTGTTAAGCGGATCATTCGGTTTGTTGGAAGCACCACCGAATACGGTCTTTGGTACCCCTTTGATTCCTCTACAGATATTGCAGGGTACTCAGATGCCGACTGGGCTGGTAACATGGATGATCGTAAATCTACCAGCGGTGGGTGTTTTTATGTTGGAAATTGCCTTGTGGCATGGCACAGTAAGAAACAAAATTCTATCTCTTTATCCACAGCCGAAGCAGAATACATTGCTGCTGGTAGTTGTTGTGCCCAGCTATTATGGATGAAACAAACCCTAACCGATTATGGGATCAAGCAAGGCACAATGACTCTATTTTGCGACAATACAAGTGAAATAAATATATCGAAGAATCCTGTTCAGCACTCTCGCACTAAGCATATAGACATTAGGCACCATTTTATTCGAGAATTGGTTGAAGATCAAATAATATCTCTCGAACATGTGCCTACAGAGAATCAGCTAGCTGACATCCTAACGAAACCTTTGGACTCGGTTCGCTTTGCGAACCTCCAGAAGTCCATCGGTGTTGGATGTATTTAGTGTATCTAACAAAGTATTGGTTTTACAGGAAAAATCTGAGGATTTAGCCTCTCTTTCTGATCGTTATAGGTATATCTGAGGATCATGGCCTCTTTTCATTGCTTTTCACGATTATCCGGGATCATAGTCCCAAATTCTTGCCCTTTATCGATATATCTGGACCTTAAGGGTCCCCCATTTTGGGTTAAGGTGTACCTAGGTACACCATGACCATGGTTGTTGTATCCCTGGTAAGGGTACCTGTGTTTAAAAGAAAATGGTCTGTCCAAAGGATAGACTTTCTTCTCCAGTCATAGTGCAGGAATTGCTGAAATGCTCTATTCAAAATGCAGAAATTCTCTGCTATGGAAAAACTTTGCCAGCCGACCGGTCAGGACCGGTCGGCCTTCAGTAAAAACCCATCTGGGCTCCTTCAGATAAGCCAGCCGACCGATCAAGACCGGTCGGCCTGTGAAGAAACTTTTGCTAATGGTCCAGTTTGCATCCCAAGACCGGTCATGACCGGTCGTGCATCTCTAAAAAGGGTGCCCGCGCGTGAGCCGACCGGATTGGGGGGGGGGGGGGGGGGTATTTAAACACGTTAGAGCCCATTTTAGGTCAGTCTCTTCAATTTTTTTCACCTCCACAAGCTGCTCCAGCTCCCACTCTTGCTCTCCAAGCTGATCTCTCACTGATTCGTTGCAAGATTTGAGGTTCTAACCTGCTCTTCTTCACTCCTCTTCTCTTTCACTCGTTTGTTAAGGGATTCCTTCTCTTCACTCTCTATCTCTTTGGTTCATCCCTTTCCTTCATCTCTTGGAGTGTTTAGAGACCTTCTTGGAGCTTTCATGTCATCCCACGAGAGCGAGGATGAGCTCCCTTTGAGGAGGAGCGATCGTCCCAAGGCAAAATCTAAGCCTCCTCCTCGCCCTTTAAAGTCCAAGAAAGCCGCTTCCAAAGGGAAAGGGGCTGCCTCCTCTTCGGTTCCTCCTGTTAAATCTAAATCTTTGGGGACAAAAGTCTCATCCCATTCCACCCATTGTGATGATTTTAAGGATAAGGAGGTCGTCTGTGAAAAATCCGTCAATTTCGGTGATTTGTCTGACTTCAATGTGCGTTCTATGTTGGATGCCATCAATTGGGGCCCCATACTCCACATGGGGGGCCCGGTCCAATTTGATGTTGTTAAGAAATTCTATGCATCCTGTGTTCATGTCACGTCTTCGCCCCCCTCCTTCAATGTCAAGGTTGGCGACCGGGATTGCCTGTTTACTTTGAAGTCCATATCAGATTTTCTTGGCATTCCAAGGGTTGAGGAGCCTTCTTTCGATTTTTCATCCTTGGGTCCCAAACCCAACCTAGTTATCGCTCAATTCCTCTGTGGTGAGGGGACACCCAAATGGGTGGGCGGTGCTCTTCGAGCATCCTCAATGACGTGGGATTTTCGCCTTTTGCATAACCTCTTTTTCCGTAATGTCTATCCGCAGATGAGCAACAAAGCGGATGTCTCCAAAACTATGTTTCGGTTGCTGTATCGGGTTGGTAAAGGTCATTCGCTATGTCTTCCCACTCGTATCATGCGTACCATCCACCAAGTCATCCTGCGCGACGACGGAAACTCCACTAGTCTGCCATTTGGGCATCTCATATGCAAAATGGCTGAGCGCATTGGCATTGTTGGTACCGATAAATTTCACAAACCGGTCATTATCAACCGTACCATCATTGCTCGCATGGAGCTTACCAGAGACGTTATCCAGAGTTGTCTGCAGGAGGAGCAGCAGGAGCAGGCAGAGCCGTCCCAGCTTGAGGCACCACCTATCTCTACTGGCCCTTCACACTCTTCAGCTCCGTCATCAGATCCATCCCTAGATCCTCGCGACGCTCCAGGACGATTCAGCACGCCGCCTCAAGCTTTTTCTCGTCGTCACTCTCCTTCCGTGGATCCCCATTCCTACATTGCGGAGCTTCACTAGCTTTAAGCGGATATATTTCAGAGGCTTTATAGGCTTGAGCAGACCGACGACTAGATCTTGCAGGGCCAGGCCACCATATTGGTACAGCAGGAGGCCCTAGTCACTCGTCAGGCGCAGAAAGAGAGGCGGATAGAGCGATGGGAGCGTGCGGCTCGTGGGGACGTTCCACCCCCTGATCTGGGCGATGGCAGGGATTATTAGTCTTATGTCTTGGTCACAGTCACTGTTTGAATGACCAATGACATTGTTTGGATTTCATGCTATATCATTCTATGGTTGTCTGTATATGTTGGATTGATACATCTCTACATTGGGCTACTTGCCCATTTTGGTATCTATGTGGATGTTTTTTTTTTTATATATGAGCTGTTTGTTCTTTTATTTGAATATCCTTGGGAGGTTGGATGGTTTGGGCGTATTTGCCCATATTACCTCATGCTTTATGTTTTCTTTTGTGTCTAGATATACATCTAGAGGGGTGGTTGGTTGATTGGGCTATAAGCCCTCTGTGCTTTCATGTTTACTTGTATATCTGGCATGTATTGTTTCTTTAAATCTCCTCAGGACTTAAACTTGTATATCTCTTCCTTCTCTTATGTGATTGACATATTTTCGGCGCTAGCCTTACAGCTTTATTAGGCATATCTTTTTGCTGGCTAACCCTTGTCAATTACTAACAAAAAGGGGGAGAATCATCCCACCTAGAAGGTCCGATTATATCTTTTTGCAAGACTTTATAGGTGCAAGCATTGAGGGGGAGATTATGAAGAAAATCGAGTATTGAAGATCAAGACTTGAAGATTACGCTTCGTCCATTGCTCAAGCTAATGCTGCAACAAGATCTCAGGTAAGTTGCATATAGATCGACCATAGGAAACCCCAAAACATCAAAGAATGGCGTAAAAGACTCACATATCCTATCCCCATTCCTCTCGACCCTTGCACAAGTTGATCAGGCTTGTGAACCTTGGTTGGTGCTAAATGTAATTGAAGATATGTCCATATATTGGACCCTTTGCACCAAATCGCTGCATACTTCACATCTTGAAGTAATCCTCTGCTATGAAGAGGCAGATGGGCAGCCGACCGGTCTTAACCGGTCGGCCAGGAGCTTAAATTGGACCAAGGCCTGCTGGTTGTTGTTTCAGCTGGACTGCCGACCGGTCATGACCGGTCGGCCTTCACCAGCACTTGAATATCCAGCAAGTATAGCCGACCGGTCATGACCGGTCGGCCTTCACAAGAGATGGAGTCCAGCAACCATAGCCGACCGGTCATGACCGGTCGGCCTTCACAAACCTGTGTACTCCAGCAAGGGGGTCCGACCGGTCATGACCGGTCGGCCTGATCCTTCACAGCTCTCCAGCAAGGGGGTCCGACCGGTCATGACCGGTCGGCCAGTCCCTCATGTGGCCTATTATTTTGAATGCTGACCGGTCCGTCCGAACGGTCGAGTCCTTGCTCTGACAGTTCGGACATGACCGTTTTAGATCCGTTGGGGCCATCATTTGGAGCTCTATATAGCCTTGTCTTGAGCTCTTTCTGGGTATGCATTCAACACCCATGCAGAGTTGAGAGAGAGAGCATTTACTCACATCCTTCCTCCCTCTCAACTCCCTTGAGTTCATCATTCAAACTTGACCATTAATGGCTTGTCATTGAGTATTCTAAGCTCGGTTTGAAGTATGAACTCAAGACCTTCATTCATGGCTGACCTTCCTTCTGAATATCTTTACTAGGTCACTTAAAGCCATTGAATGCTTGAAGATTGGTAGTTCCCTCATTACCATTGCATTGAATAGGCAAGAGGAACTAGACCAACTATCTCCCAACTACCCGGCATCAATATATCCTCATCATTTGCATCGGTAGCTGATCTTGGGAGCACAAAGAGAAGCTGAATCACGTGGAGTTGAAGCTACTCATCAAAGGCATCGCATCGGGGCTCAATCGTCTAGGTATGTCTAGTATTTGAGAGTCCATCTTTTAAATCTCTATTCCCTAGATTGGGAAACTCCGGCGGGAGGATATGTGACCATCCTTGAATTAGGATTGGTGAGAGTTTGAGATCCAAACTCGTCAAGTCCCTGGATTGGGCCATCGGTGGATGGTAAACGCGGTCCTAGATCAAAGGATGTCAAGGTTGATGGTTAGCCTGATTTAAAACCAAGACTATAGTGAAATTCGGTGGTCTCATAGGTTGAGATCGTGAACCGGGAGTGTAGTAGGGAAACCGAACCACTATAAATCGCTGTGCATTGTGAGATTGAATGTTTGCTATGTGTTGAATGGTTTAGTCTATCATGAATGCTAACTGTTTGATGAAATGCCTATGATAGTCCTTGCTTACAAACTGCTCATATAAATGCCTTGAATGCTATTGTGATTATCTTATTTGATAAGATTGTCTTGGTTAGTTTTTAATTGTAATTGGAATTTAAAAAGTCCTATTCACCCCCCCCCCCCCCCCCCCCTCTAGGACATTAGGCATATCTGTAAGTATCTCAATAGGAGGTAAAATCGCAATTTCAAAATCTGGGCAATCAACACAGAATTCTTGGCTTCTCTAATAAATAGAGTTTTGTCAACGCTCCCCCTAACAAAATCATGGTCTACAAGAAAATGAGTTAAGCCTTCATACCATGCACGGGGTGCTTGCTTGAGTCCGTAAAGCGCCTTTTTCAACCGGTACACTTTGTGAGGATACTTAGGATCAATGAACCCTTTTGGTTGTTCAACATACACTTCCTCATCAAGAATACCATTCAAGAAGGCGCTCTTTACATCCATTTGAAATAGTTTGAATTTTAACGCACACGCAACAGCCATAAGAATTCTAATAGACTCGAGTTTGGCTGCAGGAGCAAATGTTTCATCAAAATCAATGCCTTCAATTTGTGAATATCCCTGAGCCACTAACCGAGCCTTATTTCGTATTACATTCCCAGATTCATCGAATTTATTCTTGAAAATCCATTTGGTTCCAATAACATTTTTCCTTTCCGGCCTGTCGAGCAGATACCATACTTCATTTCTAATGAATTGTTGAAGCTCTTCCTGCATTGCAAGGATCCAGAATTCATGCATTTTTTTGTTCTATTTTTTATGTGAAACACAGGTGACTGTTGACTGCCTCCAACTGTCTCCTGGTTTTGACACCAATGCTAGGATCCCCAATGATTTGATTGAGGGGGTGATCCTTGACAATTTGTACATCACCAGGAGCAGTGGGGGCATTTGGAGATGAGGGTTGTTTATCAGATTTACCTATCTCGCATATGCCCTCATCTTCTTCTTCATCACCTGGAGACACAGTTTTATCCAAGTTATCATCCACAGTCACATTGATTGACTCTTGAACTGATGACTTTCGAAGGTTGTAGACACAAAAAGCTCTACTATTTAATGAGTATCCTAAGAAGATACCCTCATCACTTTTGGAGTTAAACTTTCTCAAATTTTCTCGGTCTTTCAGAATATAGCATGTACTACCAAAGACCTTAAAGTATTTTACATTTGGTGTCTTTCCACACCACAGTTCATAAGCTGTTTTGTTTAGGCCTGCCTTTAAATAAACTCGATTGATAATATAGCAGGCAGTGTTAACAGCTTCGGCCCACAGATTTTGAGCAAGATTTTTATTATTAAGCATAGCTGTAGCCATATCCAACAACACTCTATTTTTCCTTTCAAGCAACCCCATTTTGTTGAGGTGTTTTGGGTGCTGAGAACTCATGATGAATGCCCAATTCATCACATAATGCCTTCAAACGATGATCTTCAAATTCACCGCCGTGATCATTCTTGCTACCATGTATCCTTTCTCATTGTGAAGTCGCTTCATTAGTTTTTGGGATTCACCAAAAGTGTCAGATTTTTCTCTTAGGAAGGCGACCCATGTGAATCTAGAGTAATCATCAATGACTACAAAGAAGTATCGTTTTCCACCTTGGCTAAGTACCTTGGTAGGACCAACTAGGTCTATGTGTAGCATTTCAAATGGTTTTGATGTGACCAGGATAGAGGTTCTCTTGTGTGCAACCTTGATTTGTTTACCTTTTTGGCATGCGGCGCACACAGCATTTGGTCTTTTACCCATCTTGGGTAGACCTCTCACCAAATTTTTCTGACTTAGTTTAAACAAATTTCTATAATGTATATGACCGAGTCGATGGTGCCATAATTCTGTTTCATCCTGAACGGCCACGTGACACATGGTGGAGGAGCTTGAATTGTTGTGATTTTCAATGACATAGCAGTTGTCTCCTATGCGTAGACCTTTCATGACTAATTTTCCTGTGGAGTTCAGGATCTTGCACATATCTTTGGAGAAGCTTACTGAGTGCTCTTCATCACAAATCTGTGAGATACTCAGTAAGTTGTGTTTAAGGCCATCAACATACAACACATTTTTAATTTCGGGCAAACCTGGCCCTGTGATGGTTCCTTTACCAATGATTTTAGCTATGCTCCCATCACCAAATGTGACAGACCCACCATCAAATTCGTCATATGCACAAAATTGAGATCTATCACCTGTCCTGTGTCTAGAGCAACCACTATCCAAGTACCATCTAGGGGTATTCCCAGCTTTTAAGGCAGTATGAATGACCAAACACTTGTTCTTTACAACCCATTTAGTTGTTGTCCTTTTATGAAAGGTGTTCTTATAATGAGATTCTCTAGTTTTCTTGGGAGAATCAGATTTTTCTTTTTCACGCAAGAGAAGAGCAGTTTTCAAATTTAGCATTTTAATTTGCTCCAACAGTTCATCCATCCTCTTGTCCTTCCTAGGAAGAGCAGGATAATTCTTTCGAATGTTTCCCCTCTTTGGTGAAGAATGCTTGGGAGGATTCCAATTAGCTTGGACATTTTTCCCAGTCGGTACAAATTTAGCTTTCAAGTTTCTGACCGAATTTTTGAATACCAAGCACTCAAATTTAAGTGGCCAATGTCTCCACAAGCATGGCAGACAGGAGATGCTCTAGTTTTACTCCCTGATGCACCATGATCTTTTCTTACAATCGGATGGACTGAGGTAGTTTTTGAAGTGTGACTGTCATAGCCCAAACCTCTTTTGTCCCTTGGTGATCTTACAACACCTAAGAGTTTTTCAAGGTTTTCTTCTCCTTGGGCGAACCGTCTTCTAGAGTCAACGACTTGGCACTTAAGATGATCAATTTCAGTGCTCGCCTCTTTGAGTTCTTTCTCAAGTCTAGCATGCTTGTCTAGAGATTCACCACTTATGAGCTTTTTCTTTTCTTGTTCAAGCTCATCATTCTTCCTTTTCAGCTCTTCTAGATCTTGACCCATCTTTTGATTGTCTATTTTCAATCCGTCAAGATTTTTCATCAGTTTGTCATTTTCAGCCTTCATTTGGCCCAACGTTTTGATGGTATTTACATTTTCAATGTATAGTTGGTTATATACCTCCTGAAGGCCTTCCTCCTCATTCTCATCATCACTCAAGGAATCATTTTCAGTGTTAGAGGATTCATGATCATCAATGTCTCCGGTGATCTTTGAAATGGGCTCAATTTGAGGCACAATATCAGTAATGGAGGCCATTAAAATTCTGATTGAACCTTGCTCCTCCTCACTTTGGTATATGACTGATTCAGATTCAGATTCTTCAGTCTCATCCCATGTAGCCGCCATTGCCTTTTTCTTGGCTTTATTATTGGTGCACTCAGATGTAATGTGACCAAATCCTCTACACTTGTAGCATTGAGGATCTTTTGACTTAACAAATTTTCCTTTGTTGTTCTTAGAATCAAAAGGTTTACCCTTTTGGTAGGGTTTCCTTCTAGAAGTATTTCCCTTAGTTTTGAAGAATTTTTAAAATTTCTTGGCCATAAGTGTCATTTCTTCTAAGTCTGGATCTTCCTCACTTCCACATTCAGATTCTTGTTTCTTGTGAGAAGATTTCAGGGCTGTACTTTTGGATTTGGAGGGAGTTTTGAAACCTAGCTCATAGGTTTGAAGGGACCCTAGAAGTTGTTCAACTTTCATGGTATTTAGGTCCCTACATTCTTCTATGGTAGTGACTTTGGAAGAGAACCGTTCCGGTAGGGATCTTAGAATTTTCCTACATAGTCTATGCTCCGGAACCGGATCCCCCAAGCCCCACATTTCATTTGTAATCTTATTCAGCTTGGTATAGAAATCAGTAAATGTTTCATGCTCCTCCATAGTAATGTTTTCAAATTGTGTGGAGAGGCGCTGAAGTTTTGAGTTTTTAACAATGCTCGTTCCTTCATGAGTAACTTCAAGAATGTCCCATGCCTGCTTACTGGTTGTGCAATTTTGAATCCGGCCAAATTCATCTTTAGACACTGAACAAAAGATGGCATTCATCCCTTTGGCATTATGAACCGTTGAGCTTTATCATAATCGGTCCACATCACCTTATCTTTTGGCTTGAGGACATCCGGTTCACCTTCCTTACATATAGTGTCCATTGGGGGTTTATATTCAATATCAATCATGTCCCTAACATCCGAATCAATAGATTCCAAGAAGATGAGCATTCGGGCTTTCCAGTATGGATAGTTTGACCCATCAAAGAAGGGAGGCTTAGTAACGGATGAAGAGTCCTCTCTAGACATATTTTCAAGATCTCTTAGGATCTCACTCCGGGTTTTTAAACCTGAGCGAAGGAACCCGCTCTAATACCAATTGAAATTGCGGTTTTATCGCTTATAGAGATACTTGGAGATATGCCTAATGTCCTAGTGGGGGGGGGGGGGGGTGAATAGGACTTTTTAAATTCCAATTACAATTAAAAACTAATCAAGTCAATCTTATCAAATAAGATAATCACAATAGCATTCAAGGCATTTATATGAGCAATTTGTAAGTAAGGACTATCATAGGCATTTCATCAAACAGTTAGCATTCATGATTGACTAAACCATTCAACACATAGCAATCATTCAATCTCACAATGCACAGCGATTTATAGTGGTTCGGTTTCCCTACTCCACTCCCGGTTCACGATCTCAACCTATGAGACCACCGGATTTCACTATAGTCTTGGTTTTAAATCAAGTTAACCATCAACCTTGACATCCTTTGATCTAGGACCGCGTTTACCATCCGCCGATGGCCCAATCCAGGGACTTGACGAGTTTGGATCTCAAACTCTCACCAATCCTAATCCAAGGATGGTCACGTACCCTCCCGCCGGAGTTTTCCAATCTAGGGAATAGTGATTGAATAAATGGACTCTCAAAAACTAGACATACTTAGACGATTGAGCCCCGATTCAATGCCTTTGATGAGTAGCTTCAGCTTCACGTGCTTCAGCTTCTCTTTGTGCTCCCAAGATTAGCCACCGATGCAAATGATGAGGTTATGTTGATGCCAGGTAGTTGGGAGAGAGTTGGTCTAGTTCCTCTTGCCTATTCAATGCAATGGTAATGAGGGAACTACCAAACTACAAACATTCAATGGCTATAAATGACCTCATAAATATTTTCCAAAGGTAGGTCAGCCAAGAATGATGGTCTTGAGTTCATACTTCAAACCGAGCTTTTCATACTCAGTGATAAGCCATTAATGGCTAGGTTTGAATGATTAACTCAAGGGGGAACAAGAGCAAAGAGGGTAGGAGGATGTGAGTAAAAGCTCTCTCTCTTATCTCTTGATGGGTGTTGAATGCATGCCATGAAAGACCACAAGTCATGGCTACATAGAGCCCCAAATGATGGCCCCAACGGATCTAAAACAGTCACGACCGACCTGTCAGAGAAGGGTCTCAACTGATCGGACGGACCGGTCTCATTCAAAACGATAGGCCACCTTTGAGACTGGCCGACCGGTCAAGATTGGTCGGTCGCCCTTGCTGGAGTAAATGAAAGATGAAGGCTGACCGGTCAAGGCCGGTCGGCAATGCTTGCTGGACCATATAGAGAGAACAGGCCGACCGGTCAAGACCAGTCGGTTGTGCTTGCTGGACAGTTGATTAATCCAGGCCGACCGGTCGGCTATGCTTGCTGGACAAACAAGTTATACCTGGCCGACCAGTCAAGACCGGTCGACTGTCAATCTGACCAATATACAGCAAGGTTGCTGTCTTGAAAATGTCCCTGGCCGACTGGTTAAGACCGGTCGGCTGTCCAGCTGAATACATCACAGCAAGGTTCTGTTATAAACTTGAAAAGCCTGGCCGACCGGTCAGCTGTCCATCTGCTTTCTTTACAGCAAGGTTGCTGAAGTGTTTGAGAAGCCTGGCCGTTGTCTAGATGGTTTTGTCACAGCGAGCTTGCTGGACCAAGTTTCTCAACACAGCAGCGGATCACTTCAAGTTATGAAGTGATGAGGTGCATAGGGTCCAATGTATGGACATATCTTCAATACGTTTCGCACCAGCCATGGACCACAAGTCTGATCAACTTGTGTAAGGGTCAAGAGGGAATGGGATAAAATGTGTGAGTCTTTACGCCATTCTTTGATGTTTTGGGTTTCCTATGGTTGATCTATATGCAACTTACCTGGGATCTTGTTTCAGCATGAGCTTGAGCAATGGACGAAGCGTAATCTTCAGGTCTTGATTCTTCAATTCTTCGACCGGGGCTCACACGACAAGACGCGACCAACTAGCACGCCAATTGACAACAAAAGATGTACTAACAGATCTTACATGTGGAAGATTGTTTGGTTTAACTGCTCTATTATCTGACTAGATAGAACTTAATTTCGATTCTAGTTGAGAAAGTGAGAAACCATAGTAAATTATGCATCTAAGGAGAGCTATAAGTGGATCCTTGATGCTCTAGTTATCTTTTCATCATCAGATTTTCTATTTTATGTTCAAAACCAATTTCACAAACCTCTTTGATTCTAGTTATTAGGATAGTTGGAATTGTTTACCTCCTTCCCTGTGGATTGACCTCGGTCTTACCGAGATTTATTACTACATCGCAACCCTACACTTGGGGAAGCGAACAAGTTTTTGGCGCCGCTGTCGGGGAAGAGTTTAAACGGTTCTAATTATTCTAGTAGCTATAGAGTAGTCTTAGTTAGGTAGGATTTTTAGTTTTTCTAGTAGTAGTTTTCTGATTTTTTCTAGAATACTAACAATTTTCTGTTTTTGGGTTTTATAGGAACTTAGTTACTGACATAGTTCTCACTTCCACGGGTAAAATTTCCCCATCTCCCTTTCTTCTTTTTGTTTTTCTTCCTAGATTAGGGTAATTCCAACTCTTTAAAATCTCATTATGGCTGATTGGAAGTGTGGTGCTTATGCATACCTTTTAGAAGATGAGAGGTCAGACCATGGAATCCAAACTCTTTATGATTGGAACTATTATAAGCACAAGTATTTTGTTGAGATTCAACCAACCTCCACTACCCCCCAACGTAAGACGCTACATGATTACTGGGTTGAAAATAACAAGAGTGTTCCACCAAGTTTAACAGGAGGTAGGAATAAGAAAAAGGACCGGGGGAGTAATGACCAACCGGTAAAGACATTGTGTGATCACTTGTATGGTTATGCCTATCAACCATCTTATCAGTCTTCGTCATATAACACGTATGGTCTTCATCGAGAGAGTCCTCACACCTCTAGTCCAATGGAAGATGAGCCAACCATGGATGCCAACAATTATCCTCAAGAGTTTCTTTCTCATGATCCAGAACCGACACGAACTCTTGAGGATACGCTGCGAGAGTTTATGGAAATAACTAAGCAAAGCGTACAAAACCTCTCGCCATCTCAAAATCCTAAACCCAACATTGGGAACACCGAATCAATCCCCAACAATAAGGAGGATGAGGCTATCCAAGCCCAACCCTCTTCCGATTTAATGAATAAACTTTTAGAGGATGTAGATCTCAGTGATCCCAACATTACCATCAATTACGGTGAATCAACTATCTCTTTTAGCTATTCCGATTTGAATGATGAAGAGATTTCAAGGACGGTTGATGAACCCGAGGAATCTACAAAATCTGAAAGTGATAGCTTGATTAACCACAATGAGGGTTCAATGGATGATTGTGAGTCCATGATTTCTTCTTCCTATGGGCCAAATATTTATGAGTCGCCGGAAGATATTCTTGCTAGAGAAATCGCCGAAGTGGATCTCTTTGAGTCCTCCCACCAATATAACATGACCAATTCTATTATGGAAGAACCCTCTTGGGTTAAAAATTCTGTTTCTTTGGATGACGAGGTAGCACAATCTGAAATTTCAAAAGATCAACTAATGCTAGATGATGTGCTTACCACTGAATCTAAAAAATTTTCTTTGGAAGACCTCCCCTCTATAGAGGAGGAATTTCTTACCCTTGAAACAGAATTTCCTCAATCACTTAGGGAGTACGAGGACCCTTCATCCGACTCTCTCAATTTCCTAGAGGAATGCATGACCCACGCCCATGATCTGGATGATGAGATGATTAAGGAGTTGGATAGTTTGTTAGACATGGTGTCGGTGCCTGAAGAACACCATTCCACTGATTTACACTCTTCACCATTATTTGTGGAAGCACCATGCAATTCTGAAATTGTGGAGGAGACAACCCAAACTGAAAAATACTTAATGAATGTCTCTCCACCATCATGGGTTCTTCAACCCATTGAAAATTCTGATTGGGAGGACCCGTTTTTAATCAATTACAACCCAATTCAGAACTTGAGGAGATATCTTTTTGCTGCTCTTATCTCCTCCTTACATGCGTGGTGTGCACACTATGATTGGACCTTCATGAAGAAACGCACCTAGGTATACATTCGAGCAGGACTTTGGATGGTCCTCATGAGAAACCTATTGAAATTCATGAAGATCCTGCTCAAATTTGATCATGTAGTCGATCGAACTAATTAAAGGTAGGTAGGTAGGTTAGGATTTCTTTATGCATTTAGGATTGAATAAGTCTCATTGAGACAATGGAAGATGCTAGAATTGATCTACTTGCTACCTCAGGTACTCTCGTTCTCACTCTCCTTTATTTTATGTCATTGCTCTCATGCCATGCATACTGCATATCTTATTACATTGAGGACAATGTAAGATTTTAGTTGGGGGGTGAGATTCCTTAGATGAATTTACCAGCTTTTGTGACATTTCGAGCAATTATGTAAAAAAAAATTATTTTTCTAAAATTCAAAAACTCTTTTGGAAAACTTTGTTTCTATGCATTCAAGATGATACAAGTATAAGAAGAGGAGATACGAAGTGAGTGATGTTGCAAGCTTTGAACTTCTCTTAATATAATGGTTTTATATGTGAATTCCCCTATTTATGTGAGTAATAGAAAATTTGAACACTTTTACACCTAGTTCACATTACACGATTTTCATGGGTTGAAAGAATTATGTGATTTGTGGATTAGCTAGACTTTGATTTAAGGTGTTGAGAAATCAAGCTGGGGTACTTTGTTCATCCTTGTTCATGGGAAAATAATGAAAGATATGGATTTCTAAAAATTCTATCTTATTTAAAAGAAAAAGGAAAAGGAAGGATGAAATTGGGAATGATGGAAAAATGGTGGAAATTTCGAAAAGGGCTACCTATTACCAACCAGGGGATGGTCTACCCGTAACCAAAGCCGGAAATGGGACGTAGTGTGAAAGCCATCGGAAGGATGGTAAAGCAAATTCATGTCATTGGCTTGGTGTTGCTTTATACACCTTGAAATTCATAGTTTAGTTGATCTATGAAGAAGATAAGCCTAGAAACTTATGAGATGAACTTTCACTATGCACACTACGTTGAATTTGTTCGAGTTCTTCTATTCATCAATCAATTAGCGAGAATTTCATATGGACACTCATTATGTTTTCAGAGTTTAAGGTTTCAACTTCTATCACCTAATTTTTCTGAATTTTACACTTGTATGTCTCGGAATGGATAGAAGCATAGTTTCTGAAGGAGAGTTGGTTTTAGGAGAATTGAACTAGTTTCACGCATGTTTTCCTCGGGACTAGCAAAATGCTGGTTGGGGGGTGTGTTGAGCTCTTAATTGTGAATATTCTAACCCCAATTCATCACTCATTATGCATGCTTTTCATGATTTAAAGACTAATCTAATGCATGGATTTGTGATTGTAGGAATGAGAGGGAGACTTCACTAATTCATAGTTAAAAAAGTCACTTTGTATGCATTGGAGATTAGCATAATAAGTGACAAAAGGTGGAGGAAAGAAGAAGAAAGAAAGAGAAGAAAATATGCAAGACCTGTCCCAAGACCTGTCCCTAAGACCGGTCGCCAGACAGGTCTACACAATTAGACCGGTCGCCCGACCGGTCGCCAGACAGGTCGAGAGGTGTCCAGAAACACCAAACTCACTGGACTATTTTTGAGGTTTTGAGACCGGTCGTGCGACCGGTCGTTCATGAGCGTAGACCGGTCGTGCGACCGGTTGTCAGCGTAACAGAGCTTGTCCGTGAAGCTCCGATTTTCTCTGCGCAATTGCGTAATTTCTTGCGCAATCTGGAATCTTCCGCTCCAACTTATAAAAGGCCACCTCCACTCTCTTCCTAGGGCATCTAGCAACGTGGGGAGCAAAGGATTCAAGACCTAGGAGGCATCCTAGCCTCCTACAACTAGTTTTCTTCTTCTTCTAGTTCTAGTTCTAGTTTTGTTTTTAATATATTTTTCATTAGCTAATCTCTTAGCTAGAGCTAAGAGGCGAACCTTATAGTTTTCTTAGATTGTTTAATTCATTTTATTGGTTTCAAGTTGGATTTCATGTTTAACAACAATGGTTTGAAGTTTAATTCAAGTACTAAGTAGTTTTTCTTAGTCTTATGATGACTCATGGATGTTTGGAAGAATTGTTTGAGTTCTTAATTGTTGTGAACTAGTCTAGACCTATATGATCTAAGGAATTGGAGTACGCTCTAGTACTATGATCGTCATGTGGGAACTTCTTACCATAAGTCTACTTTTATGAAAATTCTGAAGTATATGGACTGTGTATGTGATTTGAATAAGTTCATATCATAATCTAGTTTTGTCTTGTGACAGGATTTAATGATGGTTATGATTGTGATCTTAGCCTATTAGAATTGGGACTGACCTATGCAATTGAGTATGCTTGTCCTAACTTGCGTTGAGTGAATCATATACATTGATCTTACATGTGGAAGATTGTTTGGTTTAACTGCTCTATTATCCGACTAGATAGAACTTAATTTCGATTCTAGTTGAGAAAGTGAGAAACCATAACGAATTATGCATCTAAGGAGCGCTATAAGTGGATTCTTGATGCTCTAGTTATCTTTTCATTATCAGATTTTCTATTTTATGTTCAAAACCAATTTCACAAACCTCTTTGATTCTAGTTATTAGGATAGTCGGAATTGTTTACCTCCTTCCCTGTGAATCGACCTCAGTCTTACCGAGATTTATTACTACATCGCAACCCTACACTTGGGGAAACGAACAATCAACTTGAGCTAAAGGGTCGAGAAGGAATGGGTTGAGATAGGTCGGTAATTACGCCATTCATTGATGTTTTGGGTTTCCTAAGGTCGATCTATATGCAACTTACCTGAGTTCTTGTTTCTGCTTGAGCTTGAGCAAGGGAAGAAGCATAATCTTCAAGTCTTGAGCTTCAAATCTTCGAACGGGGCTCACACGACAAGACGCAACCAACCAACACGACAATTGACAAAATAAAGTGTACTAACAGACCCTCCCCAATTGGGACCGGGCTAGTACTTGAAGAAGAAGACATTGATGAAGAAAGACTTACAGGTAGATGAGTGAAGCAAAGTAAGAGGAGCACAAAGGTGAGCAAGACAGAACAGATAAAGGCGATTATGATTTTTTTTCTCTCTTGAGCGAAAGCTAAGATAAGAAGCCACCAACGGCACCAGCACGAATACAAATAGAGAAACAATCATCACGGCCTTACACGTGTTGTTTCCTTATTCCATTGTGAATTTGAAAAGGCACACCGCATTTAATGAGAGACACACGTCGACCCCACATCCTTCTAAGAGAAGCAAAAGGCATGTCGTATTGACTGATCCAACACTTCACATGAGAAGGAGACGTACGCTTCTTGTCTTTTCTGCAGATTTTCGTACAACGGCAACTTTTTGAAAAGAGCATCTTGACGGTTAAGCATTTACTCAAACGTCATGCTCGACTTATAGTAGATTATATCTCTAGCCAACCTGACCAATGTCTAGAAATCATCTAGGGAGACTAACTATGGCTAACGGTCGGTAATCAATAGAAGCCGACCACACTCATCGGTCGGAAAGGCCCTTTATGGAATTCAGAAAGACAAGAAATAGTATGGCATTGCACGGAAAATTTTTATTTCATATAAAGAAACCCATTACAAAGGACCCGCACGAAGTATATTACATCAAATAGATCAAGGTCTTCCAAAGAAGTTCAGTAATGAATGGAAGAACAGAAGGAATAGAGAAGGCGAGAGGAGGCTTCTCTTAGCAAAATACTTCGTTCGAGGCAACTTTCAACTTTGGAGCAGAAAAAAGGCTTATTAGAATGTCTTGAGGCTCGTGGAACATCAAGAGAGGAACTCAATACCCTCATTCTCAAACCTCATCCCCACCCTCATCCATGCATCCAATGCCCTTTTTCCTTCCCAAAAGAGATTGGGCCAAAGGTGATAGGAAACACCAAGGGCAAAAAACTGCAATGGAAATAGGAAGCGACAAAGACCCCCATATGCAACAATTCCTATACGTAAGAAGATTTCTACCAAGCGTGGATGCCATCTTATAAGTCGAATACCCTTCTCTTCCTAATGTGAGCCTCTCCGCAACCAGCAAATCTATGATCGGAAAGCCGTGAGCATCCTTCATGAAGAATCCTCGTGCGCACAGTCATACCCCATGTTTGCTGCTTGAATAGAAGATGTCTTCCCAAGCCACTGCCTCGATGGGATTTGGAACGTCCAAGTCCTCCCGGAGTTTTGGAAGAAACAGAACCAGGTCAATAGAACCCATGGGAGTTTTCACAAAGCTTGGATCAGAAGTGAAGGCTAAGGATCACATTTATAAAACTTCATGTGACTACTTCAGCTTCCGAGGATGCCACGTGTCAGCGTCGGGTTGATCACTTTCTTTCGTCTTCTATGCACAATAAATATGGACAGGAAAACCAAACCTGCATTGATTCAAAGCATGAAAGGGGCAGTGCCATGTAAGGTACCTCCAAAACCTGCATTGATTCAAAGCACGAAGGGGGCAGTGCCACGTAAGGTACCTCCAAACTTCCAAGATGGTGAGAGGATCGAATGACAGTTCCCTTTTCTTGCCTCCATGATCTCAAGTCATTCAAAATAGACTAGAGAGCAGGGAGGCTGGTTGTTATGGATAAATATTTGGGATACCCCGCTTTTGCGTGGTCAAAGCTACGCACGGGCAAAAACTAATATTTTCTATCTCTGTGCCCGAGCACTCGAACATCCAGCATTGGTTACGTCCGTATCTCACAGCGATCGGTCATCTGCAAAACCCGAGTGAAGGCACCCTTCAGTACCCGACTGACCTCATCAAACCCAAATGGTCGACATTAAGGAATTTCCTGAGCGTTCAACTCATGCTTTAATACTCGTCCACTTCTTTAGTCTACAACCGACCATCGCTTTCCGAGTGCTCATCAACAAACCCGACTAACCACTACTCTCCAAGCATTACTAGTGTTATTCCCCAAATAATTAGGACTTTGTCGCATGTCCCGCAAGTCACAGGATTTGCCTCTACTTTGATAGGAGAAATATCCGCATGACGCAGATAATCTCGCAGCTTATCTCTAAGGTAATGACGTATCCAGCCACGGTACGTGATCCATCCTACGCAGAGGTAAATCTTGATAGAGTCACGATTCTATTCAATTACAGTAATGATATACATTATAAATACCCCTCCATGCCATGATCTAAGGTACGCAAAAAATACAGCAATACAGAGAATTACTCTCCTTCATTATCCTACAATCACTAACTTAGGCATTGGAGGGCCGTCAGCCAGAACCACCGGCAGCCATCCTATCCTTTGGTGGTAGTTGCAGGTCCCTTAATCTTTGGATCCACATCATCATCTTGCAAATCTAACAGCAGAGGCTCTAGTTGGTCTCTGACCAACATCTGGTGACGAGGTTTAACGTTAACACCTTTGTAATATTGGTGACCACTAGATGATACACACACACACAAATTCGGGGAAATGGTCTAATGTGGCTGACCTAATGGGAGCTTTCCATGAGTCTGAGCTATGTGCGCCTCACCATGATGTGTGATGGACATCCATGCCGTGCATAATTTGGTAGGTATCCTTTAGGTTATAGGATGTGTCAAAGATCAGCCATATTTATTACTTCGGTGGGCCACACCATCTATAATCATGGAAAATCAGGCCTAAAACATCTAAAAGCACTTGGTGCTGCCCACCTGAGATTTGGAATGACCTAAAATTTAGTGCGACCGCTCATCCATGGAAGGGTGCATCTGATTAATGGTATAAGTGTTCATCACACATCATGGTGGGGGCTACATAGGTCGATCTCATGGGAAGCTTCCCATGAGGTCGTCATCAAGGACCTCATGGGAGCTTACCATATGACCACGCTCTATGGGGCCCTCCGTGATGTCTGTTGGACATCCACATCATGCATTTGGTAGGTCCCCTCTATGTCATGGGATGCCTAAAAAATCAGCCATATATGACACTCAGGTGGGCCACCCAATTTGAAACCATCTAAAATCATGCCTAAAACATCTAAAAACACTTGATGGGGCCAACCTAGGTTTTGGAATGGCCTGAAATTTAGTATGGCTCCTCATCCAAGTGGGACACACAATGATGGTGTTAGATGTCTAAACCACATCTTCGTGGGCCCTATAAACAATCAAGAAGGTTTCAATGGGTTGGCAACCACTCTTAACTATTGTCTGTGGTGTGGCCCACCTATGTCATGGATTAGGCTGATTTTTATGCCCATGGCCTACCATGAAAGGGTGCATCTAATTAATGGGATGGATGTCCGTCACACATCACAGTGGGGCCCATATTCCCATAAGGACAAGCTTTCTGGACCCCAATGTGATGTGTGACGTACATCCATCCATCCCATATATAGACATGTGTGTGTGTGTGTGTGTGTGTGTGTGTGTGTGTGTGTGTGTTTGTAGAGAGAGAGAGAGGAATGCTCACCTACGCACCAGTTCTCACTGGAACTCATGAGCACTTTTTAATAACTCATACAATGTGATATGGGCCCAAAATCTGAACCGTCCAAGTGGTGCAGCACCCTAAGAAACCGTCAGGGCCAAACTTTTACCTTGATCCAGAACTTTGGTGGGCCATGGCAAAAGGAAATAGTTTCCTCCCTTAATTTGCCTTTCTCTTTGCAAAGATGGCCCACCAAAGTTCTTGATCAGGGTAAAAGTTGGGCCTTGGGGGTTTCTTGGGGTGATGTATCACATGGACGGTTAAGATTTTGAGCTCATATCATGTGAGATAAATTCTCAAAAGGTACTCATGAGTTCTTATGGGAACTAGTGCACAAGTAACATTCTGTTGTGTGTGTGTGTGTGAGCTCAAAATCTGAATGGTCAACGTGATGCGCAGCACCCCTTGAAACTCCAAAGCCAAACTTTTTATCCTGATCCAAAATTTTGGTGGGTTATGGCAAAAGGAAACATTTTCCTCCCTTGATTTGACTCTCTCTCTAATTCGACTCACCAGAGTTTTGGATCAAGTTAAAAGTTGGGCCCTAGAGGTTTCATGGGGTATCGCATCACATGGACCATTTGGATTTTGGGCCTATGACACATGTGCAGGTGAGCATGACTCTATAATATAGTGAAATGCTCACCTACGCACCAGTTCTCACAAGAACTTTTTTAGAACTCATCTCACATGATATGAGTTTAAAACCTGAACAATCCATGTGATGCAGCACCCCATGAAACCCCCAAGGCCCAACTTTTACTTTGATCCAAAACTTTGTTGGGCTATGGCAAAAGGAAACAATTTCCTCCCTTGATTTGCCTCTCTCTTCACTACTGGCTCACCAGAGTTTTGGATCAAGCTGAAAGTTGGCCCTAAGAGTTTCATGGGGTGCCACATCACATGGACCGTTCGGATTTTGAGCCCATGAAATGTGTGAGCAAGTGAGCCGGACTCTATAATATAGTGAAATGCTCACCTACCACCCGTTCTCATGAGAACTCATGAGAAGTTTTTTAGAACTCATCTCATGTGATATGAGCCCAAAATTTGAACGGTCCACGTGATGCAATACCCCATTAAACCCCCAAGGCCCAACTTTTATCCTAATCCAAAACTTTTGATGGCCATGGCAAAAGGAAATAGTTTTCTCTTTTGATTTGCCTCTCTCTTTGCTATGACCCACAGTGATTTGGATGGTTGAAAGTTGGGCCTTAGGAGTTTCATAGGGGCCACATCACATGGACCATTTGCATTTTGGGCCCATAACATGTCCGCACAGGTGCACAGGTGAGCATGACTCATATATATACATTCTCATCCTGTTGAATGACTCGGATCTTGCACGAACTTTCTACGTCGATGGCCGTCATCCACCTGCACCTAAAGTCGCTTCCTTGTTAGTTCAATGACAATTGTTTATTGAATTGCTCAACGAAACAAGAATAAACAAACAAGAAGGGAAAAGGGGCAAAATCACTATTTCAAGTTATCTACTCGGAGACGTCTTCTCAATTTTATTGAGGTATACAAGGTCCAAATATGCCAATGTATACCAAATTTTATGGCTGAGGTATGCTCCAATAGGTCTTATAGGATACATCGGGACTATAGGCATTGAATCTGGAGTTATGTTTCAATGATCCAAAATGTTAATATTAATGTTCTCACCATGGACGGAGGATACTCAGAAAAGCTTTCTTATTGGATTAATATTCCAAAACTATTGATTATTCAACTCTTTAAATTTGCCTACAACCATTATCCTTTAAGCAATCTTTTTTGCAGGCCGAGTGTATCGTATTAGAATCTTGATGATTTTTAAGCTATCCATTATCAACAACGTATCTCAGCATACTAATGGTTTGGATCATTAAAAAATAACCTATGTCCAATGGTTATAGGTCCGAAGCACCGTGAAACGATCCTTGAGGACTTATTCTAGCATACATGGTAATAGATTGCTTGTCAAACAATTAACATGTCTTATTCACATGAATGAATATAAAATGACTTCTTTATATATAAAGAATGCACAAAGAAAAAACCCCTAAAATTATCTCCTTGTTTTTTAGTAGACATCAACATTTTGAATTGTGAGGTTAGATCTTGTACAACCTTTATAGAAAAACTATTTTTACAGCTCTGTTTGTGGGGCCCACTGTGGTCTGTCTACAAAATCCAACCCATTTAAATTGGTCGGCCCACCAAAAAAGTGGTACTGCTAAAAAAAATAAGGCCGGTCTAACAATTAAGTCGGCCACCACGTGAATAGGTGGATATTCATTGTTTTCTACAGTGTGGTCAGACCTGGTTTTTGGGGAAGACATTATTATTGTGGGATTCACATGGTGCGAGGGTTAGATGGCATACAAACAGCACAATGATCTCCTTTTCTACAAATGCTTGTGGAGGATCCTGCCGCATTGTCGATGAAAGAAAGACGAGATGTTGCCGCTTCTGATATACTAACATCCACCATTTTCGAATGGGCCAGCATTCTTAATCAGTAATTTGGTTAGTCACACAAGGAAAAACGTGGCAGTCATGAATCGAGGCCGTTCCACTGGTGGGTACTATATATATGTCTATGCGAATCAAAGTCATCAATGGACAGCTTTGGCCATCCATGGATTTTTACAAAATCCCATCTATTTTTTTTACCTAACTAAATAGAAACAAAAAATAATAATATTTCGAAGGGTCTCTTTATTTTACCGGTTTATGTCAATTTCAACTATGCTTCTTAGTATTTTTCTTAAGCAATGAAGATAACCCTAAGAAATCATAAGTTCCACTTTAATCTAACAATATCAGCCCACCTTATTACTAGTGGACAAGAGATATGAGACGAAAGATCAAGCCATTCT
The DNA here is from genome assembly GCA_003013855.2 of Liriodendron chinense. Lineage (NCBI taxonomy): Eukaryota > Viridiplantae > Streptophyta > Magnoliopsida > Magnoliales > Magnoliaceae > Liriodendron > Liriodendron chinense. The sequence continues at coordinate 3,530,601 of ML058389.1, forward strand.
GAAGGGTGGCCTACCTGATTAACTAATCAGATCTGTCATAAGTTGCTTCCTGTTGAAAGGAGCGTTAAATCTTTAACTTTGAGGTCATTGTTCGATCAACCGTTGTGATCGATTGATTGAAAATACCCTAGATGAGACAGTTTGGTATCTAGACACTTTTTGGACAAGTTCGGTCGATTGACACTTGGGGCTCGATCAATTGAAACTCGTTGGACAGTTTTGAGCATATTTGATCGATCGAGCATGCTATCGTAGAGCGATCAAGGTTTAGTCGGTTTAGTTGATCAATCGACCGACAGTGGGCACTGTTTTGCGCAAGTGTGCGGTTTTGTTTCTAATTTCGGGTGTAACACTATATATGCGGGTGTAATGCGAGATTAGGGTATTCAAGGGAGTTCTAAAACATTTCTAGAGTTTGTGAGGAGGAGGCTAGGTTTCTCGTCACTGTAAGTTCAAATTTTCATATCTTGTAATTCGTTTCATAGTGGATTGTTGTCGCTTTGTGCCATAGTTTTTTCCCCTCATTGGTTTTCCACGTAAAATTTGTGTTCTCTAGTTGCTTTGATTGTGTTTATCTATTGCTTGTTTGATTGAACTTTGTGATTGCTTCCACGGTGGCCTAACAAGTGGTATTAAAACTATAAATTGGAATTAAGTTTGAATCTGAGACATGGCAATGAAGGGATTAAACAGAGAAGTTCATAGGGAAAAATAATTTTCAACTATGGAAGGTGAAGGTTAGGAGCTCAACAAGGGCTGCAACATGCACTCCTTGGTAAAGAAAAGCGTCATGCGACTATAAACGATGAAAGTATGAAGAACTTGATCAGAGGGCGGTAATTGTTAAGTGCAGGATTGTGCACATTTACCCCAATTCCACGTTGCATTTACATGAATTCCAGGTATTATTGAAATAACTTAATGATGTTTTCATGATTGTAGGGAAGTTAGAGAGAATGGAGAGAATGAGACCAATTGTGTATGATTAAAGTCATATTGAAGTCAAGTCAAACCAAGCAAAGAAGTGAAAGAAAGAAGAAATCAAAGATTGGAAGTTCACAGTTGAAAATGCAAAGAGATAGCAATTATCGGCCTATTGATTGGCCTAATCGGCCGGTCAACACTCATTTTGGTCGGCCGATGGCAAGGTCGATGGGCAAAATCCCTTGAAAAATCATAGATTTTGTGTTGAGGTTGCTAGACTATTTTTGGACATTTTGGCTAGCCGACAGGACCGATCAATGATTTCTTAGAAAAATCAAATTTTGTGAAGAAACTCTCTGGACACTTTTTTGAGGTTTCGTCCTGCTGACACATCAAATCAATCGGTCGAACAGGCACGTAGAATTCAAAAATCAGTTACTGGCTGAGTAACTACAAGTTCAGCCGGCCGATGGGTGATGTCGGTGCACAAATTTCTTACGCAATTGAAAGGTGGTGGCCGATTTTCCTATAAAAAGAAGTGTCCCTAAGGTTTCTAAAGACATCTAGAACGTGAGGGATTGAAGGAATCCATCGGTGGAGGAGTTCTACTTTAGAATTTTCCCGCCTCTTCTCGTTTTAGTTTGTTTTTCATATTTTCATAGAGTTTTGGTTAATCATGTTAGTGACAAACTAGGGCTAAGAGGGGAAGCTCGTTGTTCATTTTCGATGTTCTAATTTACTTAAATTTGAAATTATGGTTTGAATGTTGAATAATTTCATTGTTGTTGGTTTGAATAAAGTTGTAGTTCTAGTTTTGCTTTGATCTAGTGATGACTTCAGGTTCATTGGACGCTTGATCTTACTTATTGTGCAAGGGATTAATCTGTAAAATTCGTTAATTTATGATAGACTATGGGCACGTTAGACGCTTTGGATTCCCTATGATCAGTAACTTGGTGCTTCATGAGGGAACTAAATTAATTAAATGCTCTATTTGTTTTGTGATTTTTAAATTAAAACATAATTGCTCTATCATCCGACTGGATAAGATAGGACTTCAATACTAGTTGTGTTAGCTAATCGAATCGAGTAAATTAGACATTGAAGATGGCTATAAGTGGATCCTTGGTGCTCTAGTGTTTTTCTCTTATTATTAATCCTTTACAATTTTAGTTCTTATTATTATTTTATTTAAATATGAAATTTAGATTAGTTTTCTTAGTTCAAGTTCTAGTTTTGAATTATTTCAGAAGCGTACCCATATAAGTCCTTGTGAGATCGACCTCGGATTCACCGAGTTATACTATTGTTCAGCTCTGCACTTGTGATTGTCCAACAAGTTTTTGGTGCCATTATCGGGGACTTCGGTTGTGTTTTTTTGAAATAGTTTAGGGTTAAAAATTTTAAGATAGAATTTAGTTTTTATTTTGTTTTTAGGGTAGATTTTTGTTCTAATTCAAAATACTAACATTGTTTAGTTTGCTTTGTTTCTATCTTGTCAAGATATAACCTAATTCGCCAATCGGGTTCTATCTTTCTAACTGTTCTATTTTAAAATTAGGTCTTGATTAGGTTAGTTTTGAGTGGTTTATGCCCAAGTGGATTTGTGATCACACTCTTCATCTTTTAAGTGAATGATGACTAGTTAAAGGACTATCTATCCATCGCCATGTTCGAAAACATGTTAGCTCATCTGAATCATTAGAGGATATGGTTGTGAATTAACCCAATCCACCTGTCAATAAACAAAATCAACGTGCTTGGGCTGAAAATCAGAGTGAGATAGGTGAGAATGAAGTAGGTAATGCTCTGCAAGCTAAAACTTTACATGATTATCTTCAACTTGCTAGAACGAGCACCCCTTCCAGTATGATCTTTCCACATAATGCAGGAAATGTGGAGTTCAAACTAGGAGTGATCTAACTCTTTAAATTTCATGGACTTGACTCTGAAAGTCCATATCTACATCTCAACGAATTTGATGAGATTGTAGCCACTTTACACTTTAATAATGTGTCTGAGGATACTTTTAGACTGAAATTATTTCTATTTTCCTCGAAGGAGAGGCCTAAGTCATGGCTTCACTCCTTGAGGTGGAGATTGATAGGTACATGGGTTGAGACGACTTGAGAGTTCCTTAAAAACTTCTTCCCGGTTCATAAGACCAACACACTAAGACAAGATATAATAAACTACTCCCAAAAAGACGATGAGACATTCTTTCAATGTTGGGAGAGATTTAAGGAACTCCTTAATGAATGTCCACATCTTGTCTACAAAATTTAGCAGGTAATAAGCTTTTTCTATGATGGACTGACTTCACCCATGCGCCAATTTGTAGAGATGATGTATAATGGGGAGTTCATGAACAAAGAAGCCAAGGAAGCATGGGATTATTTTGATATGTTGGCAGAGAATGCACAATCATGGGATACATCTAAGCCAACAAATCCCAAGTTGACTCAACCCAAGGAAAATGGAGGAACATATGTCTTAAGGGAAGTGGACGATATTAATGCTAGAGTGGCTAGTCTCACAAAAAAAGTTGAGGCCATGAAATTGAAGAAGGTAGAGGTGAACAAATTTAATGAGAATGTTGAGAATGTTTGTTGTATTTATACAAGCAATGTGCATGTGACACATGATTGTCTTACAATCCCTGCGTGCCAAGAATTATTACATGAATAATCAAATGCAATAAACAGTTATCAACACCCTTTTAGTGCTTCAACTTAAAACATGTACAATTCTAGTTTGAGAAACCAACTAAATTTTAGTTGGAAGAATGGACCAACTGTGAATACAAACAATAACCCTTAAGGACAATATTTGGTAGGGCCATCTCTTGTGCTCACACCTAAGGTTACCCTTGAGGAGATGTTGGGAGCATTCATGTAGTTCAGGCTGAATATAACAAAGGCAATTCTTAGAAATTGGATGAGTTCATGCAAGAATAATCTAAATTTAACCAAAGCACCTCGCAGGCTATTAATAATCTTAAAACCTTTGTTACAAGGGTTGAATCTCATCTAAGTGTTAGGGGGAAGGGTACTCTTGTTGCCCAACATCTTCCTAATCCAAGAACCCAATTCGAGATTTGTGATCCAAGCTCATCTTCCAAACATATGGATCACGCTAAGTCCATCACCAATCTTAGAAGTGAGAAAGCAATAGAAAAATCTATTTCGACAAAGGTTGAAAAGCCCAAGGACTAGGAAGAATCTAAGAGTAATGACAAAAATAGTGACACTTCACATGAGAAGGAACCGAAAAAATAATACAAGCAGGTGGCTTCATTTCCACAATAGTTGATTTCACCCAAACCTCTACCCAACACTCAGGATATCCTAGAGGTTTTTAAACAAGTGAAGATCAACATTCCTTTGTTAGATGTCATAAAACAAATTCCATCTTATGCAAATTTTCTTAAGGACCTTTGTACGGTCAAAAGAAGGCAAAGTGTACAAAAGAAGATTTTTCTGACAGAGAAATTGAGTCTCATCATCAAACAGGATGTGCCCCAAAAACACAAATACCCCAGTAGCCCAACCATATCTTATGCAATTAGGGACTATCAGATTGAGCAAGTCTTATTGGATTTGGGGGTGAGTGTAAATATGATCCCTTATTCAGTGTACAAAAAATTGGGTCTACTTGAATTAAAACCCACCAAGACCACACTTCATCTGGCCGATCGTTCGATCCATATACCGAGAGGAGTGATTGAGGATGTGCTTGTCCAAGTCGATAAGTTCTACTACATGTTTGTTAACCCCAAGTGTAGGGTTGCGATGTAGTAATAATTCGATCGTGAGACCAAGATTGTCCTCAAGGATTTTTGTAACAATTCTGAGTATTTATAACTAGGATTATCTAAATTCAGATTGATAATAAAGTGAGTGATTTCAATAACATAAACAATAGCTTAAGAAAGAAATTCAAGAAATAAAAGCACTAAGGTGTCAAGGATCCACTTATAATGATCTACAATGCCAACTTCATTAATTGAAGTTGATAACTCAATTGGAATCGAAGTTCTATCTCTATCTAATCGGAACATAAATCTAATTAAACCACAACTCACAAACCAATATAGAATCTGAACTTCAATAGGTTGGTTTTAGATAGAACTTAGAATACTTAACTTATAGGATTACAAAGCATCCATCATAATAATGATAGATCTAAGAATTTAATAAATCAAAACTCTTCAAAATCATAATTGATCAATCTCAGTAAATCAAAACATTCCATGTAAGCACAATCACAAAAGATGGAAGATTAAACTGAAACTATCAGTCTTATTCAAACCAAAACTTATGAAATTCACCATTAAAGTGTACTTGAACTTGAATCATTGAAATCTAAGCATTAGAAACAACTATAAGTTTCATCTCTTAACTCTAACAAAGAGGTTTAGCCAACCATGAAGAAGGTTGAACTAAAACTTAAAAGAAAACTAGAACAGGAAACTAGAAAAACTCAAAAATCGGAGTTTTGGAAGGTCCTTATGAACGTTGGGATCCACATTTTCTCTTCAAGGGTGTGAATCATTGCTTCCATGGGCTCGCCTCTTTTTAAGGGCTTTGTACACTTTGGTTGGTATGTGTGGATAGGTTCGTATAAGATGGAGTCGCCATTAGCTAATTACTTTGAATCTACAGTCGGCTAGACCCTGTAGAAACGTTAGAGGAGGGGATTTGAAGATTCCTTCCTCTGAAATGACTTCTTTGATATGCGGTCAGAGATTTGAGTTAAGGGATCATGGTTATAGAGTGGGAAGGTGTTAGGCACCCACCCTGTCCGTACGAAAGTACGGTCTCTACTTCACAGAATCTAATTAGTCCTTGAAAGTCTGAATCAGTCCTTGTACATCCTCATAGATAATGTAATGCATGAATATGAGTCTGACCAGTAAGAATTTTTTATGGGAAGGATTTGAGCGAGTCAACAAGCTGCAGAGCATACGCTCAAATTGACAGGTGCTATGCAAGTTATATGATAGTGTGTTTGACCGGTTAGAATTTCTGATGGGCAAGATCCGAGGGAGTCGTGGAGCCGCAGAGCATACCCTAAGACCTAATCAAGTGTTTGTGGTGGGGATGAGAAGCAGGGGAGTTGGAAGAATAATAAATTTTGCACTATGCTAGATATGAATGAGATGATGCTGGTATATGAATGGTTGGATAGACGGAGGTGTCGCAAAGGTTAGCTCAAGCGGCTGGGATTGGGACTTGGACCAGGGTCAGGCTCTTCACTCACTCGAGCTCTCCTTAGTGAATGAATGGGCTAAAAGGGGGTGGAGATGAACTTGGATGGACTAAAGAGGATTGGATTTTTGCTAATGCTGAAACAAGAGAGGGGAGGGGGTATTTCTAACAGCCCTAAGTGGAAGCTTCTATAATTTGAGACGGGTGGCCCCTCCTAACATTCTCCCTCTCTCTCAGCGGGATTGACTCAGGGGCTGGATGGTAGGTGAGATTATCAGTCCATGTCGGCATATTGAAATTGCGTCACTTTGATAACACTTGTGGACGCGTATATGTGCAAAAGCTTAAGGAGGAGCAACTAGAATTATGGTTAAGTCCTGAAGGGGGGATTAAGACCTTTTGAAATTCTTTTCACCTACTTAACAGTTTTATCAATTTAAACTAAGTAAGCAAGAACACTTCGGCTTCCAAGCCTAGGTGGGTCCAATGACAAGAATAACAAATTATAAGCAATTAAGCTACCTAGTCTAAATATGCATAAATTAACAAATGATGAACTAATCAAGCACCTAATATATGCAACTTAAGTAGACTATATGAGAATTGATCATATAAGCTCAAGTCTGCTCAAGAAGTGAAAGTACATCTTATGTGTGTGGATGTGCCTATTAAGTGCCTAGCATACATTCTAATTAAGTATTCATAATCAAACAATTAAACAAAATGCATAATAGAAAATGTGCTCAAATACAATAAAAAATACAACGATGTATAGTGGTTCGACTTTGGGTCTACTCCACTCCCGGTTCAAGAACTCAACCCTTTTGAGCACACCAGCATTCAATAGAGAGTTTAAATTTGGTTCCTCCCAACCAAGGTGTTTTAAATCGGATCCACCCAACCAAAGAGTTTACTCGTTCCTCTCAATCTACACATTCAAACTCGTGTTGGTGGCTCCCCTTGGAGACTTGTTTAGGCCCGACAAATGTGCTAAGGAGCGGCAAACGTCCCTAGAATTTAGGCCCGACAAACATGCCAAGGGACAGCAAACGTCCCTAGACTTTTAGGCTCAACTAACAAGCCAAGAATCAACAAACAACCCTAGATGCGAATTTAACAACAAACTCTTCACTCAATTCCCACCAGGAAAAGAGTGGTTGGACTCAACACAAATGACAACCTTACTTGTTGGATTTGAGCCTCGTGTAGTGCCGATTCAGGTTGCTTCTTCTCAGTCTCCCATGCTTGAATCAGCTCCCCTTGTGCTCCCTCGATCTTTGATGTCGTTGCGTTGTCAATGCTCCAGCTCCAAGATCAGTCACCTTGCATATGATGCTCCGACTGAGATGCCCAAGGTGCTAGGGGGTTGTGAAACCTTTACAAATGGTAGGAAATGAATTTCTTAGAGGAATACACTAATTTGGACTCCTAGGTGGTGTTTAGAGAAAGGATATACCAATGATCAAGGTGTTTAAACTTCTAGGAATCAAGAGGGAACAAATCCATTCTCATTCGAGCATTGAATGCCTCAAGCTTATGATGAATCACAAGAAGAATGTCTTACAATAAGTTAGGAATAGAGCCTCTAATGGTCTTCAACAATGGTGGCTTCTATCTCCTCAAAATCCCTCACTAAAGCCCAAAAATGAATCCCCCTGCCTTTATAAATTTTCTTCCAACAGTAAAAAAATGGGCAGATTCGTGCATCTCCGATTAATCGGAACATGGTCCGATTAATCGGAGGTCATATTCGATTGATCGGAGACCTGTTCGATTGATCGAAAATATGTCCAGTGAATTTTTAAAATTCCCTGGAACAAATTCTGATTGATCGGAACATGGTCTGATTGATCGAAGGAACCTCGTCCGATTGATCAGAGACACTGTTCGATTGATCGAAAATGTGTCCAGAGAGTTTTGAAAAAGCTCTGGAACAAATTTTGATTGATCGGAGGAATGGTCTGATTGATCGGAGTCCCATCGGAACTAATGTCCGATTGGTCAGAGATCAATCGAAAACTATTGTTTGGGCTGGTTTGAATACAAATGCTTCCACCTCTTTTATTAATCTAATTTATCATATTTTTCTATATAATCTAAGGCTAATAAGGATGACTAAGGATATTCCTAGTTGGTCCATGTCATCTAAGAGGTTTTGTGTGTTTTAGTCCAAAGGGTTAGGGTCACCAAGGCATCTCATTTACCTGTTCTTCTTCCTTGATGCTTCTTGTCCACTTGAGTCTTCGGTCTTCAGCTTCTTGTCTAAGGCATCTCAACCGACATTACAACACATGGACTCATGTGATTGACAAATAAGGTGCACTAGTATGCCACAGAAAAGTGCATTAACACATATGGCACCCTGTGGACCGCTTATACCTTTGATTGGCCCTAAATTTTGGTAGAAATTGATCTAGGTTGTCTGAAGCACTCCCCATAATCAAATCATGAAAAACTACGGCTGAAGGAGGTTTGAACAGTCCAAGAGGAGCAAAAGTTGATCAAAGAGGTCCCATAAGCGATCAGGATCGTTCAAAGGCTAAATCATCATGATCCAGACCATTGAAGAACTTTTTAAAACTGCTAATCATTAAGAGTAAGCTCCTGATCATGAAAAAAGGCTAGCCAAGAGCAAGATTCAAGCTTCAAGAGGGCTTACATGGCCAATTCAGGCAATCTGGATCATTCAAATTACAATCAACCCCATTAAAAGCCAAACACATCAAGGTAAATATGCCTCTTCAATAAAAACTAGCATCAATCTCGATCGTTCGAGTCGAGATCCGATGATCTGGATCATTCAAAAAAATATTAAAAATATTTTCTAAATTTTAATAAAAATCAGCATCAATATTGACCGTTTGAATCGAGGTCTGATGATCCAGACCATTCCAAAATGGAAAAAATAATATTTTCTAAGCTTTCAATAAAAATTGGCATCGATCTCGATCGTTCGAGTTGAGATCCAATGATCCGGACCCTTTTAAAATATAAAAAAATGTTGTCAATACAAGTCGACATTGTTCTCGACCGTTCGAATCAAGATCCGATGATCCAGATCTTTTCAGAAAATATCAAAATATTCCCAGCATTGATTCCAAACAACTAGGGGTCCAAAGACCTTAAACTACATCGGGACCAAAATCCCTAGAGATTTTTAATAAACACCGGTACTAATCCCAATCGCTCGAATCGGGATCCAATAATCTGGATCATTTAAAAAATCATCAAAAATATTTCTTACAACCACTCAAGCCAATATTGGTTCAAAGACCTTAAACTACGTTGGGATCAACATCGCTGGAGATTTTCAATAAAAGTCAGCATCAATCTCGACCATTTGAGTCAAGATCTCGACCTAGCTAGAGACGGACAGTCCTGTCAAGGGCTCTCTGGGGCCAACAGTGACCTATATGTTTTATCCACATTGTCCATCTTTTTTGACAGATCATTTTAGTACTTGAACCAAAAAAGGAGGCAGATCGAAGGCTCAATTGGACCACACCACATGAACCAATCGAAATTAAACCCTTATGATTGAAAATTTAGGGGGAGCAGTTTTCCCCCTCACCCCTATGTGGCTCTGTCCCTGGCTCTAATCCTATCGATTCCAGGTCATATTCCTCGTGTTTCATCACAAGTTGAAGCATTCAAGAGCTCATATGATCTCTCTTAATCTCTAGATGTTTTATACACTTACACCATAGGTAGATCCTTTATCTTAGCCTCGTTAGAGATCTATAGGTGAATCCTTCTAGGCTTGCAACATAACCCTTTTTAGAAGATTCAACCTATCTTCTATCACCTTGGTCATCTCAAAAGAGCACCATATGCAATGTAGTTGATCATTAGAGCTGAGGCCTTGGCAAAGCATCGACAACAAGATCGGGAGAGCAAATGGGAGCTTATTGAATCATGGGAGAGCAGAGATCAAGCAACTCAAAGCGGCATTGAACAAGGGGCTCAATTTGATAAAGTATGTATCATTGTTGAGAGTCCAGTTGCATTCTTTCCTTGTGGAGGATTGAGTGTGAGAGTTTGAAATCAAACTCGACCAAGTCTCGAAGGGGAGCCTTTGGCGGGAGTGTACGCTAGGTTCTTGAGTAAGACCAAAGGATTGGGAGGAACCTTTTCAAACTCCTGGTTATATGAAACCCGTAAACATCTAAGTTGAGAGATGAACCTATTAAAATCTTTATCATAGGTTGGGAAGAACCTTGTTAAACTCCCCAGTAGGGTGGAACTAATTTAAAACACCTAGGTTAGGAGGAACCTGATTTAAACTCTCTTAGTAAATTTCGGTGTGCTCAAGGGATGAGTATGGCAACCGGGAGTGGAATAGGGAAACCGAACCACTATACATGATTGTGTTTGTGATTGTCATTTGAGCACTTTTTCTATTCATGCATTGTTTATTTAATTTCTTAATTATATGAATGTTTAAATGGTTGAATGGTATATTCTAGATAGGCACATTCATACATAGGATGTATGTTCATTAGGCTTGTAGACATGCTTAGCATGATGAATCTCATATTGTCTACTTAGATTTCTAAACTAGTTGTTTGATTAGGATTATCTTTTGTAGTCTAGATAATTGCACATTGATTAGAAGCTCAATATGTTGTATCATCCATATTCTATGTGCTTAGGCTAATTTGCTTTATTGCTTAATCTTTTGTAGCCTTTGTGATTGGATCGACTTGAGCTTGGAAGCTAAGTGTTCTTTCTTTAATAAGTTTATAATGCTAATTAGTTTAATTTAGACAAGAGTATTTTATGAATTTAAAAGGTCCTAATCACCCCCCCTCCTCTAAGACTTATCCATAGTTCTATAAGCTCCGTTCTAAGCTTCCACAAAGTGTAGTGACTTAAGTGTAAGACATAGGCGCAATTTCATCTGATACATGGATGTTTGCTTTCCAGACCTCCAAAGTGGTCCTGAAAAATTTAAAATCATTATTGTAAACGTAAATTTTATCAAGTACCTAGCATGAGTCTTAAGTCATCGAGTCCAGTGAACTCTAAGGTTGTAGAAGAATTGAAGACTTGAAGATCTATGGCAACCAAAGCGTCAGAGAAACTGGTAAACTTAGTAGTGCCTTGGTCATTCTAAAACTTTTAGCCTTGTAAATTGTTCGCTCCCCTCAAGTGCAAGGTTGCGATGTAGTAATAATTCTCGGTAAGACCGAGGTCGATCCACAGGGAATTGGTAAACAGGTTCTAATTTATTCCAGCAACTCAGTTTGCAATAGATAAGAGGTTCAATTGGAGTAATTATGCTAAAACAGTAACTTAATGAAAAATAGTAATCTAAAGGCACTAAGGCATTCAAGGATCCACTTGTAGTAATCCCATGTCAGTCCAATCAATCCAAGCAAGATACACAACTAGATTTGAAGTCCTACCTCTCATCTAGTTGGAAAATAAAGCATTAAACGCATTCAATCCCACTCATGTTGAACTTCCAAGTTCTAGTCCCATTCAACACATGTAGAATTTGAAATCATAGCCTTCAGAGTAACAGCCATGCCTATGGACTATGGCCTGCTCAAGGATTACTATAATTTGAATCTAAACAAGCACAATATGATAATCTCAGAGAATTGCAAGGAATCCACGTCCGGAGCATATGAACTCTCATAAAACATCTAAAACTATCAACTTTAAGAACTAGAGTAGTTAAAAATCCAAACTTGAAATAGAATTACTTGAACTAACTGAATCAAACATGAAATTAGCTACAAGCTTCACCTCTCAGCCTTAGCTGAGAGATTCTAGCTGAGCATTGTCATACTACAACTAAAACTCATAAAAAAAACTAGAAAACATAGAAAATCAAAGTTTTGAGGGTTGTAGACGCTCCACGACGGCTTCCTTCCTCTCCCACGACGTCCCTTAGCTTCTATGATGCCCTAGGAAGAGCCCCTAGGTGTCCTTTTATAGTGGGGAAGCTCGGTTGCGTCGGAATCTTTCAAAAATTGCCTAAGATTACGCAGTGCGCAGAGTTTTTCAAACCAGAAATATAAACTGCCCATTTTTGCATGTGGCCGACCGGTCAGACTGGGCTAACCGACCGGTCATGACCGGTCAGACAGGCTTGTTAATACATCCAGTGTGCACAGGGTAGTTTTGACCTGTTGGCCGACCGGTCTTGACCGGTCGGACCAGACTGGTCTTAGTCCAGAGAGTTCAGCAGAAGGCGCCGACCTGTTGGCCGACCGGTCTAGACCGATCGGACCTGCTGTTTCACTCTTTTTCTTCTTTTCTTTCTTCTTCTCTCTCTTCTATTTGATTCCTTCTTTCTTTGGTCCTCCTTCAACCTTCATCCAATGCATCTAAATACAGTCTTTTGGTCCCCAATTGGGTGAAGTTCACTCTTATCCCTACAATCGCAAAACATGCATTAGATGGGCCTTTTAAACATGAAAACCGTGCATATAATGTGATGCAATGGGCTATACAATGTATAAATTGGAGGTTTAACATAAATCCAATCCCAAAACCCTCTAAATGGCTTGACTCCTTCTAGGACTTCCCCTTAGCCTTCTATCTAGAGTTTAAGTCCATTAAAACAGCTTGGACTTACGCAAGATTGTGCATAAAAGATTTGATTGAAAACAGTGTAAAATACACAACTTCAGGCACTCGTTGATTGACCAAAGAAAGTCTCTGTCAAAGTCAATCGATCGATCTCGGTCACTCGAGGCTGGTCAAATCTATCTAGCAAGCAACAGCCTGAAAAATGTTGAGTTTCGATCAACTGAGCAAACAAGATCGATTGACCAACCATGGACAAAAACAATCCATTGAGCTTTCTGTATAAAATCATTGAGTTTCAATTAAACGACTAGTCAAGTTCGGTCGATTGAATGTACTCGGCGGGCTTTTTATTTTGAATGTCTATCAAGGTCGATCAGCCACGCCTAATCATTTTTACCCGTTGTGAACAATCTATAAATTCATTTATTGGGGCTTTTAAGCACTTTGATGAGAATCTTTTAGAGCTTTGAGAGAGTAGTTTCCCCTTGCTAAAAACCTCCATCCCAATCTCTAATCTCTCGAGTTCATCATTTGATCGTTCTTATTATGAGAACATTAATGAGCATTCAAAGCTCGGATTGAATAATGAACTCAAGCACTCATTAATGACCCTTGACCTAATTTGAAATAGGCATATCCCTTATCATTGAGGCCATTAAATGCTAACTTAGGTGAATCCTTCGATTTTTTACAAAGCCTTATCTTGTAAAAGGTTTCACCCAAACTCTTTTCCGTCACCTTGGCACTACAAATGCATATTCGATTCAAGGTTGTTATTCAAGGGAGTAAAAGAAGGAGCTTGTTCATGTAAGACAAATCTACTTCAACTAAAGTGCTATCATGGGGCTCATCTATCTAGGTAAGTCTAGTCTAGAGTCCATTTATTAAAACCATTTCTTATGTAAATTTGAGTTTTAGAGCTAGAAGCCCAAACTCACTAAGTCCTTGTGTAGGCCTCTGACGAGAGCGTACATGTGTCATCCTTGTGTAGGACAAGTGTAGAGTTTGTGACCTAAACTCAATAAGACATTGTGTAGGCCATCGACGGGTGTAAAACGTGTAAAACCTTGTATAGGCTATAAAGGTTTGTGGTTAACCTGATTTAAAACTATTATGATAGTGAAATCCAGTATACTCGTGGAGAGAGTGGGTTAGTCGAGAGTGGAGTTGGCAGGTAGCCGAACCACTATACATTGTGTGCAATGTGGTAAATGCAATTTATCTATGCTTGTGCCCATGTGTTGAATGACTATGAATGCTTAGATAGAATGTAATCTACATTTTTTTAAATGCCCATATGAATGATAGTATCTCATGTTTTGATTGTTACTTGTGTTGAAACAACTTGTTTAATCAATTTCTCGCACACTTGTTGGAAATTATTTCGTAACTTGTTAAGCTTTAAATTTTTTGAAATTTTAAAAAGTTATATCTCCCCCCCCCCCCCCCCCCCCCCCCCCCCCAGGACTTAAGCATAGTTTCTAGCTCATTAAGCAACGGTACTTGAACTTATACCATAATTTTAATTGGTATTATAGCGGGTTCCTCTTAAAAGGCTTAACAGCTTGGAGTGAGATCCTAGTGGAGTTTGAAAATATGTCTAAGAACAAAGGGACATCAATATTTAAGCCTCTTATTTTGATGAAACGAACTATACATATTGGAAGTCCAGGATGAAAATTTTTCTTAAAGCTTTAGATCATGCAGTATGGAAAATAATAGAATAAGGGTGACAAGCACCAATTAACAATGTAAGAGATGGTGTTATAGTCACTGCACTTGGACCCAAGAGTTGTGGACTAATTATGATAAGATAAGATCTAGTTGTGTTTCTAAGGTTCTTAATATCATATACTATGCAATCTCTTAAGACGAGTTCAAAAGAATGTGTGCTTATAATACATCTGAACAAGCATGGGATTTATTGGAAACTACCAACGAAGGGACTGTTAAATCAAAATGTGGTTTGGTTGATCGGAACACTGGTATTCTAGTAAATAACAAGGGAAAATTGAATAGAAGACATTCACCACACACCATTTTATTGATATGAGTTCTTTTATATTCCGTTAATTATATCCCTTGATTCCAAGATAATATTCAATTGACATATAGTCTTAAAATAAACTTCAAAAGATGATTCAGGCAGCATCTCGACTCTCATTAGCGTTCTATCAAAGTGATAAAAGAGTTGTGCGGGTTTAAAACCATGCATTAGGTCTCTTTATACTTTAGTCTTTAAGAAAAACAAAGCTGAAAGCCCATCTTAACCTGAGTCCATTGTTCCAGAATATGCTGGATTCCCAAATACATATCACGTAACCCAACCGATATGATCTCGAGAGAGTCATTCTAAGATGTGGATGCCCTGTTCACAGGATCATTCATCAGCTCTAGTACAAGGTTCAAGTGCTTAGTCACTACTTACACCTACGTCTCCTCGGGTGGAGCTACAGCTGGTGTTGCAAGCTCATTACTCCTAGCAGCTCGTGGGCCTCTACGACTCATATTTAATCAATTCAAATCAATATTATACTGGTATGTATATCTTAATCAAGTGTCCCACCGGGCGTGCCAAAAATTATTGTTCCAATTCTGGCCACATGTGATATGCGCAAGCATGCCAGAACAGATTGTGTTGCTTGATTCCAACCAAACAACTCTCGACCCCAAGTGTCGAGATAGGAAAATACTTTGAACTCGACCGTATATGACTGAGACCTAAAATTATCAACCACCTATTCAGCCAATCGCAAGATGTTTGTCTAGATCAAGTGATTGTTGGAGGGTAATGTTCTTCCTCTGAAAATGGGTTTCACTTCTCCTTCCACCAAAAAGGACTTTTAGATACAAATAAAACAAGTCACAACCGATCACGGAGATTGATTGCCGAACAACTCTTCAACGAGAGAACTGATTATATTGAGATAAGTTCATCTAGCGAGCGTGGACTTGGATTACAACTAAGGACTACAACTACTCCTTGATTACTGATTAAGCTACCAAAATGTTAAGGATATATAAGATAAATTCGATTTGGTTTGTTTGGTGTCAAACACCTTTCTCTATTAATTTCATCTATTATTTATAGATTTCCTAGATGCAAAGAAGAATCATCTAGTTGCCCTTCTTTACTTGGCGGTTACAGTGACTATTCAATATCCTTATATTTTTTAGACTCTTCCCCTTCAACCTTTTACACACCTTTCTCGACCATCACTCATCCTCAGATGACGTGTTATAATCAACTAGCACCACCTGGTTCTTCAAAAAATCTACTCCACATATCTCCACAGATCATATGCATGTTATATCATAGCGTCATGTCTCCTTCTCTAATTGGCTCTTTCGAGAATGGTCATTGTTATCAATAATTCCAGTCATGTCCTCCAATGATGACATGGAACGTCCGTGATTACTGATATGAGGCCTACTCGAGGCAGATGATTGAATACGCCGACAAAACTTCCTCAGTCATCTCAGACTCAACCTCGACGGTGGTTACACTTCTTAAATAGACAGACCAGTACTCTACCGAGAACATCTCTTCGGTATATAGAAATCTTCAGAGCAGGTACCGCCTCTGAGCGCCTCTAGCAATTTGACATTTGACAAACTATACGGCCTCGGTCTCTGGAAGTCTCAATCTCAAATACCAGTGATTGTCAGAGGACAACTCTTTTAGTCCAAGCAACTAAGACTGCAGACCCCTAATGCTCAATATATTAGGAGCATCGCGTATCACATACTGTTGCATGGAGATAGCTATGACCACCAGGATTTGCGGGATCCTAAGTGTGTTATCATGAATTTATCCTAATCAAGAAAGATCATCCGGACAGGATATCGTTTAGATACATATTCCAAAACAGAACCAACGGATATATTGTCGTGAATCATGAACAGCCTATGAATCCTCATCATCTATAAAAGGACCCTACCGCACTATCTTCAGGTACGCAACTCTAGATATAATCATTAAGTCATTTAGATTTATTAGATCCCTTGACTAACTTAATCATCGGAGGATCCTTAGCCGGCATGACCGGTGACCCCTCACTGATCCATTATGGTTGCAAGTCCCAGATCTACACCATCCGTCAGGAGGCCCATCATTTGATAGCCGTATGCTTGTCCACATCATCTATTGATAGATTTTAGCGTTAACAGATTGTTGTCATCTGTGGGAACAACGACATTGTTCATATTTCTTCCTTTTCTTCACCCTGTGGTCCTCCTGGTCTAATATCCTCCACCCTTTACAACTATGATGCCTCCGAAAAAGACTCAAGGAGGAGGAGCCGGTGGATCTATCGCCAAACAAGCGTTGGGTCTAGCAGGGTCTCGACAACAAGGGCTACATAATTTTACCCCCTAGGAAGAGCATGCTCAAGCTCATGCTCAAGATCCTCCCCCTCTTCCTACTCAACAGTCGACGATCCTGCTTGACAAATATAATAGGCTCCAAGCTGAGAAAGATGCATTGGAACTAGCGAATATGCGGGCACTACGAGTGGAGTTTACAACCTGGACAAGGCGCATAGAGAAAATGATCCCCCCGGATCTACAACCACAACCTTACCCCAATCCTCTACAACAACCTTACACACCTCCGCACTCTACTCATTTCTCCCCTCGACACGGTCAAAGTCAACCCGTAGGTGCATAAGGGAGGCTTCATGATTAGCAGAGGCACTCACATGAACATAACCCACAGCCCCAAGCACCTTCACATTCTGGTCATCCTTCTCCACATGATAGACAAGAGCGACCCGCTCCAAGTCAAGTAAGACCTACGACTCGAACTCCACCTCGCCTCGCAATAACCTGTCTTCCTGTTGGAGATTTTTGTTATACCCTTAATGCTGAGATTTTTAAGGCCCATCGAACTAGAAATCATAGAAAAGATGTCAAAGTTACTAAGAGTTCTAGTGCCCATCGTACACCAGCATTAGAACAGGACATACAAGCGTTGAAGGAACAACTCACCGCCATGGAGCAACGCTACATGCCCCATGCACCACTGTTGGTTCGTGCAATGGTGGGTCAAGCGTATCTACCCTTTACAGAGGAGATTATGGAGGCGCCACAGCTAAAAAGATTTTGGGTGCCCAGTAACATCCCCCATTACATCGGGATAGGGGACCCCGTCGATCATATCGAGACCTTTAGGTCGTATATGGAGTTGGAGGGAGCGACTCTAGTAATTATGTGTTGAGCATTATCACTCACCCTTAAAGATATCGCCCGGACATGGTATAGTAATTTAAAATCTCGATCTATCAATTCCTTCTCTAAGTTATGCACATTATTTGTATCCCATTATCGCTGGAGTAGGAAAATGAAGAAACCAGCGGCCCATCTGGCTACAATAAAACAAAGGCTAGATGAGTCCTTAAAAGACTTCATGGTCCGTTTTACCTCGAAAGCAATGTAAATTGAGGGTTACACTAATGAAGTTAGATTGACCGCACCGCTTAGGGGGGCTTAAGAACAAAGAGTTCCATTTTGCCCTTGAAAAATCTACCCTTAGGACGATGGCCGAGCTTCAGGCCAAAGCACAAAAATACATTAATGCCAAGGAAGGGGCGAGGGCAAGATGGGAAGCTGAGGCTAGCCCCAATGAGAAGAAGAAAAAACCCGAGGAGGCACCCTCCTCAAATAAAAAGAAGCAAAGGGATGATCGGCGAGACCAATCGCCTAGATCGCCAAAAAGGGGTCCCCAGCGGGAAGGTACTCAGAATAAACCCCCCTTATTACTACTAAGGAAGGAATCTTTATGCACATCAAAGATAAAAAATATACGAAGTGGCCGCTAAGGTTGCGAAAGGATCCCGGCCAAAGAGATAGAAGAAAGTACTGTGATTTCCATCGCGACCACAACCACAACACTGGGGATTGCGTGGCCTTAAAAGATGAAATCAAAACATTGATCTTCCAAGGCCACTTGCGCACCTATATTGATCGAAAAGGTCAGTCCCTCAAGAGACGTGACAAATCTCCTTATCGAAGAGACCGACCTCATCAAGGAAAATTGCAATAGCGGCAAGACCGCCAGGCGAAAACACATCTCAAGCTTCGTACTATCTTCGATGGGCCCGACGGCGGTGGAGATTCGAACAGAGCTCGTAGGGCTCACAATAAAAAAGCCTAAGAACCCATACCATCGGTATTTTCAACGACAAGACCTGGTAAATAGCCTCAACTGGAACACCAGGTCATTACATTTTCAGAGGAGGATGCTAAGGGGATTCACTTCCCCTACGATGATGCAATTGTGGTGACATTGAGGATCTCGAATTATAAAACTCATAGAATAATGCTTAACATTAGGAGTTCGACTGACATCCTATACACATCTACGATGCCATGAATCTTTCGAGGAATCTTGTTTGCTTCCCCAAGTGTAGGGTTGCGATGTAGTAATAATCTTGGTAAGACCGAGGTCGATCCACAGGGACTTGTGTAGGAATTCACAAAACACTTCTAATGGTTTCTACTGAAGAGCTAACTAACATATTTTTAAGAAATTGATGTAGATAGATGCTTTGAATTAAATAGAATGTAATCGATAATAAAAAGGCACTAGGGGTTCAAGGATCCACTTGTAGCAATCCTTGATGCTCAATTCACTGTGGTTTCTCACTTTCTCAACTAGACTCGAAATTAAGTTCTATCTAGCCGGATGATAGAGCAGTTAAAACAAACAATCTGTCATATGTGTGATTCATGTACATGATTCTCTCAATTCAAGCTAGGACTTGAGCACACTCAATTGCATAGGTCAATCCTAATTCCAATAGGTTAAGATCTCAACCATAATCATCATTAAAGCCTGTCACAAAGCTTAACTAGATCATGATTTGAACTTGATTCAAATCACATAAACAACCTCACATAATCCAGAATTTTCAGAAAAATAGAACTTTTGGTATGAAGTTCCCACATGAGGATCATAGGTCTAGAGCATATTGAATCCAATTCCTCGGATCATACAGGTCTAGACTAACTCAACACAATTAAGAACTCAAGCAATTCTTCTAAACATCCATGAGCGATCATAAGATTAAGAAAAACTACTTAGAACTTTATTTAAACTTCAAACCATTGTTCTTCACTAATAATCCAACTTGAAACCAAATCAAACGAATTGAAACATCTTAGATTCACTACAAGCTTCACCTCTTAGCCCTAGCTAAGAGGTTTAGCCGTTCATGATCCAAGGAAACATGAAAACAACTAAAAGCATAAACTAGAAAACACAAACTAGAGGGAGTTGTGGAACTCCGAATCCGACTTCTGCCGCTTCTCACCTTCGTAGCTCTCTTTTAGGATGCCTTAGCTACAATCTCTAGGTCCCCTTTTATAGTGGAGAGGCTCCAACGCTTCAGAATCTTCCAGATTTACGTAACACTTACGCACTGCGCTAGAAAATCGGAGCTTCAAGAGGAAGCCGCTGGAGATTCGCTGAAATTACACTAGCCAACCGGTCATGACCAGTCGTACCTGATCTGAGATAGTCCAGCGTGCATACTGGAGGTGGGTGAGCTCTGGCCGACCAGTCAAGACCGGTCAGCCCTGTTGTATCATTATTCCAGAGGGGAAACAGGGGGTGGCCGACCGGTCTAGACCGGTCATGGCCCTCCTGGCCGACCGATCATGGCCCTTTTCTTCTTCATTTTCTTCTTTCTTTCTTCTCTCTCTGCTTTCTTCTTTCTTTGGCCCACCTTGAGTCTTCATCCAAGGCTCTTAAAGAGATCTTTTTAATCATCAAATGGGCGGAGTCCCGCTCATTCCTACAATCATAAAACCACGCATTAGAATAGTCTTTAAGCTTGAAAATCATGCATAGTTAGTGATGAAATGGGGTTAGAATATACATATTTAAGCACTCAGCACACCCCCCAACCAGCATTTTGCTAGTCCCAAGCAAAACATGCGTGAAACCATTCATGCTTCCAAAACTCAACTCTCCTTCAGAAACTATGCTCTATATACTCTAATAAGACATGCAAGTGAAAAAATTGGAAAAACTAAGTGATAGAGGTTGAAACCTTAAATGCCCAAGAACATAACAAGCACTCATATGGACCTCCCGTTGATTGATTGATAAATATAAGTATTTGAACAATTTAACCTAGTGTGCTTAGTGAATGCTCATCTCATGGATTTTCGGGGTTACCTTTTTCATGAATTGGCTAAGGTATGGGTTCAATGGTGTATAGATCAACAACAAGCCTATGACAGGAATTTGCCTTACCGTCGTTCCGACGGCTTTCACACTACTTCCCACTTCCAACTTTGGTTATGGGTAGACCATCCCCCGGTTGGTAATAGGTAGCCCTTTTTGAAATTTTCCACCATATTATCCATCATTCCCATATTTTCATCCTTCCTTTCCGTTTTCTTTTTCATTAGATAGGATTTTTAGAAATCCATATCTTTCGTTATTTTTCAATGGACAAGGATGGACAAAGTACCCCGGCTTGGTTTCTCAACACCTCAAATCCAAACTTAGCTAATCTATAAATCTAATAATCATGTCAAAACATGAGAATCGTGTGAAGTGAACTAGGTGTAAAAGTGTTCAACAATTCTATCATTCATAAAAATAGGGGAATTCACATACAAGAGTGGTACCTTAAAGAATGTTTAAAGTATTCAACATCACTCAATTCGCCTCTCCTTTTCTTATACTTACATCATCCCGAAAGTATAAAAGCAAAGTTTTCCAATGGAGTTTTGAATTTTTAGAAAAAATCTGAAAAGTCTTCGTCGTATTGCTCAAGATGTTACAAAATACTAGATACATCCTAATGATCCTACACCCCCCAACTAAATCTTGCATTGTCCTCAATGTAAAAGATATGTAATAGACAAAACATGAGAGCAATGATAAAATAAAGGGGGTGAGGAATGAGAGTACCTGAGAGAATCAAAATAAGAATTCTACCTCCTTCTAAGAAACCTATGAAAAAGCAACCAAAAGCAACAAAATCCTAATCCTAACTACTCTATACCTCCATCAGATTAGGAGATCAAATGTCCTGATATGCAGGATCAGTCAGAGGTATGGACATGCCTTCTGAAGGAAAATTCTCAAAGAACGGCTTTAATCGTTGACCATTAGCTTTAAAGATGTTGTCGTTCCTTGGATTTAACAACTCGACAGTCCCATATGGATAAACAGTTTTTACTATGTAGGGACCAGTCAATCGAGATCTCAATTTCTCCGAAAATAAATATAGGCGAGAATTATACATAAGGACCTTTTGATTAATCGTAAAGGTCTTACGAAGAATGTTCTTATCATGGAACACTTTCGTCTTGTCCTTATAAATTCTCACATTTTCATATGCCTCGTTCCGGAGTTCCACAAATTCATTTAATTGAAGTTTGCGCAACGAGCTTGCCTTGTCAGAATCAAAATTCATCTTCTTTATTGCCCAATACACCCTATGTTCCAACTCCAGAGGCAAGTGACAAGCCTTCCCACAAGTCTATAGGGAGACATTCCAATAGGGGTCTTGAAAGCAGTACGGTAAGCCCACAGTGCATCGGTTAGTCGAAGCAACCAATCCTTGCAATCTGAGTTTACCATTTTCTCCAAAATATATTTAATCTCCCTATTGGAGATCTCAGCTTGTCCACTTATTTGTGGGTGATAGAGAGTGCTCACTTTGTGATTTACGCCATATTTCTTCATTACGGATTCGAATGGGCGATTACAAAAGTGAGATTCGCCATCACTTATGATGACTCGAGGTGTTCCAAATCGAGAAAAGATGTTTTCTTTTAAGAAGCGAATGACCGTTTTATGGTCATTGTTCCGGCATGGAATTGCCTCGACCCATTTGGAAACATAATCGACGGCAAGCAGAATATACAAATTTTCAAAAGAAGATGAGAATGGTCCAATGAAATCGATGCCCCAACAACAAAAAATTTCGATTGGTAAGATGGGATTGAGTGGCATCATATTTCTACAGGAGATTCCTCCCAATTTCTGACAAGGCTCACATGTTTTACAAAACTCATGGGTGTCCTTAAACATGGTGGGCCAATAGAACCCACATTGTAGAATTTTGGCTGTGGTCTTCTTAGTCGAGAAGTGGCCACCACACGCCTGAGAATGACAAAAGGAGATGATACTTTATTGTTCATCATCCGGCACACATCTCATTATGATTTGATCGGGACAATACTTAAATAAGTATGGGTCGTCCCATAGGAATTTTCTCACCTCGTTGAAGAACTTATCTTTATCTTGCTTTTTCCAATGTGTTGGAGTTGTACCTGTAGCAAGATGATTAGCAATGTCCGCATACCATGGCAATTGGGAGACTTTAAAAATTTGTTCATCAGGGAACATGACATTGATCGCGGTCATCTCAGGGGATTCGGTGAGAACAAGTCGAGAGAGATGGTCAGCTACTACGTTTTCTACTTCTTTCTTATCATGTATTTCTATGTCAAATTCTTGGAGTAGGAGGATCCATCTTAAAAACCGTGGCTTAGCATCCTTCTTAGAGAGAAGGTACTTAAGCGCGTCATGGTCTGTGAATATGATGATCTTGGATCCAATCAAGTAGGACCTAAACTTGTCCAAGGCAAAAACTATGGCTAAAAGTTCTTTTTCTGTAGTAGTGTAGTTTGCTTGGGCAGAGTTTAAGGTTCTACTTGCATAGTAGATGACACATGGCTTCTTCTCTTTTCTTTGGCCTAGCACAGCCCCAATAGTGTAGTTGCTCGCATCATACATAATTTCAAAAGGAAGACTCCAATCAGGTGGTTGCATTATGGGAGCACATGTCAACATACCTTTAAGTTTGGTAAAGGCATTTTGACAATCTTCATTCCACTTGAATGAGTTCTCATTTTGAAGTAGGTTATATAAAGGACGGGAGAGTGAACTGAAATTCTTTATAAACCATCTATAAAATTCGGCGTGTCCCAAAAAGGACCGCACATCTCATATGCTCTTGGGTGATGGAAGGCTAGAGATAAGATCGATTTTAGCTTTGTCCACCTCGATTCCATTTTGTGAGATAATGTGACCAAGTACAATTCCCTTTTGAACCATGAAATAACATTTCTCCCAATTCAACACAAGGTTCTTCTCTTCACATCTTTTCAACACAGTTTTCACGTGCATAAGGCACTCATTAAAGCTACAACCAAATAGAGAGAAATCATCCATGAAGACTTAGAGAATTGTTCCCACCATGTTAGAAAAAATATTCAGCATACAACGCTGAAAAGTGGCAAGGGCATTACATAGTTCAAATGGCATCCTTCGATAGGCGAAAGTGCCGAATGGACATGTGAATGTTGTCTTCTCTTGGTCCTCTAGGGCGATCTCTATTTGGTTGTACCCTGAATAACCATCAAGGAAGCAAAAATGGGAATGACCCGCCAACCTTTCTAAAATTTGATCAACAAACGGTAGGGGGAAGTGGTCTTTCCTCGTAACTGTGTTTAGCTTCCTGTAGTCAATGCACATTCTCTAACCGGTAGTGACTCTGGTTGGCACGAGTTCATTATTAGCATTGGCTACGATGGTTATTCCAAATTTCTTAGGCACTACTTGAGTCGGACTCACCAATTGACTATCGGATATTGGATAAATGATACCCACATCAATAGTTTCAACACCTCGGCCTTAACCACCTTCTTCATATTTGGATTGAGGCATCTTTGTGGTTGCCTAGAAGTCTTCGCATTCTCCTCAAGGTGTATGCAATGAGTACAAATCAGTGGGTCTATGCCTTTGAGATCTGCAATCAACCATCTAATGGCACTCTTATGCTCTCTTAGAGTGGCTATTAGCCTACTCTCTTGTTCTTCATCCAAGTGGGAAGAAATCACCACCGGATATGTCTCACCTCGACCTAAATATACATATTTCAAATCACTTGGTAATGGTTTTAGGTCGAGCATTGGTGCCTTGATATTGGATGGGAGGGGCTTGTTCTCATTTAAGGGTAAAAGTTCAAATAGTGCCCTCCATCTTTTGTTATCAAGTACCGGCATCACATCTAAAATGGCATCCATCTCTCGTATTGTGTCATCATTTATCTCATGAGAGTGGGCCAAACATGCCTCCAAAGGGTCGAAATATAATGTCAAGGGGAATGTATCCTCCACGAATGATTTAATCAAATTTATCTCGTGGATCTCGTCATCAACTTCCCGTGGTTGTTTGCATAAATCAAATATATTCAGCTCGAGTGTCATATTTCCAAAGGACATTTGTATAAGCCCGTTTCTACAATTGATAATCGCATTTGAAGTAGCTAGAAAAGGGCGGCCAAGTATGACGGGAATTTGAGCACCGGTACCTATCACAGGATGTGTATCTAAGACAATAAAGTCTACCGGGTAGTAGAATTTATCAACCTGGACTAAAACATCCTCAATCACTCCTCTCGATATACGAATAGATCTATCAGCAAGTTGGAGTGTGGTTTTGGTGGGTTTCAATTCACCTAACCCAAGTTGTTCATAAACCGAGTATGGAATGAGGTTAACACTTGCCCCCAAATCGAGTAAGGCTTGTTTAATCCGGTAGTCTCCTATGATGCATGAGATGGTTGGACTACCCGGATCCTTGTATTTTTAGGGCACCTCTTGTTTGTTAATAGCACTTAAATTCTCAGTCAAAAGTACTTTGTTATGAATATTGTGTTTCCTTTTGACTATACACAATTTCTTTAGAAATTTGGCATAGGATGATATTTGCTTTATAGCATCCAATAATGGGATGTTGATCTTCACTTGCTTAAAAACCTCTAAAATTTTCAGGTTTTTGTCTAAAGGTTTGGTTAAAATCAACCTTTGGGGAAACGGGACAACCGTCTTGTATTACCTTTCCGATTCTTTCTCTTGTGGAGTGTTGTTCGGGCTATCATCCTCTTTGGAAATTTCTGAATAATTAGGCTTTGGGGCCTTGACCGGATTAGATTTATCGATTATTTTCCCACTTCTCAAAGTGGTGATAGCTTAAACATGCTCTGTATGTTGGGAGGATGAGCTTATCTCAAATTGGGTCCTTGGGTTAGGAAGAGGTTAGGTAGGAAGTATGCCTTTCCCCCTAACACTAAGGTGAGATTCAACCCTAGCCATTGAGGTTTTCAAGTCATTGATGGCTTGAGTTGAATTTTGATTAAATTTCAATTGCTCTTGCATGAACCCATCTATTTTCAGAGAATTAGTCTTGTTATATTCAGCTTGAACCGATACGAATGCACCCAACATCTCCTCTAGTGTAGCTTTTGGTGTAATGACTAGGGATGGACCTAGTAGAGGTTGAGCTTGAGGGGTATTGTTTGCATTCGCGGTGGGTCCATTCCTCCAACTGAAGTTGGGATGGTTCTTCCAACTAGAATTATACGTGTTTGAGTTTGGAGCACTAAATGGCCGTTGATAATTGTTTATGGCATTTGATTGTTCTTGTAAGATATCTTAGAATGCTGAAATTGTGGGACAATCTTGTGTAGCATGTTGATTTTTGGCACAAATTCCACAAACAGTTTCAACGTCTTTTGAGTTGATCGTCTCTCCTTTCTTCAATTTCATGGCCTCGACTTTTCTTGTGAGGTTAGCCACACGTGCACTTATATTATCTTCTTCTGAGAGGATATAAATTCCTCATTTTTCCTTTTGTTGGCTTGTCTTGGAATTTGTTGGTCTAGATGTATCCCAAGACTGCGCATTCTCGGCTAATTCATTAAAATAGTCTCATGCTTCCTCAGCTTCTGTTGAACCTCCAATTTATACATTGTATAGGCCATTCCATCACATTATATTCATGGTTTGTATGTTTAAAAGGTCCATCTAATGCAGGTTTTGTGATTGTAGGAATGAGAGCAGATTTCACCTAATCGGAGACCAAAAGGGGACATTTAGGAGCCTTGGATGAAGACCCAAGGTGGGCCAAAGAAAGAAGAAAGCAAAGAGAGAGGAATGAGAGAAGAAAAGAAAGAAGAACGGATGCAGAAAATGGGTCCGACCGGTCTGCTACACTCCCTGGACATCTAACAGCCCAGCTAGACCGGTCAAGACCAGTCGGCCATGCAATTTCAGACTTTCAGATTTCAAACAGCAGGCTATTCCCGTTTTAGGATTTTTGGCCCAGTTTTTAGGGGCCATCTTGATGATATTTGGAAATCCAACACATCCATGTCGAAGAGGAGCTCGACGCCTAAATAATCCAAGCGGTTTCGTGTCGATCGGACTACGGATTGACCGTGGTGGCCAAAACAATACGAACTATCCAGAAAGTTCCAGATTTCGCCTACTCCACTCTAGGCCGGTCCAGGTGACCCATCATTGATGATATGAAGAATCAAATTTGACCATCTTTTAGACCACATCCATATATGAATAACGACAAACTTTCATATCAAAAGGATGTGTGGTTTGATCGTACCGGTTGAGGAAAGATGGACCATCCAGAAAGATCCAACTGCGCAAATTTTATAAAGGGTTTGAGTGTTCTAATTTTTGCACCTAATTCTGAAATTGTTTCGGACAATCTAATCCATCTATCATGTAGAGGAGGAATTTTCTACCACTGTTCAAAATTTGAGATCAATCCGACCTCTGTACACTTCGGAGCGTTGAAAGCAAGATGACTGGTTCTGAAAGTACCCGAATTGCGCGATTTTAAGAGGCGGTCACTGATCTGATTTGTGGGCCCATTCAGAAGATAATCTTGGAAATCTAAATCATTTATGAGGAAGATCACATTACAAGAAAGCTACAAATCAAATTTGAAGGTAATCCGACCATTGGTTAAGCCGTTAGAAGTGAAACAAAATCTGTTATGTTGTGGTACTCTTGTTGTATTATAAAAGGAGGTGCTCTCTTCTATTCCAAATCAAACAAGAACGTGAGAAGCAAGGAGTTCAAGTCCTAGGAGGCTACCTAGCCTCCTACAGCTAGTTTTTTTTCCTTTTCTTAGTTCTAGCTCTAGTTTTAATATGCTTTTTCTTAGTTAACCTCTTAGCTAGAGCTAGAGGTGAAATTTGTAGTTGGTTTCAATGCTTTAATTCTTTTATTTCAAGTACCCTTTTCTTAATTTTGGATTTTGAACTTCTAGTTTGAATAAAGTTTGATTTTTTAGAAGTTTTGTGAGAGTTTGTGTGCTCTGGACACGAGTTCCTTGCAATTCTCTGAGATTACCATGATTGGGTTATTTGAATTTGAATTGTAGTAACCCCAGAGCATGCCATAGTCTCTTGGCATGGCTATTACTTCAAAGGCTACAAGTTCAAGTTCTATGTGCCTCATTAGAATTAGAAATCTGATTTTCAGATTTAAGTGGGACTATTTGTGCTTGAATGTATATCCTCCAATTAGATGAGAGATCGGACTTTGATTCTAATTGTGTTGTGCTTGGATGAATGGATTGGTATTGAACTACTACAAGTGGATCCTTGATGCTCTAGTTCTTATTTTCAGATTTTCCTATTTCATGTGAAAAACTATTTTCCTAAACTTCTTATATTCTAGTTATTAGATTAGTTAGAATTGTTTACCTCTTTCCCTATGGATCGACCTCAATCTTACCGAGATTTATTACTACATCGCAGCCTTACACTTGAGGCGAGCGAACAAGTTTTTGACGTCGTTGCTCGGAAAAAGGTCAAACGGTTCTAATTGTTCTAGTAGCTATAGAGTAGTAGTTTTAGTTAGGTAGGATTTTCAATTTTTATAGAAGTAGATTTTCTGATTTTTTAGATTACTAACAATTTTTTTTGTTTAATTTTGTAGGACATTGTTGCTGACATAGATCTGACTCTATTGGGTAACATCTCCCCATCTCTCTTCTTTTTGTTCTTTTTTCTAGATTGGGTTAGTTTTCAATTCCTTCAAAATTTCATCATGTATGATTGGACGAATGGTGCGTACAAGTACCTTTTGGAGGATGAGACGTCGGATTGGGGGACCTAAACTCATTGTAATCGGGATCCCTCCAACCATGAGTATTTTTATGAGATTCAAAGAACCTCCACTACCCCCCCCCCCCCCGTAAGACAATGTGTGATCACTTGTACGGATATGCCTATCAACCATCATATAACTCTTCATCCTACAATGCGTATGGTCTTAATTGGGAAAACCACTATTCTCCTTGTTCAAGGGACAAACCAATTGTGGTTATTAACAATCACCCTAAAACATCTTCCTCTTATGATGACATGTATACACAAATACTTGAGGAAATATGAAAAGAGTATGTAGAGGAACAATTAAATTAAGCTTACTCGCCATCTTGTGAAGACGTTGAGCTCGAAATTGGGGGCATCAAATCAATCCCCTTTAATAAGGAGGATGGGGTTACCCAAGTCCCACCTTCTTCGGATTTAATGAATAGACTTTTAGAGGAGATTGATTTCGATGATCCCAATGTCATCATCAATTATGGTGAGTGCACTATCTCTATTGGATGCTTTGAACTTAATGATGAAGAGATTTCAATGACGGTTGACGAACCCGAGGAATCCATAAAATTTGAAAGCGGTAGTGGAGTTGGCCACAATGAGGGTGTGGTGAATGCTTATGAACCTATCTTTTCTTTTTTCCAAGAGCATTATGACTATGAGTCTCTAGAGGATATGCATGCTAGAGAGATGGTCGAAGTTGATCTTTTTGAGTCCTTCCACTAACAACACATGCCAAATTCTATTGTGGTAGACCTCCCTTTGATTGAAAATTCTTTTCCTTTGGATGATGAGGAGGCATAATCTGAAATTTTAAAAGATCAATCAATGTTAGATGATGTGCTTACCACTAAATCTGAAAAATTTTCCTTGGAAGACATCCTCTCGATAGAGGAGGAATTCCTTACCATTGAAACAAAATTTCTTCAATCATTAAGGAAGGACGAGGACCCTTCATCCGACTATCTCGATTTCCTAGAGGAATGCTTGGCCCACTCTTATAATCTTAATGATGAGATGCTTAAGGATTGGATATTTTGTTAGACACGGTGTCGGTGCTGGAAGAGCACCATTCCACTGATTTACACTCTTTACCATTGTTTGTGGAAGCACGGTACAATTCTGAAATTGTGGAGGAGACAACTTTAACTAATGAAAACTTGATAAATATCTCTCCACCATCATGGGTCCTTCTGCCCATTGAAAATTTTGATTGGGAGGACCCATTTTTAATCAATCATAACCCAAATCAGAATTTGAGGAGATATCTTTTTGCTGCTCTTATCTCCTCCTTTTATGCATGTGGTGCACAATACGATTGGACTTCAATGATGAAAAGCACCCATGTTTACTGTCGAGCAGGACTTTGAATGGTCCTCATGAGAAATTTATTGAAATTCATGAAGATCCTGCTCAAATTTGATCATGTAGTCGATCAGACTAATCAAAGGTAGGTAGGTAGGTTAGGATTTATTTTTCTGTAATTAGGATTAAATAAGTCTCATCGAGACAATAGAAGATGCCATAATTGATCAACTTACTACCTCAAGTACTCTCGTCCTCACTCTCCTTTGTTTTATTTCATTGCTCTCATGCCATGCTTATTGCATACCTTGTTACATTAAGGACAATGCCAGATTTTGGTTGGGGGTGAGATTCCTTAGATGAATCTAATAGCTTTTGTGACATTTCGAGCAATTATGTAGAAAATTTTCAATTTTTCTAAAATTCAAAACTCTTTTAGAAAACCTTATTTTTATGCATTCGAGATGATACGAGTATAAGAAAAGGAGATACAAAGTGAGTGATGTTGCAAGCTTTGAACTTCTCTTAATATAATGGTTTTATATGTGAATTCCCCTATTTATTTGATTGATAGAAAATTTGAGCACTTTTTACACCTAATTCACATTACACGATTTTCATGGGTTGAAAGGATTGTGGGATTTGTGGATTAGCTAAATTTTGATTTAAGGTGTTGAGAAATCAATCCGGGGTAATTTGTCCATCCTTGTCCATGGAAAAATAACGAAAGATATGGATTTCTAAAAATCCTATCTAATTTAAAAGAAAAAGGAAAATAAAGGATGAAATTGGGAATGATGGAAAAATGGTGGAAATTTTCGAAAAGGGCTACCTATTACCAACTGGGGGATGGTCTACCCATAACCAAAGCCAGAAATGGGACGTAGTGTGAAAGCCGTCGGAAGGACGGTAAGACAAATTCCTGTCATAGGCTTGTTGTTGCTCTATACAACTTGAGATCTATAGTTTAGTTGATCTATGAAGAAGATAATCCCAGAAACTCATGAGATGAACTTTCACTATGCACACTAGGTTGAAGTTGTTCGAGTTCTTCAATTTATCAATCAATCAACGGGAATTTCATGTAGACACTTATTATGCTTTGAGAGTTTAAGGTTTCAACTTCTATCACCTAATTTCTCCAAATTTTATACTTGTATGTCTTGGAATGGATAGAAACATGGTTTCTGAAGGAGAGTTGGTTTGGAGGTTTGAAATTGTTTCACGCATGTTTTGCTTGGGACTAGCAAAAAGCTGGTTGGGGGGTGTGTTGAACCTCCAATTTATACATTGTATTGGCCATTCCATCACATTATATGCATGGTTTGTATGTTTAAAAGGTCCATCTAATGCAGGTTTTGTGATTGTAGGAATGAGAGCAGATTTCACCTAATTAGAGTCCAAAAGGGGACATTTAGGAGCCTTAGATGAAGACCCAAGGTGGGCCAAAGAAAGAAGAAAGCAAAGAGAGAGGAATGCGAGAAGAAAAGAAAGAAGAACGGATGTAGAAAATGGGTTTGACCCGTCAAGACCGGTCGGCCAAGAAGGCCCAACCGGTCAACACCGGTCTGCTGCACTCCCTGGACATCTAACAGACTAGCTAGACCAGTCAAGACCGGTCGGCCATGCAATTTCAAACTTTTAGATTTCAAACAGCAGGCTATTCTGATTTTTGAATTTTTGGCCCAGTTTCAGGCGCCATCGTGATGATATTTGGAAATTCAACACATCCATGTCGAAGAGGAGCTCGACGCCGAAATAATCCAAGTGGTTTTGTTTCAATCGGAGCTACAGATTGACTGTGGTGGCCAAAGCAATAAGAACTGTCCAGAAAGTTTCAGATTCCGCCTACTCCACCCTGGGCCGGTCCAAGTGACCCATCATTGATGATATGAAGAATCTAATTTGACCATCTTCTAGACCACATCCATATATGAATAACGACAAAGTTTCAGATCAAAAGGATGTGTGGTTTGATCGTACCGGTTGAAGAAAGATAGCCCATCCAGAAAGATCCAACTGTGCAGATTTTATAAAAGGCCTGAGTGTTCTAATTTTCGTACCTAATTTTGAAATTGTTTTGGACAATCTAATCTGTCTATCATGTATAGGAGGAAGTTTTCTACCAATGTTCAAAATTTGAGGTCAATCCGACCTCTGTACACTCCGGAACATTAAAAGCAAGATGACTGGTTCTAAAGGTACCCGAATTTTGTGATTTTGAGAGGCGGTCGCTGATCTGATTGGTGGGCCCATTTAGAAGATAATCTTGGAAATCTAAATCATTTATAAGAAAGATCACATTACAAGAAAGCTACAAATCAAATTTGAAGGCAATCCGACCATTGGTTAAGCCGTACGAAGCGAAACAAAATCTGTTATGTTGCGGTACTCTTGCTATATTATAAAAGGGGGTGCTCTCTTCTATTCCAAATCAAGCAAGGACGTAGGAAGCAAGGAGTTCAAGTCCTAGGAGGCTACCTAGCCTCCTACAGCTAGTTTTTCTTCCTTTTCTTAGTTCTAGTTCTAGTTTTAATTTGTAGTTGGTTTCAATACTTTAATTCTTTTATTTCAAGTACCTGTTAGAACTAGGGAATGAACATTCTCTGGAATGTTGGGTTTTGTTGCTCTGGGGTTCTGAATAATAGAAACATTCGTAGACAATCACAAGCTTTCACAAAAGTACACAAGAGAAGAGATATCGCAAGGCGAATTTTATTCCAGAGATTCTGAGATCTTGTACATTCCAGGCCGTGATCTAGCACGAGCCCTTAATTACATCGAATGATCGATGACCCTTGATTAAAAGGCGAAAGACTAGTCAGTAGGGACCATGGTTTCAGAGTTCATAGTCGCGGAGACCTGAGTTTTGGTGGTCGTAGAGACCTGTATTTGTATGGTCACGGGGACCTGTATTTGTATGGTCACGGGGACCTGTATTTGTATGGTCACGGGGACCTGTATTTGTATGGTCGCGGAGACCTGTATTTGTATGGTCATGGGGACCTGTATTTATATGGTCACGGGGACCTGTATTTGTATGGTCGTGGAGACCTGTATTTGTTGTGTTTTGCTAAGGACTTATCCATCTTCGTACGAGTCGGATGTCTAAGTCCCATGTTCTGACCGGAGATTCGGGCTGAGACTGTCAGGGTTTATGGCCGGGAAGGACTACTCTGGGCCCGCGCCTGTCAATGTATGGACAGGTGACCTCGGGAAGTCCATTCCACAGTTGTGTGTACCTGAACAGCTCAACCAGCGGATGCCGTTTGGATGGGTAGGGCATCGACTGTTCTTAAAGTATCAGCTCTTAACAAATTGTGTGTGATAGTTTAAAAATCTCCTGGTATAGTTTATCGTGTTAACCATAGTCCCTTTTGCTTAATCCGGGCCTGAATCCGAGTCATATTATGGTAGTACATGTAATGATGATGCATCAGTATGGCTCTGGGCACTGGTGGCCTCTCTTCGGGAGGATTGCTCCATTCGTTTCGTCGAATCGGGTCGGATCCCGAGGGCTCGCGTTCTGCTTGTTGGGTGGCTCGGAGGGGTCATTTGGCTGTTCCATTGCGTCCGGAATGCTCGAAATACCCAAAATAGGCTCAAATATAAAATGAGGATTTAAGGGTGCTGAGATGAACGCTTAAGGTGCTGATTTTTGCGATCCGCTGGCCTGATTTTACTGATGCGCTGGGGCCAGCGCGTCTCAAAAATGTATTTTTCTGATCCGCTGGCCTATTTTGCGATGCGCTGGGGCCAGTGCGTCTCAAAAATGTATTTTTCTGATCCGCTGGCCTATTTTGCGATGCGCTGGGGCCAGTGCGTCCGAAAAATGTATTTTTTCTGATCTGCTGGCCTATTTTGCGATGCGCTGGGGCCAGTGCGTACCGAAAAATAACTGTATATGATTTATACAATCCGCCGATGGTTTTTCTAATGCGCCGGATCACTTTTATGATGCGCTGGGATCAGCGCGTCGAAAAGGGTGACTAAGTTATTTCATCTCCAGACCTGTTATGGTCGGAGGTGCGATTTTCGGCGAGGGGATCCAGGTGATCGGAAAAGGATTCCGGCGATCAGAAAAAGGTTTTCTGGCGACGAGGTTCTCTCTCTCTCTCGCTGAATTGTCCGAATGAGGTGGTGGGAGGGGGTATTTATAGGTAAAGTCGCCCAATAGGCGATCGACACGTGTAGCGCATCGAGAAATTGGGTCGGCGCGTCGATTAAAGTCACTCGGCGCGTCTCAAAATGGCTGAGTTCGGAGGCTGATTTTGCAGGACGCGCCAGCTGTCAGTGCGCCCTGAAATTGGCTGATTTTTTGGATGCGCCGGGTGAATTTTGGACGCGCTGTGGGCAGTGCGTCCTAAAATTCGGAATGATGGAATTACTTGATGCGCTGGGTGAATTTGTGGATGCGCTGGAAGTAGTGCGTCCTGAAATTCAATCCGTCCGAATTTCCTGATGCGCTGGAGGATTTTTGTGATGCGCTGGGGGCAGTGCGTCCTGAAATTCATTTTCTGAATGCGCTGGACATATACGTGCCTCCCAAACTTGGGTTTTGCAAATTGGGGGATTTGTGGGGTCCGCCTTGCGATGAATGCCGATGCACTGCTCCTATCTCTTCATAATTGAGGTAATCCTCCCAAATTTTGACAGTTTTGATCATGATGACCGGTGGGGTCCACCACTAGCCCAATTCCCTGCTTTTGGTCAAGTCTGGTGTGCGTGTCGCGATTCGTGCCAGCGATTTCCGATGCACTGGCCCTAAATTTGACCGAGTGATGGTTTGGGCACTTGGAATCATCGTTTCAGGGATTCCTTACTTTTGGGACCCCAACAGTACCCTTTTCTTAATTTTGGATTTTGAACTTCTAGTTTGAATAAAGTTTAGTTTTTTAGAAGTTTTGTGAGAGTTTGTGTGATCCGGACATGAGTTCCTTGCAATTCTCTGAGATTATCATGATTGGGTTATTTGAATTCGAATTGTAGTAACCCCAGAGCATGCCATAGTCTCTTGGCATGGCTGTTACTTCGAAGGCTACAAGTTCAAGTTCAAGTTCTATGTGCTTCATTAGAACTAGAAATCTGATTTCCAGATTTAAGTGGGACTATTTGTGCTTGAATGTATATCCTCCAATTAGATGAGAGATAGGACTTTGATTCTAATTGTGTTGTGCTTGGATGAATGGATTGGTATTGAACTACTACAAGTGGATCCTTGATGCTCTAGTTCTTATTTTCAGATTTTCCTATTTCATGTGAAAAACTATTTTCCTAAACTTCTTAAATTCTAGTTATTAAATTAGTTAGAATTGTTTACCTCTTTCCTTGTGGATCGACCTCGGTCTTACCGAGATTTGTTACTACATCGAAGCCTTACACTTGAGGCGAGCGAACAGCTTCCTTATTCATGAATTCTCCATTGCACATCATCTCTACAAATTGACGCATGGGTGAAGTCAATCCTTCATAGAAAAAGCTTATTACCCACAAAATTTCGTAGCCATGATGTGGGCATGCATTTAACAAGTCCTTGAACCTCTCCCAACATTAGAAAAAGGTCTCGTCCTCCTTTTGGGCAAAATTCATGATAAGGCGCCTCAACATGTTCGTTTTATGAGTAGGGAAGAACTTTTTAATGAACTCCCTAGACATCTCAGTCCATGTGCCAATTGATCTTGGCCTTAATGCATGAAGCCAACCTTTAACTTTCTCTTTAAGGGTAAAAGGAAATAATTTGAGTCTCACCACATTGTCGGTTACGTTTGCAAAGTGCATGGTGGCTATCACCTCATCAAATTCCTTAAGGTGTTGATAGGCACTTTCACTATCTAGTCCATGGAATCTGGGGAGGAGTTGGATTACTCCCGGTTTCAAATCTATGTTCCCTGCATTTTGTGGAAAAACTATGCATGAGGGAGTGCTCGCTCTTGCTGGTTGCAAGTAATCACGTAATGTTCTGGTTTAGGGAACATTCTCAACCACATTCTCTCCCGTTTCAGTTTGGTTTTGGCCCAGATTTTAATTGGCCATATGGTTGGGTTGATTTGCAGCCATATATTCAGACAAAATTGAAGAATTTAAATGTCTCTTAGCACGTGGCTCTCTATTAATTCCTTCAACTATTCCCCCTTCACTAATGAGTCGGTTATTAGAATCCCGAGCCCAATGTGGCATGCAAATCCTAAAAGAATGAAACAAAGAAAAAAAAGAATTCTTTCTTCCTTCCTTTACTTTTCTCTAGACTGAAGCACAAGGTGTCTTGCAATGGCTGAGCCAGAAGTAAGGATAGAGACCGATTTCTCATGGTCAATAGGGGTTCAGAGAACTCCACACCCACTCTTTGAATCTTTTGAGAAAAGTGCAGAAAAAGAAGAAAGAGGAATAGAAGTGAGAAGAGAAATCTCTGAGCACAAGGTGATCCAAGACGGTAATGCCGACCAATAGGAATCAAGGCGGCACAAGGCAAACCTATCAGAGATCTAAAAAGGAGTCTCCACCCACTCTACAAGATGAATATGATAGGAATGAATAGGGGAAGAAGAAGAGTAAGGTTAGAAAGATAAAACCTGATTTGAGAACTTAAGATCCCTAACTTCTTCTTCAACTTCCTAAAATCCCTGCAAAAGAAAAAATCAAAATAAAACAAACTAAGTTAGTACTATTCCTAAAAATTTCACTAGAAACTATCTTCAGAAATTCTATTAAAATCGTCAAAGTCCCCGGCAACGGCGCCAAAAACTTGTTCGCTTCCCCAAGTGTAGGGTTGCGATGTAGTAATAATCTCGGTAAGACCGAGGTCGATCCACAGGGACTTGTGTAGGAATTCACAAAACACTTCTAATGGTTTCTACTGAAGAGCTAACTAACAGATTTTTAGGAAATTAATTTAGATAGATGCTTTGAATTAAATCGAATGTAATCAATAATAAAAAGGCACTAGGGGTTCAAGGATCCACTTGTAGCAATCCTTGATGCTCAATTCGCTGTGGTTTCTCACTTTCTCAACTAGACTCAAAATTAAGTTCTATCTAGCCGGATGATAGAGCAGTTAAAACAAACAATCTGTCATATGTGTGATTCATGTACATGATTCTCTCAATTCAAGCTAGGACTTGAGCACACTCAATTGCATAGGTCAATCCTAATTCCAATAGGTTAAGATCTCAACCATAATCATCATTAAGGCCTGTGACAAAGCTTAACTAGATCATGATTTGAACTTGATTCAAATCACATACACAACCTCACACAATCCAGAATTTCTAGAAAAATAGAACTTTTGGTATGAAGTTCCCACATGAGGATCATAAGTCTAGAGCGTATTGAATCCAATTCCTCGGATTATATAGGTCTAGACTAAGTCAAAGCAATTAAGAACTCAAGAAATTCTCCTAAACATCCATGAGTCATCATAAGATTAAGAAAAACTACTTAGAACTTTATTTAAACTTCAAACCATTGTTCTTCACTAATAATCCAACTTGAAACCAAATCAAACGAATTGAAACATCTTAGATTCACTACAAGCTTCACCTCTTAGCCCTAGCTAAGAGGTTTAGCCGTTCATGATCCAAGGAAACATGAAAACAACTAAAAACGTAAACTAGAAAACACAAACTAGAGGGAGTTGTGGACCTCCAAATCCAACCTCCGCCACTTCCCACCTTCATAGCTCTCTTTTAGGATGCCTTAGCTACAATCTCTAGGTCACCTTTTATAGTGGAGAGGCTCCAACGCCTCAGAATCTTCCGGATTTGCATAACACTTTCGCACTGCGCTAGAAAATCGGAGCTTCAAGAGGAAGCCGCTAGAGATTCGCTGAAATTACACTGGCCGACTGGTCAAGACCGGTCGGACTAGGCTGGCCGATCGGTCACGACCGGTCGGACTTGATCTGGGATAGTCTAACGTGCATACTGGAGGTGGGCAGGCTCTGGCCGACCGGTCAAGACCGGTCGGCCCTGTTGTATCATTATTCCAGAGGGGAAACAGGGGCTGGCCGACTGGTCTAGACCGGTCATGGCCCTCCTGGCTGACCGGTCATGGCCTTTTTCTTCTTTATTTTCTTCTTTCTTTCTTCTCTCTCTGCTATCTTCTTTCTTTGGCCCACCTTGGGTCTTCATCCAAGGCCTTAAAGAGATATTTTTAGTCATCAAATGGGCGGCGTCCCTCTCATTCCTACAATCATAAAACCATGCATTAGAATAGTCTTTAAGCTTGAAAACCATGCATAGTTAGTGATGAAATGGGGTTAGAATATACACATTTAAGCACTCAACAAATCTCCTAAAGTCGGTCAAGACTCCATTAGTGGGATTTGGAGGGGAAATGGTCGAGCCAAAAGGAAGCGTCGACCTACCCATTATTTTTGGTGAGTCCCCCAACAAAATCAACATAATGGTGAATTTCTTGGTCATGGATCGCAAATCGACCTATAATGTTATTATGGGATGACCATCCATGACAGATTTCAAAGATGTTCTTGCCCCATGTTTCCTTTGCTTTAAATTCCCCACTCCCAATAGAGTGAGAGTGGTACATGAAAATCAAACTAAGGCATGTGCATGCTACAAGATGGTCCTTAGGAAGGAAAAGGCAAAACATGTCACCCCCATAATGACCTTGAAGGCTCATCCTCAGAACCCCAGGTCTAAAGACAGATCCCCTTTAGATCCGAAAGACGACGACATCTGAAGAGATTCCCCTGCTAAGGACTTGGTTTCTGTTCAGATCTCACTCGAAGATCCCTCGAAGTGCTTGCAGATCGGCTCAGCTCTCAATCTGGACACTCAAGTGTAGTTCATGGAGTTCCTCAATATGTATTAGGATGTCTTCGCATGGTCTCATGAAGACATGCCTAGCATCGACTCCAGTATGATCGTCCACCGACTAAAGATGAATCCTAATTTCAAGCCCATATAATAGAGACGATGGGCATTCAATCAAGAAAGAAAGGCAAGCAACAATCAAGGAGGAAGTTGACAAACTCTTCAAGGTTAGTTTTATTGAAAAAGCAAACTACCCGAAATGGGTAGCAAATGTGGTCCTAATGAAGAAGGTTAACGACAAATGGCGGATGTGCGTTGACTACACGGATCTGAATAAGGTGTGCCCGAAGGATAGCTTTCATACGCCTAGAATTGATCATCTCGTGGATGCTGCAGCCGGATACACACTCCTCAGCTTCATGGATACATACTCTGGCTACAATCAGATATCAATGCATCCACCAGATAGGGAGAAGACATCATTCATCATCGACAGGGGGTTGTACTGCTACAAAGTCCTGCCTTTCGGCCTCAAGAACGCAAGCGCAACTTATCAGCGCTTGTGAATAAGATGTTTGCCGACCAGATTGGCAAGAGCATAGAAGTCTATGTCAATGAACTGCTCATTAAGAGCGTCAACGTAAAAGACTTCCTGTCAGATTTAGATGAGATGTTTCAGATATTGCACAAGCATGGCATGAAGTTGAACCCGACCAAATGTGCTTTCGATTCCACCTCTGGTAAGTTTCTCGGTTTCATGGTGGGGCAGCTAGAGATTGAAGAAAATTTAGAGAAGATCAAGGCCCTTCTCGGTATGAGTTCTCCAAAAACCCTGAAAGATATTCAAGGTTTGGCTGGGCGAATTGCATCCCTAAGCAGGTTCATTTCAAGGGCATCCGACAAATGCCTGTCATTCTTCAAGCTGTTGAAGGAAGCCCAAAAGACTTTCTAGTGAACAGAGGAGTGCGAGAAAGCTTTCCTCCAACTCAAGCAATAGATGGGAGCACCT
Source organism: Liriodendron chinense (assembly GCA_003013855.2). Classification (NCBI taxonomy): domain Eukaryota; kingdom Viridiplantae; phylum Streptophyta; class Magnoliopsida; order Magnoliales; family Magnoliaceae; genus Liriodendron; species Liriodendron chinense. Next base: position 3,570,310 of record ML058389.1, read on the forward strand.
CCAGTATTATCAAAATTCGTTCCTGGTGAAGAGTTATTTTTTTATCTAGTTGTGTCTGCAACGGCCGTTAATGTCACTTTAGTAAGGAATTAAAATTGCGTCCAGAAGCCTATTTATTACGTGAGTCATTCAATGGTAGATGTTAAAACTAAATACCCTGAGATACAGAAATTGGCCCTGGCCATGATCACCTCAGCAAGAAAACTCTGACCCTATTTTCAAGCAGACACGATAGTGGTCATCACAAATCAACCTCTGAGCAGGTTGTCCAAAATCCAAAATCATCCAGAAGGTTAGACAAATGAGCCATAGAATTGAGCGAACATGATGCGAAATTTTGACCACGCATGACAATTAAGGGGCAGGCAGCTGCAGATTTTATTGCAAAATTTACGTATCTAGTTCTTCCAGAACAAGCCGAGGCTGCTATACAGCAAGCTGAGTCCTTGTTCGCTTCCCCAAGTGTAGGGTTGCGATGTAGTAATAAACTCGGTAATATCGAGGTCGATCCACAGGGACTTATGTAGGATGTCACAAATTCATCCACAAGTTTCTATTGAAGCTAACAATCAAAGTTTGAATAGAATGTGTATGATTAACAGTTTAAGCTAAATTGAATGTAAACAATTATAAGAAGGCACTAGGGGTTCGAGGATTCACTTGTAGTAATCCTCGATGTTCAATCCGCTGTGGTTTCCCATTCTCTCAACTAGAATTACCAGTCAGGTCTATCTAGTCGGATGATAGAACTGTTAAACCAGAAGTCTGTAACATGTAAGTTCTGTGCATAAAGTTCACTCAACTCTAGGCTGATCTGAGCATGCTCATTGCATAGGTCATTCACCTTTTCTATAGGTCCAATTCCCTACCATAACCATCCTCAAGTCTTCTCACAAGACAAGGCTAGATCATGATTTGAACTGGATTCAAATTATATGCACAGTCCATACATATTCCAGATAATCAACCAAAACTAGAACTTTGGCATGAAGCCCCTTTATGAAGAGCTTGGTACTAGAGCGCACTCCAATTCCTCGGATCATACAGGTCTAGACCGTTGCAAACAAATTAAGAAAATAAGTAATTCATCCAAACATCCATGAGTCATCACAAGACTAAGAGAAATTACTTAAAAACTTGTATAAACTTCAAACCTTAGTTCATAATCATGAATTCCAAACTGAAAACCACTTAACTACGAATTAAAACATCTTGGATACACTACAAGCTTCACCTCTTAGCCCTAGCTAAGAGGTTTAGCTGCTCATGATCCAAGGAAACATGAAACAACTCTTAAAAACATGAAAACAGCAAAGCAAACCAAAAAGGAGTTGTGAAACTCCAATCTTCACTTCCACAGCCTCCAACCTCGCTTGAACCCTTCTAGGATCCCCTAGGAACGATCCCTAGGTGTCCTTTTATAGTCTGGAAGCTCCACAACTTCGGAAGAATCGAGAACTTGCGTAACACTTACGCGGCGCAGAGAAAATCGGGATGAAATTAGAAATTTCTAACTCAGTACGCATGGCCGACCGGTCATGACCGGTCGGCCTCAAGTGAAAACACTCCAGCAGGTATGCCCGACCGGTCAAGACCGGTCGGGCCTAGTAGAACATCAGTCCAGCAAGCCTATCCGACCGGTCAAGACCGGTCGGATGTTTTCATCCTCCTTACAGCAGCAATGACCGACCGGTCTTGACCGGTCGGTCCTTTTCCATGAAGTTCCAGCATATGTCCGACCGGTCAAGACCGGTCGGACGTCTTCAGTAGGGGCCAAATCTGCATGGCTGACCGGTCACTGACCGGTCTGGCTTCCTTGGCCGACCGGTCACGACCGGTCAGCCCTCTTTTCTTCTTGCATTTTTCCTTTCTTTCTTCCTTCTGCTTTCTTTTCTTCTTTAGTTCTTTCTTTCTTTATTAGAATGGTTCCAAATGAGCTCATTATATCTTCAATTGAGTAGAGTCCACCCTCAATCCTGTAGTCACACAACATGCATTGAATTAGCTTCCAAACCATACAAACCTTGCACAATGAGTGATGAATTGGGGTTAGAATATGCATAATTAAGAGCTCAACACACCCCCCAACCAGCATTTTGCTAGTCCCGAGCAAAACATGCGTGAAGCTAATCTCATTCTTCTAAACTCAACTCTCTTTCAGAAACCATCCTTCTATACATTCCAGGGTTCATAAGTGTAAGATTCAGAAAGATTAGGCGTCAAAGGTTGGCACCATAAATCCTCAAGACATAATAGGCATTCATATGAGATTCCCACTAATTGGTTGATAAATAGAGGGAATTGAACAAATTCATCCTAGTGTGGGTAGTGAAAATTCATTCCGCGAGTTTCTAGGATTATCTTCTTCATAGATTAACTAGACTATAGAACTCAAGGTACATAGAGCCACATCAAGCCAATGACAGGAAATTGCCTTACCGTCCTTCCGACGACTTTCACACTACGTCCCATTTCCGGCTTTGGTTACGGGTAGACCATCCCCCGGCTGGTAGTAGGTAGCCCTAATCGGAATTTTCCACCGTTTTTCCACATTCCCAATTTCATCCTTCCTTTTCCTTTTTCTTTTTAAATTAGATAGGATTTTTAGAAATCCATATCTTTCATTATTTTCCCATGGACAAGGATGGACAAAGTACCCCGGCCTGATTTCTCAATACCTTAATTCAAAGTCTAACTCATCCCTAAATCACATAATCCCTTCAACTCATGAAAATCGTGTAATGTGAACTAGGTGTAAAAGTGTTCAGATTTTCTATCAATCACAAAAATAGGGGAGTTCACATATAAAACCATTATGCAATGAGAGATTCCAGACATCCAGCCTTATACACTTCATATCTCCTCCTCTTATGCTCATATCAACTCGAATGCATAGAACCAATGTTTTCCAAAAGAGTTTCGAATTTTTGAAAAAAATCGAAAAATTTCCACATAATTGCTTGAGATGTTGCAAAATGCTGGATTCATCCAAGCGGTCCTACACCCCCCAACCAAATCGTGCATTGTCCTCAATGTAAAAGATGCGCAATGAGCAAAACATGAGAGCAATTTGAAAATAAAAGGGAGTGAGGAATGATATTACCTGAGAGAGTGAACATTGGAAATCTTCCTCCTTCTAACAAACCTATGAAAACGAAAACAAAAAGCAGCAAAGTCCTAATCCTAACTACTCTATACCTCCATCAGACTAGGAGATCAATCATCCTGATACACAGGATCATTCAGGGGTATGGACATACCTTCTGAAGGAAAATTCTCAAAGAACGGCTTTAATCGCTGCCCATTTGCTTTGAAAATGTTGCCGTTCCTCGGATTCAACAGCTCGACAGTCCCATACGGATAGACAGTTTGCACAATGTAGGGACCGGTCCATCGAGATTTTAGTTTTCCCGGAAATAGATGTAAGCGAGAATTATACATAAGGACTTTTTGGTTGATTGTGAATGTCTTGCGAAGAATATTCTTATCATGGAATATCTTCGTCTTGTCCTTGTAAATTCTCGCATTCTCATAAGCGTCATTCCGGATTTCTGCAAGTTCATTCAATTGTAGTTTGCGTAACGAGCTTGCCTTGTCATAATTGAAATTCATCTTCTTAATAGCCCAATATGCCTTATGTTCCAATTCCACAGGTAGGTGACAAGCCTTCCCATAGACAAGTCTATAGGGAGACATTCCAATAGGGGTTTTAAAGGCAGTACGGTAAGCCCAAAGCGCATCGGTAAGTCGAAGTGACCAATCCTTGCGATCGGGATTCACCGTTTTCTCCAAAATGTGTTTAATCTCCCTATTGGATATCTCAGCTTGTCCACTAGTTTGTGGGTGATAGGGAGTGCTCACTTTGTGTGTAACGCCATATTTCTTCATTAAGGCTGCAAAAGGGCGATTGCAAAAGTGAGACCCTCCATCACTTATGATGACTCGAGGCGTTCCAAACCGGGAAAGAATATTTTCTTTTAAAAATCGAATGACCGTTTTATGGTCATTATTCCGGCAAGGAATGGCCTCGACCCATTTGGAGACATAATCAACAGCAAGTAAGATGTATAAATTTCCAAAAGAAGATGGGAATGGGCCCATGAAATCGATGCCCCAACAATCAAAAATTTCGATAATTAAAATGGGATTAAGTGGCATCATATTTCTACGGGAGATTCCTCCTAGTTTCTGACAAGGTTCACATGCTTTGCAAAACTCATGTGTGTCTTTGAACATGGTGGGCCAATAAAACCCACATTGCAGAATTTTCGCTGTGGTCTTTTTGGCTGAAAAATGGCCACCACATGCTTGAGAATGACAGAAGGAGATGATACTTTGTTGCTCATTATCTGGGACACATCTCCTTATGATTTGGTCGGGACAATACTTGAACAAGTATGGGTCGTCCCATAGAAATTTCCGTACCTCTGAGAAGAATCTATCCTTATCTTGCTTTTTCCAATATGTAGGAATTGTACCTGTAGCAAGATAATTAGCAATGTCCGCATACCATGGCAATTGGGAAACAGCAAAAAGTTGTTCATCAGGAAACATGTCATTGATTGCAGTCGTTTCAGGGGAATCAGTGAGGACAAGTCGAGAGAGGTGGTCAGCTACTACATTCTCTACTCCTTTCTTATCACGTATTTCTAAGTCGAATTCTTGGAGTAGGAGGATCCATCTTAATAACCGTGGTTTAGCATCCTTCTTAGAGAGAAGATACTTAAGCGCGGCATGGTCGGTGAATACGATGATCTTGGATCCAATCAAGTAGGATCTAAACTTTTCCAAGGCAAAAACTACTGCTAAAAGTTCCTTTTCAGTAGTGGTGTAGTTTGCCTGGGCTGAGTTTAGGGTTCTACTTGCATAGTAGATAACACATGGCTTTTTATCTTTTCTTTGGCCTAACACGGCCCCAATAGCATAGTCGCTAGCATCGCACATAATCTCAAAAGGAAGGCTCCAATCAGGTGGTTGCATTATTGGGGCGCATGTCAACATGCCTTTAAGGGTGGTAAAGGCCTTTTAACATTCTTCACTCCACTCAAATGAATTTTCCTTTTGAAGTAGGTTGCATAAAGGACGAGAGAGTGAACTGAAATCCTTTATGAACCGTCTATAAAATCCTGCGTGTCCTAAAAAGGACCGTATATCTCGTATGCTTTTGGGTGGTGGGAGGTTAGAGATAAGATCAATTTTCGCCTTGTCCACCTCAATTCCATTTTGTGAAACGATGTGACCAAGTACAATTCCCTTTTGAACCATGAAGTGACACTTTTCCCAATTGAGTACAAGGTTCTTTTCTTCACATCTTTTTAGCACAGATTTCAAGTGCTTGAGGCACTCATCAAAGTTACAACCAAATACAGAAAAATCATCCATGAAGACTTCAAGAATGGTCCCCACCATGTCAGAAAAGATGCTCATCATACAACGCTGAAAGGTGGCAGGGGCATTACATAGTCCAAACGGCATTCGTCGATAGGCGAAAGTACCGAATGGACATGTGAATGTAGTCTTTTCTTGATCTTCACGGGCAATTTCTATTTGGTTGTACCCTGAATAGCCATCAAGAAAGCAAAAGTGGGAATGACCCGCCAACCGTTCTAAAATCTGATCAACAAACGGTAGGGGGAAGTGGTCTTTCCTCGTGACAGTGTTTAGCTTCCTGTAGTCAATGCACATTCTCCAACCGGTAGTGACTCTAGTTGGTACGAGTTCATTATTGGCATTGGCTATGATGGTTATTCCGGATTTCTTTGACACCACTTGAGTTGGGCTCACCCATTGGCTATCAGATATTGGGTAGATGATACCTACATCCAATAGTTTCACCACTTCGGCCTTAACCACATCCTTCATATTTGGATTTAGTCGTCTTTGTGGTTGCCGGGATGTCTTTGCATTTTCCTCAAGATGTATGCGGTGAGTGCAAATCAGTGGGTCTATGCCTTTGAGATCCGCAATTGTCCATCCGATGGCACTCTTGTGCTCTAATAGAGTGGCTATTAGCCTACTCTCTTGTTCCTCATCCAAGTGGGAAGAAATCACCACTGGATATGTCTCATCTCGACCTAAATAGACATATTTTAGCTCACTTGGCAATGGTTTTAGGTCGAGTTTTGGTGCCTTAATGTTGGATGGGAGGGCCTTGTTCTCATTTATAGGCAAAGGTTCAATTGGGGCCCTCCATCTTTTATTTTCACGCACCAGCATCACATCTAGAATGGCATCCATCTCTTGTGTTGTATTATCATTCATATCATGGAGATGGGCCACACATGCCTCTAAAGGGTCGGAAAATAGTGACAAGGGGATTGTATCTTCCACGAATGATTCGATCATGTTTAGTTCGTGGATATCATCATCAACTTCCCGCGGTTGTTTGCATAACTCAAATATATTAAGCTCAAGAGTCATATTTCCAAAGGACATTTGTACCAGTCCGTTTCTACAATTGATAATGGCGTTTGAGGTAGCTAGAAACGGCCTTCCAAGTATGACAGGAATTTGAGTACCGGTGCCTATCACGGGATGTGTGTCCAAGACAATAAAATCTACTGGATAGTAGAATTTATCAACTTGAACTAGAACATCCTCTACCATTCCTCTCGGTATCCGGATGGATCTATCAGCAAGTTGGAGTGTGGTTTTGGTGGGTTTCAATTCACCTAACCCAAGTTGTTCGTAGACCGAGTATGGAATGAGATTCACACTTGCCCCCAAGTCGAGTAGGGCTTGTTTAATCTGGTAGTCTCCTATGATGCATGATATGGTTGGACTACCCAGATCTTTGTATTTTTGGGGCACCTCTTGTTTGATGATGGCACTCAAATTCTCAGCCAAAAGCACTTTGTTGTGAACATTATGTTTCCTTTTGATTGTACACAATTCCTTTAAAAATTTGGCATAAGATGGTATTTGTTTTATTGCATCCAACAGCGGAATGTTGATCTTCACCTGCTTGAAAACTTCCAGAATCTCCAGATTTTTATCTAAAGGTTTAGGTGAAATCAACCTTTGTGGAAATGGGGCAACCGGCTTGTATTGTCTTTCCGGTTCTTTCTCTTGTGGAATATTGTTTGGGCTATCATCCTCTTTGGGAATTTCCGGATCCTTAGGCTTGGGGGCCTTCACCGGATTGGATTTATCAATTTCTTTCCCACTTCTCAAAGTGGTGATAGCTTGGACATGTTCCGTATGGTGGGAGGATGAGCTTGCATCTTGTATCTCATATTGGGTCCTTGGATTAGGAAGAGGTTGGGCAGGGAGTGTGCCCTTCTCTCTAACACTAAGGTGAGCTTCAACTCTAGCCAAAGATGTTTTCAATTCATTGATGGCTTGGTTTGAGTTTTGATTGAATTTCAATTGCTCTTGCATGAACCCATCTATTTTTAGAGAGTTTGTCTTGTTTTGCTCATTCTGGACTGATACAAATGCACCCAACATCTCTTCCAACTGTAGTTGGGATGGTTCTTCCAATTCAGTGATACTTTTGGAGTGTTGTTTGCATTTGCATTGGGCCCATTCTTCCAACTGTAGTTGGGATGGTTCTTCCAATTAGGATTATACGTGTTTGAGTTTGGAGCACCATATTGCTGCTGATAACTGTTTATGGCATTTGTTTGTTCTTGTAAGATGCCTTGGACTGCTGAAATTGTGGGACAATCGGGTGTAGCATGTTGATTTCCAGCACAAATTCCACAAACAGTTTCAACCTCAGTAGAGTTGATTGTTTCTCCTTTCCTTAATTCCATGGCTTCGACCTTTCTTGTAAGGCTAGCCAACCGTGCACTTATGCTATCTTCTTCTGATAGGACATACATTCCTCCCTTTTCCTTTTGTTGGCCAATCTTGGAATTTGTTGGTTTAGGTGTGTCCCAAGATTGTGCACTTTCAGCCAATTCTTCCAGATAATCCCATGCTTCATCAGCTTCCTTATTCATGAACTCCCCATTACACATCATCTCTATAAATTGGCGCATGGATGGAATCAGTCCTTCATAGAAAAAACTTATAATCCGCCAATTTTCATAGCCATGATGTGGGCATGCATTTAATAGGTCCTTGAATCTCTCCCAACATTGGGAAAAGGTTTCATCCTCCTTTTGGGCAAAGTTCATGATAAGGCGCTTAAGCATGTTCGTTTTGTGGGTAGGGAAGAATTTTTTTATAAATTCTCTGTGCATATCGTTCCATGACCCGATTGATCTTGGCCTTAATGCATACAGCCAACCCTTGGCTTTATCCTTAAGAGTGAAAGGGAAGAATTTAAGTCTTACTACATCTTCAGTCACATTTGCAAAGTGCATGGTGGTGATTACCTCATCAAACTCCCTAAAGTGTTGATAGGCACTTTCACTGTCTAAACCATGGAATTTAGGGAGAAGATTGATCACTCCCGGTTTCAAATCCACATTCCCTGCATTTGGTGGAAATACTATGCATGAGGGCGTGCTTGTTCTTGCAGGTTGCAAGAAATCACGTAAAGTCCTAGGTCGGGGAACATTCTCAACCACATTCTCCCCTGTTTCGGTTTGATTTTGAACCGGGTTAGGTTGATTTGTAGCCATACTTTCAGATAAAATTGGAGAATTTAGATGTCTCCTAGCACGTGGCTCTCTATCAATCCCTTCTACTACCCCCCCTTCACTTATGAGTCGGTTATTGGAATCCCGAGCCCAATGTGGCATGCAAAATCAAAAATAAGAAACAAAAGAAAGGAAAAAGAATTCTTCCTTCTTTTTCTTTACTCTTCTCTAAGACCGAAGCACAAGGTGTCTTGCAATGGCTAGGCCAAAAACAAAGATAGAGACCGATTTCTCCTGGTCAATAGGGGTTCAGAGAACACCCCACCCACTCTTTGAATCTTTTGAGAAAAGACACAGAAAAAGGAGAAAGAGAAGTAGAGATGAGAAAAGAAATCCCTGAGCACAAGGTGATCCAAGACGGCAGAGCCGACCAATAGGAATCCAGGTGGCAAAAAGGCCGACCTTTCAGAGATCCAAAAGGAGTCTCCACCCACTCTACAAGAGATGAATAAAATAAGAATGACTAGGAGAAGGAGAAGAGTAAGGTTTTAGAAGGATAGAACCTGATTCGCACTTGAAATCCTTGAATCTTCTTCAGCTTCCTAGAAATCCTTAAAAAAAAATCAAATAAACAAACTAAGTTAGTTCTAATAATCTAAAAGAGTCCTAAATAGATACTAATTTCAGAAATTTGTGGAAACCGTCAAAATCCCCGGCAGCGGCGCCAAAAACTTGTTCGCTTCCCCAAGTGTAGGGTTGCGATGTAGTAATAAACTCGGTAATACCGAGGTCGATCCACAGGGACTTATGTAGGATGTCACAAATTCATCCACAAGTTTCTATTGAAGCTAACAATCAAAGTTTGAATAGAATGTGTATGATTAACAGTTTAAGCTAAATTGAATGTAAACAATTATAAGAAGGCACTAGGGGTTCGAGGATTCACTTGTAGTAATCCTCGATGTTCAATCCGCTGTGGTTTCCCATTCTCTCAACTAGAATTACCAGTCAGGTCTATCTAGTCGGATGATAGAACTGTTAAACCAGAAGTCTGTAACATGTAAGTTCTGTGCATAAAGTTCACTCAACTCTAGGCTGATCTGAGCATGCTCATTGCATAGGTCATTCACCTTTTCTATAGGTCCAATTCCCTACCATAACCATCCTCAAGTCTTCTCACAAGACAAGGCTAGATCATGATTTGAACTGGATTCAAATTATATGCACAGTCCATACATATTCCAGATAATCAACCAAAACTAGAACTTTGGCATGAAGCCCCTTTATGAAGAGCTTGGTACTAGAGCGCACTCCAATTCCTCGGATCATACAGGTCTAGACCGTTGCAAACAAATTAAGAAAATAAGTAATTCATCCAAACATCCATGAGTCATCACAAGACTAAGAGAAATTACTTAAAAACTTGTATAAACTTCAAACCTTAGTTCATAATCATGAATTCCAAACTGAAAACCACTTAACTACGAATTAAAACATCTTGGATACACTACAAGCTTCACCTCTTAGCCCTAGCTAAGAGGTTTAGCTGCTCATGATCCAAGGAAACATGAAACAACTCTTAAAAACATGAAAACAGCAAAGCAAACCAAAAAGGAGTTGTGAAACTCCAATCTTCACTTCCACAGCCTCCAACCTCGCTTGAACCCTTCTAGGATCCCCTAGGAACGATCCCTAGGTGTCCTTTTATAGTCTGGAAGCTCCACAACTTCGGAAGAATCGAGAACTTGCGTAACACTTACGCGGCGCAGAGAAAATCGGGATGAAATTAGAAATTTCTAACTCAGTACGCATGGCCGACCGGTCATGACCGGTCGGCCTCAAGTGAAAACACTCCAGCAGGTATGCCCGACCGGTCAAGACCGGTCGGGCCTAGTAGAACATCAGTCCAGCAAGCCTATCCGACCGGTCAAGACCGGTCGGATGTTTTCATCCTCCTTACAGCAGCAATGACCGACCGGTCTTGACCGGTCGGTCCTTTTCCATGAAGTTCCAGCATATGTCCGACCGGTCAAGACCGGTCGGACGTCTTCAGTAGGGGCCAAATCTGCATGGCTGACCGGTCACTGACCGGTCTGGCTTCCTTGGCCGACCGGTCACGACCGGTCAGCCCTCTTTTCTTCTTGCATTTTTCCTTTCTTTCTTCCTTCTGCTTTCTTTTCTTCTTTAGTTCTTTCTTTCTTTATTAGAATGGTTCCAAATGAGCTCATTATATCTTCAATTGAGTAGAGTCCACCCTCAATCCTGTAGTCACACAACATGCATTGAATTAGCTTCCAAACCATACAAACCTTGCACAATGAGTGATGAATTGGGGTTAGAATATGCATAATTAAGAGCTCAACAGTCCTCTACTCAAGATCACCCACTATGGACCTTATTTGTGGACAGGTCGTCCTCTTCCCAAGGGATTGAAGCCTGTATGATCTTAATTTCGCCTAATGAATCGAAGTTCGAATATGCACTTCGATTCGATTTCCCGACATCAAATAATGAAGCTGAGTACGAAGCACTTTTATCCAGACTCACCTAGCCAAGGTAATGGGGCCCCTAGTCTACAGATTCATAACGACTCGCAGCTCATGGTGAATCAGATCATGGATGAGTTTGAGAGTTTGAGGTAAGGGGTGAAAATATGGTCGCATACCGAGTGCAAGCTCTGAAGTTGCTGAATAAATTCAAAAAGTACGAACTTCTTTATATTCCAAGGGAGCAAAACAAGATAGCCGACTTGCTCGCCTAGTTAGGCTCGGCCTCTAAAGGCGAACTTGCTCGGTTAATTCCCATTAAACATTTGGCTGAGCCTAACATCAAACAGAACAAGGCGGCTGAAGCACTTTCGGTCTGTCAGGCTCCATCCTGGTTGGATCCTATTGTTCAATACATCCAGACCATCCTTTTCTTGGAAGATAAGGAGGCATGAAGAATAAAATTCTGAGCTCCTAAGTATTTCTTGAAAGAAAGAATCCTTTACAAACGAGGTTATTCTTGACCACACTTAAGGTGCCTCTGTCCCGAAGAAGCTGACTATGTCCTCAAGGAGATCCATGGAGGAGTATACAACAACCATTTAGGAGGTCGATCAATGGCCTACAAAGCCATCAAGAAAGGCTACTATTGGTCATCAATGAAGGTAGATATGGTCAAATTCTCAAACACATGCGATAGATGTCAGTGCTTTGCTAAAATTCCTCGAAAAGCTCATGAAAATGTTACTCCTATATCAGGACCATGGTCATTTTCTCAATAGGGAGTTGACATCATTGGCCCTTTGCCAATAGCAAGGGGACAAGTATGAAATTGCGTTAGTAGTCTAACACAACACCCTATGCATATATGCGGAAGCTTGGCGGAGCAACTAGAATTATGGCTAAGTCCTAGAAGTGGGGGTGATTAGGACCTTTTTGAAATTCTTTTTGCCTACTTACACAATTTAACAATATAAACTAAGCAAGAACACTTTGGCTTTCAAGCCTAAGTGGGTCCAATCATAAGACTAACATATGGATAAGCAATAAGCTACCTATTCTAACAATGCATAGATTAACATATGATTAAACTAATCAAGCACTTAATCTATGCAAACTAAGTAGACTATATGAGAATGGATCATAAAAGATCAAGTTTACTCTAATTAGTGAACATACATCTTGTGTGTGGATGTGCCGATCTAGTGCTTAGAATACATTCCAATTAAGCATTCATAATAAAACCATTAAACACAATGCATAATAAGAAATGTGCTCAGATACAATCACAAACATAATGATATATAGTGGTTTGACTTTGGGTCTACTCCACTCCCGGTTCAAGTACTCACCCCTTGAGCACACCGACATTCACTAGGAAGTTTAAATCAGGTTCCTCCCAACTTAGGTGTTTTAACTCGGATCCACCTTATCAGGGAGTTTACAAGTTCCTTCCAACTTACAAGTTTACACCCATATTGGTGGCTCTCGTTGAAAACTTATTTAGGCCTGACAAACATGCCAAGGATCGCCAAATGACCATAGAATTTAAGCCCGACAAATGTGCCAAGGATCGACAAACGCCCCTAGACTTTCAGGCTCAACTAACAAGCCATTGATCGACAAACGAACCTCAATAGAGTTTGACAAACAAACTCTACACTTAATTCCCATCGAGAATAGAGTAGATAGACTCAACACAAATTGATAACTTTACTTGTTGGATTTGAGCCCCTTTGTTGAGCCACTTCGGGTTGCTTGATCTCTGCTCTCCCGTGCTTCAATTAGCTCCCCTTGAGTTCCCCCAATGTTGTTATCGATGATTTGTCAATGCTCTAGCTCCAACGATCAATCACCTTGCATTTGATCTTCTTGAGATGACCAAGGTGATGGGAGGTAGGTTTGAGATCTCTACAACTAAGGGGAATGGGTTGCCTAGAGAATCTCACCTATAATGATCTCATCATAGAGTTTAGATAGGAATATAACTATCTAGATCGGTCCAAACTCTAGAGATCAAAGAGGGACAAGTGCATCTTCTTCATGAGCTTGGAATGCTCCATTCTTATGATGAATCACAAAGAAGATGACTTTTTAGGGTTAGGATTTGAGCCTCTAATGGTCTCCAATGATGGTGGCTTCAAACTCCTCAAAATCCCTCTCATGCCCAAAAACGATTCCCCCCGTATTTATAAAAAAATCTCCAATGGCTATAAAACGGGCAGAAAACAATCGCTTCGTTATATCGAAATGCCATTTCGATTAATCGGAGTGATCTTCGATATATCGAAATGGTCTGTTCGATATATTGGAGAATCTGTCCAGAGAATCCGTAAGTAAGTTGCTAGACAAAATTTCTGATATATCGAAAAGAGTTTTGATATATCGAAACATCGATTTTGATATATCAAAATCACCAATTCGATTTATCGAAGAAATTGTCCAGAGAGTTGTAAAGTTGCTAGACATATTCCAATCTATCAAAAAGTCTATTTCAATATATCGAAGACCTATCGAAACTAGGCTCTCATACATCGAAGACCTATCGAAAACTGTTGTTTGGGCTGGTCTGATTACAATAGCTTCCACCTCTTTTATTAACCTAATTTATCATATTTTTCTATAAGATCTAAGGTTAATAAAGATGACTAAGGGTATTCCTAGTTGGTCCAAGTCATCTAAGAGGATTTGGGTGTTTTGGTTCAAATGGTTAGGGTCTCCAAGGCATCTCATTTACCTATTCTTCTTCCTTGATGCTTCTGGTCCACTTAAATCTTCGGTCTTCAGTTTGTCAAGGCTTAACCGACATTACAACTCAAGGACATACGTGATTAACAAATGAGGTGCACTAGTATGCCACAAAAAGTGCACTAACAAATTAAAGTTCGTCATTACAGTGGTGGACTACTTCACGAAATGGGCAAACACAGAGCCGTTAGTGATGATCACAGAGAAGCAAGTCACAAAATTTATCTGGAAATCAATTGTCTACCATTTAGGATTCCACATATAATAATAACCAATATCGGCTGCCATTTTGATAACAAGAAACTCAGATAAATTTATGAAGATTTGAAAATATAGCATGTGATAATTGCACCTTATCACCTTCAGGCGAATGGCCAGGTCAAAGCCATAAATAAAATCATCAAGCATCATCTGAAAACTAAGCTTGAGGAACGTAAGGGCGCCTAGCCAGAATATTTTCCTGAGGTCTTGTGGGTGTATAGAACAACCGCTTGGACTTCTATAGGACAGACCCCTTTTTCGATATCTTTCGGGGTTGAGGCTGTGCTTCTCGTGAAAATTTAAATGCCATCTATTGGGGCTCAAAATATCACCAATGATAAAAGAAGAAGTGATGACTCGAATATATCAGTCAAAGTCAGCAATAGACCTAGAAGCAGTCAGAAAAGTAATAAAGTGCCGGTGTGGTCCTAGTTCGAGCAGCTCGCGCAATCACACCCAGAATTGAAAATTTGTCATTCCGGAGCTGATCTGGACATGCATATTGCCGCAAAATGCTTCAGAATGCTTAAAAACCCCTAACCTCCAAATTTTAATGATGTGTGATGCATATTTCTACGTGCGCACCCCGAAGTACATTTTTGCCTGCTAGGAGCTGACTGAAGGGTCCGAATTGGGAAGGAACTATCAAAATTAACAGCATTTGACCATTCTCCAGCCAATTTATTCATTCAGCATCATTATTAAAGGCTAAAATTGCTTTGGCGTCAGTGACTTTGATCCCCGAAAAGGTACTTGTCTATTGGAGTGAACAGTCGGAGCCTAAAACCTGAATTTTTTTAAGTATGAGAACAGATATCAGTGAAGAGCTCACTTCCAGTTAGAGAATGACTGCACAAGTAATATATGTTCGAAGAAAATAATATGTCATGGGAATTCATACCAAGTCACGATTTTGATAAGTCCAAGATTATCTAATTCCAAGTTATAACGAAGGAGATATGTGTCATTCACAAAAAATTGTGCATTATTGATGACATTGATCATGTGTGGCCCACTTTTGAAGATAAAATAGGCTTATAAAGCTAATCATGATAGTTCCATTGCGTAGATTAGCGAAATAGCTTTCCGAAGAGTATAAGAGCGTCCAGATCGGATTTGTAACAAAGAAGTTATGGCCATTTTTGTGGAGACTCGCAAGTGCTGAATAATATGCACTCGGCCTAAAATGTTGAAACAATACTAAGTCTAGAAGCTGCCAAGAGGGACATGCGCCTGGGGCATGCTTATATCCACCCGGAGCTCAATTTCTCCATCTCCAAGAGGCACATGCGCCCAGGGCTGTGCCACATGCGCCTGGAACTCCCTCTGCTCGATTTTGATTGGCTCCATATATGCAACCTTTGGCTATAAATACCCCAACCCCTCAGTATGCGGACTGAAGAGAAAGGAGAGAGAGAGAGAGAGAGAGAGAGAAAGAGAGAGAGAGAGAGAGAGAGAGAGAGAGCATCAAGGGACACATGCACCTAGCACCTTCTCTTCTCTTCTCACAAGCACCCAACATCCTCTCTCACCCCTTCTCACATGCACCCACACTCCCGTCTTCAAGGTAATATGCTCCAAGCCTCTTCCCTTGTAATTCCACATGCACCATCCTCCTCCCTTGCAATGCCACATGTGTCAGCCTCCGCCCATTCAATGTGACATGCGCCCACTAGCTCTCGCATGTCCCCACATGCACCCACTCTCTCCCTTCAATGCCACATGCGCCCATCCTCTGGCACATGCGCCCACGCTCTCTTCACATTCGCCCACCACCTATGCCAGTACTTAACCATTTCTGCACTACACTTGCCTACACTGCACATCTGTCTGCACTGCACTACACCTACATTGCATCTGCACTGCACATCTATCTGCACTGCACTACACCTGCACTGCATCTGCACTACACACTGCTAACCTTATTTACATAAAAATATTTACTTTAAGCTATTTATATAAATAAGGAAGTACCCCCCCTTTTGGATTCAATAAAAAATACTAAAAATATAAATTCCCAATAATAAAGATTTTGATTTTTCATCTGAAGTACAAATCGTGACTTTTTGGCACTCCCCAAAAAGTTTGTCTTTTGAACGGAGGGGTTTTCTTCGAATTTAAACCATCTAAAAAATATAAAATACTTTAATTATGCTAAAACACCAAAGAGCGGTAAAATATTCATGATATTTTATGGCCAATTTGTGGATATATCAAAAATTTAGATTTTTACTTAAAATTTTCAGGTAGCGATATGACCAGAATATCGTTTTAGTGCAAATTTGTACAGAAATGAAGCTGTGACTAGATAATATTGCTTGCTTCATGCATTAACACCCATCTAGCATTAATTTAGCATTCATCCATGCTTAATCTAGCATTCATCTTGCTTAATCCAGCACTCTGCTTAATCTAGCACTCATCTCTGCTTAATTTAGCATTTACATTACATAACTCGACATGTATTCGACCTCACATGGCATATATACTATTGTATTCTCACATGCATCATTCTCACATGACATGTCTTCTATTTTATCTATCACATACAATCAATCTCATACGATATATATTCTATTACATTCATCGTACATTAAAAATCCCTTGCCTTGTAACAATGTCCCACACATTTATACATGTGTGAACAGGTTCTCTACTTATCTCTCATTGTGAATTAGTGTGAACGCTCACCGTTTCAAGCTCCCGGACGTTTTCCCTTCCTTTCAGAAAAAGAAGAGGGGTGCGTGCGCGCGAATCGCCGTTTGTGCCACTGGCTTGCCTCGTTCTCGAGGGCTTTGCGTCAGTTGTCGTGTTAAGCTGGATGTATTTGGATGAGTTCGTATAAGACCAAAGTCGCCACTAGCCAGTTACTTCGAATTTATAGTCGGCTAGACCCCGTAGAGACGTTAGAGAAGGGGATCCGAAGATTCCTTCCTCTAAATGACTCCTTTTGATCTGCAGCCAGAGATTCGAGGTAAGGGATCACGGTTACAGGTGGGAAGAGGTTAAGCACCCCACACACTGCCCATACCGAAGTACGGTCTCTACTTCATAGAATTAAACTAATACTTGAAAGTCTGTTTTAATCCTCGTACATTCTCATGAATGATATGATGCATGAATGCAGGTTTGAACAGTAAGAGTTTCTGATGGACAGGTTTCCATTAACAAGCAAGCCCAGAGCATACTTTCGAACTGACAGGTGCTTTATGCAGGATGTATGTTGTGTGTTTGAATAATCAAAGTACTTATAGTGATTAATGCATGAATGCAGGTCTGAACAATAAGATGTTAGTGCACTTTTTCGTGGCATACTTGTGCACCTTGTTTGTCAATTATTTAGGTCAGTGTGTCTAGTGTCGGTTGAGCTTAATGAAGACGAAGACCGAAGACTCAAGACGGACTGGCTGCATCAAGGAAGAAGAAACAGGTAAAAGTGATGCCTTGGTGTGCCTTGCCTTGACCAAAACCTAACCCATAACCTCTTAGATGACTTGGACCAATTAGGTATACCCTTAGTCATCATCATTAGTCTTAGAACTCCATGAAAAACATGATAAGTTAGACTAATTTAAGAGGTGGAAGCTGTTGTAAACAAAACAGCTCAAACAGCAGTTTCCGATTGATCTCCGATCAATCGGACATTGGCTCCGATAAGACTCCGATCCATCGGACAGAAGCTCCGATCAATCAAAAATTTTTCCAGCAACCTTGAAAATCCACTGGACATATTTCCGATCAATCGGACATACTTCCGATCCATCGGAAGGGGTCAGTCCGATCAATCGGACCATGTTCCAATCAATCGGAATATCTTCCAAAGAATCCACTGCACTGATTTCTGATCAATCGGACATGTCTCCGATCAATCGAACCTTTTTCCGATCAATCGGAGATGTGCAAATCTGCCCATTTTTTTACCGTTGGAGCTCGAACTTTATAAATATTGAGCTCGGTTCTTGGGCATTTAGAGAGGGTTTTGAGAGCCTATTTTCCATACCTTTTGTACATCATATGGGGCCTCAAAGAGAAGGAGATTCAAGTCATATCCCTTGTGTTTAAATCACAAGTGAGGGCATTCAAATGAAAACATAGAGATGACTTGATTCCTCTCTCAATTTTAGAGGTGAGACACTATACCACATAGTTATATCTCTTGTTCAATACCTCTAGAAGACCTTCTAGGTGAATCTCCTAGTTAGGACCAGCTACATACCCCATGTAGGAGATTCAACCATTCCCTAGCACCTTGGGCATCTCCAATGGAGCATCACATGCAAGGTAGCTGATCTTGGAGCCGAAGCCTTGGCAAAGCGGCGGCGTCAAAGATCGGGGGAGCACAAGGGGAGCTGATTCAAGCACGGGAGAACGAGAAGAAGCAACCCAAAGCGGCGCTACAAAGGGGCTCAATCCGACAAGTAAGGTTGTCTTGTTAAAAGTCCATCCACTCAATTCCCTGTGGGGGTTGAGTGTAGAGTTTGTTTGACAAACTCGACCTAGGGTCGTTAGTTGATCCTTGGCCTATTAGTTGGGCCTAAAATCTAGGGACGTCAGCCATTCCTTGGCTCGTTAGTCGACCTAAACATAGTCTCCAAGGGGGAGCCACCAACACGGGTGCAAACGTGTAGGTTGGGAGGAACCTATAAACTCCCCGGTTGGGTGTATCCGATTTAAAACACCTTGGTTGGGAGGAACCAGATTTAAACTCCCCAGTGAATGCCGGTGTGCTCAAAGGGGTTGAGTACTTGAACCGCGAGTGGAGTAGACAAATAGTCGAACCACTATACATCCTTGTGTTTGTGATTATTCTTGAGCACATTTCTCTTTATGCATTGTGTTTAATTGTTAATTATGTATGCTTAGTTAGGAATGTATGTTTAGCACTTGATAGGCACATCCACACTCATAAGATGTACTTTCACTACCTCAAGTAGACTTGAACTTATTGATCCATCCTCATTCAAGTCTGTTTGAGTTGCATAGATTAGGTCTTCATTAGTTTAATCATTTATTAATCTATGCTTGTTTAGACTAGGTTGTTTATAGCTTTTATCATATGCTAGTCTTTTAATTGGACCCACTTAGGCTTGGAAGCCGGAGTGTTAATCGCTTACATAGTTAAATTTGTTAAATTTGTTAAGTAGGCAAAAAGATTTTGATTAGGTCCTAATCACCCCCCTCCTATAGGTTTAGCCATAATACTAGTTGCTCTTTAAGCTTCCGTACGTGTATGCATAGGGTGTCGTGTTAGACTACCCGACGCAATTTCATAAGAGTTTCTGATGGGCAGGTTTCCATTAATAGGTAAGCCCAGAGCATACGCTCGAACTGACAGGTGCTTTATGCGGGATGCATGCTGTGTGTTTGAATGATCAAAGTGCTTGTAGTGAAGCAGGGGGTTGGAAGAAAAGTAAATGTTGCACTTATGATAGATGTGAATGAGATGATGCTGGTAAAGAGTAGTTAGATGGACGGAAGTGTCACAAGGGTTTGCTTCGAGTGCCTAGATCGAGATTTGGATGACTTGGGAGACTTGGACCAGGGTCAGGCTGGCTGGGCTGGACCATGGCTAGGCTCTCCTCACTCAGGCTCTCCTTGGTGGAGGAATGGGCTAAAGGGATGGAGATGAACTCGGACTAAGGGGATTTCTTTAGGGCTGGAGGGATGCTTGAATGAGAAGGGGCTGGGGGTATTTATAGCAACGGGCAGTGGCTAGAACCCGTAAATATTTTTGGGCGGCACCCTGATGGCCGCCTGTACGGTCATTCTTCTTCGGGTTCAGAGCATACGGCCTCTGAACCTGAAGTAAAAAATCCCCAGGTTCGAGATTCGGACTTACTCCGAAGCTGTGGTTTGGAACTCGGTGAGTTGACTGGGTTTGGGAGATGGGTTGACACAGTGAGTTGACTCGATGGGTTGACTCAGCGGGTTAACTCGGTGATTTGACTTAGCGGGTTGACTCACCAAGTTTGAATTTTTAAGAATTTTTTGACTGGTTTTTCTTATGGGGGGGTTTTTTGGGCTGATGTTTAGGGGTGAGTTGACTGGGTTAAGGCTTGAGCTGAGCTATGGATTGGGGCTTACAAGGGTGAGTTTGGTTGAGTTTGGATATGGGATTTGGGGGTACGGTCCTCCATTCATTCAGCTATCTCTATCAACATTGTAGCCGAAGGTGGGGTGTCTACAGATGCCCCTCTTTGGCAGAGGTTGCGTGTAACCGAATGTCAAAGCGAGTGGACACCCCACTTCTGACCCGGTCATTCATAGATCATGGTCTAAAATCTTTGCTTGCCTTTGCATCTGCATTAGTTGATCGTCTGGAAATTCATCACTCGCACATACCGAGGGAGTTTGGAGAAAATGTTGCGATTGTCCCTGCATGCGCTGCAACCTGGGTACCCAATCGCAACCCTTCCATTCCTGATCGGTACTAACATCGGAAAGGTACAGTAGAGCCTCTGCGTCTGTCATAGTCTTACGAGGTTACCAACCCTGAGATTGATTGCTCGATGCTTTCCCGGATCACTCCAGGAGTACTTGTTTCGCTTGACTGTCAAAGTGGTTAGCTACCCTGCGTCCATGTAGCCTTACGGGAGTCCACTACGCCGACTTGGAATCAATCAAGGTACTTTAGGCATCCACGCTTAGGTATGTGCAGGTGAACTTTTTCCACCCGATCTGCTGATTTTGATGCTTGGTTTGCAATTCATTCTTTCCTAGATTGTGGTTTGGAATCTTTGTTTTCCTTTGTATCTGAGTCAGTTGATTGTTCGGAGATTGTTAACTCGCACATACCGCGGGAGTTTGGAGAAAACATTGCGATTGTCGCTGCATGCGCTGCAACCTGGGTACCCAATCGCAACCCTTCCATTCTCGATCGGTACTAATATCAGAAAGGTACAGTAGAGCCTCTGCGTCCGTCATAGTCTTACGAGGTTACCGACCCGGAGATTGATTATTTGATGTTTTCCTGGATCACTCTAGGAGTACGTATTTCGCTTGACTGTCAAAGTGGTTAGTTGCCCTTCGTCCATGTAGTCTTACGGGAGGTCACTACGCCGACTTGGAATCAGTCAAGGTACTTCAGGCATCCACGCCTAGGTATGTGCGGCTGAACTTTTTCCACCCAATCTGCTAATTTTGATACTTGGGTTACAATTCATCGTTTCTACCGTTCAGATGGTTTCTTTGACCGAGCCTTTTGGCTTTCATCTTTTCATATCTTGGCATGTGGTACGACCGCACTGACACTGGAGTTCAGTTCAACCGTACTCTGAGTGCATTGGATCCGATGATCTCTAGGAAAATCGTGAGACATCGGATCTTATTTGATTTTTACGTCGACTTCTACCCAGAGATATGGAAGATCTCTCGGTATTTTGGAGGCCGAGCGCTCTACTGGTAAAATGTTTTTTAGATTTTTGAAAAGATACCCACTCTGGGGAGTGATACTCCGTGGGGTTTTTATTTGCAAATAGGAAAATATATATTTTTTTATCTTTTCGAAAAAGGAAATCTGGCTTGCAAGTGCCTCCACCAAGGATGCCTATGGGGTCTTTGGCTAACCGACTTTTATTTTAAAAGCAGATAAACATGATGATTGATGTGATGCATGGGGATACATGGAGATGCATATTTGATGATGAATGCATGGTTTGGCTCATTCTCTTTCCGTTTGATGATTTTACTTTTACTGGAGATGCAGAGAACTTTGAGCTTTTTACTTGCAAGGTTGTGCTCCTCTAGGGATTTTTTTTAATGCCGATGTTTAGTCAGCAGGTTGGTCAACATCCCGACTCGTGGTTGATTAGGTCCATCGTCTTAAGATGTTATTTCTTTACTAATGGGAATGGATGAAGGAGGTTATCAGACTTCAAAATGTTCTTCTGGGCATAAATGTGATTGGGATGGTGCTTGGTTGCCAGTTTTGGTCAAAATTCCAATTTGCGGGCGATAGGATCCGTCATCCTAAACTGTGAAGTGAGTGAGCGGATTTCGATACTCCTGAAATGCTGTGCTGGAGATAGTGACAATTTTTGTGATTTTTTTGTAAATTTTTTTTTGTTTGTCTGAATCTTTACCTGAGTAGTCAGGATGTATATCGGTTATTGAAAATAAAAGAAATATTTTTGTGATTTTGAAAGTATTTGGTTTAAAAGCAAGGGAAATATTTTGTGATTTTTAAAAGATGATTTTATAAATGTTTTGGTATTTTGTGATTTTTAAAAGATGATTTTATAAATGTTTTAGTATTTTGTGATTTTTCTAAAATGCAGGGAAAGGTATGGAATTTTCATCCATTTCCAGCTTCTACTGCTGGTAAGGCACCCGATCCATTTTACGTCAGCGAGCAAGACGAGTCTCACATAGTTAAGTGTCGTAGTTTTACATCTTCGGATGCAGGGATTTTGAGGGTTTTCAGTCAACACACCCACAAAGTTGCTTGCTCCTCGAGTGCAATGCACATAGACCACGTATCGTCCGACGGACTCCTTCGGCCACAAGATGAGCCACATCCTCACATTTTCCTTTGTTAATCTAGTTTGGGGTCTTATGCTGCTCACAATTCCGTGAGGGTGCGCTTCACCTCCCAACTGCCTTAATCCCCTTCATGAGTTTTAGGAACAGGGAACATCCGTCAGATTCAACAGCGACTTCCAAATCAAGGTTGTCTATCACGGTGCGTTCAACACGAACAGGGTTGCAGGGTTTTGCCCGCCTCAGCCCTTACCTGTTTAGAAGATTCCGGACACCCGTACGATCAAGTGTCAGCCATGTCCAGAACAGGTTGGGAAAGAAAGCCCCCGAGAAATTAATCCCAGTGTAGTTTTAGGTCTTCGGACCGCTGGGGGTAAATTTGTGCAGTTAATTTTGATGGTGAAAATTTTTTTTCTTATTTTTTTTATATTTTTATTTTTGTTGTTTTGAAAAAGTTCCAGACTTCAACTCGAGTAATCGAGATTGATACTGATTTTTATGGAAAGCTCAAAATCTTTTTGGTATTTTTGAAATGATCTAGGTTATCGAACCTTGATCCGAGCGGTCGAGGCCGATGCCGATTTTTGGTTGAAAGCAAGAAAGGTCCCCCGAGAAATTAATCCCAGTGTACTTTAAGGTCTTCGGACCAAAACTTTGTAAAGGCGATGCTGGAAATAAACATTTTTTTTTGTGTTTGCTTTTTTTTTCTAAAGATCCGGTCTATCTGACCCCTTCCTTGATCGGTTGAGGTCAAATGACGGATTTTATTATGAAATCCCTCGCGAGGACCAAAAATATGTACAGGCGAGATTAGGATTTTTTTTAATTTTAGAAAATGTCCGATGTTGTCGAATCTTGATTCAAACGATCAAGACCGCTATCGGTTTTTATTGAAAATCCCTCGGGATCTTGATCCCGACGTAGTTTAAGATCTTCAGACCAAAACTTATGCACGGAATAAGGCAATACATTTTTCTGATGATATTTTTTAAATGATCCAGGTCATCAGATCTTAGCCCGAACGGTTGGGATCGATGCCAATTTTTATTAAAGATCTCTCGGGATGTTGATCCTGACGTAGTTTAAGGTCTTCGGACAGAAAACTTTGTACAGATTAGAGTGACACCTTTTTTTTTTTTTAGAAAAATATCCGGAGTCATCGGATCTTGATTCGAACGATCAAGACCGATGCCGATTTTTATTGAAAATCCCTCGGGATCTTGATCCCAACGTAGTTTAAGGTCTTCAGACCAAGGTTTTGTACAGGTGATAGCAATCAAGGTTGGAGATTCCAAGGATTCTTTGAGGATGATTCAGATCATTAAGCCATGACTTTGGATGGTTGAGATCACTGCTTGACCAAGTCAATTCTTTTTCTTTTTCTTGAAAATTCCATGGAGCTTTTTCCACATCATCAAGTTAATTTCTCCCCAATTTCTCACCAAATGAGACTTTGGTGAGATTTCTTTTTTCCTTTTCTCCTCCTTCTCTTCCATCACTTCATTTATACATGGAGGTACAAGATTCACTTGCAACCACCCTTCCCAAGGAGGAGTTCTTCCCAAGGAGGGGGGGGGGGGGGGGGGGGGGGGGGGGGGTGAGAGGTCGTCTCAACCAAGTGGGAGGACGGACGGCCACCTGGGTGCCGCCCAAGCCGTTTCTGCCCACTGGTCTTTCCAACGGGTCGGGTAAAGGGGTGCCCTCCCCTTTTCTATATAACATGGAGCACCCTTGGCCCCTTCAACGTGCAATTTCTCTCTTCTCTCTCTCTCATACTCTCTCTTTCTTCAAGTTTTTCTCTTTCTTTTGGTGGCCTTTTGCTCTTTTCAAGTGGTGGGGCCTTAATGGAGCTTTGGGACAACAAGGTGGTCCCCTTTTGGTGAGTGGTGAAGGTATGAACCACTCCCTTTCCTTTCTTGTCCTTTTTCTTCTTCATTGTCTCTTCTCATGTTTCCTTTCTTTTTTCCATGTAGGTATTCCAAGGGAGTCAAGGTGGGCCTAAGTCTTTTTGGCCTTTTTCTAGATCTCCAATCTCTTCTAAAGGTGGTACATGGAGAAGGACATTGCAAGCCTCATTTCCTTCTTTTCCTTCTTTCACACTCCCTTCATGTGTATGTAAAGGGTAATTTTGCCATGTCCATCAAGTGTGCATGGTAAAATATCATATCTTTTCTCATGGGAGTTAGGCCCCTTTTTTATGTGTATCAAATGGGCTCAAAGTGAAGTCATGGTCCTTGGTGTATTTGATGGGCCCAATGCTTCATTTTGGGCTCCCTCATGCTCTCTTTTTCTTGCTATTTTCCTTGGAGATTTCTTTTCTTTTCCATCATTTTTTCAAGGTTTTGGGCCCATGGGAATGATAGGGCCCACCTCAAGTTTTGGGCTCATAGAGTTCATTTTGGGTGGCCCCATCTTTCTTCACATGTGTATGGACAAAGGTGACTAGCCCATTCTTCACTTGGATCTCAAGTGGGCTAGATTTCTTAGTTGGGCCTTTATGGACAAGTAGCCCAAATCTTCCACCATTTCTTGATTATGATTACATCCTTATGCACAAAGTGTGGTGGGCTCCTTGGAATTTTTCCATGTAGATGGGCTTTTGGGCCCTCTTTGAAACTTGTGTATTTCTTTTAGTCATGTGTGCACCACTACACTTTGTGCATGTGGGATTCTTTCCCTTCATGCTTTTTCTTTGGATGGATGGAGGACTTGAGTTACTTGATCATCTACAAGTCCCATGAGTGAGTTGTTTCAACAATCTCACTAAATTCAAACGGTTTTCTCATGTTGTAGGAAAGTGGATCTCAAGAGCTTTCTTTAATGTTTCCAACCTCAAATGGATGACCTTCTTCAAGTGAGCTATCCATGCAATCCTAGCTCCTTGAACTTCTCTTTGGGGTGCTTGGTGCATCCACCACCATTCTCAAAGATGGGTGATTTTTCTTTCAATTTGTCGGAAAGAATGATATCCATAAGTTGCCCAATTTTGTCCCATGATTTGGGGCATTTTGGATTTTGATTTTCAAGTGGGCTATGTATATCATTCTTAGCCATTTTCATGATGGTTGGGTGACTCATCAAGCCATGCCCTCTTGTGCTCAAATGGTCTCCCTTTTTTTTTATAGAGAAATTGGTGCACATAAGTTGCCCAAACTTGTCGTTGCATAGACATTTTCGACTTTGATTCTTAAGGTGGGCTATGTGCATCAAATTTTTACCATTGGCTTCTTTGATTCATATGTTTGTGGGTAGACCACCATGTTGTGCTCTCATAGTCAAAACTTTTATCAAGATGATGCACATAGGGTTGCCCATGGTTAACCCATGAATGGGTCCTCGTGTTCTTCAAGTGAGCTATGTTCTCCCTTTAATCCCTTGCGGTGAGGCACTTGGGTTGCTCTTGGGGGCCAATTTCCTTTCTATTCCCCATTTGTCCATGTACATGTGTAAAAAGATGGGAACATCTTAAATGAGGATCATGGCCTTGGTATGAAAAGTGAACCAAGCCTTGGTCACAAATGGACTTTGAAGAGGGATTTCTCATGTGAAGTTAGACTCTTATCCCTTGTTGATCTCATGGCACTTTGTTGTCCAAAATGTGTCCTCGGATGATGGACTTTCCTTTCCTAAGCCATGGCATTCAACTCTCTTTACGGTGGGCCTTGCTTTCTTTGATGGGGCCAACACATATCCTAGGCAACATATGGATTTGGACATAGGACTTTTGCATTTGAATGTAAGTCCGAATCTATGGGTTTCCTGGATAATGATTTGGATTTTAACGGGTAAAGAATAGGGACTTACCTTGCCAAGCTTGTAGGACTCGATGGCGGATGGTACAAGGGGGCGAAGGGCGGTCGATGAGGATGACCCGGCCTTCATTGTTCGCCGAGGGGCTCATATGTGTTCCCTCCATTAAGGGTCGAGGTACCAGAGATCTCTGGGATGATTGGGTGAAACACCCACAGCCTTTGCTTGAACGTGTTCCGGCTGCTACCCCTTTTGCCGGCCTTCTTACTTTGCGCTTTCACAACAATAACACCAACTGCATGCTGCTTGCGGCTCTCTATGAGAGGTGGCGGGATGAGACCCACACCTTTCAACTTCCTCGTAGCGAGTGGGGAATAACTCCCCTGGACATATATATGCAGATTGGCTTTCCATTCTATGGGGCAGTTGTTCCCCACGTAGGCTCTCTTGCACCCATCACTTCCACTGACTGGCTACAGCTTGTGGGAGCCATCCCTCCTAAGCACGAATTCCAGGGCCACTAAGTGAAACTGCGATGGTTTTACAACACCTTCGCTGTTGTCATCCCTACTACCGAGCTAGAGGCCCTTCACAAAGCACGGACCATGATTACTTACGCCTTTGGGTCATTCCTTTTCTGCCATGCGAACGAGAGGATCGACCCTAAATTTCTTCATTTCGTTGAGGATCTTCACCATTCGTACAATTGGAACGGGGTTATCTTGACTCATATCTTCCAAGGCTTAGATAAGACCTCTCGGAGTAGCTGGTCCTACACAGGTTTCTGGCCCGTCGTGGAGGTACTCTTTTTAGCCTTCCCTAGAGACATTTGTCTTCTTTCGTTATCTGATCGTTATGTCTGCCCCTCCCCAGACCTATTTTTACGATCATTTTGCTCATCTCTCACCGAGGATACGAGATGGTGTTGAGCCATCTTTGTACCGCTTCTTGCACTGGCATTAGCAAAACCGTCAATGGAATTCTTCAGTATCTGGGGACAATTGGCACACTGACATAGACGGATTGACCATTGAGGATGTAAGTATCTCATTTTCCTTATCCGTCGTGCTGCTCTGGGGCTGATTGTGATGAACTTCTTCTTTGTAGTTTGCTCGGATGCCGTACGCCAACTTTGCTCTTTACTACACCCCTCAGCGTGTGGAAGCATATGATTCTTCATGTCTTCGGATCATGCTTTCTGATGCTGAATCATTTCAGTGGTATTTGGGTGAGAGGCTGCTCCGACAGATCACTGGTGTGGCTCGAGTTCCTTGTTCCGCACCTCCTCCAGCTGCTTAGATCCCAGTTGATGAGATGGCTGATGCTCTTGTGGGCCAGCTTGGCTTTCGCTTTACAATCCCGGATCGTGATTATAGCGAGTGGTACTTGCTGTACGGACAGGGGCCTCTGTTTCCTTCGCTTTATGTTCCAGGGGGTCATCGCAAATATGCTGGCGGATCGGTGACAGCTCCTCTGATGGACCTTCATCGTCGGGAGCGGGATGAGAGGAGTGATGATGATGACTATGTTGGTGATCTGTAGTCTGCTTCTGTGAGGATGTATTCAGCTTACTTGATGTATGATCTTCTTCTTTCTGCTTTTCTTCTGTATCAAAATCTTCTGAATGAACATACAACCCTTGATTTGCCTCAAAACCTCTTGATGATGCTTGGATGCTTTGACTTCTGACTCATTTTTTAATGACTTGTGGAAGATGAGACTTCTTAACTGCATGGATGATGACTCAAACGGTTCAGATCGCTTGATTTGGCCCTATAGGCCCTTTCCAGGCTTCAGTTTTACTTTGGATCACTTATCCTCGATGTTTCGTGAGGCTAAGAAGGCTTTCCATGGCGCGAATGATGACTTGAACGGCTCAGATTGCTCTTTTCAGCCATGTGGGCCCACTTGATGATCAGATCTTGGATTCTGGCCCTCCTTTTGATGACCAAACCCTTGATCTTGTAATTTTATGACTCATACGAGCTCTTTCATGGTTTAGATCATGATGATCTAGCCTTTGAGTGGCTCAAATTGCTTGTGGGCCTCTCTTGATCGATTTCCCTTTTCTTTGACTTGATCAGACCCATGTCGGCCATAGTACCTCATGATTGGACAGGTGGGGTGAAATTGCGGTTTTCACCGCTAGATGAGACACTCGGAGATATGTCTATGGACCTAGAGGGGGGGTGAATAGGACCTTTTTAAAATTCTTTTCGCCTACTTATGCAATTCAACAAGTTTAAGCTAGGTAAGCAAGAACACCTTGGCTTCCAAGCCTTGGTGGGTCCAATCACAAGACTAGCAAGAGTTAAGCAATAACCAACCCTAGTCTAAGCATGCATAGGTAAGAAAATGATTCAACTAATTAAGCTACTAACCTATGCACCTTGTGTAGACTTATGAGATTGGATCAATGAGCTCAAGTCTACACAAGTAGTGAAGGTACATCTTGTGCAAGGATGCCTAAAAAGTGCCTAGCATGCATTCATATCAATCATTCATAATTAAGCAATTGAACTAACAATGCAAAGATATCAATGTGCTCAATAACAATCACAAACACAAGGATGTATAGTGGTTCGACTACGTGTCTACTCCACTCCCGGTTCAAGTACTCAACCCCTTTGAGCACACCGGCATTCACTATCGGAGGTTTTAAATGAGGTTCACCTCTCAACCTTTACACGGAGGTTTTATCGGTTCACCTCTCAACCGTATCCGGAGTTTTAGACATAGGCTAACTCTCAACCTTATCGCACGTTTACTCCCGTGTCGGAGGCTCTCCCTTGGAGACTTAGTTTAGGCCCGGCTGACGGACCAAGGAACAGCTAACGTCCCTAAGACGAGCTTGACAAACAAACTCAAATTGGACTCTCAAATGAGACAACTTACTTGTCGGATGAGACCCTTGTTTAGTGTCGTAATGGGTTGCTTGATCTCCGCTCTCCCGTGCTTCAATCAGCTTCCCTTTGGTCCCTCGATCATGTCGCCGTTGCGTCGCCAATGCCTCAGCCACATTCGATCAAACACCTTGCATGCGATGCCTTGAAATGCCCAAGGTGCTAGGAGGATGGGTGAATCTCGTACATGGGATGTGTAGGTTGTTCTAACTAGGAGATTCACCTAGAGAGTCTTCTAGAGGTCTTGGACAAAGGATATACCTATGTGGACTAGTGTCACACCTCTAGATTTGAGAGAGGAATCAAGTCATCTCTTGATAGCATTTGAATGCCCATACTTGTGTTTGAAACACAAGGGATATGACTTGAAAAACCTCCTCTTTGAGGCCCCAAAGGATGTACAAATGATGTGGGTAAAGGGCTCTCTAAAACCTCTCTCACCTTGCCCAAGAGTGGAGCTCCAAATATATAGAAAAAGGGCTCCAACGGTCATAAAACGGGCAGAAAACGGCCTGACCCGACCGGTCACGACCGGTCGGACCCCCCTGCTGAAAGACAAGCATTACATAGGCCAAACACATGGGCCGACCGGTCATGACCGGTCGGACCCCCTCACTGGACAGCCTCAATATATCAGGCCGACCGGTCATGACCGGTCGGCCACTCTTGCTGGACGGCCTAGATTGTGAAGGCCGACCGGTCAAGATCGATCGGCCAGGCTTGCTGAACCCTTCCATTGTGAAGGCCGACCGGTCATGACCGGTCGGCTGGCCATATGTAAATGCAGCAGGGCTACTGGCCGACCGGTCTTGACCGGTCGGACCAGCCTGGGTCCCCTCTACAACAAGCTGAGTTCCATTTTCTTCAGCCTGTATATGAAGTCCTAGGTTGGGATGATCAAATGTGACACCTAGGGCCTATCTATGATGCCTAAAGGGTTCTAAATGTGGTCAAGGTCATCAAGGATACAAAGGGGATGGGTTTTGGTCGAGGTTAAGGCACCAAGGCATCTCATATACCTGAATCTTCTTCCTTGATGCGGCTGGACGTCTTGAGTCTTCGTTCTTCGTCTTCTTTGGGCTCAACCGACACAAGACTCACTAGCTGTAAGTGATTAACAAACAAGGTGCACTAGTATGCCACGGAGAAGTGCACTAACAATCTCCCCCTTTGTCAATTACTTACAAAAACTTAACCTACCAAAATAAATTACATGTTCAAGATATTACAATGATAAAGCATAAATTACAGGACTCTTGACATGCCTAAACTAAGCTGCTCCTCTTCAGTTTGCTCCCCCACAACCTGTCAATCCCTGCATCACAAAACAAAGCAAACTAGTTTTGGTGGGATTTGATCTTTCTCCCCCTTTTTGTTAGCAATTGACAAACTATTCTCTCCCCCTTAATGATATGCCAATAAGGTTAAGGTAAGAGAAGATAGTGTGTCGCAGTTATAACTATAAGCACATGCTAAAACGGAGAGTGTGGGGTGCATGAATCATTAATACATGGAGCATGCTAAGAAACATGATTAACAGGAAGATATAACTGTCTAAGCATAGGTAATCATGCAATATTGGTCAAGAACCTACATTTGCAATGAAGCACAAAGGGCTTATAGCCCAATCAACCAACCTCCCCTAATGGTATATCAAGACCAATACAAAGCAAAGATTAGCATACATGAAGCATAAAACTCAAGATGGTTAGCTAATCTAAGCAAGATGACAATCTAGCAAGCAAATGTATCAATAAAAGCAAAGCTAAATCATCAAAATTTGGGCGAATGAGGCTTGATTCCTCCGATTTGCCCATATACACAGAAATGAGGCTGAAATCCTCAGATTTACCAATAAAAGCATAACTAGCTACCCTCTCTTACCATGATGAGATTAAAAAGCCAAAGGGTAGCAAAGTTCCACAACACCCTCATAAAATGTAGCATGAGGTGAGGGGTTGGGAACTCTTCCTTCTTCTAGAAGGGATAGCGGTTGGGATCCCCTCATAGATAATCTGGTAAAGGGGTCGTGATGGAGGCCGAGAGAGCAAGATCTTTATGTTGGCTCTCATCATCAGATTCGGACTCCTCCGTATCATCCCAAGTGGCAGCCATTGCCTTTTTACCTTTCGGTTTAGGCCCTTCCGGACATTCCGGGGCAATATGGCCACGACGACCGCAACCGTAACAACGGACGGATGAAGGTATGGATGATTTTCCTTTATGTTTATCACCCTTCTTGTCCTTTTTGTCACGGCTATTCCCTCTATCAAATTTGAGGAATCTCTTAAATTTTTTGTTCAATTGATCTTCCTCATCATCCTCATCATCGCTATCATCCTCCGTCTCACTTTTGATTTTCTTGTGTCTGTGAGAGGACTTGAAGGCGATGTTTTTCCTTCTAGAGGGGGCTTTAAAGCCTAGCTCAAAGGTTTGTAGGGAACCTATGAGTTCTTCAACTTTCATTGTGTTTAGATCCCTACACTCTTCAATGGTGGTGACTTTAGAAGAGAACCGTTCCGGAAGCGATCTCAGAATTTTCCTACAAAGCCTATGTTCCGGAACCGGATCCCCTAAGCCCCACATATCATTTGTGATTTTGTTCAGTTTGGTATAAAATTCAGTAAACGTTTCATCCTCCTCCATAGTAATATTTTCAAAGAGAGTGGAGAGGCGTTGGAGTTTAGAATTTTTAACAACATTTGTTCCTTCATGGGTAACTTCCAGAATATCCCATGCTTGTTTACTGGTAGTGCAATTTTGGATCCGACCAAATTCTTCTCTAGACACTGAACAAAATATGGCATTCAGGCCTTTGGCATTATTAATACGTTGAGCTTTTTCATGAGCAGTCCACAATGCCTTGTCTTTTGGCCTGAGAACATCCGGCTCACCCTCCTTAGAAATAGTAACCATTGGGGGTTCATATCCAAAATCAACCATGTCCCTCACATCCGAATCAATGGATTCTAAGAAGATGCGCATTCGGGCTTTCCAATATGGATAATTTGACCCATCAAAGAAAGGAGGCTTAGTGACGGATGAAGAGTCCTCTCTTGACATATTTTCAAGTTTCTCTTTTGGATCTATCTCTAGGCAATTAAGCCCTTAAAGAGAAACCCGCTTTGATACCAATTGAAATTGCGGTTTTCACCGCTAGATGAGACACTCGGAGATATGTCTATGGACCTAGAGGGGGGGTGAATAGGACCTTTTTAAAATTCTTTTCGCCTACTTATGCAATTCAACAAGTTTAAGCTAGGTAAGCAAGAACACCTTGGCTTCCAAGCCTTGGTGGGTCCAATCACAAGACTAGCAAGAGTTAAGCAATAACCAACCCTAGTCTAAGCATGCATAGGTAAGAAAATGATTCAACTAATTAAGCTACTAACCTATGCACCTTGTGTAGACTTATGAGATTGGATCAATGAGCTCAAGTCTACACAAGTAGTGAAGGTACATCTTGTGCAAGGATGCCTAAAAAGTGCCTAGCATGCATTCATATCAATCATTCATAATTAAGCAATTGAACTAACAATGCAAAGATATCAATGTGCTCAATAACAATCACAAACACAAGGATGTATAGTGGTTCGACTACGTGTCTACTCCACTCCCGGTTCAAGTACTCAACCCCTTTGAGCACACCGGCATTCACTATCGGAGGTTTTAAATGAGGTTCACCTCTCAACCTTTACACGGAGGTTTTATCGGTTCACCTCTCAACCGTATCCGGAGTTTTAGACATAGGCTAACTCTCAACCTTATCGCACGTTTACTCCCGTGTCGGAGGCTCCCCCTTGGAGACTTAGTTTAGGCCCGGCTGACGGACCAAGGAACGGCTAACGTCCCTAAGACGAGCTTGACAAACAAACTCAAATTGGACTCTCAAATGAGACAACTTACTTGTCGGACGAGCCCCTTGTTTAGCGCCGTAATGGGTTGCTTGATCTCCGCTCTCCCGTGCTTCAATCAGCTTCCTTTTGGTCCCTCGATCGTGTCGCCGTTGCGTCGCCAATGCCTCAGCCACATTCGATCAAACACCTTGCATGCGATGCCTTGAAATGCCCAAGGTGATAGGAGGATGGGTGAATCTCGTACATGGGATGTGTAGGTTGTTCCAACTAGGAGATTCACCTAGAGAGTCTTCTAGAGGTCTTGGACAAAGGATATACCTATGTGGAATAGTGTCACACCTCTAGATTTGAGAGAGGAATCAAGTCATCTCTTGATAGCATTTGAATGCCCATACTTGTGTTTGAAACACAAGGGATATGACTTGAAAAACCTCCTCTTTGAGGCCCCAAAGGATGTACAAATGATGTGGGTAAAGGGCTCTCTAAAACCTCTCTCACCTTGCCCAAGAGTGGAGCTCCAAATATATAGAAAAAGGGCTCCAACGGTCATAAAACGGGCAGAAAACGGCCTGAACCGACCGGTCACGACCGGTCGGACCCCCCTGCTGAAAGACAAGCATTACATAGGCCAAACACATGGGCCGACCGGTCATGACCGGTCGGACCCCCTCACTGGACAGCCTCAATATATCAGGCCGACCGGTCATGACCGGTCGGCCACTCTTGCTGGACGGCCTAGATTGTGAAGGCCGACCGGTCAAGATCGGTCGGCCAGGCTTGCTGAACCCTTCCATTGTGAAGGCCGACCGGTCATGACCGGTCGGCTGGCCATATGTAAATGCAGCAGGGCTACTGGCCGACCGGTCTTGACCGGTCGGACCAGCCTGGGTCCCCTCTACAACAAGCTGAGTTCCATTTTCTTCAGCCTGTATATGAAGTCCTAGGTTGGGATGATCAAATGTGACACCTAGGGCCTATCTATGATGCCTAAAGGGTTCTAAATGTGGTCAAGGTCATCAAGGATACAAAGGGAATGGGTTTTGGTCGAGGTTAAGGCACCAAGGCATCTCATATACCTGAATCTTCTTCCTTGATGCGGCTGGACGTCTTGAGTCTTCGTTCTTCGTCTTCTTTGGGCTCAACCGACACAAGACTCACTAGCTGTAAGTGATTGACAAACAAGGTGCACTAGTATGCCACGGAGAAGTGCACTAACATGGGGTACCTTCCAGATGATTCAAATCATCCTCAAACGAAATCTGGAGTTGATTGGGGCTTTGGGCGGCCCTTAGGGTGCCATCTTCTGACATGTACTGGCAGCCCCACCTCCTAAAAGATGGATAGACCAATCCCGCGAAGAGAGAGAAGACTCGTCCATATGGGCGGCCCATAGGGGGCCGCCCAAGCCTCGCCTCTTGTGAGGTCTGGGCTGTCTCGTGTTCTGACATTCTCAGCAGTCCACTGTCCCTATCTCTCTGATTCAGTGCACATGAGGTTTCGATCCAACTATGAATCTTTCTTTTGTCTTCACTTTTCTTCTCTTTTTGTTTTCACTTTGTCCTTTCCCAAGCAATGGATGGTGGAGATTTAGGGGCTGTGGGGGCTGCCCATGGTGGGCCCCACACTTCAAATTTTCAAGTGAGCTTTGATGAAGGGGAGATGCCTTTAATGGATGGGGGTAGATGAAGCTTTAAGAGGGAGCATTGATGGAGACATAAGCTTGGTGGTTAATAGAGCTTTTAATGACTCCATTAATGGTGGGATGGCTGGAATTTCAGATTTGGATAGGTCATTGAGTGATGGAATTTTAGATGGTATGGATGAGATGTGAAGATGGGACATAGGTGAGGCTATGCATCCTTGGAGTGTGGGCCGCATGGATGATGTGATCGATGGTGATGATGTGGCCATGATAGACATAGATGGGCTGATCTCATGTTTGAATGGTATGGATGGTTTAGATGATACATTTGACGGCCTGGATGCTCTTGATGATGGCTGAGATGTGCGACACACTTGCTTGGGTGGACTTGATGTGATCATTGATGATGCCCCCCTCATGATGGACGGTGTGGATGTCCCGATGATCCCTTTGATTGGACAGGATGATGGTTGGATCCATGACTTCATGTTGGAGAGGACTGCAGGTCCAGATCTGACTGTAGATTCTTCGATCGGGGTTGCCGGGGCCTTCCTTGACGGTTCAGATGCATTTTTCAGCGGTCATATTAATCAGGATGCCATGATGTGCGGTGTGATTTTCACTGATAGCCTTTTCGATGAAGAGTGTCATCCTTCTTCTAGTTGCCGACCCTTTCCACATTCGATTCACGAGGCAAGGGAGTCTTCCCATGCGGTTGAGGCCATTACTGTTTCAGACAGCGATGCGACTATATCAAACATAGCCGCTACTGGGGATAGGTCAGGGGGCTATCGAGTCTGCAGAGGTTCCAGCTTTTCCTTCTCCTTCACCCGTTGATCTTTCGATCCTTGATGAGCTATCATCGATCCCTAGGCCTTTTGTTCTGGAGGGGATTCCTGTAAGGACTTGCCAGTTGCTTCCTCATCCTTCTTGCTTGCCACGGTTGCTTGCTTGACTTGATAGCTTGTCATCTTATGAGATTTGAGACTTGGCGTCCTATGGCTTCGGTGGTCTGATCCATATGGCTAGAGTTGACATTGATTGGAGGATGCTCGGGGCTGCACTGATTGACTGGGTCCCCTCATTGAACTTATTTGCATTCAATGACATGAAGATGGGCCCTTCTTTGGAGGAGCTTACGTGTTTGACCAGTCTTCCCTGGGATTATACTTAGTATTTTTCGCCGAAGACTTTGTCGAAGACTACCACACCGCAGAACTAGTTTGGGATCCCCTATCTTGTTCAACCTACAGCTGTTGGCTAGGATGATGTGGTGTTCTCCTTGGATTTGTTGTATGATCTTTTCTCGGGTCCTCGGAGTGTGGCAGGGTCTCTACTTTCTCGGAATGCACTGATGTTCTATTTGATAGTCGAGGTGCTATTCTCGGGATGGCGCAGGTCTCAGACTCCTTTGCTTTTCGAGGTGATGAGTCGAGTTGTCCGTCGTCAGGGGATCATTTCTCTCGTCCTGGCTGAGCTATTTAATGGGCTGACTGACTGTGCCCTGGGCCGCACTCGTGTCCTTGACGGCTGCTATGCATTTCTCCAGGTATCTTCTCCTCGCTTTTCTTTCCTTTTCTTGTCTTTTGGGAATTTCTTTGCTCTAGCTGAATTTCTTTTCTTTCTTGTGATCAGGTCTGGCTATGGGAGCGTCTTTCGCTGACTGTTCCTGTACCATTTCCCGGCATTCATAGCTCTGACGTCATGCGACACATCATGGAGTTTCTTCCGCGTACAGCTAGGATGAGTGAGCCCCCGTATCGCAGGATGTTTGCTCAGCTGCGTGACTGGAATGTTCGTTGGGAGTCGTCTTGGCTTTCTCTTCCTCCGGTACTCTGCGATGCTCACCGCCTTCCTCTGATGCTGGTAGGCTTTCGATCTTACTTTTCTTATCATCCTATCCGGTTCCTGCGGCAGTTCGGGTATGAGCAGGATGTTCCTCTTTTTGCTTTTACGGGTATCGGGCGTCGAGCATTTCCATCTAGATCATCTGACTTTAAGACTCGGGTTGATGGATCCTAGGCGAGTTACTTGACTGTTGATTTGCTTGGTTTTGAGTTGCGGTCTTTTCCGATGGTGACCGCCCCATATCAGCACTGGGTTGCTGAGCAGTCTCTATACTGGCGCATTCCTTACTGGCACCAGACTGCCGATGAGGATGAGCAGGATATTCTTGGGGATGCTGGCTCTTCATCTGGTTCGTATGAGCCCTTTGAGGAGCGTCCATTTATCGATCCTGGTTTCCTCTTAGCCACTCATGGCCACTTGAGATCTCTGCACTTCGGTATCATTGTGAGATGATGTCGAGGAGATTGGCTACCGATCAGAGGTTGTCTGACGGGGAGACAGCGATCCGTAGCCTTGAGCGAGATGAGGTACATTACCTGCGAATGGAGGTGAGCAGGTTAAGAGCGAGGCTACTTCATTATGAGTTAGAGGACTTACCTGACTGTGGCCGAGGAGGGCAGAGATTGATCGTGTTGGCCATCTGTACATTCCTTTTTTCATGACTGGTGATTTTGCATTTTTTTTTTGGTATTTTTTGAAAATGATGAATGATATATGTAAAAGAAACATGATGCATTTATTGAAAAGAGAAAACTTTTTTAGAGCTTATTGTGCCATGGGTTGTCTTGTGAGTGTGTGTCTGGATTTTGTGTCAGGATATAAGAATCAGAACTGAGGCTCGGCCAAAGCTTTGACTGATGTCTCGAGGTTGACTTGCGTGAGATCCCTTTGGTTCCCTAGAGATGTAGGCAATGGAAACTATTACTTCCTGAGATTGCCAGAGTTTGTAGAGTTTTTTGTTCCCGACTGTACTTCTCTTTTGTTCTTGAACTGTAACTGCTTGAACTGATCTGGACCGTCTGATTCCTTAGTACCTGCACTTTTAATTTTTCTTTTTCTATTTGAGCCATTTTTGCCTACAACGCTCTTTCGAGTTTTCACTACAGCCGGCCTTTTCCTGTCATTTTTGCCCGTGGTGCCTTTTCGGGTTTTCACCACATCTCGGGTGTTTGATCTTGCCTGCCCCTTGGCAGCTATGCTGTTTTTACCCTTGGCGCCCTTTCGGGTTTTCACCAAGTCCGCTGTATACCCACTATTTTTACTTGGAGCGCCCTTGCGGGTTTTCACTCCGCTCTCTTTATTTAGGCACACATTTTTTCTTCTTTTTTTTTTCTTTTTTTCCTTCTTTTTTTTTGAATTTTAGATAACTGCGACGGCTAGAGGTCGGGAATCCGTCGTTGCCGACCGATGGCAGCCTTTCAGCCCTTATCCTAAGTTACGATGATAGAGCTGTTGGTCTTAGCTATAGACCCTTCTGAAATGGAGGGATGGGTGATTGTGTCCCCCCCCCCCCCCCCCCCCCCCCCCCCCCCTTTTTTGGGTTGATTTTTCTCGTATGCCTTGTTTTGGCTTCCCATTTTTCCTTTTTCTTTTTCTCTTCTCTTTTTTTCTTTTGAACCCCTTATTTGAAACACTTATTGGTGGAAGGAAATGATTTCTCAGAGGCTTTAGCTTCGACCTCTTGACTTCAGCTCTATTAATGTAACTCTTGATAAGGTCAGAATGACTTACCCGTGAAAGATCTTCACTTTGTCGGCATTGATTGGCTCAGGAAGATCCACCCCTCTCATGCTAGTGAGTCTGAGGGCACCTCCAGGAAGTACTTCTCTGATGATCAGCGGTCCGTCCCATGAGGGTTTGAATTTTCCTCTGGGATCCGAAAGGTGCGATGGTAAAATCTTCTTCATGACCATGTCGCCTACCTTGAAACTTCTTTTTCGGACTCTCTTGTTGTAAGCCCGAGCGATCCTTTTCTGATAGCATTCGGAATAACTTAGCGCATGCATGCGCTTCTCATCTGCTACTTGTAACTGATCAAATCTAGCCCTTTGCCATTCTCCTTCTTCAATTCCGCTTTCTAATAACACCCGTAATGACGGTATTTCCACCTCGACCAGTAGAACTGCTTCCATTCCATAAGTAATCTCGAAAGGAGTAATGCTTGTAGCAGACCGTACATACGTTCGATAGGCCCAAAGTGCATATGGGAGCATATCCGACCAATCTCAATAGGTCATCACCATCTTCTCGAGTATCCTGACGATTGTTTTGTTTGCGGCTTCTACCCCGCCATTCATCTGAGGACAGTAGGGGCTTGATCGATGACTCTGAATCTTGAATTTGCTGAGGAAGTCATCCATCTTCTTGTTGACAAACGGGGTCCCATTATCTGTGATGATGGCATTGGGGATCCCATACCGGCATATGATGTTGTTCTTCATGAACTTGATCACCTGGGATGCTGCAATCGTGGTGTAGGAGGCTGCTTCTATCCACTTGGTGAAGTAGTCGACCGCCACAACTATATACTCATGACCGTTTGATGCTTTAGGACTAATCTTGCCAATGATGTCGAGTCCCCACATAAATAAGGGCCAAGGAGTCATCAAGTTGTATAATTCTGATGATGGGGCATGAATTTGGTTCACATGCTCCTAACACTTGAAGCATTTTCTAACGTGCTTGCAGCAGTCTGTCTCCATGGTGAACCAATAATAGCCGAGTCGTAGAATCTTCTTTGCCATCATGTGCCCGTTCATGTGAGCGCCACAGATTCCTTCGTGTATTTCTTTCATGATCCTCGCAGCTTTTGTTTCATCGACGCATTGAAGGAGGAAGCGATTATAGGATCGCTTGTAAAGAACTTCGCCGCTGATGGTGAATTGGCCGGCCAAACGCTGGATGGTTCGGCGATCTGTTGTTGTTGCCGACTCCAGATACTCCTGGGTTTTGAGATATTACTTGATGTCGGCGTACCAGGGTCTGTCAGAGACAGCTTCGGCTTCTTTTATTTGCAGGCAGAAAGTAGGTTCACCTTGGGTTTCGACTGCGAGCTCCTATTCTGAAGCTCCTTTCGGGATCTCGAGCATTGTTGCGAGTGTAGCGAGAGCATCTGCAAACTGATTTTTAGCTCTGGGCATGTATGAGAAGGTGATTTCTGTGAATTCTTCGATTAGGTTTTCAAGATACACATGATATGGTATCAACTTCTCATCCTTGGTTTTCCATTCGCCATTGGTCTGATTGATGATAAGCTGTGAGTCTCCAAACACTCATAGCTTCTTGACGCCCAAGATTATGGCTTCCCTTAGACCAGCGATGCATGCTTCGTACTCTGCCATGTTGTTGGTGCACTTGAATGCTATGCGCCTTGAGATAGGAATAGGGACATCGCCTAGAGAGTAGAGGATTGCTCCGATACCACTCCCTTTAGAATTTGCTGCGCCGTCGAAGTATAACATCCACTCATATTTCTTCTTCTTTTCTTCACCTTCGATAAGCAAGAGATCTTCATCAAGGAAGAAAGTCATGAGCGGTTGATAATCTGGGAGAGAGTGAGTGGCAAGATGATCGGCGAGGGCTTGCCCCTTGATTGCCTTCTGAGTGACATAGGTGATGTCGAATTCAGACAGGAGTAGTTGCCATTTAGCTATCCTTCCAGTGAGTGTTGTTTTCTCGAACAGGTACTTGAGCGGATTCATGTGAGCGAGGAGGAGAATAAGGAACGCAATCATGTATTGACGGAGTCGCTGGGTTGCCCAGACTAAGGCGAGGCAAGTCTTCTCGATTGGGGAATACCTGGTCTCATAGTCAGTGAACTTTCGGCTTAAATAGTATATCGCTTGTTCCTTCTTTCCGGTCTCATCGTGTTGGCCGAGAACACAGCCAATGGCTTCTGCTGCTACTGAGATGTATAACAATAGTGGTTGTCCGGGAGTGGGTGGTACTAGAACTGGAGGATTCATGAGATATTTCTTAATGCGGTCGAGGGCAACTTGGCAATCGTCATTCCATTTTTTTATGACGTTCTTCCGAAGGAGCTTGAATATAGGTTCACAGATAGGTGTGAGCTGTGCGATGAAGTGACTAATGTATTGAATTCTGCCGAGGAAGCCACGAATTTCTTTCTCTATTCTAGGAGGGGGCATCTCAATGATTGCTCTGGTTTTGGTTTCGTCGACCCTGATGTCATCCTCGCTTACCATAAAGCCAAGGAGCTTGCCTCCCATTGCACCGAAGACACATTTCTGAGGGTTAAGGCGGAGCTTGTACTTTTCTAATCTGTTGAATAACTTCTTCAGATCTTCAAAGTATCCTTCAATTATGCGACATTTGACGATCATATCATCCACATATACTTCAAGCTCTTTGTTCATCATGTCGTGGAATAATGTTGTCATTGCTCGTTGATATGTTGCTCCTGCGTTCTTCAGACCGAACGGCATTACCCTGTAACAGAAGGTTCCCCAGGGAGTGATAAACAATGTCTTCTCATGATCTTCGACAGCCATCTTGATCTGATTGCAACCTGAGAACCTGTCCATGAATGAGAAGACCTTGTACCCGGCAATGTTGTCGACCAGAGTGTCGATATGTGGCAAAGGGAAATCATCTTTAGGACTGGCTTTGTTGAGATCTCGGAAGTCGATGCACATTCGAACCTTGCCATCCTTCTTTGGTACTAGTATGATGTTGGCGAGCCATTAGAGTAGTTGGAGACTACCAAGAATCCCACATTGTACTGCTTGATGACTTCATCTCGGACTTTCAAGGTCCATTCTGGCTTCATTCTTCGAAGTTTCTGCTTTACTGGCTTCATATCTGGCTTGGTTGGCAGATGATGTACAACGAGGTCTTCATCGAGCCCCGGCATGTCTTCATATAAGAACGCGAAGCTGGACAGTCTTGAAGCTAGGAACTCTATCATTCTTTGCTTCATCTCTGGTGGCAACGACTTTCCAATGCACACTTCCCTAGGGATCTTAGGTGTCCCCAAGTTTACTATCTCAAAATTATCGGCTACAACATTGGATTTGGATTCGAGCCTTTTGAGGAGATCCTTTAGTTCGAGAGCCGGGTCATCATCTTCCACATCCCGAGCTTCGCCCAGACCCATGAGTTCGAAGTCTAATTCGATGTCGAAATCATATGATTCGACTTCAAACTCATGCGACTCTTTAAACAAACTCGGCACATTATTAAATGTAGGAAAAGAAATGTTTTTTGGTTTTTGAGAATTTTCTGGAATTGAAATGCTAGATGTTTTTGGTTTTTGAAAGTTTTTTATTTTTTTGTTATTTTAAAATTCACGGGACTTTGAACAAGCGGGCATTACAGACCATGATTGATCCCAGCTTGTCCCAAAGTTCCGCTCGCTGCTTAAACCGGCATTTTTTTAAGCTAGAGCCCTCAGATGACTCTCTGGCTGATTAAAAAGTTAGGAAAACAGATGACCATTTAGGACCCCACACTCCTTCCCCTGGAGAGGTGGGGGTTGATGATTTGTGTTCACTTCCCCAAGTGTAGGGTTGCGATGTAGTAATAATCTTGGTAAGACCGAGGTCGATCCACAGGATCTTATGTAGGAATTCATAAACAAATCTAATAGTTTCTATTAAGAAGCTAACAACCAGATTTGTAGTAGATTGATGTAAGTAGCAATGTTGAACTAAACTGAAGTAATCAATTAATAAAAGGCACTAGGGGTTCAAGGATCCACTTGTAGCAATACTTGATGCTCAATCCGCTGTGGTTTTTCACTTTCTCAACTAGAATCGAAATTAAGATCTATCTAGTCGGATGATAGAGCTGTTAAAACCAATAATCTGCCATATGTAAGATCAATGTACATGATTCAGTCAATGCAAGCTAGGACGAGCATGCTCAATTGCATAGGTCAGTCCCAATTCAAATAGGCTAAGTTCACAATCATAACCATCATTAAGTCCTGTCACAAGACAAAGCTAGATCATGATTTGAACTTGATTCAAATCACATACACAGTCCCATACATACTACAAAAATCCAGAAAAGTAGAACATTGGTAGGAA
Organism: Liriodendron chinense; assembly: GCA_003013855.2. Taxonomy (NCBI): domain Eukaryota; kingdom Viridiplantae; phylum Streptophyta; class Magnoliopsida; order Magnoliales; family Magnoliaceae; genus Liriodendron; species Liriodendron chinense. Next base: position 3,612,864 of record ML058389.1, read on the forward strand.
GTTCCCACATGAAGATCATAGTACTAGAGTGTACTCCAATTCCTCGGATCATACAGGTCTAGACTAGCACACAACCATTAAGAACTCAAGTAATTCTCCCAAACATCCATGAGTCATCATAAGACTAAGAAAAACTACTTAGAACTTGTATTAACTTCAAACCATTATTCTTAAACATGAAATCCAACTTTAAAACTAACTTAAACGAATTGAAACATCTTAGATTCACTACAAGCTTCACCTCTTAGCCTTAGCTAAGAGGTTTAGCCGTTCATCATCCAAGGAAACATGAAACAACTAAGAAAAACATAAAACAGTAAACAAACTAGAAGGAGTTGTGGAACTCTGAAATCCACTTTCGCCGCCTCCCACCTTGTTCAAACCCTTCTAAGATACCCTAGGAACGATCCTTAGGTGTCCTTTTAGAGTGGGGAGGCTCCGCAGCATCAGAATCTTTCAGAAATTACGTAAGAGTACGCAATGCATAGAGAATTTCAGCACTTGTAAAACACGCCTCATTACGCAGACAACCGGTCGCACGACCGGTCTGAGCTACTGGACGACCGGTCTGAGCTACCGGTCTCAAAAACGTAAAAAGTGTCCAGAGAGTTTTGGGAATTTTCAACCCAGAAAATCAATTCAAGGACCGGTCGCACGACCGGTCGTAGAAGTGGACGACCGGTCGTGAATAGTCCAGAGAGCTGTGGCTGCAGGGCCCCTCAGTTGAATGTGCTGACCAGTCGGATGACCGGTCTTGGGCCTTGGACGACCGGTCGGACGATCGGTCTTGGGTGTGCTCTTCTGCTTTCGTTCTTCATTTTTCTGACTTCTTTCTTTCATCCTTCGACACTTGGTCCTTTGATCTTCTCTGCTTCTAATAGTGTCTTTAAGTCTCCATTTGATGATTCCTCTCTCTCATCCCTACAATCACAAATCTATGCATTAGTTTAGCCTATAAACCATGAAAACAAGCATAATGAGTGATGAATTGGGGTTAGAATATGCACAATTAAGAGCTCAACAATTTGGGCGAAGAATCACAGTCTGGCCCAATGACCATGATTTCTCACTGGTTAGTTCGAGATCTAAGTCGTACTCAGTCCCTCCCGGATCACTTACCTCGCATTGCAGTTTGTCTGGTTCGTCAGCGAGACACATGTTTGGGATCTGGACATCGGACCAATCCAGGGCTGGCCATTTCCCTTTCTTGGTCCAATGGATGGGCTGCTTCTGCCCCTGGCTGATGATTGATGATGTTGATTCTACAGAGATGGGCGGGTCGTGCCCCTTGTTGATTGATGCTGTAATGGGCAGGTTGTGCCCCTGGTAGGCTGGAATTGAAGTAGGCAAGTTGTGCCCCTAGTTAATTGGAGTTGAAATGGGCAGGTTGTGCCCCTGATTGGGAGCAGGTATCAGAGTACCCTGGTCCTGAAGCTGTTGTATTTGATTTTCTTCTTTGTCTTCATCCTTTCCTTTTTCTTCCGGAGGCTTAGATGGTTCAAGAATCCGGTCCCATCGAATGGGGGGCCACGTGGCCTAAGCTAGGCTCATCGGGAGGCCTTTGTGTAGTGTTGTCGGTTGATTCCCTCTTAGATCTTTGCAAAGTTCTCCTGGCTTGATGAATGAAATGGGAGAGCAACAGAATTTCTTCTTTCTTTTTTCCATGAAGATTGCCCTGTACCCGAGTCCCCATTTGCGTTGATTATATACCAGCGGTATCTTTCTGGACTTGAAATGATTCTTCATCCGATACTTGAGGCTCAGACGTTTTGCTGGTGAAAAGACACGATCCACACTCGTCGGTTCCGGATTGGCGATAGCATTCACAGTCTCGAATTCGAAACTATGAAACGGGACGTCTTCTTTAGAGTACTGGATGTCGATGACAGGGATATCTAGTTCGGTAACAGTAGCATTGGAAGGAATGATGACCTCCTTCTCTGCATGGATAGAGATAACTTGATTTCCATAGATGTATTTCACCTGTTGATGCAGGTTTGATGGCACAGCTCCAACCTTGTGCAGCCAAGGTCGTCCGAGAAACATGTTGAAAGAGGCTGATATATCCAGGATTTGGAATGTGATGGTGGAGATTTCTGGACCTATCTGTACCTCTATGTCGACCTCCGGCCCCTTCCACTGATCGGTGGGTGTTGTCGAATGCTCTGACATATATGGTGCTGGGTCGAAATGAAGAGGGACTGATTCCCAAGCGCTCCACAGTCTTGAGCGGGCAGACATTTAAGCTTGAGCCATTATCGATAAGGACCAACGGGACGCATAGGTCTTTATATCGTAAGGCTATGTTGAGGGATCACCCATGGTTGCGCACTTCTGGTGGCAGCTCATTATGGGTGAAGGTGATGGCGCGCGAAGCCAGGAGTTGTCTGATCATCAATGCTATCATTTTTGGTGCCGTATCAGAGGAGACGTGAGTATTGCTCAGGGTTTTGGCAAACATTTCTCGGTGTATGTGTGATGTGCAGAGTAGCTCCCATACCGAGATTTGAGCAGGGATTGACTTGAGCTGAGTCGCCACATTGTATGTGGCTTCATTTTTATTACTGAGACCCGAGAGAGAGCCTTTGGGATCTCCTCTGTTCTGATTATCTCTTCGGATGCAACGCCCATTGGGATTCATGTTTCCTACCTCCGCACATTTTGGATAGTGCCACGGGACTTATTTTTTCCTCTCCCTTGCTTTCTAGGACCTCTGGTTCTTGCAACGGTGCTGGTGTGGGTGCCAGATCTTCCTCGTTTGGAGCTTTTGCCTTGAGGACTACATTGTTGCCTATGCTGAAGGGATAATATCGAGGCTTGTCTTCATAGATCACATAAGGTCGCAGTCCTGGCTTGATCCTTCCTAGAGCAGGAGGTTCCCATGAAATGAATACTGGTCCTCTTGATATTGTAGGGGGTTTCTCTATTCGGCCCAGCTGTCATAGTGTGATTGACATGCCTCCAGGACTTACCCCTTGCAGTATGGCTAACTTGATTGGAGAAGCCCCTTCCAAGACAATGGGCTCTTGCTGCTGATAAGTATGATCCCTCCCTTGCGGATCAGATTGTTCCTGAGCTGAAGTTGCCCCTTGTAGAACGACCGGTTCGTATGTAGGCTTGGTATATGACTGTATTCCTTCCAAGATGACCAGCTCCCAATATGAATGGCTGTAAGGTGCCCCTTGAACAACGGGTGCATCATATGGAGGTGCTCCTTCGAGTACTAACGGCTCGGAGACTGAAGGAGAAAAGGGGTTTGCCCCTTGCAAGACTGGAGGGGAACTTGTTGGCCCATAAGTGTAAGCATGAATGAACTGGATAGGGGAGAAGAAGCGATCGAGATGCTCTCAATCTTCTATGCTATTAACAGCAGGGCTACGAGACGAACTGGGGTCCATCGGGTGCTGAGGCAGAGGATTCTGAAGGATATTGGTGGAAGCTGCTGGAGGAGTTTCGGGGACCGAGATAACGATCTTTCGGTCGTCGATCAGATCTTGTATGGCGTTCTTCAAAGTAATGCATCGCTCAGTGGTATGGCCACGCCCTTGATGGTAGGCACAATACTCATTTTCTCAGTAGTTCGGAGGCAGAGGATGGGGAGGAGGCCTGGGTGCCATCAGAGTGAGCAACTGCTTCTGTACCAGCATAGCCATGACTTGACTGAGTGGCTGAGTGAGAGGAGTGAATTTCCTGAGCTCCCTATAATTCTGCCTGTTCTGATATGAGTATTGGTTGTTCCCCCAGAACTGCTGCTGTTGTCGAGGTGGTTGTCGCTGTGGTTGAGGATTTGGTTGTGGCTGATACCTCTGAGGTTGGTGCTGAACCTGATTCTGCTGATACTGTTGACGTCCCTATGGGGGAGTATATTGGTTGCCCTGAGCAGTGGCGATGATATTGTTTACCTCTGTTGGGCGAGGAGGAGAACCGCTCCGGTTTTTGTTCCCATACCCTATAGGTCTTCCTTCCACTCTGTTTCGTTTGATTGGAGTAGCTTGATGAGGCCATGGGGAGATTGTCCCTGAGTGGATTCCTGCTTTGACTTGCTCTCCAACACCAATCAACTATGAGAAATTCGCATATGGATGCGAGATAAGATATCCAGATATGTCAGGATATGTTGAATGAACAATCATGGAGATTTGTTCTTCGTCGTCAATAAGTGTCCGCATTCTGGCCGCCATAGGTCGCCAACGTCCCATAGAAGCTGATAGCGTTTCATCACTCCTTTACCTGAGAGCCACGAGGTCGGCTCTTCTGGGTGCCATGTTGAGATTGTACGCGAATCTGTCGACGAAAGCCTGGAAAAGTTGTTCCCAAGTCCTGATGCGATGACAGTCCAATGATGTGTACCAGTCTAGGGCATCGCCCTTTAGAGATTTTTGGAACAAGCGAATGAGGGCCCCTTCATTTCCTGAGATTGCACTCAGCTCTCCACAGTGTTGAGCTCTAAATTGTACATATTCTAACCCCAATTCATCACTCATTATGCTTGTTGTTATGGTTTATAGACTAAACTAATGCATGGATTTGTGATTGTAGGGATGAGAGAGAGGAAGCATCAATTGAAGACTTAAAGATGCTAGTTAGAAGCAAAGAAGATCAAAGGGGCTAAGCGTCAAAAAATGAAAGAAAGAAGTCAGAGAAAAGAAGAAAGAAAGCAGAAGAAGGTGCCCACGACCGGTCGTCCAAGGCCAAGGACCGGTCGTTCGACCGGTCCGCACATGCACAGAGGAGACCCAGAGGCCATAACTCTCTGGACTGTTCAGAACTGGTCGTGCGACCGGTCGTCCACTTCTACGACCGGTCTTCCGATCGGTCCTTAAATTATTTTTTCGGGTTGAAACTCACTGGTCACTTTTAGGCCATTTTGAGACCGGTCGTCTAGCATCCACGACCGGTCGCCTGCATAAGATTTGAACTTTCTATTTCTGGCGCCGATTTTCTCTACGCACTGCGTAAGTTTTATGCAAATTCTCGAATATTCTGAAGTTGCGGAGCCTTCCCACTATAAAAGGACACCTAGGGATCGTTCCTAGGGTATCTTAGAAGAGTTTAAGCAAGGTTGGAGGCGACGGAAGTGGATTTCGGAGTTCCACAACTCCTTCTAGTTTGTAGTTTGTTTTATATTCTTTCTTAGTTGTTTCATGTTTCCTTGGATCATAAACAACTAAACCTCTTAGCTAGGGCTAAGAGGTGAAGCTTGTAGTGGATCTAAAATGTTTCAATTCGTTCTAAGTTGGTTTTAAGATTGAATTTCATCTTTATGAACAATGGTTTGAAGTTTATACAAGTTCTAAGTAGTTTTTCTTAGTCTTATGATGACTCATGGATGTTTTGGAGAATTACTTAAGTTCTTAATTGCTTTGTGTTAGTCTAGACCTGTATGATCTGAGGAATTGGAGTACGCTCTAGTACTATGATCTTCATGTGGGGACTTCCTACCAAAGTTCTACTTTTCTAGTTTTCTGAATTATGTATGGGACTGTGCATATGATTTGATTCAAGTTCAAACTATGATCTAACTTTGTCTGGTGACAGGACTTAATGATGATCATAATTATGAACTTAGATTGTTGGAATTGGGATTGACCTATGCAATTGAAGCATGCTCAGCCTAGCTTGCATTGAGTGAATCATACACAGGGCTCATACATATGACAGATTGTTGGTTTAACAGCTCTATCATCCGGCTAGATAGATCTTAATATCGATTCTAGTTGAGAGAATGAAAAACCACAGCGGATTGAACATCAAGGATTGCTACAAGTGGATCCTTGAACCCCTAGTGCCTTTTTATAATTGTTTACCTTCAATTTAATTCAAAGTTGTTACTTACATCAATTTCATACAAAATCTGGTTGTTAGCTCTTAATAGACACTATTGGATGTGTTTGTGAATTCCTACATAAGTCCCTGTGGATCGGCCTCGGTCTTACCGAGTTTATTACTACATCGCAATCCTACACTTAGGGAAGCGAACAAGTTTTTGGCGCAGTTACCGGGGACTTTGACGGTTTTTCACAAATTTCTGAAAATAGTATCTATTTCGGATTTTTAGGATTTTAGAACTAACTTAGTTTGTTTTATTTGACTTTTCTTTTTGCAGGGATTTCTAGGAAGCTGAAGAAGATATAAGGATTTCAAGTACCGAATCAGGTTCTATCTTTCTAAACCTTACTCTTCTCCTTCTCCTATTCATTCCTATCATATTCATCTCTTGTAGAGTGGGTGGAGACTCCTTTTGGATCTCTGAAAGGTAGGCCTTGTGCCACCTGGATTCCTATTGGTCGGCTCTGCCGTCTTGGATCACCTTGTGCTCAGAGATTTCTTTTCTCACCTCTACTCTTCTTTCTCCTTTTTCTGCACTTTTTCTCAAAAGATTCAAAGAGTGGGTGGGGAGTTCTTTGAACCCCTATTAACTAGGAGAAATCGGTCTCTATCCTTGCTTCTGGCTTAGCCATTGCAAGACACCTTGTGCTTCGGTCTTAGAGAAGAGTAAAGAAAGGGAGGAAGAATTCTTCTTTCTCTTTGTTTCATTTTTTTTTTTGGTTTTGCATGCCACATTGGGCTCGGGATTCCAATAACCGACTCATAAGTGAAGGGGGGATAGTAGAAGGAATTGACAGAGAGCCACGTGCTAGGAGACATCTAAACTCTCCAATTTTGTCTGAAAACATGACTGTAAATCAACCTAATCCGATGGCCAATCTGGGCCAAAACCAAACTGAAACGGGGGAGAATGTGGTTGAGAATGTTCCCCGACCAAGAACTTTACGTGATTTCTTGCAACCAGCAAAAGCGAGCACTCCCTCATGCATAATTTTTTCACAAAATGCAGGGAATGTGGATTTAAAAATGGGAGTGATCCAACTTCTCCCTAAATTCCATGGATTAGACAGTGAAAGTGCCTATTAACACCTTAAGGAGTTTGATGAGATAATAACCACCATGCACTTTGCTAATGTGATTGATGATATGGTTAGACTCAAATTCTTCCCTTTTACTCTTAAAGATAAAGCTAAAGGTTGGCTTCATGTATTAAGGCCAAGATCAATTGGTGCATTGACTGATATGCATAGGGAATTCATAAAAAAATTCTTCCCTACTCACAAAACAAACATGTTGAAGCGCCTTATCATGAACTTTGCCCAAAAAGAAGATGAAACCTTCTTCCAATGTTGGGAGAGGTTTAAGGACTTATTAAACACATGCCCACATCATGACTATGAAATTTGGCGGGTTATAAGCTTTTTTTATGAAGGACTTACTTCACCCATGCGCCAATTTGTAGAGATGATGTGTAATGGAGAGTTCATGAATAAGGAAGCTGATGAAGCATGGGATTATTTGGAAGAATTGGCTGAGAATGCACAGACTTGGGATACATCGAAACCAACAAATTCCAAGACTGGCCAACAAAAGGAAAGAGGGGGAATTTATGTCTTATCAGAAGAGGATAGCATAAGTGCACGGGTGGCTAGCCTCACAAGAAAGGTCGAAGCCATGGACTTGAGGAAAGGAGAGACGATTAACTCCAATGACGTTGAAACTGTTTGTGGAATTTGTGCCGGAAATCAACATGCAACACAAGATTGTCCCACAATTTCAGTAGTTCAGGACATCTTACAAGAACAATCAAATGCTATAAACAGTTATCAACGACAATTTGGTGCTCCAACCTCAAACACGTTTAATGCTAGTTGGAAGAACCATCCCAACTTCAGTTGGAGGAATGGACCCACTGCGAATGCAACCACTATCCCTCAAGCTCAACCTATACTAGGTCCATCTCTAGTCATTACTCCAAAAGTGACGCTAGAGGAGATGTTGGGTGCATTTGTATCGGTTCAAGCTGAGTATAACAAGACGAATTCTCTGAAAATAGATGGGTTCATGCAAGAGCAATTGAAATTCAATCAAAATTCAACTCAAGCCATCAATGAATTGAAAACATCAATGTCTAGAGTTGAATCTCATCTTAGTGTTAGAGAGAAGGGCACACTTCCTGCCCAACCTCTTCCTAACCCAAGAACCCAATTTGAAATACAAGATGCAAGCTCATCCTCCCATCAAATGGAGCATGTTCAAGCTATCACCACTTTGAGAAGTGGGAAAGAAATTGACAAATCTAATCCAGTGAAGGCCCCAAAGCCTAAGGATCCGAAAATTTCCAAAGAGGATGATAGCTCAAACAACACTCCACAAGAGAAAGAACCGGAAAGGCAATACAAGCCGGTTGCCCCGTTTCCACAAAGGTTGATTTCACCTAAACCTTTAGACAAAAATCTGAAAATATTAGAAGTTTTCAAGCGGGTGAAGATCAACATCCCGTTGTTGGATGCCATAAAACAAATACCATCTTATGCCAAATTTCTAAATGAATTGTGTACGGTCAAAAGAAAACACAATGTTCACAACAAAGTACTTTTGACTGGGAATTTGAGCGCTATCATCAAACAAGAGGTGCCCCAAAAATACAAGGATCCAGGTAGTCCATCTCATGCATCATAGGAGACTACCGAATTAAACAAGCCTTACTCGATTTGGGGGCGGCAACTGTGAACCTCATTCCTTTCTCCGTTTACGAACAACTTGGGTTAGGTGAATTGAAACCCACCAAAACCACACTCCAACTTGCTGATAGATCCATTCGTATACCGAGAGGAATGATTGAGGATGTTCTAGTCCAAGTTGATAAATTCTACTATCCAGTAGACTTTATTGTCTTGGATACATATCCTGTGATAGGCACCGGTGCTCAAATTCCCGTCATACTTGACCGACCATTTTTAGCTACTTCAAATGCAATTATCAATTGTAGAAACGGACTTGTACAAATGTCCTTTGGAAATATGACCCTTGAGCTTAACATATTTGATTTATGCAAACAACCACGGGAGGTAGATGATAATATCCACGAACTAAACATGATTGAATCATTCGTGGAAGATACATTCCCCTTGTCATTATCTTCCGACCCTTTGGAGGCATGTGTGGCCCATTCTCATGAGATAAATGATGACACAATACAAGAGATGGATGCCATTCTAGATGCGATGCTGGTGCTTGATAATAAACGATGGAGGGCCCTATTTGAGCCTTTGCCTGTAAACGAGAACAAGGCCCTCCCATCCAATCTCAAGGCACTAATACTCAACCTAAAACCATTACCAAGTGAGCTGAAATATGTCTATTTAGGTCGAGATGAGACATATCCAGTGGTGATTTCTTCCCACTTGGATGAGGAACAAGAGAGTAGGCTAATGGCCACTCTATTAGAGCACAAGAGTGTCATTGGATGGTCAATTGCGGATCTCAAAGGCATAGACCCACTGATTTGTACTCATCGCATACACCTTGAGGAAAATGCGAAGACATCCAGGCAACCACAAAGACGACTAAATCCAAACATGAAGGATGTGGTTAAGGCCGAAGTGGTGAAACTGTTGGATGTGGGTATTATTTACCCAATATCCAATAGTCAATGGGTGAGCCCAACTCAAGTGGTGCCTAAGAAATCCAGAATAACCATTGTAGCCAATGCTAATAATGAACTCGTGCCAACTAGAGTCACTACCGGTTGAAGAATGTGCATTGACTATAGGAAGCTAAACACTGTCACGAGGAAAGACCACTTCCCCCTACCGTTTGTTGATCAAATTTTAGAACGGTTGGCAGGTCATTCCCACTTTTGCTTCCTTGATGGCTATTCAGGGTACAACCAAATAGAGATTGCCCATGAAGACCAAGAAAAGACTACATTCACGTGTCTATTCGGCACTTTCGCCTATCGACGGATGCCGTTTGGACTATGTAATGCCCCTGCCACCTTTCAGCGTTGTATGATGAGTATCTTTTCTGACATGGTGGGGACAATTTCGAAGTCTTCATGGATGATTTTCCAGTATTTGGTTGTAGCTTTAATGAGTGCCTTGAGCACTTGAAATCTGTGCTGAAAAGATGTGAAGAGAAGAACCTTGTGCTGAATTAGGAGAAGTGTCACTTTATGGTTCAAAAGAGAATTGTACTTGGTCACATCGTTTCACAAAATGGAATCGAGGTAAACAAAGCGAAAATTGATCTTATCTCTAACCTTCCACCACCCAAGAGCATACGAGATGTACGGTCCTTCTTGGGACACGCAGGATTTTACAGAAGGTTCATAAACGACTTCAGTTCACTCTCTCGTCCTTTATGTAACCTACTTCAAAAGGAAAATTCATTCGAGTGGAATGAAGAATGTCAAAAGGCCTTTACCACCCTTAAAGGTATGTTGAAATGTGCTCCCATAATGCAACCACCTGATTGGAGCCTTCCTTTTGAAATTATGTGCGATGCTAGCGACTATGCTATTGGGGCCGTGCTAGGCCAAAAAAAAGAGAAAAAGCCATGTGTCATCTACTATGCTAGTAGAACTCTAAACTCAGCCCAAGCAAACTACACTACTACTGAAAAAGAACTTTTAGCCGTAGTTTTTACCTTGGACAAGTTTAGGTCCTACTTGATTGGATCCAAGATCATCATATTCACTGAACATGCCGCGCTTAAGTACCTTCTCTCTAAGAAGGATGCTAAACCACGGTTGTTAAGATGGATCCTTCTACTCCAGGAATTTGACATAGAAATACGTGATAAGAAAGGAGTAGAAAATGTCGTGGCTGACCATCTCTCTCGACTTGTCCTCACTAATTCTCCTGAAACGACCGCGATCAATGACATGTTCCCTGATGAACAACTTTTTGTTGTTTCCCAATTGCCATGGTATACTATCTTGCTACAGGTACAATTCCTACACATTGGAAAAAGCAAGATAAGGATAAATTCTTCACTGAGGTGCGAAAATTCCTATGGGACGACCCATACTTATTCAAGTATTGTCCCGATCAAATCATAAGGAGATGTGTCCCAGATGATGAACAACAAAGTATCATCTCCTTCTGTCATTCTCAGGCATGTGGTGGCCACTTCTCGGCTAAAAAGACCACAGCAAAAATTCTACAATGTGGGTTTTATTGGCCCACTATGTTCAAAGACACACATGAGTTTTGCAAAACATGTGAACCTTGTCAGAAATTGGGAGGAATCTCCTATAGAAATATGATGCCACTCAATCCCATCTTAATAATCAAAATTTTTTATTGTTGGGGCATCGATTTCATGGGTCCATTCCCATCTTCTTTTGGAAACACATACATCTTGCTTGCCGTTGACTATGTTTTCAAATGGGTCGAGGTCATCCCTTGCTGGAATAATAACCATAAAACGGTCATTCGCTTCTTAAAAGAGAATATTCTTTCCCGGTTTGAAACACCTCGAGTCATCATAAGTGATAGAGGGTCTCACTTTTGTAATTGCCCTTTTGAAACTTTAATGAAGAAATATGGCGTAACACACAAAGTGAGCACTCCCTATCACCCACAAACTAGTGGACAAGCTGAGATATCTAATAGGGAGATTAAACACATTTTAGAGAAAACGGTGAACCCCGATCGCAAGGATTGGTCGCTTCGGCTTACCGATGTGCTTTGGGCCTACCGTACTGCTTTCAAGACCCCTATTGGAATGTCTCCCTATAGACTCGTCTATGGGAAGGCTTGTCACTTGCCTGTGGAGTTGGAACATAGGGCATATTGGGCAATTAAGAAGATGAATTTTGATTCTGACAAGGCAAGCTCGCTGCGTAAACTACAATTGAATGAACTTGCAGAAATTCGGAACGAAGCATATGAGAATGCGAGAATTTACAAGGACAAAACGAAGATATTCCACGATAAAAATATTCTTCGTAAGACATTCACGATCAATAAAAAAGTCCTCCTGTATAATTCTCATCTACATTTATTTCCGGGCAAATTGAGATCTCGATGGACCGGTCCCTACATTGTGCAAACTGTCTATCCATATGGGACTGTCAAGTTGTTAAATCCAAGGAACGGCAACATTTTTAAGGCGAATGGGCAGCGATTAAAGCCCTTCTTTGAGAAATTTCCTTCAGAAGGTATGTCCATACCTCTGACTGATCCTGTCTACCAGGATGATTGATCTCCTAGTCTGATGGAGGTGTAGAGTAGTTAGGATTAGAATTTTGTTGCTTTTGTTTGCTTTTTCTTAGGTTTGTTAGAAGGAGGAAGAATTTCACTTTTCACTTTTTCAGGTACTCTCATCCCTCACTCCCTTTTATTTTCAAATTGCTCTCGTGTTTTGCTTATTGCGCATCTTTTACATTGAGGACAATGCAAGAATTGGTTGGGGGGTGTAGGATCACTTGGATGAATCCAGCGTTTTGTAACATTTCGAGCAACTATGTAGAAATTTTTTGATTTTTCAAAACTTCAAGACTCTTTTGAAAAACTTTGTTTCTATGCATTCAAGATGATATCAGCATAAGAGGAGGAGATATGAAGTGAGTGAGGTTGTATGTCAGGAACTTCTCATCGCATAATAGCTTTATATGTGAATTCCCCTAGTTATGTGATTGATAGAAAATTTGAACACTTTACACCTAGTTCACATTACACGATTTTCACGGGTTGAAGAGATTATGTGATTTGTAGATTAGTTAGATTTTGATTCAAGGTGTTGAGACATCAAGCCGGGGTACTTTGTCCATCCCTGTCCATGGGAAAATAACGAAAGATATGGATTTCTAAAAATCCTATCTAATTTAAAAGAAAAGGGAAAAGGAAGGATGAAATTGGGAATGATGAAAAAATGGTGGAAAAATTCGATTAGGGCTACCTACTACCAACCGGGGGATGGTCTACCGGTAACCAAAGCCAGAAATGGGACGTAGTGTGAAAGTCGTCGGAAGGACAGTAAGGCAAATTCCCGTCATTGGCTTGTTGTTGCTCTATATACCTTGAGATCCATAGTCTAGTTGATTTATGAAGAAGATAACCCTGGAAACTCATGAAAAGAATTTTCACTATGCACACTAGATTGAATTTGTTCAAGTCTTCTATTTGTCAACCAATCAGCGGGAATTTCATATGGGTGCTTATTATGTTTTGAGAGTTTATGGTTTCAACCTCTATCACCTAATTTCTCTAACTCTTACTCTTATGTATCTTGGGATGTATAGAAGAATGGTTTCTAAAAGAGATTTGGGTTTTGGAGAATGGAATTGGTTTCACGCATGTTTTGCTCAGGACTAGCAAAATGCTGGTTGGGGGGTGTGTGGAGCTCTTAATTGTGCATATTCTAACCCCAATTCATCACTCATTATGCTTGTTGTTATGGTTTATAGACTAAACTAATGCATGGATTTGTGATTGTAGGGATGAGAGAGAGGAAGCATCAATTGAAGACTTAAAGATGCTAGTTAGAAGCAAAGAAGATCAAAGGGGCTAAGTGTTAAAGAATGAAAGAAAGAAGTCAGAGAAAAGAAGAAAGACAACAGAAGAAGGTGCCCACGACCGGTCGTCCAAGGCCAAGGACCGGTCGTCCGACCGGTCCGCACATGCACAGAGGAGACCCAGAGGCCATAACTCTCTGGATTGTTCACGACCGGTCGTGCGACCAGTCGTCCGACCGGTCCTTAAATTATTTTTTCGGATTGAAACTCACTAGACAGTTTTAGGCCATTTTGAGACCGGTCGTCCAGCATCCATGACCAGTCATCCAACCACTGCGACCGGTCCCCTGCGTAAGATTTGAACTTTCTATTTCTGGCATCGATTTTCTCTGCGCACTGCGTAAGTTTTACGCAAATTCTCAAATATTCTGAAGTTGTGGAGCCTTCCCACTATAAAAGGACACCTAGGGATCATTCCTAGGGTATGTTAGAAGAGTTTAAGCAAGGTTGGAGGCGGCGGAAGCGGATTTCGAAGTTCCACAACTCCTTCTAGTTTGTAGTTTGTTTTATGTTCTTTCTTAGTTCTTTCATGTTTCCTTGGATCATGAACAACTAAACCTCTTAGCTAGGGCTAAGAGGTGAAGCTTGTAGTGGATCTAAGATGTTTCAATTCGTTCTAAGTTGGTTTTAAGATTGAATTTCATCTTTATGAACAATGGTTTGAAGTTTATACAAGTTCTAAGTAGTTTTTCTTAGTCTTATGATGACTCATGGATGTTTTGGAGAATTACTTAAGTTCTTAATTGCTTTGTGTTAGTCTAGACCTGTATGATCTGAGGAATTGGAGTACGCTCTAGTACTATGATCTTCATGTGGGGACTTCCTACCAAAGTTCTACTTTTCTAGTTTTCTGAATTATGTATGGGACTGTGCATATGATTTGATTCAAGTTCAAACCATGATCTAACTTTGTCTCGTGACAGGACTTAATGATGATCATGATTATGAACTTAGTTTGTTGGAATTGGGACTGACCTATGCAATTGAAGCATGCTCAGCCTAGCTTACATTGAGTGAATCATACACAGGGCTCATACATATGACAGATTGTTGGTTTAACAGCTCTATCATCCGGCTAGATAGATCTTAATATCGATTTTAGTTGAGAGAATGAGAAACCACAGCGGATTGAACATCAAGAATTGCTACAAGTGGATCCTTGAACCCCTAGTGCCTTTTTATAATTGTTTACCTTCAATTTAATTCAAAGTTGTTACTTACATTAATTTCATACAAAATCTGGTTGTTAGCTCTCAATAGACACTATTGGATGTGTTTATGAATTCCTACACAAGTCCTGTGGATCGACCTCGGTCTTACCGAGTTTATTACTACATCGCCACCCTACACTTGGGGAAGCGAACACATAGAAAGCCTTGAGATGTGTCGTCGGACAACTGCTGTCATCGTAGCTTTTGAATTTTGGTACCTCAAAATTTTGAGGTATCTGAGCATCCGGGAAAGGACACAAGTCTCTGAACTTGGTCGAAGGTAGATCGATTCCTTGTTGTCGCTGAAGTTGATTCTGCAATATCTGGAATTGCTCCCGCAACTCGTCCAGTCCTGCATGATCTGTTCGAGAGACTGGTGCCTCTCAGAGTAAGGCACATTCTTCTTCGGTATAATGGTCGATGTCTTCGACCCTATGGGCTTGCTGGAAAGCAACCGTGGGTTGCTGAAATTGATTTGATGATTGGACTGGATTCTGATGAACTTGTGCTTGAAAGGATTGTAACTGAACTGGATATTGTACTGAAGGTTGAACTAGAACTTGCTAGAAATTAACTGGAGATTGCTGAATTGAAGATTACTGAAAATTAACTGGAATTTACTGAATTGAAGATTGCTAGAAATTAACTAGAATCCCATCAGCGGGGATGTGCTGGAATTGAAAAGTGCTCCTATTTGTAGGAGGCTGAGATGCTGGGAAGTAACCCCCTTGTTGGGTATTCGCCACTATCTGCTGATTGATGTGGGCTTGACACTGACCCCCATTGTGGGCATTCGCCAGTGCTGTCCCTGCTGCTGGAAATTGAATTGAAATCCCGTCGGTGGGGATGTGCTGCGAAAGAAAAGGAGTCCCATTGGCAAGGACATGCTGAAATCTACTGAGATTGTTGTTTGCAGGAGTGACCGGAGGCTGAATGGAAGTTCTTGTGACATGAACACTCTGAGACGGTCTTGTTGTCGCAGGAAGATACTGAGGAAGATGCCCTATAACAAAGGGCTGGGATGACTGTTGTTGGTAGTCTTGGGCAGACTCCAACGGTTGTGCCTGATTTGAACTGGAGGCTGGAGGGACCTGGCATGGCTGCTGAGATTGCTAAACTGGGCTAGCTTGGTTGTTAGCTGCTGTGGTAGCTTGTGCTTGCATGAATTGCAAAAGCATTTCTTGCATTGCTCTCATTTCTTGTGCCAATTCTTGCATGATTGGGGTATTCTCAATTGGTTGTTGCGCCGGAGGTTGCGCTTCAGCCATTTCGAGGGTGGGGAAGAGGTGAGTTTCCTCTTCGTGGTCGGACATGGCTTGCTGAGCCCGAGTGCAGATTATGCTGCGGAAGGGAAGTTGTTTCTGAATACGTTGAGCCCGAGGAGGTGCAATGGTGAGGGATATACTCTACTCTTTTTTGGGTTTTGGGATTTTTTTTTTTTTTTTTTGGTTTTGGGTAGAATGTTATGCAGATGAGATTGTATGTCGACTAATGACTTTCAAGTATAGGAAGGATTCTGTTTTTCAAGTCAGATCACAACTAGTGAGACTAGCATATCCCCGGTGGAGTCGTCATTCTGTGGACGGTCGTCGTTCCGCGCTCCAGGACATTCTCCCTTCCTTTCGAAAAAAGAAGAGGGGTACGTGCGCGTGAATCGCCATTTGTGCCACTGGCTTGCCTCGTTCTCGAGGGCTTTGTGTCGGTTGTCGTGTTAGGCTGGATGTATTTAGATGAGTTCGTAAAGACCAGAGTTGCCACTAGCCAGTTACTTCGAATCTACAGTCGGCTAGACCCCGTAGAAACGTTAGAGAAGGGGATCCGAAGATTCCTTCCTTTAAATGACTCCTTTTGATCTGCGGCCAGAGATTCGAGGTAAGGGATCATGGTTACAGGGTGGGAAGAGGTTAAGCACCCCACACACTGCCCATATCGAAATACGGTCTCTACTTCACAGAATCAAACTAATACTTGAAAGTCTGTTTTAATCCTCATACATTCTCATGAATGATATGATGCATGAATGCAGGTCTGAACAGTAAGAGTTTCTGATGGGTAGGTTTCCATAAACAGGCAAGCCCAGAGCATACGCTCGAACTGACAGGTGCTTTATGCAGGATGTATGTTGTGTGTTTGAATAATCAAAGTGCTTGTAGTGACTGATGCATGAATGCAGGTCTGAATAGTAAGAGCTTCTGATGGGCAGGTTTCCATTAACAGGCAAGCCCAGAGCATACACTTGAACTGACAGGTGCTTTATGCAGGATGCATGCTGTGTGTTTGAATGATCAAAGCGCTTGTAGTGAAGCAGGGGGGTTAGAAGAAAAGTAAATGTTGCACTTATGCTAGATGCGAATGAGATGACGCTGGTAAAGAGTAGCTAGATGGACGGAGGTGTTGCAAGGGTTTGCTTCAAGTGGCTAGATCGAGACTTAGATGGCTTGGGAGACTTAGACCAGGGTCAGGCTGGGCTGGACCATGGCTAGGCTCTCCTCACTCGGGCTCTCCTTTGTGGAGGAATGGGCTAAAGGGATGGAGATGAACTCGGACTAAGGGGATTTCTTTGGGACTGGAGGGATGCTTGAATGAGAAGGGGCAGGGGGTATTTATAGCAACGGGCAGTGGCAGAACCCGTAAATATTTTTGGGTGGCACCCTGAGGGCCGCCCGTACGATCATTCTGCTTCGGGTTCGGAGCGTACGGCCTCCGAACCTGAAGCAGAAAATCCCCAGGTTCGGGGTTTGGACTTACTCTGAGGCTGTGGTTTAGAACTCGGTGAGTTGACTAGGTTTGGGAGATGGGTTGGGACGGTGAGTTGACTCGATGGGTTGACTCAGCGGGTTAACTCGGTGATTTGACTCAACGGGTTGACTCACCAAGTTTGACTTTTTTAGAATTTTTTTATGGTTTTTCTTATGGGTGGTTTTTTTTGGGCTGATGTTTAGGGGTGAGTTGACTGGGTTCAGGCTTGAGCTGGGCTATGGATTAGAGCTTACAAGGGTGAGTTTGGTTGAGTTTGGACATGGAATTTGGGGGTATGGTCCTCCTTTTATTCAGCTATCTCTATCAACATTGTAGCCGAAGGTGAGGTGTCTACAATTAGCTATCAACAAAGTACAGGATCGAGATAGCGTCTAAAGACAAGCCAACAGATTTCAGAATGATTCGACAACTGCTTACAAGAACTTTATATCGATCATGTTCATTGCACAACTAAAGTTTAGCTTGGATTGAGGCTTAGGACTAAATAGAAGGGACTATGGTTACCATTCGAAACCATAAACGAAGAGTTCCAAATTACCTTAAGAAGCTTGTTATGAACTGCTATCGCTAGAGTTAGTCGATGTACTACCCATCCAAAACGGGATCTGCTTGTTGGACTGGGCAGGTAGTTGCGATGTGCCTTCCTACGGTCATCGGTGCAAATAAAGCAAGTGATAACTCTGAATTGTGCCATCCAACAGTCGTAGTTTGCGTACTCCAGTGGTTACCTGTCATAAAAATACGGGAAGACGGCTCAGCGATGCACGGCTCAATTAAAAAACCCCTGGCAATCTTTCAACTTAGACAATCCAAAAGAACATGGGACAGAAACATCCAACTTGTCTAAACGATGGTTCGGTCCATAACAAAAACTACACAGGTCTCTACGACCGCAAATTCAAAGAACTTAGTCCCCAATGACTTAGTGACCTGCTCAATCTATCTGGGCCTTTTCTCGAATACTCCATCTATTATACAAACATTATTCATAGTGGAGTTTTATCGCTTTGTGCTATGGTTTTCTCCCGCAAGGGTTTCCACATAAAAATCTGTGTTCTCTATGGTGTGCATGATTTACATTGATACTTCCTCATTTGCTTTATTTAATTTATCTATGACGCTTGCATGCATTTACTTTTGCCTTTTAATCAAGGGTGATCATCCATTGATATAATTAAGGGCTTGTGCCAAATCACGGCCTGAGATGTACAAGTTCTCAGAATCTCTAGAATAAAATTCACCTTGCGATATCTTTCTCATTGTTTACGTTTGTGAATGCTTGTGATTGTCTATGAATGTCTTTATTACTCAGAAACCCCTGAGAACAACAAAACCTAAGAAAACTGCCTTACGCATTTTCTAGTTTTAACACCATCTTTTTGCACAGAGCACTTATATCTAAGTCAGAATTAGAAAGCTTTGAATTTTTAGGTGAATATGCTTGAAGAATGGAGGAACGATGCACAGCTTCGATTGGCAACATATCAATAAAAAGTGGCATGCCACTTCAACTCTTGGGTAAAAGTCTGACCTTTACGCGTCAGTGATCTTGTCCTCTGAAGGATATCCCGAGCACCAAGGACCCGAGCCTATGAGCCTTTGGGCTGAATTGGGAAGGGCCTCACAAAGTAGCAGAAATTATCTGACCCAAGACTTATCATCTTGAAACTATGGAAGGTCGAATCATTCGTCGCCCGTGAAATGCAATAAATCTACGAAGGTCTTATCGATAAATTTCTAAACAGTTGAAACTGTAAAGGCATTTTGCACCCATATGAAGCAAATAAAGGTGATTTCATTTCCTTCTCGATTATTGGAGTTAGAATGCTCAGTAGCCCTTATCCCTAAAGGATACAAGGTCCTAAGGAAAATACACGATGCTTTCCCACTAAGTGCTTTGTTCTTAAACAAGACAAGTTACAAAGACTTGGTCGGCAGCATGAGCTGCCTAAGGGAGGGAAGTGCCATCCATGGCATCCCCTGACTGAGCACAGTTTTCTTAGATGGACTGACATATGGATGCAATCTACTCTGGCAGGCATATAAGCAAGCATAATACGCTCGGTATAAGAAATCATTCAATACTTAACTTAAAGCAGGGAAATATCAAAGACATCTGAGTAAAGGAAAACATCTTTTCATTCAAAATATTGTTTCAAGGAAATACAAAAAGAGAAGGAAAAAGATGACAGCAGATAATCACTCAAGAACAACATGAGCGAGGCCTTCGGCAATTTTTTACTCGACACCTTCAGCTGCAACGATTGGATCAGAGAGTACAACTGCTAAGGATACGAGTTTCGCAGTCGAGTGTTTAGTTGTAACTTTTTCCCCGGCGTCTGGAACTTCATTCATGTTCATCTCCTCTTCCTCAGCCTCGGCAGCTTTCTCCTCTGCCAGAATGTCTACATCGGCATCATCGAAGCCTGAAAAATCCAAAGCAGGGAATAACCTCGAAAGCGCCTTGAGGGCTCGGCCTTTTGTAGAGGCGTATATCCGGAACCAATCCTCAAGGAGAATCACTAAAGATTTGAAAGCCACCACGACTCTCTTCCCTTCACTCTAGAGTCTCTCCTCCAGCTGTGCTTTCTCCATTTTTATGGCTGTGAGTTTCTCTTCTAGCTAGTTCTTCTCTACCATGAGGTGGTCGGCTTTGACCTCCAAAGAAGTCTTTTCCTGCTCAAGCTCCTCTGTCTTTTTTAATAATTGGATATTCTCTTTCTCCACCTGCTCTGAGCGAGAGTGAAACTCCTACGCAGATTTTGTCTGTTGCTCCACTTCCGCCTCTAGTTCTTTCTTCCTTTCTTCAAGAGCCTTAATCACTTCAATTTTCCCTTGAGAAGAAGCCTCGGCATTGTTCATACTCTCCATTGCCTTCTTCGTTGTTTCGTCCAAAGCAATTATTTACTTGTCTTTCTCGGTTAGAAGCCGTCGGGCCTTAAATATGTCCCTCCGTGTGTGAAGACTTGAATTCAATGTTTGAGTAACAATGAAGCTAAGATCAGAAGAGCCGAGCAGAACAGAATATCTATATAAATAGTGAACATTCTAGTCCTTACCTAGATGGCCTGAATTGTCGTGTGGGTTATTGTTCGCTCGCCTCAAGTGCAAGGCTGCGATGTAGTAATAATTCTCGGTAAGACCGAGGTCAATCCTCAGGAATTGTTGTAACAATTCTAAATTACATAACTAGGATGGACTAAATTTGGATTCGTATCAAATGATGGATTTTAAGAACATAAAACTATCTACTAAATTAGGGAAATAAACACTAGAGCGCCAAGGATCCACTTATAATCATTCACAATGCTAATTCAATTATTTAAGCTAATAACTCAATTGAAATCGAATTTCTATCCCTATCCAATCAGAATATGGAGCAATCAAATCTTCACAATACATCTAATGTGGATGAATCATCTACTGATATGGTTCTCTCATAACAACTAAACCATAGAACATATCCAATCACATAGCCCAATCCTTCACAAAACAGGCAAGATCACATTCATGATTCTTCCTCAAGTCTTGTCACTAGACTTGATTTAGAAGCATGAATTGAACTTCAATCAAACCAATATCAACACATAAGACATATGTCTCAGATTAAACCCAAAGATATAAACTTCTTCTAGTTTAGTTCTAGATAAGCACTTAGGAAACCACATCATGATGAATCTAAGATCTCTACAACCCAAAATCCTATCAACAACACCCCATTAATCAATCTTAGTAAATCAAAACATCCCATGTAAGCATAATCACAAAAGATAAAAGATTAAACTAAAAATACCAACTTTATTTCAAACTAGAACTAGAATTGTTCATCATTAATTTCTAAAATACTTGAATTAAATCAAACTAAGTATTGTAAAACACTATAAGCCTCACCTCTTAGCCCTAGCTAAGAGGTTTAGCCAACCATTAAGAAAGTTGAACTAAACCTCAAAAGAAAAACTACTAAAAGAATAGAAAAACTTAGAAAATAGAGTTGTAGAAGCTCCCCTTTGATCCTCTCCACCTCTAGCACAATTGGGACTCTTCTAGAGTGCCTTAGGAAGAGAGTAGAGGTGCTCTTTTATAGAAAAGTCCTCCACCGCCTCGGATTTGCATAAGAATTTACACAGCTATGGACAGTTTCGATTGATACTTCGATCGATCAGAACTATTTCGATCGATCGAAAATTCTGTCCAGAGAGTTGTAAACTTCTCTGCATAATTTTCGATAAGATTTTGATTGTCGGAGTAATTTCTGATTGATGCTTCAATCGATCGGAACTAATTTCAATTGATCGAAATTTCACTCCAGCAATATTTCAGTGCCATTTTCTGAACTTTCTGCATCTTACTTTTCTAGCCCTGCAGCTTTGCACTTTGATTTTTCTAACCATTTCAGGTTGTTAAGTTGATTTCTCTAGGGTTTTTTCTTCACTTCTTTGGCTCATAGCTTGGTCTTCTAATCACTACAATCCTTTAAATTAACAATAAATTTATGACATCTCTCTCTTTTACCTACAAACACAAAAATAAGTACAAGTCTTTAACTTTAACAACTTAAACTATCCAATTGTGCTATAAATTGGGGTTTATATATGAACAATTCAGAGCTCAATAGTTATTGTATCCTCTGGCGGAAGGTTGCGGGTCGACTCTAAATGCTCACCCCCTATCTACTTGACCATAAAGCAGTGGAGCGGCCATAAGTCGTCTGGCAGAGAATAGCATCTGACCCTGCTGGAAGAGGTCACCGGCGCCGTACCTCGCCCGGCCGAAGCTCGAGGTTGTCCTGAGGATGGCGCAGATGGACCCTCAGGAAACCTTATAACCCCTTAGGGGTGATATAGTAACTCCCTAGCTTGAGGAGCTTGAAAAGTTTGGGCTCCTGTTGGAGTCGAACCCGTCACCGGGGGCTGCGACTAAGCCACTGTGAGGGGCTGTGAAGGAGCCTGCTGAGGATGAGGTGCAACCATCGTCACTGATTGAGGACGCCCTCCAGTAAGTACTGTCATTTGAGTAAGAGCAGAAGAGGAGCTTCCTCCCTTTGATTTCAATTTCGATTTCTTTTTCACATAAGATTTTTCTAAGGGAGCGAGAAAGTCGATCGCGGCCACTGCCCTTTTTTTGCCATGATCTTCAGACGTCATTTCTGCAGAGCAGTGATTAGACATGATCAGGACCAATTTGATAAGGATATAGCACAAATTGAATGCGTAAAGGGTTAGCTGTGATGAGCCCGCTCTATGCTAGAGATGTTGGATCAAGAAAAATGTTGATGTTTCGACGAGGGCGTGGTACCTTGAAAGTCTTCACCAGCTTCTCCTAGATACCACCCTTGAGATCAGGCCTTGGAGGAACTTCCCCCGCTGCAAGATAAAATAGAAAGATTAGTTCTTGGTATAAAGATAAGAAAAAATACAGAAGATTAAGAAGACACTAGGCTCTGACCTTTGAGGAAAGCCCAGGGTATGGTCCCTCGGCCTGGCACCTCCTCTGCCTCAGACGTTTCCCAAGCACCTGAGGTGAAGAACCATTTGTCCATCCATTTCTGTTGCTAGTGGATTACCGAGGATGAAATTTGACCTATGCCACTAACTCAAATAGTACAGCTCATCGAATTTAGGGTTCTTCTTCAGCCGAAATATTTTGAGGAAGTCATCAGTGGTTAACTCCCTAATATTTTCTTTCTTCCAAAGAACAAAAGTGTTGTACAAGACCCTCCAGCCGTTTTGCTGAAGTTTTCCAGGAGAAAGTTTGAATCGAATTAGGACTTCCCTCACCAAGGGTTGCAAGGGAAGCCTGAAGCCCACTTTGAACAGAAGTTTGTAAATGGTCACCTCCTCGGGAGGTGGCCTACTTGGGTTCTCATCTACCCAAAGCAAGTGGATGCTAATGGAATCTGAAATGCTATATTTCTAGTGAATGTGCTCCAATTTTCCTTTCCGTCAGGATAGACACAAATGCATCAGCACCGAAGGAATTAGGGGAAATATTGCTATTTGGGATGTTGGAGCAAGAAGATTCAGGACATTGATCTCCCAAAGGTTTTGCTTCTGATTATGAATCATGGGTACTGCGTCTGGAACCCTTAGTCATGGAGATAAAAGATAGAAATAGGAAAGAAACCCTAAAAAGCACGCAAAGAAATCAGGCAAAGATAATGAAGGTACCTAGAAAGGGAGGGAGGGAGGAAGCTCAGAGTCTCAAATTTGAAGGAAGTAACAGAAATCTGAAACAGCCGGATAATGCTGACAAAGAAGAGATGCAGACGAAGGGATTTTAGGGTATTGTACTCCAAATGAAGAGAAAAGAGGGATATTTATACGCAATCCCCCCAAATGATTTCCTCTCCCAAAAAGGAGCGACAATTGGCACTTCCCTGTTCGTTAGGGGACGATAAACGAGACACTCCTTTAAAGCGCTGCAGCCTTTCGGTATGAGAATGAATGATTGCAAAGTTCCGCTCCATGCACATTAATGCAACATTTAAGGATACAACTCTTCAAAAACTACAATCAACGTGACCATTGAGGCCATCAGGAAAAGGCACCGAGGACATATCCCAAAAAGTTTCGAGTCCAGTTTCCACTGACCACAAAACTTGGGGGGGGGGGGGGGGGGGGGGGGGGGGCTGCTATTATGGATAGTTCTAGGCGTGTCCTCGAATGATGTCATGGAAAGTCCGTGATCGCTGATATGAGGCCCACTCGAGGCAAATGATCGAATACGCCAACGAAACTTCCTCGGTGGTTACGCTTCTTAAATCGACAGACCAGTACTCTACCGAGAACATCTCTTCAGTATATAGAATTCTACAGAGCAAGTACCGCCTTTGAGCGCCTCTGCCAATTTGTCATTTGACAAACCATACGGCCTCGATCTCTGGAAGTCTCAGTCTCAAATACCAGCGATTGTCAGAGGACAACTATTTTGGTCCAAGCAACCAAGAATGCAAACCCCTAGTGCTCAACATATTAGGAGCACCACATATCGTATACTGCTGCATGGAGATAGCTATGACCGCTGGGATTTGTGGGATCCTAAGCGCGTTATCATGAATTTATCCTAATCAAGAAAGATCATCCGGACAGGATATCATCCAGATACGTATTCCAAAACAGAACCAACGAATATATAGTCGTGAATCATGAACGGCCTATGAATCCTCATCGTCTATAAAAGGACCCTACTGCACTCTCTCCAGGTACGTAACGCCATATACAATCATCAAGTCATTAAGATTTCTTATATCACTTTAGTGACTTAAGCATCGAGGGTTCTTAGCCGGCACGACCTGCGACCCCTCACTATTCCATTGTGATGACAAGTACCAGATCTACACCATCCGTAAGAATGCCCATCATCTGACAGCTTCATGCTTGTACACATCATCTATTGATAGTTTTCAGCGTTAACAGTAAGAAAATAGGGTAAATTAGTAAGAAACACATGTTTAATAATGTGGACGGTCTAGGACGGTCCTATCTCAACAAACAATCGTGGATTCCACAATTTTGTCTGCTCATTTTGAGATAACGTATGTTACGTGTGTAATTTCTGTACCCCACAGCACCAGGCGTCATACCCTACCGCAGGATCAAATTACCTCCCTTTTTAAGTCAGCTAAGCAGCGTCATGTGGCGCTTCCCATCGTAAAAACCAACTGGATCACATAACAATAGGCATTACCGTCTTTGACCAACCATGCAGAAAAAGACGCTATCTAGCAACTCTCCATACTTACGCAAACCGTATTCTAAACTGTAACTCAAGCCCCTCTCTCCACGTACATGGATTGGGTACCCAGTAAACTCTGTGGGGCCCACCGTGATGTATGTGTCTTATCTACGCCGTCCATCAGCTCATTTATGGCATGAGTCCAGAATTGAAGTATATCTGAAGCTCGTCAAGTAGACCACACCATAGGAGGCAAGTGGAATTGAACACCTGCCATAGAAAATTTCTTGAAGGCAACAGAATTTTTCGATCAAGCTAATATTTATGTTTTCCCTTAATCTACGTACCCTAAATGAGCAAGTTGGATGACAAATAAACATCATTGTAGACCCTAGGAAGGTTTCAACGGTGGAGATCACTATTCCCACTGTTCCCTATGGTGTGGTCTACTTAAGCTTTGGATATTCTTCTAATTTCGGCTCATGCTCTGAAATGAGTTAGAAAAATGAATGGACCATGTGGATAAGACACATACATCTACGGTGGGCCCCACAGAGTTTATTCAGTGCCTGCCGTTCCAAACACGTACACAAATGGTATACTAAGTCTAAACTGGAACACAGGCCTATCTCTCCACAGGGCCGGAGGCGGGTTGCGTCCACAGTCTGGAGCCCCTGATCCTGGATGCAGCCTGCTCTGGGCCAGTGTAAGACCGGACGCGGATTCCCTGCGTAAGCTTTGTGCAGGAAGTTCCTGCGGTGGGAAACTAAGTGGGCCTACAGTGATGTTTCTGATAAATCCACCCCATCCATCCGTTTTGGGAGCTCATTTTAGGACATAAGACCAAAAACGAACCGGATCCAAGACTCAAGTGGGCTGAAAACGTGAGGATTGAACGTCCACAGTTGAAATATTTGTGGGGCCACAGGAGTTTCGAATCAGGCTAATATTTGTGTTTTCAGTTCATCCCAGTAGTAATGAAGTTATGAACGGTATGGATGTCATATAAACATCACTGTGGACCCCAGGGAGGTTTCAACGGTAATAATTTCCCTACCCACCTTTTCCTTTAGTGAGGCCCACTAGAATCTTGGATCCAGTTCATTTTTGGTCTCATGTCCTAAAATGAGATCCCAAAACCGATGGACGTGGTGGATTTGTGAAAAACATCACTGTGGGCCCCACCTAAGCTCCCAGGTAGGAACTTCCTGGCAAGGCTTTCGCAGGAAATCCGCGTCCTGTAAGACCGCCATGTGTGCTGGCGTGTCGTGAATGATAATTTCGCCCCGTCAGGCCAAATATTGGAAGACGATTTTGTCTTGTCTTCTTTTTTTCTTTTTTTACTATGGGTCCCATGATGCATACAGGGCAGATAGAGCGGGTACGGCCCACCCAACACGTTGTGGCTGTTACTGTAGCCCACCTTGATGTATGCATCGTATATCCATGCCGTTCATCCGTTTTCCAGCTCCTTTTCAAAGCCTCAGGTGGACCACACCATATTAAATAGTGGTAATCAACCATATGAAATGGTGGTAATCAACCATTAAAAACTTTTTATAAACCATAAAAGTTTAGGATCATGGTTACATTTGTTTTTTGCTTTTCATTTCATATCTGGTTGACCTCATGAACAGGTTGGATGGAAAATAAACATTACAGTGGGCCCTAGGAACTTTTAATGGTAGTCATTCAATTGCCACTGTTTCCCATGATGTGGTTCACTTTAGGTTTATATCTACTTCATTTTTTGGGCTCATAAACGGATGGACAACATGGATATACAATACATATATCAAAGATTACTCCACGGTCAGGGCCGGACTGGGCTGAGTAGGGCCACGGCCAGATCGCAGTTTTTCCCTGTGCTTATTATTTTTTATTATTATTATTATTAGATTTGGAGATTTTTACTGCAATAGCCCTACGTGTGTCTATTTCAAAAAAAAAGTCCAAATTCTCATGAGGCTCATCTTTTTAGCCCCCTCAAGAGAAATTATAAAATCTTCGGTCGAAATGCCCTTTTGACCATCCGCAATGCACAGGGGGGATCCACAGTGCTCAGGGGGGGACCTAAGTGCTCAAGGGAGACCCGCAGTGCTCAAGGGGGACCCAAGTGCTGAAGGGGATCCATAGTGCTCAGGGGGGACCTACTCTGTGCTTAGGAGAAGGTGATTAGAGGGGCATTTTCAACCGAAAGATTTGCAAAATCTCATGAGGGGGCAAAACAAGATGACCCTCACTAGATATTAGACTTTTTGTTGAAATTGCTACACCTGGAGGCCATTGCAGTAAAAATTCCAAAGATTTGGAGATTTGGTGTTACCTGGGTAACACGTTAGTAGGTGTTACCCTGACCATAGAGCCTACCTTGATATTGAAGTGTGGTATATCCATGCCGTCAAACCGTTTTTCGATCTTATTTAACTGGTCTTAAAATTTAAGCAAATCCAAAACTCAGGTGGATCATACCATAGGAAACAATGATGATTAAGTGTTTACCATTAAATCGGATATGTAACGAGGGAGTAATGACCTTTTCGTGGCACACGGTGAGTATCAGCGATCCACCGTGATCGAGTATTTGCGATCCATAATGACTTGGACACACTTTAGAGCATCAAATGGTGTCCAAATGAAGTGATTCCAAAGCCATTTGAAAGCTTTTTCATTTATATTTTTCAACAAGTATAAGATCACCCAAATCGAATATGTAACAAGGGAGTTATGATCTTTTTTTTTTTGACATAGTGAGTATCAACGATTCGTAGTGAGTACACGCGATCCACAGTGACTTGGACCCACTTCTGAGCTATCAAATGATGTCCAAATGAGGTTATTTCAAAGCCATTTGAAAGTTTATTCAATTATCTTTCCAAAACGTATAAGATCACCTAAATTGGACATGTAGAAAATGAGTTATGATCTTTTTGTTGGACATAATGAGTATCGGCGATCCACAATGAGTATTGACAATTCACAGTCTCTTTGGACCCACTTTTTAGACATCAAGTCATGTCCAAATGAGGTGAGTCTAAATTCATTTAAAAGCTCATTCAATTACATTTCCAGCAAGTATAAGATTACTCAAATCAGACATGTAACAAGAGAGTTATGACTGCTTTCATGGGACATAGTGAGTATCGGTGATCCACAGTGAGTATCTACGAACCATAGTGACTTGAACCCACTTTTGAGATATCAAATGGTGTTCAAATTAGGTGATTCTAAAGCTATTTAAAAGCTCATTCAATTACCTTTCGAACAAGTATAATATCACCTCAATCAGACATGTAACGAGGGAGTCATGACCATTTTCATAGGACACAGTGAGCAATCCACAGTAAGTATTTGCGATGCACAATAACTTGGACCCACTTTTAAGCTATCAAAAGTTGTCCAAATGAGGTGATTCGAAATTCATTTGAAATCTCATTCAATTACCTTTCCAACAAGTACAAGATCACCTAAATCGAACTGTAACAAGGCAGTTATGACCATTTTCATGGGACAGTAATTATTAGTGATCTACAGTGAGTATTAGCAATCCATAGTGACTTGGACCCACTTTTGAGCTATCAAATGGTGCTAAATGAGGTGATTTATAACACCTAGTACTTTTAATACTCGAGTGTTACCATGAAGATTTAAGGAAATATTAGTGTGCGTGTAATATGCATTATTTAAATTAGAAATGTCCCACATAAAAACTTATTTTTGGAAATCTAATTCGATAAAAACTTCATAAGACCCTTTAATAAATAGATTTAACCGTTCACGATCAATTCAGAGACCTAAATCACCTGATCCACCATTTATCAAGCCCATTATTAATTTAATTATCCATCATTAAGCCACAGTACAAAAAAATTAGGGATTTTCATTTAGTCAATATACAAGTATACTAATGAACTAATTGGTTTTAAATTAATTAAGAAACCTATCTTAGATTAGTTGGGAAAAGCCAAAAACCTTTAGTAATCAATCTCGACGTTAATCTAACCATTAAGGTTTTTATATGTAACAATAAAACCTCCTGTGGTATTAGTATGACCAGTTGGGGTTTGGATTTGTCTGATTATTGGAATGAGGTCTTGCCATTGTCAATAGAGACTGATGAACAGAGTGGATTTATTAAAATAATAATATTAATAATAATAGTGGTAATAATAGTAATAATGTAAAAAAATATTAATATAATGATAATGATATCCATTTTATGGTCCACCTAAGTTTTGGATCCGCCTCACTCTCGAGTTCATTACCAAACATAATGTGCTAAGTCAGATGGTTGGAGTGAATTTCATGGAAACATCTCAGTGAACCCTAATTTATTGGTGTATGTGCGCCAACTCGAGTCGTACCTGCATTGCATCAAACCAGCACTAAGTCAAAATGGGTGCTAGCCCGATGAATCTCCAAAAAGAGAGATTTGTCTCTCTTTAATGTTTTCCAACCCAAGTGGTTTGAACGGATGAATGTCTGTCTTGGGTGATAGGTGGGGCCCACTTTGAGTATTGGATCAATGGATCCGAACCATCCATCTATTTCGTACATGTGAGGTAACCAAACCCTAGGTGGTCTCCCTTGTTTCAACTCATTGTACAATGTGCAGCATAGTGTTAAAGTTTGCCCGTTGAATCCATAATGACTTGGACCCACTTTTAAGCTATCAAATGGTGTCCAAATTTTTAGTGCACTTTTTTGTGGCATACTAGTGCACCTTATTTGTCAATCATTACGTCCATGTATTGTAATGTCGGTTGAGCCTTGGCAAGTTGAAGACCGAAGATTCAAGAGGACAAGAAGCATTAAGGAAGAAGAAACAAGTAAATGAGATGCCTTGGTGACCCTAACCCTTAAAACTAAAACAACCTAAACATCTTAATGACTTAGACCCAATTAAGTAAACTTTTAGTCATCATAGAATGGCCTTAGAAGTCCCAAAAGACCAACCATTAGAAAGCCTAAGAGGTAGGTGAGCTGTTATAAACAAACTGACCAAACAGCAAAACTCACTGTGATGTGGACTGGTTTGTCGACCAGTTGAGCACAAGCTCTATCGGTTGACTGGTTTGTTGACCGATTGAGCACAAGATCTATCGGTCGACAGTAGTGGTCGACAGGTTGACATAGGCCCAATCTAGATAGCAAAAGAACTCTTGTCCCAGGCTTAATTCGACTTTTGGTCACTCAAAATCGATAGGTCGACATCCCTTATCGACCGGCTAATAGCTCAGGCCGACCAGTTGACATGTAGCTGTTATACCCATTTTCTATCTGTTGGAGCTCGGACTTTATAAATATGGAGCTTGGATTTTGAGTATTAAGAGAGAGATTTTAGTGCATTAGAAGTCACTCATATTGCAACTACCATTAGGCTTTAATCCTAACCCAATGAAGTCATCTTCCTTGTAATTAATCACATGTTGGAGTATTTAAAGCTCAAATAAAGATGAACTTGTTCTCTCTTGATCTCTAGATGTTTAGGAACCTTCACCATAGGTAAAACCTTTGTTTGAATCTCTTTAGAGATCCAATTAGGTGAATCCTGAAATTACACATTTTTTTATCAACACACTTGTATATGCGTATGCATACGGAAGCTTGTAGAACAACTAGTATTATGGCTAAGTCCTAGAGGGGGGGGGGTGATTAAGACCTTTTGAAATTCTTTTCGCCTACTTATGCAATTTAACAATTTAAACTAAGTAAGCAAGAACACTTCGACTTCTAAGCCTAAGTGGGTCCAATTAGAAGACTAACATATGGTTTAAGCTATAAGCTAGCTAATCTAAGCATGCATAGATAATCAAATGATTACGCAAATCAAGTTCTTAATCTATCCAACCATGTAGACTTATGAGAATGGATCAATAAGCTCAAGTCTCACTACTAGTGAAAGTACATCTTGTGTAAGGATGTGCCTATGTAGTGCCTAGCATGCATTCCTTATCAGGCATTCATAATTAAACAATTAAACATATAATGCTAAGATAAAATTGTGCTTAAAACAATCACAAACACAAGCATGTATAGTGGTTCGACTTTGGGTCTACTTCACTCTCAGCTCAAGTGCTCAACCTCTTTGAGCACACCGGCATTCACTATCGGAGGTTTTAAATGAGGTTCACCTTTCAACCTTTACACGGAGGTTTTATCGTTCACCTCTCAACCATAAACAGAGTTTTTGGATAAGGCTAACTCTCAACCCGAGGAACGTTTACTCCCGTGTCAGAGGCTCCCCCTTGAAGACTAATTTAGGCTCGACAAACTTACCAAGGAACGGTAAACGTCCCTAGATGTTTATGCCCGACAAATGTGTCAAGGATCGGCAAACGACCCTAGTTCGAGTTTGACAAACAAACTCTACACTCAACTCCTAATGGTAATTGAGTAAAAAAACTCTCAATAAAGACAACCTTACTTATCGGATGAGCCCCTTGTTCAGCGCTGCTTTAGGTTGCTTGATCTCCTCTCTCCTGCGCTTCAATCAGCTTCCCTTGCTCCCTCGATCGTGTTGCCGCTGCGTTGCCAATGCCTCAGCTACACTTGATCAATCACCTTACAATCATGCCTTTAAGATGCCCAAGGTGATAGGAGGGAAGGTTTGAGAACTCTACAACTAGTGGAAATGGTTTACCTAGAGTTGCTCACCTTTAACGATGTCATCATAGAGCTTTGGATAAAAATATAACTATCAAGATTGATCCAAACTCTAGAGATCAAAGAGGGTGAAGGCAATCTTCTTCATGAGCTTGGAATGCTCCATTCTTGTGTTAAATTATAAGGAAGATACCTTGCATAGGTTAGGAATTAAGCCTCTAATGGTCTCCATTAATGGTGGCTTCAATCCTCTCAAAATCCATCTTCTTCCCCCTCAAAACGAGCCAATGCCCATTTATAAGATTTTTACAACGGATGAAAAATAGGCATGTAATGGCTAGTACTGACCGGTCGGTTAATGGCCTGTGAGCTCATTATCTAAGACTGGGGTCTATCCGACCGGTCGTGACCAGTCGGTCCAATCCATCCGACCATTCATGACCGGTCGGTCAAGTCCAGGGTATTCCAACAAGGTTGCTGCCCCAACATTTGGTCTAACAATCAGCCGGAGGTCCGACATATCGGTAGCCGTTTCCCCATGTTGTTTTCAGTTGTATTTTGCAGTAGTAGGGGTACCTCTTTACCCAACCTATTGGTGATCTTTTGGGATACCTAAGGCCAAACTAAGATGACTAAAGGTATGCCTAAATGGGTCAAGTTCATCAAGAGGTTATGGTTTTGGTCAAGGTTCAAGGCTCACCAAGGCATCTCTTTTACCTGTTTCTTCTTCCTTAATGTAGCAGGTCTGCTTGACTCTTCGGTCTTCATCTTCATTAAGCTCAACCGATACTAGACTCATTGACCTAAGTGATTGACAAACAAGGTGCACTAGTATGCCATAGAAAAGTGCACTAACAATCTCCCCCTTTGTCAATTACTTACAAAAAACCTAACCTACCAAAACAAATACATGAATAAGATATTACATTGATAATGAAATAAATATAGGACTCTTGACATGCCTAACTAAGCAGCCCCTCTTCAGTTTGCTCCCCCATAACCTGTCAATCACTGCATTACAAAACATAGCAAACTAGTTTTGCTGGGACTTGATCTTTCTTCTCCATTTTGTCAGCCATTAATAAACTATTATCTCCCCCTTAATGATACAACAATTATGGTTAAGGTAAGAGTAGATAGTATGTCGCAGTTATAATTATAAGCACATGCTAACAAGGAGAGTATAGGGTGCATAAACTTTAAAATATGGAGCATGCAAAGGAACATGATAAACAAGAAAATGTAACTATCTAAGCATAATTAATCATGCATAATTGGTCAAAGATATATATTTTGCAATAAAAGATCAAGGGCTTATAGCCAAATCAACCAACCTCCCCTAATAGTATATCATGACCAAACCTAAGCAAAGATTAACATAAAATAAAGCATGAAATTCAGCAAGATTAGTTAATCTTAGCAGGATGATAGTCTGGCAAAAAATATACTAAATAAAAGCAAAGCTAAATACCAAATTTGGGCTAATGAGGCTTGAATCCTCTGATTTGCCCACAATTACAAAAATGAGGCTAAAATCCTCAGATTTTCTTATAGATACCATTTCTAGCTACCCTTACTAACTATGTTTTAATTTGATTAGCCTACAGGTAGCTACTTTCCTCAACTCCCTCATAAAAACATGAGGTGAGAGGTTGGGAACTCCTTCTCCTAGAAGGGATAGCGGTCGGGATCCTCTCTTAGATTAGGGGGAAGAGAGGTGGTGGTAGAAGCTATGAGAATTCTCACTGGTTTTTTGTTCCCATCACTAAATTTAGAATCAGACTCCTCTTTGCTATCCTAAGTGGCAGTCATTGCCTTTCTACCTTTCGGCTTAGGCCCTTTCGGACATTCCAGGGCAATATGGCCACGATGACCGCAACCGTAACATCGAATAAATTTAGGGTTTGGATGATTTCCCTTTATATTTTTCATCATTCTTGTCATAGCTACTCCCTCTATCAAATTTGAGGAATCATCTAAATTTTTTATTTATCTCATCTTCCTCATCATCACTATCTTCTTCCTCCGACTCACTCTTAATTTTCTTATGGGAGTGTTTAAGAAAAGTTTTTAAAGCGATGCTTTTCTTCCTAGAGGGCCTTAAAGTGTAGTTAATAAGTTTGTAAAGAACCATGAGTTCCTCTATTTTCATATTATCTATGTCTCTACACTCTTCTAAGGCTACTACCTTGGTGTTAAATCTCTCCGAGAGAGACATAAGTATTTTTCTACATATATGTCCTTCCAAAACCCATTCCCTCAAGGCAAACATGGACTTATAAATGTCAGACAATTGGGTGTAGAACTTCATAAAAGTTTCAGACTCTTCCATTTTTATATTTTTAAATTTTGTGGTTAAGAGCTAAAGCTTCGAGCATCTTACTATGCTAGTTCCCTCGTGGGTAACCTCAAGTATGTCCCACGCTTCTTTTACGGTTACGCATGTGACAATGTACTATAATTCATTCGAAAAAATCGCACAGAAAATCGCATTGAGAGCTTTGGTATTTTCCATGTATTGAGCTCTCTCATTGTCATTCCATTTTTCATCATCCTTAGAATGACAATGTATTTCCCATCAACCTCCACTTGTTCGATGGGCAAGGCATATCCACGTTTTGTGTTTAGCCACACCGGATGGTCCATGATTTGTAGAAAAATCCTCATCATAGCCTTCCAATAGGTGTAATTGGACCCATCAAAGAATGGTGGATGGTTAGTGGTACTCGCATCTCAGTTAAACATTATGATAGTGCTCTAGTACCGGATCTTACTCTAGACGGTTAAGTCCTTGAAGAGAAACCTGCCCTGATACTAATTGAAATTACACCTTTTTGGATCAACACACTTGTATAGGCGTATGCGTGCAGAAGCTTGTAGAGCAACTAGTATTATGGCTAAGTCCCAAAGGGGGACGATTAGGACCTTTTGAAATTCTTTTCGCTTACTTATGCAATTTAACAATTTAAACTAAGTAAGCAAGAACGCTTCGGCTTACAAGCCTAAGTGGGTCCAATCACAAGACTAGCATATGGTTTAAGTTATAAGCCACAAGCTACCTAGTCTAAGCATGCATAGATAATTAAATGATTATATATGTAAATCAAGCTCCTAATCTATGCAACCTATGTAGACTTAAGAGAATGGATTAATGAACTCAACTCTACACTACTAGTGAGAGTACATCTAATGTGATGATGTGTCTATCTAGTGCCTAGCATGCATTCCTTATCAAGCATTCAAAATTAAACAATTAAACATATAATGATATGATAACAATGTGCTCAAAACAATCACAAACACAAGCATGTATAGTGGTTCGACTTTGGGTCTACTCCACTCCCGGTTTAAGTGCTCAACCCTATTGAGCACACCAGCATTTACTATCGGAGGTTTTAAATGAGGTTCACCTCTTAACCTTTACACAGAGGTTTTACCGGTTCACCTCTCAACCATAAACGAATTTTTTGGACAAATCTAACTCTCCACCCAATGCACATTCACTCCCATGTCGGAGGTTCCCCCTTGGAGACTAATTTAGGCCCAACAAACGTGCCAAGAAACGACAAACGTCCCTAGATGTTTAGGTTTGACAAATGTGTTAAGGATTGGAAAACAACCCTAGTTCGAGTTTGACAAACAAACTCTACACTCGACTTCCACAGGGAATTGAGTGGAAAGACTCAATAAAGATAATTTTACTTATCGGATGAGCCCCTTGTTCAGCGCCGCTTCAGGTTGCTTAATCTCCGCTCTCCCGTGCTTCAATCAGCTTCCCTTGCTCCCCCGATCGTGTTGTCGCTGCGTCGCCAATGCCTTAGCTACACTTGATCAATCACCTTACAATTGATGCCTTTGAGATGCCCAAGGTGATAGGAGAGTAGGTTTGAGAACTCTACAACTAGTGGGAATGGGTTGCCTAGAGTTGCTCACCTACAACGATCTCATCATAAAGCTTTGGATAGAAATATAGCTATCAAGCTTGATCCAAACTCTAAAGATCAAAGAGGGTGAAAGCAATCTTCTTCATGAGCTTGGAATGCTCTATTCTAGTGTTGAATCACAAGAAAGATACCTTGCATAGGTAATGAATTGAGCCTTTAATGGTCTCCAATAATGGTGGCTTCAATCCTCTCAAAATCCCTCCTCTTCCTCCTCAAAACAAGCCAATGTCCATTTTTAAGATTTTTACAACGGATGAAAAACGGGCATGTAATGGCTAGTACCAACTATTGGGGCTCAAATTCGCACCCATTATAAAATAGCATCCAGCGGTCCATCTACGACAATTCAGACCAATTTCGAGATCGAGAATACCCAAAAAATGCCTGCGCAACCCTAACATGTGCGGTCATGACCAAAACCTACAAATCTCATTTCAAAGCGAAACTGGACATGTGGATGGCCGCCAAATGATCCGGATCGCCCCAAAACCCTTAACCTACAAGTTTTAAAATCGCGCGACGCATATTATTACCTACGCACTTCCAAATGCGTTTTGCCCTGATTGTATCCGACTGTAGGAGCTCGGAAGCCTATAAATGCTATTTCAATAGGGAATTGAACATGCGCATTGTCATCAAATGATCCAAAATGTCCAGAAACCCCTAACTCCTGAATTCGAATGTCACACGATGTATACTTTTACCTACGAGCACTGAAGTGCGTTTTACTCCTGTCTAGAGCCGATCAGGAGTGTCCAAATTGGAAAAGAACTACCAAATTGGCAGTAGTTGATCGTCCATACCCCACCTCGTTCATTTCATAGCCCGATGAGAGGCTTAAAGTGCTTTGGCGTCAGTGACTTCGGTCTCCGAAAAGGTACCTATCCTCTGGATAGTCGGAGCCTGAAGTTTACAAAATATTCAAAGTATGGGAGTGCAAATTGGGAAGGAACTACCAAAATTGGCAGCAGTTGATAATCCATACCCCACCTCGTTCATTTCATAGCCCGATGAGAAGGTTAAAGTGCTTTGGCATTAGTGACTTCGATCTTCGAAAAGGTACCTGTCCTCTGGATGGTCGGAGCCTGAAATTTGAAAAATATTATAAGTATTTAATACATACAAACACGATAAGGGCACATGCACATGCCATGAGGGCACATGCGCCTACACCCCATCACGTGCGCATGGGATTTTCTTCTCTCTCTCTTTCAAATTTGAAAATTTAAAAATATGCTAAAGTGTGGCCACATGCGCCCACACCAAAAGGCCACATGTGCCTACATCCCACTACATGCACATGGTGCATGGGCACATGTGCCTACACCCCCATGACATGCGCATGATCCACTTCCACATGCGCATGACTCCCCTCTTCAAATGCATGTGCTCAATAACTTTTAATTTTTAGTGGACCCAATACCCGATTACCTGCTATAAATACCCCACTCACCTGCTGAGAGAGAGACTTCTTCATTTTTTTTGAGAGGGCCGTCAGAGCGCTGCAAGAGGTAGAACTCTTGCCTGAAAACCTTGCTAGAATCCTCGCCGGAAATGGGCATCACCCATTCCCTTGCCGAAAACCCTCGTCGGAAAGGGGGACATGCGTCCACTTTCTTGAAAGATTGAAATCCACTAAGTGGAGAGGGCACATGCGCCTGGGAGAGGACACATGCGCCCACCTCCCTTCCATTCCCCCCTTCTCTCTCTCCTCACTTTTCTCCCACTGCACCCGGGAGGGGACACATGCGCCCACCTCCATAGCACATGCGCCCACACCTCCCTTGGCATGCACCGGGATGGTCATTCTGACAGAGGGACTTCCATGATGTGGCCCGCCTTCAATGTGGCCCGCTTCCCGATCGCACCGATGATCCCAAACACAAGTCATCAATGTCTATCCATCCCTCGAATCGGATTTCCCAATGGTCGATGTTAAGCGGGCCAAATCAACAGTTGGATCAAAATGACCAATACTTAGTCAAAATCACAAACCCAAAAATCTCTCTGAAAGAGGCGGAAACAGCCGAAATTAAGAAGAACCGAGCGGAATTCGACTGACCCCGAGAGAGAGACTTCTCTTCTCCATTACATGATACACCATAATCATGCATCGCAACGAGGTTATACGATCTCAGAATCCCTGAAAACCCTGATTAAGCGATATATAGGCCCAGTACTTAGTCATTTTCAGCCCTGGGAAGTGCCTTGTCGACTCGAAAATTGACTTACGTCGAGCAAAACAAAATGTGATCGTACTAACGCCAGAGTGGATCCAGCATCATTGCGATCCTTGTGGACATGATCCATCCCTGTTCAAAGGCGATAGCAATCAGTATTCACCAAATACGCTGATCAGACAACAAACAGGTCCAGTATTTAGTCATTTTCAGCCCTAGGAAGTGCTCTGTTGGCTCAAAAATCGACTACTGCCAAGTAAAACCAACCGTGATCTCAAAGATACGAAGGCAAAGCTAATGTCCTCATACTATTAAACAGCTGAGTCTAACATTTATAGGACATCGATCCCTACTGTTTATCAAAAATTGGTATAAATGAGCGCTTATCGGACCCGATACTTAGCCATTTGCAGGCATCAGAAATGGCCGATCCAGTCCATTAAACTTGAATTTCTCAAAGAAGTATGGCTCGATATAGCTTCTCTAAATGATCCGAAATATCGATTATTAATGATGACAAAGTTGAATTAAAGACACGCATAAAGCAGATTAACCAAATTAAATGCATAATGTCTGATACACTAAACACCAAACAGAAATGACATCCTCTCTCGAGCATACATCAAGTATATTTGCTTTGTATTATACTCATTTGCATCTATTGCATGAATTTTATTTCATCTTGGATCGAGATACGAAACTAAATCAAAGGGACTAGGGTTATCATCGAAAATTGTAATCAAAGAGTTCCAAAATACCTGAAATACTCCATCGTTTAGACTAGTTGATGTACGTCACATCCAATGCGGGATCCGTCAGTTGAGTAGTTAAGGTAATAGTTGTGCGTCTTCCAACAAGTCACCTGTCCCAAACTGAGACGGTTAATGGCACTGGTTGCAGTAAGAAACCATGGAGTGTCTTCCAGCAAGTCACCCATCTCAAATTGAGACGGTCAATGGCACTGGTTACGCTAAGAAACCATGGAGTGTCTTCCAGCAAGTCACCCATCCCAAACTGAGATGGTCAATGGCACTGGTTGCATTAAGAAACTATGGAGTGTCTTTCAGTGAGTCACCCATCCCAAACTAAAATGGTTAATGGCACTGGTTGCACTAAGAAACCATGGAGTGTCTTCCAGCAGGTCACCCGTCCCAAACTGAGACGGTCTATGGCATTGGTCACACTAAATGGAAACTGTGGAGTGTATTCCTGAAAGTCATTCCGTTCACAGAGACGCCCGATGACATTGTGATACATAACTCGGTTAAAATCATGGTTGCTACTCAACTAGGAACACCCGAAAGAGCATGGGACCAACATCTAACTGGTCTTAGTAATGGCTTGGTCCATAAGAAATCCTAAACCTAGTCTTTACGACCATGAATTCAAAACTATAGCCGCTTATGATTTAAGTTACTTGATCGATCTATCCGGGCTTCATCCCTAATATTCTATCTATTGTACAAATACAATTCATAGTGGAATCTTGTCGCTTTGTGCCGTGGTTTTCTCGCGCAAGGGTTTCCACGTAAAAATCTCTATGTTATCTATGTTGTTCTTTATTTACATTCATGCTCTTTTAATGCTTTATTTAACTTATTTATGATGCATGCATACATTTACTTTTGCCTTTTAATCAAGGGTGATCATCCATTGGTGTAATTAAGGGTTCATGACCAGTTCACAACCTGGAATATAAAAGGTCTCGGAATCTCTGGAATAATATTCACCTTGCGATGCTTTCTCGTGTACACTTTGTGATTGCTTGTGATTGTCTATGAATGCTTCTATACTCAGAACCCTAGAATAATGAAACACAGGAAAACTGCCTGATGAGCATTTTTCTAGTTTTAACAAACTGGCTACTCTACTAGGGATTGAACATATCAGAATCTCTGGTTATCTCTGAGTAAAGAAACATTCTAAGATAAATCATTTGCAAACATAGGCGTATACATGAGAAAGGTTACCGCAAGGAAAAATGTTCGGCAGCTTCTCGGGCACCAAACTGGCGACTCTCAATGGGAACATTCTTCCCTTCATCTTTAAGGCAAAAGAATTTTAAAAAAAAATTTAAAAGAATTTCAAATTTTCAAATTTTTAAAATTTCAAAATTTCTCATACACAATCATAGCTTGTGTATGACTGTGCAGAGAGAGAGAGAGAGAGAGAGAGAGAGAGAAGAACCAACCATCAAAATTACACAAATGGTATCCACTGTAAGACCCGTACCCTAAATTGCCCTCCGTACATTTAGTTTCCTGTACCGGTACGTCCCGGATGGACCAGATTAGAGAGCCTTGATCGTGACCCTGATTTAGTACCGCAACGACCTAAGACTTGTACCCTTGCGACCGCGCGGGCGCCACAATTCCAATGCCGCGCGGCACGCCCCATTGCGATACCCGGTGTGTAAGATGCATACGTTTGTGCAATTCGAGGTGGGCCGCGCAACGCGCGTCTGGCGTGGGCCCCACTTGCACAAATCCCAACAACATGTCAAATCAATCACCATCACCCTCACCCTCACCCATACCCCTATCATTATCTAACCATCATCACCATACCCACCCCATCACTCTCTCACCTCCAAAAGTCAACCACAACCCATACCTCTCATGCTCTCTCCCATCATCATCATCATCATCATTACATCATGCACCCCCCTCTTCCCATACAAGAGCCATACGTAGGGGGGTGGCCTTCTCATTCCCATTTTTTGCAAGAAAGAGAGAAAGGAGAGAGAAAGAGAAAGGAGAGAGAGAGAAGAGAGAGAATTAGAGAGATTTAGAGGGAGATCAAGAGAGAGAAAGAGAGAGTTAGAGAGATTAAAGGAGGAGATCAAGCTTGGAGGACCCCGATCATCATCCGGACCGTCCGATCGGCAATCCAACCGTCCAACCATCATAGTGAGTGCAAGGGGTACATAAATCCCCCATTTTCTTCTTTCCTTTCATTTTTCCTTTTCTTTTGGGCCCACCTGGTGGTGGACAACCTGATGGATGGATTGGATCATCCATGAATGGGCCCCACTTTGTAATAATAATAATAATAATAATAATAATATAAAAAAAAGAAAAGAAAAAAAAGGGAGAGAGGCTACCCGCTGGACAGCCAGCGTCCAGAGGACGCTGGTGCCCAGCAGGGGCAGCCCTTTGGGCGTTGAGCAGGCCCCACTAGTGGGACCCACCTAGAATGTATGCGCTTTATCTATTCCGTCCATAGGTTTTTCCAACTCATTTTAGTGGCTGAGCCAAAATTTAAGCATATCCAAACCTCTAGTGGATCATGCCACGGAAACAGTGGGAATAATGATCTCCACCGTTGAAATCTTTCCAGCCCTACAGTGATGTTTATTTGTCATCAAACCTGTTCATAAGATCACATGGATATGAATGAAGGAGAAAACAAAAATATCAGTTTGATTCAAAACTCTGGGGGCCATTTGGGTGGCACGCGCCAAGCAGCGCGCAGGTGGCCCACCTTGTGGGTCCCACCACGATGCATCTGTTTTATCTATGCCGATCATTTATTTTTCCATATTATTCTCCATATTATTCTAGGGCCGTGGGCCCTCATATTGAGGTAAAAACAAACCTCAAGTGGACCACATTGTAAGAAACCGTGGCCATTGATGCCCACCTTTGAAACCTTCCTTGGGGCCATTGTAATGTTTATTTTTCCATCCAACCAAAGGTGATGGGGCCCAACTTTGGGTCCCACCTTGATGAATGTTGGGTATACCTTGTCGTTCTTCTTGGTAGGGGTGTGGGCCCAGTTTTGGGTGGGCCACACGTAGATAATAAGGGTGGTTGAACGCCTACCATTAAAAACTTTACAGGACCCATCTGTTATGTTTATTTGCCATTCTTCCTGTTCATAAGTCACCCAGCCATGGGTGGGGTTCCACACGTGTGGTGTGCGGTCCCCACCATGGTGTTTGATTGCCATCTCACTTGATTAGTGGGAGAGCACAAATATCGAGTTGATCCCAAACTGTTGGGGCCCATTGATGTATGTGGCTTCCCCACTCCTTTGTACGGTTATACCCAACCACGGGTCCACCTTGTTATGCATGTGTGGACCCTCGCCGATTTCTCCGCGCTCCCACACGACGTCGTTCTCCCTTTCCCTTTTGGAAGAAGAAGAGGAAGAGGAGGTGCGTGAGTGCGAAATCGCCGTTTGTGCCACTGGTTTGCCTCGTTCTCGAGGGCTTTGTTTGGTTGTCGTGTTAAGCTGGATATGTTTAAATGAGTTTATATAAGACCAGAGTCGCCACTAGCCAGTTACTTCGAATCTACAGTCGGCTAGACCCCGTAGAAACGTTAGAGAAGGGAATCCGAAGATTCCTTCCTCTAAAATGACTCCTGTTGATCTGCGGTCAGAGATTCAAGGTAAGGGATCACGGTTACAGGGTGGGAAGAGGTTAAGCACCCCACACACTGCCCGTACCGAAGTACGGTCTCTACTTCACAGAATCGATCGAATACTTGAAAGTCTAATTTAATCCTCGTATGTTCTCATGGATGACATGATGTATGAATGCGGGTCTGAACAGTAAGAGTTTCTGATGGGCAGGTTCCAACAACGGGCAAGCCCAGAGCGTACGCTCGAACTGACAGGTGCTTAATATAAGACGTATGCAGTGTGCTTGAATGATCAAGGTGTTTTATGGTGAAGCGTGAATGCAGGTCTGAACAGTAAGAGTTTCTGATGGGCAGGTTCCAACAACGGGCAAGCCCAGAGCATACGCTCGAACTGACAGGTGCTTAATATAAAGACATATGCATGTGTGCTTGAGTAATCAAGGTGCTTGTAGTGAAGCAGGGGGGTTGGAAGGAAAGTAAATGTTGCACTTATGCTAGATGCAAATGAGATGATGCTGGAAAATGAGTAGCTGGGTGGACGGAGGTGTCGCAAGGGTTGGCTTCGAGTGGCTGGATTAGGACTTAGATGGCTTGAGAGGCTTGGACCAGTGGTCAGGCTGGGCTGGACCAGGGTTAGACTCTCCTCACTCGGGCTCTCCTTGGTGGGAAAATGGGCTAAAGGGTGGAGAGATGGACTCAGAGCTCTCGGGCTGAAATGGACTCAAATGGCCTCTTGAAATGAGAAGGGGAGGGGGGTATTTATAGCAGCAGAGAGTGGCAGCTCTCGTAATTTTGTCCGGGCGGCCTGCCATGGGCCGCCCGTACGGCCGCTCCTCGGTTTCCAGCGAGTACGGCCGTTCCCTCGGGGCTGCTGTTGGACTCGCTGGTCGACTCAGTGAGTTGACTCAGCGGGTCGACTCGGTGGTTTGACTCGACGGGTTGACTCGACGGGTTGACTCGGTGTTTTGACTCGACGGGTTGACTCGACGGGTTGACTCAGCGGGTTAACTCAGCGAGTTGACTCAGTGAGTTTGACTTTTTTTGGGTCTTTTTTACTGGACTTTTTTATGGGGGATTTTTCAGGGTGGTGTTTAAGACTGGGTTGACTGGGTTCAGGCTTGAACTGGGCTATGGAATGGGGCTTACAAGGGTGAGTTTGGCTGAGTTTGGACTTGGGATTTGGGGGTATGGTCCTCCGTTCAACCAGCTATCTCTACCAACAGTATAGCCGAAGGTGGGGTGTCTACAGATGCCCCTCTTTGGCAGAGGTTGCGTGCAACCGAATGCCAAAGCGAGTGGACACCCCACTTCTGACCCGGTCATTCATAGATCATGGTCTGAAATCTTTGCTTGCTTTTGCATCTGTGCCAGTTGATCGTTTGGAGATCGCTCACTTGCACATACCGCGAGAGTTTGGAGAAAACGTTGCGATTGTCCCTGCAGTTTGCTGCAACCTGGGTACCCAATCGCAACCCTTCCATTCCCGACCGGTACTAACATCGGAAAGGTACAGCAGAGCCTCTGCGTCGACAGTCTTACGAGGTTACTGACCCTGTGATTGATTGTATGTTTGATGTTTTCCCAGATCACTCCAGGAATACTTGTTTCGCTTGACTGTCAAAGTGGTTAGACGCCCTGCGTCCGATAGTCTTACGGGATTCTACTACGCCGACTT
This sequence comes from Liriodendron chinense, assembly GCA_003013855.2. Classification (NCBI taxonomy): domain Eukaryota; kingdom Viridiplantae; phylum Streptophyta; class Magnoliopsida; order Magnoliales; family Magnoliaceae; genus Liriodendron; species Liriodendron chinense. Next base: position 3,656,635 of record ML058389.1, read on the forward strand.
GGACTCAGTCAAGGTACTTCAGGCATCCACGCCTAGGTATGTGCGGGTGGGCTTTTCCACCCGATCTGCTGGTTTCGGTGCTTAGTTTGCAATTCATTCTTTCCTTGATTGTGGTCTGGAATCTTTGTTGTCCTTTGTATCTGAGTCAGTTGATTGTCTGGAAGTTGATAACTCGCACATACCGCGAGAGTTTGGAGAAAACGTTGCGATTGTCCCTGCAGTTTGCTGCAACCTGGGTACCCAATCGCAACCCTTCCATTCCCGATCGGTACTAACATCGGAAAGGTACAGCAGAGCCTCTGCGTCCGTTAGTCTTACGAGGATGCTGACACTGAGACTGATTGTGTGATGTTTGATGTTTTCCCAGATCACTCCAGGAGTACTTGTTTCGCTTGACTGTCAAAGTGGTTAGACGCCCTGCGTCCGATAGTCTTACGGGATTCTACTACGCCGACTTGGACTCAGTCAAGGTACTTCAGGCATCCACGCCTAGGTATGTGCGGGTGAATTCTTTCCACCCAATCTGCTGATTTGGATACTTGGGTTACAATTCATCGTTTCCACCTGTTCAAATGGTTTCTGTGACCGAGCCTTTTGGCTTTCATCTTTTTGTATCTTGGCATGTGGCACGACCGCACTGACACTGGAGTTCAGTTCGATCATACTTTGAGTGCATTGGATCCGACGGTCTCCGGGGAAACCGCGAGACATCGGATCTTATTTGATTTTTGCGTTGGCTCCTACCCAGAGATATGGAAAATCTCCTGGTGTGTTGGAGGCAGAACGCTCTACTGAGAAAATATTTTTGGATTTTTGAAAAGATACCCACTCTGGGGAGTGATACTCCGTGGGGTTTTTATTTGCAAATAGAAATATTTTTTGTCTTTTTGAAATGAAAATCTGGTTCGCATGTGCCTCCACTAGGGATGCCTGTGGGGTCTTTAGCTAACCGACTTTTATTTTGAAAGCAGGTAAACATGATGATTGATGCGATGGATGCTGATGCCTGGAGATGCATGATGAATGCATGGCTTTGGCTCATTCTCTTTCAGTTTGATGATTTTGCTCTTGCTATGGGTGTAGAGAACTTTGAGCTTATTGCTTGTAGGGTTGTGCTTCCCTTGGGGATTTTTCTTTTTGATACGGAGATTTGGACAGCGGATTGGTCAAGATCCCGACCCGTGGTCGATCTGGTCCATCGTCCCAAGATGCTGTTTCTTTGCTAATGAGAATGTACGAGGATATCATTCGACTTCAAGATGTTCTTCTGGGCATACACGTGATTGAGATGGTGTTTGGTTGCCCGTTTTGGTCAAGATTCCAATTTGCGGGCGATTGGATCCGTCATCCCATACTGTGAAGTGAGCGGAGTTCAAGACTCCTGAATTGTAGTGCTGGGGATGCTAATTTTTGTGATTTTTTTTTTTTTTTGTAGATATGTGGTCCGAATCTTTACCTGAGCGATCAGGATAGAGATTGGTTATTGAAAACACAGGAAATATTTTTGTGATTTTTGAAATATTTTGATTGAAAGCAAGGGAAATATTTTTGTGATTTTTGCAGATATTTGATGGAAATATTTTTGTGATTTTTGAAGAGATGATTTTGCAATGTTTTTGTATTTTGTGATTTTTCTGAAATGCAGGGAAAAAGATATGGAATTTCCATCCACTTCCAGCTTCTACTGCTGGTAAGGCACCCGATCCATTTTACGTCAGCGAGCAAGACGAGTCTCACACAGTTAAGTGCCGTAGTTTTACATCTTCGGATGAGGGGATTTTGAGGGTTTTCAGTCAACACACCCACAAAGTTGCCTGTTCCTCATGTGCAATGCACATAGACCACGTATCGTCCGACGGACTCCTTCGGCCACAAAATGAGCCACATCCTCACATTTCCCTTAGTCAATCCAGTTTGGGGTCTTACGTTGCTCACAATTCCGTGAGGGTGAGCTTCACCTCCCAACAGCCTTAATCCCCTTCATGAGTTCTAGGAACAGGGAACATCCGTCAGCTTCAACAGCGACTTCCAACTCAAGGTTGTCTATCACGGTGCGTTCAACACGAACAGGATTGCGGAGTTCTGCCCGCCTCAGCCTTTACCTGTTTAAAAGATTCCAGACACCCGTACGATCAAGTGTCAGCCATGTCTGGAACAGGTTAGGAACGAAAGCCCCCGAGAAGTTAATCCCAGTGTAGTTTAAGGTCTTCGGACCGCTGGGGATGAATTGGTGGATCGAAACTGGTGGTGAAAACTTTTTTGTTTTATATTGTATATATTTTTTTTGTTTTGAAAAAGTTCCAGACTTCAACTCGAGTAATCGAGATTGACACTGGTTTTTATGGAAAGCTTTAAAATATTTTTGGTATTTTTGAGATGATCCGGGTTATCGAACCATGATCCCAACGGTCGAGGCCGATGCCGGTTTTTAGTTGAAAGTGAGAAAGGTCCCCCGAGAAATTAATCCCAGTGTAGTTTAAGGTCTTCGGACCATGAAACTGTACAAAAGAGGGGCAAACATGTTTTTTTGTTTTTGGAAAAATGTCCGGTGTCAGCGGATGGACAATCCAGACTGATGCCGGTTTTTATTGAAAATCTCTCGGGATGTTGATCCCGACGTAGTTTAAGGTCTTCGGACCCAAAACTTTAAAAGCGGGGGCAAACACATTTTTTGTTTTTTTCGAAATGATCCAGATCATCAGATCTTGGCCTGAAAGGCTGGGATCGATGTTGGTTTTTATTGAAAATCTCTCGGGATGTCGATCCCGACGTAGTTTAAGGTCTTCGGACCAAAACTTTAAAAGCGGGGGCAAACACATTTTTTGTTTTTTTCGAAATGATCCAGATCATCAGATCTTGGCCTGAAAGGCTGGGATTGATGTTGGTTTTTATTAAAAATCTCTCGGGACGTTGATCCCGACGTAGTTTAAGGTCTTCGGACCCAAAACTTTAAAAGAGGAAAGACATTTTTTTTGTTTTCTTTTTTTTTTGGAAAAAAAATCTGGGTCATCGATTCTGATTTTGATGGTCGAGATCGATACCCATTCTTATTAAAAATCCCTCGGGATCTTGATCCCGACGTAGTTTAAGGTCTTCGGACCAGAAACTGTACAAGTGATGTATATATTTTTTTGGTTTTCTGAAAATGTCCGGAGCCACCAGATCTTGAAGAAGACTGATGCCGGTTTTATTGACAATCCCTCGGGATCTTGATCCCGACGTAGTTTAAGGTCTTCGGACCAAAAATATGTACAGAATAGGGCAACACATTTTTTTTTTATTTTTGGAAAATGTCCGGTGTCAGCGGATCTTGATCCAGACCTACACCGGCTTTTATTGAAAATCCCTCGGGATATTGATCCCGACGTAGTTTAAGGTCTTCGGACCAATTTTATGGTTGGGCATACTTACCTTGCTTTGTTTAGCTTTTGACAGGGCCGATTGTGATTCGAATGGTCTAGATTGCTTGAGTGGGCCATGTGGACCCTTTCCAAACTTTAGCTTGACTTTTGAGCACCTATCCTTGATATTTTGTGATGCTAAGAAGGCTTTTCATGGTGCAGATGAGGACTTAAACGGTTCAGATCGCTCTTTTCAGCCATGTGGGCCCACTTGATGATCAGATCTTGGATTCTGGCCCTTCTTTTGATGATCAAACCCTTGATCTTGCTATTTGATGACCCATGCGAGCTTTTCCATGGTTTGGATCATGATGATCTAGTCTTTGAATGGTTCAAATTGATAGATTCGGCCCTGTGGGCCTCCTTGAGACCTTGGCTTTACTTTGGGGCACCTCTTTTGATGACTTTGTGAGGCTAAGAAGGCTTTTCATGGTGTGGATGATGTCTTGAACATCTCAGATCGCTTGATTTGGCTTTGTGGGCCCACTTGATGATTAGATCTTGGATTCTGGCCCTTTCTTTTGATGATCAGCCCTTTGATCTTGTTGTTTGATGGCTCATGTAGGTCCCTCAATGGTTTAGATCATGATGATCTGATCTTTGAATGGCTTGGATTGCTTGTGGCCCCCACTTGATCACCTTTCCTTCTCTTTGGCTTGATCAGCCCTATTCCGGTCACATTGCTTCATGATTGGACCAGTGGGGCACCTTTTGTATGATCTTGATCATCTTCAGTCGAAATCGGGAGTGGACCGGAGCCTTGGGCGGCCCACGGAGCGCCATCTGCTGACGTGGACTGTCAGCCTCACCTACCAAAAGCCCTGGAGCCAATCCTGCGGAGAGAGGGGAACCGCGTCCGTACGGGCGGCCCAGGGCAGGCCGCCCAGAGCTCGTCTCTTGAGCGGCCTGGGCTGGCTCGTGCTAGGACATTCTCTGGTCCCTGTTGCTGCTGTCCCCACCTGCTGTGTACGTTCAGGTTCGATTCCAACAATGAATCTTCTCTTTGTCTCCTCTTTCATCATCATCTTGTCTTCATCTTGGTTTGTCCTTTCTTGGGCAATGGATGGTGGGGATTTATGGGCTGTGGGGGCTGTTCATGGTGGGTCCCACACTTCAGAGAGTATTGAAGGCTTTAATGATGGAGAGATTTCTTTAATGGATGGTGGAGATGGTGCATTGAATGGAAGCATTGATGAGGGGCTTGGGATGGTGGTTGATGGAGCTTTGAATAGTTCCATTAATGGTGGGATGGCTGGATTTTCTGATTTGAATGGGGCCCTCATTATGGGAGGAATGGATGGTATGGATGAGATGATGGGATGGGACATAGGTGAGGCTATGCATCCCTTGAATGTGGGTCCCATGGATGATGTGATGGACGGTGATGATGGGACTATGAGGGACATAGATGGGTTGATCTCATGTCTGGATGGTATGGATGGCTCAGATGGTACCTTTGACGGTTTGGATGCTCTGGATGAGGTCCAGGATGTGTGGTATACTTCTTTGGGCGGTCTTGATGTGATCATTGATGATGTCCCCTTGATGATGGACGGTGTAGATGCCTCGATGATCCCTTTGATCGGCCAGGATGATGATTGGATTCATGATTTCCTACTGGAGAGGGCCGCAGGTCCGGATCTGGCCGTTGATTCTTCGATCGGGGTAGCCGGGACCCTTTTGGATGGTTCAGATGCATTCTTTGACGGTCAGATTAGCCAGGATGCCACGATGTGCGGTGTGATCTTCACTGATAGTCCTTTTGATGGAGAGCATTGTCCTTCCTTTGGTCATCGGCCCTTTGCGCACTCTGTTCACGAGGTGGGCGAGTCTTCTCATGCGGTTGAGGTTGTGACAGTTTCCGACAGTGATGCGGCTATATCAGACATAGCCGTTACTAGGGACAGGTCAGGGGCTGTCGAGTCTGCAGAGGTTCCAGCTTTTCCTTCTCCTTCGCCTGTTGACCTTCCGATCCTTGATGAGTTGTCCTCGATTTCTGGGCCTTTTGTGCTGGAGGGGATACCGGTGAGGACTTGTCAGCTGCTTCCTCGTTCTTCTTGCTCGCCACGACTGCTTGCTTGGCTTGATAGCTTGTCAGCTTATGAGATTCGAGATTTGAAGGCTTATGGCTTTGGCAGTCTGATTCATATGGCTAGAGTTGACATTGACTGGAGGATGCTCGGAGCTGCCTTGATTGACTGGGTCCCTTCGTTGAACTTGTTTGCGTTCAATGATATGGAGATGGGGCCTTCTTTGGAGGAGCTTGCACGCTTGACAGGCTTACCCTTGGATTATACTCAGTACTTTTCGCCGAAGACATCGCCGAAGACTGCTACACCGCAGAACTGGTTTGGGATCCCTTATCTTGTTCGACCTGCAGCTAGTGGCCAGGATGCTGTAGTGTTCTCTTTGGACCTGCTGTATGATCTTTTTTCGGGTCCTCAGGGTACGGCCGGTTCCACCTTTGCTCGGAACGCACTGATGTTCTGTTTGATTGCTGAGGTGCTGTTCTCGGGATGGCGCAGGTCCCAGACTCCTTTGCTTTTTGAGGTGATGAGCCGAGCTGTCCGTCGGCAGGGGATCATTTCTCTCATCTTGGCCGAGCTATTCGATGGGCTGACCGACTGTGCCCTGGGCCGCACTCGCGTTCTTCGCGGCTGTTGTGCCTTCCTGCAGGTATTCTTTTCTGCACCCTTTTTCTTTTGCTTTGTCAGGATTTGTTTTGCTCTAGCTGAACTTCTTTTACTTTCTGTGATCAGGTATGGCTATGGGAGCGTCTTTCTCTGACCGTTCCTGTACCTCTTCCTGGCATCCCGGGCTCTGACATTATGCGTTATATCATCGAGTTCCTTCCTCATACAGCCAGGATGAGCGAGCCCCTGTATCGCAGGATGTTCGCTGAACTTCGTGACTGGAACGTTCGTTGGGAGTCATCTTGGCTTTCACTTCCTCCAGTGCTTTGCGATGCACATCGCCATCCTCTGATGTTGGTAGGCTTTCGATCCTATTTTTCTTACCATCCGATCCGGTTTCTGCGGCAGTTTGGGTATGAGCAGGATGTTCCTCATTTTGCTTTCACGGGTATCGGGCGTCGAGTACTCCCCTCTAGATCTTCTGACTTCAGGACCCGGATTGATTGTTCCTGGGCGAGTTATTTGACAGCTGATTTGTTGGGATTTGAGCTGCGGACTTTTCCGATGGCGACCGCCCCATATCAGTACTGGGCTGCTGAGCAGTCTTTGTATCGACGTATCCCTTGTTGGCACCAGACTGCTGATGAGGATGAGCAGGATATTCTTGGAGATGCTGGCTCTTCATCTGGTTCATATGAACCTTTTGAGGAGCGCCCTTTTGTCGATCCTGGCTTCCTTTTGGCCACTCATGGCTATCTGCTGTCTGAGATCTCTGCACTTCGGTATCATTGCGAGATGATGTTGAGGAGATTGGCTGCCGATCAGAGATTGTCTGATGAGGAGACAGCGATCCGTACCCTTGAGCGCGATGAGGCGCATTACCTGCGTATGGAGGTGAGCAGGTTGAGAGCGAGACTATCTTTTTATGAGTCAGAGGACTCACCTGATGTGGCCGAGGAGGAGGGTAGAGATTGATTGTGTTGGCCACCTGCACACTGATTTTTGCATATATGATTGATGATGATGCATTTTTTTGTATTTTTGAAAAAGATGATATGTGTAAGAGAAATATAATGCATTTAATTGAAAAGAGAATAAAACTGTTTGAAAATCTACTGTGCCATGAGTTGTCTTGTGAGTGTGTCTGGATTTTGTGTCGGGATATAGGAATCAGAACTGGGGCTCGGTCAATGATTTGACCGATGTCTCAAGATTTGACTTGTGTGTTCCTTTGGTTCCCTAGAGATGTAGGCAATGGAAACTCTTGCTTCCTGAGATTGTCAGAGTTTGTAGAGTTCTTCGCTCCTGACTGCGCTTCTTCTTGTTCTTGAACTGTAACCGCTTGAACTGATCTGGATCGTCTGCTTCTTGGTACCTGCACTTTTATTTTTTCTTTTCTTTTTTTTTTTCTTTTTTTTTTCATTTTGAGCCATTTTTGCCTGTAGTGCTCTTTCGAGTTTTCACCACAGCCGGCTTTTTTCCCGTCATTTTTGCCCGTGGCGCCCTTTCAGGTTTTCACCACGTCCCGGGTATTTGGTCTTGCCTGCCCCTTGGCAGCTGTGCTGTTTTTACCCTTGGCGCCCTTTCAGGTTTTCACCAAGTCCGCTGTATGCCCACTGTTTTTACTCGGAGCGCCCTTTCGGGTTTTCACTCCGCCCTCTTTGTTTAGGCACACATTTTCTTTTTTCCTTTCTTTTTCTTTCTGGATCTCTGGATAACTGCGGCGGCTAGAGGTCGGGAATCCGTCGTTGCCGGCCGATGGCAGTCTTTCAGCCCTTATCCTGAGTTACGATAATAGAGCTGTCGGTCTTTGCTAAAGACCCCTCTGAGATGGATGGATGGATGACTGTGTTTCTTCTTGGGTTGATTTTTTTCTTGGGTGCCTTGCTTTGGCTTCCCTTTTTCTTTCTCTTTTCTTCTTTTCTTTTCTTTTTCTTTTTCTTTTGCATTCTTTTTCTCTCTCTTTTTTTTTGTCTCTTTTTGAATCCCCCCCTCTCTTTTTTTTGTATTGTATTTTTTCTCTTTTGGAGTCCCCTTATTTGAAACACTTGTTGGTGGACGGGAATGATTTCTCAGAGGTCTTAGCTTCGACCTCTTGACTTCAGCTCTATTAAAGTAACTCTTGATAAGGTCAGAATGACTTACCCGTGAAAGATCTTCACGTTGTCGGCGTTGGTTGGCTCAGGAAGATCCACCCCTCTCATGCTGGTGAGTCTGAGGGCGCCTCCGGGAAGTACTTCTCTGATGATCAGCGGCCCGTCCCACGAGGGTTTGAACTTTCCTCTGGGATCCGGAAGGTGCGACGGTAGAATCTTCTTCATGACCATGTCGCCTACCTTGAAGCTCCTTTTTCGGACTCTCTTGTTGTAAGCCCGAGCGATCCTTTTTTGATAGCACTGTGAATGACTTAGTGCACGCATGCGTTTTTCATCTGCCAGCTGCAACTGATCGAATCTGGCCCGTTGCCATTCTTCTTCTTCAATTCCGCTTTCGAGTAACACTCGTAGTGATGGTATTTCCACCTCGACTGGTAGGACTGCTTCCATTCCGTAAGTAAGCTCGAAAGGAGTAACGCCCGTAGCAGACCGTACAGACGTTCGATAGGCCCAAAGTGCATATGGGAGCATATCTGACCAATCTCGATATGTCACGACCATCTTCTCGAGTATCCTGACGATTGTCTTGTTTGCGGCTTCTACCCCACCATTCATCTGGGGACGGTAGGGGCTTGATCGATGACGTTGGATCTTGAACTTGCTGAGGAAGTCATCCATCTTCTTGTTGACGAACGGGGTCCCATTATCTGTGATGATGGCATTAGGGATTCCATACCGGCATATGATGTTGTTCTTCATGAATTTGATCACTTGAGATGCTGCAATCGTGGTGTAGGAGGCTGCCTCTACCCACTTGGTGAAGTAGTCGACTGCTACAAGTATGTACTCGTGACCATTTGATGCTTTGGGACTGATCTTGCCGATGATGTCAAGTCCCCACATGGAGAAGGGCCAGGGGGTGGTCAGGTTGTATAACTCTGATGATGGGGCATGGATTTGATTTGCATGCTCCTGACACTTGAAGCATTTTCTGACGTGCTGGCAACAGTCTGTCTCCATGGTGAGCCAGTAGTAGCCGAGTCGTAGAATCTTCTTTGCCATCATGTGCCCATTCATGTGTGGGCCACAGATTCCTTCGTGTATTTCTTTCATGATCTTTGCAGCTTCTGTTTCATCGACGCATCGGAGGAGGATGTGATTATAGGATCGCTTGTAGAGAACTTCGCCACTGATGGTGAACTGGCCGGCCAAACGTTGGATGGTTCGGCGATCTGTTGCGATTGCTGATTCTGGATACTCCTGGGTTTCGAGATATTGCTTGATGTCGGCATACCAGGGTTTGTCAGGGACAGCTTCGGCTTTTTCTATTTGTAGGCAAAAAGCAGGTTCTTCTTGAATTTCGACTGTGAGCTCCCATTCTGAAGCTCCTTTTGGGATCTCGAGCATTGATGCGAGCGTGGCGAGAGCATCTGCAAACTGGTTCTTGGCTCTGGGCATGTATGAGAAGGTGATTTCCTTGAATTCTTTGATCAGATTGTCAAGATACACATGGTATGGTATCAACTTCTCGTCTTTGGTCTTCCATTCGCCATTGGTCTGATTGATAATAAGTTGTGAGTCTCCAAATACTCGTAGCTTCTTGACGCCCAAGATTATGGCTTCCCTTAAGCCAGCGATGCATGCTTCATACTCTGCCATGTTGTTGGTGCACTCGAATGCGATGCGCCTCGAGATAGGAATAGGGACATCATCTGGAGAGTAGAGGATTGCTCCAATACCACTCCCTTTAGAATTTGCTGCGCCGTCGAAGAATAATGTCCATTCATCTTTCTTCTTCTTTTCTTCCTCTTCAATGAGCAAGAGATCTTCATCAGGGAAGAATGTCTTGAGCGGCTGATAGTCCAGGAGAGAGTGAGCCGCAAGATGATCAGCGAGGGCCTGTCCCTTGATTGCCTTTTGAGTGACATAGGTGATGTCGAACTCAGACAGGAGTAGCTGCCATTTAGCTATCCTTCCAGTGAGTGCCGGTTTCTCGAACAGGTACTTGAGCGGATCCATGTGAGCGAGAAGGAGAATAGGGAATGCAATCATGTATTGACGGAGTCGCTGAGTTGCCCAGACTAGGGCGAGGCAAGTCTTCTCGATCGGGGAATACCTGGTCTCGTAGTCGGTGAACTTTCGGCTCAAATAATATATTGCTTGTTCCTTCTTCCTGGTCTCGTCGTGTTGGCCGAGGACACAGCCAATGGCTTCTGCTGCTACCGAGATGTATAACAATAGTGGTCGTCCAGGAGCGGGCGGCACTAGGACTGGAGGATTCATGAGATACTTTTTGATGCGGTCGAAGGCGACTTGGCAATCATCATTCCATTCTTTTGGGACGTTCTTCCGAAGGAGCTTGAATATTGGCTCACAGATAGGTGTGAGCTGTGCGATGAAGCGACTGATGTATTGAATTCTGCCGAGGAAGCCACGAATTTCTTTCTCTGTTCTAGGAGGGGGCATCTCGATGACTGCTCTGGTTTTGGTCTCGTCGACCCTGATACCATCCTCGCTCACCATAAAGCCGAGGAGCTTACCTCCCATTGCACCGAAGACACATTTCTGAGGGTTGAGGCGGAGCTTGTACTTTTCTAATCTGTTGAATAACTTCTTCAGATCTTCAAAGTGTCCTTCAATTGTGCGAGATTTGACGATCATGTCGTCCACATATACTTCAAGTTCTTTGTTCATCATGTCGTGGAATAGTGCTGTCATTGCTCGCTGATATGTTGCTCCTGCGTTCTTCAGACCGAACGGCATTACCCTGTAACAGAAGGTTCCCCAGGGAGTGATAAATGCTGTCTTCTCGCGATCTTCGACGGCCATCTTGATCTGATTGTAACCTGAGAACCCGTCCATGAATGAGAAGATCTTGTATCCTGCAGTGTTGTCGACTAGAGTGTCGATATGTGGCAAAGGGAAGTCATCTTTTGGACTGGCTTTGTTGAGATCTCGGAAGTCGATGCACATTCGAACCTTGCCGTCCTTCTTCGGTACTGGCACGATGTTGGCGAGCCATTCAGGGTAGTTGGAGACTACCAAGAATCCCGCGTTGTACTGCTTGATGACTTCATCTCGGACTTTCAGAGCCCATTCTGGCTTCATTCTTCGGAGTTTTTGCTTCACTGGCTTCATATCTGCCTTGGTTGGCAGATGGTGTACAACGAGCTCTTCATCGAGCCCCGGCATGTCTTCATATGAGAACGCGAAGTTGGACAATCTTGGAGCTAGGAACTCTATCATTTTCTGTTTCATCTCAGGTGGCAACGATTTTCCAATGCGTACTTCCCTAGGGATCTCAGGCGTCCCCAAGTTTACTATCTCGAAATCATCGGCTACAACATTGGCTTTAGATTCGAACTTTTTGAGGAGATCCTCAAGTTCGGGAGCAGGATCATCATCTTCCTCATCCCGAGCTTCGTCCAGACCCATGAGTTCGAAGTCTAATTCGATGTCGAAATCATATGATTCGACTTCAAACTCATGCGACTCTTTAAACGAACTTGGCACATTATTGAATGCAGGGAAAGAAATATTTTTTGGTTTTTGAGATTTTTCTGAAATTGAAATGATAGATGTTTTTGGTTTTTGAAAGTTTTTGATTTTTTTGGCTTTTCGAAATTCGCGGGACTTTGAACAAGCGGGCATTGCAGACCATGATTGATCCCAACTTGTTCCAAAGTTCCGGTCGCTGCCTAAACAGGCGTTTTTTTTTTGAAGCCAGAGCCCTCAGATGGCTCTTTGACTGATTCGAAAGTGAGGGGAACAGATGACCATTCAGGACCCCACACTTCCTCCCCTGAAGAGGTGGGGGTTGATGATTTGGGCGAAGAGTCACAATCTGGCCCAATGACCATGACTTCTTGCTGGTCAGGTTCGAGATCTGAGTCGTACTCAGTCTCTCCCGGATCACTTACCTCGCATTGCAGTTCGTCTGGTTCCACAGTGAGACATAAGTTTGGAACCTGGATATCAGACCAATCTAGGGCTGGCCACTTCCCTTTCTTGGTCCAATGGATGGGCTGCTTCTGCCCCTGGCTGATGATTGATGATGTTGACTTTGCAGAGATGGGCAAGTCGTGCCCCTTGCTAATTGGTGATGAGATGGGCGAGTCGTGCCCCTTGCTGATTGAAGTGGGCAGGTTGTGCCCCTGGCTGATTGAAGTGGGCAGGTTGTGCCCCTGGCTGATTGAAGTGGGCAGGTTGTGCCCCTGGTTGAGAGAAGTGGGCGAGTTGTGCCCCTGGTTGGTTGAAGTGGGCAGGTTGTGCCCCTGGTTGGTTGAAGTGGGCAGGTTGTGCCCCTGGTTGGGAGCAGGTGTCAGAGTAACCTGGTCCTGAAGCTGCTGTATTTGTCTTCCTTCTTCGTCTTCATCATTTCCTCCTTCTTCTGGAGGCTTAGAGGGTTCGAGAATCTGATCCCATCGAATGGGGGGCCACGTAGCCCAAACTAGGCTCATCGGGAGGCCTTTGTGTAGTGCAGTCGGTTGATTCCCTCCTGGATCTTTGCAAGGTTCTCCTGGCTTGACGAATTGGATGGGTGAGCACCGAAATTTCTTCCTCCTTTTGTCCATGAAGGTTGCCCTGTATCCGAGTCCCCATTTGCGTTGGTTATATACTAGCGATACCTTTCTGGACTTGAAGTGATTCTTCATTCGGTATTTGAGACTCAGATGCTCGGCCGGCGAAAAGACACGGTCCACCCTTATCGGTTCTGGATTGGCGATAGAGTTCACAGTCTCGAATTCGAAACTGTGAAACGGGATGTCTTCTTCAGAGTGCTGGATATCGATGACCGGGATGTCTGGTTCAGTGGCAGTAGCATTGGAAGGAATGATGAGCTCCTTCTCTGCATGGATAGAGATCACTTGATTTCCACAGATATACTTCACTCGTTGATGCAGGGTTGATGGCACAGCTCCAACCTTGTGCAGCCACGGTCGTCCGAGCAGCATGTTGAAAGAGGCTGATATATCCAGGATTTGGAATGTGATGGTGGAGACTTCTGGGCCTATCTGTACCTCTATGTCGACTTCCCCTTCCACTGATCGGCGGGTGTTGTCAAATGCTCTGACGCATATGGTGCTGGGTCGGAATGAAGAAGGACTGATTCCCAGGCGTTCCGCGGTCTTGAGTGGGCAGACATTTAAGCTTGAGCCATTATCGATAAGGACCAGCGGAACACAGAGGTCTTTGTATCGTAAGGCTATGTTGAGGGATCGCCCATGATCTCGTCCCTCTGGTGGCAACTCATTATCGGTGAAGGTGATGGCGCGCGGAGCCAGTAGCTGTCCAATCATCAGTGCAATCATCTCTGGTGCCGTATCGGAGGAGACATGAGCATCATTCAAGGTCTTGGCAAACATTTCTCGGTGTATGCGAGATGTGCAGAGTAGCTCCCATACTGAGATTTGTGCAGGGATCGACTTGAGCTGAGTTGCTACATCGTATGCGGCTTCATTTTTGCTGCCGAGGCCTGAGAGAGCGCCTTTGGGATCTCCTTTGTTTTGATTATCTCTTCGGATGCAACGCCCGTTGGGATTCATGTTTCCCACTTCCGCACATTCTGGATAGTGCCATGGAACCTCTTTGTAGTTTTCCTCCCTTTTGCCTTCTAGGACCACTGGTTCTTGCAACGGTGCTGGTGTGGGTACCAGATCTTCCTCGTATAGAGCTTTTGCCTTGAGGACTACATTGTTGCCTGTGCTGAAGGGGTAGTATCGAGGCTTGTCTTCATAGACCACATAAGGTCGTGGTCCTGGCTTGACTGTTCCTGGGGCAGGAGGCTCCCATGGAATGAATACTGGTCCTCTTGATATGGCAGGAGGTTTCTCTGTTCGTCCGAGCTGCCGTAGCGTGATTGATATGCCTCCGGGACTTGCCCCTTGCAATATGACAGGCTTGACTGGAAGAGCTCCTTCCAAGACAACGGGCTCTTGCTGCTGATGAGTGTAATCCTTCCATTGCGGATTGGATTGTTCTGGAGTTGCCCCTTGCAAGATGACAGGTTCGTATGTGGGCTCAATGTATGATTGTGCTCCTTCCAGGACGACTGGTTCCCAGCTTGAATGGTTGTAAGGTGCCCCTTGAACAACTGGTATATCGTATGGAGGTGCTCCTTCAAGCACTACTGGCTCGGAGATTGAAGGAAGAAAGGGACTTGCCCCTTGCAAGACTGGAGGAGGATTTGTTGGCTCATAAGTGTAGGCATGAATTGACTGAATAGGGGAGAAGAAGCGATCGATATGGTCCCCTTCTTCTATACTATTGACGGCAGGGCCACGGGATGAACTGGGGTCCGTTGGATGCTGAGGCAGAGGATTCTGAAGGATGTTGGTGGAAGCTGCTGGAGAAGTTCCAGGGACCGAGATGACGATCTTGCGGTCATCAATCAGGTCTTGTATGGCATTTTTCAAAGTATAGCATCGATCAGTGGCGTGGCCACGTCCTTGATGGTAGGCACAGTACTCATTTTCTCGGTAATTTGGAGGCAGAGGATGAGGCGGAGGCCTAGGTGTCATCAGAGTGAGTAACTGCTTTTGTACCAGCGTAGTCATGATTTGACTAAGTGGTTGACTGAGTGGAGTGAACTTCCTGAACTCCCTGTAATTCTGTCTGTTCTGGTATGAGTATTGGCCATTTCCCCTGAACTGCTGCTGTTGTCGAGGTGGCTGTGGCTGAGGATTCGGTTGTGGCTGATATCGCTGAGGCTGATGCTGAACTTGATTCTGCTGATACTGTTGACGTCCTTGTGGGGGAGCACGTTGATTTCCTTGAGCAGCGGTGTTGATGTTGTTTACCTCTGTTGGGCGGGGAGGAGAACCATTGCGGTTTCCATTCCCGTGCCCGATAGGTCTTCCTTCCACTCTGTTCCTCTTGACTGGAGTGGCTTGATGAGGCCATGGGGAGATCGTCCCGGCCCGGATTCCTGCTTCAACTTGCTCTCCAGCACGGATCAATTGTGAGAAATTCGCATATGGATGCGAGATGAGATACCCAGATATGCCTGGGTATGTTGAATGAACAATCATGGAGATTTGTTCTTCATCGTCGATGGGTGTCCGCATTCTGGCTGCCATAGCTCGCCAACGTCCCACATAAGCTGATAGTGTTTCATCACTCCTTTGCCTGAGTGCTGCAAGGTCGGTTCTTCTGGGTGCCATGTTGAGATTATATGCGAATCTGTCGACGAAAGCCTGGGAGAGCTGTTCCCATGTTCTGATGCGGTGGCAGTCCAATGAAGTGTACCAATCTAGGGCATCGCCCTTCAGAGATTTTTGGAACAATCGAATGAGGGCCCCTTCGTTTCCTGAGATTGCACTCAGCTCTCCACAGAAGGCCTTGAGATGTGCAGTGGGACAACCGCTGCCGTCGTATCTTTTGAACTTTGGAACCTCAAAGTTTTGAGGTACCTGAGCATCTGGAAAAGGACACAAGTCTCTGAACTTGGTCGAAGGTAAGTCGATTCCTTGCTGTCGCTGAAGCTGATTTTGCAAGATCTGGAACTGCTCCCGCAACTCGTCCAGTCCTGAGAGATCTGTTCGAGCGACTGGTGCCTCCTGGAGTAAGGCACGTTCTTCTTCGGCATAGTGGTCGATGTCTTCGACCCTATGGGCTTGCTGAAAAGCAACCGCGGGTTGCTGAAATTGATTTGATGACTGAACTGGATTCTGATGAACTTGTGCTTGAAATGATGGTAACTGAACTGGAGACTGTACTGAAGGTTGAACTGGAACTTGCTGGAAATTAACTGGATTTTGCTGAATTGAAGATTGCTGGAAATTAACTGGGATCCCATCGGCGGGGATGTGCTGGAATTGAAAAGTGCTCCTGTTTACAGGAGGCTGAGATGCTGGGAAGTGACCCCCTTGTTGGGTATTCGCCACTGTCCGCTGATTGATGTGGGCTTGACACTGACCCCCATTGTGGGCATTCGCCAGTGCTGTCCCTGTTGCTGGAAATTGAATTGAAATCCCATCGGCGGGGATGTGCTGGAATTGAAAAGGTGTCCCATCGGCGGGGACATGCTGAGATCTACTGAGATTGTTGTTTGCAAGATTGACTGGAAGCTGACTGGAAGTCCCTGCGACTGGGATGCTCTGAGATGGTCCCGTTGTTGCAGGAAGGTATTGAGAAGGATGCCCCATAGCAAAGGGCTGAAGAGGCTGCTGTCGGTAGTCTTGGGCAGACTCCGATGGTTGTGCTTGATTTGAACTGGAGGCCTGAGGGATCCAGCATGGTTGTTGAGATTGCTGAACTGGGCCAACCTGATTGTTGGCTGCTGCGGTGGTTTGTGCTTGCATGAATTGCAAGAGCATTTCTTGCATTGCTCTCATTCCTTGTGCCAATTCTTGTATGATTGGTGTATTGTCAACGGGCTATTGCGCTGGAGGTTGCGCTTCGGCTATTTCGAGAGCAGGGAAGTGATGAGTTTCTTCTTCGTGGTCGGACATGGCTTGCTGAGCTCGAGTGCGGATTATGCTGCGGAAGGGAAGTTGTCTCCGCGTACGTTGAGCCCGAGGAGGCGCAATGGTGAGGACTGTACTCTACTCTTTTTGGGTTTTGGGATTTTCTATTTTTTTTTTTGGTTTTGGAATTTTCTGTTTTTTTTTGTGTTTGGGTTTGGGTAGAATGCTATGCAGATGAGATTGTATGAGGATTAATGACTTTCAAGTACGGGAAGGATTCTGTTTTTCAAGTCGGATCACGACTAGTGGGACTAGCTTATCCCCAGCAGAGTCGCCATTCTGTGGACCCTCGCCGATTTCTCCGCTCTCCCACACGACGTCGTTCTCCCTTTCCCTTTGGGAAGAAGAAGAGGAAGAGGAGGTGCGTGAGTGCGAAATCGCCGTTTGTGCCACTGGTTTGCCTCGTTCTCGAGGGCTTTGTTTGGTTGTCGTGTTAAGCTGGATATGTTTAAATGAGTTTATATAAGACCAGAGTCGCCACTAGCCAGTTACTTCGAATCTACAGTCGGCTAGACCCCGTAGAAACGTTAGAGAAGGGAATCCGAAGATTCCTTCCTCTAAAATGACTCCTGTTGATCTGCGGTCAGAGATTCAAGGTAAGGGATCACGGTTACAGGGTGGGAAGAGGTTAAGCACCCCACACACTGCCCGTACCGAAGTACGGTCTCTACTTCACAGAATCGATCGAATACTTGAAAGTCTAATTTAATCCCCGTATGTTCTCATGGATGACATGATGTATGAATGCGGGTCTGAACAGTAAGAGTTTCTGATGGGCAGGTTCCAACAACGGGCAAGCCCAGAGCGTACGCTCGAACTGACAGGTGCTTAATATAAGACGTATGCAGTGTGCTTGAATGATCAAGGTGTTTTATGGTGAAGCGTGAATGCAGGTCTGAACAGTAAGAGTTTCTGATGGGCAGGTTCCAACAACGGGCAAGCCCAGAGCGTACGCTCGAACTGACAGGTGCTTAATATAAGACGTATGCAGTGTGCTTGAATGATCAAGGTGTTTTATGGTGAAGCGTGAATGCAGGTCTGAACAGTAAGAGTTTCTGATGGGCAGGTTCCAACAACGGGCAAGCCCAGAGCATACGCTCGAACTGACAGGTGCTTAATATAAAGACATATGCATGTGTGCTTGAGTAATCAAGGTGCTTGTAGTGAAGCAGGGGGGTTGGAAGGAAAGTAAATGTTGCACTTATGCTAGATGCAAATGAGATGATGCTGGAAAATGAGTAGCTGGGTGGACGGAGGTGTCGCAAGGGTTGGCTTCGAGTGGCTGGATTAGGACTTAGATGGCTTGAGAGGCTTGGACCAGTGGTCAGGTTGGGCTGGACCAGGGTTAGACTCTCCTCACTCGGGCTCTCCTTGGTGGGAAAATGGGCTAAAGGGTGGAGAGATGGACTCAGAGCTCTCGGGCTGAAATGGACTCGAATGGCCTCTTGAAATGAGAAGGGGAGGGGGGTATTTATAGCAGCAGAGAGTGGCAGCTCTCGTAATTTTGTCCGGGCGGCCTGCCATGGGCCGCCCGTACGGCCGTTCCTCGGTTTCCAGCGAGTACGGCCGTTCCCTCGGGGCTGCTGTTGGACTCGCTGGTCGACTCAGTGAGTTGACTCAGCGGGTCGACTCGGTGGTTTGACTCGACGGGTTGACTCGACGGGTTGACTCGGTGTTTTGACTCGACGGGTTGACTCGACGGGTTGACTCAGCGGGTTAACTCAGCGAGTTGACTCAGTGAGTTTGACTTTTTTTGGGTCTTTTTGACTGGACTTTTTTATGGGGGATTTTTCAGGGTGGTGTTTAAGACTGGGTTGACTGGGTTCAGGCTTGAACTGGGCTATGGAATGGGGCTTACAAGGGTGAGTTTGGCTGAGTTTGGACTTGGGATTTGGGGGTATGGTCCTCCGTTCAACCAGCTATCTCTACCAACAGTATAGCCGAAGGTGGGGTGTCTACAGCATGTGTTCTATCCACGTCAGCCATTGGCCTCCACGATGCGATATGTATGTCGGCCATCCATAAGGACCGCCTAAATTGTTGTGCTTGATCCAAACCATCCAAATGAATGGACCCTAGCATGTTATGTACAGGATGGCCTTAGGACCACCTCAGTGTACGTGTTCGAATGACCGCGTTGTCCATCCCGTGGATCCACCTTGATGATTAGTTGTGTAAACCCTTGTTGAAAGGTCATCCTTAGAGTTTGCTTGATCCAAGTCACAGGGCTACATTCTTAAACTCACCTTGTTGAGCCGTCTTGTCAATTCACCTTGTTAACTCACCATGTTGACCCGCCTTGTCAACCTGCCTTATTGACTCACCTTGTTGACTCACCATGTTGATTGATCTTGGTAACTCAGCTTGTATACTCATATGACTCACCCCTTCTACCCTTGTACCCAACTATTAAAGACCACCATATCGTGTATATCCCATCCACACCGTCCGTTTACCTTTAGGGCGAGTGTGGGGCTCATCCTCGATGTTAGTATGTCATCTAGGCCATCCATTATATGGAGCCTATCTTGTAGTATGAGGTTAGACCTGTTGTCCCTTTTTGGACCTCATTGTATTGACCATCTATCGCAGATTACCCTACCATTTATAATCCTCCGTCATGACATGTCTATCTTGCAACCCCCTTCTATGACATTCCTTTTACGGACCATTATTGTGTTCATCTCCACTGTACTACAGCATTATGGGTCTCGGCATGATTTTGAGTATTCCACTCTTACCGCTCAAGTAGGTTCTACCTTTGATGTGTCGGTAGTGTTTTCAATCATTTTCTTTCCTTTTGGGTTATCTGAATATTGAAGGTTAATCCACACCGTTCAGCTGTTGGACCGTCTATGTTGTTGTATACCATCCATTTAGAGTCTTATCTCTTTATGTTTGCTTGTATTATAAGTGAATTATCTTTTTATGCTATTTTTAGTATGTCTGTTGCCACACGTAGTGTTATTTGGAATACTCTTATGCGATCTATATAGTATATGCTTTGACGACCACTACACATGTGTAATGAGTATGCATCCCGAATCACCATTGTTAGTTGGGGACCACTAGGGCATAAACGCATTCATAAAGCATTTGAGATGTAGTCGCCCAAATGTAATTCACGTGCTCTTTATCGCAAACCTCTCCAATAGGTATGGGACTATTCGAGGACAGGAATCTATCATCCTGACTTACACTGTATGGTAGGCATAACTTAGCATACCTTGTAGCCCTTGGTGCGAGATTCCCTGGCTAGCGACGTCCCGCACTATGACTCGATCATTCATATGTGTCCCCTCATCTTAATCATATCTCAAATAAGTTGGACTAGATTGATTTATAGCCATCGTGGTAGATGGACTACTTGTTGACACTAATACTGTACACTTGACTCATGCATCATGAATGCTTGGCTCATCTGATTGTCTTGTATCAACCGGCCATATCGGTCATGATTGTCGTGCAGTTCATTACCAGCTGACGGTGACATTGTGTTTGAGACCTTATAGTTTTATGGTGCTCTTTGGAGACTTACACGGGCATGTCGTCCCTCGTTTGTATGCATGGTTGCATTTCGCACCGTCTGCTTGTGCCGCATATAGCATGGTTACTACGTTGCAACCACAGCTCCATCGTGGTTTGCAGAACACCGAAAATATGTGATCTTTAAACTGGATGCCAAAGATGTCCCTGGGTGAAAGTCCCTGATCCCGTTGGTACCAAGGTGGGTGCTCCATTCAAGGACCGGGTGGTTTAATCATACACCAGTATGCCGAATACCAAACGGCGGTGTTTTCCACTGCGCGTGGTCAGTTTGGAAGGAGGTCTGACCTAACCTGCCGGAAGAGTGTTGGCAAAGTGGGTTGAGTTTGACCAGCTGTGAGTAGGTCCGCTATTGCACCAGATAGGCTTTGGCATTTTACTGGTGAGTAGTGAGGTCTGTGAGACCCCAGTGATGTTCCGTTTCAGAGATGGTATTGGTATCACTATATGGTGTGGGACGGTCCTGATGTGGGCGGGTGTGATGTGGGCGGGGCTGTAAGCTTGGGCGAGCTACCACACTGGGCGAGCTACCAGTTCCGAGTCCTGCATTGCTTACGTGATCGCGTTTTGACTGTTCGTATCTGGACCACTGTACTGAGAGGTGGTGATTTGCATACATGCATTGGATCATTGTATGTGACATTAGGCCCTGTAGGCCATTGCACAGTATGAGTATATAGCCTTGGTAGGCTGGTTACCTGTATTGCACGCTTGCATAGCCATGGTAGGCTAGTTATATGTATTGCATGCTTGCATAGTCGTGGTAGACTGGTTATTCACATCACATGATCGTGTAGCCTAATTAGGCGGAGTCTTGGTTTAAAGTTCTCATCATGCTTTACTGCTTACTCTGATATTTATCATGCTTGTCATACGCATTGTGCACGCACACACGCACTCACAAAGCTTCGTTCGAAGCTTATGCGCGTTTGTTACGCTGCAGGTTCTACCAGAGTATATCAGCAACGTTGAGTTGGAGTTGGGAGTGAAGTAGCAGGAGGTGCCGGATTGTGCACAGTTTTTATATTTACGCATTGTGTATTTACTTTTCAGTACTGTATATAAACGAAATGATTTAGTGGAAATATTGTGTTTGTCTTTGATGGTACTCATATGGTGATGCTCATGTTTGAAAAAAAAAAATTTCAGACCCTAAAATCCTCCTTGTGGTATCCCAGGATCGGAACCTGGCGTGTGGGGTTAGGATCCGAGATCGGGGTACTACGAAGGCTGCCACCTCTGAATTCGGGTTACAGTGAATGGACGTCGAGAACCGAATTTGGGGCGTGACATCCACTATAATCTTCCTAGCTTCTAGAGGGTTGTTCACTCTCCTAAAGTGCAAGGCTGCGGTGTAGTAATAATTCTCGGGAAGACCGAGGTCGATCCACAGGGAATTAGGAAACCAATTCTAAGTTATTCCAGCAACTAAGATTTAAGTGATTTGGAGATTCAATTAAGTAAACTAAACAAAAACAGTAATTTAAGAAAATCTAAGAATAAAGAGAGAACTAAGGCATTGAGGATCCACTTGTAGCAATCCATGTTAATTCATTCACTCAAGCATGAAACACAACTAGAATTGAAGTCCTATCTCTCATCTAGTCGGAAGATAAACCATTGAAGCACAATAATCCCATTCAAGTCAGAAATTCAAGTTCTAGTTCTAATCAAGAACATAGCATTCAAACATGTAGCCTTTGGAGTAACAGCCATGCCAATGGACTATGGCGTGCTCAAGGGTTACTACAATTCAAATCTAATCAAACAAACATGACAATCTTAGAGAATTGCAAGGAATCCATGTCCGGAGCACATGAACTCTCATAAAACTTCTAAAAATATCAACTTTCATTCAAACTAGAACAATAAAAATCCGAACTTGAAGTAAAGGTACTTGAATCAAACTGAATTAAACATGAGATTAGCTACAAGCTTCACCTCTTAGCCCTAGCTGAGGGGTTCTAGCGGAGCATTGTCATACTACAACTAGAATAAAAAATAAAAACTAAATAAAAGCATGAAAAACTAGAAAAATCGAAATCGACGGAGTTGTGAACGCTTCACGATGCTCTCCTTCACTTCCCACAACCTCCAATCTCTTCTAGGATACCCTTAGATCGAATTAGAGGAGTCCTTTTATAGCCTTCAAGCCCCAATTGCGCAGAACCTTTGAGAAATTGTGTAAAACTTACGCAAAGAAAATGGGACCAAATATAGCAACTTTTGAATTTTTGCGCACCATCGATTGATCTTTGGGACTGAGCGATTGATCGCGGGTGGTGAGCGATTGATCGATGGTGTTGGGCGATTGATCGCAAGGGACCAAAAGTGTCCAGAGACTTTAGCAGTAGTTTCTTATTCTTTATGATCTGAGCGATTGATCTCTGGAGATGGGCGATGAATCGGTGATGATGGGCAATCAATCAATGATGGCTGAGTGATTGATCGCTCGGACCAAAAAGTGTCCAGAGAGTTTTCTGCAAAAACTCTAAATTCTGATGGCTTGAGCGATTGATCACCCGGGCTAAGTGATCAATCGGTGGGGTACTTTTCTGTCCAGCAACATATATAGAGTGGCCGATCAATTGGCTAGACCAAGGGATCAATCAACCAACCTGGCGATTAATCGGTTAGGTCAACCGATCAATCCACTAGGGTGAATCTTATTCAGTTCTTCTCCTCTCCTTCTTGCTTCTTTGTTCCATCCTTTGGTACTTGATTCCTTGATCTTTAAGGTATGTAAAGTATCATCTTTAAGCATCATCTTGGTGAAATTCTTATCTCATTCCTGTAAACACAAAAACATGTATTAGTTTAGACTTTAAACACGTAAACCATGCATAATGTGTGATGATAAGGGTTAGAATATGTATAAATTAGAGGCTCAACACAAACCCCCCCCCCCCAAACCAGCATTTTGCTAGTCCCAAGCAAAACATGCGTGAAGCAAGTTCAATTCTTCAAAACCCAACTCTCCTTCAGAAACTATACTTCTATTCATTCCAAGACATACAAGTGTAAAAATTAGAGAAACTGGGTGATAGAAATTTCAACTTTAAACTCTCAAAACATAATAAGTGTTCATATAAAATTTCAGCTGATTGATTGATAAATAGAAGAACTTGAATAAATTCAACCTAATGTGCATAGTGAAAGTTCATCTCATGAGTTTCCAAGATTATCTTCTTCATAGATCAACTAAACTATGGACCTCAAGGTGTACAGATCAACAAAAAGCCTATGACAGGAATTTGCCTTACCGTCCTTCCGACGACTTTCACACTACGTCCCATTTCTGGCTTTAGTTATGGGCAGACCATCCCCCGACTGGTAATAGGTAGCCCTTTTTGGAATTTTCCACCATATTCTTCATCATTCCCATATTTTCATCCTTCCTTTCCCTTTTTATACACATTAGATAGGATTTTTAGAAATCCATATCTTTCGTTCTTTTCCCATGGACAAGGATGGACAAAGTGCCCCGGCTTGGTTCCTCAACACCTCAAATCTAAGTCTAGCTAATCTACAAATCTACATAATCCTTTCAAACCATGAGAATCGTGTAATGTGAATTAGGTGTAAAAGTGTTCAACTTTTCTATCAATCATATAAATAGGGAAATTCACATATAAAACCGTTATATTAAAGGTAGTTCAAGACTTGCAATATCACTCACTTCGTATCTCCTTTTCTTATACTCGTATCATCCTGAATGCATAGAAACAAAGTTTTCTGAAAAAGTTTTGAATTGTCGGAAAAATTTGAAATTTTTTTCAACATATAATGCTCGAAATGTCTAAAAACTGCTAGATGAGGAATCTCATCTCACCCCCCAACCAAATCCTGCATTGTCTTTAATGTAAAAAGATATGCAATGAGCATGAACATGAGAGCAATGGTAAAATAAAAGAGAGTGAGAACGATAATACCTGAGAGAGTCAATCATAGAAGTGTACAAATCCAGTAACTAAATTACTAATAAACCTAAAACAGAAAATCAAACAAAACCAAATCCTACGCTATACCTCCGTCAGACTAGGAGATCAATCGTCCTAATAAATAGGATCATACAGAGTGATGGACATGTCCTCTGAATCAAATTTTTCAACGAATGATTTAAGGCGTTGTCCGTTCACTTTAAAACAGTTACCATTCACCGTATTCTCTACCTCAACAGCCCCATCGGGAAAAACTTCTTTAACAATAAATGGGCCAATCCATCGAGATCGTAATTTTACCGAAAAAAGATGAAGTCGAGAATTATACAAGAGCACTTTCTGACCTTCATGGAAAGATTTTCTAAAGATGTGCTTGTCATGAAAGGCCTTCATCTTACTCTTGTAAATCCTCGAGTTCTCGTAAGCATCGTTCCAGATCTCGTCAAGCTCATTCATTTGGAGTTTACGAAGCAAGCTAGCTTTGTCAACATTAAAGTTCAATGCCCGAATTGCCCAATAGGCTTTGTGTTCAATCTCCACAGGCAAGTGACAAGCTTTCCCATAGACAAGTCTATAAGGAGACATTCCAATGGGGGTCTTATAAGAGGTATGGTGAGCCCAAAGAGCATTGTCTAATCTAAGCGACCAATCTTTGTGATCCGGCCTCACCGTCTTTTCCAAAATTTGTTTGATTTTCCGATTGGAAATTTCAGCTTGCACACTTGTCTGTAGGTGGTATGGGGTACTCACCTTATGTCTAATGCCATATCTCTTCATTAAGGCTTCGAAGGGCCTATTACAAAAGTGAGAACGGCCATCACTAATGATGGCTCGAGGCGTTCCAAATCTAGAAAGTATGTTTTCTTTAAGGAACTTTAGAACCGTATGATGATCGTTGGTTCTACATGGAATAGCCTCTATCCATTTAGACACATAGTCTACGGCAAGCAATATATAGACATGTCCAAAAGATGAGGGGAACGGTCCCATGAAATTGATGACCCAATAGTCAAATACTTCAAGATGTTGAATTGAGGTAAGAGGCATCATGTTCCGACGGGACAATCCTCCTAGCTTTTGATAGCGCTTGCATACTTTGCAAAACTCGTGGGTTTCCTTAAATAGAGTTGGCATATAAAAACTGCACTAAAGAATTTTTGCAGTGGTTTTCTTAGCAGAAAAATAGCCCCCACATGCTTGATCATGGAAAAAGGAGATGATAGAATTATGTTCATCATCAGGGACACATCTCCTAATAATTTGATCTGGACAAATTTAAAAAGTAAAGGTTCATCCCAAAAAAATCTGTGCACTTCTCTTAGAAATTTCTGTTTATCCTGCGCAGTCCAATGAGTCGGCATCGCACCTGTGGAAAGATAGTTTGCAATATCAGCATACCACAGTGGATGCATAACAACTAAGAGTTACTCATCAGGGAATGAGTCCTAAATACGTGACTTGTTAATATAATTAGGTAGGACTAGGCGAGATAGATGATCCGCCACCACATTCTCTACTCCCTTCTTGTCCTTGATCTCCAAATCGAATTATTGAAAGAGTAGGATCCATTTAAGCAAACGGGGCTTGGCATCCTTCTTAGAAAGAAGATGTTTCAGTGCCGCATGATCTGTATAAACAATGACCTTAGATCCTATCAAGTAAGGCCTGAATTTGTCCAAGGCAAAAATGATGGCTAAGAGCTCCTTCTCCATAGTCGAGTAATTTACTTGGGCGGGATTCAAGGTCCTACTCGCATAATAGATAACATGGGGCTTCTTATCCTTCTTTTGGCCTAGCACCGCCCCAATAGCATAATCCCTCGCATCGTACATCAACTCAAAAGGTACAGACCAATCCGGTGGTTGCATGATAAGTAATTGTCAGCATGTCTTTTAGCTTTGAAAAAGCTAATTGACATTTGGCACTCCACTCAAATTGGTTCTCTTTTTTTAGAAGGTTACATAAGGGCCTTGAGATATAACTGAAATCCTTTATGAACCTTCTATAAAAGTCGGCATGTCCAAGGAAGGACCGCATATCGTATATGCTTTTGGGTGGTGGTAGATCGAAAATTATATCGATTTTGGCCCGGTCTACCTCTATTCCATTAGACGAGATGATATGTCCAAGGACTATTCCTCTCTGTACCATAAAATGATACTTTTCCCAGTTTAAAATGAGGTTCTTCTCCTCGCACCTTGTCAAGACCAACTTCAAGTGATTTAGGCACTCCTCGAAAGTACAACAAAAAACAGAGAAATCATCCATGAACACCTCAAGAAACTCACCCACCATGTCTGAGAAAATACTCAACATGCATCATTAGAATGTGGCGAGTGCATTACATAATCCGAATGGCATCTTTTGATATGCGAAGGTGCCAAACGGGCATGTAAAGGTGGTCTTCTCTTGGTCTTCTGGAGCTATCTCAATTTGATTATAACCAGAATAGCCATCTAGGAAGCAATAATAGGAGTGAGCCGCTAACCTCTCTAAAATTTGATCCATGAATGGGAGAAGGAAGTGGTCCTTCCTAGCGACCGTGTTTAGCTTCCAATAATCTATGCACATACGCCAACCGGTGGTCACTTTAATCGGTATAAGCTCATTGTTGGCATTTTCTACGATGGTAATACCAGACTTCTTAGGGACAACTTGGTTAAGACTCACCCATTGGATATCCAAGATGAGGGAGATGATACCCACATCTAGTAGCTTTAACACCTTGGCTTTGACAACCTCCATCATATTTGGATTTAACCTTCTTTAAGGTTGTCTAGTTATTTTTGTGTTCTCTTCGAGGTGTATACGGTGAGTACATACCGAAGCATCTATCCCTTTGAGGTCTGCTATTGTCCATCATATGGCTCCCCTATGTTCTTTGAGTAGCTTAATCAACTTGAGCTCTTGGTCTTTTCTTAAGTGAGAGGCGATGACTACCGAGACCGTTTCTTCTTGACCCAAATATACATATTTTAGCTCAGATGGCAATGGTTTAAGGTCAATAGAGGCCTTGATATGGTTGGTGGCAATCTTTCAAAATGGGGCCTCCACTGGCTAGTACCAACTATCGGTTTCTCAAAATTCAATGCTTGCACAATTTCACTAATAATGAGGTCTTTGGAGTCCTCGAAATGTGTCAAGCATGTCTCCAAGCTTTCTAGTGGTTCAAGTTGGAGGAGCTCTTCTTCTTCAAAAGATTCGAGCATGTTTACCTCGAAGAGCTCATCATCATCATCATCATCCCTATGGAACACATTCACCTCTAATGTCATATTTCCAAAGGACAATTGCATTACCCCATTTCAGCAATTGATAATTGCGTTTGATGTAGCAAGGAACGGGTGGCCTAAAATCATCGGTATTTGAGTGCTAGCATCTATAACCGGTTGCGAGTCCAAGACGATAAAATCCACCAGGTAGTAGAATTTGTTAACATGGACTAGAACATCCTCAACTATCCCTCTCGGTACATGGATAGATCTATCAACGAGTTGTAATGTGATTTTAGTGGGTTTTAATTCACCAAGACCCAATTGCTCGTATACCGAGTACGGGATTAAGTTTACGCTTGCCCCCAAGTCTATCAAGGCACGTTCAATCCAGTAGTCACCAATGATGCATGAAATTGTGGGACTACCAGGATCCTTGAATTTTGGGGAGGGTCTTTTTAGTGAGAGTGGCACTCACTTGCTCATTTAGGAAGGCCTTTTGTTACACATTATATTTATGTTTGGTTGTGCATAAATCCTTTAGAAACTTGGCATAAGAGGGGGTTTGTTTAATGACATCAAGCAATAGAATGTTGATCTTGACTTGTCTGAAAATCTCTAGAATATCATGAGAGATTGGAAGAGATTTTGAAGCAACCAATCTCAAAGGGAATGGTGCTACGGGCTTATAAACGCGTTCCGTTTCTTGTGGGGTTGAGTTAGATCCATCCTTATCCTCAGAATTTACCGGATCATTCGGCTTGTCGGCCTTCATCGGAATGGATTTGTCAATTTGCTTACCACTTCTAAGAGTAGTGACAGATTTTGCTTGCTCCACATGTTGGTTGGGGAGATTAGGGATGCTTACTTCATGTACTTATTTTGGATTGGGCTGAGGTTGGGCCGAAAAGGTCCCTTCCCTAGCATTCAAGCGTCCCTTAATCTCATCAACCGAGAATTTAATCTCTTGAAATATTTGTTGGTTCGTTTGGTTTATATGCGTTTGCCCTTGCATAAACGCCTTTAGAGTATCCTCCATTGAAAATTGAGGTGAGGCCATGTTTTGTATGGGTGGCCCTCCTTGAGAGTTGGTAGGATTACCCGTGGGATTATTCTTCCAACTGAAATTTGAGTGGTTCTTCCAAGTAGAGCTATACGTGTTACCTACTGGTCCATTAAAAGGCCGTTGATAACCATATGTGGCATTTGCATGTTCTTGTAACACCTCTTGAAACACAGGAATTGTAGGACAATCTTGTGTAGCGTGTATATTAGTGGCACAAATTCCACATAGGTTCTCAATAGATTTATTGGACTTTGAAACTCCACTCTTACTAAGTTCCATGGCCTCGATTTTCCTTGTGAGGCTGGCTATCTTTGCATTCACATCATCTTCTTCTTTAAGAATATAGATGCCTCCTTTTTCCTTTTGTTAAGGAGGCTTGAGATTACTAGATTTGTCCGAGGTATCCCATGATTGGGCATTCTCAGACAATATATCCAAGTAACTCCAAGCTTCATCTGGATTTTTACTCATAAACTAGTCGTTGCACATCATCTCTACGAATTGGCGCATGTTGGAACTTAATCCATCGTTGAAGAAGTTTATGATTTGCCAGCTTTCATAGTCGTGATGTGGGCAAGCAAGTAGGAGGTCCTTGAACCTTTCCCAACGTTGGAAGAATGATTCATTCTCTTTAATCGAAAAGTTTATTATAGCTCTTCGAAGGGTATTTGTTTTATGAGCCGGGAAGAACTTTTTCAAGAATTCCCGAGTCATCTCATTCCATGACCTTATCGAATGTGGTCTAAGATAGTGGAGCCAACTCTTGGCTCTTTCTTTCAATGAAAAGGGAAAAAGTTTAAGTTTTATGGCATCTTTCGAAACATTTGCATATTGCAAAGTAGCCACCACTTCTTCAAATTCCTTTAGGTGGAGGTATGGGCTCTCAGAGTCTAGCCCATAGAACTTTGGCAAAAGTTGAATCACACCCGACTTTATATCAATGTTTCCCCTGGTTGGTGGTAAAACTACGCACGAGGGTGTAGTTGTATGAGCCGGTTGTAGGTAGTCTCGTAAAGATCTCATTGGAGGAACATTGTGTACCTCATTCTCTCCTACTCCCTCTTAATTTGCGTTTGTAGTTGGAGTAGGGGGGGGGGGGGGGAGGATTCCTTAAAGGTGTTTGATCCATACTCCCCAAACTATCATAAAGCTCTTAGTATTTTCGGACTCGTCTATGGACTAATAATGGTCAAATTAGACCACCTTCGGATTGGAGACGATTGGTGTGGTCACATTCCCAACAGGACATTAACCACACAACTAAGATCTAAACTAATCCTAAGTCCTAAAACAGAATTTAACAAAAACCTGAAAATCAAAAAAATTGTAAAAAGCACTAAGTTAGAAGGATATTACCCGATTCGCTTGAACTATGGAAGGATTCCTACAAAAAAAAAAAAACAACTTGTTAGTCTTAGGAAATCAGAAAACCTATCTACTTCTACTTCTACAGCCACTAAAACAATCTAGAACCGTTTATCTAATTTTTCCGTCAATGGCGCCAAAAACTTGGTCGCTCGCCTCAAGTGAAAGGTTGCGGTGTAGTAACAATTCAAGGTAAGACCGAGGTTGATCCACAGGGAATTAAGAAACCAATTCTGAATTATTCCAGCAACTAAGATTTAAGTAATTTGGAGACTTAATTAAGTAAACTAAACAAAAACAGTAATTTAAGAAAATCTGAGAATAAAGAGAGAACTAAGGCATTGAGGATCCACTTATAGTAACCCATGTTAATTCATTCACTCAAACATGAAACACAACTAGAATTGAAGTCCTATCTCTCATCTAGTCGGAAGATAAACCATTGAAGCACAATAATCCCATTCAAGTCAGAAATTCAAGTTCTAGTTTTAATCAAGCACATAGCATTCAAACATGTAGCCTTCGGAGTAACAGCCATACCAATGGACTATGGCTTGCTCAAGGGTTACTACAATTCGAATCTAATCAAAGAAACATGACAATCTCAAAGAATTACAAGGAATCCATTCCGGAGTACATGAATTCTCATAAAACTTCTGAAAATATCAACTTTCATTCAAACTAGAACAATAAAAATCTAAACTTGAAGTAAAGGTACTTGAATCAAACTTAATTAAACATGAGATTAGCTACAAGCTTCACCTCTCAGCCCTAGCTGAGGGGTTCTAGCCGAGCATTGTCATACTACAACTAGAATAAAAAAAGAAAAACTAAATAAAAGCATGAAAAATTAGAAAAACAGGAATCGACGGTGTTGTGGACGCTCCACGGTGCTCTCCTTCACTTCCCATGACCTCCAATCTCTTCTAGGATGCCCTTAGATCGAATTAGAGGAGTCCTTTTATAGCCTTCAAGCCCCAATTGCACAGAACCTTCGAGAAATTGCGTAAAACTTATGCACTACGCAGAGAAAATCGAACCGAAAATAGCTACTTTTGAATTTTTGCGCACCATCGATTGATCTTTGGGACCGAGCGATTGATCGCAGGTGGTGAATGATAGATCGATGGTGTTAGGCAATTGATCGCAGGGGACCAAAAGTGTCCAGAGACTTTAGCAGTAATTTCTGATTTTTTATAATTTGAGCAACTGATCTTTGGAGCTGGGCGATAGATCGGTGATGATGGGCGATCAATCGGTGATGGCTAGGCGATTGATCGCTTGGACCAAAAAGTGTCCAGAGAGTTTTCTGCAAAAACTCTAAATTCTAATGGCTTGAGCAATTGATCGCCCGGGCTAAGCGATCAATCGGTGGGGTACTTTTCTGTCCAGCAACATATACAAAGTGGCCGATCAATTGGCTAGACCAAGAGATCAGTCGATGAACCTGGCGATCAATCGGTCAGGTCAACCGATCAATCAACTAGGGTGAATATTCTTCATTTCTTCTCCTCTCCTTCTTACTTCTTTCTTCCATCCTTTGGTACTTGATTCCTTGATCTTCAAGGTATGTAAAGTATCATCATTAAGCATCATCTTTGTGAAATCCTTCTCTCATTCTTATAAACACATAAACATGTATTAGTTTAGACTTTAAACACGTAAACCATGCATAATGTGTGATGATAAGGGTTAAAATATGTATAAATTAGAGGCTCAACAAGGGTTTTACTTCCCTCACCTTGAGACAGCAGAAGCAGATTGGCAACTTTTCCAGAAACGCCAATCACCAAAGAAGGCTGAAGACAAGCAAGTGACACCAGTCAGAGCAAAGACAGTAAAGACACAAAGCAGTGTAAGAAAACAGTGGAAGCTAGCCTACAGGAATGAAGCTCGCAATGTTGATAAGTTCACTGTAGCATCTAAGCCAGAATTCTCCTTCGCCATTACCGACTTCCTAGTAATGCCGAGAACAACACTACCAGTCAAAATACCGAGTCAGTCTACCATCCAGGACTTGACCAAGACAGCGATAAAGAAATGCTCTGTTGAAATCACCATGACTAGGGCAAGGCCACAGTGAGTACAAGTCGTAATGGTGTAAGTTGTAGAAGGGGAGGGGAGCGAGCGAGATGCAGAACTGCCTCCGATCCAAGAGCAAATAGATAAGATCATTTAGGTCCAGGAAGACACAGCCAGAGAGATAAGAGAGATAAAAGAAGTGTTGGTGGCTCTAGTCATTCAGGGGGCAGTCAGAAGCCCAACTGTTCCCATTGGACAACCATTGAGAGAATCATAAGAGGCAACAGGAGAGCTAATAGTCGAAAAACCACAAGTTTGTCCGAGGAATGCTGCATTTGAACACGTGCCAACATCTTCGACACACGTTACAAGAGAAGAGTTATCCCAAATAGTCTCGAACCTGATGCATCGGGAAAAAGAGAAGGAGAAAAGAGGAAAATGTGTCTATCGGATATTGTATCCATCTAAAGTTAACAAAATCTCGTTCCCTGACGTTAAGCATCCCAACTTTCTACAATTCGATGGCAAAGGGTCACCCGAGGAGCATATGACCCAATTCATGATGGTGCTAGGGAATTTGTCCCCAGCGCCTCAATATTGCCTCAGATTGTTTGGGTCGACGCTGACTGGAAAGGCATTTCAATAGTACATGTCATTACCCGCTGTTCATTTCCAAATTTTTCTCCACTAAGCGAGAAGTCTCACTGACAGATTTAGCCTTAGTCTGTTAAAGGCAAGGAGAGTCATTCAAGAAGTTTATTGATAGATGGGGAACCATAGCAGCGCAGTGCCGAGAGTTGCCTAGCAAGCTTGAGTAAGTCAAGATGTGCATGCAGGCCATGGACGCGATGATTTCGTTCGGTCTATCCAGGCATATCTTCTCGACATTCCGAGATTTGGCTATGAAGGCCCACTTGGTGGAAGGAGCCGCGTTCAGAGCACAGTTTAAAGCATAAAGCCCAGAAGGGAAGTTGGAAAGACAACCGTGTCGAATTATGTCGACAAGAGAAGGGCTTTGAAAGATCGAAAACGCTTGCATCCAGAACACAAGATCAAAGGCAAGCTAGCAGAAACTCAATCCAAAGATAAAGGGCCACAAAGACCGAAAAAGATGATGATCGTCAGACGGGGTAGGGTAGACGGGCATTATTCATTTGACCTGGAAGATCTCATTCCGATAATGAAACAACTAGTCGAAGAAGAAGAATTGCAATTGCCAGAACCAATCCGACCAGATGAGGTAGGACAAGTGGATGCCCCCAATTATTGTAAATATCATCGAATCCTGGGACATGTGACAGAAGAATGCCTCATCTTAAAAGGAAAAGTACAGAGACTATCAACCAAGGTATTATTAAACTAAAGGCAGAAGAAACCAATCGGGGTACATCAGCCATAGTGTCGATAGCACCCATGATACACAAAAGGTCAATACAAGTCGCGATGGTGCAGGCCGTTTAAGAAAGAGAACTGGTAGGACAAGATGTCGAGGTGTCAGCGATCTGAGAGCATATCAGCGAATTGATCCAAGCCCACAAGGAGTTATCTAGGCAAATGGGAGAAGTTTTAAGAGGCCCTAGCCACCTTGATCTCACAGAATGTGACACCCAGCATCGCTCTGCCTATCCGACAGTCGGAAGAAGAAGCACCGAGGGCAGTCTGTGAAGCAGTTGAAGTGAGATAACAGACCCATCCTGAACAAATGAATGTGCATATGTCGGATTCAGACTCCATGATCCCATACGAACAACGAAGCAATATCTCTTTCATCCTTCGTAACTTGGTTGCAGAGATTCGTAGGGTAGAGCAGTCTGTTTCGAAAACACGATCTCAAGCAGAAAAGTTAAGACATGAAACGAGAAAGAGGACATGGGTTGGCGCAAGAAAGAACCCTAAGAACCAAAAATGACCGAATCCAGGGCATAAGGCAGAGACCAGTGTAATGAAGACACTAGAAAAGGGCAAAGAACCTCAAAAGTTGCAGCACATGACAATCAGTGAGCGAGACGAAAAGAATAGACCATATACATTTGACATTAAAGACCCTGTCCCAATTATGGAGCAGTTAATCGAAGAAGGAAAATTATGACTCCCAAAGTCTGTTCGACCAGCTGAAGTAGGACGCGTGAATGATCCCAACTACTATGAATATCACAGATGCATAGGCCATAAAACCAAGCAATGTTTCGTTCTAAAAGGAAAGATACAAAAGATGATAAATCAAGGCATCGTCATTCTGAAGATTGAAAAGGCTGATAGAGCCTTGGGCAGTACAATTCCAATAGATATCACCTAAAAAAAATATTTGCTCAAGGACTCCATTTCCTAAACTTCAATAATCGTGAACGCTTACAAATAGTTCTAACAGGTAATAAAGTAGATAAGGATATACTTATGTTCGCTCATGCATCTATTTCATCTATATGCTGCACTTCATACTCACTCACATGTTCACTCACATCATACTGTTACGCATATGAATATAAAATGTTCGTAGAGTTTTTCTTGATGACAGGTACCATGGTTAAAGAGTATCAGAGAATCGACTCCATGAATCATCAACCTGACTTATTATATTCTTATCAAACCAGTCGAACCAGAAGCAAATACCTCATAGAAAGTCTACGCGAAGCATGACATCGTCATATTATTGTATCTTCGTCATAGGCTCTCTTATTATTATTATCTTGGTATTCTGGCATCCCTCTGCCTAACAGGAAAAGCAATTTCGAAGTAGATGGTCTTTTATGCGTGCGTTCTATATGAGGATAACCGGGACATTCTATTATTATCAATCTCTTATACTTAGGTACACAGTTTTATATAAAGATGGTCGGAACATCGCTATATATATTCAACTTTCGTATTCTATCATGGATCCCCTCCTCACTATTGTATTATTCTTCTAATCTATATGAAGATAAGTCAAGGCTGGGAATCTCCTGTGTGTGTACACACACACACACACACACACACACACACACACACATATACATATGGCCTTATATGAAGACGATCAAGGCATTCTATTATATATTACATTGCCTTCAAAACATCAACAGCTTTCTCTTATAAATGACTCTACAACAAGAATGTGCGATTAAAGATTATGATCAGTGGGTATTCTATATGGATTCCTAAAACACAAGACCTTTCTCATCAGACTGAAGTGGTCTTACAAAGTGACGAGCCAAAAGCACTGGGGGAAAACCCCAACATACTACGAAAAAACTTGATTTTATAGCAGACGCACTGGGGGAAAACCCCAATATATGATTAAAACCTCAAGTCTGCAGAAAGAAATGACTGGGGGTAAGCTAGGAAGGATAACAGATAAACTTGAAAATGAGGAGCTGGATAAAAGTTTTGGATTTATGACACGAACATCTCTTAAAAGCAATAACCTAAGGGTACACAGGTTAAGTAAAAAGGGAAGTATTATCTTTACATATTTTTTCATTTTTATGCTATAATATTCTCGGTTCACATTAAAACTGACACATAACACATCATTTCATGCATGCTAGTCTCAAACATATAACACCAAGCAATAGTTTGGCAAAAGAATCATTGTCATTATGTTGGGTCGTGAAGCACACAATTAACAAGTTCCGATGTCAATTACATCAGATACAAGTAGCACTTAGGTATCAAGAACAACTGTTTAATACTACTTTTGTCTGACAATGACTGTAAAGAGCAAAAGAACAAAGTTACAGCTTCTTTAGGCACTCTGTTATGAATTGCATCACATTTTTCTGCATTGCTTCCATTGTAGCTTTTGCCTCCGCTAGCATCAGCGCAGGATCCGGAATATCACAAAGTTTGGTTTCTAAGTCTACCATTTGCTTGCGAGCTGCCTCTCCTTCATTTTCAAGTCGTGCGACCTCAACACGGTTCTAATTAACAATAAGATCGAGACAGGCAACCTCAAGATTTATGGCCGCTTCTTCTGTCTGTAAGCGCAAGATCTCGGATCTGATATCAGCAAGATGATTAATAAACACCAAACGTTGAGTCTCACTATCTTCTAAAGTCGTTCCAGCATCAACTGCCGAGTGTTCTCGCTGCTCTACGACAGGCTGCAAAGAAAACAGCACTTGACGTTTCTCTTCAGCCGTAGGGTAGGTTTAATCCATTCAGCCATAGTAACCTGCGCAACAGAATCCTCGAAAGAAGAAATGCGACAGATTATTTTGGATTCATCAGGCCCGATTACTCCTGTGCAAGTTTCTAACGCCTTCACTCCAGCTCCCAACGTATGCCACTTGCATGGCTCAGCCGACACCTTTAAGATACTGGACAGTAGACTTCTTAGTATGTTCTGTCCGAAACAGTTTGAACGATCGAAACAAGGAATGTCGAATGATCCATGAGCAATAGCATCAGAACTGGCAATAACTGCGACAAAAGAAACAGAGCAAGTATGCAATGAGATGATAAGTATAGAAAAAGAATACACCAAGGAGCTATGAAAGAGCTATACCAGAAGATAAGTCAACAACAGGTTCCGAGGAATCCGCAGTATGTATCATCGTGTTAGTGAATGGCTCAATGATCTTGGTCAGTAGCGTCGAGGTCACATCCAGAAGTTCAGTAGTATCGATCACTTCAGTTACCATAGGCGATTTCGCCATATCCTCAACACTGGAAGCACCAGGGGTCACAGACACAGTTGTGTCATTCCCCGACATAGTGGTCCCTTGCAGATTATCCTCTCCAATCTACCCGACCTGCTCTCTCACGCCAACATGATCTGAAGTTTCATTCGTCGGTCCAGTCATCATTGGGTCCTCTTCACTAATTAACTGATTATCATCCTTATCACCTTCAACCACTAAAAGACGTGTGAACCCGGCTTCTTGTGACCATTTCACCAAAGGTACTCCGAAAGTATGCCAACCATCCAATGCCGTATCCTCCTTACGACGGTCAATTGACACACTCAGGGAAGTCTTATGCCTAATACTTGACGACAAATACGCTTCAGCATGCTCTCTATAATAACTCAATCCATCAACAAGGACCTCTGTCAGCCCTGGAGGAGGAATGTAGAGTGGATCATCAACAGAGTTGTTGTTCCGAGCTAGAGCATACTGATGCACCCACCATCTCAGCCAGCCATAAGGACTGCCAGTCTTTCGACAAATGCCAGGAAGCATGACTCTCGCGCCCGTTCGCATCATCAGAAGTTGATGCCATATCCACTCCCAATGAACAGGACCCGTGCCGTACGCCCGCTCTACTTTGACTACATCCGGTAACGTTATTGGAACACCCTGATCATATCCGAATTGCATGGAAAACAGGCTAGGGTAATAAGGTTCCTGCCAGAACTCTATTCCTTTGCGCAGCGGAAGTGAAGCAGTACAAATAGACACTAGAAACTCCCTATCAATAGTATTCAAAGAATGTTCATCGTCAACGACTTCTTGATCCGCTCCGACGTCAGAAACAGAAAAGTGGAAAAAGCAAATCTCCACCCAACTGCTAATTTTGGAAGCTATCCAATCAGATGATTGTGTTATCATGTTAAGTTTTCTGTAGCGATAAAGAGGCGCGTGATCGGCGTGGAGATACTGGAAGAGATCCATTCCATATGTCCACGGAAAATATATGCCCAACCACCCGCAAAAGAAATGCCATGGGCAGTAAGCCACGTTCATCCCTCGCCCGGGTTGATCTTTATTACTAGCAATATTGCCAAAAGCCCTATATAGACTGTCTAATACCAGCAATGATAAAGAATATCGATGGCCATTTGCAAGAGCTCCTGCCACGACAAAGCTAGAAACCCTGACCCCATCAGCACTCTTAGACCTAGGCAAAACAACTGTCGATAGCCAGTATGCTAAGAACCCCGCTAGTTTACAAGTCGGTGTAAGCTAATTCGGATTGCGAAACTTCTGTTTGAAACGTTCCCTCATTAAGGCCTGGTCTTCTGACAAGATCTCATACTTTTCGTAATCAATACTGCAAGAAGAAAGAAGTGCCCATGTCAGAAGCAAAGCAACTAAAGCATGAAAAACGCAAAGTACAAAAGGAGGTATAAGAAGAAATGTTACTTCATCCTCTGACTAAAGTAGACCAACCAATCATCATAGTGAATCTTTGTAATATTGTCGAACTGCGACAACTCAGTGAATAACTCCAAACAAGCCTTTGAATGATAAGTATCTCGAGAACTTTCAAGCCGAGACGAAGACAGCTCTTCATCAGTTGGGATGTATTCCTGGTAATATTCTCCTATTACAGACAAGCCAGCCATCATCCGGAGATCCCATAAGGTTATGCTCATCTCTCCATATGGAAAGTGGAATAAATTGGTGATGGAAGACCAGTAGTTCAAGAAGCTTCGAAGAATTGTTAGATCTTGGAAGAAATGCCCAGAAGTTGCATCGATAGCCTGATACAGGCTGACTTATTTCAAAACTCTCTCATTGCGTACCAAAATCTCTTTTGCCCACGGCTCATAACCAACTCGCTCGTTCAAATGGCCTCGCGTACGGAAGCTCCTCGTCGCTCACATCGTCGTATTATCCATATGCCGAAACCTTTGCTGCACTGTCTCAAAATAATGGACTGGAGAAAGAGAGTGAGGATCACAAATAGGCGCAAGGAAAACCATTTCTCTCAGGAGACCTACCAGCTGCTCTCTCTCATCGTCAACCAGTAGGGTAGTCAACAACTGCTCAGGGTCGGATGCCCACCTCTCAATCCCGTAGAACTGAAAAGGGCCTTGAACGTTGGACGGTTCGATACTCGGAAATGGCCTATGCCTCGTAAGACATTTTTCATGCGTGATGACTCGGCCAGTATAGGGGTTTACGATGGAGGAACCGAACGTCGCGATGATCTTGTTTCTATTCCAGCCGATCTTCATCTAGTCATTCTTTGGATCAACGAGCTGAGGCAATCGCTCCACCTGGTCGACTTCCTTAGCCAGCTTCTTACCTCAATTCCATCGCTTCCTCTTCTTCTGACTTTCCTAATCATCCCTAGAATGTTGGACACGCGCATTAGAAGGACCTGCCTCGACGACGTTCGAAGCATCAGTGAACTGATAATACCAAGCGGAACATTCCTCTTCAGTCCCTTGTGTCGGAGGCTCAGACGCTGTCTTAACCACGTAGATATGCAGAATACTTCATGAGGAAGCTGCTTATTACGATCGGAGAAATCTTTTACTTCAGATTATATTGTCCCAAAGGATTGCGAGTGGCATTCTACCGAGGATGGGTCAGCAGTATCTTCAGCCAACCTCTTCTTCCCGCGTCGTGCAGAGGAAGGATCAGAAACTTGCAACTCGGAAGCTTCACCAAAAAATTCTGCTATTGTCACCATGATTCACTGCAACACGTAAACAAAAGAACATCAAACAAAAGGCCAGCGCATACAATAGGCAACACAATAAGGTAAGCATCGCATCATCCAATCACGGATTTCGCACACAAATCACATCGATAAATTCACGCATAAAGTCACGATCCGCAAGAACATGGAAACAGTGGAATTCAAGCGCACATCCGACAAACAAATGCACGCATGTCATAGCGCAACCAAATACAATAGCAACCCTACGAGTACACTCGGAGTGCGTGTGAATTCACACTAACCCTGAGTTATGCATATGCACTTGCTTGGAACTGCATATTATAGAGCCATTTAAAAGAGCAGTTGTAGGCCGTAAAAGACCAACATAAGCAGTATATTATGGGCCCTAAGCACTAAGTCCTAATCATATTCGAGCATTGAGTGAGACAGCCACAAATTGCATCGAATTCGGCCGAGAATGGAGCCAGATGCATGAGTTTTTCATCAAGGGCAAAGGGATGCCAAAATTCAGCCACAAACGGCGTCGAATTTGGCTAAGTATAAGGTTGCATGGACCCAAGGGATAGATGACACGCACATGTGTCCCTCCACATGCGCCCACCATGTGAATAATCTGGAAAGACAAGTGTTGAAACAAGATATGGGCGCATGAAAGAGTCTTCATGCGCCTGGGAGTAACAACAAGTGCCCATGCCATGAGAAGAAAGGCAACATGCGCCTGGGGTGTGAGGACATGCACCCACATCCTAAAGAAAAGCAACATGCGCATGTGGTGTGAGATCATGCGCCTGACACCCTATCAAGAGAGGCAACATGCGCCTAGGGGCAAAATCCCATGCGCCCACTAACGGTTGGGAGGGCACATGCTCCCACATAGAGGCCACATGCGCCCACTCCCCCATGAGGAGTTCTCTCACCTAAAAAAAAAATTCACTTCTCTGACTCGGAAATGAAGAAATGACTCAATGAGTCACCGTATTTATACTTGAGCCTAGGACCAGTGCACCACCCTAGCATAACGTAAGCATCCAGCGCAGCACACTGAGGGGGCACTTGTTGGGGCTCAAATTCGAACCCATTATAAAACAACATCCAGCGGTCCATTTATAACAATTCGGACCAATTTCGAGATCGAGAATACCAGAAAAACACCAGTGCAACCCTAACATGCGCGATTGTGACCAAACCCTACCCTACAAATCTCATTTTGGAGTGAAACCGGACATGCGGATGGCTACCAAATGATCTGAAACGCCCCAAAACCCTTAAACTGCAAGTTTCAATATCGCGCGACGCATATTATTACCTGCGTGCTTTCAAATGTGTTTTGCCCTGATTGTATCCGACTGTAGGGGCCCGGAAGCCTATAAATGATATTCTGAAAGGGAATTGGACATGTGTATTACCGTCAAATGATCCAAAATGTCCAGAAACCCTTAACTTCCAAATTTGAATGTCACACGGTGTATACTTTTACCTGCAAGCACCGAAGTGCATTTTGCCCCTGTTTGGAGTCGATCGGGAGGATCCAATTGGAAAAGAACTACCAAAATTGGCAGCAGTTGATCATCCATACCCCACCTCATTCATTTCATAGCCTGATGAGAGGCTTAAAGTGCTTTGGCGTCAGTAACTTCGATCTCCAAAAAGGTAACTGTCCTCTGGACAGTCGGAGCCTGAAGTTTACAAAATATTCTAAGTATGGGAGTCCAAATTGGGAAGGAACTACTAAAATTGGCAGCAGTTGATCATCCGTACCCCACCTCATTCATTTCATAGCCCGATGAGAAGGTTAAAGTGCTTTGGCGTCAGTGACTTCGTTCTTCGAAAAGGTACCTGTCCTCTGGACAGTCGGAGCCTGAAATTTGGAAAAATTATAAGAACTTGATACATGCAAACACCACAAGGACACATGCACATGCCATGAGGGCACATGTGCCTACACCCCATCACATGCGCATGGGATTTTCTTCTCTCCCTCTTTCAAATTTGAAATTTTAAAAATATGCTAAAGTGTGGCCACTTGCGCCCACACTAAAAGGCCACATGCGCCTACATCCCACTATATGCGCATGGTGCATGGGCACATGCGCCTACACCCCCATGACATGCGCATGATCCACTTCCACATGCACATGACTCCCCTCTCCAAATGCATGTGCTCAATGACTTTTAATTTTTGGTGGACCCGATACCCGATTACCTACATAAATACCCCACTCACCTGCTGAGAGAGAGACTTCTTCTTTTTTTAAGAGGACCATCAGAGCGCTATAAGAGGTAGAACTCTCACCCGAAAACCTTGCCAGAATCCAAGCCAGAAGGAGAATCACCCATTCCCTTGTCGGAAACCCTCGCCGGAAAGGGGGACATGCGTCCACTTTTTTGAAAGATTGAAATCCACTAAGTGGAGAGGGCACATGCGCCTGGGAGAGGTCACGTGCACCCATATCCCTTCTATTTTCTCTCTCTCCTCACTCCCTCATGCCACATGCGCCCAAGGGGCAGGCCACATGCACCCACCTCCCTTCCATTCCCCCCTCTCTCTCTCCTCACTTTTCTCCCACATACGCCCGGAAGGGGACACATGCGCTCACCTCCATAGTACATACGCCCACCCTCCCTTGGCACGCACTTGGA
This sequence comes from Liriodendron chinense, assembly GCA_003013855.2. Classification (NCBI taxonomy): domain Eukaryota; kingdom Viridiplantae; phylum Streptophyta; class Magnoliopsida; order Magnoliales; family Magnoliaceae; genus Liriodendron; species Liriodendron chinense. The sequence continues at coordinate 3,698,360 of ML058389.1, forward strand.
CGGTCATTCTGATCGAGGGACTTCCATGATGTGGCCCGCCTTCGATGTGGCTCGCTTCCCGATCTCACCAATGATCCTAGACACACGTCAGCAATGTCTATCCATCCCCCGAATCGGATTTCCCAACGGTCGATGTTAAGTGGGTCAAATCAAGAGTTGGATAAAATGACCAATACTGAGTCAAAATCACAAACACGAAAATCTCTCCGAAAGAGACGGAAACAGCAGAAATCAAGAAGAACCGGGCGGAATTCGACCGACCCCGAGGGAGAGACTTCTCTTCTCCATTACATGATACACCATAATCATGCACCGTAACGAGGTTATACGATCTCAGGATCCCCAAAAACCCTGATTAAATGATAAATAGGCTCAGTACTTAGTCATTTTCAGCCCTGGGAAGTGCCTTGTCGACTCGAAAATCGACTTACGTCAAATAAAACAAAATGTGATCGCACTGACGCCAAAGTGGATCGAGCATCATTGCGATCCTCGTGGACATGATCCATCCCTGTTCAAAGACGATCGCAATCAGTATTCACCGAATACCCCAACCAAACTGCAAACAGGTCCAGTATTTAGTCATTTTCAGCCCTGAGAAGTGTTCTATTGGCTCGAAAATCGACTACTGCCAAGTAAAACCAACCGCAATCTCAAAGATACGAAGGCAAAGCTAATGTCCTCATGCTATAAAACAGCTGACTCTAACATTTACAGGACATTGATCCCTACTGTTTATCAGAAATTGGTATAAATGAGCGCTTATCGGACCCGATACTTAGCCATTCGCAGGCATTAGAAATGGCCGATCCAGCACATCAAACTTGAATTTCTCAAAGAAGTATAGCTCGACATAGCTTCTCTAAATGATTTAGTCATTCGAAATATCGATTATTAACGATGACGAAGTTGAATTAAAGACACACATAAAGCAGATTAACCAAATCAAATGCATAATTTATCTGATACACTAAAAACCAAACAGAAATGCCATCCTCTCTCGAGCATACATCAAGTATATTTGCTTTATATTATACTCATTTGCATTTATTGCATGAATTTTAATTCATCATGGATCGAGATACGAAATTAAATCAAAGGGACTACGGTTATCATCGAAAACCGTAATCAAAGAGTTCCAAAACACCTGAAATACTCCATTGTTAAGACCAGTTGATGTACGTCCCATACAAAGCGGGATCCGTTAGTTAAGTAGCTAAGGTAATAGCGGTGTGTCTTCCAGCAAGTCACTCGTCTCAAATTGAGATGGTCAATGGCACTGGTTGCGCTAAGAAACCATGGAGTGTCTTCCAACAAGTCACCCATCCCAAACTGGGACGGTCAATGGCACTGGGTGCGCTAAGAAACCATGGAGTGTCTTCCAGCAAGTCACCCGTCCCAAACTGAGACGATCAATGGCACTGGTTGCGCTAAGAAACAATGGAGTGTCTTCCAGTAAGTCACCTGTCCCAAACTAAGATGGTCAATGGCACTAGTTATGCTAAGAAACCATGGAGTGTCTTTCAGTAAGTCACCCGTCCCAAACTAAGAGGGTCAATGGCACTGGTTGCACTAGGAAACCATGGAGTATCTTCTAGCAAGTCATCCGTCCCAAACTGAGACGATCAATGGCACTGGTTGCACTAAGAAATCATGGAGTGTCCTCCAGCAAGTCTCTCATCCCAAAACTGAGATAGTCAATGGCACCGGTTGCGCTAAGAAACCATCGAGTGTCTTCCAGGAAGTCACCCATCCCAAACTGAGACGGTCAATGGCACTGGTTGCGCTAAGAAACCACGGAGTGTCTTCTAGCAAGTCACCCGTCCCAAACTGAGACAGTCAAGGCACTGGTTGCACTTGGAAACCATGAAGTGTCTTCCAGCAAGTCACCTGTCCCAAACTGAGATGGTCAATGGCACTAGTTGCGCTAAGAAACCATGGAGTGTCTTCCATCAAGTCACCCGTCCCAAACTAAGACGGTCAATGGCACTGGTTGCACTAGGAAAGCATGGAGTGTCTTCCAGCAAGTCACCCGTCCCAAACTGAGACCGTCAATGGCACTGGTTGTGCTATGAAACCATGGAGTGTCTTCCTGCAGGTCACTCTTCCCAAACTGAAACGGTCACTGGCACTGGTTGCACAAGAAATCATGGAGTGTCTTCTAGCAAGTCACCTGTCCCAAACTAAGATGGTCAATGGCACTGGTTGCGCTAAGAAACCATGGAGTGTCTTCCAGCAGGTCACCCATCCCAAACTGAGACAGTCTATGGCACTAGTCACACTAAATGAAAACTGTGGGGTGTATTCTTGAAAGTCATTTCGTCCACAGAGACGCCCGATGACACTGTGATACATAACTCGGTTAAAATCCTGGTTGCTACTCAACTAGGACACCCGAAAGAGCATGGGACCAACATCTAACCAGTCTTTAGTAATGGCTTGGTCCATAAGAAATCCTAAACCCGGTATTTACGACCATGAATTCAAAACCATAACTCCTTATGATTTAAATTACTTGCTCGATCTATCCGGGCTTCATCCCTAATATTCTACCTATTGTACAAATACAACTCATAGTGGAATCTTATCGCTTTGTGCCGTGGTTTTCTCCCGCAAGGGTTTCAACATAAAAATTTCTGTGTTGTCTATGTTGTGCTTTATTTACATTCATGCTCTTTTAATACTTTATTTAACTTATTTATGATGCATGCATGCATTTACTTTTGCCTTTTAATCAAGGATGATCATTCATTGATGTAATTAAGGGTTCGTGACCAGTTCACAGCCTGGAATGTAAAAGATCTCAGAATCTCTGGAATAAAATTTACCTTGCGGTGTTTTCTCGTATATACTTTGTGATTGCTTGTGATTGTCTATGAATGCTTCTATACTCAGAACCCCAGAATAACAAAATACTAGAAAAACTGCCTGATGAGCATTTTTCTAGTTTTAACACCGACCGGTCGTGACCGGTCGGACAAGGGTCCACGACCAGCCATAACCCGTCGGCCAATGACCAGTAACTGGACAAAGCTTGCTATGTAGGACTGGAGTCTATCCGACCGGTCGTGACCGGTCCATCCAGTCTAACCGACTGGTCATGACCGGTCGGTCAAGGCCAGGGGTATTCCAGCAAGGTTATTTTCAGTTGTATTACTGTTGAATGCTCTTTTAATACTTTATTTAACTTATTTATGATACATGCATGCATGAATTTACTTTTGCCTTTTAATCAAGGGTGATCATCCATTGATGTAATTAACGGTTCGTGACCAGTTCACAGCTTGGAATGTAAAAGATCTCGGAATCTCTAGAATAAAATTTACATTGCGGTGCTTTCTCGTGTATACTTTGTGATTCCTTGTGATTGTCTATGAATGTTTCTATACTCAGAACCCAAGAATAACGAAACACAGGAAAAACTGCCTGATGAGCATTTTTCTAGTTTTAACACCGACCGGTCGTGACCGATCAGACAGGGGTCCACGACCGGTCATGACCCGTTGGCCAATAACCAGTAACTGGACAGAGCTCGCTATCTAGGACTGGGGTCTATTCGACCGGTCGGTTAAGGCCAGGGGTATTCCAGTAAGGTTGTTGCCTTAACATTTGGTCTGACGATCGGTCGGCCAGAGGTCCAACAGGTCGGCAGCCCTTTCCCCATGCTATTTTCAGTTGTATTTTTCAGCAGTAAGGGTACCTCTTTGGCCAACCTATTAGTGATCTTTTGGGACACCTAAGGCCAAACTAAGATGACTAAAGGTATGCCTAAATGGGTCAAGGTCATCAAGAGGTTATGGCTATGGTTTTGGTCAAGGTTCAAGGCTCACCATGGCATCTCTTTTACCTGTTTCTTCTTCATTGATGTAGCAAGTCCACTTGAGTCTTCGGTCTTCGTCTTCATTAAGCTCAACTAACACTAGACTCACTGACCTAAGTGATTGACAAACAAGGTGCACCAGTATGCCACAGAAAAGTGCATTAACAAATTCTTCTAGGCTTTCAACACACAACCAGTTGTAGATAATTCAACTTATCTCCTATCACCTTAGTCATCTCAAGAAGATCAAACACAAGGTGATTGATTGTTGAAGCTAAAGCCTTGGAAAAACATTGACAACAAGATCGGTGGAGCATGAGGAGCTGATTTGAGCATGGGAGAGCGAGAAGAAGTAAATCAAAGCGGCTCTACAAAGGGGGCTCAATTCGACAAGTGCCAATTATAAAAGTGTCATGCTCTTTCCTTTAATAGGTTAAAGTGTAAGAGTTTGTAACCCAATCTCAAATCGAGTTCTTAATTTAATAGGACATTGGCTCATTAATTGAACTTAAATTTAGGTTCCTTATTAGGACCTTGGCACATTTGTTCGGCCTAAATTCATATTTCTTAGTGGGACCTTGGCACATTTGTTGGGCCTAAATCAAGTCTCTAAGGGGAGCCACTAGCATAGGTGTGTACGTGTTCCACCAACACGGGTGCATACATGCAAGTTGAGAGGCGAACCTGAAAAACCTCCTTTCAAGTTGAGAGGTGAACCCGTTGTAAAAACTTCCATTTTAGGTTGAGAGGTTAACCTAATTTAAAACCTACGTTTAGTAAAATTCGGTGTACTTATGAGTTGGGTACGGCAATCGAGAGTGGAGTAGAAAATCTGAACCACTATACATGCTTATCTTTGTGATTATCATTTGAGCACATTTTCATTCATGTATTATCTTTTAATTGATGAATTATATGAATACTTGAATGAATTGTATGTTATGCACTTAGTAAGTAGATTCACACACAAGATGCATTTTCACTAATAGGCTAGTTGCTTTACTGTTTATATCATTTGTAGCCTATTTGATTGAACCCACTTAAGCTTTGAAGCTAAGTGTTACTTAATTAATTTAATTCCTAATTAGTTTAAATTAGGTAAGAGTTTTTAGAAGGCCCTAATCACCCCTGCTCTAGGACTTAGCCATAGTTCTAGCTAGCTACGCAAGCTTGTCGTGTTAGACTACCTCACACAATTTCACAAATGAGGTGATTCCAAAGCCATTTAAAAGCTCATTCAATTACCTTTCTAAGAAGTTCAAGATCACCCAAATCGGACATATAATGAGGGAATTATGACTGTTTTTGTGGGACACATTGAGTATCTGCAATTCATAGTGACTTGGACCACTTTTAAGCTATTAGATGGTGTCCAAATGAGGTGATTCTAAATCCATTTGAAATTTCATTCAATTACCTTTCCAACAAGTATAAGATCACCGAAATCGGACATGTAACGAGAGAATTATGACCATTTTTTGTAAGACATTGATTATCAACGATCCACAGTAAGTATTTACGATCCACAGTGACTTGGACCCACTTTTGAGCTATGAAATGGTGTCCCAATGAGGTGATTCCAAACTCATTTGAAAGCTCATTTAATTACTTTTCTAATAAGTACAAGATCACCTAAATCGAACATGTAACGAGGGAGTTATGACTGTTTCGTGGGACCTTTTCGTGTAACGATAGAGTTATGACCGAAATTGATGTAGAGTGTTGATACTTTTGTAGACCACTAAAGGGCTACATGGTAATCCGATATAGTCACACTTGGGGTTCCAAGGGTGGCTGATTCAAATAAACGGATTTGATCTTGCATGGGAGGTCATTTCACTCTTCGTTAAAACCTACTCCTTCGATTGGGTTGAAATCGGCTTTAGCTTATGAATCCCTAACTATTGTACCATCAAAAAAGGATTAGAGGGGTAAAATGGTCAAAAAGAAATCTAGTGAAATAATACTCTAATGTCAAAAGGATATTTTTTAACTATAGTAGAACACTTTTGTTTATCAGGTCAAATAAAAGGGTCATTTTAGTCATTAACCCCTCCCTTGCTGAACCACAAAGTTGTGGAGGATTCCAGTCCTCTTATTGATGCACGTTAATACCACGTGCGTAGAAGATGAGACACCACCGTTTAAAAAGAAATAAATAAATAAAGTGAAATAACTCACACTGGTGTAAGCCTTTCCTGTCCGTGTCAAGCGGCCTTATAAACGATAAGAGGCCTTGTGACTGCCGAACAGATTAATAGAAGAGAGATTAACAATAGCAAGAGTACCATTTGTGCCTCCCAAACAGTAAAAACGAAGACTGGTTGTTGGGTTTTCCTTGCCCTCTTCTCCCCTTCAATCATCCCATGATAGTCGCATAATCTCTCTTTCTCTCCCTCTCTCCCCTCAAAGGGAGAAGAAAGATAAATAGAAGCTTTCTAGGAATCAAAGAGTCCTATTTCAGCATGGAAGAAGAACACAGGAACCATCAAGAATCCCAAACTCAAGTATTGAAGGTCTTAGAAGCCCTCAAGGAAGCCTCCCTAGATCTCCAAAACCAACCCACCAATATCAAGAACAGAAGCTCATCTTCCCTCAACGCTCTCTTAGAGTTGGAGACGGAAACCTCCATCTTCTCCGACGATCCTAGCCTCTCCAACCTGGCCAACCACCTCTCCCACCTCAAATCCCTATTCCATACCCTCCACCAATCCAATCCCACCTCCTCCATCCGCTCCTTCTTCCGTCGGCGCGCCAACGCCCACAACATCTCTCGCGTCGCCAGCTCCATCGAGACCGAGATCCAGGCCTGGATCGACCGCGAGACCATCGAGAGCCTCGTTAGCTCCCTCAATTCTGGCAATCCCGACGACGATTACAAGCTCAATCTCATGGCTTCCTTCCAGAGCAGAATCGCCCGAGGCTTCGATAGGGACCTTCAAGAACTCATCCTCAAGGTCAAGGTCTTCACCGCCGTGGAGTCCACGCTCTGCAGCCCGACTGCGTCGAAGCCGATTCGAGAACAGGCGGCCTTGGTTGTCGCGGCCTTGGTCCAATTCAACAAGGACGTGTTCGTGGGCCACGTCATGATGGGCCCCACCACCCGGGCGCTGGTGTCCATGGCGACTGTGTCATCGATCAGGGTCCTATGCGCGCTCACCCGTTCGATCAAAAGCCCGCTTGTCGACGACATCCAATCCAACCATGAGATACCCAAGATCATTGGGTTCTTCGGTTCTGAAGAGATTGAAGTCCGTGTGGCGGCGATGGACTTAGTTCTCGAGATCGGATACTTTGGGCGGAAGGAAGCGATCGAGGAGATGGTGAAAGAAGGCCTGGTGAAGAAGCTGGTGGAAATGCAGCGATCGGAAGGCGGTGGGAGCCTGATCGAGATGGGTGGAATGGCGGAAGAGAAGGAAGGAGATGGGGTGGGGACGGAGGCCGCGGCGAAAAAGAAGAGCGGCAGGGAGAAGAGGTTCTTGGAGCGGCATCCATTTGCGAGCTGCGTGGCGAGGTTTGCAATACAGCTGGAGGTAGGAGAAGGGCTGAGGCAGAGGGAGAAGAGAGCTTTGAAGATTGAGGTTTTGAGGAGACTGAGAGAAGCTGCGATCTCCGATGCTGAGGCTGCGACCGTTCTGGCTGAAGTTTTGTGGGGTTCTTCCCCTTGAGCAGGTAGGACACAGAGGATGATTTGGGACCCATGAGTTTGTGATCCGGGCGGTCAATCTCATGGACCCCAATGTTGATTTGGGGTTCCCCACAAATCTCCTCCTTTGCAGTAAACCAATAACTTGAATCCATGCTCTACAGATGAAAGGTTGGCATCCAAATTGAGTGGGATACCCTACATTTGAGCCATGGTTTGGTGATCCAGGCCGTCAATCTGGCACCTTCCATGAAATGTTGATGAGAATGTAGACCGTTAATCCACTCGTATACATCATCTACTTATATGGCATGGATTGGGGGTTTAGGGTAATGCAACAAGAGAGATTTTTTAGCATCCCCTCTGCTTGCTAGGCCCATCATAACGATGGTCTATATACCTTTTATGGTAGAAAGATGGGCTGTGTTTTCATTTTCTTCTGTGGGCGTAAGATTTTTGCAATGTGGGCCATCTATGGGGAGAGAGGTAGAGAGAAATTGTCACGCACATCTAGAATCATGAATCCTCCGCATGTCTTTGCGTCTCTTTGGTGCATGTAAAGGTGTAGCTTGTGTACATAGGAATTGCATTTTTTTTTTTCTTAATGTTTGTAGGATGGATTGGTTTATTAATAGGTTGTGGATGGTTGGCTACAGCTGTTGTTTATTAATAAGCTGATTGAATTCATCACTTTGAAAGAAATAATACTTGCCACTATCTACACCAACACCATCTCTCTCTCTCTCTCTCTCTCTCTCTCTCTCTGCAATCAAGCAAAACCTTTAAATAGGCCTCCAAAGAGGTGGTCATTAATTGCAGAGAGTAACAACCAATTAAAGGTATGAGAATAGCACCCCGGTTACTTTAATTCGATGGTTTGATCTATAATTAATCATTGATGAGCATTGATAAGTTCCTTTGATTTAGCATCATCATGGGGTAGCATGGATGAGTCATAATCTAACTTTTTAAGATGTTCACAAAAGATTCCCAAAAGGTTGATCTACTTAGATAGCAAGTGGTAATCTCATTTCTTAATGGTCACTAATGTCTTGCACCAGATGTGGATAACTCTATTGATCTGTGTGTAAAATCTATGCTTTTCCTTGCAATCCAAGCAACAGTGTGAAATCAAGAAAAAACTGATTTTTTTTTTTTTTTGCTTTTTAATTCCTCATAGTTAGCAGGCCATATGTGGGTCGAGTTTGTCATAGCTGGAGGATAATGGACACGGATTGGGTGGATCCCTTGTTGTGGGGCCCACTGTGATGTATGTGCCTTACATCCATGCAGTCTATCCATTTTTACAAGCTCATTTTAGGGCATGGTCCCAAAAAATGAAGCAAATCTAAGTCTTAAGTGAACCATATACCACATGAAACAGTTATGATTAAATCCCCATCATTAAAAACTTCATGGGGCCATTAGAATGTTTATTTTCCATCCAACTCATTGATAAGGTAAAAAAGACCTAGATGAAGAGACCACACAAATATCATCTTGATCCAACCCTTCTCATCTCACTAGAAGTTTTTAATGGTCAATTACCACCATTTTGTGTATTATAGTCTGCCTAAGTTTTGTATCTGCTTCATTTTTTAGATCATACCCTAAAATGAGTTTTTAAAGCTAATGAATGACATGGATATAAGGCAAATACATCAAAGTGGCCCCCATCGTCAAGTATCCCACAGGCCTCGGTGGATCCGAGGATCCCCAAAGTCGTGCCCCAAGATAATTTGTTTAAAATTAGTCCCACGGCTTACAACCCATTATCAGATGAGTCAAGCTTTGCTAAAGTTGGACATAAACTGAGTCGAGCTTGGCACACCTTGGCTCGCTTCAGCTAGCCTACCCTTAGCTCAAGTTTGACTTAGCTCAGTCCTTGAGCTCGATTGGTCAGCTTAGCTTGGTTTGATCATAGCTAGAGTTGAGTTCAAGCTCAAGCTTTTGGGTTGAGTTGAGCTCAAGCATTTTTTTTTTAGATTTTATATGGGTACCTTTTTTATATTATATATAATTTTATACACACACACACACACGAGCCAAGTCAACTTTAGGCCGAGCTTTGAGCTGACAAGCTTGAGCTAAAAAAATCAGCCGAGTCAAGCTTATCCAAACGTCAAGCTACCTCTGTTCATGTCCATCTCTAGGCTTAGTTCATGGATTGTAACTCACGAGTGGGTTTAATATGTGGGGATTAAATCAGCCCCACACATTACCAGCCATAAGTATTTCGGCCCTCGTCTCCATCTTGGGTTTTGAATTAACGTAACCACTAACTTTGGAAAAGCATAGCATCAATTGGTCCCGCTTGCCCCTCAGGGGCATCAGATGATATATGCCCGGAAATTAGAATACATATTGAACCACGTGTCTGTTCATTAGTGGGCCCATGGTTCAATAACCCTGTCTCCTGGCTTGTTTTATCCCAACTTTCCATGATTCTACAAAGGCCAAAAATTAAAAGGACGCAACTATTCCAGCAATATTGTTTGAGGCATGGTCGATCCACAGTTGGGACTCAAATGGACCCATTGTCCAGATTACATAACCATGTGCCTCCACTTGTCCAAATCAGGTAGCTTGTCATATAGTTCATATAGTTCCTTCGAAATCACGCTTTCCATAACCCATAACGTCAAACAAATTACATTATAAATATTTAAATATTTCTTTACCCTGGGCACTTTTCTCTGACCCAAATATCATGTAAATCAAAGCAAACTGTTTTAACTTTCTAACAAGTTACATTGCAAATATTTAAAATATTGCCCGTGAGTGTGTGTCCTTGTCACGGATCACACGCCATTTGTGTAAAAATATGGCAGAAAGAGATGCCGAATATTCTAAGCATTTGAATTGATACGGAAATTTCATGGAACCTGCTTTGGCCGAATAGAGGAAGTACGTCACAAGTAAAACGATAGAATCATCCAAACAAATTTGCTGAAGGTGGGTTGACCTCTGGGTTGTCGAGTTCCGCATTGGCACAACGAAAACGGGGAGCACATTTGCTCTCTCGTGTGCAATTGTGGGTGGAAAATGTTAACTTTTATGGAATATTGTGAAGAGGTAGGATTTTCCAAGGACCGTCTAACTCATACATATGCAAATATTATTAAACCAAAAACTATAAAAACAAAAGGATCAAGCAAATATAGCTTAAGCTATAGCTACCCAAAAGAAATCACGGCACTCTGGATGCTAAGGCTTGATGTTGAACAGCCCTGGTTGTCTGTTCATGCCTCTCAGGTGTAAAGGGTCCCACGACCAGTCAGGCCTAACCGGTCGAATTTTGGCTGGACAGGCAGTTTGAAAGCTGGACATTTTTTAGGCATCCAGACCAGTCAGCCAACCAATCTGCAGGAGGTCCCGACCAGTAGCCCAATTGATCATATATTGTGGTTGAACGGATCGATTTTATGCAAATCTCTCCTAACTGTTTTCTACTATATCCAACTGGCCGGCTATGGGCTGCGACCAGTCGGCAAGAGTGGCAGTGTTATGCATGGTTACGCGGTTTTACATATGTTGTTTATATTTTCAGTTGGAGGCTTATAAAAACACCTCCCAATCATATTTAGATGTATCCTAATCACTACCAAGGAGTCCTAATTCCATATTAGGGTTTGGGGTGAGGATTGTGAGGTTTAATAGTGCTTTGCTCATCTTTTGGGGTTTGCTTGTGAAATTACACATTTTGGATTAAAGGTGTATTAGTGTAGAAGCTTGTAGAGCAATTAGTATTATGGCTAAGTCCTAGATTGGGGGGTGATTAGGACCTTTCAAAATATTTTTGTCTACTTAAGAAATTTAACAATTTAAACTAAGTAATTAACACTTCGGCTTCCAAGCCTAACTAGGTCCAATCACAAAACTAGCATATTGTTTATGCAATAAGCAATTTAGTCTAAGCATGCATAGATAATCAAATAATTAAACAAATCAAGCTCCTAATCTATGCAACCTAAGAATGGATCAATGAGCTCAAGTCTACACTACTAGTGAAAGTACATCTTGTGTATGGATGTGCCTATCTAGTGTCTAGCATACATTCCTATCAAGTATTCATAATTAACAATTAAACATACAATGTTAAGATAACAATGTGCTCAAATCAATTACAAACACAAGCATGTATAGTAGTTCGACTTTAGGTCTACTCCACTCTCGGTTCAAGTACTCAACCCCATTAAGCACACCGACATTCACTATCAGAGGTTTTAAATGAGATTCACCTCTTAACCTTTACACAGAGGTTTTACAAGTTTACCTCTTAACCATAACGGAATTTTGGACAAGAGCTAACTATCAAGCTGATGCACGTCCACTCCCATGTCGGAGGCTCCCCCTTGGAGACTAGTTTAGGCTCGACAGACGTGCCAAGGAACGATAAACGTTCCTAGAAATTTAGGCCCGACAAACGTGTCAAGGATCGACAAACGACTCTAGATCGAGTTTAACAAACAAACTCTACACTCAATTCCCAAAGAGAAAAGAGTGGATGGACTCTCAACAAATTGACAACCTTACTTGTTGGATGATCCCATTGTTCAGCGCCACTTTGGGTTTCTTAATCTTCGCTCTCCCATGCTTCAATCAGCTCCCCTTCGCTCCCCTAATCGTGTTGTCGCTGCGTCGCCAATGCCTCAGCTACACTTGATCAATCACCTTGCTTATGATGATTTTGAGATGCCCAAGGTGATGAAGGGTAAGTTTGAGAACTCTACAACTAATGGGAATGGGTTGCCTAGAGTTGCTCACCTACAGAGATCTCATCATAGAGCTTTGGATAAGGATATGACTATCAAGAAAGATCCAAACTCTAGAGATCAAAAGAGGGTGAAGGTCATCTTCTTCATGAGCTTGGAATGCTCCATTCTTGTGTTAAATCACAAGTAAGATGCCTTGCAAAGTTTAGGAATGAGCCTCAAATGATTTCCAACAATGGTGGCTTCAATCCTCTTAAAATTTCTCTTCTTACCCCTCAATTCAAGCTAAGCCATTTTATAGAAAGTGTGCAACAGATTCAAAACGGGTAGAAAACGGCTAGTACCGATCGGTCGCGACCGGTCGGTCGGGGGTCCCCGACCGGTCATGACCGGTCGCCCAATGGGCCTACTCTGGACAGATGCTTGCTATCTTAACTCGGGGTCAGTCCGACTGGTCGTGACCAGTCAATCCAGTCCAGCCGACCGGTCATGACCAGTCGGACAAGCCATGCAATGTGCTGTTGTGGTTGGCTTGGGTCCCACGGCACATATAACCTCTTAGCCCTCTGTTGGGTGATCATTTGGGACGCCTAGGGCCAATCTATGATGACTACAACTATGCCTAATAGGTTTAGGGTCATCAAAAGATTTGGATTTTAGTTTTAGTCAAGGTTTTGAGGCTCACAAGGCATTTCTTTTACTTGTTTCTTCTTCCTTGATGTAACGGTTTCACTTGAGTCTTCGATCTTTGTCTTCATTAAGCTTAACTGACACTAGACTCACTGACTTAAGTAATTGACAAACAAAGTACACTAGTATGCCACAGAAAAGTGCACTAACAGCTTATGGGTATATTATCTATGTAATCTTCTAATTCACAGTGTTATTATCGCTTTGTGCTGTGGTTTTTTTCCCGTAAGGGTTTTCCACGTAAAATTTTGATTATCTTTATGTTGATTGCGTGTGTGTCGTGCGTAGATTGTTTGAATCTCTTCGATGCTTCCACTGATCGATTTCCTAACAAGTGTATTAGAGCTATCGTTGGGAGGTTAAAATAGAGAATTATAAAACGATCTCATGGTATTGAGCATGAAGCTTGACATGGAGAAGTTTTCGGGCAAAAACAACTTCAAGTTATGGAAGGTGAAGATGCGGGCCATCCTAACTCAGCAAGGGGTTGTATTAACGCCCTTGGAAAGCGACCAGAAGGCATGGATGTGGTGAGTGGGCTCAGATGGACGAGAAGGCTATGACCTCAATACAATTGTGTTTGACGGATAATGTCCTCTATAATGTCATGAGGAAGAAGACCGTTATAGATACATGGAACAAACTATTAGTGCACTTTTCTGTGGCATACTAGTGCACCTTATTTGTCAATCACTTGTGTCCATATGTTGTAATGTCGGTTGAGCCTTTGCAAGCTAAAGACTAAAGATTCAAGTGGACAAGAAGCACCAAAGAAGAAGAATAGGTAAATGAGATGCCTTAGTGACCTTAATCAAGCAAAACACCCAAATCCTCTTAGATGACTTGGACCAACTAGGAAAACCTTTTGTCATCCTTATTAGCCTTAGATTATATAGAAAAATATGATAAATTAGGTTAATAAAAGAGGTGGAAGCTGTTGTAATTAAACCAGCCTAAACAGTAATTTTTTATAGGTTTTCGATATATCGAAGCATAATTTCGATAGATCTTCGATATATCGAAATGACTTTTTCGATATATCAAAGTATGTCCAGCAAACTTACAAACTCTCTGGATAGTTTCTTCGATCAATCGAATTTTATCATCTCAACATGTCAAGATGAATGTTTCAATATATTGAAACTCATTTCAATATATCGAAAATATATCCAGCAATCTTACCAACTCTCTAGATAAATTTTTCGATATATCAAACTGATTATTTCGATATATCGAAGCGACCGTTTTGTGTCCGTTTGAGATTTTTCTTTAAATATGAGAGAGACAATTTTTTAGCATAAGAGAGGGATTTTGAGGGGTTTGAAGCTACCATTGAAGGAGACCATTAGAAACTCAAATCTTAACACTAGCAAGTCATCTTCCTTGTGATTCATTACAAGAATGAAACATTCCAAGATCATAATGAAGATGCACTTGTCCCTCTTTGATCTCTAGAGTTTAAATTGATCTTGATAGTTATATACCTATCCAAAACTCTATGATGAGATTCTTGTAGGTGAGATTCTCTAGGCAATCTATTCTCATTAGTTTTAGAGATCTCAAACCTACCCTTATATCACCTTGGTCATCTTCAGAAGATCAAATGCAAGGCGATTGATCACTAGAGCTGAAGCATCGGCAAAACATCGGCAACAACATCAAGGGAGAATAAAGGGACCTGATTCAAGATGGGCAGGCGAGAAGAAGCAACCCAAAGCGGCGCATCAACGGTGCTCAAATTTGATAAGTAAGGTTATCAATTTGTGTTGAGTCCATTCACTCTATTTCCAGTGGGAATTGAGTGTAGAGTTTGTTTGTCAAACTCGATCTAGGTTCGTTTATCGATTCTTAACTCATTAGTTGAGCCTAAAAGTCTAAGGGCGTTTGTCGTTCCTTGGCTCGGTTGTTGAGTTTAAATTCCAAGGTTGTTTGGCAATCCTTGACACGTTTGTCAAGGCCTAAAGTCTAGGGTCGTTTGGCGATCCTTTGCACATTTCTCAGGCCTAAACAAGTCTCCAAGGGGAGCCACCAACATATGTGTGAACGTGTAGGTTGGGAGGAACCTATAAACTCCCTTGTTGGGTAGATCTGAATTAAAACACTTAGGTTGGGATGAACCTAATTTAAACTCCCTAATGAATGTCGGTGTGCTCAAGGAGCGAGTACTTGAACCGGAAGTGGAGTAAACCCAAAGTCGAACCACTATACATCGTTATGTTTAAGATTGTATTTGCACACATTTCTTATTATGCATTGTGTTTAATTGCTTAATTATGAATGCTTAATTAAAATGTATGTTAGGCACTAAATAGGCACATTCACACACAAGATGTATGTTCACTAATTAGGATAGACTTGAGCTTTATAATCCATTCTCATATTGTCTACTTAGGTTGCATAGATTAGGTGCTTGATTAGTTTAATCATATGTTAATATATACATGCTTAGACTAGGTTGTTTATTGCTTATCATATGCTAGTCTTGTGATTGGACCCACTTAGGCTTAGAAGCCAAAGTGTTTTTGCTTACTTAGTATTAATTATTAATCTTCTTAAGTAGGAGAAAATAATTTCAAAAAGGTCCTAATCAACACCCCAAAGTTCTCTAGAGGACTTAGCCATAATTCTAGTTGCTCCTTTAAGCTTCTGCACGCATACATGTTCACAAGTGTTATCAAAGTGACGCAATTTCACAAGCAAGAGAACGTGTATGCAAAGAAATCTCTAGAGAACTAGATGTATCTGACGATGCAACTCTTCACTTTAAAGATGACGAAGGAGACCTATGTAGATGACCACATCAACACTTTCAATAACTTGATCTGCAAGTTGTTGGATATTGGTGAACAGATAAAGGATGAGTATCAAGCCTTGATCCTGCTGAACTCGCTTCCTAGTTCATATGAGTCTCTTAGAAACTCGTTGTGTGCGGGTAGAGATACAATCAGCCCTCCAGTCGAAGGCGATGAGGCAAAAGAGCGATGACGCTGGTTCTTCCTACAATGCACTAGTTATGAGGGGAAGGAATTCGAAGCAGGGTGAAGGATCGTCATGTTCTCAATCCAAGTCTAAGGGTAATGGCAAAGAAAAATTGAAGTGTTAGGGATGTGGCCAGTCAGGGCACATGAAGAAGGACTGCAAAAATCCTAAGAACAATAAAGAGAAGACAGGAGATTCATCTAAGGAGGCCAATATCATTGAATCTGAAGAAGGCGGTAGTAATGTATGCGAGGTCTTGATGGTGTTAAAGATGGGATCTCTCAATGATAAGTGGATCATGGACTCCAAGGCTTCGTACCACATGTGCCCGGATATAAGCATCTTTACTTCCTATAGGGAGTATGAGGGCGGCTCGGTATTTCTAGGCAATGACTACACTTGAAAGGTTGTAAGAATTGGTATAGTGCGCATCAAGATGTTCGATGGAATCAAATGGACCTTGACAAAAGCGTTCCCAGATTGAGGAAGAATCTGATTTCCCTTAGTGCAGTTAAGGCGATGGTGTGCAAGTTCATCGGTTTTGACTGATTTTGCATAGTTTCAAAGGAGGCCCTTGTAATTATGAAAAGGCAAAGGAACAAAAAAAATTATAGACTGATTAGGAGCACTTCGGTAGGTAGAGTTGCAGCGACTGTAGCAGATTCCACGTCTACACGTATGTGGCATGCCCGTTTGGGTCATATGAGAGAGCGGGGCATGGAGATTATTGAACCTCTAATTTAAACATTTACTAACCCATTACATCACATTATATGCATGGTTTCACGCTTAAAAGACCCATCTAATACATGATTTGTGATTGTAAGAATGAGATGGTGATTTCACTGATTCAAGGCTACAAAGAGCATTTTACATGCATTGAAGATCAAGGAACCGAGTACCAAAGGATGGGAGAAAGAAGCAAGGGAGAAAGAGAAAGAACGAAGAAGAAGTGCAAAATAGACAGCACTGAAGACCGGTTGTCTGATCGGTCGGCCAAGGCACAGCACCGGTTGTCCGATCGGTCGGCCAAGGCACAGCACCGGTTGTCCGACAGGTCAGCCAAGGCACAGCACCGGTTGTCCGACCGGTCTGCAATTCAACAAAGACCCCCATTTACTGGACCAAGACAGACCGATCGCACATAGCTCAAACCGGTCGTCAGACCGATCAAGCACTCAACAGAAAGGGGGATGAATTTCTAAAAACTCACTGGAGAGTTTTTGACATTTTACTACCGGTCGTTCGACCGGTTGTTTGCGTAACAGAGCTTGTTCTACAAGCTCCGATTTTCTCTGCGCAACTCCGTTATTCCTTGCCCATCTGGAATCTTCCGCACTATTCTATAAAAGGGTCATAGGGCTTCGTCTAAAGGCATCTTAAAAGAGATTGGAGGTCGTGGGAAGTAAAGGAGAGCATCGTGGAGCGTCTACAACTTCGTCGACTTCGATTTTTCTAGTTTTTATGCTTTTATTTAGTTTTTCTTTTGGATTCTAGTTGTAGTATGACAATGCTTGGCTAGAATCTCTCAGCTAGGGCCGAGAGGTGAAGCTTGTAGCCAATTTCATTTTTAATTCAGTTTGATTCAAGTACTTTCACTTTAAGTTTGGATTTTGAATGTTCTAGTTTGAATAAAGTTGATATTTTTAGAAGTTTTATGAGAGTTCATGTGCTCCGGACATGGATTCCTTGCAATTCTCTGAGATTATCATGTTTGGCTTGATTAGATTCGAATTATGGTAACCCTTGAGCATGTCATAGTCCATAGGCATGGTTGTTACTCTAAAGGTCATGATTTTGAATGCTATACACTTGAATAGGACTAGAACTTAAAAGTTCAACTTAAGTGGGATTAAATGTGCTTCAATGCTTTACCTTCCAACTAGATGAGAGATAAAACTTCAAATCTAGTTGTGTTTTATGTTTGGATTGATTGGATTGACATGGGATTGCTACAAGTGAATCCTTGAAAGCCTTAGTTTTCTTTAAATTACTGAATTTCCTAAGTTACTGTTATGAGTTAGTTTTTTTAATTGAAATATCAAATTGTTCCAATTAAAGTTACTATAATATTTTAGAACTATTATCAAACTCCCTGTGGATCAACCTCGGTCTTACCGAGAATTATTATTACATCGCAACCTTGCACTTAAGGCGAGCGAACAAAGATACTCTTTGAACGATTTTTTATTCCCTCTTTTAAATTTATAGACTTTAGTATATGTGAGCATTGTATATATAGGAAATAGCTTAGGTTTTCATTTAAAGGATGGAAACATTATATAAAAGTGTGCTTGAATATGTCCATTCTAATGTATGGGGGCCGTCTCCCGTAGTTTCTGTTGGGGGGGTCATCATGGTTCGTGTCGTTTATTGATGACTATGGCAGTAAGGTTTGGGTTTATTTCCTGAAAAAAAATTCGATGTCTTCACTACTTTCAAGTATTGGAAGGCCATGGTGGAGAATCAGTTAGGGCAGAAACTGAAAGTTTTGAGAACCGACAATGAAGGTGAGTTCACTTCCAATGAGTTTAACTAGTTGTTGAGCCGCAATTATACATATTCTAACCACAATTCATCACTCTTTATGCATGATTTATAGTGTTAAAGACCTATCTTGTGCATGTGTTTGTGTTTGTGGGAATGAGAGAAAGACCTTGTGAATTCAATGCCAAAAGACCGCTCTAGGACACCTTGAGGATCTAAGGAAGAAAGGCCAAGAATGGAAAAAAGAAGCCATGGAAGATGGAATCGAAAAATAAAGAAAAACATTGAAGAAATCATGTTAAAAGACCTGAAGGGCCAAAAAAACAAAGTGCAGAGTTGCAAGGCCAGAAAAGCAAATTGTAGAAACTACATAAAACAGTTCTGTTATTTCACGTATAGCCGGTCGGTGGCCAGATCCGACCAGTCAGCCCTGGGGTCAGGACAGGTCGAATTTCCAGCTTCTTTGGTAAAAACTCGCTAGACTGAAAAGACAGGTTGATGACCGGTCGACCACGTCCAGAAAACAGAAATTTCTAATTTTGCTCCAATTTTTCTTATACAACTGCATAACCTTTTGCGTGATTCTGGAACTTTCTAAGAAAGTGGAGCTTCAAAGCTATAAAAGGACACCTACAGGTGGATCTAAACTCATCCTATAAGATATTTAAGTTCATGGGAGGTGGAGAGGATCGTCGTAGAGCGTATACAACTCCTCCGAATGTGGTTTTTCTAGTTTATTTATGTTTTTAGTAGTTTTTCTTTTGAGTTTTAGTTCAATCTTCTTAATGGTTAACTAAACCTCTTAGATAAGGCTAAGAGGTGAAGCTTATACTCGTTTACAATGCTTAGTTTGAATTAATTCAAGTATTTTTGGATTTAATAAAGAACACTTCTAGTTCAAGTTTGAAATAAAGTTAGTACTTTTAGTTAATCTTTTATCTCTTATGATTTCTCTTATATGAAATGTTTTGATTACTGAGATTGCTTAATGGGGTGTTGATTGATAGGATTTTGGGTTATAGAAATCTTAGATCCATCACGATATGTTGGATGCTAGGAGATCTTACAAACCAAGTTTCCTAAGTATTTATCTAGAACTAAACTAGAAGTTCTTATCTTTGGAATTGATCTAAGATAAATGTTCATATATTGATATTGGTTTAATAGAAGTTCAATTCATGCTTCTAAATCAAGTCTAGTGACAAGACTTGAGGAAGAATCATGAATGTAATCTCAATTGTTTTGTGAAGGATTGGGCTGTGTGATTAGATACGCCCAATGCCTTAGTTGGTATGAGAAAACTATATTAGTGGATGATCCATCTATGTTAGATATGTTATGATGATTTGATAGCTCTATATTCCGATTGGATAGGGATAGAACTCCAATTTCAATTGAATTATTGGCTTGAATGGTTTAAATTGGCATTGTGAATGATTATAAGTGGATCATTGGCGCTCTGGTACTTATTTCCCTGATTTAAGTCTAAAGTAGATAGTTTTATGTTATTAAATTCCATCCATCAATACAAATCCGAATTTAGTCCATCTTAGTTATAAAGTTTAGAATTATTACGACAATCCCTAAGTATCGACCTCGGTCTTATCGAGAATTATTACAACATCACAGCCTTGCACATGAGGCGAGCGAACACCAGTATTGTAAGGAGGGGATCGTGAGGCACAACAAAGTGCGTCACATGCCAGAGCAGAATGGTGTGGCAAAGCGGATGAATCAGATTCTCTTGGAGAGAGCTTGGTTCATGATTAATAATGTTGGGTTGGGCAAATAGATGTGGACTAAGGCCATTAACATAGCTTATTACTTAATAAATCGATCACCCTCTATGAAAATTGAATGTAAAATCCCTGAGGAAGTCTGGAGTGGTCATATGATAGACTACTTATGTCTACGAGTCTTTGTTTGTGAGGCTTACTCTCATATACCATCAATCGAGAGAGATAAACTTAATCATAGGGCCAGAAAAGGGATCATTGTGAGCTATGGTGATGGTGTGAAGGGTGGTTATCGCATATATGACCCTGTCACACGAAAAATTATCCAGAGCCGTAATGTCAAATTTGATGAAGGGTTTTTGTTCTAAAAAGATGTGCCAAATGAACATGAAAAATCAAAAGTTATTGACATTCAGTTTGACAGAGATTAGACATAGGCCGAGACCAATACACGGGCAGAGGTATAGGATCAAGTGGAGCAAGGTTACCGACAAGGTATATGAATGACTCAAACATTGCATTCGCCCTCATCACGGATGAGGATGATCCGTCTAAATTTAAGGAAGCACTACAGGATGTAGATGCTGAAAAGTGAAAGACGTTAATACAAGACAAGATGGATTCTCTGTATAAGAATGAGACTTGGGTGCTAGTTGAGCTTCTTGCAGGTCGTAAAGCGATTGGGTGCAAGTGAATTTTTCAGAAGAAACAGGATAGGTACAAAGCTAGATTGGTGGCAAAAGGGTATGCTCAGCGTGAAGGTGTGGACTTCAGTGAGATCTTTATGTCGGTTGTGAAGAAAGTATCTATCAGGTTCGTATTGGCTTTGGTTGCCCAATACAACCTTGAGCTGGAACAAATAGATGTAAAAACTACTTTCCTGCATAGGGAATTGGATGAGTAGATTTACATGATGCAACCAGAAGGTTATACAATGCAAGGGGCCGAGAACAAGGTTTGCAGGTTGAGGAGATCGTTGTATGGTCTAAAACAGTCGCCTAGGCACTGGTACAAGAATTTTGATTCCCTCATGATGAGTCAAGGCTTTTTCAGGAGCGAGTACGATCACTGTGTCTATTACAAGACACTGAGTGATGGGAAGTTTCTCATACTAGTGTTGTACGTCAATGACATGCTTATTGCAAGACATAGCATGTCTGATATCGATGTGTTGAAAACTCAGCTTTTAAGGACATTTGATATGAAGGATCTAGAGGCTGCAAAGAGGGTTCTTGGTATAGATATTCATAAAGACAGAAGAGGAGCAAGTTGTGGTTATTTTAGGCCGGATTCCTTGAGAATGTGTTGATGAAGTTTGGGATGGACAAGTCAAAACCGGTTAGCGTCCCCTACATGGCTCACTTCAAGCTTTCTTCTGAATAGCGTCCCAAGATAAATGAAGAAAAGCAGGTTATATCTCATGTGCCCTATTCAAGTGTTGTGGGCAGTATAATGTATATCATGGTCTATACAAGACCTGATATTTCATAGGCTATGGGTGTTGTTAGCCGATTCATGTCTAACCCGAGCAAACAACATTGGGAAGCTGTGAAATGGCTACTTTGGTACATTTAGGGTACATAGGACTACAACTTGACGTTTAAAAAGTCCAAAGACAAGTTGGTTGGTAGATCGCCTCCACATTATGGGATGTGAAAAAATTAAGTGTGTCTGAAACTCAAGTAGGCCACACCTACTTAAACCATACAAAATCATACTTAAAACATCTAAAAGCACCTGGTGGGGCCACCTGAGTTTTGGAATGGCCTGAAATTTGGTGTGACCCCTCATCCAAGTGGGACACACACAAGGGATGGACCAGATGTCTAAACCATATCTTACTAAGCCTTATATACAAACAGGAAGGTTTTAAATGTCTGGCATCCACTTTCAAATGGTCTATGGTGTAGCCCACCTAAGTCATGAATTAATCTAATTTTAACCATGGAAAGATGCATCTGATTGATGGGATGGAAGTTCATCATACATCATGGTGGGGCCACATAGCTCAACCACATGAAAAGCTCCCATGAGGTCGACCTCATAGTACCTCCAAAGTTGGCTCTTTACAAGTCTATTCACACATCTTTGTTAGAGAGAGTGAGTAATGTAATTGTGAACATTGGTAAACATCATAGACAAAATCTGATTCCTCAGTTGGCTAGGACCTTCCGTCTCAAGAAGCGAGAGGTCTTGAGCTCGAGTCCCTCCATTGGCCACCTCCCCGGGACATACCCAACGCGTGTGGGTAAGAGGGTTTGCATGTGCCCCGGGGACCTCGAAGGGTTCTCCGTTAGGAGACCTAGCTGAGGACCAGTCAGGTGCTCTAAGAAGCTTGGATACCCGGTTATAAAAAATAAAATAAAAAAGTTTGATTCCTCCTCTACACGCATTCTTGTGCTGTGATATCGTCACATTTGGTAGTTTTATTTGTGTTTTCTCGAATCATCTCACAACAACACAAATGGCATCAGCGTTAGGCAATTAAGAACTTCCAATTGAAAATAGCACAAAATATGGTAGATCTAAACTATCTTAACTGTCCAATTGATATTACCAAATGGATAGTCAAATAGACAACCATCAACAGTCCAAATTCAAGGGCTAAATTAGAGATGGCTAATGTGTAAATGTCCAGTCCACGTGATTTAAAAACAATAGTTTAGATTGATAATAGATGCCACATATTTTGAAAATGGATTTTGACTATATGAGCCCCCTTTTACGGCGAAATTCCCCATTTATTTCTACTGAAATTATTTCTCCTTACTAGCTCCCTTACACTTTTTAAACTTTGATTGGACCAAAATACCCTTACGTATTGAGCCCTGTGCCTAATGGTTACTAATGTGTGGACGGTGGATTGAGGTGGATAGTAAGAGAGTTACAGTGGGGCCCATTGTGAGGCATGTTTTCGATCCACACCTTCCTACCTTTTCAAGAGCTAATTATAATATATAATGGCAAAATTCGGGTCAATTAAGTGGATCACAGCACAAGAAACATAGTGATTTATCTGAGACCGTTGAAAATTATTGGTGGCCCCAAACCATTTGGATAAATATGATATTAGTTTTTTTCCCTTTTATCCATGTATCTGTGTTACTATGAATGGGTTGGATGACATATAAACATCACTATGGCCCCACAGAACGTAGCATGTATCATTATTGTTCGTTGCTAGTATGGACCAAAAAAAAATACATTTCGTTAGAAGTTAGGCAATTACCTTTCCCTGATCTAATTTTTATATCTATTTGATTTAATGGAGCATCTAATGGTAGATCCAATCCGTTCATTATGTCTGTGACCCAGTTTTTTGTCGAATTAGTGTTGGATTCACGACTTTTCAAGGTACTGGTCACCCACAATGATGAAAAGTGATAAACAGTTTTTAAAATAATACGTTCGTCTTTATTGCATTGTGGGTAAACTGATCGAAATCTTTTGGTCATTTGCTGGACAATTATATTCCTCCAATTTCCAAAGAGAATTAACGGATCGAATTTGACAAAAAGTCGAAAATGGGGACCAATCCGATCGTATGGAAGGAGTACATACTCTCAAACGCGATCCTAACCCCATCTACAATCCCGATCTCAACCCCTTCGCTTTGGCTTTCTTTTCCTGGACCCACCATCACCTTCTCCGTTGGCTTTTTTGGGCGTGGTTTTCTCTGGGCAAATCTTCTCCAACTCCGGTATTCCGATATTCCTTTGTGTACCATCGAAATGTTTCCTAGTACGAAAGTTGAAGATGATGAAAAGGGTGAAGACGAAAATATTCAAATTATCGAATCCCAAAAGAGGCCGATGTTGAGTAAACGGCCCACAAGAAGAAATCTCCCAAGAAAGAAATTGAAAAAAATGATTTGTATGTTTGTAACTTGAATATTAATTATATGATTTGTAAGATTTTCTAGGTAGGAATGATATGTATGATGATTTTATGATGTTGATGAATATTTATAGGATGAATGGGTCAAGATTGCCATCCACCCTTGTAGATAGGTAAAGGTTGAGATTAGTAGATAGGTAAAGGTTGAGATTAGCATCCACAAAGGGTCATGATTATCATCCACAAAGGATCAGGATAGACGGTCCAAACATTTTAGCACTCAAACCCTTAAAGACAAAAAAGGGTCGAGATTGGCATCCACAAAGAGTAATGATTGTCATCTACAAAGGGTCGGGATAGACGATCCAAACATAATAGCACACATATTTCTTTTACAGTTCAGGGTCGTAATAGTCATCCACAAAGGTTCTTGGTTGTAATGTAGTAAGTGTCGGTATAGACAATCCAAACATAATACAGTTTAGGGTCATGATAGCCATCCACAAAGGGTCATGGTCGTCATGTAGTAAGGATCGGGATAGATAGTCCAAACATAATACAGTTCAGGGTCATGATATCATCTACAAAGGGTCGCGGTTGTCATGTAGTAAGTGTCGGGATAAACAATCCAAACATAATACAGTTCATGGTCGTGATAGCCATCCACAAAGGGTCGTGGTTGTCATGTAATAAGGGTCGAAATATACAGTCTAAACATAATACAATTCAAGGTCGTTATAGTCATCCGCAAAGGTTCGTGGTTATCATGTAGTAAGGGTCAAGATAAACAGTCCAAACATAATACAGTTCAAGGTCAGGATAGATAGTCCAAACATAATACAGTTCAGGGTCATGATAGCCATCAACAAAGGGTCATGGTTGTCATGTAGTAAGGGTCGGGATAGATAGTCCAAACATAATACAGTTCAGGGTCGCGATAGTTATCCACAAAGGGTCGTGGTTATCATGTAGTAAGGATCGGGATAGACAGTCCAAACATAATACAGTTCAGGGTCGTGATAACCATCCATAAAGGGCCGTGGTTGACATCCACAAAGGGTCGAGATAAAATAACCAAATCCACAAAGGGCCTTTATACACTATTTGTGGGGCCCACCATCACTTTTGAGTAGAATCCAATCCATCCATTATCCTTAGGATTTTATTTTAGGCCATAGTTAGAAAAATGATCAACATCCGGCACTCATATGGACTACAACACAAGAAAATATTTAGTATGGAACAATCACAGTTACCGTTTTTCTAGTATTGTGGGCCACACGTAGGTCAGGTTAGTGTCATGTTACAACCTTCCCATATAAACAAGTGGCTATAAAGAAAATGAACAGATTAGTTTTACTTTGAAGTGGACCCAATGACAACTTATATCCACATCACTACCTCGGGATTAGAGGCTATGTAGCTTCTTTTTTACTTAAATTTTGTACCGGTACAAGATCCAAAGTAAGGGTATTTTCATCCACAACAAAGTTTAAAAAGTGTAAAGGGGCCAATCAGGGGAAATAGTTTCAGCATGAACGAGCGAGGAATTTCACCGTACAAGGGGGCTTGTATAGTCAAAATCCCTTTTGAAAATTGTGATGACCCCATGATCTAGCTAAAATACCAATAGACAACTTTGCACAAATGGGTCCTTGCAAATGGTTTGGTGGTGGACTCACAAGAGTTTTAACATAGAGATCATGGGTTTTAGTACCCATTCATGTGGTGTGTGTGGGTGAGTGTGTAAAAAAAAATTCAAAAATTAAAAAAAAATTGCATAAATGGATAAGGCTGCGTTTGGTTGCACTAAATATCATGATATTTCATGATTAATTAGTCTAATTAGATGCAAAATATCATGAAATTTACAGTATCGATGCTTTGGAGAGTTCTCAAAGACTCGACGATCGGCAGACTACACGTCCTCGGTCTTGGGGTTTTCCACCGATTATCTGAAGAATGTTTATTGCATTCGAGCTAAGACTGCCGACCTCAAGTGCTCAGTGTACTGAGAAAATACTGAGAAGAGTCATAAGCTTCTTAAGGTGGGATAATCCTGAATCCCAAGATATGTGGGAACTCTAATATGATCTCCAACATCTTATCATAATCTCTATTAATCAAGAAACGTCATCTTAATGGCATATCATCTAGATACTGTTATAATTAGAAAATGTTCAAGGCAGTTTTCTTGTGTTTCCTTATTCTAGAGATTTCTGAGTATAGAAACATTCATAGACAATCATAAGCATTCACAAAGTATACATGAGAAGATATATCGTAAGACGAATTTTATTCCAGAGATTCTGATATCTTTTACATTCCAAGCTATGATATTGATCATGGGCCCTTAATTATATCAATGGATGATCACCCTTGATTAAAAGACAAAATTAAATGTATGCATACATCATAGATAGATTAAAGAAAGCATTTAGGAAGCATGAACATAAGTAAAACATACCACAAATAACACGGGAATTTTTACGTGGAAACCCTTGCAAGAGAAAACCACGGCACAAAATGACAAAAGTTCCACTATGAGTGATAGTTATACAATAAACAGGGTATTCAAGAAAAGGCCCGGATAGATCAAAGTAGATAACTAAGTCATCAGGGACTATGGTCTTTGAGTTCATCGTCGTAGACCTTTTATTTTCTTGTTATGGACTAAACCATGCTTTTAGGCAAGTTAAGTGTCTGTCCCATTTTCTTTTGGGTTGTCCAGGTTAAAGGACTGCCAGGATTTTTAATCAATTAGTTCAACGCTAGGCCCTCTTCCTGTATTTTTATGACGGGTGACTACTGGAATACACTAACTATGACTATTGGTCGCCACGACCCAAGGCCCTCTTCCCGTTATTTTATGACGGATGACCTCGAGAAGGTACTACTCGAAGCCCTCTTTCCGTATTTTTATGACTGGTAACCTCGAGATGGTACAACTTAAAGTCCTTTTCCCGTATTTTTATGACGGGTGACTGTGAGAAGACGCATCGCAACTGCCTGATCGAGGATTTTAATCAAGTGGTGCAACGCTGGGCCTTCTTCCCGTATTTTTATAACAAGTGACCACTAGAGTACACGAACATCGACTGTTGGTTGGCATGACTCAAGGCCCTCTTCCCGTATTTTTATGACGGGTGACCTCGAGAAGGCGCGACTCGAAGCCCTCTTCCGGTATTTTTATAATGGGTGACCTCGAGATTGTACAACTCAAAGCCCTCTTCCCATATTTTTATGACGGGTGACTATGAGAAAACGCATTGCAACTGCCTCATCAGCTCAACCAACGGATCCCGTTGTGGATGGGTAGAGCATCAACTAGCTTTTATAATGGCAATCCATTGCAAGACATTTTGAGTATTGTTGGAACTCTTTTAATTTCAGTTTCTTGTAGTAACCATAGTCCCTTAGGTTTAGCCTCGGACCTTAATCCGGGATGAATAAAACTTGCATAGTACATGAATGAATACAAAGTAAACATGTTCAATCTTGGAGTCCAGCGACTCGTCTTTTGGAACATTCCTTCTTTTGTATATCTTTTGATTACCGATATGGGATTGAATAAGTTGTATCGAGCCACTCTCCTTTGAGGATTTAATTCCGACAGACTAGATCGCATATTTCTGAGGCTTGCAAATGGCTGAGTATAGGGTCTAATAGACGCCCGTTTATGCCAATATCTAATAAACGATGGGGATTAACATCCCGAAAGTACTTTATTTAGTTGCCTTATAACATGAGGATGTTAAGTTTGTTTTAGTGTCAATGGGATCACATTTAGTTTTATTTGGTATCAGTCGATCTTCAAGCTAATAGGGCACTTCCCAGGGCTGAAAATGATTAAGTATTAGGCCCGTTTACTGCTTAATTAGGGTATTCGGTAAACATCGATAATGATTATCTTCGAACAGTGATGGATTATGTTTACTAGGGTCATAATGATGCTAGATCCACTTTAACGTCAATGAGATCGCATTTAATTCTACTTGGCGTCAATCGATTTTCGAGCAAACAAGGCACTTTCCAGGGATGAAAATGACTAAGTACTGAGCTTGTTTACCGCTTAATTAGGGTATTTGATGATTAGGAAAGAGAATAACATCGTTGCGGTGTATTATTATGGTGTTTCGACTTATGGAGAAACTAAGTCTCCTTCTTGGCATCGGTCAAATTTCGCTTACTTTTACTTGCTTTCGGTCAATTTATACTCTTACAGGAGGAATTTCGGACTTGCAGATTTGGTTAAGTGTTGGTCATTTCTGATTAAATCACTGATTCGAGCCGTTTAACATCGACTGTTGGAAGATCCGGTCTAGGGGATGGATAGAGCTCAGCGATGTGTATCTAGGAGGCATAGTGCAATGGAGAGGTGTGCCATATCGAAAGCGGGCCACACCACGAAGTTCCCGGACAGGGTATGACCATCTAGGTGCATGTGAGGGTTGTGTGGGCACATGTGCCCTGAGGTGGGTGCATGTGCTTTCCCCCCAGGCGCATGTGCCAAAGTTGGAGAAAGAGAGAGAACAAGTCCCCCTCCCGGGCGCATGTGGCATAACACATGCGCCTAGGCTGAGGCAGTGGGCGCATGTGCATATGGCACTTAGCCAAATTTTTATGTTTTCAGGCAACCAAGGGAGTGGGCGCATGTCCCTCTTAAAAAGTGTGGATTTTCCACTACTTAGCCAATTTTCGGTTTCTCCGAGCTCTGAAGAGATGAGCGCATATAACCCTTTCCAGCGAGGGATTCCGGCAAGGGTGATGGGCACATGTTACCCTTTTTTGTAAGGATTCCGGCAAAGGATTTGACCTCTTGCGTCGTTCTGGCGTCCTCTTGCGGATGAAATCTCTCTTTGTCATCAAGTGAGTGCACTATTTATAGTATGTTAATCGGGTCCCGGGTCCAAACAAATGAAAATTGGTCAACTCATGTATTTGGGAGAAGGGGACTAGGCACATGTAGTATGAGCATGGGCGCATGTCCCGGGTGTGGGCGCATGTGCCCACACTTAAGTAAATTTTGAATATTTTGTATTTGAAAGGTAGGAGAGTTGAGCTCTCATGCGCATGTGGTAGGGGCATGGGCGCATGTCTCTCCTCTTGTGTGCATGTCCCACTTGTGATGTACGTATATAGTTCCATACTTAGAATATTTTTCATTTTTCAGGCTTCAACTGTCCACTCCAAAGGACAGGTACCTTTTCAAATGTCGAAGTCACTGATGTCAATGCACTTTAAGCCTCTCATCAGGCTATTGAATGAATGAGTCTGGGTACAGATGATCAGTTACTGTGAATTTTGGTAGTTCCTTCCCAATTTAGACTCTACTCGTCCGTTCCAAACAGGGGCAGAATACGCTTTGGTGTGCGTAGGTAAAAGTATGCATCGTATGACATTTAAATTCGGGTGTTTAGGGTTTTGGGCATTCCAGATCATTTGGTGGCAATACGCTTGTCTAGATCAGTTTCGAAATAGTAGTTGTAGGTTTCAAACCCTTTCGGTCGGCTCCAAATAAGGGTAAAACGCATTTCAAGGTGTACAGACAAAAATATGCACCGCATGGCATTCAACTTTGGCAGTTATGTGTTTCCGGACATTTCAAACCATTTGGCGGCAATACGCATGTCCAGTTCGATTCCGAAATATCATTCTTAGGTTTTGGTCACGACTGCGTGGGTTAAGGCTGCACTGGCATCCAATCGCGTTTTCTGGGTGTTTCCTGATCTCAGAATCAATTTGAATCGTCGTAGATGGATTGTCATATGTTGTTTTATCATGGATGCGAATTTGAGCCCCAATAAGTGCCCCCACGGTGTGCTGCGCTAGATGCTTATGTCATGCTAGTGCGGTGCACTAGTTCCCAGGCTCAAGTATAAATATGGGACTCACTGAGTCATTTGGACATTTTCGAGTCGAAGAAGTGAAAAATTCTGAGGTGAGAGAGCTCACCCTTAAGGTGTGGGTGCATGTGCCCTCCCTGCAGGCACCTATGTCTTCCAACTGTTATTGATGAATGGAGTTTTAATCCCCAGTCGCATGTGGAAATCCTCTAGAAGCCGGGTGCATGTCTCGGTCGCATGTGGTTCTGAACATGCGCCCAAGGCCTTGTCTTGGACCTAAGTTCTTCCTGAAATTTAGGGATGGGTGCATGTACCCTCCCACCACTTAGTGTGGACGCATGTGCCACATGCGCCTGGAGCTTCAACCTCTGACTTACATTTTCCTCACAATATGAAGTGGGCGCATGTAGGGGATCACATGTGCCTGGGGAACCTCCAAAACTCCATATTTTTTCATTACTTTCTAGTTTGGGCACATGTGAGAGGGCACATGCATCTAGGGCACCTCCCTGGGCGCATGTCAGCCCGTTACTTAGTCAATTTTGAGATTTTGACACCTATTTTCGTCTATGTGAAGAATATATGCGCCTGGCTTTATTTTTTACCATATTTTATGTCGTTCGCCGCCGTTATGCCTGGTGTTTGCTAAGGATTGGAATTCAGCATTTTCGACCTGTAATAAGCTGCTCATTTTGATCTTTTGCGATCTGCAGTCATTCATTTTAGGCAGATTTGGGATTTACCTGTCGGACTTTGATCATAATACTTTTAAATGCACGTAAGATTGTTGTATGCAAATAATCGTGCGCACTCGATATTGGGATGCTTCCTAGTCTTGTCGGGTGTTACCTATGGATACCCAAATCGATCATGGTTGTGTCCAAGTGGGGGATGCAGGTGCAATGTGGGTTTGGTGCAGATTCACTCGTGCGTCGATTGCACGTATAGAGTTGCTATTGCATTTATCGTATTACGAGATACCGTACTTGTTTGTTCGATGCATGTTCGAATTTCGTTGCTTCCCTACTCTTTGTTGATTGTGATTCTGTACATGTATTTATTAGTGTAGTTTATTTTGTGTGTGCGATCTATAATTAGATTATATGATTTCATTTCTTGTGATGCGTACCTTATTGTGTTTCCTGTTGCGTTCATTGGGCTTTCGTCTGATGTTCTTTCGTTTGAGTGTTGCAGTAAATTATGGTGACAACGACAAGATCTTCTGGTGAAGCTTTCGGGTCGCAAGTTTCTGGTCCTTCATCTACGCAACACGGGAAGAAAGGGTGGCTAAAGATACTATCGATCCATCTTCAGCAAAGTGACGTTCACGCTTCTTTGCAATAATCAAACTTGAAGTGAAGGATTTCTCCGATCGTATTAAGCAGCTTCCCCATGAAGTATTACTGCGTATTTTCGTGGATAAGACCACATCCAAGCCTCCGATGCAAGGGACTGAACAAGAATGGTCCACTTGGTATTGTCAACTTACTGGTGCTCTGAGTGTCGTCGAGACGGGTCCCTTTAATTTGCTTGTCCAACATCAAGAGGATAATCAAGAAGGTCAGAAGAAGAAGAAGAAGAAGAGAAGGAATCGACGTAAGCAACCGCCTGAGGAAGTCGGCCAGGCGGAGCGATTAACACAGCTTATTGATCTGAAGAACGACCGGATGAAGATCATTTGGGATTGAAACAAGATCGTCGCGACTTGCAGTTTCTTCATTGTAAACCCCTACAACGACCTAGTCATCACACATGAAAAATCTCTTATAAGGCACAGGCCCCTCCCGAGTATCGAGACATCTGATGTTGAAGGCCCTTTTCATTTCTACGGGGTTGAAAGGTGGACATCTGCTCCTAAGCAGTTGTTGACTACCCTACTGGTTGTTAATGGGAGAGAGCAGCAGGTAGGTAACCCAAGAGAAATGGTTTTCATTGCGCCGACTTGTGATCCTCATGCTCTTTATCCAGCCCATTATTTTGAGACAGTACAACAAAGCTTTCAACATATGGACAAGACGAAGATGTGGGCAATGAAGAGCTTCCGTATGTGAGGTCATCTGAATGAGCGAGTTGGCTACAAACCGTGGGTAAGGGAGATTTTGGTTCACCATGAACGGGTTTTGAAGCAAGTCAGCCTATATCAGGCTATCGATGCAACATCTGGGCATTTCTTTCGAGATCCAACAATCCTTCAGAGCTTCTTAAGCTACTGGTCTTCTGTTACTAATTCATTCCATTTTTCATATAGGGAGATGAGCATATCTTTATGGGATCTCTGGATGATGGTTGTTATGTCCATAATAGGAGAATATTACCAGGAATACATCCAAACTGATGAAGAGTTGTCTTCGTCTCAGCTTAAAAGTCCTCGAGATGCTTACCATTCGAAGGCTTGTCTGGAGTTGTTTGCTAAGTTATCGCAGTTCGACAATATTACAAAGATTCATTACGACGACTGGTTGGTTTACTTTAGTCAGAGGATGAAGTAACATTTCTTCCGATACCTTCTTTTTATTTTGCGACTTGCATGCTTTCAGTTTCTTTACTTCTAATGTGGAACACTTCTTTCTTCTTGAAGCATTGATTATGAAGAATATGAGATCTCGCAGGAAGATCAGGCCTTGATGAGGGAACGTTTCGAACATAAGTTTTGTAATCCGAATGAGCTTACGCTAACTTGTGAACTAGCGGGTTTCTTAGCATACAGGTTATCGGCAATTGTGTTGCCTAGCTCCAAGGGTGCTGATGGGGTCAAGGTTTCTTGCTTCATCGTGGCAGGAGCTCTTGCAAATGGTCATCGATATTCTTTAGCACCGCCAGTGTTATGCAGTATGTATAGGGCTTTCGGCAATATTGCCAGTAACAAAGATCAACCCTAGCGAGGGATGAATGCGGCTTATTGCCCATGGCATTTCTTCTGCGAGTGGTTGGGCATATATTTCCTATGGACATATGGAATGGATCTTTTTCGATATTTCCATACTAATCACGCACCCCTTTATCGCTACAGAAAACTTGAGATGATAGTGCAGTCATCTGATTGGATAGCTTCGAAAATTGGCAGCTAGGTGGAGATTTGCTTTTCCCACTTTCCTATTTCTAACGTCGAAGAAGATCGAGAGGTCGTTGATGATGAATGTTCTGTGAATAATCTTGATAGAGAGTTCTTGGTGTCTATTTACACTGCTTTACTTCCGCTACGTGAAGGAATAGAGTTCTGCAGCAACTTTATTACCCTAGCCGGTTTGTCAAGCAATTTGGATATGATCATTGCGTTCCGATGACGTTATCGAATCTAATAAAGTAGAGGAAGCATACGACATGGGTCCTGCTTACTGGGAGTGGATATGGCATCAACTTCTGATGACGCGAACTGGCGAGAGGTTCATGCTTCTTGATCTTTATTAGAAGACTAATAGTCCTTATGGTTGGATGAGATGGTGGGTACATCAGTATGCTCTGATTCGGAACAATGGCTCTGTTGATGATCCAATCTACATTCCTCCTCCAAGGCTGACAGAGATCCTCATTGATGGATTGGGTTATTTTAAAGAGCAGGCTGAAGCGTATCTGTCGTCAAGTACTGGACATAAGACTTCTCTGAGTGTGTCAATTGACCGTCGTAAGGAGGATACATCATTGGACGGCTGACATACTTTCGGAGTATCTTTGATGAGATGATCATAAGAAGCAAGGTTCACACGTCTTCTGGTAGTTGAAGATGATGAGGATGACAATCGACTAATTAGTGAAAAGGACTCGACGATGACCGGGCCGGCGAATGAAATGTTAGACCATGTCAGCGTGAGAGAGCAGGAAGGACAATTTGGAGAGGATAACCTGCAAGGAACCATTGTGTCGGTGAATGACACAACCGTGTTTGTGGCCTCTAGTGCTTCTAGTGTTGAGAATATGGCGGAGTCGCCTGCGGCAACTGAAGTGATCGGTACTGATAGTAATACTACTGAACTTCTGGATGTAACTTCGGCGTTATCGACTGAGATTGCTGAGCCATTCGTTGATGCGACAATATACACTGTGGATTCCTCGGAACCTGTCGCCAACTCATCTTCTGGTATAGCTCTTTCATAGCTTCTTGGTGTATTCTTTTTCTACTCTTATCATTTTATTGCATACTCATTTTGTTTCCTTTGTTGCAGTTATCACTGGTTCTGGTACTGTTGTCCATGGAGAATTTGACATTCCTTATTTCGATCATTTAGATTGTTTTGGGCAGAGCATATTGAGGGATCTACTATCTAGTATCTCAAAGGCGTTAATCGAACCACACAAGTGGCATACACTGGGAGCTGGGGTGAAAGCATTAGAAGCTTGTGCAAGGGTAATCGGGCCTGATGTATCCAGAATAGTGCGCTGCATTTCTTCTTTCGAGGATTCTATTGCGCAGGTTGCTATGGCTGAACTCACTGAACCTGATCCTACAGCCGAAGAGAAACGGTGAGTGTTGTCTTCTTTACAGCCTGTCGTAGAGCAGCGAGAATACTCGACAGTGGATGCTAGAACAAATTTGGAGGATAGCGAGACTCGGCGTCACGGGTGTATTAATCGTCTTACTGATGTCAAATCCGAGATCATGTGGCTGCAGACGGAAGAGGTGGCCATAAATCTTGCGGTTGCTCGTGTTGACCTTGTCCTTAACCAAAACCGAGTCGAGGTCACACTGCTCGAGAGTGAAGGAGAGGTGGCATGCAAGCAAATGGCAAATTTAGAAACTGAACTTCATGACATCCCGGATCCTGCGCTGGTGCTAGCAAAGGCAAAGGTTACCATGGAAGCAACACAGAAAGACGTGATGTAGTTCGTAGCATGGTGCTTGGGAAAGCTGTAATTCTGCTCTTTTGTTCTTTACATTTATTATCAGACAAAATCAATATTATAAATTTATTTTGAATGTTTAACTACTACTTGTATCTGATGTGATCGACATTAGAACTGTTAACCATGTACTTCATGATTCAAAGTAATGACAATGATTCTTTGGCGTTGTGTATTTGAGACTAGCATGGATAAGATGATGCGTTATGTATAAGTTTAATGTGAGCTGAGCATATTAATTAAAACGTAAATGGAAAAATGCATAAAAATAATACTTCCCGTTTACTTAACCTGCATACCCTCAGGTCATCACTTTCAAGAGATGTTCGTGTCATAAGTCCAAAACTTTCGTCCAGCGCCTTGTTATCAGGTTTATCTATCGTCTTTCTTGGCCTGCCCCCAATCATTTCTTTCTATAAACTTGAGTTTTTCATCATATATTGGGGCTTGCCCCCAGTGTATTCGGCTCATCGCTTTGCAAGACTGCTTCCTTCTGATGAAAGATGCCCTGTGCTTCAAGAATCCATACAAAATACCCGTCTGATCATAATCTTGAATCGTTTATTCTTGTTGCGGAATTATTGATAAGAAAAAGCCACCGATATTCTTAAGGCGAAGTGATACATAATAGAATACCCTGATCATCTTCATATAAGGTCATATATACATATAGGAGACTCCCAGCCCTGACTTGTTCCAAGATAGAGTAGAAGAATGCCCCAATAATGATAGAGGAACCCATGATAAAATACGAAAGCTGAATACATATAGCGAGACGTTCTGATCATCTTCATATAAACACTTTGTATAAGAGATCATCATCTCTGAATTGCTTTGCTATTAAGTATAGGGGCGCCAAAATATCAAGATAGTAGTAAGAGAGCCTGTGATAAAGAAATAATAACATGAGAGTGCTGCGCCTCGCTTAAGTTTTCTACAAAATGCTTTCTTCTGGTTCGGCTAGCTTGATAGGAATATAATGAGTCGGCTGATGATTTGTAGAGTTGATTTTTCGACATTCTTTGACTATGGTACCTGTCATTCAGAGAAGTTATGCGGATATTTATGTTCGTATGTGTACTAGTATGATGTGAGTGAGTTAGTGAGATGCATGAATGAACATAAGTACACCCATGTATACTTTATAGCCCGTCATATCAGCTCATGGGTGTTCATGATTATTCAAGTTCGAGAAACAAAGTCTTTGAGCGCATGTTTTCCTAAGTTGTATTTACTGGAGCCGTGCTAATTGGGATTTTCCTGGGCTTTTCGGTCTTCAAGTTGATGATGCCCTGATTTATCATCTGCTGAATTTTTTCTTTTAGGATAAGGCAGTCTTCGGTCCTGTGTCCCATGAACCGGTGGTATTCATAGTAGTTAGGATCGCCCACTCGCCCTTCTTCTTCAGGTTGAGCAAGTTTCGGCAATAGCAGTTCTCCTTCTTCGATCAGCCGGTCCATAATTGGGATAAGGTCCTCAACGTCGAACTTGTACGGCCCATTCGCCTTGCCTCGCCTAACGATTGTCATGTGTCATGTTCTTTGAGATCTCTTGTCCTTGTTTCTTATCTCTGTTGCCTTGATTTTTGTTTTGTATCTTGGATTCGGTTACTTCTGGCTCCTAGGATTCTTTCTTGTATTAACTCCAATTCTCTCTTCTGTCTCATGCCTTGGCCTTTTGTTTTGGAATCGTGCCTTCAAAACAGACTGCTCTACCACACGGGCCTCTGCAGCTAGATTGTGAAGGGTGAAAGAGCTATTGTTTGGCAGCTCACATAAAATCATGGGGTCCATATCTAGCATATGCGTATTTGCTTGTTCGGGACAGGTCTGTTGTTTCACTGTAACTAGCCTTTGCACTGCCCCCAGTTATTCTTCTTCTAATTGTTGGATAGGCGGAGTGGTATTGCAGGTAGCGCTCTGTGAGATTAAATTGGTTAAAGCATCTTGAACTTCCCTCATCTGCCTGGATAATTCTTTATGGGCTTAGACCAATTTCCCGATCTGTTCTCGGATTGTTAATAGTTAGATGTCTTGTTCGGTCGATTCTCTTTCTTCAATTATTTTTACCATCGCGATCTGTATTGGCCATTCATTATGCATCAGTGCTATCACAAGCATTACTGACACAACAACTGACATATCCTGACTGGTCTCTTCCATCTTCATATTGACGATACTCTCATTGATCATCCGCTGGATCCTTCCTTTCAAGACAAAGCAATCTTCGGTCTTATGGCTGGTTACACGATGATATTTGCAATAGTTGGGATGGTTGACCATTTTTTCCTCTTCCGGATGTTTGGATTCTGGCAACCTTATCAGGCTCTCTTCGACCAGCTGTTCCATGATCAGGACCAGATCTTCTATGTCGAATGTGTACGGTCCGTTCACTCGATCGCGTTCTTCTATCATCATGTATTGCGGTCTCTAGAAGCTCTTGCCTTTGTCTTGTGTTGCTGTTACCAGCTTGGCTTCAACCTTATGTTCCGTGCCCGGGTGTTTCCAGTCTTTTGAACTTTCCCCTTGTCAATGTAGTTGGATGTTATTATCCTTTCAGTCTCTCTCCTTGGCTTCTCTGCTTTGAATTGGGCTCTGAACGCAACTCCTTCTACCATATGGGCCTTCGTAGCCAAGTCCCGGAATGTCAAGAAATTGTGCCCGAATAAGCCAAACGAAATCATCGCATCCATGGCCTGCATGCACATCTTAACTTGCTCGGGCTTGCTAGGCAACTCTCGGCATTGCATTGCTATAATTCCCCATCTGTCGATGAACTTCTCGACTGATTCTCCTTGCCTCTGACGAACTAAGGCTAAGTCTGTCAGCGAGACTTCTCACTTGGTAGAGAAAAATTTGGAAATGAACAGCTCTTGCATTTGATCCCAAGACTTGACAGGCCCTGTAGGGAGCGACATATACCACTGGAACGCCTTGCCCGTGAGCATCGATCCAAACAACCTAAGATAATACTGATGGACTGTCGACAAGTTACCCAACATCGTCATGAACTAAGTCATATGCTCCTCCGGTGACCCTCTGCCATCGAACCAAGGGAAATCCGGGCACTTGAAGCTGTGGGGAAACGGAATATTATCAACTTCGGGTAGATACGACACTCGATAAACATACTTTCCTCTCTTCTCCTTCTCTCTCTCTTGGCGCATCAGGTTCAAGACCATCTGGGATAACTCTTCCCTCACAACATGAGATGGTTGTGACGGCACGCATTCGAACACAACACTTCTCAGACGAGTCTGTGGTTCAGTAGCCATCGACTCTTCCTCTGCCCCCTGAGATTCTCCATCGACTGTCTAATAGGAATGGTTGTGCTTCTGGTTACCCCCTGGGAAACTAAGGCGAGCAAAGCTTCCCTCATCTCTCTTACTTCTCTAGCTATGTCCTCTTGAACTTGCGTTATTTCGTCTATATGCTCTTAGATTTGAGGCAGCTTAACGTCTTGATCAGTCGATTGTTCTTCTTCAACAACCCGAATCATGGTGACTTGCACCAATTGTGGCTTTGGTTCGATCATAGTTGCCTTGTTAATGTTCACCTCTACTGATTCTACAGTGATCTTTGGAAGAACAGATTCTAGCTATTCCTTAGTCGGCCTGAATATTTTTGGTAGCGCTGGAAATTCATTGACAGATAAGATGAACCCCTGCGTTTCATGTGTTGTCGCTTCATCAGTACAGCTGATTAATCGTTTCTTTCCAATACCGAAGTGCGGCCTCGCTGTGTTCACTTGCTTCAGAGCATATTTGCCCTTCAGACCCTAAGTTTTCTTCTGTTGCTTGCATCTTTGCACAACCTGCTAGCCGGATTCGGCAGTTACTGACTTCAATGTTGTAAGGTGGGGAAAGAAAAATCTTCTAGATGCTAGAAAGATCATTGTAGTTGTCATTCATGCAGTTTTGATGGTTGATTCTTTTGCCAAGGTTCTCTCTCTCTCTCTCTCTCTCTCTCTCTCTCTCTCTCTCTCTCTCTGCATAGTCATACATGAATTAGAGTATTCCGCGGCTTTGAAAAGGAGAAAAGATGGGACCTTACCAATCGCGATATAGTTCAACGATAAACAGAATGTACATGTATGAACCATATACATGTTGTGAGAAATCTATGCTATGATTTATAAATACTTTAGAAATTCTTTTGGAAAACTTCTGTTGATTTAACTTAAAATTCTTTTTCCTTAAAGATGAAGGGAAGAACGTTCCCGTTGAGAGTCACCAGTTTGGCGCCCGTGAAGGCATCGAACATTTCTCCTTACGGTAACCTTTCTCACGTATACCTCAATGTCTGCAAATGATTTATCTTAAAATGTTTCTTTACTCAGAGATAACCAGAGATTCTGGTATGTTTGATCCCTAGTGGAGTCGCCAATTTGTTAGAACTAGAAAATGCTCAAGGCAGTTTTCTTATGTTTCCTTATTCTAGGGGATTTCTGAATATAGAGACATTCATAGACAATCATAAGCATTCATAAAGAATACATAAGAAGAGATATCATAAGGCGAATTTTATTCCAAAGATTCTGAGATCTCTTACATTTCAGGCTATGATATTGATCACAAGCGCTTACATCAATGGATAATCACCCTTGATTAAAAGGTAAAAGTAAATGTATGCATACCTCATAGATAGAATAAATAAAGCATTTAGGAAGCATGAACATAAGTAAAACATACCATAAATAACATGGGGATTTTTACGTGGAATTGCGGGAGAAAACCACGCCACAAAGCGACAAAAGTTCCATTATGAGTGATAGTTATAAAATAAACAAGGTATTCAAGGAAAGGCCCGGATAGATCGAGCAGATAACTAACTCATCAGGGACTATGGTCATTGAGTTCATGGTCGTAGAGACCTTTTATTTTCTTGTTATAGACTGAACCATGCTTTTAGGCAAGTCAAGTGTCTATATGCCATTTTTTTTGGGTTGTCCAGGTTGAAGGACTGTCAGCATTTTTAATCGAGTGGTGCAACGCTGGGCCCTCTTCCCATAATTTTTATGACGGGTGACTACTAGAATACACAAACTACGACTGTTGATCGGCACAACCCAAGGCCTTCTTCCCATATTTTTATGACAGGTGACCTCAAGAAGGCGCGATTCGAAGCCCTCTTACCATATTTTTATGACGAGTAACCCCAAGATGGTACAACTCAGAGCCCTCTTCTCGTTTTTTTATGACGAGTGACTGTGAGAAGACGCATCGCAACAAACTGATCGAGGATTTTAACGAGTGGTGCAACGCTGGGCCTTCTTCCCGTATTTTTATGACAAGTGACCACTGGAGTACACGAACATCGACTATTGGTCAGCACGACCCAAGGCCCTCTTCCCGTATTTTTATGATGGTTGACCTCGAGAAGGCACGACTCAAAGCCATCTTCACGTATTTTTATAATGGGTGACCTCGAGATGGTACAACTTAGAGCCCTCTTCCCGTATTTTTATGACGGGTGACTGTGAGAAGACGCATCGCAACTACCTCATCAGCTCAACCAGCGGATCCCATTGTGGATGGGTAGAGCATTAACTAGCTTTTATAATGTTAATCCACAGCAGGACATTTTGAGTATTGTTGGAACTCTTTTGATTTCGGTTTCTCGCAATAACCATAGTCCCTTAGGTTTAGCCTCGAACGTTAATCTGAGATGAATAAAACTTCTATAGTATATAAATGAATACAAAGTAAACATGTTCAATCTTTGAGTCCAGCGACTCGTCTTCGGGAACATTCTTTCTTTTGTATATCTTTTGATTACCGATATGGGATTGAATAAGTTGTATCAAGCCAGGCTCCTTCGAAGATTCAAGTCCGACAGACTAGATCGCATACTTTCGAGGCCTGCAAATGGCTGAGTATCGGGTCTGATAGACGCTCGTTTATGCCAGTATTTGATAAGCGATGGGGATTAGCATCCCGTAAGTACTTGATTTAGTTGCCTTATAGCATGAGGATGTTAAATTTGTTTTAGCGTCAATGGGATCGCATTTAGTTTTATTTGGTATCAATCGATCTTTGAGCTAACAGGGCACTTATCAGGGCTGAAAATGACTACGTATTAGGCTTGTTTACTGCTTAATTAGGGTATTCGGTAAACATCGATGATGATTATCCTCGAACAGTGATGGATTATGTTTACTAGGGTCGTAATGATGCTAGATCCACTTTGGCGTCAGTGAGATCACATTTAATTCTACTTGGCGTCAATCGATCTTCGAGCCAACAGGGCAGTTTCCAGGGATAAAAATGACCAAGTACTGAGCATGTTTACTACTTAATTAGGGTATTCGATGATTAGGAAAGCGAAAAACATCGTTGCGGTGCATTATTATGGTGTTTCGACTTATGGAGAAACTAAGTCTCCTTCTCGGCGTAAGTCAAATTTCGCTTAGTTTTACTCGCTTTCGGTCAATTTATACTCTTACAAGAGGATTTTCAGACTTGCAAATTTGGTTAAGTGTTGGTCATTTTTTATTAAATCACTGATTCGAGCCGTTTAACGTCGACCGTTGGAAGATCCGGTCCAGGGGATGGATGGAGCTCAGCGATGTGTATTTAAGAGGCATAGTGCGATGGAGAGGTGTGCCATATCGAAAGTGGGCCACACCACAGAGTTCCCGGACATGGTATGACCGTCCGGGCACATGTGAGGGTTGTGTGGTCGCATGTGCCCTGAGATGGGCGCATGTGCTTTCCCCCCGGGCGCATGTGCCCAAGTTGGAGAAAGAGAGAGGAAAAGTCCCCCTCCCTAGCGCTTGTGGCATAGCACATGCGCCTGGGCTGAGGCAATGGGTGTATGTACCTATGGCACTTAGCCAAATTTTTATGTTTTCAGGCAGCCAAGGGAGTGGGTGCATGTCCCTCTTGAAAAGTGTGGATTTTTCACTACTTAGCCAATTTTCGATTTCTCCGAGCTCCGAAGAGATGAGCGCATGTGACCCTTTCCGGTGAGGGATTCTGGCAAGGGTGATGGGCGCATGTTACCCTTTCCGGCGAGGATTTCGGCAAGGAATTTTACCTCTCGCGTCGCTCTTGCGTCCTCTTGCGGATGAAATCTCTCTCTATTATCAGGTGAGTGCACTATTTATAGTATGTTAATCAGGTCCCGAGTCCAAACAAATGAAAATTGGTCAACTCATGTATTTGGGAGAGGGGGACTAGGCGCATGTGGTATGAGCATAGACGCATGTGCCCTCTTGGTGGGCGCATGTGCCCACATTTAAGGAAATTTTGGAGATTTTGTATTTAAAAGGAAGGGGAGTTGAGCTCTCATGCACATGTGGTAGGGGCATGGGCACATGTCTCTCCTCATGTGCGCATGTCCTGCTTGTGGTGTACGCATGTAGTTCCATACTTAAAATATTTTTGAATTTTCAGGCTACGACTATCTGCTCCAAAAGACAAGTACATTTTCAGAGGCCGAAGTCACTGATGTCAAAACACTTTAAGCCTCTCATCGGGCTATTGAGTGAATGAGTCTGGCTACAGATGATCAATTGCTGTGAGTTTTAGTAGTTCCTTCCCAATTTGGACTGTCCCGGTTCGCTACAAACTAAGGCAGAATACACTTCGGTGTGCGCAAGTAAAATATGCATCGTATGACATTCAAATTCGAGTGTTAAGGGTTTTTGGGCATTCC
Source organism: Liriodendron chinense (assembly GCA_003013855.2). NCBI lineage: Eukaryota > Viridiplantae > Streptophyta > Magnoliopsida > Magnoliales > Magnoliaceae > Liriodendron > Liriodendron chinense. The sequence continues at coordinate 3,740,610 of ML058389.1, forward strand.
GGATCATTTGGTGGCAATACACATGTTCAGATCAGCTCCAAAATAGTAGTTGTAGGTTTCGGACCCTTTCGATCGGCTCCAAAAAAGGGTAGAAATCATTTCGCGGTGCGCAGACAAAAATATGCACTGCATGGCTTTCGACTTTGGTAGTTAAGGGTTTTCGGGCATTCTGAACCATTTGGTGGCAATACGCATGTCCAAATCGGTTTCGAAATATCATTCTTAGGTTTTGGTCACGACTGCGCAGGTTAGGGCTACACTAGCATCCGATCGCATTTTTCAGGTGTTTCCTGATCTTGGAATCGATCTGAATCGTCGTAGATGGACCGTCATATGTTGTTTTATCATGGATGCGAATTTGAGCCCCAACAGATACATATCCAGAAATGGAACTAACGGATACGACGCCATAGATTATGGATGGCCCATAAATGTTCATCGTCTATAAAAGGACCTAAGGCAAAGCTTTAAGGTATGCAACTAAGCACACAGTAACTCTGTGATTATAATTAAGCCCCCATTACTGACTTAAGAATCAGAGGGTCCTTAGGCCAACACGACCGGCGAAACCTCATCTTCTCTTTATGGTTGCAGATCCACACTGTTTATCAGGAGGCCCATCATCTGTCAGGAGATCAATCGTTTAATAGCCGTGTCATAATTTCTATCATATGTTAACCATTTTTTAGCATTAACATATTGCGCCATCTGTGGGATCGATGACATCGTTTCCTCTTTGTTTCTCTCTTAACAGAACATTCTTATCGTCATGCCTCCCAAGAAGTCATCACGGGGGGGGTGGTCTGGACCAGCATGGTCTCGGCAAAGTCAACAAGACCCTATCCCTCAGGAAGCCCAGGCCAAAGCACACCCTCCTCCATATCCCACACCTCATCCTTCGTTGCCTATCCGTTCGGTGACAGTTCCCTCAAAAATCTAGGCGAGGGAGAAGTAGGGGATGGCATATATGCGAGCACTACAAATAGAATTCAAGACTTGGATGAAACGCATGGAACAAATGCTTCCAGCGGATCTCCAACCGCAACCTTCTCGTGGGAATCTATAACAACCTCATAAACATCCCCCCCTCTGCTAATTCTTCTCCATGACAAGGACAAAGTCATCCAGACATAGCGCCAGTGCGACACCATGAGCAGCAAGTACAATCACAGCACCGTATAGCTTCACATTCCTCTCGTCCTTCTCAACGAGATCATGCAATCGACCTACTACGAGTCAACTAAGGCCCGTTGCACGGATTCCACCGCGCTCGATGGTGACTCACCTCCCCACCGGTGACCTGCGCTACATGCTTGATGCTAGACGTCAAGGTCAACCACAACACCAAAGAAGGGATTTTGAGGTGGTCGAGATTACGAATGCCCGACAAGCACCGGCACTAGAACAAGAAATACAAACACTGAAGGAAAAACTTGCTGCCATGGAACAGCGTTATATGCCAAACACCATGCCATCGATTCAGGCAATAGTGGATCAGGTTGATCCCCCCCCCCCCCCCCCCCCCCCCCCCTTTTCTGAAGAACTAATGAAGGCCCCATGGTTAGAGAAGTTTCGGGTTCCCAGCAACATTCCACATTATACCGGAGTCGAGGACCTAGTGGAACATATTGAAACTTTCATACCTCACATGGAGCTGGAGGGAGCAAGTCCGGCAATAATGTGTAGGGCTTTTTCCCTCACGCTTAAAGACACAGCTCAGACTTGGTATAGTAATCTAAAGCTGCGTTCTATTAGTTCTTTCTCTGAGTTATGCACGCTATTCATATCCTAGTTCCTTGGTAGCAGAAAAATGAAGAAACCAGCGGCACACTTGGCCACGATAAAACAGAGGTCAAATGAGTCACTGAAGAACTTCATGGTCTGTTTTACTTCCGAATAAATCCAAACTAAAGGTTACACTGACGAAGTCGAACTAACCGCACTCCTCGGTGGAGTTAGAAACAAGGAGTTCCGCTTCGCCCTTGACAAGTCTATTCCCAAGACGATGGCCAAGTTGCAGGCCAAAGCACAAAAATATATAAATGTTGAGGAGGGGGTAAGGGCGAGACGTGAAGCGGAAGCAAGCCCAAGTGACAAGAAAAAAAAGTCTGAGGAGACTTCTTCAACCGACAGAAAAAGTGAAGGGATGATCGTCGTGACCGATCACCAAAAAAGGGTCCCCCGGAAAGATGGTATTCAAAATATACCCCCCTCAATGCTACCAGGGAGAAGGTCTTTATGCACATTAAGGACAAAAAATATACGAAGTAGCCACCCAGACTGAGGACGAACCTAAATAAAAGAGACAGACGTAAGTACTGTGAATTCCATCGAGATCATGACCACAACACTGAGGATTGTGTGGCCCTCACTGATGAGATTGAAACCTTGATACGTCGAGGGCACCTCCAAGCATATGTTAATCAGAAGGATAGATCTTCCAAGGAACATGAAAGATCTCCCCGTCGGCAGGACCGACCACAACAGGAAAGATCCTAACAACGGCAAGACCGCCAAAATGAAGCTCACTCTAAACCTTCTAAACCCATAGGAGAGATCCGCACCATTTTTTGCAGTCCCGGTGGTGGTGGAGATTCCAATAATGCCTGCAAGGCCCATACTAAAAAAGCAGAAGAACCTCCTCAGTTAGTTCTTTCAACGTCAAGTCCTAGTAAGCAGCCCAGAATGGAACACCAGACCATTTCGATTTCAGAAGAAGATGCGAAGGGCATTCATTTCTCTCATAATGATTCGATCGTGGTGGCGCTAAGAATCTCCAATTATAAGACTCATACAATAATGTTGGACATAGAAAGTTCAGCGGATATCTTATACACATCAGCATATGACGTCATGAACTTGCCAAGAAGTAAACTTAAGCCAATAGAGACACCATTAGTGGAATTCGGAGGGGAAGTCGTCGAGCCAGAAGGAAGCATCGAACTTCCAGTTGTTTTTGGTGAATCCCCTAACAAAATCAATATCATGGTGAATTTTCTAGTTGTAGATCGCAAATCGACCTATAATGCTATTTTGGGTCGACCATCTGTGACCGATCTCGGGGCAGTTCTTACCCCTTGCTATCTTTGTTTCAAATTCCTCACACCCACTGGAGTCGGTGTGGTCAAGAGGAATTAGGTGAAAGCACGTATGTGCTACGAGATGGCGCTCAAGAAGGAAAAAGCAGAACACGTTGCACCCATCATGACTCTGAGGATGCTTCCTCAGCACCCTAGTGAAGAAGACAAACCACTCCTGGATCCAAGAGAAGGCAACATCCGAAGAGGCTCGTCAGCCAAGGAATTAATCTCGATTCAAATTTTGAACGACGACTCATTGAAGCGAGTCTAAATAGGCTCGGCTCTAGATATTGGCACCCAGATGCAGTTTGCGAAATTTTTTTCCAAGCATCCGGATTTTTTGCATGGTCTTATGAGGACATGCTAGGTATTGACCCTAGCGTGATTGTCCACTGATTGAAAGTGGACCCAAAATTCAAGCCTATTCAACAAAGGTAACGGGGCTTCAATCAAGAAAGGAAGGTGGCGATCAAAGAAGAAGTTGATAAGCTCTTGAAAGCTGGCTTCATTGAAGAAGTCAACCATCCAGAATGGGTGGCCAACGTCGTTCTAGTAAAAAAGGCTAATGGAAAGTGATGCATGTGAATCGATTATACAGATCTGAACAAGGCGTGTCCCAAAGACAGCTTCCCTACACCCAGAATTGATTAGCTTGTGGATGCCACCGTCGGATATGCATTCATCAGCTTTATGGATGTGTATTCTGGCTACAATCAAATATTAATGCATCCACCTGACCGTGAGAAGACGTCATTCATCACCGACAGAGGATTGTACTACTACAAGGTCATGCCTTTCAGCCTCAAAAATGCAGGCGCTACATATCAGCGCCTCATGAACAAAATGTTTGCCAACCAGATTGGCAGGAGCATGAAAGTCTATGTTGATGATATGCTCGTTAAGAGAATCGAGATTGAAGATCACTTGACGAATCTTCACGAAATATTCCAGATCCTGTGCAACAAAAATGAAGCTGAACCCAGCTAAATGAGCTTTTGGCGTAGCCTCTAGAAAGTTCCTCGAATTTACAGCGGGACAACCAGGATAAAGGCAAACCTAAAAAAAATGCAAGCTCTCCTCAACATGAAATCTCCCAAGACTGTGAAGGATATTCAACGATTAGCCAAACAAATTGCCTCCCTTAATCGGTTCATCTCGAGGGCGTCCGATAAATGCTTGTAGTTTTTCAAACTTCTTAAAGAAATCCAGGGGACGTTCCAATGGACATACGACTGTGAGCAAGCATTTCTTCAACTCAAGGAGTACATGGGAGCTCCTCCGGTACTATTAAAACCTGTTCCTGGAAAGGAATTAACTTTATATTTAGCTGTGTCTGCTACGGCCGTTAGTGCTACATTGATAAGAATTGATAATGGCATTCAGAAGCCAATTTATTATATTAGTCGTGCGATGGTAGATGCTAAGACCAGATATCCAAAAATCGAGGAGTTAGCTTTGGCTCTAATCACCTCAGCAAGAAAACATCGGCCATACTTCCAGGAGCACACCATAGTGGTCCCTACAGATCAACCCTTGAGGCAGGAATTACAAAAACCTGAGGCCTCTGGAAGATTGGCAAAATGGGTTGTTGAATTAAGTGAGCATGATGCAAAAAAATTCCCACGAACAGCAATTAAAGGGCAGGCCACTATAAATTTCATCGTGGAATTCACATACCATGCCTCACAGAAGTTGTTAGAGCCCTTATCAACTTCAGATCCCTTATCGTCCTCAAAGCACTCACCTCTTCTGAAGGCTCCAATGTGGTCCTTATTCGTGGATGGCTCTACCTGTTCCCATGGCAGTGGGGCTATGTTAATTCTAATCGCCCCTGACGATCCTAATTTTGAATATGCGCTTTGTTTTGGTTTCTCAGCCTCCAATAATGAAGCTGAATATGAAGCTCTTTTGGCAGGACTCCGTTTATCCAGAGCAATGGGAGTTCTCAGTCTAAAAGTACAAAGTGATTCCCAACTCGTAATCAATCAAATTACTGATGAGTTTGAAGCTAGGGATGAGAAAATGGCGGCATACCGAGCACTGTCCCTCGATTTGCTGAAAGAATTCAAGAGGTATGAGCTCGTTTAAATCCCCAGAGAAAATAATAAAATGGTTAATTCCCTTGCTAGTCTCAGCTCTGCATCTGATGGTGACCTTGCTCACACTATCCCCATCGAGCATTTTCCTGAGCCCAGTATTATGGCCAATAAGGTTGCGGAAGCATTTTCGATCCACCAGACTCCGTACTGGATGGACCCAATTATTCAGTATCTCCAGATAGGGCAACTTCCCGACAATAAGAAAGAAGCCCGAAGTTTGAAATTTCATGCTCCAGAGTACTTTTTAAAGGAAGGAAGCCTGTATAAGAGGGTATTCTCTACCTCACCTGAAATGTTTACACCCTATTGAAGCTGATTATGTTCTTAGAGAAATTCACGGAGGAGTGTGCGGGAACCATTTAGGAGGCCAATCAATAGCTTACAAGGCGATCAGACAAGGGTATTACTAGCCCACGATGAAGGCTGACGCTGTCAAGTTCTCAAATAATTGTGATAGGTGTCAATGTTTCTCAGAGGTTTCGCATCGACCCCCCACAAGTCTCACCCCCATGGCTTAGCCATTCGCACAGTGAGGAATAGACATTCATCGGCCCTTTGCCTAAAGGGAAGGGGCAAGTCCAGTTTGTCGTGGTCGAAGTGGATTATTTCACCAAATGGGTGGACATCGAACTATTGGCGACAATCACAAAAAAGCAGATCGCCAAGTTCCTATGTAAGTTTATTGTCTGTCGATTCGGAATTCCCCATACAATTATCACGGATAATGGGAAGCAGTTTGACAATGCAAAATTCAAGGAGTTCTGTGAGGAATGGAAGATCCAGCATGTCCCGATCGCACCATATCATCCCCAGGAAAATGGGCAGGTAGAAGCCATAAACAAGATCATTAAGCATCACTTGAAGAGCGAAAAGGCGCATGGCCCGCAATGTTGCCTGAAGTTCTATGGGCGTATAGAACAATTGTTCGGACTTCTACAAGAGAGACTCCATTCTCCCTCACCTTTGGTGTCGAAGCCGTCGTCCCAGTAGAAATTGGAATACCTTCGATTCGTACAAAGCATTTCCAACCAGATCAGAATGAGGAAGCTATGAATCTCTAACTCGATATGCTGGAGGAACGTTGAAATCAAGCACAACTTCACCTCACGGCTTATCAGCAGAAGGTTGCTCAGTATTATAACTCCCAAGTAAGAGACAGACCCTTCTATGTTGGAGATCTTGTGCTCAGGAGAATCATCCCAAATATTGGGGATCCGGGCCTTCGAGCCTTCAAGTCGAATTGGGAGGGACCCTACAAGATTCCAAAAATGGTTCAGCCCAGGACTTGCTACCTCAAGAACATGAAAGGACGGATCATCCGTCGACCATGGAATGCAATAAATCTACGGAGGTATTATCAGTAAATCCATCAACGAATTTGTAAAGAGTGTTTCCACACTCAATCAAAATAAATAAGAAGGGTTCCTTCCCCACTTCCTCAAAAAAAAAAATGTCATTAAAAAACATAATGTTCAATAGCCCTTATTCCTAGAGGATACGAGACCCTAAGGAAAATGTATGAAGTTTTCCTGCTGAACCATTTGCCCTTAAAAGACGCAAAGCCAAAAAAGACTTGGTTAACAGCATAAGTTGTTCAAAGGAGGAAAAAGCCAACTATGGCATCCCCTAACCAAGCACAGTCTACTCAGACGAACTGACTGAATACAAAATGTGTATTCCGTTAGACAGATTCACGAGAAGAGCATTGCTTGCTTGGTATAAATTAAGCATTTTCTGCTCGGTATTAAGAGGAAGAAGAGTTGCTCAAATTATCGAAAGTGCTTGACATTCAAGAAATGAGAAAAGTTTTTGTATTCTAACAATGCCTTAAAGACGGTACAAAGGGTGATAAGAAATAAATAAATAAATAAAGGATGACTATTCCAGAATCGCATGATCATTGCTCTTAGCAACTAGATGCTTAGCATCTTTAGCAGGCGCGACTAGATCGGAGGATACAATTGTAGAAATACCAGGTTCCGTTACCACAGAGTCTTTGGTAACCTCTTCTCCGGCATCTGGAGCCTCGATCATAACGGTTCTCTTCTTCTACCTCTGTCGCACTCTCCTCTGCAAAAATATCCCCCTCAACGTCACCGAACTTCGATAAATCCAAAGCGGGGAACATTCTAGCGAAGGTTTTAAGGGCCCGACTCCGAGCAGAGCTATATAGTCGAACCCGATCCTCACAAAGAAATGTTGAGGAATTGAAGGCATCAACGGCTCGCTCCCCTTCGTCTCGGAGTTTTTCTTCAAACTCGGCTTCCTTCGTCTAGAGCCTACTTTCAAATTCAGTCTTCTCCACCTAAAGACTATCCACCTTCACCTCCAGTAAGGTCTTCTCTTTAACTGTCTCCTCTTTCTCCTTCACCAATTGGAGGTTTTCCTTCCACTTTTCAGCGCGAGCTCAGAAGTCTTGAGCGAAAATCATTAACCGTTCCACGTCCGCTTCCAGCTCCTTCTTCCCCTCTAACATATTGATGACTTCGATTTTTCCACGAGATGTCTCAGCAATATTTCTCTCTCCAGCACCTTCTTCGCTTCTTCCTCCAAGCCAGCTATCCTTTGATCTTTTTAAATCATAATCCGCTAGGCTTCAAAAATATCCCTTCGAGCTTTGAGGTTCGCATCTAAGGCCTAAAAATAAAAGAAGAAAGTTAGGAGCGTGGAAAAGCAAGAAAATCTCCATCTGAGTTAATAAGCTTGCATTTCTTACTTAGACAGCTAGCACTCCTGCACGAGTGGCGTTGTCCTCTGGAGGAAGCTCCCTGGTCGGTTCAAGGTGCTCACTCCCAACCTGCTTGACCATAAATCGGTAAAGATGTCATAAACGATCCGAAACCGGGTAACACCTGATTCCACTAGAAGTGGCAATCCCTTGCCCAGATGAGGGCCTAACTGCAGAAGGACCAATGGGGGGCCTATCAGACCCCTAAGCAGATACAAATGACTCCCTGTCCTGAGGGGCCCTAGAAGACTGAGCCCCGATTGGGACCAAAGCCACTGAAGGAGGCTGCACTGAAGATCGTGGGGGCTATGTTGTAGATTGTGGTTGTTGAGCTGAAGGCTATTGGGGACGCGGCGCGACCGCAGCAGGCTGAGGAGGCCCACTAGCAAGCAATGGCGTCTGAGCTGGAGTAGCAAACGATTCGCCTTTTGACTTCCTTTTCTTCTAAACTTTATCCAGAGGAGGAACCATATCAGCAATGGACCTCTTCCGACTTCCTTCTCCAGGTGCCATTCCTTCTCCAAAAGCCATTTCTATAAGAAACAAGAAGTCAGATTTTGTTTAACAAGAGGTAGTAACACATTGAAGACCAAGTTTAGGAAAGTCACCAAGAATAAGCCCGCTTGATCTCAGAGAATTGTAATCAAGGACTTTGATGTCCCGACGATGTTCGGGTACTCTTCGGGTTCTGATAAGCTTCTACTGGATTCCCCCCTTTAAGTTCGGCTTTTAAGGAGATTCCACTGCAAAAAGACCGAAGAGATCCATGCTCGGTATTTATTGCTTGGTATAAAAAGAAATTTTAATACAAAAGATTCAAGGGCTTTTCAGGACTCTAACCTTTGAGGAAGGCCCGAGGCACGTTCCCCTGACCCGGGACCTCCTCTGTATCGAGTGTTTCCCAAGCACCCGAGGCCAAAAAAAACCACTTATCCATCAACTACTTATTGCTGGATGGATTGCCAACAATGAAGTTCGGCCCATGCCAAAAATTCAGATAGTATAGGCTATTATAAACGGGGTTCTTCTTTAGCCAAAACATCTTTAGAAAATCATCAGGAGTCAGATCCCCAATGTTCTCTTTTTTCCAAAGAACATAAGCGGAGTATATCACCCTTCAGTCGTTCCGAGAAAGCTGTCCGGGTGTGATTCGATATCGGATCAATATCTCCCTCACCAGAGGTTGTAACGGAAGCCTAAAACCGACTTTAAAGAGGTATTTATAAATCGCCACTTCATCCCTGCGAGGGTTACTTGGACTTTCACCCAAACAAGGGAGGCGGATGGAAACGGAGTCCAGAATGCTATATTTTTAGCGAATGTGCTCCAATTTCCTTTGGGTAAGTCTAACGAAAAAGGAATCAATGGCATATCCATCAGACGGAATTCTTTTTGCCGGAATATTAGAACAAGAAGATTCAGAACGATCTCCTAAAGGCTCCACTGCCTCCAACTCCAAAGTCTAGGCAGCACATCTAGACACTCTAGCCATAAATGTGAAAGAAGGAAACAGAGAGAGATGTTAAGATTTGAAAGAAAAGAGGTAGATAGTACCTAAAGGAAGAAGGCGGATTGAAAGGTTTGAAGCTCGAAGGCGAGTTGCAGCAATTTCAAGTTTCGAAAGAAGAAAAAACTGCAAGGATTAGGGTTTTTCGTACGCAAAGGAAAGGGGAAAGTGATATTTATACGCAATCATACCTAGGGCTGTCAATGGACCGGGTTGGCCCGACGGGCTTTCAGGCCTAGCCCATATTGGGCCAAGCTTGAACTAGAGTATCAAGCACACGGGTCGGGTTTAGACCTAAAGTATAAGCCCGTTTTTCAAATGGGTCGGACTTGGACTAAGCTGTTCAAAAGCCCAACAACCCAGCCCGACCTGAATATAGTTTTTAATTTAAAATTTAAATTAAAATACTTTCTCCTTTTAAAATTTAAATTTTACACAATTTTTTTCCTAAAAATCCATTTCCCTCTTAAGACTCCTTTAATTCTCTATAGTGTTGATGCTTTTTTATATATGAAAAAGTGCCGAATTAAAGAATAATTTCTTTCTTTATGTGAAAGGGCGGGCTCAAGTTGGGGCCAAGTTCGGCCGGCCCTGCATTTGTATATTGGGCCGGGCTTGGGCTAGACTATTGTAGCCCGTCCGGGCCAGGTTTGGTCATAAGTTGAGAGGGGCGGGACAGGCTTGGATAGAGCTTGGCCCGGCCCATTGACACCCCTAATCATACCAAATCATTCCCTCTCCGACAATCTTTACACGTGGCATTTCCCCACACGCTTTAAGGATGTGAAACAACACACCTCCTTAAACGCACTACGACGTTTCATACGATAAGGAATGATTGCGACATTTCGCTCTACAATAATTTAATGTAGCATTTAATGATGCGGCTCTTTAAAGGCGATGCATAATCCGACCATTGTCCTGAAAAAATACCGAGAGCATATAACAAAGTTCTGAGGCCAGATTGACTGACCACGAAACTTAGGAGGCTCCTGTTATGGATAATTCCAGTATGTCCTCGAATGCTAACATGGAAGAATCACAACCATTGATTCGTGGCCCACTTGAGCTAATTAATCGTGAGCGCTAGTTACTCTGCAGCAAAAAGACCAAGCCCTTTGCTCGGCCTTATCCAATAAATGACTACCCAGGTCACTAAGACTAAAGAAATTACCGAAGAGTTGTCCTCGAGATATTCTGAGTGCATTTACTCGATACAATAAATACCTCAGAGCATGAATGCTTCAGAGCATTCTCGACGACTGACAAACTAAATGTCCTTGGTCTCTAGGGTTTTCCACCAATTATCTGAAGAACGTTTATTGCATCCGAACAACTAAGAGTGCTAACCTCAAGTGCTCAGTGTACTAAGAAACTACCGAGAAGAGTCGTGAGCTTATTAAGGCGAGATAATCCCGAATCCCAAGATATGCGGGATCTCCAGTATGATCTCCAGCATCTTATCATAATCCCTATCAATCAGGAAACATGATCCTGACGGCATATCGTCTAGATACATATCCAGAAACAAAACTAACGGATACGACACCGTAGATTATGGAAGGCCCATAAACGTCAATCGTCTATAAAAGGACTTGACGGCAAAGCTTCAAGGTCCGCAACTAAGCACATAGTAATTATGTGGTTATCATTAAGACCCCATTACTAACTTAAGCATCGGAGGGTCCTTAGCTGGCACGACCGGCAACCCCTCATCTTTGTGGTTGCATATCCACACCATCTATTAGGAGGCCCATCATCTGTCAGGAAATCAACCGTTTGATAGCCGTGTCATAATCTCTATCATCTGTTGACCATTTTTTGGCGTTAACACAGTTAATTAAGCAATTTGTAAACATCAAATTATTAAAATGAAAAATAGTCACCAGCTGGAATAAAGTCCATTAATCAGAGGCTAGGATTATCCAATCACTCTATGCCCCACATAAGTGGACCCTATGATTAGGAGAGCCAAGTAAGGTACAACTGTGCAGTGCATACAACTGGTGAATGTGCATGGCTCGGCCAGCATATCAAGCAACTTGAAACAGCATACTCCTAGTTACAGAAAAAGGAAGGGAAACAAAAGAGAGCATAATTTCTGACCAAATAAGAAGAATTCATTACCAGAATTTCTGGACCATAGTATCACCTGATTCGACCTCATCTCGCATGATTACTGTACATTATTTTGCTCGATTATATACTACCTTCGCTGCTCTTCCAGCTAATAAAACCAAAGGCTCCGCCAAAAGTTCATCTGTTTTATCAATACACATCCATGAATATTACTACCTCTATAGACTGAAATCCCCTGTCAGAACAGAGCACTTAACTGCAAGAAAGTCATCACTCTTCCATTTCTCTCCTAATTGAACTGTCATCGACTGCCCTTCTTCCCCGGAAAAGGGCTCTAACAATGGGAACAAGAATTATCAATGCTATCTCAAAGTGTTCGGAGCTACTGGTCCTCACAGAAACCTGGCCCATTCTCCTACTGTTCAAATTCGCATTAACAGACATTTTTGTACCACGCCTGGGACGGAATTCTGACTGAATACTTCCCCCAAGAACCATCTCCTTATCAAAGGAGAGAACCGTCATGGCTAGGCCAATTTTATCATCCCTCACTGGGTAGTCTTTCCCTCTCAACGTCGCTTCTAAGCTCCCGCCATAAGCTGCTTTACTATTTCCTCCAATACGGCCCGCGTTCAAGACAATCTTCAATCTTTTGCCGACTGAAACAGAGTCTTCTAGTTTCGCTCCAATAAAACACTTGTTCCCAAACGAAGTTAGAGAAAACCCACATCCCGTCATGTTGTGCTTCAAGTTCCTAAGTTTTGTATCTCCTCGAACAGTACAGACCAGATCTCTGCCTGAAGTTTGAATGTCAATGCCGGCATAGACCGAAGGTCCTTCCTGATTCACATATGCAGCTGTACATTCGGATTGAATCCTGAAACCATGCTTGTCCTTGCTCATCTGTCCCACAACAGAAGCATGAAGATTCTGTTTCGAGTCTACAGAAGTCTCCAAGTTAATCCCATCAAACCCAACATCGTGATCCCAACCTTGAGAATCCAGAACAGGCCTCACAAGCCATCTGTCATTACTTAAAAGACAGCGGTACCTGTATACAGGACAATCAGAATCAAAACTTATTGGAATGGTTATATCAGGCAATGGCACAGCTTCTGGAGATGTTTCGTTTTCATAATTATCATCATTTGGTGATAATTCATCATTTGGAAGCATGCTATCTCTGCGTCTCTTAAGCTCCTCTTTCAACTGCTTCTTCAGATACAGGGTCTCACGGTAGTCCAGTTCATCTAGATAATCGTTCTTCTGAGCATTAGTCAATCTTTCAAACTGGGCTTTCGTAAGAATGCGGATGGGAGGCAACTGATCATAGTCATCGTCATCATCGGGGTCTAAGATCTCATCCACATCACCATCTGAACCACTCGAGGTAAACAAAGAACGGGGCTGGAGAAGAGATGATAGGAGATGCGGCAGTGAAGGCAGCCGGGTACCAGTCTGCCCCATGTGAAAGCTGTCCTGAAATTTCAAAAGATCATTTGCGTCTCCTAAGACTTTGGTAGATGCACATAACAGCATGAACTGAGACCGCCAAACTTGGCCATTTGGTAGAATTTTTTCTCCTTTCATATTAGTTTTACATGAAGGGTGATTCTCTACTAGTACGATGGGATTCTCAAGTCGTGTATCTGATACTGCCTGGTGTATGTAATGTTGCACCAGATTCGTGCACCGAGTTACAAACCCTTCGTAGCTGACTGGACAACCATCAGATCCTTCTGGAAGAGCTGAAGAACAATGGGTCATGACAAGGATGGTGTTGAACCAGATTGCAGAACCGAGAACATCCGTTATAAGCTTCAGCAGTGGGAAATCACTGTAACCCATGTTGATGACATCAAGGCGTTCGAAATACAAAACAATATCTGGGGTTGATTTTTTTATGTACCTCTTCACCGATAGCATGATCTTCCTGTTCCGTCGTTGATTACTGTATGAAGGTAGAAGACCTGGTGTATCAATGAATGTGATTTTAATTCCACTGACAGTCCCCACAACTTCTTGAATATGTTTGGTGGCGGGTCCAAACGCATCAGTCGCTGCCTTTGATTGATCAAAAATCGAATTTATGGTTGCACTCTTGCCCACACCTGTTTTTCCGAGGACAAGAATCTTAAAAGAGAAATCCAAGTCAGCTTCGCCATCTCCCTCTTGTGCTGCAGCTATTGCTCTAGCTTTATCGGTCTTATGTCCAACTCTTTTCACATCTGATTCCCCTGCTCGTATTAGGCTTGCTAGCTGTAACCGGTATAGAACCTGTGCAACCACAAGATTTTCCGATGACAGCCCGAGCCGGCGGACAAGGCGTAAGAACTTGATTTGGAGTGCCTCGATTTTAGACAATGGATCACCCTTTTTATCATCAGAAATGTTTTGGGATTGACAAGAATCTTCAACTACAACAGGCTGCGGAGGGGGCAGAGATTCATTCATCTGATTATCAGAATAATGGGAAGAAGTACCAGCAGGTACTGGTGCTGATATACTAGCCCTAGCTGGTGAACCTGAAAACAAAATTATGCAAAACCGCATCAAAAAGGATTGACAAGTGTCACCAAGCAGTGTGAAGCTTAATTCAACACCAAAAACAGAGCTTTTCAACTGGTCAGATTTGCCTAACGTTTAACATGGCTGATGCTACCTACTAAATGTAGCATGAACTGAGATTTACAATCAAAACAACACTGTCTAAGCTATGCATGGCAAAAATCATTTTTCAATCACAAGAATGGGATTAAACAATAGTGGACAGTTAAATAGAAGAACAATATCCAGGAATTATATTTTCTTAATTGGAGGGACTCATGATTTTTAACTTTGGTTGTAGGAAAATTCATCTATATATAAAGGATCTTTTGTAAGAATCACTTGCATCTACAGTGAACAACTTGACTGATATTTGACTGACAAGTTTGAGGTGACCTCTAACTCTGGTGTCAGGATATCTACAATATGGAGATTAGACAACTGAATATTTATTTTAGTTCCGCTGGTAGATGACAATAACTTCGACTGAGAAATGTTTGCCTGTCACTGCAAAATAAAAGCTAGCTATGAGAAAGGCAAAGGTCTGATACAAAGTGCTGCTCTGGACACTTTGGAGAGGGGATACTATCTTGTATCACCCAAAAGATACCAAAAAGAGACATCAACTTTTTAGTAAAATTCCAAATCTAATTAAATTTAAAACAACAATCTCTCCAAGGTTCTTCATCTTCTCTTAATGCCTTTTGATGGAATTTAGCAAATAGCCTTTTCAGTTATTTGAGAACTGGTAAATGATGAAGTAAACATTATCAATCATTTACTTAAACCAGTTCATTCTGCTTTGTTCGAATATATTACAACGAAGGACCAGAAAGAGAAGACCACATTTTTGTCCCTACAGTTTTGGAGGACTAAAAATTGGCAGTTGACTTAATCATATAGCCAATATACCCTTTCTTAAAGGTGCATACCTCTAGGTGCCCATCCACCATTAACTTTTTCAATAAAGAAGGTGGTTATGAAGAGGTTTAGGAAAATACATCCCAACATATTGGGAAAGTTGCCATTGGACCTGGGTCATGTTTCAAGGATCCAAACTGATTATACAATAGGCCTTACCATGGAAGGGGTATGTCCTAAAAAGAAACTCTCAGCTTGAAATATTTCAACACTTTAATCATTCAGATCTTTTCCTTTTGACCTCCTTCAACCATTATTATTCGGGCTGTCAATAAATCTCAAAACTTGAAGATTTTCTTATTATCACCTATCCATGGGGGGTGGAAGTTAACTTCTTCTCCCGCGAGTTTCACCCGGCAGGCTGCTGGGGGGAGCATACCCCAACAGACCCCCCAACTGGGAATCCAGGGAACCGTTTCCCATTCAAGGGGGAGGAGTACCTGTCTATCCATGGTGAGGCCTATCATATAAAGAGTTTGGATATTTGCAAATGACCCTGATCCAATTGCTACAGTCCCCACGCAAGAAATAGGAATAAGTCAGGATGTATAGTAGCAAATCTTTGTTTTTGAGAAATAACAAAATTTTATTGAGAAAACCCAACTTAGCAAAGCTAAGATGGGAGATTACAACCGTAATAAGGGCAGGACCTTATAAACATCCACCTCCTTTAGGCCAGAGATCCAATTAGCTATAGAGATTGTATACTTTCTAACAACCCCGTACAAGGAATTGCTCCTATTATAGAAGCACTGTCTATTCCGTTCTCCCCAAATGGCCCAAATAACCGCCATCAAGATCATCCTCCAAACTGCCTTTCCACCCTTTCCGACCCCAATATGAACACCTCAATAGTTCCTAACACAACCCAAAGCATATGTAAGAGGGAGAAGAAACTCCCCACACTTTCGTAGCAAAATGACAATGAATGAAGAGATGATCAACCAACTCGACATCGTTCATACACAAAACACATGTTGGAGATCGTCATAGCTCTTTTAATGAGATTGTCAACTGTAACCAACTTTTTTTTTTATAGAGAGACAGAGAGCAACAATTTATTAGAAGCACAGCATAAAGCACGAAAGAGTACAACCCAACTCAACCACTCAAAAAAATAAATAAATAAATAAGAAAAAAAAAAAAAAGGAGAGATCAGCAAAATTAACTGCCTTTACATAAAAAGCCCAACCTAACACAATACATTTAATTTCCCTAATGACCTTATGAGACGAATAGCTCTAGTTTCGAAAGCACCACCTATTCTGCTCCCCCCACATGTACCACAAAACTGTACCACAATCTCCAAAGGCTTTTCCCAAATTTCCCCACCACTCCACCATGCCAAGCCCATAACATATCTGCAATAGACTTCAACATGACCCAAGCAGTGTGAAAAACATCCAAGTGGTCCCACGCCCTTTGAACAAACGAACAACGAATGAAAAGGTGGTCGATCGACTCCACATCACGCATAAACATCGAGCAAATGTTAGGAAGAATAAGGGACCTTCTTTGTAAATTATCGATGGTTAACACTCTCTTTCTTCCCACAAATGAGCCGTAAAAGCATGAGAACAACCTGAACCACCAGTTAATTTGTAGAAAAATCGAACGGAGAACTGACCTAAGCCATGGACATGCTAGACCATCAAATCTCCCTCTTAAGGTGAGGAAACCACGTGCTTCAACTAGCTCAGCAAGTCAGTCAGCTCCAAAATTTCCTCATCAGTCAAACCCCTATGGCACTGAGGAGACCAAGCCACGAAATAGCCACTAATCGAATAGCGTGCCTCCATAGGAACAAACCTATCCAAAGCAACATGGCCCAATCTAGGGAAGACATCTTGGAGCGCCCTATCTCCGCACCAAACACCACCACCCAAAAGTGTATGTGGTTGCCAGCCCCAGAGCAAAGGAAACCCCTCTGCTAAACAGATACTCAATGAAGCAACAGCTTTTCAAATGCTAGAAGCATGATATAGAGAAGAATTCTTCACACCCCATCAGCCCTCCATCCCATATTTGCTAGCAATAATCTCCCTCAAAGGCCTTCCCTCTTTCAAACTAAATCTCCAAGCCACTTCCCAAGAAGGGTCATATTCATAGCACCCAAACCCCCCCTTTCATTAATCAGCTTAAAAACATTTTCCAACCTTAGAAGGTGAAACTTTCTTTCTCCTCCGCCCCTTGCCACGAGAAATCTCTTCTCAGCTTTTCTAACTTGTATAGCATCGGTTTGGGGCATTTGAACAGTGATAGGAAGTACACCGGCATATTAGAAAAAACAGCTTTCTTAATAGTTAAGCGGCCCCCCAAAGACAGATATTGACACTTCGAACCTGCAAGCTTCCTTTTGATCCTTTTGATAACCTTGTACCACGAGTGTCCGGCCGACTTGCCTATGAAAAGGGGCAAACCTAAATAAGTCAAAGGACCGGACCTAGCTTTACAACGCTATCAACTTGGACTTGAAGCATTTCAATCTTAGCAACATTGACGCTTTGCCCTAAAACCACATTGAAACAGACAATGACTTCCAGAGATTATTCATCGATTTCACATTCACATTGCAACCTAACACAATATATTTAATTTCCCTAATGACCTTATGAGACGAATAGCTCCAGTTTCAGAAGCACCACCTATTCTACTCCCCCCAAATGTACCACAAAATTGCCAACATAAGCAAACCTCCACAAGGCTTTTTCCAACTTTCCCCACCCCTCCACCATGCCAAGCCCATAACATATCCGCAGCAGATTTCAGCATCACCCAAGCTGATGGGGACATCAGGCCATCACGTTCTTTTGCTCAAGTGTACTAGTGTAGGAGATGTGTCGTGCCCATTTCATTATGGTTCAATGATACGTGAGAGTACAGCAGTAGGCCAACGTGTGGATTTTTTTTTAGGCGTCTTTTTTGTATTGTAGGCACTTTAGTGCACTTTTCTTGGACTTATTTGTTTTAGGCGTTGTTTTGTCATTATTTTTATATTTTAGGCACTTTAGTGCACTTTTCTTGGATAATGACTATAAAAGCATTGTTAGAAACCCTATTTTCATTATTACATTTATGAATATTGAGAAGAAAATTCATTCTTGCTTGAGATAAGCTTGAACCTCCAATGATTGGAGCCCTCTGGTTATCCCTTCTATCTCGCTTCTCTTCTTCTTCTCCATGAGACCCAGGTATTTTGATTGTTCTCTTCCAACCGATTGATAGATCTCTTATTACTTCTTGAAACCTTAGCCCAAATCTCCCAAATCTTAAACCCCACAGCCCCTTTTTCTTAGTTTTTCCCCAAAACCCTAGCTTTTCCCCATCCGAATCCTTCCCATCTAACCTAATCCCACCCCATTTTCAAATCCAAACACTCCCTTCACCGAATTTCACCCTTCTCCCATAATCTTAAATCCCTAAATCCCCAATTCCCTCATCACCCAAACCATAACCCCAACACTAATTCACATTGATCCCAATTCTATCCATACCCTAGGAGTCCTAGAACTTCATCCCTTCGATTTAGAATTAATCCTATGCTTGGACAAGGAAGTTCCACCTTCCTTGGATCCCAGGCCTTGAGATTTTACAGTTTCTTCATTTCATGCTTGTGATCTTTGATATGGAATATGGATTTTTTTTACCTAATTGAATGCCTTCGCTTGTGATTTGAGTAGATTTAATTTGATTATTCATTGTTACATATATCCACTTTAGTTTCATTCCGCATCATCCCTTGTAGGCCCATTGTCCTACGTCAAATTTTGGTATCAGAGATTTGGCTCGAAGCATAGGGTATCTAGAGCATGTCATTCATCACATTTAGGGTTGGTTAGTGCATGCATCATATAGCCTAGGGTCTCATATTGTGGCATTTAGGGTAGAATTTTTTATTATTATTATTTAGGTGGGGGGGGGGGGGGGGGGGGGGGGTTCATAACATAGTAAATATAGAGTCTAGGATCCATTTTGTTACGTCTAGGGTAGCCTTATCTCTATTTCAGTTATCATTGCACCTAGAGTTTAGTTATTGAGTCTCCCCGTAATGAATGGAGTATAGACGCTCAAGATATTCGGGGCCATTAAGTGTTGTCTTATGGCCCTCAAGACCCAATGGAAAATTGAACTCCGATGATTTGGCATATTTTAAGGGTCACATGGACCCACAGACATTCCTTCACCCCATATTTGCTAGCAATAATCTCCCTCCAAGGCCTTCCCTCTTTTGAACTGAATCTCCAAAGCCACTTCCCAAGAAGTGCCATATTCATAGCACCCAAATCCCCCCTTTCATTAATCGGCTTACAAACATCTTCCAACCTTAGAAGGTGAAATTTTCTCCTCCGCCCCTTGCCACAAGAAATCTCTTCTCACCTTTGCTAGCCAAGGCCTTCCCTCTTTCAAACTGAATCTCCAAAGCCATTTCCTAAGAAGTGCCATATTCATAGCACCCAAATCCCCCCTTTCATTAATCGGCTTACAAACATCTTTCAACCTTAACGGTGAAACTTTCTTTCTTTCAACCTTAGAAGGTGAAACTTTCTTTCTCCTCCGCCCCTTACCACAAGAAATCTCTTCTCAGCTTTTCTAAGTTGTATAACACTGGTTTGGGGCATTTGAACAATGATAGGAAGTACACTGACATATTGGAAAAAGCAGCTTTCTTAAGAGTTAAGCAACCCCCCAAAGACAGATATCGACACTTCGAACCTGCAAGCTTCCTTTTGATCCTTTCGATAACCTTGTCCCATAAGTGCCTGGCCGACTTGCCTATGAAAAGGGGCAAACCTAAATAAGTCGAAGGACCAGGCCTGGCTTTATAACCAAAAGAGAAAACTACACCAACTCCTCGCTATCCAGTTGGACTTCAAGCATTTCAATCTTAGCAACATTGACACTTTGCCCTAAAATCGCTTCGAAACAAACAATGACTTCCAGAGATTATTCATCAATTTCACATCCACATTTCAAAACAAAAGACCCCTCGGAAATCTTTGATTACACCCACTCCCTCCCCTTTATGAAGTATCCTACTCAACGCCTCCAACACCTTTTGGCGACCCATTCACCAAAACGAAGAAAGCTGCTAATTCCACACACTCCCACATCCATCCCCTCCATTTCTTACCACAACCCAACCTGCCAAGCATATAATCGAAGAACTCCAAATCCACATGATCATAAGCTTTCAATATCAAGCCTTGCACACCACCCCACTTTTTCTTTCCCTGCTTCTGGAGTCAATACATTCATGAGCGATTAAAATGTTGTCCAAAATCCGTCTTCCTGCCAAAAAAGCCACATGTTTCTCTGATATAATCTACGATAGCACTTTCCAAAATCTAATAGCACTTCTGAAATCGGTAAGCACCTTCTTCCTACCCAACAAACGCAAACACCTTAGGAGGAGTATTGTAGTGCCAGAATAAATAATTATGACTGGATGCACTCTCACTATGCTTCTTGACCAACTTGTAGAAGGAACACGCTAAAAATCTTTCTAACATGTGAACATTCCAAACCAAAGCATCACTTTCCCCCATCTCAGGATTTGTGCTTTTCATTCTTTTTCCAAAAAAGCTTATGAAGTCTTCCTCTTCATCGCCTTGAAAGCCCTACAACAAGTATAAGACCACACCATCACTCCACCTATCAAGGGAAAGCACCGATCCATTGTTACGTTCCTCTCTGGACCAAGATTGGCCAGCATCAGGAACTCCTCTCGAAAGGTTCCCCTCCACATCAAGAATCCTCCCAGAATCGAATGCATCTCCCATCAGCAACTAAGAAAGACGCCCTATATAGATTTAAAGGTCGCCAAGTAAATAGCTTCCACAAGCCCGAAGCCTTACATCGAGGACCATATCTTCAGTTAAATCCCATTGTGTGTTAAATCCTGTTATGCTATTCCACTATATCAAGGACCATATTTTCCCTCATATATTTTTAGTATATGAGGGAAAATAGACATGAAGTCGTTTCTTTTACCTCCCCTGACGTCCTTTGGGCCTTCCCCTGTCCTTCTACAGCCTTCATTTTAATCAACTCACTATTGGCCAACACAAGTCCTGGTTCCATTGCACATCACCAAACCATCTTGTCTATTTTCCCTCATATTATTCTCTCCTTTTTTAAGGATTCCTTCATCTTATTCTCTATTGGTGTTACACTTAAGTTCCCTAAAATGCATTCATTTATGCCGGTACAAGCTCGATAGCTAGTCAAATCAGGTAGAGTCTAAGTAGAATATCTCTTTTACAGTTGGATATGGCAAAGATCGATAAGAGAATTCTGGTAAGCGGTTCCCTTCTCTCTTTGGCGTCGGTAAACTAAACTCTCTTGTTGTTTTATCATCAAAAGATAAAGTGGGTGCGTGGGTAGTAAACTCCATGGCTTTGAAATAAATTCCATATGAAAAATGTAAGCGCCAACACAACTGAAAAACAACTATAAATTAAAAGACTTGCGTGTTTTACTTTGTATATAGGTGCTTTTCAGCCAGCAAGCAACGGCTGAAAAGCCGTTGCGAGCTAGTGCCTTTGACTTAATAGTAATAATTATTTTGAAGGAAGCTAAAAAAAATGTATCCAAGCGTGCTAGCTCACAATTCTATCCTTCCTCATGAGTGGCTCTTGTTAGCTACACGTCCTAATGAACATGTTCTTTAACTGCCCAACATTCTAGTCCAAAAAGCATGGTTGGTCATATAGCTATCCTATAAAATTTGCCATTAAATTTGATTGGTACCAAATGATCATGTAAAACTTCAAAGGTGCATCTTCACTCTTTCCACCCAGCTTGAATTATATGAGTAACATCCTTCTCAATCTCTCCACTCACATAAATTATCAATCCAAGAGACCGAAAATAATCATTTAGGGTACTTGGTCAGCAATCTTAGCTAATTCCTTATTTCCACTCCTATTGCTACTAAAATCGCCATCCATGAACTCTGTTTTAATCCAACTAATTTTAAAACCTCTAGATTGTAAAGCATCCCTTCATAGTTTTAGTTGTATTTACCCCCACCCTCATTTGGTCAATCAAATTCCATAATGGTAGTGGTGGCCATAATGGCCATTACCGCCTTAAAGGCCGTTATCACCACCATAACAGCCCTATTTTTTAGCGATAACAGTCCTTTTAAAAAAAGAAAAAAAAAATGTTTCAGCCCAATAATAGACCGTTACGGGGCCATTGCAAGCCATTTTTCTGTATGGTTACCACCATTATATTAAGTAACCGTTTTAGAATACCTTGGTCATCTACAAACAACACACACCACAAGGCCTCTTGTAAATGCCTTGTTAACTCGTTTAATAGTGGTTAACTATCACACAAGTCTAGTTTGCTTGTACTATGATGCTTTGAGCTTTAATAAGCTAACACACATGTCACCCCAAAACTCGAAAACCAGGCTCACCAAATTCCTAGCCGCCGAATCCAGTGCCGACAGCCTCCGTGGTACCCCAATCTCGGCTCCTAGCTCCCATACACCAGGTTCCGATCCTAGAATCCCACAAGGAGGATTTTCGAGGTGATTTATTTTATTTTATTTTTATTTTTTTTGTGAAGTAATATAACCACAAGTATACCAAAACCAAACACATCATCTCATATCCACTATAATATATGTTTGAATACAATGCTGGAAAGGGAAATACAAAATGAACAGAAAGACCAGCTACATGCTTCAGGCTCAATGCTGCTGACACGCCCTAGTACCTATAGCGTAAACAAACACGCCCATGAAGCTCAGTACAGTGTGTGTGTGTGCGCGCGCGCACGAGCGCGTGCACACATGCGCTTGCAATGCATATGACAAGTATACAAAGATTAGAGTACGTGGAATGATGGAGGGTTAGGCTACCGAGTCCATGAATGCTATCAGTTATACCAAGGCTATGCAATGCAAGGGACTATATGGCTACGTGTCATATGCTAGGGATGCAATGCAAGCATGCTAATCCTCAACTAATCCACATCATAACCATTTAAAACTGGGATATCACCGGAGTCTAGTACACTCCCGATATTGGCTGCCACCATCATGCGCATAACTAAGCGAGTGGAAGAGACCTCACTATCCGCCTTGTCAATGTTATGCCAAAAACCACTCGGCTAGTCGATAGCGAACCCATTTAACGAGCTGGTCAAACTCAACCTAGCATATAGCCCTCTTCACCCGGGCAGGGAGGTCACACCCCTTTCCAACCGACCCCGACGCAGTGAGAGACACGGCCTATTGGTATTAGACCTTCGTGTGCTTAAGAATCCACTCAGTCTAGACATTGGAGCATCCTACTAGTACCACAGGGTTTGAGAACATTCACCCAAGGACATCCATAGTGCCCAAGTGCTAGAACATATTTTCGGTGTCCATTCCTGCCAACCACGATGTGACTGTGGTAGCCACAACCCCGATGTCGTTAGGGTGTGAAGGTAATTGTGACATACATAATGCTTATGCATGAATCATACTATCCAAGTCATGCACAAAGCTTGCACATACTGCGCGATCATGTGGGGCGACCCTACCTCGTATGGGTTCCCTAAGTATCTCAAGCCGAACAGCATATGCTATGATCAATCATAACCCATAACAGGCATAGAGATGATGCATATGAATATATGAACAGGGATGAGGTTCATTATACTAAACATGTTACCAATGTGGAGCTATGAGGCTAGGTACTTTAACATGTTATCAACATATCATGTGGTAGTCGGCCTTAAATGGCCTAATATATGAAGAGACTGAGACCCGATCGGCAGGCCCCACTAGCAATGCAAAGGTCTACGTGACGTGACCCACTTGAGACTAACATCGACCCCATACTTGGGCCTGCACACACAAAATGGGCTAACGAAATAGATGTGTGACATAGATAAAACATATATATCAAAGTGGGACCACAGCGGCCCTCAGATGGTACATCAAAGGGGACCACACACTGGGCAGCATGGGCAGCCCCACTGTCCAATGTGGGGTCCAACTAAGCTATGGATCGGCCATATTTTTAGGCTTATACCACGGAAAGATCTATCTATCAAACAGAAGGCATGAATATACAATACATACTTTAAGGCGAACACCATAGTGGCCTGTCCGTCTGGGCAACGTGAATAAAGTATATACAGTAGACGGGTCCTACTAAGGACAGCCTGGATTGACCTCATACACCATGGTGGGGTCCACAGCAGGCCCCACAGCCGAGTTTGGATGACAACTAAAATTACAGTGAGCCTTGGCAGGTTTTTAATGTTAGGCACTCAAATCACCACTGTTTCCTATAGTTTGGTCCACCCAAAACGGGGCCCCACGCCCCTGCCAAGATGGACGGCAGGGTATACCAAACATTTATCAAGGTGGGGCCTCGAAATGGGCGCCAGAGCCCCCGATCGGCTGATAATTAAACATTACTATGGGCCTTACGGAAGTTTCAATGGTGGGCATCAATGACCACTGTCACATGTGAGTCTGTGACTCGGATCTGCCTCATTTTTTAGCCCAGCCCCTAAAATAATCTGGTACAAGTGATGGACAGTGCGGATTAAACACACATCAAGGTGGGTCCCACAAGGTGCGCCTGCTGTTGGTCAGCGTGCCAAGGCACGCTACCATGCAACGAGGTCCCCCAAGTGGGGCCCCAAACGTTACGGCTCAAACTAATATTTATGTTTTCTCTTTACCCCAGGCACGTGTGGCCTGTGGACAAGTTGGGTGGAAAATAAACATCATGTGGGGCCCTAGAGAGGCTTCAACGATGGACGTCACTACCTCCACTGTTTCTTGTGATGTTGGTCCACTTGAGATTTGGATCTGCCCCATTTTTTTCCCTGGGCCAGAGATGATCTGGCAAAATGGATGGACTGTGTGGATTAAACACAATCATCAAGGTGGGTCCCATGAGGTGGGCCCCTCGTAACCCTCCTTCCACCTGCAGCATCTTGCGACCAGCGTCAAAAAAAAAAAAAAAAATCCATCAAATGCCACATGCAAACGATCTGGTCCGTTCATCAAGTTGGCCAACCTATGGCAAGCCTACAAAGCTCTGGTTTGGGTATTTTTAATGACATATAAACTTCACGATCGGCCTAGGAAGTTTTCAACAATAAGCATCATTATCTCCATTGGCTACTATGGTGTGGCCCACCTGAGATATGAATCTAGCTAATTTTTAGGCCCTGTCCCTAAAATGATCTAGAGAAACAGATGGACAGTATGGATTAAACCCATACATCATGGTGAGTCCCACAAGTGGAGGCCCCCTGCGAAGCCTGTTAGTGCACTTTTTTTATGGCATACTAGTGCACCTTATTTGTCAATCACGTGCATCCTTGTGTTATGATGTCAATTGAGCCTTGGCAAGCTGAAGACCGAAGATTCAAGTGGACAAGCATCATCAAGGAAGAAGAAACAGGTAAAAGAGATGCATTGATGACCCTAACCCTTAGAACCAAAACACCCTAAACCTATAGATGACTTGGACCAACTAGGAAAACCCTTAGTCATCTTCATTAGCCTTGGAACACTTAGAAAAACATGATAAGTTAGGCTAATAAAAGAGATGGAAGCTGTTGTAATCAATCTGGTCCAAACAGCAGTTTTCGATTGCACTTCGATGCCGTCAAAATATGTTTTAATTGGTCTTCGATGCCATCAAACATATGTCTAGCAAAATGTAAACTCTCTTGACAAGTTTCGACCCCATCGAAAAGCCTTTCAACCCCATCGAAGTGGCTTTTTCGATGCCATAGAAATAATGTTCGATGTCATCGAAACAGTGTTCGATACCATCGAAGAATTGCAAATCTGCCCTTTTTTTATTGTTGGAGATTTTTCTATAATAGCGGGGGAGTTCGTTTTTTGGCTTAAGGGAGGGATTTTGAGGAGTTCGAAGCCACCATTATTGAAGAGCAGTGTTTTAAATAGCTACGCTATGTAGCGTGTAGCTTACGCTACGTAGTGTAGCTTAGCCTTAACGCTACGTAGCTCAAGAAAATAGCTTAAGTCTTATGTAGCCTACGCTACATGATAATTTGCATACGCGACCCGCTACATAAACTAGGCTACACGCTACATGCCTTACATTGCAAGTTATTTTTTATTACAACATTAAAATCAAATAATATTTTTGATGATTTGTTACATTTTTTTATTTTCAATATTTAATGTTTTTAGTAAAATGATATAAGTAATAGTATTAAATTAGTTTTGTTGCTCTTTCTTTTTCCTTTATACTTAGTGATTACCCTTTTCTATTACTTTAAGTCATGTTTGGTTGCACCAAAATATCATGAAAATTTGTTGAATTTCATTATTAATCAGTCTAATTTGGTGAATATCATGGAATTAGTGCAACCAAGAACAACCTTAATTAAAAATCTAGAAGTAACATGTAGCTTACACTACACGCTATGTAGCTTACAACTCACGCTTCAGAGGGGTGAACGCTACGCTATACGCTATTCGCTATTTAAAACACTGTTGAAGAGCAGTAGGAGCTCCAATCCTAACTCATTGCAAGTCATTCTCCTTGTGATCTTGTTCGAAGCTCAAAAGAGAATGATCTTGTTCCCTCTTGATCTCTAGAGTTTAGAACCTAAACTAGATAGTTAAATCCTTGTCTAAACTCTATAAAGAGATCCTTGTAGGTGAGATTCTCTAGGCAACAACTTCTCATTAGTTGTAGAGATCTCAAACCTACCTCCTAGCACCTTGGGCATCTCTACAGAGCATCTCATGCTAGGTGTTTGATCGTTAGAGCTGGAGCATTGGCGACGCATCGACAACAACATCGGGGGAGCAAAGGGGAGCTTATTGAAGCACGAGAAAGCTGAGATCAAGCAACCCAAGCGGCACATCAATGGGACTCAAATCCGACAAGTAAGGTTGTCAATTTGTGTTGAGTCCACCCACTCTCTTCCCTTGGGAAATTGAGTGTAGAGTTTAATTACAAATTCGATAGGTTCGATAGTATGACCTAAGCTCGGTTGTAGGGCCGAATCAAGTCTCCAAGTGGAGAGCCTCCGGCGAGAGTATATGCTAGGTTCGGTTGTAGGACCTTGCCTCGGTTGTAGAGCCTAAAACCTTTGAGGTTCAGTTGTAGAACCTTGGCTTATGAGTGAAGCATAAATTAAAGTTCGGTTGTAGAAACTTGGCTTATGAGTGAAGCATAAATTGAGGTTCAGTTGTAGCACCTTAGCTCTAGTATAAAGCCTAAATTGCCAAGTCTCCAAAGGGGAGCCATCGATACGGGTGTGTACGTAGTCCACCGACACGGGTGCATACGTGTAGGTTCGGTTGTAAGACTCGGTCCTTGTGTAGGATTGTAAGGTACAGAGGATCCTATTTAAAACTCCTAGGTCATGAGATAAACCTGATTTAAAAGCCTCTAGTGAAATCTAGTGTACTCAAGCGGTGAGTACGGCAACTAGGAATCGAGTAGACACGTAGTCGAACCACTATACATCGTTGTGTTTGAGATTGTCTTTTGAGCCATTTCTATTCTAGCATTGTCTATTTAGTTGCTTAATTATGAATGCTTGAATGAAATGTGTGCTATGCATTAATAGGTAGATTCTCATACACTTGTGGTTTCACTTCTAAACTAGTCGTTGGATTGTTTAATCATTTGTAGTCTAGATCTTACACTTAAATTAGTTGCTTGATTAGTTAAATCATTTAATAATCTATGTGCTTAGACTAGGCAGCTTAAATTGTCAATTCATATGCTAGTCTTTGTGATTGAACCTACTTAGGCTTGGAAGCCAAAGTGTTCTTGCTTACTTAGTTTAACTTGTTAAATTCGTTAAGTAGGCGAAAAGAATTAAAATAAAAATAAAAAAAGCTTTAAAATCACCCCCCCCCCCCCCCCCCCCCCCCCCCTTTTCTAATTGCTCCGCTCCATATGCTTCCACACACATAGTGCCTTACAAGTGTGAGACCAAAAGACGCAATTTCAAAGCCAAGCTAGCATGGAACGGCTTTGAAGCCGTTGCTTGCTATCACTATAGGAATTGGATTCAACGCTTTCCCCAAGCCCTTCTCATCAATGAACTCTGAAGCCCGAACATATAGGAAGGAGCACGGTTTGTTCACCAAATTCCTACCTCTATATCTATCTCTGAGATGTTTGTGGCATGTAAAAAGGGATGCCTTGTAAATGCGACAGTCTTAGCAAGCCTCGAAGCTCTTGCTCTTGTATGAAGGATTAAAACTACAAATGCAAAAGCTAAAACAACTCTAGCATGACGTTCTCCTTGATATCTCTCTTGTTATTCTTATAACCATGTGTGTCACTCATTAGATGGTCCTTAGCTGGCAAGGGGCATTTTGGTATTTTCTTTTTCTGGTGAAATGGAGTTTTGGATGGATGGGGAAAATTTTAGACCCAATTTTACAATTTTCCTGATCAGAAAACACCATATCAATAACTCCTTGTTCAAATCTTTTCAACATTTCTATCACCAGTTTAGAACCTCTTAAAGGGTTGGCCTCATTTAGTCCTTGGAACTCTTTCTTTTTGCAACAGCTCAGTGAAATGCTACTTCGTTCTCTTCCTCAGCCTCCACTTTGATGCCAACCTGTTTTCGAGTATTCTTTAGTTCCTTTCACTTACTAAAAAAACACCCCGCCTAAGTGCAAATCACCCTGCAACCCATCTGCCATCACCTCGGCTTTTTTTTCTTTTCTTTTTTTTTTGTGAGTAATCAAGACAATCCGAAGAGATCAAAGTCAATAGCTCTCTTTGCACACTGAAATGAAGGAAACATGCCCAATGGTCAACTATCTCTTTATCCTTTGGGAATATGAATTGAACGCTAGGAAAATTTACCACAACACAAAGATGGTAAAGTGTGAGAACGTTTCGGAACCTACTGTCCAACAAAAGACCCACACTTGTAATCAACTAGAAATTACCAATTGATTTTGTTACAAAACTAAAATTGAAGATAAAAGAATGCCAGCATTCACATGATAGTATTTCTACTTTTTTTTAACCTTCGAATGCCATGTGCAATGTGAATGGTGGTCAAAAGGTTAACAGCAGATTATAAAATAATGAATAACAATAGTATAGATCATCCAATGGTGCATGTGCGTATGTGTGTAAGAAGAAAATGCGAAGATCCCATCGGTTTAAAAGAATACCACCTTAAATTGGTAATTGGTGGCATCTAAATTTTCTTCCTATATCATAAACCATAAGGATATTTTGAACGCCCCAACTAATGGTAGATGGAGTTTGTTTAAGAAAGCCACCAGTGCTGGTGCAAATGGTATTCCAGATTCAGCCAATGTTCCCAAGGTGATCGTGGGAAATTTGGAGAAGGAGATCCAATTCTAAGAGGATACATGGTACAAAAACAATGCTTTTTGCCTCATCTATGCCGAACTATACCAGGAGAAAAAGATTACAGTTGCTCAGTCTTATAATAGGATTGGAAATCATCTAGTTTGGTCGTTGATCTTCAGAAGGGCCTTCAACAGTGAAGATACCGAACAACTTATCAGCCTTATAAAGTACTTTAAAAGGTGTCATTCAAGATTAAGAGAGCAGGACAAGTGGTGGTGGAATCTTAAAAGGAGTGGGGATTTTCTTTGTCATGTTGTTCTACTATATTTTGGAGGGGGTTCCCATTAGACCAATCCCTACTCCGACTTCGCAGTATCTTAGCCCTCCTAGAGCTATTGCCTTCAGTTGGCTAGTGGTGAGAGAGAGAGTTGATACTCTAGAACACTTTAGGCATAGGATTATAGCCATTACCAATGGGTTCATCCTGTATTCAGAACGAGGAGTCGGCGGATCATCTATTTTGCATTGAGAGCTTTCTATAGAATATGGTGCAAATTCTTCAACCTTCAAGATTTGGTTGGGTGATGCGTGAAAGGATGCAAGATTTCTTCCAAGTGTGGCACGACATCCAATTGGGAAGAGAGATCCCTTTGGCACCCTTGTTTGCTTGTTGTCCTAAGGTCAACTTTGAAGGAAAAGAACTTTCGGTAATAGCTCATAGCTGAAAGAGATTATTTATAACAGGTTGATGTGGCTCAAAATCTTCCAAGGATGTAAGTGTAAGACATCAAATTGTAGAGTTTTGGGTCATGCATCCTGTTTTCTGTTAATATTATTCCTCATCATCTCTGGTTGTAATTTCAGCTCTTTGGGATTTCTTTCAATAAATTTTTCTTAAGAACTTTTTTTTAACTAAATAAGCAAATAAAAAGTGGATGAGAATATAAGGAGAGAATTACGAATTTACGATGGTGTTTAAACAAAAATAAGTTTCTAAATGACATAAAATATCCATATTTCTTGACTCTTATAAGCAGAGATTTGTTGTCTTCTTAAAGGGCTCTAGTTAACTAACCAAGCTACCGAGGGCCTCATAGAGAGGTTCCTTGGTATATGTTGTTTGCAAATATAGTGCTGTTGGTCAACTAGACTAAAGAAAGCACAGAAAAAATGACCCATAACAGCCCGTTCCGCCCTCGTATAGGCTGTAACGGTCCATTGCGGCGCGCGGAATACCTTGAAGCAAATACAAAATAGAGGGAGATGATTTTCCCAGAGGTCCTCCTTATATAGGGTGTCGACAGTGTGGGGAAACATTTCTAGGTTGGTAAATGATGTCTACAAAGGTATTGGGTTCTCAATGGGGAATGCATCGTGCATCAAATTTTGGGAGGAAGCTTGGTGCTCCAAGAGGCTGTTAAATCTTTGTTCCCAAGGTGAGTTCATATTGCTGTGGACCTGCTCTTCAAAAAAATTAAAAATTAAAATATATATATATATATATATATATATATATATATATATATATATATATATATATATATATATATTGCTGTGGACCTAAGAGTTGTGCCAATGTTTCTAGATGGTCGATGGTCATGTAGTTTGAGCTACCTCATGCTGTAGAAACTTATTTGCCAAGGAAGTGGAGGATGGTTTAGACCCTAGCCATGCTTCACAGGCTTGCCCCACCATTCATGAATAGGGATACTTGGATGTGGAGATGGGAGAAGTCGGGGAGATTCTCAGATCATTCTTTCTGTGTTGCAATTAGCTTTACAGGGCGACAGGATGATGAGGTCATAGGGTGATCCCAAATAGCTCAGAGGGCCATGATGATGACGATGAGGCCACCTAGGCAAGGAAACGTTATCAAATGGATGGAGAGAGAGAGAGAGAGAGAGAGAGAGAGAGAGAGAGAGAGAGAGAGAGAAACGGGGTGTGGGGGGAGTCAAAATATTCACTGGCCTGGAAAGGCAGAGAGAACAGGGGAATGAACTTTAGGAGCCACTGGACACTGGTTGAGGCAAAATATTCACTGGCCTGGAAAGGCAGAGATAGAGAATGAGCTTTAGCCACCACTGGTTATGATTGAATATGTGACAACCTCAAAAATGGCCAGGAGATCAGGCACCTAGAGCGGTTTTGCCCACCTATGATATGATGATATGGTGTCTCAATCCCTTGGACAGCAAAGGCACCCTCCCATTGACTGCCCAAGAAAGCCCATGCTTTAGCAAGTTTCTGAAAGATCAAAAAATAAAAAAATAAAATAAAAACTGAACTCGAATATAGAAAGTAACGTTGGGAAAAGGAAGAGGCAAGAGCACATATATCTCTCGTTTTGAGTATTTGCCAAGTCCTTTGTTCTTTTAGGGGGTGTTTGATTTTCATTTACATAGTGTAAATACAAGCAAATGGGTAATTATTACTTACCATGTAATTTCTGTACTTTTTAAAATGACAATTTTATTTTTTATGCACTAAAATCAAGGAAGGTATAGATTTTTTATGGGGCCCACTGTGATACATGTGGATTATCCAAACCATCCATCCATTTTACAAGGTGATTTTAGGGCATGGACCCAAAATCGAGGCAAATCCAACGCTCGAGTGGACCGCACCACATGAAATAGTGCTTTGAATATATACCATAAAAATTTATTTATGACTACAATTTCTTATGGGGTGGGCCACTTGAGCTTCGGATATACCTCATTTTTGGGATCTTCTTATAAAATGTTCTGGTAAAATAGATGGACAGCATGGATATGTCATAGAGGTCACAATGGGCCCCATGAATGTATAGGTATCCTTTTTGGACATTTTTACAAGAAGTAAATACACCGGGGTATCAAACAAAGGAAAATTATAATAATTACCCACTTATACCCATTTACTTGCATTTATTCCATGGAAGTGAAAAACAAACACCCCCTTAGGGGATTTGGTTAGTTCTTTTGGAGATTTAAAAGCAAACAAGGGAGATTGAAATCCATGGATTTCACAAGTCCCTGACCCAAATCCCTCAGCCAGCCAAAACAACCTTTAAGTCAACAATAGCCATGAAGCTGACCATTTCATCACTAATCTTGAAACCACGCAATCACATTTCTCTGCTCAACTTATTTCATAAGCCCCTGGTTTTTCTATAGAATCCTGTGTATTTTCTACCCTAATACTGTGTTGGCAAAGGAGTGATTCATTTTCCCAGCCAGACCATCTCACTGCTGCCATTTTTTCATCATTACAGAAGCAGGACTTGATCCCAGGTCTTCCCTCTCGCAGAGGTATATTTTTTTCATCGAAACAGCCACATTAACAGAAAGATCTAAAGACCAACTGAGCAAATAATTTTTTTGATTCCAGTCCATCAATGGACTTTTTTCTTTTCCTTTTTTCTTAATTCAAGGATGTCTCAACGGGAATGTTGAGTTATGAAACAGAGAAACCATGCAATTTGCTATAATCAGTATAACCCACAGTACTGCAATCAGTTTAAGAAAGAAAAGAACAGAACCAAAAAAAAAACCTGCATGACCATAGCAATTGCTGTTCAACCAAACAGAACATAGACCCGAGAGTTAAATGGTCTACCTCGGTCATCAGATTCTTCATCCAACTGCTCCCCATCATAGAAGGTAATGTTAGCAGATAAAGGCCTAGCTGAAAGCAAAGACTTGGATGCTAATTGGCATGAAATCCACTCCTTAATGGCCTCCATCCTTCATGAAAAGATAAAAATAAAAAAGCATCAGCATTCAATAAGACATTGCTGTCAATGAACAATAAACTTAAAAGAATTTTTTCTCAACTCTAGTGAAGAAAATTTAGGACATACTGAACAACTTCATTGAATGAATAAACAACGCTATTCAAAAAGAAAAAAGAAAGAAAAGAAAAGAAAAGAAAAGAGTAAAATACATCTATGGGAAATAAGGGAAGTAAAGAAAATAAAACATATAAGAAAAGATCCAATGATGCGACTAATTGCAATGGGAGAAATGGACAATCCAGAGAACATTCTCCAAGCAGCAGATCAGATGGGTAGGAACGTCTAATCAAAATGAGACCCATAAGCTCTCTCCATAGTGTCCCATTATTGAAATGAGATCCCACCTCATTCAACCCTAGATTTATCTCTAGAATAGTTATCAGTTTCTGGCCAGGAAATTTCCAAAGCAAATCCAGCAAGCACCACTCATTTCCATTGAACCTACTAGTTTGCTGGAAAAAATAAAAAATAAAAAATGCTAGGTTTCCAGCCATTTCCTTGCCAAAACTCACCATTTTTTTCCAGTGAATTAGCAGAGAACTTTGCCCTTTTCTCTCCAAAAAATCTGTTTTTGCCACATATCCTAAACAACGTTTTTTTTTTTTTTTTTTTTTTTCTTGCATGATTCTCCTACCAAGGTGTCACTCCCACTTCCTAGGCTTTTATACTAACTCACATTTTGAAATAGACTTCTACACAATCCAGCAAGCACAAGAACTGTCACATGAGTTTCCAGGAGACAGATGGCAGACCTTACAACCTGAACTGCTCATAACAGGATAGGCCCTGGTCAAAAATTACACCGTTTGCATGATCCTAGCAGCTTGATTTGCATATTCTGCATGGACAACATAGCCATTAGTCAAGTTTTTTATCTGCTCATTTTTCTCAAAATGGAGTAATTACGATCATCTAACCACTTTGACTTTGATTCCCCGGGGCCACTCATGCCGGGGCTCGCTAAATGTGCAAGTCTGCCAATTGTCCTTCCGCTTCAATCGCCTGCAATTAGCATTCTTCTGACTATACTTATTGGCATTCAATTGTCTGCAGTTTTGGGGTAAAACACTTAAGTAATATATTTGCATTGGATTCCATGCTTTGAACAAATGTCAAATATGTTCGGTGGTGAAAACAATCATAATGACACTCATACTGTGGACAAGTTGGCTTTGTCTTCTGCTAGACAATAGGTATTGACATCTGTGGTATTAAGATTGTTAAGATGTAATGAAATGCAGAAATGAAATATCCACTTGTAAGCATTTCGGGGGAAACTAATTGGACAAAGCATAAGTTAACTAACCCTTTAAAAGAATATCCAAGAAAATGGCAGTCAGATTCAGAAGGAAATAGGTCAATAGATTCTAACAACTCAAAACAAAGGGAATGAGTCAATTAACATTGACAAACTTAATTTTGCTGAAGAAAGAGTTGTAAAGATCTTATGCATAGCTCAGTTAGCATGAGTATCCATTTATCATGGTTGATCATTTTGTGTTTAGAAAATTTTATCAGCCATTTTCAAGTATAACGGACCGAACATCTCCATGAAGTTAGCCTCTTTTGGTTTTCTTGAATGCTGAAGAGCCAATGTGCATAGTGTAGAGAATTATAGATATGAATAGAGATGTGCAGAGATCTCTAGCATGTCGCAATTCAGCCATTACGGCCCATGTCATAATGGTAATTATGGTGGGCAGTGGCCGTTACGGCCACCATTACCATTATTGAATACCTTAGCCATGGTTAATGGAAGTGTGGCCACCATGGTTTTGAATATCAGTAGTGGGGAGCGTATCGGCCTGGCCAAAGAATGATACACTATAGGCATCGCGTATTGCTATCGGCCCGTATTGAACCATATCGGCCGCTTTTTTTTTTTAAGCCAAAGAATTCAGGAAAATATCAAGGGGGGAGAGAGAGAGAGAGAGAGAGAGAGAGAGAGAGAGAGAGAGAGAGAGAGAGAGAGAGAGAGAATCCATCATTTTTCTGTATTTTGGACATGCACATAATGGCGTATCAGACAATTCTTTGATAAGAATGTTGTCTGTCGGTTTGACCTATTGAAAGTCAACTAAATGGGCCCTAATTGAACAAAAATCAAGTATGATTTGGTGAATTGGGACCCATCACATTGAAAGACAACAAAAAGAAGATGAAAACACCAAAAAGAAAGTGAAGCTTCACCCTTCTTTCTGATTTTTCCCATAATGGTGCACTTCGGTTCGATTTGTCCAGTCTCACTCAAATCATTAGTTTTGATCCCAAAATAGATCTAGATCTAGCCTAAAATGACTTTCTAAGCCTTCCTTCATGGTTTTAAATGAAAAAGAAGAGAAAACATGAGTGAAATTATTAAAAAATAAAAAAATCAAAATTGAGCCTTTATGGGCATGGCTTGTAACGGTCCGTAATTTACCTGTATCAATGCCAATATGAGCCTATACGGCCCTTTTTTCAAGGTTAAGCCGATAAGGGTTGTGGCCAAGCCAATTCGGTCCCATATCGCGTATTGTATCAGGCCGATACAGATACGATACAGCCATATTGGCCGATACTATACCAATACTGAAAGCAGTGGTGGCCGCAAGAAAAAAAACACCAAGGATGCAAACAACCCACCCTAAGTCCTTCAACAGATCAAGGGATGTTAAGGAGTTGGTGACATCTTCCTGTGGTAATTGGAGCAATATTTTAAGGCCATCTCACTGAAGGATAAGAAGGCGAAGGTACGAAGTGCAACAATGTACCTCATTGACATAGCAGCCTTATGGTGGCATGGCATAGGCGTCATGTAGATGTTGAATGAGGTAAGTGCAAAACCAACACTTGAAATGATATTAAGAGGGAGATTAAGAAACACCACTAAAAAAATAAAGAGGGAGATTAAGAAATAGTTCTACCTCGAAAATGCCAAGTTCTTGGCATGTTGAAACCCAAAGTGGTTGAAGTACAGGGGTTCGATTCACGAGTATGTCAAGGAATTCTCTACTCTCATGCTCGAAATTGCTAACATGCCAGAGGGATTGTTCAATTTCATGGATGGTCTACAACTTGGCCCAGCAGGAACTACAACATCAATGTTTTTAGGATGTTGTGACAGCCATGACAATGGCAGAGCAACTGATAGAATTCAAGAAGAGTGACTCTTCCAAGTATAGTTGCACAAAGTGTGAAGCAAAGTGGCAACAAATTTGAGTGTGAGAGCGAGGAAGTGTCTCGTTCAAAATGTAAACAAGTATAAAAAGGTAGGAAGCGAGAGTGGGAGCAAGATCCTGAGATGAGGATTTGAAGTGAAAGCAGGAGCAAGATTCCAAAGTAGGGATTTTAATACAGGGGCATTTTCACACTAGGCTCAAGTGGGGCAGCCTGTGTGAAGCGGGGGCACACTTTGGGTGGGTGGTCTGTGTGAGGTGGGTGGTCATGTGAGGTGGGCGACCCGTGTGAGGTGGGTGACTCATGTGAGGCGAGACCCATGTGAAGTGGGGCCCACAAAAGAGGGTTCAGCACGAGGCGGGACGCATGTGAAGTGGGGTCTGACCTAGGCTATGAGATAAAGGGATTGATTCTCCACGCTCTATCAGTTCGAGCTTTTAGAGGAAGTGGTTAGTTGTCATGCATCAAAAGTGGTATCAGAGCGGGAGATCTCGCCTTCGAGACTCCTTCCCGAGGGTGATTAATGCAAGGGCATTTTCACACCGAGCTCAAGTGGGGTAGCTTGTGCGAAGCGGGGACACACTCAGGTTGGGCGACCTATGTGAGGCGGCCTGTGTGATGCGGGCGGCCCGTGTGAGGCAGATGACTCGTGTGAAGCGAAACCCATGTGAAGTGGGGCCCACAAAGGAGAGGTTTGGCACGAGGTGAGACCCATGTGAAGTAGGGCCTAACTTGGGCTATGAGATAAAGGGATTAATTCACCACACTAACAGTTTGAGCTTTTAGAGCAAGTGGTTAGTTGTCCTGCATCAGATTTCATGCAAAAGTGGGAGCAAGATTCCGAAGTGGGGATTTAAAGTGGAAGTAACACCTAATCAGAAGGATGTTGCAACCAATGTTTTAAGTATCGACAATGTCGGCCGATATATTCCACGATATATCTTGTATCCCACCTTTGTGATACGAAACACACGAGTAGTGGGATATATCCCACATGT
Source organism: Liriodendron chinense (assembly GCA_003013855.2). Lineage (NCBI taxonomy): Eukaryota > Viridiplantae > Streptophyta > Magnoliopsida > Magnoliales > Magnoliaceae > Liriodendron > Liriodendron chinense. Next base: position 3,777,809 of record ML058389.1, read on the forward strand.
TCGATCCAATGAGCATTTTCGATTTTTGATCCTTTTTCTGTAAATCAAGTTAAATCAATGTCAAATTGTTATAAATCCATGATTTTTCATGTTTTGCATGAAAAATCATGGATTGAGAGCTTCGATTTCGAAATTCTAAGGAGACCGAGTTGAGGAAACTTGAAAACAATCAAAATTTCCCAATTTCTCGCAAGCAGGTTGCAATCTGTGTCCAAACATAAAATCAAACGTGTATGTAACCTGATCCAGTGATTCTTCTTTTTGTTTTTTTTAATGTATTGCTTGTGTTTCTACACGTCTTCTTATATTTATAAATTATATGAATAGACTTGCATGATTGCATCAATTCAGTTAGACAACACATGGATTAGAACCCCATACAAAGAAAACCTATTATGTGCACTTGTTTTTTTGTAATGTTTTGATTTATAAGCGTATTGATGTCTTTCATTGAAAATTCGACCAATTTTCTAATGTTTCCCCATGTTTCCAACAACAGCGATACATTACGCGATACAACCGATACATCCCATGCGATAACCGATACATTTCTGTATCCCAAGGGTGTGTGACACGTAACACGATATCGATATTTCAAACACTGCTTGCAAGTTGCAACTAAGCTTACAAGGCAAAACCACAAACGGGCAGCCAAGGCAAAGGTGGGAGAGAAATCAGAGAATGTCATAGACTCATAAAGGCTCCCACTACAAGCAAGGGACAAACAAGCCACCAAGTGGTAAGGGTGGCAAAGACATGAAGAATGGCTAGGATGGACAAGACTCATCCAAGCAGAAGGAAATCAAGCACTTCATTTTTTTAATGGACCTCTCTCAACCAAGGAATGCCCAAAGATAAACGTTGTTAATGCTCTTCCAGCAAAACTCGACGAGAAAGATGAAGAGGATAACAAGGAGCTACATACGGATTTGATGCGGCTCCTTAATGTGATGAAGGATAAGACTAAGATGCCGAAGCCATGATTGATGCGGACATCAAACCCTTTAAGGTTTATCAGCATAGGAAGCGAGCGACGTCTGCATCTCTTTAGCTCGATGATGGGCCTGAATCATTCTTGACGAATGATGAGGAGCATTGAAAACCCTATACATATACTTTGGCACGTAGAAGACCCCACAATGGGAAGACACATGTGTAGGAAGACAAAAGACCCGACTAGAGGTTGTCGGGCACCCGACCGATGGTCATCAAGTGCCCTAAATTCGCCCGTTTCGAAGACGTACTCTCTGGACAGTTTTCACTGTCTTCGAGCGCCCGACCATTGGTCATCGGGCGCCTAACCACTAGTCATCAAGCGCCCAAAATTCATCTTATTTTTATTTTAGTCTCTGGACTGTTTGAGCCCCCATCGGACACCCGACCGACTGGTCACCGGACACCCAACGATCGCGCGAGTTATTTTTTTCTAGTTCGTTTTTACTTGAGTTTCAAGTAGGGCTGTAAATGGGTCAGCGGACCCGATGGGGTACCCGGACCCAACCCATTTAGACCCGACTCAGACCCGGCCCATTTGTTAAATGGTATGGGTCTGGGTCCAAGAACAGACCCAGTTGCAAGGTGTGCCGTACCGGTTACGTATCGGCCGTACCGGCCGATACGTACCGAAAACGGCCGGTACCGTTACGCGATACGGGGTCCAAATCGGGGACCCCGAATATTTGACCCGTAACAGACCGTTACGGGGCCATAACGGCCGGTACGGCCCAAAACGGCCGTTACGCCCCCCATAACGGTCAAAAAACGGTAACTTTTTTTTTCTTTTATAAATACTTGCTGTTTTGTAATTTCTTCCCACTTTTCTTCCCCCATTTCTTTTCTAATCTGTTCTTTTGCTAAAAACGACCACAATTAGTCTATTTTGGAGAATTAAAACGACCAATTTCTACGATTTGGATGAATCGAAGCTCCGTGGGCCATTTTTCGAAGAAATCCGAAAATAGGTATTTATACATTTTTCTTCCTCTAATCACTTTTTTTCCACCTTGATATGATGGTGTAGCCATTGTAAAATGTAAAAATGTGTATTTCAAGATTATGCAACTGATTTTTATATTTTTTTTATATTTTTTTTAATTTCTGTTTATTTTCGGATTAATATTAAAATTAGTAAAAATCATGTTTTTTTTTTCTGGTTTAATGGTTAGATAACATGTGTTACTTATAGTAGGACACAATCATGTGCATTTTACAGATTATGCACATGATTTGCTATTTTTTTGTATTTTTTTAATTTCTGAATAAATTTAAAAATTAGGAAAAATCATTTTTTTCAAAAAAAATTCTGGTTTAAAGGTTGGATAATATGTGTTACTTATAATAGAATATAAGCATGTGCATTTTACAGATTATGCACATGGTTTGTTATTTTTTTTGGTATTTTTTTAATTTCGGAATAATTTTAAAATTTAGGGAAAATTAATATTTTCAAAAAAAAATTCTGATTTAAAGGTTGGATGACATGTGTTACTTATAATAGAACATACTCATGTGCATTTTACAGATTATGCACATGGTTTGCTATTTTTTTTTTTGTATTTTTTTAATTTCGGAATAATTTTAAAAATTAGGGAAAATTAATATTTTCAAAAAAAAATTCTGATTTAAAGGTTGGATGACATGTGTTACTTATGATAGAACATAATCATGTGCATTTTACAGATTATGCACATGGTTTGCTATTTTTTTTGTATTTTTTTAATTTCGGAATAATTTTAAAAATTAGGGAAAATTAATATTTTCAAAAAAAAATTCTGATTTAAAGGTTGGATGACATGTGTTACTTATGATAGAACATAATCATGTGCATTTTACAGATTATGCACATGGTTTGCTATTTTTTTTGTATTTTTTTAATTTCGGAATAATTTTAAAAATTAGGGAAAATTAATATTTTCAAAACAAAATTCTGATTTAAAGGTTGGATGACATGTGTTACTTATAATATAACATAATCATGTGCATTTTACCGATTATGCACATGGTTTGCTATTTTTTTTGTATTTTTTTAATTTCGGAATAATTTTAAAAATTAGGGAAAATCATTTTTATCAAAAAAAAATTTTGGTTTAAAGGTTGGATAATATGTGTTACTTATAATAGAATGTTATCATATGCATTTTACAGATTATGCACATGGTTTGTTATTTTTTTGGTATTTTTTTAATTTCGGAATAATTTTAAAAATTAGGGAAAATCATCTTTTTCAAAAAAAATTCTGGTTTAAAGGTTGGATAACATGTGTTACTTATAATAGAACATAATCATGTGCATTTTACAGATTATGCATATGGTTTGTTATTTTTTTTGTATTTTTTTAAATTTCGGAATAATTTTAAAAATTAGAGAAAATCATTTTTTTTCAAAAACATGGAGAATCATATTTACAGATTAATGAGTAATGACTAATGTATGTTTCTATTTTTATTTTTTCGACAGGTTTTGCCGTTTTGGAGCTTCGTAGTTGTACTTTGTAGGCTATAGCCCATAGGGTTTAGTATTTAAATTTAGTAGTTAGTACTTGATTTCATTATCTGTATTTAAGATTTACAATTACATTTATAAATTTTAAAATCTAAGTATTTCACTCTTAGACTCAGTGAGTCAGTATCTAAGTGACATAGCCACATCACATAAGCCATCTCTAATTAAAAAATGTCTGGGACTGGAACTGGAAGTGGAACTGCAAATAAGGATATTGGATGGGAACATTGTCAGAGGGTAGGTGGTGGAAGGCACCAAATAAAATGCAACTATTGTGATAGAGTAATAAATGGTGGAATTACGCGACTTAAACAACATTTGGCACATCGAAAGGGTCAAGTTGTAGGATGCACCAAAGTTCCCAAAGAGATAATGATACTGATGCAAGCCAATTTAGATGAGTCAAAGGGGAAACGAGCTGCTGTGCAGAAAAAGAAAGATAATATCCTTGATGCGGCCCGACAAGAGGTGTTTGGTCCAGAATATATGGGCGTTCATGGTGAAAACATCATTGATTCTGGGGAAGATTCTAATCGAGAAATGACTATAGCTAGGAGAGAAAGCGTGCGCTATGCTCGTGAAGAGGAAGAACGTCGACGCACGTTTGGTTCAAGTGCGAGTGGGAGTGGGAGTGGCCAGGGGAGTACAACTGCAACCCCAACGGGAAGTACAGCTGGGGTTGGAGGGGGTATGTTTGGTGGATTAAGGCGTATGTTTAGCAGCCGGCGGGGCACATCTTCACATGTAGCTCGTCATCCTATAGATGTAGATGTGGAAGAAGAAGATGTGCCTAGGAGACCCTCTATTGATCCGATCCTCTTTAGGAAAGAATCTAGTAAACAAAAGAAGATAAAACAAATGTGGAGTAGAACTTCTGTTGAGAAACTGGGTAGGGCAGCAGCAAAGTTATTTATACATGCCAACATACCCCCTAATGCGGCAAACTCTCCATATTGGCAGGTGGTAATTGATGCAGCAGCAGAAGCAGGTGAAGGAATTAAAGCTCCCACAGCCAAGGAGATTAGGGGAAAATGAACAGACGCAGAGTATGCAGATACAAAGGCATACGTAAATACCTTTAAACCCATATGGCAGGCCAGAGGATACACGATCATGTGTGATGGTTGGACTGGCCCAACAAGACGCAGCATGATCAACTTCATGGTGTATTGCCACTTGGGAACAGTGTACCACAAGTCAATTGATGCCTCGGATGAAATAAAAAATGCTAAATATATTTTTAGCTTGATGGATAAAGTAGTGGATGAGATTGGGGAGGAGAATGTGGTGCAGATTGTGACAGATAATGAAGCAACATATAAGTCTGCAGGAAATTTGTTGATGCTAAAGAGAACACATATATTTTGGTCACCGTGTGCTGCACATTGTATTGATCTTATATTGGAAGATATTGGAAAGAGAAAGAATGTCAAGGAAATGGTTGAAAAAGCAAAATAAGTGACAACATTTATTTACAACCATAATCGCCTAGTTGCAATAATGAGGAAGTTCACGAAGGGACGAGAGTTGCTTAGGCCAGCGGCGACTAGATTTGCAACAAACTTTATAGCTTTAGAGAGTTTGTATCAGCATAGGGGAGAGTTGAGTGAAATGTTTGCTTCCCAACAATGGCTCAACACAAAATATGGGAAGAAGACATCAAGGACGCCGGTTGATGTTGTAAACACCATAAGAGACAACAAATATTGGAAGAGGGTTAAGAAAATTTTAAAGGTGATGGAACCACTGATGAGGGTACTTCGTCTTGTTGAAACCGATGAAGCACCTACGATGGGCTTCCTCTACGACGCCATGGATAAAGCGAAGTTGGCAATTAAACGTGATTGTTCAAGCTGGCAATCTTACTGGAATTTGATCGACAAAAGATGGACAAATCAGCTCCACCACGATATTCATGCAGCAGGTTATTACCTAAATCCTAGGTATAGATATGCCCAATCATTTGTTATGGATGATGAGATTCGTATTGGATTAAAGAACGTGATAAAGAGATTAGAGCCTGACTTAGATGTACAAATAAAGGCTTTGAATGAATTGGATATATTTGGAACTCGTCAGGGTAGCTTTGGAGATACTCTTGCACAACATGCAGTACTTAAGTTGCACCCCGCCGACTGGTGGATAAATTTCAGAGAGGACACACCGGCTCTCCAAAAAATTGCAGTAAGGATTTTGAGCCAAACAACGTCTTCCTCTAGTTGCGAAAGAAATTGGAGTAGTTTTGCACTTATTCATATGAAGAATAGAAATAGAATTCAGACTAGGACGTTAGATAGACTTGTCTTTATGCATTACAACATGAGGCTAAGAATGCGCATGCATTCAAGGAGGCCTACCACCAATAATGCCGATGATGTGGATTATTGTCCAATAAACTTGGACAGTATTTATGATGAGGATGACCCACTTCTACCTTGGTTGAAAGTAAGGGAAAAAGAAATAGAAGATGATAGTGAAGAAATAGAAGTTGAAGACCCAGAAATACGCAAGGCACAGCAAGAGAGTCGTGCATTTGTGTTGGACCCAGAAAGGGGGGCGGATTTCATGCAAACTCAGCTAGAGAGTGCGAGCTCTAGTGATACTGAAACAGATGATGATGATGATGATGATGCACCTAATGCTTATCCCACTTCTGGCATTGCTCAACCCACCGGGGCTACTGATACCATACAGCCGTCAACGGATCGCGAGGCTGATGAACTTCGACGAAGCAAGCGGGGCCGAGGGGGTCGAACTTATGAGTGTACTGAGTCACGATACAGCCAGCAAGAGCCTGGCTCCAGTAGCGCACCTGCAGGTCCTGCACCTACAGGTCCTGCACCTGCACCGCAATCTACACCGACAGATCTGGAACATCAGCATGCGTATGGCTATGATCCGAGGAATTATGGGTATTCTTACAGCCAATGGGATTATAGGGAACCTGTTCCGCCACTTTCATGTTGGAGTAGTCCTCCTGACGCTGTTCCACATCTACCATATGAACCAAATCTAAGTTATTCATCTCAATCTCAACAGCCTGGCCCTGAATACGAGTACCAGTACGGGCACGGGCCGCACGGCTATTCGACGGGCACTAGTAGATATCCTCACTCAGGGTCAGAATCTTTGCCTAGTCAGGATCAGTCATCATCAGGTTTCCTTGACCTGGTCTTTCCCTCTGGCACTGAATATTATGGATATGCAACAACAAGACCGCAACAACCCGATGATGATGACGATGACGACGTGGAGGTTGAGCAACCACAACAAAGCAGGTTTTCATTTTGGTGGTGAGTTCCGATTTGGTGAGTCTTTTCCATTACCCACATGGTCATACATTCACCAAAAAAACACACACTTTACATTGTTGAACTTGTGTTTAAAATAACTCCCCTGACAAGTGACAACCAGTCAAGTAATCTTTAATCAACATGCTTGCAGGGGAGTATATCAGGTATTACTAATTTTTTTTTCTACTTTAGAATGTTCAATTGGCAGGACAAGAGTCGGTCATAGATTCAAGATAAGAGAAGTCTTAATACATTATTTTTTGCAAGTCCTCACTCCTCACTCCTCACTCCTCAGGTATGTAAATAAATTGTAAATAATATAAAGTAAATTATAAAAAATAATAGTACATGTGAAAATTGAAATACTTTGATGTTACATTTATTCTGATATACATATTATTGGTATTAGACAGTTAGAAATTTGAATTTATAAGTTCTGCAGTTAATTCCAGGTTATTAGCTTCATAAATTCACCAGACAGCCCGATACAGCTTTTTCAACCAAAGAGTAGACCGCTTCACCACCATAAACATGTTCAAAATTATAAATGAATGCATATTTGGGATGTTTGGAATTTTCTGGATTTAATCCATATTTTTTTAAAATTTTTTGGCAACAAAAAAAAAAAAAGTGGACCGTTACGGGGGGCGTATCGGCCGATACGGCCCCGTATCGGCCGATACGCCCCGTATCCGTATCGGAAACGGTGGGCACCGTTACGCCCACCGAAACCAATACGGGACACCTTGCCCAGTTGTTAAACGGGTCTGGGTCTGGTTTCCTTTATATTAGACCCGACCCGACCCAACCCGAACCCATTTAGTAAGTGGGCGGGTTTGGTCTATGTTTCAAGGGACCCGTCCAGCCCAGACCCGTCCAGACCCGATTTTAAGCCTTGTAAACTGCTTGCATACTTGATCCAGACCCGGACCCATTAGACCCGACCCATTTATAAATGGGTCTGGATGGATCTCCCTCTACCAGACCTGGACCCATTTATAAATGGGTCTGATGGGTTGACTCGGACCCGACCTGGACCCACCCATTTAGTTAAAGGGTCTGGGTCTAAAATTTGGACCTAGACCCGTTTGGTAAATGGGCGGGTCTGGTTTTGGCTAAACCCGCCCCGAACCCGACCATTTACAGCCCTAGTTTCAAGGGTATTTTAGACTTTTCCTTCTTTATTAATATTTATTTAAAGGGATTAAGCCTTAAACACGAATTTAGTTGATTATTGATTAAGAAAAGTTTGGTTTTTTCCTCTTCCTCCTCTCCTTCTCTCTATGGATCTTCATTTTCTTTCACAATCTTCTTCATCTTTCTTCTTCCCTCTTTCCAACTTTCTTCTAAGGTAATTCATTTTCTTCCCTCTTTCTTCTAAACTTATTTTCTCTCATTATCCGCAACCCTAAAATCTGAGAATTAATCCCTAAACATGTTTCTCTCAGATTTTCATTCCCTAATCTGAGAAATCCTTCGATCTCCCGGACTAGTGAATCCCATTGCACGTTTGGATCATAACCATGCAAGATCGGGAGGCTTCATCCCTCGTCGGATCCAATCCACGCAATACTTGAAATCCTTACTACGTGGTTGTGATGATGGCCCACATTATTGCATGTGTCCTTTTGATTTTCTTAGATTATGATGGTGAATGTTGAATCTTTTACTATTGTTGCTTTGTTATTCCGCTGAATTATCTATGATCATACACATGCATCATAGTTAGACCATCTTGCATCACATGAACAAAGGGTTCATGTATGTGGAAGAACAAGTCAATGGGAGGCTAGCATGGGCAATGGCGGACTGCAGGACTACTCACAGGCCACAAACAACTAAGATTAAATGCATCCAAGGAGACAAGATGGCTCAACTCTCAAGGCTATGAACTCAAAAGTGAAGCCTATCCATGGCGTGGCACATGGCATGGAGCTACACAACGATGGATGGCGTGGAAAGATCACTTTATCAATAGTACCCCTGGATGATTTTCAAGTAATTCTAGGGAAAGAGTTGTTAAATCACGTAAAGGTCATGCCCATGTAGTGTAAATAGGATCAAAGAGATTGAAATCCTAGTTGCATAAGAGAATCCCACATACCATAATCAAAGCATAAAGATACTAAACTGAAAGATAAAAATGTGGAGTCACTCCACACAAAGCCAATAGAGTTGCACCAACAGTTTCTAGGGATCACACCTCTAGAAGAAATTCAAAGAAAATAATTTCTTATTTCAAAAATTCATAGAATCTTATTCATATGCATGACCTACCACCTTTTTACATTTACAAGTGAAACTCAAACTATACCTAATTAGTGCAAACACACCCCTAATCATATCCAACTATTAATAAATAACAATTTCCTAAAACAGAGGGAGAAAAAAAAAACAACTCATAGTAAAACTCCAGATAATGAAATTAACACATTGTACTATAGAGTCATTGTGATCTGATTGCATCACCATGTCATCCATCAACTCAGTTTACACCATGGAGGATAAGCTTCGTGGATGGTCCCCATAGTACACGGAACCAAAACTACCCTAAAGGTGATATCCATCATATAGCTCACAGGTGAAAATGGGTGAATCTAGCTATCTAGCCGCTATAATATATACATGTAAGGATGAGGAGATGGAGACTAAGAAGATCGGTCACAACCTCAAAGAGTTTAAAATGTCATGCTGCCCAACTTGCCGAAGAAGCCACCACCTAGGAGGAAGGTAGACCATAAAATCACGGGGGCGTGAATGCGAGATGCCAGCAGAATGATCGGCTGGACAGAGGCTAGGGCTGCTTCCTTCCCACCGCGTCCTTCCTTGTGTGTCGGAGATACAAAGCGAGTGCACTGGAAAAGAACGGGGGTATTAGCAGCCCACTCCGGTCAGAGCTCTACCTACAAGAACGAGAGGCGAGTAGAGGAACTCGGCGCTTTGAGAAGAACGACTCAACGGGGCGGGTTCTGCTTTGTTGGCTGGTACTGGTAGGGAGTAGGCTTTGAAAAGCAAAAGCCTCAATGGCAGTTGTTCAAGCCGACGCCCCCCCCCCCCCCCCCCCCGGAAACAAACAGAGTACATTACATTGATTGCAGCAGCCACAGATTACACAGTTGAAGAAGCGGCATGCTTATTCCTAAAGAATGTGTTAGTTGGGCCATGCCACAGGCTCGCATTAGCAATTGGGATGCTCAGTGCACCAGCTGATTTTGGACCAAGCTATCCAAAATGTTGGGCTCCGACCTCCACTTATCAACTAGCTTCCACCCATAGACAGATGGACTAACAACGCATGTATGCATGCCCTTGGAGCTATACTTGAGGCACTTTGTAAGTGCCAATGAAAGGGACTGGTCAAGTGTTGGATGGGGCCCAGTTCTTCTACAATCTACAGAGAATTGAATCAACACACCACAAGCCATTCAAGCTTGCAACAAGGCAGCAACCACTGACACCACATACTATCGTAGCCAGGTACAATTGGAGAAACCCAGCTGCCAATCAGTTGCTTGAAGAATGGCAAAAGAAAGCAAACATGGATGGCATCTACCTCGCTAAGGCCACAAGACACATGAAGAAATCAGCAGAAAAGAAAAACGGCTAATCCAGTACAACATAAAGGATAAGGTGAAGGTGAAGCTTTTACCACAACAATTCAAGACGCTAAGGAAGGTTCATAAGGGGTTGGTGAGGAAATCTGAACAGTGCCCTATCACTAAGAGGGCTAGCAGTGTGTCCTATCAGGTGCAGCTACCCTCTCGGCTCAAGAGACATTCAGTCTTCCATCTGAGCAACTTAAAAGCTTATCATAAAGACGCTGAGGATGCGAGATGAGGGATCTTTAAACAAGATCATACTGTGATGGTCATTTCTTTTAACAAGGATGCTGAGTATATTGCAGATGAGACAGTATGAAATCAAGGCAGTCCACCTTTCAATGAGTATCTAGTTAAGTGGAAGGAATTTCTAGCTAGCGAGGCTATCTTCAAGCATGCTGAGATATCGTAGATTAGGAGGTTCCACAAAGGATCAACAAGGGTGTCATCGGATTAGGTTGGGGAGATTGTTACCAAACCGATCATATCCATGAAGCTAACTCGTAAAGTAAGCCATTGTTGGCTCTCCTTGTACCCTAAAGAGACAACGTGCATAGTATAGAGAATTCTAGAGATGATTACAGCTGTATAGAGCTCTCTAGAATATTATAGAGTCTCTCGGTGGCTTCTTGTAGCTAAAAATTTCTTTAGTATTATTGGTCATTAGATGATCACCACATGGCTTCATCCTATCCATTCATGTAAAGTAGCTAGAAGGTTCCTATCCCTATAAAAGGGGAAGGGCCCCTCATTTAGGAGGGAACTCGAAAGTTGTAAGCTCTTGAGTTCCCTAGGGCAATGCAAGTTCTCTTGCCTTCTAATATCTCGTGGGACCACTCCTCCTCCAAGTATCTTGGCACACTTGGGCAGTTGGCTGACTAATTCACAAATGGGGTGTGTACAAGTATGACATGATCTACATGCTTGGGGAAACACTTAGGTTGTGACACAATGCCACCTTATGGAGACTCATGAGAAAAGGAATCAAAATTTGTACAAGTTGAAAAGAATTCCCAGTCGAATTACACTCATTACTAACAGAGAGATATGAAGACATTATATCAAAATCAAGAATGCTTATAGTTTACTACACAACTATAGTGTCAAGGGACCATGGTTTAAAATATTATATTTTGCACCCTGACCCAACTTAACCAAAAGGGCCAATATTAGTTCCAAATGGGCCGAGCCACATCGTCGTCTCCTCGACTTCACAGCACAAGAAACAAACAGTTCAAAGAATCATCTCTCTTTTTTAGATTGACAGGTGTTACCAGTGATTGCAGTGGCGCCGATAAATATCGGCCCAGTAATAACACAGAAAATGGCCGATTCCTTCGTATCGCACGATATATTGTGCAATATCGATAATATCGCACGATGTATCGATATCGCACGATATATCGTCAAAATATCGTTACTTTTTGCACAGTGGGCTCCAAATATCGTCGATACCTAGACGATATCGTCCAGGTATCGATTAGAGATGCTGGAACGTTTCTAAACTTGGTTTTTTTTTGGAGTGGTTTTTTTGGAGAAAAAAACTTGGGAAGGCCTATTTTTTCTCAATTTTCTCCTACTTTACTATATCGGTCAGACGCACAAGAGTCCCCCATTTTGTAGAAGAGAAATAATTTTTTGTTCGATTTTCTTCTAGTTTCTCCTCCCTAAAAAAAAAAAAAAAAACCGTTGGGTTTTTTAGCACCCCGCCCCGAACCCAGGGCAGGGGCACACCGCCCCCTGCACTCCCGGCGAGCTGACCGCGCAGCTCGACCCGCGTTCCAACTCTGCGTAGGGGTTATAGTTTGTTGAGTTCAGTTAGCTCTTTTCTAGATTTTATTGAGTCCTCATATAGATCTAGCCCATATAGGGTAGCTTGCATTGCATTACACTAGGATAGTCAAAACTACATTTGGAGGATACTCACTCAGTTGCATCATCCATAGGTATATTTCTCAACTCTCTTGCTTGTTTTACTTTGTCAATGCATTGGTTGTGTTTACATTAATGTCTTGTTACATTTGTATATCTTATGGAATCAATTTAAACAATGGATGCATCAGTTCAGTTAGATAGCGCATAGCTTAGGATCCTTTTACAAAGGAACTCCATTATGTGGACTTTTCTTTTTACATATTATGATTTAAACGTATGTATTGAGGTCCATTTTAACAATCCCTGAAGTTTCATTGAAAAATTCAATCAATTTCCCAATGTTTCCCCACGTTTCCCAAAAAGTGCGATACATTCCGCGATACAACCGATATTTCCCACCGATACACGATATGTATCTTCATCCCAAGGGTGCAAAACGTAACGCGATACCGATACTGCGAACATTGGGTGTTACAATTTTGTTCGATGTGGCAACCCGAGCAAAAGCTTGGACTCTCTGAGGAGGTATAGCCCCCCACACACATTGGCTCCCCAATCATCTTCAAGTATGACCTAGGCATACGACTTTGTTGAGAAGCTACCATTTAGGGTCCATCTCTAGATTGTCAAGACCTCATAGCTCCAACCAACGAATATCAACTTCAAGCTCGTAGATCAAGAATAGATAGGGTGTGTTTCACGATTGAGGTCTCAAGTTCAAGCCAAAGCTGCCTATCAAAAAAGCCAACAAAAATCGCAATAAGCTCTTGTAACCAAACCATGCATCACCTATAAGGTTTCCCCATAATGTGACCTTCCACAACATTAAAGACCCTATCACTTCATAGCAATCCTTGACTTTTTGCTTCTTTACACAATGAGAGGAGAAATGGAACAGGAGAGATTTACTAATGGCACCTCATCTAACCATCTTTCCATAAACTTGTCTTATGCCTCTTAACAATAACGAAGTGAATGCCATTTTGCAAATAGATTACCCACTTTGGTAGAAATGATTCTACTAGATTCTCTGAAGATTCTGCCCATCGTATTAAATGTCATCAACGGAAAATCTAGAACTCTAACTGCCCATACCTTCACAAAATTACCTCCCTCCCTCTACAGGGTCCCGGTTCTTCATCGGATCTCCACCATCATTACTAAAAGAGCCCAACTCTTTTCTACTATACCCGTGGCATCTGGGAAAGGTGCATGTAATAGAATGGGAGATCCATGAGAGTGGAATTGATAAGCCTACATAAGTAGCGTAGCGTATGCATAGACCAAAACAAATCATAAATTAAGTCATGAGACTTTACAAGATGCTCCCTACAGTAATGTTGTTATACCAGACGGGGGCACCTCTCAAGTCTTATAGCCAGAAAAACAAATGGTAATACACGAATAACCTGTGGTCTTGTCCATCTAAATGACTGAGAATGGATTACTCTCGAAGCAAGTGTTGAAGTGACTTATATGTAATCTCTACAATTACATATATGACTTAAAAGTGTCTCTCAAGAAAGAGGCACTCGATCCATAGTGACTGAATTCAATTTGAAGACTGTCATAGACTATATTCTTGAAAAAACATGTGTTGTGCAAATGTAAACCTCATGTCGACATTGATCTTACTTAAATTTATCTAGATATGCTTCAAAGATGGAAAATACACCATATATATAGAATTGCCAATAATAAAGTTGATTTCAAAGAGGTGTATGGAGCCAATAAAAATTTTCTTATTAGTTAATTTGTTAAATTTTCTGAACGCTGTCTTTACAGTTACAAAGAGATTAGGAGAGAAGTTCTTTAGGATGTCAGACTAGGTGTTAATATGTTAGATGTCTTGACAGTCTTGTAAACAATTATGAGGTGTCAAATCATCATTGAGTGAAGTAGTTGTATTTAGTTAATGTCTGTATGTAATGTAATGTATGTATTCTCTCTCCTTCCATATCATGAAGATTGCGTTCTCCCTAAAATTCTCCATATCATCTTTGCCCTTGAAACGAGGGAAATCAAGCTAAATGGCTGGAGTTTGGGGGTGAGCGGTGGTTTTGCCAGAGCTCTCTCGAATAGCTGGTCATACCTCAGGTTTGCCAGCACAAGGGACTATGTCCCAGGATACTGCCCCCTCCTAAAGCATGACGGTGGCACTACCTACTCCATCCTTCCCAACCACCTGCAAGCCTCCGTTATGGCTCGAGTTTGGTGCCGCCTGATGTACCTGGATGCATGGAATCACTAGCTTCTTCGACTCTAAATTGATGATTGTACAATCTCCCTTAATGGTCCCAGCATTGGTCAATATCGACTAGTGATCTTATCATACTTGGTGTTTAGGGATAACTTTTTGGAGGACCTGTATATGTTGATCTTGTTGTTCACTACTTTCCATAAGGGTCTTAATGTCATTTTTGTGCTTGGATATCCTAGTCCAATCAGCCATAAAAGCCCCGCTCTAATACCAGATGATATACGTGCTAATCTCGATAATTTTAGGAGTTAATGGGGAAGTTCTACAAGTGATGTGGAGAATTTCGGTAGAATGAAATCTTCATGATTGGAAGAAGAGAAAAAAAACGTGTGTGTGTGTGGGGGGGGGGGGGGGAAGTATAAGGAAAAAATATTAGAGTTTGGAATTGAATCAAACCACACTTCACCATGTATTCACCTGTAGTTAAATAGAAAGATGCATAACTGATGACAACTACTCACCCAATGACAATTAGCCACCTACCATAACTACTTACAGGCAATGTTGTTGAAATCATATGATTTAAAATTCAAATCGTATCGTAATTCGTACCCATGTACGATCTGAATTGCACATTGGAATCGCAAATCACATTGAATCGTATGATTCGTAATTGAATCGTACTACTCAAGTTTTTCGACAGAAAACCGGCAGCGTCCGGTGAAATTTTGATTTTTTTTCTTCCTTTTTTTGCAATTTTTTTTGGGCTTTCTGTTTTAAAATGTATTTAGGCCCTACGCTCATTAAAATAACATATAGTTTGCAACTTTTGAGAGATTTGGGGGACTTTTGGAGCTTGTGGGCCATAGGAAACCTAGAGAAAGAATCAACATATTCTTTTCATCGCTCAACAAAATCAAACACCGCTTGTTGCATTTGATTTCTACGTTAAAATAGGTAAGAATGCATGTAAAATATTCAGTTATTCCTTCCTATTTCATTTCTTTTATATATTAGTAAAAATGTGGGTTTTAAGGAAAAGAAAAATAGACTATTTCGATTTTTCATTTTTTTTCAGTTTTTGCATTTCTTTTTTAGGGCTTTTGTATTTAAAAGTTATTTACGCCCCCACATACATTATAATATCACTTTTTTCCTATCTTTTGGCAGATAGTGGTGAGATTTGGAGTTCATGTGGGCTTAAATAGTTTTTTTTCAAGAGTTTACTCATTTTTTCAAATTTTCACTACTTCTCTCATTTTAATCAATTTATAATCTTCTATGTTTATGTGGAGCCTAAATAGTTTTTTTTTTCCCTTAATATTTAAGGTTTGTCACTTGTGTGTTGTCATGTTGGTTCATTTTGAGCATTGAAAATGGAAAAGAAATAGAAGACCAAGGACAATGATCTTACGTGGGATTATTATTCAAAGATGGATGATAAAAATAATCTTCACCTAAGATACAATTTTTGTAGGAATGCATATTGAGGAGATGTGTTTTGAATGAAACATCACTTAACCTGAATGAAGAAAAATGTGACGGCGTGTCCCCAAGTAGGTGATGAGATAACAAAAAAATTCAAAAATTTATTAGATGGTAATGTTAGTGAGAAGAAGCAATAAGAAGAGATGACTGTGATGTTGGAAGGGTTCCTATCATTAATGCTGTCAATGAATTCAGTGGTGAAAAAGAAAAAAAAAATGGATGATTTTATGGAAAGAAATAGTGGGCCAAAAGAAAAAAAGCAAGTCACTCTAAACAAAATCTGAAAGAAAGGAGATAGAGATAGTGTGTGCCTGTCTATTTCGTGTTTCCTATATGCGAATGCTTTACCATTTAACCTTGTAAAGAGCCAATTATTCGCACTAATGATGGAAGCGGTTGCTACATTTGGGCAGGGAAGCTTCCGTCATATCGCAAAGGAATAATTGTTTTAATCTATTGATGTTTATAAAAAGAAATGGAGGGAGTCGGATGCATGTTTATGTCAGATGGGTGGACCAATGGAATGAATCAGTCAATTACAAATTTTTTTATTAATAGTCCAAGTGGTACGGTGTTTTTTAAAACTGTTGATACGTTCGATATTTCAAAAAATGCGGACAATTTATTAGGCTTGCTCAAGTCAGTTATTAATAAAGTAGGCAAAGAAAACATTTTACAGGTAGTTATAGATAGCAAATGCCCCTATGTGAAGGCGAGTCAAATGTTAATGGAAAAGAGGAAGACACTGTTTGTCTCCATGTGCAGCTCATTGCATAGACTTAATGCTTGCAAACATTGGAAAGTTGCAAGTTCATTTAGAGACCGTGGCGAAAGCAAGAGCTATAACGATCTATATTTACAAACATTGTTGGTCTTGAATTTGATGAGGAAGCATGAAAAGAGGGAGTTGACTCGACCGGCCGTAACACAGTTTGTTACATGCTACTTGACTTTAAAAAGCATTCATGAAAATAGAATTGACTTGAGGTCGATGTTTACCTCAAAAGAATGGGAAGGTAGCAATTTCTCCAAGACCGCAAAGGGAAAGCATGTTTAAGACAGAGTTTTGGCCAATGTAGATTTTTTGCCATCCATCGAGTTTTACTTGAAAACCACTCTCCCTTTGGTCAAAGTGTTAGGGCTAGTTGATTCAAATGAGAGGTCAGCCGTGGGATATATTTATGAAGCGATGGATCGGGCGAAATAAGCTATAGTAAAAACACTTGGGAGAGGTGAAGAAGTGATATTTGGCTATATGAAAAATAATAGACTAAGGGTGTAATCTTCAGTTGCATAAGCCCTTACATGTGGCAGCTTATTTCTTAAATCCTAGATTTCAGTATGATGACAATTTTCATCCAGATTTAAAGATTAAAACCGGCCTATATTATTGTATTGAAAGAATGGTCCCTGATTCAAGGCAAATGGTCATCATTGATGACCAGATGGATAAGTTTAAAAAGACCTATAGTTTATTAGATGATAAACGGCAAAATTAACTAGAACGAGAAAGTAGCCAGCTAATTTTACTTACAGTTATCTTGCTTCTTTGGACTTTTGAGTATGATTGTGTGCCTATTGTTTAATATAATTATATATGATTGTGTTTTAGGTTTATGGTGGGAGAGTAATGGAGATGAGTGTCCAGAATTGTAACAACTGGCTATTCGTATTTTAAGTTTGATATATGGTGTTGGTGGTTGTGAATGCAAGTAGAGCACTTTTGAGCAGGTGAGACATTATTGAATTCATTAATCAACTTATGAATTCACCATATAGTGACCAATAGCCTTATATTATCATGTTCATTGGCTTGCAGATACTATCAAAGAAGAGGAATACACTCGAGCAATAGAGATTGAATGCACTCGTATTCGTAAGGTATAATCTCCAGCTCGAAGTCCGTCATGCAAAGAAAGAGGACCAAGGGCTTCATCCCATATCAAGGTGTCCCAAATCGGTTACGTATCGGCCATAACGGCCGATACGTAACAGTAACGGCAGTTACCGTTACGCGATACGAGGCTGAATCGGCGAGGCCCAAAAAAAGAGAGTCGTAACGGCCGTTACGGGGCCGTAACGGCCGTTACAGGGCATAACGGCCGTTACAGTCCCCGTAACAGCCGTTACGCACAGTAACCTAAAAGAAAATGGAAAAAAAAAAAGAAAAAAAAAACATACCTGTCATTCTTCTGTTTCTTCATCTTCTCCTTCTTTTGCTTCTTCATCTTCTCCTTCCTCTTCTGCTTCTTCATCTTCTTCATCTTCATCTTCATCTGCTGCGGCGGGGCTGCCGCGGAGGGGCTGCTGCGGCTTCTCCTCTCTCTCTCTCGAAAACGAATGGAAGGCGTGGCTGTGAATCTCTCTCTCATTTTCCCTCCTTTTTTTTCCCTCTCATTCTCCCTCTCATCTCTCGAAAAACGAAAGGAACAGCCACGCACATAAGGGGCGCGAAATCGGATTGCGTGCGGAGTTGTGCGGAGTAAACTCAGTTGGGCCCACCTAGAATGTATGTGCTTTATCTGTTCCGTCCATATGTTTTTTCAGCTCATTTTAGTGGTTGAGCCCAAAATTTAAGTATATCCAAATCTCAAGTGGACCATGCCACGGGAAACAGTGGGGATAATGATTTCCACCGTTGAAACCTTCCCAGGCCCTACAGTGATGTTTATTTGTCATCCAACCTGTTCATAAGATCACATTGATATGGATGAAGGGAAAACACAAATATCAGCTTGATCCAAAACTTCTGTGTCCTCCGAGAATTTTTCAATGGTAGACATTCAGTTCACACTTTTCTTGTGGTGTGGTCCACTTTAGATTTTGATATGCTTCATTTTTGGCACCATACCTAAAATTTTCTGTTAAGATGGATGGACGGAGTGGATAAAATACATAAATCACTGTGGGCCCCACAGAGTTTACTCCGCACGTTAGCGTGCGAAGTTACTCAGTACGCAATCCGCTTCCAAGGGGCACGACTTGGGTGAGACCCCGGAACCAGCGATGTGGGTGGGACCCCGAACATAGGGCCCACCTGGATGCATTCGTTGTATATCCATGCCGTCCATCTATTTCTTTAGATTATTTTAGGACTCAGTCCTAAAATTGAAGCGCATGAAAATTTTAAGTAGACCACACCACTGGAAGCAGTGCTAATTGAACGCCTACCATTAAAACTTCCTAGAGTCCACCGTAATGTTTACTAACCATCCAATCTGTTGATAAGGTCACATAGACAGGGATGAAAGGAAAAAAAAATATATCAGTTCGATAGAAAACTTTGTGGCCCACAAAAGTTTTTTAATGGCCATTAACCAGTGTTTCTAATAGTGTGGTCCACAAAAAGTCTTTATCTTCTTTATTTTTTGTTTCATGGCATAAAATAATCCTTAAAAGAAGATGAACGGTATGGATATACAATTCATACATAGAGGTGGAACCTATGTTCAGGGTCCCACCCACATCGCTGGTTCCGGGGTCTCACCCAAGTCGCGCCATATTTTCTAGTGCTCTGCATTGTACGCTGGTTAATGCGCATGCACATGCGCTGTTTCAATGCATGGGGCCCACCTTGATTTATGTATTGTATATCCATGCCGTCCATCAGTTTTTTCATATCATTTTAAGCCATTGTCCCTGAAATGAAAAAGATCCAAATCTCAGGTGGGCCGCACGGTAGGGATTGAATGCCCATAGTTAAAAACTTCATACGGCCCATTGTAATGTTTATTTGCCACCATACTTGTTGATAAGGTCACATCACTCACATGGACCTGGATGAATGAAAAACACAGTGAACAGCTCGATCAAAAAAATTTGTTTTGATCTTCAATTTTCAATAAACGTCCACCAACTAAAATTAACTAATTAAATTTTTGGGATTATTGTTGCTTAGCCACAATACCAAAATTTATTTGTCTAAACAATTTTCACCATTAATTTGCAAACACTTGCTTTTCTTTTTTAATAAGACTATTTGATATTTTTCATTCTTCACTGTCCAATAAATGTTCACTAATCCAATAGTAGGATAAGTGTTAATAAATTGCATGAATTTAAGATCTAGGGGCAAATGATATCAAATTATTAGGTATATGAATTACATAGTATAACATAAAAATTTCCAAACCCTGTATATTGAAATGAAATATATGCGAGTCATGAGGTATGTAATGCACCAAATTACAAATAATAGTAAAACCTACAAATATGATATGTTTTGGTATTACATTCATTATAATAAATTTATATCGATATTAAAAGTTTGGAGTCGATTTTAGGTTGTCAGGTTAATAAATTCATCAAACAGCCCGATACAGCTTTCTCACCAAAGAGTGGACCGTTACACCACCATAAACATGTTCAAAATTATAAATGAATGCATATTTGGAATATATACATTTTTTTGGATTTAATGGATATTTTACCAAATTTTTTTAGCACAAAAAAAAAAAAAATTGACCATTACAGGGGGCGTATCGGCCGTTACGCCCCCGTATCGGCCGTTACAGCCCGTATCCGTATAGGAAACGGTGGGCACTGTTACGCCCACCGTTACCAATACGGAACACCTTGTCCCATATGCTTATCAGATATGGAATCTAATGATGAATGGATCATGAAGAAAGAGGATCCTACACTTCCTACAGATAACACCTAAATGAACATACGTGAATGCTTTGCCAAAGGCTTGGATGACGTGCAAGGTGTAGGTGGATCCACATCAAGACCAAATAGGCGATGTGGTATGACTCGTATTCTTATTGTTTGGTCCTGTGGTCTTATAATTATTAATTAATAGTCTTATTATATTATAATGAATTTTCCAACAATAGGTCTTAAAACTTGTTATTCGAAGCAAAGCGAAGGAAAAAAGCAAAAGCGGTAGAAGAGGAGGAAGATGAGTTTATTTCGACATCAAATTCTAAAGATAATATTGATAATGTTGACATCATTGGGGATGAGAAGGAGGAGGATCGTGCAACCGATGAAGAATAGATTTGTTTGAATTTGTTGTTTCCTTTTTGAATTATAGAAACAAGTGAATAGAGAAAACATATACATTATACATGTAAATGGGGATGGGGAAAATGTTGTTTTTTGAATCATATAGAAAACTTCCATGTACATGAGATGGGAAAATGAGTTTTTTTTTTTAACTTGATTATGACATGATGATACAAGTACAATACATTGACAATGAATCAATGATATATCTTTCTTTTTCTTTTTCTTTTTGAATATTGATGACAAAATGGATGATTGATATTTTTTTAATTTTTTATTTATATACAATATTTATATATTTTTATAGCATGTTTTATGAAAATCTAAAAAAATCTTATGATTTACAATATGATACGATTCAGGCCCCTTTATGATTTATGATACGATAACGATTATGACAACATTGCTTACGAGAAATAACTAAATACAACTATTTCACTTAATGATGATCCGCCACCTCTCTACTTCTACAATGATCATCTCATGACCAAAAGACTCCTATTCTATAGGTAACCACTATAACTTCTCTAACTTCTCTGACATGACCACCACACCAGACAGGATTGTTCACGTAAACTCCTCCCCTCTTTGTGTAACCTTGTCCTCAAGGGTAGAGTCAGGAAATTTTTCAAATAAGGTTTCAGTAAGAAATCCATGTGGCATCCTCCAATTATGACACCTCCCATTGAATGAGCACTTCTAAGACTACTCAAATGCCTCTCTTAACCATCCGACAGTCCAAGAACACCTAAGGTCAAGGCTGCGTGATATCGGATATGTTGAGAGAAAGGAGAATGGGATGGATTTGGGTATGCTGGCCGAGTTTCTTTTTCAAGAAAGAGACGTGAAAAACTGGGTGAATTTTTAAATTGGGCAGTAAGGCTAATTTGTAGACAACAGGCCCCGCACGCAATAAGACATGAAACGGCCCATAATATCTTGCTGAAAGTTTTAGGGATATACGAACTGCCACCAACGACTGGCAATAAGGTTGCAGACGTAAATAGATCCAACCTCCAACTTAGAACTGGCGGTCCATCCAATCGGCATTAACAATCTTTTCATCCTATATTGTGCAATGAAGAGGCTATATTTTAAAATCTTGAGAATCTCATTGCGGGAACGGAGTTCTTCATCAATCGCTTGAACCTTAGTGGTCCCAAGCACATAGAAAAATAAAGTATGGGGCTTCTGGCCGTATACAACTCCAAGAAGAGATATTATTGTAGATGAATGGACTGTAGTATTATACCAATACTCAACCCGAGGTAACCACTTAACCATCCTGATGGACGATCACTAGTGAAGCACCGTAGATAAGTTTCTAGCATTCAATTGACCACCTCTGATTGTCCATCGGTTTGGGGATGATAGTTGGAGCTCTTCGCAATTGGGTATCCTACGATTTGAAATTTTCTTACTGGAAACAACTAGTGGATGTGGGGTCCCTATCACTTATGATTGGTGATGGCAACCCGTGTGATTTCACAATATGTTCAACAAATAACTACACCACGTAGAATGCTGTATACAGGTGATGTAGTACAATAAAATGGACATATTTGGAAAGACAGTCCACTATAACAAGTACTACGGTTTTACCATGGTATGGTAGAAGCCTGTCAATGAAGTCCATTGAAATATTTATCCACATGTGATTAGGTAAATCAATGGCTGTAGAAGTCTAGGCAGAGCGATGCATCCGTATTTGTGCCGCTGACAAGTGCGACA
Source organism: Liriodendron chinense (assembly GCA_003013855.2). Lineage (NCBI taxonomy): Eukaryota > Viridiplantae > Streptophyta > Magnoliopsida > Magnoliales > Magnoliaceae > Liriodendron > Liriodendron chinense. The sequence goes on from ML058389.1 coordinate 3,800,506, forward strand.
CTCCCTGGTGAATTGCCGTATTTCATTCCAGGTCAATAGAAAATAGATTTAATTCTTCAAAGAGTTTTTTGAAGTTGTGATGCCCCAAATGTGAAGCAATAGAGTGACATGAAGTTCCTTCAACACCTTTGGAATTAAGGCAGATTTTAGACTCAATAGGACATGCCCCTTGTAATAAAATATTTTATTTTTATAGGAATATTTAAATGGGTCCAGGTCTCCTATACCCCAACATTTTTTTTTGTCTCCATAAAAGCCGTGTCTTGAAGGTAGGAATTGAGGAGATTATTCCACCAAGAGAACGTTGGAGCAGATAAGGCAGCACATATTCTCTCTCCTATTTGGTGTGAAAGTTCATCGACCACCTTATTTTCTCTCCCCTTTTCATATTCAATCTGCTAGTCATATGATCCTAAAAGCTTGGAGAGACATTTTTGTTCACAAGGAAATATTTAAGGCTCCTCTGATCTCTTTGGATAGGTAAGGGTCCGCCCAACACATAGGGTCTCCACTTTTGGACAGCTTGGACAATTAGCGAACATTTCCATATGCACATAAACCTCGACATGTTCAAACTTTCGCACATACACATTGACATCCAGGCTCTTTCACAAATACACCGGCGCCAATCAATAAAACCATCACATGTGAAGTTCCATAGCTCTAATGACAGAAGAAGTAGCGATGTTCCATTGAAGTACACATACGAATTACGCTAAACTGTCCACATAAGTTTCATGCCGATGCATGGTACGACCATAAAACAATTATACAAAAGAGTGATAAAACAAAAAAAAAAAGAAGAAGAAGATGAGTAATAGGCATCCACACCTGATAAATCATTGAGAAATAGAGGGAGTTGAAAAGCGCGCCCTTTGTGTTCGCTGAAACGCCATTGAAAGAAACAACGACAGAAGAAAGGTTCTCCCTCTGGGAGCTGTTTTAGGGCTGGCGTTTGATGGGAGAATCGCAGTCAGATTGGACTGCGTCTCTTTTGTTCGTTTGAGATGAAGATGGAAGATGGAAGACGGCGATGATGGTGGTGATGATGATGAGAAGGTAGTGGTTGGGATAAGAGAGAGTGAAGAGGGTTGAGGAGCCTTCCTGACCGTCCAAAACGCTAGATGCTTTTACCTCTAGTTTTGTCTCCGTTTCAGAGGTATGACGTTTGGGAAGGCGGATTTGCTGCGACCCCGGATCCAGCAAGGCTGGTGCGACCCTGACCGTGGGGCCACCTCGATACATGCGTTGTATACGCCGCCGTCCATCCGTTTTTCCAGCTCGTTTTAGTGCACGATGCAAAAAAATGAAACAGATACAAATCTCAGGTGGACCGCACAGTACGGATTGAATTCCCACCATTAAAAGCTTCTTAGAGCCACAAAAGTTCTTCATCAAGCTGATATCTGTGTTTCCCTTCATCCATATATGTGTGACCTTATCCACGAGGGACGCGGATTGCCTGCCAAAGCCTTTCGCACGCATCTCCTCCGCTTGGAATCTGCATGGGGCCCACTGTGATGTTTGTGAGTAATATAAGCCTTCCAAACGCTTTTTGAGATCATTTTAAGCGTTGCAACAAAAAATGAGTGGATCCAAGACTCAAGTGGGCCGAAGACGTGACGATTGAACTTCCACAGTTGAAATATTTGTGGGGCCACAGAAGTTTCGAATAAAGATAATATTTGTATTTTCAGTTCATCTCAGTAGGAATGACGTTATGGACGGTATGGATGGCATATAAACATCACTATGGACCCCATGGACGTTTCAACGGTAGGAATTCCTTTTGCTTTAGTGCTGCCTACTGAGTCTTGGATACTTTTTAGTCGTAACGCCTAAAATGATCTCACAAAACAATTGGACGGCATACATTTCTCACAAACATCAAGGTGGGCCCCACCTAGATTCCGAGTGCAGGGGATGCCTACAAAAGCCTTTCGCACTGCTCGGAATCTGCATGGGGGCCACCGTGATGTTTGTGAGAAATCTAAGCCTTCCAAACATTTTTTGAGATCATTTTAGGCGTTGCAACAAAAAATGAGTGGGATCCAAGACTCAAGTGGGCCGAAAACGTGATGATTGAACTTCCACAGATGAAATATTCATGGGGCTACAGAAGTTTCGAATCAGGATAATATTTGTATTTTCAATTCATCTCAGTAGGAATGACATTATGAACGGTATGGATGGCATATAAACATCACTGTGGACCCCATAGAGGTTTCATCGGTAGGAATTTCCCTACCCACCTTTTGCTTTAGTGTTGCCTACTTGAGTCTTGGATCCCGTAACGCCTAAAATGATCTCACAAAACGGTTGGACGGCGTAAATTTCTCACAAACATCAAGGTGGGCCCCACTAGATTCCGAGCCTAGGAGATGCAAGGACGCGGATTGCCCGCGAAAGCCTTTCGCACCTGCGCTCGGAATCTGCATGGGGCCCACCGTGATGTTTGTGAGAAATCTAAGCCTTCCAAACATTTTTTGAGATCATTTTAGGTCTTGCAACAAAAAATGAGTTGGATCTAAGACTCAAGTGGGCCGAAAACGTGACGATTGAACTTCCACAGTTAAAATATTCGTGGGGCAACAATAGTTTCGAATCAGGATAATATTTGTATTTTCAGTTCATCTCAGTAGGAATGACATTATGAACGGTATGGATGGCATAAACATCACTGTGGACCCCATAGACGTTTCAACGGTAGGAATTTCCCTACCCACTTTTTGCTTTAGTGCTGCCTACTTGAGTCTTGGATCCCGTTCATTTTTAGTCGCAACGCCTAAAATAATCTTACAAAACGGTTGGATGGCATAGATTTCTCACAAACATCACAGTGGGCCCCACCTAGATTTCAAGAGCAGGAGAGGCCTACAAAAGCCTTTCGCACATATCTCCTCTGCTCGGAATCTTCGTGGGGCCCATCGTGATGTTTGTAAGAAATCTAAGCCTTTCAAATGTTTTTTGAGATCATTTTAGGCGTTGCAACCAAAAATGAGTGAGATCTAAGACTCAAGTGGGCCGAAAAACGTGATGATTGAACTTCCACAGTTGAAATATTCGTGGGGCCACAAAAGTTTCAAATCAGGATAATATTTGTATTTTCAATTCATCTTAGTAGGAATGACATTATGAACGGTATGGATGTCATATAAACATCACTGTGGATTCCATAGAGCTTTCAACAATAGGAATTTCCCTACCCACCTTTTGCTTGAGTGGTGCCTACTTAAGTCTTAGATCCCATTCATTTTTAGTCGCAACACCTAAAATGATCTCACAAAACGGTTGGACGGCGTAAATTTCTCACAAACATCATGGTGGGCCCCACCTAGATTCCGAGCGCAGGAGATGCGTGCAACATGCGAAAGCCTTTCGCACGCATCTCCTTCGCTCGAAATCTTCGTGGGCCCCACCATGATGTTTGTGAGAAATCTAAGCCTTCCAAACATTTTTTGAGATCATTTTAGGAGTTGCAACAAAAAATGAGTGGGATCCAAGACTCAAGTGGGCCGAAAACGTGACGATTGAACTTCCACAGTTGAAATATTCGTGGCGCCATAGAAGTTTCGGATCAGGATAATATTTATATTTTCAGTTCATCTCAGTAGGAATGACATTATGAACGATATGGATGGCATATAAACATCACTATGGACCCTATAGAGATTTCAACAGTAGGAATTTCCCAACCCACCTTTTGCTTTAGTGCTGCCTACTTGAGTCTTGGATCCCATTCATTTTTAGTCGCCACCCCTAAAATGATCTCGCAAAACGGTTGGACTGCGTTGATTTCTCACAAACATCACGGTAGGCCCCAACTAGATTATAAGCACAGGAGATGCCTGTGAAAGCCTTTCGCAGGCAATCCCCGTCCATCCATCAATGAGTTGGATGACAAGTAAACATTACCGTGGACCCTAGAAGTTTTTTATCTCAGCTTTGTGACCATTTTTTTCTTGTGGTGGGGTCAACCTGAGATTTTTTATCTGCTGCATTTTAGGGCCATGCCCTAAAATATGCTGGGAAAACGAACCCACGGCGTGGATATACCACGCATACATCTTGGAAGGCCCCACGGTCAGGTTGGCACCCACCTGGCTGGATCCGCAGCTAATCCACGCCCCCCAAATGCAGGACGACGAATTGCCTGCTACCTCGAACCACCGGAAGTTCCAGCGGTCGGAAACTAGAATGGCCCACTTATGTTTGTGAGAAATCCATCTCATCCATCCGTTTTGGAAGCTTACAATAATATATGAGCCCAAAAATGAGGCAGATTAACAATTCAAGTGGGCCACAGAACAGGAAAAAGTGCCGAGGAAAATGCCTCTTGTTGAAACCTTCTGGGTAGGCATAACGTTTATATCCCATCTAAACCGTTCATAAGGTCGTTCCCGTGGGATGATACCCAGCGTATAGTAGATGATACACAGGCACTTAAAAATTACTCTGAAAATGCTTGCATGGTATAAAAAAGTAAGCCTGATTAAACTCAGCTACGGTTCTCTCTGTGCTGGTAACCAAAAATTGCAATTATTTAATTATCTTATACCGTCAGATTGGTGACCATTTATTCGGACGGTTCAAATTGTATCAAATGGTCATATTTCAACAACGACGTGTCCACCAAAAGGTTAAGTATAGTTGCACCAATACAGATTCCAGAGGACGCGGCTTCGGCGGATTCCCCTCGGTGGATGCTTGACTGTAAGGACACGGTGATGCATGTGCCGTACATCTACGCCGTTCATCCCTTTTGACAGATAATTTTAAGGCATCAACCAAAAAATGAAGCAGATCCAAATCCTAAATGGACCATACCATAGGAAACAGTGTTGATTAACTATTAAAAACTTCTTGTGAGCCAAAGTTTTGGATAAATCTGATATTTGTGGAGTCCCGTCATCTAAGTATTTGTAATCTTATCAACAGGTTGGATGTAAAATAAACATTTCAGTGGCCCCACGTATTCAATCACCACTATTCCATGTGGTGTGATCCCCTAAGATTGGGATCCGTCTTTATTATGGGGATAATGCCCTAAGATGAGCTGTCAAAACGGATGGACAGCATGGATGTAAGTCACACATATCATGGTAGGCCCCACAGTCCGGTATTTAACAAAGACCCTTAGATTTTGTGACTGTGATCTACATTTTCTGCGTTCCTGCGTATCAAGCCTGCACACTGACTACTATGAGAGGATTATCTGTTACCCGGGGAACTAAGCAGTTCGAGCATATGAAGCCTGCACACTGGCTAATATGAAAGGATTAGCTGTTACCCGGGGAACAGCTTGGTGGGTGTTACCTAGGGCTCTCAATGGAGCAGGTCAGATTCGAGATCTGATTCATTACGAATCTGTATAATGCGGAGTTGAATCTTAAAATAAGTCTAATTAATCAAATGGATCAGATTCACATAAATAAATCCGAATCATATTTGGGTCGGATCCGAATCTCATCCGGATCTAGTAGTGAGATCCAATCGGATTCTCATTGTTTCATGGCTTAAGTCTTCAACCGAACCCTTTTAAGAAAAGTGGTCCTAGGGCCGATTCGTGGGGCTCATTATAATGTTTATATTACATCCATACCGTCCATCCATCCTGATGGATCATTTAAGGTGATGGGCCCAAATCTGGAGAAGATCTAGATCTTAAGTGGACTATACACCAGGGAACAATAAAGTTGTGTGTCAACCATTGAAATGGGTCCAAGCCTACTGTGATCTGTATATGCCACCAAAAGTTACCCAATATAGATCTCTTTGGGCCGTTCATGGGTTGACCAAGTTAATGAATGGAATGGATCATTCGCACCTGGACCCTACTTTGGCCAAAGGTTAGAAAAGAGAGAGAGAGGTTGAGATGTTGGAATAGTAAGCGTCCAAGGACGCTACTGTTAAATGCCCGTGAGCAGAGAAGCATACCATGTATGCCCTTTTTACACGTGAATACCCACCTTGATGTGTATATTATATCCACGCCGGTCATTTGATTTTTCATATTATTTTACGCCACGTCCCAAAAATGAGACATATGCCAATCTCAAGTCGACCATATCACAGTAAACAGTGGGATTTGCATCATTTTGCTGTTAAATTAAATATATTATATTATATATTTTCTAGATTTGTGATGTGGTGGATTTGGACCTAAATCTGACCTGAATTCGATAGTTATATGAATTTTTATATCAAAACTGGATCTGGCTATTTATAAGTGGATTGGATATGGATATCACCTTTTGGATCCGAGTCAGATCCGAATCCGATCCCAATCCAGCTACAAATTTTCTAACTTGGAGGCAAATCCAACTGTATCAAATCCAAATCTGACCCATTGAGAGCCCTAGTGTTACCCTAACCTTGTGGGGGCATCTTCCACGTCATCCTTATGTTTTTCCATCTCATTTTAGGATGTGATCCCAAACCCTGAGAAGATCCAAGTCTCAGGTAGACCATGCCACTATGATGAATGACCATTAAAAACTCTTTGTAGGCCACAAAAGTTTTGGATCAATCTAATCTTTATATTTTCCCTTCATCTAGATATTCTTGACATTATTAACAACTTGGATTGCAAATAAACATTATCAAAACCTTACGATGAGCTCTTTAGAACTTTTATGGGTGGGGCATTCAATCACCACTGTGTTCCAGTGGTATGGTCCACTTGAGATTTAAATTTGCATAATTTTTTGAACCCCATCCTCAAATGGGCTAGAGAAACGGATGGACGGCGTGGATATATAAAATATCATCCATGTAGGGCACACGATAGGAGTAGCACTTGTTGAGAATTTTGATCACCAAAAATAAAATAAATAAAATTGAAAAAATTGAATTTAAAGGACAAGTTGAAGCACGTGAAAACACGTTGTACTTAAAGCGTAATTTGCCCCTACTCAAATTACTTTGAGTCTGCTGTTAGGTTGCAGGCGGACTTCTTCCAAGATACGACGAGTCTTATGTGGTTCTACATTTAGCAAAAACAAAGAGACCACTATGGAACTCAATAACACAATCTCGGGCAGAAAAGAAAAAGAAATAGAGAAAAAGAGTATGGCATTCTTCTGCAACAAGTAGACCACTTCTCTGATCTTAGTGGTTAACTTCGTATGAACCAAACCGTGAGGCTAGATGGCTTTGGCTGGAGGTGATGGTTCAGTAGAAAACTTGAGATTATTGCGATTATTATTTTTTTAAATGAACTAGACATGTCCAGTTTATATAGGCAATAGTGGTTGGCAGTTTTGATCTAGAGCCATAATGGTACTAGCCGTTTTCTGGTTGTTGGGAGAACTAGCCATTTTCTGGCAGTTTCTGACCGTTGTGCATGTGGGAGTTACACCTGCATGCTGGCTGTTTAGACTCAGTGGCTAGTCGTTTTTTGACTGTTGGGCTAGCCACATGCAACTATTACTGCATGGTCTGGACTGTTACTGTATGAGCAGTTAGTGTGAAGTGCAAAGTGCGTCATTAACGCCTATACAGCCACACTGCCTCACATGTCCACGCCCTCGCACCAAACTCGTGCCCGTGCCCGTGACCGAGAATGAGTCTGAGCCTGAGCCTGAGTTTGAGTCTGAGCTCGTGCCCGAGCCCAAGCGTGTGCACAGTGTTCCAGTGCTTCGCACTGGAACACTCAAGCCATCATACTCCTCTCTCTCACTATAAATAAGTAAGGTGCACAACACCCTACTTATAAAGAAGAAGAAATCCTTTCTCCCATCCGATATGGGACAAAAAATAAAAAATATTTTTTCTTTTCCTTTTTAAAAAAAATGTTTTTTAAACCAATATTTTCAACAATTCCCCACTTGGTTGAAAATAATTTTTAAAACGAAAAACGACATCTACCAGAGTACAAAAGATCATATGCATAAAGAAAGATATCTTTTGATTTGAATCATTTCTTAGTGTAAGTATTTCAAAGACCTATCAAAATTACTGGTAGCCGCAGCTTCGAACCAGTTATTTTTAGATAACAGGACCGAAAATACCACATACATACTTTCTTAGTGTTGTTTGAGTTTCCACAATTTTTGCTTAGCACATTTAATGGCCTTATGCTTATCCTGTTTCATGAACAATTCCGAGAAAAAACTCTCATTCTCATGAGATGCGGCACCACATCTACGTTCATATAGGTAAAGTCCTTCTAGTGTCTCCGTTACTATCAGACACTTGTCATTAAGACCAGACTGCATTAAGATTTTTTAAGACTCAGTCCTCTATCTGTAACAGCCAGCACTTTAATCATGGATGAGGTATATATAATTTAGTGCTAAAAATTTTTACGTATCAATGACTTGTTTTTACCCATTGAACCCATATATAGAGATTTTCTAACTTTAGGTTGGGTTTCCATCACTAGTGAAAATTTTTAACAAGAGTTTCAACCCTATCCCTCTGGATGTTGTCTTTACTGTTAGTACATCTTTTATTGTCAATTGGCGTGTTGGTTGGTCGCGTCTTATCATGTGAGCCCCGGTCGAAGAATTGAAGATCAAGACTTGAAGATTACGCTTCGTCCATTGCTCAAGCTCATGCTGAAACAAGCTCTCAGGTAAGCTGCATATAGATCGACCATAGGAAACCCCAAAACATCAAAGAATGGCGTAAAGACTCACACATTTTATCCCATTCCCTCTCGACCCTTACACAAGTTGATCAGACTTGTGGTCCATGGCTGGTGCTAAAAGTAATTGAAGATATGTCCATACATTGGACCCCATACACCAAATCACTTCATGCCTCATCATTGAAGTGATCCGCTGCTGCGTTGAAAGACTTGGTCCAGCAAACCCGCTGCGACAAGTTCATCTAGACAGCGGCCAAGCTTCTCAACACATCAGCAACCTTGCTTTGAAGAATGCAAATGGACAGCCGACCGGTCTTGACCGGTCGGCCAGGCTTTTCAAAGTTCAACAGAGAACTTGCTGTGAGATAAGGAAATGGATAGTCGACCGGTCTTGACAGGTCGGCCATCAGATCACATGTTGTCCAGCAAGCATAGCCGACAGGTCTTGACCGGTCGTCCTAGATTCATCAGACTATCTAGCAAGCATAGCCGACCGGTCTTGACCGGTCGGCCTAGATTAATGAGATTGTTCCAGCAGGCACAGCCGACCGGTCTTGACCGGTCGGCCTGTTTTCTCCAGTTGATCCAGCAAGGTGACCCGACCGGTCTTGACCGGTCGGCCTGTAGTTTTGAAAGCCTCCAGCAAGGTGAGCCGACCGGTCTTGACCGGTCGGCCTGTATTTTGAACTTCTACAGCAAGGGGATCCGACCGGTCTTGACTGGTCGGGCAGTCTCAAATGTGGCTTCTGATTTGAATGACGACCGGTACGTCCGACCGGTTGAGACCCTTCTCTGATAGGTCGGTCGTGACCGTTTTAGATTCGTTGGGGCCATCATTTGGGGCTCTATATAGCCAGGACTTGTGGTCTTTCATGGCATGCATTCAACACCCTTCAAGAGCTAAGAGAGAGAGCTTTTACTCACATCCTCCTACCCTCTTTGTTCTTATTCCCCTTGAGTTCATCATTCAAACCTAGCCATTAATGGCTTATCAATGAGTATTCAAAGCTCGGTTTGAAGTATGAACTCAAGACCTTCATTCATGGCTGACCTACCTTCGGAATATATTTATGAGGTCGTTTATAGCCATTGAATGTTTGTAGTTTGGTAGTTCCCTCATTACCATTGCATTGAATAGGCAAGAGGAACTAGACCAACTCTCTCTCAACTACCCGGCATCAACATAACCTCATCATTTGCATCGGTAGCTGATCTTGGGAGCACAAAGAGAAGCTGAAGCACGTGGAGCTGAAGCTACTCATCAAAGGCATCGAATCGGGGCTTAATCGTCTAGGTATGTCTAGTATTTGAGAGTTCATTTATTGAATCTCTATTCCCTGGATTGGAAAACTCCGGCGGGAGGGTACGTGACCACCTTGGATTAGGATTGGTGAGAGTTTGAGATCCAAACTCGTCAAGTCCCTGGATTGGGCCATCGGCGGATGGTAAACGCGGTCTTAGATCAAAGGATGTCAAGGTTGATGGTTAACCTGATTTAAAACCAAGACTAAGTGAAATTCGGTGGTCTCATAGGTTGAGATCGTGAATCGGGAGTGGAGTAGGGAAACCGAACTACTATAAATCGCTGTGCATTGTGAGATTGAATGATTGTTATGTGTTGAATGGTTTAGTCAATCATGAATGCTAACTGTTTGATGAAATGCCTATGATAGTCTTTGCTTATAAATTGCTCATATAAATGCCTTGAATGTTATTGTGATAATCTTAATTGATAAGATTGACTTGATTAGTTTTTAAATTGTAATTGAAATTTAAAAAAGTCCTATTCACTCCCCTCTAGGACATTAGGCATATCTCCAAGTATCTCTATAAGCGGTAAAACCGCAATTTCATTTACTACCTCTCTCGTTAGAGGTTTAGTAAAAGAATCAACTAAGTTATTACTTGACTTTACGTAAGAGATTGCAATGATTCCATCCTGAATCAATTGTCTTACATAGTCATGTCGTAAACTTATATTCTGGATTTTTCATTATATGTGCCACTATAGGCTCTAGCTAATATAGCTTCACTATCATAATGTAACGAAATAGCCGGTATCGACTTCGCATAGAATGAAATTTCTAAAAGAAGATCCCTAAGTCACTCAGCCTCTTTACATGTTGCAGCAAGGGCTATGAACTCAGACTCCATGGTTGAGTAAGTTATGTAGGTTTGTTTCTTAGATCCCCAAGATACAGCTGCACCTCCTAGAGTGAAAACCCATCCAGTAGTGGACTTGTTATCCCCTGTACTTGATATCCAACTTGCATCAGTATATCCTTCCGGTATAGCTGAAAATTCTAAGTATAATAATCCTAAGTCCTTGATTGCTTTCAAATAACCAAGTATTATATCTATTGCCTTCTAGTGTTCCACACTGGGATTACTAGTAAACCTACTTAGTTTACTTACAGTGTATGCGATATCTGGTCTAGTGCATCGCATTGCATACATTAGACTTCCTATAACACTAGCATACTTTAATTGTGCAACTGTTCTTCCAGTATTTTCATTTAACTTGATAATTGGATCGAATGAGATTTTTACTTCTTTAATATTCAAGTATTTAAACTTGTTTATTATTTTCTCAATATAATGAAATTGACATTGCGCATAACTCTCACTATGAGTTTTTATTTTAATACCTAGAATGGTATCAACTTATCCGATATCCTTCATTTTAAATACGGAAGACAAAAACTTCTTTGTTTTAGTTACACCTTCCATTTTGTTACTTATTATTAACATGTCATCAACAACATATAAACATATAACAATTATATAGTTACTACTTGTTTTGGAATGTATGCATTTATCTGTTACATTATGCATGAAACCATGATATAGTATTTTAGAATCAAACTTCTCATGTCACTGTTTAGGTGTCTGTTTTAATCCATACAATGATTTAATTAATTTACAGACCTTCTTCTCATTTCCTGGCAGAATAAACCCTTCAGGTTGTTCTATGTATACCTCCTTATTGAGGTCTCCATTCAGGAAAACAGTCTTTACATCTATCTGGTGAATATACAGGTGATGTATGGATGCTAAAGTAAATATAATCTTAATAGATGTTATTCTCACCACAGGTGAGTATATGTTAAAATAATCTATTCTTTCGTTTTGTTTGAACCCTTTACCTACTAGTCTAAGTTTAAAGGTTTAAATAGTTCCATCAGTGTGATATTTTTTTTTCTAAATACCTACTTACACCCTATGGGTTTAAAAGCTGGAGGTAGATCCACCAGTTCTCAGGTTTCTCAAGTTTGGTTTGACATAATCAAGTTCATCTCATCATTGATGGCTTCTTTCCAAACAGCTAAATCTTTAAAAGTTATAGCTTCTCTATAGGTTTTCGGATCATCTTTTATAGTCATAACTATAAGTATCTTTTTAATGACATTCTCTATATCTCCTTCAACGAGATAAAAAAAGATACATTGAGAGTCTATTTATTTAGGATCAAGACCATTTTCTACTCTTACTATTTGATTCCTACGTGGTTCGATTGGAGCTTCAACTTCTTGTTGAGCTTCTATCATGTGTTTCACCTTTGGAGTTTGGATTTCATTATCCTTTGACTCTAAAGATAGTGAGTTTTTCAAAGAACTCCACATCTCTAGACTCTATGATGGTGTTAGACTCTAAGTCTAGGAGTTTATAGGCTTTGATATTTTGTGCATAGCCTACAAAGGCGCACTCGATAGCTTTGGATCATAACTTAGTTCTTTTGGGATCAAGCTTTTTTTAATATGCGAGACACCCCCACACTGTAAGATATTCTAGATTATTTTTTCTACTTTTCCATACCTCATATGGTGAAGTCTTAAACTTTTTAGAATGAACCCTATTTAGGATGTGACACACTGCTAGTAGTGCTTCACCCCATAGTCCTAGTGGCAACTTTACTTGTATTAACATTGAGTTGGTCATCTCTACTAAGGTTATATTATTTCGTTCAGCAATACAATTTTATTATTATGTGTACGGTGCAGTGCATTGGTATATTATTCCATGTTCTTCACGAAAGTTGGAGAACTCTGTAGAAAAATACTCTCCTCCTCTGTTACTATGAAGAACTTCAATTTTTTTTGTTTAGTTTATTTTCTAATTTTGCTTTATCTTAAACATGTTGAATGCTTCATCTTTATTCTTTAGAAGGTATACATACACATATCTAGAGCAATCATCGATAAATGTTATAAAGTATCTTCTTCCCCCACGTGCAAGAATGTCATTCAAGTCACAGATATCAGTGTATATTAGGTCCAATATTTGACATGATCTCTCAACACTAGGAAAAGATTTCTTTGTTAATTTGGACCATGTGCACACTTCACATTTATCATCTTAACTATCTGTATATGAGATTAATCCATTATTAGATATGAATTTTAAGGTACTATAACCTATGTGTGCTAATCTACCATGTCACAATGCTACAGATTCAATCATATACGCAGAAGAGCTACTTTCATTCAAGGAAAACTTAATCATCACATTACAAGCATATCTCTTACCAACGAAGTTCTCATTCTTCAAAAGAATCAGTTTTTCTGACTCAAATACTACCCGTATTCCGAATTTTTTTAGAATATCCCCAGAAACTAGGTTTCATCTCATGTTCGGGACATGCAGTACATTAATTAGGTCCACTTTCTTTCCAGAGGTAAAGACTAGTTCTACAGTTCCTTTACCTACAACCTTCGATCGGACTTCATTACCTATTTGGACTTCTTAACCATTGGTCACGTCCTCATAAGTTTTAAAGGCTGACCTGTCATAGCTTATATGGACTATGGTAGCTGTATCATACTACCAACCGAGTACTTTGCCTTGGATCATGTTTATCTCAGTGATCATGGCTACTATGTCTTCTTCAACTGCACTTGCCTCATTCTTTGATTTGTAAAGTCCGCATACTCGAGCGTAATGCCACATTTTTCCACAGACATGGCAAGGGCCTTTGAACTTTCCGTTCTTCTTCTATAGTTTCTTGAATTTTTCTTTATTGGGTTTCAGGGAATCGTTCTTCTCATGATTCTTGTTTTGGGTGCTTTCTATTGCTTGCACCTTGGATGGGGAATTCCCGTTTTCATTTTTCTTTTCACAGTTTCGAGATTCTTCCTCTATTTTAAGATGTTTTTGAATTTGTTCCAGTGTATAGTCATCGGTTTTATATAGCAGTTTCTTCCTGTATTCTGTCCAACTCAGGAGTAATTTTGTGATTATAGCCCTGACTTAGAAAGATTCGGAGATATCAATCTTTAGGGCATTAATTTTGCTAACCATTAGCTGTAGTTCTCCAATTTGGGCTAACAGTGATTTGTTATCTACCATGGTGTAGTCGAAATAACTAGCTATGAGATATTTGTTTGTACCTTCTTCTTAGGTCTTGTATTTGAACTCGAGAGTGGTCCAAATTTCTTTGGCAAATTCGATTCTGGTGTATTGGTCATACAGACGATCAGATAGCGTGTTCAGGATGTGTTCTCGACACAACACATTATCTTCTTCTCTTTTGACACATGCAGTGATCTGCTCAAGTGTGTCTTTATCAGTTGCTGGAGGCAGCGGCTTCAAGTTCGGGTCTAAGATACACGTAAGTAGGAACTTAATTTTATCCTACCATCTGGTGAAATTGGTTCCATCGAACCAGTCTAGACGAATCAGATCCTGGTTCATCAATTTGATTGATGATACTCTTTTGGTTTTCATATTAAATTTCGCTTTAAGATTGTTGAGAATTTTAATCTCCAAAAATAAAATAAATAAAATTGAAAAAATTAAATTTAAAGGACAGACTGAAGCACGTGAAAATATGCTGTCCTTAAAGTGTAATTCGCCCCCTACTCAAATTACTTTGAATCTGCTGTTAGGTTGCAACGGACTGCTTACAAGATACGACGAGCTTTATGTGGTTCTGCATTTAACAAAAATGAAAAGACCACTATGAAACTCAATAACACAATCTCTGGCAGAAAAGAAAAAGAAATAGAGAAAAAAAAGTCTAGCGTTCTTCTGCAACAAGAAGACCATTTCTCTGGTCTTAGTGGTTAGGTTTGTATAAACCAAACCGTGAGGCTAGATGACTTTGACTGGAGGTGGTGGTTCAATAGTAAACTTGAGATTGTTGTGATTGTTGTTTTTTTAAAATGAACCAGACATGTCCAGTTTATATAGGCAAGGATGACCGACAGTTTTGGTTCAGAGCCATAATGGTACTAGCCGTATTCTGGCTGTTGGGAGAAAGTAGCCATTTTCTGGAAGTTTTTGACCGTTGTGCATATGGGAGTTACACCTGTATGTTGACTGTTTAGACTCAGTGGCTAGCCGTTTTTTCTGACTGTTGGGCTAACCACATGCAACTGTTACTATATAGTTTGGACTATTACTACATGAGCAGTTACACAAGTCCCTCTAAATAGCCCTACAACTCTCTATAAAAAGCATAGAGGTCTCTTTGTCAAGCATCTTACCCACAACACCTCCTCTGTTTCGAACCTAGCCACCTGACCCACTACTTAGCCTTTGTCGCACCAGTCTCGCTACGGTCCGCGAGGTTGCGACCCATTTGCGACACGATGCACACGTGCTCAGGCCCTCACACCGAGCCCATGCCCGTGCCCGTGACCAAGACCAAGTCCGAGTCCGAGTCCAAGACCGAGACCGAGCCCGTGTCCGAGCGCGTGCACGTGCGCGGTTCGCACTGGAATAAGCAAGCCACCATACTCCTCTCTCTCACCATAAATAAGTAAGGTGCATGTTGTAGGCAAATATAGTCTGGCGAGAAGTGAAGGATCGCGGCAATACGAATGCGAGGAGTCCAAGTCGTGCTCGCGGTAAGGGGTCGCGCATCCTGGATGCGAGCAGCTCGGTTCGTGCTCGCAAGAAGGGGTCGCATCTCCCGGATGCGAGCATCTCGGCTCGTGCTCGCCAGAAGGGGTCGCATCTCCCGGATGCGAGCAGCTCGGCTCGTGCTCGCCAGAAGGGGTCGCATCTCCTGGATGCGAGCATCTCGGCTCGTGCTCGTTAGAAGGGGTCGCATCTCCCGGATGCGAGCAGTCCTGACACGAGCAGCTCCCGAATTAGAGCAATCATGAGTCTTTGTTTTTGGTTTGGACGATCTTCGTAGTCCGAGCACCCAATTCCTGTCGAGCAGCTTGTCGAAATCCCTCGACGGCTTCAAGCAGAGTTACATCCAGCGCGGTGGTCTCCGTCCTTTCGGCGTCTCCTTCCTTTTCGGCAGCTATGACTCCAACTACGGCTTCTAGCTCAACATGAGCAATCAGCGCCCGTATAGGTCGGTTTTTGGGCTTATCTTCTCTGGTGGTTCCGGATCTCAAGGGATTGCCATCAAGGAACGTGATTGCTGAAATAAGTCATTGGGTTGGATCTCGTCTCTAAAGATAGGATCTTATCCCACGAAATCAGCAATATCTCAGTATCGTACACGAGATCAGCGGGATCTCAATATCTTGCGTAACAGATTGAACCGCTTCAGATTTATATAAAGGGATGACTCTATTATGGAAAAGGTACACACAATATTCAATCTCTGTCCCGTTTTGCCTAGCTACTCTTCTTCTTGCTTTGGCCTAACTTAAGCATCAGAGGGCTAACGGCTGGACCCCAGTCACCCTTAGTTGCTATCTGTCTTCTTTCAGGTTTGGCGGAGAAAATCCCTGTTGGAGAGAAGGTGAATGTCCGGAGGATCTTGTTACAAAATTTGACATTAACAGTTTGGCGCCGTCTGTGGGAACGACTTGATCATCAAAATCAATCGTTCTACCGACCAAAATCCTTCCGCGATGCCTCCTAAAAAGGCTGTTCATCCTTCGACTTCAAGGTAGGCACCACCTCCGCCCGATGAGACGGAATCCGTACCTGCTCTTCCACCCACGTCGACGAATATCCCTCAAGGAGCCCCGAATATGCCATCAACAAATCCATTATTGGAGGCCTCTAGAAATTAAGACGATGTCTTGCGTTTCCTCGGAAACACTCTTCTGACTCTAAATACCGGAGTTCAAGCCCTGTCGAATCGGCTTGATCAGCATTTCCCTGAACCGCAAAGACAACCCTCCGAAGGTTTACCACCGCAACCCATACCGGTGGCTTCCAGACATTCTATGGACGAACCACAGGTCCCACCACTTGGCAGCCATCCCCCTGTGCCGTCTCCACATTCTATACATTCTAGCTCGTCTCGACAACCTCAACCGCAGGGCTCCACCGCCGAAACATCAAGCTATACCCTACCATGGGAAGGAGATCTTAAAAGAATCCATGATCGTTTTGATGTCATGGAACAGCGATACCATGCAAATCGACCATCTGCAGTCATGGCAGCGATTCATCAATTCGAATCCCCCTTCACCAGCGAGGTTATGGAAGCCCCGTTACCCAGAAAGTATCGAACGCCTGTTATCACCCCGTACACAGGTATTGGCGACCCTCTTGAACACCCGGAAACATACAGGTCCCTCATGGAGTTGGAGGGACATGGTTCAGAAATCATGTGTAGGGCTTTTTCCCTAACATTGAAGGAGGCAGCTCGTACGTGGTTCCGAGGATTAAAGCCTCGTTCCATCAGCTCCTTTTCTCAGTTATCGGAGATATTCCTTTCTCAATTCATGGGAAGCATCCACGTCAAGAAGCCAGCTTCCCATCTAATGAATCTAAAACAGCAGCAC
Source organism: Liriodendron chinense (assembly GCA_003013855.2). Lineage (NCBI taxonomy): Eukaryota > Viridiplantae > Streptophyta > Magnoliopsida > Magnoliales > Magnoliaceae > Liriodendron > Liriodendron chinense. Next base: position 3,817,801 of record ML058389.1, read on the forward strand.
GGGGAAACGATAAAAGAGTTCACAGTACGATTCACCGCTGAAGCCGTTCAAACTGAAGGTTATACCGAGGAAAAAGGGCTCGCAGCCCTCATTGCAGGAATAACGAGCGAGAAATTCAGGTTTGCCTTGGATAAAAGCCCACCGAAAACTATGACAGAATTCCAAGCCAAAGCTCAGAAGTACATCAATGCAGAAGAAGTCGCATTGACACGCCATGGGGCACAGGGTAAGAAACGCAAGCCAGAGGGAACCTCTTCTGCAGATAAAAAATATCGTCGTGATCAACGCGATCGTTCTCCCAAGAAGCCTTACTCCGGTAAATATCATAACTACACTCCTCTTAATCGGTCTCATGAAAAGCTTCTAATGGTGATTAAACACAAGCCATATGTAAAGTGGCCTGCAAAGATCAAATCCGATCCCGAGAAGAGAGACAAGAGCAAGTTCTGTTACTTCCACAAAGATCACGGGCATAGGACCCAGGACTGCATCTCTCTACGAGACCATATCGAAGCCCTTATTCGAAAAGGCCATCTCCAGGATTATGTTGCTTGTAAAAATCGATCACCAGAAAGGGCGAAGACCTCATCTTGCCAAAAGGAACCGCCTCATCATCAAACTGACCAAGAGGACGCTGAGCCCACGGGAGAAATTCGCACTATCGTCGGGGGACCAGCTTGCGGGGGTGACTCTCAAGCTTCAAGAAAAGCATACGCTCGAAAGGCATCCAGAGAACCCCAGCAAATCTACTGGCTGGAACAGACGTCTAGCTCGTCGAAAACCAGCCATCCTCCAATTTCCTTCACTCTCGAAGATGCAAAGGGAATTCACTTCCCTCACGAAGACTCCATTGTAGTCACATTGAAGGTATCGAATTATTTGACTCATCGAATTATGGTGGATACAGGTAGCTCAGCCGATATTTTATACTTGGAGTCTTTCAACAAAATGACACTTGCCAGAAGCCTACTCAAGCCAGTTTCGACCCCCCTAGTCGGCTTCGGAGGTGAGGTAGTAACACCTGAAGGAAGTATCGATCTCCCAGTAACTTTTGGAGAAAGTCCAGCGAAGACCACAGTCTTCATAAACTTCCTTGTCGTGGATCGAAAATCAGCATATAACGCCATTTTGGGGCGGCCATCTCTTACTAAGGTTGGAGCGGCCTTGCACCCTTCATATTTATGTGTTAAATTTCCTACCCCAAATGGTATCGGAGTCGTGCGAGGAAGTCAGCAGGAGGCACGGTCTTGTTACCATATAGCCCTCCAAGATCGAAAGAAGGCTCAAGCGACACCCGTTATGGAGATAGCACAAGGTTCACCCAACTTTCCCTCCAGCACCTCGTTGGATCCGAGAGAAAACGCTCTTAAGTCAGGAACTCCTGGGGAGGAAACAGTGGCGATTCACCTGACCGAAGACGACCCGTCTAAGATCGTGTACATTGGATCCTCTTTAACCAGTGTCCACCGCGAAGATTTGATCCGTTTCCTCACTGAATACCAGGACGTGTTTGCTTGGTCTCATAAAGATATGCCAGGCATCGACCCCAACGTCATCGTGCATCGTCTCAATATCGATCCAAAGCATAAACCCGTACACCAGCGTTGACGAGCCTTCACTGCAGAAAGGCAAATGGCGATCAAAGCTGAAGTTGAAAAGCTACTCACGGTCAATTTCATAAAAGAAGTTGACTACCCAGAGTGGGTCGCGAACGTGGTTCTCATCCGGAAAGCTAATGGCAAATGGAGAATGTGCGTCGACTATTCAGACTTGAATAAAGCATGTCCCAAAGATAGCTTCCCGACGCCGCGGATCGACCAGTTGGTCGATTCAACAGCTGGACACACTCTGCTTAGCTTTATGGATGCTTATTCTGGTTACAACCAGATCACGATGCACCCACCTGATAGCCAGCATACCGCTTTTATCACAGACCGGGGATTATATTGTTACCAGGTAATGCCATTCGGTCTTAAAAATGCAGGGGCCACTTATCAACGTCTCGTCAACAAAATATTCACTGCTCAGATTGGTAGGAATATGGAAGTCTATGTTGATGACATGCTCGTGAAAAGCACTATAGAAGATGATCATATTTCTGATCTTCGAGAAGCCTTCGACCTAATGAGGAGGTATCAAATGAAATTGAACCCAGAAAAATGTGCGTTCGGTGTGTCTGCAGGGAAATTTCTCGGGTTCATGGTTGGCCAACGCGGAATTGAGGCTAATCCTGAGAAAATAAAAGCATTGATAGAGATGAAATCCCCCACCACTCTGAAGGACGTCCAGCGTCTGGCTGGTCGCATCGCATCGTTAAACAGGTTCATCTCGCGAGCATCTGACAAATGTTTACCATTCTTCAAACTCCTTCGTGCAACGACCAAGTCTGATTGGAAATGGACGCCACAATGTGAGGAAGCCTTTCAACAATTGAAGCTATACATGAGCACACCCCTCATTTTATCTAAACCTGTAGCACATGAGCAACTCATTCTTTATCTCTCTGTGTCCACTACGGCCGTTAGTGCCGCTTTAATAAGAGAAGATTTCGGGGTGCAGAGGCCCGTTTATTATATCAGTCGAGCAATGGTTGAGGCAGAAACTAGGTATTCTGATTTGGAGAAACTGCCCTAGCTTTAGTCACGGCAGCTCGAAAACTGCGACCATACTTTCAGGCCCACGCTATTTTAATACCAACGAATCATCCGCTACGACAAGTCCTTCAAAAACCTGAGGCTTCCGGACAGTTAACTAAATGGGCAGTCGAGATCAGCGAGCACGATATCTCATTCTGCCCTAGGACCGCGGTAAAGGGCCAGACCGTGGCCGATTTCATCGCCGAATTCACGTACTCTCCTGATGATAATACCATGACCAGCAACCAGCCTCCTTGGTCACTCTTCGTGGACGGGTCGTCGCGGGCCACTGGTAGCGGAGCGGGCCTGATTTTAGTGGCTCCCGACGGGTCACATTTCCAATATGCTCTACGTTTCGATTCTCACATCTCAAATAATGAAGCAGAATATGAGGCTCTGATCGTCGGCCTCGAACTAGCCATTGTCCTTGCAATTCAAAATCTGTTGATTCATAGCGACTCCCAGCTCATTGTCAACCAAGTTCTTGGTGAATTTGAAGCCAAAGAAGAAAGGATGGCCTTATACAAGTCTCGTGTACTCATCCTGCTCGCAAAACTGAAGACCTATGAAATAATTCATATTCCTTGCGAGCAGAACCAACTTGCCGACTCATTGGCTAAGCTCGCTTCTGCACCAGAATCTGAGATAGCACACTCGATCCCCATCGAGCATCGTCAGAACCTAAGTATCGACCAATCGGCTCTTGAGCAAGTAATATTGGTACAATCGTCTCCATGCTGGATGGATCCCATCATCCTTTATCTCAGAGACGGATATCTACCAGACGACAAGAAAGCTGCAAGACAAATTCGGCTTCGAGCTTCCAGGTACACCTTGCAAGACGGAATATTGTTGCGAAAAAGTTTCTCCTTGCCTTATTTAAGGTGTCTTCATCTAGAAGAAGCACTTCATGTTCTAGACGAAGTACACCAGGGGGCTTGTGGTAATCACCCCAGGGGGCGATCCCTAGCATATAAGGCGATGCGACAAGGATATTATTGGCCCACTATGAAAGCAGATGCAATTGAATTTTCTAAAAAATGTGACAAGTGCCAGCGATATTCACCTATACCCCATGTACCTTCCGAACGGATGACTCCAGTTGACAGCCCTTGGCCTTTCGCTCAGTGGGGGGTCGATATCATTGGACCCTTGCCCATGGGCAAGGGACAAAATAAGTTCGCGATTGTAGCGGTTGATTACTTCACCAAATGGGCCGAGGCAGAACCATTAGCCAAGATTACTGAGAAACAAACTACCAAGTTCATATGGAGAAATATCACATGCCGCTTCGGACTCCCTCATACCATAATTACTGATAATGGAACGCAGTTCGACAACGGGGCCTTTGATGAATTTTGTGACAAATGGAAGATATGTAATCTTCGCACTTCTCCATATCATCCTCAGGCGAATGGGCAGGTCGAGGCAGTGAACAAAATCATTAAGCACCATTTAAAAACCAAGCTTGGTGAATGCAAAGGTGAATGGCCAAAACTTCTACCAGAAGTATTATGGGCGTATAGGACTACCACTCGTACGTCAACGGGTGAGACCCCTTTTTCCTTAGCATTTGGTGTCGACGCAGTAGTACCAGTGGAAATTCAAGTGCCCTCGTATCGGATCGAGCAATATGACCCCGCGAGTAATCAGGAAGACCTTCGCCTTCATCTCGACCTCTTGGAAGAACGTAGAAACGCTTCCCAAGTACGAGCGGCAGCATATCAACAACGTATTGCCCCGTTATCGAAATGCGAAGGTGCGGCCTAGATCCTTCCAGCTTGGAGATTTGGTCCTAAGACAAAAGCTCGGAGTCCCTTCTCGTTCGCTGGATCCAAATTGGGAAGGCCCTTATTGGGTTATTAGGATTGTGCGACCCGGTACCTATTATCTTGAAGACATGCAGGGCAGACCCGTGCGTCGCCCTTGGCACGTGGAGCATTTGCTACAATACTTCCCCTAGATTTGATGTAGTTCATAACAACATTTTATGAATAAAGTTGAAGATATCTTTTGGTCGCTATTCCATTTATTTGGACTCGAATAGCTCCGAAGAGAATATACACATCCTCTTGGCCAATTGCCTACCCTTGGTAGGATTGAAGTTGTTATTAATTGGTTGCTTCTCCATTTTATGGATTAAAAACAGCCCCGAAGAGAGCATACGTGCTCTCTTGACCAATCTTCTGCCCTTGGTGGAATCAGAATCTCAATCGATAGATCAGTCTATCTCAACGCGGACACGGTCACACGACCCCCGGATTGAGTCTAATTCATCTTTTCATGAATTAGATGCTCGCACTGGTGAAAGAGATCACACTTCCAGAATGCGAGCAGAGCAACTCGTGCACGAATTCAAGGGTCGCAGTCCGTACCCTTATTGAGCAGCACAGCTCGTGCTCGAATAAGGATAGCATCCTCGGATGAGTCAGATGGGATCAACACAAAGCAGAAAGGAAAGAGGAGAATACACAACACTGAAGAAGTAAATGTTTCATTAAAATAATGACCCAAAGGTCATGACAATTACAAATCTCTTTTCAAAAAAAAAAATATATACATGATGTAGGAAGCTGCCGAGGTCAGGGTTGGTCATCCTCATCTTGCGCAGGCTCGCGGCTCTCAGCTTCAGGACCAGCCTCAGGAGCAGGAGCGGCATCTGTTGCCCCGGTGACTTCGTTCTCAGCGGCAGCCCGTTCTTTAGCTGCAACCTCGAATGCCACTCTGTCGAACTCCTCAACGTTAAAAGTTGGAGCGATCAGCTGCATAACTCTGACCGCAAAATCGTGACCAGCGATATATGCTTCATATCGCTCCTCATCATAAAGTTGAGAAGTCCGGAACTCCTGAACTGCGCGAGGACCCTCATCAGATACCATTTGAATGAGGGCCACTTGCTCTTCTTCCCAGTGGATGGAGTCATCCTTCAACTGGTGAAGTTGCTGCTGGGCCTCCTCGAGCTTCTTCTGGGTCTCCTCGAGCTTGGTCCGAGCATCCTTGAGCCACCCTTCAAGCTGGATCTTGTCCTGGCGAAAGATTTCCTTCTCCTTCTCGCTCTTGGTGTGGAGCTCCTGAAGCTTGGCAAGTTGGAGATCCACTGATTGAAAGCGTTCAGTCAGGGATTGGATTTTGACGAGGAGAATTTTCTTCTCTTCATCCAGCTTGGCGATTTGCACTTCCAGAGCTTTCACCAAGCGGTCCCGCCCTTGGACCTCTACTTCCATGGTCTTTTTCTTCTTCTCCGCATCCTCCACGCTGCGGCGAGCTGCTTCGACATCCCGCCTAACACGGAGCGTGAGATCCAGGCTCTGATACAAATAAAGAAAGAAGGATTAGATTGCTAGTCATCTTATAAAATCCCGAAGAGATTGGTAAAAAGGAAAAAGGTTGTTACTTGAACCAATCTCACTCCAATATCAGTGGAGAGAGCCTCTGGGCTTGGCTCAGGCAAACTCCCGAAGGAGTGGGGAGGGATGTTATCAAACATAAACTTGCATACAGGATGCAAGTGCGGGGGGATAACAAAAACCCCCGACCCGGAAGGTTGGGCCACTACCATCTCGCCAGAGCCCGTCTCGCGAGCACCCACGGCACCCATGGAAGGTGTCGCAGACTCGCGAGCACCAGTAGGCTCGCATCTTATATCCTTAGGAGGGAGGCCTCCCTCCCTCCGATCGCCTTTCGGCGAATTGTCAGCGACTTCGATCACCGGCTGACCGCGAGCACCTGACGGTGGAGTCGTAGTAGCCGGAGGAGGCACGGCGGATAGAGGGGTCGTGATAACCGGAGGGGTCGTGGTCGTACGAGAAGTCGTAGCGACCCCTCCCGAGCCAACCCCTCGCGATTGAAGACCGCGAGCAGTCCCATCAGCGGGAGCAGGTGCATTTGAGGGACCCCCATTTTTCTTTTGCCTCTTCGAGGCCGCGCCCTTCAGACGGGGAAGCACCCCTAGTGCGCCTCTTTTGTGGCTAACGTTCGTCATTTCTTCTCTGGAGATGAGACCCGCGACACAGAGATGACGGGACTCTAATGCGACGTTGACGTGGCGTGTAGCCGCAGGAAGCTTGTAGACTCTAACCAATTTCTCGTTGAGTCCTCCTCGCAGATTCGGTTTCACACCAATTGGGATTCCTACGAGCAAAAAAGAAAGTTCATTAAGTCGTCAATATAGCAAAGCTATTGTTTCTGTCGGACAAATAAACAAGCATTGACCCACCTTCGCCAAAATGGCGATTAACGTTATGGCCTTTGGGGTCGGAGCCCATTTCGGACTCCCAGTTGCCGGAGACATAGAACCACTTCGTTCTCCATCTGGGGCAGTTGGAGGAAGGGTTCCCCAAAATAAAGTTATTCCGATTCCAGAAGCATAGGTAGTACCAACCCTCGCTAGCTGGCGCCTTCTTCAGCTGGAATAACCTTAAAAATTCCTCAGGGGTTAACTCCTCGTTACCTGCTTGCTTCCAGAGGACGAAAGCACTTAGGAGTACCCGCCAACCATTTACTATTAATTGTCCCGGGGCAATCTTGTAGAGACGGAGGAAGTTCTGTATAAAAGGGTGGAGGGGAAGACGTACACCTACTTTGAAAAAATATTCATAAAAAGCCACACACCCTGGTGGTGGGGCATCGGCTGTCTCCCCTCTCCCAGGTAATCTAAATAAAACAGAGTCTGGGACTCTATATGCCTCTCTAAGGTTAGAGAGCCTCTCCTCCGTCAAGATGGAAGAATAGCCGGAGGCAGAATATCTACCAGCCGGTACTCTGGCATTGTTGGATTCGGAAGAATCAGGGGTGTGATCTCCCAAGGGAACAATCTCTTCATCAGAGGACCCCGCCATCAGCAAGTAGAAAAGCAAGAAAGAAAGATGAAGGGAGCAGAGATGAAGGGAGAAAGTTGGAGAAAGACTACCTCTGTGAAGAGGTTTTTCGCACCAGAAGCAAAGGAAGAAGAAGAAAGCAAAGAGTCCCGCAGCAGAAAATTCGAAAATGAAGGAATTTTTTCTAAGTCCGGTATTTATACGCAATCATCCCGTCTGATTTGCTGGACACGCGGCAGTTTCTCATCCGGCAGACCGGACGAACGGACGCTAGCATTAAATACGGAAACACATGGCGCCCGACGCCTCATTTCTGGCGGCAGAAAAAGCTGCGCGAAAGCTGGCCATCATAAATGCGGAAGCACGTTAAGTGAATCATGCGCGATTGTCTCCCAGCACCCAGCTGTCAGCACTAGCAAACCCTTGGCATAGTTCCTCAATACCAAGGGTTTGGGGGGCATCTGTTGTAGGCAAATATAGTCTGGCGAGAAGTAAAGGATCGCGGCAATACGAATGCGAGGAGTCCAAGTCGTGCTCGCGGTAAGGGGTCGCGCATCTTGGATGCGAGCAGCTCGGTTCGTGCTCGCAAGAAGGGGTCGCATCTCCCGGATGCGAGCATCTCGGCTCGTGCTCGCCAGAAGGGGTCGCATCTCCCGAATGCGAGCAGCTTGGCTCGTGCTCGCCAGAAGGGGTCGCATCTCTCGGATGCGAGCATCTCGGCTCGTGCTCTTTAGAAGGGGTCGCATCTCTCGGATGCGAGCAGTCCTGACACGAGCAGCTCCCGAATCAGAGCAATCATGAGTCTTTGTTTTTTGTTTGGACGATCTTCGTAGTCCGAGCACCCAATTCCCGTCGAGCAGCTTGTCGAAATCCCTCGACGGCTCCAAGCAGAGTTACATCCAGCGCGGTGGTCTCCGTCCTTTCGGCGTCTCCTTCCTTTTCGGCAGCTATGACTCCAACTACGGCTTCCAGCTCAACATGAGCAATCAGCGCCCGTATAAGTCGGTTTTTGGGCTTATCTTCTCTGGTGGTTCCGGATCTCAAGGGATTGCCATCAAGGAACGTGATTGCTGAAATAAGTCATTGGGTTGGATCTCGTCTCTAAAGATAGGATCTTATCCCACGAAATCAGCAATATCTCAGTATCGTACACGAGATCAGCGGGATCTCGATATCTTGCGTAACAGATTGAACCGCTTCAGATTTATATAAAGGGACGACTCCATTATGGAAAAGGTACACACAATATTCAATCTCTGTCCCGTTTTGCCTGGCTACTCTTCTTCTTGCTTTGGCCTAACTTAAGCATCGGAGGGCTAACAGCTGGACCCCAGTCACCCTTAGTTGCTGTCTGTCTTCTTTCAGGTTTGGCGGAGAAAATCCCTGTTGGAGAGAAGGTGAACGTCCGGAGGATCCTGTTACAAAATTTGACATTAACAGTGCACAACACCTTATTTATAAAGAAGAAAAAATCCCCTCTCCCATCCGATATGGGACCAAAAATAAAACCTGTTTTTCTTTTTCCTTTTCCTTTTTTAAAAAATTGTTTTTTAAACCAATAGTTTCAACAACACGCACTAAGTTGTTCCCAGGTAACACTTAATTCGCTTTCGACTAATATAACTACCTAGAATATACTTTTAGATAAAAGCTCTGATACCGTGGTTGCATGTATTGTTAATATGCAGGCTAGACTAAGAGGTCATACACCTTGCGTTTAAATAATTCAATTTAAATTGTCCAAATGTAAGCCCGAGTTGAAATAAAGGCATCGAACAGTCGGAATTCTAAACAAAGACATTGAATAGTCGGAATTCTGCAGATAAGTGTTTAAGAACTTATGTTGGAATCATTCAACCACTATTATTTTAGCATGATGGCTTATCTACGTAGGTTCCGCAATTTAAACGGTCTAATTTGGGCTGATGAATGCCACATGTGCCATTTTCTTATTGCCCGTGTATCATCCTTCACTCTGCCAAAGTATCAAATCTCCCCATATTTGTAATTTGTACGGGACTTATTCGATACTCTAACTAGGGGTGCACACGATTCTGTTCGGTCCAATTCTAGGGTGAAATCGGAACCAAACCGTTCCAACAGTTCTAGGAAAACCAGAACCAGAATTGGACCGTTTGCACCCTGGAACCGAATTGGAACCGGATCGTAAAAAACCGGTTTAGTTTTACAGTTCTGGGCTTTTTATAATCCAGCCCAATTGCATGGTTTGTTTTTATAATCCAGACCAACTGCATGGTTTTTTATTTTATTTTTTTATAATCCAACCCATGCATGCCTCAGGACCCACCATGGGCATACCTTGATGTGTTTGTTAGATCTACACCGTCCATCCTCATTTTCAGGCAATGTTTAGGTGGGCTACATTAAAAAAAATAAAATAGATTCAAATTTTGAGTGGACTACTCGACATGAAACAGTGAGGGTTGAACACCCAGGGTTCGGTTCCACGGTTCAGTTATGTGGTCCAATTCCATGGTTCGGTTCTACAATCTAATTCACAATCCAATTCAGTTCTATAAAACTCCAAACTAAGAATCAAACCCACCTACTTGGTTATTTGATTTTAGGAACCAGAATTGAAACTATTACGCTTCCTAACTGAACCAAACTGAATTGAACTAACCAGTTCTAAATTGGTTTCGTGTGCACCCCTAACTCCAGCGGAGGGTTATGGTTGTTTGAGAGCATTCAAACTGACACACAGATTGGGTGCTCAGACCAGTCAGACGACCGGTCTGCCCAGATGCGAGGAGGAAGGCTGGATGATTTTTGTGTGCCCAGACCGGTCGGCCGACAGTGAGGCAAGATCTACCCAGACTGGTTGGAGAGGGCTCCGACCGGTCGGCAGTGAGGCAACATGACGAGTCTGTTTGGTGTTTTCTCCTTGGATTGTTTTTGTGCAATGTGCAACCGGTTGGGTGACCGGTCGATTGTGCACGCGGTTTCTTGCGCATTACACGGTAGTGCATAAGATGTTTCTATTTTCGGGATTCTTGCTATATATACGGCATATATCCAGACTTAGATGATATCCTAAGGTTTCAAAGGTTTCCTAATTGCGTTAGGAAGAGAGGAGAGGTGTTTATGAGACAGAGAGATTGGGTTTTCTCTGTTTTCTTTACTTGTGAGCTGTCTATCTCTATAATCTTCTGTTTATCATAGTGGATCGCTTTATGTCGTGGTTTTTTACCCGTTGAGGGGTTTTTCCACGTAAAATCGGATTGTCTCATGTGGTGAATGCTTATGTGTTATTTGATTTAATATTGTTTCTCGTTTGATCTCACATTATTCTGCACATTCGGCTTTCCCTTCTGCTATCGATTTTCCCAACAAGTGGTATTAGAGATAAAGTTGGGGTGGAGTAGAATTCAGATATGAGACAAGAAGATGGAATCAAGCACAAGGTTCGAGGTAGAGAAGTTCTCCGAGAAAAATAACTTCGAGCTATGGAAGGTGAATGTTAAATCCTTCCTAGTTCAGCAAGGGCTTGATGAAGCTCTTGGAAAGTGACCTAAAGTTATGAAAGATGATGAGTGGACGAGGCTTGACAAGAAGGCTAGAACCTCAATCCTATTAAACCTTACGGATGATGTTCTTTATCATGTCATGAAGGAGAAGACTGCGGCTGAAACGATAGCGAAGCTAGAGAAGGTTTATGCCAAAAAGTCTCCAGAGAATCACATGTATGTGTTAATGTAGTTGTTCACCTTGAGGATGGCTGAGGGAACGGAAGTGGAGCACTTGAGCATGTTCAATTGGCTGGTTTGCAAGTTGGTGGAGATCAATGAACCGATGAAGGATGAATATCAAGCATGCATCCTATTAAATTCTCTTCTAGATTTATATGAGTCGTTTAGGGACTGTGTGCGCATAGAGGGAAACCATGAACGTCGAGACCGTTATCTCAGCCCTTTAGTCGAAGGCGATGAGAAAGAAAAGCGGTGACGGGGCTTCCCGTTATTCCTCAAAGGCATTGGTTATGAGGGGAAGAAGTTATGAGCATGGAAGATATTTGAAATCGGGATCTAAAGCCAAAGGCAAAGGGAAGGCTAAGGTGAAGTGCTGGAACTGTGGTCAGGAGGGCCACATGAGAGGGGATTGTCAGAATCCTAGGTTAAAACAAGAGAAGTATGAAAATTCGTTTGGAGAGGGATCCAATATCGTAGAGGACGGTGGTGATCTTTATGAAGTCCTGTCTGTATCTTTCAAGGGATCTCACGGTAGTGAGTGGATCCTAGATTCAGGGGCTTCATGTCATGTTTATCCTGACCGGAGTTCATTCACGACATACAGGGAGTATGGTGGTGAATCGGTGTTTGTGAGCGATGGCTACGCTCATAAGGTGATGAGTATTGGAACGGTGTGCATCAGGATATTCGATGGGATCGAACGAGTCCTAGAAGATGTGAAGCATGTCCCCAAGATGAAGATGAATGTGATTTCTCTTGGTGTACTCGAGGCGAAATGATGCGTATTTATTGACCGTGATCGTTGTTGTGAAGTGATGAAAGGGGTACTCATGTGTATGAGGGCATAAATGTGTGGCCATCTTTACATATTGATTGGGAACACAATTTACGGTGGAGCTGCGGGATCAGCAGCGAGATCTACGGTTGCTCATATGTGGCAAGTGCCTAAGGGCCACATGAGAAGTGCTGAAAAGGGCGTGAATGTGCAAGGTTAGAGTCGATGGTGGCACTAGAAGCGGTAGAGCTATGATTGAAGATGAGATGACGTTGCGAGGATGGTGTTGATTCGATGTTTGAAGCCTCGGTGAAGATTGTTGGAGAGCCATTAAACTGATGCACGGATTGGGTGCTCAGACCGGTCGGACGACCGGTCTATCCAGATGCAAGGAGGAAGGCTAGACGATTTTTGTGTGCCCAGATCGGTCGGCTGACTAGTCTGCAGAGGGCTCCGGCTAGTCGAGCGACCGGTCGGCAGTGACGCAGCGTGACAGGTCTGTTTAGTGTTTTCTCCCTGGACTGTTTCTGTGCAAGGTGCGACCAGTCGGGCGACCGATCGACTGTGCACGCAGTTTCTTGCGCATTACGCGGTAGTGCGTAAGATGTTTCTATTTTTAGGATTCTTGCTATATATATAGCATGTATCAGGACCTAAATGATATCCTAAGATGTCCAAGGTTTTCTAATTGCGTTAGGAAGATGGGAGATGTGTTTGTGAGAGAAAAAGTTTGGGTTTTCTTTGTTTTCTTTGCTTGTGAGCTGTTCATCTATGTAATCTTCTGTTTATCATAGTGGATTGCTTTTGTGCTGTGGCTTTTTACCCGTTGAGGGGTTTTTCTACGTAAAATCGAATTGTCACTTGTGGTGAATGCTTGTGTGTTATTTGATTTCATTTTATTTCTCATTTGATCTCGCATTACTCTGCGCGTTTGGCTTCCGATTCCGCTGCCGTTTTCCCAACAATGGTTGATCCGTAGTCACTCAAAAAACTGTCGAAATTGTGGGTAGTAGCTGTAAATAATCACCTCTCTAAACTTAGATTAGTTGAACGATCTTAACCTCTGATTTGGAAATACTTGTTTGCTGGATGTTGCCTGACCGTTGGCCATTTTCACCTCAACCGTCAATAAATGCACAACAATCCACTTAAACAATCAAATTTAACGGAAATTTTCATCTATAAACCACCTAATGTGGGCCTCGACATTTGGACGGTTTAATTTGAGTTACATGTTTGAAGCATTTATAATTTTTGCGCCCTTGTATCAACTATCACTCTGCCCGAGTATCAAAGATTTTTCTTTTTTCTTTTTTTACTTTTCTTATGTATATTAGTGCCGGGGTTTATAGAATGTGCATTAGGTTCCGGCTTTCAGCTGGCACAAGTAGGTCCCATAGATCAGAGATCCAAAACGTTGATATGTTGGAACTCAAAGCAGATGGACCATGCTTAAAAAAAAAAACTCTCGGATTCTATGATCCTGGACGTAGAATTTTCTGCTATTGTATTGGATGAATTGAACTGTTGATGTATCTTCTTGCGCGGCTGTGTTTTCACCTAATGAAAGCTTTTTTTTTTTTATCCTCCAGCTGTAACACAGACGTCAGAGTGCATAATATCATCGGTTTGGATCACTAAACGGGTCCACTCGTACAAACCGAAAACCGGAGACGCAACGTTACAATCTCCCGGCCGAGTATTGGACCCGCTAGTAGGTGGAACGTGCGATGCACGAGGAGGAAAAAAACAAAAAATCGTACTTGTACCCGACAAGCAACGTTTAAAGATGATTGAATAATAATCCAACACGTGTTACCCACCAGACCAACTAATGCCTTGTTTTCCAGCACTTGCCGGTGGGACCCACTTGATGACTGGTTCGCGCCAAAAATGCCAAAAATAGCACGTGCGGTGGATGTGGACTCCAAATCATCGCAGTGGCTAGAACTCTGTATTGGATGTGGACTCCAAATCCTCGCAGTGGAGTTTACCTCCTCAGTGGAAGAGGAGAGAGAGTGAATTGTGGTGGTCATCGACCGGCCGGTTCCCCTGGCCGACCTGCTGGACATGAGGTTGAAATTACACAAAGTTGCTGGACTGTTTTTGTCCAGTTTGATTGGTCGTCCGACCGGTTGGGGGTCTTGGCCAACTGGCCGATCGACCGATTGGCAGACAGGTTGGGTTGCACAATTTTCTCATAGCGACTCTCTAGACAGTTTTTGTGTGTGGCCGACGATTTTGGCCGGCCGGTCGACAGTGCGATCGAAATGCTTAATGCAGTTTCCTAATGGAACTCTAATACATGCAAACGGCTATTATAGAGCTCTAATTTGGAATTTAGGTATCCTACAAGGTATTATACACATCCAAGGTGTGGGAGAGAGAGAGGGAGAGAGGGAAAGGAAGCTTGTTGGTAGAGGAGGCTTTGCTAGCAAAGGTAATTCACGGTGCAACGATGTCTCGGCTCTTCAACGTCATCGTGCTCGGGTGAGATCTCTCAGTTTCTAGTCCTTTTATTGTTATCCATTCCTGCGTGGGTGAAGAAGGTTTGATCCAAGCGGTGTGTGCTTGTGATCGAGGTTGTAACGGTTCTACTTCATAGTGAATTGTTGATTTGGACAAGGTTCTATGGTTTTTACCTCTTTGAGGGTTTTCCACTTAAAAATCTCTTGCATTGTGTGATTGTTGATTTGATTTAGTTTCTTGCTTTATCATAATCCATAATTCTAGTAGTTTGGGGGGCGAGATCCTAAGGTTTTGTGAAACGCACCCAACATTCTGAATATAGATCAAGAGAGGCAGTTTCGGGGCATGAGTAGTTAGAAATAAAGGGAGGGTTTGTCTCTCAGGGCATGTTTGGATTCATGGAAACCATAAAAAGAAATATTATTTATTAGGAAAGCTTATTTTACCCTCTTTATTAACTTTTCAACCAAAATTTTCTCTATTTTAAAATTTGTTGTACACATTGTACATGTGAGGTGCTTGAAGGTATACAATAACACACACATATATACACACATACACACACATATAAGACATGCATTGGCACTTTTGACAAATATGGGTAGTTGAAGATAGATGGCAACTTGTGCACATTAGCTCATTATCACTTTGGCATATATGGAGCAAAAGTAAATGATAGTACATGTGGCACATAAACATGTATAGGGGTGCAAGAGAAGATGGATGGCAGCACATGTAGCACATGAGCACATGTGGGATATAAGATAGATGGTGGCACATGTAGTACATTGGCACATGTGGGGCATAATTGAAGATGAACAATCACTCATTAAGCACATTGGCACATATGACAGGCTGAGGCCAACAAAGATGGATGGTTGCTCATTTGGATTTAACCCTCGAGAAATTCATTTTCCTTCTATCGTGAGAAAATGTCTTTCATAGAAGTGGAGTGAGAAATAAATTAGTTCATTTTCTAGCAAAGATAAAATGTGAAGAATAATGTTTCACATAAACTCCCATAAAGAAAGGCTTGACAGACCATGGATAATTAGTTTCATGGGAGACAATATTTCATTTCCTTAACTCTCCATGAATCCAAACAAGCCCTAAAGCTAATATTTTATTAATCATAAACATAAGTAGGTATTGTTTACGTCCAAAATGACATCATTAGATCCTAGAAAGCCGACACATAGCATCACCGTCATACGGAATATTAGGATGGGATCCTTGTAGCAATATGATCAGGAGAAGGAAATCACGAGAGACCAAGATGGTCATTGCCAAGGACCACCGAGTTACTGTTCTGGGGCTCTGCCCGTGAGGAGCATTGGTTGAAAGGGGGGAACTCTTGGCTGTAACTCATGGTTGAGTTTGTTTGAAAAACACGAGGAGGGCAGTCTCCATGGACGACATTGATAATGAGGCACCCGATGTGCCGGGACCCGCTTGGTATTGTGGTAGAAGGTTTTGGAGTATGTTGTTGTTGTTAACGGAACCCATGTCAGGGGTCGCGATCGTGATTTTCTTTTGATCGATCAGGTTATGGACATCATGTTTCAAGGAGAAACAACGCTCCATGGTATGACCCATTGGTGGAATGTGTAATATTCACTTTTATTGTAATTTGGATGTAATGGGTTTGGCAGAGGCCTAGGCTAAAGGAGTGTCAAAAGCTACCTCTTGATTAAAGTGGCCAAAATATCACTATATGATTGCGCCAGTAGAGTGACTGTCTAGGTACCTATTCCATGTCTGCCTGCCTATTTTGGTTTAAGTATCATGAATTCCATTTAGGCTGCTACGTTGTGGTTGTTGTCCCTACTAAGGAGCGATCGGTGCCCCTTACACCAAAGTTACAAGGTTGTTGGTTTTTGTTGGGTGAAGAGTAGACGTGTCTCTATTTCTGATCCCTCATCTGCTCTTCTTTTCTTTTCTTTAAGCTTTGCTTTATGTGCGGGGGGGGGTGGCCACGGTGCGATTGTGTTGGCCCTTATTACAACTTCCACCTGCTCCCTTGCACGGATCAACTAAATGACATTAGCATATAGATATGAGATCATATGTTTGGATTGGTAAGATTGATGATTATGGAGATCTGTTGCTTATCGACAATGGAAATTTTCATTCTTGCAACCATGACTCTCCATTGTCATTGTAAAGGTTAATGGTGAACCTATAAGAAACCATTGAGATAGTGAAGTCTGAAAAACTCGAGTTTGAGTTTCTCAGATATTTAGCTGAACCACTATATATTCTTGTGTTTGCGATTGTTTATGTGGATGCAATTATATTTATACTTGTGATTTTTTTATTTTATATAGGTGCATGAATAAATTGTATGCTAGGTGTTTAATTTATTGTACACACTAGATATCTCTATCTCACCACATAGACTCGTTACACATATAATTGTATCTTAATTAGTCTATGATCTTGGACCCATTTTATCTCTATCTCACCTTGTGGTGTAAATTGTATTAATTGGTAAATAATTTTAAAAGGTCTTATTCAGCCCCCTCTAGGACTTGGCTATAATTCTAAGCTCCTGAAACTTTTGCGAGCACAATTTCAATTAGTATTAAAGCGAGTTTCTCTTTAAGGACTTAACCTTCTAGAGTAAGATCCGTAAGGAGCTTTAGAATGATGTCTAAAAAAATAGAGGGATTAGTTATGACAAAAGGAAAAATCTTTTGACTTCATACACAGGAAAATTTATCAAGAAATCAAGAGAAACCCAATGTTTCAACTGTAAGAGTTACGGTCATGTTGCTTTTGTATATCTTAGTAAATCAAAATCCAAAGAAAAGTCCATGGTAGCAACATGGGATGAGTCTAAGGATTCTAAGTCAAATTCTAAAAACATTCATAGTGATGGAGACCTTGGACCTATGCGATTTTTAATGGCCTCCACCACTTCTACTCTCCTTATAACTAGAGACACGGGAGAAGATTCTGACCATAACACCTTGGAAGAAGAAAATGAGACATCCTCCAATGATGAAGAAGGAGATGTCAAGTTGCAAGATGCCTACAACCGGCTTTTCACTAGAAGTTTGAAAATTATAAAAATGTTAGATCGGGTAAAGGCTAAAAAAAATCAATTGGCTGACAATTTTAAAAAAGTAAAATCTAAAAATTTCTTCCTAATTCAAGCTAAGTAAAATCTTATGTCTGATATTGATGAGACTTTAGGGAGATACGTAGATCTTGAATTTGAACTTGAGACAGTTAAATCTGAAAATCAAGACCCGAGATTAGAAGTTAGCCAACTTGAATCTTATCTTGCTAATGTTAAGGAAAAATTTGCCTGTAGTGAAGAACAATTAGGAAAACTTTTAGGTATAGGTAAACCACCAAGGGACAAGAGAGGTTTTGGCTATAATAAGTACACTCATGCATCAACCTTTACTCATTCTGTGATAAAAAATGACTTGTCTGCTTTTGGAAGTATATCAAGAGACTCTTCTGTGTGTCACTCTTGTGGAGATGCAAGCCACACCGAATTCGAATGCCTTATCTCTAAAAGTATACAATCCACCTTAGTCCCAAACCAAATATGTAAATCTATTATGATTGAGGAAACGACACACACAAAAATGAGTTCTTCTAAAAGATTACTGGAAAAGAAGAAGAAGTTCCCCATCTCTTCAAGAATGAACAATCATATGAGGGAGTTGCTTAAACAAATTATCCTTCTAATGTAAGAACTAGGAAAATGATAAGTATGGGCAATAACCATAAGGGTAGGAATTCCAAATAGAAAAATCACATCCAAATATAGATTTTCAAATAGGAACTCACCTAAGAGAGTAGAATGTAGGAAAGATAATCTCTCTCTCGAAAATAATCCAAGTCCTAGAAAATTCACACTCCAGTGGGTTGCGAAGAAGGATAGGTGATCCTTGTGGATCTATATGTGCTTAATAGGTAAATCTGAGGATTATGGCCTCTTTATCTTTTTGAATAGTTTTGTTTTTAATTGTTTCATTTTGTTAAACTATTTTGGTCATGTTGCTTATAGGTGTTGGGGCACAAATTCGCACCTATGATAAAGCAACATACGAGGGTCCATCTACGACGATTCAGATCGATTCCAAGATTGGAAAACACCCGAAAAATGCGATCGGACACTAGTGCAGTCCTAACTCACGAAATCGTAACAAAAAACCTACGAACAATATTTCGAAGTGGAACTGGACATGTATATTACCGCCAAATGATCCGGAATACCCAAAAACCCTTAACCAGCAAGTTTGAATGTCACGCGGCGCATATCTTGCGCACCTCAAAATGCGTTTTGCCTTGTCTGGAGTAGACTGAAAGGGTCTGAAAGCCTACAAATGCTATTTCGAAAGGGAACTGGACATGCATATTGCCATCAAATGCCTAAAAATCCTTAACACCCAAATTTGAATTACGTACGATGTATAGCGCACCGAAGTGCATTTTGCCCCTGTCTGGAGCTAACCAGGAGGGTCTAAATTGGGAAGGAACTATCAAAATTCACAACAATTGATCATCCATACCCTGACTCATTCATTCAATAGTCCGATGAGAGGCTTAAAGTGCTTTGGCGCCAGTGACTTTAGTATTCGAAAAGGTACTTGTCCTTTGAACAGTAGGAGCCTGAAGTTTGCAAAATATTCTAAGTGTGGGTACATGCGTACGCCACAAAGAGGAAATGCGTACACCATAAGGAGACATGCACCCATGCCCCTACCACATGTGCATGGGAGCCTACCTCTCCTTCTTCTAAATTACCAAAACTAAAAAATTGCTAAGTATGGGCATATGCGCCCACCACAGGGGCACATTGCCCACACCAAGGCACATGCGCCCACACTCTCTCCACATGCGCATGATCCCTCTCCTAGAGCTCTCAATGGGTCGGATCTGGATCGGATCCAGTTGGATCCGACTCCTAGTCCGTAGATCTGTAGACGGATTCGGATCGGATTTGGATCCAAAAGGTGATATCCATATCCGATCCATTTATAAATTGTTAGATCCATTTCCGATCCAAAATCCATATAACCATCGGATTTGGGTCGGATCTAGGTTCGAATCCACACCCATTACAAATCTAAAAAAATATATGATATAAAATATGTAATATAATATATTTAATTTAGTAGAAAAATGATGCAATTCCCACTATTTACTATGGTATGGTTGACAATGGCCTACAATAATTTGTAAAACGGATGGCCAGCATGAATATAACATATACAGTAAGGTGACAATGAGTCAGATCTTAATCGGATTCGGATTGAACTCGAATATGTTCCTATGAATCCATTTCCAGTCCATTTAAGTAATCAGACCTATTTTAATATCCAAATCTGGTCCATTTAACTAATCGGACCTATTTTAAGATCCAAATCCTGCAATATATGAATTCGGGGTGAATTGAATCTCGGATCTGACTCGGTCCATTGAGAGCCCTACCCTCTCCCACAAACACATGCACTCAACAATTTTCATTTTGCTTGGACCCGGGACCCGATAAACTACTATAAATAGCGCACTCACCTACTGAGAGAGAGAGACTTCTTCATTCGAGAGGATGCCAGAGCACTGCAAGAGGTAGAATCCTCTCCAGAATCCCTTGACGGAATCCTCTCCAGGAAGGGTTACATGCGCCCATTACTCGTCCGAAATCCTTCGCCGGAAAGGTTGACATGCACCTACTCCATTGGGCTTGAAAAACATGAAAAGATAGCTAAGGGAGGGGACATGTGCCCACCTCTCCTGCCACATGCGCCCACCATCTTTAGGGTGGGAAAAATTCTCAAAGTCACCAAGTAACATGCGCCCATGGGGGGCAGGCGCATGTGCTCTACCACATGCGGCCACCTCTCTCTCTCCCTTCCTCTCTCTCCTCACTCCACCTTTCACATGCGCTGAGGGGGGGCTACATGCGCCCACCTCAAGGCACATGCACCCACCACTCAGCCCACATACGCCCGTACGGTCTTACTAGAACTCAAAATTTCGTGGTGTGGTCCGCCTTCGATGCGGCCTACCTCTCCATTGCACTATCGCTCCTAGACATACATTGCCGAGCTTTATCCATCCCCCGGACTGGATCTTTCAACGGTTGATGTTAAGTAGACCAAATCAGCGATTTAATAAAAAATGACCAACACTTAGTCAATTTGCAAGTCTGAAAAACCCCTTTACAAAAGCATAAAGTAACCGATATTCACTGAAACTAAGCGGAATTTGATTGATGACGAGGGGGAGACTTAGTTTCTCCATGATCCGAAGCAACATAATAAGGCATTACATCGACATTATATGTTATCCTAATCGCTGAATGCTCCAATTAAGCAGTAAACAGGCTCAGTACTTAGTTTTTTTCAGCCCTGGAAAGTGCCCTGTTGGCTCAAAGATCGACTGACGCTAAGTAAAATTAGGTGCAATCTCACAAACGCCAAGCAAAATTAGGCGCAATCTCATTGACGCCAAGCCGGATTTAACATCCTCCTATCGTAAGGCAACTAAATCAAGCACTTGTGGGACATTAATCCCCACAGTTTATTAATTATTGGCATAAGCAGGCATATATCGGCCCCGATACTTAGCCATTTTAAAGCCAAAAAATGTGCAATCCAGCTCATCGAACTTGAACTTCTCAAAGAAATATAGCTTAACACAGCCCATTCGAGTGATCCAATCTCTCGAAGCATCAATCATTAACCATAATGTCGTTGAATTAAGGACATGCATAAAGCAGATTAACCAAATCCAGTGTATAATTCACTCGGTGCACTAAACATCAAGCATAGTGCAATCCTCTATTGAGCATGCAATAAAGATCACATATATTTACTTTGTGCTCCTCACATCCATTGTATGAACTTTATTCATCCTGAATCGAGATATGAAACTAAATCAAAGGGACTATGGTTATCATTGAAAACTGTAACCAAAGAGTTCCAAATATCTGAAATACTTCATTATGAACTACTATCGCTAAAACCAGTTGATGTACTTCCCATCCAGAGCGGAGTCCGTCAGTTAAGCAGCTTAGGTAGTCACGGTGTGTCTTCCTGTAGTCACCTTATCCACAGTGACGGTTAATGACACTGTGTTGTACCACCCGATAGCCATAATGTGTCTTCATGTGGTCACCCGTCCGCAGTGACGGTCAATGACACTATGTTGTACCATTTGGCAGCCATAATGTGTCTTCAAGTGGTTACTCATTCGCAATGACGGTCAATGACACTATGTTGTACAATATTGTAGCTATGATGTGTCCTCCCATGGTAACCCGTCTACAACGACCGTTAATAACGCTATGTTGTACCATTTAACAGCCATGTATATGTCTGTTGTCACCCGTCCGCAGTGATGGTCAATGACATTGTGTTGTATCATATGACAGCCGTAATATGCCTTTCGATGGTCACCCATCCACAATGACGATTAGTAGCACTGTGTTGAGTATGACAACCATGGAGTGTCTTCCAGTGGTCACCCGTCCGCAGCGACGGTTACTGGCACCGTGTTGCACTACATGGGAATCATGGCATGTCTTCCTGCGGTCACCCGTCCTCGATGATGGTCAATGGCACTGTGATACATGACTCGGTTAAAGTTCTGGTTGCTTCTCAACTAGGAACACCCGAAAGAACATGGGACAAGCATTTAACTTGTTTAAACGATGGCTCAGTCTATAAGAAACCTAAAACTTGATCTATACGACCGTGAACTCAAGACCATAGTCCCTTATGACCTGAATTACCTGCTCGATCTATCCGGGCTTCCTCTCGAGCATTCCATCTATTGTATAATTATATTCATAGTAGAATCTTGTCGCTTTGTGCCATGGTTTTCTCCCGTAAGGGTTTTCAAGTAAAAATCTCTGTGTTGTTTATGATGTGTTTTACTTATATTTATACTCTTTTAATGCTTTATTTAATTTATCTATGATGCATGCATACATTTATTTTTACCTTTTAATAAAGGGTGACCAACCATTGATGTAATTAAGGGTTTGTGACCAGTATTTTAGCCCGGAATGTAAAAGATCTCAGAACCTCTAGAATAAAAATTTACCTTGCGATGATTTCTCATGTGTACTTTGTGAATGCTTGTGATTGTCTATGAATGTCTCTATACTCAGAACCCCAGAATAAGGAAACACAAGAAAATTGCCTTGCACATCTTCTAGTTTTAACAATAGGTATATCTCCTTAAATGACCATATATGCATGCTCTCATTAGACACTTAGTCATTCTTGTTTCTTATAAGAAGACTCTTATGTTTGACTTTAAAATTCTAATTTTTATATACACCCTAATTTCATTCCCTTCTTAGTATATGCTTATTGGTATATGTATGATTTACGCAGCTTTACAAATTTCTATTTGGTTCTTTGTCAACCACTAACAAAAGAGGAGAGAAGATCAAGATCCCACTAAAACATGTGTTGAATTCTGTTTTAGAGGTTCTCTTTGTATGCAGGGATTTAATGGATTTAGGGGGAGTATTTTAGGGGGAGCATTGCTATGTGTCTACATGTCATGTCTGTATTTATGTTGTAAATCATTATAATAATTGACATGTAATTTTTTTGTTGTTTTGATTTGTCATTAGTATTCACCATGACAGGGTTTAGTTAAGGTTTTGTCACATAATTAACAAAGGGGAAAATTGTTAATGCCTTGGTTTGTTAATAACATGTTTTAGTGTCTTGACTCGGTTGAGCCTCATTGGAAGACAAAGACATTCGAAGACTTAAAGACTTCCTGTATCAAAGCATGAAGTCATATGTATATATTAAAGTGCCTTGGTATCCCTAAATCTAGAACTCATTTAAACCTAAAACATTTTCCTCTAAATGATTCAATTTAATAGGAAAATCTTAATTAATCATTCCAAGCCTTATGAATCAATTTGATCTTGACCATCAAGGTTTATGGAGGACCAGAGGATCTATAGATACGTCTGTAGATCGAATCAAAAGTTGAATAAACAGACTGTAGATCAAATCAAAAGTCAAATTAATAGATCGATAGTCCGATCGGAAGTGACTAAAACTATGCAATGAACAAAATAATTAAATCAGAGGTTTGTTGATTAAATCGACACCCCAATCAACAGTGTTGATTCGAGTCTATTGAATCGACAATGTCGATTTGAGTCGATCGAATTGGCAACTAATCGTTATAGATCTGTTAGATCATTCCTTTTATTTGTTGATTATCTGGATCTTTAATTTTTTTTATGGTTTTAGAGGCCTTATGCATACTACTTATTTCCACTACTTCTAGGCTCTAATTCAAAGAAATTAATGTCATCTTCCTTATGATTCATCACTTTAATGAGCATTTCAAGCCCCATTTGAAGATGTACATGTTCTCTTACACTCTCTAGAAATAAGACACTAATCTCGTAGGTAAACCCTTTGTCTATAACCCTCTAGAAATGCCAATCTAGGTGAATCCCTAATTGGAACCAACTATCTCATTAGTTGTAGGAGATTTCACAATTCATCTCTCCCATTATCTTGGTTTTCTTAATAGGAAGATCGTTGCAAGGTAGCCGATCAAAGGAGCTGAAGAAGATCTACTTCAAAGATCGGAGGAGATGAAGAGAAGTCACATTAAGATTGATCAAGCATCTCAAGAAAGGTGTTATCAACAGGACTCATCCAAACTTGTAAAAGTTTATTTAGAGTCCATTGCATACTCAAGTCTTGTGTAGATTTTAGTATAAAGTTTGAAACCCAAACTCAAAACTAAGTCTTTGTGTGAGCTTCTAGCGGGAATGTACGTAGTTTCTGTGTGAGCCTCCAGCAGGAGTGTACGTGGCTCCTTGTGTAGGATCGTAACGGGTAGTGGTGAACATATAAAAAATCACTATGTTAATGGTGAACCTATAAAAAACCATTAGATTAATGGTGAGCCCATGGAAAACCATTGTTAGTCTCTATGTGAGCCATCGACGTACGTACATTTGTAGTCTTTGTGTGAGTCTTCGGCAGGAGTGTACATAGTCTGTGTGAGCTTGTGAGCCTTTGATGGTAGTGTGCGTAGGTCCTTGTATAGGACCGCAAAGGTTAGTGATGAACCTATAGAAAACCATTGTAAATGTTAATGGTAAACCGATAAAAAAAATATTGAAATAGTGAAATTCGAAAAACTCGAGTTTGAGTTCGTCATCTGGAAGTGGAATATGGATTTAGTCGAAACACTGTATATCCTTGTGTTTGTGATTGTATTTAAATGCAGTTCTATTTATGCTTGTGATTTTATTTATTATATATAGATGCATGAATAGATTATATACTAGGTGTTTAATTCATTACACACACTAGATATCTTTATCTCACCACATAGACTCATTGCACATATAGTTGTATCTTAATTAGCCTATGATCTCGGACCCATTTCACCTTGTGATGTAAGTTGCATTAATTGACAAATAATTTTAAAGAATCATATTCACCCCCTTCTAAGACATAGCCATAATTCCAAGCTCTCGAAGCTTTCGCGTGTGCAATTTCATGACCTTCATTGAGTGCCCCCATCTCCTATTACAGCGTATCCTCCTTGTGAGCCAATGCAAGCTACTCATCCTTTAAAGACAAGGAAGATGTAGTCGACCTGCACTGCGCCTCAAAACGGGTGGCAACTACATCAAGACGATTGTTGGTGCCTCTAAGATCGTACAAGGCTGAAAACATTCTTCAGTATAAGCCACTTTCGATCTCCACTTGTCATCATTACCAAGAGCTGAATGCAGTTAACCTAGGGTACTGGGAACATGAGCAAGATCTCTAGATGAGATCTGGTTAAGGAGGTTCAACTGGAAGAATTGGTGAATGAAGTGCTTTAACTCTTCGACGTCCTGACTTGCCAATGGACCATTCAGCACCCCGCGGGATGTGACCAGATCTTCCAGGTGGGCAAAAGATTCAAACATCAATGCTTCCGAAGAGCCCCACATTACTCTTTGCAAAGGTGATGTGGGAGGAGGAACAAAATCGAACTCATCACCTTGAGCAAGCTCACTAGCAAGGGAGGCATTGGTCGGGTGCTCTACTTCGGTTTCCTTAGCAGACATGTCTTTGTTAAAGGCATTGCATGTCAAAGAAAAGGGAAGGCCCTCAACTCCTCAATCCTGATCGGGAAGAACGGTATTTTCAACACCATTGGTTAATTGTACCGCTGCCTTGTGAGCATGCATCGTTCCTTCCAAATTGACAACAAAAACAATGGCGGTTAGGACTCTTGAATTAGGGGTTAATTCGTGGGTCCTAGAAGTGCATGAACCCCCATCGACTCCTTATCCTAAAAGGGACAGTTGATCGTATAGACCGCTCACAGTGTTTTTCCATCGGTTTTCATTATCAAAAGAATCTTTGATTCCTGAAATCTCAATTACAAGAGGGGCTAATGGAGTGAACATAGTAGCATTTGATCCAACACACTAGCATTTGGAGAAGGGTTGAAGGTTCTCTCTTTCTATGACAAGTACCGCAAACATGAGGACTAGACAATTCATGAACTCAAAACATCACAAGGGGAAATCAGAAGCTTATAATTACCTCTACAATTGGGATAAGGGTTACTTAGCCATCTTTCAATGGAGATACTACCCAAACGAGTAGCCGCACCGACAATACTCCTGTT
Source organism: Liriodendron chinense (assembly GCA_003013855.2). Classification (NCBI taxonomy): domain Eukaryota; kingdom Viridiplantae; phylum Streptophyta; class Magnoliopsida; order Magnoliales; family Magnoliaceae; genus Liriodendron; species Liriodendron chinense. The sequence continues at coordinate 3,843,863 of ML058389.1, forward strand.
CGAATGGAAAGAAACTTATTTGATCAACTACTTTCCTTTGTCAATTTTCTTGAAAGAAGTCGGAGTGGGCCATGAGCCCATTTGCACAGAAGATGGACAGAGATTTGAAGCAGCCTAGCTTCACTCGAACTTGGGACAACAAGTTGAAGGCAAACTTCTTGATCTACCATGGTAATTAGGTTATTACTGAAAATAACCAGCCACTGAGTAACACTTTGATTAAAAGAGAGAAGCGATTTTGTTGGCCGGGGGACTGGTGGAAATAAGCGTGTAGATTTGGCAATGATTGATGATGGGAATCTTCTCTAATATGCTCCCCACTAGTCTTGGAATTAGGGCTCGAATGTGGTTGAAAAGAAAGTCCAGGGGCAAAGTAGATTTGAAGAATTTATGCCTTAAAGGCGGCTAGAATGGGTCGTATTTCCTTGAAAAAATGAAACTTCTCCCTTGATAACGGACACAAATTTTTCGAAAAGAGACAAGGGGGAAGAGGAAGACCTTGGATCAACCCAAACTAGCGAGCATACAAAAATGAAGGATAAAATTCCATCACAGTCTTCAGGTTGAGGCCATAGAGTGAAAATGTGTCGTTATTTTGGAAGATCCTGAGCAATTAAAAGGTGGGACCACAGGTCGTAAACAAGTTGAGGGCCCCCATTCTTAAAAGGATCGAGCCTCGTTTTACAAAACCATGAAGGACCGTGGAAAAACTTGTAAAAGAGGATGAAATAGGAGTCTGGGAATGCCTATAGGTCAACAAGAAAGAACTTTAGATATTCTTGTAATGTACGTCCTGTGATACAAGAATAAGCTATTTGACAGTACCCATAAGTAGGGGAATGAGCCAGAGGGGTCTCTATAGTAACAAAAAGGGAGAAAAATGAAAGTATTCGCATAACCATAGTTGGAGAAGCCAGAGTGGCCCTCCACATCTGTGAAGATTTTCATTAGAAAGAGAGAAAAGGGAGCGGCAAAATGCGAAAGGACAAAAGGAGCAAGTGTAAACTGTCGACTGGAAGCCAAGGCTTCTGCTAAGGTGTTATACTCTTTCATCATTTGTCCAGCCTTGATGCAAAAAATGAAATGGCAGAGTCATAATAAGAGGAAGGAGAAGTGCTCCTGATGAGTAACAGGACCCTCTCCCATCTCTGCTTGAATAAATGCACTATATCTAGTCTCGTAGGCATTATGGTTGTTGAACCTGTCAGAAGACCAAGAGCTTGATGGCTCGACATATTCCCCTTTAACGGGTAATCCAGTAAGTTCACAGACATCAAGAATGGTGGGGCTCATAAACCCATAAGGAAAGTGAAAAGTGTTGGATGACTAACTTCAGAAACAAACAGCTACAACTAACAGAGGAGAGTGAATCGAAGAAGGAAGACGAGAAAGCTAAATGCAATCGAAGATCCCAACCCTCTACCACAAGTCATCAAATGTAATCTGAACTCTCTCAAGCTAAGATATCTAGTAGGGAGTCGAGGAAACGAGGAAATAACCTGGAGTGGAGCTTTAGATTAGCATTTGGAGCAAAAGAAGGACCAAGCATCATCTAACGCCCAAAATTCAGCATTCGAGTATCAGTGACTCAAGTCCCGAAATTGAGGGTGTTAACCTAATAAATGAACAATTGTTCTAACGCCAACAACTCTTGCAACACCCTGGTTTTCACTACTTAAGTATGATGCTCTCATAGCGAAAACCTGAGTATCACATCATGAAGTACCATACATGGGGTGTGGCTCCCACGCTCCCACAAATCTAGATTAGCATTCAAATAAGCTCAAAGTAGCGCTAAATCAAACGACGGGTATCGAAGATAAGCAAAGTAACCATGTAAAGGGGAAAACAGGCTAACATCCAAAATATACAATCCAAATAATACCCAGAATAGGGGGTTTGTACAATCCACAAATAAAAAATATATATAAGGATGTAAAAACTATCCAAGGACAGAAGTTAGCGACCTATTGGTTAAGCTATGCTCAGCCACACTCGCTAACTGATTAATAGCGGCTAACTCCTCAGCACTCCCTAATGGGACATTCTCGTGAAGGTCGTTGCCCTCGCACATGCCCGCATCTTTTGAATGGTTTAAAATTTTGAGTGGCCAACTCAGTGGGAAATCCCCTCAAGATCACACAGATGACATATCGATTAAGTATAGTTTTAAATAAAGGAGCATGCGACATAATAATATTCATGATGAAATCTTGTTTAAATGTATAGATGCATGAAAATGATCATTGCATTGGGAATGCATATCCAATTAGACCAAATGCAAGAGACTAGGTCTTTCAAGCAGTCAACCTATTCTCATAATAATAAGAGACCGAGTCTTTCAGATAGTCGACCCAGCACACAACAACCAGAGACTGAGTCTTTCAAACAGTCGACCCAACTCACAGGAACCAAAAAGGACATTTGAACAGTGGGTTAGGAGCCAACCAAAGTGCACAATTGCACGAGCTTCCACAACATCTAAATTAGCCACCCGATAATGCCCGCATGCCATGAATGCGTGATTAATCCAACCTTTATTACTTCAATTTGCAATCAACCCATTTGATAAGCTTTTACAACTAGTGGCCAACAAGTAAACCTTACCATCACAAGTGTGTGTGTGTGTGTGTGTGTGTGTGTGTGTGTGTGCGCGCGCGCGCAAATCTATAAAAGATTCCTCCCAACAAAAGCCAACAAGGCATTAAGTTCTTTCAAGGACACTACAATGGTGTTCCACCCATCAAAGCCAACGAGGCACAATACTTCCCAATGATGGTAAGTTTACAACCAATTTCATTTTATCCAAAATGCAAGGTGGCCAATAGTTCGAGGCACAATCTCATATATGTGTTACAACTATATGAATCACAAATGGGCCAATGAGTCACACGAGTCAATAAAAATCGCCCATTATCCCTATGGATATCACAAGCGAGTTTCGGATGTCGAAATTCGTGATTCCAAACATTTTAGCATGCCAACACAAAAAACTTATTCTAAAGCTTATTGCAATGCATGTTCATATGGAATCTAGAGGTAAGTATTATACTTAGGCATGTTATGAAATGCGCATATGTGCAACAACCTATAAAAGAGCTAACATGTTGGTTGTTCATATACAGATTTTTAGAGTAAGGGATTCTACCAAATAATCCTAAAATTGACACATGTGGTATAGGTTACAAGAGTTATCATAGGATTCATAACCAAATAATTTAAAGTTTAAAACATTAAGCATAGATTACAAGGATATCATATGATTTATAGGTTAATTAGCATAATTATTCAAGTATTGAGACTATCATAAGATTAAAAAATGTCGTAGGAAAGCTTAAAGGGTAGATCTTCACCTTTGAGTAAGCATTTCTCGACTTGAGTGCGGCCTACGTGTATTGTTAACGTTAGATTCTGTTAACAGGTCCCTTCCAAGTTTGCACCTTTCTCGAAGTGAGCTCCCCTCCAAACCTAAAAGCCAAAGAAGAAAACTAAGGGTGGTCGGCGCTTGGCCGTTGGCCCTCCGAAGCTTAAGTCAGAAGTGACTTGATAGTAAGATGAAGTGTGAAACGTAGGCTTAGAGATTGTGTATCTTTATCATCTGTTGGGCCATCTATTTATATAGATCTGGGTGATCCAGCCTGTTACACAAGCCGTTAAGATCACTACTAATTTCAGGGGATAAGATGCTTATCCTGTTAATCCTTAGATAAGGGGATGGCCCAACCACTCTAGATGTCTAGTTGATTACGTCTCTTGATGGAGATCCCCCATGGTTCAAAGTTATGAATATAAACAAGTCAAAACCAGCCTATAGGGGCTGCTGGTACTATGAGACGAAGGATGTCCCGAGCAAACACAAATAACCAGCAGGCAAAGCTGCTAAGACTCGAAGATGCCCTTGTTTGACAACCAAGAGCAGAGCTGCTCGAACTCGGTGATGCCCTTGTTTGAAAACCAAGAGCAGACCTGCTTGCATATCGGGGATGTATAGGCGGTCACAGGCCTGCATGATTACAAGGTGTGAGCAGGAAGGCTCGTTAGTCAGATGGTTTAGTCGCGACTTTACGGAGAGGCGCTCGTTGGTCACGTATCCTTTATACTTCTTCAATGACCAACTTTATTTTACAACAGATGCCCCCCAAGTCCTTAGCGTTGAGGAGCTAAGCGAAGGACTTGTCTGTATATGTAACTGCCTATCTTTAGAGAAGAAGTCGTACATGATTGAGTATGCATTTATGAGCGCCCACTTTCCGTAGCTTTTCGGCTAAGAGAAATGAAGCGACGCTCGCCACGTGTCCCGAGAGTTAATACTCGTGCCCGTTCGACTGTCGCACCAAACCAAAGGTCGCCGTGTGTCACCCAAATCTGAATAAAATGATTGCCTATAAATATCGGAGTCTACGGAGGTTTCTTCATTTTGAAGTTTGCTGGTGATATTAAAAAATTCCTCCTTTCTTCTTCTATCTGTCTCTGGTGTGACCTCTTTGCTGAGGTATTCTTCCTTCTTTTCTTCTTATTTTCTTGCTATGGCGGGAACTCCAATGATGAGTTCATTCCTTTGGGAAATGATACTCTTGATTCTTTTGAATCAAATAACGCTAGGGTGCCAGCGGGAAGATACTCTGCCTCTGGTTATCCTTCAATAATGATGGAGGAATAGCTTACCAGCTTACGAGAAAGAACACCGGATTCCTGATTCCGTCATTCTCAGACTGCCTGGAGAAGGAGAAACCACAGATTCTCCACCGCGCGGGTTGTGTTGCCATGTATGAATATTTTTTTCGACTTGGTGTACATCTCCCCCTCCATCCTTTCATCCGGAACATTCTCCGTATCTACAAAATTGCCCCTGGCTAACTTATAGTAAATGGCTGGAGGGTTGTGTTGAGTGCCTATGTCCTCTGGAAGTAAGCGGGGAATGGAGACTTGACCGCTGATGAGCTTCTGAGGATATACCAACTGAAAAAGGCCCCGTTCAGTGAGGGTTGGTACTATCTCTACTTCTGGCACCAGGAGAACTTCATCATGGGGAATCCCACTTCAAATTATCCCCGATGGAGGAGGGAATGGTTTTATGTCTTCAATAGCTAGGAGTCTGATGTGGGATCCAACCCCAAAGGACATAATGTCAGCCGCTTTTGTTGCAAAGGTGGGTTGATTTTTACTCCATGAAAATAAGCAAGATTTCGTCTTTGTTACTGACTGAGCTAATTTTTCTCATATCTTGTAGGCGTTCCAGCTGGGAAGAAGCCCAACTTGCAAGGGGGGATCAACGAAAAAATAATCAAGATTTTCAAGCTCTCGGAGGACGATCGAAACATCAACGTCACCCTCTCACTCCCTTGTCTAGCTGTTTTTGGTCTTATCTCCCAGGAGGAAGCGATGGTGAACGTAGGAGACAAGAGGGGAGAGCTGGGAGTGCTGCCCCGTCTGAAGGGCGCTGCTTTGAAAAGGCAGAAGAAGACAATGGCTGGTCCCTCCAGCTCGCCTATGTGAATAAATGAGCCTGCTCGTGGCTCGCAGCCGCACAACCCTCCTTAAGCGAAAATGGCAGCAACCCCTCCGGATGGTCCTCGCGACCAGTCGGTAATTGATAAAATAGATAATTCTTCAAGAGGCGATGAGGCAGGGCCTAGTCACCCTTCAGGTGAGGAGGGTTATGAGCCTACTGCAGCTCGCGAGTTAGCTCCTGCTCTGGAGTTAACTCCTGCTCGAGAACCGTCTTCTACTCGTGAGGCGAGCACTTCTAAAATGGTTGTAGCCCAGCCTTCGGGGACCGGAGTCTACACCATTCCAGCTCACTTGCATCCAATTTGAAGGTTCACTTTTTAGAACATCACCCCCAGCTCCTTTGGGGCTCTTCCTGAGCCTAGTCCGGAGAGTCTCTCCATGGATAGTGGAGTGAGGCTAATCCAGGTAAACACAAAGCACATCATCGTTTCTGTTGTTTTTTCAAAGAATTTATACCTTTAATAACGATTTTCTTTATTTTCGAGCAGGGTTTGGACCTCACTTTGTGGATGAGATGTGACATCGACGCTGCTCGTCGCATTATTGATGAAGAAGAGGAGTAGAGACTGGCCATGGAGAATGAGATCCAGGGGAGGGATCGACTAATAAAGTCCCACGAGGCTCTGATTGTCAAACTAAATGATGAGAAGAAGATCATCATTGGCAAGATCCAAGCTTTGACTGAACGGTATCAGTCATTGGATCTCAACTTCGCGAGACTTTCAGAAATAAAGGAGAAGACCGAGAATGAGAAGATCTCTCTCGAGGAGCAGCTTGGGGAATGTAAAGTGCGCCTTAAGGAGGCCGTCGAAGGCTTGGAGAAGGAGAAGAAGGCCTTGGCTCAGTTGAAAGATGACTCCATCCACTGGGATGAAGAGAGGACCGCATATGTCAAAATAGTGTCCGAAGAAGGTCCTCGCGCAATTTTGGAGTTCCGGACTTCACAACTCTACGAAGACGAGCAGTATGAAGCGTATGTCGCTGGTCATGATTTCGCGATCAGGGTTATGCAACGAATTTCTCCATATTTCAACATGGATGAATTTGATAAAATTGCTGCCGTCGTCACCACTGAAGAAAGAGTAGTACCTAAAAATGAAGTCACGGAAGCTACTGAAGCTGCAGGAGTTCCTGAGGTGGGACCCGAGGTAGAGAGCCGAGCACCTTCTCCAAGCGACGAATGAACAATTATGAGTTGCTCCTTCTCTTTTTCCTTCTATTTCTCTGATTTGAAACAGATGTATCTTCCCACCCTTTTTTTGTAATACAAATGGTTATTAAATGAAAAGATGTTCTGTTATCTCTTCTTTGATTTATGGGAATGAATTCGTAATTGTTAAATACTTCGCTTAACTCATGAAAATGAATCGAGCTCAATTAGGGAGGTCTTGGTGACCATGTCCGCTTGGAGATAGGTTGACTAATCAATTGAGTCTTTGGGTCTGCTGAGAGCAGAAGACTTAGTTAAGAGAATGTTTATATTCTCTTTAGGGCTATTCGGGTCCAACAATTGGAGTAGCGACCAAATTTATGGATTTCATAACTGATCAACTGACATTAAAAATAACTGTCTTTATTTGGATATGATCTGGCCTTTACATTACAAATGGCTTATGGGAAATACCGAAGTAAATGCTTTGCATGCCAAGGGCGGCGTAGGGGTCTTCCTCGCATGTCTTTAAGATAGTAAGTCTCTGGCTGAACAACCTTGATGACTCGATATGGGCCTTCCCAGTTAGGATTCAATGACCGAGTGGTAGTTTCGATGTTTTGCCTGAGCACCAAATCGCTGAGCTGAAAAGCTTTGGTTTTAACCTTCTAATTGTGATAGCGATCTATTCGTTGTTGATAAGCCGTTGCTCGAAGATGAGCTGTATCCATTTTCTCTTCTAGGAGATCGAGATGAAGTTTTAAACTTTCCTCATTACGGGCTGCCTCGTAGTCTTCTACTCGACGAGTAAGCATCTCAACTTCTACTAGGACGACCGCTTCGGCGCCGAATCCCAGTGAGAAGGGTGTTTCTCCTGTTGAATTACGAGTTGTCATCCTATAAGCCCATAAAACTTTTGGTAGAAGTTCTGTCCATATACCCTTACACTCATCAAGCTTGGTCTTCAAATGGTGCTTGTTATTTTTATTAACCGCCTCTACCTATCCATTAGCTTGGGGATGATATGGGGAAGTCCGGATATTACGTATCTTCCACTTCTTGCAAAACTCGGAGAATGCGGCGTTATCGAACTGTCTTCCATTGTAAAAAATTATGGTATGGGGGAGTCCATAACAGCAAATAATGTTCCTCCATATGAATTTAGTAGTTTGCTTTTCGGTGATGGTGCCCAGAGGTTCCGCTTCAACCCATTTGGTGAAGTAATCGGCTGCCACAATTGCAAACCTGTTTTGGCCTTTTCCCGTGGGTAGTAGTCCGATTATATTGACTCCCCATTGAGCAAAAGGCCAGGGGCCGTCCATCGGCGTCATTCATTCAGATGGTAAATGAGGGACTGGAGAGTATTGCTGACACTTATCACATTTCTTGGAGAATTCAATAGCATCAGCTTTCATAGTGGGCCAATAGTACTCTTGTCTCATTGCTTTATATGCTAGACACCGTCCTTTAGGATGATTACCACATGCCTCCTGGTGTATTTCATCTAGAACATGGTGTGTTTCTTTTGGATGGAGACACCTTAAATATGGTAAAGTAAAACTTTTATGCAATAATTTTTCGTTTTGTAAGACGTACCTGGTAGCACGGTAGTGAATTTGTCACACAGATTTTTTATCATTTGGGAATTGTCCACTCTTGAGTTAAAGGATGATGGGATCCTTCCAGCATGGAGATAACTATAATGTAGCAACTAGCTTTGGAGTGACTTGGTCGATACTCGGAGTAGAGAGGTGCTCGACAGGAGCAGCTCGCGTCAGATCAGACTCTGGGGTGGAAGCTAATTTTGCTAGAAAATCTGCGAGCTTATTCTCCTCTCGAGGAATATGAGTTACCTCGTATTTGCTCAATTTAGCGAGCAGGATGAGTACTCATGATTTATATAAAGTCATTCGCTCTTCTTTTGCCTCAATTCATTGAGTACTTGATTGACGATCAACTGAGAGTCGCTATGTATAAGCAGATTCGTTATCATGAGTATATTTGCTATTTCGAGACCGACGATTAAGACTTCATATTCTGCTTCATTATTAGAGGCATGAAAGTCAAAGCGCAAAGCATATTAAAATTGTGACCCGTCGGGAGCAATCAGGATCAAACCAGCTCCGCTACCAGAGGAGCATGATGATCCATCTACATATAGCGACCAGGTTGGCTGCTCGCTGGTAGTCAGATCATCACTGGAGATAAGAGCAGTGGGGGTCGAATATGTGAATTCAGCAATGAAATCGGCCACGGCTTGGGCTTTTACGGCGATTCACGAGCAAAAGGTAATATCGTGTTCCCCAAGCTCGATCGCTCATTTAGTTAATCGTCCAGATACTTCGGATTTTTGAAGGACTTGCCTTAAAGGATGATTTGTAGGTACCCTTATAGAATGGGCCTGAAAGTAAGGTCGTAGTTTCCGAGCTGCAGTTACTAAGGCTAGAGCAAGTTTTTTCGTATTAAAATATTGAGTTTCAGCATCCACCATTACTCGACTGACATAATAAACTGGCCTCTGTACCCCGGAATTATCTCTTATTAAGGCGGCGCTAACGACCGTGGAAGACAGATAAATAAAGAAAAAGCTGCTCATGCGGAATAGGCTTGGACAAGATGGGAGGCTTGCTTATATATTGTTTCAGTTGCTGAAATGCCTCCTCACATTGCTGGTCCACACCCAGTCGGATTTTGCAGTTGTACGGAGGAGCTTGAAAAGGGGAAGGCACTTATCAGAGGCACATGAAATAAACCTGTTTAACGATGCGATTCGACCAGCCAATCGTTGAACTTCTTTGAGAGTGGATGGAGATTGCATCTCAATCAAAGCTTTAATCTTTTCAGGGTTTGCTTTAATTCCTCGTTGCCCGACCATGAACCCGAGAAATTTTCCAGCAGAGACCCCAAAAGCACATTTTTCTGAATTCAACTTCATCTGATATTTCCTCATCAGATCGAAGGCTTCTCGGAGATCCGTGAGATGATCATTGGCCGCGATACTTTTTAGGAGCATGTCATCGACCTAAACCTCCATATTCCTACCGTTCTGCATGACAAACATTTTGTTGACTAGGCGCTTACAGGTGGCCTTTGCATTTTTTAGACCGAAAGGCATCACTTTATAGCAGTATAGACCTCGATTGGTGATAAAAGCTGTATTCTGACGATTAGGTGGATGCATCATGATCAGGTTATAACCAGAATAAGCATCCATAAAACTGAGCAAGGCATGTCCTGCTGTTGAATCGACCAATTAATCGATGCGGGGAGTCAGGTAGCTATCCTTCTGGCACGCCTTTTTCAGATCGGAGTAGTCTACGTACATCCTCCATTTACCGTTTGCCTTTTAGCTGTGAATGCTCGTCGGCGCTGATGGACAGGTTTAAATTGTTGAGCGCTTAAATGTGTATATTCTAACCCCATTTCATCACTAACTATGCATGATTTTCAAGCTTAAAGACTATTCTAATGCATGTTTTTTTATGGTTATAGGAATGAGAGAGAATTCACTCAATTGATGACTACAAGAGCATATTTAGGAGCCTTGGATGAAGACCGAAGGTGGGCCAAAGAAAGAAGAAAGCAAAGAGAGAAGAGAGAAGAAGGAAGAAAGAAAGAAAATCTAAGAAAAGAGAAGCTAGACCGGTCGGCTAGCCATCCCGACCGGTCTCGACCGGTCGGCCAATAGGTCGGCAATGTATTTCAGCAGCTTTCCAGCAAGCTTGCTCAGGAAGCACTGAAAATCATGCGCTGCAGGAGTCCTTACGCAATTCTAGAAGTTTCTGAGGCGGTAGAGCATCTTTACTATAAAAGGACACATAGTGGTGGATCTAAAGGCATCATAGAAGGCTAAGAAAGTCGTGGGAGGTGAAGGAGATCGCTGTGGAGCATCTGCAACTCCTCCAAACTCGGTTTTTCTATTTTTTAGTTGTTTTTCTTTTGAGCTTTAGTTTAACCTATTAATGGTTGGCTAAACCTCTTAGCTGGGGCTAAGAGGTGAAGCTTTTAGTTGTTTACAATGTCTAATTCAAATTAGTTCAAGTACTTTTTGGTTTTATAAAGAACACTTCTAGTTCAAGTTTGAAATAAAGTTAGTATTTTTAATTAATCTTCTATCTCTTGTAGTTGGTTGCTCTTAGATGGGATGTTTTGATTACTGAGATTACTTAATGGGGGTGTTGATTGATATGATTTTGTGCTGTAGAGATCTTAAATTCATCATGATATGTTAGATGCTAGGGGATCTTACAAACTAAGTTTCCTAAGAGCTTATCTAGAACTAAACTAGAAGGGGTACTTATTTTTTGATTGGATCTGAGATAGGTGTTTATGTATTAATTTTGGTTCGATAGAAGTTCAATTCATGCTTCTAAATCAAGTCTAGTGATAAGGATTAAGGAAGAATTATGAATGTGATCTTGCTTGTTTTGTGAAGGATTGGATTGTGTGATCGAATACACCCAATACCTTAGTTGTTTATGAGAGAACCATATCAGTGGATGATTCATCTATGTTAGATGCATTTTGATGATTTGATTGCTCTATATGCCGATTAGATAGGGATAGAACTCCGATTCCAATTGTATTATTGGCTTGAATGGTTTGAATTGGCATTGTGAATGATTATTAGTGGATCTTTGGCGTTCTAGTGTTTAATTCCTTGATTTAGTTCTAAATTAGATAGTTTTATGTTCTTAATTCCATCCATCGATACAAATATGAATTTAGCCCATCCTAGTTCTAAAATTTAGAATTGTTACAACAATCCCTGAGGATCGACCTCGGTCTTACCGAGAATTATTACTACATCGCAGCCTTGCACTTGAGGCGAGCGAACATAAATTTCGGGTCTACATTTAGGCGATGGACTGCAACGTTGGGGTCAATTCCTGGCATATCTTTATGAAACCAGGCAAATACATCTTGATATTCAACCAAGAAGTTGGTCAGATAAATCTGAAAGGCGGAATTCAGAGATGATTCGACATGAGCCTTTTTGGAAGGATCATCCTTAGATAGTTGAACTTCGACTGTTTTTTCTTCGGGTGTTGCTGCCTGGTACGTATTCTCCCTCGGATCCAAATTTGTTGCTATGGGAGAACTTGCTGAATCTCCTAAAATCGCCATTACAGGGGCTGCCTGGACATTCTTTCGATCTTGTATTACGATTTTATAATTTGCTCGAGCCTCCTTTTGATTTCCTCAAACCACTCTCACTCCGTTCGGAGTAGGGAACTTGATGCATAAGTAGAGAGGGTGTAGAGCCGCCCCTATTTTAGTAAGCGAGGGTCGGCCCAAGATCGCATTGTATGCTGACTTTCGATCGACCATAAGAAAGTTGATGAAAATCGTGATTTTAGTCGGAGCTTCTCCGAATGTAACAGGGAGGTCAGTACTCCCCTCTGGCGCCACCACTTCACCTCTGAAACCAACAAGGGGGGTCGAGACAGGCTTAAGTAGGTTTCTGGCGAGAGCCATCTTGTTGAAAGCTTCAAGGTAAAGGACGTCTGCGGAACTACCTGTATTCAGCATAATACGATGAGTTAAATAATTTGATACCTTTAACACTACTACGATGGAATCTTCATGAGGGAAATGGAGTCCTTCAGCATCTGTATGAGAGAAGGAAATTTGTTGATGGCTCAAGTTTGTCGGGCTAGATGATTTCTCCACCCAATAAATGTGTTGGGGCTTCTGGTTCGCCTTTCGAGTATATGTTTTCCTTGAGGCTCGTAAATCTCTTTCACAAGCCTCGTCTCCTGCAATAGTTTGGATTTCGCCTTGCTGGTTCGATATCTTCCTGTGAAGGACGATGTTGCGGTGACTTCTTCCTCTGGTTTTGATGATCACGACGCGTTGGGGTATCAGATCGTTTGGGCGAACGATCTTGCAGTGCAACATAGTCTCGGAGGTGCCCCTTTCAAATGAGGGCTTCAATCTGGTTTTTAAGAGATATACAATCTTGGGTGTTATGCTCTTGATCTTTATGGAAATAACAAAATTTTCTTTTGTCTCTTTTCTCGGGATCTGATTTGATCCTCGGAGGCCATTTAACATACGACTTTTGTTTGATTTCCATTAGTACCTTTCGAGAGATCGATTGAGAGGTGTATAATTGTGATATTTCTCAGAATAAGACTTCCTTGGAGAGCGATCACGTCGGTCATGTCGATATTTCTTATCTGCTGGAGAAATATCTTCAGCCTTTCGCTTTTTTCCTTGGACACCATGACGAGACAGGGCTACTTCTTCAGCATTAATGTATTTTTGGGCCTTGGCTTGGAACTCGATCATCATTTTAGGAGGATTTTTATCCAAGGTGAATCGAAATCTTTTGCTTGTGATGCCCACTATAAGGGCGATGAGACCCTTATCTTCAGTATAACCTTCGGTTTGGACTGCTTCTACCGTGAATCGAACGGTGAATTCTTTGATCGTTTCTCTATGCTGCTGCTTCAAATCTGACAGGTGAGATGCTGGTTTTTTATATGGATGCTCCCCATAAACTGAGAATGAAAGAGATCCGATAACTGATAGAATGATTCTATGGATCGAGGTTTCAGACCTTGAAACCAAGTATGCGTTGCATCTTTTAGAGTTAAAGAAAAGGCCCTGCACATAATTTCTGAGCTATATCCTTATAGCTCTATAAGGGATCTATATGTCTCCAGATGCTCAAGGGGATCACCGATACCAGTGTATAGAACAATGCTTGGTGTTCGATATTTCTTAGGTAGAGGAGCCCCATTACTTCGTGAGTAAAATGAGGTTCTGATCGTCGGATTGTTGCTAGGGTGGATGTCGGGAGATTAGACTGATATCGTCGTTCAATATCTGTGAAACGATCCACGATTTTTCTAAGATCCCTTCCCAAAGCAGAGTATAACTGGATGTTTCGTCATCGAGTTGTTTTCAGGCTGACGTTGTCGGGAAGTACTGGAGCGGATAGATTGTGGGCGTTGGTTAGGAACTTGATTACTAGGAGGAATACTATTTGAAGGAGGGTTGGTATGAACTTGTGGTTCATCTAGAGAATGTCTAGAGGCTGCAGGCGTAGGTTGTAATGGCGGTCCTTCTGGAGGTTGCCAAGATTCGAGAAAATGCTGATCGAACCAATTAGATGGGGCTTGAAATCCAGCCTGGAGAGTAAGGAGTGTATCTTCTACGAAATGCATAACACCATCTGGTTGGCTGGGCCCCACTAGAGGGATCCCTGTTGAAGAAGCCTGAGGGAGGTTGGGAGTTGGTTTAGGGATATCTGGTGGTGGTAATGTTTGGTTTGAGGTGGAAGGATGAGTCGTTTTCTTAGGAGGCATAGTAGGAGGTAACAATTGGTAATGAGAATGAATTGAATACTCGTTCCCATAGACGGCGCCAATCTGTTACGTCAGATTCTGGTAACAGGTCCCTCCCAAGTATGCACCCTTCTCAAAGTGAGCTCCCCTCCAAACCTTAAAGCCAAAGAAGAAAACTAAGGGTGGCCGACGCTTGGTCATTGGCCCTCCGAAGCTTAAGTCAGAAGTGACTTGATAGTAAGATGAAGTGTGAAATGTAGGCTTAGAGATTATGTACCTTTATTATCTGTGGGGCCATCTATTTATACAGATCTAGGTGATCTAGCCTGTTACACAAGCTGTTAAGATCACTGCCGATTTCAAGGGATAAGATGCTTATCTTGTTAATCCTTAGATAAGGGGATGGCCTAACCACTCTAGACGTCTAGTTGATTACGTCTCTTGATGGAGATCCCCCATGGTTCGGAGCTATGAATAGAAATAAGCCAAAACCAGCTTATAGGGGCTGCTGGTACTATGAGACGAAGAATGTCCCCAGCGAACACAAATAACCAGCAGGCAGAGACTCGGAGATGCCCTTGTTTGACGACCAAGAGCAAAGCTGCTTTGACTTGAAGATGCCCTTGTTTGACGACCAAGAGCAAAGCTGCTTTGACTTGAAGATGCCCTTGTTTGACGACCAAGAGCAGACTTGCTCACATATCGGGGCGTATAGGCGGTCGCAGGTCTGCATGGTATACAAGGTGTGAGCAGTAAGGCTCGTTAGTCAGATGGTTTGGTCGTGACTTTACGGAGAGGTGCTCACTGGTCGCGTATCTTTTATATTTCTTCAACGACCAACTTTATTCTGCAACATGTATAAATTTAGAAAAGTGCTCCAAACCCTAAATGTGAGCACAAATATACAATTAATGACTTAGATTTGATCCTGATTAAATATTTAACAAGGGATTAATGTTTACCTACCTCAATTAGGATGAATCCCAATACGATTTGACAAATCGGAGCCTGAACACGGCGCGCCAACAAAACCCTTACGAAACCACACCTAAATATGGTTCTCATTAGATAAGGGATTGCCCCAATCAACTAGTGGGAGCAAAAGTGCTAAGATACACAAACCCTAACATTAGGGTTCCAAGAAACAAAGGAAGACAAAGGGTTTTCTAACCCTAATAACTTTAAATGAGTAGGAATCAGTGGAAGCACAATGGTTAAAAAGCCTCTTACATATCAAAGGAAGGTGAATCTGGCCTAGGGATGATGGTTTCCTGCTGGAGATAATGCCGAGAGGCTCACATGGTCCGGATCTTAGAAAGAAATGGCCCGAACCGACGAATCTTCTTACCCTTTCTCTCCCTCTCTTGATTTCCCTCTCTTCTCTCCCTTTCTCTCTCAAAATTCTAAATTTCGTTGGGTTGCTTACATGAAAGAAATGGGGAAATAATATGTATTTATACCCTAAGAAAAATTTCCCCAAATCGATAACTTATGCGGCTCGTCGGTCGAACTGATAGAACCGACGATCGGTCGGACTGACAAGGACAGACGATCAGTCGGTCGGACCAACAATGCCCACTTCCTTTTTCTTATGTTTCCCAACTGCTCAAGTCGGTCGAACTGATAGAATGTTGGTCAAACCAACAAAGCCCTTTCTTATCCTGTAATGGGTTTTCTCTCCACTTCTTAGGGTCCTAAGGGTTTGTTTGTGATTCCTATAAACTAATACTAAGTTTAGGATTCACATGGGATACGATCCGAAATGAAGAAATTTATTTCGAATAGGAAAATTTGACTACTCGAAGTGCAAACAGTAAATCGGCTGTAACTTTTGATTCGGGATGAGTTATGGGGATTTTGACTGGAACAGACTATACAGGGCTAATCGACCCTCATAAGAAGGTTATGTTGCTTTGTTTCATGAGAAAATGACTCCTTCCCCTTCAAAATTGCAGCTTTATGATAAACTTACTATTTTTAATAAGTTTCAAGTTGGTTGTATCTTTTTCATCTTAGGTTTTTAGTATGTGGTGTCTTCTTAGGATTTGTTTCTCATCACTCCAAGAATCATCAAGCAAAGTTAGAATAAGACTTATTATTTCTTGTAAAATTTTACTATTTTGGGTAAGTTTTGGTTAGTCAAGTTAGGACTTTTAATTAGGGTTTTCAGAATTAGATTCTCACTGATAATCTCTAAGTTTCTCGGGTTTAAAACATGTGTGTGCATGTGCAATTGCACATTTTAATCAAAAAAGTTTTGGTAACACTCGAGGACATCCAATACCTGAGTATTAGAGGGTTAGGGTGTTACACATCAGACCCTTGATAGTTACAAATGAATAAGGGAACAAAGTGTCTATACATATGGAATCTCCAAGATGAGCAAGTATGGGCTTGAGCAGGTTAGGGGTTGTAATTTCCATTTCTGTTGACCCTAGTAAAAGTTGAAACAAGCTAGTGAAAGAACTTGGGAACTGGTCGAAGGAGAAGTAGGAAGATGATTGTGGTGGAAATGTAATTGTATAAAAGCAAATCCAACTATCGCACTTCACGTCTGTTAATGTAAAGATTTGTCAATTACCATGGTTAGTGTGTCGTCAAGTCTACTTGCGGCTGAAGATAGAAGCTACTCAAGAAGATCGCTCATCCAGTCAAGCTTCAAGCCTCTTCATCCAAACCTTTGATCCCAAAACCCTTCTATAGATGGCCCAATTCTTCCTAGTTACATCCTTAGCCCCATCTATAGTCCACCTTCCATAAAGATCAGCTATGGAAGTGTCCATTATGGCAGTTGTTGCTTAAAACATGAAAAATAGTATATCTGCTGTCTCCGATAGGTGTTCGATCCATCGGAGCTGTGTCCGATAGGTGTCCGATCAATCGGAAGTTATGTCCGATCAATCGGAGATTTGTCTAGCAACTTTGAAAAACTCTCTGGACATTTTTTCGATCACTCGGAGGACTGTCCGATCAATCGGACAGGGTGCTCCGATCAATCGGAGAATGATCCGATCCATCGGACGAAAATCCAAAAAATCACATAAACTCTCTGGAAGAAATTACGATCAATCGGAACATCTGTCCGATCAATCGGACGGGGTGCTCCGATCCATCGGGAGAACATCCGATCCATCGGACGAAAATCCAAAAAAACACATAAACTCTCTGGAAGAAATTACGATCAATTGGACCATCTGTCCGATCAATCGGACAGGGTCCTCCGATCAATCGAAACTAAGTCCGATCAATCGGAGAACCTATTTTTCAGCAAAAATTCAAGTCAAGCTAATACTTATGTCCGATCGATCGGATCCTATCGAGGTGACCGTTTTCTGACTGTTGAAAGTCATCTCTATATATGGAACTCGGTTGGATCTTGTGGGAATCACCTTGAGCATTATCTAGGATTTGTTTGTGCTTTCTCCTTGAGATCCCTTTCTCTCATACCCTTTGATTTGTTGAGTTCATACTTCAATCCATGTTGATTTGACCAACATTGAAGAGCATTCAAAGCTTGGATTAAATCATGAACTCAACCCCTCTTTAATGGCATCTTGACCTACCTCTCAATCTTATCATCAATGCCATTAATGGTGGTTTAGGTAGAAGCTACTCCTCATATAAAAGCCATATCCCAATATAGCCTTAACCAAACCCTAATCCCTCACCTTGGAATCTACAAGGAGTCATCCGTAGCAAGGTTGCTGATCGAGGGAGCTGAAGAAGGTATCTTCCGTGGAAGCCGAAGCTTCTTCAACAAAGGCATCATCAAGGGGATCAATCAGCTAAGTATATTTAGTCTTTCGAGTCCAAGAAACCTCCTCAAAGTTGAGATTTGGGTTTCAGAGTTTGAAGACCCAAACTCGGTAGTGTCCTTACGTAGGACAAGTCCTTGAGTAGGACAAGCCCTTGTGTAGGACAAAGTGGTTTATGGATTAGTCCTATGAAAGGATGAATCCATGTGTTGAGGTTTAAGTCCTTTTGTAGGCTGTTAAGGTTTATGGTTAACCTCATTTAAAACCATAGAGATAGTGAAATCCGGCCACTCAAGGAGTGAGTGGATCAGCCGGGAGTGGAGTAGGTACATAACCGAACCACTATAAAAATCTCTTGTTGTGTGATGAATGGATGAACTGCTTTACTTCTTTCACTTGTGTTTTTATTGATTAAGATTCTGCATATCTTGTGCTTGAAGTAAGTTCTCTAAGAATACTTTGCATGTTTACAAGTGTGTAATTTGGTAATTTTAAAAAGTGTCCTATTCACCCCCCCCCCCCCCCCCCCCCCCCCCCCCTAGGACAAGGGAACCTGTTTCTTGCTTCTACAAAAGTGGTGATCAAACTTATACCGCATTTCCAATTGGTATCAGAGCGGGTTCCTCCTCAAAGGCGTAACAGCCCGGAGTGTGATCGGTTTCTAGAAGCTTGAAATCATGTCAAAAGGGGATTCTAGTATGGTTTCCGAACCTCCATATTTTGATGGATCAAACTATGCATATTGGAAAGCAAGAATGAGAGTCTTCTTGCAATCATTGGATCATGCAACATGGAGGTCTGTGGAAATCAAATATGAAATACCCCTCTTGAGCACAGTCATAGATGGGGTCACACCACCACAGTCAAACCTGATTATTTATGGACTAATCTTGAACAACTGAGATACATTAGCAATGCAAAGGCACTCAATGCTATCTTTTGTGCCGTTTCAGCAGATGAGTTCAAAAGAATTTGTAATTGTACAACTGCTAAGGAAGCATGGGACATCTTTGAAACTACTCATGAAGGGACTAGTACAGTCAAGAGGTTGAAACTTCAGCTCTTGACTACTCAATTTGAGAATATGAAAATGGAAGAACATGAGAACTTCATGGACTTTACACCCGGCTGAGTGATGTCACCAATGCTATGTGGGGATTGGGGGAGAGGATATCGGATCCGCGCATTTGTAGGAAAATTCTAAGATCCTTACCCGAACGATTCTCCTCCAAGGTCATAACTATTGAGGAATGTAGAGATATTGATACTATGAAAATAGAAGACTTACTAGGATCTCTACAGATCTATGAACTTCATTTCAAGAAATTCCCAAAAAGTAGAAACACAGTACTGAAAACTTCACACACTATACAAGAATCTGTAGTTGATAGTGATGAAGAAATCGATATGAATGAAATGACTCTTATGGCCAAGAAGTTTAGAAAATTCTTCAAAAACAAAGGAAAGAGGGTTGACAAAAATAGCAAATCTTTTGACAAAAAGTGCTATACAGGAAAATCCTACAACAAGCCAAAAGATCCTAAGTGCTACAACTGTGGACGCTATGGTCATATTGCCTCTGACTGCCAAGCTCCTGCCAAAGAAAAATTAAAAAAGAAAGCAATGGCAGCCACATGGGACAACCTCGAGAGTTCAGATTCAGAATCAGATGAATATCAAAGTGATGGGAGAGGATCAGTTAAAATTTTGATGGCCTCTATCTCGGAGATTGTCCCAGACATACAAGGCGTAAGAGACAAGGATGATTATGAGTCATCTGAAAGCAATGCGACATCCTCCGATGACGACGAGGATGATAATGAAGGTTTGCAAGTTGCCTATGATGAGTTATTTCGTCAAAGCATCCTTCTTACCAAGAAGTTGAGCCAAGCTAATATTGACAACAACAAATTGTCTGATGAAAAGCAAGAAGTGAAAGGAGAAAACAACAGATTTCACTTTCAGATCTGTGACTTGGAAAGGAAAAACAAAGCAGCATAAGACAAAATTAATACGCTAGAAGATGATATAAAAAAGGCAAAATCTACAAATCAATGTCTAACCTTGCAGCTTAATCAAGAACGTCAACTCAATGAAAGATTTGCTCAGAGTAGAGAAAAATTAGACGATATCCTTAAATCAGGTAAGTCTTGTAGGAATACAAGAGGGCTAGGCTATGGTGAGCAAACTAAGGTTAGTAACCCAGAACCTGAAAAGATTAGGAATGCATTAGGAAGCGTTAAGAAAAATTCACCTATATGCCATGCATGCGGAGATGTTGGACATTTGAAGTTTGAATGCTTGATCTTTAAGAATCCGGTTCGGAACTTGAAAGGTAAATTTGTACCTACCGGAAAAAGGATGAATCATATGTGGAGTCCTCCAAAACAAACACCATAAAAAATGGAAACATGAGGAGAAATTATCCCACTCCACTTAAGAAAGACAAAAGAATGGAAGACCTCCTTGAAATGGTAAAACAATTAAACAAAAGAACCATGGAGCTGATGCAAGAGAAATCAAGCAAAGGAAAAAACTCAACACCTTATGCTCAAACGATGACATCTCTAGAATCAACCAAGAAGCCTGGTTCTCCAAAAAGGGTAGTATCTAAATGGGTAGTAAAGAACAAATGCTTAGTTATCCATACAGCCCTTAGAGCCGGAAGAAACACTAGGTGGTATCTTGATAGTGGATGCTCCCGACACATGACAGGTGACAGGACTCAGTTTTGTGATTATGCTGAGTTTGATGGTGGGTCTGTTACCTTTGGAGATGGGAGTGTTGCTAAAATTGTTGGAAAGGGAACCATCACCGGGCCAGGATTGCCCAAAATTGAGGATGTACTATGTGTTGACGGTTTGAAACATAATCTACTAAGCATCTCTCAAATATGTGATGAACAACATTCCGTAAAATTCTCCAAAGAAGTGTGCAAAATTATGGACCAAACTGGAAAATTGATACTAAAAGGGCTTCGCATTGGAGATAACTGCTATGTTATTGAAAACAAGGGTGATGAGGGACCATCTGCCGTATGCCACATGGCCATTAATGATGAAACTGAGTTATAGCATCAACGGCTTGGTCATGTCCATTATATGAACCTTGCTAGGTTGAGTAGAAAGAAATTAGTTAGAGGATTACCTAAGATTGGGAAGAAACCAAAAGAAGTATGTGCAGAGTGCTTGAAAGGTAAACAAATTAAAGTTGCACATAAAAAGACATCCATCATTGCTACATCAAAACCCCTTGATCTACTCCACATGGATCTCGTAGGTCCCACAAGAGTAATGAGTCAAGGTGGTAAGAGGTACTTCTTTGTTATCGTTGACAACTATTCCCGCTATTCTTGGGTTGTATTTTTGAAAGAAAAGTCTGATACATTTGAGGAATTTGAGAAACTCATGAAACGACTCCACAATGAGAAGGAATGTACAGTGAAACGTATTAGGAGTGATCATGGGGGGGAATTCGAGGACGGGCGATTTGAACTATTCTGCGAAAATCTAGGCATCAAACATGAATTCTCAGCCCCCAAAACTCCACAACAGAATGGAGTAGCAGAGAGGAAAAACATAGTTTTACTTAACATGGCCACAGTTATGATGAACAACAGAAATATAGCAAAGAATCTATGGGCCGAAGCAGTGAATACAGCTTGTCACATCATTAATCTAGTTTATTTGAGAGCCGGCCTAGATAAAACCCCATATGAGTTGTGGAATGGAAAAGTTCCAAACATCAAGTACTTTAGGGTCTTTGGTAGCAAATGCCACATCCTTCGTGATCAAGAAAATCTAGGAAAATTTGACCCTAAGAGCGATGAAGGAATATTTCTAGGATATGCTTCTGATAGTCATGCCTATATAGTTTACAACACAAGGACTAAAACAACTCAAGAATCCATAAATGTTATCATTGATGACCAATCCAAAGAAGATACAAGACTTGATGATGATGAAGTGGGAGAACCATGCCACATAGGTAAACCTGTTGAAAAATCTCCCACTCCCAATGCCTCAATAGCTTCTGAAAATTTTCCACATATCAAGGATCATCCCCTCAATCAAATCATTGGAGATCCGGATGTTGGAGTCAAGACTAGGAGACAACTTGAGGCCATCAATAGTCATGTGTGCTTCACCTAAAAAATTGAACCAAAAAATATAAATGAGGCTCTCAATGATGAGTTTTGGATACTTGCAATGCAAGAGGAACTTCAACAGTTCACCAGAAATGAAGTTTGGTTTCTGGTTGAAAGACCATATGAGAAGAATGTCATTGGAACTAAATGGATCTTCAAGAACAAAACAGATGAATCTGGCAATGTGATTCGAAACAAAGCATGTCTTGTAGCTCAAGGGTACTCTCAAATCGAGGGAATTGATTTTGATGAAACTTTTGCCCCGGTTGCTAGACTAGAATTCATCCGAATTCTCATGTCCATAGCATGTGCACTCAAATTCAAATTATTTCAAATGGACGTGAAGAGTGCCTTTCTAAATGGTATACTTGATGAGGAAGTTTATGTTGAACAACCCAAAGGGTTTGTGGACCCTAGTTATCCTCAAAGAGTCTACCGATTGAAAAAGGCTCTCTATGGGTTAAAACAAGCCCCCCGAGCATGGTATGAACATATTACTCAATTTCTAATTGCTCACAAGTTTGTAAGGGGGAGTGTTGACAAAACCCTATTTGTTAAAAGGACGACTGATTCATTTCTCATTGCTCAGATTTATGTGGATGATATTGTATTTGGCTCAAACTGTGAAGAATTTTCTGGCTTATTTGCTGAATTAATGAAATCTGAATTTGAGATGAGTTTGGTAGGCGAACTGAATTTTTTCCTAGGATTGCAAGTTAAACAACTGAAAAATGGAATCTTCATCAACCAAACTAAGTATGCAAAAGATTTAGTCAAGAGGTTTGGGCTAGACTTGGGTCGATCACACACCACGCCTATGGCCACTACCATTAAACTTTCCAAAGACTTGTCAGGCAAAAGTGTTGATCAACATTTATATAGAAGTATGATTGGCATTCTCCTCTACCTCACAGCAAGTAGACCTGATATTGCTTTTAGCGTAGGGGCATGTGCTAGATTTCAAGCCGATCCTAGGGAATCACACCTCATTGCTGTAAAAAGAGTGACCAGATATGTGGCCTGCACAACTGAATATGGCTTGTGGTACCCCTTTGACACCTCAACCATCATTGCGGGGTACTCCGATGCCGATTGGGCCGAAAATATGGATGATCGAAAATCCACAAGCGGTGGCTGTTTTTACATCGGACACTGCTTAGTATCTTGGCATAGCAAAAAGCAAAACTCCATCTCATTGTCCACTGCTGAAGCTGAATATATTGCTGCCGGTACTTGCTGCGCTCAACTACTTTGGATGAAGCAAATGTTGAAGGATTATGGTATTAATCAGGATGAAATGACGCTCTTTTGTGACAACACAAGCGCCATTAATATTTCAAAAAATCTTGTTCAACATTCTCGAACCAAGCATATCGACATCCGGCACCATTTTATAAGAGAATTAGTTGAAGAAAAAGTGGTCAATCTTGAATACATCCAAACTGAGTGGCAATTGGCCGACATTCTTACAAAGCCGTTAGATTCCACAAGGTTTGAACACCTTCGAAAGTCTATCGGGGTATGCTCACTCTAGTTGGTTGGAAAAATCATGTGCATATAGGTATATCTGAGGAATAAGCCTCATATAATTAAATGATGATCAATATTTTCAAGCTTACATCCTTCCAAAATAGGCTGGCTCATCCTTTGCAACAGGCTGAAAGGATTTAACTGTCCAAATGTCACTGGAGACATTTCCGATTGATCGGAGACTTCTCCGATCAATCGAAAATATCGGGGGTCCGATGGCTACATACGCGAGCTCTGTTCATTCTGCCCTATTTTCCTGTTTCTTTTCAAACTCTTTAGGTAGGGCGTCTTCTTGTGATCGGACTGTAGCTCGGCCAGCCCTCCAACTGTCCTCATTTGCAGAAATGGTGGTTTCACGTGTCTCCTAGGTAAGGTTTCTAGATTTGTCAGTTCGATTGCTTCTTCCCCCTTCCTCTATTAGCTTATCATTATTAGGGATTTGGAGCTCTTACTGCTAGATCATTTCCTTCCTGTCCATTTTGGTCTGATCATTGTTCAACCGTTCCTACAATCTTCCAAAACAATGCCTAAAGACCTTAAAGGCAAGTCCAAGATGGTTGCGGGGCCATCCACCACCTCCAGGACTAAGAAGCTCCAAACTACTCAACCATCTCAGGGTTCTCCACCTCCTACTGCTCCTCCTGCCCAACCTGAGGGTCCATCTACACTATCCCGCTTTCAGTCCCGCACCATCATCTATGAGCGGGAGGTCGTCCTGTCATGCATGGAGCCGTTTGGCATTCCAGCACTCCTCGCACAGATCGGTTGGGAGCAGGGCTGTAAATGGTCGGGTTTGGGGCGGGTTTAGCCAAAACCAGACCCGCCCATTTACTGAACGGGTATGGGTCCAAATTTTAGACCCAGACCCTTTTACTAAATGGGCGGGTCCGGGTCGGGTCCGAGTCAACCCATCAGACCCATTTATAAATGGGTTCGGGTCTGGTAGAGAGAGATCCACCCAGACCCATTTATAAATGGGTCGGGTCCAATGGGTCCGGGTCTGGATCAAGTATGCAAGCATTTTACAAGGCTTAAAACCGGGTCTGGACGAGTCTAGGCTAGACGGGTCCTTTGAGACATAGACCAAACCCGCCCACTTACTAAATGGGTTCGGGTCGGGTCGGGTCGGGTCTAATATAAAGGAAACCAGACCCAGACTCGTTTATTAACTGGGTCTGTTCTTGGACCCAGACCCGTACCATTTAACAAACGGGTCGGGTCTGGGTCGGGTCCGGGTACCCCATCGGGTCCACTGACCCATTTACAGCCCTAGTTGGGAGGGTGTGCTATGGTTTGGAGGCGTGGCACATCCAGAGGTTGTGTATGTCTTCTTGTCCAAAATTATCAACCCTGTTGGAAATCCTCCATCGTGCGAGGTCATTTTCGGAGGTCGTGTTGTGAAGATCACAGCCCAAACAATAGCAGACCTCATTGGGATTCCCATGTCCATAGCCCCCCAACCTAATGACAATCTTCTTGACTCTTCTCTACAGGCTGATTGGACACATTATTTGTGTCGGGGTCCCAATCCCTAGTGGATAGATGGTAGTGCACTCCGGGCGTCTGAAATTTCCAACAGATTCCGAGTGCTCCATCAAATTTTTAGCACCAATGTGTACCCACGTAGCACCAACAAATCAGATCTCATAGCTAATATGGTTAATTTACTCTATCACGTTGGTCACGGGACGCGTCTATGTCTTCCATCCATCATTCTGCATCAAATTCTGGATTCACTGCCTAACACCCGCAACACCATCCCCTTTGGCTGGATCATTACTCTTCTGGGCCAAGACTGCGGGTTCACCAATATTGTGGTTCATCCTATTCCTCGACGTACCTTCAAGGACCTCAATATCAAAAAGATGGTTCTGCCAAGAGAGGATGACGTGGAAGACCGGGACTTCTCCCATACTCCCACACAGGTGTCTTCTAGCACCTAGAGCGGGTCTTCAGCCCCAGCCCCGACGCTGGCTCCAGCTCGATGATCGGTCAAGCGGCGACTTCAGTCTGACGCCTCTTCCGCACCTCCTCCTCCCAACTCAAAGCAGATCATTGCTCAACTGGATCGTGTGGAGGGCGCCCTAGCATAGCACGGTGAGCGGTTGACCCGACTTGAGAGTCTGATGCAGACCGTACACAGCGCCTCACATTAGCCCTCTCGTGTCGACGTGATGACGTCTCTGGCCCTGCTCCGTAGCTGTCCATATTTCTGGCTAGGATCCTTAGTGTGTGCACAGTCGTGGATATCTTTTTGGGGTGACTTTAGCACCTAAGTTCATCACCTTAATAGTTATATCTTTTGATAGATTTTTTCTTTGAAACATTTTGATGCTCTCATTGCTGGATCTGACTCTATGATCCTTTTATTTTGGATATTTTGATGATCATTTTGTTTTGGATATTTTGATGATCTTTGTGTTGGATTTGGATATTTTGATATTACTTATTTTGTGCATCATTTCTCATTTATCTGACTCCTATGTGTATATATATGCTTGTGCGTAATTGCTTTACCTTTATTGGGCTTCTTGCCCCATTTTGGGTTGTATATATGGGATGTTTGGTCATGATATACATTTCAGAAGGGGAGGTTGGTTGCTTGGGCTATATGCCCACTGTGCTTACTGTCATATACTTGTATATCCTTGCATGACCATGTGTATTTGGCTTCCTCCCTCGGCTCGTTCATGTCTATTTCCTCCTTCAGTCTATGCCATATGTGCTGCATTATCATTTCACTAACCTTTGTCAATCACTGACAAAAAGGGGGAGAAGTTATCCAACCAAAAGGTCCAGGTTATTTTTTGTTGATCTTTTGTGTGCAGGGACTTAGGGGGAGTTCAAGTGAAGCCTAGTCTGTACATTGAGTCTGTACATTTTGTATGTACTGAGTCATGTCTATGTGTAAAGCATTTATTTTCTACGACATGTTCAATGTATGTATGCATTTTGGTTTTGGTGTCTAGGAAAAGTCTGTGGTATGGACCAAGACTTTTATAGGTTTGGTTTTGTCCGGTAATTGACAAAGGGGGAGATTGTTAATGCAAAGGTTTGTCAATTACCATGGTTAGTGTGTCGTCAAGTCTGCTTGCGGCTGAAGACAGAAGCTACTCAAGAAGATCACTCATCCAGTCAAGCTTCAAGCCTCTTCATCCAAACCTTTGATCCCAAAACCCTTCTATAGATGGCCCAATTCTTCCTAGTTACATCCTTAGCCCCATCTATAGTCCACCTTCCATAAAGATCAGCTATGGAAGTGTCCATTATGGCAGTTGTTGCTTAAAACATGAAAAATAGTATATCTGCTGTCTCCGATAGGTATCCGATCCATCGGAGCTGTGTCCGATAGGTGTCCGATCAATCGGAAGTTATGTCTGATCAATCGGAGATTTGTCCAGCAACTTTGAAAAACTCTCTGGATATTTTTCCGATCACTCGGAGGACTGTCCGATCAATCGGACAGGGTGCTCCAATCAATCGGAGAATCATCCGATCCATCGGACGAAAATCCAGAAAATCACATAAACTCTCTGGAAGAAATTACGATCAATCGGAACATCTGTCCGATCAATCGGACGGGGTGCTCCGATCCATCGGGAGAACATCCAATCCATCGGACGAAAATCCAAAAAAACACATAAACTCTCTGGAAGAAATTACGATCAATCGGACCATCTGTCCGATCAATCGGAACTAAGTCCGATCAATCGGAGAACCTGTTTTTCAGCAAAAATTCAAATCAAGCTAATACTTATGTCCGATCGATCGGATCCTATCGAGGTGACCGTTTTCTGACCGTTGAAAGTCATCTCTATATATGGAATTCGGTTGGATCTTGTGGGAATCACCTTGAACATTATCTAGGATTTGTTTGTGCTTTCTCCTTGAGATCCCTTTCTCTCATACCCTTTGATTTGTTGAGTTCATACTTCAATCCATGCTAATTTGACCAACATTAAAGAGCATTCAAAGTGTCGATTAAATCATGAACTCAACCCCTCTTTAATGGCATCTTGACCTACCTCTCAAAGTTATACTCTTATCATCAACGCCATTAATGGTGGTTTAGGTAGAAGCTACTCTTCATATAAAAGCCATATCCCAATATAGCCTTAACCAAACCCTAATCCCTCACCTTGGAATCTACAAGGAGTCATCCATAGCAAGGGAGCTGAAGAAGGTATCTTCCGTGCAAGCCGAAGCTTCTTCAACAAAGGCATCATCAAGGGGCTCAATCAGCTAAGTATATGTAGTCTTTCGAGTCCAAGAAACCTCCTCAAAGTTGAGATTTGGGTTTCAAAGTTTGAAGACCCAAACTCGATAGTGTCCTTACGTAGGACAAGTCCTTGAGTAGGACAAGCCCTTGTGTAGGACAAAGTGGTTCATGGATTAGTCCTATGAAAGTATGAATCCATGTGTTGAGGTTTAAGTCCTTTTGTAGGCTGTTAAGGTTTATGGTTAACCTCATTTAAAACCATAGAGCTAGTGAAATCTGGCCACTTAAGGAGTGAGTGGATCAGCCGGGAGTGGAGTAGGTACATAACCGAACCACTATAAAAATCTCTTGTTGTGTGATGAATGGATGAACTGCTTTACTTCTTTCACTTGTGTTTTTATTGATTAATATTCTGCATATCTTGTGCTTGAAGTAAGTTCTCTAAGAATACTTTACATGTTTACAAGTGTGTAATTTAGTAATTTTAAAAAGTGTCCTATTCACCCCCCTCTAGGACAAGGGAACCTGTTTCTTGCTTCTACAAAAGCGGTAATCAAACTTATACTGCATTTTCAACGTCCACATTATACTTGACATTATGTTAGGAGAATTTTGATGCTTACATTTACTCACACGGTGGCCAAACACAAACCTCGCGGTGACACGTGTTGTAAAATTGGACGGTTGTCGAAAACTTGGATATTAAACGTCATATTACATCTCTCGATATAAAGGGACGTAGGGGCATTGTTTACACCCATTTTCAATGTCTTGACATGGACTAATAGGAGGATGCCACATGAAGACACTACGTGTTTGTCATATACTAAACTCTACTCGCACCCAAAGAGATCTACATTTGATCTTCTTTCGGCGTTACGCATTTTGTCATTAATGCGATGTAGGAACTCTTATCAGGCCCTTTAAGGGAATGAATCGTTGCATGCCACGTGGCCATAATCGATGTGCCCATTAAATGAGGTAGTATGCCAAGCATAGTTATAAAAGGCTCGTCAGGCAAGCGTATCATATCCCACAACTGGATATAATCTCATCTGTGAGGCTGTCTCTTATAATCCTTCTAAAATAGGAGATTTCCTCAGAGACGTCCAAAGAGCCAGCAACGGTCCATAAAATTCTGAAGATCCATGTGTCAGACCAATTTTCAAACAAAGCCCAGTGTTGGATTGGGCCATGATTAGGAGAAAACGGACATGTTATATAGGTTGGGTCCTTAATCATATCCCATTCAGAATCAAAAGAATAGGAGAGCTCTATATAATCAAGCTCATCTTCAATATCATATTGGTATCTAGTGTCAAATCCCACTCTTATCAGGAACTGGGTGATCTACATCAGATCACATAAGCGACTGTGATTAAGCAAAAGTTGCCCCCTTGATCAAATTGAAAGGGTCTTATAGGGGAGCATCTACGTGTAGGAGTGAAAATATTAGATTCAACGACTATTGACTTTTCAGAGACCTTCCTGGTTAAGAGCATCCAGATCCGTCAAGGAGATACCCTTATCCGAAAGGCCCGCATGAAGAACCTAAAAGAACCTAGAAATCTAGTGATGGGCTTCCAACACCTCGAGAAAGCAATAAAAGAAGTAATCAAATAAGAGCTCGAGGCCCCACGCAAAACACATCTATCTACTTTTACAATTACCTTACTTTTTTCTATTCTAGTTCTTGTTTCAGTATATTTATCTTAGGAGAAGGCTAAATATTTATGACCTTAAGTCATTAGATCACCATGTTCATCTGAATTTTGATTAAGTTGTTCATACCCTGATCATATCTTGCTTACCATCTACCTCCATCGTCAGTTCCGATAAGCACATCAGATATTTATTTCATTTCTTGCTTTCACTTATATACGGTTGTAGAGCACAACGGTTGTAACAGGGCCAAGTTATTAATAAAATTGATTGTGTTTATTCTAACCTTTACTTCTTTATGCGTAAATCTTCCATTCTAATTGAGAAATGCCATGCTAAAGCACTGGTGGAATAAAAGTCTCTAAGCCGGTCGATCT
This sequence comes from Liriodendron chinense, assembly GCA_003013855.2. Lineage (NCBI taxonomy): Eukaryota > Viridiplantae > Streptophyta > Magnoliopsida > Magnoliales > Magnoliaceae > Liriodendron > Liriodendron chinense. The sequence goes on from ML058389.1 coordinate 3,873,509, forward strand.
AGCATTTGACCGGCACAAGGAAAAAATAACTCATTCGTGAGGGCTAACCCTTACCCTTGCATAAATTTCTTGAATACGGAGCGCATCAATCAATGATTGAGAGGACTATGGGTTCCGATCTAGTCCCCAATCTGTCTATCTTGGCACAGGGACACCAATAATTTAGTCAGAACCTTAAGTCAGACAGACTTTGGCATGCTCACACAATTATACTCGCACACACACATCCGATTTAGGCCCTCGATCATGGGCTGAATTAAGGGCAACAATTTCAACAACATGGATCAAAGACACACAATCACACCAAATTAGTCCATTTTTATAAGTGGGGCATATTATCGGGATACCGAGCGGCCTCTCGCCCAACAACTGACGATAAGGATGGGTTGGGCCAACTGACCGAGCTGATTGCGTGGCCTAACCCAACCAAGCCTACTCCCAGCAGCATAACGGCGTGCTAAGGGCAGTCATGTGTCGCTTCATATCCCTCCATGTGTTCGTGGAGAGCGTCAGGTATAGAAGCCTGCACCCACACTTCATGATTATCACAAGCCTACAATGTCAAGCTAGGCCTGCCTGCGGCAAGAGCCGCCCCATGCTCCCATGATTAGAAAAGGCTGCAGGCTGACATGTTTAAGTGAATCTGTCAAGACCAGATGCCAGTTGCACCTTATTAATATCCCCATTGATCCGTGACAAGGTACACACTATGAGACTCCCTACCCAATTTATGTCTGACGTGAGAGCGACTTGACTTAAGCATCAGAGGGTCCCTTGCCGCATAGTTGCTGCCCTCTCTTGCCCCTTTTGTGACTCTGTGATCCAGACGAGGAGAATGACATCTCAGATTGGCATTGAATTCCTCCATCCCTTTAGTTGTTGACCAGATTTGGGCGACAATAGAGTTGCGACGTTTGTGGGAGCTTGTGCATTAAGCCTTGTCCTCATTAATATCGACTCCCTCGATTTCCTATGACAAAGAATAAAAAGGTGATAGCCGAGCCTGAATCCTCACAACATACTCCCAATGAGGGGTAGGCTTGGCAGTCGAGCTCTTAACATGAGTAGTCGCGTTCCCAACAGCACTCCCACACCTCCGGACAATAGAGGTCTCGCAATCAGAGGGGCCAACTCTCAATGATTGAAGAGCGAGTGAGAGGCCTGACAAAGCACATGATCCACCTCACTAGGGTAATAGAAGGGCTGCCGACGCCTGACTTGTCCGGGGGGCACGAGCCCCCCCCCCGACGTTGACCATCCCCTGTCGTCACGATAGGAGGAACGCTTGGGACACCCTAGCACCGAAGAGGATCATGCTAGCAGGACGATCCCCGCACAGACTAGGATCACACTGGATGAGTTTGACCTCTACCACATGTCAATGAAAGGCGAAGGGCCTGAAAAGGTAAAGAAAGGGAGGAAGTTGCAGACAACAAGGCCCCCTAACTTCGGGAGATCCGGGGCAAGCTCGGCAATATACAACTGACTTGTAAGGTAAAGGCCCTGGTATCTGTGGATTCACTCCTTGAGAAGGCGGAGCCGCCGTTCACCGACAACACCATGCAGGCCTAACTATCCAAGGAGTTTAAGATGCTGCGGATCACCTCCTACGAGGGCACGAGCGACCCTGCCGAGCACCTTGAATCATTCAGAAAATGCATGGAACTCCATGGCGCCTTTGGGTTAGTCATGTGCAAAGCATTTTCCTTGAATCTGACTGGAGTTGATAGGAAATGGTTTCGGAGTCTCAAATTGAAGTCCATTAGTTCCTTCCTCTAGCTTAGCAAAGCCTTTGTCACACGGTTTGTCGGAAGTAAGATCATGCGAAAATCGGTGACCCACCTACTTACCTTGAAGCAGAAGCCTGACGAGTCGTTGAAGGACTTCATCGTTCAGTTCAACATAGAGGTTGTCCAGGTAGACGACTATTCTGATCAAATCGCCCTAGCATCCATGTTGGATGGACTAAAACAAGGGAAGTTTCTTTTCTCCCTTAGGAAGAACACCACGAAGACGTTGGCTAACCTGCTAAATCGCGCCCAAAAGTACACTAACGCCAAGGAGCTAGTCAATGCCCGAAGTGACTCCAAGGGCGAGGACAGCTCGATCGAGGGGAAAAAGTGCAAAGAGACAGGAGAAGGGTTGACCGCCGACCCTAAGCAGAAAAGGGACGACGGGGGGGGGGGGGGGGGGGGGACCTTCTTGCACCCTTTAGAGTCAGTACTACGGATACACCCTGCTGAACGCCCTACTCGAGTAGGTGTTCTTGGAGATTAAAGAGTGGAAAATTCTGAAGCGAGGTCGGATCCGAATAAGAGAAATAAGTTGAAGAATTGCCACTTCTATCGAGACCACGGCCATGACACGATCAATTGCTTCGATTTGAATGAAGAGATTAAGTCCCTCATCCAAAGGGGTTACCTGGGCAAGTATGTCGCCACACGCCGTGATGACATATCGCCGCCCAGGCCAGAGCGGTGAGCAGAGTGTACCACCAATGAACCCATTAGAAAAATTCACACCATCTTTGGTGGATCCACTGGACGAGGGGATTCGACAAGGGCACATCGAGTCCATGCCTAGAGTGCCCGGTTCGCTAATGAGGTCCACCTGGTCGACCTTATGTGCCGACTCGCCAAGGAGCCCCAATGAGAACCCCGCACCATCTCCTTCACAAAGTAAGACACCAGGGGATTCTACATCCCCACGATGATGCCCTTATGATTACGCTGATTGTGGCCAACTACAACCTGCACCAGATATTGGTTGACACTAGAAGCTAGACCGACATACTATATGCCCCCGCCTTTGACAAGATGAGAATTAGGAGGTCCCAGCTTCGTCCCTTCTGGACCCCTTGGTTGGGTTCTCTAGAGAAATTGTTTTCTCAAAAGGCGACATCGTACTACCGGTCACTATGGGGGAGGGAGCTGCTCATATTATCCTTTCTAATTGACTTCCTTGTGGTCGACTGTGTGTCCGTCTACAATGTTATCCTGGGACGAACCTCCCTAAATGCCCTAAAGGTTGTCATCTCCATCCACCACCTCACCATGAAGTTCCCGACTGAGCAAGGGATCGATCGAGTCATGGGCAATCAGTTGGAGGCCCACCAGTGCTATGTCGTGACCCTCTGTGCTCGAGGACGTCAAACGATGCAAGTCACTTCGTTCGACCCCAGAGAAGAAAGTTTAAAAGGGGGATCACCTGCAAAAGGCCTGCTCTCGATGCGGATACATAAAGGGGACCTGACCGGGACGGTTTAAATCGGATCCTCACTCGATCCACACCTCAAAGTCGCACTAACGAGCCTGCTCAGAGAGCACGTAGATGTATTCGCCTGGTCTCGTCAGGACATACCTGAGATCGATCGAAGCGTCATCGTCCACCACTTAAATGTGGACCCCGATCATAAGCCTGTTCGATAAAAGAGAATTGCCTTCGATGCAGAAAGATACGCTGTCATTAACGAGGAGGTTTGTGGCTACGGCATGCCATGTTTGTCAAAGAAGTCCACTACCCTGACAGGCTCGCAAACATCGTGCTAGTAAAAAAGCTTAATGGGAGCTGAAGGGTTTGTGTGGACTACACCGACCTCAACAAGGCGTGCCTCAAGGATAGCTTCCCGTTGCCGAGGGTCAACCCATTGATAGATGCCACCGCCGGGTATGCACTCCTCAGTTTCATGGATGCGTACTCGGGGTATAATTAAATTTTCATGAACAAGCACGGCAAGAAGAAGTTCGCAGTCATCAAAGACAGGGGGCTTTATTGCTACCGAGTTATGCCGTTAGACTAGAAGAACACTGGGACAACCGACCAGAAATTGGTCAACGAGATGTTCACCCGACAAATCGGGAGAACCATGGAAGTATATGTGGACGGCATACTCATTAAAAGCATCAAGGTGGCCAACGACATTGGTTACCTAAGGGAGATGTTTGACATCCTCAGGAAGTACAAGATGAAGCTCAACCCGAGTAAGTACGAATTTAGCATCAACTCGGGCAAGTTGTTAGGATTCATGGTTGACCAGCGTGGAATCAAAGTAAACCACGAAAAGATTCGAGCTCTCCTATAAATGAGCTCGCCCACTACAATGAAGGAAATCCAGTGCCTCACCAAGCAGGTGGTCGTGCTAAACTGATTCGTCTCCAGAGCCATAGATAAGTGCTTGCCTTTCTTCAAACAGCTCGGCGGGGAGGCAAATTCGCATGGACAGAGGAATATGAACAGGCCTTTCAACAACTCAAGTAGTACCTCAGATCACTTCATTTCCCCTCAAAACCTCTACCAGGGGAAGAGCTCTTACTGTATTTAGTTGTTTCGCCCATAGGAGTGAGCTCAACCTTGGTTAGGCAGGACGAGAGCGCCCAACGACCAATGTATTACGTTAGCAAGGCCATGGTCGACGTCGAGACACGTTATCCATAAATAGAGAAATAGGATTTGGCTCTTGTGATGTCATCCCGACGCTTATGACCTTACTTTAAGGCCCACATTATCATTGTGCCAACCAATCAGCCGTTGCGGTGAAATTACGCCTATGGCTCACACTTAGGGTGTTATATGTGAGGAAGTATAGAGCGAAGCTACTAGAATTATGATTAAGTCCTGGGGGGGGGGGGGGGGGGGGGTGTGAGGGGGTTTGATTAGGACCTTTTGAAATTCTTTTCGCTTGCTTCACTAATTTATTAATTTAAACTAAGAAAGAACAATTTAGCTTCCAAGCCTAAGTGGGTCCAATCACATAGACTAGTAATTCAATAAGGAATTAAGCAACCTAGTCTAAGCATATAGAGTATCAAATGATTTAACTAATCAAGCACTTAATCTATGTAACCAACGTAAACTATATGAGATGCAACCATATAAGCTTAAGTCTAGAATATTAGTGAAAATACATCTTGTGTGTGAATGTGCCTATCTAGTGCCTAACATACATTCCTATCAAGCATTCATAATTAAGCAATTAAACATACAATGCTAGAATAACAATGTGCTTAAATATATCACAAACACAAGCATGTATAGTGGTTCGACTACTTGTCTACTCCACTCCATGTTGTCGTACTCACCATTTGAGTACATCAAATTTCACTAAGAGAGTTTAAATCAGGTTCCTCTCAACCTAAGTGTTTTAATCCTATTTCACCCTACTGAGGTGTTTAATGGTCCCACCTAACCAAAGAGTTTGACAAGGTTGCTCCCAACCTATTAAGGTGTTTAATGGTTCCACCCAACCGAGGAGTTTAACAAGGTTCCTTCCAACCTTTACAATATATGTATACTCCAGATGGAGGCTCCTAACAGAGACTTGGTTCAGCCCCTTCACAAGGGTATAGGTCCTACAACCGAACCTATTGATTTTGAAAATTCGAACTCTCATATTCAATCCTACGTAAGTAAAGAGCATGTTTGGACTCTACAATTTGACAACCTTGTCAGATTTTAGCCCCGTTGATGTGCCACCTTGGGTTGCTTGATCTCCACTCTCCCGTGCTTCAATCAGCTCCTCATTACTCCCTTGATCTTGCTGTCGATGCTTTATCGAGGCCTCAACTCCAATGATAAATCACCTTATATGAGATGCTCCAATTGAGATGCCCAAGGTGATAGGAGGTGGTGAATTCTCAACAACCTAAGGATATGATTTGGTTCTAGGTTGTGGAATCACCTTAATGGGTCTCCTAGAGTATTTAGATAAGGATATAACTATCAATATCAATATTTAAACTTTAGGAAAGGTGGAGCTCAAGCTCATCCTCAAATGGAGCACAAAATGCTCATAAAAGTGATGAATCACATGGAAATGAGCTTGAATCTCCTAGGTTTAGAGCCCCTAATGATATGCAATGAGTGTGGTCTTTAAAGCCTAAAAAACCCATGATTATGCCCAAAGACCGAGTCCTCTTTAAATAGCCAGAAAGTTGCAACGGCTATAAAATGGGCATAAAATGGTTGCTTCGATGGCATCAAAGACCTCTACAATGGAATTGAAGGATCTTCGATGGGATCAAAATACAAGTTTGATGGGATCGAAGAACTATCTAGATAGTTCAGAAAGTTACTGGACATCCAGTTTGATAACATAAAAAAACTCACTTAGATGGGATCGAAGGGTTGTTCAATGGGATCGAAGAACTATCTAGGGAGTTTAGAAATGTTGCTAGCCATATGTTCAATGGGATCAAACTGGTCTTCAATGGCATCGAAGTTCCATCGAATTGAAGTCCACTCGAAAACTTTTGTCTAGGCTTGTTTGTTTACAATAGCTTACACTTCTTTTATTAGCCTAACTTATCATGTTTTTCTTAGTGTTTTAAGGCTAATGAAGACGACTAAGGGTTTTACTATACGGTCCAAGTTATTTAGAGGTATGGTTGTTTAGGTTATAAGAGTTAGGGTCACCAAGGCATCTCTTTTACATGTTCTTCTTCCTTGATGCTTCTTGTCCACTTGAATCTCCGGCCTTCAGCTTGCCAAGGCTCAACTGATGTTACAACACATGGACGTACATGGTTGACAAATAAGTTGCACTAGTATGCCATAGAAAAGTGCACTTACATACGATAGGTATTACAAAAACTAGAGGCTTCTGATGGGATCACAAAATGGGCGATTGAACTTCGTGAGTTCGCCGTCCAGTACCGACCTTGGACTGCCCTCAAAGGGCAACCCATGGCTGACTTCATTGTCGAATTCACTTACTCCCCGAGTGTCTTGCCTCCAAAAGAAGAGGAAGTTTAGAGCTTGGTCATGTCGGTATGGGCCCTTCATGTGGATGGGTCCTAAAATGCACAACACAGTGGGACGGGTTTATCCTGACCTTGCCCCAGCAAGATAAGGTCCAGTATGCCCTATGATTCAGCTTCCATGCCTCCAGCAATGAGGTTGAGTATGAGGCCCTCCTCGCAGGGATGCGCTTGGCCAAATCCATGGGGTCTGGAAGATTGAGGATTTATAGTGATTGTCAGTTAGTGGTCAACCAGGTGACCATTGAATATTAAGCAGAGGGAGAAAAGATGGTCGTTTACCTATCCCGAGCTTAGGAGTTGCTCAGTCAGTTCGAGGGCTATAAGATTGTGCAAGTACCGCAATTGGAAAATATGAATGCTGAATCCCTAGCCAAGTTAACATTGGTCGTCGACTCCGACCTCCCCAAAACAGCCCCCATAAAATTCCGTGTCGATCCAAGCATCGCTCACCCTGAGCCATGGATTGTCCTCCGGGTACATCATGATGGACCAAATCATTCGCTATACATCATGATGGACCCAATCATTTGCTACTTATAGCTACTTATATGGACCCTAAACTGAGGCGTGGAAGCTCAGACACAGGTCAACTCAATACACCATGATTGGGGACGTCCTCTACAAGAGGGGATTCCCCCTGCTATATTTGAGAAGCCTTCGGCTGGGGAAGGCCGATTATGTGCTTAGAGAAATTCATGAAGGGATCTACGGGAACCATTCAAGCGGCAGGGCGCTTGTATACAAGGCCATCAGGCGAGGCTACTACTGGCCTACCATGCTCGATGACGCCAAGAAATTTGTGAGAAAGTGCGACACGTGCCAGATATTTACCCCGGTGTTGCGCCAACCGCCTGAATAGTTGACCTTAATGAATGACCCCTGACCCTTCACTCAGTGGGGGGTCAATATCATCAACCTCTCCCGCCGGGTATGGGGCAGACAAAGTACGTCATCTCGTCATTGATTACTTCACCAAGTGAGTGGAAGCTGAGCCTGTGGCATAGATCATTAAGTGGAAGGTCATAGACTTCATTTGGAAATCTCTCATTTGTCGTTTCAGCATACCACACACCATCGTCACTGATAACGGGAAATAATTTGACAATGCAAATTTTCGAGGATTTTGCGAGTGGCTTGGCATTTGAAATGCCTTTGCCTCACCTCAGCACCCCCAAGCTAACGGACAAGTGGAGGCCGTCAATAAAATCATAAGGACCAGCCTTAAAATCAATCTCGAGAAGTGTAAAGGGGGATGGGTAGAGGAGTTGCCACACATTTTATGGGCTTACCGCACCACGACGCACTCGACCATTGGGGAGACACCCTTCTCACTAGCATTCGAAGCAGAGGCCATTATCCTAGTAGAGATCGGTATGCCCTCCTATAGGGTCGACCACTTCCGACCAGAGGAGAACCAATGACATATGTTACTCAGCCCCGACCTCCTCTAAGAGCTTAAGGGGGTGACCCAAATGAGGATCATAACTTACTAACAGAGGGTAACACGGTACTACAACTCTAGAGTGAAAGAATGAAGTTTCTGGGTGGGAGACTTAGTCCTATGAGAAGTCTCCCAAGCTACGAAGGCCTCCAGGTAGGGTGGTTTGGGACCAAACTGGTAAGGGCCCTACAGGGTCATGGAAGTCGTGCGCTTGGGGACTTGTCAACTAGAAGACCTGGAAGGGCAACCAATCCTGCACCCTTCGAACATCGAGCACTTGCGAATCTACTACCACTAACTTGTCTATAAAGGCCTTGGGCCCTACTACATGTTATACATTTTGTCAACATCAATGAAAAACGACTTACCCGATGACTTCTTGACTAACGTTCTACTATTTCCCAAACGACAAACCCGTGATGGCAAGGTGTGCCAATGAGGGGGAGACCGTCACAGGAACCCCTCGTCGCAGAAGGTTCAACGTCGAGCCCTCCCAAAGGGACGACTCAACCAGTGTGGAGGGAAAAACTGAAGACTATTCCCCCTAGTTGAGCACATCACCTTAGTTGAGCAGCGAGAGCACCCAAGGCTGCCCCACAGGTCACACTACAAGCCCACCAGAACCCGATGAGCTATCGAGCGCTTACCCCCCCAGTGACAAGTGGAAAAATGACGATCCAGCGACGGCCTCGCTCGCGCTAGATGCATCATAAGAGAAGTGTTAGCGACAAGACCATGCCCGAAGCAGCGACCCCTCCTGATGGCGCACCCAGAGGTGAGCATGGCCCTCAGACTCTACATCCAACGAGCCTTCCATCGACGCATCAACACAAGGGATCCCCTCGGTCACAAGTAAAGCTACACCGGGAATAGCCGAGGCTCCTGAGGCTGAGGCACGAGCTGTTCTCGAAGCAGCTTTTGAAATTGCATCTTTTGGTCTCACACTTATAAGGCGCTTATGCGTGTGGAAGCTTAGAGCGAAGCAATTAGAATTATGGCTAAGTCCTGGGGCGGACTGAGACCTTTTAAAAATTCCTTTCGCCTACTTATATTAATTTAACAATACAAGTTGAGTAAGCAAGAATACTTCGACTTCCAAGCTTAAATGGGTCCAATCACAAGACTAACATATGATTTAAGCAATAGAGCTACCTAGTCTAAGCATGCATAGATTCACAGAAGATTAAACTAATTAAGCACCTAATCTATACAACCTGTGTAGAATATATGAGAATGGATCATATGAGCTCAAGTCTACACTGATTAGTAAACATACATCTTGTGTGTAAATGTGCCTATCCAGTGCCCAACATACATTCTAATTAAGCATTCATAATTAAACAATTAAACCACAATGCATAATTGAAAATGTGCTCAAATATCAACCACAAACACAAGCATGTATAGTGGTTCGACTACGTGTCTACTCTACTCACGGTTCAAGTACTCACCCCTTGAGTACATCAGCATTCACTAGGGAGTTTAAATTAGGTTCTTCTCAACCTACATGTTTCAACTCAGGTCCACCCTATTACAAAGTTTATAGGTTCCTCCCAACCTACATGTTTATACCCGTGTTGGTGGCTTCCCTTGGAGACTTGTTTTAGGCTCAACAAATGGGCTAATGATTGACAGCCAAACTTGAGATTTAGGCTCAACAAAAGAGCCAAGGATCGACAAATACTCTTGGAATTTTAGGCTTAACTAACAAACCAATGATCGACAAATGAACTTAGATCGAGTTTGACAAACAAACTCTACACTCAATTTCTCACGGAAAGAGAGTGGTTGGACTCTTACAAATTGACAACTCACTTGTCGGATTTGAGCCCCATTGATGCGCCGCTTCGGGTTGTTTGATCTTTGCTCTCCCGTGCTTCAATCGGCTCCCCTTTGTGCTCCCCCAAAGTTATTGTCGATGCGTCGCCAATGCTCTAGCTCTAACGAGTAGCCACCTTACATATGATGCTCCGATGGAGATGCCTAAGGTGTTAGGAGGTGGTGAATCTTCTATAAATTGTAGGAAATAGGTTTCCTAGAGGAATACACCTATTGGATTCCTAGGTGGTGTTAAGACCAATGTTCTATCTATGATCAAGGTGTCTAAACTCCTAGGAATTAAGAGAGAGCAAGTCCATGCTCATTTGATCTTTGAATGCTCCAAGCTTGTGATAAATCACAAGGAGAATGACTTGGATGAGTTAGGATTAGAGCTTCTGATGATACGTAATGATGATGGCTTCTAAATCACTAAACTCCCTCTCTCAATGCCTAAAAACATCTCTCCCGCTTTCATAGAAAAAGCTCAACGGTCATAAAATGGGCAGAAAATGGTATATTTGATTAATCAGAATTAACCTCTGATTGTCTTTAATCAATCAGAATACTGTTCCAATTGATTAAAAAATTTGTCCAGAGAGTTTACATAGTTGTTAGACATCCGATTCGATTGATCAGGCTACTCTCTGATTGATCAAAATAGTCATTCTGATTGATTGAAAGAATGTTCCGATGTATTGAAAAAATGTCTAGAGAGTTCACATTGTTGCTGGACCAATTTTCGATTGATCGGAGTCCTGTTGGAACTGATATCCAATTGATTTGAAGACTCATCGGAAGCTATTATTTGGACTATTTCATTACAGCAGCTTGCACCTCTTAATTGGCCTAACTTATCATGTTTTTCTAAGTATTTTAAGGCTAATGATGATGACTAAGAATTTTTCTTATTGGTTCAAGTCATCTAAGATGTTATGGTGTTTTGGTTCTAAGGATTAGGGTCACCAAGGCATCTTTTTTACTTGTTTCTGCTTCCTTGATAATGCTTGTCTACTTCAATCTTCGGTCTTTAGCTTACCAAGGCTCAACTGACATTACAACACATGGATGCACATAATTGGTAAATAAGGTGCACTAGTATACCATAGAAAAGTTCACTAACAATCTCCCCATTTGTTAATTATGTGACAAAAACCAAACCTAGACCGTGTCATGGTCCATACCAATTACACTATCAAAACAACAAATACATTACATGTTAAAGGAAAATAAACATTACAACTTAATTACACTAAGACATGTAAACTAGCAATGCTCCTCTTGATTGCTTCCCCATAACCTGTCAACCCTGAAACACAAAACAGAAAACTTGTTTTGGTGGGACTTGATCTTTCTCTCCCTTTTTGTCAGCAATTGACAAACTAATCTCTCCCCTTTAATCATAAACCAGTTAAGTTTGGGGAATGAGAGATTAGAGTGTTGCAGTTATAACTACAAGCACATGCTAACTAAGGAGAGTATAGGGTGCATGAACATTAAAACATGGAGCATGCATGGAACATGATCAATAAGAAAATGTAACTATCTAAGCATATTTGATTATGCATAATTGGTCATTTTAAGATAAGCATGAAACATAATGACCAAGGCATAGCTTAACATACATTAAGCACAAAATCAGTAAGATTATGCTAATCTAAGCAGGGAGATAGTTTAACATTAAAAGTTACCAATCAAAGCATAGACTATACTATCAATGACGAGCTAATGAGACTTGAATCCTTTGATATGCCTCTAAGTACAAAAGGAGTCTAAAATCGTCAGATTTACCTGTAGTATTCAAAATCAAAGAAGCTAAATTCCTCAAGTTCAATAATTAGCTTAAAATGAGGCTCATTCCTTAGATTTTAACTATTCAGCTCAAATTGACCTCCTATGGTCACCTAACCTAGTTCACAACCCCCTTGGGTATGATTTTCTAGGACCCGGACTATGTTCAAAAGAGAGTGTTTCTTCATTGAACGTATCTCTCTCCTAGTTGGAGATCTATGTTCAGTAGGGGATCTAACTAATTGATACCTACTTATATTAGTATTGCTTCTACTCAAATTTTTTTTTTTTTTTTTTACATTTAGTAGGGCAATCTTCTTAATTAACTCCCTCATATGATTTGTCATTTTTGGAGGGGATGAGAAACTTCTCTTTTTCTTCGGTGATCTCTTTGGTGGACTCTTCCTTATGTGTGCCACTTCCTCAGTCACTATGTATTTGACTATCTAGTTTGTGACTGAGGTGGATTTTCGGTCTTTGAAGCTAGGGCATTCAAACCTCAAGTGTCCAATATCTTCACAAGCATGACACATGTGAGAGGATTTAAATTTATTACATGAAGTGAAAGAGTCCTCTCTAATCACTGAAGGAAAGGAAGAGGTTGCACAAATATGCCTATTAGGCTCAAAGCCTCTCTTGTTCCTATAAAAATTACCTAAAGCAATAGATTTTCTTTTTGGGTTCAAATTCTCCTCTTGGGTAGACATTATGCTAGTGTTCTGGTATGGAATCTCACTCTAGACGGAAGTCCCTGAAGAGAAACCCGCTCTGATACCACTTATGAGCACCTTAGCACCCCACTGACTAACCATTCATGCTAAAAGCTTGAGCTATGAGTGGAGGTACAATAAATGGTTTTAAGATCATTCAAGGGCAGTAGTCACACACATGGACGAGCTGGGGCTGACGCTATTTGACGACATCTCCCAGTGGTAAATTATTGTGCCCATACACTAAAAATTTCCCCTAGAAACTACGTTGGGAGCACTTGAAACCCAACCTGGGGCTCTAATACCAATTGAAATTGCGCCTTTTGGCCTCACACTTATAAGGCACTTACGCGTGCGGAAGCTTAGGGTGGAGCAACTAAAATTATGGCTAACTCATAGAGAAGGGGATTAACACCTTTTAAAAATTATTTTCGCCTATTTATATTAATCTAACAATACAAGCTAAGTAAGCAAGAACACTTCGGCTTCCAAGCCTAAGTGGGTCCAATCACAAGACTAGCACATGATTTAAGAAATAGAGATACCTCGTCTAAGCATGTATAGACTCACAAAGGATTAAACTAATCAAGCACCTAATCTATGCAACCCATGTAGACTATATGAGGATCAGTGAACATATATCTTGTGTGTGAATATGCCTATCTAGTGCCTAGCATACATTCTAATTAAGCATTCATAATTAAATAATAAACCATAATGCATAATAGAAAATGTGCTCAAATATCAATCACAAACACAAGCATGTATAGTGGTTCGACTATGTGTGCTACTCCACTCCCGGTTCAAGTATCCACACCTTGAGCACATCGGCATTCACTAAGGAGTTTAAATCAGGTTTCTCCCAACATACGTGTTTTAACTTGGATCCATCATATCGGAGAGTTTACAAGTTCCTCCCAACCTACACGTTTACACCCGTGTTGATGGCTCCCCTTAGAGACTTGTTTTAAACCCATTTAGACGAACTAATAATCGACGAACGAACTTGAGATTTAGGCTCAACAAATGAGCCAAAGATTGACAAACGCTCATAGACTTTTAGGCTAAACTAACAAGCCAATGATCGATAAACGAACCTAAGTCGAGTTTGATAAACAAACTCTATACTCAATTTCTCACAAAAAGAGAGTGGATGGACTCTTACAAATTGATAACTCACTTATTGAATTTGAGTCCCGTTGATGCGCCCCCCCTTCAGGTTGCTTCATCTCCGCTCTCCCATGCTTCAATCGGCTCCCTTTTATGCTTCCTCGATGTTGTTGCCGATGCGTCACTAATACTCCAGCTCCAACGATCAACCTCCATAGATTTGATGCTTCGACGAAGATGCCCAAGGTGCTAGGAGGTGGTGAATCCTTTACAAATGGTAGAAAATGAGTTTCCTAAAGAAATACACCTATTTGAATTCATAGGTGGTGTTTAGACCAAGGTTCTACATATGATCAAGGTATCTAAACTCCTAGGAATCAAGAGAGAGCAAGTCCATACTCATTTGAGCTTTGAATGCTGCAAGCTTTTGATGAATCACAAGGAGAATAGCTTGGATGAGTTAGAATTAGAGCTCCTAATGGTAGGCAAATGATAGTGGCTTCTGAATTACTAAACTTCCTCTCTCAATGCCTAAAAACGTCTCTCTCGCTTTTATAGATAAAGCTCCAACGGTCATAAAACGAGCAAAAATGGTATCTTCGATTGATCGAAATTAACCTCTGATTGTCTTCGATTGATCGGAACACTATTCCAATTGATCGAAAAATATGTTCGAAGAATTTATAGAGTTGCTGGATATCCGATTCGATTGATCAGACTACTCTCCGATTGATTGGAAATGTCATTCCGATTGATCGGAAGAATGTTCCATTGTATAAAAAAACTGTCAAGAGAGTTCACATTGTTGTTGGACCAATTTTCAATTGATCGGAGTCCCATTAGAATGGATATCCGATTGATCGAATACCTATAAAAAATTGTTGTTTGGGCTATTTTATTAAAGCAGCTTGCACCTCTTAAATTAGCCTAACTTATCATGTATTTCTAAGTGTTCTAAGGCTAATGATGATGACTAAGGGGCGTTTGGCAAATCTATTAATAAGAGCTTATTTACTTATTTTAAAAAAATAAACTCTTATTATGAAAATAGACCGTTTAGTAAAGCTTTCATTTTTTAGCTTACTTTTTTAGAAAATAGCAATAAAGCTCTTAAATAATAAGTGATGGGGAGGTCACTTTTTCTTTAAGAGCTTATTTAGCTTAAGCGGGTAGACATTTTTAATTAATTTTTGGACAAGATTGTCCTTAAACTTTTCAAGTAATTCTCATCTTGCCCTCTTCTCTTCTTTAAAATATCTCTAAGGTGGGCCCACATGATGAACAACCCATATTGAAGGTGGGTTTCCACATCAAGGTAGGCCCACATAATGCATGGTCACATCAAAGGTGGGCCCCACATGATGAACGCCCACATCAAAGGTGGGACTTAAATGATGGATGGGGGCATTAAAGGTGGGATCACATGATGGAAGGTTGACATCAAAGGTAGGCCAACATGATGAACAACCCATATTGAAGGTTGGGCCCCACATGATTGACGGTGAACACCAAAGGTGGGTCCCACATGGACGTTAAAATGTGGCCTCGCATGATAGATGGACTATCCACATCAAGTGGGCCCCATATGATGGACAGTTCATAGCAAAGGTGAGATCCACATGATGGATGGTGGACATTGAATGTGGGACCACATGATGGAAGATTGACATTAAATGTGGGACCACATGATGAATGACTCCTATTGAAGGTTGGGCCCCACATGATGGATGGTCCATAGCAAAGGTGGGACCTACATGATGGATGGTGGACATCAGATGTGGGTCCCACATGATAGATGGTCCACAACAAAGGTGGGACCCACATGATGGATGGTCCACATCAAAGGTAGGATCCAAGTGATGGATGGTGGATATTGAATGTGGGACCACATGATGGAAGGTTGACATTAAAGGTGGGCCTACATGATGAATGACCCATATTAAAGGTTGACCCCACATGATGGACAGTCCACAGCCAAGGTGGGACCTACATGATGGATGGTGGACATCAAATGGGTCCCACATGATGGACTACCTACTTGATGTGGGCCCCACATGATAGTGGTCCACAATAAAGGTAAGACCCACATGATGGATTGTGGACATCAAAGATGGGCCCCTCATAATGAATGACTCAAGTGGGGCCCCACATCAAGGTGGGCCCACGTAATGAAAGGTTCACATCAAAGGTAGGCCCCACATGATAGATGGCCCACATCAAAGTGTGGTCCAACATGACGGAACATGCACATCAAGTAGGTCCCATTTAAATGGCAGTCCACATCAAAGGTGGGATCTACATGATGGATGATGGTCATTGAAGGTGGGCTAACATGATGAACGACCCATAATGAAGGTGGCGCCCCACACAAAGAATGGTCCACATCAAGGTGGGCCCACATAATGCACGGAGTGGGCTTCACATGATGGATGGCTCACATAAAAGTGTGGGCCCTGATAATGGACAGTTGACATCAAGCGGGCCCCACCTAATGGACAGTTCACATCCAAGGTCTCTCATGATGGATGACCCATATACAAAGTGGGCCGTATGATGGATGATCCATATAGAAGGTGCACCTCACACGATGAATGATATATCAAAACTGGGTCCCACACGATGGACAATACACTTCAAAGGTAGGGCCCACACTATGGACACATCAAATGTGGAGTCCACGTGATGGTGATGGGTAGTGGACATTGAGGGGCCCCACATAAAGGACAATTAACATTGATACTGGGCACCACATGATGGACGGTCCACCCAAACAACCATTTGGATTGCTCTTATATTTAAGTTGTTGTAAGATTTAAAAATGACATCAACTACCCTTAAAAAAACTCTTATTTGAAAGTTTTACCAAACGTGCTTATTTTAAATGAGAGCTTTTTTTAGAGGTTTTACCAAACGAGTTTATTTAAAACAAGAGGTAGAACAAAAAGAGCTTATTGAAGTAGCTCTTATTCATAAAGCTCTTATTGAATTAGAGTAGAGATGCCAAATGCCCCCTAAGGGTTTTCCTAGTTGGTCCAAATCATCTATGAGGTTAGGATGTTTTAGTTCTAAGGGTTAGGGTTACTAAGTCATCTCTTTTACTTTTTTTTCTTCTTCCTTGATGATGCTTGTCCACTTCAATCGTCGGTCTTCAGCTTAGCAAGGCTCAACTGCATTACAACACATGGATGCACGTGATTGACAAATAAGGTGCACTATTATTTCACAAAAAAGTGCACTAACAGCTTCACGAAGGGACCAGGGCCCCTGTACTCACTTGCGAGGATGCCCTGACTAGGGTCGGGCTACCCCTAAGCAGTTATTCTTCTCCAACTCTCCTTTTGCCGCAGCCACCCTTTCTCTGCCTCCTGGCCCTACTTCTTCAGCTCGTAAACCCGATCACGGGCTAACACGGCCTCTAGAATAACCTATAAAAAGCTATTAACACAAAAAATGAAGAAAGACATCAACGAAAGGGTTAAAAGTAGCACACACCTTAAGGCTGGAGAACATGACCCCTTCAAGGGTCATCCTGATCACACCAGATGTGATCTCGGTGAACTCTTCACTGGAGAGCAACCCCACAGCCCAAGTCAGCATGGGTAGAAGATGTTGGGGGACCACGACAGTGACCTGCCCATCCCCTACGATGAGGGCTTCGGGTGGGGTAACGACAGGGGCTTCTGAAGGAGAGGGCCCTTAGACTCCCTCGACCTAGGCCTGAGGGGCTATGAAAGACGAAGGCCCAACGCCTCCCTCGAAACAAATTTGGGGAGCCCCCCCCCTCAATCTGAGCTGATCTCCCCTCATCCCGGGTTGGCTCCGTTACCAATTTGACCCGCTCATGTCCCCCTCCCGAGGGGCTTCTAGGTCCACTACCTCGGGCCGTTAAACAACAACGACCAACGGAACAGTGGTAGGAGTAGAAACGACTATAGAAGAACCCCCTCGAGTAATGGTCGGGGTCGGATGGAGGTTGCCCGGGCCATGGCAGCTGATTTCTTCAAAACCTTCTTTGGCCCCATGCTCTACAGGTCCTTCTTCTAGATCTTCGAATGCTCGTACATCCCTTCGAGGTACGAATGGAAAGTCAACCCCCCGAATAATAGGACAAAGACACAGGACAACGCACAATGACCACCTTTCGGAGCAAGGTAGAACTGATAGAGGTTCTCGTCGGTGATAAGTTCCTTGTAGTCCCTCAAGTTAGCAGGACGCCCGCTGAGCTTCCTAACCCAAGCTTGGAGGTCGGACAAGACACTAGGGCGTTTCTTTGAAGGGGCTGCAACAACGACATCACAGGCATCAACTACTATGATGACTGAACTAAAGTGAAAACCAATCGCATAAAGCAATTCAGAGTGTGTGCCGACCTAGTATGGTGAAGACGGTTGGGACCTTGACTTATAGGGGGTTCAACTCGACCTTTGGTGCCTCCCAATCGCCTAGAGATGAAGAACCACTGGTCTTTCAGTTCTTACTGGAGGTCGGAATATTGGTGATTATGGTTTCATCCTTGCCAAGCCACGCAGAAAGATAGTACCATCCCTTGGATTGGGGACTGGGCTTGAGCTGGAACATGTACATGAGCTTGTCCTCCGTGACCTCACCATTGTCGGCCTACTACCAGAGGACACAACAACTGAGAACGATTCTCCATGCGTTAGGCACCAGTTGCTCGGGGGCAAGCTCAAGGCGACACAGGAGCTCTCGCACCTGACGGTGAAGAGGCAAACAGAGACCATAGGTGAGTGTTGATGTATATATGGCTACCTCGCCCGACTGAGGCAGCCAAGACTTCAAAACTCTCACTCCGATCAACCCCGAGATGCTGAACTTGGACCACAACTTCTCGAGCTCGTCCAAATCTACTGAGGACGACCAATAATTCGACGCGAACCTGACCAGAGGAGGGGCCGACCTGCCTCCCCATAGACGAAGGACCTGGCCAGGCAGGGCCGGACCTCGAAGTAGGCCCTGCAGGATGGGACTCGGCTCCATCCTTCGTGCTCTCGGAGTTTAACTCTGACTTAGGCTCTCGGTTCTCCCAGGAGTCCAAGGAAGGGCCAGAAGGCTCGACCCTCCTGTAATCTCGGACTCGAGCTGCCTTAAAATTGCCATCAAATGACATCAAAGTAGAAAGAACAACCAAGAAGATAGATAGAGTAGAAAGGGGGAGGGGGGGTCTCAAACACGTACCAAGAACACCTAGTACAAACCTTGGGGAGAAAGAGCTAAAGGGAGAGGTCAGACGCGACAACAACGGGATCAAGCAACGATCCAAGAGTGAAGGTGTAAATGGTGTGAGGAGAGGGAAATTTATAGGCACCCTCCACACCTGCCCAATTGACGTGGTGGGCCATGTGGCTACATGAGGCTGCCTCGAGCACCAAGCCACCCTATCGACATCCGCGCCCCGCCACGTGTTGTTGTCCAAAGCGCTCGGCTAGGGATGCGGCTGTTCATTACACTTATCAGTGCCACGTGCGAGACTGCGATTCGTCTGTACCTCGAGGCGAATGATGCGCAGTACGCGTAATCATGGTGACACCCCGAATCCTAAGCCCGCCATAAATTCCCTAATTTCCCGCTCGACAATTGGCAGCGCCCGAGCAAAAAATTGAAAGACGGCGGCTTCCTGTGCAAAGCGAGGCCAACCCAAGTTGAGACCTCGAATTGCTCACCTCGAGCAAGTCAGCCTTGGTAGTAGGGGGCTACTGTTATGGGGATACTAAGTTGGCCTCTCCCCTGACAACCGACGACAAGGATGGGTTGGGCCAACTGACTGAGCCGAAGAAGGGGGAACGAGCTGACCACGTGGCTTGACCTGATTGGGCCTACTCCCAGTAGAACGGCGGTGTGCTAGGGGAAGGCGCATGTCGCTCCTTATCCCTCCATGTGCTACATGTTGCGAGCGTTGGGTACATAAGCTTGCACCTTCGCTTCATGATTATGGTAGGCCTACGATGTCAGGCTATGCACACGCTCCCATGATTAGAAAACGACTGTAGGCTGGCGTGTTTAAGTGGATCCGTCGGGACAAGACGTCAACCACACCCTATAAATATCTCCATTGATCCGCGACAAGGTATACACTATGAGACTCCCTACCTAATTCCTGTCCTGACCTAAGGGCCTGTTTGGTTTTAGGATTTGCCTCGGAAATCAAGGTAAATGCGCATTTATTATTTCTATTGGAAATTCTTGCACTACTCCCACCGTGATAAGTGACAGCTGCTTTTTGGACTTCACGTTCACCAAAATCGAGGGGAAAAACTGTGTGACCCATCATGTTGTATGTAACTTATCCACACTGTTCATTTTTTCCACCATCTCATTTTAGGGAACGACTAAGAAAATGAGGGCGATCTAAATCTCAAGTGGACCACACCATAAGAAACAGTGCGAAAACAGTAGGAATTGAATGTCTACCGTTGAAAACTTCTTGTTAGCCCTATGAATTTTGGATGAATATGATATTTGTTTTCCCCCTTTATCCATGTCTATGTAACCTCATGAATGGGTTAGATGACAAATAAACATCAATGTGGGCCCAAGGAATGAGATAGCTTTCAATGGTGGACGTTATACAGACCACTATTTGCTGTGGTGTGGTCCACTTGAGCTTTCGATATACTTCATTTTTGGGCTAAAGTCTTAAGAAAATTTGGTAAAACAAAAGGACAACTTGGATAAGTCATAGACATCAAAGTGGGGCCATTATTTTAAGTGAGTCTTTTTGGGACCGGATTTTAAGAAATGAGAATTCCCTTGCTCATCAAACGGATGTAAAAAGTAATAATAACTTATTTTCAGGGATTTATCAAATATTCAAAAAATAAAGCACCACTTAAGAGCCGACTGGGTCCCCTACCGCATGACGGCTCCCCTCTCTTGCCCCTTACTTGTGACTTTGCAAGATTTAGGGAAGGAGAACACCGCGGCATATCAGACTGGCTTCGGATTCCTCCATCCTCCCGTTGCCGACCAGATTTGGGGGACAGCAGGGCCCATGAATCAGCGCACTGGTCAAACACTTGTGACCAGAACCTGAACCCGATTGACAAGACCTGAGGTTGGATAAGGCCAACCCAATTTAAATTCAAATTGGATTGGGTTGGGGTTGGGCTGAGTCGGGTTGGGTCCTCTTGAGGTCAGGTTGGTCTCGGGTTGACCCCCAAGCCGAGCCAATCCACCCGAGTTGCAGCCCTAATCCAAACACCACAACTCCGTCGGTACAGCACCGTGTCTCCCTCCCGCGCCCTGAAGAAGAAGGGTTTTGAGCCGATTCTAAGAGGTATGCCATTTTTACTCTTCAATACACTTTTCTCTACGGCTATGATTTTGGGCCCATGTTTCTACAGTCGAGTCTGAAGAAATGTTTTTTCTTTCAGAGAGAAATGGACACTGCACTCTTCTCTCCAGCTTCGCTTTTCAACGACGACGATGGTGACGACAGAGACCGACTAGAAAGCTCCGAATCTGAAACAAAAGACGATGCCCTCCAACAGAACTACATCGAAAGAACCCATGCTTTTCCTGGAATGGTATCGAATGAATGTATTTTGATGATGCTCATCTTTCATGCCTTCTTTTCCTCATACCTTCAATCCAAGAAAATAAAATAAAAAAAAGGCGAAGAAATGTAATGTAGATGCAATAATACATTGAAAACAATCCCTTGTCGTTTAAGATTTGAATATTTCCATTCTACTCAGAACCTTTCTAATTGTGCTTTGTAATGTGCAGGAGTTGCTTGTTCAGGAATTCTCATTCCATCAGCTGAATGCCAATTTACTGTGGCCTGGAACCTTTTGTTTTGGTGAATGGTTAGTCCAAAACAAGCATTGGTTACAATGTGAGCCCCGGATTCTTGAATTGGGCAGGTCTCTTTCTGACACCCATCATTTTCTTATGCATTCCATCTCTTACACAGTTAGAATTACATCTTCTGCCTTCCTTAGATTCTTTCTAAGAACCAATCCCCCCCCCCCCTAAGGGGATAGCTCGGGCTTTGTTAAATGTAGATCATGATATTTTTATAGAGAGAAGGAAAAAAGAGAGAATAATAGTAAATAAATGTAGATCTTGGTAACTATAACCACCGCCATCATCATAGCATTGTCTGATCAATTAGGTTTGGCTCTATGATTCTTGCTTTGCAAAATAGGATTTCTCTTGATTGCTCAGTTGCAGTATGGCGACACATATTTGGAATTGCTTCCTTGGTCGATTCAGGGTCTCATGGGCCTTAGAGCATCCCTTGGTGAGCTGGTTTTGGTGTGGTACTTCAGGCCTTTCAAGGGTTGAAGGGAGGAAGCATCGGGTTGTAGAAAATTTAGGAAGAGAAGTATGTTTATGATCATTGATTGGGTATTGTTGAGTCTGGATATTTGGGGTGTTTATTTTTAGATCTTGTTTTGGATTCGTCAGGGGATTTAGATAGCTAAGGCTAGTCGTCGTTTGCTTGCAGCCTGTTTGGTTTGCTAAAAAGTGTTTTTTCTTTTTGCGTTTTTTATTTTGAAAATTACTCTTTGTAGCCTTTAAGTGTGTTTGATTAGCCAAGTAATTAATTGATTTTAGAAAAAAAAAAAACACTTTTTCGTGAAGCGCCTAGCCCCCTTTTCTTGGAGGCGTTTTGGCGCAGCTAGCTGATGGGAAGGATCTGCCCAAGCGTAGGCACCTTTAATCTAAGCACGAGAACTCAAGCAAATATAAGGGAACAATTCTAGAAATTTGATTCAATTCAAAGGTGCCTTCATACTATTCATCTCAAGCCCTTATATAAGCTTTTGAAAGTACATATGAGGAAAACACATAATGTCATTGACAACCAATGATGGCCCGTTTGGCACCATGGATTTGAGGAGAAAGGAGGAGAAACTGGTTGCTTTATTGTGTTTAGCACCATTTGAGGAGAAGTGGATTTGAGAGGAATCCAGGAGAACTCAAAAAGGCACTTTTAGCCCTTTTTCAAATCCTCAAAAAAAAGTGGGATTTGAGGGGAAATCCTTCCCAACGTGGGACCCACCGTAATGTGTCCCTAACTATGGGACCCAACATGATGTATGTTTTCCATCCAACTTGTTGATAAGGTCACAAAGACCTAGATTAAGGGACCACACAAATTTCAGTTTAATCCAAAACTTTTGTGCATCATAAAGGTTTCACTCTCCATTTTTTCTTGTTTTATGGTCCACTTTAAATGTGGATTTGTTTTATTTTTTGGATATTGGCATAAAATGATCTGTAAAAATGGATGAATGGCATGGATTTAAAATCGAGGCTAATATGGTGGGATTAAAATTTACACCGTCCATTCCTTCATATTTGATTTCTCTCCAAATCTTGGCTGCCAAATAGAAAATCTGGAATTGATAAGAATTGGAATTGATGAGAATTCATATCATGGAATCCACTTCTCCTCACTTCTCCTCAAATCCATGGTGCCAAACGGGCCATGACTTAATTATAAATATAGAAAAGAGATAAGAATGCATTAAAAATGTTTAAATAATGAATTATTCTTAGTTAGCTGATTGATTTTGCTAGCTAATTACCTAAATAGGCTAGCTACCTAAATAGGAGGCTTGGGCCTCCTTATTGATGGGTCGGCTATTGGGCTTGGGCTTGGCCTCTGGGCCGTGGGCTAAGATCAGCCTGTATCAGTTCTCCCTTGCTCGAAAGAACTCGACTCCGACGAATTGATGGCTTGATATTGCTCGTAGAGGTTAGGATTCAAACGCTGGAAGTTTGTAGTGATCCATGGAGACGATCTGGGCATCGAGAACATCAAGGATCGTGTCTGTAGGTGGTAAAACGGTCAGAAGTGTGATGGCTTGTTCCTCAATACTATCATTAGTATAGTGCCCATGATAGATGGAAACATCTTCCACATTAAAAGTTGGACTGATAGGTAAATCTGGTGGGAGATTTAAAAAATAAGCATTGACACTAATCTTCTTTATGATTTTGAACGGTCCCAAATTGCGAGGATGGAGCTTCTTCGAGATACCGGGGGCAACCGTTCAGGATGAATACGAGCCATAACCATGCCACCTTCCGCAAATTCCACAAAGTGATGTCTTGTGTTTGCATATTGCTTATAACTTTTATTATTTGTGTCGATATTGCGTTGAACTTCATCATGCACTTGCTACATATGGCGGATGAAGTCATCAGCTTCTGCACTTGGTGTCGACTCTACAGGCAGAGGAACTAAATTGACTGGAAGACGCAGTCTTATACCATTTACTACTTCAAAATGTGACATCTCTGTGGACCCCTTGACTGAGTTATTATAAGCAAATTCAACCATGGGTATTACTTGGTCCCACGTAGCTATATGATCGTGGACAAGACACAGTAATAACTTGCCCAAGCTACGATTGACAACTTCCATTTGACCATTGGTCCGAGGATAGTAGGCACCAGAGAACTGAAGCTTGGTTTTCGTTGCTGCGCAAAGAGTTTTCTAGAGATAACTCATGAACTTGGTATCACGATCAGACACAATTGTCTTCGGAAGCTCATGAAGACGAACAACCTCTCGGAAGAACAATTGAGCAATCTTGAGAGCGTCTACTATATTCGAGCATGGTATGAAATGAGCCATCTTTCAAAATCGATCAACCACCACAAATACTGAATCAACTTTTCGAGCAGTCTTTGGCAAAGCTAGGACGAAGTCCATGTTGAGATCTTCCCACAGGAGCATGTGGGATTGATAGTAGTTAATACAATCCATTGTTTTTCTTTTGACCCTTAGCAAGCTGGTAGGCCCTACATAACTGGCAAATCTTTACGACATTTGATTTTAAACGAGGTCAAAAGTATCTATCTCCAACAAGGGCTAGGGTTTTATCGCGGCCCAAGTGACTGCTACACCCACCGGCGTGTAACTTCTTGATGAGGACATCTGAGCAACATACTAGAGGAGGAGGGTTGAGCCAGTTCCTTATGGCTAGACTACCATTACATGGGGCCCACTTGTTCCAATTCACATTCTTAGCCACATTGAAGACCCCACGTGCATGTTCGTGCATCTTTGAAGAACCTACATTGGGAAGATGTACGTGGGCTGCGTCTAGGAACTTGATAAACACATCGGACTGTTAGATCGAGTGGACACGATGATTGGACCGTTGGATGATCATCATCAACATCTTGATCGTGGGTTCCCATGGGCTACGAAATATTTTAGTTGTTTAGTTTGTCTACGTGTTTCGTTATTTTTGGTATGACTCATATTTGTATTAAGACTAGGGAGTTAGGAACAACTTTTAATTCATTAAGCGTCTTTATGTTGAGAATCTTATTTGAGAGTGCCTTTTTGTAAAAAGTTTTTTTTTTTTTTTTGAGACTATAAAGGGTTGGACGTCCCCACCCTAGCCATTATACATGTTATGAATGAAATAGGTTTCTCTCCTTTTGCTTTGAGATTGAACAAAATTTCATCCTGTGATTGGATTGGTGGTGTGAAGCCACGAGAAGCGATTCCCTAGTTATCTTTTCTATTTTTCTCTCTTCTCATCAATGTATTATCTTCATTCTTCTCTTCTCTCTTCTCTTTTTCTACCTTCCCCAATCTCTTTCTTTTTTGATTTTTCTCATTTCCCTAGAACTCACATTCAATTAAATCTTAACCCATCCAAATCTCTACCCAACCAAACCCTAATCTACACACTCTGATCTTCAAAATCCTAAGTCTCCACCCCTTGATTATCAAAACCCTAGATATCTAATCCCCAAAATCTGAAAATCCCTTGGCCAAATCATAAATCTCTAATTCCCATAATCTGAAACCCATATTCCTAGTTCTAGAAACCCTAAATTTTAAATCCTTTAAACCCAAAATCTGAAATCCTAACTTGAAACCTCCTAAAACCTTAACCCTAATTACTCTAAGCCTAAATACCCTAAACCCATTTCCCACATTCCCTAGCTTTTAAATAGCTTTAACATGTCAAAACTCTTACAAAACACATGATTTCCATTGAATTCAGATTTAACCCTATACTAGGATGGGGGTTCTATCTCCCATAGGTCCCAGTTAATCAATAATTTATGAAATTCACATTCCGGGATTGTCGTAGGCTTGAATTTAGACATGTCATGAATCTGGAAATTTTGAATTTATGGTAAATTAACTTTATTTTGTCGTTCCATTGCCCTAGTTAATCTGTCTTTTAATTTCATGGTATCATATTAGGCTAGATCATTCTGTCCCGCATCACTTCCTCACAACGTACTCACGGATGGATGTTTGGGTAAACAAAGTTGCATTCTTTGGAACAAGTAGCCATCATAAATGCTGAAATGATGGTGTCTCGCAAGCTTCCCGTTAAGAATGCTTGTATAAATACATCCGAAATCCTTGTCATCAGCATACTCACTCCGTATTTTCTCAAATCTTGGAACAATGACCGCCATTGATGACAATAGGTGTGCGTGACGACTTAATGCATCAGCAACCTGATTGTCCTTGCCAACCTTGTGACGAATGACAAAAGAAAACTCTTGAAGGTAAGTGCTCCACTTGATATGACGAGTACTCGTCTTTTGTTGAGAGTTTACGTACTTGAGTGCTTCATGATCAGAAAATAGGACAAACTCCTTGCCAACCAAATAGTGACGCCAATGCCGTAAAGTCTGAACAACGGCATAAAACTCGAAGTCATAAGTGGAGTATCGTTGCTTCGCATCAGAGAGCTTTTCGTTGAAGAAAGCTATTGGATGACCCTCTTGATTGAGAACTCCACCAATGCCATTGTTGGAAGCATCACAACTCACCTCAAATACCTTCTAAAAGTCCAGAAGGTGTAAGACTGGAGCTTCGGTCATCTTACGTTTGATTCTATCAAACGCTCGTGTTGCTGCACTTGTCCATCAAAACTCCCTTTGTTTCATACAATCAGTGATTATGGCCATGATGCTGCTGAAGTTCCACACAAAATGTCTGTAAAATGTAGCAAGGCCATGAAAACTACCAACTTTAGAGATAGTGGTAGGTGTCGGCCAATCAACAATTGCTTTCACCTTGGTGGGGTCCACCGTCCACCTCTACACCTTTCGACGAGACAATGTACCCTAAGAAGACTATTGATGTACTCATGAAGGTACACTTTTTAAAGTTGATGTAAAAACGCTCGCGACGAAGGATCTTCAATTTAAGACTTAGGTGATTGAGGTGTTCCATTCTTGACTTACTATAGATAAGAATGTTGTTAAAATAGACAACGACAAACTTACCAATAAAAGGGTGCAACAATTGAGTCATGACGCGCATGAAAGTTCTAGGCGCGTTTGTGAGACCGAATGACATAACTCGCCACTCGTAGAGGCCGTCCTTTGTCTTAAATGCCGTCTTTCATTAGTCATCGGGTCGGATGCGAATTTGATAGTATCCACTACGAAGATCAATCTTGGAGAAGACATTAGCACCTTGCATCAAATCTAGCATATCATCAAGTATAGGAATGAGAAAATGATACTTCACTATGATTTTATTAATAGATCGACTGTCCACACACATGCGACAACTTTCATCCCTCTTGGGAGTAAGGAGGGCTAGCACCGTGCATGGGCTTAAGATGTAGCCCTTTTTAAGCAACTCATCAACCTAATGCTTCAACTCGGCGAGACTCATCTGATATGTTGGTATGTTGGGTAAGGATGCTCTGGGAACTAAATCTATAGTGTGCTGAACATCCCGCAACGGAGGCAACTCCTCGGGCAGATCACCGGAGACCAAATCTTGGAGGGCTAGCACCGCGCATGGGCTTAGGCTCTCTTGGATGTAGCCCTTTTTAAGCAATTCATCAACCTAATGCTTTAACTCGATATGCTTGGTGGGACTCATCTGGTATGCTGGTATGTTGGGTAAGGATGCTTCGGGAACTAAATCTATAGTGTGCTGAACATCCCGCGAAGGAGGCAACTCCTCGGGTAGATCACCAGAGACGAAATCTTGGAAGTCATGCAACATAGATTTGACTTCGTTAGGAATAGGCTCATCCTGGTCAATAATAGGCTCTTGTATCTGTTTTGTGACTAGAGCGAACATTACGCCTTTCTCCTTACTCTCTTCTTCGAACTTCCGCATAGTGAGAACATGGGAGTTTGATAGAGCATCCGATGTCAATGATGAAGGCATAGATGAAGGAGGTGACGTAGGCTACAACGGGCGAAGAAGGATACGACGACCTCGCAAGAGGAAAATATGTGTGTTAGCTTCACCATCACTTTGTACCTTTTGGTCAAAGAACCAACGTTGACCGAAAAGGATGTGGGCCACATTTATCGGAATTATGTCACACCAAATATCATCCTCATATATACCGATTTTAAATGATACCAAACACCTTCGAGTCATGGGAATGGTAGTGTTGTCGACCCATGCAACCTTATATGGTTTTGGATGCCTTTTAGTTGGCAATTTGAGCTTATCAATCACCTCTTGAGATACAATGTTCATTACACTACCGCCATCAATGATTATGTTTTATAACCTATCGTGGCATTTTACCAGTGTACGGAAAACAATGGTCCATCGCGAGTCTTCCTCTTCCTCCTCGGTCCCATGGGGGTGATGAGAGGTTCGAGGGAGGGAGGGTGATGAGCGGGTCACTTTCATTGTTGTAAAATGCGATCCCATATGCGCATATGCGATCACATATGCGTATATTGTGGATTAGATCGCATATGCATAGCATATGCGAACCTGGCAAGTGTGCCATGACATTCTCTAACATGCAACTAATATGCGATCACATATTTCCCAATGGTCAATTTTTTTTTTTCAAATTGGTTCACTTTTGTCTATAATTAGGCACTCATATCCCCTCAGTTTTCACTATTCTTTACTCTAAAGCTCTAAATCCCTCACTCTTTCTCTCTTACACCTCTTTCTCTTATTCTCTAATTTGTCTACAACTATTTCAAGTACGTTTATTTTTACATTTTGTAAGTTGTGCTTTTTTTTGTTAATTAAGTTGTAAGTTGTAACTTGTGAGTAGTTTCAAGTTATCCATTTATCAATAAAATTTCTTTGTTTGAAGTTTTTAATAATTAATTCTCTCTTAATGTAGCTTATTGATCGTTTCGTTAAAATTTATGTAAATATAATATAAGTAATTAAATATATAACTTAATGAAACACTCAAACTACGATGAAATAAATAAAATAACCCAATCCAATCATGTGTACTAATTAGGCAAGTTTTTCCTTTCCTTTCCTTTTTTTTTTTTTTTTTTTTTTCTATTTTCCCTTTTTTTTCAAAATTTTTATTTTTGAAAAAAAATAAAAAAATGCGATGGCATATGCGATTTGACAACATTGGTCACTTGTTTTGCTTAGTACTGAATGCTGATTTCCTCACTCCTGTGGGGGTGATGAGAGGGTCACTTGTTTTGCTTAATAAGTTTGTCATTGAAAGAGAGGGAGGCTGCCCAGCTTGACATTGAACCTATATTCCCACTGGCAAATTTCTCCTAGGTGGAGTTTTGGTCGCTATAACAACATCCACATAAATTACAAGTTCTTTTAAAACATCACTTGTGAAGCGGGAGTTGGGTGAGAAAGTGGTGTTTGTCAAAAGTAGGAGGTAGATAACGATAACTACTAGAACTTTTGTGTGTGTGTTTTTTTTTTTTTTTTTTTTGATACTTGAATGGTAGATCAAAATTTATGTAGACAACCCCAATTAGTTGGAATAAGGCTTAGACGAAGATGATGATTAATAAATTAAATACTAGAAATATTCACTTCAATTTTGTATTCTCTATGATGCCTCCTCTATACAAGAAAATACTAAGAAGTGTAATGTGTACCACTCAAGAGACCATTGAAATTATTTTATTGGTGATTGTATTTATATAAATAGAAGATCTAGAAAATGAAAGTAAGTACAATAAACAAAGTTAATTGAGCTAAAAGCAATCTTGAGAATATCATGGTTGCAATAGTAGCTGGTTGGAGGGCTTCTAAAGCAGATTTAGTGGGTAGAGTAATAACCTGGAGTGATGGTGGAACCTAGGTGGACAATTCCTGGTAGGTTTCTACTGGGGTCTGAAATGAAAGTAACTGTCGGCAGCTCAAATTCTAAGCATTTATGTAATCAACACTAGCAGTGAATGTTTGTTAGATAACCTTTCAAATAAAAAAGTGAATGTTTGTTAGATAAGAATCTGTCTTATGCCTGCTTTGTTTGGTAGTTACATGAACAACAACAACAACACCCGTAGGGGCTAATATAAGCCCAGGGTGTAAGCTAATGATATGGTACATAATACCACTGTACACATTAGTTGGTTACTAGTCTTATTTCTTTAAATGTTCAGGTTCCTCCAATAAACACCTGAGGTGTTGCATATTTATATTATTGGTAACGATTTCGTAACTGTTCAGATCAACCAAAGCAGGTCTGAAGTTGAAGGAAGTTCATCTTTTACTCATAGCTATGCCTGTAAAATCCCAAGGAATCAAATGACTCATGTCAAACGTATCATGCATGTTATCTCAACAAGTCATGTATTGAAGGAAAATTATCTTTCTATCATATGTAGTGGTACTGGAGCTTTGGCCATTTTTCTACAAAAATCGTTTGGAGTCGATATCACTACTTCAGATTTTGATGACAAGGAAGTTGAAGAAAACATAGCTCATAACTGCAGGATCAATCAATTACCT
This sequence comes from Liriodendron chinense, assembly GCA_003013855.2. Lineage (NCBI taxonomy): Eukaryota > Viridiplantae > Streptophyta > Magnoliopsida > Magnoliales > Magnoliaceae > Liriodendron > Liriodendron chinense. The sequence continues at coordinate 3,903,824 of ML058389.1, forward strand.
GTGTTGCCACACATCCGGCGTATGTACTCTTACTTCTGTGAACCTTTTTTTAGTTCATTGTCACATCCCCAACTCTGGAACCATGGTTGGGACCAACCTTGGCTTCGGGTTAACGGAATGTGACTTGAGGTAAAATATTAAACATTCACACACGCCACCATAAATATTAAGGAAACATGAAGGACTTTATTCAAATTATTCAATAACCAATTGTTCTACCACCATCATTCTTCAAAATATAACTAACATTGCTAATCCACGTGACCAAGAGTTTAAATAAGAAAAGCTTAAAGCAAATAATCAATATTGTACAAATTGTCTGGCCAATTGTTGAGTGCTTCTACTTTTTACTTATCCTGTAAGTCAATAAATTGAATGGAATGAGCTTTCCGCAGTTTAGTGAGATAGTTCCAAAACAAGAGCATCAAATGATTTTCAGAATTAAAAAACAAAGGGTATATTGAAAATAATATATATAAAAAGTGAATGCATGATGTAGATGCATGCTTATTTTCCACAGTTCCCAGTACATTTTACTTGCTGAATAACATGGTCAATTCTCTCACAATTGGCCAAGCATAGTCACTCTTAAATCTTATACTTTCATTTTCTCCTGTTAGACAATTATGAGTTTTTTAACTTAGCAACCTGAATTTCACAAAGGAGTTCATCATCATACCTCCCATTAGACAACCAGAGGTCACTCTCGACATGACCCAATCTTGAATTCTAAGGGAGATTTTAATTGGTACCATTCAGGAGTAGAGCTGCGCACGAGCCGAATCGAACCGAGCTCTCGGTTTGTTCAGCGAGCGACCTGGGCTTAGGCTTGGCTCGGCTTGGTCCTCGAGCCCAACGGGTAGGCTTGGCTTGGTTTGGTCGAGCCTATTCGAGCTGAATTCGAGCTTGAGAGAGAGAGAGAGAGAGAGAGAGAGAGAGAGAGAGAGTTTGTGAGAGAGAGATGTGAGAGAGATGGGGGCAGTCAACACAACAGTGACTGCCCGACCGCCTGGCTGGGAGCTAGCCGTTGGGTGGGGCGGGGAGAGTGAGAGAGAGAGAGAGAGAGAGAGAGAGAGAGAGAGAGAGTGTGTGTGTGTGTGTGTGTGTGTGTGTGTGTGTGTGTGTGTGAGTGAGAGAGACTGAGAGTCTGAGAGAGAGGGGGAGAGATGCGAGATAGCCGGATGATCGATGACGGTGAGGAAGGGACGCGAAGGGTGTGGCCGAAAAGGGGGCGCTCTCTCGACTAAACGATTAGGGGGCGGGGCGAATTAGGGCAGGAGCAGGCGCTCCTTTATATTATATATATACAATATAGTTTTAAAAAAATTATATATAATAAATCAAACCGAGCCGAATTCGAGCCTGGTTTGAGTCAAATCGAGCTTGGCTCGATTTTTGAACGAGCCCAGTAAAAAGCTTGGCTTGGTTTGATCTACCCTACGAACCGAGCCGAATCAAGCTTTTTTCGAGCCGAGCCAAGCAAGCTTTTCGAACGGGTTTGGTTCGTGTACAACTCTATTTAGGAGTAGGGACTTCTAACTTCGAGGACCTCTCAATGTTCCCCTCTATTTCAAGTCACTCAATATCGCTCAGAATCACTCCAAATCACTCAATCAAATTCTCACCTACTCTAATTTAGTTCTCATCTTCACAACTAGTGAGAAATGTCCACAATAAATGCATAATGGAAACACGTGTAGTTTTATAAACTTTCTAAAAATAAATTTCCAAAATAGTACTTTCTTAATAAGAAAAAACTTCCTAAAAATAGAACTTTATAAACCGAGAACTTTTCAAATACAGAATGATGCATGAATGCAAATGCTTACATGGATAATAACCACTCACCCAAATCGATACAAAAGTGTAGGTAAGACACCCTTCTCTACGTTTGTGGTGTTTGACGTGTTTTTTTCTTTTTTCTTTTTCTTTTTGTCCAAATCTTTCTAAGGTGCAGGCTTGGGAAGGTAAGTCCACTCACAATGTTCTCGGCCTACTGTTTCTATTTTAAGAAACTTATATAAATAGACTTTCCTAATTGTGATGATCTTCCTAAAATAATACTTTCTAAACTCGGATCCGAATCTGGTGCATTGATAGGAAAAATAACCTTATTTGGGTGAGATAAAATGGACCAACTATTAACAAAACATGGTTTATCCGACGGTCTATTCCAAACTTTCTCAGTCTCATTCAGTGTTCGAAGTTTCGGTATCGCTACAAGTTTCGCTAGCCGGGGATACCGAAACAATATCGATATCGCCGATAATATCGCTGATAACTGGAAATGCGAGGAAAATGGGAAAAACAGTGGAATTTTTCAATGAAACCTCAGGAGTTGATAAAATACACATTAGTTACATATTTAGGAATAAAAAAATTGCATAAAGAATGCATACATAATAGGTTTCTATTTAATGGGGGCCTAAAAGCATGTGTTGTCGTAAGAAGTCAGTCCAATTATCTCATCCATCCAAAATCTGAACTTCCATCCAAACATCTATTGATATTTCAGAATATCGGCAACATATGAAATTTCCAAACAAATCGTTAACAATTGAAAAAGAAACTAAAGATTGTGGTCTCAATATTGCCATGTTGCGATAATGATAATATCATGATATTATCAATGTTATTGCCAACAAATTGAACGCTGCATACAACCATGCACCCATAAAAAAATATGAAATGGGAATTTTTTAAATATATAGATTTTTGGCATATCGATACATTGGCGATATTATCGAAATATTGCAGATACATTGACGATACAAGCGACACTTGGAATTTACATAGTAAAAAATACTGGCAATACACCAACGGGATCAATGTATTGACAATACAAACAGCGCCTGTAATTTACACAATTGAAAATATTAACGATATTGATACATTGGCAATATTTACTGATACATCACCAATATCAAGAATTTTTTATACTATCAGTGTTATCGGTATCGCTACCGGTGTTATCGGTGTCGCTGAGCTAGAAATAGAGATAATATCGGGGATATTTCGATAATATCGGAGATAATGCAAACACTGGTCTCATTAACGACCCACTTTAGCACATAATTTCTAAAGAATTTCAGGTGGTCCTAAGTTTTGAGTCTCACATATGCTTTAAGTCAATTAATCCATATGGGCTGTTCCTGCGTCAAAGTGCGGTCTAGTCTAGATTGTCATACGGGCTTGGAGTGGGCCCGATAGACATGAAATTGGTTAAGGGAGAAAACTTGGGTTTTAACAAAATAGATGCACATCAAAAGCAAGTGATTGGGTGGTTTTGATCGATTGGTCCACAAATTTGACCATTTCAATGGTCTGATTTTGTACAAAACAACACATAAGAGGCACGTCATTAAATAATTAAATATATGGGCTTGCTATAGGGTTATTGGGCCCCCATGCTTTGGCCTAAAAGATGGCCCTAAGGGCGTCACATCACATGCTGGCCTCAAACTGGTCTTCAATCCGGTTTTCATAGTGGACCGTAAGTGGGACCCCACATGCTGCCCTAAGTGTGGTAGAGTGGGCCCCACTTGCAGGTTTAATATAGACTATTAGTTTCTCCTAGAATGAGGTGTCGGCGGTTCCCACTTTCTGTCCAAAGATAGACATCCACTTTAGGTCAGCTTGCAAGTAAACACAAGATCACGTTTTCAACAATTAAAAACATCGAGCATACAAGCAAGTTTTAAAATAAACTTTCTACGTATTTAAGGAAATCATATTGATGATTTTTGGGGCCATTAGTGGGTGGCATTTTTAATCCAAAGAGATGGCCACAAGGCCCTTCATGCCCTAGGCCTAAGACGACCTTGATTTTCATAAGGGACTGCAAGTGGGCCCCACATGTTGCCCAAAGTGTGGCAGTGTGGGTCCCACTTGCTGGTTCTTTTTGAACCATAAATCTCTTGCGTATAGTCTTACCTGAGCCCTACTTTGGTCCCAAATTACATCATGGAACTCATTTCACAAACATAACAATAACAACTATTTGCTTGGATTTTTACGCTTACAAAAAGATCAATCCTTAGGGATGCTTTTACATGCGGACAAGGATGGCTTGCTGGAGGTTTTGAGGGTCCATTAGTGGGCCCCGCATCTGGCCAAAACATGGCACCGAGGGTCCACCCCTAATTGGTCCAAAATCGGTTCTAACCGGTCTCCATGCGTGACCGTGAGTCGGCCTCACATAGTGCCCAAAATGTGATAGCGTGGGCCCTCTTGCTGGTCCTTTTTGGACCATTGATTCATGGTTTGAAAAAGCTTAGGTGGGTGCAACTTTGGCACATAACCCCAACAAACTCAGTTTTGACAGACACACTAAAATAATGATCTAACTGCTAAGATTTGCACCACACAAATTCAGAATAAAACAGAAAGTGGTGTAAATGTTGATTTACTGGAGGGTTTTTGGGCCATTAGCAGGCCCCACAACTGATCAAAATACGAACCTAAGGGCCCCTTGCACGTTAGCCCAAACCGGTCCACTGTTTTGACCATACATGGGTCCCACACATTGCACTGTTGGTCCATCTTGGACTGGTGATCCCTGACCGTTTTAAGGTTAATGTGGGCCCCGCTTAGGTCCCATATTTTTGGATTAAAAGTGGGGCCCACTAATGGCCCAAAAAACCATCAATGTGATTTCCTTAAATCTATAGAAAGTTTATTTTAAAACTTGCTTGTATGCTCGATGTTTTCAATTGTTAAAAAATGTGATCTTGAGTCTACTTGAAAACTGGGCTTAACTGAATCTATCTTTGGACCCAAAGGGGAACCCACCTACACCTCATCCTAGGAGGAATTAATAGTCTATGTTAGACCCGCAAGTGGGGCCCATGCTACCACACTTAGAGCAACTTGTGGGGCCCACTATGAAAACCGGATTGAAGACCAGTTTGGGGCCAGCATGTGACGCCCTTAGGGCCATCTTTTAGGTTAAAGCATGGCGCCCATTAAGGGCCCAATAGCCCTACAACAAGCCATATATTTAATTTTTTAATGACTTGCCTCTTATGTGTTGTTTTGTATAAAATTGGACCATTGGAAAGGTCAAAATTTGTGGACCAAATAGATTAATCAACCAAGACCACCTAATCACTTGCTTTTGGTGTGCATCTATTTTGTTAATACCGAAGTTTCCTCTCTTGATCGACTACATGCCTATTAGGCCCAATCTGGGCCCATGCGAAAATCTAGACTAGATCGCACATTGACGTAGGAATGTTCCATATAGATTAATTGACTTAAAACATATGTGAGACTCAGAACTACTTGGAATTCTTTTGAAATTACGTGTTAAAGTGGGCCGTTGGTGCAGCCAAGTAAATCTAGGATAGACTGTCAGATAAACCCCATTTTGTTGATAGTTGGTCCATTCTATCTCACTTAAATAAGGTTGTTTTTCCTATCAATGCATCGGATTTGGATCCGAGTTGGGAAAGTATTATTTTAGGAATGTTATCCCAATTAGAGTCTATTTATAGAAGTTTCTTGAAATAGAAATGGTAGACTGAGAACGTCGTGAGGAGACTCACCTTCCCAAGCTTGCACCTAAGAAAGATTTGGACAAAAAGAAAAAGAAGCATGTTAAGCACCACAAACATAGCGGAGGGTGTCTTACTTACCTACACTTTTGCATTGATTTGGGTGAGTGGTTTTAATCCAAGTAAGCATTTACATTCATGCATCATTCTGTATTTGGAAAGTTCCTAGTTTAGAAGGTTTTATTTTTGGGAAATTGTTTCTTATTAAGAAAGTGCTATTTTGGAAAGTTTATGAAACTACACTTGTGTTTCCGTTTTGCATTTATCATGGACATTTTTAGAACATCAGTTGAAAAGATGAGAATTGAATTAGAGTGGGTGAGAATTTGATTGAGTGATTCTAAGTTTTATTAAGTGAATTGAAATAGAGGGGAGCATTGAGGGATCCCAAAGTTGGAAGTCCCCACTCCTAAATGGTACCAATTAGGGTCTCCTTTAGAATCCAGGATTGGGTCATATCGAGATTGACCTTTGGCTGTCCAATGGGGGTATGATGATGAACTCGTTTGTGGAATTCAGGTTGCTAAGTTCTAAAGCTTTTGATTGTCCAACTGGAGGCATGGGATTTGAGAGTGACTATGCTTGTGGAAAATAAACATGCATCTACATCATGCATTCATGTTTTATATGTTATTGTCAATGTATCCTTTTTTTAAAAAAAATTCTAAAAATCATTTGATGCTCTTGTTTCGAAACTATCTCATTGAGCCATGGAAAGCTCATCCCATTCAATTTATTGACTTATTGGATAAGGAGAAAGTAGAAGCACTTAAGAATTGGCCAAATGATTTCTATAATATTGATGATTTGCTTTAAGTTTTTCTTATTTTAACTCTTGGCCATGTTGATTGGCATTTTTAGTTTTATTTAAAGAATGATGGTGATAGAACAATGTGTTATTCAATAATTTAAATAAAGTCCTCTATTTTTCCTTAATATTTATGGTGGCATGTGTGAATGTATGGTTGTGGATGATGAATGCGGATGTTTAATACTTTACCTAAGGTCACGTTCCATTTAACCCGAAGCCATGGTTGGTCCTAACCATGGTTCCGGAGTTGGGGGCGTGACATTCGTCCACTCATCATAATCTGACACTATTTCAGACCTGTTTATTTTGGTCTATGGCTAGCATGGGTTTTATACTTGGAATGCCATACTCGAAATCATGGACTTTTAGAACTTCACTTCCAAAGTTTGAGGTGGCACTGTCAAGAAAAATAGCGGACAGGTTCCACTTCTAACACATTAAAAATGCACCCATAGCCAAGGTGTTCCATAATGGTAGCTGTAATGGCCATCCTCCAACCTATACAGGCCATAATGGCTGTGACATCCTTCCTTCCTTCTTCTTCTTCTTCTTCTTCTTCTTCTTCTTTTTCATCTGTCTCGCATGGACTATTACAGTTCAATTTTTTCTTAATGGCGATGGCTATTATGGCCGTTACAATTCAGTGATGCATAACAGATGCCACTGTTACTGCTACATAATGGCCGTTGCAGCACACCATACACCATACCCCTAGCTAAAGCTAATGTGAGTCTTGATAACTAAAGGCTAACTAGGTTGCTACCTGCCCAACATCTGTATGTTGGAATCAGCTACCCTTGGCAAGGTGGCACAAAGGCTTTAAGAAAGAAAAATAAAAACAGAGGCTGCTCTATGCAGTGGCCTTTTGGAGTGGTTGCATAAACTCAAAAGGAAACTAATTGAGGAGAAATGTGGTACTTGATTTTTTAATACAATGATATTGAATGGAAAATTTCTTTCTTTCTTTCCTCTTCTTCTTCTCCTTTTTTTATTTTTATTTTTATTTTTTTCCAGATTCATGGGGCGACCCCTTTCCAACAAGTGATCCAGATTGGGACTTGGTCATTGCCAGTGATATCCTATTATGTAAGGTTTGTTGCTATATCTTATATCAGTGCTAAATAATATGAATTAGTAGTTGAAAGTAGAGGTGGGCAACGATCCGGGCCGAGCCGAGTTAGCCCTAGTTTGGTTTGGCTTGTTTTTGTACCACCGCAGTTTGTGGATCGGTTTGGTTTGGGTTTCGGGCCGACCCATGCGGCCCGAGTTTGGTTTGCTCCAGAAAAATCTGGTTTGAGCCGGGATCGGTTTGGTCGAAAATTTCGAACCGGGCTGGGCCGAGTTCAAACAGGCAGCGGCTCTTTTTTTCCTCGTTTATTTAATTAGAAAAGAATTTAAAAAGTTCGAAAAAAAAAAAATACAAATGTATCTTACTATATAATGTTTAACATCCTTCATAGGAGTGCAACTTCAAAATAGACATGTAAGAGTATTTTCCAAACAAAAGTACACAAGCATAATTTTATAAGTGCAAAGAAACAGTGTGCAGTCATGTATATGTATTATGTATTATCTATGTCATCATGTATATGTATTATCCATGCTGTCCATCTGTTTTACATATCATTTTAGGACATGATCCCAAAATGGAATCATATCCAAATCTCAAGTGGATCACACCACAGGAAACAGTGTGCTCATAATCTACGAGCCGAATCAAACCGAATTGAATCAAATCGAGCTTCGAGCCGAGCTGAACCAGTACTGCCCTAGTTTGAGCTTGGTTTGTTTTTTCAAACGAGCTTGACTCGGAGGCTTGGTTTGGTTTGAACTTCCATTCGAACCAATCCAAGCTGAGCTTTTTCGAACCAATCCGAGCCGAGCTTTCGAGCTGGCTTGGTTTGTGCCCACCTCTAGTTGAAAGCAAGGCTTTGTTTTTTTTTTTGAAAGGTAAAACTCTGTTCTTTGAAATACTTGAAAATATCAATCTAGTGGTCGACTACTCTTACCTTTTTTTTTTTTTGTAAACTTCCTAAACTTGAAAAATTCAATTTAGTATCCAACCATTCTTGGAATTTACATGGCTCTGGTTCCAATTATGTCCTAGTTGAGTTTTATCGGTTTATATATATGTGGCCTTCTTTCCCATTGTGTGCAGATGTGAAACAGTATCCAAACTTGATAAAGACGCTGTCCTTCCTCCTTAAAGCGTACAAGCCAAAGGGTGCAATACTAGATGTTGAAAATTCTGCTGATAAGGAAACTGGTACTGTATCAGGCAATGTTATGATTGAAGTATAGCAATTGATCTGAGTCACTGTCTGATGTTTAGTCTCTTGGTGCAGTAAGGGATGTGGGATTGAAACACCCGGCATTTTTGATGAGTTGGAGACGGAGGATCGGCAAAGAGGATGAGGCACTGTTCTTCACTGGCTGCGAGGATGCCGGTCTCACGGTAGAGCATCTCGGCTCTCGTGTATACTGCATTCGCCCTGAAAAGACAAGTAGTGTGGAATAATAAAACCAGCCACACCGATATTCCAAAATCTCCAACAATAGCACCAGCCAAACCAGTGTTCTGAGTCAATGGGTTCTTGAACATTGTTGGAAATTCAGAGCTATCTAAACTCACTTTCTAGGTTAATTGTTTTGGAATGTAAAAGTACATTTACTCTTTCCGCTACTGAACATAAAATTCATGTCAAAATGGCATTTGTCAAGGAACTGATTTTGGAATGGCCATGATGACTATCGGTAGGTTCATCTGGTCATTCCACACACACACACACACACACACGCGCGCGCGCGCGCGGGGGGGGGTTACAGCCACCGTATGTAAACTAAAGATGCATCCATTTGTTTCATCTAGCTTGTAAAATGTGTGGAATATCCCACCAGTGCAGATGGGCCACACCATGATGATCACTTGGTATTAAAATCATTTTGGCTCCACAACTTCAAAATCAATGAACAGCCGATGATACGACAGTAGCGTACCTTTTGGTGTGGTGGCAGAAAATTTGCAGTTATATCTGAAAGTTCAAATACAATCACTGCATGTAATTGTTTCTCATTACAAACTTGTGAAACGTGGCCCACCCCATCCTCAGCCTATTGCCTTCCCCAGTTCTGGCCAATAAGTTGGGACTTGTAAACCTCACAAGAACTCGACTTGAGAGCATTGTTACTACCAACAAGTTGATTTCACAAGTTGGCTCTGGCCACATTCTCAGATACGATACCAAAATCTGACCAGACAGACATTCTTGAGTGATTAGATATAAAAGAGAGGAAAAGGCAAAATGGAAACCAGATCACTTCTGCTTCTTTTCTCCTCCTAACAAGTCTTGTCTATTTAAGGTGGGCGAAAGGCAATTGTATAAACACCTGAAAATATGTTAGAATTCAAATCTCTCCTCTTGACTTCCATTTTCAAGAGCAAAAAGAATAACATGTGTATGTAACCTAAGAAGGAAATCAGTTTCACATGCAATAACATTCGGAATCCAAAAAATCATAGTTCCATGCATCTGACTGGAACACTTGATAATCTAACTGCCTCACAAATCCAATTGGAAGAAGTAATCTAAGGAGGCAATCAGTTTCACATGCAAAAACATTCCCACTGAAACTCATCCATCTCTGTACATGTAATTGCTGATGTTTTGCCACCCTTACCTCCATTTCTGGGGGTTTGACAATGCTCTAAGCATTCCGGAATCACACACAAACATACACTATCAACAGCCCAAAGAGAAACAAAGGTCTACTGAGCTGTAGAAGCCATCAGACAATCCACATATTCCAGCAAGATCTCATCCAACCATACACTTAGCCTGGCCAAAAAGGAATTTGTTTTGCTTTGACAGCCTTTGCCGGAGCTCCTTCTATGATAAAAAAAGGCGTTGGGAGAAGACCAATGCTACTGTCAAAAGATGCATGCTGTTAAGGGATAACACAATATATGCAGATAGCAAAGTACTAACAAAGGATTCCTGTTAATTGCATGTATACAACATGGCTTATGTCATACCAGAGAATGATTGGCAGCATGCAAGCAGTCGTTTTGTCTTAGGCATTAGCAGAGTCACGTGCAGAGTTGCCCAAGGGCCTTTTTGTTTTTCCTAATTTTATGGTAAACTAATGTAAGTGGGCCATCATTATTATTTTCCAATGTTTGTTTAAACACATTAAGACACCAAAATCAAGGGTCAAATGTATATCTAACAGGAGAGAGGTAAATACATTTGTAATCATTACAATTTTACATTATAAAATCTCAATCTACACAATATTTTATAGCTAAAACAAATAATGAAAGCATGCCATTATTGTAGTCAAATGTAGATAACATCACCCAATAAGTAAAGCAAATTGTAGTAATTGCCAATTTCCACCCATTTACTGAGGTAATTGGAAAAACAAACATGCCCTTAGCAACTCTGAGATTTGCACAAAGTACCGACTATTGAGAACCATACTTCAGCTGGAGAAGAGATCGCGTCAACTATAGTGTTTTTAAATTTAGGAACTTGACTTGATACTAGGCTGTGTCAGCTCAACTCAATGGGATTTCAAGTTGAGTAACTAGGAAACTTGATACAGAGTCTGACTCAGTAGACTTGATACGACCTGCCATGAGTCTAACTCACCTGGATATAAAAACAATGGGGTGTGTTCTGAACCTGCGCCCTCCAAGAGAGAGGAAAGCATCTATAGCCAATGGCCCACAAGCTGCACATTTCTGTTAAGCATCTATAGCCAGTGATGGGCACATGGTTCATCCATGATGGGAAATCACCGAAACATGGGCCTCACTTATACAAACTGAAAACCAGGGAACACTGAGCACGAGTACGTATCTTCTGTTGCGGATCATTTAATTTCTAGCAGCAGAAATACTTGTTACCACCAGAAAGACTTCCAACCCTGTTATTGTAATTTCCAAGAGAGGATGCAGTAAGCCATTTCAACAGATAATATTTAGATGGATACAAGTAAAAATCTGGTGCTTTTATTCATGTTTACAGTGTAAGACATCAGTTAAATATGTGCGTCTTCCAACTAGTGGGATCTTTCACACCTCTTGGGCCATCCATGGTGGGATAACCGATCATTAGGCGGAAAGTTCAGATGAATGTCTACATAGCCAATATAGACAACCCAGCAACTGTGTTGTGCACCCACATATCACATAGTTGGTGAAAATAGAATTTAGTTAAGTTTCAAAGCCACATGCAACTTTCCACAAGCACTTCTACACGGAGCCAGAAGTACCACCCTAGCACATGCATGGAAAATTTGAACATGCAACAGGAAGGCCTTGCCATGTAGATGACCCTGCCTAAGAAACAGGACAGTCCACTCATTGGACGAGTTGCACCTGTATTTTGAATGTGGACCATAAGGAATCTTTCATACAATGTTCCCTGTTTTCATACTTGTTCTTTTCCTTCTTTCTTTCTGATCTCAATTGTTTGAATTCATGAAATAAGACCATCCAATGTTCCTTTTCTCCATGCATATGAAGAACCAGCAATCCGGAGAGGCATGAACATTAAAGCTCTTATGAATATACAGATACACCCAATAGATTGAATGAAGAAAGCCCATTCCAAAAAAAAAAAAAAAAAAAAAACAACAGAAACTAGAGAAAGGTATTTCTCCCAATGGGTAGAATGAGCTGACTCTACAGCCAAGTCATTTATAAGGTGGGTCCACATGAAAGATGGCTGGGGTGTCACACACTGTTTTCACAGTCATGGTTCACTTCAGTTGAGGTTCAGTTTGCAGTTTGGGATTCTTGAGGTGCTTAATGAATCCAATTCACTGAGCTTGGTTCACCATCAGTTTGTTCAATTTGTAGTATTGACTTCCTAAGCTTGCTTTGTTAGTCATTTTGTGAGTTTGTTAAGTTCGTGAATGTCATTAATTTTCTTGTTTACAGGTCAACTCGAATCCAAATGGGGCGTTTGCCCATTCGATTCCCTCAATCTAGTGCAAATGGTGAACTGTTTGCAGGTTACTGTGCATCAATTTGGTTCACGAAGTCCAGAATGGTTCTGTTCTAAGCTATTGGCTGTTGGGGCTAGCAGTGGAAAGACCATACCCGAATAACCTCCCTGACTGGGCAATCCTAACTTGTCAATTTGTAGTTTGCAAATAGACAGTTGAGGAGAGATGTTTGAGGCATGGTTATTCCAAAGTGGGGCCCAATAGAAAATGGTCTAGATCTGTCAGTGATGGCACTAATTGATATCCGAGTATTTGATGCATACACTCAGGTCAAGGATCATATAATAAACACCCACAGATTTCTACCCTTCTACTCAATGTTCAGAAAGATAGAACATAGCAACCCCCTTTCAAAACAGGAGACTTTTGAAGGGTTTGTTTGGATGCTTACTCGGACTGACTTGCGATAACAAGAACAGACATCATGCAAGTCAAAAGAAAATAAAGACAATTATCAAGCATAAATACTAAAAGATCAGACAACACCCGCTTCATAACTTTCACAGAGTTAATTGATCCACAGGATGATTAGAAACTATCCATTCACATATGCATGCCTCTACTACAGCCAAAATGTGCAAATCGTGTAGCCAATTGTGGATAGATGTATGATCAAGAAATTACAGTGAATGAATAATACTGTCATTCAAACAGTCAGTATTTACTCAAACAGAAGAAGAAAGCCCCAAAATGGTGGACCCAGGATAGGAAAGTTGTGGAGCCTGGTCCATCCATGTTGGGGCCCAACAAAACCAAGGTCTCTGGATGGACCACTTGACCATGGGACCCACTTGTACAAATTGAAACCTGAAATTGCGATACCCTGCATATCGAAATCCTGTTACTGACCAAATAGAAAATCAAAGCTAGTTTATTCTGTAACAGAAACAACTAGTTTGTGGGTTACAATTAATTACAACCTAATCAAATCTCTAAAAAGAAAAAAAAAAAGAAAAAGAAAATATCAATAAAAATGAATATATCCTTCCTGATAGAACATTATTTATATAATGAAAAATCTCAGTAAAATATCCATGTTCATTTAATTCGTTTACAGTATAAATATACAAAAGGCTAATGCTAATCAACCAAAATTCTGCTTATCAAATACGAAACTTAGCTTGTAGGGCAACTCTTGCAGTTTGATCTTCCTGTAGCAGATGAAAAATTTCTATCAGAAGTAGCTCCCTGAACGACGTGCTGCGGTGACTCTAATAGGCTTAATGATATTATTCAACCTCAGACCCATTTGAATGTAGCGGACAACAGTGGGGCTTGAGAATTGATGTGTATTCAAATCATAGGAGCAAGTAATCACTGATATGCTCATATTGGTGACGTTGTTGTTGCTTTAATCAAAGAATCAATGCCCAATATGCGCTTCTACCGCATAAGTAAATGAGGAAATGAGGCACCCATAGACATGGGTGACATGATGACTCCGATGGTAAGAAATTTTCCTCCATGAAAACGCTGGAAGAATTCTTCAACTCTTTCTCTCTTGGGGGTGACTGCGCCAAACTTGGCCGAGGAAGATCAAAACAAGTCCAAGGCAGCAACGGCAATGCATTATGAGCAGAGGACGTACAACGTCATTCACAATAAACGGATGATTCAATAACATCTTAGCCGTCCATCTTTTTTTGGGATCCTTGATAAAACACTGTCTCAGGAAGTTTTCCCCTCCTCAGACAAGCATTCCGGAATCTCCGGCAATCTTTCAGTAAACCCAATCTGAAATAGAAGACGTCTGATGTCACCATTAATCGGACGTTCCCATGCCGTCTTCCTCGTCGCCATCTCGACGACCACGCACCCTAGTGCCCATACATCTGCTGGCGGCTCATATTCAATCCAGCCCACAGATTCCGGAGAGACATAAAGGGGTGTGCCACGGACATGATTACCACCATTCACCGACACTCCCGTTTTCTTTGACAGTCCAAAATCGGCAATCTTGATTTCTGATGAAGAGCAGATGAGGTTTGATATCACAATGCACCTATCCTCTTTCGTGAATGTAAATGAGGCCAAGGAGAATTGACCTCGTGTAGCTGCAGACGTTGGATTCCGGCAATCCATGACGTGTGTCCTTGATTATGTCCGCTAGCGTCCCATCGGGGACGTACTCAAGGGAGAGGTTGTAGACGATGAGTTCATTTTCAGTAGTGAGGTCGTTGCCAAGGCAGTGGACAATTCGGGGGCAAGCTTTTAATTTAAAGAGAATCTTCATTTCCTTTTGAAGGGAAGAGGATTTTGAAAAAAGGGAGGATTTAACGGCTAGATGAACAGGGGTTTTAGAACTGGGTTTCATGAATACAGAGGCTAGACTCACCGTTCCATAACTACCCTTTCCTAGCATCCGTTCTCTCACCCACACCACCATTGCTCTCTCTCTCTCTCTCTCTCTCTCTCTCTCTCTCGCTCTGCTTTGCTTCCTTGTGAAGGTTTGAAAGAACGCTTCGCCCTGTTTGTGGAAGGTAATTCCGTTGGAAGGATGAAATATCGTACGCGGATTGGATACCCGCGTTCCCAGTTTTTCACGGGGCCACTGGCAGAGGCTCTGATTGGGCACCGTGATGTACGGGTTTTATCCACACCGACCATCAATTTTTCCATATCATTTTAAGGTATAGGCCCGAAAATGAGGCAGATCTGTTAGTCAAGTGAACCACACCAAGGAATGATGCTCATCGTTGAAACCTTCCAGGGCCCACCGCGATGTGTATTTTCCATCCAAACTGTTCATAAGATCATAAGCTTGATCCAAAACGTCTATGGCCCCAAGAAGTTTCAATGGTAGGAATTTAATCCCCACTGTATGGTCTACTTGAGCCTTGGATGTGACTCTTTTTCGTATTATATCCCAAAATGATAAGGAAAAATGGATCAACGGTGTGGATAAAACTCATTACATAACGGTGGCCACTCGTTTTGGATAAAACCCAATCAGCGCTGGAAACGTGCTAGCAGCTTCTTTCTAAAATTGAGAGTCACTGCATCATTAGGCCGTTACTGTCAATAGCATACAGTCAGGTAGGCCGTCCATTAATTTTGTGTAGGGCCAACCTAATTATTTACATTTTATCAAATCCATTGGGAATCAGACTAATTTTTTGAATTAATGTCAAATAAAGTGTAGTTTATCTGATGGACGGCATGGATTTTATCCACCTTTTAAGTCTTTTACACCACGTTAGAGAATGTAACTGAGGTAGTGGCGTAGGCGAGGTTTCCAACTGTGATCCGGAAGCGGCTGGTACTGAGAAACTACTTAGAAATTGCACATTCGACACTGCAATTAAATTAAATTAAACTGTCCGATAGGGCTCTCAATGGGTCGGATCCCAAGTCTGAATATCCATAGACGGATTCGGATCCAACTCGTATCCAAAAGGTAATATTCATATGCGATCCATTTCCGATCCAAAATCCATATAACCATCAGATTCAGGTAGTATCTAGGTCCAAATCCACCCCATTACAAATCTAAAAAAATATATAATATAATATATTTAATTTAGTAGCAAAACGATGCAAATCCCACTATTTACTATGATATGATCGACCTGAGAGTGACATGTCTCAATTTTGAGACATGGCCTAAAATAATCTAGAAAACGGATGGCCAGCATGAATATAACATGTGCAATAAGGTGACAATGAGTCGGATCTGGATCCGATTCGGATCGAACTCAGATATGTTTATGTGAATCCAAATCTGGTCCATTTAAGTAATATGACCTATTTTAATATCCAAATCTGGTCCATTTAAATAATCAGACCTATTTTAAGATCCAAATCCGTATTATACGGATTCAGAGTGAATCGGATCTCGGATCTGACCCGCTCCATTGAGAGCCCTACTGTCTGATTATAGTACATAGTTTAGATCAGTGTTTGCAGTATCGGTATCGCGTTATGTTTCGTACCCTTGGGATACAGATACATATCGCGTATCGCTAGCGATATATCGATTGTATTGTATCATGCATCGCACTTTTTGGGAAACATGGAGAAACATTGGGAAATTGATTGAATTTTTCAATGAAACTTCAAAGATTGTTAAAATGGACCTCAATACACACATTTAAATCATAATATGTAAAAAAAAAAAAGTGCACATAATGGAGTTCCTTCGTAAAAGGATCTTAAGCAATGCGCTATCCAACTGAACTGATGCAACTATTGTTTAAATTGATTCCATAAGATATACAAATGTAACAAGACATTAATGAAAATACAACCAATGCATTGACAAAGTAAAACAAGCAAGAGAGTTAAGAAATATATCTATGGATGCAACTGACTACTACCTAGACCCACATAAAATTGCGCGGTGGCTCGTAATTGAAAGTACGTCGGTAGTCTAACACGACACCTTCGTATGTGCGGAAGCTTAAAGAACAACTAGAATTATGGCTAAGTCCTATAGGAGGGGTGATTAGGACCTTTTGAAATTCTTTTCACCTACTTATACAATTTAACAAATTAAACTAAGTAAGCAAGAACACTTCTTCAGCTTCCAAGCCTAAGTGGGTCCAATCACAAGACTAGCATAAGGTTTAAGCAATAAACAACCTAGTCTAAGCATGTATAGATAATCAAAAGATTTAACTAATCAAGCTCCTAATCTATACAACCTATGTAGACTTATGAGAATGGATCAATGAGCTCAAGTCTACACAACTAGTGAAAGTACATCTTGTGTGTGAATGTGCTTATCTAGTGCCTAGCATAATTCCTATCAAGCATTCATAATTAAACAATTAAACTTACAATGCTAAGATATCAATGTGCTCAATTCAATCATAAACATAATCATGTATAGTGGTTCGACTTTGGGTCTACTCCACTCCCGGTTCAAGTACTCAACTCCTTTGAGCACACCGACATTTATTATCGGAGGTTTTAAATGAGGTTCACCTTTCAACCTTTATACGGAGGTTTTACCGGTTCACCTCTCAACCATAACCGGAGTTTTGGACAAATGGCCAACTTTCAACCCAAACGGAGTTTTGAACATAGGCTAACTCTCAACCCGACGCACGTTCACTCCTATGTCGGAGGCTCCCCTTTGGAGACTTTGTTTAGGCCCGGCAAACGGGCCAAAGAGTGCCAAATAACCCCTAGTCTTTAGGCCGACAAACAGGCAAAGGAACGGCCAACGTCCTAGTTCGAGTTTGACAAACAAACTCTACACTCAACTCCCATAGGGAATTTAGTGGATGGACTCTCAACGAAGACAACCTTACTTGTTGGATGAGCCCCTTATTCAGCGCTGGTTCGGGTTGCTTGATCTTCGCTCTCCCGTGCTTCAATCAACTTCCCTTGCTCTCTCGATCATGTTGCCGTTACATCGCTAATGCCTCAGCTACACTCGATCAAACACCTTGCTTGTGATGCCTTTGAGATGCCCAAGGTGATAGGAGGATAGGTTTGAGAATTCTACAACTAATAGGAATGGGTTGCTTAGAGTTGCTCACCTACAACGATCTCATCTTGGAGTTTTGGATAAGGATATGTCTATTAAGAAAGATCCAAACTCTAGAGATCAAGAGGGGATGAAGGTCATCTTCTTCATGAGCTTGGAATGCTCTAATCTTATATTAAAGCACAAGGAAGATGCCTTGCATAGGTTGGGAATGAGCCTCAATTGGTTTCCAACAATGGTGGCTTCACTCCTCTCAAAATTCCTTTCCTTGCCCCTCAAAATGAGCCATGCCCCTTTATAAAAGTGGTCCAAACGGATATAAAACGGCTAGTTCCAACCTGTCCCGACCGGTCGGCCAAAGGCTAAGCAAGACAGTGTACTAACCGTCTCGGGGGGGGGGGGGGGGGGGGGGGGGGGGGGGGGGGGGGGTCCGACCGGTCTTGACCGGTCAGTCCAGTCCAGCCGACCGGCTGGGACTGATCGGACAGGCCTGGGTTCAGCCCATTTGTTTACTGACTCACCTATTTCACAACCCACTCACATTGGCCAAGGTTTGGATGATCTTTTGGGACATCTAGGGCCAATATATGATGACTAAAGGTTTCCTAATATGGTCAATGTCATCAAAGAGGTTAAAGGGTTGGGTTTTGGTCAAGGTTAAGGCCCACCAAGGCATCACTTTTACCTGTTTCTTCTTCCTTGATGCAGCAGGGCCACTTGAGTCTTCGGTCTTCGTCTTCATTAACTCAACCGACACTAGACTCACTGACCTAAGTGATTCACAAACAAGGTGCACTAGTATGCCACGAAAAAGTGCACTAACAGTAATCATCGTCTTCATCTCAACGGGGTTGGGAATATAACTGCTGCTCCACAAAATGACAATATTGTGCTTAGGTCATAGTAGAATGGTACCAGCTAAGATACTCCCTAACATAACGTGGGTACTCATCCTCTCCAAATTGAACTAATACGCTCATCCGTGGGTACTGTGTTATCATAACAGTCTATGACTGATATGGAGCTGGGATAGGCATAGACGGTGCTCCAGAATATCCATATTGCTCGCCATATGCATACTGTAGCCCAGACCCTGCCCATATGCGGAAGTGAACTCTTGACCGTAATAAAAAAATGATGTGCCGTAGCTACTGGAGTCACTCACCGCATATCCACCGGGTCTGTATCCATACTGTGGCATGAAACTCGAGCTCCCCTCCCCTGTCTGTGATCTATATCCGTATTGTGGCATGGAACTCGAGCTCCCCTCCCCTGTTTGTGATCCATATCTATATTGTGGCATGGAACTTAAGCTTCCCTCCCTTGACCATGATATAGATCCAGAGTCACGACATGCTCAATCCCTAGTGCTACATCGGCACCCACGACCGTACGTGTCTCTTATAGAAATAGCCAATAGTCGCTCCTCTATATCTGTCAGTGGCTGGGTTTTCTGTTTCTCACACAACTTCTTTCTAGTGTATGCTTTGTTGATAACAAGCCGCTCACGTGGTTCATTTGGTCGAGAATCGTGGTCGGTGTCCTGTGTGGTATGATCAAACTCCCTCTCCCCTGTGAATGGGCTAAGTGGTCTCTGAGACTGACTCCCAGTATGAGACTTGCTCTCGCTGCCACCATCCCCGTCATCATCATCATCATCATCGCCATCCCCATCCCCTTCATCGTCGTCGTCATCATCATCATTGTCATCCCCATCACCGCTGCCACTACCATCATCATCATCATCATCATCTCCACCACTACTATCATCATCATCACTCGCTGTATCTGATAATGTCTCACTACCATGTGACCCGCGTGATAAAGACTGTCACGAGCTCCCCTCTGGATCCCTCGTCAAAGGTCGAATAAGTCAGGTGGAGATCTCTGCTCCTGTACATGGGCATCAACATCAATGCCCTGCTTTACTGCCTCCGCCTACACATGTGGCTCTGGTCTCCCATCAAATGTATCCAAGTCATCGGACCAAACTCACTGGTAAAGTGGGTCGTCATCATCTGCATCCGCATAAGCATGCTGTTCGATAGTCATCAGATCCAATGGGTCTTCCTCTTCCTTTTGAAGTAGACTAGCTTTTGAAGCCTATCGTACCCTATCTTATTCCGCTTGTTCGTGTGGATCAGTGAGAATGTACTCAAATTTCTCTCATATGGTGAGGAGGACACCATTTGTGCCAGCACACGAACAGCTAGGCGTTGCAATACCTCACAATCACAACTGTACATGGCCCACCATTCACCTGCAAGAAATGTGTCATTACTATAATATACACCAAAATAGTATAAAAATTAAAATTTGCTTCCAAGAGATTGTATGAATTATGAAGCACGCAACAACTCGCATGCCATCATAGACGTCCTCGACCTTATCGCTGCCTCATTCCCAAAAATCCCCACAGTCACGAAATCTAATGATCTGATGAATGTATGAAGCAATAATGGTAAGTCTAGAGTGTTTTAAGATATAAGATGAAGCTAGTACTACGATAAATGTAGACATATTTACCTCAGAACCAAATGTGGCTTTTCCATCACAGTTGGGGAATAAGTGAGCATACACCTCGTGCACCGCCCTCTTCAATGAGTTGTCTTGGTAGAGCTTGCGGGTGTAGTGGTACTTTGGATTCAAAAAGTAAGCTGAATGGCAACAACATACACATATTTACACATACCATCAATATAATGCTTATATATGGTATGCAAAGAGGTACATAAATATGTGTAAATGAATGATTCAAGTACTTACTAGCCTTATGAAGTGGATGTCATAAAGTCTTTTCCTAACGATTGTCGATGATTTTATGCACCCATTGATACGACTTAGGAGCTTTAACCTGGATGACATCTTTCATTACTTGTATGAATGCATACAATGATCCCATTAATAGAATTACCTCATTGTCGACCGTCCTCAACACACTATATATAGGCTCGATAAGGGCCAACACATTGCGCATGCGTTCCCAAAATAAATGACTCAACACAAGCTCATCATACCTCCAAGTCGCTTTCTTGAGATGTTTTTTCCAATCATCATACTCCTTAGAGGAGAAGAGCTCTCGTAGCCCCTGCTTGTGTTTAAAAAGGCTATTCAAAGCGATGTAATTTGTGGCGAATCGTGTCACCCCAGGCCGCACTATATCCCCACCACACTTTTGTCGCACCTCAGTCAACAACCAGGTGTGGTTGTAAATATAACCCGTGATGAGTCGTGCGACTGTAATAGTCGTCTTTACGGCCGGCTTGTCTCCAATCGCTTTTAACATCAGATCTATGCAATGGGCTGCACAAGATGTCCAGTACATATTATACTTTTTTTTGATATCCTTCCCTGCCTTCATAAATGCGCTCCCATTGTCTGTCACAAATTGCATAATATTCTTTCTCCCAACATCGTCCATCACTTTGTACATTAATTTGTAGATATAGTTTGCATCTTTAATTTTGTTGCTTGCATCTACAGACTTAAGGAAAACTGCCATTCCCCTACAGTACACCATAAAATTTATGATCGACATTTTTGTCGGTCCAGTCCAGCCGTCACATATGATGGTGCAGCCATACATCTCCAATGACTGCTTGTAGGTATCCATGTAGGCCTTCATCTCCTTATGCTCATCATCAAGATACCTCCCCATTATTTTATGGGGTGTGGGGAGCATCACACCCTCACTCCCTCGTTGCACTTCAGATATCATATTCTTGAATTGCGAGCTCCCTGCTGCATTCGCAGGAACCTGATCGTATATAAAAAATCTAACAATGAACTTTCCAACTTTCTTTCTCACATCTCCCCATTAAACATATCTTTTAACTTCTTTTGCGTCCCCCCGGCCCCCTTATACATCCTCAGCTCTAAAGGAGGATTCGGAATCTGTATACCACCACCACGTGTCAAACCCAAAAAACCTTCCCTTGTACTGCCCTCGGCCCCACTTCCCCCAGCCCTAGACCCACTTCCCCTCCATGCTCATGAGTATACCCCTCAAATCTAGGCCTGCTTGCCTCCACCCTCATCATTTGATCAGTCTCCCAACGTTCTCAGATGGATTCCTCAACCGCACGTCTATAATCTAGATCCTCGTCTTCATCTAGATCAACCACATCTTCTCCAAGAAATGGTGGCCGCCCCAGCTCCTCCCTAAGCTCCCTCTCTCTTCCAGCTCTCTCATCCTTTATCTTTACATTTTTCTTTAGAATCGCCCTAATTTCTTCCCTCACATCTCTTAGACATTTAGGGCAATCCTTAACATTTCTATAACCCCCTACTAGATGTTCCTTCAAGCGGGTTACTCCACCACTCTATGATACGTGGTCACATAGGTTACATATTGCCCCATGTCGGTTATTTGGGAGAGGGCGGCCATATCTTCATCCAATATCCTGCTGTCTCCCTCCTCTACCTCCTTCTGACATGATTTACTTGCAAAAGAACATATTATTAGGCAACAAACAAAATAAAAAAATTCTGAAAAAATTAATATTTAATTAATTAATTTACCAAATTAGTTAATCAACACCTCCACATCCACAATTTTATGTTTTCACTCCAACAATACTCCCAGTTTTAGGAGGAATTAGCAAATTTTAAAATTTCCCAAATTTCTCCCAAATCGGCCCACATACACTCAAATCATCAAATTAAAGTGTATGTGATGTTCAATTATTTTTATAATAGTATTTATTCACAATTAGGAGTGGATTAACAGCTGTTATGAAAAGAAATTTCGAAAAAAATTTAATTATTTACTATTTTTTTATTAATAATTAATTAAAAAATTAATTAATTAATTCAAAATTTGGGCAAATTGTTGTAAATCGATAGATCGGCCCTATTACATCCTTAAAATGTTGATTCTGATCCAACATTGCAAGTAATTTGGGAGAAATTGAGAACTTATGAATTTTTTCCAATTTCCCCGAAATCGAACCCCATCTCTCAAATCTTGAAATCAAAGGTTGTAATGCTTGATTCTCCATGCAAAACATGAAGAATTAAGCATAACAACTGATTTGGAACAGATTTTAGTCCATTTAAATGAAAGAAATGAGTTTTGAACGAAAATACTCATCGAGTTTAGAATGGGCCAACTTTGGAGTTGCTTCGAAATGATAAATTTCCCCTCAAGATCCTTATAAAGGAATCCCCAAAATCTACCCACAAGTAGGTGGACTGCAAGAATCTACAAAAGAAATGGATGGGAGGAGTTCTTTTCCAAAAACAATCGCCAAAGGGGAAGTTCCTGCACGTCTGGACGATATCGTCAATATCCGTAAAACACTAAAGGAGAAAATGCCGATATATCAGCCAATATCAATATATCGCATGATATTATCGATATCGGCCAATAATATCGTTGATACACTGGAATGCTAGAATTTTTTAGTGTCTCCTGGGGGGTTTCGTGTCGCTGGCCACCGATATCGATACTATCAGCCGATATTGCATACACTGGTTTAGATGCATCCTTAAGGAAGAAATTACTTATTGTTTGATTACTTGTGACTACCAAATTGACTTTTAATGGTTAAGAATGACAAAGATCCCATGATTGTTTTTCAGTGAACAGTGTCCATGAATACACAGTTACTATTGTTCCACTAATCTAATGATGGGATTGTGACTAAGCAACAATAGTAGTCGTCTTGCATTGAGTCAACATGCGCTGGCACGCATATAATTTTCGGTTACCGAATCAAGTGTCATGCCCTTCTTGATTATCATATTACTCCCTTGAAATGTGTCTTGCTGCTAGCCTAGCTGGAAGACGCCTAGGTGTTTCAACAGCAGGTCTCAGGTTCGAGTGTTAAGGAGACACACTAACCCCACAGGTGGATGGGTGCCTCGTGTGACTTACCGGGTGGGTGTGTTGTGCAACTAACAGGGTAGGTGCGTTGCATGACTAACAAAAAAAAAAAAAAAAAATACTCTATTGAAATATGATCTATTTATAAAGAGAAGTCCTCAAAGAGATGCACTTGTTATGGTGCTCATCACTAGTATAAACTTCATTATATGTCATATGTCATCAAAAGCTAGTCCTTAATCCTACTCATCCATATACCCAAATTGACCAAAATTTCTCTACTTCTATTAAAATCGATTTTTTTGGCCATACTTTGTATGCATACCTAAGAGATGGACCTCAATATCTTAATCATTGGATATACATCAAAGTTCTATAAAATCATTTTTAACAATAAAAATAAAAGATCAATGGTTTGAAACACATTCGAGGAAACATTTGAAACTATTTAAGCATGAGGAATAGCTAAAAGTGATTTGATGAATGCTCTGATCACGAAGCTCTAAGCCACTAAAGTGTTCCCCAATGAACTAATGGATCACATGCTACAAGAAGTGGGCCTCAACTACATCCTACTGCGTGCACTTTACCATACATGTAGGTCTGTCACATAATACTAGGACCTTGAAATGCCTACATCCTCAAGCAAAAAAGGATTAGCTAAGGCTAATAAATGTTTAAGTCAATTCGATCTAGACTTGACCAAAGTAGAGATGTGATCCTATAAGGTAAGTTTTTTAGTCGAGCTGAGAACTAAAAACCTGAAAATATATTGAACACTCACACTCCCATGTGGAGTAGGGTAAACACACAAGAGGCATGACAATGGAGATTGTACATCTCTACTCATTGTTAGTTCCCTATGTTAGACTTTATTGTGGAATAATAGACCGATCTATGTATCGATAATGGAGATCAAACCAATCATATCTGATTGGGAAACCATAGATTACTTGATGTGGATTTCTTTTTAAGTTTTTGGGACTTCTAACCCAAGATCACGATTGAAATTCCTTGCAAGGGGGGTCTAACATGACGCCTTGATCACGTTACACTTTGCGGAAGCTTAGAGCGGAGCGATTAAAACTATGGCTAAGTCCGCGGGGGGGGGGGGGGGGGGGGGGGGGGGGGGGGGGGGGGGGGGGGGGGGGGGGGGGGTGGGGTTATTAGGTGGTGATTAGGACTTTTTTTAAATCCTTTAAAAACTCTTGCCTAAATTAAACTAATTAGCAATTAAATTAGTTAGGCAAGAACACTTAGCTTCCAAGCTTAAGTGGGTCCAATTACAAAGGCTAGATAAGATTAATGCAAATAAGCAAACTAGCCTAAGCACATAAATTATAAATGATACAACAAGTTGAGCTTCTAATCAATGTCCATTATCTAGACAACTAATGATATAATAACCTAAGCAACTAGTCTAGAAAGCTAAGTAGACAATATGAGAATCATCATGTTTAGCATATGTCTACAAGCCTAGTGAACATATATCTTGTGTGTAGATGTGCCTATCTAGAACATAGCATTCAACCCATTTAAAATTCATATAAATAAGCAGTTAAAAGACAATGCATGAATAGAAGAATTCTCAAATGACAATCACAAACACAAGCATGCATAGTGGTTCGGTTTCCTTACTCCACTCCTGGTTTTCGTACTCATCCCTTGAGTATACCGGAATTCACTAGGAGAGTTTAAATCAGGTTCCTCCCAACCTAGGTGTTTTAAATCGGTTCCACTTTACCGAGGAGTTTAACAAGGTTCCTCCCAACTTATGATGGGGATTTTAAGGTTCATCTCTCAACTTAGATGTTTTTGGGTTCCATGCAACCCAAGTGTTTGACAAGGTTCCTCCCAACCCTTCGGTCCTACACATGAACCTAACGTACACTCCCGCTGGAGCCTCCCCTTGGAGACTTGGTCAAGTTTGATCTCTTCTCTCCCGTGCTTCAATCA
The DNA here is from genome assembly GCA_003013855.2 of Liriodendron chinense. Lineage (NCBI taxonomy): Eukaryota > Viridiplantae > Streptophyta > Magnoliopsida > Magnoliales > Magnoliaceae > Liriodendron > Liriodendron chinense. Next base: position 3,929,422 of record ML058389.1, read on the forward strand.
GCTCCCCTTTGCTCCCCCGATCATGATGCATGGCCAATGCATCATCTCCAATGATCTTTTGAGATGCCCAAGGTGATAGGAGATAAGTTGAATATTCTACAATGGGTTGTGTGTTGCAAGCCTAGAAGGATTTACCTATGTAGATCTCTAGAGAGGTTAAGACAAAGGATCTACCTATGTTATAGGTGTCTAAAACATCTAGAGATCAAGAGAGAGCAAGTCCATCTTCATATGAGTTATTGAATGCTCCAACTTGTGATAAAACACAAGGAAGATGACTTGGAATGGATAGGATAAGAGCCCAATGATGTGGGTAATGTGGGTGGCTTCTAAGGCACTAAAATCTCTCTCTATAGCCCTCAAACTGAGTTCCTCCATTATATAGAAAAAGTTCCATCGGATAGAAAATGATTGCTAACGACTAACTGTCAACTGTTGAGCTGCGACAGGTCGAATTTAGGCCAGCTTTACAGAAAGCTTGCTGACCTGATTTGGCCCCCCGATGACTGATCGCATAACGGCCACTGCCCTTCCCATTGCTATACAGGCCATTGCTGTTATGGCCTTTCGTTCTTTCTTTCTTTCTTTCTGAACAAAAAAAAGAAACTATCGGACGGACCCTTATGGTTCATTTTTTTTTCTGAAACATCCATTACGACCCAATAATGCATAACGGATGCCACCATTACCGTTACATAACGACCGTTATGGCACACCATGCCCTTAGCTAAAGCTAATGTATTTCCCAATAGCTAAAGGCTTATTGGGTTGCTACCTTCCGAACATCTGTATGCTAAAATCAGCTACCCTTGCAAGGTGGGTCAAAGGCGATAAGAAAAATAAAAACAGAGGTTGCTCTATGCGGTGGCCTTTTGGAGTGGCTGCATAAACTCATAGGCAACCAATCGAGGAGAAAATGCGGTACTTGATTTTTTTTTAATGCAATGATGACGAATGGACAATTTCTTTCTTTTTTTGTTTTTTGTTTTTTTTTTCCAGATTCATGGGCGACCCCTTTCCAACAATTGATCCAGATTGGGACTTGGTCATTGCCAGTGGTATCCTATTATGTAAGGTTTGTTGATATATCTTATATCAGTGCTCGATAATATGAACGAGTAGTTAAAGGGAAAGCTTTGTTCTTTGAAATCATTGAAAAAATCAATCAAGTGGTTGAGTACTCTACACATCCTTTTGTTTCATAAGCTTCCTAAACTTGAAAAACTCGACCTAGTATTCCAAACATTCTTGGAATTTACATGGCTCTGATTCCAATTGTGTCCTAGTCGAGTTTTAACCATTTATATTTTTAGTGTGGCCCTCTTTCTCGTTGTGTGCAGATGTGAAATAGTATCCAAACTTGATAAAGACACTGTCCTTCCACAAAAGCATACAAGCCTAAGGATGCAAAACTGGATGTTGAAAATTCTGCTTATAAGGAAACTGCTACAGCATCAGGCGATGTTACAATTAAAGTATAGCAATTGATCTGAGTCACTGGCTGATTTTTGGTCTCTTGGTGCAGTAAGGGATGTGGGATCGAAACACCTAGCAGTTTTTATGAGTTGGAGATGAAGGGTAGGCAAAGAGGATGAGGCACTGTTCTTCACTGGATGCGAGGATGCCAGTCTCATGGTGGAGTGTTGAGCCTCCAATTTATACATGATCTAGCCCATTACATCACATTATATGCATGGTTTGCACGTTTAAAAGACCCATCTAATGCTTGTTTTGTGATTGTAGGAATGAGAGCGACTTTGCCCAATTTGTAACAAAAAAGATCCATTTAGAGCCCTTGGATGAAGACCTAAGGTGGGCCAAAGAATAAAGAAGAAAGCAAGGAAAGAAGTAAAGAGAGGAGAGAAGAAAGAAAGAAGAAAAAAAAAAGGCCACGACCGGTCTTGACCGGTGGGCCGACCTTATGAATCACTCCAGCAACTGCTGGAGGACGCTGCCAATAGGTCTGACCAGTCTTGACCGATCGGCCATAGCCCCCAGTACCTCTCTGCACTCTTTGGACTATTTAAGGACCAGTCCGACTAGTTAAGACCGGTCGGCCAGCCCAGTCCAATCGGTCAGCCACTTGTATTTCGCTGGAAATCAGCAGCTTCTATTGAAGCTCCGAGTTTTGTGAGCAATTGCATAAATATTGTGCAATTCTGGAAGATTCTGAGGCGGTAGGGCCTCTCCACTATAAAAGGGGACCTAAGGATCATAACTAAGGCATCCTAGAAGAGATTGGAGGTCGTGGGAAGTGAAGGAGAGCAACGTGGAGCGTCCACAACTCCGTTGATTCCTATTTTTCTAGTTTTTATGTCTTTTTCATTGAGTTCTAGTTGTAGTATGACGATGCTCGGCTAGAATCTCTCAGCTAGGGCTGAGAGGTGAAGCTTGTAGCTAATTTCATGTTTAATTTAGTTTGATTCAAGTACTTTCACTTTAAGTTTGAATTTTGAATGTTCTAGTTCATATAAAGTTGATATTTTTAGAAGTTTTATGAGAGTTCATGTGCTCCGGACATGGCTTCCTTGCAATTCTCTAAGATTATCATGTTTTGCTTGATTAGATTCGAATTATGGTAATCCTTGAGCATGCCATAGTCCATAGGCATGGCTGTTACTCCGAAGGCTATGATTTTGGATGCTATGTTGTTGAATGGGACTAGAACTTGGAAGTTCAACTTAAGTGGGATTGAATGTGTTTCAATGCTTTATCTTCCAACTAGACGAGAGATAGAACTTCAAATCTAGTTGTGTTTTATGCTTGGATTGATTGGATTGATATGGGATTGCTACAAGTGGATCCTTGAAAGCCTTAGTTCCTTTAAATACTGATTTTTCTTAAGTTACTGTTTTGAGTTAGATTTCTTAATTGAATTTCCAAATTCTTTTAATCCAAGTTGCTGGAATAGTTTCGAATTTGTTTTCTAATTCCCTGTGGATCGACCTCAGTATTACCGAGATTATTACTACATCGCAGCCTTGCACTTGAGGCAAGCGAACATGGAGCATCTCGGGTTATGTGTATACTGCATTCGCCCTAAAAAGACAAGTGGTGTGGAATAATAAAACCAGTCATACCAATATTTCAAAATCTCCAAAAATAGCACCAGAGGAACCACTCATATTCTGGGTCAATGGGTTCATGAACATTGCTTGGAAATTCAGAGCTGTCTAAACTCATTTTCTAGGTTAATTGTTTTGGAATGTAATAGTGTGGAATATCCCATCAGTGCCGATGGGCCACACCATGATGGTCACTTGGTATTAAAACCTGTTTGGCTCCACAACAGGCAATGATATGATTCAACCTTACTTTTTGGCATGTCGGCAGAAAAGAAACAGTTGTATGATTGTATCTGAAAATTCACATATGGTTGCTGCATGTCATTGTTTCTCATTACAAACTTGTGAAACGTGACCCAACCCATCCTTAGCCTATTGCCTAACCCAGTTCTGGCTAGTAAATTGGGACTTATCAACCTCAGAATTGTTGGTATAGTCTTCACACTATGCACGAATTGGGTGCTCCGACCGGCCGGACGGCGTGACCCAAATGCATGTGAAGACCCCCATGGACAGTTTTTCTTATGCCCCAGACCGGTTAGCCGACCGGCCGGTGGTGAGGCAGCAACAAGTATTTTTTCCCCTGGACTGTTTGACCAGTCGGCTGTGCGTGCGGATTTCTTGCGCAGTCCGCAGTACTGCGCAAGGTGTTTCTAATTTCGGAATATTGCTTATTTAAGGAGTTGTAATTCAGCTTAGATGGGTATCCTATGGCGTCCAAGGTTTCCTATTCGTACTAGGAAGAGGGGAGAGGTGTGTGTGAGAGAGAACTTGGAGTTTTCTCTGTTTTTCTTTGCTAGTGGGCTGTCAATCTCTGTAATCTTCTGATATTCATAGTGGATCGCTTTGCGCTGTGGTTTTTCGCCCGTTGAGGGGTTTTTCCATGTAAAATTCGGAGTCTCTTGTGGTGAGTGCTTGTGTGATTGATTGCATCTTGTTTACTTGTTTGATTTCGCATTGCTTCATGTGTCTGGCGTTCCACTTCCGCTGCCGGCTTTCCCAAGAAGAAGAACTCGACTGGTGAGCATTGTTACCACCAACAAGTCTATTTCACAAGTTGGCTCTGGCCACTGACTCAGATATGATACCAAAATCTGACCAGACGGACATTCTTGAGTGACCAGATATAAAAGAGAGGAGAAAGCAAAATGGAAACCAGATCAGTTCTGCTTCTTTTCTCCTAATATGTCTTGTCTATGTAAAGTGGGCGAAAGGCAATATATGAACACCTGAAAATATGTTAGGATTCAAAACGTTTCTGATTTTCATTTTCAAGAGAAAAAAGAAGAATAACATGCAATCAGTTTCACATGCAATAACATTCTCAATCCAGAGAATCATAATTCCACGCATCTAACTGGAACACTTGATAATCTAACTGACTCACAAATCCAATTGGAAGAAGTAATCTGAGGCAATCAGTTTCACATGCAATAGCATTCCCACTGAAACTCATCCATCTCTGTACATGTAATTGCTGATGTTTTGCAACCTTTACCTCCATTTCTGGGGGTTTTATAATGCTCTACATATTCTAGGGGAAAAAAACACACATTGTTGACAGCCCAAAGAGAAACAAAGGTCTACTGTGCATATTCCAGCAAGATCTCATCCAACCATACACTTAGCCTGGCCAAAAAGGATTTTGTTTTGCTCTATCAGCATCTGCCGGAGCTCTTCCTATGATAAAAAAAAAAGGTTTTGGGAGAAGACTCCTACTCTCAAAGATGCATGCTGTTAAGGTAAAACACAATGTACATAGAAAAGTCCTAACAAAGCCCTCCTTTTAGTTGCATGTATACAACAAGGCGTATGTTGTACCAGATAATGATTGACAGAATACAAGCAGTCATTTTGTCTTATGCATTAAAAGAGTCACATGCAGGAGTTGCCTTAGCAACTCTGAGATCTGTGCAAAGTACTGACTATTGAGGAGCATACATCTTCCGAAGAAGGGATCATTTAAACACTAGTGTTTTTAAACTTGGGAACTCAACTTGATATTGGGCCATGTGAGCTCAACTCAATGCTAGGAAATTTGATACAGAGTCTGACTCAGTCGACTTGATGCAACCTGTAATGAATCTGACTTGCCTGGACACAGAAGCAATGGGGTGCGTTCTGAACCTGCTCCCTCCAAGAAACAGGAAAGCATCTATAGCTAGTGGTCCACAAGCTGCACATTTTTCTGTCAACCAATTTTATGTATCTATAAGTGACTATTTTAAACATTTAAATATTAATAATTTCAATTATTAAATATCGAGTCAAGCCAAGTAAAGATTGTCGGAATCCTCGAGTTGAACCAAACCAGCTGGACTTTGAGTCTGAGTCTTGTGATTTTTTGGGAACTGTCCATGCACTCTGGTGCACAACAGAAAATGTCTGGATCACAGAACCATGGGACCCATTTGTTGCACAAACTAAAGACGAATTATATGATTAATGTCTGGAGAATATGCATAGCTTCTTGGATTTTCAGTTTTCAAAAGTGGAGCCCATTATGAAACAAGCCATTCTTCTACTGGCCTGCAGTGATCGACCATGACCCCAAAATATCCTTGAGAGGAATGACCCTAATCTTTCAACCGTGGCCTGCAAATAACAGTCAAGAACAGATACAGCAGGCCTTCCAGTCTAGGAGATGATAGACCCATGTTTCATCCATGGTGGGAAATCACTGAAACATTGGCCTCACTAATACAAACTGAAAACCAGAGAACACTGAGCAAGAGTACTATCTTCTGTCACAGATCATGTAATTCCTGGCAGTGGAAATACTTGTTATGACCAGAAAGACTTCCAAACCTATTAATGTAACATTTAAGAGATGATGCAGTAAGCCATCTCAACAGAAAATATTTAGAAGAATCCAAATAAAAATCTGGTGCTTTTATTCATTTTTATGGTGTAAGAAATCAGTTAAACATGTGGGTCTTCCAACTAGTGGGATCTTTTGCACCTCATGGGCCATCCATGACAGGATAACTGATCATTAGGTGGAAAGTTCAGATGAACGTCTACATAGACAAATAGGCAATCCAGCAGCCGTGATGTGCACCCACGCATCACATAGTTGGTGAAAATAGAATTTGGTTAAGTTTCTAAGCCACATGCAACTTTCCACAAGCACTTTGACACAGAGCCAGAAGTACCACCTTAACACATGCATGGAACATTTGAACATGCAACAGGAAGGCCTTGCCATGTAGATGACCCTGCCTAAGAAACAGGACAGTCCACTCCTTGGACGAGCTGCACCTGTATTTCGAATGTGGACCATAAGGAATTTTTCATACATTGTTCACTGTTTTCATACATGTTCTTCACCTTCTTTCTGATCTCGATTGTTTGAACATTCACAAAATAAGACCAGCGCATGTTCCTTTTCTCCATGTATATGCTGACCCAACAATCCGGAGAGGCACGGGCATTGAAGCTCTTACAAATAATATAGATACACCCCAATATATTGAAACTCATTGCTCATGAATAAAGAAAGGCTGTTCCAACATCAAAAACAACAAAAACTAGAGAGAGGTGTTTCTCCCAATGAGTAGAATGACCTGACTCTATGGCCAAGTCATCTATCTATATGGTGGGATCACATGAAAGATGGCTGGGATGTCACACACAGTTTTCATGATCATGGTTCGGTACAGTTGAGATTCAGTTTGCAGTTTGGGATTCTTGTGGTGCTTATTCAGTTTGTAGTATTGATTTGCTAATCTTGCCTACTCTGTTAGTCATTTTGTCAATCTAGTTTGTTAAGTTCGTGAATGTCATTACTTGTCTTGTTTACAGGTCAACTCGAATCCGAATGGGGCATTTGCCCATTCGATTTGCTCAATCTAGTGCAAATAGTAAACTGTTTGCAGGGAACTGTGCATCGATTTGATTAACAACATCCAACACAATCAGCAAATGATACATTGTAAGAAACAGTTTCAACAGAAGTGGGCATGGAACATGGTTCTGTTTGAAGCTATTGGCAGTTGGGACTAACAGTGGATAGACCATATCCCAAGAGCCTCCTTGACTAGGCAATCCTAACTTGTCAATTCATAGTTTGCAAATGGATGGTCAAGGAGAGATGGCTGGGCATGCTTATTCCAAGGTGGGGCCTGATAGACAAATGGTCTAGATCCATCAGTGATGGCACTAACTGATATACTGAGTATTTGATGCATACACTCAGGCCAAGGATCATATAATAAACGCCAACAGGTTTCCACCATTCTACCCAATGTTTAGAAAGATAGAACGTAGCAACCCCCTTTCAAAACAGGAGACTTTTGAAGGGTGTGTTTGGATGTTTAGTCAGACTGAGTTGTGATAACAAGAAAAGACTTTGTGCAAGTCAAAAGAAAATAAAGACAGTTAGCAAACATAAATACTAAAAATCAGACCACCTGCTTCATAACTTTCACAGAGTTAATTGATCCACAGGATGATTAAAAACTATCCATGCACATGCACTCAGACAAGCTATGGTACATGTTGCACGCATCTACAACAGCCAAAATGTGCAAATCGTGGAGCAAATTGTGGATAGAGGTATGATCAAGAAATTACACTGAATGAATAACATAGTCATTCAAACAGTAAGTATTACTCAAACAGAAGAAAAAACCCCAAAAAGGGGACTCTTGAGGTGCTTAATGAATCCGATTCACTGATCTTTTTTTTTTCTTTCTTTTCTTGTGTTTCTTTCTTCTTCATTTTTTCTTTTTTTTCTTTCTTTCTTTCTTTCTTTCTTTCTTTCTTTTTTTTTTTTCTTTTTCTTTTTTGGGTTAGTACACACACCCCACTGTTAGTCACACCACAATGTTAGCCACCCCCACTTGGGAATCGATACCAAGACCTCCGTGTTGAAACGAGGTTATCTTCACTCAGTCTACCACTTGAGCTATGGATCAGGGTGTATCCAATTCACTGAGCTTGGTTCACCATGAGTTTTTTCAGTTTGTAGTATTGATGTACTAAGCTTGCTGACTCTGTTAGTTATTTTGTGAATCTAGTTTGTTAAGTTCGTGAACCTCATTAAGGGCCCGTTTGGATACTACCAAATAAGTTACTTTTTGACTGAACTTAAGACGTTAAGTTACTTTTGGCACTAAGTTCGTTTGGAAAGTATAATTGAAAAGTAACTTATCTCTTAAAAATTACTTACCTGAATAAGTATTTTTTTTAGCCTTTTTACTTTTGACTTTTCTACTTATCTCTCTCATATCACGATTTTGCTCCCCTGTTTTTATTTTATTTTTAATTTTTTTTTGGGTTAGTACACACCCACACTGTTAGTCACCCGCCAATGTTAATTAACCACCCTCCAATTTAGCTTTTCTACCTCTCTCTCTCAGGTCACGCTACATATCAAAGTTTTCTCTCATGGTTCACTCAATTACTGCTCTCTCATACAGTCCATATCAAAGGAGGCCCCACATGATGCACTGTACCATCAAAGGTGGGGCTCACACAGTGGACGGCCCACATCAAAGATGAGCCCTACATTAATTGGTGCAACAATCCACCAATTAGGTTGATCTGATCTTCTACATCTTTCGCAAAAATGGTTTTAGTCCACTCACCATGTGGACCGACTATTGGAAACAAGTGAATGGGTTAGAAAACTTCAGCCAAGTCTTCCAGAGTTGTACATTTGTTTTGCAGACTGTGGCCCCCCTGACCAGTGGATCAACCTGATGCTTGTGCCAGGGCATCCATATAGTGGTCCCGTTTTGATGGATGGAATGTATCTTGGACTAATTGTGCTATGCTAGCACATGCATGGCATGTACATGAGCTTTATTGCATGCACATGGGATTAGAAAAGCTCATTCTGTTGTGAAAACTGCCTCAACGCATAGCTTTTTCTTTTCATGTCAATATGTTGCTTATTATATGTACATTTGAATTTTTTTTTTCGAAAGGTTACTTATCAATGCGTTATTACCAAACATACTTATTTACTTATTGGCTGATAAGTATGTTTGGTGATAAGTATATTGTTTACCAAACATACTTATCTGCTTAATAAGTAAAAACCAAGATAAGCAACTTATCTGAGAAGTAGCTTGTCTTAAGTAACTTACAATCCAAACAGGCCCCAAGTGTCTTGTTTATAGATCATCTCAAATCCGACTTTCAATCCTTAACTAGAATTCGAGCCATGAAAGTTGTCCCCAATTTAAGGACTGACTGAGAAGGCAAGGGGACATTTGCCCATTCAATTAGCTCAATCTAGTGCAAATGAACAGCTTGCAGGGAACTGTGCATCAATTTGATTAACGAAGTCCAGCATGATCAGCAAATGATACATTTTAAGGAACTGTTATAACAGAAGTGGGACTACTTGATTATAGACCTGAGGATATGGTTTCCAGTTCCTAGTCTGTACAAACCGGGAACACGGTTTTGTTCCAAGCTATTGGCTGTCGGGCCTAACAGTGGATTATCCGACCCCAAGAACCTCCTTGACTGGGCAATCCTAACTTGTCAATTCATAGTTTGCAAATACATGGTCGAGGAGAGATGTTCGAGGCATGGTTATTCCAAGGTGGGGCCCATTAGAAAAATGGTCAAGATCTGTCAACAATGGCACTAATTGATATACTGAAAATTTGATGCACACTGGTCAAGGATCATATAATAAGCACCAAAAAGATTTCCACACTTTTAAAGATAAAGCAGAGCAACCCCATTTCAAAACAGGAGAAATGTTGAGATGCTTGGTCAGACTGAATTGTGAGAACAAGAATAGACTTTGTGTAAGTCAAAAGAACATAAAGACAATTATCAATCATAAGCACTAAAAATCAGACAACACCCGCTTCATAACTTTCACAGAGATAATTGATACAGAGGACGATTAAAACTATCCATGCACATGCACCCAGACCAGTAACGGTACACATTGCACGCATGTACCACAACCCAAAATTTGCAAATCATGGAGCCAATTGTAGATAGAGGTATGATCAAGAAACTACATTGAATGAATAATACTATCATTCAAACAGTTAGTATTACTCAAACAGAAGAAATATGCCCAAAAATGGTGGTGCCGGGATAGGAAACTAGTGAAGCCTGGTCTATCCATGTTGGGGCCCAGCAGAATCATGTTCTCTGGATCTGGACCGCTTGACCATGGGAACCACTTGTACAAATTGAAACCTGCAATTCTTATAACTGGCATATCAAAATCCTGTTATTGACCAAAGATAGAATCAAAGCTAGTTTATTATGTAACAGAAACAACCAGTTTGTGGGTCTTAACTACTAATACAACAGAAAAAGAAGAAGCACGGTTTATACAATGCAAAATCTCAATAAAATGGTCATGTTCATTAATTTATGTACAGTATAAATATAGACACAGAAAGGGGGGAACTACAAAAAATGCATTTTCATCTTTACAAACAATTCACATCACAAGGAATGCCTGTCCATCTCGCAGACATGGGTGACAGATGCTTGGGACATTACACCCATTAGACCCGCATCCAGATATTCCTCGTGATGACTCCAATGAAGAATCCGGCAGTGGTATGAAATCCTCCTCAATAGAAATTCTAGCAGAATTCTTCAAATCTCTCTCTCTTGGGAATATCCAATCTCCTATGACACCATTCACAATAAACGGATGTTCTAATAACATCTTAGCCGTCCATCTCTTTTGTGGATCCTTGATAAAGCATCGTTTCAGGAAGTCCTTCCCCTCTTCAGATAAGCACTTCGGAATTTCTGGCAATCGCTTAGTGAAACCAATCTGAAATAGAAGATCGTCAATGTCTCTGTTAATCAGCCATTCCCATGCCATCCTCCTCGCCGCCATCTCGACAACCACACAGCCCAGGGCCCAGACATCCACAGGCAGCTTGTGTTGGAGATGGACGTCTCAAATCAAAAGTGCATAGAGACCACCGGCCGGTTGGTGGGGGTGTCCGACCGGCCGGTCACACTAGAAACCAAGGCAGCAAGGCTGCTGTGATGATTTTAGGCGATCCGGCCTGTCGGCCGACCGGCCGGTAGGGGTGTCCGACTGGTCGGATGACCGGTCGGCAGTCTCCTTATACAACACGGTTTTTTGCGCGGTTTTTGCGCAAGGGGTTTCTAAATCCTTTTTTCTTCCTTGTTTAAAGTGGAATACGGGATTAAGAGTTGCTAAGGTTGCAAAGGGGATTAAGGGAGCTTCTAGGTGAGAGAAAGAGCTTGAAGAAGAGGGTTTTCTTCTTGGGTAAGCGTCGGATTTCTCTTGTGGGCTTGGGTTTTGGGTCTTGGGTTCCATCTCTTGTAACTTATGATATTATAGTGGATTGGTGTCGCTTTGTGCCGTGGTTTTTTACCCGTGAGGGGTTTTTCCACGTTAAATTCGGATTGTCTATGTGTGGGTGATTGCATGCATTGTGATTGCATTGTGTGGCTTGTTTGATTCAATTTGCTGTTTGTATTCGGCTTTGCTTCCGCTGCCGGCCCTCCTATCCCAACAGCTCGTACTCACTCCAGCCCACAGATTCGGGAGAGATGTAAAGATGTAAAGGGGTGTTCCACGGACGTGATTGGCGCCATTCAGTGACACTCCCGCCTTCTTCGACAGCCCAAAATCGGCAATCTTGACATCCGAAGAAGAGGAGACGAGAAGATTCTGTGGCTTGATTTCACAATGCACATATCCTCTTTCGTGAATGTAACTAAGGCCCAGGAGAATCGACCTTGTGTAGCTGCGGACGTTGGATTCTGGCAATCCATGAGGTGTGGCCTTGATTACGTCGGCGAGTGTGCCGCCAGGGACATACTCAAGGAAGACGTTGTAGACGAAGAGTTCATTTTCGAAAGTGAGGTCGTCACCAAGGCAGCGGACGATTCTGGGGCAACCTTGTAATTCAAAGAGAATCTTCATCTCCTTTTGAAGGGAAGAGGATATTGAAAAAAGGGAGGATTTAACGGCTACCTGGACAGGGGTTTTAGAACAGGGTTTTGTGAATACGGAGGCTAGACTCACCGTTCCATAGCCACCCTTTCCCAGCATCCGTCCTCTCTTCCACACCACCATTCCTCTCTCTCTCTCTCTCCTTCTCTCCTCTTTGGGTTTTCTGTTTGTTTTGCTCTGTGACTCTCGGGGTAGGATTGTTTGAAATAGTTTACCGTTGGGTTTTCGCTTTCTTTCTTCGTTTTTGGAAAGCTGCTATGGACGGGGATTAGCTACTGAACACGACAGTAGCAAAATCCCTACTGAAGTGACGTCACCTAGTTCTGTGGGCCCCACCATGATGTATGTGTTGTATCCACACCGTCCATCCATTTGAAGAGATCGTTTTATATCATGATCCAAAGAATGAGGTAGAACCGAAGCTCAAGTAAACCCCACCACAGAAAACAGTGGGGACTGAACGCCTACCATTAAAATCTTCTTAGGTCCACATAAGTTTTCAATCAAGCTGATATTTGTTTTTTCCCTTCTTCCATGTCTTTGTCAACTTATGAACAGGTTGGATCTCAAATAAACATCATTGTGGGCCTTAGTAAGATTTCAACGGTGGGTGCTATTGTCCCCACTGTTTTCTGTGGTGGGGTCCACTTGAGATTTTGATCTGTCTCATTCTTTGGATCATGGCATAAAACGATCTCTCCAAATGTATGGACGGTGTGGATACAACACATACGTCATGTTGGGGCCTACAGAACTGGGTGACGTCACTTCAGTAGCGAGTTTGGCTACTGTCGTGTTCAGTAGCGAATCCCCGTCCTGTTACTATGCTTTCCTTTCCCGCAATTGCGAGTGCGGATCCTTCATACAGGAATTCCCTGTGCGGAAACAAACCTTTTGTGGGCAACAGGAAGTTTAATGAATCCGGACCATCCGCATCCTCTGTTGCAACTGCTTCAAATTTTTTTTTTTTAATTTTTTATCATGTCTTAAAATGAGCTTTCAATACGGCTGGTCGGCGTGGATGCAGTCACATGCATCACGGTAGGTCACACATTCAGGGTCCCACCTACCTCAGTGGATCCAGGGTTGATGTAGAAGGGGTCACTGAAGATTACATAAAGAAATTGGACCATCGGAAGGAGGCCAAGCGGAGCGACAAACTGACGGCCAAGATTCAGAAATCCCAACCAAGCCGAGCGCCCGACCGCAAATCACTGGGTGCCCGACCATGAGTTCGATCACTCCAGAGAGTTGCTCGACCAACTCTTTGAATATCGGGCGCCCGACCATCAGGTCATCGGGCGCTCGACCAGGTCATCAGGCGCCCGACCAGTCTTGACTGGGTGCTTGAAATTGATTGAATCTCTGTCCAAACTCACTGGACGGATTTTTGTTTCACCGGGTGCCCGACCAGTCCTGACCGGGCGCCTGACTATGCACGAATCTGTTGCGGAACTTTTGCGAGAACTTCCGAATTGAGTTATTTTTCTTTCCTAGTTCGTTCAGGATTCTTAAATTGCACACCTAGGGTTTCTATTACGTGAGTTAGTCTTTAAATACTCTTTTAATTCATTATAGAAGGACATTATTCATCTTTTATAAAATACTTTTTGAGTTTTGGTTTCTTTGCTTGTGGATTCGAGCAATCCTTCGAGAGATTGAAGAAGATCGGTTGAGGATTCCCGAAAGCTCCTTGGATTTAGAGTAGTTATCCGAGTGGAGAGACGGTGATCGATCCCTCACTCGTCTACGTTGCGCCAAGTTGGTATCAAAGCGAGGAACAACATCGGGAAGATGGCTTCAAGCGACGGCCACGACAACCGCCCCTCTGACGTAGATCAAGGGTTTTAGTTACTAGCAGAGAAGATCGAAAATCTCCAAGAAGCAAATAGAACGCAGATGGAGAGGATGGTCGCTTCTCTAGATCGAATTTTGTTGGCTCTACCCCAGCCCCAAGCCCAAGGCAATGCACCTCAACCAGCAATTGCAGTACGGAACAATCCTGTAGTCCGTCAAGCACCGCCGCTGGCACTTCGTAGGGCCGAGCATGATAACGAAGAAAACAACGATGAAGACATCGAAGCCATCATTGTTCGACAAGCCACACAAGGGGACGCACTTGCGGATCACAATGGCAGAGGCTTCCAAGGCAAATGTGATCTTTCCTCTTTCAATGGTTCATTAAGTATTGAAGCATTCATTGATTGGCTCGCGGAAGTCGAAAGGTTTTTTTATTACGTGGGTGTCCCGGGAGATAAACAAGTAAAGCTTGTGGCCTACAAGCAAAAATCTGGTGCATCCGCATGGTGGGAACAATTACAAACTTTTCGTATCTGATAAAACAAGTTGCCCATCCGCACATGGCCCAGGATGAAACAATTATTGAAATCCAGGTTTTTACTTAGCGACTATGACCAAATATTGTTCCATTAATATCAAAATTGCAAGTAGGGGTCTAAGACCGTCGTCGATTATCAGGCCGAGTTCGACCGGTTGACAGTACGAAACGAGTTGTTTGAAACAGAATCTCAAAGAACCATTAGGTTGATTGGTGGCCTACGACCCACAATCCAGGATTGGATCTATCTTCTTCCAATCTGGACCGTTGGGGATGCATCCCGAATGGCTATCCGAGCCGAGACACAACTCGCTCGAATTCCAGTGTGAACTTACCCATCGACCTGCGTACCTCCGACGGGTCTTACGCAGGATGCAATCCTGTCTAAAGGAAAAGAGCCAGTTAGTGGGCACCCGCAACCACCTCCGACCGCGAATTGCGACGCGGGAAGTGGTCCACCTAGGCCACAAAGGACCACTCCTACAACAGCGGGCCCAAACCGAGCCTTGAACCCATATGCTCGACCTAGGCCTAGCAATTGCTTCCATTGTGGCCAACCGGGTCACTTATCCAATGCTTGCCCTCAGTGTCCCACCGTTAATTTAGCCACTAATGAGGGAGATCATGAAGAAGAATATATGGGAGGAGAGGCCATCGTAGAAGAGGTCGATCAATTCGCTGACGAGGAGGAAGACATGACAGAATGGTTATTCGAGGACCGAGGTGAATTCTTGGTTGTGAGGTGATTATGTTATACGCCACGGTGAGAAGTACACCCCTAGCGCCACAACATCTTTCGTAATCGTTACACAGTGAATGAGATAGTGTGTGATGTCATCATCGATGGTGGGAGTAGTGAGAACATAGTGTTCAAAGTTATGGTGGACAAACTTCGTCTTCCAACTACAAAGCATCCAGCCCTGTATTCCATTGGTTGGATCAAGAAGGTCGGAGACACTAAGGTAACTGAACAATGTCTCATTTCTTTTTCAATTGGTAGGAGCTACAAGGATGAAATCTTATGTGATGTTGTAGTCATGGAGGCATGCCATATACTTCTCGGTCGTTTGTGGCAATCGAACCGAGATGCAACCCATCGTGGGCGTGATAACACTTACACGTTCATTAAGGATGGGATGAAAAGGGTTTTAGCTCCTAGGGCACTGGAGAGCCAATCTGAAGCTTCTAAAGTGGAGGGGAGTTCCGTCCTCGCCCTGCGAGAATTTATGAATGAATCCAAAGAGACCGGTGAAGTTTTTGCCGTAGTGGTTAAAGGAGAAGTTCAAGAAGAATAAAATATTCCATCAGCCCTACAACCATTGTTGAATGAGTTTCAAGAGATTTGGCCCAAAGACCTTCCTCACGGGCTGCCTCCAATGCGGGATATTCAGCACCACATCGATTTTATCCCTGGTGCTAGTTCACCCAATTGGCCACATTACCGAATGAGCCCAAAGGAATGTGAGATCCTCCAAGGTCAGGTGGAGGAGTTGTTAAACAAAGGTCTACTCAGGGAGAGTATGAATCCTCGTGCAGTCCCAACTTTATTAATGTCGAAGAAGGATGGAAGTTTGCGTATGTGTGTTAATAGCAGGGCTATTAACAAAATCACCATAAAATATAGATTTCCTATTCCTCGACTTGATGACATGCTGGATATGCTTAAGGTGTCTAGAGTGTTTTCAAAGCTGGATTTACACAGCGGGTATCATCAAATCCGTATCCGCCCCGACGATGAATGGAAAACAGCTTTTAAAACCAAAGATAGATTGTACGAATGGTTGGTGATGCCATTTGGGCTATCGAATGCCCTGAGTACTTTCATGCACCTCATGAATCAAGTCCTAAAACTATTCATAGGCAAATTCATCGTGGTGTACTTCGATGACATATTGATATATAGTCAGGAAAAAGTAGAGCATTTTGAACACCTCAGGCAAGTCCTTCAAGTGCTACAAGAAAACAAGCTATATTTGAATTTGAAGAAATGTAGCTTTATGACGGACCATCTATTGTTCTTAGGGTTCGTAGTATCGTCCACCAGCATTCGGGTCGATGAAGACAAAGTGAGGGCCATCCGTGAGTGGCCTACCCCTACCAATATCCATGAGGTTCGCAGTTTTCATGGGTTGGCCACGTTTTATCACCGTTTTGTTAGAAATTTCAGTACGATTGTAGCACTGATCACAGACTGCATGAAGAAATGACCATTTCAGTGGACAGAAGAAGCTGATCGTAGCTTTGCGGAAATCAAGCACAAATTATCATCCACACCGGTTCTTATTTTGCCCAGCTTCGACAAAGTCTTTTTGAAGTGGACTGCGATGCATCTTATGTGGGTATTGGCGTAGTTTTATCTCAAGAAGGCAGGCCCGTAGCCTTCTATAGTGAGAAGCTTAGTGAGGCCCGTAAGAAGTGGTCAACATATGAAATAGAGCTGTATGCAGTGGTACAGGCTCTTCGGCATTGGCGACACTATCTCATTCAGAGGGAATTTATTCTTTTCACTGACCACCAAGCCTTGAAATTTATTAATAGCCAGACTAATGTTAGCCGTGTACATGCCAGGTGGGTTTCATTTTTACAGGAATTCACATTTGTTTTAAAGCATAAATCTAGATAACAAAATAAGATTACAGATGCTTTAAGCCGCTGTGCCGACCTTCTCGTCATTATGAGTACGAAAGTTGTTGGATTCGATTGTCTCAAGGAGCTCTATGCTGAAGACGATGAATTCAAGGACATATGGCTGACGAGCAAGGAAGGTAGACTGAGTGATTTCCTCATCCAAGATAGTTTCCTTTTCTATGAAAATCGATTGTGTATTCCGCAATGCTCCCTTCGGGAGAAAGTCATTCTTGAGTTGCACAGAGGTGGCCTCGGAGTTCACTTGGGTTGAGACAAGATGAAGGCTCTAGTCGAAGAACGATATTATTGGCCTCATCTAGGCCGTGACATTGGTCGGATGGTTCAGCGATGCCACATTTGCCAATTCTCTAAGGGACACGCACAAAACACGAGCCTCTACATTCCATTGCCCATACCGGAAGGCCCTTGGGAGGATATCTCCATAGATTTTGTCCTAGGTGTCCCACGGACACAACATGGCATGGACTCTGTGTTCGTGGTGTTAGACATGTTCTCCAAGATGGCTCACTCATTCCCTGCAAGAAGACATATGACGCAATGGGTGTAGCCAATCTCTTCTTCCGAGAAATCATGCGATTACATGGGATTCCTAAGACTATCACCTACGACGGGGACACGAAGTTCGTAAGCCACTTTTGTCGAACTTTGTAAAGTCGATTCATTACACGACTTCAGTTCAGTAGTGCATACCACCCGCAGACAGATGGGCAGACTGAAGTAGTGAATCGTACCTTGGGAAATCTTATCCGATGGATCTCCGGAGATAAGCCAAAACAATGGGACTTAGCACTGTCACAAGCCGAATTCGCCTTCAATAATATGGTGAACAGATCCACGGGGAAGTCACCATTTTAGATCGTCTACGAACGAGTGCCACGACACACCCTCGACCTAGTTCCGTTACCGAGAATCTCGGGCAAGAGCATAACTACGGAGCACATGGCCGAGCAAATCACAGAATTGCATGAGGAAGTACGGAATAAGCTCGCCGGGTCGAATGAAAATTACGCAAGGAACGCCAACAAACATCGACGCTCCAAGGTGTTTGTAGTAGGAGATCAAGTAATAGTCCATTTGTGCAAACAACGGTTCCCCATTGGTACTTACAACAAGCTAAAATAGAAGAAGATTGGGCCAGTATCGATTCTCAGAAAGTTAGGCGATAACGCGTATGTAGTGGACCTCTCGAATGAATACGAGATTTCACAAACGTTCAACTGTGGCAGACTTGTTCGAGTACCATGACTCAGAGCCGAACGAGAACTCGGGGTCGAGTTCTTTTCAAGTGGAGGGGATTGATGTAGAAGGGTTCACTGAAGATCACATGAAGAAATTGGACCATCGGAAGGAGGCCAAGCGGAGCATCAAATTGACGGCCAAGATTCAGAAATCCTAACCCAGTCGGGCGCCCGACCGCACATCACCGGGCGCTCGACCATGAGTCTGATCACTCCAGAGAGTTGCTGGACCAACTGTTTGAATATCGGGCGTCCCGACCAGTCTTGACCGGGCGCCCGAAATTGATTGAATCTTTGTCCAAACTCACTGGACGAATTTTTGTTTCACCGGGCACTCGACCAATCCTGACCAGGCGCCCTCACTTGTCTACGCTGCGCTAAGGGTTGACTTAACTTCTGTGGGCCTAGGGCTGTAAATGGTTGGATTTGGGGCAGGTTTAGCCAAAACCAGACCCACCCATTTACTAAATGGGTCTGGGTCCAAATTTTAGAACCAGACCCTTTTACTAAATGGGTGGGTCTCGGTCGGGTCTGAGTCAACCCATTAGACCCATTTATAAATGGGTCTGGGTCTGGGTCTGCGTCGGGTAGATGGAGATCCACCCAAACCCATTTATAAATGGGTCTGAGTCTGGATCTAGTATGTAAGCATTTTTATAAGGCTTAAAACCGGGTCTAGACAAGTCTGGGCTAGATGGGTCCCTTGAAACATAGGCCAAACCCGACCACTTACTAAATGGGTTCAGGTCGGGTCGGGTCAGGTTGGGCCAAATATAAAGGAAACCAGACCCAGACCCATTTAGCAAATGGGTCTGTTCTTGGACCCAGACCCGTACCATTTAACAAATGGGTTGGGTTTGGGTCGGGTCTAAATGGGTTGGGTCGGGGTACCCCATCGGGTCCGCTGACCCATTTACAGCCCTATGTGGGCCTCACCGTGATGTATGTGTTATATCCACACCATCCAACCATTTGGAGAGATCATTTTAGGGCATGATCTAAAGTATGAGACAGATTCAATTCTCAAGTGGACCCCACCAAAGAAAACAATGGGGATAGTGACGTGATCAATTAAACCTTCCTACGGCCACCATGATGTTTATTTGAGATCTAACTTGTTCATAGGTTTACACAGACATGGAAGAAGGGAAAACACAAATATCAGCTTGATCGAAAACTTCTGTAACCCCAAAACGATGTAATTGGCTAAACACATATGAAAGCAAGATAATTTCTGAAATTCATGAAGGATTATCTCGAAATATAAATATGATGAGCTACGCTTGCTAGATGATTGGCTAATTGAAAAAAAAAAATCTAGCTAGCTTGTCTTGTGTTGATGCATAATTGGCCACGTTTACTAACGGGCAAATCTATTAAGAAAATATTCCAGAGGCCAATTCCAATACACGTCTTAAAAAAACGGCCACTTATAAATTTAGGAGAGAATGAAGAGCTTAGGGCCCATGCCACTCCAATGCGATACAACATAATTTTTTTTAGTGCAATGTTGTCTATCCTTCATCTGCCATGGACACTTATCATCATCATCATCATCATCATCATCATCTTCATCAATATTATTATTATTATTTTATCATTATTGTTCAATCTAACTCCTCCCCTACCAAGCCAACGTAATGTTGCAAAACCAACCAGCATCGAGTATATTAGAATAAGGTATTTAAGCGCCCTATGTCTGAGATCATGTCGTCAAACCTAG
Source organism: Liriodendron chinense (assembly GCA_003013855.2). Classification (NCBI taxonomy): domain Eukaryota; kingdom Viridiplantae; phylum Streptophyta; class Magnoliopsida; order Magnoliales; family Magnoliaceae; genus Liriodendron; species Liriodendron chinense. Next base: position 3,949,367 of record ML058389.1, read on the forward strand.
GAAGATCTTTGGGTCTCGAACAGATGGCCGGCAAGGCCATCTTGACACATGCTTAGAGATTTTGCTCGGCCATCTTACCAAAAAGTTTGACTAAATTACAAAAAGGTTGTTGTTTAACTACTGTTGAGCTCCCATTTTATACGTATTCTAGCCTATTGCATCGTATTATATGCATGGTTTGCATGCTTAAAAGACCCATCTAATGCATGTTTTGTTGATGTAGGAATGAGAGAGAGACTTCACACAAATAATAGTTAAAAAACCTATTTAAAAGCTCTAGGATGAAGACCCAAGGTGGGCCAAAGAAGAAGAAAGAAGGAGAGAAGAGATGAGAAAGAAAGAAAGAAAAAAAATGAAGAAACAGGGCCTAGACCGGTCGGCCAAGAGGGCCACGACCGGTCTTGATTGGTCAGCCACCACACCAGCCCTCCTCCCAACTTCTGTACAAAGGACCAAGTGGTCTGACCAGTCTTGACCGGTCGGCCAACAGGTCGGCCCCCCTCTTGTGCTCTCTGGACTCTCCATGGACCTCTGCTAGACCGGTCTAGACCGGTCGGCCAGCCATCTCGACCGGTCAAGACCGGTCGGCCGACAGGTACTTAGTGTATTTCAGCAGCTTTCCAGCAAGCTTGCTTAGCAAGTGAGCAAGCTCCGAAAATCATGCGCTACGGGAGTCCTTACGCAATTATGGAGTTTCTGAGGCGGTAGAGCCTTTCTATTATAAATGGACACCTAGGGGTGGATCGATCTAAAGGCATCATAGAAGGCTTGGGAAGTCGTGGAAAGTGAAGGAGATCGCTGTGGAGCGTCTGTAACTCCTCCAAACTCGGTTTTTCTATGTTTTTCATAGTTTTTCCTTTGAGCTTTAGTTTAACCTATTAATGGTTAGCTAAACCTCTTAGCTAGGGCTAAGAGGAGAAGCTTTTAGTTGTTTGCAGTGTTCAATTCGAATTAGTTCAAGTACTTTTTGGTTTTATGAAGAACACTTCTAGTTCAAGTTTGAAATAAAGTTAGTATTTTTAGTTAATCTTCTATCTCTTGTGATTGCTTTTACATGGGATGTTTTGATTATCGAGATTGCTTAATGGAGGTGTTGATTGATAGGATTTTGGGTTGTAGAGATCCTAGATTCATCATGATATGTTGGATGCTAGGGGATCTTACAAACTAAGTTTCCTAAGAGCTTATCTAGAACTAAACTAGAAGGGATTTTTATATTTTGATTTAATCTGAGATAGGTGTTCATGTATTGATTTTGGTTCAATAGAGGTTCAATTCATGCTTCTAAATCAAGTCTAGTGACAAGGCTTGAGGAAGAATCATGAATGTGATCTTACTTGTTTTGTGAAGGATTGGGTTGTGTGACTGAATACACCCAATGCCTTAGTTGATTATGAGAAAACCATATTAGTAGATGATCCATCTATGTTAGATGCATTATGATGATTTGATTGCTCTATATTCCGATTGGATAGGGATAGAACTCCGATTCCAATTTTGTTATTAGCTTGAATGGTTTGAATTGGCATTGTGAATGATTATTAGTGGATCCTTGGCACTCTAGTGTTTATTTCCTTGATTTACTTCTTAAGTAGATAGATTTATGTTCTTAATTACCATCCATCATTACAAATCTGAATTTAGCCCATCCTAGTTATAAAACTTAGAATTGTTACGATAATCCATGAGGATCGACCTTGGTCTTACCGAGAATTATTACTACATCGCAGCCTTGCACTTGAGGCGAGCGAATAAGTTTTTGGCGCCGTTGTCGGGGATTAGGTTAACAGTTCTAATTTTTGTAATTAGGGTATAGTTAGGTTAGATAGGTTAGGTTAGGATTTACTGTTTTAGTAGGTTTTTATCAGAATTTTTCTACCAACAGATTTTGTTTGTTTTGTAGGATTTTTCTTCTCTGACATAGTTCTTTCATCCGGTAACATCATTCTAACTTAGACACTTTTATTTTTCTGATTTTTAGGTTTAGTTTAGTTTTTGTGTATGCCTCATTGGAGGCGTGATCATACATCGTGACTTCTAAGTGAGGGAGATTTAGTTGAAGGCCTAATCTATCACAGACGAGTTAGAAAACGTCTAGAAAATCTTGGATCATATGAAATCATGGCTGAGAATGAACCACATAATTTTGAAGATGTTGAGCATGATGCACCACCAATTAGGACAAAACGTAATGAGAATGAGGAACACTATGTTCCTCTGGTTAAAGCATTGAGAGATTATCTACAACCGGAGAGAACAACTATGTCTTCCTGCATTGTTTTTCCAACTAATGCAGGAAACGTGGACCTTAAACTGAAAATTATTAAGTTACTCCCGAAATTCCATGGACTCAACTCTGAAAGTCCATATGCGCACCTTAGTGAATTTGAGGAGATAACCAACACCTTTCAATTTAATGATATCTCCCAAGATGTAATCAAACTGAAATTGTTCCCCTTTTCTTTAAAGGACAAAGCCAAAGCATGGTTTCAATCACTTAAACCTAGAAGCATCGGGACATGGGCTGAGATGACCCAGGAGTTTCTTAAAAAGTACTTCCCGGTTCATAAAAGCAATGCACTAAGGCGGACCATCATGAATTTCTCCCAAAAATTAGATGAAACATTTTTTCAATGTTGGGAGAGGTTCAAAGACCTTTTATTAGAGTGCCCACATCATGGTTATGAAAAGTGGCGCTTGATTGACTTCTTTCATGATGGATTAAGTTCAAACATACGCCAATTTATTCAAATGATGTGTAATGGTGAGTTTTTGAACAAATCACCCGATGATGCTTGGAATTTCTTTGATATGCTAGCCGAGAATGCCCAATCTTGGGACATCTCTAATCCAACTAGTAATCCCAAGTCAGCCCCAAGAGAGAAATGTGTACATGTATTAGATGGGGATGACGATTTAAACACAAAGGTGGCGGGTCTCACAAAGAAGGTTGAGGCCATAGAATTGAGGAGTATTAACATGATAACCACCGGTGAGGCCATTGAGAGTGTATGTGGTATTTGTGAGAGTGATGTTCACTTAACAAAGGATTGCCTAACAATCCCTGCGTTTCAAGATTTCTTGCAAACTCAATCGAATGCTACAAATGCTTACCAACGCCCTTTTAGTGGACCAAATTCTAACTTAACTAACCCTGAGTGGCGGTGTACACCAAATTTTAATGGGAGAAATGGACCCATGGTAAATACAAATAATGAGTCCCAAGGACCTTCTCAAAAGAGCACTCTTGAGGATACGTTGAACGCGTTCATGATTGGATAAACTCAGATAAATCAGTTCAACATGAAAGCCATGAATGAACTTAAAATTTTGGTTGAAAGAATTAAGACACACCTATGAGTTAGGGAGAAAGGGACTGTTTTGACCCAATTTCATCCTAACCCTAAGGAACAATTGAAAACAAACACCAATTCTTCAACTCATCCTCATGTGGAACATGTTCAAGCCATCACTACTCTTAGAAGTGGAAAAATAATTGAAAAATCTGAACCGGTGAAGGCCACAAAGCCTAATGACCTGGTTGATTCTAAGAGCGATGGTGAATTAAGCAATGCTCCATAAGATGAAGAGCCAGAGCGTGTGTATAAACCTGTGGCCCCATTCCCCCAACGTCTTGTCTCAACAAAAAGGCCAATTGAAAATCAGGACATCCTAGAAGTCTTCCAACAAGTCAAAATCAACATTCGCTTGTTGGATGCAATTAAGCAAATTCCTTCATACGCCAAATTTTTAAAGGATCTATGTGTCGTAAAGCGTAAGCAAAACGTGCACAAGAGAGCATTTTTTACAGAACAAGTGAGTGCCATCATACAACGAAACACTCCCCCAAAATTCAAAGATCTCGGAAGCCCTACAATCTCTTGCATGATAGGTAACTTCCGGATCAATAGAGCACTTCTCGATCTAGGGGCTAGTGTTAACTTGATTCCCTACTCGGTATATGAGCAACTTGGACTTGGTGAATTAAAACCCACCAAGATAACTTTACAACTTGCGGATCGCTTTGTTAGAATACCTAGAGGAGTAATTGAGGATGTGTTAGTCCAATCGATAAGTTCTACTACCTAGTAGATTTTATCGTTTTGGATACACAAGCGGTTATAAATGCATGCACTCAAGTTCCTGTCATTCCAGGCTGACCATTCCTAGCAACCGCCAATGCTACAATCAATTGTAGGAATGGGGTTATGAAAATATCCCTTAAAAATATGACTATGAAGCTGAATGTGTTTCACTTACACAAACAACATGAGGATAAGGATGAGGATGAGGATGAGGATGAAGATGAGATCCACATGATTAATTTCATAGATACAATTGTGGATGATGATGAGCCACCCTTAACTAAATTTTCTAAAACTTTAGAAGTTTGCTTGGCTCATTCAAAGGAAGAAATAAATTTGGATATTAAATCAAACAATTTGATTGACAAGACACCAACTGCTGACTTGAACAATTTTGTCATGCAGGAAATTGATGGATTAATGCTTGATTTGCCTATGAAGAGGCCTATTTCTGAATGTGTAGTGGTTGAGGACTTATTCCAACTTACACAAGTGACCGAGAAGGTCGAAGTTTCCTACACTCTAGAAGAGTGTTTGACATATTTTGAGGATTGGGATGATCCTATGATTCGTGACATTGTCAATGCCTTAAGAAAACCTTCATCGGTGCCCACAAAGACTCCTTCAACGGAGTGTAAAATCGATTTATCAATAATGAAGGCACTGGTAGAATCTGAAAATGTGGAGACCATAACAACTCGTGAAGAAGAATTTCAAGTCTCCACATCTCTTTAGTTTATACAAATCGAAGAGTACCATCTCTGGGATGATCCTTATCTGAATAATTTTTTTCTAAATAAGTTGGAAAGGAAATTCATATTTGATGAATTCCAACCGAAGAAATCTTCCTTTCCCAACACATGGAGTGATAACTTTAAGAAACCTGCTGAATTTTTTCAGCAGATTTTCAATGGATTAGAATAACAAACATCACTCATGTGTATTACGAAGCAGGATGGTGGATGGTTTTACTGAAAAATCTTTTATTCCACCTCATAATTCTGCTAAATTCTATTCGTTTGGATGATCTTGTGTATCAAGATTGACCTCCTAGTCTGATGGAGGTAAGAGTAGTTTTATTTATTTTAATTGTTTAGTTGTTTGGAGTTGTAAACTTCCATGATTGACTTTCTCAGGTACTCTCGTTCTCACTCCTTTATTTTATCAGTGCTCTTATGATTCATGTTCATTGCATATCTTTTTACATTGAGGGCAATGAAAGATATGGTTGGGGGGGTGAGATTCTTCGAATATAGCAATTTGTGACATTTCAAGCAAGGTTTTTGTAGAAAATTTTCAATTTTTCTGAAACATCAAAACTCTTTTGAAAAACTTCGTTTCTATGCACTTGAGATGTCATGAGTATGAAAGGATGAAAGATGAAATGATATGATTTTGAAATCTTTAAATTAACTTAAACATGATAGTTTTACATGAGAATTCCCATATTTATATGATCGATAGAACATTTGAACACTTTTGAGTCTAGTCCACATTACACGATTCTCATCATTTAAAGGGATTACTAGACTTGTAGATTGGTAAGACTGAAGATTTGAAGAGTTTAGGAACCAAGCCGGGGTACTTTGTCCATCCTTGTCCATGGGAAAATGACAAAAGATATAGATTTCTAAAAATCCTATTAATGTAAAAGAAAAAGGAAAAGGAAGGATGAAAATTGGGAATGATGGAAAACATGGTGGAAAACTCCGAAAAGGGCTACCTATTACCAACCGGGGAATGGTCTATTCGTAACCAAAGCTGAAAATGGGATGTAGTGTAAAAGTTGTTGGACGGACGGTAAGACAAATTCCTGTCATAGGCAATTGGTTGATCTGTACACTCTTAGATCTTTGGTTTAGCTGATTTATGAAGAAGGTAATCCTGGAAAGTCATGAGATGAATATGCACAATGCACATTAGACCATGTTCGCATTCTTCTATTTGTCAATAAATCGATGGGGATTCTACATGAACACTTATTATGTTTGGAAAGTTTGGGACTTCAATTTCTCATCATTTTTTTTTTTGAATTTTGCACTTACATGTCTTAAAGTCTATTTCTGCCTTTTTCTCTCCCTCTGAATCAAACTTTTTCTTGCCATAATGGTTCAGTTCCTATTATTATCAACGATACAGGTCGGATCCTAGATGTAGAAATATAAGAAGGCGGATCTCCCCCCCCCCCCCCCCCCCCCCCCCCCCCCCCTCCTTCTCCATCGAATCAAATGAGATTGTAGAAGCATAGTTTCCAAGAGAGTTGAGTTCTCAGAGAAAAGGATTATTTCACGCTTGTTTTGCTCAGGACTACCAAAATGCTAGTTGGGAGGTGTTGAGCTCCCATTTTATACATATTCTAGCCTATTGCATCGCATTATGCATGGTTTGCATGCTTAAAAGACCCATCTAATGCATGTTTTGTTGATGTAGGAATGAGAGAGAGACTTCACACAAATAGTAGTTAAAAAAAACTATTTAGAAGCTCTTGGATGAAGACCCAAGGTGGGCCAAAGAAGGAAGAAGAAAGAATGAGAAAAGAGATGAGAAAGAAAGAAAGAAAAAAAATGAAGAAACAGGGCTTGGACCGGTCAGCCAAGAGGGCCACGACCTGTTGGCCACCACACCAGCCCTCCTCCCAACTCTCTGTACAAAGGACCAAGTGGTTCGACCGGTCTTGACCGGTCGGCCAACAGGTCGGCCCCCCTCTTGTGCCTTTTGGACTCTCCCTGGACCTCTGCTAGACTGGTCAAGACCGGTCGGCCAACAGGTACTTAGTGTATTTCAGCAGCTTTCCAGCAAGCTTGCTCAGCAAGCTTCGAAAATCATGCGCTGCGGGAGTCCTTACGCAATTCTGGAAGTTTCTGAGGCGGTAGAGCCTCTCTATTATAAAAGGACACCTAGGGGTGGATCTAAAGGCATCATAAAAGGCTTGGGAAGTCGTGGAAAGTGAAGGAGATCGCTGTGGAGCGTCTACAACTCCTCCAAACTCGATTTTTTTTTTCGTAGTTTTTCCTTTGAGCTTTAGTTTAACCTATTAATGGTTGGCTAAACCTCTTAGCTAGGGCTAAGAGGTGAAGCTTTTAGTTTTTTGCAATGTTCAATTCGAATTAGTTCAAGTACTTTTTGGTTTTATGAATAACACTTCTAGTTCAAGTTTGAAATAAAGTTAGTATTTTTAGTTAATCTTCTATCTCTTGTGATTGATTTTACATAGGATGTTTTGATTACCAAGATTGGTTAATTGGGGGTGTTGATTGATAGGATTTTGGGTTGTAGAGATCCTAGATTCATCATGATATGTTGGATGCTAGGGGATATTACTAACTAAGTTTTCTAAGAGCTTATCTAGAACTAAACTAGAAGGGATTTTTATATTTTGATTTAATCTGAGATAGGTGTTCATGTATTGATTTTGGTTCAATAGAGGTTCAATTCATGCTTCTAAATCAAGTCTAGTGACAAGGCTTGAGGAAGAATCATGAATGTGATCTTGCTTATTTTGTGAAGGGTTGGGTTGTGTGATTGAATATACCCAATGCCTTAGTTGATTATGAGAGGACCATATCAGTAGATGATCAATCTATGTTAGATGCATTATGATGATTTGATTGCTCTATATTCTGATTGGATAGGGATAGAACTCCGATTCCAATTGTGTTATTGACTTCAATGGTTTGAATTGGCATTGTGAATGATTATTAGTGGATCCTTGGCGCTCTAGTGTTTATTTCCTTAATTTACTTCTTAAGTAGATAGATTTATGTTCTTTATTACCATCCATCATTACAAATCTGAATTTAGCCCATCCTAGTTATAAAACTTAGAATTGTTACGACAAACCCTGAGGATCGACCTTGGTCTTACCGAGAATTATTACTACATCGCAGCTTTGCACTTGAGGCGAGCGAACAACTGCGAACACCTTGCCATGGAGCTAAGTTGACTAACAAATAAGTGATCGTCCCATGATAGCCTTGCCTATGAACTCAGGATCCAAGCAACAAATAGATAGTCGTTTCTACGACTATCTCGCCACAAAGTGAGGACTCGAAGAGAGGAGCATGTTGTCACATCGTTGACCTTCCCGCCACGAAGTAACGTGGCTAATTATCGAACGGTCGATCATCTAAACATCAACCAATTGCCCACGAAGATCAGTTGTGTTGAGTAACAAACAAATTATTTTTTTCCAATGACGTCTTGCCACGAAACCCAGCCATGAGAGAAACGGACTGTCCAGGTACGTTCACCATTGGGCTTCTTGCCATGGAACCTGGTCCTGCGCAACAGACAAACAATTCCTACAAAAACTGTACAGCCACGAAGCTAGCCACGTGACTAATAAACATTTATCCCTTCATGTGAACCACATGTGTCTCACATAATGAAGCTCAGCCCAAGATGAACAGACTATCATTCTTAACGAATATTCAACCATGAAGCTAGCTAAGCACACAATCTAGCTTTCGTGCCCGGTGATCTTCTTGTCATAAACATACTGTCATTTCAAACAACCGTCTCACTACAAATAGATTGTCATTAGTTATCCTTTTTTCCTTTTGCTTTTACTTTTCTAGCCAAGTGTACTTAAAACTTATTTAATTAATTGATCGACTTCAGCCTAATTTTATTCCTTTCTAGTTATATTCCTTTTTCGTTGAACGGAGTAAGAAAATCATGTACTTAATTGAAAGTCCTTCCTCTAAAGACAAAAAGAAGTAATTAGAAGGAAAAACCCTCCCCTTCGTAAATTGCTTGATTTTGTGCAATTAGTGGCTGAGTAATTAGGATGATTTTGTCAAATTTAGTCCCAAACTAATTACTTTAGTGTTTGGTATCATAAGGTATTCGATTCAAGTTAAGCCACTATTGGCTCTGGCATTGTTGAGCTCTGAATTGTGCATATTTGATCCTCAATTCATCACACATTTACATGGATTGATCCCCGTTGATGCACCTTTTCCAAGTTGCTTCTTCATAGTTTCCCATGCTTGAATCAACTCCTCGTTGCTCCCCTAAGCATTGATGCTAAATGTCTTACCTCCCTTGATTGGCTACCTTGCATATAATACTCGTTCAAGGTGACCAAGGTAATGGGAGGGTGGTTGAATCTTCTACAACTAATGAGAAGTTGGATTCCTAAAATAATTCACCTAGATGGGTCTCTCTACAGAGTTTAGACAATGATTTACTATTGGCTTTGTGTTTAACTCATTAGAGAATGAGGGAGATCAAGTTCATCTCCATTTGAGCTTAAAATGCTCTCTGTTGTGATAAACCACAAGAGATATGACTTGAATCTCCTAAGATTAGAGGTTCTAATGATATGGAGTTGTGGTGGCTTCGAATACTCTAAAAATCCATCATAATGCTCAAAGCTCGAATGCCATATATATATATATATATATATATATATATATATATATATATATATATATATATATATATATAGAGAGAGAGAGAGAGAGAGAGAGAGAGAGAGAGAGAGAGTTGAAGTTCTAATGGCTAGAAAACGGGCAAAACAGCTCGTCTTCAACTTGACAACCTGATCCTTCGACCTGTCAAAATTGGCCTTCGACTTGTTGAAGCAAGGTTTCTATCGGTTGAATTATTTTGTGGCTTCAGGTATTTCTTGCTATCCAAAAATAGCCACTTTTGACATGTCAACCCTCGATTTCGACCTGTCGAGCTTGTCCTTCCACCTATCAAAATCGGCCATCGATCGGTCAAAAATATACAGGCACATATATTTACTATTGTCCTGCTTTTAGTTGTTTTGACCTATCGACCGGTCGAACTTTTGCTTGACCTATTGATGGATCGGTTGACAACACAATGAGTTGGCTATTTTGAGTAGTATATTTTATAGCATCTCATGAACCTCTAAGCCTTACAAAATATGATCTTTTGGGACTCCTTCGGCTAATGAATGATGACTAAAGGTTTAGCTATAAAATCCAAGTAATCTAGAAGCTAAGGTTATTTTGTTTCTTGGGGTTAGGGACACAAAGGCACCTCATTTACATGTTTCTTCTCTCCTTAATGCTTCTTGTCCTCTTGTATCTTCGGTCTTCGGCTTCCAAAGGCTCAATCGACTCCTAGACACATAGACTCACATGATTGATAAATAAGGTGCACAAACAAGTGCACTAACAAAGACGACCATCACATGAGTGTTATAAATAACTGGTGCCAAAGTGAGGCTCAATTACTCAATAAAGTAAGATATTGGAGAAGCATCCATAATATTGCCGTTGCAAAAGTTCCATAATCTACAATAGTTTCGTGCTCAGTATTTTGAGACTTCGCATTATATCTTAAAAAAGCATGGGGCCACTTTGCCAAACATGGAGATATTTGAAACAATCTAAGCGATGACAGAAATCTGGACACCATCAAGGCTTTTTGTGACTTTCGTGCTTGGCAACTAACACATTTTACTTGTTCATGTGCTGAAATCCAATATCCAAATGTGTAGAGATGTTGATTTTGTAGAGAGAGAGAGAGAGAGAGAGAGAGAGAGAGAGAGATGAAAATTGATAAGGTTCTCAAAACCCTAAGCTCCCCTTTTTTCCTTATTCTTTTTATATGTAGGGTTTCCCCTCTTTACAAATAACTCCTTAATAAATGTGAAAAATACACGTAACTCCCTACCTGCATATTTACAAATAAACCCCTATTTAATGAATAAGTGTTCCAACACACCCCTCAAGTTGATGTATGAATATATGTTATACCCAACTTGCTCAAAATCTCTTGCAACATAGGAAAACTGAGTGCCTTTGTGAAAATGTCACCTAACCGCTTAGCTGATTTGACAAATGGAATGCACAACTTCCCGGAAGAGATCTTCTCTCGGATGAAATGGAGATCTACTTCAATATGCTTTGTCTTTTCATGGTAAATTGAGTCAAACGCAATTTGAATGACAGCGTGGTTTTCACAGTGAAGAGGAGTCGTAGAGTTGATAGGGAAACCAAGCTCTGCCATAATAGATCTCAACCACAAAATCTCATAAGTTCCCTGAGCCATAACTTGATATTCTGCTTCCACCCTAGATCTAGACACCACTGACTATTTTTGTTTCTCCAAGTCACCAGATTATCTCCAATAAAGGTACAAGCCAGAAGTTAACTTCTGTCAATCTGACACCATGCCCGGTCAGCATCAGAATATCCAGTAATATAAACATGTCCATGATTAGCATAGAGAATACTGCATCCTAGACATAATTTTAAGTATATCAATGTACCGTACACAACCTTAAGACGTGACGATTTCAGCGAATCCATGAACCTACTAACAACACTTACAACCAGAGTGATATCTAGCCTTGTAATAGTTAAGTAAATCAACTTCCCAATCAATCTTTGATACATGTCAGGGTTTGCATAGAGGATGAGGCAGTACGAGTACCAAGCTTGTGTTCGCTCGCCTCAAGTGCAAGGCTGCGATGTAGTAATAATTCTCTGTAAGACCGATGTCGATTCTCAGGGATTGTCGTAACAATTCTAAACTTTATAACTAGGATGGGCTAAATTCGAATTTGTATCGATGGATGAAAATTAAGAACATAAATTATTTATTAAATCAGGGAAATACGCACTAGAGCGCCAATGATCCACTTATAATCATTCACAACGTCAATTCAAACCATTCAAGCCAATAACTCAATCGGAATTGGAGTTCTATCCCTATCCAATTGGAATATAGAGCAATCAAATCATCACAACATATCTAACATAGATGGATTATCTACTGATGTGGTTCTCTCGTAATCAACTAAGGCATTGGGTGTATTCAATCACACAGCCCAATCCTTCACAAAATAATTAAGATCACATTCATGATTCTTCCTTAAGCCTTGTCACTATACTTAATTTAGAGGCATGAATTGAACTTCAGTTAAACCAAAATCAATACATAAACATATATCTCAGATTAATCTTAAAGATAAGAACTTCTAGTTTAGTTCTAGATAAGCACTTAGGAAGCTTGGTTTGTAAGATCCCCTAGCATCCAACATATCATGATAGATCTAAGATCTTTACAACCCAAAATCCTATCAATCAACACCCCATTAAGCAATTTCAGTAATCAACACATCCCATATAAGATAAATAATAAGGGATAGAAGATTAAATAAAATTCCTAACTTTATTTCAACTTGAACTAGAAGTGTTCTTCATTAAACTAAAAATACTTGAACTAATTCGAATTAAGCATTGTAAACAACTAAAAATTTCACCTCTTAGCCCTAGCTAAGAGGTTTAGCCAACCATCAATAGGTTAAATTAAAACTCAAAAGAAAACTGAAGAAAAACATAGAAAAATATAGAAAAATCGAGTTTGGAGGAGTTGTAGATGCTCCACGACGATCCTTTTCACCTCCCACAAAATCCCAAGCCTTTTATGATGCTTTAGGAACGAGCCCTAGGTGTCATTTTACAATGGAGAAGCTCCACCGACTCAGAAAGTTACAGAATCACACACCAACTTACGCAGCGCATGATTTTTCGGAGCTTGCTGAGCAAGCTTCTGAAATTCTCCAAAATTTACACTAGTCTCCCGGTCTTGACCGGTCGGACTGGTCCTGTGGATGTACAGAGAGTGCAAGAGAGGGTGGCCGACTAGTCTTAACTGCCCACCTGGACTTTAGTCCAGCGTGCACAGGGGGCTGATCAACAAGGTGGCCGACCGGTTAAGATCGATCGTGGCCTCTTTGGCCGACCGGTCATGACCGGTCTAGCTTATTGTTGCAGCACTGTTCTTCCTTTCTCTCTCTCTTATCTCCTTGCTTCTTTACTTCTTCTTTGGCCCACCTTTAGTCATCATCAAAGGGCTTCTAAATGTGGTCTTTAGTCATTAATTGGGTGAAGTCTCTTTCTGATTCCTACAACCACAAAACATGCATTAGATAGGTCTTTTAAACATGCAAATCATGCATATAATGTGATGTAATGGGTTCGAATATGTATAAATTAGGAGCTCAACACACCCCCCAACCAGCATTTTTCTAGTCCTAAGCAAAACATACGTGAAACAATTCACTTCTCTAAAAACTCAACTCTCCCTTGAAAACTATACTTCTATAAACTAAACACACACAAGCACAAAATTCAGAGGGAATGAGTGATAAGAACTCAAAATTGTAATTCCCTAAACATAATAAGCATCTCACATAGAATCTCCACCAATTGATTAACAAATAGAGGAATCCAAATAAGTGTGGTCTAGTGTGCATAGTGAATCTTCATCTCATAAATTTTTTGGATTATCTTCTTCATAAATCAGCGAAACTGAAGGTCTAAAAGTGTACAGATCAACCAAATACCTAAGACAAGAATTTGCCTTACCATTCCTTTGACGACTTTCACACTACTTCCCATTTCCAGCTTTAGTTACGGGTAGACCATCCCCTGGTTGGTAATAGGTAGCTCTTTTCGTAATTTTTCACACCATATATTCAATGAATAACCCAACTTTCTTTCCTTTCATATATATGAGATAGGATTTTTAGAAATCCATATCTTCCATTCTTTTCGCTTATTTCTCATGATAGGATGGACAAAGTTCCCCGGCTTGGTTCCTAAACACCTTAAATCTCAGTCTAGCCAATCTACAAATCTACATAATCCTTTTAAATCATGAGAATCGTGTAACGTGAACTAGACTCAAAAGTGTTCAAATGTTCTATCGATCACATAAATAGGGGAATTCATATATAAAGCTATTATATTAAAGGTGATTCAAAACTTTCAACATCAATCACTTCGTCTCTCTTTCTCTCATACTCGTACCGTCCTAAGTGCATAAAAACAAAGTTTTCCAAAAGAGTTTTGAATTTTCAGAAAAATTTAAAAATTCACTACAAAATTTTGCTCGAAATGTCACAAAATGCTAGATTCATTAGGAATCTCACCCCTAACCAAAATCATGCATTATCCTCAATGTAAAAACATATGTAATAAGCATTGATATGAGAGCAATGATATAGATAAAGAAGAGTGAGAACGAGAGTACCTGAGAGAGTCGATCATGGAAGTTTGCAACTCCAAACAACTAAATAATTAAAATAAATAAAACTACTCTATACCTTTGTCAGACTAGGAGGTCAATCTTGATACATAAGATCATCCAAATGAATGAAATTTAACAAAATTAATAGGTGGAGTAAAAGATTTTTCAGTAATACCATCCACCATCCTGCTTCAGTATACACATGGGTGATGTTTGTCGTTCTAATCGTAACTCCCTAAACATAATAAGTTCGGTGGGTTTCTCAAAGTTATCACCCCATGTGTTAAGAAAGGAGAATTTCTTTGGTTGGAATTCATCAAATATGAATCTCCTTTCCAACTTGTCTGGGAAAAAATTATTCAAGGGTCATCCTAGAGATGGTGCACTTTGGTCTGAACAAACCAAAGAGATGTGGAGACTTAGGAATTCTTCTTCACAAGTCATTATGGTCTTCACATTTTCATATTCTACCGATGCTACCACACTTGATACTTTGGTGTTACTCTTCATAGAAAGGGTCTTTGTGGGCACCGATGAAGTTTTCCTTAAGGCATTGACAATGTCACGGATCATAGGATTATTCCAATCCTCAAAATATGCAAACACTCTTCTAAAGTGTAAGAAACTTCGACCTTCTCGGTTACTTATGTAGGTTGGAATAAGTCCTCAACCACTACACATTGAGAAATTAGCATTTCCATATGCAAATCAAGCACCAATCCATCAAATTCCAACATAACAAAATTGTTCAAGTCAGTGATTGGTGTCTTGTCAATCAAATTTTCAGAATTTGGCTCTTCCAAGGCCTTAACAATATTTAAAATTACTTCTACCTTGGAATTAGCCAAGCAAACTTCTAAGGTTTTGAAAAATTTAGCCGAGGGTGGCTCATCATCATCCACAATTGTATCTATGAAATTAATCATGTGGATCTCATCTTCATCCTCATCCTCATCCTCTTGTTGTTTCTACAAATGAAACACATTCAGATTCATTGTCATGTTTCCAAAGGATATCTTCATGACTCCATTCCTACAATTGATTATAGCATTGGCAGTTGTTAGGAATGGTTGGCCTAGAATGACGGGAACTTGAGTGCATACATTTGTAACCGCTTGTGTATCCAAAATGATAAAGTCTACTGGGTAGTAGAACTTATCAATTTGGACTAACACATCCTCATTATTCCTCTCGGTATTCTAACGGAGCGATCCGTAAGTTGTAAAGTTATATTGGCAGGTTTTAATTCACCAAGTCCAAGTTGCTCATATACCGACTAGGGAATCAAGTTAACACTAGCCCTTGGATCGAGAAGTACTCTATTGATCCGGAAGTTACCTATCATGTAAGAAATTTTAGGGCTTCCAGGATCTTTGAATTTGGGGATCGTGTTTTGTTGTATGATAGTACTCACTTGTTTCGTAAAAAATGCCCTCTTGTGTACGTCTTGCTTACGTTTTACAGCACATAGATCCTTTAGAAATTTAGCATACGAAGGAATTCGCTTGTTGTATCCAACAAGGAAATGTTGATTTTAACTTGTTTGAAGACTTCTAGGATGTCCTGAATTTCACTTGGCCTTTTTGTTGAGACAAGACATTGGGGGAATGGGGCTATAGGTTTATACACACGATCCGGCTCTTCATCTTGTGCGTTGTTCAATTTACCTTCACTCTTAGAATCATCCCAATCATTAGGCTTTGCAGCCTTCACCGGTTCAGATTTTTCAATTGTTTTACCACTTCTAAGAGTGGTGATGGCTTGGACATGTTCCACTTGAATGGTTGAAGAATTGAAATTCGATTCAAGTTGTTCCTTGGGGTTAGGATGAGATTGGGTCAAAACAGTCCATTTCTCCCTAACTCCTAGGTGTGTCTCAATTCTTTCAACCGAAATTTTAAGTTCATTCATGGCCTGCATGTTGGACTGATTTATTTGAGTTTATCCAATCATAAATGTGTTCAATGTATCCTCAAGAGTGCTCTTTTGAGGAGGCCCTTAGGAAGTATTGTTTATATTTACCATGGGTCCATTCTTCCCATTAAGATTCGGTTTACACCGCCAATCAGGATTTTATAAATTAGAATTTGATGCGCTAAAGGGGCGTTGGTAAGCGTTTGTGGCGTTCGATTGAGTTTGCAAAATCTCTTGAAACGTAGGGATTGTTGGGCAATCCTTTATTAAGTGAACGTTGGTCTCACAAATACCACATACACTTTCAACGGTCTCCCCGGTGATTATCATGTTAACACTCATTAATTCTATGGCCTCAACCTTCTTTGTGAGACCGCCACCTTTGAATTTAAATCATCCTCCCCATCTAATATATGTACTCCTTTCTCTCTTGGGGCTGACTTGGGATTACTAGTCGGAGTGGAGATGTCCCAAGATTGGGCATTCTTGGCTAGCATATCAAAGTAATCCCAAGCCTCATCAGGTGCTTTGTTTAAAAACTCACCATTACACATTATTTGGACAAATTGGCGCATGTTTGAACTTGATCCGTCATAGAATAAGTCAATCAAGCACCACTTTTCATAACCATGGTGAGGGCACTCTAATAAAAGATCCTTGAACCTCTCATAACATTGAAAAACTGTTTCATCTCCTTTTTGGGAGAAGTTCATGATAGTCCGTCTTAGTGCATTGGTTTTATGAACAGGGAAGTACTTTTTAAGGAACTCCCGGATCATTTCAGCCCATGTCCCGATGCTTCTAGGTTTAAGAGATTGAAACCATGATTTGGCTTTGTCATTTGGAGAGAAAGGGAACAATTTCAGTTTGATTATATCTTGGGAGACATCATTAAATTAGAAGGTGTTGGTTTTTTCCTCAAATTCACTTAGGTGCGCATATGGACTTTTAGAATTGAGTCCATGAAATTTTAGAAGTAACTTCATAATTCTTGGTTTAAGACCCATGTTTTTTGCATTAAGTGGAAAAACAATGCAGGAAGACGTGGTTATTCTCTCTGGTTGTAGATTATCTCATATTGTTTAAACCAGAGGAACATAGCGTTCCTCTTCCTC
Source organism: Liriodendron chinense (assembly GCA_003013855.2). NCBI lineage: Eukaryota > Viridiplantae > Streptophyta > Magnoliopsida > Magnoliales > Magnoliaceae > Liriodendron > Liriodendron chinense. The sequence continues at coordinate 3,966,501 of ML058389.1, forward strand.
ATTACGTTCCATCCTAATTGGTGGTGCATCATGCTCAACATTCTCAACATTGTGCGGTTCATTCTTAACCATGATTTAAGACAATTCAGAATTTCTTAGACGTTTTCTCACTCGTCCGTGATTAACTAAGCCTTCAACTAAACCTCTCTCACTTAGAAGTCGCGATGTATGATCACACTCCCAATGGGGCATAAACCACATAAAAACTAAATTAAAAATTAAAAATCTGAAGAAAAAAATTAAAAATTAAAGGAGTCTAAGTTAGAACGGTGTTACCAGATTTGAAGAACTAGGTTAGTGAAGAAAATCCTATAAAATAAATAAAATCTATTAGTAGTAGAAAATTTCGAGAAAAACCTATTAAAGCAATAAATCCTAACCTAACCTACCTAACCTAACTATACCCTAATTACAAATTTTAAAACCGTTAACCTAATCGCCGGCAGCGGTGCTAAAAGCTTGTTCATTCGCCTCAACTGCAAGGCTGCGATGTAGTAATAATTCTCAGTAAGACCGAGGTCGATCCTCAGGGATTATCATAATAATTCTAAACTTTATAACTAGGATGGGCTAAATTCAAATTTGTATCGATGGATGGAAATTAAGAACATAAATTATTTATTAAATCAGGGAAATACGCTTTAGAGCGCCAAGGATCCACTTATAATCATTCATAACATCAATTCAAACCATTCAAGCCAATAACTCAATCGGAATCGAAGTTTTATCCCCATTTAATTGGAATATAGAGCAATCAAATCATCACAACATGTCTAACATAGATGGATCATCTATTGATGTGGTTCTCTCGGAATCAACTAAGGCATTGGGCGTATTCAATCACACAGCCCAATCCTTCACAAAACAATTAAGATCACATTCATGATTCTTCCTCAAGCCTTGTCACTGGACTTGATTTAAAAGCATGAATTGAACTTCTGTTGAACCAAAATCAATACATAAACATCTGTCTCCGATTAATCCCAAAGATAAGAACTTCTTCTAGTTTAGTTCTAGATAAGCACTTAGAAAACTTGGTTTGTAAGATCCCGTAACATCCAACATATCATGATGGATCTAAGATCTCTACAACCTAAAATCTTATCAATCAACACCCCATTAAGCAATTTCAGTAATCAAAACATCTCATGTAAGAGAAATCACAAGAGATAGAAGATTAACTAAAAATACTAACTTTATTTCAAACTTGAACTAGAAGTGTTCTTCATTAAACCAAAAATACTTGAACTAATTCGAATTAAGCATTGTAAACAACTAAAAGCTTCACTTCTTAGCCCTAGCTAAGAGGTTTAGCCAACCATCAATAGGTTAAACTAAAATTCATAAGAAAACTAAAGAAAAACATAGAAAAATCGAGTTTGGAGGAGTTGTTGACGCTCCGCGACAATCCTCTTCACCTCCCACGAAGTCCCAAGCCTTCTATGTTGCCTTAGGAATGAGTCCTAGTTGTCCTTTTATAATGGAGAAGCTCCACCGACTCAGAAAATTCTAGAATCGCACACCAACTTACCCAACACATGATTTTTCGGAGCTTGCTGAGCAAGCTTATGAAATTCTCCAAAATTTACATTGGTCGACCAGTCTTGACTAGTTGGACTGGTCTTGTGGATGTCCAGAGAGTGCAAGAGAGGGTGGCAGACCTGTCTTGATCGGTCGGACCCACCTGGACGTTAGTCCAGCATGCATAGGGGGTTGATCAGCAAGGTGGCCGACCAATCATGACCGGTCTAGCTTATTGTGGCAGCACTGTTCTTCCTTTCTTTCTCTCTCTCATCTCCTTGCTTCTTTACTTCTTCTTTGGCCCACCTTTAGTCATCATCAAAGGGCTTCTAAATGTGGTATTTAGTCATCAATTGGGTGAAGTCTCTTTCTCATTCCTACAACCACAAAACATGCATTAGATAGGTCTTTTAAACATGCAAATAATGCATACAATGTGATGTAATGGGTTAGAATATGTATAAATTAGGAGCTCAACAACTTGCCAGTCTTATTGAATAAGTCTAGAGTGTACTTTCTTTGAGATATAAAGATACCCTTGGATGAGCGGACAACTTCAATCCCTAAGGAGTATTGAACTGGACCAAGGTCCTTAATTTCAAATTCCTTACCCAACATCTGCTTGACATGTTCTATAAAGTCCAAATCATCTCCAATAACAATTATATCATGCACATAAAAAAGAACAATGGTTCAGCCCTCTTACCGAGTGTGAATAAAAACAGTATGATCTAACTGGCATTGCTTAAACTTAAATGAGAGAATTATAAAACTGAATCGGGCAAACCATGTCTTAGAGACTGTTAAGGCCATAAAGAGTATTTTTCAGCTTACACATTTTCTTAGTCTCCCCTTGAAGCTGAAACCTAGGAGGAACCTCCATATAAACTTCTTCAGTCAGATTCTCATGGAGGAATGCATTCTTAACATCTAGTTCATATAATGGTCAAGAAAGATTAGTAACTAAGGAGATGATTAGGTGAACCGAGTTCAATTTGGCCATAGGAGAGGTCTTAGTATAATCAACCCCATAATTCTATGTGTAACCTTTGGTAACAAGATGCGCCTTGTAGCGTTCAACAGACCCATCGGCCCGATACTTAATAGAATGCACACACTTGCACCCCATAGTATGGTTGCCCGTAGGTAAGGAAATTAGATCCCACATGTCATTCTTATCAAGGGCAGCCATTTCTTCCTCCATCGCTTACTTTCATGCAGAAACTGCAACTGCCTCAACAACAGATATTGGAGTAGAGGAGGTGTTATGTATATTTCAATAAAACTGAAACTTTGTTACTTTTTATGTTTTTCTTTAGTCCCATATCGGATAGAATGGGAGAGGAAAAGTTGTTTATATACATTTGCCTAATATAGAATCTTATGTAATGTGATATACTATGCACAAGCCCGTATGAGCGCCCAGGGGGGTGCAACCGGTGGAAAAATTGGTCCGAAAATCTTTAATCGAATGTGTGTGCACGTGCACACCCATGTATACACACGCGCAGGGAGGTGCAATCGGACATCGATTGGCCTGGGCTGGCCTACTTGCTTTGAGTCTTGATGGGATAAAATCATTTTTTATCCATTGCTTTTATTGCGTACATTAGACGTGGCCCACTTGATTAGGCGGTTACCATTGTGCAAAACGTGCCTTATTTATCAGGCATGTTGAAACGACGTGACCATTTCTCTCAACGGGTCTTTTTTTGAGACATTATGTTTTGGGGGTTTTATAAAGAGATTAGGGTTAGGGTTTTAGAGTATCGAAAAAAATATTTTTTTTCTTCTCCTATTTTTCTCTTCTTTGCAAATATGTTTTACTCTGGGCAAAAGGAAGGGCGGTGTTCTGTGGTGGTTATGGTGTTGGTTTTCTCGCGGCTAGTGCATGCTGTGTAGAAATATTGCTGGTGAGTTGTATCCTAGGAGATAGCTGCGTCGGCAACCTTCTGCATCGGTTCTTTGCACTGAGGGATGCCAACTATCTCAAAGATAACGACAAAGTACGCTCCTCACTCCAGTGCCCATTGCATGATATCGACAATCTGTGTCTGCCCATGGAGAAATACTATAAACCAGGAGCGAGGTTCCATTACACAGATTTATTTTAGTCAGTTATTTTCCGTTCCATTGAAGTAGAATAAATTTTTTTTTGAGATATTAGCGTCCCACGACTTCAGAAAATCCGTATGATAAGTTTATTCGACCTGAGAATTTTGATGATCAACACTTCAAATGGTGGAAATAAAAGATGTTTTTCTACCTTACCACCCTCAAAGTGGCATACGCTATCAATCAACCTCGATCGTCTGGCCTACACAAACCGGGATTATCAATCGTTCATTAGAAATGGGATGAGGATGACTATCTTTGTAAAAATTATATTCTTAGTGTTGTGTCCAATCAATTTTATGATTTGTATTGCGATTATGAAGCCTCTGCTGAGATCTATAAAGCGTTAATGAAGAAGTAGAAGCTAAAGAGGCGGATGTGAAAAAATACGTCGTTAGTCGGTACTTCAAATTCCAGATGGTTGATGATAAATCGGTAGTGCACCAGGCTAATGGATTTAACATCATAGGCCATGAATCATGTTTAAAGGAATCAAGTTAGATGATCATTTTTAGGTGGCTGTTGTCATTGAGAAATTGCCACCCACTTGAAGAGACTTAAAAAAATTCCCTTCAGCATAAAACTAAGGAGTTTTCAATGGAGCAACTAATTGTGAAACTGTGGATCGAAAAAGAACCTAAACTCCAGGATACCTTAGAAGGGAAGAAAATTGATGCTTCTAAAGTGTTAATGGTTGATGATAAGGAAAATCAAAATCAACAGAAAAGAAAGCTTAAAGACGATAACTTGAAATTAAATAAAAAACAGTTCAAAAAGAAATCTAAACCCAAGGCTAAAAAGAAAAAATACAATGACTAGGATAAATCATTTGGTTGCTACGTGTGTGGCAAATCAGGTCACTTTTTAAGAGAGTGCTACAAGTGGAAAAAGAAACCAGCTCTTGCACCTCAAGAAAATGTGACTAAGGAACCAGATATTATGGCTATGCTCACAGAGGTCAACATGGTTCGCCCAGAACCATGTGACGAGTAGTAGATCAATATGAGTGCTAGCATACACATGTGTTATGATCGCACCTGGTTTAAGAATTTGAGGAGGTTCCTTCTGACAGAAATTTCTAATAGGGAATGTCATTACAACAAATATTATTGGACAAGGAAAGATTGAACTCATGTTCACATCTAGGGAAAACTGTCACTCTGACTAATGTTCTTCATGTGCCAAATATGCGTAAGAACCTAGTTTCAAGTTATCTTTTGAAAAACGCTGGTATAGGGCAGGTCATTGAGTCAGATCAAATTATAATAACTAAGAATGACTCCTTTATTAGTAAAGGTTATACTGATCATACTCATGGTATGTTTAAGTTGAATGTTGATTCAAATAAATCATCTACTTCTTTTGCTTACATCTTATGCACTATTTCATTATGGCATGGTAGACTGGGTCATTTGAACATTAAGTCTATTAGAAATATGTCTGGTGGTGGTGTTTTACCTCATTTAGAAAATAGTGAATTTGAAAAATGTGAATCCTGCTCTCAATCTAAAATAACAAGAAAACCATTTTTTGACGTAGAAAGAAATTCAGAGTTGTTAGGACTAGTACACTCTGATATTTGTGATCTTAAGGAAACTCTTATAAGAGGAGGTAAGAAATATTTTGTTACTTTTATGGATGATTATTCCAGATGCACATATGTATATTTGTTAAGATTAAAGGATGAATCATTCTCCAAATTTATTATTTTAAAAAATGAAGTAGTGACTCAATTAAACATGAAAATAAAAATTCTTAAGAGTGATAGAGGAGACAAATACACTTTAAATGATTTTGATCATTTTTGTGAATCTAATGACATAATTCATGAGATTATTGCTCCCTATACTCCACAACAGAATGAGATAGCAAAGCGAAAAAATAGAACTCTCATTAATATGTTGAACACTATGTTATTAAGTTCAGGTTTTCTTTTAAGTTTTTAGGGGGAAGCTTTATATATAGTCTATTACATTTTAAATAGAGTGCCTACAACTAAATCAAAAATAATTCTATATGAGTTATCGAAGGGTATAAAATCAAATCTAAACTATCTTAGAGTTTGGGGCTTTCTAGTGCATGTTAGGCTTACTGATCCCAAAGGACCTAAATTAAGATCTAGAACTTCTAGGTGTGTGCTTGTTGGGTGTGCATCGCATAGTAAAGCTTATAGATTTCTAGATATTAGTGAAAATATCATTATTCAATCTAGAGATGCAAAATTTCATGAAAATTTCTTTTTTTATAAACTAAAGAACAATGGGGGTTGTACCTCTGTAAACATAGATGGACCTTCATGCTCTCACCCAAAACACTAAGAAGAATCTGAATCCAAACTTAAGATAAGGAAAAGTAAACGGCCAAGGATTGCCAAGGACTTTGGTCCCAATCTCCAAGCGTCTTTAACTCGGCTAGAATGTGATCCTATAACATTCAGCGAGGCAATAACCTCACATGATGCTACCATTTGGAAGGAAGCGAAGGAAGTGGTGATAGATGAAATAGATTCTATTAGAACCAATAATACTTGAAAATTAGTCGACCTTCCTCTTAGTGCAAAGACATTAAGTTGTAAATGGATATTAAAAAGAAAGGGAGAGCTGATGGTTCAATTGAAAAATATAAGGCTAGATTAGTAGCTAAGGGGTTTAAATAAAAAGAAAGTGCTGACCACTTTGATACATATTCCCTTATTTCTAAAATGACATCCATTCAAATTTTAATTGCCATCACATTTGCGAATAATATTTTAATTCACCAAATGGATATTGAAATTGCATTTGTAAATGGTGAATTAGAAGAGGAAATATATATGGAACAATCTAAATGGTTTGTTGAATCAGGACAAGAACATAAAGTATAAACTGTTGAATTTCTTATATGGACTAAAACAGGCTCCTAAACAGTAGTATGAATTTATGTTCAATGAAGGTGAGAGATGTCTATATTATAAAATGTCTGATAAATTTGGAGTTATGGTGTGTCTATAAGTAGATGATCTTTAATTTTTGGTACAAATATTGAAATCTAATGAAACTAATTTTTTTCTATCTTCTCACTTTGACATAAAAGACCTTGGAGAGGTAGATGTCATTCTAGGGATTAAAATTATTAGAATTGAAAATGGTATAACTCTAACTCAGTTCCATTATATAGAGAAGATTTTAAGAAAACATAACCACTATGATTATAAGCCTGTGTGTACTCCTTTCGATCCTAGCATTAAACTAGAACGTAATACTGGTGAAGGAATATCTCAAATTGAATATGCTAATATGATTGGTAGTCTATCCCGTTTACGTCGAATTTGGTAACAGGATCCTCCAGATGTTCACCTTCCTTCAAGCTAACTTCCCTCCAAACCTGAAAGAACACAAGAGAAAACTAAGGGTGGCTGGCATCCAGCCGTTGGCCCTCCGAAGCTTAAGTCAGATGGGGCATGGTTGTAAAAGGAAATAGCGGGATATCAGCTTAGAGATTGTGTACCTTTCTCATCTATGAGGCCATCCATTTATATAGATTCAAGTGATCCAATCTGTTATGCAAGACGTTAAGATTACTGCTGATTTCCGGGGTTAAGGTGTTTATCTTGTTGATCCTTAGATAAGGGGATGGCCTGGTCCAGTTAGATATCTGGTCGATTACGTTCCCTGATGGTGATCCCCTGAGGTTCGGAACCACGAATAAAGATAAGCAAAAAATCAGTCTATATGGGCTGCTGGTACTAAAAAGGCGGGGGACGATCGGGTCGGGGATATCTTCTCGCATATTGAGATGCAAAACCTTTCAACGACCACAAATCGAGATGCTCGCATATTCAAAAGTGTATACCGTACTTTCCCGATATGCGAGCCTCGACCAGAAGGGCTCGGTGGTTCAGAAGTTGCGTACCGTACTTTTCCAATATGCGAGCCTCGACCATGAGGGCTCGCAGGTTGAATACCGTCACAACGGCGCTCACAGGCCTCGAGTCTTCGCTATCTTCGACTACTGCAATTTGGCTATAACAGATGCCCCCCAAGTCCTTTCCGTCAAGGAGTCTAAGGGAAGGACTTGCTTACTGGCACGCATAACCGCCTAATGCCTTTCTCGAAGGTGAAGCCATACATGATTGGACTGTCATTAATGAGCGCCAGCTTTTCGACAGAGAGGAAATGAAGAGGCATCCGCCACGTATCCGCGGAATTAATAACCATGCCCGTTCGACTGTTGTGCCAAACGAATGATCGCCGCGTGTCACCATATCTCGAGGAATGATTGCTTATAAATATACGGAGCCTGCAAAACTTTCAAAATTTCATCCGAGGTTTGCAAAAGTTCTTCCTCTCTTCTTACTTCCTTCTTTCCTCTGGCGTAACTTCCTTTCTGTGGTGAAACTTCGTTCCTCCGATTCCTTCTGGTATAGCTTCATCCTTCATTCTTCTTCTTTCCCAAAGTATTATTCCTCCCTCTTTTTATCTTAAACAACCATGGCGGGAGATTCTAATGAGGAGATCGTCCTCCTGGGAGATGCTACCCCAGAATCTTCTTCCTCCAATAATGCGAGGGTTCCGGCCGGCAGATACTCTGCGTCAGGGTACCCCTCCATAATGACGGAGGAACGGTTGAGTGAGTTACAGGAAAGATACCAAGTTCCCAACTCAGTTATTTTCCGGTTGCCCGGAGAGGGAGAAACCCCAGACTCACCTCCCCCCGGTTGTGTAGCCCTTTATGAGTATTTTTTCATTCTTGGGGTGCGCCTTCCCCTTCACCCCTTTTTTCGCAACGTACTCCAGGGTTACAAGATTGCCCCCGGGCAACTCATTGTAAACGGTTGGAGAGTAATCCTGAGCTCTTTCGTTCTTTGGGCGCAAGCCGATAATGGAGAGTTAACTGCGGAAGAATTCCTTAGAATGTACCAACTCAAGAAAGCTCCCTCCAGCGAAGGCTGGTATTACCTGTGTTACTGGCATTGGGATAACTTTGTTTTGGGGAAACCCTCTTTGAATTACCCCGGATGGAGGAAACACTGGTTTTATGCTTCCGGGAGCTGGGAGTCTGAGACAGGGTCCACCTCTGGGGGCCATAACGTGAGCCGATTTTTGGGTGAAGGTGGGCGTAGCTTCACTCTACCTTGATTTATGAACCGACATTGGATTTTCTGCTTATCTAACCTTTGCCCGCATTTGCAGGTATTCCGACCGTGGGGAAACCGAACTTGAAGGGAGGAATTCACAAGAAGATCGTGAAGGTTTACAAGTTACCTGCTCGTGACAGGCACATCGAGGCTTGTCTGTCAGCCTCCCGACTCATGGCCGCTGGGTTGATATCTTGCGAGGAGGTCGCGATGACGAACGTGGGGGAGAAGAGAGGGTTGCTTCCCCACTTGAAGGGCACCGGCTCGAAGAGACAGAAGAAGACATCTGTCGGTCCCTCTCACACATCTAATCGGCCGGATGGGACTGCCCAAGTTCCACAGCCGCGTGAACCTCTTCCCGATACTGCGGTAGCTGCGCCAGTGGCTTCTGCACCGGTGGTTCCTCCCGAACCACCGGTTATTGATATCATTGACAACTCCCCGACGAACGATGGGGTGGGGTCAAGTTGTCCCCCAACTGAAGAACCTCGCGAGCCGGAAGGTGCTCGCGAGTTGATTCCTGCTCGTGAGCAGACCGCTGCTCAAGATGCGAGCCCAACTGGGCTAGTCGTAGCCTAACCTTTCGGAGTCGGAACATTCACCGTCCCCAGCCACCTACACCCAATCTGTAAATTTCTTTTTGATAACATCTCCCCCCAAATTTTTAGTGCCCTCCCCGAACCAAGTCCTGAAGACCTCTCTCTTGACGCGGGAGTAAGGATGGTCCAGGTAAAATATGCTCTAATTTGACCCTATTTTTTGCTTTCTTCATTGACTTTTGAACGCTTATCTCATAGTCTTCCTTCTTTTCCACAGGGCTTGGATCTAATCATACGGACAAGGCGTGATATCCTCGCCACCTGTCGTATAATAGATGAGGCCGAGGGGAAGAGGATTGCCTTAGAGAAGGCGGTCCACAGAAGGGACCAGATCATTAAGTCTCGCAAGACCTTGATCGCGAAGATGACTGAGGAGAGAGATCCTCATCGAAAAGGTCCAAGTCTTGACTGATAGATATCGGGCTTTGGACTCGAACTTCACCAAGCTCGCGGAGATGAATGAGAAGGTAGAGAAAGAAAGAGAGATCTTCCGTCAAGATAAGATCTCGCTGGAGAAGCAGCTCACGGAAAGCAAGTTGCAGCTCAAGGAAGTTAGAGACAATCTAGAGAAAGAACACTCCACCCTTGCGTAGCTCAAGGATGACTCAATCCATTGGGAGGAGGAGAGAGTGGCCCTTATCAAGATGCTCTCCGAAGAAGGGGTCCGAACCATCATAGAGTTCCGGACTTCGCAGCTGTATGATGATGAAAGATATGAGTCGTACGATGCTGGTTGCGACTTCTCACTGTGAGTGGTGCAGCGAATGTCTCCATCTTTCGACATGGGAGAGTTCGAAAAGGTCACGGCCATCATAGCTGAGGAGGAAAGAGCAACCGCTGAGAACGAGGTGACTGAGGTCACTCAAGCGGGAGGGGTCTCGAAAATGGGCCCTGAGGCTGAGAGTATCGCTCCTCCCCCGATTGATGCGCAAGGATGACCATCTCTCTTCTTTTTTATCTATCTTATGTACCAGTTTTTGCTTTTCGTTTGTAAGTAATTTGACTTTTGTAGTCAATGAAATGAATGAGAAAAACCTGTTGATAATATTATTTGCGTCTTATTTCTCCTTCTTTTGATTTATGTCGGTCGTGTACTGAGTGCCTTCGTACTTAACTCATGAAGCAATGAGTTAGGCTCAATCCGGGGGTCTTGGTGACCATGTCCGCATGAAGATAGACTGATCTATCGATTGAGGCTTTGATCTACCAAGGGCAGAAGATTGGCCAAGAGAATGTGTGTATTCTCTTCGGGGCTATTCGGGTCTAATCAAATGGAGTAGCAACCAGAAAACAATCCACCTTTATTCGAATATCGTTCAAACTTACATTGAATTAAGGGAAATACCATAGCAGATGCTCTATGTGCCAAGGGCAACGTAAGGGTCTTCCTTGCATATCTTCGAGGTAATAGGTACATGGTCGCACAATTTTGATAACTCGATACGGGCCTTCCCAATTTGGATCCAACGAACGAGCATGAATTCTGAGGTTCTGTCTAAGAACCAAATCGCCAAGCCCGAAAGTTCTTAGCTGGACGTTGGCGTCATGGTAGTGAGAAATACGCTGTTGATAGGCTGCTGCTCGAAGTTGGGAGGCGTCCCTTCTTTCTTCTAAGAGATCGAGATGAAGCCTCAACCCATCTTGGTTATTCGTGGAATCGTACTGCTCGATTCGATACGAGGGGACTTGGACTTCGACTTGGACGACTGCCTTGGTGCCGAAAGCTAAAGAGAAGGGGGTTTCTCCAGTTGACGTGCGAGTCGTAGTTTTGTAGGCCCATAAAGACTTCAGGTAGTAGCTCTGACACATGCCTTTACATTCATCGAGCTTGGTCTTAAGATGATGTTTGATGATCTTGTTAACTGCTTCAACTTGGCCATTAGCCTGAGGGTGATACGGTGAGGTGAAAACACTTCGTATCTTCCATTTTTTATAAAATTCTGAGAACGCGGCGTTGTCGAATTGCTTTCCGTTGTCGGTGATTATAGTATGGGGAAGCCCATAACGGCATATAATATTTCTCCACATGAACCTAGTGGTCTGCTTTTCAGTGATTCTAGCTAATGGTCCTCCCTTGACCCATTTGGTGAAATAATCAACTGCTACGATCGCAAATTTGTTCTGACCTTTCCCAGTGGGCAAGGGCTCGATGATATCGACTCCCCATTGGGAGAAGGGCCAGGGGCCATCCACTGGCATCATTTGCTAGGACGTTACATGAGGTATAGGAGAATATCGCTGGCACTTGTCACATCTTTTTGAAAATTCGATTGCGTCCGCCTTCATAGTGGGCCAATAATACCCTTGTCTCATTGCTTTATATGCTAGAGAGCGTCCCTTAGGATGGTTACCACATGCCCTCTGGTGTATTTCATCGAGAACGCAACGTGCTTCTTTTGGATGAAGACACCTTAAGTATGGTAAAGTAAAGCTCTTATGCAATAGCACTCCGTTAAGTAGTGTATACCTGGCAGCACGATGACGAATTTTCTGTGCGGATTTCTTATCATCCGAGAGCTGTCCATCTTTGAGATAAAGGACGATGGGATCCATCCAACATGGAGAGGAGCATATTGTGACTACTTGCCCGGGGGTCGTTTGACAAGTACTCAGAGCATGAAGATGCTCGATGGGAATAGATCGCAGTAATTCAGACTCTGGTGCAGAGGCCAGCTTTGCTAGGGAATCTGTGAGTTTGTTCTTCTCGCGAGGGATGTGAACTATTTCATATTTCTTCAGCTTCGCGAGCAGGATAAGTACTCGATATTTATATAAAGCCATCCGCTCTTCTTTCGCCTCGAATTTGCCGAGTACTTGATTAATTATGAGCTGAGAATCACTATGAATAAGTAGACTTTGAATCGAGAGAACGTTTGCTAGTTAAAGGCCGATGATCAAAGCCTCATATTCTGCTTCATTGTTTGAGATGTGAGAGTCAAATCGTAAGGCATATTAAAATCGTGACCCGTTACGAGCAACTAAAATTAAGCCTGCTCCGCTACCGATGGCCCGTGAAGATCCATCCACAAAGAGCGAACAGGGGGTCTGGTCGCTGGTCGTAGAGTTATCAATGGAGGAGGAATATGTGAATTCGGTAATGAAATTGGCCACGGCCTGACCCTTAATGGCAGTTCTAGGGCAGAACGAAATATCATGCTCACTGATCTCAATCGCCCATTTAGTTAATCGCCTCGAAACTTCAGGTTTTTGAAGGACCTGTCTTAACGGATGATTTGTTGGCACCAATATAGCGTGGGCTTGAAAATAGGGTCGCAGTTTTCGAGTGGCCGTAACTAAGGCGATGGCTAATTTCTTCATATCAGAATATCGAGTTTCGGCATCCACCATTGCTCGACTAATATAATAAACGGGCCTTTGTATCCCGAAATCTTCTCTTAATAATGCGGCACTAATGACCGTAGAAGACACAGATAAATAAAGAAGAAGTTGCTTGTGTGCAACAGGTTTCAATAAAATTGGGGGTGCACTCATATATTGCTTCAGTTATTGAAAAGCTTCTTCGCACTGCGGGGTCCATGCCCAGTCGGCTTTGGCGGTAGCCCGAAGGAGCTTAAAGAAAGGTAGGCACTTATTAGAGGCACGCGAAATAAACCTGTTCAATGATGCAATACGACCAACGAGACGTTGGACGTCTTTGAGAGTGGACGAAGATTTCATTTCGATTAAAGCCTTTATTTTCTCGGGATTCGCCTCGATTCCTCGTTGACCGACCATAAAGCAGAGAAACTTCCCAGCAGACACCTCGAACGCACATTTTTCTGGATTTAGCTTCATCTGATACTTCCTCATTAAGTCGAAGGCTTCTCGAAGATCCGCAAGGTGGTCATTTTCTTCGACGCTTTTTACGAGCATATCGTCGACGTAAACTTCCATATTCCTACCGATTTGTGCGGCGAATATTTTATTGACCATGCGCTGATAGGTGGCTCCTGCGTTCTTAAGACCAAAATGCATTACCTTGTAACAATACAAGCCGCGGTCAGTGATGAAGGCAGTGTGTGGACTATCAGGCGGGTGCATCACAATTTCGTTGTAATCAGAATAAGCGTCCATAAAACTGAGCAGGGCGTGCCCCGCCGTTGAATCAACCAACTGGTCGATACGCAGAGTCGGGAAGCTATCTTTCGGGCATGCTTTGTTCAAATCACAGTAGTCCACGCACATTCTCCACTTGCCATTAGCTTTTCGAACGATGACCACATTCGCGACCCATTCCGGGTAGTCAACTTCCTCTATGAAATTGATGGTCAGCAACTTCTTGACTTTGATTTTAATTACCATTTGCCTTTCTGCGGTGAAAACACGTCGACGCTGGTGAATAGGTTTGTGCTTCGGATCAAAATTCAAGCGATGCACTATGACACTGGGGTCGATACCTGGCATATCACTATGGGACCAAGCAAATACATCTTGGTATTTGGTGAGAAAATGAACCAGATTTTCGTGAAATACATCGCTTAAAGAAGATCCGACATAGACCCTTTTGGACGAATTTTCTTCAGATAGGTGGATTGCGACTGTCTCTTCCCCCGGGGTGCCTGATTGAAGAGCGCTTTCTCTTGGGTCCAACGTTGTAGCTATCGGAGGGTTCGACGAATCTCTTGTAACCATCATAACCGACGTTGCCTGGGCCTTCTTTCGATCTTGTACAGCGATCTCGTAACATGCTCGAGCTTCCTTTTGATTTCTCTGTACAAACCCGACTCCATTTGGAGTGGGGAATTTGATGCATAGGTACAGGGGGTGTAAAGCCGCCCCTATCTTGTTGAGCGAAGGTCAACCTAAAATGGCGTTATATGCTGATCTCCGATCCACCACGAGGAAATTAACGAAGATAGTAGTTTTTGTTGAGCTTTCTCCGAAGGTGACTGGAAGGTCGATGCTCCCTTCCGGTGTTACAACTTTGCCTCCGAAGCCGACGAGGGGAGTTGAGACCGGTTTGAGCAGGCTCCTGGCGAGTGCCATTTTATTGAAGGCTTCCAGGTAGAGAATGTCAGCAGAGCTACCTGTATCCAATATGATACGATGAGTCAAATAATTTGATACCATTAATGCGACCACAATGGAGTCTTCGTGAGGGAAATGAATCCCTTCTGCATCTTCAAGACAAAAAGAGATCGGATGATGGCTAGGATTTGATACATCAGGCGTCTTTTCCAACCAATAGATATGCTAGGGCTTCTGAGACGCCTTGCGAGTAAATGTTTTTCTTGATGTTTGAAAATCTCCCCCGCAAACCAGTCCTCCGGCAATGGTCTGGATCTCACCAGTGGGTTGAACGTCTTCTTGCGAAGTATGATGTTGAGATATCTTCTTCTGGTGTGATGAGGCTTCCGTCCGTTTCGGTGACCGACCCTGTCGGGCTACGTAATCCCGAAGGTGACCTTTCCGAATGAGCGCTTCGATGTGATCTTTCAGAGATATACAATCTTGGGTGTTGTGCCCATGATCTTTGTGGAAATAACAGAATTTACTCTTATCTCTTTTTTCAGGATCAGATTTGATCTTTGAAGGCCACTTCACGTAAGGCTTGTATTTGATCTCCATTAATACTTTCTCAGGAGATTGAATAAGAGGGGTATAATTATGATATTTACCAGAGTAAGGCTTCTTAGGGGAGAGGTCCCGTCGATCACGCCGGTATTTCTTGTCAGGAGGAGAAATCTCCTCAAGCTTACGCTTCTCGCCCTGTACACCATGACGTGCCAAAGCGACTTCCTCCGCATTGATGTATTTCTGGGCCTTTGCCTGAAACTCCGTCATAGTTTTAGGAGGGTTTTTATCCAAGGCGAATCTGAATTTTTCGCTTGTAATTTCGGCTATAAGGGCAGTGAGGCCTTTATCTTCGGTATAACCTTCAGTCTGGACGGCTTTTACAGTGAATCGATCTGTAAACTCCTTTATCGTCTCCCCATGCTGCTGCTTCAAGTCCATTAAGTGAGATGCTGGCTTTTTTGGTACGGATACTTCCCATGAACTGAGAAAGGAAGAGCTCCAAGAGCTGAGAGAATGACCCGATGGATCGGGGTTTTAGGCCTCGGAACCATGTACGTGCTGCATCCTTTAAGGTTAGGGAAAAAGCCCTACACATAATTTCTGAACCATGTCCCTCCAGCTCCATAAGAGACTTATACGTCTCTAGATGTTCAAGAGGATCGCCAGTGCCTGTATACGGAGTGATGATAGGCGTGCAATACTTCTTAGGAAAGGGTGCCTCTATGACCTTGCGGGTGAAGGGAGATTCGGATCGATGTATTGACGCAACAACAATAGGTGGTCGATTCATCCGATATCGTTGTTCCATATCATTGAAGCGATCGTGGATTCGTTTGAGATCTCCTTCCCACGGTAAGGTGTAGCCTGAAGTTTCGATGGTAGACCCCTGAGATTGCTGTTGGCGGGAGGTATTAGAGTGTATAGAATGTGGAGGGGGTACCGGGACTTGATTGTCGTGTGGCATTCGATTTGAAGCCGCAGAATGTCTGGAAGCCACTGGTATAGGTTGTACTGGCGCCCCTTCCAAAGGTTGCTGTTGTGGTTCCGGAAAATGCTGATTAAACCGATTAGATAAGCTTGAAACCCGACTTTGAGAGTTAGAAGTGTGTTTCCGAGGAAACACATAATGTCTTCTTGACTGCCGGATACATCGAACAATGGGTTTTGTGATGGCATGTTAGACTCCCTCTGGGGGATGCCCATTGAAGCAGTCTGAGGGGGATTAGGCGTTGGTTCGGTAATGTCAGGCGGACGTAACGTCTATCTTGAAGTGGAAGGTTGAATTGTCTTTTTGGGAGGCATGGTGGGAGATCACGATCGGTGATTAGAATGGCTAATCCTGATGACCTGTTCCCACAGACAGCGCCAATCTATTTACGTTGAATTTGGTAACAGGATCCTCCAGACGTTCACCTTCCTTCAAGCTAACCTCCCTCCAAACCTGAAAGAACACAAGAGAAAACTAAGGGTGGCCGGCGTCCAGCCGTTGGCCCTCCGAAGCTTAAGTCAGATGGGGCATGGTTGTAAAAGGAAACAGCAGGATATCAGCTTAGAGATTGTGTACCTTTCTCATCTATGAGGCCATCCATTTATATAGATTCAAGTGATCCAATCTGTTACGCAAGACGTTAAGATTACTGCTGATTTCTAGGGATAAGGTGTTTATCCTGTTGATCCTTAGATAAGGGGATGGCCTGGTCCAATTAGATATCTGGTCGATTACGTTCCCTAATGGTGATCCCCTGAGGTTCGGAACCACAAACAAAGATAAGCCCAAAATCGGTCTATATGGGCTGCTGGTGCTAAAAAGGCGGGGGACGATCGGGCTCGGGGATAACGTCTCACATATTGAGATGCAGAATCTTTCAACGACCACAAATCGAGATGCTCGCATATTCAGAAGTGTATACCGTACTTCCCGATATGTGAGCCTCGACCAGAAGGGCTCGGTGGTTCGGAAGTTGCGTACCGTACTTTTCCAATATGCGATCCTCAACCATGAGGGCTCATAGGTTGAATACCATCACAAAGGCGCTCGTAGGCCTCGAGTCTTCGCTATCTTCGACCACTGCAATTTGTCTATAAGATATCCTATGCTATGAATTGCACTAGGCCTGACATTGCTTTCGTAGTGAGCAAACTAAATAGATATTCTAGTTACCCAAGTGAAATGCATTGAAATACAATATATATGGTCTTAAAGTATCTTAAAAGGACATGGGATCTTGGTCTTCATTACCAAAGATTTTTAGTTGTAGTTGATGTAGGACAATGGGCCTATCTATATGATGCGGAATGAAAGTAAAGTGGAATGATTCAACAATGAATAATTAAATTATATCTACTCAAATCACACGTGTGGAAATCCAAATAAGCAATTAATCATGAACTTCAACTGTAAACTACAAGAGAATAGTGAAGAAATCGTAAGATCTCAACGGCCGGGACCTATGGAAGGTAGAACTTCCATATCCAAGTATAGGATTAATTCTAAATTTCAAGGGTGGGGATTTTAGGGTTCCTAGGATAGGGTTGAGGTAAGGGATTAATATGTATTAGAGTTAGGGTTAGGGTTAGGGATTGGGTAATTTGGGAATCGAGGATTTAGGAAATTAGGATTATAAAAAGGAAAATTTTGAATTTTGATGAAAGGGGGTGGTTAGATTTGAGAATCGACATAGGATTAAGTTAGGTTTGATGAAAATGAATAGGAAAGTGTTAGGATTTTAAGGAGAAGCTAAGAAAAATGGGTTGTGGGCATATTTCGAATGGAAAACAAGTTAAGGGTTTTAGGGTTTTTGTCTTGGATTCAAAGAAAACTCAAAGGATATTTTAATTGAATGGAAAACACAATCAACTTACCTGTATTTGAAGAGAAGAGAAGAAGAAGATAAAAGAGATAGAAAGAAGATAACCAGCATCACACCGTTGGCATTGCACCAAAAGGGGTTCCAATCACTAGAGGATCAAACGCATCTCAAGCTCGAAGAGGGTTTCTCTCATAATTCATAAACTTTCATTAAGAGAAATAGAGTTTCTAACATGTATATATTAGCCACGAAATAGAAAAGTGCACTAAAGTTCTTAACTAATAAAAAGAAGAAAAAAAAAAACGCTTAAAACAATTAAGTCAAAGAAAAGTGCACTAAAGTGGCTACAATAAAAAAAAAGAGACAAAATGACACCTAAAACAAATAAACACGTACGTCGGCCTGCTGCTGTACTCCTATCACCTGCTCCTCAAACGTTGTCGAACCATAATGAGATAGGCGCAACACATCTCCTACGTTGGTACACTCGGGAAAAGGATCATGATGGTCCGATGTCCGCATTAGTAGTAGAAGGATACAATGATGCTAATTGGAATTCAGGGTCAAATGATTGTAAATTTATTAGTGGTTATATATTTATCATGACAGGTGGAGCTGTTTCATGGAAATAAAACAAATAAACTTGTATAGCTTATTTCATGATGGAATCTGAATGAATTGCCTTAGCAGTAGTTGCTGAAGAGGCTGAATGGATAAAAACTTTATTAATAGATATAACCTTTTAGGTGAAACCGGTACCGCCTATATCCATTCATTGTGATAGCCTAGCTACCATAGGAAGAGCTAATAATAAGTGCTACAATGAAAAATTCAGACAAGTCCATCTGAAATATGATTATGTCGGACAAATGTTAATAAATGATATAATCATTGTGGACTTCATAAGATCCAATGTAAACATTGCGGATCCTTTAACAAAAGCTCTAGCTACAGAAAAAGTATGGAAAACATGGAGATGAGATTTAAGCCCATAGAAAGATGAATTACTAGAAATAGTAACCTAACCTAAGGACTGGAGATCTCAAGAATTACGTTCAATGGGAAAAATAAGTTTTCACGTGATTCCTTGGTTGAATTGTGTTACATTCTAAGAGAAGTTATTTCTCTGTCCCTCTTTATGATATTAGTAATGCGAATCTCTGTAACGAATTAAGGTTGGGTGAATCCATTAATGAGTTTATAGCATTGTTTTAAGGTAGGGTGATGAATGCTACAGAGACACCCTTGATGAACTCACATATATGAGTGTAGAAGTGGGCCACTTCCTATGAGAATTGGGCTAATTCTCTAAGAGCACTCATGAAAACTGAAATGATGGGCATGGCCGTAACGTGCAGCTCTTAAACACATTTTAATAACACTTTAACTATATATTGTGTGTGTTTCATGTATGGTCTACTTTAAAGAAATTTAGTTAAAGACTTGTTTCACTAATTTCTTGTATTCCAAACATGATTCACTAAGTGAGGTTCAAGACATTGTCACCTTCATTTATACTTCGTAGTTCTTTCTTTTACCCGCTTGTTTTGGTTGAAATAAGTGGGGGATTACTCTGTGTATTTCAACAAAACTAAAACTTTGTTGCTTTTTGCTTTTGTCTTTTTGTGCTTTTCTTTAGTCCCATATCGGATAGAATGGGAGAAGAAAAGTTATTTATATACGTTTGCCCAACATAAACTCTTGTGTAATGTTGTATACTATGCATAAGCCTGTACACGTGAGCAGGGAGGGTGCGACTGGTGGAAAAACTAGTCTGAAAACCTTTAACCAGGTGTGTGCGCAGGTGCACACCCACATATACTCGTGCGCAGGGGGTGCAATCGGACTCGAGCATGCCATAAGGCAGCCGACTCCTGACTAGACTTAAAACAATGAGAAACGAAAGTAAAAGAACTCGATGAAGTAGCACTCCTAGCAGACAGTTCCCCTTGATGCAGAAAGTAAAGACCACCAAGCTCATATCCCACACCAATAGTCCTTTTCATATTCAAGTCTTGAAAGATGTAATAAGAAGAAAAGAAAATGACACAATAGTTGAGGGCTTTGGTAAGACTATGAACAAAGATCAAATTCGCACAAAATTTAGGGACATGGAAAACATTAGACAAGGTGAGATTAGGAGAAAAAGATACAGAACTGATAGATTTTATTGGAGTAGAGGGTTCATTAACTAGGCGTACTAGACGAATGCAGGTAGAGGAACTATATGGAATAAGACAAGTGTAATGACCCGGGATTTTGGGTGTGTGTAGATACGCACATGAGTACGTACACTACATTAGTTCAAGCATATACATGTATAAATCCATCAACCCGTTGATTTCCAAGACGAACCATCAATTACCCTGAAGTTCTCACTTGTTCATCAAAACCAGCCGTTCAATTGATTATTCATCACTAGGTAAAGGTATATGACCGTCCATCTCGATTTTGAACAAGCCGATCATAGTAAACTAAACCCCTTGATCTCCATAGCCGCTCATACATAAATCAATTTAACATTCTGATCCGTTCATCTTGTTTATCATACATTGATATGCTTAACCTACCGTCAAAACTGTAATCTGATGAAATTTCATGAGTAGACAAGTCATTAAAGTCTGACGGTGTATATGTCTCACCAATAGGCCATCCAAAGACCATATTATGAATATCAGTTTAAGAAATGACCGTACAATAACTCATACTTGTGCTTAAGAACATAAACATCTAATTAGAAAAAAATTAGCCTTTCATATGGCCATCCATCAAAATTATATCCGCCTAATGGGCCATCCAAATAACAAACTAAACCGATCAATTTGAAGATCATTGGATAAATACCAAGGCTACTGGTTAAATTTCCTATTGGATATGTACAAATGTTACTTTGGATCACGGAGTGTGATGGACCACTAAAAAGGCATCTTGTTCATCTGTAAGAGATCAATGCCCAAACTTAACCTGTAGAAAGAGTGTGAAAAGTTACAGGCCTCGGTGAAGTTTCACAAAAAACTGATAGTAAACGGGATCGCTGCAGGTGGTTGAAGAAAAAAACAAAGGAAAGAACAAACTTGGAATTATGTATAAATATATATTAAACAAACATGTACTTACGTAAGCTTATTACAGTAATGTTTTCACGGTCAGTATTAATCACACTAACTCTCATCATGTGACCCACGTGATTATCGGATCTAGTTCATTTTTTAACTCATGTCTAAGGTGATCGTTCTACACCAGATGAGCGGAGCAGATTTTCCTACAAACAACACAATGGACCCCACTTCGCTAAACTGCATCCGGTCTCTCGAGACCAAAACAACAGCGTGCAGACGTGGTTTCACGCGGAGAGGTTTCACGGTGAGCATTACTGCTAGTTTGGCACATGGTGCGGGCCGCTTGAGCATCAAATCTGCCTCATTTTTTGTGTCATGCCCTAAAACTCCGTGGCCTACCTGATGAGCGGAGTAGATTTGTCACATACATCATGGTGGGACCCACGTGCACAGCTTGCACGTCACGCAGTCCGGTCAACACGAGTTGACCGCGTATTGAAAGAAGACGTGTCTTCTTCTTCTTCATTCGTCCGCTGTAACAGCGAACGGACGCTGTCCGTCTGCACCATCCACACTTTCCGTCTGTGGGCCCCACATCCAGGATCTGAACCGTTCATTCTATTCCTCTAACCCATGCGACCCACGCATGGAGTCCCCTTGAGTTTTTTTCACAACGGTGGCCAATCCAATCTTTTCCAAACCACCGTCCGAACCAAAAGATTCCAAGATCCGGTCCGTTGCTCTGCATGGACGGACCAGACCTCTTCCGGGAGTTCGTGTGGACCCCACTTAGGTTTTCAACGTCTCACTTGGGGCTTTTTCTGGAAGAAAGGAAAACCGAATTCTTCTCCAACTCAAACTCCACCACCTTCGGTCCGGTTGTAGTACCACGAACACAGGCCATCCAAGTCCATCTTGAACTGTCCAATCTCATCTAGGGTTGTGTATAAGACCCCCTAGGTGTCGTTTCCTGGAAGAGAAATGTAGAGTAGAGAGAGAGAAAGAGAGAGAGAGAGAGAGAGAGAGAGAGAGAGAGAGAGAGAGAGAGAGGGTGGTTCGGCTGCAACCTGTTGTTGCTAGGGCAACCTTCCAGTGGCAAAGAAGAAGAAAAAGAAGGAAAGAAAGAAGAAAAGAAGAAAGAAAAAGAAGAAAAGAAAAGGAATATGTGAGTTTCTACCTCGTATCGTTTATACCATGTGTTTCAAATAAATTTTATTTTAACTTGATTTTTCATCTTAGAAGAAGGTGTGGTTGGTTTCAATTTGGTATTGATGCGATTCCTGAGTTTACATCATGAGTATTTTGCGTTTTGTTTTAGATTGTGTTGATGAGATTCCATGTGAATTTGATATTCAAATAAGGTTGTGTATGTGTTACTTGATTTTAAATCCTCTTGGAAAAGAGTAGAAGGATGTATGAATTGTTTGAATTATGTTGAAAAGTGAGTGACATACACCATGCACTCCATGAGATTGAGGACTCCAGTATGTGGTTGATTACTCGAGTTGATTTGGGTTGAGCACACGTGAGTGTTGCAATAGACCGTTGCTCCATTGATCGAGGCCGGTTGGGTGAGCACCCAAGTGTGTGCAACAGACCAACTACGTTGATCGAGCCGGTTGGGTGAGCACCCAAGTGTGTGTAACAGACCAACCACGTAGGACAGGCGGAGGTGTAGGACAGTTCGTGATCCAAGTTGGCTATGCCGCTAGGGACCGATGTTCCAGGATGATAGTGTTAACCAACTGGATGTTCTATTGATAACCGTACTAAGATTATTGAGATATATTTGCATACCTTATATCATGTGCATGTTTAAGAGATTTTGGTTTGGAGAAATTATCATTAGATTTGTAATGATTTGTATTTTAGTGGTTATGTGGTTTCCTATATTGAATTACATGTGCTAAACCGTATGAGATTACTCACTGGCTTTTATAGCTGACACAGTGTTATGCTATTAACCGTAATGACAGGTGATGATTTAGAAGACTTCGAGGAAGTGGTTTCAGATGAGGAAATACTCTAGAAGATTTTTTTTTGTTTGAGAATTGATTTATTTTGATTTTTAGTTTGGAAGTATTGACGTAATAAGGCCCATTAGATGGCCATTAATTTAGATAGTTAGAACAATTTCGTAGACACATTGATTAATAGTTTAATTTTCAAAGTTTAGTTTATTTTGGATTCTATATATTTGGTACCTTGTGAATGGAAAAGAAAAATATCAGTTGTGATTATGAAGGATTCATTCATTATTTATATAACACCCTTGATTTCGAGATTTGAGTTCATATACTCGAGTGTCGAATTTTGGGGGCGTTACAACAAGTGTGCTCACTAGTCATATGATATGATGCCTCCGAATCAATAATCCAAATCGCAGGGGTGGAAGAGACATGGAGTGTAGTACCTGTGGTTGCAACGAAGGAGGTAGATAACTATCAAGCAGAAGAGGTAAGAGGCACGGAGTGAGTCTGAAGCATCCAAAGACGCTGAAAATCCATAACATCAATTCTGGTCATAGTAACTGTGTCTGCCTGATCAAAAACAGGAAAGGTGTCAAGAGGATGACCACCAGAAGAGTCAGATATGGTTCTTATCTCATCTGAAGCAATAATATGAGCAAAAGGAAATTCATGTAATTTGAAGCACTGATCTCAGGTGTGTCCGACCTGATTATAGAAGGTGCACATAAACCTGCCGCGACCACGGTGTCGTCCTCTGATAAAACCTCCTCAAGAATCTAAACTACCAGTATGGTCCCCAGGTGGGGCAATGGTGAAGGCAAATGCAGTCCTCTCCTGAGTAACAATGAGTACTGACATCACACGCCCGCGGGCCTCCTTAGTATGGACAATGGAGTATGCGGCCTAAAGTGAGGGAAACAGAGTCATAACAACAAGTTGGGTCTGGAGGGCCTCATATTTACTTTTCAAACTAGCAAAAAATTTATATGTTTTTACTTCATCTTCATGTAACTTCACAATCTCTGCACTGTGTTTATCTGGAAGCTCACTTAAGGGTTGTAGATGACTCAATTCTTCCCAACAACTCTTTAGAGCCAAATATCCAGTCATTGACAAATTCTCTTACATGAGAGAATAGAGTTCAGTAGTCATCTAAAAGATATGGGGCTTGTTAGATATGGTCCCATATGTCTCATTAAAGGACTTCCACAAATCAATAGCAGAATCATAGAAGAAATACGAAGATGTAATACCCGGTTTCATAGAATTGAGGATCTAGCCCATAACAAGGATGTGCCCGTAAGGAAGACTCCCATGCATCAATCCTAGACAGATCACCAGATTGAGAAGTAAATGACCTCTTGGATGTGCTCGTAAGGAATCCAAGTTTCTCCTTGCCAGTAACATACATGCGGACAGCGCAAGACCACAAAGGAGAATTATTCCCATTAAATTTAGTGGACGTAATGGAAAGGGGGCCCTCTGAGCTATGTTAAAATGATTTGGAATCCATAGATGTATGAAGAAGAAGTGGATAAATAGTACAAACTGATATAAACTACACAAACTGAAGAGAAAACAATAGTAGAGATATACACTAAAGTCTGGTGTATATGCTGGACCTCTATGTTTCAGGACACCTTATTTCTTAAAAAATGGCCCATAATAAGTGGATTCCAAGGATTATAAACCACTAATCCAGAATTCACATGAGAAATTGAGGATTTGGAGATGTTTTTAAAAAATATTGGTAAAATCCATAAAAAATAACAAATGATTCCATAAAATTATGATAAAACTCATCATAATTCCTCCCATGTATAGCCGCGCCTAGTGGTGTCCGTTTCAACCCAAACAGATTCATACAGGGCCGTATGGCTGACGTTAGCGTCTGTACGTCTGATGTCAAGGTTTGTACGACTAACGTCAGCAAGCCCCACTATCAGAAATTGTTTGGGCTTCAATCCTTCTTCTATATAGGTCTTCAATCTACTTTTGATCTGATCGAACAAGGCTTTGATACCATGTAGAGTTGTAGATTTTGTAGAGAGAGAAAGAAAGAGATGAAAAATGAGAGGGTTCTAAAAACTGTAAGCTCCCCTTTTTTCCTTATTCTTTTTATATGTAGGGTTTCCCCTATTTACAAATAATATTTTAATAAATGTCAAAAATACACATAAGTCCCTACTTGCATATTTATAAATAAACCCATATTTAATGAATAAATGTTCCCACAAGAGCACTGCTAAGCACAATAAAGTTTGTCTATCGGCCCCTAGCAAGTTATGATCCTTCCAATCCAACTAGAATTCCCTCCACTCATCTTGTAAGGAAAGGCCTAGAGCTAACTCGCAATCCAGCTTACAATACGAGCTAGTCATGGAGATCTTGATCCTCCAAGGGACCCTTAGCAAACCCAAAATCCGACTTACTATGCATGAGAAATTTGCCAATGTAGTGCAATTAGTGAACTGTTTTCAGGGAACATATGTATAAATTTCAATTCACCAAGTTAGGCATACAGGTAGTTTAGTAAATTTAGTGATTAAAGTCTCATACAAGCTGAAGTGTGGTCATATGTGGAGCAATGTGTGGGGGATTATTTAATCTTATACATGCTTATCAGTACACCTTGTTTCGAAATGCTCTATGAAACCTCATTTCATTTCAAAACCGCCGTCGATATTCCAAGCATGACGAAAATTTACATTTTTTATTATTTATATTCATTCCATTTATTGCAAAATTTTCCAACCAAGTAGGTCACAATAAACTTGAAGTTTTATTTATAAATAGATAAGACTTCAACCTTTGATCTGCCTTTGGATTGGCCATTAACCAAAAATTGCCTTTCTATTGTCGTTGACTGTAAAATCGTACAAATAAAAAGCTTTTTTTGTTATAGAATAGGATAGAAATTGTAAAGTTGAATGGAAATGAGAACTATTTTTGGCCAACAGCCATCATTACAACATATTGTAAAATTCAGTCATTATTTACACCTCTCTTAAGTTCCACATAGGAGTTATTTGATCTGATGGCAGATAGAGGTTCTGTATGCATGGCATATGTACCCCAATTTGGACCATGCAAATGCAGACCCATTAATTTTGCCTGGGGAATAGTCCAGAAATTACACTATAATTGAAGATCTTAATTCCAATTGGTAGCGACAAATAGTCAAAATAAATAATAGTCAACAATCAAAATTCAATAAACAAATTTCCATTAATTAGAAGTTAGAATCAACCAATAAATATGATTTCAGGGCCATGTCCCATATAAAATAGGATCATAGATTTAGTTTGGATTAACATGAAATTTTGTCATGTGTATAAAAGGCATTTGGCATGCATGTGGATGGCCACTCTCTTAGAGTTTCTATGTTTTTCTCAATTTCATATGTTTTTGGAGTTGGGAGGATTTACTGGATAATTGGCACTGGAAGATTATATAATCCCTCCCCCTGAGTCCCATGTGCAGGCACTCTTGTTTTTATTACCAAGCTTTTAAATTGTACAATTGAAATTAGCAACAGAGGAGGAGATATGTATCACCCCAATTTTTGCTTAGTATTTCATATATATATATATATATATATATGAATTTTACCTTTTGTTATGAACAACGTACTAACTATAGGTATTTCTAGGTGGACCCGTTTATTAAAGTTGTCTAAAATAACCCCTGGAGTAAGATGGATGACTTAGATTTTCAAAAAAAATAATAATAATAATATTTTGCAATAATTACGAAAATGCCATTAGTTAAACTTAAGTTAAACCCACGTTTTTAAGTACGCTAATTTTCCAAGTTCAGTTTCTCGCAAAACTTTGGATATAAGCTATTGGACACATTTGAACCATACACATCTAATTTCAGCCCTCTGATCAGTGTAGAAGTGCCCCAATCAGAAATCGGGCTGTAAGCAGACCACTTGAACTCGGATCTGCCTCATTTTTGGAGGGGCACTCTAAAACCAACCTGCATACATTATGGATGGGCTGGATTTCTCACAAGTGTCACGGTGGGACTCGATGTGCATTGAGTGCACAATAAGTGCACGGTCAACGTATGTTTGACAAATCCTTTCTCATAAAAGAGGGAAAAAAAACGGAAATCCGTTTCTTCTCTCCATGCATAACTGCTGCCCTCTCTAGTTGAATCCCATGTGGGACCCATATTGACAATCTGAACCATCCAATCTCTGGGTAATCATCATAAACCCCTGCCCATGAAGTATTTTCACCAACCAATCACCACATGCCCCGATCTAATGGCCCGATCAAACCGTAGCTTTCTTGGAAACTTCATTTGGGCCATCTGCTACGCATAGGAGGCTGAGATTCTCTCACTAGGCTCTAGTGGACCCCATCTAGCCAACCAACACGTTCTTTCTCATTGAAAATCAAGATTTCCATCTCTCTTGCAATCCACCACCCAAATCTTTCTCTAGCACAAACCACCGACTAAACCTCTGTAGAGCCTCGATTTGTGGACCCCACAATATTCCTTGGACCCATCTAAACCATATAGAGTTGTCCGATCATCAAAAAAACTTCCCATACAAAAAACATCATTCTCACCTCCCTTTCTTCCTTATTTTTCACCAAGACTGTTCATCCAAACGTGGACCCCACTCCCTAATCTATCATGACCATTTTGTAGCTCATCCTCAATATACCTAAACTCTAAAATATCTCAGCCATCTATCTTGTGCGCACTTCCCAAAATCGGCCCAAAACTCACTTTAAAACCTTCTGTTACGCATCCATATGCATGTGTGTGCATGCATGGCCTCTTCCTCTAATCTAGAAACGTCCCCTCACCCCTATATAAATCCCACAGCAAAGGAACTAAAACCATTCGCGTTTTGGTGAGAGAGAGAGAGAGAGAGAGAGAGAGAGAGAGAGAGACCTTGGTGGATTTTTCGATTCTCTAGCAACCCATACGCCCTCCAAACACGCCAAATAGGTGAGGACTTCTTTAAGTTTACTATAATGGTTACATGTCTTGGTTATTGTGTGTTGTGTTCATGTATGTTATTGTTCTCAAATATTCTTTTTCTTCTCACATGGTTACGTAAATGGTTTAGAATGCCTTATGCCCATCACTCGATGATGTGGTCGTATATTGGAAATGAGAAATGGACAAAATAATGGAATGATTATACACATAAGGGGTTGTGTAATCACCTTTGAAGGAACCACCATCCCTTCAATGTAATGTTGAAAGTTGATTTGTATAGCCTAATGAAGATCATTTTATTATGTTATTGTAGTATCATGGATGAACCCTGATTTGTGGTGGTGAATATCAGGACTGCCCGGTTAAGAGGTTGCCCTAACCTGAGACGGCGCTATTAGACTGTCTGGTTAAGTAGTCACCTTGACCTGTGGTAGTGATATAAGAGCGCCCGATTAAGTGGTTGATAAATCCTTTCCCTTTTATTCTTTTATCTGTTTATGGATCTTCATGAAGCTATGATTACATGTGTTGTCATGAACCTTGGTGGTATAGCCCGCCATCCTTGGTGGTATGTGTTGGGTACACCTACTTCGGTGGATGATGAACCATGAGGATGGTATGGTAGTGCCTAGGGTTGGTTGCATATTAATTGGTCGTGTGTAAACCTGTAATAATAAAGGATAGACTAATCTCATGCATACACTTGACTCCATGCGAGTGTACGAAATTGGGAATAGGCTAGAGTGTCCTACTTCTCCCATACATTGTCGTGTGAGATTTTGGCTATGAGCATCCCACTTTTCACTTGGTCGGGCAAAACGATGGGCTTGCATGTCCCAGAAAACCTAGCGGCTTGTTTCAAGAAATCCTACGCCGGCCAAGTCATGCATATCATACATTGCATTAAATAAGTATTATGTCTGTTTTGTTATATTTTCATGTAATTATTATGCTAACCTTGAAGAAGATCTTCATTATACCGCTTTGACAGTTTCTTTTTGTGGAAAACAATATAGAACATGCAGGTGACGATCCACATGAATCCGAGCCTCAAGGAGACGACTACGAAGGCTTGTGGGAGCAGATGGTGGAAGATGAGGCTACATAGCCAGATATTAAACGAGAGCCGAAATCTCGGGGCGTTATAAGATAAGATCTCTAGGATCAACTGTTGACACTCCAAGCAGTCGATGCCTAGTTGTTAGTAACAATTAAACGAGAAGAAGAATTACTTGATCATAAACCTGAGGATATTGAAAATGCAGTTGGGCTTTTAATTTGTAGTTAGGACCCATGGTTCTGTGATCTAATCTATTGTCTGTTGGGCTTAATAGTGGTTAGATCATGCCCCAAAATCTCCTTGATCAGGCGATCTAAACTCTCAAGTGTATATATATATATATATATATATATATATATATATATATATATATATATATATATATATATATATATGACGTTCAAGACAAGAAATATAGATATTGTGAATGTTCGACTTGAACAAGGCCCAGGGATTGGTGGCCAATATCTCTCAATGTAGGAGATGTTCATGGAATGGCCCTTCCAAGGTGGAGCCTATAGAACAATGCTTTGGATTTGCCAAAAGATAGGACTCATTGATCTACTATTTACATGAAGCATATGCTCAGGCCAAGCATTGTATCATAAACACCTCATAACAGAAGTATCTTGTTTAATAAAACATATTTCTAAGATCAAGTTCTTGAGCACGTATTCCAGGTGTGTACGGTAAATGACATCGCTTCCTCTATAGGCACCAGATCTTTGGTTTTCAGTTTATGCATATGCCAGGAAAGCCCCACATGGAAGTGTTGGACGATGGACCCGTGGGGCCACTTGTGGACAACCACTTGTGGGTGGGGCCCATAAGGATGTTCCCGCATCCTCCTTTTTCCGAGAGTTTAAAATTCAGTTAGAAATTTAATACCTCGGAAGAAGATGAGATGGGATAAGATAAGGTTAAACCAACCTTATCTCATCTCATCCCTTATCTCTTTTCCCTCTATTTATAAGAGGATTCTTTCCGTAATCAAATGCAAGACATTTACGGAGAGAAAAAGAAGAAAGTAAAAGGAGTGTCCATTTAGCCCATCTCTTTCGATCTAAGCCATAGATCATAATCCGGGGACCATCCTCACCGTAGAATCAGAGGGGTGATCAGACCCACTTGTTCTTGTAGCAAATAGGCGGATCGCTGGATCGCACCACATATCCTCGGCTTTGCGAAGTTTCTCATCATGTAGACCGTCGGATCTTGGTGGCCCACACTTCCGCAATTACTAATAGTGGTATCAGAGCATTGAACGGCGGATCTCCGATGTAAAGAGGATATAATCGCAATCGAGGTAAGTGGCCTTAATTTTAGGATTATAGATTAAATTAATTTTATTCTAATAATATGTCGATCATCAAATCCATCATCTAATTAATATTCCTTTTTGTCTAAATCTCATTTTATTTATCTCTGAGGTATGGAGATTAATAAAATTGAGATTATTAATTAATTAACATATAGGAATTAAAAATTTTGTGAATAAGACCAAAAGGTGATTGAGATATATGAGATTCTTATGGGTCAGGGCCACCACCGCAAGATAGATAAATCACTTTAAAAAGCTTTATATGTTGAATATGGATCATTGGTAGTTCTTTATATAACCATCCATTAGTATGGTACATGTGTAGCCCAATCTATGAATAGTCAATATTGATTTTGAATCAAGCCAGTGTGAGATTGTTATGAGATTGGCACGGTAGAAGCCACTGTGAAATTGTTGCGTCAAGCACACACTACCCATCCATTTGCGTCCAGCGTACGCTACCATCCGTCTGTCAGATGGGACCCATTAAGTTTCAACCAATCCTGTGAAATTTCAGGAAACCCACCGCTGCACGATTCAAGGCATTAATGGCCGCCACTGCTACCCTCTCTCTCTCCTGTTCCTTCTCTATTGAACAGAGGCAGCGGCAACCATGGCCGCCGCCGCCGCCACAAGCAGCAGCGGTAACCATGGCCGCCGCCGCCGCCGGTAGCATCCACGGCCACACATACATCTCACACTCTCTCTCTCTACTCTCCCGTTTTCCCAGCCCAGCCGCCACAGCAGCCGCTAGCCCGCCGCTGCCACAGCAGCAGCAGCAGCGCGAGCCGCCGCCGCAGCCGCCGCAGCAACAGCACTGGCCATCGACCACCGCCGACGCCAGCGGTAGTACCAGCAGCGGCAAGCCTCTCTCTCTCTCTCTCCCACTCTCCTCGCCCGACACTGCCGCAGCAGCAGCAGAAACACCGCCGCCGCCGCCGCAACAGCAGCAGCAGCAGCGCATGCCGCCGCTGCCGCCACTTCCGCCTCTGGCCATCGACATCCACCGCCGATTGAAGCCGCCCAAGATGGGAATGGCAGCGGCAACCATGGCCGGATCTCTGGCCAACAGCCATTGAATTTTTTTAAAACCCTAATGCTGAAGAAGAAGAAAGGGGAGATGGGCCTTTATGGGCCTGGGTTGGAGCTGAATATGGGCCTTTTGGGCCAGGGCTGGAGATTCAAAATGGGCCTTTTGGCTTGGCTTGGCAATAGGCCATTTGGAAAATGAAAATGAGCCTATCCTTTTGGGCTATCACTTGAGAAATTTGGGCCAAAGATATGGGCTTATAAATTGGTATATTGGGCTCATTATGAATTACCCATTTTTAAGCCCATTTATAATGATGGCTTAGAGTTGATTAAATAATAAATCTACTTTTAATTATTAATTAGTGCAAACTCAAGCCACTAATCACAAATGGACCCAAATTTGAGTTGATAACCATTAAACATTATCATAACTTTTTTTTGTAATACCATCAATATCCTTAATTTGGGACCAAATTAAGGGACCATTATGAGCTATCCACGTGTGATTGGACAACCCATAGATCCCAATATTATGTCCAAAAATTAAGATGGGCCGAATTAGAAGCCCAATTCACTTCCTTTCAAGATTAAGTGTATCTTGTGAAAGGGCCTTTAATCGGCCATTTATGGACTGATTTAGACCAAGTAATAGAAAGTGACTTGGGGTTTTTCGGAAATATCTAACTGATGGTGTGGTCCGTTTTTGTGATTAACGGTCTAAATCTAAAATTACCATGATGATCGATGTATGTATTAAAATGAAAGCATATAATTTAAATTATGGATTTTTCTGTCTCCAAATATCTTTTGATTACTTAATGTATATGTGCATGCATTATTAAATATGTGTAAAAGTGAATGAAGATCATGATAAATATCCATACGATCATTATTGATCACGGGTCCACAAATGAATGGAACTATCATCAACTATGATGATCAACATTGATGAGAGGATCCATCATCAATGATGAACATTAATGGTAATGATCGGATCCATCATGAATGGACACGATCAATGGGGTGATTATATTGTCCTTTAATCGTAGAACTTCTTATGTATGTTCAATGGTCATAATAGTTTTCTTTAATCTAATGATTTATTCATTTTGGCTTTAATCTTCATATGATTAAAATTTAGCCCTACTTTCATTAGAATATAAAACTCTTAATCCCAAGGTTGTGCATAACCTAAGTGGGAGTTTCATTCCTTCCCTAAATGATGCATAAACCCATAATGGTGGGTTGTAGGTTATACAAATAGATAGTCGTAAAAGCATCAATTTCATTTTATTTAGAGAACTTGATTGATTTGCACTACCCATAAAGGTATGTAGGCTTTCAGATCCCTTATAAGATGGATTGCATACTTTTATAAACTTAAAAGTTTGAATAAACAGTAGAAATTCTGATGATTAGTGCCAATACTTTAGATCATAGCTAAGTAGTGATACATGATGTGATGTAGAGATGGCCTCTAAAGCATTGATCGCCGATCAACTAAAAGGACAACATTTCGACGGCAACAACTACGAAGATTGGTCCCGCACAGTGCGAAGCCTTCTAGATGAAGATGACATTTCGCACACTCTGGATGGAGTTCAAGAGGAACCCATATTGGCTGAAAATGAAAATCTAGGTGAACATAGGGCCGTGATGAATCGCTACAACAAGTGGCGTAAACAAAATCGCTCCGCCCGTAATGTTTTGATTAGCACAATGCACAAAGAACTCATACCCACGTATGAAGTGCATGAAACCGCAAAGGGGATTTGGGATGCACTGGCTAATGCCTATAAGCAGAAGTCAGATGCAAAGGTTCGGGCTATGGAATTAGAGTTCCAAGAATACAGGATGCCAATAGGTTGCCCCATCAAGGATCATATCCGTAAGATAGAGCAGATGATTGGCACCCTGAGGAATGTAGGGTGCAAACTAACTGAAAATCAAAAGATTATAGCTATGCACCGTTCCTTACTCGAATCATGGGCCCAAATCAAAACGATTCTGAACCATATTGATTCTATCACAACGTTCAGAGACTTTTGTGGCCATCTGGTACGAGAGGTTGAAATGAATGCAATTCAGCCAGGTTTGGCCAAGGCTTTTGCAGTAGAAACCTACAAGCGGAAAGCTAACAAGAGAAAGTTCAAAGCTCGCAAGAAGGCGAAGAAGAACAATCAGGAACAGAAGACCGCAATGCCTCCTCCAAATCCCAAGAAGGGGAAAGGAAAGAGGAAACCTAAAAAGACAAACATCACCTGTTTCGTCTGCGGAAATTCCGGCCATTATACCCGTCAGTGTGCCCAGAAAAAGACGGTAATTCCTCAGTCACTATATACTTTGTTTATAGGCGTTTGTTCTGAGATCCTTTCCGTTGATATCCTATCTAACGAGTGGATTTTGGATTCAGGCGCAACAAAGCACGTGACACGAGATCGTCGAGGACTCGAGGAATTTCGACCTATAGCCACAGGAAGCTACAGGGTGTACATGGGGAATAACGCTGTTGAAGACGTGCTAGGGATTGGTATTTATCATCTCCGTACGCGCGTAGGGCACATAATAACCCTCCATTATACTTTTTATGTACTAGGCATGTGCCGGAATTTAATTTCTGTTTCCAGATTGTTAGTTAATGGTTTTGACATTCGTTTTTCTGGGACAAGAGTTTCTTTAAGACTCAATAACCTCATCTTTGCATGGGGAAACTTGATTTCAGATTTATTTATTCTAGATGTAGATAATGATAATGTACCTCTTGCTTTGTCTGCTACATCGAATGAACATGTAGTATCTGAATCTTTAAAATGGCACGTGAGGTTAGGTCACATTGGAAAGGACCGTATGACAAGACTAGCTAGATCTGGTCTGTTAGGTTCATTATCCATAGTTGATTTGCCATTTTGTGAACATTGTGTGTCCGGGAAGACTTCTAAGAAACCATTCCCTAAAGCAACTAGGTCAAAGGGTTTGCTAGAGATAATCCATACGGATATCTATGGACCCTTAAATGTACGTGCTAGAAATAGATGCCAATACTTCATCACATTTATTGACGATTACTCGCGCTATGGATATGTGTATCTCATCTCACATAAATCTGAGGCTTTTGATTGTTTTCTCAAATTCAAAGCTGAAGTTGAAAATCAGCTTGAGAAAAAGATTAAAATTCTTAGTTCTGATAGAGGTGGCGAGTATACATCTGAAACGTTTAAATCATACTGTGCAAACGTTGGCATCATCAGGCAATACACTATGGCATATACTCCACAGCAAAATGGAGTTGTAGAGAGAAGGAACAGGACACTATTGGACATGGTTAGGTCGATGATGGCACATGCTAATCTTTCTACCACATTCTGGGGAGACGCGCTTCTTACAACCGTCTACGTCCTAAATAAAGTCCCAACTAAATCCGTTCCTAAGACCCCATATGAGATGTGGATTGGGAGGATTCTTTCTCTAACCGACCTACGTCCTTGGGGATCTTTAGCACATGTTTTATTGCCTGCTCAGCATAGAAGTAAACTTGATAGTAAAACTATTAAGTGCGTATTCATCAGGTACCCAATGCACTCAAAGGGATACGTTCTAGTTTATGAGGATCGTGGAGGATGGACTGAGATTGAATCTCGGGACGTAACCTTCGTCGAAGATAGATACCCCATCCGAAAGAAACAAAAGGTTTCCACAGAACTTTTTGAAATTCCTGATGTATCTCAGGAGAGTGGGAGTTCTGTTTCTAAAAATGGAGATACTCCTATAGTTCATCAGGACAGTGGGAGTACATCTCAACAGGCTCTTGAGTTACGTCGAAGTGAAAGAGGTTTGATTCCCAAAAGATATTTCGATATCGATGGTCAATCTTTCTCTTGTGTTGCGGTTGACGATGATGAACCTGATTCTTATCAGGATGCGTTATTATCTCCGAATTCGGTTGATTGGGTAACTGCCATGGACGAGGAGATTGCCTCCATGGAGAAGAACAAAGTCTGGGAACTTGTAGATCTGCTTTCCAATCGCAAAGCAATTGGTAACAAGTGGGTACTTAAGATCAAAAGAAAGGCAGATGGTACAGTGGATAAGTACAAAGCAAGATTAGTTGCAAAAAGGTTTTACACAAAAAGAAGGTGTTAATTATAAGGAAACTTTTTCACCTGTTACAAAATTTTTCTCAATCCGCATGATCTTGTCCATTGTCGCAAGTTTAGACTTAGAGTTATATCAGATGGATGTAAAGACTGCTTTCTTAAATGGTGATTTGGATGAAGATATTTACATGCAACAACCCATAGGTTATGTGGACAAAAAGCATCCAAAGAAAGTCTGCAAGTTGTTACGATCTATTTATGGGTTGAAGCAATCTTCAAGGCAGTGGTACATGAGGTTCCACTTAGCCATCACCACTTTTGGATTCACAATGAGTGAAGAAGATCATTGTGTATACATGAAACGGTCTGGAAGATCTTTTCTTATACTATCTCTATATGTAGATGATATCCTATTAGCTGATAATGACATGCAACTGTTGATGATGTCTAAAGATTGGCTTTTCTCGAACTTTGAGATGAAAGATCTTGGTGAAGCCAATTTTATACTAGGGGTTAAAATCATCAGGAACCGTTCTAGGAGATTCTTAGGCTTGTCACAAGCAACTTACATACAGAAGATCTTAGGGCGGTTTAAGATGGAAAATTCAAAAGCTGTTGAAACCCCTATGGATAAAGCTACAAAGTTAGATAGGAAATCGTGTCCCCAGACAGAAGCTGAGAAATCAACAATGTCCTCAGTACCTTATGCGAGTGCAGTAGGCAGCTTAATGTATGCTATGCTTTGCACCAGACTGGATATTAGCTATGCAGTTGGCATAGTCAGCCGTTACCAGAGTAACCAGGGATAGTCTCATTGGCAAGCCGTGAAACGTATATTCCAGCTATCTCAGAGGAACCAAGGACTTGATGCTGTGTTATGAAGGCGCGAGTCTCGAGCTCAAATGATATTTAGATGCCGCCTGGGGTAATGATGCCGACGAGGGAAAGTCTACTTCAGGATATGTCTTCTTGCTCGGAGGGGGAGCTATCTCTTGGTCGAGCAAGAAACAGACATCCACGGCACTTTCATCTATGGAGGCCGAATGCATTGCATGTTGTGCTACAGTTCAAGAGTGTGTATGGGTTCGTAGATTCCTACAAGGATTGGGTGTTGTTCCAGGCATACATGAGCCTATATCGTTGAGGATAGACAACACCTCGGCCATTGACTTAGCAAAGGATCCCAAACACCACCAGAAAT
The DNA here is from genome assembly GCA_003013855.2 of Liriodendron chinense. Classification (NCBI taxonomy): domain Eukaryota; kingdom Viridiplantae; phylum Streptophyta; class Magnoliopsida; order Magnoliales; family Magnoliaceae; genus Liriodendron; species Liriodendron chinense. The sequence continues at coordinate 4,002,884 of ML058389.1, forward strand.
CGAAGCACATTGAGATAAAGTATCATTATGTTCGTGATCAAGTGAAAGAAAAGAAGGTTATCCTCAGCTACATTCCTACCAAGGAGATAATGGCTGATCCCATGACGAAACCTATAGCTAGAGATCTATTTCAGGTTCACGTCAGGCAGATGGGATTGAGGAAAGCTTGATTGATATGCTTGTATCATGTATCTTTGATCTTACCTGAATAATTAATTCCATTTTATTCAGTATTGAGCACTTGTTAGACTAGGTATGTAGATCATCAGCATTTTCTTTGAGATCAAGTAGGATTTCAACTATTATCGGCAGGCCGGTTACCCACTCGCATGGGTTGACCAACCCTAAATGTACAAGAGAGGTACACTTGGGGTGATGTTCATACACTGAGGTATGAACCACCTTTTATTGAAAATAATAAAGGATGAGGATGTGAATGAGTTGTATCCGCCTTCAGTCCTATAAGATTGAAGATGAGACTGACAAAGTCGAATAACATAGTCGCACCATTACTCATAATGCGAATAGTGTTATGGCCTGAATCACAGCCAAGTCGTGAGGCTATGAGATGAGTCATACCTCATGTGAGATGACTTGCGTATTGTAGACCCGACAGATACCTAGTATTGTCTACTTTACGGCATGGATTGTAGCCACGTGCTTGGACCTATTACCTACAGATTGCTTTGATTCGATTTAATCATTGCAACGTGCGAGTAGCCAGTCCCGTAGGTGACTCTTTGTGTCCTCAGCTACCCTCCTCTTGTGTACAGGAGGATGAGATTGAGTGTCGCTACTTTAGTATACGATGACGAAAGGCCCTTGATTGGTCAGACTCGGTTATGCTAGGAAAGCGGCTTGATCGATTCCAAATTACACACCTACGTGGGGAAGATCCCGTGACAGCTACACCAAGTTTCTAGAACTATAAATACGCACTTGAAGACTTATCCGCCGGCAGTATCGAGTTTTCTTAGACTTTTACAAACGATATTCTCTTTCAAAATATATATGTATATATATTACTTTAAAAAGAATTCAAATTGATGTTTGTAGAAAACCAAGTTTTTCAGAATAAACTCGATAAGTTGGACAAGTGCGTATGTTGGCGGAGTACTCCAGATTGGGAGTTAACTCTATCCGGTGTGGTCATGCGGACTAGGACAGACAATGCAAAGCTTGGGTTATTGAGTGCTAGATAGGTGGTCTCTTAGTACTCAAACACCTGTGAGCAGTGTTTTAAATAGCGATTAGTGTGTAGCGTAGCCTTCACCCCTTTGAAGCGTGAGGCGTAAGCTACATAGCGTGTAGCGTAAGCTACACACTACTTAGATTTTTAATCAAGGTTGCACCAAATTAGATGATTAGTAATAAAATTTGACAAAATTTCATAACATGCTAGATAAAAGTGATTAAATATAAAAGTGAAGAAAGAGCAACAAAACTTATTTAAAGCTATTTCTTATATTATTTTACTAAAAGCATTGAAAAGACTTAACTAATTTTCATTGAAATAGAAAAATGTAACAAATCATTAAAAACATTATTGATTTTAATGTTATAGTGAAAAATGACTTGTAATGTGAGCTATGTAGCGTGTAGCGTATCCAAATTAATCATGTAGTGTAGGCTACACGCAACTTAAGCTATTTTCATGAGCTACGTAGCGTTTAGGCTAAGCTATGCTACGTAGCGTAAGCTACATGCTACATAGCGTAGCTATTTAAAACACTGCCTGTGAGAAGATAACGGTGTTCCAGCTGGTCCCACGCTTTTGATTCTTTTGATCGTGACTCTTTGGTTTTGATTGTTATGAGCTAGATGAACTCTCATGATGTGCCTATCCCACAATGTGATTGAGTGGGAGATGTTGGACGATGGACCCGTGGGGCTACTTGTGGACAACCACTTGTGGGTGGGGCCCATAAGGATGTTCCTGCATCCTCCTTCTTCTGAGAGTTTGAAATTCAGTTAGAAATTTAATACCTCGGAAGAAGATAAGATGGGATAAGATAGGGTTAAACCAACCTTATCTCATCTCATCCCTTATCTCTTTTCCCTCTATTTATAAGAGGATTTTTTCCGTAATCAAATGCAAGACATTTACGGAGAGAAAAAGAAGAAAGTAAAAGGAGTGTCCATTTAGCCCATCTCTTTCGATCTAAGCCATAGATCATAATCCGGGGACCATCCTCACCGTAGAATCAGAGGGGTGATCAGCTCACTTGTTCCTGTAGCAAATAGGCAGATCGCTGGATCGCACCACATATCCTCGGCTTTGCGAAAGTTTTCATCGTGTAGACCGTCGGATCCTGGTGGCCCACACTTCCGCAATTACTAATAGGAAGTAGATCGAAGAATCCTTTGATACCGGAAGTCTTCTCTTTGAAAAGGCATTTTGTTTTCCAAGCATTGTAACTTCCATACATGTGCTTATTTTTATGCTAACTAGGCAGGGTCAACGAGAGAAAGGAGATAAGCGACAATTTAGTGAACCTATGTTGTGGGTAGCTTAGTCTCATGGAAAAAAGCGAGAAGCAGAACATTGTGGCTTGTTTAAGTAAGAAATCCTAATATTATCCAATAGCTTACACTCCCTGTGAACTAGTTTGGTTGAAGAACTCTCTGGCCCATGTTGGTTTCTCCATTTTAAAGAATATGGAACTATTTTGTGACAATCAAGCCACTAATATTTCCTACAATCCTGTATTTCAGGAGTGAATCAAACATACAGAGGTAGATTCTCATTATATATTACTTTTGATAAGGACCCCTGAATGTCGAATTGTTAGAGAGACTAAAAGTAGCTTTTCTTAAATATGCAAATATGTGTTCTTTTCGCTATTGGATTCTTAAACATGCAAATATGCATATTTTAGCATCTCCCGAAGCTTCAATGAAAAATTCCACCATTTTCCCCATGTTTCCTGCATTTTCGGGAATCAGCGATATTATCGACGATAAAGATATTGTTTCCATATCCACCACCAGCGAAACTTGTAATGATACCGACACTTCGAACACTGGATGCATGCGACCCATCCACTCCATCCATCATCTAGAATAGCTCATGTTAGTGTTGGAGTATTAAGTCCCTTGATATACATTGATACACCATCCTCTAGCGGCTTGAGCTTTTAGATCAAGTGGTGATTTGACTTGGTATCAAAGCGGAAGGTCCCGTGTTCAAATCTCGGAAGTAGCAAATATGCCACCGATAATATATTCTCCCACGGGAGGCATTTATGGTGTGAGTTGTGAGTGTCCCTCCACTTGGGTGTGAGTTATGTGTCCCTCCATCCTTGCCCAATATGTTCCCATTCGAAGTTCCAGCCCGCACGTGCAGGGGAGTGTTGGAGCATTAAGTCCCTTGATAATTGATATACATTGATACACCATCCTCTAACAGATCAAGCTTTTAGATCAAGTGGTGATTTGATTGTTAGGATGTCAGCCAAAAAATCAGGCCTATATGAAACTATATTGGGCAACAGTAGGGGAAACAGGGGAACGGTCTTGTGTTGTCTAATTAACAAATTACTTGTGCTTATTAACCAATCTTGTTCTTTTATAGCAAAAGCAATTTTGTGCAAGAAAATGTTTTGTACATGTTTACCAAACATGTACTTTTTCACGTAAGAATTTCTCAAGAAACAAATTGTTTTTTGAGAATCAATTCTATGGTTGCGAGAGGCGATGCCAAATAGGCCCTTAGTGATGGTCAGCGTTTCTTCCGCTTCTTTCTAGGAGGGATGCGATTGATTGGCCTTCCGGTTGTTTTATCGGTTGTGGGGGACTTAAGGCAGCTCTGCTCTTGTACTACTAAGCTTTATTTAGTTCCTTTGTATTTCTAAAGGCTGATTTCCTTACTCCTGTGGGGGTGATGAGAGGATCGCTTATCCTGTTTAGTAAGTTTGTCATTGAGAGGGAGGGAGGGAAGCTTCCCACTGCAAATTTCTTTTGGGTGGAGTATTGGTAGATATAACAATATCCACATAGACTACAATTTCTTTTAAAACTTTAGTTGTGAAGTGGGAGTTGGGTGAGAAAGTGGTGTTTGTCAATGGTAGGGGTAGATGAAGTTGCATACTATAATTTTTTTTTTTTCAAATTTCGATACTTGAACGGCTGATCAGGATTCATGTAGACGACACCAATTAGTTGGAATAAGGCTTAGACGATGATGATGATTGAAAAATTAAATACTAGAAATATTCACTTCAATTCTGTATTCTCTATGATGCCTCCTCTATACAAGATAATACTAAGAAGTTTAATGTGTACCATTCAAGAGAAGATGGAAATTTTTTTATTTGGTGATTGTATTTATATAAACTATTAGATCTAGAAAATCAAAGCAACTACAGAGAAAACAAAGTTAGTCAAAGCTAAAAGCAATCTTGAGTACATCATGGTTGCAATAGTAGCTGGTTGAAGGCGTTCTAAACCAAGATTCAGAGGGTAGAGTAATAACGCGGAGTGATGGTGGAACTGTTCCTGGTAGGTTGCTACTGGGGTCTGAAATGAAGAACTGTCGGCAGCTCAAATTTTAAACATTTATGCAAACAACATTAGCGGTGAATGTTTGTCATATAACCTTTCAGCAAAAAATGTGAACGTTTGTTAGATATCTGTCTTATGCCTGGCTTGTTTGGTAGTTATATGAACAACCTCAACACCCAAAGGGGCTAATATACGTCCAGGGTGTAAGCTAATGAAATGGTACATATTTTTATTTTTTTGTTAGTCATGCAACGCACCCACCATGTTAGCTGCGCAATGAACCCACATGGTTAGTCACACGATGCACCCACCCACCGGATGGGGCTAGTGTGTCTCCTTAGCACTCAAATCTGAGACTTGCTGTTGAAACGCCTAGGCGTCTTCCAGCTGGGCTAGCAGGCGAGACACTAAAGACCTGAGGCTGAGATGTTGCATTATTTATATTATTGGTAATGATTTCATAACCGTTCAGATCAACCAAAGCAGGTCTGAAGTTGAAGGAAGTTCATGTTGTGCTCATAGCTATGCTTTGAACTCCCAAGGAATCAAATGACTCATGCCAAACATATCATGCATGTTATCTCAGTTAGTCATGTATTGAAGGAAAATATCTTTCTATCAGTAGTGGTAGGAGTCCATATCACAACTTCAGATTTTGATGACAAGTTGAAGAAAACATAGCTCATAACTGCAGGATCAATAGATTACCTGTGTTGCCATGCATCTGGCTTATGTGCTCTTACTTCTATGAACCTTTTTCTAGTTCATCCACTCGTCATAATTTGACACTATTTCTGACCTGTGTTTTTTTTTTTTTTTTTGGTTTATGGTTAGCATGGGTTTTATACTTGTAGTGCCATGCTCGAAATCATGGACTTTTAAAACCTCACTTCCAAAGTTTGTGGTGGCGCCATCAAGAAAAGTAGCCGACAGGTTCCACTTCTGACACATTAAAAGTGTTGGTGGAGCCTTCAATCTTGTGAAGACTGAGGGGGTTCGGGCGACCGACCAGGGGGTCTGACGCCCGACCCCACCTGAGAATTTCCAGATTAATAGGAAAAACTCTCTGGACGTTCTTGGAGGGTTTTGGGCACCCGACACTGGGCCCATCAAGTGACCGACGTGGGCTTGGGTGCCCGACCCCGGAGCCCAATATGTTAGACGGACTTGCGCGTTTTTGCGCTAATTGTTTCTAATTCCGAATTTCTCTTATATAAAGGTTGTAAACGGGATTAGGGAGAGTGCTAATACGTGTTCTACATTATTGGGGAGAGAAAGAGAGTTTCGGGTGAGAGAAAAAGGGTTTTCTCTTGTGATTCTTGCTTCTTGGTTGTTATTCTCTGTAATCTTCTGAGGTTCATAGTGGATACTGTCGCTTTGTGCCGTGGTTTTTTCCCACAAGGGTTTTCCACGTAAAATTCGGATTGTTCTCTGTGTGTTGATTGAGTGCGTGCGTGTGGTGATCGTTTGATTCAACTCTGTGCTTCCGAAAGGTTTTTCCAACAAAAAGCACACCCATAGCCAAGGAGGTGTTCGTAATGGTAACAGTGTCCGTAACAGCCACCACCTTTACTGTTTCTATACGGGTTGTAATGGCCATTGCGGCCTTCCTTTCTTTCTTTATTTTTTTTCTGAAAAAAAAAAAATGTATCAAACGGACCGTTATGACCCAGTAACGCATAACGGATGCCACAATTAGCATTACATAATGGCCGTTATGGCACACCAAGCCCCTATCTAAAGCTAATGTGGCTCTCGATGGCTAAAGGCTAACTAGGTTGCAACCTGCCCAACATCTATATGTTGGAATCAGCTACCCTTGGCAGGGTGACTCAAAGGCTTTAAGAAAACTAAAAACAGAGGCTGCTCTATGCAGTGGCCTTTTGGAGTGGTTGCATAAACTCACAGGCAACCAATTGAGGAGAAAATGTGATACTTGATTTTTTTTTTTTTTAATGCAATGATAACGAATGGACAATTTCTTTCTTTCTTATTCTTTTTTTTTACAGATTCATGGGTCGACCCCTTTCCAACAACTGATCTAGATTGGGACTTGGTCATTACCAGTGATATTCTATTATGTAAGGTTTGTTGCCATATCTTGTGACAATGCTCAATAATATGAGTTAGTTAAAGGCAAAACTTTGTTCTTTGTAATCCTTGAAAAAATCAATCTAGTGTTCTGGTACTCTACATGTCCATTTTTATATTTAAAGGCAAAACTCTGATTCCAGTAGAGTCCTAGTCAAGTTTCATCCATTTATATTTATGTGGCCTTCTTTCCCGTTGTGTGCAGATGTGAAACAGTATCCAAACTTATTAAAGATGCTGTCCTTCCTCCTTGAAGCGTACAAACCAAGGATGTAAAACTGGATGTTGAAAATTCTGCTGATAAGGAAACTGGTACCATATCAGGCAATGTTATAATTGAAGTATAGTAATTGATCTGAGTCACTGGCTGATGTTTAGTCTCTTGGTGCAGTAAGGATGTGGGATTGAAACACCTGGCATTCTTGATGAGTTGGAGACTGAGGATCAGCAAAGAGGATGAGGCACTATTCTTCACTGGCTGCAAGGATGCTGGTCTCACAGTTGAGCATCGTGTATACTGCATTCACCCCGAAAAGACATTAGTGTGAAATAATAAAACCAGCCCCACCAATATTCCAAAATCTCCAACAATAGCACCAGCGAAACCAGTATTCTGAGTCAATGGGTTCTTGAACTTTGCTTAGAAATTCAGAGCTATATAAACTCATTTTCTAGGTTAATTGTTTTGGAATGTAAAAGTGCATTTACTCTCTCCGCAACTGAACATAAAATTCATGTCAAAATGACATTTGTCAAAGAACTGATTTTGAAATGGCCATGAGGACTGTCGGTAGGTTCAGCTGGCCTGTTTGGTTTCTGAGCCTGAGCCAGTCCTATAGTTCAGGCTGTTGAATAAATTTTATATTTTCTATATTTATATATATAGGCTGGACAGAGCCTGGGTGCTTGTCGGCTGTGTTGGCCGAATTTCAGCCCCAGGTAATAAATGATGAATGATTACATACGACAGCTATGTGTAAACTTCAGATGCATCCATTTCTTTTCATCTAGCTTAATAATGTATGTGGAATATCCCATCAGTGCAGATGGGCCACACCATGATGGTCACTTGGTATTAAAACCAGTTTCGCTCCACAACAGCCAATGATATGATTCAAGCATACTTTTTGTCATGTTGGCAGAAAAGAAGCAATTGTATGATTGTATCTGAAAATTCACATATGGCCGTTGCATGTCATTGTTTCTCATCACAAACTTGTGAAACGTGGCCCACCTCATCCTCTGCCTATTGCCTTCCCCAGTTCTGGCCAGTAAATTGGGACTTGTCAACCTCACAAGAACTCGACTGGAGAGTCCTGTTTCTACCAACAAGTTGATTTCACAAGTTGGCTCTGGCCACATTCTCAGATACGATACCAAAATCTGACCAGACAGACATATTCTTGAGTGACCAGATATAAAAGAGAGGAAAAAGCAAAATGGAAACCAGATCGCTTCTGCTTCTTTTCTCCTCCTAACAAGTCTCTTGTCTGTTTAAAGTGGGGGAAAGGCAATATATGAACACTTGAAAATATGTTATGATTCAAATGTCTCTTCTCTACTTTCATTTTCAAGAGAAAAAGGAAGAATAACATGAAATCAGTTTCACATGCATCTAACTGGAACACTTGATAATCTAACTGCCTCACAAATCCAATTGGAAGAAGTAACCTGAGGCAATCAGTTTCACACGCAATAGCATTCCCACTGAAACTCATCCATCTCTGTACATGTAATTGCTGATGTTTTGCCACCTTTACCTCTATTTCTGGGGTTTTATAATGCTCTAAGCATTCCAGAAAACACACACGCACGCGCGCGCGTGCACACACACACACACACACACACACACACACACACACACTATCAACAGCCCAAAGAGAAACAAAGGTCTACTGAGCCATAGAAGCCATAAGACAATTCACATATTCCTGCAAGATCTCATCCAACCATACACTTAGCCTGACCAAAAAGGATTTTGTCTTGCTCTAACTGCCTCTGCCAGAGCTCTTCCTATGACAAAAAAAAAAAAGGTTTTTGGGAGAAGACTCCTGCCGCTCTCAAAGATGCATGCTGTTAAGATATAACACAATGTACATAGAAAAGTACTAACAAAGCCTTCCTTTTAATTGCATGTACACAACAAGGCGTATGCTGTACCAGATAATGATTGAAAGAATACAAGTAGTCATTTTGTCTTCTGCATTAACGGAGTCACATGCAGGAGTTGCCTTGGCAACTCTGAGATCTGTGCAAAGTGCTGACTATTGAGGAGCATACGTCTGCCAAAGAAGAGATCATTTCAACACTAGTGTTTTTAAACTTGGGAACTCAACTTGATATTGGGCCATGTCAGCTCAAATCAATGGGATTTCAAGCTGAGTCACTAGGAAATTCGATACAGAGTCTGACTCGGTTGACTCGATGCAACCTGTAATGAATCTGACTCGCCTGGACGCAAAAGCAATGGGGAGCGTTCTGAACCTTCTCCCTCCAAGAAAGAGGAAAGCATCCATAGCTAGTGGCCCACAAGCTGCACATTTGTCTGTCAAGCAATTTTATGTATCTACAAGTAACTATTTTAAACCTTTAAATATTACTAATTTCAATTATCAAATATCGAGTCAAGCCAAGTAAATATTCGTCAGAGTCCTTGGGTTGACCCGGACCAGCTGGACATTTGAGTCTGAGTCAAGTTTTGTGATTTTTTGAACTATGTGCCAAACTGGGCACTGAAGCTCCTAAGAAAGTTTTCATTGAACCCAACAATACCAGAAGCATCAAAGGCTTGAGAAGTCCAACAAGTGGTTCACATAAGAGTAGGGACATGCATTGTAAAAAACAACCATCTCATGGTCATAGTGAACTACCCACTTTCTAACGAGTCCAATGACGAATGTAGAAGTATTTGCTAGCGACAAGAACAAAGGTGTAGGTTTTGACATTTAATTATAGGTAACCAGTGGCAAAAACTCATTTAAAGTGTCACAGACAAATCTATATTCAATAAATTTCTAGTGCTGGATCAAGTTTCTAGAGAAGGACATGACAGAGAAGAAATGTGTTAAGACCAAACAGGAGATTTGAGCAAGATCATACAGTTGAGAATGGACACAGTGCTGGTCCAGATTCAACTGGAAAAGGTCCCAGATTGGTGCCCAGAACTTCAAATCTAGGAGATTTTGGGGACATGATTCAACCATGGCGGCGAACAAGAGATCAATGGTGTAGATCGCTGAATCACATGACCCACTGATACAAACTAGAAATCAGTGACACTGAGCAAGTGTGCATTTATTCTAACAAGGACTTCCAACTTGTTATCCTAATGGTTACAGAGATAATGCAGTAAGCTCTGTCAACATGAAAATGTAGCCTGCATAACACCTGTGATGTGCACCAGACATCATATAATTGGTTAAAATAGAATCCTTGGCTGATCTTCTAAGCCCCACATGCAACTCTCTACACGGAGCCACATGTACCAGCCTTGCACATGCATGGGAACATGAAGCAGTATGTCCTCTCCATGTAGATGGCCCAGCAAAAAAATATGCCTGTTACACACATTGGACATTGAATATGGACCATTGGCATTTTTCTCCTTGTTTACAGTTTTGGTACATATTCTTTTCATTCTATCTGATTTTGATATTTGAATATTCAGGAGCTAAGACCATTCTAATTTTCATTTCTCCATGTGTAAGATAAGCAATCAATGGATTAAGCTTGAAAGTTAAAGCTTCTATGAAATCCAGATGCACCCAATTCATTGAAACACATTGCCATGGTTAATGAAAGATCGTTTCAACATAAAAAGGAAACAACAAAAACTTTTAAGCGTTTCTCCGAATCAGTAGAATGACATGACTTTTGGGCCAACTCATTTATGTTGGGCCACATGATGATAGATGGCTTAGATGCCACACAGATTTCATGTTCATTGTTCAGTTCGGTTCATGTTCAGTATTTCAGTTTTAGGTCTGTGAGGTGTTTAATGAATCCAATTCACTGAATTCACTTCACAAGTACCCCTTCAATTTGTGGTATTGATTTTCTATGTTTTCTTATTCAATTCCTCATTTTCCAAATCTGATTTGTTAAGTTCACAAACTGCACTAGATCTCATTACATGTCTTGTTTTCAAGTCATCTGGAGTCCAACAATCAATGGATTAAGCTTGAAAGTTAAAGCTTCTATGAAATTCAGATGCACCCAATTCATTGAAACTCATTGCCATGGTTAATGAAAGATTGTTTCAACATAAAAAGGAAACAACAAAAACTTTTAAGAGTTTCTCCAGATCAGTAGAATGACATGACTTTTGGGCCAACTCATCTATGTTGGGCCGCATGATGGTAGATGGCTTAGATGCCACACAGATTTCATGTTCATTGTTGAGTTCAGTTCATGTTCAGTATTTCAGTTTTAGGTCCGTGAGGTGTTTAATGAATCCAATTCACTGAATTCACTTCACCAATACCCCATTCAATTTGTGGTATTGATTTTCTATGCGTTCATACTCAATTCGTCATTTTCTGAATCTGATTTTTTAAGTTCACAAACTGCACTAGATCTCATTGCATGTTTTGTGTTCAAGTCATCTCTATGAGTTGAAGCCATGTGAGCTCAAATAAGCCAGAAAGTTGTGGCCAATTTCAGAACTGACTAACACGACAAACTTTGGAGTTTTTAGCATGGGCAATCTGCCAATTTGATTCGCTCAATCTAGTAAAAATGGCAAACCATTTGCAGGGAACTATGCATGGGAAATTTGCCAATCTAGTGCAAGTGGTGAACTGTTTTCAGGGAACTAATGCATCAATTTCAATTCACAAAGTCAAGAATACAGGTAGTTTTGTAAATTTAGTAACTACAGTCGCACACAGGTTGAAGTGTGGTCACATGTGGAATGTTGTGTGGGGGCTTATTTAATCTTATACGTGCTTATCATTACACCCTGTTCCGAAAGGCGCCATGCATGATGGAAATTTTCATTTTTATTTGATTCATATTCATTACATTTATTGCAAAATTTCCCAGCCAAGTAGGTCACAACAAACTTGTAGTTTTATTTATAAATAGACAAGATTCAACCTTTGATCCACCTTTGGATTGGCCATTAACCAAAAATTGCCTTTCTCAGAGAATCCTAGCCGTCACTGTTTTCTATTGTTGTCTTTTACTGCAAAATCGTACAAATCAAAATCTCTTTCTGTCTAGAATAGGAGTAGAAATTGTGAAGTTGAATGGAAATGAAAACTGTTTTTTTTTTACCAACAGAGATCATTAAAATATAGTGAAAAGTTCAGTCATCATTCACACCTGTCTAAAGTTCCAAATAGGAGTTGTTTGATCCAATGGAAGATAAAGGTACTGTATACATGGCATATATATACCCCAATCTGGACAATGTCAATGCTGACCATATCTCACAATCTAGGATATGTTGGAGGAATGATCAATTAGAACAATTGTTTAGATCTGTTAAACAATGGGACTCAGTACATGAATCATATCCTCAGGCCAAGCACTGTGGGACTTGCATTTATGGGATAGAGGTCCTTAAAAATAAAAAATTATCCCTCCTCCATTCTGCTCGTTTCCTGTACAATTAATTAAATTATCGCAACTCGCTCCACCTAAGCATCTGAACAATAGTCTTGTAGAGAGGAGGGGGGGGGGGGGGGGGGGGGGGGGGGGCCTGGTATGACCAATTATATATCGCACGGTACAGTAGGGGTACAAGTGAGTCCTATGGTGGAGAGATCAAGACCATTGGTATCACCTGATCAAGGAGAATTTTGGTCATTGTCCATCCACTCTGGTGCACAACAGACAATGTCTGGATCACAGAACCATGGGCCCCATTTGTTGCACCAACTAAAAACCTGCTTAGCCTTGGGCCTGGAATCAAATAAGTACTTTTCTGTTTCAAGCTTTCCTAATAACCTTTGGTTGGATGATTTAAACAGGGAAGAGTTTGGACCCTTGGCTTGAGAGATATTTCACGCTCTACCAATGGACCTATGATTCAGTGACCTAGAAGGTTTGTCTGATGCAAAACATGGATAACCAAAATCTCCTGAATAGGAAGATTGTAGCCACTGTTCTTCTAGGGCCTCCTTTAAGTTGGATGTGTAAGGCCTGTGAATTATGACCAACCATCTAGTGGGACTACTGTTAATGGCTGACAGTAAAAGATGAATTATATGAACGATGGCTGGAGAATATGCATAAGTTCTTGGATTTTCAGTTTTCAAAAGTGGAGCCCATTGTGAAACAAGCCATTCTTCTGCTAGGCCTGCAGTTATGGACCATGCCCAAAAAACATCCTTGAGAGCAATGACCCTAATCTTTCATGATGGGAAATCACTGAAACATGGGCCTCACTTATACAAACTGAAAACCAGTGAACACTGAGCATGAGTTAGGTAACTTCTGTCACAGATCATGTAATTTCTAGCAGAAGAAATACCCGTTGTGATCAGAAAGACTTCCAACCCTGTTATTGTAATTTCCAAGAGAAGATGCAGTAAGACATTTCAACAGATAATATTTAGATGGATCCAAGTAAAAATCTGGTGCTTTTATTCATGTTTACAGTATAAGACATCAGTTAAACATGTGGGTCTTCCAACTAGTAGGATCTTTTGCACCTCGTGGGCCATCCATGGCAGTATAACCGATCATTGGGTGGAAAATTCAGATGAATGTCTACATAGACAATATAGACAACCCAGAAACTATGATGTGCACCCACACATCACATAGTTGGTAAAAATAGAATTTGGTTAAGTTTCTAATCCACATGAAACTTTCCACAAGCGCTTCTACATAGAGCCAGAAGTACCACCCTAACAGACGCATGGAACGTTTGAACATACAACAGGAAGGTTTTGCCATGTAGATGACCCTGCCTAAGAAACAGGACAGTCCACTCATTGGACGAGCTGCACCTGTATTTTGAATGAGGACCCTAAGGAATTTTCCATACAATGCTCATTGTTTTCATACTTGTTCTTTTCCTTCTTTCTCAACTCGATTGTTTGAATACTCATGAAATAAGACCATCCCATGTTCCTTTTCTCCGTGCATATGCTGAATCAACAATCAGGAGAGGCACGAACATTAAAGCTCTTATGAATATAGATACACCCAATACATTGAATGAAGAAAAAAACAAAAAAACTAGAGAGAGGTGTTTCACCCAATGAGTAGAATGAGCTGACTCTACAGCCAAGTCATTTATATGGTGGGTCCACATTAAAGATGCCTGGGATGTCACACACTGTTTTCACAGTCATGGTTCAGTTCAGTTGAGGTTCAGTTTGCAGTCTGGGATTCTTGAGGTACTTAATGAATCCAATTCACTGAGCTTGGTTCACCATCAGTTTGTTCAGTTTGTAGTATTGACTTCCTAAGCTTGCTTAGTATGTTAGTCATTTTGTGAATTGAGTTTGTTAAGTTCGTGAATGTCATTACTTGTCTTGTTTACAGGTCAACTCAAATCCGAATGGGGCATTTTCCCATTCGATTCGCTCAATCTAGTGCAAATGGTGAACTGTTTGAAGGTTACTGTGCATCAATTTGGTTCATGAAGTCCAGAATGGTTCTGTTTCAAACTATTGGCTGTTGGGGCTAGCAGTGTATAGACCATACCCGAAGATAGATGTTTGAGAATAGATGTTTGAGGCATGGTTATTCCAAAGTGGGGTCCGATAGAAAAAATGGTCTAGATCTGCCAGCAATGGCACTAATTGATGGATGAGTATTTGATACATACACTCAGGTCAAGGATCATATAATAAACACCAACAGATTTCGACCCTTCTACCCAATGTCCGGAAAGATAGAACGTAGCAACCCCCTTTCAAAACAGAAGACTTTTGGAGGGTGTGTTAGGATGTTTAGTCAGACTGAATTGCAATAACAAGAACAGACATTGTGCAAGTAAAAAGAAAATAGAGACAATTATCAAAACTAAATACTAAAGATCAGACAACACCCGCTTCATAACTTTCACAGAGTTAATTGATCCACAGGACTATTAGAAACTATCCATTCACATATGCACACATCTACTACAGCCAAAATGTGCGAATCGTGTAGCCAATTGTGGATAGAGGTATGATCAAGAAATTACAGTGAATGAATAATACTGTCATTCAAACAGTTAGTATTTACACAAACAGAAGAAAGCCCCAAAATGGTGGAGCCAGGATAGGAACGTTGTGGAGCCCGGTCCATCCATGTTGGGGCCCAACAAAACCAAGGTCTCTGGATGGACCACTTGACCATGGGACCCACTTGTACAAATTGAAACCTGAAATTGCGATACCCTGCATATTGAAATCCTGTAACTGACCAAATAGAAAATCAAAGCTAGTTTATTCTGTAACAGAAACAACTAGTTTATGGGTCTTGACTCTTACACTAAAAAAAAAACGAAGAGGCTAATAAAATTAGAAGAAAGGAATAACTGAAAAACTGAATAATTGCTTGTATTTTCATTGAGTATAGCTCTGTATTTATACGAGAGGAGTGGCCTCAAAAGGAAGATTACAATTAATTACAACCTAATCAAATCTCTAAAAGGAAAATATATATATATATATATATATCTGAATATAACCTTCCTAATAGAACATTGTTGATATAATGAAAAATCTCAGTAAAATATCCGTTTTCATTTAATTCGCTTACAGTATAAATATACACTAGGCTACTGCTAATCAACCAAAATTCTGCTTATCAAATACGAAGCTTAGCTCGTAGGGCAGCTCTTGCAGTTTGATCTTCCTGTAGCAGATGAAAAATGTTCTATCAGAAGTAGCTCCCTAAACAACGTGCTACGGTGACTCTAATAGGCTTAATGATATTATTCAACCTCAGACCCATTTGAATGTAGCGGACAACAGTGGGGCTCTAGAATTGATGTGTATTCGAATCATATGAGCTAGTAATCACTGATATGCTCATATTGGTGACGTTATTGTTGCTTTAATCAGAGAATCAATGCCCAATATGCGCTTCTACCGCATAAGTAAATGAGGCACCCATAGACATGGGTGGCATGATGACTCCGATGGTATGAAATCCTCCTCCAAGAAAACGCTGGAAGAATTCTTCAACTCTTTCTCTCTCGGGGGTGACCGCACCAAACTTGGCCGAGGAAGATCAAAACAAGTCCAAGGCAGCAACGGCAATGCATTACGAGCAGACGACGCATTTTGTACAACATCATTGACAATAAACGGATGATTCAATAACATCTTAGCCGTCCATCTTTTTTTGGGATCCTTGATAAAACACTGCCTCAAGAAGTCCTTCCCCTCCTCGGACAAGCATTCCGGAATCTCCGGCAATCTTTCAGTAAACCCAATCTGAAATAGAAGACGTCTGATGTCACCATTAATCGGACGTTCCCATGCTGTCCTCCTCGTCGCCATCTCGACGACCACACACCCTAGTGCCCATACATCTGCTGGCGGCTCATATTCACTCCAGCCCACAGATTCTGGAGAGACATAAAGGGGTGTGCCATGGACATGATTACCACCATTCACCGACACTCCCGTCTTCTTCGACAGTCCGAAATCGGCAATCTTGATTTCTGATGAAGAGCAGACAAGAAGGTTCTGTGGTTTGATATCGCAATGCACGTATCCTCTTTCGTGAATGTAGATGAGGCCAAGGAGAATTGACCTAGTGTAGCTGCGGACATTGGATTCCGGCAATCCATGACGTGTGTCCTTGATTATGTCGGCTAGCGTCCCGCCGGGGACGTACTCAAGGAAGAGGTTGTAGACGATGAGTTCATTTTCAGTAGTGAGGTCATTGCCGAGGCAGCGGACGATTTGGGGGCAACCTTTTAATTCAAAGAGAATCTTCATCTCCTTTTGAAGGGAAGAGGATTTTGAAAAAAGGGAGGATTTAACGGCTAGATGAACAGGGGTTTTAGAACTGGGTTTCATGAATACAGAGGCTAGACTCACCGTTCCATAACTACCCTTTCCTAGCATCCGTTCTCTCACCCACACCACCATTGCTCTCTCTCTCTCTCTCTCTCTCTCTCTCTCTCTCTGCTTTGCTTCCTTATGAAGGTTTGAAAGAACGCTTCGCCCTATTTATGGAAGGTAATTCCGTTGGAAGGATGAAAGATCGTACGCGGATTGGATACCCGCGTTCCCAGCTTTTCACTGACAGGGACTCTGATTGGCCATCGTGATGTATGGATTTTATCCACACCGTCCATCCATTTTTCATTATTTTAAGGTGTAGCCCTAAAATGACGCAGATCTGATGGTCAAGTGAACTACACCAAAGGAATGATGCTCACGGTTGAAACTTCCTAGGGCCCACCGTTCAAGAGAAAACAAAAATATAAGCTTGATCCAAAACGTCTATGCCCCAAGAAGTTTCAATGGTAGGAATTTAATCCCCACTGTATGGTCTACTTGAGCCTTGGATTTGAGTCGTTTTTTCTTAATATATTCCAAAATGATGTGGAAAAATAGATCAACGGCGTGGATAAAACTCATTACATCACGGTGGCCACTCGTTTTGGATAAAACCCAATCAGCGCTGGAAACGCGCTAGTAGCTTCTTTCTAAAATTGAGAGTCACTGCATCATTAGGCTGTTACTGTCAATCGCATACAGTCACGTGAATTAGAGGCTTTTGGGAATAATTTTGTAGAGTAGTCCACATGAGGCTTGAATCAGCCTAATTTTTTGAATCAATGGCAAATAAAGTGTAGTTTATCTGATGGACGACATGGATTTTATCCACCTTTCAAGTCTTTTACACCACGTTAGAGAAAGTAACTGAGGTAGCGGCTTTGGTGAGGTATCCAACCGTTTTCCGGAAGCAGCCGGTACTGGGGTAGTGGCCTAGGCGAGGTATCCCGTGGTTGTTTTTCAGCAAACAGTGTCCATGAATTGACAGTTACTATTGTTCCACTAATCTAAATGTTGGAATTGTGACTAAGCAACAATAATAGTGTCTGGCCGTTCTTGAGTATCATATTATTCAAAATATGATGTTTATAAAGAGAAGACCTGTAAGAGATGCACTTATTATGGTGCTCATCGCTAATATAAACTTCATTATATGTCATACATCATCAAAAGCTAGTCCTTAATCCTACTTATCCAAATACTCAAATTGACCAAAATTCTACTACTATTAAAATCGATCTTTCGGCCATATGAATATGCGTGCTTAAGAGATGGACCTCAATATCTTAATCATTGGATATACATCAAAATTCTATAAAATCATTTTTAACAATGAAAATAAAAGATCAATGGTTTGAAAACATTCGAGGAAACATTTAAAACTATTTAAGTGTGAGTAATAGCTAAAAGCAATTTGATGAACGCTCTTATCACCAAGCTCTAAGCCACTAAAGTGTTCCCTAGTTTGCTATAACAAGTGGGCCTCAACTGCATCCTAATGCATGCACTTAACCATACACGTATGTCTGTCACACAATAGTAGGACCTTGAAATGCCCACATCCTCAAGCAAAAAAGGACCTTGACCAAAGTAGGGATGTGATCCTATAAGGAAAGGTTTTTAGTCGAGCCAAGAATCTAAAATCTGAAAATATAGTAAACACTCACACTCCCATGTGGAGTAGGATAAACACACAAGAGGCATCATAGTGGAGATTGTAAGAATATAGTGAACACTCACACTCCCATTGAAAATATAGTGAACACTCACACTCCCATGTCGAGCAACATGGAGCATTTTCGTAAGAATATCAGCTATTTGATCTGGGGACGCCACATGGGGAAGAGAGATGATGCCGGAGTGGTATTTCTCGCGAATGAAGGGACAATCAACCTCGACGTATTTCATCCTCTCATGAAATACCGGGTTTGAAGCAATCTGAATGGCACTTAGGTTATCCACATGGAGAGGAGCTGGCAAGTAAAGGTGAAGCCCAATGTCACCGAGGAGCCCATGAAGCCATACAATCTCACTACATGTAGCAGACATCGCGCGATCTTTAGCCTCAGTGTTGGACTTTGAAATGGTAGCTTGCTTTTTACACTTTCAAGAAATAAGGGAGGAGCCAAGAAAGACGCAATAACCAGTAGTGGAATGACGGGTGACAGCACAACCCGCCCAATGTACATCAGAATAAACCTGAAGATCCAGAGGTGAGTTGGAAGGAAAGAATATAGACATGTCCATTGTTCCATGCAAATACCGGATAATCTGAAGGACAACAGTTATATGGAGGGTCCGAGGAGTGGAAACGAACTGACTGGCGACTTAGACAACATAGACAATGTCGGGACGAGTCATTGTCAAATATACAAACTCCCTACCAAACGATGGTAAAGAGTAGGCTGCTCGAGTAGGTCGCCATCATCGCGGTCATACTAAACATTCAGCTCCATAGGGGTCTAAACAACTTTCTATTCAGTCAACTAAGCCAAGGAAATGAGGTCGTTGGTGTACTTACGTTGGCCAACAAGGAGCCCCAATTAGATCAGGAGACCTTAAGGTCGAGGAAGTAGGTAAGAGAACCCAAATCTTTCATTCGAAAGGAGGATTGTAGAACCCTCTACAACTCTATAATGCCAGAGGAATCACTACCAGTCAATAGAAGATCATCCACATATACTAAAACAATGACAATGCCACAAGAGGTAGTGCGAGTAAATAGGTAGGGGTCATGGTGTAATATCCTAGAAAAAAATGAGTATGTTTTCCCTTTTACTTGCCATTTGTAGTCACCTGTTATTTTTGGACTTATGCTAATTAGGTTTGTTCTCTAAATACTACTTGGTTGATAATACCTTGAGACTTGTAGATCATATGAACCATCCTATCCATCTATGTTAGGTTACTTTGAAAATGCATAATAGATAATTCCTCTTATCTTAGAATACTCCATGATCAAACTAATTACATGACATAATCCTCTAGTCTTAAATGCATTGTCATGGAGAGAACTAACTTTATAAAAAATAAAAAAATAAAAAAAAAAGAAGAAGAAGAAGAAGAAGAAGAAGAAGAAGAAGAAAGTGAAAGAGTGGTATCAGAGCTCTAGGTTTCAGATGACTTGAGGACCTATGGTTGAACTTTAACTATTAGGATAATTAGTGTCTAGCAATTGCTTTTCCCCATTAGTTGTAGAAATATTTACCTGATAATACGAATTCTGAATACCATTTGTTCTTATCGTGGGATGACTGGAAAAAGGATGGCGAAAAAAAAAACTTTTCTATAATAACATTAATTCTATATACCCTTATTCTTATGGAATGGCTGGAAATCAAGCGAGGAAGAAATGAAAGAAGATTGTTCATACTTGTTCCCTGATTAGGTAAGTGAAATTTCGAGGACGAAATTTTTCTAAAGAGGGTAGAATGTAATATCCTAGAAAAAAAATGAGTATTTTTTTCCCTTTTACTTGCCATTTGTAGTCACTTGTTATTTTTGGACTTGTGCTAATTAGGTGTATTCTCTAAATATTACTTGGTTGATAATACCTTGAGACTTGTAGATCATATGAACCATCATATCCATCTATGTTAGGTTACTTTGAAAATGCATAATAGATCATTCCTCTTATCTTAGAATACTCCATGATCAAAGTAATTATATGACATAATCCTCTAGTCTTAAATGCATTGTCATGGAGAGAACTAACTTAAAAAGAGAGAGAGAGAGAGAGAGAGAGAGAGAGAGAGAGAGAGAGAGAGAGAGAGAGAGGAGAGAGAGAGAGAGTGTGTGTGTGTGCAAGTGAGCATTCATTTATTACTTATTACTTAAATAACTAATTTTGTTAATTATTAACAAGAAACATGATTTGGGAGAGTGGTTGGTGATCTTGCTTTGGAAGGATATGTCATGAGATCAAGTTCTCTCACAAGCAAGTTGTATTTTTTTACAAAATTTGAGATCTTATAAGATCCCACGCCTAGAGAAAGAGAGTGGTGGGACGTGTGGAAGAGAGAGAAAGAAAAAGGGAGAGAAAAGAGAGAGGGGGAGAGAGAGTGGACGGTGGAGAAATCTAAATTGTTGGACGTGTGGGACCCAATCTTCTTATAGATGCTACACCGTTGATCAAGTAAGCAATCACTTATATTTTATTTTATTTTATTTCTTCTTTAACTCTCCCATGTATAATAATTTCTTCTTCAACTCTCCCATGTATAATCTAGACCTTCTGGACAAGATTTGTGGTAGCCCATTTCAATGAATGAAAACAAATTGGAACCGCTGATTCAACTTAAGCCATCTACACTAGTTGGGACACCCAAATTTGTCTCTATTTCTGATAATCGACCAATCCATGCACTATCCAGATGTGTTGTCCTTGATGGAGCAACACGTTGAAACACATTTCAAGAGGATTAAGGGTTGATCTAGCAATTAACGCCCAATCAGATGCTAATGGACAGTCATAGTGGACTATCCAAATAAGACTTGATGGAGGGACTATTTTAAATCCTTCTTAGTAACGTGTGGATGGTGGATGGGCTGGAGGACCAGATCTCAACCTTTATAAAATAATAATAATAATAATAATAAAACTCACACATGTTGGCTACCTTGTACATCTTACATTAGTAAAGATTTTATGCACCTATTGAACACTAGCAATGGCTGGATTTATCAAGATGGGGAGATTTGGTTACAAAATATGACTTGAAACAAACCACGTTAGATGATCCATGGATGGCCATTTAAATCGGTCCAAGGACAGAGTCCAGAGATAAAATCAATCGGTTAAACAATCGATCATTGTTGTTCATAGGATTGAGGTATTAGGCCAGATCTGATTTTCATCTTTAGGAAAATTTTATTCCCAAGAGAATTTCTGGATTCCAACAGAATTGGATTATAGATCAATCCAGGAGGAATTACTAAAGAAAAGTCATATTTTGGCTAGAGTTGGACCGTTGAATCTGACCAATTAACGGTCAGATTTGGACCTTTGAGGATGATATTTCTAGATGGTTCGAAATGTGAGATTTGGATAATTTTTAGATCCAAAAATTTGTTATCAAAATTATTTATAATAATCAATCTCTTTATTATATACGTCGATTGGATGATTGTTCACGTGTACTTTTCCTAAACATTGATGTTATGATATCAATCAGATCTAGCTTTAATCTGACCGTTAGGACAACTTTTGAGACTTCAATATAACAATCCTGAAATACTTAAGGATGGATTTGATGGGACGTTGATCCAAGTAGATCTGGAGTGATCAGATTCTTGTCTTGTGAAGTGTTTTAAGATTCATAATGATAGGACAGATTTAGATCTACGTGAGCATACATTGCCATAACTCGACTTAATGCAAGGAAACACTCATTGTCAGGGCCATGTAAAAGCCTTATGGGCTGATATAAATATAAAGAGTCTCTTGGATCATTGGGCCAAGAGTTGGGCCTTACGTGTGGCCCAGTAGAATTCTGATTTGTCAACTAATTTAGTCAATAAAAAGAACCAAACAACATGAAGTTAGTCTTCCTGAGAAATTAATGACCTACATTGGAGAAAATGTTCATTTTGTCGAAATGATCGTGATTGTGGGATGCTAGGGTGGCTCATTGCATCGGAGACATTTGAAAATAAAGGTGGACTTACTGGGCCTACATCAAGCCCATTAAATATACATGCATGTGGAACACTTTGGGCCTATTATAGGCGGTGGGCTTAGTCAACCTGATGGCCTGGTTAGGGCCCACTAGTACACTAACAATCACAACCATAACTTTATAAATGGGCTTTCGTGTACAAAATTTAAAAGAACCCTAAGATTGCCTCAATAAATCTAAATGGTGTGGATTTCCTTATTGGGTCTAGTGTAATGGGTTGGGCTTTTAAATGGAAAGACATTATTAAGGGAAAATATTTAAGGAATGTAAATTAATATAAGTTCTCATATGAAAGTAATACAAATAAATTGAGTCGTTAGAATTAAGGGGTACTTGAATCAAGAAGCTCATTTATGGCCCAAATAATTGACTCGGGACCCAAGTACATAGTTTATGATCGTTTTGATATCATACCTTTATATGTTAGATCTTATGTATAATTAGAGAATGAAGGTTTAAAACCTTGGGAGGGGCATGAACCTAATAGCCGAATCAGGACCCTTAAATGCACCTACAATTAAAATTGTGGTTTGGACAAAGAATTGAAAACTGTAAGGGTAAGGAAGACCCTATGTATAATGGTTTAACCTGAGTAATGTGTGATCATTTATGAACCTAGGATTTCAGGAGATCGAACATTGGTGTCCCAGGTTAGTTTTATTTAAAGTTAAGTGTAACTAATACCATTATAAACTTGTGCTAAGTTGTTTTGGCACAAGAGAAATGTCTGTAAGTGTTAACATGGGGAAAAGTTATTTATAGAAGTTTTTATTTATAGTGAAGGATAAAGAGAAGGCGGTTGAGAAACGTAAGAGAAATTCTGGTTATACGTATTACAAGCTGACGCCACTAGACACCACTGGACGCCCTCTATATGCTTATGGTAATATTTTTGGTAAGTGGTTTTAAATCCAAAAATGAATTATTTCTACTATGCTTTATTTATTTATGATTTATTGCAACTTGTGTTATTTTGCAAAGTACTTCGTATTTGATAAGTTTTGTGATGTCTATATTTGGAAAGTCATTTATCTGAGAAATGATACCTTATTTAGAAAGTTTTGTGATATATCCTGTATTGATATTGTGCCTCCATAAAATGTTTCCTTCAATTATGAAATGATACCTCATTTGAAAAGTCTTGTGTTATAATTTATTTATAGAAAGTTTTCTTATTTGAAAATGTAGCCTTGTTTGGGAAGTTTGGTTAGGCATCCTATTTATAAAAGTCTCTTTACTTGAAATTAATGTCGTATTTGAAAATTCTTGGGAATTGCTCCTTATTTGAGAAATAGTTGTTCTATGACTTATTTTGCCAAGTTCACTTTGGATAAATCAATTTCATCAGAAATTGTAAAACTAAAGATTTTATAGTGATGATTGATATCAAAAGAGTGAATGGTGAGGATTGATTTTATAGAATGATGGAGAGGTGAGTATTGGCAAGAATTAAATATTGAATGAGTTATATATGCCTCGTGTTGGCTATGTTGAGTGATATAATTTGAGTCTCGTGTTGGCTATGCTGAATGATATAATTTGAACCTCATGTTGGCTATGTTGAATGATTATTTATGACAGGCATTGGTTTTCGCTGAGCGAAATAATGCTGAGTGAAGAGTGAAGAGTGAAGTTGTGTGCATTGAGTATTTGGTCCATTTGTTTCTCTTTTTCGTTTTGCGAACTCTGAATAATTTCTTTCTAATTGTCAAATGTTTAATTCATGAAATCTTTTATAATTGTCAGATTCATATTTATATTGTCTTGTATATATAACCATTTACACGAGCGTTGTGCTTATGGATTTCATTAATGGAAAAACTACAGACTAAAGAACAGGTGGAGACGCTCAGGGGTTGGCCGATGAAGTGGATAGCATAGATCAACTGTTTTTCTTAGATTTTGGATTTCGATTTAAAACCGTTTAATATTTATAAATTATTTTTATATTTAAGTCTTGGTGATTGATGATAATTTAATATGAGTTGATAATGAGATTTAAATAAATTAGTTATTCCAGTTATGCATGTGAATGTGATTATGATATGAATGTTAAAAAAATTTCCTTTAACTTGAGTCACAGCCCTGAACTCGAGGCTAGGGTTAAGGTTAACCATGATCATGAATTTGGGGGCGTGACACATGGCCACTTTGAGAGAATCCCACACCAACAACCACATCGTGAAAGCGTTGGAACCAGGCACGTGGCGCCTACTTAAGACCATATAAAGCCTTCTTAAGGCGGCAAACCATATCACCAGAAGTCGTATCGGAACCCGAAGGCAATTTCATGTAAATAGTCTTAAGAAGATTGCCATGAAGAAAGACATTTTTCATATCCATTTGAGATATGGGCCAAGCACGAGAGGAGGCGACCGCAAGAAGGGTACGCACCATCTTCATCTTTGCCACTGGAGCAAAGGTTTCCTTGTAGTCAATTTCGTACTCCTGTTTATAGCCTTGGGCCACAAGCCATACTTTGTAATGGTCCGAGGCGCCATCAGACTTTAACTTGACGGAATACACCCACTTGCTACTGATAATAGGACTCTCGGTGGGGCACGAAACAAGTTCTCAAGTATGATTTTCAGCCAAAGTTCGTAGTTCCTCTGCCATAGCCTCTCTCCAACAACTCTAAGAAGCAGCCTACGAGTAAGTCATGGGAATAGAAATGGAATCCAAAGTGTAAGACATGCAGGCATATAATAGATCAACCAATCGGGAGCCCGATGAGGGTGGCTAAAACGACATATTAAAGGACTATTGACATCCGGAGACACAATGAGAGTGGCCAGATGAGGAGGATCTAGATCGAAAGCAGGGAACATAATGGGAGTGGCCGGAGGAGGAGGTTGTCTTGGTCGCTGAAAGTACATCTGCAAGAGATGAGAGGACACAGAAGATGCAGAAGGAATCTCAGGAAAAAGAGTCCATCCAGGAGATGAAGGGGGATGCGTGGAGACACCCGAAGATGCATGAAAGGGAACGTGTTCAAGGAAGATGACATTACAAGACACCCGAATGCAACGAGAAGCAGGATCGTAACACCGGAATCCTTTTTAGGTTTCCCCAATCCCCAAGTACATGCATCGAACAGACTTAAGGGAAAGTTTTTGACGTTCACATGCGATAAGATGAACGTAACACACACAGCAAAAAACACGGAATGTAGAATAATCGGGTACGGAATCATAAAAAATAAAGTAGGGAGAGGTATTCTCATGTAGCTTCATAAGCACGCAGTTGATCAAGTAGACGAAATGTAACATTGCTTCGGCCCAAAAAGAACGAGGAACAACCATTTTAGTCATCAAGGTATTTGCAGTCTCAACTATGTGATGATTTTTTCGTTTAGCAACACCATTTTGCCGGGGAGTGTCAGAATAGGTAGTCTGATGGGTAATCCCACGATCCCGAAGGTAAGTACAGAAGGCAAGAGAGACATATTTACCTCCTGAGTCAGCGTAGAGTGTCCGAATTTTCGCCTCAAATTGAATGTCCACCATAGAAACAAACTATTGGAAGATAGAAAAGACCTGTGCTTTAGAGTGCATAAAGTAGATCCATGTGTAGCGAATGAAATTATCAATGAAAATAACATAATAACGTAAGCCCGACATGGATAAAATAGGAGAAGGTCCCTAGACATCAGTATGAACATGTTCAAACATATAAGAAGAGTAGTTTGACTTAATGAAAATGGAGCACATTTACTTTTTGACAGACAACAAGAAGGACGAGAGAACCAAAATAGATTTGTTAATATTTAGTTTATCCAACATCTCGGTAAAAAATAAATGACGCAACCGGTCAGAATGTGAATGACCAAGACAACAATGCCATACTCTCCACTTTTAGTTGGCCAACGAAATCTCATTATCCGAGGGCAAAAAAAAAAAAACAGTTGACGGGTGTCATAGATTGATCAAAATCTAGCATGAATAGAACGTCCACTCCTCCTACCCTTCCCAACCACCTTCCCCGTCACTAGATCCTGCACAAAACAACAATCAGGAAAAAACATGACTAAACAATTGTTGTTAGTAAGTTGGCCCATGGAGATCAAATTAGAGGAAAGTTGAGGAACATGAAAGACATCATGAAGCACAAACTTCTTGTGGAAAGAAGGAGAAAAAGGCAAGGAACCAATAGACTAGATGGATAACCGAGTCCCATCAGTAGTGAAAATTACCTGAGTACCAGTATATTGTTGGGTATCACGAAAATGGGAGGCATCACTGGTTATGTGATTCGAAGCACCAGAGTCAAAGAACCATGGAAGTAAATGTGAGTTACTTGATAGACCCGCGGCGGAAAGGGCATGTACTATCTACTGAAGCATCTCAGGAGTCAGTGGTGAGGATGAGGAGGAGGTGGCACTATCACTCGCAGTAGGTGCAAAAATCGAAGTAGTAGTGGTGAAAGTAAATGCTCGACCATGACCATGATTATGGTCACTGCCACAACCACCACCAGCACGTCCCGGGGAGGAAACACAAGCCCTCGTCCGGCGATCGACAATACCATGTCCAGTCCGTTGACAATAAGCACACCACTCGTGACATTGAGAGACCACATGACATACTTTGTTGTAGCCATGACACACCACATTGCTCAAGCCATAACTATTGGATGAAGTGGAGGCCGCTAATACCATATCAGAGGAAGTAAAAGACTGAGGTAAGGTAGAAAGAACCTTTAACCTTTGCTTTTCAGCTAACAGGTTATTGATAGCAACATTCAGAGAAAGAATGAGACTGCGATTGAGAAGAAAAACTCGACAATGCTCATACTTCGGTCTCAGCTTCATAAGGAATTGGTGAACACGCGTGCGGTCTCTCATATTGTGGAATATCTAAAAATCAGTGGGAAACTCAGGATCCATCATTACCATTTTCTTCCAAATGGCCTCTCCGAATAAAATGCCTAAATAATCCTGTCACTTTAAGTAATATGGGCCAAATCCTGTTCCAGACGGTAGAGACGGGTGTTGTTACTCTGTTGGTAGACAGCATTGAGGTGGTCCCACATCGCCTTAGTTGTACTATGTGGGGTCAGGCCAACAGCGATGATCTTATCGACGGAGTCGAGGATCTGAGTGATGATTCGCCCATTTTTCATCTCCCAATCAGCAAGTTTGTCAAAATCGATAGAGGAAGGGGTCGGAATCATCAATTAGGCCCCACAACCCCCAACCTTTTAAGAAAACTCTGAAAGTGGATGGACCACAACCTATAGTTGGTGTCATCAAAGCTACAGCGAGGGGCATCAGCCCAATAGTGCTCTTTGTCCATAACAATACAAAACAGAAGTAGATAGAAGAAATGGACAAAGGTTGAAGGGTTTCACCTTCAGTCTGTGCTAAAAAAGTGATCTTCGATCCCCAGAAAAGACTTAAGATGAGATAAAGAGTCTTTGATAGATTTGGGGAACTTGGTTGCCTGAAGGCGCGGGTCGGTCGACCGGCAGTTGGGCGCTATTAAAGTGTGGGTTGCACAAGACACACGACACTCAAGAGGAGGGTGGACGGTGCATGTAGACAGTCGGAGCGACGGATCTAGGGAAATAGGAGCTGAGGATGGAGGAGCCGCTGCTGACAGAGCTGGAGGTGACAGATCTAACGACCGAAAATAGAGAGGGTGCCAGATTTGGGAAAGATGGTGGGGACGGATCTGAAATAAAGCATCTCTAACGTAGGATGCCCTAATTATGATGCATGCTCATGAACACATATGAATCAGCAAAAATAAAAGACAATAATAATATAAAAATCTAGCATCAATCATCATAAACTAAAAAAATCACAAGGAGATATGCAATGAAGTGGGCCATTCATCACAACCACGAAGTGTGAAGTTCAATTAGTGCTAGGGTTGGATCCAATAAGGAATGGAACCTCCCAATCTTACATGGTCATCACCCAAACAATCAATGGGAATCACTAATCTAAAATATCAAAGGATTTTCGGATGAGGGATTCGAAAAAAATCTGAAGAACTAGGGTTTGGGATCAATTCTCAGATTTAGGTCATACGAAATAAACAAAACAGGGATTAGAATGAAGAGAATAGACGAGAGATTACCTGGAAGAAGTTGGAGGGGCATAAGAAGAAAAGAGAAGAAGAAGAAGTACCATGAGAGAGAGAGGAGGAGGGAGGCAACCAAAGGCTTGCCTTTCATTAATTAATCAACTGAATTCGTGTTTAGGGCTTAACCCACTTAAATAGATACTAAGAAAGAAGAAAAATACCAAAATACCCTCAAAACTTAAGTAAAAAACAAACTAAAAAAATAGTTCATGAGATGGTCGGGTGCCCGGTGGAAGTGAAAAATGTCCAGCGATGAAAATAGTTAAACAGGTGAATTTCGGACGCCGACGGTCCAGAAACGTCGAGATTGTCGTCGGCTCAGAAGCGTCGGAAAAACCATCAGGAATCTGTCTTTTCTGTTTTTCTTGTTCCTCTTACACATGTCTTCCCATGGTGGGGCATTCTCAAATGTCTCAAACCACATGTGTAAGGTCTTCAATGCTCCTTCAATGGCTGCCAAGCCACAAGGAAGATGCCTATGGCATGCTTTTTCTTTGTTGATAAACTTGGAATGGTCTTGTGTTCTCATCAACTCCCCTCGGGTGAGAAAAACTTGACTCCGACGAGTTAAAGCTCTTGTGATGCTCTAGTAAATCCGAATTAACACACTAGAATTCCGCTTCAGTCAACCATGTAGATTTAGATGGTAGTTTATTCTTCCACTTGACAAGGTACCTCTGGAAACCTCCATCTTTCGTTGAAACTATCTCTTCATCCACAATTTCCTCAATCTCTTCCTAACGAAAAATGGGTGGGGGAAGGGGTGGAGTAGGTTGTGAAGAAAATTCAGAGAATGATCATGAGAGGGATGATGGAGAAATAGTAGGGTTAGGGGACCAGACTAGATCTCTACATTAAACGTTGGATTAATGCCCATTTCAGGTGGAATGTCAATCTGATACGTGTTGGACCTATTTTTTTACAATATTTTGAATAGTCCAACACTACACGCTTGTAATTTCTTAGCGGTGCCTTGTGAGAACCGCTCTGGCCTTATCCTCACCATTACATAGTTTCTTCCTGAAAATCTTGTAATCTACGATGAGAGTCAGCTGAATATTTATAGCTATCATTGTTCTTATAGATCCGCTATCTAATATGTGTATGCAATTCATGAATGTGTCGTGCAAATGCATCGGCCGACTTTAAAGATCTCTGGGTGACAGACATGGGTGAAAGATCAATGGGAATTCTAGGTTTGTAACCACTAACAATTTCAAAAGGACTCATCCTTGTTGATCTATTGACTGACCCATTATAAGAAAATTCAGCGATAGGTAGAATTAACTCCCAAGTTTTAACATGCTCACTCACTAGACAATGTAAAAGATTTCCAAGACTACGATTTACCACCTCAGTTTGACCATCTGTTTGAGGGTGGTATGCAGTAAAACACTGTAAACGAGTACCCATCATGTGCCATAGTATTTTTCAAAAGTAACTGGTAAATCTGACATCATGGTCAGACATTATATTATTAGGCAACCCATGGAGACGCACCACACCATAAAAAAAGACACGAACAATATGAGACACATCCGACGTTTTCAAACATGGGAGAAAATGCGCCATTTTAGAGAAACTATCCACTACAACAAAGATGGAATCGTGCTTTTTTATCATCTTGGGAAGTCCCAGCACGAAATCCATGCTAATGTCTTGCCACGAAGCATGTGGCACTAGCAATGGCGTATATAGCCCATTATTTTGCTTTCGTTGTTGTGCCAGTTGTCACGTATGACATTGTCCTAAAATTTTGGCAATGTCTCGCTTGAGAGTTGGCCAATAAAAATGATACTCTACGAGGGCAATGGTTTTGTCTCGACCAAAGTGGTCAGCTATCCCCCCTGAATGAAGCTCCCAGACGAGGAATCCACAAAGAGACATACAGGGAATACAAAGTTGGTCTCTTTTGAATAGGAAACCATATTTAAGAATATAATCACCCGTGCTATGCTGGTCACTAGAGAGTGATGTATAAGTGTTCCCAAAATTAGGACATATGGAATACTCATCTTTCAATTGCTCGAATTCGACTACCTCTACACTCAAGGACTTGAGCAACGCCACTCTTCTACTAAGGGCATCTGCTAGTTTGTTTTCGACTCCGGCCTTATGTTTCAAAACAAATGAATATTCCTGAAGAAACATTATCCATTTCGCATGCCTTGGGTTGAGTTTCTTTTAAGAATGTAAATATCTCAAGGCCTCATGGTCTGAAAACAAGACGAATTCTTGCGGTAGGAGATAGTGACAACAATGTCTCAGGGATTGCATTACCGCATAGAACTCCTTGTCATAAGTGGAGTACTTCTGTTTTGCCTCATTCAGTTTCTCACTAAAATAGGCTATTGGATGGCCTTCTTGGCTCAACACTCCACCTATGCCAACACGTGACGCATCACACACCACCTCAAAAACTTTAGAAAAGTCAGGTAGACGCATGACAGGAGCTTCTACCTTCTTGCCCTTAATTTCTCTAAAAGCCTTCATTGCGACTTTAGATCACACGAACTCTCCATTTTTCATGCATTCTGTAATGGGAGCCATAATCGTGCTAAATCCCCTAATGAACCGACAATAAAAAGTTACTAAGCCATGAAAGCTTCGTACCTTGTGAATGTTCTTTGACTTTGGCCAATCAACTATGGCCCTGACCTTTTCATGGTCTGCTCGCCTTCCTTCTGAAGATACTATAAATCCTAAGAACACGACTTGACTAGACATGAATCTGCACTTCTTAAGATTAGCATACAACTTTTCAATCCTAAAGACATTACAGACCTGCTCCAAATGTTCAAGGTGTGATTCCTTAATGGTACTATAAACAAGAATGTCATCAAAGTACACCACTAGAAATTTACCCATGAATGGTCTCAAGACCCGTGTCATCACCCGTATAAAAGTACTAGGTGCATTAGTTAAACCGAAGGGCATGACCATCCACTCGTACAACTCATCTTTCGTTTTGAATGCAGTCTTCCTCTCATCCCCTGGGCATATGCGGATTTGGTGATATGCACTCTTGAGATCAATTTTGAAGAAAATGGTGGACATGCCCATCATGTAAGCATATCATCAAGTCTAGGTATGGGAAACCTATATATACTTGACGGTAATTTTGTTTATGGCACGGTTGTCCACACACATGCGTCACGTGCCGTCTTTCTTTGGCGTCAACAATGTGGGCACGGTACACGGGCTCATACTCTCTTGGATGAAACCCTTTTGCAGAAACTCATCAACTTGCCTCTTCAACTCTGCATGCTCTGCAGGGTTCATCCTGTAATGAGGAAGGTTTGGTATAGTCGACCTCGGGACGAGATCAATAGCGTGGTGGATGTCTCGCATAGGTGGCAACTCATTTGGTAAATCCTCAAGGAACACATCAATATATTCCTTCAGAACCGTTGTTACTTCATGGGGTAACTCTGATGGAACCTCAGGTGTAATCTCTCTTGCCACAAGGGCATATATCATGGAATCCTCCTTAATCTTTTTCTCAAATTCTCTCGCATTGATAATATGAAGAGACTTAGGTTTGGATTTCCCCACTTCCTTAGGCTCACTTGCACTCTCATCATTTTTCTTTCCTAATGTGCTTTCAGGTGGCATAGTGTTAAGTTTGATCTTTTTATCGTTATGCATGAATGTACACGCATTCGAACGACCAAATATCATGGCATCATTGTGGAATAGCCACGATCTACCTAGGATAATATGTCCAACATCCATAGGTATCACATCACACCACAGGGACTCCTTATATGACCCAAATTCAAAAGGAACTAAACATTGATGGTTGATAGGAAGGGATGTTTTATCAACCCAAGAAACTTTGTATGGGTCAGAATGAGGTGTGGATTTCAACTTCAAACATTCCAAGGTGTTAGTGGAGATCATATTTTAACAACTTCCACTGTCCACTATCACCTTACAATTCTTTTCCCCACACTTGGCGAGAGTATAAAAGATAGTGTTTCGACCCTAATCAACAATACCCCTAGACTGAGCTAGAACATGCCAGAATACTACAAGTGTTGTTTCTCCATCTACTTCGTCTTCATCAATAAGACCTCATTCAGGGTAATATTCTTCAACTTCATAACTACCTTGGTCATCTACACCCTCGTGGGACTCGCCTATAACTAAAGTGTTCGCTCGCCTCAAGTGTAAGGCTGCGATGTAGTAATAAATCTCGGTAAGACCGAGGTCGATCCACAGGGAATTAGAAACAACTTCCAAACTACTCCAGCAACTCAGTTTTTGGAAGAAAATCAGGTTTAATTGGGTAATTAACTAAAACAGTAACTTAATAGAAAATCAGTGATATAAAGTACTAAGGCCTTCAAGGATCCACTTGTAGCAATCCCATATCAATTCAGTCAATCCAAGTAGAAAACACAACTAGATTTGAAGTCCTATCTCTCATCTAGTTAGAAAATAAAGCATTCACACACATTCAATCTAAATCAAGTTTGAACTTCCAAGTTCTAGTCCATTCAATCAATGTAGAATTCAAAACCATAGCCTGCGGAGTAACAGCCATGCCTATGGACTATGGCCTGCTCAAGGGTTACTATAATTTGAATCTAAACAAGCATTATATGATAATCTCAGAGAATTGCAAGGAACTCATGTCCGGAGCACATGAACTCTCATAAAACATCTCAAACTACCACTTTAAGAAACTAAAACATGAGAAAAATCCAAACTTGAATTGAAATTACTTGAATTAAACTGAATCCAACATGAATTGGCTACAAGCTTCACCTCTCAGCCTTAGCTGAGAGGTTCTAGCCGAGCATATTCATGCTACAACTAAAAACTCTTAATGAAAGCATAAAACTAGAAAAACCAGAAATTGGAGAGTTGCAGACGCTCCACGACAGCTTCCTCTCTCCAAAACCACGTCCCTTAGCTTCTATGATGACCTAGGAAGAGCCCCTAGGTGTCCTTTTATAGTAAGAAACCTCCCTTGCGTCGGAAACATCCAGAATCTGCAAAAGGTTACGCAGTGCGCAGCAGTTTTCGAAATCCCGATTTAGAAAGGACTCTGTTTACGCAGAGCCGACCGGTCTAGACCGGTCGGACTGGCCTTTTAAACAGTCCAGGGAGTGCAGCCGACCGGTCAAGACTGGTGGGCTTGTTTTAAGAAGGAAGTCAGCGTGCATAGCCGATCGGTCAAGACCGGTCGGACTTCATTCTAGCCTCCAGTGTGCATGGCCGATCGGTCAAGACCGGTCGGTCTGGTCTTCCCTTTAATCAGTGCACATGGCCGACCGGTCAAGACCGGTCGGTTCTGTTTCCTTTTGCCTAGAGATGTGGCCGACCGGTCAAGACCAGTCTGGCTCTTCTTCAATTTGCTTTTCTTCCTTTCTTTTCTCCTTTTTCTTCTTCTCTCTCCTCTCCTTGCTTTCTTCTTTCTTTGGTCCTCTTTCATCCTTCATCCAAAAGCTCTAAAAGCATTCTTTTAGTCCCTAATTGAATGAAGTCCGCTCTCATCCCTATAATCACAAAACATGTGTTAGGTGGGCCTTTAAATCATGAAAATCATGCAAACCATGTCAAGTAATGGGCAATGCAATGTATAAATTGGAGGTTCAACACACCCCCCAACCAGCTTTTTGCTAGTCCCGAGCAAAACATGCGTAAAACAATTTCAAACCTCCAAACCCAACTCTCCTTTAGAACCCATGATTCTATCCATTCCAAGGTGTATAAGTATAAAATTTGGAAAAATTAGGTGATAGAAGCTGAAACCTTGGACTCTCGAAACATAAAAGGTGTCTACATGAAATTCCCGCTGATTGATTGATAAATAGAAGAACTCGAACAAATTCAACCTAGTGTGCATAGTGAAAGTTCATCTCATGAGTTCCTGGGATCATCTTCTTCATAGATTAAGTAAACCAAGGATTTTAAGGTGCACAGAGCAACAACAAGCCTATGACAGGAATTTGCCTTACCGTCCTTTTGACGGCTTTCACACTACGTCCCATTTCCGGCTTTGGTTACAGTTCGACCATCCCCCGGTTGGTAATAGGCAGCCCTTTTCGGAATTTTCCACCATTTTTCTTTCCTTCCCGATTTCATCCTTTCTTTCCTTTTTCTTTTAAATTAGATAGGATTTTTAAAAATCCATATCTGTCATTATTTTCCCATGGACAAGGATGGACAAAATACCCCGGCTTGGTTTCTCAACACCTTTAAACCAAAGTCTAGCTAATCCACAAATCACATAAACCTATCAACTCATGAAAATCGTGTAATGTGAACTTGGTGTAAAGGTGTTCAAATTTTCTATCAATCACAACAATAGGGGAACTAACATATAAAACCATTATGTCAGGGAGAAATTCAAGACCTACAACATCACACACTTCGTATCTCCTCTTCTTATGCTCATAGCATCTCAAATGTATAGAAACAAGATTTTCTAAAAGAGTTTTGAGATGTTTAGAAAATTTGAAAAAAATTTGCGCATATGAAGCTCGAAATGTTGCAATATGCTAGATGAAGAATCTCATCTCACCCCCCAACCAAATCTTGCATTGTCCTCAATGTAAAAGATATGCAATTAACATGGACATGAGAGCAATGGTAAACTATGAGAGAGTGAGAATCAATAGTACCTGAGAGAGCGATCATGGAAGTCTCCAACCCAACAACTAAAACCTATTAAAACAGTAAAACTAAAGAAAACCTACCTATGCTATACCTCCATCAGACTAAGAGATCAATCATCCTGATAGACATGATCATTCAGAGTGATGGACATGTCCTTTGAATCAAATTTCTCAACAAATGGTTTAAGGCGTTGTCCATTAACTTTAAAACAGTTACCATTTGCTGCATTTTCAATCTCAACAGCCCCATGAGGAAAAATTTCTTTGATAATATATGGGCCAGTCCATCGAGATCGTAATTTTTCCAGAAAAAGGTGAAGTCGGGAATTATACAAGAGTACTTTCTGTCCTTCATGGAAAGATTTCCTGAAGATGTGCTTGTCATGGAAAGCCTTCATCTTACTCTTGTAAATTCTCGAGTTCTCATATGCATCGTTCCGGATTTCATCAAGCTCATTTAATTGAAGTTTGCGAAGCGAGCTAGCCTTGTCCATGTCAAAATTTAGAGCCCGAATTGCCCAATAGGCTTTGTGTTCTATCTCCACAGGCAAGTGGCATGCCTTCCCATAGACAAGTCTATAAGGGGACATTCCAATGGGAGTCTTGTAGGCGGTACGGTGAGCCCAAAGTGCATCATCTAATCTTAGGGACCAATCCTTGCGATCCGGTCTCACTGTCTTTTCCAAAATCTGCTTGATTTCCCTATTGCAGATTTCAGCTTGCCCACTTGTTTGTGGGTGGTATGGGGTACTCACTTTGTGCCTAATACCATATTTCTTCATTAAAGTTTCGAAAGGTCTATTGCAAAAGTGAGAACCACCATCATTAATGATGGCCCGAGGCGTCCCAAATCTAGAAAGTATGTTTTCTTTGAGGAACTTGAGAACCGTACGATGATCGTTGGTTCTACATGGGATAGCCTCTATCCATTTAGACACATAGTCTACGGCAAGCAAAATATAGACATGTCCAAAAGATGAGGGGAATGGTCCCATGAAATCGATGCCCCAACAGTCAAAGACTTTAAGATGTTGAATTGGGGTGAGAGGCATCATATTTCGACGGGATAATCCTCCTAACTTCTGGCAGCGCTCGCATGCTTTGCAAAACTCGTGGGTGTCCTTAAATAGCGTGGGCCAATAAAAACCACACTGCAGAATTTTCGCAGTTGTTTTCTTGGCTGAAAAATGACCCCCACATGCTTGATCATGACAAAAGGAGATGACTGAATTATGTTCATCATCGGGGACGCATCTCCTTATAATTTGGTCTGGGCAATATTTAAACAATAGAGGTTCATCCTAGAAAAATCTGCGCACTTCCCTTAGAAATTTACGTTTGTCCTGCGCAGTCCAATGAATCGGCATCGTACCTGTGGAAAGCTAATTGGCTATATCAGCGTACCATGGTGGATGCATAGCAACAAAGAGTTGCTCATCAGGGAATGAGTCCTCAATAGGTGACTCGTCAATGGAATTTGGTAGGACTAGGCGGGATAGATGATCCGCCACCACATTTTCTACCCCCTTCTTATCTTTGATCTCCAAGTTGAATTCTTAAAGGAGTAGGATCCATCTTAGCAAACGGGGCTTAGCATCCTTCTTAGAAAGAAGGTGTTTCAGCGCCGCATGATCCGTATAAACAATGACTTTGGATCCTATTAAGTATGGCCTGAATTTGTCCAAGGTAAAAATGACAGCTAGGAGCTCTTTCTCCGTAGTTGAATAATTAACTTGGGTGGGATTCAAGGTCCTACTTGCGTAGTAGATAACATGGGGCTTTTTATCCTTCTTTTGGCCTAACACCGCCCCAATAGCAAAATCGCTCGCATCACACATCAACTCAAAAGGAATGGACCAATCTAGTGGTTGCATGATAGGAGCGGTTGTCAACATGTCTTTTAGCTTTGAAAAAGCTAATTGACATTCGTCACTCCACTCAAATTGGTTCTCCTTTTGTAGAAGGTTGCATAAAGGCCTTGAGATATGACTAAAATCCTTTATAAACCTTCTATAGAAACCTGCGTGTCCAAGGAAGGACCGCACATCGCGTATGCTTTTGGGTGGTGGTAGATTGAAAATTATGTCAATTTTTGCCCGGTCTACCTCTATTCCATTGGACGAGATGATATGTCCAAGGACTATTCCTCTTTGTACCATGAAATGGCACTTTTCCCAGTTTAATACAAGTTTCTTCTCCTCACACCTCATCAAGACCAACTCCAAGTGCTTGAGACACTCATGAAATGTACAACCAAAAATAAAAAATTCGTCCATGAATATCTCAAGAAACTCGCCCACCATGTCCGAGAAAATACTTAACATGCATCGTTGGAATGTGGCGGGTGCATTACATAACCCGAATGGCATCCTTCGGTAGGCGAAGGTGCCAAACGGGCATGTAAATGTTGTTTTCTCTTGGTCCTCTGAAGATATCTCAATTTGGTTGTATCCGGAGTAGCCATCTAGGAAGTAATAATAGGAATGGCCCGCCAACCTCTTCAAAATTTGATCCATAAATGGGAGAGGGAAGTGGTCTTTCCAAGTAACCGTGTTGAGCTTCCTATAATCAATGCACATACGCCAACTGGTGGTCACCCTAGTCGGTATAAGCTCGTTGTTGGCGTTTTCAATGATGGTAATACCAGATTTCTTGGGGACAACTTGGGTAGGACTCACCCATTGGCTATTTGAGATGGGGTAGATAATACCCACATCCAATAGTTTTAACACCTCGGCTTTGACAACCTCCATCATGTTTGGATTTAACCGTCTTTGAGGTTGTCTAGTCGTTTTTGTGTTTTCTTCAAGGTGTATTCGGTGAGTGCAAACCGAAGGATCTATCCCTTTGAGATCCGTCCGCTATTGTCCAACCTATGGCTTCCCTATGTTCTTTGAGTAACTCAATCAACTTGAGCTCTTGGTCTTTCTCTAGGTGGGAGGCAATGACAACTGGGAACGTTTCCTCTTGACCCAAATATACGTATTTAAGCTCGGATGGCAATGGTTTAAGGTCAAGCTTCGGTGGTTTGATGTTAGACAGTAGAGGCCTTGATGTGGTTGGTGGCAATTTTTCAAAATGGGGCCTCCACCGGCTAGTATCAACTACCGGTCTTTCTATATTTAATGCCTGCACAATTTCACTAATGATGGGGTCTTCAGAATCCATGAAATTTGCTAAGCATGTCTCCAAGCTTTCTAATGGTTCAAGTTGGAGGAGTTCTTCTTCTTCAAAAGTTTCAAGCATGTTTACTTCGAAGAACTGATCATCATCGACATCCCTATGTCTTTTGCCCAAGTGAAACACATTCACCTCTAGTGTCATGTTTTCAAAAGATAATTGCATCACCCCATTCCGGCAATTGATGATTGCGTTCGATGTGGCAAGGAATGGGCGGCCTAATATTACCGGTATTTGGGTGCTAGCATCCAAAACCGGTTGTGTGTCCAAAACGATAAAATCTACCAGGTAGTAGAATTTGTCAACTTGGACTAGAACATCCTCAACTATCCCCCTCGGTACACGGATAGATCTATTAGCGAGTTGCAATGTGGTTTTGGTGGGTTTTAATTCACCAAGACCCAATTGCTCATATACCGAGTATGGGATCAAGTTCACGCTCGCCCCCAAATCTAACAAGGCACGCTCAATCTGGTAGTCTCTAATGATATAAGAGACGGTGGGACTACCGGGGTCTTTGAATTTTGGGGGGGGGGGGGGTCTTTTGAGTGAGGATGGCACTCACTTGCTTGGTTAAGAAGGCCTTTTGCTGCACATTATATTTGCATTTTGTTGTGCACAGGTCTTTTAGAAACTTGGCATAAGAGGGGATTTGTTTGATGGCATTAAGCAAAGGGATATTAATCTTGACTTGTCTGAAAATCTCTAGAATATCATGAGAATTTGAGAGAGATTTTGGGGCAACTAATCTTGAAGGGAATGGTGCTCCGGGCTTGTAAATGCGTTCCGGTTGTTGTGGGGCTAAGTTAGATCCATCTTCATCCTCAGAATTTACCGGATCATTAGGCTCATCGGCCTTCACCGGAATAGTTTTGTCAATTTGTTTACCACTTCTAAGGGTGGTGATGGATTTGGCTTGCTCCATGTTTTGGTTGGAAGGATTAGGGATGCTCACTTCATGTACTTGTTTTGGATTGGGCTGAGGTTGGGCCGGAAAGGTCCCTTCCCTAGCATTCAAGCGTCCCTTAATCTCATTAACCGAGACTTTAAGCTCTTGGAACATTTGCTGATTCGATTGATTGATTTACGTTTGCCCTTGTATAAACGCTTTCAAGGTATCCTCCATTGAGAATTGAGGTGGGGCCATATTTTGCATGGGTGGCCCTCTTTGGGAGTTGGTAAGATTGCCCATAGGGGCATTCTTCCAACTAAAATTTGGGTGATTCTTCCAACTCTCATTGTACGTATTACCTACCGGTCCATTGAAAGGCCGTTGATAACCATATGTGGCATTGGCATGTTCATGTAATACCTCTTGAAATGCAGGAATTGTGGGACAATCTTGCGTAGCGTGTAAATCGGTGAGGCAAATCCCACATATGGTTTCAACAGCTTCATTGGACTTGGGAACTCCACTTTTACTCAGTTCCATGGCCTCAACCTTCCTTGTGAGGTTGGCTATCCTTGCATTCACATCGTCTTCCTCCTTAAGGACATAGATCCCTCCTTTCTCTTGAGTGGGTTTGGAGTTATTAGGTTTATCCAATGTATCCCAAGATTGGGCATTTTCAGCCAACATGTCCAAGTAACTCCAAGCCTCATCTGGATTTTTACTCATAAACTCGCCATTGCACATCATCTCCACAAATTGGCGCATATTGGAACTTAATACATCATTGAAAAAGTTTATAATTCGCCAACTCTCATAGCCATGATGTGGGCAAGCAAGCAGGAGATCTTTAAATCTTTCCCAACATTGAAAGAAAGATTCACCTTCTTTAGCCGAGAAATTCATTATGGCCCTTCGAAGGGTGTTCGTTTTATGAGCCGGGAAGAACTTTTTCAAGAATTCCCAGTTCATCTCAACCCATGACCCAATCGAATGTGGTCTAAGAGAGTGAAGCCAATCTTTGGCTCTTTCTTTCAAAGTGAAGGAAAAAAGTTTAAGTCTGATAGTATCCTCGGAAACATTGGTGTAATGCAAGGTGGCCAACACTTCTTCGAATTCTTGCAAGTGTAAGTATGGGCGGTCAGAGTCTAGCCCATGGAACTTTGGTAAGAGTTGAATTACACCCGGTTTTATATCAAAGTTTCCACCGTTTGCTGGTAGAACCACGCAAGAGGGTGTAATTGCTCGGGTAGGTTGTAGGTAGTCCCGTAGTGATCTCATTGGAGGAACATTATATACCTCATTCTCTCCTACTCCTTCCTGATTTGCGTTTGTAGTTGGAGTAGGGGGGGAGGATTCCT
Source organism: Liriodendron chinense (assembly GCA_003013855.2). Taxonomy (NCBI): domain Eukaryota; kingdom Viridiplantae; phylum Streptophyta; class Magnoliopsida; order Magnoliales; family Magnoliaceae; genus Liriodendron; species Liriodendron chinense. The sequence continues at coordinate 4,043,266 of ML058389.1, forward strand.
TAAAGGTGTTTATTCCATACTCCCCAAACTTTCACAATGCTCTTGGTAATTTCGGACTCGTCTATGGACTGACAATGGTCCAACTAGACCACCTTCAGATTGGAGATGATTTGAGTGAGTACGTTCCCAACGGGACATAAACCACTCAACCAAAAATCAAAACTAATCATAACCTAGAAAACTAAAATCTGAAATTAATCTGAAAAAACTAAGTTAGAAAGGTATCACCTGATGCGCTTGAACTTAGAGAAGAATTCCTACAAAACAGAAAAATTTGTTAGTTCTAAGAAAATCAGAAAAACCTATCTACTCCTACTTCTACAGCCACTGAACTATTTGAAAACCGTTATCTATTTCCCCGGCAACGGCGCCAAAAACTTGTTCGCTCGCCTCAAGTGTAAGGCTGCGATGTAATAATAAATCTCGGTAAGACCGAGGTCGATCCACAGGGAATTAGAAACAACTTCCAAACTACTCCAGCAACTCAGTTTTTGGAAGAAAATCAGGTTTAATTGGGTAATTAACTAAAACAGTAACTTAATAGAAAATCAGTGATATAAAGTACTAAGGCCTTCAAGGATCCACTTGTAGTAATCTCATGTCAATTCAGTCAATCCAAGTAGAAAACACATCTATATTTGAAGTCCTATCTCTCATCTAGTTGGAAAATAAAGCATTCACACACATTCAATCCAAATCAAGTTTGAACTTCCAAGTTCTAGTCCATTCAATCAATGTAGAATTCAAAACCATAGCCTGCGGAGTAATAGCCATGCCTATGGACTATGGCCTGCTCAAGGGTTACTATAATTCGAATCTAAACAAGCATTATATGATAATCTCAGAGAATTGCAAGGAACTCATGTCCGGAGCACATGAACTCTCATAAAACATCTCAAACTACCACCTTAAGAAACTAGAACATGAGAAAAATCCAAACTTGAATTGAAATTACTTGAATTAAACTGAATCCAACATGGAATTGGCTACAAGCTTCACCTCTCAGCCTTAGCTGAGAGGTTCTAGCCGAGCATATTCATGCTATAACTAAAAACTCTTAATGAAAGCATAAAACTAGAAAAACCAAAAATTGGAGAGTTGCAGACGCTCCACGACAGCTTCCTCTCTCCAAAACCACGTCCCTTAGCTTCTATGATGACCTAGGAAGATCCCTTAGGTGTTCTTTTATAGTAAGAAACCTCCCTTGCGTCGGAAACATCCAGAATCTGCGAAAGGTTACGCAGTGCGCAGCAGTTTTCGGAATCTCGATTTAGAAAGGACTCTGTTTACGCAGAGCCGACCGGTCTAGACCGGTCGGACTGGCCTTTTAAACAGTCCAGGGAGTGCAGCCAACCGGTCAAGACCGGTCGGCTTGTTTTAAGAAGGAAGTCAGCGTGCATAGCCGACCGATCAAGACCGGTCGGACTTCATTCTAGCCTCCAGTGTGCATGGCCGACCGGTCAAGACCGGTCGGTCTGGTCTTCCCTTTGATCAGTGCACATGGCCGACCGGTCAAGACCGGTCGGTTCTGTTTCCTTTTTCCCAGAGATGTGGCCGACCGGTCAAGACCGGTGTAATAACCCTGGTTTTACAGTAGTTGCGTTTGATTTCAGAAATAATTTAATTAGTAGTTTAATCTGATAATTAAGTGAGTAAATAGTTTAAATAATGAATGAGTTAATAATAAACAATCCATAAGGATTATAGTATGATCCTTTCATTAGAAGTACTCAACGTGAACACTAGAATAGTGTAGAAGTGGCAGGTTCCACAAAATCTACAACAAATCAGAAAAATATGCTATTAATTGAACTCAAGTTATAAGACATTTGCAAAGATTATGATTTCGGGTGATCATTACCGTACAAAACTCTATACAATAGTTCTAGGACATGATCCAACCATACATGTCAAATTTCAACCCTCTGATCATCCTACAAGTACCCTAATCAGAAATCGGGCCATAAGTGGGCCATCTAACTTCGGAACTGTCTCATTTTTGGTGTCATAGCCTGAAATCATGTGGCCTATCTAATGAATGGAGTGGATTGTGCATATACATCATGGTGGGACCCACGTGCATCGCGTGCACTATACACGCGCGGTCAACCCGCGTTGACCGCGAGTTTGAAGAAAAACTCTTCTTCTTCTTCTTCGTTCGCAGCCATTGCTACGAGCGGACACCGTCCGCTGGTTGCACCACTGCCGTCCGTTGCAGATTGTTGCGGGTGGGCCCCACGTGAAAGATGGAGTACGATGTGGTGTACGTGCACAGCACGTAACCAGAAGCCGGAAGAGTCCCTGCTGCACTCGCTACTTCACCCGCGAAAACAGCGGACGCTGTTACAGCGTCCGCACGCTGGCGAATGTGGGCCTCCTTGCGACCATCGGGATGGGTCCCATCGTAAAATCCAAGCCGTCCATTCGAATCCCCTACCTCACACATGAAGTTCCCTAGAATACCCTGCTCATCAGATGTCTATCCGACCTTCCTCGAGCCACCGTTCAAATCAAAGATGACCAAGATACGGTCCGTTGCGTTGCATGGACGGTCCTGACTTCACCAATATCTTCATGTGGTCCCCACCTACATATTGGTCGGTTCTTACGTGACGTAATCTACAAAAGGTGGAAGTCGAGTTCTCCTCTAACTCGAATTCGCAAACAGACCCGCGTTGGTTCGCACGGCCATATAAACTGTCATCTACTCCTTGCGTCCTTCAAGAAAAGCTAGGGAGAGAGAGGGTCGAGCAGAGAGAGAGAGAGAGAGAGATCTAGTTAAAGGAGAGAGAAATATAGAGAGAGAAGAAACGAAAGAGAGAGAGAGGCCGTGAGAGAGAGAGAGAGAGAGAGAGAGAGAGAGAGAGAAGCCGGTAGAGAGAGAGGAGTGGAGTGCAGAGTGTTATGTTGCTGTTGCGTCAGTGCTGCTGGGCAGCAAGAAAAGAAGAAGAAAAGAAGAAAGAAGGAAGGAAGGAAGAAGAAGAAAGAAAAAAGATTGTTGTTTAGCTAATCTAGCGAGTTGACTCGCTGAGTCGACTCAGATTTGAACCAGGATTGTTTTTTTTAAAGCGTAAGACACGTAACTGCGGTGAGTGATTCTTCCCAAGATTTTCCTTTTGATTTTCCTAAATTGTTCCTTATTGAAATTACAATATATGGTTAGGTTTTCCAATTCCCAATTCTTCTATCTTAGTTGTATGTTGAATTAAGGTTTAGATTCTACAATTCGCACTTTCATTGGACTCCTTCAAATTCCTCGTATTAGGATTCTAGGTGAGCGATCAGACTCAGAATTCAACATACTTTCCTCATATATCTCACATTAGTGTTCTACATAATAAATACATTCCTTAACCGTACTTCATCCGATAATAGAATATCATTAACATCCCCCTCTATTTAACTCTAATATCTCTATGAACTATTTAAATCTTATGTGTTACCTTTTATACAATAGCATAATCAACTTTAGTTGACAAGTAAGTTATGAATTAGACGCTACAATTAACTAACCAACTAACAGGTGAATCGCATGCATGGTGTGCTTGGGATTGAATCATTGAATGCATTATATGCTTGCAGAATGCTCTCATAACTCATGACATATACATACATTTATACACTGCGACAGAACAGGAGAATGGTTGATTTGACTCCTGGCGTGCATGGTTGATTTGCCGCCTCGCTGTACCGGTTAGGTGAGCATGGTTGATTTGCGACAGGTTCCTAATGTTCAGTGGCAGCGAGTTCTGGTCGTTTCACTTATTGAACATGGTTGATTTGCTCGGTTGGATCAGTGGTGCATGGTTGATTTGCCCACTAGCGTGCATGGTTGATTTGCCGCCTCGTTGTACCGGTTAGGTGAGCATGGTTGATTTGCGACAGGTCCTAATGTTCAGTGGCAACGAGTTCCTAGACGGTTGTGCTCTTACACGTATCATACCATACATGACATCATGATAATCATGCTTCATTTCTAATAAGACATAAGATGTTTAAATCTTCACCATATCCTTATATATTCGTATAATCCTTGCTGTTAGTATTTCACGTTTAACATCTTATCAACTGGAATATTACTTGTGATGGAAATGATCTCATTGGGCTTTAGCTCACCAAAATCACCACAGTTCCTGCAGGTTATCCGGAGGAAGGAGGAGCGGCTGAAGCAGAATATCTGGACGATTACTTTTATTAGAAGACTTATATTAGTTTAGGCGTTGAATTTATTTCCTTTGGAAGACGATTGAAAACAGATTTCAGTAGATTTAAATATTTTGTAGAGTAGATGTGGTTGTTTGATTTAATTTCCAATTGAGATTTAATTTATGGTTAATAAAATACGTTAGTTTATTATTATTGTGGTATATGGAATGGAATTTCTCTACAGATTATATTTGGATTGAGTTCATACTCTGAAACTCGAGGCTTGAGTTGTTGTACTCGAGTCTCGGATTTCAGGGCGTGACAACCGGTCTGGCTCTTCTTCAATTTGCTTTTCTTCCTTTCTTTTCTCCTTTTTCTTCTTCTCTCTCCTCTCCTTGCTTTCTTCTTTCTTTGGTCCTCCTTCATCCTTGATCCAAAAGCTCTAAAAGCATTCTTTTGGTCCCTAATTGAATGAAGTCCGCTCTCATCCCTATAATCACAAAACATGTGTTAGGTGGGCCTTTAAATCATGAAAATCATGCAAACCATGTCAAGTAATGGGCAATGCAATGTATAAATTGGAGGTTCAACATAAAGCTTTTCTACGGTTCTTTGTGGGACACTGATTGGACATGTGACAAAGATTCCCACACTCATAACATCTTACTTGGCTACCCCCACTAGGACCAGCACCAAGAACCCCTTTACCCTTGTCATCCTTAGACCTAGGCCAAACAATCGCCTGTGCCTTGGGTTGATTGCTAACGTTAGGTCTAGTTCCCTGGGAGCCGGATCTAGCATTAGAGTTTCGAGACTCAAAATGTCAAATGACAGGAGTTCTCAAGTATTGCTCCAACTCCTGCACAACTTGATATGCTTCATCCAAGTCTATTATGTGCCAAGTCATGAGCTCGCGCTGAAGATCCGTTCGAAGACCCGTTTTGAAACGCGAAAGTGTTACTAGAGGGTCTTCTTAAACATCACATCGCATCATGAACTCGTCAAATTTGGCGATGTAGTCAACGACAAACATTGACCCTTGGCGTAAGGATTACTATTGGTCAAGGAGCTTCTGTCGGTATGAGATAGGAAGATATTTCTCCTTCAACTTCTCTTTCATCTCATACCAATGCGTGACAGGAGCTTTACTAATTCGTTCTATCTTTCGCTCAGTATTGGTCCAAAATAACTTGGCCTGGCCTACAAGTTTCATCTTTACAAACCGCATTTGACGGTTTTCTGACATACCATTCTACTCGAAGTAGTGATCCATATTAGCAACCCAGTCAAGGAATGCTTTGGGATCCAGATGTCCATCAAAACTTGGGGCCTCAACTCTCACATTCTTCATCGCATGCTCATCTGGATCGTAGCAATCTTGATGATTACATATGGCTTGTGCCTCTTGCACAATATCACGATGTTAGTTGTGGACTTGTGGGGCCTACTTGTGGGCAACCACACTGTGAAAATTGCAAATTTACAACGGATTTTGTGACGGACCATCCATCGCAAAAATGACTTCATTTAACGACGGACTTTATTCGTCGCTAACTGAAATTGCCCGTCGTAAATCTCTTTCTGAGGGAATTTTGGCGGTCGTGAGGGCTTTTGCGACGGATAAATATCCGTCCATTTAATTAAATACGCGACGGATTAGATTCGTCGTAAAATTACGACGGACGAAATCCCTCACAACTCTAGGCAACCGTTCGAGCAAAGAAATAATTTAGCGACGGACCTTTTCTATTAGTGACGAACGGAGTGCGTCATTAAATCACGCTTTTTATTTAAGATCCTTTGAAAACACACATTTCGAAAAAGAAAATTGAGTATAAAAAAATTAATTTAAAAAAATTCAAAATTTTGAAAAGAAAATTAACAATGTTTGAGAAAATTTAAGATTTAAAAAATACCATGATTATAAAAAAAAAATTGAGATTTTTATAAAGTATTTGGTATTTATGATTTTGTATTTTGAAATAAATTAACAAGTATGATAAAAGAGAGAGAGAGAGAGAGAGAGAGAGAGAGAGAGAGAGAGAATTTAAAAAGAATTGAGTTTGAACAAATTAATTTGACATTTAGAAAAAAAATCGTAAAGTTTAAAGAAAATTGAAATTTTGAAAAAAAAAATGAGATTTCAAAAAACTAAAGATTTTGTGAAAATTTGACATTTTGTATAAGAAAATTGAGAACTTTAAAAAAAAAATTGTAATTTTGAAGAAATTAACAATGTTTGAGAAAAAATGGGATTTTGAAAAAAAAATGATTTAAAAAAACTAAGAGTTCGAAAAATATTAACATTAAAAAAATAATTAGCACTTTGAAAAAAATATTTATAAGTTTGAAAAAAAAGTAGATTCTGAAAAAAAAAATTGAAATTTTTTATTTTGAAAAAAATTAACAAGTTTGAAAAAAATTAACATTTTGGAAAAAAAAAAAAGGAAAAATTTAAAAAAATGAAATTTTCAAAAAAAAAATTGAGATTTCGAAAAAACATGTATCATTTTGAAAAAGAAAATTGAGAAGTTCAAAATATTTGTGGTTTTGAAATAAAAAAAAGTTTAGTTCGAAAAAAAATATTAACAATGTTTGAGAAAAAAAATTGAGATTTAAAGAAACACCAAGATTTTGACAAAAAAAAAAACAAAAACACTTTGAATAAGAAAATTGAGAAATTTAAAAATAATTGTGATTTTGAAAAAAAAAAAAAAAGCTCAAAAGTTCAGGAAAAAAAATTGACAATGTTTTAGAAAAATTTAGATTTTGAAAAAAAAAAAAAGAGATTTAATAAAAAAAACTGAGATTTTGAAAAAAAATTAACCTTTCGAAAATAAAAATCAACACCTTGAGAAAATTTTGTAGTTTTAATAAAATTCATAGGTTTGGAAAAATTATCTTTTTGATAAGTTTGAGAAAGTTCAAAGTCTGAAAAAAAAATTAAGATGAAGAAAAAAACAGATTTTAAAGAAAGAATAGAGATTTGAATTTTTCAAAAAAAAAATTTAAAATTTTGTATTTTGAAAAAAAGAAGTTGAGGAGTTTGATAAAAGAAAAAGGGATTTTTTCAACAAAAAAAAAAAAAAACAGAGATTTCAGAAAAAATTGAGAAATTTGAAAAAAAAAAGATTTAAAAATAAATTGTTGAGATTGAAAAAAAAATGAGATTTAAAAAAATTTAGAAACTTAAAATAAGTGGACTAAATTTATTGGTGGACATTTATCGCACGGTTGAAAATGAAAAATTACACTCATTCAATTAGCTGACTATTAGATTGGTTTATGCATACGCACAGGTTCACTTGTACAAAAAATAATGGCCCAAGTATGATGAAGTATAATTTCAAGAATACTTTATAATGATGAGATTGATCAAATTCTATGATCTGGTGTTGATGTCAGATTTTGTAACGAGATCCTCCGGCTTTCCTCCCTTACTCCAGCAGGGATTTCCACCACCAGACCTGAAGCAAGACAACAAATAAGGGTGGCTGGGGACCAGCTGTTAGCCCTCCGATGCTTAAGTTAGGCCACAGTAAGAAGAGAAACCAAGCAAAACGGGACCCAGATTGGATGTTGTGTGCGTACCTGCTCTTAATGGAACCACCCCTTTATATAGATCTGAAGCAATCCAATTTGTTACGTGAGATGTCGAAATCCCGTTGATGTCGCATACGATACTGAGAATTTGCTGATTTCGTGGGATAAGATCCTATCTTTTGAGTCAGATCCAACCCAATGACTTATTTCAACAATCACGCCCCTTGATGGTAATCCCTTGAAATCCGGCTGGAAGCCGTAGTTGGAATCATAGCTTCCGAAAAGGAAGGAGACGCCCGTAGTTGGAGTCATAGCCTCCGAAAAGGAAGGAAACGCCGACAAGACGGAAACCACCGAACTGGTTGTAGCCCTGCTTGGTGTCGCAGAGGGATTGGACAAGCTGCTCGACGGGAATCGGGTGCTAGTACTAAAAGCTAAGAGATATTACCGCAGGAAAGCTACTCGCAGGTTAGAATGTGGTCGCGAGTCCAAGTACATACTTAGATGTAACGTCTTTCAACGACTTGTGAGAAGGTCTGTTCGCGGATCGAGCTTTGCCGTATTTGACTATCGGTTATGAAGACTCGAGACTTGCGAATAGCTGCTCCGTATTTTTCAATCTATGACTCCTGATCAGGTGAGCTCGAGAGTCGAATGGACATCCCGCACTTATCCAATATTCGACTCTCGATCAGATAATCTCGAGAGTCGAATGGACGTCCCGCACTTATCCATTCTTCGACTCCCGAGATTACGATCTCGAGAGTCGAAGCCGTACTCAACCATTTTGCCTATAACAGATGCCCCCCAAGTCCTTGCCGCCAAGAATTCTTAAGGAAAGGACTTAGCTCACTATCACACGAAACCGCCCGCTGCTTTCATCGAGAACGGCACCCCACATGATGGGCTGGAATTAATGAGCGCCAGCTTTCCGCAGCCTTTCCGCAGACAGAAAATGAAGGGGCGCTCGCCACGTGTTTGAGGAGTTAATGGGCGTGCCTGCTCGAGCGCTTGTGTCAAGGGAGGGACTGCCACGTGCCATCAGATACGGCGGAATGATTGCCTATAAATATACGGAGTCCGCCATTTCTTTGATTTTCTACAGAAGTTTTTTCGAAAGGAACCTGCAGTCTTCTTTCCATTCTTCTTCCTCTTCCGGTGTTCATTTTCTTTCCTGTTTTTGGTATACTTCTTTTTTCTTCTCCTTCTTTTATTTTTATCTTCTCATGGCTAGGAACTCTGACGAGTCTACTGTCCCTCTTGGTGATGCCACTCCGGAATCCTCTGCCTCCAGCAGTGCAAGGGTTTCGGCGGAGAGATACATAGCAGCCGGATATCCTTCCGTTTTATCGGAGGACCGGCTGGCTGAGCTACGGGAGAGATACCTAATCCCTGATTCAGTAACTCTCCGCTTGCCCGGAGGTGGAGAAACACCAGACTCCCCCCCCCCCCCCCCCCCCCAGGATGCGTAGCATTTTATGAGTACCAACTTATCCTGGGGGTACGCCTTCCCCTCCATCCCTTCATTCGCGATGTACTCCGGTGTTACAAGATTGCCCCTGGGCAACTCATCGTGAACTGGTGGAGGGTAGTTTTGGGCTCCTTTGCCCTTTGGGCTCAGGCTGGCAACGGGGAACTCACGGCGGAAGAGTTCCTCCGTATGTTTCGTCTGAAGAAAGCTCCTTCCAGCGAAGGCTGGTATTACTTGTGTTATTGGCACCAGGATAACTTCGTGTTGGGGAAGCCCTCCTCGAACTATCCCGGCTGGAGGAAGCGGTGGTTCTATGCTTCCGGGAGCTGGGAGTCTGCCTCCTCCAGGGGTCCAGGAGTGACCCGATTTTTCTGTGAAGGTAGACACAATCCCGCATTGTGCAGTTTCCTCAGAATGATTTTTAGGGTTTTGCTTCGTTTGACCCTTATTTGTGCTCGCAGGTATCCCGGCTTTGAGGAAACCGAATTTGAAAGGAGGGATCAACGAGAAGATTGTCAGAGTGTATAAGGTGCCTGTCGGAGATAGGCATATCGAGGCTTGCTTGTCTCCTTCGCGACTTGCAGCAGCAGGCCTCATATCCAGAAGAGAAGTTGAAATGACGAAGGTTGGAGAGAAGAGAGGCCTACTGCCCCGACTGAAGGGCACAGGCTCCAAAAGGCAGAAGAGAACCCCTGCCGAACCTTCTCAATCTTCCATCTGCACGGGCAGCGATCAGCCTGCCCTTCCCGCGAGCATGGCGGGGGCCCCAGCTGGGCCCACTATTCCTTCACTGGTGGTCGCACTTGGGCCACCAGTGATTAACATTGCTGATAATTCCCCAGATGGGGTGGGGTCCGGCTGCCCCCCAGCTGAAGAGGCTCGAGAGCAGGTAGAGCCTCAAGAGCCGACTCCTGCTCGCGAACTGGTCCCGGCTGCCGAACAGGGACCTGCTCGCGAGTCAATGCCTCCACCTCGCGAGCAGGCCGGGTTGGTCGTTGCCCAACCGTCTGGGAGCGGGACGTACTCTATTCCCCGCCACCTCCATCCTGTATGTAAATTTTTGTTCGAGAACGTCCCGCCTCACGCCTTCGACTCTCTTCCCGAGCCAAGTCCTGAGAACCTTATCCTCGAAGCGGGGATGAGGATGGTTCAGGTAAGACTTCGTCAAGACCTGCTTCGATCAGTTATTACGTTCCAGAATACTCTTACATTTTTCATCTCTTTTGCAGAGTTTAGATCTTATTCTGCGAACGAGGCGTGATATCGTTGCCGCCCGTCGCACGATAGAGGAGGCTGAGGGAAAGAGGACTGCCTTGGAAAAGGCAGTTCAAGGAAGAGATCAACTGCTCAAGGCTCGTGAGGTGGTGATCACGAAGAGAGATGAGGAGAAAAAGATCCTCATCGAGAAGATCCAAGTCCTGACCGACAGGTATCAGGCCTTGGACTCAGACTACGTGAAGCTCACGGGTTTGAAGGAGAAGGCTGAGAGAGAGAGGGAGATCTTCCGGCAGGACAAGATCTCGTTAGAGGAGCAATTCGCGGGGGCCAGGTCGCAGCTCAAGGAGGCCTACGACAACTTGACCAGGGAGCGCACTGCTCTTGCACAGCTTAAGGACGACTCGATCCACTGGGACGAGGAGAGAGTCGCCCTTGTAAAAATGCTCTCGGAGGAAGGTGCTCGGGCAGTTTCCGAGTTCCGGACTTCGCAGCTGTATGACGATGAACGATATGAGTCATACGATGCTGGTCGAGACTTTGCACTGAGAGTAGTGCAACGAATGATCCCATCCTTCGATATGGGGGAATTCGGTCGAGTCGCGACCATCATAGCTGCAGAAGAGCAAGCTGCTGCCGAGAACGAGGTGACTGAAGCCACGCAGGCTGGAGGGGCTCCTGAAATGGGCCCTGAAGTCGAGAGCGTGGCTCCTCCAAGCGATTGATTTCCTTTTATTTTGTTCTCTCTTGTATCTGCGATCATGTATCTGTAATCATCTAATCATCAATGAAAAGATATTTTTGGAAGTGTTACTATTTTGTTCTCTCTTTTTCTTTCTTTTTTTTTTTTTTTGCTTTATGTTGATCTCGAATGGATTTATCAGAGATGCGACCCTTAAATTCGAGCACGAGCTTTGCTGCTCGCATTTAGGGTGTATGACCACATATTCGGGCGCGAGCTACGGTGCTCGCATTCCGGAGTGCGATCCCTCCTCTCGCCAATCGCGAATAACTAACTCATGAAAAAATGAATTAGACTCAATCCGGGGGTCGTGAGACCGTGTCCGCGTTGAGATAGACTGATCTATCGATTGAGATTCTGATTCTGCCAAGGGCAGAAGGTTGGTCAAGAGATGGTATACATTCTCTTCGGGGCTCTTCAGGTCCATATAAATGGAAAAGCAACCAACTAGCAATGGTTTCAGTCCTACCAAAGGTAGGCAATTGGCCAAGATGTGTAAGCGTTCTCTTCAGGGCTATTCAGGTCCATATGAATGGAGTAGCGGCCAAAAGATCACTTTATTCATAAATCGTTATAATAAGCTACATCGAATCTAGGGGTAGTATCGTAGCAAATGCTCCACGTGCCAAGGGCGACGTACAGGCTTTCCTTGCATGTCTTCAAGATAATAAGTACCGGGTCGCACAACCCTGATAACCCGATACGGGCCTTCCCAATTCGGATCCAATGAACGAGCAGGAACTCCAAGACTTTGCCTTAGGACCAAGTCTCCGAACTGGAAGGATCTAGGCTGAACCTTCGCATTCCGATAACGAGCAATACGTTGTTGATATGCTGCCACTCGTACTTGGGAAGCATTTCTTCGCTCTTCCAAGAGATCGAGGTGAAGTCGGAGGTTTTCATGATTGCTCACAGGATCATACTGCTCGATCCGATATGAGGGCACTTGAATTTCCACTGGTACCACTGCGTCAACACCAAATGCTAAGGAGAAAGGAGTTTCACCTGTTGATGTACAAGCCGTGGTTCTATAAGCCCATAATACCTCTGGCAGAAGTTCTGGCCACACCCCTTTACATTCACCTAGCTTGGTTTTTAAATGATGCTTTATGATCTTATTCACTGCCTCGACCTGCCCATTCGCCTGAGGATGATATGGAGAAGTGCGGAGATTACGTATCTTCCATTTGTCGCAAAATTCATCGAAAGCTGTGTTGTCGAACTGCATTCTGTTATCGGTAATTATAGTGTGAGGAAGTCCGAAACGACATATGATATTTCTCCATATAAACTTAGTAGTTTGTTTTTCAGTAATCTTGGCTAATGGTTCTGCCTCGGCCCATTTGGTGAAATAATCAACCGCCACGATCGCGAACCTATTCTGTCCCTTTCCCATAGGTAAGGGCCCAATGATATCGATCCCCCATTGAGCAAAAGGCCAAGGGCTATCAACTGGGGTCATCCGCTCAGACGGTACACGAGGTATAGGCAGATATCGTTGACACTTATCGCATTTTTTAGAAAATTCGATGGCGTCCGCTTTCATAGTAGGCCAATAATATCCTTGCCTCATCGCTTTATATGCTAGGGATCGCCCCCTAGGATGATTACCACATGCCCCCTGGTGTACTTCATCTAGAACACGAAGTGCTTCTTCTGGATGAAGACACCTTAAATAAGGCAAGGAGAAGCTTTTTCGCAACAATATTCCATCTTGTAAGGTGTACCTGGCAGCTCGAAACCGAATTTGTCTTGCAGCTTTCTTGTCTTCTGGTAGGTATCCATCTCTGAGATAAAGGATGATAGGATCCATCCAGCATGGAGATGATTGTACCGATATAACTTGCTCTAGAGTCACTTGGTCGATACTCAAGTTCTGACGGTGCTCGATGGGGATTGAATGTGATAACTCCGATTCCGGCGCAGAAGCGAGTTTTGCCAAGGAATCGGCAAGTTGGTTCTGCTCGCGAGGGATATGAATTATTTTATAAATCTTCAGTTTGGCGAGCAGGATGAGGACACGAGACTTGTATAAGGCCATTCTTTCTTCTTTGGCTTCGAATTCACCAAGAACTTGATTGACAATGAGCTGGGAGTCGCTATGAATTATCAAATTCTGGACTGCGAGGACAATGGCCAGTTCGAGGCCAACAATTAGGGCCTCATATTCTGCTTCATTATTGGAGACGCGTGATTCGAAACGCAGAGCGTATTGAAAATGCGACCCGTCGGGAGCCACTAAAATCAGGCCCGCTCCACTGCCAGTGGCCCGTGACGACCCGTCCACGAAGAGCGACCATGGAGGCTGGTCGCTGGTCATGACATTATCTTCAGAAGAATATGTAAATTCGACGATGAAGTCAGCCACGGCCTGGCCCTTGACTGCGGTCCTAGGACAGAATGAGATATCGTGCTCACTGATCTCGACCGCCCACTTAGTTAAGCGCCCGGAAGCCTCAGGTTTTTGAAGGACTTGTCGTAGTGGATGATTTGTTGGTACTAAAATAGCATGGGCTTGAAAGTAAGGTCGCAGTTTTCGAGCCGCCGTGACTAAGGCTAGGGCCAGTTTCTCCATATCAGAATACCTAGTTTCTGCATCGACCATTGCTCGACTGATGTAATAGACGGGCCTTTGCACCCCGGAATCTTCTCTTATTAAAGCGGCGCTAACAGCCGTGGAAGACACAGATAAATAAAGAATGAGTTGCTCATGTGCTACAGGTTTAGATAAAATGGGAGGAGTGCTCATGTATTGCTTCAGTTGTTGGAAAGCTTCTTCACACTGAGGTGTCCACTTCCAATCAGATTTGGCCGTTGCACGAAGGAGTTTGAAGAAGGGCAAGCACTTGTCAGATGCTCGCGAGATGAACCTGTTCAATGATGCGATGCGACCTGCCAGACGCTGAATGTCCTTCAGAGTAACAGGGGATTTCATCTCTATCAATGCTTTAATCTTTTCCGGATTTGCCTCAATTCCACGTTGGCCAACCATGAACCCAAGAAATTTCCCTGCAGACACTCCAAACGCGCATTTTTCTGGGTTTAACTTCATTTGATACTTCCTCATCAGATCAAAGGCTTCTCGAAGATCTGAAATGTGGTTATCTTCAACGATGCTTTTCACGAGCATATCATCAACATACACTTCCATATTCCTACCGATTTGAGCAGCGAACATTTTGTTGACAAGACGTTGATAAGTGGCCCCTGCATTTTTAAGACCGAACGGCATTACCTGGTAGCAATATAGTCCTCGATCTGTGATGAAGGCAGTATGCTGGCTATCAGGTGGATGCATCATAATCTGGTTGTAACCAGAATAAGCATCCATAAAGCTGGGGAGAGCATGTCCAGCTGTTGAGTCGACCAATTGGTCGATCCGCGGTGTCGGAAAGCTATCTTTGGGGCATGCTTTGTTTAAGTCTGAATAGTCGACGCACATCCTCCATTTGCCATTAGCTTTCCGGACGAGAACTACGTTTGCGACCCATTCTGGGTAGTCAACTTCTTTTATGAAATTAGCCGCGAGTAGCTTCTCAACTTCAGTTTTGATTGCCATTTGTCTTTCTGCAGTAAAGGCACGTCGACGCTGATGTACGGGTTTATGCTTCGGGTCAATGTTGAGACGATGTGCGATGACATCAGGATCGATGCCTGGCATATCTTTATGAGACCAAGCAAACACATCCTTGTATTCGGTGAGGAAACGGATCAAATTTTCACGATGGACAGTGGTCAAGGAGGACCCGATGCACACGATCTTAGATGGGTTGTCTTCGGTCAGGTGGATCGCCACTGTTTCCTCCCCTGGAGTTCCCGACTTCAGAGCATTTTCTCTCGGATCCAACGAGGTGGTCGAGGGAACGTCGGGTGATCCTTGAGCTATTGCCATGATGGGCGTCGCTTGAGCCTTCTTTCGATCTTAGAGGGCTATCTGGTAACAAGACCGTGCCTCTTGCTGACTTCCTCGCACGACCCCGATGCCATTTGGGGTAGGAAATTTAACACATAAATATGAAGGGTGCAAGGCAGCTCCAACCTTAGTTAGAGACGGCCGCCCCAAGATGGCGTTATATGCTGATTTTCGATCCACGACGAGGAAGTTTACGAAGACGGTGGTCTTCGCTGGACTCTCCCCAAAAGTGACTGGGAGATCGATACTTCATTCAGGTGTTACTACCTCTCCTCCAAAGCCGACAAGAGGGGTCGATACTGGCTTGAGGAGGTTTCTGGCAAGTGTCATCTTGTCGAAAGCCTCCAAATACAGAATATCGGCTGAGCTACCTGTATCCACCATAATTCGATGAGTCAGATAATTTGATACTTTCAATGTGACTACGATGGAATCTTCATGAGGGAAGTGAATTCCCGCTGCATCTTCGAGGGTGAAAGAAATTGGAGGATGGCTAGCTTTCGATGAGTTGGACGCTTGTTCCAGCCAATAGATCTGCTGGGGTTCTTTGGACGCCTTTCGAGCGTATGCCTTTCTTGAAGCTTGAGAGTCACCCCCGCAAGCTGGTCCCCCGACGATAGTGCGAATTTCTCCCGTGGGCTCGGCGTCCTCCTGGTCGGTTTGATGATGAGGTGGTTCCTTTTGGCGAGATGAGGTCTTCGCCCTTTCTGGTGATCGATTTTTACGAGCAACATAATCCTGGAGATGGCCTTTTCGAATAAGGGCTTCGATATGGTCTCGTAAAGAGATGCAGTCCTGGGTCCTATGCCCGTGATCTTTGTGAAAGTAACAAAACTTGCTCTTGTCCCTCTTCTCGGGATCGGATTTGATCTTTGCAGGCCACTTCACATATGGCTTGTGTTTAATCTCCATTAGAACCTTTTCAGGAGACTGATTAAGAGGAGTGTAATTATGATATTTACCAGAGTAAGGCCTCTTGGGAGAACGATCGCGCTGGTCACGACGGTATTTCTTATCTGTAGAAGAGGCTCCTTCTGGCTTGCGCTTCTTACTCTGTACTCCATGGCGTGTCAATGCGACTTCTTCTGCATTGATATATTTCTGAGCTTTGGCTTGGAATTCTGCCATAGTTTTCGGTGGGCTTTTATCTAAGGCAAACCTGAATTTCTCGCTCGTTATTCCGGCAATGAGGGCTGTAAGACCCTTTTCTTCAGTGTAACCCTCAGTTTGAACGGCTTCGGCAGTGAATCGTACTGTGAACTCCTTTATTGTCTCCCCATGCTGCTGTTTCAGATTCATCAGATGGGAGGCTGGCTTCTTAATGCGAATACTCCCCATGAATTGAGAAAGGAATATCTCTGATAACTGGGAAAAGGAACTGATGGAACGGGGCTTTAACCCCCGGAACCACGTACGAGCTGCATCCTTCAATGTTAGGGGAAAAGCCCTACACATGATTTCTGAACCATGTCCCTCCAACTCCATGAGGGACCTATATGTTTCCAGATGTTCCAGAGGGTCGCCAATTCCTGTGTACGGAGCGATAACAGGCGCTCGATACTTTTTGGGTAATGGGGCTTCCATGACCTCGCTGGTGAAGGGAGATTCAGATTGGTGTATTGCCGCCATGACGGCAGATGGCCGATTTGCCTGGTATCGCTGTTCCATGACATCAAAACGTTCTTGGATTCTTTTGAGATCTCCTTCCCATGGTAGGGTATAGCTAGATGTTTCGGCGGTGGAGCCTTGCGGTTGAGGTTGTCGAGACGAACTGGAATGTGGAGACGGTACAGGGGGATGGCCGCCGAGTGGCGGGACCTGTGGTTCGTCCATAGAATGTCTGGAAGCTACCGGTATGGGTTGCGATGGTAACCCTCCGGAGGGTTGTTTTTGCGGTTCAGGGAAGTGTTGATCTAGCCGATTTGACAGCGCCTGAACTCCGGCGTTTAGAGTTATGAGAGTGTTTCCGAGGAAACGTAGGACATCATCTTGATTTCCAGAGGCCTCCAACAATGGGTTTGTTGTTGGTATATTCGGGGCTCCTTGAGGGATATTCGTTGGAGCAGGTGGGAGGACAGGTACGGATTCCGTCTCATCAGGCGGAGGTGGTGCCTGCCTTGAAGATGAAGGATGAACAGCCTTTTTAGGAGGCATCGCTGAAGGATTTTGATCGGTGGTTAGCACGATTGATTTTGATGATCAAGTCGTTCCCACAGACGGCGCCAAACTGTTGATGTCAGATTTTGTAACGAGATTCTCCGGCTTTCCTCCCTTACTCCAGCAGGGATTTCCACCACCAGACCTGAAGCAAGACAACAAATAAGGGTGGCTGGGGACCAGCCGTTAGCCCTCCGATGCTTAAGTTAGGCCACAGTAAGAAGAGAAACCAAGCAAAACGGGACCCAGATTGGATGTTGTGTGCGTACCTGCTCTTAATGGAACCACCCCTTTATATAGATCTGAAGCAATCCAATTTGTTACGTGAGATGTCGAAATCCCGTTGATGTCGCATACAATACTGAGAATTTGCTGATTTCGTGGGATAAGATCCTATCTTTTGAGTCAGATCCAACCCAATGACTTATTTCAACAATCACGCCCCTTGATGGTAATCCCTTGAAATCCGGCTGGAAGCCGTAGTTGGAATCATAGCTTCCGAAAAGGAAGGAGACGCCCGTAGTTGGAGTCATAGCCTCCGAAAAGGAAGGAAACGCCGACAAGACGGAAACCACCGAACTGGTTGTAGCCCTGCTTGGTGTCGCAGAGGGATTGGACAAGCTGCTCGACGGGAATCGGGTGCTAGTACTAAAAGCTAAGAGATATTACCGCAGGAAAGCTACTCGCAGGTTAGAATGTGGTCGCGAGTCCAAGTACATACTTAGATGTAACGTCTTTCAACGACTTGTGAGAAGGTCTGTTCGCGGATCGAGCTTTGCCGTATTTGACTATCGGTTATGAAGACTCAAGACTTGCGAATAGCTGCTCCGTATTTTTCAATCTATGACTCCTGATCAGGTGAGCTCGAGAGTCGAATGGACATCCCGCACTTATCCAATATTCGACTCTCGATCAGATAATCTCGAGAGTCGAATGGACGTCCCGCACTTATCCATTCTTCGACTCCCGAGATTACGATCTCGAGAGTCGAAGCCGTACTCTACCATTTTGCCTATAACATCTGGCCATCCTAAACTTGATATAAAGAGTCAGATATGTTCGGAACATGCTAATTAGGATATAGAACAAAATTTGGTTTAATCTGACCTAAAATGAATCATATCCATCCAAAATATTTTTTTAATCGGCACGATCATTTTTCTAGATCTAAAAAGATTTTGGACAATCTGATCGGTCCAGATTGAAGACTAAATGGCTTCAGATGTTTAGATTAAATTTCACTCAAATCTGACCGTTGGATCACAAGATAATAGTAATTTAGTACCTCACCATTAAAAATTCCAAATTGCCTATCATAAGGTTTTAGTTACGTTTATTTGCAATCCAACCTCTTAATAATGTCCAGAAGATCTGGATGAAAGGTAAATACAAAGATTAGCTTAATCCAAAACATATGTGGCCCACAAACAGCTTTTAATAACCATTCATCATTGTTGCTAGTGGTATGGTCCACCTGAGATTTGGATTTTCTTAAGGTTGGGTATTGCATCCTAAAATGATATTAAAGAACAAATGAATCAGATGGATATATATAAAATATATCAACTTGGCCCATGAAGGGTTAGGATAACATACTTGGCTAGTGACCATGCCAGTAGCTAATGGCTAGTGGCCGGTGCTTTATGGGCCTCACCATGATGTATGTGCTTCATCCATCCGTCCATACATTTTTTTTTTATAATAATCAATAATAAAATTGATAAAAATTGAGAATAAAATTGGTAATAAAATTGAAAAAAATTGATAATATTTAGAATAAAATTAATTATAATATTGATAAAATTGATAAAATTGGACATTCAATCACTCCAGTTTTCCCATGTTATGGTACACCTTAGATTTTGATCTGCCTCAAATTTTAGATCAAACCCTAAAATGATATGTAAAAATTAATGGATTGCGTGGATTAAACACATACATTACAATGGGCCCACGGAGCACCGACCAAAATCACTGGCCAAACCTTAATGTCTTAGTTGCGGATATAATGTAAAATGGTGGTGACTCATTCACATCACTTGTGGCAATGATATATGGTTATCTAGACCATCCAAATAGTAGGTCCACTTGTACAGGGTTAATATTTGTACAGTTAAGACAATTTTAACCATCAAATAAGTGGGCCATGAATTGTACGGCTGGTAAACAAACACTAACGGATTTGAAATATCATATCATTTTAGAAGGGTTTTCTAAATCCCACTCTCACCTTTGAGCTCTAGCCCCCTCCTCTTCTTCTCATTGTCTCGCTCGGATTCCAAAAACCCAACCCTCTCCCTCTCGCTCAGATTCTTCTTTAACCAGCGTTGAATTGCTTCCTTCCCGAGCGTCTTAATGGTGTAGCCGGTTCTTATCGTCTAGAATGTGGGTTGCGGCCTTCTACGGCTCTGATCGCATTTGGAAGTGGTCCGTCCTCAGTGTCATCAAACCCTAACCCTCTATCCTTTCGCAGCCGTCACACACCACGGAGGGTATCCAGTCGCTCAATAGAGGGTTTTAGAGGAGCGATCAACCAGGTTTTTCCAATCAGCTCTTCCAGATTTTCTTGATAATGGATTTTCTTTCAATCTGTGGTGGGAATGATGATGAGTTTAGGTAGGGTTTGATGGTGCTGAGAATGGAGTTTCAGATGTGCGGCCATGGTTCTTAGCACCTTTTGTTGGAGCTCACAGCTCCTAACGTGCCGGGCCATGGTCCAAATCTTCTAATCTGTTGACGTGATGTGGCCCAACGTGGACTGGAACCCACAAATCAGGTTGATTCCACAATCAGTTGGGCTGTACCATGGGATTCAGCTGAGATGGGTAGTCCCACCATTAAATGGGTGGGCCATGGGCCATAGTCATGGATGTATATTATGGTTCGGGTCAGATGACCTAAACAATGTTGATGACTCATCCACCTTACATGTGGCATACATGTAGGAGAATCTATGCCATGCATTAGATCATGAGGGCCAACGGATGGAGTGTAGTTAATAAGGAAATCTTAATCATCGGATTTTGTCCGTTGAATTTGAAGTACATTAGATAGCCAGTCCAGATGATAATAAGCGAAACTCTTTCTCATTGTATCATTAAGAAAATTGAATGATGAATTTGGGGCCTACCTTGGATTTTGTAAGTCCAATATATTATATGGACTGGATTTTGCAAGTCCAATATATTATATGGACTGGCATCAAGATATTGTCTTAGTAGCACAAAAAATCATTCAACCTGGTGAATAGACTAGTAGGAAATGGATATATGGTCCACGCATCTCTCATTTTAAAATTTCCACTCTATTCTAATGGGATTCCTTGTTTTATGACAAGGCTTCCAAGCCTCAATTTTTAAGAACACAGCTTATTTCACTTTGACTTAATGTGGTTGGTGCAACATCAAAATTTCCTTGCCAATATTGTACAGGATGCTTTTGATGATACATGGACAATGGAAAAACAAAAATGTCCTATTGTTTGGAAGAATCAATGCCTTGTGAAATTCTGGCAAGGCATCCACAGGGCCCCCATGCTTATCTTTTACAAATCTCATCTAATCCAATCTATGGAGAAAGTCCTTAGCTAGAAATGCAGATTTTGTTCACCAGCCACAAGGTTCCATTTAACAACTGGCTCTAATGTGCATGTGCACTAATTGGGAACTCCTAAAAAATAAATCGAGAACTCTACCCAATTTAGGGTTCTAGTTGTTAAAGGGAACCACAAGGCTCTCTTTCTTTCTTTATGATTTGAGAGTATATCGCAAGTTTTTGTGGTTTTCAGTTTGAATATACAACCATATCACTTCTTACAACAACTGTGGTGCTAGCCCAATGTAGATTTCTGTATGGTAGAGTTGTAAGGCTGGAAACATGGAATTCTTACATTTAATGAAATGAAAATTTCAAGTCTGATAGTTTGATTATTTTTTCTAAGTAAAGATATTTTTAGAAGCATCTGATGATTAACAGAACTATTGCACATGCATTATGCAAGATTCATACATGTGGGATAATTTCTTGGTAATCCAGACAATTGATTTGAGATGCAAAAATACCCTGCCCCTCATAGTGGATTCGAGCTTCCTTTTGATGTTCCATAAGATTTTTATAATAAATAAAGAAAAGCTTAAGTGGTTTGCAGGCTTTTTTCATGTGTATTGTTGGCTATTGTTCAACCCAAAACTATCTCTAATGTTTCAAGTATCATAGTTAGCAACATGTAACACTAACATGTTGGTGTGTAAATGGCATTCAGTAAACATGGATGCTGGCTCCTTATTGTTCTGTTGTAAACGAAATCATTGTGTTGTCATTAAATGAAAAGAAAAACAGAAAATATTACAAAGGTTGTTTCTTATTATCCGCCATCAGAAGCTTTGCATACATTCATATTTGTAGTTCTATTTTTTTTTTATTTTGTAAATGGGCCATGTATGCTAAACTAGTACAAGTCTTTGTAGAATAAGCTTATTCTACAGGTGCCCGAGGAGAATCAGTTACCCATTTGAGGATTTCCAATATTTTGAAATTTTTTTTGTAGGAATTATGTCGCATGCAGGACCTACTTCTACCCCATTTGATGTAGATGTCGATTGAGATGTTGGTGCAGATGTCGCACAGAGGTGCTTGCAGCTGTGAAACTAATACTGGTGATGGAGCTAGAATTCCCGTAGCTCTCCTACACGACTTCTTTGCCAAGGCATGTGGGTTATTAAATATAATTATCTTTTCTAAGCTCTCATCTTAAAGAATCAAGTCTTCAGATTTTTCCTGATGGTATAACTCTCTTTTCCCCTTCATCTACATAATTGTTGAGAAATCTCATAAAGGTCTTCTTTTATTGTCCATTGTTTGGTGTATATTTTTTTCAGGTTACCAAGGATGTTGGATTTGAACTACTGCCACCGGGTGAGTATGCTGTTGGATTGTTTAACTAATCTAATATTGGGATTGTGACTTGGTGACAGTTGGCTGCACCATCTAGTCAGTGTTATTTAAGTTAATTTATGCTACTTTGTATAATTTATTAGTGCCTAAGTATCAAATATATAAGTATCCAAACTATTAGATGAGTGGATTGGATAGCACGTGTACACCATGGATCCCACAAACAAGATTTACATGTATATAGGGATTGGTATAAAGGGATCATATAAATTTCATACAAAATTTCGCCTTCAGTTTGATTGGTATATAGGGATCATATAAAGCTCTAGAGGCACTCCACTTTAATATGCTATTGCTACATAACTGCTAATTTTAAACTATTTATTTCTGCACTTGCTTTAATTTATGCCATTTTTTTCAGGAAGTATAGAGGAGCTTGCTGCTGCAAGGAAGGTTGGTTGTTCTATACCAAATACAAAACACTATGGTACTGTACATTAGTTCTTCATGTGGTTATGAAAGCTCGAAATGGGTTACAGATTGCTGATAGACGTGATCAGGAGAGAGAGAGGCTTACTCCAGAATGTTAAAATAAGCATCCAAATGGTCCTCCAGGTACATGTTCACCATTCTAGAAATTGTTATGCTGATGTCTTGGTCAGTGTTTTAAATAGCTGTAGCATATCGCATGGCATTCAGCCATCTGTAGCGTGTAGCATAAGCTGCATGATACTTCTATTTTGTAATTAAAATAATGGAGCAAAATATAATAAATAGTAAAAAATAAGTACAAAACAGCAGAAAAGTGTTTATTATGATGATGGGATGCCCCCAAAATTTGGCCTATCCACAATATGATTCACAGTTTGAATGGTCTGGATAGCTGTGCTTTAGTGCAGTGTGTGTGGAGGATGAGACAATACCATCTTCCAATTGGTGCTCAACATCAGTGTATAGAGCCAAAATCTTAAAATTTTGGAGCTTTAACTGTTGCATATGCTACATCTTCTATATGCTACAAGCTGCATAGCATACGCTACATTACAAATAGTTTGCACAACACGAGACTTGCACTAAGTAGTGCCGCATTTTTGCTGTCAGTGATATTCAAAAGACTGTCTTTGTTCTGATGTCTGATGTTAAGATTTATTGCAGTATCATTGTGCAAAATTGGGATATATTAGCTTATATTGACTGTGATTTCTTGGGATTGGAATACAGTCCAATGTCAAAAATTCTAATCTGCTTCCCTCTTATGTTTATATGGTCGAATGGTTCAGGCTTTCTCCATATCAGGCAACTGACTAGCTTTAGTAGAGTCAGGTCCCCACATGAATATGGACCATTGGCATTGTTTTTTTTATATTTTCACTCCATAGCTTCAGTCCCATGTACATGCACCATTGGCATCTTTTATCTTTTCCAATGTACAATTGTGTTTTGATGCAGCACTTCATTGGATTGCTAGGATGTTTTGGTTGGAGACTTTTGTCCTACACACACGTGTGATGGATCCTAATAGACTATTAGCCTAGATTGTGATAGGTGAGCCTTGCCAGTATGGAGTGCTGGCCCAAATGAAAAATGTTGGTAATTTGGGAGAGCATTGTGCCAGTAGTGAGCCTTTTCAAGAAGGCTTTGAGGACTCACAGCAGGTTGACCAACCTACTTTTATTTTATGTAGAAGGCATCAATTTCCAAAGTAAAACTGAAAAGGCAGAACTTGGGTACTTTGAGATATCTAAGAATCAAGAATACTATAACTGTTGTGAGACGGTCCCTGTGCAGGCTACCGTATGAAGATCTGAATCATCAAATTCGTGTGAAGCTTCTACTTCTTGAGTATGGGAGGAAGGTAAAATCAGGCAACCTGGGCCTCATTTGAGCTGAGCCAGCCCATTCCATCTGCGGCACACATTGCATACCCGCATTAAAATAAATCAGGGTTGCAATGTCATAGGTGGGGCGTGGCCCACAAATTAATTACACTGACTGGACAATCCTTACTGTGCAACTTGTAAGCGGCAATAGATGGTTAAAGTGGGAATTGTTCGGCGTTCCAATTTTTGAGGGATAAAACCAGGCGGTTGGGATTGTCCATTTCCAATCAGTGCAAGTGGTCCACTCAGTGGGGTCCACCAGTTTCCACTGTCATGCGTGGACTGTGAGATAGAGTGCTGGATGTTGAGTGAAGTCCAGTTTGCCTGCTACCAACCTGACACCTTGTGAGCCCTCTTTCTTCCATTCCTGCTAGGTGTTGTGTTTGTGTGTCCAAATACATTAATTTGTGAGCTTTGGCAAGGCCCTATTGCCATATCAGATATGTCCATCAGATGGGGCCCATTGCAGATGGCCTGGTCTAAATAGGTAGGTCCATTAATCAGGTGGGCCATGCATACATCAGATTTGGACTTGTGGGAAATTATATTTTTAATCTGCCCATCCAAATAATTTTTAATCTATCTTCTTTGTATGTGCATTTCTGCTCGGGTAACACTGGTGGCCATTGTAATCTAGAACAAAAATAGATAGACATTTATGTGAATGTATGAATGTTGTTCAGAATTTTATGCCTAGAAGTGATTGCTATTAAGCCTATGATGCATGGTTGTCAGAATTTTATTTTTTGTTTGTTTGATCATAATTATAATTGTAATCCAGTCTAATCAAATTCTTATAAATGGATTTTTGTTTTTTGTGCGACTGACAAGATGTAGAAAATGGAGACCCAGAAGCCGAGCGCAGATTGCTTTGTTAAACCTGATCTTGGGATAGGTTTTCATTTTCAATAACCTTTTCATCTCTCCTCTTTTAGACAGATGTTTTGGTTGTGATTTACTGTTTCTTTCCTAGATGGATTGATCAATCTCACAAATGTTTTGGTTGTTATTTACTGTTTCTTCTCAATGGATTGATCCATCAGGTAATGTACTAGCAATGGCTAGATATGCCGTTGTTAATATTTTTTTATGAAAGCAAAAAACTATGGATAGCCTGTAGCTTACAAATCACATCATGTTTTACATTTGATATATTATGATTTGTGTGGATTGTAATTTTTTTTTGCATATGGATAAAATGATTATCAGGTGCAATAGATTAAATAAATATATATATATGCGGCAATTTTTTTAGCGACGGATCAAAACCGTCGTAAATTTCAGAATAACTGAATTTCGGAGAATCACCGAACATAATCCGTGGCAAGTGGGGAATTGTTCGAATTTTGAGACGAACATTTTAAGTTTCGCCACGGATATAATCCGTTGTTTGAAAACGACGGATGAAACCGTGCAAATTAGCCACGAATATCGTCCGCAGTAAAAAATCTGCCACAGAAAAAACGACGGATCATTCGACGGACGAAGTGCGTCGCTAATCGTGATTTGCGACAGACTTGGTTCGTCGTTTTTTTGCTGTTTTGGCATAGTGCCACTTGTAAATGGTGCCTATAGGTTGTTCTCGCATCCTCTTTCTTCCGAGAGTTTGAAACTCAAATAGAGTTTTCAAATTCCGAAGATGATTAGAGGATAAATCTTATCTCGTCTCATCTTTTTATCCCTCTTATACATTCTATAAATAGAGGAAGTTCTCTACCATATTGATATAAAAAAAAGTAAAAAGGAGATACGGAGAGAAAAGAGAGAAAAATGCTTCGGGTGTTCATCTAGGCTCGTCCCTTTCGATCTAAGTCATATATCGTGATCCGAGACCATCTTTACCGTAGGATCAAAGGGGTGATCAGACCCATTTGTTCTTATAGCAGTTAGGTGGATCGCTGGACCGCACCACACATCCTCGGCTTTGCGAAGATTCTCATCGTGTAGACCGTCGGATCCTGGAGGCCCATACTTTCGCCAATTACTTCCAGTGGTATCAGAGTATTGAATGTCCAATTTTCGATTTAAAGAGGAATAAATCACAATCGAAGTAAGTGGCCTTAATCTAAGAATTTTATATTATTTATTTTATTTTAATAAATACATTTAATCATCAAATACTCATCACCTTAATTATTCCTTTTATTAATTGCATATTTCATTTTTTTTATCTCTGAGGTATGGAGATTAATAATTAAATCAATTAGAGATTAGATAAAGGACAAAATTAAGTAAAATGAGATTTTAAAAGGCCCAAATTGTAAGAGAGGGAATGAGAATATGAGAGATAGTAAAAATTTGGATAAATATCCAGATTAATTAAATCATGAATTTATGAGAGAAATTATGATTGAATTGAGAAAAAGATAGGTGATTGTTGGAGTTTTTTTTTTTTAATCCCTAACAAAAATATATAGACAAGAATTAAAAAGAAAAGGAATATAGGGCTAGGCCACCACAGCTGCAACCAAGGAAGCAGCCATGGACACCATCACTAGTGGCAGCAGCCATGGGTGCCACCACCAGCGGCAGTCAAGCCATGACCGCCGCCGGTAACGGTAGCGGCTGCCTCCGTCCCTCTCTCTCTCTCTCTCTCTCTCTCTCTCTCTCTTCTTGGTTCACAAGCCACCAAATAGCAGCAGCAGCGTCCGCCGCCGTCACCGCGAGTAGCAACGGCAGAGTCCGTAGACACCGTCGCCAGCAATAGCGGCAACACCATGCTCTCTCTCTCTCTCCCTCTCCCTCTCTGTCTCCTCCGTTTGGGCTGACCGCCCATGGTAGCAGCAGCTAAGGCCGCCGCCGTCGGTAGCAACCGTGGCAACAACCGTAGCAACAACCTCCATGGTTACCGCTGCATGGGCCGAGTCATACTCTAACTCTCTTGAGAGTGGCAACCATGGCTACCTATGAGTTGGGTTTCTTCAAACCCTAAAAGGAGAAGAAGGGGATGAGATCATTGGGCCTGAAATTTGGGCCTATGAGTTGGCATATAGGGCTTATTTCAAAATAACCCATTTTTTTAGCCCATTTTTTTATAAACCTGATGGCTTGAAGTTGTTTTTAATTAAATATCTAGATTTGATTATTGCTTAGTGCTAAATCAAGCCAATAATTACAAAGTGGGCCCAAATTTGAATTAATGACCATTATAAATTATCATAGCATTTTGATAATACCATCTGTATCCATCATTTGGGACAAAATTAAGGGATCATTATGAGCTATCCACATGTGGTTGGACAACCCATATGGACTCCATTAATATGTCCAAAATTGAGATGGGCCGGACTAGAAGCCCAAATCACTTCAAATCAAGATCAAGTTTATCTTGTAAATAGTCTTTATCGGCCAATTGTGGGTTGATTCAGTCCACATGTTGGGAAGTGACTTGGGGTTTTTCAGCGAGATCTAATCGATGGTGCGGTCCATTTTTGTGATTAACGGTCTATCTAGATATCAAATTATGATGATGAATGATGTATGTATTAAAATGAAAGCAAATAAATGAAATTTTGGATTTTATTGATTGTGAATAATTTATTCTGTCATGATGCACACATTACTAATCAGGTTAGGTGGGAAAAATGTGTAAATCCATATATCTTTTGATTATTTAATGTAAATGTGCATGCGTTATTACATATATGTATGCAAGTGAATGTAGATCATGATAGATATCCATACGATCACTATTGATCACGAGTCTACAAGTGATCGGAACCGTCATCAACCATGATGATCAACATTGATGAAAGGATCCATCATCAATGGTGAACATTAATGGTAATGATCAGATCCATCATGAGTGGACACGATCAATGGTAATGATTGGATTTTCCTTTCATCTTAGTCATTGTTTTCTTTGTTCAATGATGATGATTGTTTCCTTTAATCTAATGATTTATACATTTTGGCTTTAATCTTCATATAATTAGATCTAAGCCCTCTTTTCATTAGAAAACAAAAAAACATATGCTATAATTATCCTTATAATTCTGAGGTTGTGCATAACCTAAGTGGGAGTAAGACTCCTTCACTAAACGATGCTTAAACCCATAATGGTAGGTTGTAGGTTATACAAATATATAGTTGTAAAAGCATCAACTTCATCTTATTTAGAGAACTTGATTGAACTGCATCGCTCATTCGAGTATGTGGACTTTCATATCTCCTCTAAAATGGACTGAATACTTTTATAAACTTAAAAGTTTGAATAACCAGTAGAAATGCTGATGATTAGTGCCAATACTCTAAATTATAGCTAAGTGGTGATACTTAATGCAATGTAGAGATGGTCACTAAAGCATTGATCGCTGATCAACTCAAAGGTCAACATTTCGACGACAACTACGATGACTTGTCTTACGCAATGCAAAGCCTTCTGGACGAGGACGATATTTCGCACAATCTGGATGTGGTTTAAGAGGAACCCATAATGGCTGAAAATGGAAATCTAGGAGAACATAGGGCCGCGATGAACCGCTACAATAAGTGGCGTAAACAAAATCGCTCGGCCCGTAATGTCCTAATTAGCACAATGCACAAAGAACTCATGCCCACGTATGAAGTGCATGAAACTACTAAGGGGATCTGGGATGCATTGGCTAATGCCTATGCGCGAAAGTCAAATGCGAAGGTTCAGGTTATGAATTAGAGTTCCAAGAATACAGGATGCCAGTAGGTTGCTCCATCAAGGATCATATCCGTGAGATGGAGCAGATGATAGGCATCCTGAGGAACGTAGGGTAAAAATTAACTAAAAATCAAAAGATAATAGCAATGCACCGTTCCTTGCCCGAATCTTGGGCCCAAATCAAAATGATTCTGAACCATACTGAAGAAAAATAGAGCTGTAAATGTCCTAGAGGGGGGGTGAATAGGACACTCAATTTAATTCTGCCTCTCGTAATCTTAAAATAAATCAGAGTATCAATCACAAGACTAGTAAGAATAAATATGCAATTAATTAATCTGAAAGCAAATAGAGATCAATATGAAAACTTTTGATTAAATCGTAGGACAACTTTTCACTTAGAGATTAAGTAGTACAACCTTATATCACTTAGAAATCTAAGTAGGATAACCTTATGTCACGATTTAAGGTTTCATAAACAATCAAGCACATAAAGATAAGCAATAGAACAATCACCACGACACTAAAGAGTTATAGTGGTTCGGTGCTAAAAACAACTTACACCTACTCCACTCCCAAAATTACTTCTCCTTGTAATTTTAGCTTTTGACTATATAAAGGTTTTCACAGATTCACCTTTAAAACCTGATACAGAGAATTTGTTCAAACTTCGGTTGACCCGAGTGTCAGTTCAACTAGCCCGAGTGAGCTTCGGCTGACCCAAGTTCCAAGTCCAAAAAACAGTTTTGTATCTGGAAACTTGACCGAAGTTTTCTTCAGCTGATCGAACCCTGTTCGGCTGGCTGAACACAGGGTTGGGTTGACCGAACATCTCCAGAATCTTATGGTAAAGCTTGCTGAAAACTTGACCGAAATTCTTAAGCTGGAAGAAGATTCTTGGGCTGACCGAACACAGTGTTAGGCTAGCCGAATTTCTTGAAATATGACTTTTTCAAAGAGATTGGAGTTATTAATTAAAAAGCCATACGAAATCACCTAACCTAGGGTCATCCCTATGGTCAATATTACTTGCACGCACAACCTCATGTACCAAACTAATGTTTACGAAATTTAACAACTATACTATGCTTAACACTTACAATCTCCCCCTTTGTCAATTTCGTGATAAAATACAACATATTACAATTACAAGCGACTCTCAACATCAATAAAAAGAATAAAATGAACTTTTGTCTTGTATACTCCCCCTGGAAGTATGCTGCTCCCCTTGAACATATGCTTAGAAAGGAAAACTTTGCACAACATAGCATAGCACATTCATATCATATTGCATAATATTTTCATAAAATATTAACACAATATCAAAGCTAAAACTAACATAAAACTAACACTACCAAAATCAAAGCATATAATATTTCTCCCTTTTTTTGTCACAAGTTGACAAAGGATGAAAAGCAAATAAAAGGAGTCTACAAACATAGCTCATAAACATTCAAACCAAATAAAAATAAAAAATCATTCTGACCCAGATGAAGAGGAAGGCAATAGCATCTCAGGATCAATGCGTTTTAAACTCTTGCTCATACGATGAAAATATCTTTTCATGTATTTCATACTAAGCTTTTGAGTTGCAACAAGAGTTTCCTGAGAGACATGCAGAGAATCCATCCTCTGTTCTAGGGTAGAAATACAAGAGATATAATCAGAATTATTGTAATTAGGGTCATCTTTATCTTCAGCATTAGCTTCAACTTCATCAAATAAGTCATCCATATTTACATCACCTTCAGCGCCTTCTTCATCATGCTCATGCTCTTGAAAAACATCACGTTCTTATGGCAGAGGCTCCAAAGTCATCATATTCAAATTAGAATTATTGAAAGGAAATTCGGACTCCGGTGCTTCTCCAGTTGGAATTTAAACACGCATATTTAGAGCAAGAGTAGTAATGAGATAACCGAATGACAAATTATCATGCTTAGGCTGCATGCGATAGTGAATAATGTAGGCACAGATGAAAGTAGGAAGACAAATACGTATCCCAGTAGCAATAGAATGCAAAACATGTAATATAAAGGGAGTAAAATCAGTTTTTTCCCTGCTCTAGGATAGACATTGAAAGTGAAGATACGATGAAGAACTCGAAATTTAGGAAATAATTTTTCAAGAGGAAGAGCATTACCTGATCTCCAATCTACGTCAAATCCACACAAAACTCGGGTAACAATGTTTTTTTCAGATTAAGACATCTTATAAAAAAAAGTGGAGGAATTGAGATTACATCCTCTACCATGTCAATTTTCATTAGTGACGCTATGGTAGAGGGTGTAATTGTCACCGTTTCCTCTATAAATTTAATTTTAAAGAAGACATCATCACCTAGAGAAAAATTTGAGATTGAGGAATACGTGCCTTGGACTATTGATCGGTATGCATTTCCTCCCCATTAGAGAATCTTTCCCAACCAACTTAAGAAAGAAGATCATTCAACTCATATTTAGCAATATGATTAAGATTAACAAATATTTCAACAATGATATCTCTAGAACGGAAATCACAGACATAGTCGGGATCATCTTCCGGTGGTGGAATTGTCCGAATCTCTCTTAGAATGGAACGAGAAGAAAATCTGGGATAGGATTTGCTAATGGCTCGTTCAGGACGACGTTCCATGACAAAAGATCAAAGAAATATAGCAAGATAAACACTTCAACAAAAAAATTCCAAAAAACAAGGGTTTCCAACCATAAAGATGAGATTAAGAAGCAATGGAGTTGATTAAATGACTAAATCAAGAAGAATATTGATGAAAAATCAACTCACAATACTTGCATGATAAGGATGATGGGTAACCGAAGAGGAGCATCGGCCGACTGAAGAAGAAGAAGAGGAATGAAGCATAAAAATGGGTTTCAAGCTCTTTTAAAACGGATTGACCGCGTTGTTTGGTTGACCGAACAGTTCAATCACGGGTTGGCCGAAAAATTTAAAAAAAATATTTTTTAAAAATAATGCATGAAATGATATATAAAACAATTTACATAGAACACAAACCAATATCATTTCTTAATTTCAAAAATTTTGTATTTTCAAGTGGTTTGGTAAAAATATCTGCTAATTAATTATCAGTTTGAATATATTCCATCAAAACTTATTTTTCTTCAACTAGTTCTCGGATAAAATGATATCGAATATCAATGTGTTTTGTCCGAGAATGTTGAATGGGATTTTGGTATATATTAATTGCACTGGTATTATCGCAATATAGATACATAGTATCTTGTTTTATCCCATAATCAGCTAGCATTCTTTTCATCCACATAAGCTGTGTACATGCACTTCCTGCAGCGATGTATTCAACTTATGCAGTTGATAAAGAAACTAAGTTTTGTTTCTTACTCATCCACGAGACAAGACAATTACCAATATAAAAACATGCATCACTTGTTGATTTCCTATTATCAACATTACCAGCCCAATCAGCATAAGAATATCCAGCTAATTGCGATGAAGTATCATATGGATACCATAGTCCGAGATTAGTAGAATTAGCAACATATCAAAGTATGCATTTCACAATAGTTAAGTGTGATTCTTTGGACTCAGATTGATATCTGGCACACACACTAACACTGAATGCAATATCAGGTCTACTAGCAATTAAGTACAATAGGCTACCAATCATACTTCTATATAAGTGAGAGTCTACACTTTTACCAAGTTCATCTTTTGATAATCAAAATTTAGTGCTCATAGGAGAATCATAATTTCTACCATTATCTAAACCAAAATTTTTAACTAAGCTTTGAGCATACTTAGTTTAAGATAAAAATATACCTTCTTTCAGCTGTTTGACTTGAAATCCAAGAAAGTAGGTTACTTCACGAACCATACTCATTTCAAATTCAGACTTCATCAATTCTGCAAACTTAAGAGACAGCTTAGTAGAAGTTGATCTATATATAATGTCATCTACATATATCTGAACAATCAAAATATTATTATTTGAATGTTTGACAAATAGGGTTTTGTCAACACTACCCATTTGAAAATCATGGTTGATCAGAAATTTGGTCAATTTATCATACCATGCTCTTGGTGTCTGTTTTAGATCATAAAGAGCTTTCTTAAGTCGAAATACATGATTTAGAAGTTTTGGATCTTCAAATCCTTTAGGTTTTTCTACATAAACTTCCTCATGTAAATGATCATTAAGAAGAGTACCTTTTACATCTATTTGATAAATTTTAAAACGTTTAAAATAAGCAATGGATAAGAACAGTCTAATAAATTCAAGGCGAGCAACTGGTGCAAAGGCTTCATCATAATCTATGCCTTCAATTTGAGTGTATCTTTGTGCAATCAATCGAGCCTTATTTCTAATGATATTTCCAAGTTCATCTAATTTGTTTTTGAAAATCCACTTAGTTCCAACTACATTCTTATCAGATGGACGAGGAACAAGATATCATAAATCATTCTGAACAAATTGATTCAGCTTATATTGCATGGTTAACATCCAATTTTCATCAGCTAGTGCTTCATTTACGTTGGACGGTTCTATTTATGAAGTAAAGCATACTTGACTACAAATTTCTTCTATCTGACTTCGAGTTCGTACACCAGTAAGTGGACCACCCAAAATTTGAGTTTGTGGATGGTCTCTTACTGATCGGAGTTCAAGTTCATTTGGATTCGATGGAGATATTTCTATATCATCATCATCCTTAGAAGAGCTAGAGTTTTGATCTTGGCCATTAAGGACCACATTTATAGATTCCTGAATCACTCCAGTTCTTTTGTTTATAACTCGATATGCACGACTGTTTGTATCATACCCTAGAAAAATGACTTCATCACTTTTAGCATCAAATTTTTCAACATTTTTCTGGTCACGTAAAATGTAACACAAACTTTCGAAAATTCGAAAATGTTTAACCGATGGTTTCTTATCAAACCACAACTTATATGGTGTCTTATTCTTACCTGCTTTAACATACATACGATTAGTAATGTAACAAGTAGTATTCACAGCTTCAGCCCAAAAACTCTATGGTAAATTCTTACCATTTAGCAAAACATTTGTTATCTCTTGAAGAACTCTATTCTTTCTTTTAGCAACTCCATTTTGCTGAGGTGTTTTTGGTGTTGAAAACTCATGTAAGATACCATGGTCTTCACAGTACTTCTGAAAATTGTTATTTTCAAATTCAGTTCCATGATTACTTCTGATTCTATTGACATACATTTGTTTTTCAATTTGAATTCGTTTGATGATCTTTTTGGCTTTATCAAATGTTTCAGACTTTTCTCTCAGAAAAGCTACCCAAGAGAATCGAGTAAAATCATCAACTATAACTAAGAAGTACTTTTTACCACCCTTACTCTCCATTCAAGTTGGTCCAACTAAATCCATGTGGAGAAATTCAAGGGGTCTAGATGTGGCTAAGGAGTTTATTTTCTTATGGCAACTTCTTATTTGTTTGCTAACTTGACATGAGCCACATACTTTATTTTCTTTCTTTCTTAGTTTGGGTAAGTCACGTAAGTAATCCATTTTACTCAATTTATATAAATCTCTGAAGTTCACATGTCCAAGTCGTTGATGCCAAAGTTCAAATTCACCAAGTTGGGCCATGTAACATGAATATTTCATTGAGCAACTTTGATAAATTATATAGCAATTTTCAGAGGTCCTTCGACCATGTAAAATTACATCTCCTGAATTATTTAGAATTTCACATCCGCAATCAGAAAATTTAACACTGTGATTATTATCGCAGATTTGTGAAATACTAAGCAAGTTATGCTTTAATCCATCAACATATAAAACATTTTTAAACAAAGGAAGATTAGGGAGTTGAACATTATCTTGGCCAATGATTTTATAATGGCTACCATCTCTGAAAGTGACAACGCCTCCATCAATCTCACTGATGTTTGATAATATACCTTTGTCACCTGTCATATGTCTTGAACAACCACTATCCAAGTACCATTTAGAATGGCTACTGGCTTTAAAAGTGGTGTGGATCACCAAACATTTATTTTTAGGAACCCACTTCATAATGATTTTGGACTTAGGTGGATCCTTCTTTTCTTTAGGAGAATTAGACACTTGTCTTTCTTTTCTCCTACTTTGTATCAATAGATCTTTGAGTAAGTCAATGATTCTCAGAATAAGTGAAGAGAAATCACTTTTGTTGTTGGCTTAGATTTTCAAAGTCTTTTGAAAAGGTTTTGACCTTTTGGAAATAGACTTTTTAAAAACTTTCTTAATTTCATTTTTGGAATGCGAAGATTCACCTTTTACAAAGATGGTAGGTGATGTCTTTGGCTTTGATTTGATCTTGTTATAGCCAAGACTTGATCTATCACCATAAGGTCTGGAAAAGTGAAGAATCTCTTATACTATGTTTTTGGATTTTCCAAAATTCTTCGATTTCTTAAGAATGACCAAATCAGATTTTAAAGAATTAAAATCAGTTTAAAGTTTTTCAAAATCTTCATTTCTGATTTTCAAATTTAGTTTACATTTTTCAAAGCAGTCATAAAAATGTGATTTTTCCAAAATACATTTGTCAAGTTCATATTGCGATTCATCACACTTTTTATTTGAAACTCTAAGTTTGGATGCAATCTTACGACTTTTCTTGTATAGGGCATTGTAAGCTTCTTGAAGATCTTCTTCATTTTCAGATTCACTTCTAGATGTCTCATATCCAGAGTTATCATTGTCTTCAAAATGGAAAATCTTAGCAATGGTCATAAATGCATTGTGAATTTTTTATCCTTCCTGATTTGATTCATCAAAGTCAAAGTCAGATTCAGATTTTGATGAATCATTCCAAGTTGCAACCATTCTTTTCTTCTTTGATTTTTCCTTTGTAGGACAATTTGCAGCTAAGTGCCCATAACCTGAATAGTTGAAGCAATGTGTATCATTGGTTTTGATTTTCCAAAAACCTGATTTACCTTTCTTTTTTCCCAAAGATTTTTTAATCTCAAATTTCCTTTTGTTTTTGAAAATCTTGTAAAACTTCTTAGCCAACAAAGCCATATCATCATCATCATCTTCTTCATTATCTAAATTTTCATTAATTGAAATAGATTTTGAAGATTTGAGAGCAACAGACTTACTCTTATGACCTTTGAAAGTCAATTCATATGTTTGAAGGGATCCAACTAGTTCCTCAACTTTCATTATATCAGTATCCCTCAATTCTTGAATAGTAGTTGTTCGCTCACCTCAAGTGCAAGGCTGCGATGTAGTAATAAATTTTAGTAAGACCGAGGTCGATCCACAGGGAATAAGGTAAACCAATTCAAGTTGTTCCAACAACTTCAAATTCAATGAATTAAGGATTTCAGGTTTATAAACTAACTTAAAACAGTAATTGTAAAAATCTGTAATTAAAGGGAACTAAGGCTTTTGAGGATCCACTTGTGATAGCCCTCATGTGAATTCATTCATCCAAGCATAACACAACTAGAATTGAAGTTCTATCTCTCTTCTAGTTGGAAGATATGGCTTTCAAACACAAACAATCTCTGCTCGAGTTGAAGAACAAGATTCTAGTTCTAATGAAGCCCATAGAAGTCGAATATGTAGCCTTCGAAGTAACAACCATGCTAATGGGATATGGTACGCTCTAGGGTTACTACAATTCGAATCTAATCAATCCAAACATGGCAATCTTAGAGAATTGCAAGGAACTCATGTAAGAAGCACATGAACTCTCATAAAACATCCAACAATATCACTTTTATTCAAACTAGAACTTAAAAACCAAAACTTTAAGCAAAGTACTTGAATTAGAACGAATCCAACATGATAACTACTCACAAGCTTCACCTCTTAACCTTAGCTAAGAGGATCTAGCCGAGCATTATCATGCTTCAACTAGAATTCAAAGAAAAACTAAACAAAAACATGAAAAGCTATTATAAAAAAAACCCTAGTTAGAGGAGTTGCGATCACTCCACGATGATCTCCCTTGCTCCCCACGAACTTAGAACTCTTCTAGGATATCTTAGGAAGGATGCCAAGGTGTCCTTTGATAAGAAAAACCACCCACCGCCTCGGATTGCGTAAAGATTTACGCACTTGTATCGGTAGTCAGACGCTGATCGGGCGCCCAGTCATGTTTTGGTCGGGCTCCCGACCGTGCTTGAATTCGGTCAGCAACTTAATGATATAATCCACTTTGAATATCGGGCGCCCGACCAACATCTGGTCGGGCGCCCGGTCTGGTCCAAAATTGAGCAGTAAGTTCAGCCTTTTATCTCCCAATTTCGGGCGCCGGCCATGTTTTGGTCGGGCGCCTGGTGACCTTCTAACATGTATGTTAAACTCTTCTTTCTTCTGGCCGATCCAAGTCTTTCTGACGTGATTCTTCAGGGCTTCTTTTCAATGTCTTCAATGTGGTTCCAAAGGACCCTTTTAGCAATAATTTCATAACTTCTCTCTTATATTCCTACATACACAAAACAAGCATTAGATGGGTCTTTAAAGCATGCAAACCATGCATGTAAAGTGATGTAATGGGCTAGAAAATGTATAAAATGGGAGCTTAACAGCAATGACTTTGAAATTGAATCGATCTGGTAGAGATTTCATAATTTTAGCACAGACTATGCTTTCTGAAATGCTCTCTTTAAGACCCCACATAGAGTTCACTATATCATTTAATTTTGTATAGAAGTCTATAAATATTCCATTTTCATCCATATGAATTTCCTCAAATTTGGTTGTGAGGAGTTGGATTTTAGATTTCTTTACAATATTAGTACCTTCATGGGTCATTTCGAGTATATCCCAGACTTGCTTGGCTGATTCACATGAAATAATTCTTTTGAATTCATCAGGTGAAAGAGCGCAAGTTATAGCATTCAATGCTTTAGAATTTGCACTATTTTCATTTTTCTGAGTAGTGGTCCATAGGTTATAAGCCACTCGTCTCATAGGTTTAATCCAATCATCATCTATTAGTTTAATAATTGGAGGAGTCCAATTTATTAATGTGGCTTGCCACACACTTTCATCCATGGATCTTAGAAATATCTTCATTCTTGCTTTCCAATAAGAATAGTTAGTACCATCAAAAGGAGGTGGCCTAGAAACAGATAAGCTTTCAAATTTAGACATCTTGCTATCCGGATCTAATTCTTTGGATTGAAAATCCACAAAAGAGGAAACCCGCTCTGATACCACTTGAAGAAGGATGGAGCTGTAAATGTCTTTAGGGGGGGGGGGGGGGGGGGGGTAAATAGGACACTCAATTCAATTCTGCCTCTTGCAATCTTAAAATAAATCAGAATATCAATCACAAGACTAGCAAGAATAAATATGCGATTAATCAATCTGAAAGCAAATAGAGATCAATATGAAAACATTTGATTAAATCGTAGGACAACCTTTCACTTAGAGATTAAGTACTACAACCTTATATCACTTAGAAATCTAAGTAGGACAACCTTATGTCACGATTTAAGGTTTTATAAACAACAAACACATAAAGATAAATAATAGAACAATCACCACAACACAAAGAGTTATAGTGGTTCGGTGCTAAAAACAACTTGCACCTACTCCACTCCCAAAATTACTTCTCCTTTTAATTTTAGCTTTCCACTATATAAAGGTTTTCACAGGTTCACCTTTAAAACCTGATACAAAGATTGTGATTTTCACAAGCTTATCACAACAAAACCTTAAATGATTTTCAAAGGCTAATCAATAACCTTAAGTGATTTTCACAGGCTAATCACTGACAACCTGATTTGAGATTTTTATGGCCTACCTCAAATAAAACTCAAAAGTATGGAAAGATATTATCGTTCTTCTTGTAGAAGATGATGAAGGTTAGTATAGGTGAAGCTTCAATGATGCAGCGGTCCGATCTTTATAAAAGATAAACCAATATAGCTCGAACAAGATGGATCTAGAAATTTCTAAAAAGAGTTTTCCTAAAACTGCAATTTCAGTTCTCTTATCTCTAGTATGAGAATGATCTTCTCTTTACACAATAAAATTAAATGAGAAGAGAACTGAGATAGCAATAAAATAAAATAGGAATTTAAAAACAAATAACTAGACTATAATGGAGATCTTTTTCACCAAAGCGATAGTATTTTTATGTTTTTTCTTGATATAAAAATAGTGTGAAGAAAGCTCTATTTATAGTAAAAAAGTTAAGCAGTCGGCTGACCTAAGATTCAACCGTTTTATCCCAGCAGCTATCATATTTCGTGGGATAAGAATTTGTTTAAACTTCGGCTAACCTGGGTGTCGATTCGGCTAGCCCGAGTGAGCTTCAGCTGACCCGAGATAGGGTCGGGCTAACCTAGTTCCGAGTCCAAAAAATAGTTTTATATCTGGAAACTTGACTGAAGTTTTCTTCGGCTGACCGAACCTTGGCTGGCCGAACACAGGGTCGAGTTGACCGAACATCTCCAGAATCTTATGGTAAAGCTTGTTGAAAACTTGACCGAAATTCTCAGGCTGGCTGAAGATTCTTGGGTTGACCGAATACAGAGTTAGGCTAGCCAAATTTTTTGAAATATGATTTTTTCAAAGAGATTGGAGTTATTAATTGAAGAGCCATACGAAATCACCTAACCTAAGGTCATCCCTATGGTCAATATTACCTTCGCATATATGATTTATCTTTGAAGCTTTGCTGCAACTTGTTGTAGAATCAATAGTCTTGATCTGTGTTTGTTGAGGTAAACTCTTGTCTTTTTAAAGAACTTGACTTGCACGCACAACCTCATGTAGTAAACTAATGTCTACGAAATTTGACAACTATTCTATGCTTAGCACTTACACATACTAATTCTATCACAACGTTGAAAGACTTTTGTGGTCATCTGGTACGAGAGGTTGAAATGAATGCAATTTAGCCAGGTTCAGCCAAGGCCTTTGCAGCAGAAACTCACAAGCGAAAAGCTAACAAGAAATGGCTTAAAGCTCGCAAGAAGGCGAAGAAAAACGATTAAGAATAAAAGACCGCAACACCCCTCTAAATCTCTAGGGGAAAGGAAAGAGGAAACCGAAAAAGACAAACATAACATGTTTTGTCTACGGAAATTTCGGCCACTATGCCCGGCAATGTGCCCATAAAAAGACGGTAATTCCTCAGTTATTAATACTTTGTTTGTAGGCATTTGTTCTGAGATCCTTTCCGTTGATATTTTATCTAACGAATGGATTTTGGATTCAGGCGCAACAAAGCACGTGACTCGAGATCGTTGATGACTTGAGGAATTTCAGCATGTAGTCACGGGGAGTTACAGGGTGTACATGGGGAATAATGCTGATGAAGACGTGCTAGGAATTGGCGTTTACTGTCTCCGTACGCACGTAGGGCGCACAATAACCCTCCATGATACTCTTTATACATCGGGCATGCGCCGAAATCTAATTTCTATTTCTAAGTTATGAGTTACTGGTTTCGATATTCGTTTTTTTCGGGACTAGAGTTTCTTTAAGACTCAATAACCTCATCTTTGTATGGGGAAACTTGATTTCAGATTTATTTATTCTAGATGTAGATAATGATGATGCACATCTTGGTTTGTCTGCTGCGTCGAATGAACATATAGTATCTGAATCTTTAAAATGGCACGGGAGGTTGGGTCATATTGGAAAGGACCGCATGACAAGACCAGCACATTCTGTCTGTTAGGTTTATTATCCAAAGTCGATTTGTCATTTTGTGAACATTGTGTATCCGGGAAGACTTCTAAGAAAACATTTCCTAAAGCAACTAGGTCAAAGGGTTTGTTAAAGATAATCCATTCAGATATTTGTGGACCCTTGAATGTACGTGCTAGAAATAGATGCCAATATTTCGTCACTTTTATTGACGATTACTCGCGTTATGGATATGTGTATCTCATCTTACATAAATCTGAGGCTTTTGATTTCTTTCTCAAATTCAAAGATGAAGTAGAAAATCAAATTGAGAAAAAGATTAAAACTCTTAGATCTGATAGAAGTAGCGAATATACACCTGAAACGTTTAAAACATATTGTGCAAATGTTGACATCATTAGGCAGTACACTATCGCGTATACTCCACAGCAAAATAGAGTTGCAAAGAGAAGGAATATGAGACTATTGGACATGGTCAGGTCGATGATGGCACATGCCAATCTCTCTACCACATTCTGGGGAGACGCGATTCTTACAACCATCTACGTCATAAATAGAGTCCCAACTAAATCCATTCCTAATACCCCATATGAGATGTGGACTGGGAGGATTCCTTCTCTAGCCGACCTGCGTCCTTGGAGATCTTTAGCGTATGTTTTATTACCTGCTCCGCATAGAAGTAAACTCGATAGTAAAACTATTAAGTATGCATTCATCAGGAACCCCATACACTCAAAGGGATACGTTCTAATTTATGAGGATTGTGGAGGATGGACTAAGATAGAATCTCAGAACGTGACCTTCATCGAAGACAGATATCCCAGCCAAAAGAAACAAAAGGTTTCCGAAGAAATTTTTGAATTCTCGATGTATTTTAGGAGAGTGAGAGCTCTACTTCTGAAAATGGAGATGCTCCCATAGTTTATCAGGACAGTGGGAGTACATCTTAGCAGGCTCCTGAGTTACATCAAAGTGAAAGAGATTTGATTCCCCGAAGATACTTCGATATCGATGGTCAATCTTTCTCTTGTGTTGCGGTTGACGATGATGAACCTGATTCTTATCAGGATGCGTTGTTATCTCCGAATTCGGCTGATTGGGTAACTTTCATGGATGAGGAAATTGCCTCCATGGAGAAGAATAAAGTCTAGAAACTTGTAGATCTGTCTTCCAGTCACAAAGCGATAGGTAACAAATGGGTATTTAAGATTAAAAAAAAAAGGCAGATGGTATAGTGGACAAGTACAAAGCACGATTTGTCACGCCCTGAAATTCAGAACCCGAGTACAACAACCCCAAGCCCGAGTTCCAGAGTGTGAATTGAAAATTCGAGCATAGATGCCTTGAGATTCCATTCCACACATCGCATAACTAAAATAAATCCAAAATATAAAGTTTCTTTTCCACTAATATCTTATTACATTGAATTTTACAAGATAAAATAAATCAACTACAGTTGGCGTTTGAGTAACACGTGACTATCTGAATACTCTGTTGTCTACGTCTTTTCCTTCTTGAAAACCTACAAGAACTGTGGTGATTTTGGTGAGCTAAAAGCCCAGTGAGGTCATTTCCATCACAGGTAATATTCCAGTTAATAAAAGATAAGGTGTGAATCATCAACGGATAGAATTGTATGAAATATACGAGGATAAGGTTATGATTGATACACTTTATGATTTATTATCAATAGAACATGATTATCATGATGTCATGTATGTCATGATACGTGTGAGAGCAATAAACGTCTAGGAACTCGCTGCCACTGAACATTAGGAACCTGTCGCAAATCAACCATGCTCACCTAACCGGTACAGCGAGGCGGCAAATCAACCATGCACGCCAGTGGGCAAATTAACCATGCACCACTGATCCAACCGAGCAAATCAACCATGCTCAATAAGTAAAACGACCAGAACTCGCTGCCACTGAACATCAGGAACCTGTCGCAAACCAACCATGCTCACCTAACCGGTACAGCGAGGCAGCAAATCAACCATGCACGCCAGGAGTCAAATCTGAAATTGCGTCGGGTAGCCTAACACGACACCCTACGCATACGCGTGCGGAAGCTTGAGGAGCAACTAGAATTATGGCTAAACCTATAGGAGGGGGTGATTAGGACCTTTTCAAAAATCTTTTCGCCTACTTAACAAATTTAACAAATTGAACTACGTAAGCGATTAACACTTCGGCTTCCAAGCCTAAGTGGGTCCAATTAATAGACTAGCAAAAGATAAAGCAATTAACAACCTAGTCTAATCAACTCATGTGGACTAGAGAGGATGGATCAAGAAATGCTCAAGTCAACATGAGGTAGTGAAAGTACATCTTGTGAGTGTGGATGTGCCTATCAAGTGCCTAGCATGCATTCCTAACTAAGCATTCATAAGTAATCAATTAAACATAATGCATAAAGAGAGAAATGTGCTCCAATACAATCACAAACACAAGGATGTATAGTGGTTCGACTACTTGTCTACTCCACTCCCGGTTCAAGTACTCAACCCCTTTGAGCACACCGGCATTCACTGGGGAGTTTAAATCTGGTTCCTCCCAACCAAGGTGTTTTAACTCGGATCCACCCAACCGGGGAGTTTACAGGTTCCTCCCAACCTACACGTTTGCACCCGTGTTGGTGGCTCCCCCTTGGAGACTTTGTTTTAGGCCCGACTGACGTGCCAAGGAACGGCTGACGTCCCTAGATTTTAGGCCCAACTAATAGGCCAAGGATCGGCTAACGACCCCGGGGCGAGTTTGTCAAACAAACTCTACACTCAACTCCCACAGGGAATTGAGTGGATGGACTCTTAACAAGACAACCTTACTTGTCGGATTGAGCCCCTTGTTGCGCCGTCTTGGGTTGCTTCTTCTCGCTCTCCCGTGCTTGAATCAGCTCCCCTTGTGCTCCCCCGATCTTTGACGCCGTTGCTTTGCCAAGGCTTCAGCTCCAAGATCAGCTACCTTGCATGTGATGCTCCATTGGAGATGCCCAAGGTGCTAGGGAATGGTGAAACCTCTACAAATGGTAGGAAATGGGTTTCCTAGAGGAATGCACCTAAATGGACTCCTAGGTAGTGTTTAGACAAAGGATTTAACTATCATCAAGGTGTCTAAACCCTAGGAATCAAGAGGGAACAAGTCCAATCTCAAGATGCCATTGAATGGCCCAAGCTTGTGATGAAAACACAAGGAGAATGACTTGTTTTAGGTTTGGAATAGAGCCTCTAATGATCTCTAGCAATGGTGGCTTCTATCTCCTCAAAATCCCTCTCTTAGCTCAAAAAAATGAATCCCCCTTTTAAATAGATTTTCTTCCAACGGTCAAAAAACGGGCAGATTCGCGCATCTCCGATTGATCGGAAAAAGTGTCCGATTGATCGGAGCCCAGTCCGATTGATCGGAGACAAGTCCGATTGATCGGAAATCTATCCAGAGAAGTCTCTGGAAGAAATTCCGATTGATCGGAACACTGTCCGATTGATCGGACGGCCCCTTCCGATGGATCGGAATACTGTCCGATTGATCGGAAATATGTCCAGTGAGTTTTCAATTTTTCTGGGACAATTTCCGATTGATCGGAATTTCTGTCCGATCGATCGGAGTCCTATCGGAGCACCCGTCCGATTGATCGGAGTCCTATCGGAAACTGCTGTTTGAGCTGTTTTGTTTACAG
The DNA here is from genome assembly GCA_003013855.2 of Liriodendron chinense. NCBI lineage: Eukaryota > Viridiplantae > Streptophyta > Magnoliopsida > Magnoliales > Magnoliaceae > Liriodendron > Liriodendron chinense. Next base: position 4,087,155 of record ML058389.1, read on the forward strand.
CAGCTTCCACCTCTTTAATTAGTCTAATTTATCATGTTTTTCATGGAGTTCTGAGACTAATGATGATGACTAAGGGTATACCTAGTTGGTGCAAGTCATCTAAGAGGTTATGGGTTAGGTTATGGTCAAGGCAGGGCACACCAAGGCATCACATTTACCTGTTTCTTCTTCCTTGATGCAGCCGGTCCGTCTTGAGTCTTCGTTCTTCGTCTTCATTAAGCTCAACCGACACTAGACCCACTGACCTAAGTAATTGACAAACAAGGTGCACTAGTATGCCATAGAAAAGTGCACTAACAATCTCCCCCTTTGTCAATTACTTACAAAAACCTAACCTACCAAAACAAAATACATGTACAAGAGATTACATTGATATGAAATTAAATACAGGACTCTTGACATGCCTAAACTAAGCTGCTCCTCTTCAGATTGCTCCCCCATAACCTGTCAATCCCTGCATCACAAAACATAGCAAACTAGTTTTGGTGGGATTTGATCTTTCTCCCCCTTTTTGTTAGCAATTGACAAACTATTCTCTCCCCCTTAATGATATATCAATAAAGGTTAAGGTAAGAGAAGATAGTATGTCGCAGTTATAACTATAAGCACATGCTAACTAGAGAGAGTATAGGGTACATGAACATAAAATCATGGAGCATGCTAAAGAACATGATTAACAAGAAAATGTAACTATCTAAGCATAGTTAATCATGCTTAATTGGTCATCTATGATATACACTAAGCATTAAAGCTCAAGGGCTTCTAGCCCAATCAACCAACCTCCCCTATTGGTATATCAAGACCAATACTAAGCAAAGATTAGCATACAATGAAGCATAAAACTCAAGATGATTAGCTAATCTAAGCATGGTGATAATTTAGCAAGCAAATGTATCAAATAAAAGCAAGGCTAAATTACCAGAATTTGGGCTCATGAGGCTTGAATCCTCTGATTTGCCCATACACACAGAAATGAGGCTGAAATCCTCAGATATCCATTTGAGCTCAATATGGTCTCCTAAGGTCACCTAACCTAGATCACAACCCCCTTGGGTATGATAAATAGGACCCAACATGCTTGTTGGGAGGGAATTCATCTATCCTAGATTTTCTCCCTTAGGTTCATTCCAAGTTGGAGAGCAAGGATCGGTAGGTGATATGATAATAGTTCCTACCCTAGTTATTGTTAGCCTCAACTAATCATTTTACTTATAGTTCAACATGAGGCAACATAGATTCTCCTTTTTGTTTAGACATGATGCTAGTGCTCCGGTATCGGATCTTACTCTAGACGGTTACGTCCTTGAAAAGCAACCCTCTCTGATACCAATTGAAATTGCGTCGGGTAGCCTAACACGACACCCTACGCATACGCGTGCGGAAGCTTGAGGAGCAACTAGAATTATGGCTAAACCTATAGGAGGGGGTGATTAGGACCTTTTCAAAAATCTTTTCGCCTACTTAACAAATTTAACAAATTGAACTACGTAAGCGATTAACACTTCGGCTTCCAAGCCTAAGTGGGTCCAATTAATAGACTAGCAAAAGATAAAGCAATTAACAACCTAGTCTAATCAACTCATGTGGACTAGAGAGGATGGATCAAGAAATGCTCAAGTCAACATGAGGTAGTGAAAGTACATCTTGTGAGTGTGGATGTGCCTATCAAGTGCCTAGCATGCATTCCTAACTAAGCATTCATAAGTAATCAATTAAACATAATGCATAAAGAGAGAAATGTGCTCCAATACAATCACAAACACAAGGATGTATAGTGGTTCGACTACTTGTCTACTCCACTCCCGGTTCAAGTACTCAACCCCTTTGAGCACACCGGCATTCACTGGGGAGTTTAAATCTGGTTCCTCCCAACCAAGGTGTTTTAACTCGGATCCACCCAACCGGGGAGTTTACAGGTTCCTCCCAACCTACACGTTTGCACCCGTGTTGGTGGCTCCCCCTTGGAGACTTTGTTTTAGGCCCGACTGACGTGCCAAGGAACGGCTGACGTCCCTAGATTTTAGGCCCAACTAATAGGCCAAGGATCGGCTAACGACCCCGGGGCGAGTTTGTCAAACAAACTCTACACTCAACTCCCACAGGGAATTGAGTGGATGGACTCTTAACAAGACAACCTTACTTGTCGGATTGAGCCCCTTGTTGCGCCGTCTTGGGTTGCTTCTTCTCGCTCTCCCGTGCTTGAATCAGCTCCCCTTGTGCTCCCCCGATCTTTGACGCCGTTGCTTTGCCAAGGCTTCAGCTCCAAGATCAGCTACCTTGCATGTGATGCTCCATTGGAGATGCCCAAGGTGCTAGGGAATGGTGAAACCTCTACAAATGGTAGGAAATGGGTTTCCTAGAGGAATGCACCTAAATGGACTCCTAGGTAGTGTTTAGACAAAGGATTTAACTATCATCAAGGTGTCTAAACCCTAGGAATCAAGAGGGAACAAGTCCAATCTCAAGATGCCATTGAATGGCCCAAGCTTGTGATGAAAACACAAGGAGAATGACTTGTTTTAGGTTTGGAATAGAGCCTCTAATGATCTCTAGCAATGGTGGCTTCTATCTCCTCAAAATCCCTCTCTTAGCTCAAAAAAACGAATCCCCCTTTTAAATAGATTTTCTTCCAACGGTCAAAAAACGGGCAGATTCGCGCATCTCCGATTGATCGGAAAAAGTGTCCGATTGATCGGAGCCCAGTCCGATTGATCGGAGACAAGTCCGATTGATCGGAAATCTATCCAGAGAAGTCTCTGGAAGAAATTCCGATTGATCGGAACACTGTCCGATTGATCGGACGGCCCCTTCCGATGGATCGGAATACTGTCCGATTGATCGAAAATATGTCCAGTGAGTTTTCAATTTTTCTGGGACAATTTCCGATTGATCGGAATTTCTGTCCGATCGATCGGAGTCCTATCGGAGCACCCGTCCGATTGATCGGAGTCCTATCGGAAACTGCTGTTTGAGCTGTTTTGTTTACAGCAGCTTCCACCTCTTTAATTAGTCTAATTTATCATGTTTTTCATGGAGTTCTGAGACTAATGATGATGACTAAGGGTATATCTAGTTGGTGCAAGTCATCTAAGAGGTTATGGGTTAGGTTATGGTCAAGGCAGGGCACACCAAGGCATCACATTTACCTGTTTCTTCTTCCTTGATGCAGCCGGTCCGTCTTGAGTCTTCGTTCTTCGTCTTCATTAAGCTCAACCGACACTAGACCCACTGACCTAAGTAATTGACAAACAAGGTGCACTAGTATGCCATAGAAAAGTGCACTAACAAAATCAACCATGCTCCTGTTCTGTCGTAGTGTATAAATGTATGGACATGTCATGAGTTTATGGAAGCATTCATCAATCACATAATGAAATTCAACATTCAATCACACTATGCATGCATTATCTTTATTCAGGTAATTTCTCTTCTAACCCTAGTTTATTATAAATCATGGAAAAATAGATCAGAAGGATAACGAATAAGCTTTCAGCGTTTTGAGGATTAACTACTATTATTCTAAAGATGATGTCTTGTACGTGACCTCAACCTAAATCAAGTTAGTCCAAATTTTGATGTGTGACTAGGAAAGAAGATTTGAGAAAATAGAATCAACAAGGAGGAACGATTGAGAAATGGAATTTAAAATAAATTCTAGAGATAGATCCCCTCTTTAGAATCCATAACATGCACACACGAACCTAAGCCTACTTAAAAAGGTATTGAGAGATAGACCTATCCCTAAGATTTGTACTAAAGAAAAATAAGTGTAGGGAATGAAGTATCAACTCGAAACTTTCTGAGATGAATCACTCACCTGGTAGGTCCTAAACCCAAATCGAGTCGGAGTCGGCTCACTAAGTCAACTCGGTTGGCGATCCTTCCACTTGTTTCTTTCTTTCTCCTTTCCTTCTTCCTTCTTCTTTCTTCTTTCTTCCTTTCTCTTTCTTCTTCTCTTCTTCTTTCTTCCTTCTTTCTTGACTGAAGCAGTATTTCAGAAGCGGCGCAGTGCAGCAACAACAAGGCAGCAGTACGCAACCACCTTCTTTCTCACTCTCTCTCTCCTTCTCTCTCTCTCCAACGACCCACTCTCTCTCTCTCTCTCTCTCTCTCTCTCTCTCTCTCTTTCTCTCTCTCGTAGCTTCTCTCTCTCTTTCTCTTTCACTGTTTCTCTTCAAGAAAACGCCGTAGAGACCCGGCTTTTTATAGCCAAGCTTGCACGTCCGTGCGAGCCTTTGGACGTTTCCGAATCCCACTTGGATTCGGATCCCACGTCTTGCAAAATAAATCCCTTTCAACCATTGGAACGATAAGTGGCGTCTACACGACCCTAACGGAGCTATCCCCAGACTCCCATGCGCAGCGATGGCCAGGATCTTGGCTTCTTTCGATTTGGACGGTGAATTCAAAAAGAACGGATAGACGACCGATGTGGGAAATTTTCAAGGGGATACCATGCGTGAGGGAGAGGAAAAGAATGGATGGTTTGGATGATGAATGTGGGGGCCACAGAAGGACGGTGTGGAGGTTGCAGTCGGACAGCGCTCGCATGTCCGCACGCTGTTACAGCGGCGAACGAAGAAGAAGAAGTCGTGCTTCTTCATACGTGGTCAACACGGTTGACCGGACGCGTGAATGGATCGTTTGGATGATGAATGTGGGGTTCACAGATGGACGGTGCGAACGGTCTGCTGGGTCGGGCGGACGCTGTAACAGCGACCGAAGAAGACGTGGTTGCTGCTTCTTTTTTTTATAACGTGCGTTGTACGTATCAGACGCTCGTATGCTAACCTTGCAAGTGGGGTCCACACGTGATGGTTCACAATGGACGATGTGGATGGTGCGAACGGACAGCGTCTGCTCGCTGTTACAGCAGCCGACGATGAAGAACACGTGTTTCTGTAATACGTGGTCAACGCAGTTTAACCGCGTGGCCGGCCATGTGCACTGCACACGCGGTCCCACCCTGATATATGCAAGAAATCCAATCCGACCATCAGCCAGGCCACTTAGCTTCAAGGCATGACACAAAAAATGAGGCAGATCCGAGTTTAGATGGCCCACTTATGGCCCGTTTTCTGATTAGAGCCTTGGTAGGATGATCGGAGGTTTGAAACTTCATGTGTATGGTTAGATCATGTCCTAGAGCTAATATATAGAGTTTTGCACGATAATGATCGTCCGAAATCATGTTACTTGAAAATGGCCACCTAACTTAAGTTTAACTAATGGAATTTTCGTACTTATTATAAATTTATGATTTTTATGAGGTCTGACACTTCTGCGCTGTTCTAGGATTCATTTGAAGCAATTTTAATAAAGGGAACATACTCTAATTTCTTACGGTTTAATTAATATTAATTTATCAGTACTTAAGTTATTTAATTTACTAACTAATTAACTAATCTATAATTTACATTATTCTAAGATCCTAGGATGTTACAAACACACCCGAGCAGGTTCATAGGGCCAAGAAATCCCTGGTCTAATCACCTGCCTTGTGACGGACACGATGTACGAGTCAATTTTATGGACAGACATGTGTACAGGATAATGTACGGCGGTTTACATTGATCGCGTAATTCGAAATCATAATGGAAGGTTAGATCTTCCGGTCTAATAGTGATAGATCCTTCTAACGGTCAGTTTGTTGGCTTAGTTAAGTATACTGAGTTTTCAAATGCCTTAAAAAAATGTTGGAACGCGTATAAAAGTACGTACGTGTGTGTATGCGAGTGAACAACACGGCCTAAAATTTAAGTTCTCACGTTTGGACATGCACTCATGTACTTACTCGTGCGTTCAAATTTTAGGGGCATTACATTCTACCATCCTTACACAGAATTTCGTCCTCGAAATTCGATCCACCTACTAAGCTAACTAATGAAGATATTTTCCTGAAAGGTCTTACATGTGTTATGAATCTAAGGTTCGAGGGCGTACAAGTGTGTATGCTTGCTAACAAGAATGTGGGTTCTTACAATCTACTCCCCTTATAGGAATCTCGTCCTCGAGATTCGAAAATACTCCCGCGACCTAATTTCTATTTTTCACTCTAATGTGCCTAACCATATGCTACCAATGAAAGGGGCAAGAAATCAACAAAACATTCAAGCTAGGCAATCAATAACAGTACAAGAAATGAAGCAAGCAAAACGGATAGTCCAAACAAAAGGCACATCACAAACGAATCCAACAGACACCCTACCCTCGGTATTACAGACATGACCCTACAAGCAACAATGCTAGAAAAACAAAGTTCGCAGTAACAACAACAAACTTATGTAAGAGCAAGTAATTGACAACCTTACACCAAAACAATCATCAATAAAACGAAAACAGACATCAAGTACAATCGCAACAGAAATCATACATAGCGCACCCATTCCTGTGTGTCTACAAGTTGTCCTATTTTCAGGTTCTCTACAACTATTTCCTATGTCTCACTATGGAACCTACTCGAATTTCATTAGATTACATAGGACAAAACGAAATTTCAGTTCTCTAGGCTTCGTACCTAAGCTCTAGTGTAAACTATACCTAAGATCCTCTATGGAGTCTAAAACCTAGGCTCCGACATCGTAGATGGTCTTTCATGTCTAACTTAAATGTAACCTTCGTCAATTAAACAACATCTTAATTCATAAAAGGTCATAGCTGAGACTTTACTAGCGATCACAACCCTAATTCCAAGTTCACTAGGTGCTAGCCCTAACCCTAGGCACTTTGGAACTCTCGAAATCTCTCTCTGATACCAAACTGTCACGCCCTGAAATTCGGAACCCGAGTACAACAACCCCAAGCCCGAGTTCCAGAGTGTGAATTGAAAATTCGAGCATAGATGCCTTGAGATTCCATTCCACACATGGCATAACTAAAATAAATCCCAAATATAAAGTTTCTTTTCCACTAATATCTTATTACATTGAATTTTACAATATAAAATAGATCAACTACAGTTGGCGTTTGAGTAACACGTGACCATCTGAATACTCTGCTGTCTACGTCTTTTCCTTCCTGAAAACCTGCAAGAACTGTGGTGATTTTGGTGAGCTAAAAGCCCAGTGAGGTCATTTCCATCACAGGTAATATTCCAGTTAATAAAAGATAAGGCGTGAATCATCAACGGATAGAATTGTATGAAATATACGAGGATAAGGTTATGATTGATACACTTTATGATTTATTATCAATAGAACATGATTATCATGATGTCATGTATGTCATGATACGTGTGAGAGCAATAAACGTCTAGGAACTAGCTGCCACTGAACATTAGGAACCTGTCGCAAATCAACCATGCTCACCTAACCGGTACAGCGAGGCGGCAAATCAACCATGCACGCCAGTGGGCAAATCAACCATGCACCACTGATCCAACCGAGCAAATCAACCATGCTCAATAAGTGAAACGACCAGAACTCGCTGCCACTGAACATTAGGAACCTGTCGCAAATCAACCATGCTCACCTAACCGGTACAGCGAGGCGGCAAATCAACCATGCACGCCAGGAGTCAAATCAACCATGCTCCTGTTCTGTCGTAGTGTATAAATGTATGGACATGTCATGAGTTTATGGAAGCATTCACAATCACATAATGCAATTCAACATTCAATCACACTATGCATGCATTATCTTTATTCAGGTAATTTCTCTTCTAACCCTAGTTTGTTATAAATCATGGAAAAATAGATCAGAAGGATAACGAATAAGCTTTCAGCATTTTGAGGATTGACTACTATTATTCTAAAGATGATGTCTTGTACGTGACCTCAACCTAAATCAAGTTAGTCCAAATTTTGATGTGTGACTAGGAAAGAAGATTTGAGAAAATAGAATCAACAAGGAGGAACAATTGAGAAATGGAATTTAAAATAAATTCTAGAGATAGATCCCCTCTTTAGAATCCATAACATGCACACACGAACCTAAGCCTACTTAAAAAGGTATTGAGAGATAGACCTATCCCTAAGATTTGTACTAAAGAAAAATAAGTGTAGGGAATGAAGTATCAACTCGAAACTTTCTGAGATGAATCACTCACCTGGTAGGTCCTAAACCCAAATCGAGTCGGAGTCGGCTCACTGAGTCAACTCGGTTGGCGATCCTTCCACTTGTTTCTTTCTTTCTCCTTTCCTTCTTCCTTCTTCTTTCTTCTTTCTTCCTTTCTCTTTCTTCTTCTCTTCTTCTTTCTTCCTTCTTTCTTGACTGAAGCAGTATTCCAGCAGCGGCGCAGTGCAGCAACAACAAGGCAGCAGTACGCAACCACCTTCTTTCTCACTCTCTCTCTCTCCTTCTCTCTCTCTCCAACGACCCACTCTCTCTCTCTCTCTCGTAGCTTCTCTCTCTCTCTTTCTCTTTCACTGTTTCTCTTCAAGAGACCCGGCTTTTTATAGCCAAGCTTGCACGTCCGTGCGAGCCGTTGGACGTTTCCGAATCCCACTTGGTTCGGATCCCACGTCTTGCAAAATAAATCCCTTTCAACCATTGGAACGATAAGTGGGGTCTACACGACCCTAACGGAGCAATCCCCAGACTCCCATGCGCAGCGATGGCCAGGATCTTGGCTTCTTTCGATTTGGACGGTGAATTCAAAAAGAACGGATAGACGACCGATGCGGGAAATTTTCAAGGGGATACCATGCGTGAGGGAGAGGAAAAGAATGGATGGTTTGGATGATGAATGTGGGGGCCACAGAAGGACGGTGTGGAGGTTGCAGTCGGACAGCGCTCGCATGTCCTCACGCTGTTACAGCGGCGAACGAAGAAGAAGAAGTCATGCTTCTTCATACGTGGTCAACAAGGTTGACCGGACGCGTGAATGGATCGTTTGGATGATGAATGTGGGGTCCACAGATGGACAGTGCGAACGGTCTGCTGGGTCGGGCGGACGCTGTAACAGCTTCCGAAGAAGACGCGGTTGCTGCTTCTTTTTTTTATAACGTGCGCTGTACGTATCAGACGCTCGTACGCTAACCTTGCAAGTGGAGTCCACACGTGATGGTCCACAACGGACGATGTGGATGGTGCGAACGGACAGCGTCCGATCGCTGTTACAGCAGCCGACGATGAAGAAGACGGGTTTCCGTCTCTGTAATACGTGGTCAACGCAGTTTGACCGCGTGGTTGGCCATGTGCACTGCACACGCAGTCCCACCTTGATATATGCAAGAAATCCAATCCGACCATCAGCCAGGCCACTTAGCTTCAAGGCATGACACAAAAAATGAGGCAGATCCGAGTTTAGATGGCCCACTTATGGCCCATTTTCTGATTAGAGCCTTTGTAGGATGATCGGAGGTTTGAAACTTCATGTGTATGGTTAGATCATGTCCTAGAGCTAATATATAGAGTTTTGCACGATAATGATCGTCCGAAATCATGTTACTTGAAAATGGCCACCTAACTTAAGTTTAACTAATGGAATTTTCGTACTTATTATAAATTTATGATTTTTATGAGGTCTGACACTTCTGCGCTGTTCTAGGATTCATTTGAAGCAACTTTAATAAAGGGAACATACTCTAATTTCTTACGGTTTAATTAATATTAATTTATCAGTACTTAAGTTATTTAATTTACTAACTAATTAACTAATCTATAATTTACATTATTCTAAGATCCTAGGATGTTACAAACACACCCGAGCAGGTTCATAGGGCCAAGAAATCCCTGGTCTAAGCACCTGCCTTGTGACGGACACGATGTACGGGTCAATTTTATGGACAGACATGTGTACAGGATAATGTACGGCGGTTTACATTGATCGCGTAATTCGAAATCATAATGGAAGGTTAGATCTTCCGGTCTAGTAGTGATAGATCCTTCTAACGGTCAATTTGTTGGCTTAGTTAAGTATACTGAGTTTTCAAATGCCTTAAAAAAATGTTGGAACGCGTATAAAAGTACGTACGTGTGTGTATGCGAGTGAACAACACGCCCTAAAATTTAAGTTCTCACGTTTGGACATGCACTCGTGTACTTACTCGTGCGTTCAAATTTTCGGGGCATTACATTCCACCATCCTTACACAGAATTTCATCCTCGAAATTCGATCCACCTACTAAGCTAACTAACGAAGATATTTTCTTGAAAGGTCTTACATGTGTTATGAATCTAAGGTTCGAAGGCGTACAAGTGTGTATGCTTGCTAACAAGAATGTGGGTTCTTACACGATTAGTTGCTAAATGTTCTTCACAAAAAGAAGGTGTTGATTATGAGGAAACTTTTTCACCTGTTGCAAAATTCTCCTCAATCCGCATGATCTTGTCCATTGTCGCAAGTTTAGACTGAGAGTTATATCAGATGGATGTAAAGACCGCATTCTTAAATGGTGAAAGTATCCAAGGAAAGTCTGCAAACTGTTACGATCTATCTATGGGTTGAAGCAATCTTCAAGGCAGTGGTACATGAGGTTCCATTTAGCCATCACCACTTTCGGGTTTGCAATGAGTTAAGAAGATTATTATGTATACGTGAAACGGTTTAGAAGATCTTTTCTAATACTATCTCTATATGTAGACGATATCGTGTTAGCTGGTAATGACATGCAACTGTTAATGATGTCTAAAGATTGGCTTTTCTTGAACTTTGAGATGAAAGATCTTAGTGAAGCTAACTTTATCTAGGGGTTAAAATCATTAGGAACCATCCTAGGAGATTCTTAGGCTTGTCTCAAGCCACTTACATACAAAAAATCTTAGAGCGGTTCATGATGGAAAATTCAAAAGCTGTTGAAATCCCTATGGACAAAGCTAACAAGTTAGACAGGAAATCGTATCCCTGGACAAAAGCTGAGAAATCGACAATATCCTCAGTACCTTATGCAAGTGCAATATGCAGCTTAATGTATGCTATACTTTGCACCAGACCGGATATTAGTTATGCAGTTGGCATAGTCAGTCGTTACTAGAGTAACCCGAGACAGTCTCATTGGCAAGCCGTCAAACATATATTCTGCTATCTCAGAGGAACCAAGGACCTGATGCTGTGTTATGAAGGCGCGAGTCTCAATTTTAAAGGATATTTCGATGCCACCTGGGGTAATGACGCCAACGAGGAAAAGTCTACTTCAGGATATGTCTTCTTGCTCGGAGTGGGATCTATCTCTTGGTCGAGCAAAAAACAGACTCCACATCCTTATCATCTATGGAGGCCGAATACATTGCATGTTGTGTTGCAGTTCAGGAGTGTGTATGGGTTCACAGATTCTTATTAGGACTGAGTGTTGTACCAGGCGTTCGTACGCATATATCATTGAGGATAGACAACACCTTCACCCTTGACTTGGCAAAGGACCCTAAACACCACCAGAAATCCAAGCACATTGAGATAAAGTATCATTACGTTCGTGATCAAGTGAAAGATAAAAAGGAAAGTCTACTTCAGGATATGTCTTCTTGCTCGGAGTGGGATCTATCTCTTGGTCGAGCAAGAAACAGACATCTACAGCCTTATCATCTATGGAGGCTGAGTACATTGCATGTTGTGCTGCAGTTCAGGAGTGTGTATGGGTTCGCAGATTCTTATTAGGACTAGGTGTTATACCAGGCATTCATGAGCCTATATCGTTGAGGATAGACAACACCTCCGCCATTGACTTGGCAAAGGACCCCAAACACCACCAGAAATTCATGCACATTGAGATAAAGTACCATTACATTCGTGATCAAGTGAAAGATAAGAAGGTTATCTTCAGCTACATTCCTACCAAGGAGATGATGGCTGGTCCCATGACAAAACCTATAGCTAGAGATCTGTTTCAGGTTCACGTCAAGCAGATGGGATTGAGGAAAGCTTGAGTGATATGCTTGTATCATGTACCTTTAATCTTTCATGAATAATAAATTCTCTTTTATTCATTATTGAGCACTTATTAGACTAGGTGTGTAGATCATCAGCATTTACCTTGAGATCATTTAGGATTTTAACTTTTGTTGGCAGGCCAGTCACCCACTCGCACGAGCTGACCAACCCTAAATATACAAGAGAGGTACATTTGGGGTGATGTTCATACACTGAGGTATGAACCACCCTTTATTGAGAATAATAAATGATGAGGATGCGAATGAGTTGTATCCGCCTTCAGTCCTAAAAGATTGAAGATGAGACTGATAAAGTCAAATAACATAGTCGCATCCATTGCTCTTCATGCGAATAATGTTATGGCCTTAATGAAAACCAGGTCGTGAGGTTATGAGATGAGTCATACCTTATGTGAGACGACTTGCGTATTGTAGACCCGACATATATCTAGTATTGTCTATTTTACGGCGTGAATTGTAGCCACGTGCTAGGACCTTTTACCTACAGATTGCTTTGATTTAATCTAATCATTGCAACGTGCGAGTAGCTAGTCCCGTAGGTGACTCCATGTGTCCTTAACTACCCTCCTTTTGTGTATAGGAGGATGAGATTGAGTGTCGCTACTTTAGCATACGATGACGAAAGACCCTTGATTGGTCAAACTCGGTTATGCTAGGAAAGCGGCTTGATCGATTCCAAATTACACATCTACGTGGGGAAGATCATGTGACAGCTACACCAAGTTTCTAGAACTATGAATACGCACTTGAAGACTTATCCGCCGGCAGTATCGAGTTTTCTATAGACTTTTACAAACGATATTCTCTTTCAAAAGTATATATATACATATGTTAATATTACTTTAAAAAGAATTCAAATTGATATTTGTGGAAAATCAAGTTTTCAATAAAAACTCGATAAGTTGGATAAATGCGTATGTTGGCCGAGTACTGTAGATCGGGAGTTAACTCCATCCGGTGTGGTCATGCGAACTAGGATAGGCATTGCAAATCTTGGGTTATTGAGTGTTAGTTAGGTGGTCACTTAATACTCAAACACCTGTGAGAAGATAACGGTGTTCCAGCTGGTCCCACGCCTCTAATTCTTTTGATTATGACTTTTTGGTTTTAATTGTTATGTGACGAGCTAGATGGACCATTCATGATGCACCTATCCCACAATGTGATTGAGTGAGAGATGTTAGTTGTGGACCTGTAAGTGGGCAACCACTTATGGGTGGGGCCGATAGGTTGTTCTCGCATCCTCTTTCTTCCGGAAGTTTGAAATTCAAAGTTTTCAAATTCCGAAGATGATTAGATGAGATAAGGATAAATCCTATCTCATATCATCTTCTTATCCCTCTTATCCCTCTTATACATTTTATAAATAAAGGAAGTTCTCTCCCGTATTGATATAAAGAAAAAGTAAAAAGGAGATACAGAGAGAAAAGGGAGGAAAATACTTCGAGTGTTCATCTGGCCTGTCCGTTTCGATCTGAGCGATAGATCGTGATCAGGGACCATCCTCACCATAGGATCAGAGGGGTGATCAGACCCATTTATTCCTATAGTAGTTAGGCGGATTGCTGGACCGCACCGCACATCATCGGCTTTGCGAAGATTCTTATCGTATAGACCGTCGGATCCTGGAGGCCCACATTCCGTAAATTACTTTCACACGACCCGTCCCATGATCTCTACCACCATTATCTTCGCGTATGGGAGTGCGTTCTTCAACAATTCCTCCCGCTTAGGAGTGCGCATCATCCCCAACAGTGGGGTTCTCCCTTTGGGATGCCTCTAATTGTTTGACCTTAGTCATGGTGGCTGCAATTTGGTTATCCATATGAGCGAACTCTCGCCTTTGGCTCGTTTCTAAAACAGTTATCTTTTGTATCAATTAAGCAAGTTGCTCCGATAACTGCTCATTATTCATGGTTGGTTGAAGTCCGAAACCTCTACCTCTTCTCGTGGGCATGCAACTAAGACTTGAACAAAATTTTACCCAACTTGACCACTATGGTTTTATGACTCACAAGATGAATGCGATGGATTTAAACTACAGTAAACTGACACTTAATTAATTCTAGATGATGCAACTCAAATTTGGAAAATGAATCTAGAAATTTTCCAAATTAGGAAACTTTCTAAAATTGGAAAGTTTCTAAAATTAGAAACTTTCTAAATTTGGAACTTTCCTAAGACAGACCTACAATCAAAAGTCTAATTTGATAACTCGATCTAAACATAACCATGCAAGCCTATTCTCTGATACCAAATTTGATGTAGGATGCCCTAATTATGATGCATGCTCATGAACACATGAATCAATGGAAATAAAAGATAATAATAATATAAAAATCTAGCATCAATCATCATAAACTAAGAAAATCACAAGGAGACATGCAATGAAGTGGGCCATTCATCACAACCATGAAGTGTGAAGTTCAATTAGTGCCAGGGTTGGATCCAGTGAGGAATAGAACCTCCCGATCTTGCATGGTCATCACCCAAACGATAAATGGGAATCACTAATCCAAAATATCAAAGGATTTTCAGATGGGGGATTCAAAAAAATCTGAAGAACTAGGGTTTGGGATCAATTCTCAGATTTAGGTCATATGAAATAAACAAAACAGGGATTAGAATGAAGAGAATAAAAGAGAGATTACTTGAAAGAAGTTGGAGGGGCACAAGAAGAAAAGAGAAGAAGAAGATCAAGGAAGAAGAAGAATTACCATGAAAGAGAGAGAGAGGAGGGAGGCAACCAAAGGCTTTCTTTTTATTAATTAATCAACTAAATTCATGTTTAGGGCTTAAGCCACTTAAATAGACACTAAGAAAAAAGAAAAATACCAAAATACCCTCAAAACTTAAGTAAAAAATAAACTAAAAAAATAGTTCACATGATGGTCGGGCGCTCGGTGGAAGTGAAAAATGTCCAGCGACGAAAATAACTAAACAGGTGAATTTCGGGCGCCCAGTGACACTTGGTCGGGCGCCCGACAATCTAGAAACTTCGGGATTACCGACGGCCCAGAACCGTCGGGAAAACCGTTGGGAATTTGGAATTTCTGCTTTTCTTGCCAACGACCCAGAAGCGTCAGGAAAACCGTCGGAAATCTGTCTTTTCTATTTTTCTTGTTCCTCTTACATATGTCTTCCCATGGTGGGGCCTTCTCAAATGTTCCAAACCACATGTGTAAGGTCTTCAATGCTCCTTCAATGGCCGCCAAGCCACAAGAAAGATGCTTGTGACGTGCGCTTTCTTTGTTGATAAACTTGGAAGGGTCTTGTGTCCTCATCAATCTTATATATATATATATATATATATATATATATATATATATATATATATATATATATATATATATATATATATATATAGAAAATTACATAAATACCTTACATATGAGAGAGACTTAACATGAGTCTAGGGGCAGAAAAGGGAAAAATAACCTCAACGTGTATAATAAAATACACTATATACAAGCGGGACTGGGCCCCACAACTACGACCATCCAGCCATACTATCACCTTCAACTCATAGGACTTAATTGCCCCAATTATTTCTTGGCATTACAATTTGATGCCTAGCTTGGATTGTGGATTCCAACCCCCAAGTTTTTAGTAGTTTTTTTTTTTCTTTTCTCCATATTCCCTCTCTTTTTCCCCCCTTTTTTCCTTCTTTCTTTCTTTCCCTCGGGACCTGGGGGTGTGGGCTCCTTCTTTTCTTTTCTTTTTCTATTTCTTCTAGGGCCTTGCCCCTCTTTCCCTTGGGCTTTTTCCCTGTGTAAATAATAAGGGAGTCTTTTCTTGTTTACTTTCCAAAAATAATGTAATGCAATAAATTTCAAAATCCAACAACACATGATTTTTCTGAAATCAATATTCCAAAATGCTTATAACACCATAGCACATGTGATGTACATAAATTCATCCAACCATGATTTTCAAATATCTTAATTATCACAAAAACTTCTTCCATCATGCATCTTAATTTGAAAAAAAAAATATATTTATATAAATATCTATTTCAATGTGTCAAATGTGGAAAATTGAAATATTGCACAATAAACCTTACAATTTCTGAAAATTACACACTAAATCTAAAATTTTTAGAATACTTTCAATAGGTATGACATTTCAGAAATTGTAAACCCTTAAAATTTTTAAATTAAATCTTGAATTTCAAGGATGCTTTCAATAAAATCTTAAATTTCGGGGTTTCTAGTATAAATAGAGAATTTTAGAATTTCTACAATAATTCTAAAAGAAATTTAAAATTTTCCTAGTAAATTTGGAATTTCAAAAACTAAATAATAAACTCTGAATTTTTTGGAATTACATTATTAAGTATTGAAGAAAAAAAGAAATAACCAAACAATAATAACATAAATCCAGAAATAAAGGTTCCATAAGAGCGCAATGATAAAAGAATAAATAATAAAAAATATAAAAGGAAGGTTGCATGCGGGGTAAACTCACCACCCAAGACACTCTCTTATTTCCTCCTCCTCCCCCTCCCCCCGCCCAATATAAAAGGAAAGTTGCATGCGGGATAAACTCACCACTCAAGACACTCACTTATTTTCTCTCCCCCCCCCCCCCCCCCCCCCCCCCCCCCCCGGTGTTGCTTATCCTCTCCTTTTCTTTCTTTCTTTCTTTTTTCTTCTTTCTTCAATAGGGTTTTGGATTTTGGAAACCCTAGGACGCCCTCCCTACCCTTTATGTAGGTGACACCCTCTCCTCCCCTTTTTATAGAAGTGCACGCACATGCATGCATGGTGTATGGTATGTGTGTGGTGTGTGGTATGTGTGATATGTGTGTAACGTGTGTGTAGTGTGTGTGTGTGTGTGCGCGCGCGCGCGCGCGTGCATGTATGTGACGATAATGAACTTTATCTTCTATCTGAGGTGGAGCAGATGCAAGAAGAAAGTAATAAACATCGGCCTCTGAAGTTGAATGCAATTCGTGACTCAAGTCCAAAGAGAAACTCAAGGATGAGTTTTTTTTTTCAAGTGGAGGGGTTTGATGTAGAACAAGGATCAATTGATGTAGGAAGAGGATCAATCACCTTTCTATCACACATGGACCGAAAACGACTCAAAGAAAAGTCGACCAACCGACCAATATCGGTCGACCAAAAGTACCCCGGAATACAAGTTTGGTCTCTAGGCACTTTGGAGCTGTATCGGTCGATCAACCAGCTCTATTGGTCAACTGACCAATCGCTCGATCACTCAAGCTGGTCGACTAACGACGATCTACGGATGATGGAAATTTTACGCATTTTTAGATTTCTTTCCTATTTTGTTTAGGACTCTCTTAATTATTGTTCTAAGGTTTTGTTTAAGATATATAAGCTCTCTTAAACTCGTTGTTATTCATTCAACTATCTTATTATCAATCAAATTATCCGACTTTTGTCATTTCTTCTCTCGTGGATTCGAGAAAGCTCTTGTGGATTCAAGAGGGCCATGTGGATTCAAGGTAGCTATCCCATGAGGAAGACGGTGATCAACATCATCGCATCCTTCCGCGTCAGTTATTTGTTATATTTATTTTTTAAATTTACAACTTTACTGTTTTGTTGACAATGACTAGGTTGCCTACTGATGACTTAGATATTTATCTTCAATTTGGTTATGCAGATGGAATTATGCATAATGCTCCTCAAGTGCTACAGCCAAGCGAGAACTTATCTTCAATATTATGGTCCCTTGGGGCAGCAGTTTTGCATGATCAATAAATTCCACCAGGAAAATTTTGAAAAATACTTTGTCTGGCAATATTCGATGACTCATCAACTCGAAACGAATAAGTTACATAATGTTGCCAAGTTCTTTGCTCGTCTACTCAGTATAAATGCCTTACCTTGGCATGTTCTATCTTATATACGCTTGTCCGTATTTTCATAAAAATTCTTTTTCAGGTATGTACCTAATTTGAATGCCCTGCATTTAGGGCTGTCAATGGGTCAGGTTTGGTTGGGGTCTTGTAGTACTTGTACCTGGGCTAACTGGGTTTGGGTCTTGCCAGGTCTGGGTATATAGTTCTTGAAGATGCAAACCTTGATCCAATCGGATTCGGGTATCCATTGTATCAGGGTTTCAAGTTGAGTTGGGGACAAATAAAAACAATCATATGGTCGAGCCCACCCAATGGATGGATTAGATTGCAAACACATGGATCAGTTTGACACGTGCATAGTGTGTAAGTAGGTTCTCATAAATGTGTGTGGCTTAGGAAATGTACAGGAATTATCTGAGCATCTGGGCTTATAGTTGTTGAATGAAAGGCTAAATGATCCAACAATGCAAGACTCATTTGAATCTATATTTCCCAAGGATAATGCAAAAAACACTCGGTTCTCCATCAGTTGCTTTACATCCATTGGGCTTAGGGGCATCACAGAGAGCTTGCGCAAGTACTTGAAAAGGATGCCCCACCTTATAATGCATCAAGAGCCAGAATATACTTCTGATAAAAGTGAGAAGAAAGGGAGACATCAAAAGAGGAAGAGAGGGTAATGACTGTTGGAGGCGTTAGCAAACCCCCTGATATACATTGTTCTGTCACTCCCTAACAGCTCGAGCTTTTAGCGTAACCGGTTAGTAACATGGTATCAGAGTAGGACGTCCGGTGTTCAAATCCCGAGGTTTGCAAAATTCGGTATTATAAGGCATCCGGTATTGTATCAACCCAGAGTATCACGTGCGGGGCCAGTATACCGCCCGCTGCTAATTTCATGGGATAAGTTTCTTATCTTGTTGATAATCTGTTAAGGGAGATGGCCCAATCATTCTAGACGTCTAGCTAATTACGTCTCTTGATGAAGATCCCCCATGGTTCGGAGCTATGAACTAGAAAGAAGCTAAAACTGGCCTATAGGGGCTGCTGGTACTATAAGACGAAGAATGTCCCCAACGAACCAATAACCCGCGAGCAAGCGCCACATTAATATGAGAAGACTCCGGGATACAGAGGCCCATTTATTATATTAGTCGAGCAATGGTAGATGCTGAAACTCGATACTCCGATATGGAAAAACTTGCTCTAGCTTTAGTAATTGCGGCTCGAAAACTACGGCCTTATTTTCAAGCTCATCCTATAATGGTTCCTATGAATCATCCTTTAAGGCAGGTCCTTCAAAAACCCGAAGTATCCGGACGATTAACTAAATGGGCGATCGAGCTTGGAGAACACGATATTACCTTCTGCTCGCGAACTGCCGTAAAAGCCCAAGCCGTGGCCGATTTCATTGCCGAATTCACATATTCGACCCCCACTACTCCTATCTCCAGTAACGATCAGACGATCAGCGAGCAGCCAACCTGGTCCCTATATGTAGACAGATCGTCGTGTTCCTCTGGTAGCAGAGCTGGTTTAATTCTGATAGCTCCCGACGAGTCATAATTTCAATATGCTTTGTGCTTCGACTTCCATGCCTTTAATAATGAAGAGGAATACGAAGCCTTAATCGTTGGTCTCGAAATAGCAAATATATTCGAGATAACAATTCTGCTCATTCACAGCGACTCCCAGCTGGTCGTCAATCAAGTACTCAACGAATTCGAGGCGAAAGAGGAACGGATGGCCTATACAAATCACGAGTACTCATCTTGCTCGCTAGTTTGAACAAATATGAAATAATTCATATCTCTCGCGAGAAGAACAAGCTCGCAAATTCTCTCGCCAAGTTAGCTTCCGCTCCAGAGTCCAATCTGACGCGAGCAGTTCCTATCGAGCACCTTTTCACTCTGAGTATCGATCTAATCGCCCCAAAACTAGTCACTACGCTACAGTTATCTCCATACTGGATGGATCCCATCATCCTTTACCTTAAGAACAGACAACGCCCAGATTATAAGAAATCTGCTCGAGAAATTCGCTACTGTGCTGCTAGGTATATTTTACAAAACGATAAATTATTGCATAAGAGTTTTACTTTACCGTATTTATGGTGTCTCCATCCAGAAGAGGCACACCGTGTTCTAGATGAAATACACCAGGGGGCATGCGGTAATCACCCCAAAGGACGGTCTCTAGCATACAAAGCAATGAGGCAAGGGTACTATTGGCCCATTATGAAAGCTGACGCTATTGAATTCTCCAAGAAATGTGATAAATGTCAGCTTTACCCTCCAGTCCCTCATTTACCATCCGAACAAATGACGTCGATGGACAGCCCCTGGCCTTTTGCTCAATGGGGAATCGATATAATCGGACCATTGCTTACCGGAAAAGGCCAGAACAGGTTCGCAATTATAGCAGTCGATTACTTCACCAAATGGGTTGAGGCGGAACCTCTAGCCACCATCATTGAAAAGCAAACTACTAAATTCATATGAAGAAACATTATATGCCATTATGGACTCCCCCACACCATAATTTTTTATAATTGAAGACAGTTCGATAATGCTGCGTTCTCCGAGTTTTGCGAAAAGTGAAAAATACGTAATATTCAGACTTTCCCATATCATCCTCAAGCTAATGGTCAGGTAGAGGCAGTTAACAAAATTATCAAACACCACTTGAAGATCAAGCTTGATGAGTGTAAGGGTATATGGCCAGAACTCCTACCTGAAGTTTTATGGGCTTACAAGACGACAACTCGTAATTCAACAGGAGAAACACCCTTCTCATTAGTGTTCGGCAACGAAGCAGTCGTCCCAGTAGAAGTCGAGATACCAACTCATCGAGTGGAAGACTACGAGGCGGCCCACAATGAGGAAAACTCCACCTTGATCTTTTAAAAGAGAAAAGGGATACAGCTCGTCTTCGAGCAGCAGCTTATCAACAACGAATAGCTCGCTATCATAATTCGAAGGTTAAAACCAGAGCTTTTCAGCTTGACGATTTAGTGCTTAGGCAAAACATCGGAATGACCACTTGGTTGCTGGATCCTAACTGGGAAGGCTCATATCGAGTCATCAAGGTCGTTCGACTAGGGACTTACTATCTCAGAGACATGAGAGAAAGACCCTTACGTCGCCCCTGGCACGTGGAGCATTTACTTCAGTATTTTTCGTAAATTAATGTACATGCCAGACCATATCCGAATAAAGATAGTTTCTTTGATCTCAGCTTATCAGCTGCGGAATCCATTAACTTGGTCGCTACTCCACTTGTTGGACCCGAATAGCCCTAAAGAGAATATAAACATTCTCTTGATTAAGTCTTCTACTCTCTGCAGAGCCAAAGACTCAATTGATAGGTCAGCCTATCTCCAAGCGGACACGGTCACTAAGACCTCTCTAATTAAGCCCGATTCGTTTTCATGAGTCAAGTGAAGCATCCAATGATTATGAAGACATTCCCATAAATCAAAGAAGAGATAACAGAACAGCTTTTCATTCAAATAACCTCTTGCATTACAAAAAAGGGGAAGACACATCTGTTTTAAAAAAAAGAGAGAGAGAAGGAAAAAAGCAGCTCGCAGTCGCCCATTCGTCGTCTGGAGGAGCTTCTTGACTTTTCTGCCTCAGGTCCCACCTCAGGGATTCCTGCAGCTTCAGTAGCCTCCATGACTTCATTTTCAGCCGCTGCTCTTTCTTCAGCGGCGACGACGGCAGCAACTCCATCAAATTCTTCCATGTTGAACGATGGAGAAATTCATTGCATAACTCTGACCGCGAAATCACGACCAGCGACATAGAGCTGTGAATAATTTGATACCTTTAACGTTACTACGATAGAATCTTCATGAGGGAAATGGAGTCCTTGACATCCGCATGAGAGAAGGAAATTTGCTGATGATTCAAATTTGTCGGACTGGATGATTTCTCTACCCAATGAACATATTGGGGCTTCTGGCTCACCTTTCCAGTGTACGCTTTCCTTGAGGCTCGTGAGTCTGCTCCACAAGCTGACCCTCTTGCAATGGTTCGAATTTCGCCTGCTGGCTCGATATCCTCTTGGGAAGGACGGTGTTGCGGTGACTTCTTCCTCTGGTCCTAGTGATCGCTACGTGCTGGCGTACCAGATCGTTTGGGCGAACTATCTGGTCGTGCGACATAATCTTGGAGGTGCCCCTTTCGAATAAGAGCTTCGATCTAGTCTTTAAGAGATATACAATCTCAAGTGTTATGGCCGTGATCTTTATGGAAGTAGCAAAACTTCCTTTTGTCTCTTTTTTCGGGATTTGACTTGATCCTTGGGGGCCACTTGATATACGACTTGTGTTTCATCTCCATCAATACCTTTTCAGGAGATTAATTGAGAGGTGTATAATTACGATATTTTTCGGAATAAGTCTTCCTTGGGGAACAATCACGTCGGTATTTCTTATCTACTAGAGAGATATCTTCAGTCTTTCGCTTCTTTCCTTGAACATCATGGCGAGCTAGGGCTACTTCTTCAGCGTTTATGTATTTTTTAGCCTTGGCTTGGAACTCGATCATCGTCTTAGGAGGGTTTTAATCCAAGGTGAATCGAAATCTTTCGCTCATAATGCCCGCTATGAGGGCGGTGAGCCCCTTATCTTCAATATAACCTTCGGTTTGGACTACTTCCGCCGTGAATCGAATGGTGAATTCTTTGATCGTCTCTCCATACTGCTGCTTTAAATCTAATAGATGAGATGATGGTTTTTTTATACGGATGCTCCCCATAAACTGAGAAAGAAAGAGATCCGATAACTGAGAGAAGGATTCGATGGATCGAGGTTTTAGACCACGAAACCAAGTACATGTTGCATCCTTCAGAGTTAAAGAGAAGGCTCTACACATGATTTCAGAGTTATATCCCTCCAGCTCCATGAGGGATCTATACGTCTCCAGATACTCAAGGGGGTCACCAATACTAGTGTATGGAACAATGCTGGGCGTTCGATATTTCTTAGGTAGAGGAGCCTCCATCACTTCGCGAGTAAAATGAGGTTCAGATCGTCGGATTATTGCCAAAGTGGATGTCAGGAGATTAGACTGATATCGTTGTTCGATATCAGCGAAACAATCCACGATTTTCCTGAGATCCCCTTCCCCCAAGGAAAAGTATAACTAGATGTTTTGTCATCGAGTTGTTCTTCAGGCTGACGTTGTCGGGAAGCACTGGAGCGGATGGATTGTGGGCGCTGATTAGGAACTTGGTTGCCACGAGGAATAGGGTTTGAAGGATGGTTGACCTGGGCTTGTGGTTCATCTAGAGAGTGTCTAGAAGCTGTCGGTGCAGATTGTAATGGTGGTCCTTCTGGAGGTTGCTGCAATTCGGGGAAATGCTTATCAAACTGATTAGATAGGGTTTGAAGTCCAGCTTTGAGGGTGAGGACTGTATCCCCGACGAAGCAGATATTTCTTGGAATGGATTTTGCACGGGTTGGCTGGGCTCCGCTGGAGGAATCCCTGTCGAATCAGCCTGAGGGAGGTTGGGAGTTGGCTCAGGGATGTCTGGCGATGGTAACGTCTGCCTTGAGGTAGAGGGATGAGTCGTCTTCTTATGAGGCATAGTGGGAGGTGACAATCAGTGATGAGAACGAATTGAATACTCGTTCCCACAAACGGTGCCAATCTGTTAATGTCAGATTCTGAAAACAGGTCCCTCCCAAGTATACGCCCTTCTCAAAGTGAGCTGCCCTCCAAACCTGAAAGCTAAAGAAGAATACTAAGGGTGGCTGACACTTGGCCGTTGGCCCTCCGAAGCTTAAGTTAGGGAGTAAGATGAAGTGTAAAACGTGAGCTTAGAGATTGAGTACCTTTATCATCTGTGTAGCCACCTCTTTATAGAGATCAGGGTGATTTAGCCTGTTACGAAAGCCGTTAAGATCGCTACTAATTTCATGGGATAAGGTTCTTATCTTGTTAATAATCTGTTAAGGGAGATGGCCCAATCATTCTAGACGTCTAGCTAATTACGTCTCTTGATGAAGATCCCCCATAGTTCGGAGCTATGAACTAGAAAGAAGCCAAAACCAGCCTATAGGGCTGCTGGTACTATAAGACGAAGAATGTCCCCAACGAACCAATAACCCGTGAGCAGAGCTGATCGCGTTTGTAGATGGCCTTGTTTAATGACCAAGAGTAGAGCTGCTCGCATTCATAGATAGCCTTGTTCAACAACCAAGAGCAGAGCTACTCGCATAACGGGCATGTATAGGAGGTCGCAGATCTGAGGCGGTATACAGGATATGAGCGGGAGGACTCGCCAGCTAGATGGTCTGGTCGCAACTTTACAAAAAGCCGCTCGCTAGTCACAAGTCTTGTACACCTCTACGACGACCAACTTTATTCTACAACACCATCCATTCCATCCATCTTCTAGAATAGCTCGTGTTAGGACGTGAGCCAAAAATTCAGGCCTATCTGAAACTATAGTGGGCCACAGTAGAGGAAAGTGGAGAATGGTCTTGTATTGTCTAATTAGCAAATTTATTGTGCTCGTCAACCAAACTTGTTCTTTTTTTTTTGTACATGTTTACCAAACAAGTACTTTTTCATGTAAGCATTTCTCAAGAAACAAATTGTTTCTTGAGAATCAATTCTGCGGTTGCGAGAGGCAGTGCCAAACAAGCCGTTAAGTGATATGGGCAATGTTTCTTCCTCTTCTTTCTAGGAAGGATCCGATTGATTGTTCTTCCAGTTGTTTAATCGGTTGTGGGGAACTTAGGCAGCTCTGCCCTTGTACTCCTGGTTGATTTCCTCACTCCAGAGGAGGGGGACTTGTTTTGCTTAGTACTGAAGGCTGATTTACTCACTCTTGTGAGGGTGATGAGAAGATCACTTGTTTTACTTAGTTTCTCATTGAGAGGGGAGGAGGGAGGGTTCCCTGATCGGGATACTGGAAACCTCCGCCTCTACATGGTCTGGTCTGGGTATGACCATGCAAGATCGGGAGGTTCCATCCCTCGCCGGATCCAACCTATACGCTACTTGAATCCCATACTCCATGGTTGTGATGATGGCCCGTCCCATTGCATGTTTCCTTTATGATTTTCTTAGTTTGTGATGATTGATGCTAGATTTCATTATTATTATTGCTTTTATTTCCGCTGAATAATTGTGTTCATGAGCATGCATCATATTTAGGGCTGTCCTGCATCAAATTTGGTATCAGAGAATAGGCTTGCATGGTTTTGTCTAGATCGAGTTATCAAAAAAATTAGGGTTTTGATTTTTAGGTTTGTTTTAGGAAATGTCCAGATTTAGAAAGTTTCCAATTTTAGAAAGTTTCCTAATTTGGAAAATTTTCAGATTTAGAAACTTTCCAATTTTAGGAAGTTTCCTAATTTGGAAAATTTTCAGATTTAGACAGTTTCCAATTTTAGAAACTTTCCAATTTTAGAAAGTTTCCTAATTTGGAAAAATTCCAGATTTGAGTCGCATCATCTAGAATTAATTAGTGTCAGTTCATTGTAGTTTAAATTCATTGCATTCGTATTGTGAGTCAT
This sequence comes from Liriodendron chinense, assembly GCA_003013855.2. NCBI lineage: Eukaryota > Viridiplantae > Streptophyta > Magnoliopsida > Magnoliales > Magnoliaceae > Liriodendron > Liriodendron chinense. The sequence continues at coordinate 4,112,350 of ML058389.1, forward strand.
CCAGTCCGTAGTCTCCCCGTAGTGAATGGAGTATAGGCGTTTGAGATCTTCAGGGCCATTAAGTGTTGTCGTGTGGCCGTCGAGACCTAATGGAAAGCCGAACTCCGATGAGTTGGCCTACTTTAATGGTCACATGGACCCACAAACATTCCTTGATTGGCTTGAAGACTTAGACTATTTTTTTGATTGGTATGATATGTCGAATTACCGTCGAGTGAGGTTTGTCAAGTGGAAATTGGAGGGCCAAGCCAAGTCGTTTTGGACAGATTTGGAACGACGACTTGATAAAGTTGGGAGAGCCCCGATCTCACAATGGGACGAGATGAAAGAGCGTTTAAAAGAAAAATATCTTCCCATCTCTTATCGTCAAAAGCCCTTGGTTCAAAAGAGAGTTGCCTCACCTTCTCGTCCAAACACAGAACCAATATGGTCCCCTCCTTGTAAAGTGGTCCAACCCATCATTAAGGAAATCTCGGCTTATGAACAATTTGAGTGTTTAACACCAATTATATTTCCTTGGAAGCGAGATAATACCTTGGTGAATGGCCAGTTGGAAGAATCCAATCAGGTTGTTTATGAAGTGGAAGAGTACGTGCCTAATGTTAGTAGTGAGGAAATGGAAGAAATTGAGGCATCGCTCATCATCGTTGAGGATGACGAAGTGTGTGCTAGTGATGAAAAGGTCGAAGAAATTGAGACCGCACCACTTCCAGATATCATGTGTGACTTAAGTGATGTAGAATCCCAATCTAAGTCTCTTACCATAATGCACACGAATGAATTTGAAAAGGAGACTAGTGAGGATATGATGGTAGACACCCACATGGCTTGTGATATCCCACCAGATGATTTATGGGATAAATTTCCACCCATATGGGACATTCAACACACAATCGATCTTGTCCCTAGGTTAGTCCTGTCAAGCTTTCCTCCATACCAGGTGAACCCCGTAGAAAATACCGAAATGCAGCGTCAATTTGATAAACTTCTCGGGGAAGAATTCAATAAGGAAAGTTTAAGTTGGAGTTTTGTTTTGTGTGTCATGCCTGCCCTTTTCACTTTCAAGAACAATGGCATATGGCACACATGTGGGCATATCCTGACCGCCCACAAAGCTTCAATCAAGTGTCAAGCCATCATGCACGTATTCACGTCATGGTGGATATGATGACCATAGTCCTTATCCCGTATCTTGGTGACATTTTGGACATAACGGCTGATGCCAAGATCTGCTTAAGACTTGGTATTACTAATTTTTGTTCTCAAGTGTTGGGATACATGAAAATCATCCTTGTTTATAATACTTATAATGAGAAATTATGTGTCATCCATGGGAAGTGTCCTTTTGTTTTAGTTTTTCAAATTCTAGGTCATAGGATTGTTTATTTCCATACGATTGTTTATTCCAAGTTCATGGATTTTTCAGCGTGTCCTTTAGTGTCACCTATGTCTGTCATCCAAAGGTCTTTAGAGTGAGCCAATGCATTCGCACGCCATATTCATGATTTGCATACACATACTAGACAGCGGATAAATAAGAGCAATGATGATTCTAAAATCTCAGCTGATTCTCATCGTAAATTGCAAGAATTTCAGGAAGGAGACTATGTAATGGTGAGGATAAGGCCAGAGCGGTTCTCACAAGGTTCCGCTAAGAAATTACAAACGCGTAGTGCTGGACCATTCAAAATATTGCAGAAGGTTGGGTTTAGCATGTATCGGATCGACCTTCTATCTGAAATGGGCATTAACCCAACTCTTAATGTGGAAGATCTAGTCTGTTCCCACCATCCCATCGTTGATCCATCGTCCCTTTCATGGCCTTGTTCTGATTTTGCTATACAACCCCTTCCACCCCTTCCCCCACCCATTACCCATGAAGAAGAAATTGAGGAAATCTTGGGTGAAGAGATCATTTTTATGAGAGGCGGAGGTTTCCAAAGATACTTGGTCAAATGGAAGAACAAGCCACCATCAGAATCTACATGGTTGATAGAAGGGAGTTACAGAGCGTTAATCCAGATTTACTAGAGCGCCACAAGAGTTTTAACTCGCCGGAGTCGAGTTCTTCTCAGACGAGGAGTATGATGCGGAACAAAAGCATTCAAGGTGTACCAACGAAGAAAGCGTCAACCACAAGTACCATCCTTGTGGATAGGCGACTATTGAGGAGCATTGAAGACCTTACACATGTAATCCGAGACATTTGAAAAGACCCCACCTTGGGAAGACATGTGTAAGTTGCTTTGAGGAGATGATCAGACCGTTGGATCGTGATGATGATGTGATCGGACCGTTGGTTCATTGTGGCCCACTTTCATCACACCATCATTGGAGCGCATTGGACATCTTAGATTTGAGTTTATTTTACGCATTTTTTACTTATTTGAGTTTTGGGTTAGTGTGGGTACGTTTTTTTCATGCAAATGTCTTTTTTTTTTAATTTTGTTAGTAGGGGTATTTTGGTAATTATGCTAATTTCGAATTTTATAAGGGTGTTGCCCTAAACCTTTTTGATTAGTTGTTGATTTATGAAAAAGAGCAAACTTTTGGTTGCCTCCTTCCTCTCTCTCTCTCTCATGGTGCTTCTTCTTCTTCCTTGATCTCCTTCTTCTCTATTCTTCTTATGCCCCTCCAACTTCTTCCAGGTATTTCATCTTCTATTATTATCCTTCTAAACTTCTGTTTTGTTTATTCCCCACGATCTAAACCTTGAGAATCGATCTAAACCCTAAACCCCCAAATTCTCAAATCCCTAATCCGAGAAACTTTCTGATTCTTCGGACTAGTGATCATCATTGATCGATTGGGTATGACCATGCAAGATCGGGAGGTTCCATCCCTCGCCGGATCCAACCTATACGCTACTTGAATCCCATACTCCATGGTTGTGATGATGGCCAGTCCCATTGCATGTTTCCTTTATGATTTTCTTAGTTTGTGATGATTGATGCTAGATTTCATTATTATTATTGCTTTTATTTCCGCTGAATAATTGTGTTCATGAGCATGCATCATATTTAGGGCTGTCCTGCATCATTCCCACTTGACATCAAACTATTCCCACTTGCAAATTTCTTTTTATAGTTGGTATAACACAATGTACATAGCAAAGTACTAACAAAGGCTTCCTTTTAATTGCATGTATGCAACAAGGCGTATGCTGTACCAGATAATGATTGACAGAATACAAGCAGTCATTTTGTCTTATGAATTAACAGAGTCACATGCAGGAGTTGCCTTAGCAACTCTGAGATCTGTGCAAAGTACTGACTATTGAGGAGCATACATCTGCCGAAGAAGAGATCATGTCAACACTAGTGTTTTTAAACTTGGGAACTCAACTTGATATTGTGTCGTCTCAGCTCAACTCAATGGGATTTCAAACCGAGTTACTAGGAAATTTGATACAGAGTCTGACTCAGTCGATTCGATGCAACCTGCAATGAATCTGACTTGCCTGGACACAAAAGCAATGGGGTGCATTCTGAACCTGCTCCCTCCAAGCAATGGGGTCCACAAGCTGCACATTTTTCTGTCAAGCAATTTTATGTATCTATGAGTAACTATTTTAAACATATAAATATTACTAATTTCAATTATCAAATATCGAGTCAAGCCAAGTAAAGATTGTCAGAGTCCTTGAGTTGACCCGAACCAGCTAGACATCGAGTCCGAGTCTTGTGATTTTTTGAACTATGTGCCAAATTAGGCACTGAAGCTCCTTAGAAAGTTTTCATTGAACTCAACAATACCAGAAGCATCCAAGGCTTAGAGAAGTCTAACAAATGGTTCCTGGAAGAGTAAGGACAGGCATTGTACTAACCAACCACCTCATTATCATTGTGAACTACCCACTTTCTAGCAAGTCCAAGAATGAAAGTAGAAATATTTGATGGGATTTTCCTCCTCAGTGTAGAGGAGAGATTGGTGCAGCTTGGGTGTGCCGAAATTCACCTGGAAGGACTCAATGTCACTGGACTGTTTTACAAACAGTCGGGCGCCCGATGGTCTGATGACCGGGCGCCCGGTGCCTAGGGTGGGCGCCCGACCATGTTGGTCCGGGTGTCCGAAATTGGAAAGTTTTATCTCAAAACTCACTGGACGTTTGTATGGTTGGCCGGGCGCCCAACCGTGCGCGGACTGCAATTCTGCAGTTTCCTGTTTAGGCTCTAACTCCTCCGGTTCTCTATTTAAGAGGTTTCAAATCGGAAGTTGGGCATCCCAATCGGTGGTTTACACGTCCAAGGAGGGAGAGAGAGAGAGAGAGAGAGAGAGAGAGAGAGAGAGGAAGCTTGTGGAAGGGAAAATCTGCTCGTAGAGGTGATCTACTACGCAGTTTACGTCTCAGCGCTTCTACGTCCTCGTGATCGATGAGATCTCTCCGTTTTCTATATTCTCTTATTATTTATCCATCCTTGTGTGGGTGAAGAAGGTTTGATCAAAGCGGTTTGTGGTTGTGATCGGTTGTAACAGTTCTCTTTCATAGTGGATTGTTGATCTGGGCTAGATCCTGTGGTTTTTACCTCCTCGAGGGTTTTCCACGTAAAAATCTCTTATGTCGTGTGCTTTATGATTTGATTTAGTTTATTGCTTTATCATATCTCATAATTGAAGTAGTTTGGGGGCGAGATCCTAAGTTTTGTAAAACGCACCCAACAATATTTGCTAATGACAAGAACGGAGGTGTCGGTTTTTACATTTAATTATAGGCAACCAGCATTAAAAACTCATTAAAGTGTCACAGAAAATTACACATTCAAGAAATTTCTGGTGCTGGATCAAGTTTCTAGAGAAGGACATGACAGAGCAGAAATGTGTTAAGACCAAACCTGAGATTTGAGCAGAGGTGGGCAAGATCATACAGTCAAGAACTTTGGAGTTTTTAGCATGGGCAATCTGCCAATTCGATTCGCTCAATCTAGTACAAAAGGAAACCATTTGCAGGGCATATGGGAAATTTTCCAATCTAGTGCAAAATGGTGAACTGTTTGCAGGGAACTATGTATCAATTTCGATTCACCAAGTCAGGCATACAGGTTGAAGTGTGGTCATATGTGGAGTGGCTCGTGGGGGCTTATTTAATCTTATTAGTGCTTATCATTACACCTTGTTCCGAAATGCACTATGCAACCTCATTTCATTTCAAAACTAAAACCACCATCAATATTCCAAGCATGACGAAAATTTGCATTTTTATTTGATGATTTATATTCATTCCATTTATTGCAAAATTTCCCGGTCAAGTAGGTCAAAATAAACTTGTAGTTTTATTCATAAATAGACAAGATATCAACCTTTTATGAACCTTTGGATTGGACATTAACAAAAAATTGCCTTTCTTGGGCAATCCTAGCCATCACTGTTTGCTGTTGTGTTTTATTGCAAAAACTTACAAATCAAAAGCTGTTTCCGTCATGGAATAGGAGTAGAAATTGTGAAGTTGAATGGAGCTGACAACTGTTTCTTACCAACAGAGATCATTACAATATATTGAAACGTTCAGTCATCAGTCACACCTCTCTTAAGTTCCAAATAGGAGTTATTTGATCCGATGGCAGATAGAGGTGTGGTATACATTGCATATATATACCCCAATCTGGACCATGTCAATGCAGACTTATTTTGCTCGGTGCATAGTCCAGAAATTCCAACAATAAACAAAAATCCATTAATTAGAGGTTAGAACCAACCAATAAACCTGATTTTGTGGCCATGTTCCAAGGGATCATAGATTTAGTTTGGATTGAGGTATACGTCTGTCATGTGTATAAAAGGCAGATGGCATGCATATGGATGGTCACAATCTCACATAGTTTCTATGTTTTTCTAAATTTCATATGTTTTTGGAGTTAGAAGGAATTACTGGATAATTGGCACAAGGATTTGCATAATGCAGTAAGGTTTTCAATTTGCACAAATTTGCACCAATGTTGGGCCCCACAGTTGACAGACTGTGCCCCAAAATCTCCTCCATAGGATAATATTAACCTTTCAATTTGTAGTAAACAACTAGATGGACAAGAAGAGAATTCCAGCAAACAGACAGATTCAACGGAAAAGAGGCCCAAGATTGATGGCTATAATCTTCATATTTGGGAGATTTTTGGGTCATGGTTGACCCCCAATGTGCATCACATCAAATCAACACACCCCCCCCCCCCCCCCCCCCCCCCCCCCCCCCCCTCATAGGCACTCCTATTTCTATACCATGCTTTTAAATTGCAGCAGAAGTGAAAAGAAAATCTCCAGGATCAACTGTCAGCACCCGAAGCAGTCAATGCCAGGTTATTAGAAACAGTTAAACCAGAAAAGGAATTACTTGATTGTAGACCCGAGGATATGGAAAATATAATCAGGCTTTTAACCTGTGGTTTTTACAAATGGGACCCATGGTTTTGTGATCTAAGCTATTGTCTGTTGGGCTCAATAGTGTACAGATCATGCCTCAAAATCTCCTTGATCAAGCAATCTGAACTCTCAAGTAGTGGTATGCCATATGCAAATAGACGTTCAAGATGAGAAATATAGATATAGTGAATATTCAGCTTGAAAAGGGTCCAGGGATTGGGGACCAGTATCTCTCAATCCAGGATATGTTCAAGGAATTGTCCTTCCAAGGCGGAGCAAATAGAATAATAGTTTGGATCTGTTAAACGATGGGACGGATTCACTGACATACGGGGTACATGAAGCATATCCTCAGGCCAAACACTATCATAAACACCTCATAACAGAAGTATCTTTTATGAGAAGACATAATTCTCAGATCAAGTTCTTGAGCATGTATGCCATGTTTGTACATCGGCGCTTCTATAGGCACCAGATCCTCAGTTTTCAGTTTATACATATGCCTAGAAAGCCCCACATGGAAGAAGATCAAAGAATCCTTTGATACCTAAAGTCTTCTCTTGGAAAGGATATTGTTTTCCAAGAATGGTAACTTTGATACACGAGCTTATTTTGATGCTGACTGGGCAAGGTCTCCATGAGAAAGGAAATAAACTACAGGTTAGTGAACCTATTTTGGGGGTAATTTGGTCACATGGAAAAGCAATAAGCAGAACATCGTGGCATTTACCCATTCGATTCGCTCAATCTAGGTCAAATGGTAAACTGTTTGCAGGGAACTTTGCATCAATTTGATTAAAAAAGTCCAACACAGTCAGCATGGAACATGGTTCTGTTTGAAGCTATTGGCTGTTGGTACTAATAGTGGATAGACCATACCCCAAGAGCCTCCTTGACTAGGCAATCCTAACTAGTCAATTCGTAGTTTGCAAATCGATGATCAAGGAGAGATGTCTGGGCATGGATATTCCAAGGTGGGGCCTGATAGACAAATGATCTAGATCCATCAGAGATGGCACTAACTGATATACTGAGTATTTGATGCACACACTCAGGCCAAGGATCATATAATAAACACCAACAGGTTTCCACCATTCTACCCAATGTTTAGAAAGATAGAACGTAGCAACCCCCTTTCAAAACAGGAGACTTTTGAAGGGTGTGTTTGGATGTTTAGTCAGATTGAATTGTGATAACAAGAACAGACTTGGTGCAAGTCAAAAGAAAATAAAGGCAGTTAGCAAAAATAAATACTAAAAATCAGACCACCTGCTTCATAACTTTCACAGAGTTAATTGATCCACAGGACGATTAAAAACTACCATGCACATGCACCCAGACAAGCTATGGTACATGTTGCATGCATCTATAACAGCCAAAACGTGCAAATCGTGGAGCAAATTGTGGATAGAGGTATGATCAAGAAATTACACTGAATGAATAATACTGTCATTCAAACAGTAAGTATTACTCAAACAGAGGAAAAAAGCCCTAAAATGGGACTCTTGAGGTGCTTAATGAATCCAATTCACTGAGCTTTTTTTTTTTTCTTTTGGGGGGGGGGGGGGGGGGGGGGGGGGGTTTACACACACCCACTGTTAGTCACACCGCAATGTTAGCCACCCCCACTTGGGAATCGATACCAAGCCCTCAGTGTTGAAACGAGGTTATCTTCACTCAATCTACCACTTGAGCTAGTTTGTTAAGTTCCTGAACCTTAACTAGAATTCGAGCCATGCAATCTCAAATAAAAAAGAAAATTGACCCAAATTTAAGGACTGACTGAGAAGGTAAGGGAGCATTTGCCCATTCAATTAGCTCAATCTAGTGCAAATGAACTGCTTGCAGGGAACTGTGCATCAATTTGATTAACGAGATACATTGTAAGGAACTGTTATAACGGAAATGGGACTACTTGATTATAGACCTGAGGATATGGTTTCCAGTTCATAGTCTTTACAAACAGGGAACATGGTTCTGTTCCAAGCTATTGGCTGTTGGGTCTAACAGTGGATTGACCAACCCCAAGAACCCGACATGTCAATTTATAGTTTGCAAATAGATGGTCAAGGAGAGATGTTCGAGGCATTGTTATTCCAAGGTGGGGCCCATTAGAAAAATGGTCAAGATCTGTCAACAATGGCACTAATTGATATATTGAGAATTTGATGCAAACACTCTGGTCAAGGATCATATAATAAGCACCAAAAAGATTTCCACACTTTCAAAGATAAAGCACAGCAACCCCATTTCAAAACAGGAGAAATGTTTGGATGCTTGGTGAGACTGAATTGTGAGAACAAGAATAGATTTTGTGTAAGTCAAAAGAACATAAAGACAATTATCAATCATAAGCACTAAAAATCATACAACACCCACATCATAACTTTCACAGAGATAATTGATACACAGGACGATTAAAACTATCCATGCACATGCACCCAGACCAGCAACGGTACACATTGCACGCATGTACCACAAGCCAAAATTTACAAATCGTGGAGCCAATTGTAGATAGAGGCATGATCAAGAAACTACATTGAATGAATAATACTGTCATTCAAACAGTTAGTATTACTCAAACAGAAGAAATATGCCCAAAAATGGTGGGGCTGGTAAAGGAAACTTGTGAAGCCTAGTCTATCCATGTTGGGGTCCAGCAGAACCATGTTCTCTGGATTTGGACCGATCGACCATGGGACCCACTTGTACAAATTGAAACCTGAAATTATTATAACTGGCACATCTAAATCCTGTTATTGACCAAATAGAGAATCAAAGCTAGTTTATTATGTAACAGAAACAACCAGTTTGTGGGTTTAACTACTAATACAAAAAGAAAAGGAAGAAGCACGGTTGATACAATGAAAAATCTCAATAAAATGGCCATGTTCATTAATTTACTTACAGTATCAATATAGATACAGAAAGGGGGAAAACTACAAAAAATTGCATTTTCATCTTTATAAACAATTCACATCACAAGGAATGACTGTCCATCTGGCAGACATGGGCGACAGATGCTTGGGACATTACACCCATTTGACCCGCATCCAGATATTCCATGCGATGACTTCAATGAAGAATCCGGCAGTGGTATGAAATCCTCCTCTGTAGAAATTCTAGCAGAATTCCTCAAATCTCTCTCTCTTGGGAATATCCAATCTCCTATGACATCATTCACAATGAACGGATGTTTTAATAACATCTTAGCCGTCCATCTCTTTTGTGGATCCTTAATAAAGCATCGTTTCAGGAAGTCCTTCCCCTCTTCAGACAAGCACTCGGGAATTTCTGGCAATCGCTTAGTGCAACCAATCTGAAATAGAAGATCGTCGATGTCGCTGTTAATCGGCCATTCCCATGCCGTCCTCCTCACCGCCATCTCGACAACCACACACCCCAGGGCCCAGACATCCACAGGCGGCTCGTACTCACTCCATCCTACAGATTCGGGAGAGATGTAAAGGGGTGTTCCACGGACGTGATTGCCGCCATTCACCGACACTCCCACCTTCTTCGACAGCCCGAAATCAGCAATCTTGACATCTGAAGAAGAGGAGACGAGAAGATTCTGTGGCTTGATGTCGCAATGCACATATCCTCTTTCGTGAATGTAACTAAGGCCCAGGAGAATCGACCTTGTGTAGCTGCGAACGTTGGATTCTGGCAATCCATGAGGTGTGGCCTTGATTACGTCGGCGAGTGTGCCGCCGGGGACATACTCAAGGAAGACGTTGTAGACGAAGAGTTCATTTTCGAAAGTGAGATCGTCACCAAAGCAGCGGACGATTCTGGGGCAACCTTGTAATTCAAAGAGAATCTTCATCTCCTTTTGAAGGGAAGAGGATTTTGAAAAAAAGGAGGATTTAACGGCTACCTGGACAGGGGTTTTAGAACAGGGTTTTGTGAATACAGAGGCTAGACTCACCGTTCCATAACTACCCTTTCCCAGCATCCGTCCTCTCTTCCACGCCGCCATTCTTCTCTCCCTCTCTCCCTCTCTCTCTCTCCTCTTTGGTTTTTCTGTCTGCTTTGCTCTGTGACTGTCGGTAGGATTGTTTGAAATAGTTTACCGTTGGGGTTTCCCTTCTCTTTCTTCGTTTTTGGAAAGCTGTTACTATGCTTTCCTTTCCCGCAATTGCGAGTGCGGATCCAAACCTTTTGTGGGCCATTGGAAGTTTTTAATGATCTGCTTCAATTTTTTTTCTATCATGCCTAAAATGAGCTTTCAATGCGGATGGTCGGCGTGGATGCAGCCACAACGGTAGGCCCCACAGTCAGGGTCCCACCCACCTCAGTGGATCCAGGAAGCGGATTGCGTAGTGAGCAAGTCAGTAAGCTATCCGTACTGAGTAAACTCTGTGGGGCCCACCGTGATTTAAGTATTTTATCCACTCCGTCCATCCATCTTAACATACAATTTTAAGCTTGGAACCGAAAATGGAAGTATATCAAAATCACAAATGGACCACATAATAGGAAAAGTGTGAATTGAATTTTCTACCGTTGAAAATTTCTTGAGGGCTACGGAAGTTTTGTACCTTGCTGGTATTTGTGTTTTCCATTCATACATGTCTGTGTGATCTTATGAACAGGTTGGATGACAAATAAACATCATTGTATGCCATAAGAAGGTTTCAACAGTGGAAATCATTTCTAATGTTTCGTGGCATGGTCCACTTTAGCTTTGGATATGCTTCAATTGTAGGCTCAACCCTTAAAATGAGCCGGAAAAATGGATGGACGGAGTGGATAAAGCAAATACACTCACAGTGGGTCTATCAGAGTTTACTCAGTGCGATGAGAGCATACTTGCTCGGTACGCAATCCGATTTCCCAATCCGCTCCCGAGCTGAGGTTTGAGTAGCGAACAAGGCTACTGGAGTGACGTCACCAGTTTTCAATGGTGGATGTCATTGTCCCCACTGTTTTCTGTGGTGGGGTCCACTTGAGCTTTGGATCTGCTTCATTCTTTGAGTCATGCCCTAAATCGGTCTCTCCAAATGGATGGACGGTGTGGATTTAACACATACATCATGTTGGGTCCACAAAATATGGTGACGTCACTTCAGCAGCGTTATTCGCTACTCAACCTGTCAGTAGCTAATCCGCGCCCCCACGGAAGTGGGTGGGATCCCTGACTGTAGGGCCCACTTTGATGTATGTCTCTTATATCCACTCCGTCCATCGCATTTCAAACTTTATTTCAGAGCATGATCCCAAAAATTAAGCAGGTCCAATTCTCAGGTGGACCATAATACAAGAAACAGTGGTAACTTACTATTAAAAATTTCTCATTGGCCATAAAAGTTTTAGATCAAGCTGATATTTGTACGATTTCTTTGTCAACATTTTTTTTACCTTATCAACAGGTTGGATGGAAAATAAACATTCCGGTGACCCTGTGAAGTTTTTAATGGTGGGGATTCAATCACAACTACTCCGTGTGGTATGGTCCACCTAAGATTTGGATCTGCTTTTTTTTATTATCATGCCCTAAGAGCTTTCAAAGGGTGTGGAGGTAAGGAACATACCTTCTATCATTCTAGAGTACGATTCCAAAAATGAGGTACATCCAAGGTTCAAGTAGACCACACCAATAGTAGTGGGATTGAATGAACTATCATTGAAACCTTCCTAGGCTAACCGTGAGGCTTATTTGCCCTCTAATATGTTAATAAGGTCATACAGACCTCAATGAAGAGAAAACAAAAATGGCCACACCGACCCGATGAAGGGAAAACAAAATATCAGCTTGATGAGGGCCTTCTGTGGCCCCAAGAAGTTTCCAACAGTAAGCGTGAATTCCTACTTTTTCCTATGGTATGGTCTATTTAAGCTTTGAATTTGCCATGTGTTTGGGGCTCATATGCTAGAATGATATAAGAAAGCGGATGGACAGTTTGGATCTAACAAATACATCATTGTGGGGCCCGTATAGATTTCACACGTCAAATTTTTTCGTCCTTGTTGGCTGCCTTTGGACGCATTCCGGAGAAAATAAAACTTGAAGGGTTGATACGTGGATGTGTCAGATGCATACTTTTATATATTTTTGCATATCATTTTATAGCATAAGATAAAAACCGAGGCAGATCCAAGGCTCAAATAGGCCACACTAGAAGAAACAATGGGAAATATATGCCCATAGTTGAAAACTTTTTGGGGCTACAGAACACTCTGATCAAGTTGATATTTGTGATTTACCTTCATCCGGGTCTACGGTCTGCGTGACCTTATGAAGAGGTTAGATGGCAAATAAACTTCACAGCAGACCTTAGGAAGGTTTCAACAATAGTCAGTCAATCCCCATTACTTTCTGTGGTGTGGTCCACTTGAGCTTTGGATGTGCCACATTTTTTTGCTCATGCTCTATAATGATTTGGAAAGTTGATGGACGGTGTGGATCTAACATATAAATCATGGTGGCTCCAGAGAAGTATCACACGTTAAAAGTTGTGTTGTGCAGTAAGCAATCTATTCTGTGTTTTGTAAGTTGGTGTCATCTCCGTTGACATGTAACAATGAGAAGCGAAGGCCTAGAATTTTCTTGTAACTTTAACATAAATGATTCGCACCAAACTCAAGTGAACAGGAAACATCCAGAATTGAAAACTTGCCGTTGAAACATTCACAAAAGTTCTCTATCAACTAATATTTTTTGAGTTTTCAAACATTCACGGGGCTGTAGAATTTTTGGGTTAATATTTTTGTGTTCATCCTAGTGGGAATGACTATTAACAGTTTAGATGGCACAAACTTCAAAGTAGACCCAAAAAGGTTTCATTGGTAAGCATTTTCCTACCCACTTTTTCCTGTCATGTGGCCTACTTAAGTTTTAGATGCACCTCCACATTTTTTACCTTATGTCCTAAAATCAGTTGTCAAATTGAACGGATGGGGTGGATTTCTCACACACATTAGGTGGCCTCTGATGAACTTCTAATGTTGGCCTCAGAGGCAATCAACCCCTTTCATTAAGATCCCCTGACCATTACTAGGCTGCCACATTTTAAACATTAAACCCAAAAATCACAATCATCCAAAACTCTGGTAAGCCGCACTTGTTTACACCTGATATGTTTGCACAAGGTCCAATGATTAATAAGCCAAGACGTTATGGCACGATTGTACAAAAGATCAAGACAAGATCCTCATAATCGATACGACTGCAGGAGGAGATCATAAAGCACAAGCAATGTTGCCACCATGAAATAAGTGTCACAGCACCTTAAGAAAAATTATTTCATGACATGTGGCAAAATAAGAGAGACCATGGACTCCATGATGGCCGGTAAAGAGGATCATGGTCGTTACCTTAATTGGCAGTAATTCTTCCCGCGACATATGGCGGAGTATAAGTGATTGCACATACATAAAGCAATAAACGAAGAGCTCTAATATGTACAGTTAACTAAGGCGGTGGTCAATAGAGACATGGTATGGTGTGATTGGCCAAACGCACCTGGAAGCAAGCTAATTACCGAAATTCATGAAGGATTATCTCGAGATACAAATATGATCAACTATGCTCGCTAGATGATTGGCTAATTGAAAAAAAAAAAATCTTGCAAACTCATCTTGAGTTAGAAACATAATTGGCCATGTCTACTAACTAGCCAATCTATTAAGAAAAGATTACAGAGGCCAATTCCAATATGCGTATTCAAAAAACTGCCTTACACGCTTATAAATTTAGCAAAGAATGAAGAGCTAGAGGCCCATGCCACTAAAATGTAATACAACATTATTCTTTTTGGTGCAATGTTGCCTATCCTTCATCTACCATGAACACTTATCACCATCATCATCATCATCATTTTTTATTATTGTTCAATCTAATTCCTCCCTTGCCAAGCCAACGCAATGTTGTAAAACCAATCAGGATTAAGTACAATAGAATATGGTAGTTAAGCACCCTATGTCCGAGATCATGTCCTCGAACCTAAGAAGATCTCTAGGTCTCAAATGGATGGTCGGCAATGCCATCTTACCACATGCCTAAAGATTCTGCTCAACCATCTTACCATGAACTTTGACCAAGTTACAAAAAAATCGTTGTTTAACTACGACTACCTTGCCATTGAGCCAAGCTGAGTAACAAACAAGTGATTGTCTTATGACAACCTTACCTACGAACTCAGGATCCAAGTAACAAATGGATAGTCGTAGAAATGACTATCTTGTCACAAAGTGAGGACTCGAAGAGAGGAATAGGTGGTCACACCGTTGACCTTCTCACTTCGAAGTAACGTGGCTGATTTTTGAACGGTCGATCATCTAAACATCAACCACTTGCCCACGAAGCTCAATTGTGTTAGGTAACGAACAAATATTTGTTTTTCAACAATGTCTTACCACGAAACCATCCAAGAGACAAACAGACTGTCGAGATCCGTTCAACATCGGGCGTCTTGACATGGAGCCTGGTCTTGTGCAACAAACAAACAATTCCTACAAAAATTGTCTAACCACGAAGCTAGCCGCATGACTAACAAACTTTCATCCCTTCCTGTGAACCACATGTGTCTCACAAATTGAAGCTCAGCCCATGACAAACAGACTATCATTCTTAATGAATGTTCAACCATGAAGCTAGCTAAGCAGACAATCTAGCTTTCGTGCCCAGTGACCTTCTTGTCACAAAAATATTGTCATTTCAAACAACCGTCTCACTATAAATAGATTGTCATTAGTTATCCTTTTTCCCTTTTTCTTTTACTTTTCTAGCCGAGTGTACTTAAAACTTACTTAATTGATTGGCTTCAGCCTATTTTATTCCTTTTTAGTTATATTCTTTTAACGTTGAACGGAGTAAGCAAATCATGTACTTAATTAAAAGTCCTTCCTTTAAAAGAAAAAGAAGTCATTAGAAGGATAAACCCTTCCCCTTCATAAATCGCTTGATTTTGTGCAATTGGTAGTTGAGTAGTCAAGCTGATCTTCACAAATCTAGTCCCAATCCAATTATTTTAGTGTCTAGGTTCACAAGGCGTTCAATTCAAGTTAAGCCACTATTGGCTCTGGCACTCACAGTGTGCACACACACATACTATATCTAACCTAGGGTTGAAAGTCAGGCGGGTTCAACCCGACTGACCCGACATTGGGTTGGGCTCAAGTAGGAAGTATCGGGTTCGGTCTCAGGCTCAGGCTATGCAAACACCAACCCAATAAATCTTGGGTCGGGCTCAGGTTGAGGTCTTGGGTTGCCCGACCTAACCCAAATCCAATCTATATATAAGTTACTTATAATTTTATTATACTTTAGTTAAGTAAACTTATTAGTTTATATTACTTTAGTGAGTGAACTTATAATGCTTGAAATTTGATATGCTTGATTGTTAAAGGAGTAGTTCTCCTATATTTTAGCTTGTTTGTTTAAAAAAATGAAGTTCTTTATGATAAATAACTACATATGTAATTAATAAAGCCATAGGTACAAAAAATAAGATGTGTATTAAAATATAATAGACTAATGTAATAAAAAAAAATATTAGCATGTATCAACCTAAACGAGCTCGCATGGGTTGAGATTGGGTTGAGAATTCCTAACCTGAACCCAACCTAACCTGCCTGACTTTCATCCCTAATCCAACCATTGGCAATATGACCATATTCATCATAGTTGTAACATTGGACGGAAATGAATTTAGATGATTTCCCTTTGAATTTCTTACCCCTCTTGTCCTTCTTGTCACAACTCTTCCCTCTCTCAAATTTCTTATTCAATTCTTCTTCCTCATCATCACTATCTTTAGAAGACTCACTCTCAACTTATTTTTACCTATTTGAGTGCCTATGTGAAGTCTTCAAAACGATGCTTTTCTTCTTAAAGGGATCCTTAAAGTGTAGTTCATGTGTTTGTAGGGAACCTAAGAGTTCTTCTACTTTCATATTGTCTATGTCTCTACACTCTTATAAGGCAATGACGTTGGAGTTAAATCTCTCCGGGAGAGACCTAACAATTTTTCTATAAATTCTCTCATCTGGAACCTTTTCTCCCAAGCCACTTATGGAGTTATAGATATGTTTCAATATAGCATAGAACTTCATTAAAGTTTTATCCTCACTCATTTTAATATTTCAAATTATGTGGCGAGGAGTTGTAATTTGGAACGCTTGACGATAGACGCCCCTTCATGTGTCATCTCTAGTATCTCTCAAGCTGATTTGTTAGTCTCATAATTACATATGTGATTAAATTCATTGGATGAGACAGTAGAAAAGGTTGCATTGATACCCTTTGCATTGTAGCCACAAAGAGACGTTTCTAGGATGCTCCAATTTTCCATTGGTTTGAATTGGATAACCACAATTCCATCTCGTTTTACCATTCCACCGGTGTTGTCCATCCTTTTACAACAGTGTGTCAGATCAGGGGCTCTAAGAACATTAAAAATGTCTGCATTCGGGCCTTCCAATAGGCATAATTTGGCCTATCAAAATATGGTGGACGAGAGATAAAACTACTCCCCTCTTGGGTAGACATAGTGCTCCAGCTCCAGTTCAGATCTTACTCTAGACGGTTAAGTCCTTAAAGAGCAACTGTGAACACTGTCCAGTTCGTGTTTCCTTCGAGAGCTCAAATCACCGCTTCCATGGGCTTGCCTCTTTCTCGAGGGCCTTTTTTGCTTGTTGTTGGGTTTCGGTTGATATGTTTGGATATGTTCGTATAAGACTGGAGTCGCCACTAGCCAATTATTTTGAATATACAGTCAGCTAAACCCTGTAGAAATGTCAGAGAAGGGAAGATGAAATGACTCTTTTGAACTGTGGTTTGAGATTCGAGGTAAGTGATCATGGTTACAGGGTGGGAAGGTGTTAGGCACCCACTCTGCACGTACAAAAGTACAGTTTTTACTTCACAGAATCTAACTAGTCCTTGAAAGTCTAAAACAATCCTCGTACATTCTCATAAATGATATAATGCATGAACATAAGTCTGATTAGTAAGAGTTTCTGATGGATATATTCTAATTAAATCGGCAAGCCGCAGAGCATACGCTTGAATTGTCAGGTGTTATGCTGGATGCATGATAGTGTGCTTGACCAGTCAAAGTTTCTAATGGGCAAGATCTGGGCAAGCCAGCAAGTCTTAGAGCATACGCTAAGACCTGATCAAGTGCTTATGGTAGATAATAAGCAAGGGGTTGGAAGAATAATAAATGTTACACTATGTTAAATGTGAATGAGATGATGCTGGTATATGCATAGCTAGATAGACAGAGGTGTTGCAAGGGTTAGCTCGAGCGTCTAGGATTGAGGCTTGGGTAGCTTGAGAGGCTTGGACCAGAGTCAGGCCAGGCTGGACCAGGGCTAGACTCTTCACTCACTCAGGCTCTCCTTGGTGAAGGAATGGGCTAAAAGGGGTAGAGATGAGTTGCTTCTCGCAGAGGAGGACTCGGAGCTAATAGATGCTGGAAATGAGAAGGAGATGGGGTATTTATAGCTATAAGAAGTGGCAGCTCTCGTAATTAAGGGCGGGCGGCACCCAGTACGGACGCTCTGCTCCAGCTTTGGACAGCTAGAGCTCCAAACCTGGAGTGAACAGATTGCATATTCGAGGTTCGGAGTTGCTCCGAAGTTGAGGATTGGAGCTAGGCTTGGACTTGGGTTCAATTTTGGGCCATAACTAGGTGAGTCGACTAAGTGCAAGGGTTGGGCTGACCCGGTGAGTTAACTGAGTGAGTTGACTCAATGAGTTGACTTTTTTTAGAATTTTGGACTAGTTTTTTTTTCTATGAGTGATTTTTTAGCTTGATGTTTAAGGGTGAGTTGACTAGGTTTAGGCTTGACTTGGGCTATGGATTGGGGTTTGTATGGATGAGTTGATTGGGTTTGGACCTAGGGTTTGAATAGATGGGTCGACTGGGTTTAAACCTAGGGTTTGGGGGTATTGACCTCCATCCATATGACCATTCAACTAGCCTTATAGCCAAGGGTGGGGTGTCTACAGCAACCCTCTCTGATACCAATTGATATTGCATCTATCGCTCACATTTTGTAGATGCTAAGGGTACGGAAGCTTAGAGGGGGGCTTAGAAAACTATGGCTAAGTCCTGGGGGGGGGTGATTAAGACCGTTTTAAAAAAAATTTAAAAATCTCTTGTCTAATTAAACTGATTAGCAATTATAAACTAATTAAACAATAACACTTAGCTTCTAAATATAAGTGGGTCCAATCACAAAGGCTACAAAAGATAATGCAATTGAGTAAACTAGCCTAAGCATATAAATTATAAAGATGTAACATAATAAGCTTCTAATAAATGTGCAATTATCCAGACTACTAATCATATCGCTACCTAAGCAACTAGTCTATAAAGCTATATAGACAATATGAGATTCACCATGCTAAGCATATGTCTACAAGCATAGTGAACATATACATCTTGTGTGTGAATCTACCTAACAAGTGCATAGCATACAAACCATCCTAGTATTCATATAATTCATCAATTAAGAGACAACACATGAATGAAAATGTGCTCAAATGACAATCATAAACGCAATATGTCATTAGTGCACTTTTCTATGGCATACTAGTGCACCTTATTTGTCAATTACGTAGGTCAATGAGTCTAGTGTCGGTTGAGCTTAAAGAAGATGAAGACCGAAGACTCAAGCAGACCTGCTGCATCAAGGAAGAAGAAATACGTAAAAGAGATGCCTTAGTGAGCCTTGAACCTTGAACCAAACTAAAACCCAAACATCTAAATGACCTTGAACCAACAGGCACACTTTTAGTCGTCTTAGATTGGCCTTAGGAGTCCCATATGATGGCCAAAGAGGTTACATGAGCTGCTATAAAACATAACTCAAATACAACAGTAAACATGCTTGTTGACCAATCTTGAGCCTTGGCTAACCGGTCGTTAGAGGCCAAATAGGACGACAAGCAAATTTAGTCCCAGGCCTAAAATCGATCGGTCGGCTGGACTGTTCGACTGATCGGTCGCGATCGACCCCAATTAGGACAGTAACAAATTTGCCTATTCAGGCCATAATTCGACCAATCGGCCAACTTGTCGAGAACCTTGTCCGACTGGTCGTGTTAAGGGCTGACTGGTTGGAATCTAGCCGTTTATAGTCATTTTGAATCCGTTGGAGCTTTTTTTTATATAATGGCTAGGCCTTATTTTAGGTCAAGGGAGAGAGATTTTAGTACATTAGAAGCCACCCTTATTACCCATACCATTAGACTCCAATCCTAAGCATTCTAAGTCATATTCCTTGTGTTTAATCACAAGATGGAGCATTCAAAGCTCATGTGAAGATGGACTTGTTCTCTCTAAATCTTTAGATGTTTTAGGCACCTTAACCATAGGTAGATCCATTTTTTAAACCTCTCTAAAGATCCTATTAGGTGGAATTCCTCTAGGAAACCAACTGCTATTAGTTGTAGAGAATTCACATCATCTCCTATCACCTTATGTATCTCAAGAGCATCACATGCAAGGTGATTGATTGGTGGAGTTGAGGCATTGGCAACTCAGCGGCAACACGATCGGGGAAGCAAGGGGAGCTAATTGAACTATGTGAGTGCGGAGATCAAGCAATCTAAGAAGGCGCTGAACAAGAGGCTCATCCGACAGGTAATTATCTTTGTGAGAGTCCGATTGCACTCCTTCCTTGTGGAGGATTGAGTGTGGAGTTTAGATTTACAAACTCGATCAAGTCTCAAAGGGAAGCCTCTGACAGGATTATACGCTAGGTTTTAGGATTAGAACTGAAGGGTAGGGATGATCCTTGTCAAACTCCTAGGTTAGATGAAACTCGTAAACATCTTAGTTGAGAGATGAACCAGTAAAATCTTCGTCATAGGTTGGGAGGAACATTGTCAAACTTCCCAATAGGGTAGTGTGGACGCTCGCCTCTCCGCGCACCCGGATTCTCCCTTCTTTTCGGAAGAAGATGGTGCGTGCGCGCGAATCGCCATTTGTGCCACTGGCTTGCCTCGTTCTCGAGGGCTTTTTCTTTAGTTGTCGTGTTAAGCTGGATGTATTTTGATGAGTTTGTATAAAACCAGAGTCGCCATTAGCCAGTTACTTCGAATCTATAGTCGGCTAGACCCCGTAGAAACATTAGAGAAGGGAACCTGAAGATTCCTTCCTCTAAAATGACTCCTTTTGATCTGCGGCCAGAGATTCGAGGTAAGGGATCACGGTTACAGCGTGGGAAGAGGTTAAGCACCCCACACTGCCCGTACTGAAGTACGGTCTCTACTTCACAGAATCGAACTAATACTTGAAAGTCTGATTTAATCCTCATACATTCTCATGAATGATATGATGCATGAATGTAGGTCTAAACAATAAGAGTTTCTGATAGGCAGGTTTCCATTAACAGGCAAGCCCAGAGCATACACTCGAACTGACAGGTGCTTTATGAGGGATGCATGCTGTGTATTTGAATAATCAAAGTGCTTGCAGTGACATGATAAGCAGGGGGGTTGGAAGAAAAGTAAATGTTGCACTTATGTTAGATGCGAATGAGATGATGCTGGTAAAAGAGTAGTTGAATGGACGGAGGTATCGCAAGGGTTTGCTTCGAGTGGCTAGATCAAGACTTGGGTGGCTTGGGAGACTTAGACCAGTGTCAGGCTGGGCTGGACCAGGGCTAGGCTCTTCTCACTCGGGATCTCCTTGGTGGAGGAATGGGCTAAGGGATGGAGATAGGCTCAGATTTCTCTCGGGCTTGAGGGATTTTTCTGGATTTTGTGGGATGCTGTGAATGAGAAGGGGTGGGGGTATTTATAGCAGCGGAGAGTGGCAGCTGCCGTAAATATTTTTGGGTGGCACCCTGGGGGTCGCCCGTACGGTCGCTCCGCTTCGGCTTCAGAGTGTACGGCCTCCGAACCTGAAGCAGAAAAGCTCGAGGTTCAGAGTCCGGACCTGCTCCAAAGTTGTGGTTCGGAACTCAGTGAGTTGACTGGGTTTGGAAGATGGGTTGACACAGTGAGTTGACTCGGTGGGTTGACTCAGCGGGTTGACTCGGTGATTTGACTCAGCGGGTTGACTCACCAAGTTTGACTTTTTTGAAATTTTTCGACTGGTTTTTCTTATGGGGGGTTTTTCGGGCTGATGTTTAGGGGTGAGTTGACTGGGTTCAGGCTTACGCTAGGTTATGGATTGGGGCTTACAAGAGTGAGTTTGGCTGGGTTTGGACATGGGATTTGGGGGTACGGTCCTCCATTCATTTAGCTATCTCTACCAACATTGTAACCGAAGGTGGGGTGTCTACATATGCCCCTCTTTGGCAGAGGTTGCGTACAACCGAATGTTAAAGCAAGTGGACACCCCACTTCTAACCCGGTCATTCATAGATCGTGGTCTGAATCTTTGCTTGCCTTTGCATCTGCGTCAGTTGATTGTCTGGAAATTGATAACTCACACATACCGCGGGAGTTTGGAGAAAACATTGAGATTGTCCCTGCATGCGCTGCAACCTGGGTACCCAATCGCAACCCTTCCATTCCTGATCAGTATTAACATCGGAAAGGTACAGTAGAGCCTCTTCGTCCGTCATACTCTTACGAGGTTACCGACCCGGAGATTGATTATTCGATGCTTTCCCGGATCACTCAAGGAGTACTTGTTTCACTTGACTGTCAAAGTGGTTATATGCCCTGCGTCCATGTAGTCTTACAGGAGATCACTATGCCGACTTGGACTCAGTCAAGGTACTTCAGGCATCCACGCCTAGGTATGTGCGGGTGAACTCTTTTCACCCGATTGCTGGTTTTAATGCTTGGTTTGCAATTCATTCTTTCCTAGATTGTGGTTTGAAATCTTTTTTTTCCTTTGTATTTGAGTCAGTTGATTGTTTGGGATTGATAACTCAAACATACTGCAGAAGTTTGGAGAAAACGTTGCGATTGTCCCTTCATGCGTTATAACCTAGGTACCCAATCGCAACCCTTCTATTCCCGATCGGTACTAACATTGGAAAGGTACAGTAGAGCCTCTGTGTCCGTCATAGTCTTACGAGGTTCCCGACCCTGTGATTGATTATTTGATGCTTTCCCGGATCACTCCAGGAGTACTTGTTTCGCTTGACTGTCAAAGTGGTTAGCTGCCCCCGCGTCCATGTAGTCTTACGGGAGATCACTACGCCGACTTAGACTCAGTCAAGGTACTTCAGGCATCCACGCCTAGGTATGTGCGGGTGAACTTTTTCCACCCAATCTTCTGGTTTTGATACTTGGGTTACAATTCATCATTTCCACCGTTCAGATGGTTTCTTTAACCGAGCCTTTTGGCTTTCACTTTTTGTATCTTGGCATTTAGTACGACCGCACTGACACTAGAGTTCAGTTCGACCGCACTTTGAGTGCATTGGATCCGATGGTCTCCGGGGAAACCGCGAGACATCGGATCTTATTTGCTTTTTGCGGCTCCTACCTAGAGATATAGAAGATCTCTCGGTGTTTTGGAGGTCGAATGCTCTACTGGGAAAATATTTTTGGATTTTAAAAAGATACCCTCTATGGGGAGTGATACTCCGTAGGGTTTTTATTTACAAATAGGAATATGTATAATATTTTTTATCTTTTTGAAAAGGAAATCTGGCTTGCACGCACCTCCACTAGGGATGCCTGTGGGGTCTTTGGCTAACCAATTTTTATTTTGAAAGCAGGTAAACATGATGATTGATGCGATGGATGCTGATGTATGCGGATGCATATTTGATGATGGATACATGTTTTGGCTCATTCTCTTTCAGTTCGATGATTTTGCTTTCACTGGGGATGTGGAGAATTTTAAGCTTATTGCTTGCAGGGTTATGCTCCCTTGGGGATTTTTTTTCTTCAATGCGGATGTTTAGTCAGCGGGTTGGTCAAGATCCCGACCCATGGTCGATCAGGTCCATCATCCCAAGATGCTGTTTCTTTGCTAATAGGGATGGATGAAGGAGGTTGTCAGACTTCAAGATATTCTTCTGGGAATGGATGTGATTGGGACGATGCTTGGTCGCCAGTTTTGGTCAAGATTCCAATTTACGGGCGATCGGATCTGTTATCTCAAACTGTGAAATGAGTGAGCGGAGTTCGATACTTCTAAAGTACTAGGCTGGGGATAGTGACAATTTTTTGTGATTTTTGCAAATATTTGGTCCGAATCTTTACCTGAGTAGTCAGGATAGAGATCGGTTATTGAAAACAAAGGAAATATTTTTGTGATTTTGAAAATATTTGGTCCGAGTAAAGATCGGTGTTATTGAAAGCCAGGGAAGTATTTTGTGATTTTTGAAAGATGATTTTGCAATGTATTGGTATTTTTCTGATTTTCTGAAATGCAGGGAAAGGTATGGAATTTTCATCCATTTCCAGCTTCTACTGCTGGTAAAGCACCCGATCCATTTTACGTCAGTGAGTAAGACGAATCTCACACAGTTAAGTGTCATAGTTTTACATCTTCGGATGAGGGGATTTTGAGGGTTTTCAGTCAACACTCCCACAAAGTTGCCTATTCCTCATGTGCAATGCACATAGATCACGTATCGTCCGACGGACTCCTTCAACCACAAAATGAGCTACATCCTCACATTTCCCTTTGTCAATCCAGGTTGGGGCCTTATGCTGCTCACAATTCCGTGAGGGTGAGCTTCACCTCCCAACTGCCTTAATCCCCTTCATGAGTTTTAGGAACAGGGAACATCCATCAGATTCAACAGCGACTTCCAAATCAAGGTTGTCTATCACGGTGCGTTCAACACGAACAGGATTGCGGGGTTCTGCCCGCCTCAGCCCTTACCTGTTTAGAAGATTCCGAACACCCGTACGATCAAGTATCAGCCATGTACGGGACAGGTTGGGAAAGAAAGCCCCCGAGAAATTAATCCCAATGTAGTTTTAGGTCTTCAGACCGCTAGGGATAAATTTGTGCAGTTAATTTTGATAGTGAAATTTTCTTTTCTTTTTTCTTTTTTTTTTAAAAGGTTTCAGACTTCAACTTGAGTGATCGAGATTGATACTGGTTTTTATGGAAAGCTCAAAATCTTTTTTCTATTTTTTTTTTTTTTTGAATGATCTGGGTTATCGAGCCTTGATCCAAGCGGTCAGGCCGATGCCATTTTTTTGTTGAAAGCAAGAAAAGTCCCCAGAGAAATTAGTCACAGCTAGTTTAAGGTCTTCAGACCCAGAATATGTACATGCTGAAAATACATTCTTTTGTGGTTTTTTTTTTTTTTTGAAAAGATCTGGTCTATCTGACCCCTTCCTTGATCGGTTGAGATCAAATGACAGTTTTTATTATGAAATCCCTCGGAATGTTGATCCCGACGTAGTTTAAGGTCTTCGGACCAAAACTTTGGGAGCGAGACTGGTAATACCTTTTTTGTGGTTTTAAAAAATGTTCTGAGTCATCGATTCTGATTTTGATGTTTGAGATCGATTCCCGTTTTATTAGAAATCCCTCGAGAACTTGATCCTGACGTAGTTTAAGGTCTTCGAACCAAAACTTTGTACAGAATAGGGCGACACATTTTTTTTATTTTTTAGAAAATGTCCGGAGTCGTCGGATCTTGATTCAAACAATCAAGACTGATGCCGGTTTTTATTGGAAATCCCTCGGGATCTTGATCCCGACGTAATTTAAGGTCTTTGGACCAAAACTTTGTACAGAATAAGGCGACACATTTTTTTATTTTTTAGAAAATGTCTGGAGTCGTCGGATCTTGATTCGAACAATCAAGACCGACGTCGGCTTTTATTGGAAATCCCTCGGGATCTTGATCCCGACGTAGTTTAAGGTCTTCGAATCAAAACTTTGTACAAGCTGAGATTGGGGATACATTTTTTTTTTTTTTAGAAAATATCTGGAGTTATCGGATCTTGATTTGGACGATCAAGACTGCTACCGATTTTTATTGAAAATCTTTCAGGATATCGATCCCGACGTAGTTTAAGGTCTTCGGACCAAAAACTTATGTACATGCAACACTGGAAATACATTTTTTTTTGTTTTTAGAAAAATGTTCGGAGTCATCAGATCTTGATTCGAACGATCAAGAATGATGCCGGTCTTTATTGGAAGTCCCTTGGGATCTTGATCCCGACGTAGTTTAAGGTCTTTGGACCACTGGGGATGGGAGACTGGAAGAGATCAAGGTTGGAAATTCCCCGGGTTTTTCTGAGAATGATTCAGATTATCGGGCCATGACTTTGGATGGTCGAGATCACTGTTTGACGAAGTCAATTCTCTTTCTTTTTCTTAAAAATCTCATGGAGCTTTTCCACATCATCAAGCCAACTTCTCCCCAATTTCTCACAAGATGAGATTTTGGTGAGATTCATTTTTCTCTTTCTCATCCTTCCCTTCCATCACTTCAACCTTACATGGAGGTACAAGATTCACTTGCAACCACCCTTCCCAAGGGGGAGCTCTTCCCAAGAAGAGAGAGGGGGAGGTCGTTTCAACTAGGTGTGAGGACGGACGGCCCCCTGGGTGCCGCCCAAGCCACTTCTGCCCACTGGTTTTTCCAGTGGGTGGGATAATGGGGTGCCCTCCCATTTTCTATATAACATGGGGCACCCTTGGCCCCTCCAATGTGCAATCTCTCTCCCTTCTCCCTCACACTCTCTCTTTTTCCAAGCTTTTCTCTTTCTTTTGGTGGTCTTTTGCTCTTTCAAGTGGTGAGGCCTTAGTGAAGCTTTGGGACAGCAAGCTGGTTCCCCTTTGGTGATTGGCAAAGGTATGAACCACTCCCTTTTCTTTTATTTCATTGTCTCTTTTCATGTTTTCTTTTTTTTTTCTTCATGTAGATATTCCAAAGGAGTCAAGGTGGGCCCAAGCCTTTTGGCTTTTTCTACATCCCAATCTCTTCTCAAGGTGGTGCATGGAGGGGAACATTGCAAGCTTTCATTTCATTCTTTCTTTTCTTTTTTCATACTCCCTTCATGTAAAGGATAATTTTGCCATGTCCATCAAGTGTGCATGGTAAAATATCATATCTTTTCTCATGAGAGTTGGGCCTCTTTTATGTGTATCAAATGGGCTCGAAGTGAAGTCATGGCCCTTGGTGTATTTGATGGGCCCAGCACTTCATTTTGGGCTCCCTCATGCTTTCTTTTCCTTGTCATATTTTTCTTAGAGCTTTCTTTTCTTTTCCATCTTCTTTTCATGATTTGGGCCCATGGGAATGGTAGGGCCCACCTCAAGTTTTGGGCTTATAATGCTCACTTTGGATGGCCCCATCTTTCTTTACATGTGTATGGACAAAAGTGGTTAGCCCATTCTTCACTTGGATCTTAAGTGGGCTAAATTTCTTAGTTGGGCCATTATGGATAAGTAGTCCAAATCTTCCACCATTTCTTGATTATGATGTACATCCTTATGCACAAAGTGTGGTGGGCTCCTTGGAATTTTTCCATATAGATGGGCTTTTGGGCCCTCCTTGAAACTTGTGAATTTCTTTTAGTCATGCGTGCACCACTACACTTTGTGTATGTAAGATTCTTTCCTTTCATGCTCTTTCTTTGGATGAATGGAGGACTTGGGTTACTTGATCATCCACAAGTCCCATGAGTGAGTTGTTTCAACAATCTTACTAAGTTCAAATGGTTTTCTCATGTTGTAGGAAAGTGGTTCTCAAGAGGTTCCTTTTAATGTTCCCAAACTCAAATGGATGACCCTCTTCAAGTGAGCTATCCATGCGATCGTAGCTCTTTGAACTTCTCTTTGGGGTACTTGGTGGGTCATCCACCATCATTCTCAAGGATGAGTGATTTTTCTTTCAATTTGTGGGAAAGAATGATACCCATAAGTTGCCCAATTTTGTCCCATGCTTTGGGGCCTTTTGGATTTTGATCTTCAAGTGGGCTATGTATACCATTCTTAGCCATTTTCATGATGGTTGGGTGACTCATCAAGTCATGCCTTCTTGTGCTCAAATGGTCTCCTCTTTTGTAAAGCAATTGGTGCACATAAGTTGCCCAAACTTGTCCTTACATGGACATTTCCAACTTTGGTTCTTCATGTGGGCTATGTGCATCAATTTTTTTACCATTGGCTTCTTTGATTCATATATTTGTGGGTAGACCACCATGTTGTACTCTCATGGTTAAAACATTTATCAAGACGATGCACATAGGGTTGCCCATGGTTAAGGCATGAATGGGTTCTCATGTTTCTTCAAGTGGGCTATGTGCTCCCTTCAATCCGTTGAGGTGAGGCACTTGAGTTGCTCTTGGGGACCAATTTCCTTTCTATTCCCCATTTGTCCATGTATATGTGTAAAGAAATGGGAACATCTTAAATGAGGATCATGGCCTTGGTATGGAAAGTGAACCAAGCCAGTCACACATGGACTTTGAAAAGGGGTTTCTCATACGAAGTTTTACTCTTATCCCTTTGATCTCATGACATTTGAGTGCATTTGTTATCCAAAATGTGTCCTTGGATGATGGACTTTCCTTTCTTAAGCCATGGCATGCAACCCTCTTTAAGGTGAGCCTTGCTTTCTTTAATGGGCCCAACACATACCCTAGGTGACACATGGAGTTGGACATTGGATTTTTGCATTTGAATGTAAGTCCAAATCCATGGGTTTCCTGGATAATGATTTGATTTGGATCTTAATGGGTAAAGGATGGGGACTTACCTGGTCAAGCTTGTAGGATTATGGCAGTCGGTACGAGGGGGCGAAGGGCGGTCAATGAGGACGATCTCGCCTTCATTGTTCGTCGAGGGACCCATATGTGTTCTTTAGCTAAGGAGCACCAACCTCTTCCCTCCATAAAGGGCCGAGGTACTCGGGATCTCTGGAATGATTAGGTGAAACAGCTGCAACCTATGCTCGAACGTGTTCTGGCCGATACTCCTTTCGCAGGCCTTCTCGCGCTACGCTTTCACAACAATAACGCCAACCGCATGCTCCTTGCGGCTCTTTGTGAGAGGTGGAGGGATGAGACCCACACCTTTCAACTTCCCTATGGTGAGTGGGGAATAACTCCCCTATGTGTGTGTGTGTGTGTGTGTGTGTGTGTGTGTGTGTGTGTGTGTGTGTGTGTGTGTGCAGATTGGCTTTCCATTCCATGGGGCAGTTGTTCCCCACGCCGGCTCTCTTGCTCTCGTCACTTCCAATGATTGGATACGGCTTGTGGGAGCTGTCCCACCTGAGAATGAATTCCAGAGCCACCAAGTGAAACTGTGATGGTTTTACAACACCTTCGCTGTTGTCATCCCTACTACTGAGCTGGAGGCCCTTCAGAAAGCACAGGCCATGATTACTTACGCCTTTGGGTCGTTCCTTCTTTGTCATGCGAACGAAAGGGTCAACCCTAGATTTCTTCGCTTGGTTGAGGATCTTCATCATTCGTATAATTGGAACGGGGCTATCTTGACTCGTATCTTCTAAGGTTTAGATAAGACCTCTCGGAGTAGCCGGTCCTACAAAGGTTTCTGACCCGTCGTGGAGGTATTCTTTTTAACCTTCACTAGAGACATTTGTCTTCTTTCTCCATCTGATTAGTATGTCTGCCCTTGCCCAGACCTGCTTTTACGATCATTTTGTTCATCTCTCGCCAAGGATACGAGATGGTGTTGAGCCATCTTTGTACCGCTTCATGCACTGGCATCAGCAAAACCGTCAACGAAATTCTCGAGTGTCTCAGGATAATTGGTGCGCTGACATAGACGGACTAACCGTCGAGGACGTAAGTATCTTGTTTTCCTTATCCGTCATGCTGCTCGGGGCTGATTGTGATGAACTTATTTGTTGTAGTTTGCTCGGATGCCGTACGCCAATTTTCCTCTTTACTATACCCCTCAGCGTGTAGAAGCATATGATTCTTCGTGTCTTCGGATCATGCTCTCCGATGCTGAATCGTTTCAATGGTACTTGGGCGAGAGGCTGTTCTGACAGATCATTGGTGTGGCTTGGGTTCCTTGTTCCACACCTCCTCTGGCTGCTCAGATTCCGGCTGATGATATGGCCGATGTTCTTGCGGGCCAGCCCGAATTTCGCTTCATGATCCCGGATCGTGACTATGACGAGTGGTATTTGCTGTACGGACAGGGACCTCTGCTTCCTTCACTCTATGTTACAGGGGGTCGTCGCAGGTACGCTGGAGGATCAGTGACAGCTCCTCTGATGGATCTTCATCATCGGGAGCGGGATGAGAGAAGGGATGATGATGATTATGTTGGTGATTTGTAGCCTGCTTCTTAAGGATGTTTCCAGCTCGTTGATGTATGGCTTGCTTTTCATTTTAAGGCCTTTTTACTTTTATCTTTCTTTTGTATCAAGATCTTTTGAATGAATATATAACCCCAATTTGTCTCAAATTCCTTGATGATGCTTAGATGCTTTGATTTCCGACTCATTCTTTAATGCTTTGTGGAAGATGAGACTTCTTAACTGCATGGATGATGACTTGAACAGTTCGGATCACTTGATTTGGCCCTGTGGGCCCTTTCCCGACTTCAGCTTCCCTTTGGAGCACCTGTCCGTGATGTTTTGTGAGGCTAAAAAGGCTTTCCATGATGCGGATGATGACTTGGATGGCTCAGATTGCTTGATCTGGCCTTGGGGACCCGCTTGGTGATTAGATCTTGGACTCTGGCCTTCTTTCTTGGCAATCAAACCATTAATCTGGCTATTGGAGGAGCTATGTAAGTTTTCCACGGCTTGGATCATGACGAACTAGCCTTTGTGTGGTTCAGATTACTTGTGGACCACTCTTGACCAATTTTCCTTCTCTTTGACTTGATCAGACCCATTTTGGCCACAGTTCTTCATGATTGGACAGGTGCGGATTCAGATCAGCTTCTAACGAAATTTGGGGTGGATTGGAGCCTTGGGCGGCCCTCAGGGTGCCAACGTCTAACATGGACTGGCAGTCCCACCTACCAAAAGACGAGTAGGCCAATCCCGCAGAGAGAGAGAAAATCCGTCCGTACGGGCGGCCCACAGGGGGCCGCCCAGACCTTTCCTCATGTGCAGTCCATACAGCCCCTGGTTCGAACATTCCTCACTGCCCTCTGTTGCTGTCTCCTCGATTCTGTGCACACGAGGTTTCGATCCAACCATGAATCCTTCTTTTGTCTTCACTTTTCTTCTCTTTTTGTCTTCTTCTCACTTTGTCCTTTCCCAAGCAATGGATGGTGGAGATTTAGGGGCTGTAGGGGCTATCCATGGTGGGTCCCACACTCCATATTTTCAAGTGAGCTTTTATGGAGGGGAGATGCCTTTAATGGATGGGGTAGATGGGGCTTTAAGAGGGAGCATTGATGAAGACTTGAGCTTGGTGGTTAATGGAGCTTTTAATGACTCCATTAATGGTGGGATGGCTGAAATTTCAGATTTGGATAGGTCATTGGATGATGGAGTTTTGGATGGTATGGACTGAGATGGGGAGATGGGACATAGGTGAGGCTATGCATCCTTGGAGTGTAGGCCGCATGGGTGATGTGATCGATGGCGATGATAGGGTCACGATGGACATAGATGGGCTGATCTCATGTTTTAATGGTATGGATGGTTCAGATGATACCTTTGATGGCCTGGATGCTCTTGATGATGGCCGAGATGTGCGATACACTTGATTGGGTGGACTTGATGTGATCATTAATGATGTCCCCCTGATGATGGATGGTGTGGATGTCCCGATGATCCCTTTGATTGGACAGGATGATGGTTGGATTCATGACTTCATGTTGGAGAGGACTGCAGGTCCAAATCTGACCGTAGATTCTTCGATCGGGGTTGCCGGGGCCTTTCTTGATGGTTCAGATGCATTTTTCAGCGATCAGATTGATCAGGATGCCGCGATGTGCGGTGTGATTTTCGCTAATAGCCTTTTCGATAGAGAGTACCATCCTTCTCCTGATTGCCGACCCGTTACACATTCGGTCCACGAGGTGGGCGAGTCTTCTCGTGCGGCTGAGGTCATGACTATTTCAGACAGCGACGTGACTATATCAGACATAGCCGCTACTGGGGATAGGTCAGGGGCTATTGAGTTTACAGAGGTTCCAGCTTTTCCTTCTCTGTCGCCTGTTGATCTTCCGATCCTTGATGAGCTGTCATTGATTCCTGGGTCTTTTGTTCTAGAGGGGATTCCTGTGAGGACTTGTCAGTTGCTTCCTTGTCCTTCTTGCTCACCACGACTGCTTGCTTGGCTTGACAGCTTGTCGGCTTATGAGATTCGCAATTTGAAGTCCTATGGCTTCGGCGGTCAGAACCACATCGCTAGAGTTGATATTGATTGGGGGATGCTCGGAGCTGCACTGATTGATTAGGCCCCCTCGTTGATCTTGTTTGCATTCAATGACATGGAGATGGGACCTTCTTTAGAGGAGCTTGCGCGTTTGACCGGTCTTCCCTGGGATTATGCTCGGTATTTTTCGCCGAAGACTTTGCCGAAGACTGCCACACCGCAGAACTACTTTGGGATCCCATACCTCGTTCAGCCTGCAGCTACCGACCAGGATGCTGTGGTGTTTTCCTTGGACTTGCTGTATGATCTTTTCTCGGGCCCTCGGAGTGTGGCAGGGTCCTTACTTTCTCGAAATGCATTGATGTTCTATTTGATAGCTGAGGTGCTATTCTCGGGATGGCGCAGATCTCAGACTCCTCTGCTCTTTGAGGTGATGAGCCGAGCTACTCGACGGCAGGGGACCATTTCTCTTATCTTGGCTGAGCTGTTTAATGGGTTGACTGACTGTGCCCGAGGCCGCACTCGTGTCCTTCGCGGCTGCTGTACATTTCTCCAGGTATCTTTTCTGCACTTTCTTTTTCTTTTCTTGCTTTTTTTGGGAGTTGCTTTGCTTTAGCTGAACCGCTTTATCTTCTTATGATTAGATCTGGCTATGGGAGCATCTTTCGCTGACTGTTCCTGTACCATTTCCTGGCACATTTCGCCCTGACCTTATGCAACACATCATGGAGTTTCTTCCACATACAGCTAGGATGAGTGAGCCCTTGTATCGCAGGATGTTTGCTGAGCTGCGTGACTGGAATGTTCGCTGGGAATCATCTTGGCTTTCGCTTCCGCTAGTACTTTGTGATGCACACCGCCTTCCTCTGATGCTGGTAGGCTTTCGATCTTACTTTTCTTATCACCCTATCCGGTCCTTGCGGCAGTTTGGGTATGAGCAGGACGTTCCTCCTTTTGCTTTCACGGGTATCGGGCGTCGAGTACTTCCAGCCTGATCATTTGACTTTAGGACTCGGATTGATGGATCCTGAGCGAGTCACCTGACTGCTGATTTGCTTAGTTTTGAGCTACGAACTTTTCCGCTGGCGACCGCCCCATACCAGCACTGGGTTGCTGAGTAGTCTCTGTACCGGCGCATTCCTTGTTGGCACCAGACTGCCGATGAGGATGAGCAGGATATTCTTGGGGATGCTGGCTCTTCATTGGTTCATATGAGCCCTTTGAAGAGTGCCCATTCATCGATCCCGGTTTCCTCTTGGCCACTCATGGTCACTTGCTGTCTGAGATCTCTGCACTTCGGTATCATTGTGAAATGATGTCGAGGAGATTGGCTACCGATCAGAGGTTGTCTGATGAGGAGACAGCGATCCGCAGCCTCGAGCGAGATGAGGTGCATTACCTGCATATGGAGGTGAGCAGTTTGAGAGCAAGGCTATTTCATTATGAGTCAGAGGACTTACCTGATGTGGCCGAGGAGGAGGGCATAGATTAATGGTTTGCTTTTTAGGGCTGTGTCGGCCGTCTATACATTCCTTTTTGCATAGTACATGACTGGTGATGA
Organism: Liriodendron chinense; assembly: GCA_003013855.2. NCBI lineage: Eukaryota > Viridiplantae > Streptophyta > Magnoliopsida > Magnoliales > Magnoliaceae > Liriodendron > Liriodendron chinense. The sequence goes on from ML058389.1 coordinate 4,145,430, forward strand.
TGCATTTTTTTTTTGTATTTTTTGAAAAAGATGAATGATATATGTAAAAGAAACATGATGCATTTAATGAAAAGAGAAAACTTTTTGAGAACTTATTGTGCCATGAGTTGTCTTGTGAGTGTGTCTAGATTTTGCGCTGGGACGTAGGAATCAGAACTGAGGCTCGGCCAATGCTTTGACTGATGTCTTAAGATTGACTTGTGTGAGATCCCTTTGGTTCCCTGGAAGTGTAGGTAATGAAAATTATTACTTCCTGAGATTGTCAGAGTTTGTAGAGTTCTTTGTTCCCGACTGTACTTCTTCTTGTTCTTGAACTGCAACTACTTGAACTGATCTGGACCGTCTGATTTCTTAGTACCTGCACTTTTTTATTTTCTTTTTTTATTCAAGCCATTTTTGCCTGTATTGCTCTTTCGAGTTTTCACCACAGCCGCCCTTTTCCCATCATTTTTGCTCATAGCGCCCTTTCGGGTTTTCACCACGTCCCGGGTATTTGATTTTGCCTGCCCCTTGACAGCTATGCTGTTTTTACCCTCGGCGCCCTTTCGGGTTTTCACCAAGTCCGTTGTATACCCACTGTTTTTACTCGGAGCGCCCTTTCGGGTTTTCACTCCGCCCTCCTTGTTTAGGCACACATTTTTTTTCTCCTTTTTTTTCTTTTTTTTCTTGATTTTTTTTATTTTTGGATAACTGCGGCGGCTAGAGGTCGGGAATCCGTCGTTGCCGGTTGATGGCAATCTTTCAGCACTTATCCTAAGTTACAATGATAGAGCTGTCGGTCTTAGCCATAGACCTTTCTGAGATGGATGGATGGGTGACTGTGTTTCTTCTCGGGTTGATTTTTCTCAGGTACCCTGTTTTGGCTTCCCATTTTCTTTTCTTTTCTCTTTTTTTATATTCCTTTTTTGTCTTTTTCTTCTCTCTTTTTTCTTTTGAATCCCCTTATTTGAAACACTTATTGGTGGACGGAAATGATTTCTCAAAGGTTTTAGCTTCGACCTCTTGCCTTCTGCTCTATTAATGTAACTCTTGATAAGGTCAGAATGACTTACCCGTGAAAGATCTTCACTTTGTCGGCATTGATTGGCTCAGGAAGATCCACCCCTCTCATGACGGTGAGTCTGAGGGCGCCTCCAGTAAGTACTTCTCTGATGATCAGCGGTCCGTCCCACGAAGGTTTGAACTTTTCCCTGGGATCAGGAAGGTGCGACGGTAGAATCTTCTTCATGACCATGTCGCCCACCTTAAAACTTCTTTTTCAGACTCTCTTGTTGTAAGCCTGAGCGATCCTTTTCTGATGGCACTGGAAATGACGTAGCGCACACATGCGCTTCTCATCTGCTAGCTGTAATTGATCAAATCTGGCTCGTTGCCATTCTCCTTCTTCAATTCTGCTTTCTAGTAACACCCGTAGTGACGGTATTTCCACCTCGACTGGTAGAGCTGCTTCCATTCCATAAGTAAGCTCAAAAGGAGTAACGCCTGTAGTAGATCGTACAGACGTTCGATAGGCCCAAAGTGTATATGGGAGCATATCTGACCAATCTCGATAAGTCACGACCATCTTCTCGAGTATCCTGACGATTGTCTTGTTTTTGGCTTCCACCCCATCATTCATCTGAGGACGGTAAGGGCTCGATCGATGACGTTGAATCTTAAATTTGCAGAGGAAGTCATCCATCTTCATGTTAACGAACGGGGTGCTATTATCTGTGATGATAGCATTAGGGATTCCATACCGGCATATGATGTTGTTCTTCATGAATTTGATTACCTGAGATGCTGCAATTGTGGTGTAGGAGGCTACTTCTACCCACTTGGTGAAGTAGTTGACTGCCACAAGTATATACTCATGACAGTTTGATGCTTTGGGACTAATCTTCCCAATGATGTCGAGTCCCCACATGGAGAAGGGCCAGAGAGTTGTCAAGTTGTACAATTCTGATGAAGGGGCATGAATTTGATTCGCGTGCTCCTGACACTTGAAGCATTTTCTGACATGCTGGAAGCAGTCTATCTCTATGGTGAGCCAATAGTAGCCGAGCCGTAGAATCTTCTTTGCCATCATGTGCCCGTTCATGTGAGGGCCACAGATTCCTTCGTGTATCTCTTTCATGATCTTCGCAGCTTCTGTTTCATCGACGCATCGAAGGAGGATGTGATTATAGGATCGCTTGTAAAGAACTTCGCCACTAAGGGTGAACTGGCCGGCCAAACGCTGGATGGTTCGGTGATCTGTTGCTGTTGTTGACTCCGGATAGTCCTAGGTTTCGAGATATTGCTTGATGTCGGCATACCAAGGTTTGTTGGGGACAGCTTCGGCTTCTTCTATTTGCAGGCAGAAAGCAGGTTCATCTTGAGTTTCGACTGTGAGCTCTCATTCTGAAGCTCCTTTCGGGATCTCAAGCATTGATGCGAGTGTAGAGAGAGCATCTAAAAACTGATTCTTGGCCCTGGGCATGTATGAGAAGGTGATTTCCTTGAATTCTTCGATCAGATTTTCAAGATACACATGATATGGTATCAACTTCTCGTCCTTGGTTTTCCATTCGCCATTGGTCTGATTGATGATAAGCTGTGAGTCTCCAAATACTCGTAGCTTCTTGATGCCCAAGATTATGGCTTCCCTTAGACCGGCGATGCATGCTTCGTACTCTGCCATGTTGTTGGTGCACTCGAATGTTATGGGCCTTGAGATAGGAATAGGGACATCATCTGGAGAGTAGAGGATTGCTCCGATACCACTCCCTATAGAATTTGCTGCGATGTCGAAGAATAACGTCCACTCATCTTTCTTCTTCTTTTCTTCACCTTCGGTAAGCAGGAGATCTTCATCAGGGAAGAATGTCTTGAGCGGTTGATAATCCAGGAGAGAGTGAGCGGCAAGATGATCGGCGAGGGCCTGCACTTGATTGCCTTCTAAGTGACATAGGTGATGTCGAATTCAGAAAGGAGTAGCTGCCATTTAGCTATCCTTCCAGTGAGTGCTGGTTTCTCGAACATGTATTTGAGCGAATCCATGTGAGCGAGGAGGAGAATAGGGAACGCAATCATGTATTGACAGAGTCGCTGAGTTCCCCAGACTAGCATGAGGCAAGTCTTCTCGATCGAGGAATACTGGGTCTCATAGTCGGTGAACTTTCAGCTCAAATAGTATATTGCTTGTTCCTTTTTTCCGGTCTCGTCGTGCTGGCCGAGAACACAGCCAATGGCTTCTGCTGCTACCGATATGTATAACAATAGTGGTCATCCAGGAGTGGGCGGCACTAGCACTGGAGGATTCATGGGATACTTCTTGATGCGGTTGAAGGCGACTTGGCAATCGTCATTCCATTCTTTTGGAACGTTCTTCCGAAGGAGCTTAAATATGGGTTCGCAGATAGGTGTGAGCTGTGCGATGAAGCGACTGATGTATTGAATTCTGCCGAGGAAGCCACTAATTTCTTTCTCTGTTCTAGGAGGGGGCATCTCGATGATTGCTCTGGTTTTGGTTTCGTCGACCTTGATGCCATCCTCGCTCACCATAAAGCCAAGGAGTTTGCCTCTGATTGCACCGAAGACACATTTTTTAGGGTTGAGATGGAGCTTGCACTTTTCTAATCTGTTGAATAACTTCTTTAGATCTTCAAAGTGTCCTTCGATCGTGCGAGATTTGACGATCATATCATCCACATATACTTCAAGCTCTTTGTTCATCATGTCGTGGAATAATGCTGTCATTGCTCGCTGATATGTTGCTCCTGCGTTCTTCAGACCGAATGGCATTACCCTATAACAGAAGGTTCCCCAGGGAGTGATAAATGATGTATTCCCGCGATCTTTGGCAGCCATCTTAATCTGATTGTAACCTGAGAACCCATCCATGAATGAGAAGATCTTGTACCCGACAGTGTTGTCGACCAGAGTATCGATATGTGGTAAAGGGAAGTCATCTTTAGGACTGGCTTTGTTGAGATCTCGAAAGTTGATGCACATTCGAACCTTGCCATCCTTCTTCGGTATTGGTACGATGTTGGCGAGCCATTCAGGGTAGTTGGAGACTACTAAGAATTCCGCATTGTACTGCTTGATGACTTCATCTCGGACTTTCAGGGCCCATCTGGCTTCATTCTTCGAAGTTTTTGCTTTACTGGCTTCATATCTGGCTTGGTTGGCAGATGGTGTACAACGAGCTCTTTATCGATCCCCGGCATGTCTTCATACGAGAACGCGAAGTTGGATAGTCTTGGAGCTAGGAACTCTGTCATTCTCTGCTTTATCTCTGGTGGCAACGATTTTCTAATGTGTACTTCCCTAGGGATCTCAGGTGTCCCCAAGTTTACTATCTCAAAATCGTCGGCTACAACATTGGCTTTGGATTCAAACTTTTTGAGGAGATCCTCTAGTTTGGGAGTCGGATCATCATCTTTCTCATCCTGAGCTTCGTCTAAACCCATGAGCTCGAAGTCTAATTTGATGTCAAAATCATACGATTTGACTTCAAACTCATGCGACTCTTTAGATGAACTTGGCACATTATTGAATGCAGGAAAAGAAATGTTTTTTGGTTTTTGAGAATTTTCTGGAATGGAAATGCTAGATGTTTTTGGCTTTTGAAAGTTTTTTATTTTATTTTTATTTTTGAAATTTACGGGACATTGAACAAGCGGGCATTGCAGACCATGATTGATCTCAGCTTGTCCCAAAGTTCCTCTTACTGCTTAAACCAGCATATTTTTTGGAAGCCAGAGCCCTCAGATGACTCTTTGGCTGATTCAGAAATTAGGGGAACGGATGACCATTCAGGACCCCACACTCCTTCCCTTGAAGAGGTGGGGGTTGATGATTTGGGCGAAGAATCACAGTCTGGCCCAATAACCATGATTTCTCATTGGTTGGGTTCGAGATTTGAGTCGTACTCAGTCCCTCTCGGATCACTTACCTCACATTGCAATTCGTTTGGTTCCACAGCGAGAGACGAGTTCGGAATCTGGACATTAGACCAATCCAGGTCTGGCCATTTCCCTTTCTTGGTCCAATGGATGGGCTGCTTCTGCCCCTAGATGATGGTTGATGATGTTGGTTCTGCAGAGATGGGCGGGTCGTGCCCCTTGCTGATTGATGTTGAGATGGGCCTGTTGTGCCCCTGGCTGGTTGGAATTGAAGTGGGCAGGTTGTGCCCCTGGTTGAGAGCAGGTATCAGAGTATCCTGGTACTGAAGCTGTTGTATTTGTCTTTCTACTTTGTCTTCATCCTCTCCTTGTTCTTCCTGAGTCTTGGATGGTTCGAGGATCCAGTCCCATCGAATGGGGGGCCACATGGCCCGAGCTAGGCTCATCGAGAGGCATTTGTGTAATGCAGTCGGTTGATTCCTTCTTGGATCTCTACAAGGTTCTCCTGGCCTAATGAATTGAATGAGTGAGCACTGAAATTTCTTCTTTCTTTTGTCCATGAAGATTGCCCTGTACCTGAGTCCCCATTTGCGTTGATTATATACCAGCGGTACCTTTCTGAACTTGAAATGATTCTTCATCCTACACTTGAGGCTCAGGCTTTCTGCTGGTGAAAAGACACGATCCACACTCATCGGTTTTGGATTGGCGATGGCGTTCACAGTCTCGAATTCGAAACTATGAAACGGGACATCTTCTTCAGAGTGCTGGATGTCGATGACAGGGATATCTGGTTTAGTGGCAGCAGCATTGGAAGGAATGATGAGCTCCTTCTCTGCATGGATAGAGATTACTTAATTTTCATAGATGTACTTGACCCATTAATGCAAAGTTGATGGCACAGCTCCAACCTTATGCAGTCAAGGTCGTCCGAGCAACATGTTGAAAGAGGCTGATATATCCAGGATTTGAAATGTGATGGTGGAGATTTTCGGACCCATCTGTATCTTTATGTCAACCTCCCCTTCTACTGATTGGTGGGTGTTGTCGAATGCTCTGACGTATATAGTGCTGGGCCGGAATGAGGAGGGACTAATTCTCAAGCATTCCGTAGTCTTGAGTGGGCAGACATTTAAGCTTGAGCCATTGTCGATAAGAACCAGTGGGACACAGAGGTCTTTGTATCGTAAGGCTATGTTGAGGGATCGCGCATGATCCCATCCTTCCGGTGGTAGCTCATTATCAGTGATGGTGATGGCGCGCGGAGCCAGGAGCTGTTCGATCATCAATGCTATCATTTCTGGTGCTGTATCGGAGGAGACATGAGCATCGCTCAGGGTTTTGGCAAACATTTCTCGGTGTATGCGCGACGTGCAGAGTAGCTCCCATACTGAGATTTGGGCAGGGATTGACTTGAGTTGAGTCGCCACATCATATGCAGCTTCGTTTTTGTTGCCGAGGCCTGAGAGAGCGCCTTTGGGATCTCCTCTGTTCTGATTATCTCTTCGGATGCAACGCCTATTGGGATTCATGTTTCCTACCTCTGCACATTCCGGATAGTGCCACCGGACCTCTTTATAATTTTCCTCTCCTTTGCCTTCTAGGACCACTGGTTCTTGCAACGGTGCTGGTGTGGGTACCAGATCTTCTTCATATGGAGCTTTTGCCTTGAGGACTACATTGTTGCCTGTGCTGAAGGGATAATATCGACGCTTGTCTTCATAGATCACATAGGGTCGTGGTCCTGACTTGACCGTTCTTGGAGCAGGAGGTCCCCATGGAATGAATACTGTCCTCTTGATATGGCGAGGGGTTTCTCTGTTTGTCCCAGTTGTCGTAGTGTGATTGACACGCCTTCGGGACTTGCCCCTTGCAATATAACTGGCTCAACTGGAGGAGCCCCTTCCGAGACAATGGGTTCTTGCTGCTGATGAGTATGATCCCTCCATTGCGGATTGGATTGTTCCTGTGCTGAAATTGCCCCTTGCAAGATGACAGGTTCATATGTGGGCTCGATGTATGACTGTACTCCTTCTAGGATGACCGGCTGCCAACATGAATGGCTGTAAGGTGCCCCTTGAACAACTAGTGCATCATATGGAGGCGCTCCTTCGAGTACTAACGGCTCGGAGATTGAAGAAGGAGAAGGATTTGCCCCTTGCAAGATCGAAGGAGAACTCATTAGCCCATAATTGTAAGCATGAATGGACTGGATAGGGGAGAAGAAGTGATTGAGACGCTCTTCTTCTTCTATGCTGTTGACGGCAGGGCCACGAGACGAACTGGGGTCCGTCAGATGCTGAGGTAGAGGATTCTGAAGGATGTTGGTAGGAGCTGCTAGAGGAGTTCCGGGGACCGAGATGACGATCTCGCGGTCATCAATCAGATCTTATATGGCATTCTTCAGAGTCAGGCATCAATCAGTGGTGTGACCACGCCCTTGATGGTAGGCACAATACTCATTTCCTCGGTAGTTCGGAGGTAGAGGATTTGGAGGAGGCCTGGGTGCCATTAGAGTGAGTAACTACTTTTATACCAGCATAGCCATGACTTGACTGAGTGGCTAAGTGAGAGGAGTGAATTTCCTGAGCTCCTTGTAATTCTACCTATTCTGATATGAGTATTGGCCGTTCCCCCTGAACTGTTGTTGTTGTCGACGTTTGTGGCTGTGGTTGAGGATTTGGTTGTGGCTGATACCTCTGAGGTTGATGTTGAACCTAATTTTACTAATACTATTGACGTCCTTGTGGAGGCGTATATTGGTTGCCCTGAGCAGTGGCAACGATGTTGTTTAACTCTGTCAGGCGAGGAGGAGAACCGCTGCGGTTCCCGTATCCGATGGGTCTTCCTTCAACTCTGTTCTGTTTGACTGGAGTAACTTGATGAGGCCATGGGGAGATTGTCCCGGCGCGGATTCCTGCTTCGACTTGCTCTCCAGCGCGGATCAACTGTGAGAAATTCGCATATGGATGCGAGATGAGATATCCAGATATGCCAGGATATGTTGAATGAACAATCATGGAGATTTGTTCTTCGTCGTCGATAGGTGTCCGCATTCTGGCCGTCATAGCTCGCCAACGTCCCACATAAGTTGGTAGTGTTTCATCACTCCTTTGCCTAAGTGCCGCGAGGTCAGCTTTTCTGGGTGCCATATTGAGATTGTATGCGAATCTGTCAACAAAAGCCTGTGAAAGTTGTTCCCAAGTCCTGATGCGATGGCAGTCCAATGATGTGTACCAATCTAGGGCATTGCTACAATCCGAAGATTGCACACCCAAGTGCAGGTAGCGAAGTAGTAAAATACTCAGTAAGACCGAGGTCGATCCACAGGGATTGGGGTTAAGAACACTCAAAGAAATTAGTTTAGGTGAGTGAGATGAAATCTGGTTTATCCACGAGAGTGGAGCAAGTTGTGTGTGGTGAAAGATAAAAATAGAAAAGGGGCTAAGGCATCAGGGATCCACCTTTGATTCATTCACAAGATTTGATTCGTTGATCCAACTATAACTCAACTGGAATTGAATAAAGATTCATTCCAACCGAAAGATAAACAGTTAAACCATTTGCATATTTCATAAAAGATGGTGATCTGAACCGATTGATTTGACCATGAAGCACTCATTAGTTGATCGCAGGGAATTCCAAACATCCACTGTGCCCGGAGTCGACAATGGATCAAGGAATTATACAGATCAATAACTTTGCCAACAAGTCAACCGATAAGATCACAATTCATACGATCAAATGCATACTTACAAGATAGGAGGCTTTGATTGACCGATCCAACCGTTAAGATCTCGTCTATCGATCGCAGGGAATCCAAAGCATCCAATGTGCCCGGAGTCTACAATGGATCAAGGGATTTTACAGATCGATGACTTTACCTGCACTAGCTCGATGACCGTAGGGAATCCAAAGCATCCAATGTGCCCGGAGTCGACGATGGATCAAGGGACATTATCGATCATGAACTAGCTAATTGGTGTGCAAGGGATCCCAAGCATCCAACATGCCCGAAGTCGACGATGGATCAAGGGGCTTGCACAATAATAGCGTCTGCCGAGGTGGATAACCGAACCAATCAACCAAAGAGAACTCCAACATTTACACCACACAATGTTGAACCAAAAGAACCATAGCTTGCAAATTTCTTCAAAGGCTTCACCCCTAGCCTTAGCTAGAGGTTTAGCCAACCATGCTACAATGGAAGACTAAATTCTCTACAAAAGAGAAAACTACTCTACATTACAAAAGAAAGAAAGAAAGAAAACTAAAGAGAAGAGAGGAGTTGTAGAGAATGGGATGATGAGGGATAAGGGAGCAACCCCTTTTATAAGATAAGGGAGAGTGAAATTACTTAGAACCTAAGTAAAGAGTTTCCTTAGAGTCTAAGTATAGTGAGTTCTCTTAGAGTCTAAGTGTATGGAGTTCCTTAGAGTCTAAGTAAAGTGTTTCGTTAGAGTCTAAGTATAGTGAGTTCCTTAGATTCTAAGTATAAAGAAGAGAGAGAGTGTGTGTTTTCTAGCCTCCACACATGTGGGAGTGGAGAAAGGTTTTCTTGCTTGCACATGTGGAGGAGAGATGCCTTGCTTGGTGGCTGACACAAGTGAGAGAGAGATGGGGCTGTCCTTTGTGCAGACGATGGTTGATGGAAGCTGAGTAGCTATTGTCCACTGTGTGTACGACTGGTGAAACTGCAGCTTGGGCCCACCTCAGACTACTGCTGGATGTGAGGTCCACTGGACGTTGGATGATGGCTGTTGACACAGGTGATGATGCTAAAGGTGGAGGGAGTGGACGGTGGAGATTTGTCAGCAGCTGCTGTTGCTGGACGTGAGGTCCACTGGACAGTCAGATGATGATTTGGACGGCTGGATCTCGAGCAGTTGTTGGACGCTGGATGAAGGTTGGACGGTTGCTGAAGGATGCTGGACGGTGATGGAGGATGGATGGTTGATGATGATGATGGATGACTGGTGTCCAGCAGGTGGATGGACGGCTGAGATGTGGTCCACCACGATCTGTTGTAGCTGGTGGACGGCTGTTGCTGATCAGCTAGCCGTTGATTGCTGCCTGGCCGTTCAGATGCAGCACATACATGCTGATGATGGATGGTGAAAGATGGTCCATTTGGTGGTCATGATGCAACTGGGGTCCACCATGATAGGAACTGGATGTGTGGCTGGTCTCACATGCATACCTCCATATTTTCATGAATGTTCAATCGTGACCGTCACCTAGATCTCCAAATTGCCTTATCCTGACGTGGTCTTCGTAAACTTCAGATTCACCATAGATTATGGTCCAATCTCTGATCTCCTCGGTCTGATTTCCCTCAGGATCGTCAACATGCTTGATCTTGATCGCTTTTGGACCTTTAAACGACTTGATTGGCTCAGATCTTGCCCAACCTCTCCTGAACAACTGAAGACAGAAAATTAACCTAATGAGGGATAATTAACCAGAAAAACAATGATATTGCTCTTAACAACCAGAGTTATTATACAATATTAGGTACTTATCAGGCATCGTCCTTCAGAGTTTTTTTGGAATAAGCGAATGAGGGCTCCTTCATTTCCTGAGATTGCACTCAGCTCTCCACAAAAAACCTTGAGATGTGTTGTGGGATAACCGCTGCTGTCGTATCTTTTGAATTTTGGTACCTCAAAGTTTGGAGGTATCTGAGCATCTAGGAAAGGACACGAGTCTCTGAACTTGGTCGAAGGTAGATCGATTCCTTATTGTCATTGAAGCTGTTTTTGTAAGATCTGGAACTGCTCCCGCAACTCGTTCAGTCCTGCATGATCTGCTCGAACGACTGGTGCCTCTCGAAGTAAGGCACGTTCTTCTTCTGCATAGTGGTCGATGTCTTCAACCCTATGGACTTGCTGAAAGGCAACCATGGGTTGCTGAAATTGATTTGACGAGTGAACTGGATTCTGACGAACTTGTGCTTGAAAGGACCGTAACTGAACTGGAGACTGCTGAATTGAAGATTGCTGGAAATTAACTGGAGTTTATTGAATTGAAGATTGCTGAAAATTAACTGGAATCCCATCGGCGGGGGATGTGCTGGAATTGAAAAGTGCTCCTGTTTGTAGGAGGCTGATATGCTGGGAAGTGACCCCCTTGTTGGGTATTCGCCACTGTCCGTTGATTGATGTGGGCTTGACACTGACCCCCATTGTGGGCATTTGCCAGTGCTGTCCCTGCTGCTGGAAATTGAATTGAAATCCCATCGGCAGGGATGTGCTGAAATTGAGTAAAGGTCCCATCAGCGGGGACATGCTGAGAAAAGAAAGGGGTCCCATCGGTGGGGACATGCTGGAATCTACTGAGATTGTTGCTTGCAAGATTGACTGGAAGCTGACTGGAAGTCCCTGCGATGGGAATGCTCTGAGACGGCCTTGTCATCCTGGGAAGGTACTGAGGAGGATGCCCCATAGTGAAGGGCTGAGATGACTGTTGTCGGTAGTCTTGGGTAGACTCCAATGGTTGTGCTTGATTTGAACTGGAGGCCGGAGGGACCCGGCATGGCTGCTGAGATTGCTGAACTGGGCCAACTTGATTGTTGACCACTGCAGTAGCTTGTGCTTGCATGAATTGCAAGAGCAATTCTTGCATTGCTCTCATTCCTTGTGTCAATTCTTGCATGATTGGCGTATTCTCAATTGGTTGTTGCGCTAGAGGTTGCGCTTTGGCCATCTCTAGGGCAGGGAAGAGGTGAGCTTCCTCTTCGTGGTCGGACATGGCTTGCTGAGCCTGAGTGCGGATTATGCTGTAGAAGGGAAGTTGTTTTTGAAGACGATGAGCCCGAGGAGGCGCAATGGTGAGGAATATACTTTACTCTTTTTTTTAGGTTTTGGGATTTTCTTTTTTTTTTTTTGTTTATGAATAGGATGCTATGCAGATGAGATTGTACGAGGACTAATGACTTTCAAATACAGGAGGGATTCTCCTTTTCAAGTTGGATCACGACTAGTAGGACTAGCATGTCCCTAGCAGAGTCGCCATTCTGTGGACGCTCGCCTCTCCGCGCTCCTGGATTCTCCCTTCCTTTCGGAAGAAGATGGTGCGTGCACGTGAATTGCCGTTTGTGCCACTGGCTCGCCTCATTCTCGAGGGCTTTTTCTTTGGTTGTCGTGTTAAGCTGGATGTATTTAGATGAGTTTGTATAAAACCAGAGTCACCACTAGCCAGTTACTTCGAATCTACAGTCGCCTAGACCCCATAGAAACGTTAGAGTAGGGAACCTGAAGATTCATTCCTCTAAAATGACTAATTTTGATCTGCAGCCAGAGATTCGAGGTAAGGGATCACGATTACAGCGTGGGAAGAGGTTAAGCACCCCACACTGCCCGTACCGAAGTACGGTCTCTACTTCATAGAATCGAACTAATACTTGAAAGTTTGATTTAATCCTCGTACATTCTCATGAATGATATGATGTATGAATGCAGGTCTGAACAGTAAGAGTTTCTGATGGGTAGGTTTCCATTAACAGGCAAGCTCAGAGCATACGCTCGAATTGACATGTGATTTATGCGGGATGCATGCTATATATTTGAATAATCAAAGTGCTTGTAGTGACATGATAAGCAGGGGGGTTGGAAGAAAAGTAAATGTTACACTTATGCTAAATGCGAATGAGATGATGCTGGTAAAAGAGTAGTTGGATGGACGGAGGTGTCGCAAGGGTTTGCTTCGAGTGGCTAGATCAAGACTTGGGTGGCTTGGAAGACTTAGACCAGGGTCAGGCTAGGCTGGACCAGGGTTAGGCTCTTCTCACTTGGGCTCTCCTTGGTGGAGTAATGGGCTAAGGGATGGAGATAGGCTCGGATTTCTCTCGGGCTTGAGGGATTTTTCTAGATTTTGTGGGATGCTGTGAATGAGAAGGGGCGGGGGTATTTATAGCAGCGGAGAGTGGCAGCTGCCGTAAATATTTTTGGGCGGCACCATGGGGGCCGCCCTTACGGCCGCTCCGCTTCAGCTTCGGAGCGTACGGCTTTCGAACCTGAAGCAGAAAAGCTAGAAGTTCGGAGTCCGGACCTGCTCCGAAGCTGTGGTTCGGAACTCGGTGAGTTGACTGGGTTTGGAAGATGGGTTGACACGGTGAGTTGACTCGGTGGGTTGACTCAGCGAGTTGACTCGGTGATTTAACTCAGCGGGTCGACTCACCAAGTTTGAATTTTTTGAGATTTTTCAACTAGTTTTTCTTATGGGGGTTTTTTCGGGCTGATAGTTAGGGGTGAGTTGACTGGGTTCAGGCTTGAGCTGGGTTATGGATTGGGGCTTACAAGGGTGAGTTTGGCTGGGTTTGGACATGGGATTTGGGGGTACGGTCCTCCATTCATTCAGCTATCTCTACCAACATTGTAGCCGAAGGTGGGGTGTCTACAGGTAAAACCAATTTGAAACACTTAGGTTGGAAGGAACCTGATTAAACTCCCCAATGAATGTTGGTGTGCTCAAGGGATGAGTATTTGAACCGGGAGTGGAGTTGACCCATAGTCAAACCACTATACATGTGTTTGTGTTGAATTTGAGCACATTGTTATCTTAGCATTGTATGTTTAATTGTTTAATTATGAATGTTTGATAGGAATGTATGCTAGGCACTAAATAAGCACATTCACATGTAGGATATACTTTCACTAAGTAGTGTAGACTTGAGCTCATATGATCCATTCTCATATAATCTAAATAGGTTGCATAGATTAGGTTCTTATTTAGTTAAATCATTTGACTATCTATGCATGCTTAGGCTAGGTTGTTTTATTTCTTATTATATGCTAGCCTTGTGATTGGACCCACTTAAGCTTGGAAGATAAATGTTCTTGCTTAATTAGTTTAATTAGGCGAGAAGTTTTTAAAAGGATTTTTAAATGGCTCTAATTACCCCCTCCCCCCATTCTAGGACTTAGCCATAGTTCTACAAGCTCCACTTTGAGCTTCTGCATGTTTAGCATCTACAAGTGTAAGAAATAGATGCAATTTCACATGTATAGATCCTTGATTTATTGTGTACTCCAGTTAGATTAGATGATTTGATTGAGCAATTACTTAACTTATTAGAGAAGAAATCAATTTGTATAATTGATTGATCTATCGTGAACTACGAATATAATAGATGCTTTTGATTCCTTATGATTGAGATCCTAATAATTCATGAGAGAATTGTTTAATTAAATTCATATTTTGTTGGTGTTTGTGATTAGTTTAACAAAATTACTTTATGATTGGGGAGAATTAGAATCTTAATTCTAATTGAGTTATAGAAGTTGAATCAATGAATTAAATATTGTAATTACTATAAGTGGACTCCTAGATCCTTAGTTTTTTTTATTATTATTGTTTTAAATATTTCTACATCACTGGAGTAATCTAAAAACCGTTCAGATTTAGTTTTGGTCTAGTTCTAATTGTGTTTTCACTAATTTCCTATGAATTGATCTCGGATTCACTGAGTTGAAACTACATCACAACCCTACACTTGGGGTTGTTATCCTTTTGGATCGATCATGGGCATGTCAGGATTGCAAAAGATTCATAACGTTGATGCCATGCGAGATCCGGACGCTCTGATATAAGAGCATGTTAGGATTGCTCATTTGTTACATATTAGGATTGTCGTAATACTGGACTAGTTACGTGAATATATAAGCATTGCAAAAGGTTCCTAATGCCAGTGTCATGCGAGATCTTGGATAAAAGCACATGCCTCGCTAGACTAATTAGGTGAGTGTGTAAGGATTGCAAAAGATTCCTACTGTTAGTGCTATGTGACTCGTGAAAAACTGCCCTGCTAAATTAATTAAGATGGAACCAATAATTTTATGCATCATACATTCATGACTTCGGAAACATATAGTCACACATTATACATTAAGGGTAGTTTGATTTTTTATTTTTGATTTTTTGCTATGGTAAATACAAGTAAATACATAATAATTAGTTTTTCTATGTGATTGTTTAAGATGAAAATAGAGAAGGATTTTTTCTTCGAAAATTAGTCTGAAAAGTACATTTTTGGTATTGATTTAAATTTGCGGGCCCCACCATCATGTATGTGACTTATTCACACCATCCATCTATTTTACCAACATATTTTAAAGCGTGAGCCCAAAATCGAGGCATATCTAAAGCTCAAGTGGACCACACCTCAGGAAATAGTGGTCATGGAGCCCTCCACTATTGAAAGTTGTTTCCTCCCTAGGGCCTAGAGTGATGTCTATTTTTCATCCAACTTGTTCATAAGGTCACACAGTTATGGATAAAAGGGCCACAATAAATATCAAATTGATCTAAAACTTCTAGGCCTCTTTAGAAGTTTTCAATTGTAGGCATTCAATTCTCACTATTTCTTGTGGTGTGGCCCGCTTGAGCTTTAGATCTGCCTTATTTTTTAGCACATGCCTTAAAATGATTTGGTAGAAGGGATGGACAGTGTGGATGAAACACAAACACCGATGTGGCCCCACAATTTCAAAGCTTTTCTCCTTAGGTTACGTGATTGAAAGTTTTTTAAGATAGTAGCTGTCAACATCACCTTGGGCAGCAAGTTGTAATTACATTTGGAAATAATTATTACATTTTTACTCTTTTGAATTATAAATGAAATTAGAAAATCAAACAACCCTTAATATAAACATTGATGTCTCTATCCTACTAATATTCTATTTATTTTTTCCTTTATTGAACTGTCTATACCTCCCTAAAAATTCAATTATGGTGAATACGATCTCATTGGGCTTTTAGCTTACCCAATTAAACATTACATGTAGATTTTCAAGAAAAAAGACGGCATGAGTGAAGCCAAGTATCTTTACAAATATTTCTACTAAAGCGTTGTTTGTAAATTAGGTTGATTTTAAATTTTATTCCACGAATTCAATGTAATAAGACATTTAGTGAAATATTTATTTAATGGAGGATGTAATGGTATTAGTCTAGTTTGTTGTGGATTATAGATTTAAATTGAAGTTTAAGTTAAATATAGTTTAAGAAACTTATATTGAATTTAGTATGAATATGCAATGTGTAGAATGAAATTATGATGAATGAATACACAAATATTAAATCACACCTTAGAACTCGGGATCAGGGTCACCGTACTCGGATTTTGAATTTTGAGGCGTGGCATGTATAATATGAAAAGTATGTTGAGTATGGAAGGAGTGGCTCTTTGCATTCATTTTTGCATTGCATTCATGTTAATCTTATTTTACTATTTTACTTGATACCTGCATTTACCTGATATTTATGATATTATTTTTGAAGTCATGTTCGTTGCTTTCATCCTTGCATTGCATATATATTTATCTTATCTACTACATTATATGATATTTGTATAATGCAATGCATAGAGTCATGTTCATTGCATTCATTTTTACATTGGACATAGGTACCCTACACACTCTATTATTTGTGTAGGTCGTGGTATAATATGGAATCATTACACACATGAGAGATATACTCACTGAGCTTTCTTAAGCTTATATGTTATTCTATTATTTTTTTAGGTCAATACAAGTGGCAAAAATAGTATAGCACGGATTTTGTTAGTTGCACCTTGATGTTTTGTTCTTTTGGAAATTCTATGGTTATATATGTACTTGTGCATCCATTGTATTTGTAAACTTTACATAGTAGAATAAGATTTTATTTTGGGTTGCTATCATATATTAATTACGACGTTGGATATCATGGGAGAACACTATCGAACTAACCATAATTTATTTTCCTCGTGCTGTATTCCAAGAGTGAAGTCAGGGTCTAAGGTCCATTTTCGGGGGCGTGACATTTATGGCCCACCTGAGGGTCAGATTTTTTTTTTCTTTTGCTTTTGGCCAAAGTATATATTTCAATTATTATGTCAAATGTAACCTGCACTAATTTGGGATATGAAAATTTATTTACTAAATTTATTTTAATTAAAAGCATCCAAATACATTTTTTGGATTTAAGTACATTCAATCACTATAACTGATAATTACCATTTAGCAAATTATTTTGATTCTAATGTATTCTAATTACAAGCATCCATAACAAGCCATTAGGGTCTGCTTGGATATCTGTAAGTTGGTTAAAATATAAGTGATTTATTCTATTTGGGAAAGAAAATTCACATGTAAGTTACTTATAGCCTGTAAGTTACAGGTAAATCTATCAAAAATTTGTAGGGAGATGAGAGTGAGAAGTCACTTACCTATAAGTCACTCACAAGCTCAATGGTTGGATGTTTAAAAAAGAAGAGAGAGAAACACACCAACAACTGCCATTGATTATCTTCTATAAAGAGGGAAAAGAGAGTCTCGTTCCTCCAACCTAACCTCTCTTTCTCTCTCTCTCTCTCTAACTGCCACAGCTCTCTCTCCCTCTCTCCCTCTCACCCCCTCGAAACGGTAGTGTTTTTTCTTTTTTTCTTTCTTTTGCAGCGAGAGCGGATTAAGTGTTATGCGGGTAACAATTTAGTGGGTGTTACCCCTACCATGGGGCCCACCTTGACGATGTGTTATATATCCACTCCATCCATCCATTTCTCAAGCCCATTTTGGGACGTGGTCCCAAAAATTAAGAAGATTCGTATCCCAGGTGGACCCCACCACAAGAAACAATGGTGATTAGCTTAAAGGAGCCATAGACCACTTCAATCACCATTGTTTTTTTGTACTATGGTCCACCTGAGATTTGGATATGCTTCATATTTTGGGCTAAGCTCTAAAAAGAGCTAGCAAAACTGATGGACGACATGGATATACCGTACATATATCAAGGTGGGTCCCACAGTCCAGTCCATCGAGTTGGATCATTGTTCTTTATTTATTTATTATTTTTTATTTAATTATTTTAATGCATTTGGATCCTTTAGTGTAGAAAATGGACAATAGAGACTATTTTGATAGTGGACATTTTAATGTAGTGGGTGAAAATTGCATGCATTCTTTTGTTACTATTATTTGATAGATGTGGACCTATTGCCTGTTATTCTTTTATTACTATTATTTGATAGATGTGGGCCTTTCGACATTTTAATGTAGGGCACATCAATTGGAATATATATATATATATATATATATATATATATATATATATATATATATATATATATATATATGCCGAAGATGTGCCCTACATATGGACCATTTGGATCATGTGAACACTCATCCATGTGGGTCCCATCTGTTTGTGGCAGTTAGCAACAGACTTGACATAACAATTGATGTTGTGAGAATATTTGTTTTTGAGTAGTAATTGTTTGTGGCAGTTGGCAGCATACTTAGCATAATATGTTGCTTCATATATAGATATTTTGAAATTCGTGGGCCTACTTTTAGGGTCCACTCGATGAGTAATTTGGCCTACGAATAAACTCAAATATTCATCTTGATGGGCCTAACAAAATTGCATATTTGATCTCACGTTTTTTTATATGATTATGGCATTTTAAAAGAATTCCTTACTCCAAGTTCTGCTCAGTGTGAATGTATAACTTTTTATCTATAAGTAAATTACTAGTTAACTAAACACAAAAACATACTTACTGGTAAGTGACTTAAAATTTACTTCCAAACAGGTTATGTGTAAGTAACTTTCACTGACTTATGGGCATCCAAACAGGCCATTAGGACTTAGATTCCAATACATTCCAAGTACATTCCAATGTGACAGTAAGGGGCGCGGCTTCGTTAGATCTGGGTATCCTGGATTCACCGAGGTGGGTAGATCCCTGATGGTGGATTCCACTGTGTTATGTGTGTGTCTTAAATTCATGTCGTCCATTGTTTTTAAAACTCATTTTAGAGCATTATAAAAAAATGAAGTAGCTTCGAATCTTAGGTGAATCATAATATAGTAAATAGTGGTACTCAACCATTAAAAAGCCACAAAAGTTTTGCATCAAGCTGATATTTGTGTGGTCTCTTCATCCATATCATTGTGATCTTGTCAACAGGTTGGATGGAAAATAAACATTCCAGTGCCCCATGATGTTTTTAACGGTGAGGATTCAATCATTACTGTTTCGTCTGCCTAAGATTTGGATCTGCTTCATTTTTGAGATCATGCCATTAAATGAGCTTTCAAAATGCTTCAACACTATCGATTCCCACTGGTATGGTATCGATTCCCACAGTGGGGGTGGCTAACATTGTGATGTGGCTAACAGGGGAAGGTGGGTGTACTAACAACGGGGTGTGTGAACTAACCCATGAGAGAGAGAGAGAGAGAGAGCGAGAGATCTTTCAAAATGCATGGACGGTGCAGATGTAAGGCACATATCACAGTGGTCCCACAGTTGGGGATCCACCCAAGCTAAGGGGCAGGACCGTCTTAGGATTGGCTCGTAAGTTGGTACGTGCGCCAGTTTGCTTCTTCAATCCCTCCTTGGTAGAGGTTTTGTTTGCCAGCGACGACGAACTTCGAAATTCCCAATCGCCTTCTCCTTGCTTGCATGCGAAACATGGAGAGATCGAAAGCGATTTTCTGTAAATCATCGACGATCCTTCAGCTTATCTGCCTTTTACTTCTTCCTCCAGCCCTTGCCATATCATCCGTGTAATCAATCGATCCTCTTTCCTTCCATTTTTTTCCCCCAGAGTTTTTATTAGGGTTTTGGCATGGAAATTCCCTTTTGAGTTGTAATGTATCTTTTGCAGGAGCGGAGAAGGTCATACCATCCATGGTCGGGTGAAGATCGACGGTCTGTTGCTTTCTCTGATTTTGTTTATATCTTTCTCCTTTTTCCTTTCTATTTTTCTGCTTGGAAATTGTTTTAGGAATTACAAGGTCATCATCAACTGACATGAAGGATTTCATACATGTGGAGCCCATGTTTCGATGATCTAAATCGTTTATCTGATGGCCCTCACTGTGGATGAGATCTTCTCTTGAAGTGTGCCAGATTTGATGATCTTACCTGTTGAGAGGAAAGTAGAGCAATGGTCCACAACCAGTGGAAAAAAAAAGATGAATGACTGAAACTTCAGTGACTTTCAATTGGGAGAGTTACTTGGTGTCCCACATCAATGGCGGGCCACATGAAGTTAACGTTTTGAATCATTTAACCCATGGACCCATGAATGGGAATTGTGTGCGTCCTGAATGTAGCACCCTAAAAGCCTATAGAGGAACTTTTTGATCCTCATTCTGTGGAAAATATGGTGCTTGTCCTTGGTCGCTCAGTTTGTACCAGATTATGAGCCACCATTGATTTGATGGGCCCCACTATGCTCTGGTGGATGTGGCAAAACATAAGTGATTTGGGGATTAAAGAGATGATCTTATTCGCACGTAGAAATTTTGCACTTATACAACAGTAGATGCTCAAATTTTTGGGGTCATCAGATTGGTAGTTGTCAGAAGGATAAGGGAGTATGACTTTCAAATCTATGTCGTGATCTTCTCTAAATGGAAAGAACATCCACACACCCACACGTTCACATGCACATACGTTTGCGTGCTCACAAATACAACAAATAAGTATCTCACACTACTCTCTGTCAAGCTGTTGAAGAAATAGTGATATCATGAAACCCATCTTCATTGATTGCTTTGGTGAGTAAGTGTGCAATTGTACCCTTATGAGGAATGATGTGGTTATCTTCTAGCGGACAAAATGACTTTGTCTTAATATGCTTTGTCCTTTCTTTGAAGATAAGGGTTAGTACCTAGTGTTGATAAGTATTACCGCTTAATTTCCACCATATAAGGACATTCGTTCTTCTATGTTTGGTTCCAAATCCTTAAGGATCTCCTTCAACTAAATAAGTTTAAGCACAGCTGAAGCAGTGCCTTAGTATTCCCCGAAGGAGTTGGGAACACGAGTTTGTTTGTTTACCTCTCCAAAAGAGTGAATCGTCCCTAAGCCTATTCCAAATTATTGGATTGTTGAACAACTAGGCAATTGGCATTTATGAAGTTAGAGATACGTAAATTATTGGACACTGAGAGAAGAGCTCCTCTTAGTTAGGGCTGTCAATGGATCGGATCATGGTCCGACTCCGATCCGGATCCGATCCGATTTAACCGGATTTGGATCATTAATCGGATCAACGGATCGGATACAGATCAAAATATGTGATCTGTTTATTAATCGGATATGGATTCGGAGCGACCCCGCTCCGATCCGATAATGATCCGGTTACATTTAAAAAAAAAAAAACCCATAGGTACCTATCGCAATGAGAGAACGAGAGAGAGAGAGAGAGAGAGAGAGAGAGAGAGAGAGAGAGGCGTCCACCAACAGAGTGAGGGAGAGGGACCCACCAAGCTGGAAGACGCTTTGGCGTTTCAACCCACCCCTTGTGCAACGCACCCACATAGGTCAGTCACAAGATGGACCCACCTAGCTGGAAGATGCTATGCGTTTCAACAGCAGGTACGGTCTTCTTCTTCGTTATTTTTCTTCTTTTTTTTTTTTAACCGCAGCTTAGGCGTTTCGACATCAGCATTTCAACAGCAAACCCGCCATACGCGATGCACAAAATGACTATGATCCAGACCATCAGTTTAGTAGGGCCCATGGTGGATGGACGGATCGGGTCGGATCGGCTGAATCTCTATCGGGTCGGATTTCGGATAAATGTTTAGAGATCCGTCGGATTTCGGGTCGGATACGGATCACCCGGATCACAAATCGGATCGGATACGGATCAGCTACTATCCGCTCCAAATCTGATCCGTTGACAGCCCTACTCTTAGTAATGAGATTTTGATGAGTCGTAAGATGTGATGTATGGCATCAATGTGGGCTTCCCTGATTCATGCATGAATTGGCTTAATAGCCTCATAGAAAATAGAGTACAAGGACACACACTAGTGAGATATATCAATTTTCTAACCAACAATTGATATTAGTCATATCTTTCATAGGGTCCATATCTCCTATGGTTGGTTGGGCATTTTGGTCCATAGAGGGGGTGGAGTTCTTTATGAGTTGGTCTCAACAAGAAGATCTTCTTTTGGGAGAGAATGCCCTATTCTAGACATGACTATCTTTGATAATGAAGTATTTGTGTGCCTAAGATATTGAATATGAAATTGTGATGAATGGTATAGCGGACTTAAATAGTTTGTTTTTTTTTTCTTTTTTTTTAATTTCGTATGGATTATGAAAATAATAGCTAAAAGTTTTTTTTTTTTTTTTTTTTGTGATTCTTTTTTTTCATACTTAAACTTTGTGATGTTTGTTTTAGCCCATAAACAAAGTCTCATAAACGGCAAACGTTGTCTCCCTTCAGGGGCAAGACTTGGCAATGGTTGCCTATAAACTTCTTCATGAACACCCCACATAGAAAGGCACTCTTCACATTTAGTGAAGTAGCCAATTACTTGAGCTAACCCACTAGTTTATAAGAAGAACAATAACAATAACAATAACAATAACAATAACAATAAATATTTTCTCCAATCCACCTTGTGTTTTTACTTCGCTTTTGCAATGGCCAATTTATATATAAAAGACCCAATAATACCTAGCATACAATGGCCAAATCCTCTGACGATTATACTCCTGTTTTCCAGCAAGTCTAGCTTGCTTACATATCAGCTCAAGAGATATTTGGGAAGGATTGCATGTGTCCACATTTGTAGAGTTTTTTGAACCTTACTATGTCTTAGATAACTCTAGTAGAGGAAATGTTTGAATGTTATCTGATGCTTGTGTTATGGATCACTCCATTGGAAGCTGGGTGACTGCGATAAACAAAATAATCACAAAATGAATTAAAAAAGAAGGGAACATGTTAGATTATAAGTAATTGTGATAAACAAAATAAATTACAGAAGGAATTAAAAAGAAGGGAAGATGGTTGCTTATAAGTGACTGAGGATGAGGGTTACCTCCCCTTTCAAGGGATTGTGACGTGTTTATTGGAGACTTTCCTAAAGAATGAACCGCAATGTTCTCTTGGCATTTTTGCTTTAAAAAAAAAAACTCCTAGCATTTTGGGAAATTTGGAAAGTTGAGAGATGTAGCTATTCCTTAGTTTAGGTGTAGGGGCTTCGGCAGAGGCTTTACATTTATTTGGCTTGCTGCTCAATCAAAAGTGGAAGTTGTGGTTGCTGGCCTCAACAAAAGATGGATTTTTGGAAAAGAAATTAATGTGGGTCTAGCAAAATATGGATTTCTTTTTCCAATGTTTTGTTGGCACCAAACAAAAACCCAAAAAGCAAAGACCCGAAAGCTACATCCCAGTCAAGGAAGGAGAGGTGCCCCCTAAGGACCTTTATCTTCCATTATACAAACCCTTAAATTGGGTAGTCCCCAAAACCCAAGTAGTCTCCCACCTTCTTGTTGCCTTGTGGAAGACCACCTCTACACTCTCTGAGTTGTTGCTAAAGTTCGTATTGTTGTGTTCACTTCACAAGATGAGAGAATGGGGATTTGGTTGCAAGGTATTCTGTATCAATAGTGGTGGCTATAACGGTCACCACCATTACCGATATGAGCATCAGCCGGAAGGGCTAATACGGTGGCATAACGGTCTCTATGACCCTCATAACAGTTGATTTTTTTTTTTTTTTTTTGAGAGTTAACAACCAATTTATTAAAAAACTTGCGAAAAGCGAGGAAAGAATACAAGCAGACAAAACAAAACAAAGACATATAGCAGAATAAGAAAGCCAGCCTAAGCCGACCGAACAGAGATAGCCCAATCCTCCAAAAGAACTAAAACCCTCTAAATCACCTTCGCGTGCTCCAAACTACGATTCTTAAAGCAACGCTGATTCCTAGCCCCCTAGATAGACCACATCACTGCCATAGGAAGAAGCATCCACCTAAGTTTCCCATCCCTTCCAACTCCACCATGCCACACCCATAATAAATCCTCCACGGATCCCAGCATCACCCAAGCCGTGTTAAACAAAGCAAGAAAATGACTCCACACCTTAGTAGCGAAGGAGCAATGGATGAAAAGGTGATCGATCGACTCTCAATCCTTCATACACATCAAACATATGTTAGGGAGAATCATGGCCCTTCTTTGCAATGTATCTATGGTAAGGATCCTCTTCCTTCGTAACAACCAAACAAAAGCCGAAATATGAGGAGGAGCCCCATAGGACCACTGGTGAAACAAGAAGGACAAGGGACTGGGGTTGGGAATCCCAATCAAGTTGAATAATGACTTTATCGGGAATAAGCTATTGGTGCTCTTTACCGAAACCATTGAGCCCTCCTCTTGGTCGGTGAAACTGACTTTGGATAGTCTTCAAAAGCTCTAAAAACCTCCCTCTTCGCTTTCCGATAGATTTCTATGACAAGGAGGAGCCCAAACGACTGATTCCCCAGATAAGGAGAAACAATCCTCCTTTAAAATGGAGCGATCAAGGGCTATACGAACAATGCTAGGAAATTGATCATCAAGCACTTGGTCTCCACACTAAATATCTACCCAAAAACGGGTACGACGCCCATTAGCCACTGAATAGGTGACACCTTGACGAACAATGGATTCAGTAGACACCACTACTTTCCAAATGGCAGAGATTCTGTAGAGAGATGAATGCTTGACAAACCAACCACCCTTATAGGAGAAAAGGGGAATGGAAGTGAGAAAATCACTATTTACAACACTATTCACAACACTGTTAATGACACTGTTCACAGGTGGGGAGAAGAGAAGGTGTAGGTTTAAGTGAGGTTTTGATGTGGTATGGATTGGGTTTTGGTAAAGATGAGAATTGGGAATGAATATTGTGGAGATGGGTTGAGAAAAGTGGAAAATAAAAAGGACATTTGAAAAAAAAGAGATGGAGAGGAGAACTTATCTGGATTAAGATTAATGACTTCACATCATGGCATCACACCATTCCAATCATAAGAAATTGCAAGGAGAAAAACCCTAGTAGAGAAATCTCGTTCATAATAATCATAGAATCCCCAAATTAGGGCTCTCATAACCCTTAAATAGTCTCAACTTAGGACTTTTACAAAAAGACGCCTCTCAATAAGGAAAAGTCCCAAGTACCTCCTACCTTTAAACCAAAATAAGACATAACCTCCTAACTCTCTAACAAATATAAAATTACCCCTAGCTAAGGAGAAAAACATGTCTCCACATGTAAAACGTATCTCTATGCTCCCAATAAGCAGCTCGCATGCATCTCCCCAGTGTAGGGTCTTCAATGATGCACCAAATATGCATATGGGGTCTTCCACACACCTACAATCGGGAGCCAGACCCCACGTAATGATCATCTAACCATAGAGAAACCGGGGTGTGGGCCACAACTCGTCTCCTCCTTTGATATAATCGATATGGTGCTCGGATGTCCTCATCACCTCACTTGTAGCAAGAGGCCTCCATTTATCAAGGAATGATCTCCACATGGTCTTTATTGACTTTGAGAAAGCTTATGATAGGGTCTTTAGAGAGTTAATCTCTCGATTAACTCTTTAGGGACCCCATTGTAAGTGATGCGGACATCTAGCCCTTCAAAGTCTATCAGCGGAGAAAGCGCCCACCACAAGCATCTTCCTTGTGGCTAGGTGACTATTGAGGAGCATTGAAGACCTTACACACGTGACTTGACATATTGAAGACCCCTCATTGGGAGGACATGTGTAGGAGGTTTTTGGACATTTTTGGACGTCTTCGGGTGCCCGAGGGCGCCCGAACTTTTGCGCAATTTGTTTTAAGTTACGTTTTTGCTTAATTTTTAAGGGTAGTTTGGTATTTTCATGTTTTCTTATTAGTTATTTAAGAGGGCTCAACCCTAAAAACGAGATTAGCGATTGATTATTGAAAAAAAAACAACTTTGGTTGCCTGCTCCCTCCCATTCTCTCATGGAACTTCATCTTCTTCTTCGATATTCTTTTTCTCTTCTCTTCTTATGCCCCTCCAACATTCTTCTAAGGTAAGTTATTCTTCATTCTCTCTCTATTTCTATTATCTCCCAATCCTTAAACCCTAGATTTGAGAATTGAATCCAAACCCCAATTCCTCAAGTTTCCAATTCCCTAATCCAAGAAATCCTTTGATCTCCCGGACTAGTGAACCCCATTGTTCGATTGGGTCATGACCATGCAAGATCGAGAGGTTCCATCCCTTGCCAGATCCAATCTATGCATTATTTGAATTTCTTACTTTGTGGTTGTGCTGATGGCCCGCTCCATTGCATGTCTTTTTATGGTTTTCTTAGTTTATGATGGTTAATGTTGAATTTTTATATTATTATTGTCTTTTATTTCCGCTGGATTATATGTGTTCATGAGCATGCATCATAATTAGGGCATCCTACGTCAGTAAGCTTTCTCTAAGTCAATAAAGACCATGTGGAGATCCTTCTTCCTCTCCCTATATTTCTCCATTAATTGTCTAGGTAGGGAAATAGCTTCAGTGGTAGACATCTCCGGCGTGAAACTAAAGTGATTTTCTGGTTTATTCACCTCATGCCTTAGTATTTTCTCAATCACTCTTTCCTAAAGTTTCACGATGTGGCTTGAGGGATTAAACTTATAAGCCATACCATGAAACTTTAGGAAAGAGTGATTGAGCAAATACTAAGGCATGAGATGAATGTCTCAGATAATCAGTTTGGTTTCATGCTAGGGAGGTCTACCGTTGAAGCTATTTCTCTACTAAGACAATTGATGGAGAAATATAGGGAGAGGAGGAAGGATCTTTGCATGTTCTTTATTGACTTAGAGAAAGCTTACTATATGGTCCCTAGAGAGTTAATCTGGTTGTTGTTGGGAAAGTAGTACAAAGAAAAAAAAGTATGAGGGGGTAGTAATAAATGTGAGGACCACTAGTGGAGAGACAAGTGAATTCCTAATTAGTGTAGACTTGCATGCTGCCATTGAGCCCATACCTTTTCGTGGTTATTAAGAGTTAGTGATGCATTTGCCGGAAGAGATTCCATGGTGTAGTTTGCGGATGACAAGACAAGGGCGTGCATCAGCACAAAACTAGAGTTGTGGATGGGTGCTGTAGAATCTAAATGATTTAAAATTAGTTAGATTAAAACAAAGTATATTGAGTGCAATTTTAGTAGCAAATAGGAGTGGGAGCAAGGAATAGTTAAGATTGCTAACCAATAAGTTTCCCAAAATGACCACTTTCAATATCTTGGGTCGATTATTCATGAGAATGGAGAGATTGAGAAGGATGTTGCCTTAGAATTCAAGTAGGGTGAAAGAAATAGAGATGTGGCTTGGAGTTTTACATGATCCTAGTGTACCACTCAACTAAAAGGGAAATTTTAGTGGATGGCTATAGGACGAGCCATTGCTTTATGGGACAGATTGTTGGGCAGTTGAGGAACAACATATTTGTAGGATGAGTGTAGTTGAAATGAGCATGTTAAGATGGATAAGTGGCAAGACAAGGATAGAATTAGGAATGAGTGCATTTGAAGGAATTAGGAGTAGCACCAATAGGTAATAAGATGAGGGAAACTAGACTTAGATGACTTCATCATGTGCAACAGAGACCAAGAAATATGCTAGTTAGGAGTGAGTTGGTACAAGTGGAAGGCTTTAAAAGGGCAAAGGGGAAGGCCCAAAAGGACATGGATGGAGGTAGTAAGAAACGACTTGATGACATATGTTCTAACTGAAGTTATGGATAGACTGGAAAAATAGAAAAGGATCCATGTAGCTGACCCCAGTTAGTTGGGATCAATGTTTGAAGTATCGGTATCGCTACAGGTTTCGCTGGCTGGGGATACGGAAACAATATCGATATTGCCGATAACAAGAAATGTGAGGAAACATGGGAAAAACTATGGGATTTTTTAGTGAAACTTCAGGAACTGTTAAAAGACACATATTTGCATATTTAGGAATAAAAAAATTGCAAAAAGAAAACATACATTATGAGTTTCTATTTAATGGGGGGCTTAAAAGCATTTGTTGTTGTAAGAAATTAGTCCAACCATCCTATCTATCCCATCTATCCATCCAACCATCTATCTAGCCATCAAACCTTCTATACAAACATCCATCAGTATTTCATAAAATCGACAACACGATATTTTGAAGAGAAATTGTCAACAACAAGAAAGGAAATGAAAGAATGTGGTCTCGATATCGCTCATGTTGCATTAATAATAATAGTGTCAACCATTTGATAACTCAATACAACCACGCGCCCATAAAAAAAAATTGAATTGGAATTGTTTTTAATAAACAAAATTTTGGCGATATCAATACATTGGCAACATTATCGAAATATCATTGATACACTGGCGATAAAAGCAACTCCTGGAATTTACAGAGCAAAAAATATTAGCGATGCAGTGGAGATATTGATATAAGTGACACCTAGAATTTACACAATCGAAAATATTGATGATACATTAGGGCTCGTTTGGGAGCTTGTAAATGGAAGTAAATGGGAAATGGATTTGGAAGTAAATGAATTGAGAGTAAATGACTTTACATAATTGTGTTTGGATGAGAGTAAATGAAATGCATTTGAAATTAAAATATTCTGTTTGGACGGGAGTAAATGGGAGGACTTGGAATGCATTTGAATTTCTTGATATATTCACAAGAATGTATGTGATATCCTAAATCAGCTTTAATATCCCGACTTAGTGTATATATGCGATATTTAATAGAACGATTGTAATAAGTTCATTGAAACGTATACTTCAGCAAAAAATGAGGAAATTTTGAGCTTCAAGTAGGCCATGAACATAAGGATCACAAACAACCAACTTGCGAATGTTTTTTAACCGTCCATTTAGATGGCCATCCTTTGGATGGTTTGGATCATTCTTTTGGTGTGATTTTTGTGATGTGGCTGATATTTGGATTGTTGGGGAGTATCATTAGCGTGACAGGTGTATGGTGGACATGTGCATAGTTGCACATTGTTTACACGTGCGACTCCCCAAGGGAGCTCAAAAAGGCATTTCACCCCATTTACTTCCAAATCCTCTCTCGTGGAGAGGATTTCATTTACATGCACATTTACTCCCATTTCATCTCATTTACCTCCATTTACTTCCATCCAAAAACACCCAAACTCCCATTTACCCTCATTTACTCCCAATTTCACCCATTTACCTCCATTTACTCCCGTCCAAACGGCCCCTTAGTGATATCGATACATTGGCGATAGTTAGCGATACATCATCGATGCCTAGAATTTTCAATACTATTGGTGTTATCGATATCGCTACCAGTGTTATCTGTATCTCCAAGCTGGAGATAGAGATAATATCAGGGATATTTGAATAATATCGGGGATACTTTGAACAATGGTTGGGATAAGGCTTAGATGATGATGGTGTTATGGGTGGAAAGGTTGTAATTTGAAGAGAGGTTGGGGGGTATTATGAAGGCTAGGAAAATTGGGGATGATTGACAAGTGGCTTGATCTTGGATACACATGGAGTGGTTTGGTTGTAAATTGAGGAAACTCTTAAAGGTTTTTAGGATTTATGGAAGGTTCTAGAAGGCTTCTAGAGGCTTTGGGATTGAGTGGCTTTGATTGAGATACTTGGAAGCATCTCATGGCTTGGGTAGGAGTAATTTTGGGATTTCACTGACTGACTTAGGGGATTGTTTTGTAAAAAAATGGTAGCTTATTAGGGGTAAACTAAGGCTTTTAAGGGTATTAAGTGGGTCAAAGAGTTGAAAATGGAATTTGGGTTTTGCATTTCCGTGCAAGGACATGAATGTCATTTTTAGAATTGTTTTCTGTACATAGTCCAACACATGCACCTTTTGGTTTTTCAATGACAACTTGGTGTCTGGGTGTTGGATTTAGGCAATCTATAACTTTTTGGAAAAGGGATTTGATGGGGCTAAATAATGGTTCTGGTTTTGGAGAAAAATTCCTGGGGGTTAAGGAGATGTGGAGTGCACAAGTTAGGTTAAATTCCTTCTTGCAACTGTCAACCATTTTTTTTATTTTAAAGATAACATAACTTTTATTAAAGGAACGCCAACACGCGACAAACTTGCAACAACAACCCAGCCTCTTCTAGCCGCTCCCCATCGGTAGAGGCGAAAATACAAGAAACCCACTCTTTTACAAGAAACTTGGCCCTCTTAAAGACCTCCACCACTGACGTATGGATATCTCAAAAGATCCTGCTATTCCTCTCCCCCACAGAGACCACAAAATCACTAGCAACACTAACCTCCAAACCCCCTTACCTTTGCTAACTCCTCCACTCTGTGCCTTGTTGGAAGAAGAGCATCAATGGATCTCGGCATATAACCCAATGCGTGTTCAAAATTGCTAGGAATTTATCCCAAAATGGCTGAGCCACAGTGCAGTGAATGAACAAGTGGTTCACTGACTCTGCGGTTCCCACACACATAATGCAACAGTTGGGAATCACCATTGCACGTTTTTGCAAATTATAAATAGTCAACACTCTTTCTTCCTGCTAGCCACGTAAAAGTACCACCTTGGGGGAGCCCCATAGGACCAAACGTTGGATGTAGAAGCACACTCCGATCCATATGAGCTAGTTGAGAGAACTTTGTAAAAGGACCTGAGCAAGCAGCAGTCAGATTTGGATTTCAACCACACCATGGAATCCCATGTACCAGGCCATGTTCTACTGCAATGGAGGTGCATCAATAGCCGAACGAACTCCACTTCCTCGTCCAATAGGTTCCTTCTGCAAGAAAGGCACTAAACACCTGATCACCAGAAGTTTCAAAGTAACGATCAATGGAGATGTTTCGTTCCAGGGGCAAGGCTCGCTATCCGCGGGAACTCCTAAAGAGGACGATCCCCAATCCAAGTGTCAACCAGAATTGATCCCCTGCCCATTGCCTCAAGCAAACTAAATCACCTCCTTAAACTTGCTCTTCACTCACTGCCTTCCACAATCCAGAGGCCCTGTAGACTGATGAGTCTTTCATCCACCACTCGCTTCTTTCGTGCCATATTTGCAGACAACTACCTCCTTCCACAGTCCTCTCCTCTCTCCCAAATCTGCTCAGCCATTTTCCAAGATTGGCAAGGTTCATTTGCTCCAACTTCCTGACCTTGCCCTCCCTTCCCAAATCAGAAAACACACTTCATCCTAAAGGTGAAACTTATGCTTCTCCTTGGTCCCTTGACACACACAAAAAAAAAAATGCTGTAATTTCTAGCCTCTCCAACAAAACAAACAAACGTTTTAATAGGGACATAAAGTAGATTGGAAGATTAGACATGCTTCCTTGAATAGGGGCAACTGTCAACTGATTTCGTGCACTGTCCGGTATTTTGATCATTACTTTGTGCCCGCATATCGAATTGAGCTGAAATTAGGCTCATTGGAAAGGTAATTTGATAGACTATAAGATGGATATATGGATTGAAGAATTTGAGTTCTGAAAACTCGAGAAATGAGAACTTAAGGTTGGAGCAGTATCAGGGCTTTAAAAGCAGAAAAACTCTTCTACGTCCAAGGCTTTTTTTTTTTTTTTGGCTGTCGTGACCCTGGAACACTGACAAACTTTTTCCACACCCAGGGAAATTTCCCAAAAAATGGGTGTAGGCAACCATGGTTAGGCTGGGGCCCACACCTTCTCTAATGAATTTGGAGGTCCTTTTTCTTAAGTTTTGGAATGAGATTTTGGGTTATGGTAGGGCTTGGGCTTAGTCTTGGGCTTGAGGATGGCTTTGTGCTCAGGTTTGGGCTTGAGTATGGGTTTGGGCTTCCATACTTGGTGAAAATTCTGCAAACATTTAACCTTGATACAACGCAAGACTCTTTGTCCATGATGAATGGGTTAATAATTAATTACCTGAAGCACTCTGTTGAGGGGGGTGTCTACAGACATACTCATCGTAGATGCGCATGTGGACTCTAAAAAAGTAAGTGGAATTTCAGACATCATTGTAAAGTAGATATGGAAAAAGCTTAGGATCCGGTGGCATTGGCAATTCCCTTTATACACTCCAAAGAATGGGGGCTTTGGTTGTTATCGGAAGGAGATGGTTAGAAGCTTGTGTATCATTTTTGCGCTTCTCAATTTTGTTTAATGGCACCCATAAAAGTTTCTTCAGAAGTGAAAGAGGGATTGGCCTCTCTCACCACCTCTCTTCTCAATGATAGCCAATGGTCTATTGGTCTTAATAAATTAATTGTGGCAGGCACCAATTTGAGTATCCCCAAAGGCTTTTAATTCGGACCTCCAAACATCCAAATCTCACCTTCAATTTGCTAGTGATACTCCTATCTTTTGCGTAGCTTCCCATGATCAAGTGTAATTATAAAAGCCAGCATGAGATGCTTTGAAGCAGTCTCCAGTCTTCAATTAGCTTCAACAATGTGCTATTGCAGCCATGGAAATTAATAAAAATGTAATGGAAGCTTTATTCTCCTCCATGGATCGTAGGGTGAGCTCTTGATCCATGAAATATTTGGGTCTTCTGCTTGGGTGAACTCAAGATTTCTAGTGACATGGGACTCTGTAATTGACAGATTTGAGAATAAGTTAGCTTTGCGGAAGATGTTGTCTCTCTTCCAGGGGGTGCATCATTCTCATTAATCTGATCTTGCCAATCTGCTAACCTACTACTTATCAATCTTTAAGATTTAGACTAAGTACTGCATAAGCTAGGGAAAATCCAAAGAGACTTTCTTTTGGAAGGGCCAGAGGACCAAGGTGAGAATTCTATCTTGCAAAATTGAAACGAGGTTAAAAAATCAAAGGATGAAAGGGGTGTCGGTATTTGTATGTTAAAGCATAAGAATTGAGCACTTTTAGTGTATAGTTGGATGAAGCGTGAAGTGAAGCGCCTGCAGATTTGTGCACCAGAGTGGGGAATCATCTGTTTGAGAGTGTTTTTCAAGTATAAACAGGCAGGAATAGGGAATGGAAGTGCAAGACCAAAGCACTATCTGAAGCAGGAGCAGCACCTAGTAAGAAGGATTGTGCAACTAAGTTTTGGCAAAATGGTGGCTTTGCGTTCAGTAAAGGGCAAGAGACGCTCTGGAGGAGAACTATAGTTGCCAAATATGGGAATGGGGGGGGGGGGGGGGGGGGGGGGGGGGGGGGGTGGGGGTGGTTGGTCCCATGGTTCTTTTAGTGGGAAGCCATTACAAATTGTGGTGAACTGTCAAAAGGGGTTTTTCAGACCTTGAAGGGGTACGGTTTAAGGTGGGCAATGGTGAAAGAGTTTGCTTGTGAGGGACAAACTTTGGGTGAAGAAACTCTAGTTGAGAGATATCATGCCTTTTTACCTAGCCACATGAAATATTCCTGGTCAAAGATTCGTACGAGCTTATGGATGACAAGATAGTGTGATTCCAAAGCAATCTTTAGGATGCTGAAATAAGTATGTTCATTGAGCTCCTGGATCTCTTGAATAAGGCAGTCATTTGACTTTTTGGAAAGGATGAATGAGTGCAGGTGCCATGATCTCATTCTCAATGTTTGTCCAGGAATTTTCTCAAGGAGCTTTGTCTGAGTGTATCTCAAAATCTGCCTTGGGCTACAGTGTGGGATCTCTTGTGTCCCTTTGGTTGGATGCTTTTATGCAGGTGTCTACTGAAACAAGATCCTGATGACAACCTCTAAAAGCAAAATTGGGCCACTGCAAACATGTGAGTCATGTGTAGGAAGGATTCAAAGTCCGTAGATCATCTATTTATTCAGTGTGATGCAACTTGTGTGGTTTGGTCAAATTTTCTGTCTCTTTGAAATTGATTGGGTATTGCTTGGTTTGATTGTGGATTTTGTGGACAGTTGGAACAGTGGACCTGTCAGGCCTTGTTGAGAGTTGTGTGTGTGTGCGCGCGCGCGTGCATGCGTGCGTGCAAGTAGCTTAATTACATAGTAGTTTTCTTATGTGTTTTTTTTTTTTTTTTTTTTTTTTTTTGAGGATTAATGGATAATTTTATTAAACGCTCGCTTGAAAACAAGATGGGAAAAGAATACAAAGGGAAAGCGGAAAATTACATTGTAGTTTTGTTATGTATGACTCGCTTTGAATATCAAATTTATGTTCTGTCATGATTCTTGTTGAGTGGTTGATTGGTTTTTCTGCATAATTCATATCTTGTTTTGGCAGGTGCTGGAACAAAAGGGTTTGGCTTTCCTGGGAAAACACCAAATGCCAAAATGATACTTAATGGTGGCCAAAGAGTTTCTTTCCTTAGGCCTGATGGCTATTTCTCATTGTATCCGATCACCTATATTTTTTTTCCTCTCATGCACCACATCTCTCTCCATGTTGTGTGCATATTAAACTCAGTCTAATAATGCTTGTCTGTTTTTCTTTTCTTTTTTTTTTTCCTTTTCATCTTTTCATCTTTTTTCATTCAAAATTCTATTTGATGAGAAAAACATGTTTAGTGAGATTTACTAGGCACAATGGTATTCACAAAAAAAATTTCTGTGCACCTCAACATTCAGCGACATATCCCTGTTGTGGAGTCCCATAAGCAAAGTGAGAGGGGAATTTTATTAAACACGCATGCACCTCTCCACGCATCACACTTTGGCCCCAGAAATAGATGACGTGGGCTACCCATCATTCAGGATGCATCCATGTCAAATGTGGATGTTGTCAGGCTTCTGATTACTCATCTCCTATTTTCTAATGATGGAGTTCTTTTTATCAGGGGAAGAGATCTCTATGGAAATGCCAAAAAAGAAAAAAAAAAAGAAAAAAGAAAAGAAAAAAAAAGAGATCTCTATGGAAATGATGGAAAATCTGAAGCAATATAGAAATTTTCTGGACAGTTAATCAAGGAGAAGTTATTTTGTGATCTCTCCCAAAATGTCAACTACAAGGCTTCTCATTCTTCAGAATCACAAGTTTTTGTCATAAAAAGCTCTCTTATGTAATAAAAAGCTCTCTTATGTATCTTGGGTTTCCATGTAAGGCTTATGTTACAAAAGCTCTTTTGATGGATTGATGGACAAGTCAGTGGCAGGATTGCAGGTGGGGAAGTCAGGAAAAGGGCTTCACTGGTGTCATGGGCTCGTATTTGTAACCTGAAATTTGCTAAGCACACTTGTGTGCAATATAGCTCATTTACAAGCCCATCTACAAGCCACATGTGCCAGCATTGCATGATACGTCTAATATCCAATCCATCCATCAGAACAGCAACACTATATTGATGCTGTAGCCCAGGATTCAGGGTGACCCACTGGCAAGGTGGGCCATAGTCTGCAAAACAAATGCACGGCTCTCAAAACTTTGTCTGAGGTTTTCTGATCAATGCACCTGTTTCCAATATTTGGGCCTACATGCTGAGAGGACCAGATTTACTTTTAGGAAAACATGTACATTATCAGACCAACCAGATGGATGGATGGATTGGATCTTGCACTTATGTGCCATGCTGGCAGTGGCATGTGTGGCTTGTACCTGAGCTGTATTTCACATGTGTATGCACTTAACAAAGCTCTTATTTAACCCAACTAAGGAGGGGAGTTTGGGTCTTTGAAGGCTGGTGGTTGTCCAAAAGAGTTTGCTTCTTTGAATGATTTGGCACCCTTTCTCTAATGAAGGCCTCTGGTTGACGTTGATACATTTGTAATATCTGCAAATTGTAGAGTTTTGCTTGTTATTGTATTCTCCTGTGGGATAAGATACATGGAAGAATATTTGCTAGAATCAAGGATGGGGCTATGTGACTGGTTGGGGGGTGATCTTAGTTTCTGGTATGATGTTTGGTAGGGTGATTGGCCTCCTATGCATCAGAAGGTTAATCAAAATTTCGGAGATGTTGTTATGGCTGATGGTTCTTGGAAGTTCTTATGGCTGATGGTTCTTGGAAGTTCTATTTGATTTGTAAGCACTTACCTGATGACATGGAGTGTGATCTTCTTAGTGCTTGATTTCTCTTTCATCTGTAGATGATAGGCTCATTTGGGGGCAGTCAGCTATGGGATTTTGTTGGTGAAATTGACTTGGGCAAGTTGACCAATTGGATATGGTACAAGTCAATTCCACTAAACATTTCTATCTTCTTCTTCTTCTTCTTCATGGAGGGCAATGCTTGGTTGTGTTTTAGTTTATGCAGCAGTGATGAGGAAAGGAATTCATATGGCATCCCTGAAATGGAGGACTTGGATCATTTATTCTGTAGAGGGACCATTACGAGCCTCATTTGGGAGTATTTTGGCCATGTATTCAGTATCCATATCTACAGTCCTACTCCATGCGGCATACGAATTGACCATTGGCATGATTTATCAGGTTCTCAAAACCAATTGCAGGTGCTTATTGGAATAGCTCTCTCATTTACCCTCTGTGAGTATGGAATGTAAGAAATTGGTGCAGATTTCGATGGTCAAGTGTTGGTTTTTATAGGATAGTCAATAACATGAGTTCTTGTCTAAGAGCAGTCTCTGAAGGGAAAACCGTTTAGTGAAGAGTTTTCTCTTCAAAAGTTTGCTTTGGAAGTTAGCCACACTAACTTTTAGAAGGTCAATTGTATCATATTATCCCAATGATCTGGTCTAGACCTCCGGAAGGATTTTTTTAAGCTTAATGTGGATGGGGCATTGCATGGCATCCCAAATCTAGCTGGTGTTAGTTGCATTGTTGAGGATGGGAGAGAGTTTTGTGTTTAGATTTTCTCATTCTTATGGTGTATGTTGAGTACGGTGGCAGAAATGAAAACCTTGGTAGATAGGATCAGGGATCTTGTTGGTCTTAATATTTGTTATCTTGTTGTGGAGAGTGATTCTGAAGTTTTGGTGAGAATGATAAATACTAAGAAGCTAAATGTGTGGTATGCGTGGCCTTGGTGGATTGTCGTAAAAAAGGCTTGCAGTGATGAACTGTAAGAATCTATTTATTGCTGAATTGAATGAACGATCAGTGCATTGGGTATGTAGATCGGATAATCAGAAACATAAACTGTACCTGTTTGGTGCGCCATCTCGAATCTCTGGTCTGGATCTTCTTCTTCTAGAACTGCTGTAGAGAAATTTGGAGATGGGATTCGATTTCTGTGTGTGTTCCGGATTGGGGACCCAGCACCCCTTAAATAGGGATTGTTAATGGGTGTTGTAGCGTTTGAAACCCATCAAAACACTGCAACCCTTGCTCCACACGAATTTGACTTTCTTAGTTTCTATGTCCAACTATAATACTGCCATAAGCAGTGTAGTCGCACAACCTCTCTTATTTCTGCTAGATCACATCTGTAGTGGGGTCCACTGATTAGTCCATACGATCTTCACTAAACGGTTTTGCCTTCAGAGAAAACTCTTCACTAAACGATTTTCACTAAATAGTTCATCATTTTGATTTTGTACGTCGATGACATATTGTTAGCTAGCAGTGATATTGGGATGCTTCGTGATACCAAGAAGTTATTTTATTTTATTTTATTTCAACGTTTGGAGATGAAAGATCTTGGTGATGTTTCATTTGTCATAGGCATCGAGATTCATAGGGATAGATCTCGATGACTGCTTGGTTTGTCACATAAAGCCTACATTGGTAGGATACTCGAGCGGTTCGGCATGCAGAATTGCTCTCCTGCTCAATCACCTATAGTTAAATGTGGCATAGTTAAATGTGGCAAATTCTGAAGTTTTTCAGTGCCCCAAGAATGTTTTGGAAAAGGATCGCAGGAAGAAAATTTCGTACGCGTTAGCAGTGGGGAGTATAATGTATGCTCAAGTCTGTACGCGCCCGGACATTGCTTTGGTGGTTGGAATGTTGGGTAGGTACCTCTCTAATCTAGAGATTCAGCACTGGAGCACAGTGAAGAAAGTGTTTTGTTACCTGCAATGGACGAAGGACTTTGCACTCACTTACAGAAGAGCCGATCATTTGGATTTGGTCGGATATTCAGACGCAAATTAAGCTAGCTGTGTCGACACAAGAAAGTCCACGTCCGGTTACATTTTTCTCATGAGTGGAGGAATTGTGTCCTATAAAAGTGTAAAGTAATCTACCATAGCTTCATCCACTATGAAGACATAATTCATCGCATGTCATAAAGCCACAAATCAGGCGGTGTGGCTACAGAGTTTTCTCATTGGTTTACGGGTCTTGGAGCACATCCCAAAATCTATGAGAATATTTTGTAATAGTTCAGCTACGGTGAGTTTCTCGTACAACAACAAGCAGTCATCAAGGTTGAGGCATATCGACATAAAGTATCATGTTGTAAAGCATAGAGTTTGTGATAGTTCAGCTACGGTGAGTTTCTCGTACAACAACAAACAGTTATCAAGGTCGAGGCATATCGACATAAAGTATCATGTTGTAAAGCATAGAGTGCGGGATCATCAAATGTCTATTCAGCTTATCGGTATTAGAGAGATGATAGCCGATTCTATCACTAAAGGGCTTCTTGCGGTGCTATTTCAGGAGCATGTAGTGTCTATGGGAGTCATTGACCTCGCAGATATATTTAATTAATGAGAGTTTTCATATTCAGTTTAGATCTATTTTCTGTTTAGACACTCATAGAGATCTCATTTACTTTGATGATTCTATCTTTTGGTTTATACTATTTTCTCTCTTTCGGCGTGCACAATGTATGTTTTAAGAAAGTAGAATTTCAGTATTGTGTCATTGGAGACATCTTAAGAAAGCTCTTAGGACCTCTTGAAGGTAGGCACTTTCGATCACACTTGAGTGTAACCTTCATACCATACAATCATGTTCACAATCTATGTCATTATGATTGATGACACTAGTGACCGTGATTTGTCTCACTTCGCCTTAATTAATGTTGTGTAGACTACCATGATCCGGTATTAGTAGTCTTGATAGATTATATTGGAAAAAATGATTGTTCACAAAATCTGACATATTGGTTGATCACTTAAGTAGAGTTAAGATCCGTGACATTAAACAGTATGGCCCAAGTGGGAGAATGTAAGTTTTCTATAGAGTGGGCCCAACTAATCAATGGCCCAGATCTAATATAGATGTCAAGATTCGTATGGACTGATCAATGGACCCCACTACAGATGTGATCTAGCAGAAATAAGAGGGGTTACGCGTTTACACTGCCTGTGGTAGTATTGTAGTTGGACATGAAAACTAAAAAAGTCAAATTCGTGTGGAGTAAGGGTTGCAGTGTTTTGATAGGTTTCAAACACTACAGCATCTATTAACAATCCCTTTTTAAGGGGTGCTGGGTCCCCAATCTGGAACATACACATAAATTGAATCCCATCTTCAGATTTCTCTACAGCAGTTCCAGGAGAGGAAGATCTAGACCAAAGATTCGAGATGGCGCACCAAACAGGTACAGTTTATGTTTCAAATTATCCGATCTACATACCCGATGCACTGATTGGTTCTTCAATTCAGCAATAATATGAGTTCTTGTCTAAGAGCAGTCTCTGAAGGGAAAAGCGTTTAGTGAAGAGTTTTCTCTTCAAAAGTTGGCTTTGGAAGTTATCTACACTAACTTTCGGAAGGTCAATTGTATTATATTATCCCAATGATCTGGTCTAGACCTCCGGAAGGATTTTTTTAAGCTTAATGTGGATGGGGCATCGCATGGCATCCCAAATCTAGCTGGTGTTAGTTGCATTGTTGAGGATGGGAGAGAGAATTGTGTTTAGATTTTCTCATTCTTATCGTGTATGTTGAGTACGGTGGCAGAAATGAAAACCTTGGTAGATAGGATCAGGTATCTTGTTGGTCTTAATATTTGTTATCTTGTTGTGGAGAGTGATTCTGAAGTTTTGGCGAGAATGATAAATACCAAGAAGCTAAATGTGTAGTATGCGTGGCCCTGGTGGATTGTTGTAGAGAAGGCTTGCAGTGATTCTGTTGTAAAGAAGGCTTGGATCTGGTAATTTGGTTTGTTCATGCATATAGAGAAGGCAACAAGTCAGCAAGTTAGCATATGCATGATGGATGGGGAGGTGATTCCTTGTCTAATTCTTTTTCAACGATTGCAAAGATCTGCCTCTTTTAAAGTCTAGATTGCTTTTATATTGACAAGGCTTTTTATTTTTTTGCATGTTTCATGTAAGTTCTTAGTCATAATTACAAAAAGTTGTTAGTCACAATAAGAAAATGGCCTCAGTCATGAAGGCTAATTTTGCTTAAAGAACAAAGTTTTGCAAATGTTTGGTGGAAGCTAGTTTACTAGGCAGGCTAATAAGTCCTGATTCATTTTTTCCAGTTGAAGCACAAACCATACTGCAATCTGAATCAATACGACGCCAGCTTGTATTGTACCAGGGTTACCAGTTCCAGGTACCATTGGTACCAACCATCTATCATGGGGTAGCAAATTACATTTGTTTGTGGTCATTGTTGCTATCTCTATATTCTAGCCAAACCCTTATGCTATTGTAGCCCTTTGTATTGTGCACTCCTACTATTTTATTGCTCCTGTTCTTCTTCTTTTTGACTGCTACAGAAAATGATTGAATGGAAAGACAAACAAAGAATATCAAAATTATTTGAGTTCATCAACCTTCAAAAGTAAGCATATATGTGAATTCTAGAAAAGGTTTGCAATGATCCATTTGGTATTGTACATCTTTAGTGGCTTGCCCATGGACTCAAAAAACTTCACTTGAACCCATGAGATCGTCGACAATGGCAAGAGGAAATACATCGCTACCAGAACGAGTAATAGCAGCTGTCTATGTGGAGAAATAAGGAACATTTACAAAGAATGTAACATCCTTGGAGTACTGTTTTTTGAGTCAGGACAATAGCACTTGCATTCTTTGTGTTTGCATATCCCAAGAACATACACTTAATTGACTAAGGATTTATTTTATTCCTAGAGGACCCTAAAACTTGGACAAAACACTCACAACCAAAGGCTTTTTGGGGAACAAAAAACAGCTGTAGAAAGGGGAGTGTAGGAGAGAAAGGAGGGAGGTGATCGTAATTCTCTGATACCATTGAATCAACCACATGGTGGAGCAGAAAGAAGAATAAAAAGGAGAAGAAAGAGAGCTTTGTTGAAAAGGGTTGTATAAAAAATAATCTCTCTAAAGTACTCACGGTGGAAGGTGTAGGTTTCTTGATGGGCAGCGGTGAAAATATCATATTTTGGGAGGATGTGTGGGTAGGCTCCTCCCTGTTAAAGGTCAAACTTCCCAGAATTTTCAGTTTGGCCCCCGACCCGTTTGTTATGGTTGTTAGCAGGTATTCCCGCATAGGAGGGGCAGTCGTGTGGGAGCCTCCATGCAGGCATTTCCTTCGGGACGGCGAAATTGAGGAATGTGTGGCTCTTTTGGAGTGTATCCATCTTTTTGCCCCAGTTCCATCTTAGCCAAATAAAATGTTGTGGATGGTTGACAAATTGGGGATGTTCTCAGTCAAGTCTTTCTATTCCCTTGCGAGAGGAATAATCGTCAAGGTGTAGTTGGGAGCACAAGCTTTGTTTGGTCATACAAAGTACCCCCAACGACAGCAGCGTTCGGCTGGCTGGTTGGCAGGAAGAAAATCCTAACCATTGATAATCTCCGGAAAAGAGCTATGATCATCCAAACGTCTGCAGCTTGTGTATGCATAACGAGGAGTCAGTGGACCATCTTTTCTTTCATTGCCCCTTCGTTAACCAGATTTGGGCAGATATGCTTGGCCGCTTCCATATGATATAGTCCACCCTAGTGTCGGTGGACTGTTTGCTCTATGCTTGGCATGGAATGAGTCTTGGGACAACAAAGAATCTGATTTGGAGAATGACTTTGCTCGGAATTTGGTGAGCCATTTGGGAAGAAAGAAACAATAGGTGTTTTAATAATTCGAGCAAGTCAGTAGTTGGTGTCTCTCAAAGGGCGAGAGGGCTGGTCATAGAATGGGCTAGTGTTGTTTTATCTTTAAAGGTATATAATCTAGATTTCCTTGGGTAATTCGGGTCGCTTCCTCGGCGTCCCCCTCGTTTGTTGTATTTTCTGTTTTTTGTTTAATAAAAGTCATTGTTATCTTTAAAAAAATGTGCTTATGGTGGACAATTTATGCAAGAGAGGAATGATCCTTCTGAATGTGTCTCATGTGTAATGAAGTTGAAGAATCAGTGAATCATCTTTTCATCCATTACGAGTTTGCTAGGAAGATATGGGAGGGGCTTATTGTCAAGCTTGTTTTTCAGTGGGTTATGCTGGGTTCTATTGAATTATTCTTTTCATCCTGGCAAGGTGGGAGTAAAGTGAAGAAAATATGGCGTCTATGTCTTCTAGCTGGAATATGGGTGCTATGGATGGAAAGGAATAGTTGCTGTTTCCGAAATTGGAAAAATGCCTCTTTGGAGGTTAGCAATGTGATTAAGGA
The DNA here is from genome assembly GCA_003013855.2 of Liriodendron chinense. Taxonomy (NCBI): domain Eukaryota; kingdom Viridiplantae; phylum Streptophyta; class Magnoliopsida; order Magnoliales; family Magnoliaceae; genus Liriodendron; species Liriodendron chinense. The sequence continues at coordinate 4,187,453 of ML058389.1, forward strand.
GTTGGTCATGGAATGGGAAATCGAAGCAAAGGCAATTGTGGCAGATCTGTTCTCTAAAAGTTGGGAAAAATTGTAGTAGTTTTTTTTTTTTTTTTTTCCTGCTCTGTTTTGGTTCTTTGTATTAGGCTGTGGCCTCTTATCAATAAAACAGTCAATTGGCAGCTTGGGACTGGATTCTGGAGAGATGCATAACAAAGCTCGCAGCATAGGAAGGAAGAAACTTATCTATCGGGCATTGATAAAGGCTGTGTTAGCAAGCTTGACAATTCATTTATTATCTTTATTTAGATATGCAGCCAAGATTGCGGCGAAGATAGAAGTAATGCAGAAAAAGTTCCTTTGGAACAATTGGAATGAAAACCATAAATTCCATTGGGTTGTGTGGATTGAAGTGTGTAAACCTACATATGAAGGGTAAACCTACATATGAAGGGGGGGCTTGGCATTAGGTCTGTGAGAGACACAAATTCAGCAATAGTGGCAAAATGGTGGTGGAAAATTGGGTCCGAGGAAGCTCATATGCTGAGGAACATCTTAGTAGAAAATATGGGGCAGCAGATAATTCATGAAATGTTAAGGCGGAAGAAAAGGATCGGCAGTTTGGAGAGAGAGATCAAAATTGCATGAGAAATTTGCAGCACACATCAAATTTAAGGTGGGATAAGGTGATAAGGTTAGTTTTTGGAAGGACAGATGGTGTAGTGACATGCCTTTTAGTTTAATGTATAGCCCGCTGTTCTATAGTTTCAGACAAGGAGGCAACAGTGAAAGAGATGTGCCAAAAGTTGTGGAGATACAGTGTGGCCGCAATGTTTTTGGTGAGCTCTGGAGAATGATGAGATGCCTCTGATTCTTAGTTTGCTGTCTAGACTAAGGGAGATTCAAATGCAGCGGGAAGGAGGGGATATAAGAGTATGAACTCTGGATCCTAGTGGGGAGTTTTCGTTCAGTTCATGGCAGAAAATTTGCAGACCAAATGTATACCCAGTGGTGGAATGGGCTTCAGTGGTTCAGGGAGGAGTCCCTGTGAAAGTAAACCTTCTGTGCTGGGAAGTGTGTAGAAACAGAATACCAACTATAGATAATCTGCATCGAAGAGGGATTCAAATGCCTAACAGATATCCTATGTGCATAGAAGAGGTTTCAGGCAGAGCTGTTTGCACCTTTTATTCCTTTGTAATTTCGCATGGCAAGTACGGGCAACAATACTGGGAAACTTTGGGGTGACTTGGTGAATCCAGTGGGTGAGTACTGGGAAACTTTGGGGTGACTTGGTGAATCCAGTGGGTGAGCTGTTCTCAGGATGGAATGGCATCAGATGGATTCCAGTTGGAACTGGGAAGAAAATGTGGTCTTTTGCATTGAAAGCGATGGTATGGATGCTGTGGAGGGAGAGGAATGAGTGGATATTCAAAGGGTAGGATTTTCCCATGGCAATTGTGTTGAACAGAGTTCTCAGAATGATATTGGAATGGACCTCATTGGACTGCCGGCTGAAGGGAATGGAACCACATCTTCATGACCTGGGACGTGATCTTGCTAAATGTGTAGGTCTTTGTTGTAGGGTAGGGCTTTCAAAGTCATTCTGGGGCAGCTGAAATTTTTGCAACGCCATGCCAGATCTTTGGTATGTCTGCTGTCGCTCTTTTGTTCAGTCCGCTGAAAAGTTGTTTAGCTGGCTTTGTATCATTTTGAATAAAATTATCCATTTCATAAAAAAAGAAAAGAAAAGAAAAACATATCTGTACATCTTGTGCTACCTTTTGCTAATTATTTCTTCCTCATCTGTTTCTGTAGCACTTTTTGCTTGTTGCAAGTTTTTTCATATCGCTGAAACATTATTGTGTCTGAGTATAGTTTTTGTTTCAAAGCTACAAGTAAAAACCTCTCTCTCCATCCTTTTCTTGTATTTAAACTCTGTCTTTCAACACCGGCTTGCAGATTGTATTTCATTACCACACTAAGCTAGATGTTGAATATTTATGCACACGTTGAGATATAATAAGGATGTTGAACTCAGCAACATGTTTAAAAGTTTGTAAAGAGATGAAATTTTTGAACAATGTCTGTTTTTGGAAGAAAGTTTGTTGATCAAGTACAACTTATTTGTTTGTTTGGCTCGCACCCCTGACTGCTACCCATTACAGAGAATATTTACTGTTGTTCATTTTGTTTCTAACTGCCCTTTTTTCTCATACAACTGGGGCCCATCTGATCCGTGGATTGGTCTTTCCCTGACTGCTACCCATTACGGAGAATATGTACTGTTGTTCATTTTTTTTTTTTTTTCCTTCTAACTGCCCTTTTTTCTCATACAAGTTTGCCCATCTAATCTGTGATTCAATCTGATTTTTGGTCCATTATATACCTACAACGTGCTTTGTGTCTCGCCTGCTAGCCCAGCTGGAAGACGCCTAGGCGTTTCAATAGCATGTCTAAGGTTCAAGTGCTAAGGAGGCATACTAACCCCACCGGTGGGTGGGTGCATCGTGTGACTAACCGTGTGGGTGTTTTGCTCAGCTAACAGGGTGGGTGTGTTGCATGACTAAAAAAAAAAAAAAGTGCCCTGCATGGCATGTATGCCTGAATTCCCACATGCAACTGAGTAGACCTAGCATTCCACTTTATACTTAGAAGGCGTTATTCCTTGACCTGTTATTCTAAAGCCACAACGTGCCAGCTGGGACTCATCTTATTGAAGTGTCTGCAATGGGGTATTTCTTTTCTCCGGTAGGTTCTTTTATTTTCTTTTCCTGCAAGTTCTGTTGATGAAAATAATTTTCCATTGTGTTTCTCATAATCACTTCACCTGTTATATGTTCAGGTACGTATTGATGTCAGTGCTAGAAACCGTGGTAAGGTTCAGGCGGCACTTACAGAAACCAGGAGGGCTCTGACTGAATTGGTATTAGAGCCTTTACGGGAAGAACAATATTATGAGGTGGGTTAAGATTCTAACTCCAACCTTATAACTGTACTGGTACAGTGAGAACTCTTCTTGCTATATAATGGTGCAAATTCCTCCATAGGGCTCAGGTGCATGCACCCATGAGCAGAAATGACCGCTGGATAGAAGGGGCTCATAGTGGATCAATACATGGCCACATAATCATAATGATTGAAGGTCATAGCCATTTAAGGGCCTGCAAAATGGACTATGAGACTATTCTCTTTCCATTTTGCAGGCCCTTGATCAGATGGCTGTGATCATCAAATCATGATGATGTTTGGCTGATGCGCAATCCATGATTCACTCTTCCTTTCCAGTGGTCATTCATGGTCCTAGGTGGGCGCACCTGAGCCCTGACTGGCCCTTAATCAGATGGATCATCCAATCATGGATGAGTTTTCACTGTTATATAGTAAGAATTCTTAGTGTATGATCACTTTAATTACTCATATTTAGCGGGGGACCTTTGGTTGGGCACTGGTTCATTGCTTGTGTTATTTATTCATTCACTTGCTTATTTTTGCAGATAAGGGAACCTTTCTCTGTAATGTCTCTCTTGAAGAGCCCAATGGGTTTGATGCTTGGCTTCATGCTGATCGTTGTATTTCTCATGCCCAAACTGATGGAAAGCATGGGTATGAGTACTCCTTTACACTTCAACCATCACCTTGTTGTTCTGGCTACTGTCTCAAAAGTTGCCGACCCAGCTAGCAACTCAATTCCAGTTGCTTAGACGGATTTGCATGCATGGTGTCTACAAGCTTAAATGGGTCTTGTTGTGTCAAAAAATTTGTTTCGAGGAATGTCCATGGTGCTCCTTTCTCCTATTCGGAGAAAATGAGTTCACTTGCCACACAGGCTGGTATGGCCAATTTTCTCTATTCTGCTCAGGATGGAATGTGCTCTGCATACTTCCCCAGCAAAACAATTTAACGACTTCAAGCACACTGTTTAAAAAGCACAGTTGCCATTGGTGGCTTTGTCAAGATTTTGCATCTGGTAATCCGTAGGATTTTCCAAATGAGTCTGATTTGGCACTGGGGATGATGGATATGGTCAAAGCTAGGTTATATTTTACTGTTTTTTCCCATATGTTTTTTTTTCCTCTTTTCTTTTCTTTTCTTTTTAAGTTCAAAATGGGTCAGATATGCTGGCCGTGTGACACTATTTCATTGACATGCCTGAGTCCAACCCAGGGAGTCAGTTGGGTCTGATTCTGACTTGATGTATGATTCTTGTTGAATGGTTTCCCCTTTCAGATCCTGAAGAAATGAAGCGGGCTCAGGAGGAAATGAGGAATCAAGGAGTTCCGTCAATTGCCAATCTTTTGCCTAGGAGCGGTTGAGATTGCGGTGGCTAACTGAACTTGGATGAATCTGGGGGTTAGCATCTTTGACAGCTCATTACTGATGGAAATGCTTATATGGGAAGCAAATGGTTGCCCTGAAGTGCACGTTAGTACACACATTTTCGTTGTTGGCTCGTCTGTAACTTTGAATTACTCTTCAATAGTTGGCATGAATCAACCTGATATGTTTTCGTTCAAGAACTAGAATGCTACAAGTTTTATCAGTGAGAGAGATGGCACAATTTGATCATTTTGTTGTTGCTTGTTGCCTTGGCATGTTGGTTTGCCAAGCACCAAATTGGTTATACAAGCTTATTTCAAAGGGGCTCTAATGGCACATGGTCCTATGTTATTTTAGAGCCCTAATAGCACACATTCCTATGTTATTTTAGGTAGAAGTGGCTAAGAATTTCAAGTACAAATTGTCCTTGATGAACTAATCTAACATTATGGAAAAAAAAAAAAAAAACAGCATGCTGTAGTCAAATTATATATATATATATATATATATATATATATATATATATATATATATATATATATATAACATTATGGAAAAAAAAAAAAACAGCATGCTGTAGTCAAATTATATATATATATATATATATATATATATATATATATATATATATATATATATATATTATATATATATATATATATGAGGCACTCTCAAGTCCAACCGGTTGGACCACAATTTGCAGTCCACCCAGTGAATTGCTTCCAACCTGTTAGGTGCTTTTGAAATCCAATCCTCCTAATAAGTTGGCCCCACCACAAGGAACAATTCATACAAAAATCAGCTGCATGCACTAACCCAGCGTACCACACTTGTATTTTGCTATTAATCAATGGCTGTACACTGTTTTCTATATTGTGGCTCACTTAATGATTGGATAGGGCTGTATTTTGCACTAGGGAATCCTCGTGGTGGGGCCAACCTAATAGGAGGATTGGATTTCACAAGCACTTAACCGGTTGGAAGAAATCTAATGGGTGGACTGCAAATTGTGGTCCAACCGGTTGGACTTGAGAGTGACTCTCTCTCTCTCTCTCTCTCTCTCTCTCTCTCTCTCTCTATATATATATATATATATATATATAAGGCAAGGTCATAATATAGTTTAAGTGGTTACAAACGCAGAAATATCTTGCCTCTAGGATAAGGTGAGTATAAATATATTTAGAATTATGCCTGAATCTCTTTTCTCTAGGATATAGTGTATATAAATATATCTGGAATTTAAAGATTGGCTCTCAGATGGGCCCGTGTTGTGTCTAATGTTTGAAGTATGTGTTGTGTCCAATGTTTGAAGTATCGGTATCGCTCTAAGTTTTGTTGGCTGGGTATGAAGAAATAATATTGATAATATCATTGGTAACTAGATATGCGGGGAAACATTGGAGAAACATGGGAAAACGGAGGAATATTTCAGTGAAACTCAAGGAATTCTAAAATGCACATATTTGCATATTTAGGAAAAAAATTACAAAAAGAATCCATACTAATAAGTTTTCATTTAATGAGGCCTTAAAAGCATGTGCTGTCAGAGGAAATAATCCATCCCGTTATCCCATCTATCCATTCAACCAATCCAGCCCATTCATCCCATCTATCCATCCAACCTTCCCATACATCCAACCTTTCATCTAGACATCCGTCAATATTCTAAACACGGCCAAGAAATTGTTGATAATTGGAAAGGAAACGAAAGATTGTGGTCTTGATATTGCTTACGTTGCGATAATGATAATATTGCGATCTTATCTTCAACAAATTGAACACTGCATACAATCATGCGCCCATAAAAAAATTTGAAATGAAGATTTGTTTAATAAACAATTTTGGCAATATTGATTCATTGACGACATGATTGGAATATTGTTCATATACTCGAAGTACAAGTGACACCATACTAGTTTAAAATATTGGTGATGCATTAACAATATCGATACATTGGCAATAGAAGCGACACTTACACGGTTGAAAATATTGGCGATAAATTAGCGATATCGATATATTGGTGGTACTTAGTGATACATTGTTGATGCATGAAATTTTTTATACTAGTGCTATCGGTATCGCCAAGGTGAAGATATGGATTATATCAAAGATATTTCGATAATATTGTGGATATTTTGAACATTGGTCATGTCCATTTTATGTTATTCCAAATTGATCCCATTTAAAAATTAGGATTAGGGCATAGTTAGCGAAATGTCATGCGACAAAGAAATGGCTTGGGAAATGTTAAGCTTAATTCAATCTCAATTATTTGAAGCACGTAAATAAAAACAAAAAACAAAAAATGCCAAAAATACAAAGAATGCAAAAATACAGGAATATAAATAGTTCGGGATTAATGTGCGTGTGCACACGTAGCTTTTATCTATTTATTTATTTTACGTGCACACCCACACAACCCACCATGGGTACTCGAACCCATGACTTTAGTGTTGAAACTCTTTGAGTCTACCACTAGGCCATGGGTAAGGACCCGCACATAGGGTTTCACTAATGTCTAGCAACAAATCTAACCTTTTGAACTACTTGGGAATCAATTGGGACAGTTCATTCAATAGTACCATTGGGAGCAAGCCATTGTACAAGAATCACACTGATCAGACGATCCTAATGAAAGTTAGCCCAACACCTAACCTTTTGAACAGGGCGAACTTGCTAGAACCGTCCGTTATTTAAAGACCTAGTTCACATGGTTAGAATCATTGATTCAAAGTACCACTTTGGAATCATAAGCGGTACAAAGTCTATATCCAAAGTGCCACTTTGGAATCATAAGTGGTATGAAGTCTATCGAACAAATGTTTCAAACAATGATTGGACTTATTTTGTTTCTTCGCTCAATCTTGACTATCCATTTTCATGCTATTAATCGGACGTTTAGGATCATCCAATTGATATGATTTTTGAACCATGGCTTGTCCCTACTTGTACAAAAAATAGGACATTGTTCTAAATGTTAAAATTTACTATCCATTGTTCAAAAAAGTGAACCATGGGTCAATCAATGTGTATATTTATTATATTTAAATAAGGTTAAAGTAAAATTTCGGAATAAAATGATTAAAATTTCTAAATGCATGAGAATATATGCATACAGGCAATTGAATAGTGGGTTTTACATTGTTCTTTCTCTCGTATGTCCTTCCTTTCCAAGTATTCCATATATAAATGGATCATCTCTACTAAAATCTTCCACAATTTGTTCAATTGTATCAATAATGGAAACCATCAATTTCTATTCATAAATTGGCTTCAAAACTTTCTTTTAATAAATCATGCTAAAAAAAGTGTTGAATTGGTTATTAAAAAAAAACAAGAGTTTGTTTTTGCATATTTTCTGAAAAACACCAAGTTTAAACATTTAGTCAATTATATGATCTTTTCTTTCAAATATAGAATTTTTGAACCGAGTTTTGCTGAAGGGTTTAGGGTGGGCTTGGTTAGAATTATTTGAGAAATCCAGATCTAACCCATTTTACTGTCATGCCCTGAGCCCGGCACCCAGCTACACGCCGCCGTGATACTGCACCGAGGGTGAGACTAAGTATTTGATATTCACATTGCACAATTTCATTGTAAACATCCATATAAAAAATCAAAGAAAGAAATCATCGTTCTATAATCATTCCACAAAATGTTTAAAAAATAATAACAATCATTAATACTTTAAGTCAAACCTTAACTCAAAACTTCTTATGAATGAATATTCAACTAAGTTATGGAACTGAAAGCATAAATAAATCTTCATTTCCCTTGAGTATGGTTCGATCCAGTTAATCATCAACTATAAATTTGCATGAGCTAACAATTTAATGAGTAAACTTCCCCATAACTCTTTCAAACACGAGGCATGGATAATTTAAAAAATTAGAGAAAACTATGAATATGTGAAAAATAAAATAGATGCAATGCATGGATGAGTGATGTGATGCATAAAGGGGTGGCCACAATAATTAGCACGGTTGTTTTTATTGAACACCAGGGCTACTTTACTCTCTTATACACCTCATTTGGCTTGCATAGGTGGTTTGTTACACTCAGATGTGCTTACCTACCTGGCTTTGATCAATCAGGGGACCGGTTTGTACAATAACTATTCAGACTACTCTACCCAGCTTGCATAATTAGTTTGTTGCACCCTCCAGTGTGCTCACCCAACCAGCATTGCTTAATGAAGGTCTAAATGGTACCAATTTGGTATTTAGGAACTTTCATCCTAGGGTATAAATTGCCCCACCTCCTTACAATTTAGGAACTTTCGATCCAAGTCGTCCAACTTTTTTTTTCTGTGTTCCCAAAATGGTTCACCAGATTTCATATATATATATATATATAGAGAGAGAGAGAGAGAGAGAGAGAGAGAGAGAGATGCTCATGCGCAACTGGTTGTACGTCTAACTAGTTGGCGTTTGGGGCCCACCATGGTGTTTGTACAATATCTTGCCCGTCCATTAAGATTATCTCATCATCAAAATGAGATGACCCAAAAATCAGGTTGATCCAACTATTAGGTAGGGTACACCATAGGAAACCATGAAACAACACCTATAAACTCCACATTCACATCCAGCATCACATTTTCATGGTTGGATAGTCCTGATTTTTGGTGCATTCTATTTTTATAGTGAGACCATCTTTCTGTACGGACTAAATATTATACAAACACCTTAGTGGCCCGCACATGCCAACTAGTTGGACGTACAGCTAGTTGTGTGTGACCATATATCTCTCCCATATATATATATATATATATATATATATATATATATATATATATATATATATATATATATAGGGAAATGGTTCTATGAGGTCGACCTCATCGGAAGTTCCCATGAGGTCGAGCTGTGTGGGCCCCACTGTGATGTGGATCGGAAATCATCACCATGCATTTGATAGGTCTCCTTTAGGATATGGGATATCCCAAAAATCAGCCGTATATGGAACTCTGGTGGGCCATACCATAAAAAACCATGTGAAGGCATGCCTAAATTATCTAAAAGCACTTGGTGGGTCCCACCTGAATTTTTGATGTGGCCGAAACTTGGTCCAACCCCTCATCCAAGTGACACACACACAATGGATGGGCTGGATTTGTGAACCACATCTCAGTGGGGCCAATATGCAATCACAAAGGTTTTAATGGGCGGGTAACTCCTCTCAATTGTTGCCTGTGGTGTGGCCCACCTAAGTCATTGATTGACCTGATATTCAAGCCCGTGTCCTATCATGTAATGGTGCATCTAACTGATGGGTAGATGTTCGACACACATCACCGTGTGTCCCACACAACTCAACCTCATGGGAACTTCCCATGAGGTCGACCTCATAGTACCATTTCCCATATATATATATATATATATGGGAAATGGTACTATGAGGTCGACCTCATGGGAAGTTCCCATGAATATATATATATATATATATATATATGGGAAATGGTACTATGAGGTCGACCTCATGGGAAGTTCCCATGAGGTCGAGCTGTGTGGGCCCCGCTGTGATGTCTGTCGAACATCTGCCCCATCTGTCAGATGTATCATTCCATGGTGTGCCACGGTCTTAAAAATCAGATCAATCCATAACTTAGGTGGGCCACACCACATACAATAGTTGAGAGGGGCTACCCACCCATTAAAACCTTCATGATCGTTTATTGGGGCCACCGAGATGTGGTTCACAAATCCAGCCCATCCATTGTGTGTGTCCCACATGGATGAGGGGTCAGAACAAGTTTCAGCTGCATCCAAAACTTAGGTGGGCCCCACCAAGTACTTTTAAATGTTTTAGGCATGTCTTTACATGGTTTTGGATGGTATAGCCCACCTGAGCTATGTATGCGGATGATTTTTGGGATATCCCCAAACCTAAAGGGGCCCATCAAATACACGGTTTTGATGTTCGATAGACATCACAGCCGGGCCCACACAGCTCGACCTCATGGGAAGTTTCCATGAGGTCGACCTCATAGTACCATTTCCCACACACACACACACACACACACACACACACACACACACACACACATATATATATATATATATATATATATATATATATATATATATATCGTGATGTGTGTCAGACATAACCTAAAGGGTACCGATCAAATTCACGGTGTTGATGTCCGACACACATCATGATGGGGCTTACACAGCTCGACCTCATGGGAAGTTTCCATGAGGTCGACCTCATAGTACCATTCTTCCCATGAGGTCGAGTTGTGTGGGCCCCACCGTGATGTGTGTTGAACATCTACTCCATCAGTTGGATGCAACATTCAATGATGGGCCACGGGCTAAAGAACCAGGTCAATCCATTCCTTAGGTGGGCCACACCACAGACAACAGTTGAGAGGGGGTATCCGCTCATTAAAACCTTCATGATCGTAGCTTGGGCCCACCGAGATGTGGTTCACAAATCCAGCCCATCCATTATGTGTGTTCCACTTGTACGAGGCGTCTGACTAGGTTTCAGGCACATTCAAAACTCAGGTGGGCCCCACCAAGTGATTTTAGATATTTCATGCATGTCTTCACATGGTTTTAAATGGTATGGGGCACCTAAGTTCCCTATACGGCTGAATTTTGGGGTATCTCATAACCTAAAGGGTACCCATCAAATGCACAGTGTTGATGTCCGACACACATCACGATGGGGCTCACACAGCTCAACCTCATGGGAAATTTTCATGAGATGGAAATGGTACTATGAGGTCTACCTCATGGAAACTTCCCATGAGGTCAAGCTGTGTGGGCCCCACCGTGATGTGTGTTGAACATCTACTCCATCAGTTGGATGCAACATTCAATGGTGGGCCTCGGGATAAAGAACCAAGTCAATCCATGACTTAGGTGGGCCACACCATAGACAACAGTTGGGAGGGGGTATCCGCTCATTAAAACCTTCATGATCGTTGATTGGGCCCACCGAGATGTGGTTCACAAATCGGCTCCATTATGTGTGTTCCACTTGTACGAGGGGTTTGACTAGGTTTTAGGCACATGCAAAACTCAGGTGGGCCCCACCAAGTAATTTTAGATATTATAGGCATGTCTTCACATGGTTTTAGATGGTACGAGGCACCTAAGTTCCCTATACGGCTGAATTTTGGGGTATCCCATAACCTAAAGGGTACCCATCAAATGCACGGTGTTGATGTCCAATACACATCACGATGGGGCTCACATAGCTCGACCTCATGGGAAGTTTCCATGAGGTCGAGCTGTGTGAGCCCCACCGTGATGTGTGTTGAACATCTACTCCATTAGTTGGATGCAACATTCAATGGTGGGCCACGGGCTAAAAAACTAGGTCAATCCATGACTTAGGTGGGCCACACCACAGACAACAGTTGGGAGGGGGTATCCGCTCATTAAAACCTTCATGATTGTTGATTGGGCCCATCGAGATGTGGTTCACAAATCCAGCCCATCCATTATGTGTGTTCCACTTGTACGAGGGGTCTGATTAGGTTTCAGGCACATTCAAAACTCAGGTGGGCCCCACCAAGTGATTTTAGATATTTTAGGCATCTCTTCACATGGTTTTAGATGGTACGGGGCACCTAAGTTCCCTACACGGCTGAATTTTGGGGTATCCCATAACCTAAAGGGTACCCATCAAATGCACGGTGTTGATGTCCAATACACATCATGATGGGGCTCACATAGCTCGACCTCATGGGAAGTTTCCATGAGGTCAACCTCATAGTACCATTTCAATGGTGGGCCACGGGCTAAAGAACCAGGTCAATCCATGACTTAGGTGGGCCACACCACAGACAACAGTTGGGAGGGGGTATCTGCTCATTAAAACCTTCATGATTGTTGATTGGGCCCACCGAGATGTGGTTCACAAATCCAGCACATCCATTATGTGTGTTCCACTTGTATGAGGGGTCTGACTAGGTTTCAAGCACATTCAAAACTCAGGTGGGCCCCACCAAGTGATTTTAGATATTTTAGGCATGTCTTCACATGGTTTTAGATGGTATGGGGCACTTAAGTTCCCTATACGGCTAAATTTTTGGGTATCCCATAACCTAAAGGGTACCCATCAAATACACGATGTTGATATCCGACACACATCACGATGGGGCTCACATAGCTCGACCTCATGGGAAGTTTCCATGAGGTCGACCTCATAGTACCATTTCCCTATATATATATATATATATATATATATATATATATATATATAGAGAGAGAGAGAGAGAGAGAGAGAGAGAGAGAGAGAGAGAGAGGAATGCTCACCTACGAACCATCTCTTAAGAGAACTCGTGAGAGAATTTTGAGGACTCATCACACGTGATGTGTCCCTAAAATCCGAGCCATCCATGTGATGCAACACCCCGAAAAACCTCTTGGACCCAACTTTCAACCCGGTTCACAAGTCTAGTGGGCCGTGGAAAAAGGAAACAGTTTCCTCCCTTGATTTGCCTCTCACTCTCTTCTATGGCCCACAAGAGTTTTGGATCAGGTTGAAAGTTGGGCCTTAGAGGTTTTGGGGTGCTGCATCACGTGGACGGCTCAGATTTTAGGAACACATCACGTGTGATGAGTCCTCAAAATTCTCTCACGAGTTCTCTTAAGAGATGGTTCGTAGGTAAGCATTCCTCTCTCTCTCTCTCTCTCTCTCTCTCTCTCTATATATATATATATATATATATATATATATATATATATATATATATATATCCCTAACATCTTACTATTAATTCATGTCAAAAATCAAACCAATGCTATGTTCGTTTTGACATGGCAAATGATACGCAACCATAAAAGATCACATGAGTGTAAAATAAGAAAGATTAAAATTAATGTAGTAAAGCTATCTCAGCCAATTTCCCATGAATCAATAATACCGTACGAGTCACACTGTGTGTATGGAGCGGATTAGGTGAGACCCCGGCCTCACCTAAGACGGTGCGGCCCTTTCCATGGGGTTACCGTGGGGCCCACCTTGATGTATATGTATTATGTATCCACTCCGTCCATCCGTTTTTCCAGATAGTCATAGGGCATTACCCCCAAAACTGAAGCAGAAATAATTATCAGGGGGACCATACGATAAGAAACAGTGTTGATTGATCATCCTACCATTAAAAACTTCTTAGGACGCACCTTCATGTTTTCATAGTGTTTATTTACCATCCAATCTGTTGATAAGGTCACATGAGCCTGGATGAAGGGAAAAAACAAATATCAGCTTCATCCAAAACTTTTGTGGCCCATCAATGGTCAATCACCCCTGTTTCCGATGCTATGGTCCACCTGATGATTGGATCTGCTTCCTTTTTGGTATAATCCCCTAAACTGATATGGAAAATGGATGGACAGTGTGGATACATAATACATACATCAAGGTGGGCCCCACGGTAAGGGCCGCACCGTCTTGGGTGAGGTCGGGGTCTCACCTAATCAGATCTTTGAACTCTATCACGTAACTAGGTTGGAGGACAATATATATATACCAACCAACGACCAAACTTGTAAGATGTTTACATGACATACATTAGTTGATTTGTACCTCTTTGTACACTGATTCACGGCTAGGATCAAACCCAAAGGCATTGACAATTTATTTAACAACTTGCATGCTACCATAAGGAGTACTAATACACAAAATTTATACACTAAACAAAGGGTTGTATTCACGTAAAGCAATAGTCATGATTTGGGGGTTTATTGGCCATAAGACAACCTATAAGTGGACAGATTTAAAGATGGTAGATGGTCCATTTTTAGAGCAACTTATGGACTCATTAATGGTCCATTCCTTTGGGTTATTTCATGGCCCATAAATGACCCCATTTTTCAGGATAGGTTGGTGTGTGTGTGTGTGTCTATATATATATATATATATATATATATATATATATATATATATATGAGGAATGCTCACCTGCGCACTTCTTTCACGAGAACTCATGAGCACTTTTTCATGGCTCATCGCACATGATGTGAGCGCCCCCCCCCCCCCCCCCCCCCCCCCCCCCCCCCCCCCCCCCCCCCCCCCCCCCTAAAAAAAACTTGTTCCAGAACTTTGGTGGGCCATAAAAAAAAGGAAACAGTTTTGCTTCCATGATTTGCCTCTTGCTTTTTGCCGCAGCCCACCAGAATTCTTGATCAGGTTGAAAGATGGGTCTTAGGGGTTTTTTGGGGTGTTGCATAACATGGACGGCTCGGATTTTGGGCTCACGTCATGTGCGATGAGCCATGAAAAAGTGCTCATGAGTTTCTTGTGAGAGAAGTGCCCAGGTGAGCATTCCTATATATATATATATATATATATATATATATATATATATATAGAGAGAGAGAGAGAGAGAGAGAGAGAGAGAGAGAGAGAGAGAGAGAGAGAGGAATGCTCACCGGCGAACCATCTCTCACGAGAACCCACACATCAAAATCTGAGCTGTCCACGTGATGCAAGACCCCAAAAAATCCTTGGGGCCCAACTTTCAACCTGATCCAGAACTCAGGTGGGCTATAGAAGAAAGAGAGGCAAATCAAGGGAGGAAACTGTTTCCTTTTGCTATGGTCCAACAGATTAAATCAGGTTGGCAGTTGGGCCCTAGGGGTTTTTCAGGGTGTTGCATCATGTGGACGGCTCAAATTTTAGAGACACGTCACATGTGATGAGTCCTCAAAAATCTCTCATGAGTTCTATATGAGAGATGGTTCACAGGTGAGCATTCCTCTCTCTATCTCTCTCTCTCTCTCTCTCTCTCTCTCTCTCTCTCTCTATATATATATATATATATATATATATATATATATATATATATATATATATATATATATGGGAAATGGTACTATGAGGTCGACCTCATCGGAAATTCCCATGAGGTCGAGCTGTGTGGGCCCCACTGTGATGTGTACTAGACATCAACAAGGTCCATTTGATAGGGCCCCTTTAGTTTATGGGATATCTCGAAAATCAGTCGTATATGGAACTAAGGTGGGTCATACCATCTAAAATTATGTCAATACATGCTTAAAACATCTAAAATCACTTTGTGGGGCCCACATAAGTTTTGAATGCTGCTGAAACTTGTTCTAACCCCTCATCCAAGTGGGACACACACAATGAATGGGCTGGATTTATGAACCACATCTCATTGGGCCCAATAAACAATCATGAGGATTTTAATGGGTGGGTAACCCCTCTCAACTTTTGTATGTGGTGTGGCCCACCTAATTCATGTATTAACCTGATTTTTAAGCCCGTGGCCCACCATGGAATGTTGCATCTGATTGACGTTGTTGATGTCCGGTACACATCACAGTGGGGCCTACACAGCTCGACCTCATGGGAAGTTCCCATGAGGTCGACCTCATAGTACCATTTCCCTATATATATATATATATATATATATATATATATATATATATATATATATATATATATGCACATCAGAAGTAGTCAGACTTGTCCCCACTTTAATTGGGCCCACTACAGCATTTCCAAAACTGGCCACATCTGGGCTCTTATGTACCTGTTAATACTGGTCCAGGTTCACTTGATTTTGAGCACAAAAAATAGTGGGCAAGTTAACATGAAAATGAAAGGATTTTGCATGGTTTTTGGGTACGTAAATTTGTGATCAACGTGCATAAATTCAGTGGACAGATACGGTGTTTTTGTGGACAGACTGAGGCCATTTTTTGAATGAAAGATGGATGGTCCTGATTGATCAGGTTTTGGACAGATCCTGACTTCCACTTACAGTACTCTTACTTGGACAATTTTTTGTGCCAATTTGATGGTTTGGTTCTAACAGTTTTGATCGTCTAATCAAGGGCTATAATTGGATAGTTTTTGGACATCAAATTGCTAATTAAAAATGGACGACTAGTTTGATTGTCAAATCATTGGTCCAAAGCGGACAGGATGAATAATCTAAAGCATAAAATTAGAGGCTGATTGTGTAATAGATTTCAAGGTTTTATTATATACATGTTGGCAAGTTCGATGGGTTGATTTGCACGCCGCTATGATGGTCCAGATTTTTGGACCATTTAGGACGTCCAATCGATGTTTTAATTGAGATAATTGTTGGACATCCAAAAGGGTTCAAACTGGGTAGATTTCAACGCCCAATCTGTGTCCATAAATGGTCTGATTTAGGTGGTTAATGATGGTTAAAAGTAATTATTTGGATGACTAATCCATGGCCTACTTACAGTTTATAGGGCTCAAACCATCCCCATCTTTAGGGCATAGTCATGGAAGAATTAGTGTCCCAATTTTGGGTATGCCATCAGCCCACAAATCAAATCAAGGGCTTAAAAGAAGAGAGAGATGCAGCAATGCATGAGTAAATATATATAAAATATGCAACAAAAGAGATATACAAAGGTGTATGTACTTGTGGACACCTCTCTCCCCATTTCTCTTTCTCTCTTAGCAAAAATGTGAAAAGCAATGAGGATGAGTGGGAGACAGATTGTGACAGACATATAGGATCCTCACCGGCTGCCAATCTATCATGTGGAAGACATCTCACTTATAAACTTCTCAACATGGATGCGTGGGAGACATCATACACACTGGCCAACTAAAGTGGTAACGCAAGTCTATATACTAGGGGTCTAATCCTCTCGAGGGTCTCGAATGATTCAATGAAATCTTCATGCTAGCTTTCCCTTAGTGTCAAAACTTCATGAAACCTTTCATTAGAGACACCTTAACAAATATATGGTCACAAACTTCAAACTTCATGCTCTTCCTTCATTGATCACCATAGTTCTTTTAGCGACTCTAAGCTGTTCACAAATGATCTTTTGATAATGACTATCTTTTTTTGTCATTTCTTACACCAACTTAGGGCCCAAGCAAGCTACTCTCTCTTACTTCTGTCCAACAACTTAAGGACTTACAATGTTTGGTGTAGCCGTAGACGTGGTGAGATCGATCACTGTCGCTCTCACAAGATACCTACTCTAAATCCACGAAGTTATTGGGACTCCTCAACCAGTCTTCGTCGAATTCACGAAGGAAAAAAACTCAGAAACCATAAGCAAAACAAAATAAAACTAAAAAATATATCTATTAATCGGAGGATGAATGACATAAAACCAATTTAATCAACTATTTAAAAAGGAAACTAACCTTAGAAACTCTAAAAAACATAATAAAAAAGAATCCTAATCACTTTGAAAAGAAATTTGAAAAATCGAAAACAAATAAGAAAATTTGCGCAAATCTACGCAACTGTTTGGCATGGTTAGGTACCCGATGAAGAGTGGTCGGGTGCCCGACACCTTCCTAAAATAGTCTAACGAGTGAATTTGAAATCCAGATGAATTTTGGACCCCGATGAAGAGTGGTCGAGCACCCGATGGTGAACCGAAATTGTCCAGCGAGTTTCTGATCATTTTGGTGGAATTTCGGGTGCTTGATGGAGTATGCTCGGGTACCCAATGATGCCGATGGTCTAGAACCGTCTGAAATCCGTCGGAAAACTGTCGGGAATCCGAAATCTTCTGAAAAATTTCTAACTCCTCTAGATTTCTAATCCAATTCGACCGGTCGACTAGGGTGTTCTGGCGGCCGAAATATGATGTCGATCATTTATTTTCTTAATCTTCTTCCGGTCCATCTCCATCAGGAACGTTGTTGATCCTCGCCCACGATCAGAATGTTCTCTCCCTACATTAATATCTTTCATATAGGGCCATATAGGGGACCATACCAATGCTCACATGGCAACTGTTGTTATAAGAAAACTCAGTTGGGGGAAAATGGTTGTCCCAACTTTCCTTGAAATCTCACACACAGGCTTAAAGTATATCTAAAAGAATCTGATTGACCAGGCTTAAAGCATATCCTCGAGAATCTGATTGACCTTATTGGTATGCCCATTGACCTAAGGATGAAAGGCAGTGCTGAAATTCGAAGAAACCCCTATAGCCTTTTGAAAACTCCTTCACAATTGTGATGTGAACTTAGAGTCCCAGTCGGACATGATGGATACCAGAACTCTATGCAGTCGTACCTATCTCCTCAATATATAACCTAGCCAATTGGTCTAAGGAGTAGTAGGTAGTACACACAGGGAGGAAGTGCACAAACTTGGTCAGCCGATCAACGATAACCTAAATGATATCATAACTGAGATGCTCAATAATTCCATAATGAAGTCCATTATGACATACTCCCACTTCCACTTAGTAACTGACAATATTGACTACAATGTCCCTATTAATCTTTGATGCACTGCTTTCACTTATTGGCATGTGAGACTTAGATACATAAACGATACCCTCTCCCTTCATATTATTGTACCGATTCTGTGAATGCATATCTTGCTACATCTTCACAACTCATGGGTGGGATTGCGTACCTCGTACGGTGGGCTACATCCATGAAAGAGCCACATCCATAATCTCTTTCTTTAGCTTAGCTATATCAAGATTGGACAATCTCCCTTCAAATCTTATTCCTCCATTGCATAGATTTGCCATTTTGGTTTACCAACTTCTTTTGCTTTTGTTATCTTGGCTTGTACTCACGGATTATGTTGCTGACCCTATAATATTATGCTAATCAAGGTTAACTGAACCACTAAGAGAGATAAGCTACAGAAGTTTGCTGTCCTATTTGAATATCAAAGTCTTTCAGGGTATCTAACATTTTACATTCTATGACCATCAAATGGGCAATTACTCCTTCCAGATTGCAGCTCAATGCATTTGCCACTACCAGAGCTGTACACGAATTGAGCCAACTCGAAAAGCTTGCTCGATGGGGCTCGGCTCGAAAAAGCTCGGTTTGGCTCGGCTCGTAGGGTTGAACAAGCCAAGCCAAGCCTATTTTATGGGCTCGTTGAAAATTCAAACCAAGCTTGAGCCTGGGCTGAGCTCAATTCGGTTCGGCTTGAACCAGGCTCGATTCGGCTTGGCTCGTGTACAAGCTCGATATTTAAAATATATTATAAAAAAAAGTTTAAAATAAAAAAACAAAACGCTAAAAGTCTAAAAGTCTCCCATTCGAGTGTGCTGCCCCCTCTCTCTCTTGCCTGCCCTCGTCAAACCCTAGTTGACCTCACCGGTGTTTGCTTGACCGCCTTCCAGCCGTTTGACCTCCACGAGGACCACGACCCTCTGATCTCTCGTCTCTCTCTCTCTCTCTCTCTCTCTCTCTCTCTCTCTCTCTCTCTCATCTTCTCTCTTCTCATCTCCTCTCTCTCTCTCTTCACTTGTTGTCCGGCCAGCCAACGCCTGACCATTTCGGCAGTCCCCAACCCTGTCCGACAGCCAACCACCCCTGTCCGACAGCCTCCCTCCCTCCAGCCCTGGGCAATGCCCATTCCGGCAGTCTCCAATCTTGTCCGGTAATGCCCAAACTCAATAGTGGCTCGAAAGCTCGACTCAAATTTAGGCTCGAAAGCTTGGAGCTCGAATAGGCTCGAATTCAGCTCGAAAGCTTAACCAAACCAAGCTTAACCAAACCAAGTCAAGCTTGCCAGTTGGGCTCGAGGACCAAGCCGAATCAAGCTTGAGCACAGGTCACCCGCTGACCAAACCAAGCCAAACTATGCAAAGCTCAACTCAGCTCAGCTCGTGTGCAGCTCTAGCCACTACATTCACCTTTTTGAGATGATATGGAAGAGTGAAATAATAATCCTTAGTATAGTGAATTCTATGGGGTCCACCGTGATGCGTATGTCTTATCTATACAGTGTATTCATGTTATCAGAGTTCATAATAGGACATGAGCCTAAACTCAAAGTATATCCAAAGCTCAAGTCGACAACACCACAGGAAATAGCGGGGATGACCACATCCAACCTTCTTAAGGCTCTAGTGATGTTTATTTGTCATCCAACCCCTTCATAAGGTCATAGAGACAAATATCAGCTTGATCCAAAACCTCTATGGCCCCGAGAAGTTTTCAATGGTAGGCATTCAATTCCCGCTGTTTCCTGTGGTGTAGTCCACTTAAGCTTTGGATATGCTTCAATTTTAGGATGCCTAAAATGACATGGAAAGTGGATGGACGGCATGGATAAGACACATACATGATGCTGGGCCCCACAAAGTTTAGCTTATTGAGTGATTTAGTACGGTTGGAGATGATAAGTTCTCTCCTATCAAAAGAAGCGTCTAACATGTGCTGAAAAACTGGATGAATTGTCCTTGAGCTGACTAAAATCCCAGTAAGAGGGCCTGACTTTCATTAACTTGGGTACTTTACCTACACGAGGTATGTCCAATACCACCCCATGTCTGGCCTTATCCCCAAAAGCCTGCTAAGTCAAAACTCAGGTTGGCCACACCATTATAATTCGTATGGTATGGCCCATTTGAGTTTGAAATAGTGTGATTTTTGGTTAGTTCTATCATCTTGATGTGGCACATCATATGAATGGACCCTGCAAAGAACCAATGTTGTGCATGTCCATCCACATATTTCGCATGGTGTGGGCCACTTGAGTTTTGGATTAGATCACTCACAGGTCTGCCACTTCATCACACTCATGGTGTAAATAGGCTTTCTTACACGCCTATGGCTTGGCAATTGCTCACTATATATGTTGCTAGGATAATTAATAATATATTTACTATACTAATATTAAATGCTTGTTTGGATTGTATGTTACTTAAGATAAGTTACTTATCTTGGTTTTTACTTATTAAGCAGATAACTATGTTTGGTACACAACATACTTATCAACCAATAAGTAAATAAGTATGTTTGGTAATAACACATTGATAAGTAACCTTTCAAAAGAAAATTTCAAATCTACATATAATAAGCAACATATTGACATGAAAAGAAAAAGCTAAGCGTTGAGGCAGTTTCCTAATAGTATGAGCTTTTCTAATCCCACGTGCGTGCAATAAAGCTCATGTACATGCCATGCATGTGCTAGTATAGCACGATTGGTCCGAGATACATTCCATCCATCAGAATAGGACCACTATATGGATGCCCTGGCACAAGAATCAGGTTGATCCACTGGTCAGGTGGGGCCGCAGTCTGCAAAAAAAATGTACGGCTCTGGAAGACTTGGCTGAAGTTTTCTAACCCATTCACTTGTTTCCAATAGTCGGTCCGCATGATGAGTGGACTAGAACAATTTTTGGGAAAGATGTAGAAGATCAGATCAACCTGATTGGTGGATTGGATCTTGCACCAATTAATGTAGGGCCCATCTTTGATGTGGGTCATCTAGTTTGAGCCCCACCTTTGATGGGACAGTCCATCATGTGGGGCCTCCTTCGATATGGACGGTATGAGAGAGCAGTAATTGAGTGAACCTTGAGAGAGAACTTTGATATGTAGCATGACTTGAGAGAGATAAGTAGAAAAGCCAAATTGGAGGGTGGTTAATTAACATTGGAGGGTGACTAACAGTGTGGGCGTGTACCAACCAAAAAAAAAAAAAAAGGGGGAGCAAAAACTTGACATGAGAGAGATAAGTAGAAAAGTCAAAAGTCAAAAAGCTAAAAAAAAATAATTATTATGATAAGTAATTATTAAGAGATAAGTTACTTTTCAATTATACTTACCAAATGAACTTAAGTGCCAAAAGTAACTTAACGTCTTAAGTTCAGTCGAAAAAGTAACTTATTTGGTAGTATCCAAATGGGTCCTAAAAGTAATTGGACCCAACCCGATCCAATTTTAGCAAGATCCAGGAATATGGACACGACCAGACATTAGTAGATCTGGTTTTATAACCAGATCCAAAATGGTGGACCCAAAACTTGTCCAATTTCTAAACCGGTATAAGATATTGGATCCAAACCTGTTAGAATTGGATCAAGCCCATCAGGAACCCACGGGCCTGAATACCGCTGACAGACCTAAGATTACCAGACTGATGGGGTGGATCTCATGAAAGTTTCACCCATGTGGTGCTCACTTAATGAAAGTGATGCCGTCGGCATACCTAAGCTAGTGGTCTATTTTGCATGGTTTCCACTAAAAGCTATGGTCCATCGTGCAATGGAGTGTACCAAGGCCGGTTTCATTGGTGGGATTAAAATCGTAGCGACGCTCAGGTCTGCCAACGTGCTATGATGCGTTAAGATCAGGATATTCATCACGCAGCCCGCGCTATCCATGAACCTGCCCAAAAGTTAGGCCAGTCAAAGGTAGGTAGAAAGCATGTGCACAAAAGAAGTGGATGCATAAAGAAATCAAACCTCGGTCTAAATTCACCGTTAAGTGTTGCCCACAAGACGAGTAACGGGAAGATTACCTTGAGTCATTTTGGATATTTCACAGTGCAATTGATAATTGAACATTAGGTCATCAGTGTAAGAGTATTTTTTTTTAACTATCTCATTGTTTCCTTGATAAATGTTGTTATCCTCGATTTTTCGATCACGAGTGTAATGTGTGTACGGGCGTGATAGAACTGAATGTATGGCTCAATTCAAGACGAACAATGACAACCCCAAGCGCCAAGATAGGTAGATATATCGTAATTGACCGTATGTTATCAGGACTTATACAGATCGGTTACCTATTCAGCCACTTACATGGTTGTTTAATGAGGATAAGGTGACATTTGAAGGGTGGGATTTGTCCTCCAATGATAGGTTCCTCCTATGTCTTCTGTACGAAAGGACTTTTCAGTACAGAACTAAATAAAATAGAAAAGGGATACTTACAATCGGTCGCATGGAACGTGCTCTAAATCTCTATTCTGAACGAAACACTTCATTAAAATAAGTCCACTGTATGAGCATAGACTTCAAGTACAGCTGAAGTTACCAGCTACTCGATTACTGCTCCGGAATGTAAATTCACAACTTACACTACGGAATATAAATAGCAAAATTACGTTAATGAAAATAAGGATGTTGATTAGACTAAGGAATGTAAAGAGCAAGATGCTAAGGAGCATGATAATTGAAAGATTTGATTTGATTTGGTTGGTGCTGGACCATTTTCTTTGTTGCTTTCCATCTCTATTTATAGCTTTTATGGACCGCATGTCCCAGAGCTTTTAATGCTTCATTCAGCATGATCGATCTTTTAGATCTTTCTTCATTCACCACCTGTCCTTGTAACCGTTTCGCTGACTCGACCATGATCGCTCATTCGCTCTAGCCATACTGGTGTTGTGGCATCACTTAATCAATGCCACTTGTGTCACCACAAGCCTTGCTACATCCTCGCCCACCACTACACGTATTAATTTCTTAGGATCATACAGCCACATGTGTCTTTCTTTAATTAGCTCTTGCAAGGTCGGGTAGAAATAACATACAACATTACCCCCCCATGACGCATTACCTTTGGGAAAAGGTAAAGGCGACATTTGAGTTTCATTAAATGCGGCCGTCCTTTTGTGCACGTGTCGCGCTCTCGTTCACTGTGCGTGGATGATAGGACCGCTGATGGTAATTCCTTTCGCAAAGGTGACCCCGTGCCAACACGTGCCTCTTTCTTGAAACGAACGAGGTGTCATGATTACAACTTCATTAATGCTCTCCCTAACCGGCCGATAAAAATGAAATTTCCAATTGTATTTGTAAGACCCGTACCCTTATTTGCCCTCCATACGCTTAATTTCCGGTGCCGGTACGTCCCGGATGGACCAGATTAGCGAGCCTTGATCGCGACCCTGTTTTAGTACCGCATCGACCCAAGACCTATACCCTGGCGACCGCATAGGCGCTGCGATTCCAACACCGCGTGGCACGCCCCATTGCGATTCTCGGTGTGAAAGTTATGATCGATTGCGTAATCCGAGGTAGGCCGTGCAACGCGCGTGTGGCGTGGGTCCCACTTGCATAAATCCTAAGATCATGTCAAATCAATCAAATCCATAACCATCACCCTCACCCATACTTCTCTCATTACCCTACTCTACATACCCCATCACTCTCTCACCCCAAAGTCAACTAAAGCCCATACCTCCCATACCCCTCTCCCATGCTAGCCGCCACCACCACCATCACCCCATGATTCCTCTCTCTCACCCTCCCCCCCCCCCCCCCCCCCCCCCCCCCCATACAAGTCCATACGTAGGGGGAGAGGAGGCCTCCTCATTTTCCTAAATTTACAAGAAGAGAAAGGAGAGAGAAAGAGAGAAAGAGATTTAAGAGGAGAGAGAAAGAGAAAGATTTGAGAGAGGAGAGAGATTTGAGTGATCAAGAGAGAGATTAGAGAGATTGAGGGTGGAGATCAAGCATGGAGGGCCCCAACTATCGTCCGATCGCCAACCCGACCCAATCCAACCGTCCAACCATCCTTCGAGGTGAGTGCAAGGGGGGCCATAAACCCCTCCATTTTCTTAATTTCCTTCCATTTTCCTTTTTCTTTTGGGCCCATCTTGTGGTGGACAATCAGATGGATGGACTGGATCATCCATGTATGGGCCCCACTTGCTAATAAAATAAATAAATAAATAAAAAAAGAGAAGGAGAGTGGCCGCTGGACAGTCAGCGTCCAGAGGACGCTGCTGCCCAATAGCACGTGGGCTACACCCCTTTTGGGCGTTGGGCAGGGCCCCACTCGTGGGACCCACCTTGATGTATGAGTTGATCCACACCGTCCAGCTGTTTCTCCAGTCCATTTTAGGGCAGGGCGCCAAAACTGAAGAAGATCCAGATCTCAGGTGGACCACACCATAGCAAACAGTGGAGATAAGGACGTCCACTATTGGAACTTTCGTGGCTCATTGTGATGTTTGTGGACCAAATCACCTGCCCAATATTGGGCTTATTGGGTCGCCCATGAGATGGGGAACCTGATGGACGGATTGGATCACACCTATGTGGGCCCCACTTGAAACAAGCACAGGAAAAAAAAAAGAAAAAAAAGGGGGAAGAAAAACAAAAAAAAATGTTTGAACGTCCAGACGCTGGAACGTCCAGCGACACGTGGACGCCGTAATGGGGTCCCCACTCGTAGGACCCACCTTGATGTTTGTGTTCCATCCACGCCGTCCATTTGATTTCCCAGATCATTTTAGGGCCAGGGCCCAAATATGAAGCCGATCCAAATCTTAAGCGGACCGCACCACAGGAAACAGTGAAGAGGATGGTGCCTAGTGTTGGACCATCTTTGGCCCACCTTAATGTTTCTAGACCGAATTATATACCCAATATTGGGCTCACTGGGTCCCCCATGAGCCGAGGAACCTGATGAACGGAGTAGATCACCCTTACGTGGGCCCCACTCGATCAAAACCACACAACAAAAAAAAGAAAGAAAGGAAAGAAGAAGCAGAGGCGTCTCTGACGCTGGGCGTACCAGCGTCCACGAACGCTGGCTCGTGAGGCCAGCTGTGGCCCACTCGTGGGTCCCACCATGATGCATGTGCTATATCCTCACCGTCCATCCATTTGGGGAGATCATTTTAGGGCGTGATCTCAAGAATGAGTCAGATCCAAGTCTCAAGGGGGCCTCACCACAGAAAACAGTGGGGACAGTGACCCTACCGTTGAAACCTTCCTATAGCCCACCATAATG
Source organism: Liriodendron chinense (assembly GCA_003013855.2). Taxonomy (NCBI): domain Eukaryota; kingdom Viridiplantae; phylum Streptophyta; class Magnoliopsida; order Magnoliales; family Magnoliaceae; genus Liriodendron; species Liriodendron chinense. The sequence continues at coordinate 4,213,223 of ML058389.1, forward strand.
TTTATTCGAGATCCAACCTGTTCATAAGTTCACACATGCACGGAAGAAGGGAAAACAAAAATATCAGCTTGATCGAAAACTTTTGTAAGCCCCACTTGTTGAGAGCAAAAGAAAATAAAAAAAAATAAAAAAATAAAATAAAAACACAATAACCTGGCCGCTGGACAGATAACGTCCAGGGGACGCTGCTGCCCAGCAGCATAGCCCTCTGGGAATGACCATGGGCCCCACTTGTTGGGCCCACCTAGAATGTATGTGCCTTATCTATTACGTCCATATGTCTTTCCAGCTCATTTTAGTGGCTGAGCCCAAAATTTAAGCATACCCAAATGTCAAGGGGACCCTGCCACGGGAAATAGTGGGAGATAATGATTTCCAGCGTTGAAACCTTTCCAGGTTCTACAGTGATGTTTATTTGCCATCCAACCTGTTCATAAGATCACATGGATATGGATGAAGGAGAAAACACAAGTATCTGCTTGATTCAAAAACTTATTGGAACCAGCTGGGTACCACGCTGCCCAGCAGGTGGCCCACCCTATGGGTCCTAACGTGATGTATCTATTAGCTCCATCATGATGTATTTGTTCTATTCATGCTGCCCATCTATTTTTTCATATTATTTTAGGATACGGTCCCAACAATGAGGCAAATCCAGATGTTAGATGGACCACACCCGCAGGGAATAGTGGTCATTGATGCCCACCATGGTTTCTTCTTTGATATATATGTTTTATCCATGCCGTACACCTATTTTGACGGCCTATCTTGTATGTGCAGGCCCAAGTATGGGGCCGATGTGGTCTCCAGTGGGCTATGCCACGAAGACCTTTACATTTCCAATGGGACCTACAGTCCGAGTCCCACTCTCTATATATATATTGGGCCTTTTAAGGCCAATGTTACATGATACGTTTTGGTAACATGCTAGTATGATTAGCTTGATATGTCACACTGATAACATGCTTAGTATAATGAATACCATGCCCATTCATATGCCCATACGCATCATTTGTATGCCTGTTATGGATCATGATTAACCATAGCATATGCTAGTTGGCTTGTTATACTTAGGGGACCCGTGTGAGACAGGGTCGCCCCACATGATTGCGCAGTATGCGTAAGTTTGGTGCATGATTTGGATTGTATGACTCATGCATTTCGCATTATATATGTCACAATCGCTTTCACACCCTAGCAGCATCGGGGTGGTGGCCACCATAGTCACATCATGGTTGGCAGTATTGGACACCGGAAACTTGTTCTAGTACGTGGGCGCTATGGATGTCCTTGGGTGAAAGTCCCTAAACCCTGTGGTACCAGTAGGATGCTCCAGCGTCGAGACTAAGTGGATAACATGAGCGCCCGTGTGCCAAATACCAGTAGGCCGCGTCTCCCACTGTGTCGAGGTCGGTTGGAAAGGGGTGTGACCTTATCCACCCGGGTGCAGTGGGCTGTAGGCTAGGTCGAGTCTGACCAGCTCATGGAATGGGTCCGCTATCGGCGAGCCAGGTGGGCATTGGCATACCACTGACGAGGCGGATAGTGAGGTCTTTTCTACTCGCTTGGTTATGCGCGGGATGTGCGGCAGCCAGTATTAGAATATACTAGACCTCGGTGATGTCCCAGATGAGAACTATTTTGATATGTGGATCAGTTGAGGATTGACGAGTTTGCATTGCATCTCTAGCATGTAACACTCGGCCATGTAGGCCCTTGCATCGCATAACCTTGGGATGGCTGATAGCATTCATGAACTTGGTAACTTAGCCCTCTACTACTTTTACTTACTCTGATATCTGTATACTTGTCATATGCATCACACACGCACACACGCACTCTACTGAGCTTCGTAGGAAGCTCATGCGCGTTTGTTTACACTGCAGGTACTAGGTCACATCAGCAGCGTTGAGCACGGTGCATGTACCTAATATTTTGGACTTCTGCTACATGTTGTATTTTCCTTTCCAGCACTGTACTCAACAAACTTTTTAGTGGATATTTGATGATGTTTATGGTTTTGATTATGCTCCTGTACAAAAATTTACCCTGAAAATCCTCCTGGTAGGATCCCAGAATCGGAACCTGGCACATGAGAGCTAGGAGCCGAGAATGGGGTACTACGGAGGCTGTTGGCACCAAGGTCGGCGATCGAAAATTTAGTGAGCCCGGTCCCCAGGTTTGGGGCGTGACAGTATTGAAAATGCGGTGTAAGTTTGATTACCGCTTTTGTAGAAGCAAGAAACAAGATACCTTGTCCTAGAGGGGGGTGAATAGGACACTTTTTAAATTTCACAATTACACACTTATAATCATGCAAAGTATTTTCAGAGTACTTTCATCAAACACAAGACATGCAGAATATAAATCAATAAAAGCACATGTGAAAGAAGTAAATCAAGTTATCCATTCACCACACAACAGGAGATTTTTATAGTGGTTCAGTTATGTACCTACTCCACTCCCGGCTGATCCACTCACTCCTTGAGTGGCCGGATTTCACTATCACTATGGTTTTAAATGAGGTTAACCATAAACCTTAACAGCCTACAAAAGGACTTACGACTCAACACATGGATTCATCCTTCCATAGGACTAATCCATAGCCACTTAGTCCTACACAAGGACTTGTCCTACTCAAGGACTTATCCTACGCAAGGACTCTTACGAGTTTGGGTCTTCAAACTCTGAAACCCAAATCTCAACTTGAGGAGGTTTCTTGGACTTGAAAGACTAAATATACTTAGCTGATTGAGTTCCTTGATGATGCCTTTGTTGAAGAAGCTTCGGCTTGTACGGAAGATGGCTTCTTCAGCTCCCTCGATCAGCAACCTTGCACCAGATGACTCATTGTAGATTCCAAGGTGAGGGATTAGGGTTAGGTTGAGGTTATATTGGGATATGGCTTTTATGTGAGGAAAGCTTCTACCTAATCCACCATTAATGGCATTGATGACAAGAGAATATCTATGAGAGGTAGGTCAAGATGCCATTAAAGAGGGGTTGAGTTCATGATTCAATCCAAGCTTTGAATGCTTCATCAATGTTGGTCAGATCAACATGGATTGAAGTATGAACTCAACAAATCTTAGGGTTTGGAAGAAGGGGATCTCAAGAAGAAGGCTCACACAAACCCTAGATGATGCTCAAGGTATCTTGGGCAAGATCCAACCGAGTTCTATAAATAGACATGGTATTCAACGGTCAGAAAACGGTCAGCTCGATAGGATCCGATCGATCGGACATAAGATTTAGCTAGATTTGAATTTTGCTCAAAAACAGGTTCTCCGATTGATCGGACTTAGTTCCGATTGATCGGAAGACCCTTTCCGATTGATCGGACAGATAGTCCGATTGATCAGAATTCCTTCCAGAGAGTTGATGTAATTTTTCTGGAAATTCCTCCCATGGATCGTATGTGTGTCCGATGGATCGGAGCACCCCTATCTGATGGATCGGACAGACCTCCGAGGGATCGTAAACGTGTCCAGAGAGATTTTCAATGTTTGCTGGATAATTATACGATTGATCGGACATACTGTCCGATTGATCGGAACACCCTGTCCGATGGCTTGGAAAAGTGTCCAGAGAGTTTTCAATGTAACTGGACTATTCTCCGATGGATCGGACACATTGTCCGATTGATCGGACATCTATCGAACTAATATCCGATGGATCGGGTATGTATCGGAGAGAGCAGACATATTGTTTTTCAATTTTTAAGCAACTTCTGCTAACTTTAACCCTTCCAAAGCTGATCTAAATGATAGGTGGATTATAGATGGTGCTAAGGGTGTGCCTAGGAAGGATTTGGGCCATCTATAGAAGGTTTTGGGATCAAAGGTTTGGATGGAGAGGCTTGAAGCTATCTTGATGAGCGATCTTCTTTGAGAAGCTTCTGTCTTCAGCCGCAAGGAAACTGTCTTTAGCCGCAAGGAGACTCGACGACACACTAACCATGGTAATTGACAAATCTTTGCATTAACAATCTCCCCCTTTGTCAATTACCAGACAAAACCAAACCTATACAAGTCTTGGTCCATACCACAGACTTATCCTAGACACCAAAACCAAAATACATCATGTTGATGAAAATAAAAACTTTATACATAGACATGACTCATTACATACAAAATGTACAGACTCAATGTACAGACTAAGCTTCATTTGAACTCCCCCTTGGTCCCTGCACACAAAAGATCAACAAAAAAGATAACCTGGACCTTTTGGTGGGATAAATTCTCCCCCTTTTTGTCAGTGATTGACAAAGGTTAGTGAAATGAGAATGCAGCGCAGATGTCATAGACTAAAGGAGGAAATAGACATTATCATGTCGAGAGAGGAAGCCAACACACACATGGTCATGCAAGGATATACAAGTATATGACAGTAAGCACAGTGGGCTTATAACCCAAGCAACCAACCTCCCCTTCTGAAATGTATATCATGACCAACATACCATATATACAAAATCCAAAAGAGGGCAAGAAGCCCAATAAGGATAAAGCAATTTCGCACAATTATATGTATATATGCACAAGATAGCCAAAGAGAATGATCATCAGACGATTCAATATAAGAACATAGCAAAATATCATAACCAAAAAGCATAATGATCATCCGAATATCCAGATCCAACACAAATCATAGTAAAATATCCAAAAGGAAGGACCATCAGACTATCCAAAACAAAAATCTGTCAAAGAAAAGATGTATCAATCAATACAACTAACAACGTCGCTCCAAAAAGATAATCTGCGACGACTAGACACTAGGGACCCTGACTAAAAAGATAGGCAGCTATGGAGCAGGGCCAGCGACGTCATCTCGACGACATGAGAGGGCTGATGTAAGGCGCTGGACAGCATCATGAATGGTCTGCATCAGGCCCTCTAGACGCGACAGCCGCTCACCATGCCGTGCAAGGGCACCCTCCACTCGATCTAGTTGAGCAGTGATCTGCTCCGTGCTGGGAGGAGGAGGTGCCGAAGAGGTGTCGGACTGAAGTCGCCGCTTGACTGAGCGACGAGCTGGGGCCGGCGACGGTGATGGAGCTGAAGACCTGCTGTGGGTGTCAGCCGACACCTGTGTGGGTGTATGAGAGAAATCCCGGTCTTCTACATTATCTTCTTTTAGGAGGGTCATCTTCTTGATATTGAGGTCCCTGAAGGTGCGGCGAGGAATAGGGTGGACCACAATATCTGTGAACCCGCAATCGTGCCCCAATCTGGTATTGATCCAGCCGAACGGAATGGTGTTGCGGTTGTGTGGCAGAGCGTCCAAAATATGATGCAAAATGATGGATGGGAGACACAAGCGAGTCCCATGACCAACGTGATAGAGCAGTTTGACTTTATTTGCAGTAAGGTCGGATTTGTTGGTACTGCGTGGGTAGACATTTGTGCTGAAGATCTGGTGGAGCACTCGAAACCTATTGGACATTTCAGACGCCCGAAGTGCACTACCGTCTATCCACTCCGGATTGGGACCCCGACATAAGTATCGAGTCCAATCAGCCCTAAGAGTAGTATCAAGAAGATTGTCATTTGGTTGTGGGGCTGTGGACACGGGAACACCAATCAGGTCGGCTATGGTTTGGGCTGTGACCTTGACTACCCGACCTTTGACAATAACCTCACATGAGGGAGGGTTTCCAACGGGGTTGATGATTTTAGATAAAAATGTATACACAACCTCAGGATGGGCTACGCCCCCAAATCGTAGCAAACCATCCCACCCAATCTGTGCAAGAAGAGCGGGAATGCCAAAGGGCTCCACACATGACACAGCGACCTCTCTCTCATATATAATAGTGCGAGATTGAAACCGAGAGAGAGAGGCTGGACTCTCAGGCTAGGCAGGAGGAGCAGCAGGAGGAGGAGTGCCCTGAGAGGGTCGAGAAGTTTGCAGCTTCTTGGTCCTGGCAGTGGTGGATGGCCCTGCAGCCATCTTGGACTTGCCTTTAGGATCTTTAGGCATGGTGTATCAAGATTGGAGAATGGATTTGAACAATGCAGATACCAAGATGGACAGGAAGAACCTCAAATCCTTACAAATGATAAGCTAATAGAGGAAAGGGATAGAAGAAACCGATCGGACAGCAAGAAACTGAACTGACAGCTTGTGAGATCTTACCTAGGAGACACGAAGAGCTATTGTTGCTGCAAATGAGGACCGATGGAAAGCCAGTTGAGCTACAGTCCGATCGCACAGGGATGCCCTACCAGAAGAGGCTGAGAGAAAACAGAAACTATGGCAGAAATGAACAGGGCTGCGTATATAACTATCGGACTCCCGATATTTCCGATTGATCGGAGAAGTGTCCGATCAATCGGAAATGCCCCCAGTGACATTTAAGCAGTTAAACCCTTCCTCCTTTCAGCAAATGATTCCCCAGCTAATTTTATGAGAATGTAAGCTTTGGGATATCAATGATCACTCAATAAAATGAGGCTAATTCCTCAGATATACCTATATGCACATGATTTTCCAATTTGCTAGAGTGAGCATACACCGATAGACTTCCGAAGGTGTTCAAACCTTGTGGAGTCTAACGGCTTAGTAAGAATGTCGGCCAATTGCCGCTCGGTTTGGATGTATTCAAGATTGATCAGTTTTTCCTCAACTAGTTCTCTTATAAAATGGTGCCGGATGTCGATATGCTTGGTTCGAGAATGTTGAACCAGATTTTTTGAGATATTAATGACGCTTGTGTTGTCACAAAAAAGCGTCATTTCGTCTTGATTAAGACCATAATCCTTCAACATCTGCTTCATCCAAAGTAGTTGAGCACAGCAACTACCGGCAACAATATATTCAGCTTCAGCAGTGGACAATGAAATGGAGTTTTGCTTTTTGCTATGCTAAGCAACTAAGCAGTTTCCGATGTAAAAACAGACATCGCTAGTGGATTTTCTATCATCCATATTTCCGGCCCAATCGGCATCGGAGTACCCCGCAATGATGGTTGAGATGTCAAAGGGGTACCACAAGCCATATTCATTTGTGCAGGCCACATATCTAATCACTCTTTTTACAGCAATGAGGTGTGATTCCTTAGGATCGGCTTGAAATCTAGCACATGCCCCTACACTAAAGGCAATATCGGGTCTACTAGCTGTGAGGTAGAGAAGACTCCCAATCATACTTCTATATAAATGTTGATCAACACTTTTGCCAGATAAGTCTTTAGAAAGTTTAATGGTAGTGGCCATAGGTGTGGTGTGTGATCGACCCGAGTCTAGCCCAAACCTCTTGACTAAATCTTTTGCATACTTAGTTTGGTTGATAAAGATTCCATTTTTCAGCTGTTTAACTTGTAATCCTAGGAAAAAATTCAGTTCGCCAACCAAACTCATCTCAAATTCAGATTTCATTAGTTCAGCAAATAAGCCAGAAAATTCTTCACAGTTAGACCCAAATACAATATCATCCACATAAATCTGAGCAATGAGAAAGGAATCAGCCGTCCTCTTAACAAATAGGGTTTTATCAACACTCCCCCTAACAAACTGGTGAGCAATAAGAAATTGAGTAAGGCGTTCATACCATGCTCGGGGGGCTTGTTTTAACCCATAGAGAGCTTTTTTCAATCAGTAGACTCTTTGAGGATAACTAGGGTCCACAAACCCTTTTGGTTGTTCAACATACACCTCCTCATCAAGTATACCATTTAGAAAGGCACTTTTCACATCCATTTGAAATAATTTGAATTTGAGAGCACATGCTATGGACATGAGAATTCGAATGGATTCGAGTCTAACTACCGGGGCAAAAGTTTCATCAAAATCAATTCCCTCAATTTGAGAGTACCCTTGAGCTACAAGGCGTGCTTTGTTTCGAATCACATTGCCAGATTCATCTGTTTTGTTTTTGAAGATCCATTTAGTTCCAATGACATTTTTCTCATATGGTCTTTCAACCAGAAGCCAAACTTCATTTCTGGTAAACTGTTGAAGTTCCTCTTGCATTGCAAGTATCCAAAACTCATCATTGAGAGCTTCATTTATATTTTTCGGTTCAATTTTTGAAGTGAAGCACACATGACTGTTGATGGCCTCAAGTTGTCTTCTCGTCTTGACTCCAACATCCGGATCTCCAATGATTTGATTGAGGGGATGATCCTTGATGTGTGGAACATTTCCAGAAGCTATTGAGGCATTGGGAGTGGGAGATTTTTCAACAGGTTTACCTATGTGGCACGGTTCTCCCACTTCATCATCATCCTGTCTTATGTCTTCTTTGGATTGGTCGTCAATGACAACATTTATGGATTCTTGAGTTGTTTTAGTCCTTGTGTTGTACACTCTATAGGCCCGACTATCAGAAGCATATCCTAGAAATATTTCCTCATCGCTCTTAGAGTCAAATTTTCCTAGATTTTCTCTGTCTCGAAGGATGTGGCATTTGCTACCAAAGACCCTAAAGTACTTGATGTTTGGGACTTTTCCATTCCACAGCTCATATGGGGTCTTATCAAGGCCGGCTCTCAAATAAACTCGATTAATGATGTGACACGCTGTATTCACTGCTTCGGCCCACAGATTTTTTGCTATATTTTTGCTGTTCATCATAACTGTGGCCATGTCGAGTAGCACTCTGTTTTTCCTCTCTGCTACTCCATTTTGTTGTGGAGTCTTTGGGGCTGAGAATTCATGTTTGATGCCTAAATTTTCACAGAATAGTTCAAAGCGCCCATCCTCAAATTCCCCCCCATGATCACTCCTAATACGTTTTACTGTGCATTCTTTTTCATTGTGGAGTCGTTTCATGAGCTTCTCAAATTCTTCAAATGTATCCGACTTTTCTTTTAAAAATACAACCCATGTATATCGGGAATAGTCGTCAACAATAACGAAGAAGTACCTCTTACCACCTTGACTCATTACTCTTGTGGGGCCTACAAGATCCATGTGGAGTAGATCAAGGGGTTTTGATGTAGCGATGATGGATGTCTTCTTATGTGCAACTTTAATTTGTTTACCTTTCAAGCATTCAGCACATACTTCTTTTGGTTTCTTCCCAATCTTTGGTAAACCTCTTACCAATTTCTTTCTACTCAACCTAGCAAGGTTCCTGTAATGGACATGACCAAGCCGTTGATGCCATAACTCAGTTTCATCATTAATAGCCATGTGGCATACGGTAGATGGTCCCTCATCACCTTTGTTTTCAATCACATAGCAGTTATCACCCGTGCGAAACCCTTTTAATATTAATTTTTCAGATTGATCCATAATTTCGCACATTTCTTTGGAGAATTTCACCGAATGTTGTTCATCACATATTTGGAAGATGCTTAATAGATTATGTTTTAAACCGTCAACACATAGTACATTCTCAATTTTGGGCAATCCTGGCCCGGTGATGGTTCCCTTTCCAACAATTTTGGCAACACTCCCATCTCCAAAGGTAACAGACTTACCATCAAATTCAGCAAAATCACAAAACTGAGTCTTGTCACCTGTCATGTGTCGGGAGCATCCACTATCAAGGTACCACCTAGTGTTTCTTCCGGCTCTAAGGGCTGTATGGATAACTAAGCATTTGTTCTTTACTACCCATTTAGAGACTATGCTTTTTGGAGAACTAGGCTTCTTGGTTGATTCTAGGGATGTCATCGTTTGAGCATAAGGTGTTGAGGTTTTCTCTTTACTTGATTTCTCTTTCATCAGCTCCATGGTTCTTTTGTTCAACTGTTTTACCATTTCTAGGAGCTCTTCCATTCTTTTGTCTTTCTTCGGTGGAGTGGGATAATTTTTCCTCACGTTTGGTGTTTGTTTAGGAGGACTCCACATCTGATTCATCCTTTTTCCGGTAGGTACAAATTTACCTTTCAAGTTTCGATCCGGATTCTTAAGGATCAAGCATTCAAAATTCAAATGTCCAACATCTCCGCATGCATGGCATATAGGTGAATTTCTCTTAGTGCTTCCTGATGCATTCCTAATCTTTTTAGGTTCTGGGTTACTAACCTTAGTTTGCTCACCATAGCTTAGCCCTCTTGTATTCCTACAAGGCTTACCTGATTTAAGGATATCATCTAGTTTTTCTCGACTTTGGGCAAACCTTTCATTTAGTTGACTTTCTTGATTAAGTTGCAAGACTAGACACTGATTTGTAGATTTGGCCTTTTTCAGCTCATCTTCTAAGGTATTAATTTTGTCTTGAGCTGCTTTGTTTTTCTTTTCTAATTCACAGATCTGATGGTAAAATCCGTTGTTTTCTCTCTTTACTTCTTGCATTTCATCAACCAATTTGTTGTTGTCAATATTTGCTTGGCTCAACTTCTTGGTAAGAAGGATGCTTTGACGAAATAGCTCATCATAGGCAACTTGCAAACCATCATTATCATCCTCGTCATCATCGGAGGATGTTTGACTGTTTTCTGATAGCTTATGATCATCCTTGTCTCTTTCACCTTGTATGTCTGGGACAATCTCCGAGATAGAGGCCATAAGAATTTTAACTGATCCTCTCTCATCACTTTGATATTCTTCTGTTTCTGAATCTGTACTCTTGAGGTTGTCCCATGTGGCTGCCATTGCTTTCTTTTTGAATTTTTCTTTGGCAGGAGCTTGGCAGTCAGAGGCAATATGACCATAGCGTCCACAGTTGTAGCACTTAGGATCTTTTGGCTTGTTGTAAGATTTTCCTGTATAGCGCTTTTTGTCAAAAGATTTGCTATTTTGGTCAACCCTCTTTCCTTTGTTTTTGAAGAATTTTCTAAACTTCTTGGCCATAAGAGCCATTTCATTCATATCCATTTCTTCATCACTATCAACTACAGATTCTTGTGTAGTGTGTGAAGTTTTCAGCAATGTGTTTCTACTTTTTAGGGATTTCTTGAAATGAAGTTCATGGGTCTGTAGAGATCCAAGTAAGTCTTCTATTTTCATAGTATCAATATCTCTACATTCCTCAATCGTTATGACCTTGGAGGAGAATCGTTCGGGTAAGGATCTTAGAATTTTCCTAAAAATGCACGGATCCGATATCCTCTCTCCCAATCCTCACATAGCATTGGTGACATCACTCAGTCGGGTGTAAAAGTCCATGAAGTTCTCATGTTCCTCCATTTTCATATTCTCAATTTGAGTGGTCAAGAGCTGAAGTTTTGACCTCTTGACTGTACTAGTTCCTTCATGAGTGGTTTCAAAGATGTCCCATGCTTCCTTAGCAGTTGTGCAATTACAAATTCTTTTAAACTCATCAGCTGAAACGGCACAAAAGATAGCATTGAGTGCCTTGGCATTGCTAATGTATCTCAGTTGTTCAAGATCAGTCCATAAATCATCAGGCTTGACTGTGGTAGTGGTGACCCCATCTATGACAGTGCTCAAGAGGGGTATTTCATATTTGATTTCCACAGATCTCCATGTTGCATGATCCAATGATTGCAAGAAGACTCTCATTCTTGCTTTCCAATAAGCATAGTTTGATCCATCAAAATATGGAGGTTTGGAAACCATACTAGAATCCCCTTTTGACATGATTTCAAGCTTCTAGAGACGGATCACACTCCGGGCGGTTACGCCTTTAAGGAGGAACCCGCTCTGATACCAATTGAAAATGCGGTGTAAGTTTGATTACCGCTTTTGTAGAAGCAAGAAACAAGATACCTTGTCCTAGAGGGGGGTGAATAGGACACTTTTTAAATTTCACAATTACACACTTATAATCATGCAAAGTATTTTCAGAGTACTTTCATCAAACACAAGACATGCAGAATATAAATCAATAAAAGCACATGTGAAAGAAGTAAATCAAGTTATCCATTCACCACACAACAGAAGATTTTTATAGTGGTTCGGTTATGTACCTACTCCACTCCCGGCTGATCCACTCACTCCTTGAGTGGCCGGATTTCACTATCACTATGGTTTTAAATGAGGTTAACCATAGACCTTAACAGCCTACAAAAGGACTTACAACTCAACACATGGATTCATCCTTCCATAGGACTAATCCATAGCCACTTGGTCCTACACAAGGACTTGTCCTACTCAAGGACTTGTCCTACGTAAGGACTCTTACGAGTTTGGGTCTTCAAACTCTGAAACCCAAATCTCAACTTGAGGAGGTTTCTTGGACTCGAAAGACTACATATACTTAGCTGATTGAGTCCCTTGATGATGCCTTTGTTGAAGAAGCTTCGGCTTGTATGGAAGATGGCTTCTTCAGCTCCCTCGATCAGCAACCTTGCACCGGATGACTCATTGTAGATTCCAAGGTGAGGGATTAGGGTTAGGTTGAGGCTATATTGGGATATGGCTTTTATGTGAGGAAAGCTTCTACCTAATCCACCATTAATGGCATTGATGACAAGAGAATATCTATGAGAGGTAGGTCAAGATGCCATTAAAGAGGGGTTGAGTTCATGATTCAATCCAAGCTTTGAATGCTTCATCAATGTTGGTCAGATCAACATGGATTGAAGTATGAACTCAACAAATCTTAGGGTTTGGAAGAAGGGGATCTCAAGAAGAAGGCTCACACAAACCCTAGATGATGCTCAAGGTATCTTGGGCAAGATCCAACCGAGTTCTATAAATAGACATGGCATTCAACGATCAGAAAACGGTCAGCTCGATAGGATCCGATCGATCGGACATAAGATTTAGCTAGATTTGAATTTTGCTCAAAAACAAGTTCTCCGATTGATCGGACTTAGTTCCGATTGATCGGAAGACCCTTTCCGATTGATCGGACAGATAGTCTGATTGATCATAATTCCTTCCAGAGAGTTGATGTAATTTTTCTGAAAATTCCTCCGATGGATCGTATGTGTGTCCGATGGATCGGAGCAACCCTGTCCGATGGATCGGACAGACCTCCGAGGGATCGTAAACGTGTCCAGAGAGATTTTCAATGTTTGCTGGATAATTATACGATTGATCGGACATACTGTCCGATTGATCGGAACACCCTGTCCGATGGATCGGACAGGCCTCCGATGGCTCGGAAAAGTGTCCAGAGAGTTTTCAATGTAACTAGACTATTCTCCAATGGATCGGACACATTGTCCGATTGATCGGACATCTATCGGACTAATCTCCGATGGATCGGGTATGTATCGGAGAGAGCAGACATATTGTTTTTCAATTTTTAAGCAACTTCTGCTAACATTAACCCTTCCAAAGCTGATCTAAATGGAAGGTGGACTATAGATGGTGCTAAGGGTGTGCCTAGGAAGGATTTGGGCCATCTATAGAAGGTTTTGGGATCAAAGGTTTGGATGGAGAGGCTTGAAGCTGTCTTGATGAGCGATCTTCTTTGAGAAGCTTTTGTCTTCAGCCGCAAGGAAACTGTCTTCAGCCGCAAGAAGACTCGACGACACACTAACCATGGTAATTGACAAATCTTTGCATTAACAAGTATTTCTTTCCTTATTCCTTCTTCAATTCAAATTTCTTTTGCAACCCTTGCTTCTTCTTTACAATGGCTGTTTCTCCCTCATGTACTCCCTCCTTTGATCAATATATGGTGGTTGACATCTTGGATGGTCTTTCTAATAATTTTACTAATAAGATAATCTTCACAACTATTATTAAAAATGAGACAATATACCATTTCGGCCCTTCCTTTCTTCCCAGAGTTACTCTGGATGAGCTATCTACACTAGATTTCTACTTCCTGATCTGTCTTGGTGAAGAGATATTAGTCTGAGATGTGAAAATTTTGGACCCTCGAACCGCCTTGAAAGATCCCAGATCTTAGATGCTACATTTGGATGGATGAAAAGATTGATTCGAATGCTTTGAAGAACACCATCGAGACTTGTGGAAAGAAATGGGTATTTATGAGGGCATCAAGCTATCCACCATTAACTACTTAGCAGATCTTACCCTTTTAATTGTTCCATCAACATTATGGAGGAGATCCACGAATACCTTCTTCTTCAAATGTGTCCCGATGAGCCCTACCATTCTGAATGTCTACGCTTTATGAAATTGCATCTATTGCTCACACTTGTAAACGCTAAGCGTGCGGAAGCTTAGAGCAGAGCTTAAAACTATGACTAAGTCCTAAATGTTGGGGGGGGGGGGGGGGGGGGGGGGGGGTGATCAGGACCGTTTTCAAATTCTTTTAGAAACCTCTTGCCTAATTAACTAGTTTAGCAATTATAAACTTAATTAAACAAGTGCACTTAACTTACATGCTTAATTGGGTCTAATCTCATAGGCTAGATAAGATTAAGCAATTAAGCAAACTAACCTAAGCACATAATTATAAATGATATAACTATCAAGCAGCTAATCTATATGCAATGTCTAGACGACAATTGATGTTATTAATTAAGCACCTAGTCTAGAGAGAGAAACTACAACATGTGTATGAGAACCTACCTATCAAACAAAGCAAAAATTCCATTCAAGCATTCATATAACTAACAATTAAAGACAATGTAAAAATAACAATGTGCTCAAATGATAATGTCAAACATAAGCATATATAATGGTTCGACTACGTGTCTACTTCACTCTCGGTTGTGGTACTCATCCCTTGAGCACATCGGATTTCACTAGAGAGTTTTAAATAAGATTCTTTCAACCTAGGAGTTTTAAATAGGTTCCTCCCAACCTTTACATGGAGGTTTTGGCACAGGTTCACCTCTCAACCTGAACGATGGTTTTACGAGTTCACCTTTTAACCCATGTATTTGTGGGTTCCACCCAACCCAGGCGTTTAAACAAGGTTCCTCCCAACCTAGGAGTTTTGATGAGGTTCCTCCCAACCCTTCAGTTCTAATCCAGGAACTTACAATGGTTTCTCAGGCTAACCAATAACCAACATGTACACACCCGCGTTGATGGCTTCCCTTAGAGACTTACGCAGTTTTCAATAGGCTAACCATCAACCTTTAATTCACACTCAATCCTACCAAAAGGAAGTAGTGCTTAACACTTATTTGTCGAATTGAGCCCATTTCGTACCGCCACTTTAGTTGCTTCTGCTCACTCTCTAGTCCTTGAATCAGCTCCCCATGTGCTCCCCCCGATCTTACTATCGATGTTTTGTTAAGGCTTCAACTCTATTGATCAATCGCCTTGCATTTTTTATCTTCGTGAGATGGCTAAGGTGGTGGAAGGTGGTGAATTATCTATAACTAATAGAAGATGGTTGTATATAGGTATTCACTTAGAGGGTCTTCTAAAGTATTTAGACAATAAGTTGAACTATTAGGATAGGCCTAATCTCTAGAAAAGGAAGAGTCAATGCCCATCTTTATTAAGTGAGTTGGAATGCTCATTAGATTGTTTAACACATGAAAGATGGTATGGGAACTCTTTAGTTTGGTGGCTAGGGTGATGGATATGAGTGAGAATCACTTAGGCTAACAATGTACCAAATACCCTTTGAAAATGCCCAAAATTCGAGATCCATATATATAAATTTTGAACTCCAACGGATAGAAGACAGGTGCAAACAGATAAATGCAAACTGGTTTGAAAATGGCCTAGGACTTGTTTTCATTGCTCTCCCTTCTACGGCCTCTGACGATTGGTCAGTCAGGGGCTAAGACCGGTCGACAAACTCATGAGACTGTTGTTTGTTTAGTCTTGTTTACAGTAGCTTATGCAACCTCTTAGGCCATTCTTTAGGTGATCTTTTTGGATACATAAGACCTATCTAAAATGACTAAAAGTTTACCTATGGGGTCAAGCCATCTAGAGGTTTGAGTTTTGGTTTGGTTCAAGAGTTTTGGCTCACCAAGGCATCTCTTTTACCTGTTCCTTCTTCTTTGATGTAGCAAGTTCACTTAAGTCTTCATTCTTCATCTTCTTTGGGCTCAACCAACACATAGACTCACTGTCTTACGTAATTTACAAATAGGTGCACTAGTATGCCACAAAAAGTGCACTAATAATCTCCCCATTTTTCAATTACGTAACAAAAACCTAACCTACCAAAACGAAATACATGTACAAGATTAAATTAATATTCAAAATGAAATAAAAACTCTTGACATGACAAATTAAACAGCTCCTCTACAGTTTCTCTCCCATAACCTGTCAATCCCTACAACACAAAATATAGCAAACTTATTTTGGTGGGACTTGATCTTTCTCTCCATTTTGTTAACAATTGATAAACCAATCTCTCCCCCTTAATGATACAACAATTAAGAAAATGGAGAAGCGATTAGAGTGTCTTAGTTTTAACTATAAGCACATGCTAATTAGGAAAGTATGGAGATACATGAACATTAAAACATAGAGTATGCATGGAACATGATCAATAAGAAAATGTATCGAACTAAGCATAGGTGATAATGTTAAATTGGTTATAATAGATAAACATGAAAGCGTAATGACCAAGACATAAATTATTATGCAACTAAGTATATAATTCAGTAAGAGTAAGCTAATCTAAGTAAGATGATAGTCTACCAAAAATACACCAATCGAAAGAAAATGCTAAATTATCAAGGTGGACTAATGAGGCTTGAATCCTCTGATTTTCTCATAAGTACAGAAATGAGGCTAAAATTCTCAAATTTACCTATAGTATCTAAAATCATTGAAGCTAATGACCTCAAATTCAACAATAAGTTTAAAATGAGTCTAACTCCTTAGATTTTAACTATTGAGCTCAAATTGACCTCCTAAGGTCACCTATTCATTCACAACCTCCTTTGGGTGTGAAT
This sequence comes from Liriodendron chinense, assembly GCA_003013855.2. Lineage (NCBI taxonomy): Eukaryota > Viridiplantae > Streptophyta > Magnoliopsida > Magnoliales > Magnoliaceae > Liriodendron > Liriodendron chinense. The sequence continues at coordinate 4,229,874 of ML058389.1, forward strand.
TTCATAGGATCGGGACTATGTTCGGGAGAGAGTATTTCTTTCTTAAACGTATCTCTCTTAGGTGAACTCCTACTTGAAAATCTATGTTTGATAGAGGATATACCTATGATTCCTACTCTAGTTATCGTTGCCTTCAACTAATAATTTTACTATAGTTCTCATGAGGCAACTATATCATCCAAATTAATAGATATGCCAATTAAGCATTGATTCCCCTCTTGAGTAAACATGATCCTAAAGCTCATTTGGATCAACTTTAGACGGTTAAGTCCTTCAAGAGCAACTCACACTTGCTCTATCAAAGTAACCATCTCTAATAATAATTGAAAATTGAGTATTAAGAAGGGATACTCAGAGAGTCGATCTATCAGAGTAACTTTGCTCTCATACCAATTGAAATTATGTCTATTGCTCTCACTTGTAAACGCTAAGCGTGTGGAAGCTTAGAACTATGGCTAAGTCCTAAGGAGAGTGATTAGATCGTTTTAAATCCTTTTAAAAACCTCTTAACTAATTAACTAGTTTAACAATTATAAACTTAATTAAACAAGAACACTTAGCTTCTTGCTCGTTGCTGAGACGTAATGTTTGAACTATGAGTCTGGTAATCTGAGGTCCGAGGACCGAGCTATCGTTCGGCGAACGAGTTCAGTAGAATTATTTAGCTTGAGTTGTTTGATGTATCCAAAATAACCTTCGCACATGCACCGGACCGTCGTAGTCATCTTCCTTGTTCTCATCTTCCTTCCTTGTGAAGGTTGGCCACCTGGTGTCCAAGGTCAATGTCTCCCTGGTCAAGGGGACCTTTATGAACCAAGGACTTATGGGACCATGGACTGGTGGGCTTACTCACTCTCAACCCAACTCGGAATATCCCCACAACAGTTGCCCCCTATTCTCGAGGTTGAGTTTACGAGGGGTCGGTAAACTATTGAAATTTCTCAACCAGCTCAACCAAGTTCCAAATGCTAGATCCTCAATGGAATAATAAGCTATTGAAATTTCTCTGTTTTGTACTTGTATTGTTAATGTATTGAGCATATCTATGATGCCACTTGGGATATGGTAAGGCTACAATTGAATGTGTGGTTGAGCTTGAGCTCAAGAAAGATTGTTATCAAGCTTAGAATTTAGGTTCAGGCCTACTGTTTAACACCAATGATATCCAAACTTGGAATAGGCTTCGATTGAAAAAGTTGTTAAATTTTGTCATAGGCATGTTTATCATGCATAGTCGAGCCCTTAATTCAGCAGAATTATAATAGGAATGTGTTTTTCTTGTCTTTGTATTTATTTATTTTTTTCATTGAGTAAATGGATGCTTTTTGTAATCTGATTTGTATTGTCCATCTCCAACTAAGTTAATGTGTTTTCTCAGTTTTCTTTATCAGTAGTTCATGAATACTGATAATAGCAAAATAAGAGATATTTCCTCATTCGACTAAACTAAAGGTTGGCAATTGGGTTAACTTGTCAAATTTTCTAGTTTACTAGATGTTGGTATTTTCAGCAAAAGTTAGAAGAGAGAGCAATTTTGCAACAGAATGAATGTCCTATTCTCAGCAAAATAACAAGTGTGAGTTTTACAACCAATGAACAATGTTTCTTTATTCTTTTTCTTGAATGTACAATAATGTTATAAGCATGAATGAGTTAGAATTTCTCTCATCATTCATTATCTTAAAGAGAGCCTTGTACTCCAGTCTAGTAGGGATTTTACAGTTTTTAGGCTGCATCATTCCTCTTATTATTTTTATGCAACTTTTGACCCTTAAAAATCTTGTAACTTCAATACAGATGAAATGAAGCCCATTTCATACTCTAGCACTTTCAGGGTAGATACCTTTCCTAGATAAACTTCTTGAAGGTGGAGTTGATATTGATGCAGTAGATAAGGTAACTTCTATCCTTTTATAATTCAAAAGCTTCTACTTCAATGCATGCCCCCTCTTACCCGAAGCAATAGAGCATGAATAGGTTTCATAATACATGATGATTATACTGCTCTTCACAAATTGGTGATCAGTAAAAAAGAAGTTTTTATTAGCCACCTTATTGTATGTATTCATTCTATAACCAAGCTATCCATTCTATATCCTCGCTATCCATCCATGGTTGACAGCTCATTATATAGCTTGAGTGGTCGTCGTGATTAGTCATCCACATTCGAGGCATTCATTAGGGCCCATCATGTGTTTTAAGGGCCCACAGTGGTGAGCCATGTTGTCCACACAGTGTGCAAGCATGTTATGTGTATGAATTTAATGTGTGTTAGATGTTAACATCACAGGAAATTGAGACAGACCCAATGCACAAGCGGACCACACCTCAGGAAGTAGCGACAACAATGATTATGACGCTCACCATTGAGCCCTTCTTAGGAGGAAGCAGCGACAACAATGATTATGACGCTCACCATTGAGCCCTTCTTAGGAGGAAGCAGCGACAACAGTGATTATGAGGCTCACCATTGAGCCCTTCTTAGGACTCACCATCATGCCTATTTGCAATTCATGTTGAGGTGTGGGGCCAATCCAACCAGGAGGTGGTCGGGCGCCCGACGGTCAATGGATTGGGCGCCCGGTGCCCAGGGCGGGCGCCCGACCAAGTCTGGTCGGACGCTCGATATTCAGGTAGTTTTTTCCCAAACTCGTTGGAGGATTTCTACATTGGGCGGGCGCCCGACCAAGCGTGACCGGGCGCCCGACCGCCCGCAAATTGTTTTGTGGGCTTTCCTATTTTGGGTTCTATTTTTGAATTTTCTTATATAAAGGGATATAACTCGGGATTAAGGCATGAGATTAGGGTTTCTATACATCCAACGTGAGAAAGAGGAAAGATGTTTGCAAAAATGGCCATCTCTATGCATGGGAGCATCGGAGAAGGTGAGTATTATGCTTGTAACTTTGTCTTCTTTATAGTGGAGTTTTGCACTTGTGGTTTTTTACTCTTGTTGGGATTTTTCCACATAAAATCTGTCTTGTGGATTGTTGGTTTGTTTCAATATCGCTTCTAGTTGTTATTTCTTCCTGTTCATCGTTTGTGGGTGAGACTGGAGATTGGATCTCGGTTCACCGGGCGTGCTGCGCAATAATTCAACCTTTTCATAAGTTGGCCTTGAATTTTTCTCATTTTTTGGATCATATCCTAAAATGATATAGCAAAATGAATGGACCAGGTGGATAAACCCCATACATCACAGTGGGCCACATAGTGCCCCTGCCTACACCAAGTCATGCAATCCACTACCTATCTATTTACATGTACTCCCAAATGACCCACCTTCAATTATATCTCCTAACTAGTCACACAAAAGACATTTATATTATAAAACAATACCAGCAAACTTAGCACTTATATGGTATAATAATAATCACAAAATTGACATATGACAGATAAAGCAATTTGTACCAAGTTATGGAGTATGGTCGAAGAAAGGTTGTAATAAGTATGTCTCTTTTTATAAAAAATTATGAGTTTTTATATATTTTTTAATTGCTTAAAAAATCTTTTTATGTGAATCATATTATATAGTCCAATTATTCCAAATAGCTAATTGTATATAAAAAAAAGTTTACTATATTGCAATATGTTGGTGATCCTATAAGAATAAATAAAATATATGATCGCATGCATCATGTACGAAAGAACACTCACCAACAAAATCGATGATGAGGCGTCCATTAGAGTATCTTTCGACAGGTGCACCAAAATAAGACTCTCCGTTCGGCGGAGGGGCCTGCCCGAAAGCTGCAGAATATCCACCTGTGTCTGAATTTGAGTTGCCAAATTTGAAGAGGGTTAGAAAACGATATTCGGTGAAGCTCAAGGTAAGCCTTAGTGTGAATATTGAAAGAATTCCTGGTTGAGTATCCATAGGAGAGTAAAGGGAAGGAACTTTGAAAGAGAAAGTATGAAAGAAGGGGTATAAAGGGAATAGAAGGAAATGGGTAGCAGAGCATGATTTTATAGTCAAAGCAGTGAACGTCGGGTAGCTGAGTTCAACCCGATAAGATAAACATTATCATTAATCATTAAGTTACTCTACAACTAGGCATATAATAATATTATTTCTACAGTTTTATGTGTGGGCCTCTCTGTGATGTAAGCCCACATCCACTCCATCTATAGGGTGCGCCCTTGCAAGTTAACTCTATATTTTAAAACTCAGGTAGATCCAAGACTGGTTGTTTTCGCCACAGGGAGCAGTTTGGAGTGGGATTTTACCATTAAAAATTTTTAGATTCTTTGTGGGGTCCACCGTGTTTTTTATATGCTATTCAATCCATTCTGAAGATACATTCCATAACGATGAATGGATAATAAAGATTCAAGCTAACTTAAGTGGGCCAAACCACCCAAGGCTAGCTTTATATGTTTTAGGTATGATTTTACGTTGTGTGGCCCAAATATATTTTGGATCAGCCTGTTTTTTAAAACTACTAGGAGAACATGATGGGGCACACACGATGGACATGTTGGATTTTTCATTTTGAGACCAAGGTGGGTTCCACACTAAAAAAATGTAAACTAAACTGACCTATTTGCTCCCAGAGCACTATATGTTATGATAGATCTAGTTGGATTGGGACACTTACACGATACATGCGATTAATCTGAGCTACCCAACGTGTATTTCGTAAGAAATCTCTTAAAATCCACATCAATGTTATAAAACAACGCATCACATCAATGGCCTATAAAATAGACGGTCAATACCAGTACGTCCATTTAATAATTTAAACTGCTTATTTATTGGGACCCATCATAAATTCGATGGGCCAATTTTTACTTAGTAGTCAATTAGATGTGTGGTGTGCCTGATGTAAGGTCAGGATCGATCGATTGGACTAGCCAAGTGTTCTGATGCAAGGAGCATTGTACCTCTATCTCTAGAACATTCTTAACTTACAGTAGTTAATTGGGGCATTTTTGTCACTTCACCATAGGAATTTTAAAAAGCCGGGCAGAATCTTACGGGAAGTGGATTACCTGTGGTATCCGCCACAAGGATATCCTGTGGCACGATGTGGCCCAAGGCCTGTGGGGCTACCGTACCGTGATGTATGTCTTTTATCTACGCTGTCCATCCATTTTTCCAATTCGATTTATGGCATAAGGGAATAAAGATGGTATTGGTGTAGATCCAAAGCTCTAGCGAACCACACAGCAGAAAACAGTGTGGAATGAATGCCCACCATCCAAAACTTCTTGGAGGCTATAGAGGTTTCGGATATAGTTTATATTTGTATTTACCCATCATCCAAGTCTATATGAACTTATGAACAAGATGGATGGAAAGCAAAACATCACGTTGGATCCTAGGAAGTTTTCAACAGTGAGCTTTCAATCCCCACTATTTTATGTGTGTGGTCCACCTAAACTTTTGATCTGAATCATTTTTGGGATCATGCGTTAAAACAAGTCATAAAATGGATGGACAGCCTGGATAAAATACATAAATCACAGTAGGTCCCACAAAGCTTAAGCCACGTCATGCAATCCGCTTATACTCTCATGCTTGTTAGCAGCACAGTTTAAAAAGGAAAACACCTGAGTACTTTGCAGTAGGTACCGACAGGGGTTACTTTTACTGACATGGAAAAAATGGGGTAACATCAATGTCATCCATGCCATGCGCCATGTACAGATCCCATTATGAGTGTCTTATTACAAAAATCAGGATGATTCAACACTCAGGTAGCCCACTCAAAAAATTTATACTAAAACCTCAAAACTCAGGTGGTATGGCCCACCTGTGTTTTAGAGTATTATAGAGAAATTCTTTCATCCTATTAAGCTAAGGTCATCAAATGAATGGCTTGGATGGCATATAAACACCAAAGTACGTGCCACCATACCTTAGTCTCTTATGATTATAAATTTTAGTTTTCCATTGTCAAAATGATGTAGTATACCTGATGGATCATGTGGATCTCATGAAAGTCTCACTGAAACATTGCTCAAGGATTGTAGAAGTAATCACAGCTAATCCAACTATGGTCCATCATGAAAATTGTGAGGTTTTTATGTAGATGTAAACCAACTAATGGATCGATTGGATTAATTATTTTTGTGTCCAAAACTTAAGGTGGATAGACCATTATGGATGATTTTTATACCATTCATACACAACGGTGGGCTCCACATGTGGGGAAAAAAAGCTCTTAAGGTGGGGTATTTTTTTTCTTTAGTACATGTTCCTCTGACCACACGAGTGATACAATTGCAAGAATCTAATAGACAAGGGCTCGATAAGTATAAGGTTCTCTTAAACCTTGGTATGCTATGATGCCCTTTTGCAAAGAGAGTTTATAACCATCCAGTTAATACAGATTAATAATTGGTCGAGTCTATTGATGATTATTAACATAGTTAATAACCCAAATATATATTAATGATGTATTGATTAACATATATTAATATAAAACACACATTATAACGTATCCGAGTATTAATATTAATACTAATAAAACTCATATGTTAACATATATGATACAAATACACCGTTAACATATATGTTAACACGAATAAAAATGTCATACAGTTAAATTTTATATATGATATTAACGGTGTATTAATATATGCACCGTTAACATAGATATGATATTAACAGGTCCATTAATACCATATATATGATAATACACATAGTAATATCATACATACCTCCCAAATTGTATATTAATATCATATATTGTATATTAATATACAATATCGTATATAGGTTTTGAAACCTATATATCTTTGTATATGTTAATATTGTATATTAATACTTATATATGATATTAACATATATCATATATAGACATATATTAACATCTGACTAATCCGTGTATTAATTTTATGGCTAAAAGTTGGGTGGGTTAGGCCGGGTTGGTGCTCAACCCTAACCCAACCTAACCCAGCCTCGGGTTAGGAATTTTCAACGCAAGCCCAACCCAAGCGGGTTGATACATGCTTATATTTTTGTTATTACATTAGTCTATTATGTTTTAATACAATTCTTATTTTTTGTACCTATAGCTTTATTAATTATATATTTAGTTATTTATTGTAAAGAACTTCACTTTTTCTAAAAAAATAAGCTAAAATATAGAATAAGTACTCCTTTAACATTCAAGCATTTCAAATTCAAGCATATCAAATTTCAAACATTATAAGTTTACTTACTAAAGTAATATAAACTAATAAGTTTACTTAACTAAAATATAACAAAATTATAAGTAACTTGTATATAAATCGGGTTCGGGTTGGGTCAGGCAACCTGAGACCTCAACCTAAGCCCAACCTAAACTTCATCGGATTGGTGTTTTCATAACCCAACCTTGAGATTGGGTTCGATACTTCCTACCCAAGCCCAACCTAATGCCGAGTCAGTCGAGTTGAACCCGCCTGACTTTCAACCTTAATTAATATCGTATATAGACATATATATGATATTAATATACCAACCATATATAATTTATGATTGGTATATTAATATTATGATTGGTATATTAATATGATATAAATCATATATAACATATGGTATATCATATGATATATCATATATATCATATATATCATATTATATATTATCATATGGTTACGTGGGTTGGTATACTAATTATATCATATATATATATATATATATAATAATAATAATAATTGGTATTAATATATTAATATCATATATAAGTATTAAGTACTATGATATTAATATAATTATATACAATATTAACATAGCTATATATGTTAACATGTTAACATATATAGACCGGTGCATATATAATTAATAATGTGATATATATGATTAATATATCATGTTAATATACATATTGTGTTATCATATGTTTATTAATTCGTGTTAATATACATATGAATCCGTGTATTGATGAGGGTACTATGGTTATTAACCATTCGGTCAGTGCAAGAGTACCCCAAAGAATTCTATCATTTGACGACGTAGAACGATTTGGTGGAAACTAAATCATAACAGGTTTCTTAATTCATCAACAGGTTAAAGTTGGCAATTTAGGATCGGGTTCAGATATATCCGGTCTGGACTATCACACACTCTGACAGAATAATCTTGTATTGAGAGTGAGAATTTTAACAGATAAATAGCCATGCAAACCGAAAGCATGATTCGGTTGATGGATCTACTCACTGAAAGAGCACAGCGGTGCCTTAACAAATCATTCTGAATGTTAAGATTAACAGGGGGCATATGGCATCAGTACAGCCAATACCTCCACCACTATTGCATAATGATCATCACCCTCTAGTCCAGGAGGCGCGAAATGTTCCTTTGCATGTTGAATTTAGACTATAAGAGTGGGAGCCCAGGAATTTTGTTCCTGCAGGCAGAAATCAGGGCAGACCTGGGGGGGGCAACCCTTTTAGGCTTTCCCTAAGAACCCAACATATCATGAGGGACCAAACCAAGTCGGTCTCAGACTGCCACCAATGACATAACCAAACCATTTAGATCGTGACCAAATCAAACAAATGGTCCAAGAAGTAATAGGCCAAGATCTCAGCCGCACTACTATTACCCTGGTATACCATAAGCCTTACCTTGAATGGATTGACTGACAGTCTCCAATTATTGCAGCTGATTTTGATATTTTTCGACCAAGACGGCCGAGTGCGATCAGAATGACTGACTTTGACGTTTGTCAATCGAGACGGCCAAGTTTGACTGAGGTAGTCGACTACGATGTTTTTCGACTAAGACTGTCGATTTTGGCCAACATGGCCGACTTCGATGTTTTTCAATCAAGATGACCAACTTTGACCAAGATGGTTGAGTTCGACAAAGATGGTTTGTTGTATTTATTGTGTTGAACAACAAGTCAATGTTGTTCTCACCTTTTTTACCAAAGGTGAGGCAACATAGGGGGCAGTGTTGCACCTAAATTTTTTTCGCTCTAAGAGGAGCCGATCAAGAAGAGGACATGTGTCCTTATACACATTAAGTAAACAGCAGCCAAGCAAAGTTTTCAACTAGAGGAAGAGTGATAGAATGGAATTTGCAAGTGGTCAAGCAAGGACATCAGTTAGAGAACAACTACCATAAGACATCGACTAAAGGACACCGACCAAAGGTGCAGTGGTTGAGTGAAGTTTGCAAACGATTAGCTAATAAATGCTAAATCAAATAAAATCAAATCAATTTATCTTCTTAGCATAAGCTCTACCTTATAGTGATTCTTAACATAATCCTTCCTTAGGAGTAGCGGTAATTAAGTAGTTGTAATCCGTCTACGCTCATATGATGGACTCAGCTCTCTCAATATATACAAGTTCTTTATTCAATCCGCAATTGATCTCTTGGGACGGCTGTAAGTATTTTCTTTTGCTTGACTTTGTGTGCCTGAAAAGTCCTTTCTTGTGGAAGGTAGGGAGAAACCATTTGAGGATGATGAACCCCACCCTCCAATAATCGCCTGATCTTGATAAATTCATCAATTATGAGTGGCCGAACAGGCAACCTCATCAATCGTGAGTGGCTGAATAGGCAACCAATCTTCTCAAATCTAGGTCATATACAGTCGCATTCGATGTATCTATCTATCTTAGCGCTTAGGGTCAAAGTTGATTTGGTTGCAATCGAGCCACACAAATCAGCTCTGTCACACCCATGATTATCACCCCACGTGCACAAGAGTGTACCTGATCAGTCAGAAGGTGAGCCAACAATTATTTACAGTCCAACTTGCTGATCCGATCACACATATTTGGATGAAGGAGAGATACAAAAGACGAGCTTGAATCCACGTTACTTCGCCCACTGTGAGCTGGCCAACATGATGAACGAGGTGGATCTCTCGTCTAGACCCCACCTTTTTTGAAAAACAAGAAAATATAAAATGAGCACAGCGTCAGCAGACGTTGGTTGTCACAGCATAGGAGACGCCGGAACAACCAGCTTCAGGGACACTACTTGAAATCAACGTGGGAGGTGGCCCCACTCGTGGGACACATCATGTGGATTTCGTCCATATGTTTTACCATATCATTTTAGGACTGGGGCAAAAAGGAAAAGACAGATCCAGATCTCAGGTGGACCACACCACAGGGAATAGTGAGGATAATGACGTCCACTGTTGAAACCCTTCTAGGCCCCACCTTTGAGGGCATTGATGTATGCATTCTATCCAGCCGTCGATCTAGCTTGCCAGATCATTTTAAGCCATAGGCCCAAAAATGAGGCAGATCTGATGCCCACATGGGCCACACTAGAGGAAACATTGTGAAATGACGTCCACAGTTGAAACCTTTATCACAGGAAACAGTCGTGATTAAATCACCACCATTAAAAGCTTCATAGTGCCACCGGAATGTTTATCTAACATCCAACCTGTTGATAAAGTCACAAATACCTCGATGAAGAGACCACACAAATATAAGATTGATTCAAAACTTTTGTGTCCCACAGGAAGTTTTCAAGGGTCGATTACCACTGTTTCCTATATTATGGTCTACCTGAGATTTGGATATTTGCTTCATCCTTGGGATTATACCCTAAAATGAGTTCTCAAAACCGATGGATGGCTTGGATATATACATCACAGTAAGCCCCACAGTTAGGGATCCACCCAAACCGTGCCCCTACCTTGAGGCCTGTGCGGCATGCATTGCGTTACCATGGGCCTACCCTGATGTATGAGTTGTAAGTGCACCCTAGGCCTGCCTAGTTGTGTGCTGTGGTCTCACCATAGGCCTGCCTTGATGTTTATGCAGGGGTGGGCTAACCCTGTTGTTGTGTTGTATCCACGCCATGGCCTTGCCTTGAAGTTTGTGTTATATCTGCACCAATTGGGCCACACTTAGATGCATGTATTGTACTCGATCATGGCCCTACCTCGAGGTATACATTGTAGCTACGTTGTCCCACCCTGGGACCCATCCGTGGTTAAGTGGGGGCCGGCGTTATTAGTGTCACACACCTTATGTTGCTATAACACTTTATGCTAGATGTAGCATTATTGGCACATGACTCTTACATTCGGTGTAGCGTTAATGCTCCATGCTTGTTATAACATTACTTTTGCAGTTATTATAACATTGCTCTTGTGTTTAATATAGCATTGTCCTAACGGTTGAGGTGGCACGGCATAACACACTACATGCAAGGTTGGTGATATGATTGTATGTAATCATATCTCATTCACATCATGTGTGTATAACTTGGACGATGACTTGTTCATAATTGAGTACAACTAGAGTTGGGATGTAGTTAGTTAGTGGCGCCCCTGTTGGCCAGTGGACATCAGTTGGTACTCATATCATGGTTTTTGGCTTACTATGCGTGACAAGGCTGCTTTAATGACCCTACAGAAATTTAGTCTTCTATCAGAGCTTCAAAAGGAATGTAAATTCATAAATCCTAACTTCAAATTAAAGAGAAAACAGAGACGACCCAACCTAACTGAATGTAAATCAATGAAACTCCCCATGGCATATGCCTTTTTCAATGGAATAGGGGGATGAACTAAATGTAAATCAATGGGCCTCCCTATGGCATGCCTTCTTCAATGGAATAGGTGGATCTGAAAGTGCACCATTGACAATATGGTCGAACACCCATTTGTTAGCTGCCTGAGTATAATGAACTCCATCCCAAATGATCCGAGTCGATGGATTTTGACAAGATTTCCCAAGCAAAACTTCAGTTCCATTAACAACAATCTTTCCTCCACAGCCCACTTGCTCATTGTAGTTATACTTGCCTCCATGCCCGCAACAAGCTCTAAGAGGGTGTTCAAAGCCTGCAACACAAGTAAGGATTTTAATATTCAATATTGCCTAGCTTGTTAGGTTAGTTTAAAAGAGTATGAAATTAGTTAGTCTGCCTGATGTGAATTTCAGGGCAGTAAGCCCACCTTGTTTTCAGATGGTATTAATCCACAAAATACGAGGCAGGTCCACTGTTTCCACTAACGGAATCTTTTTTTTTTTTTTTCATTTTTTCAAGGTTGAGAACAATAAATAAACGGTAAAATGTACTAAATAAAATGAATAAAAGAAATATTCAATTAAATTTCAAATATAAATGTTGTGTTAAAATTAAAAAAATAACAATAATATAATCAAAGACTCATTTTTTCCTCTTTAATGGACATCTACACAGTAAGCATTTTTTCTATACTAACAGGTACAAGTGGACAATTTTGAAAGTGGGAGTAATTTGATACTCTGGCAAAATGTGATGATTGATATACAGGAGATTAGAAGAAATTTTACACATGGAATAGGTTAACTAAATTAAACTTGTAAATTGAGTGACACACGATTTATCTTCTAAAATTCAAATTAACTAAAATTCAAATTAATTGAACGATCTCAACTGGCATTTCTTTATTGAATTCAGAATTGACTATTTTATGTCCACCAACCAACCAAGCCTGCACATCAACCATCACTCTCTTCTAGAGTAACAAAGTAGTTCTCTTTCAAAATCTATTATGTTTGGGTCATTTTGAAAATCAATGATAAAACAATAATCAGGGCTACAAATTTACAATCAAATGGTTAGGAATCTGACTCGTTCTCAAATCTCAACATTAGATTGATAATGTGGTTAGTTGTGTGCACCATTAATGGCCTATCCCTCTCAGATCACTTTGATTGGATGGTATTAACGGTCTATATATGTTGAGTATGCATAAGTGTTGACATTGGAGTGTTATTATGTGAAGTTGTGAAAATAAAATGGGCATTTGCATAGAAATTGGCCAATGTGGTTTGCATGTAAACAGAAACGTGCATGCCTAAAGGGGCTGAAAACAAACAAATGTACCATTAATAATATTTCATAGATGATAAAACCATAGAGGTAAGCAAGGAAGAAAGCAAAAGGAGTGGATGGGTGTTAAAAAGGACTTACCAAAGTTCTTGGCTTGGTGGATGAGGGAGTATTTTGCTGCATATACATCGACGTAGGTGAATGCAGCCAATGGAAAGTCCTTTCTTAGCTGATCAACGGTTTCCTTCAATTTGCGGTTGAAATGCTGGGCCACATCATTGAAAGGAGTGGCACAACCAACAGGGTCCACTTGGGCGGCTTTAATGAGGAGTCTATCCAAAACGTAGGGAAGGCAGCCAAAAGGACCTGTATTGTGGATCCAAAATGATCTCCCTCCTTGCCAGTATATGTTCTGCGTCACCACATTATCTTTCTTTGTATCAGCACTCAGGTCATGAATAACATCAATTCGGACCATACTACAATAGTCAGCTAGAGAGAGAGAATGAGCAGAGCAATGATTTGACTGTGGGGCACACCTCTTCTGGACTAGAAAATTGGACAGATTTTGTGGTCTTAATTTTCCTTGCGAGTGGTGGGCCATGGGCACCACCATATGATCACCCTCGTCATTTTGTACTTTGCTGAGTATTAATGGCAAACTTAAAAAATCCTAACCTAGATTAGATTTCATTGAGCCCATTTCTATTTAAAAAAGAAAAAAGAATATAAAAAAAAAAAAGCTCATCGTTTAGTGCAAGGTTCGGTCAAGACTCTAAGAAACTCAACAAATTCGTGTGTGCGTGTGTGTGTAGAGAGAGAGAGAGAGAGAGAGAGAGAGAGAGAGGAAAAACCCTCATCCTACTGGATTTTACACTAGACTTCGCCAAGTGGACCGAATTGCCGCATGGTTATAGAAATCTCCTATAATCCTCACATGGTCCAATGGAAAAGGGCCAATTCAGCGTGTCAAAGGTGGTGAAGACCACAGTGAAAAGGAGAAAATTGTTTGTTTTCACTATAGGTCTCACCTTTGATGCACACACATGACGCTTTTTTTTATTAGACTGTATCAGGATTCTAAGTGAATCCTATAATCCTTTATTATTGGTAATTCATGTCCTTGCTAATCTCACATGCGTGCACAAGGCACCTGGTGTACATGCCACACTTGTGAGGAGTCGTACACTCATCTGAGATCCAATCCATCCATTAACAAACTGCAAAAGGTACCATATGTGGATTTCCAGGATGAAGAGTTAAGTTGGTCCGAGAGTTGGGTGGGCCACAGTTTTTGAAACAAATTTACTATTGAAAAACTTTGTTGAAGTTTTCTAACACAGTCAGTCACTCGACGAGGAACCAACTTTCCCTTTTAGGGCCTGTTTAATAATAGGTAATTCACCGAAAAAAAAAAAAAAAAAAGGAATACATAATCACCATTTTCCAAAGAACCACCGAGGAATGGATTCCAAAGGATGCCATTCTAAATGGGATGTTTGATATGTAAGTATGGATTTTAAATTCATCTCACACCTTGGGTTGTCTGTATGAGAACTGTAGAAAGAGAGGTGTAATAACTACGGTATCCACGATTTTCTACATAAGTCAGACAAGAAAAATGATTACTTGGGCTCCATAATTATAGACTATATTGTCTTTTAAAGAAAAAATAGTAATAATAATTATTATAAAAAAAAAAAAAAAAACAGACATTTTGATACTTTCAACCGTTGAAAAGCATCCCTTCGGAATTTCACTTCATAGGGGCATGTTCCATTATATGTAAATTTATGAAAAATTTTGTAGTGAAAATCCTAATTATTTAAAATTTTAAATAATTCACTACAAGCATGTAATATATAAAATTTAAACTTTGAGCTTTACAAAGCGCATAGGCATACAGAAGTTGGCTAATGCACACACCGCTACATATGCCATTGAGGCAGATAGGGGCAACATCTAAGCAGGCCTCACCATGTGGATGCTACTGCTGAGAGATAATGGTGGTCCATTTGACATCAGAAATAAATGGACGCCTCATTAAACTGTCGAACTGTGCATTTGTTCAGTTAATTGTGTTCCACCACTTATTTGTACATTTTTTTAGCTAATTGTGGCCCACTCAAATAGTAGACCAACCTTATTCTTGGAATAGGAAATCTACATAGTGGTTCTCTTCTAATGGATGGCTTAGATATTAATTTCACTTGTATGTCACAAAGACATATGCGGTGGAATGTGCATTAGCAAATTGTACATGCACGAGGCCTCATTAAAAAATTAAAAAAAAAAAAAAAAATTCCTTTCAATTTACCTGAACTGCTATAGTAAACTTGTTGAGAATATCAGGTATAGTTGCTATAACTTCATCTTTGGTCAAGCCAGAAAAATAGCCTGCAGTTAAGTCATTCTGTCCTATGTCAAATGTATATAGAGCTCTAGAGAAATAATCCTCCTTTGGTAACAATTCTTTGAAGACTCCTCCTGCATATAGAATTCAAGCACCCCAAAACAACATCAGTCATTATTTACATCTTTCACCTTTCCAAATGCTATTAAACTAGTATTAGTACTTTACCCTGTTTGGCCGTCGTTTGCGATCTTGTTATGAATTGATCAAATTGCCATGACTGCACATCTAAGGAAAATGGACTGAGCCCTCCCTCGAATAAGGATGTGGTTGGTTCTCTAATCGAAGATGCAGCTGTGGCGAAGTTGGCTCCATGGGTGAAGTTGGTCCCGATGGAGTTAAGGTACGCATCGATATAAGGCAATCCAATGCCCTTTGCTGAGAATTCGAAATCAACCAAACATGCATTCATTCACAATTTAAAGGAAAACAATCTATAATTCCAAAGCTACAAGTACGTGAATAGATATGATGTTTCAAAGTGTTAGTGTGTGTATACATTTGGAATGAATTCACACTTCAAGTTCACTAGATACATGGGCAACTGGCCCACCCAAGTGGATGATCGTTTCTGGTGAAGGTGTGGCCCACTTAAATTTCACTGGCCTAAGTTTTGGGCCAGATGATATAAATTGTGGGTCCCACTTGATACACAAGTCTGATGTGTTAGATGTGCCATGTGGTCACGTGTACCACATGTGTGGGCGCACGTGATGGGTGCACTTCATCTTTAAAAAGGATGGATGAGCTGAACAATCGGTAGTCTGTGTTAGGGGAGCGGATTGCCTGTGACCCTGGCGTAGAGATCTCTGTGCCCGAGGCTGTGTGAGGTTCACATATATGTCATGAAAAATCCACTTCGTCCATCTATTTTGAAAGATCAAAATAGGAGGACAGCACTAAAAAAAATTGAGGTATATCCAAAACAGTGGGAGCAACAACGTCCACCATTGAAACCTTCCTGGAGGTACATGCCATTCAAATCGTTCATAGCATTATTACCACTCAGATAAACTGTAGGATCAAATATCACCCTGATACGATTCTGTCACCGCCAAGCGTTAAATCTCCATTGTTTCGTGTGTTATGGTCCACATAAGTTTTGGATCTGTCTTATTTTTAAAATCCTGCCTTATCATGGTCTTTCAAAACAGATGGACGGAGTGGATTTATCGCGGGCATCTCTATGGGCCCCACATAGCCCCATGCAGAGAGGGGTCAACGCGGATTGGGTCCTAGAGAGGTGTCCCAGATATATATATATATATATATATATATATATATATATATATATATATATATATATATACGTGCCTTGAAATGGAAATAGCTCAAAAGAATCGGATTGGGTCCAGTGTAGGGTGGAGCCATGTAGGGGCAGAATTTAATATAGATCGTCTGGTTCATATTGTGTGATCCAGTTGAGCCTTAGATCTTTCTCCTGGGAACGGGTAGGAGCATCGAGTGGCCACTGTGATGTATTGGTTTCATCCACACTTCCATCCCTTTCGCCGTATCATTTTAGGATACAGGAAAAACAACGAGGCATATCTAAGACACACATAATGGGGATTAAATTCTCACCTTTGAAAACTTCTTGGGGCCATGGAAGTTTAGAATGGAGCTGATATTTGTGTTTTTTCTTTATCCATGTCTACGTAACCTTATGAATAGGTTGAATGGCAAATAAACATCACGGTGGGCCCTAGGAAACTTTCAACAGTGAGAGTCACTACCACCACTGCTTCCTGTGGTGTGGTCCACTTGAGGCTTAGATATACCTAAATGGATGGACGGTGTGGATAAAACCCATACATCACGGTGGCCACTCAAAGCAACTGCCCGGTCCCAGCTGGAGATGGAGTCGGGTGGGGGTAGAATCCTAAAAGGATCCGTCAAGATAGATAGACGGGCGTCGATAAAACATATAGATAACTATGAGCCCCACACGGATCCCCTGACAGTAACTTCCGTCTCAAGCTAGGTTATCGTGGAATAGCTCGGTTTCGAAATTCCTCCGCTGGGAACCTAGGTGGGGCCCACCGTGATGTTTGTTGTTTGTAAGAAATCCCCCCGTCCATCCCTTTTTATTTTTATTTTTTTAGCACATGAGACTGAAGATGAGCAGGATCAAACACTAAAGTGGGCCGCACTAAAGGAAAAGGTGGGTAGGGAGATTCCTACCGTTGAAACCTCCATGGGTCCACAGTGATGTTTATATGCCATTCATACAGTTAATAACATCATTCCTACTGCGATCAATTGAAAACATAAATCTTAGCCTGATTCAAAACTTCTGTGGGCCACAAATATTTCAACTGTTTCGTTCAATCCTCATGTTTTCGGCCCACTCGAGTCTTAGATCTAGATTTTTTTTTTTTTTTTGGTCGCATGTCCTAAAATGAGCTCAAAAACAGATGGACAGAGTGGATTTATCACAACATCACGGTGGGCCCCACCTACGTTCCCGAACTTTCCGCGTAACAAATCCACTTCCAGATCTGACGGATCGGTAGGTATCTCCCCACTTGAGTAACGTTACCAAGTTCTATGAGCCCCACAATGATGTATGTGTTGTATCCACACCGTCCAACCATTTGAAGAGATCATTTTACGGCTGGGAAAAAAGAACGGGGCAGATTCAAATCTCAAATGGACCCCACCACAGAATCAGTGAAGACAGTGGTGCCCACCGTTGAAACCTTCCTAGGGCCCAGCATGGCCATTCCTTCATGCTTGTGCCTGCCCATGGAAGAAAATCCTGACTCCGCCCCTGGTCCGTGTGGGTCCCATTGGAAGTACGGCTTTATCCATGCCAACCATCCAACCATCTACTCCATATCATTTTAAGAGGATGAATCCAAAATTGAGACAGGCACAACGCACACGCGGACCACACAGAAAGCAAAGCAGCAGTGATTATGCCACTCACCGTTGAACCCTTCTTATGACCCACCATGATGCTTATTTGCAATCCAACCTTTTTCACAAGGTGACCATAAAACTCTCTTATTTTTAGGCTCATATCCTAAAATCATATAACAAAATGAATGGACCAAGTGGATAAACTTCATACATCACAGTGGGCCACACATTGCCCCTGCCTACACTAAGTCATGCAATCCACTGCCTATCTATTTACATGTGCTACTAAATGACCCACCCTCAATTATATCTGCTAACTAATCACACAAAAAGACATTTATATTATAAAACAATACTAGCAAACTTAACACTTATATAATATAATAATAATCACAAAGTTGACATGTGATATATGAAGCCATTCCTACAAAGTCATGTAATATGGTTGAAGAAAGATTGCAAAAAGTAGCTCTTTTTTCATAAATAATTATATTTTTTAACATATTTTTTAATTGCTTAAAAAACTTTTTATGCTAATCATGTTATATAGTTCAATTATTCCAAACAACTAATTGTATAAAAAGTTTTAAAGTTTACAATATTGCAATCTGCAAAGAACACTCACCAATGAAATCGATAATGAGGCGTCCATCAGAGTATCTTCCGGCAGGTGCGCCAAAGTATGACTCCCCGTTCGGCGGAGGGGCCTGCCCGAAAGCTGCAGAATATCCACCTGTGTCGGAATTCGAGTCGCCAAAATTGAAGAGGGCCGGAAAATGACATTCGGTCAAGCTTAGGGCAGGCCTTAGTGTGATTAGTAACGGTAATAAAATAAAGAATACTGAAAAAACCCTTGGTTGAGTATCCATGATTGAGAGAGTCAAAGAAAGAAACTTTGAAAGAGCAAGTATGAGAGAAGGGGATGAAAGGATTAGTAAGAAATGGGTAGTAGAGGTTGATTTTATAGACAAAGTAGTAAATGTTCTACAGCTGAGTCCAGCCCGATAAAATAAACATTATCATTAATAATTAGGTTGCTCTACAACTAGGTATATAATAATATTGTTTCTACAATTTTATGTGTGGGCCCCTCTGTGATGCAAGGTCCACATCCACTTCGTCTATAAGGTCCGCCCCTTCATGTTCACCCTGTATCTTAAAACTCAAGCAGAACCAAGACTTAGGTTGGTTGCACCATAGGGAGCAGTTTGGAGTAGGATCCTACCATTAAAACTTTCCAGATTCTTTGTTGGGTCCGTCGTGATTTTAATATGCTATCCAATCCATTCCGAAGATACATTCCATAACAATGAATGGACAACAAAAAATAAGGCTAACTTAAGTGGGCAAAACCACCTAGTTTATACGTTTTAGGTATAATTTTATGTTGTGTGGCTCAAATGTGTTTTGGATCGGCCTGTTTTTTAAAACTACTAGGAGAACATGATGGGGTGCACATGATGGACGTAGTGGATTTTTCATTTGGAGACCAAGGTAGGTCCCACACTAAAAAATGTAAACTAAACTGACCCATGTGTTATGGTAGACCTAGTTGGAGTGGGACACTTGCACGGTACATACAATTAATCTGAATTGACCCGCATGTATTTTATAAGAAATCTCTTAAAATCTACATCAATGTTACAAAACAAAGCATCATATCAATGGCCTATAAAATAGACAGTAAATACCAGGCATAAATCCAATGGGCCTAATTTTTGTTTGGGAGTCAATTAGATGTGTGGTGTGCCCGATGTATGGTCCAGAACTGATCGATTAGACTGGCCAAGTGTTTTGATGCATGTAGGAGCATTGTAACTTATACAACTCTTTATCTCTGAAACGTATCTTAATTAATGGAGGATAATCTTTCAAATATCTCACCGTAGCTAATTGGGGAGCGGATTAGGCAAGAGCGCGGATCAACCGAGGTGGGTGGGAACCCTGACTATGGGGATCACAGTGATGTGTGTCTTAAATCCACACTGTCCAACCATTTTAAAAACGCATTTTAGGTCATTATGTAAAAAATGAAACATGTCCAAATCTTAGGTGGACCACACCACAGGAAACAGTAGTGATTTAATCCCCACCATTAAAAACTTCATGGTGTCTGCTGGAATGTTTATTTGCCATCCAACCTGTTGATAAGGTCACAAAGACCTATATGAATGGATCACACAAATATCATCTTGATCCAAAGATTTTGTGGCCACAGAAAGCTTTTAATGGTCAATTACTACTGTTTCGTGAACTATGGTACATCTGATGTTTGGATCTTCTTCATTTTTTGGATCATGCCCTAAAATGAGTTTTAAATACAGATAGACAGTGTGGATATACCAACATACATCAAGGTAGGCCCCACAGTCGGGTCCCACGCACCTCGGTAGATCCAGGGTCTCATCTAATCCGCTCCCGGCTAATTGGGGCAATGTTTGTTACTTCGCCTTAGGAATTTTGAAAAGCAGGGCAGAATCCTACGGGAGTGGATTGGAAGCGGATTAGCTACCGAACTTGACGCTACTGAAGTGACGTCACGACGTCCGGTGGGCCCCACCATGATGTATGTATTGCATCCACACTGTCTATTCATTTGGAAAGATCATTTTAAGGCATTATTCAAAGAATGAGGCAAATCCAAAACTCAACTGGACCCACCATAGTAAACAGTGGGGATCGAACGCCAACCATTAAAAACTTCTTTGGGTCACAGAAGTTTTCGATCAAGCTGATATTTGTGTTTTCCCTTATTTCATGTCCGTGTTAACTTATAAACATGTTGGATCTCAAATAAACATCATGGTGGGCCCTAGGAATATTTCAACAGTGGGTGTCACTGTCCCACTGTTTTCTGTGGTGGGGTCCATTTGATCTTTGTATCTACCTCATTCTTTGGCTCATGCCCTAAAACACTCTCTCCAAATGGAAGGATGGTGTGGATACAACACATACTGGTGGGACCCAAAGATCGTGATGACGTTACTTCTGTTGCGATACTCGCTACTAGCTAATTTGCGTCCGAGCGGATTAGGTGAGACCCCGGATCCACCGAGAGCAGATTAGGTGAGACCCCGTCCATCTGTTTTATCATCTCATTTTCCGGGCTTTATCCCAAACCTTAAGAAATCCAAATCTCAGGTGGACCATACCACTAGAAACCGTAATTAATGACTATTAAAAACGTTTTGTGGGCCATCAAAGTTTTGGATCAATCTGATATTTATCTTTTACCTTCATCCAGATCTTATTGACATTATAAACAGCTTGGATTGCAAATAAACATTACCAAAACCTTAATACGGGCTCTTTGTAATTGTTAATGGTGAGGCACTCAGTCACCACTGTTTCCATTGGTATGGTCCACTTGAGTTTTGGATCTGGATAAATTTTGAAACCCCATCCTCAAATGGGCTGGAGAAACGGATGAACGGCATCATACATGTGGGCCACACGCTAATTCCCCCGAGTAACACCTAATTCGCTACCGATCCACCGAAGGTGGATGGTACCCTTGACTGTGGGGCCCACTGATGTATGTGAGTACGTCCACTCTGTCCATCAATATTGAAAGTTCATTTTAGGGCATGATACAAAAGAATGAATTAGTTCCAAATCCCATATGGACCATAGTACTGGAAACAATGGTGATTGACTATTAAAAACTTCTGGTGGCCACAAAATCTTTGGATCAAGATGATATTTGTTTTCTCTCTTGATCTAAGGTGTTTTTGACCTTATCAACAGGTTGGATGGTAAATAAACCTTCCGGTGGAATCCATGAAGTTTTTAATGGTGGGGATTCAATCACGACTGTTTCCTGTGATGTGGTCCACCTAAGATTTGAGTAATCTCCATTTCTGTAATCATGCCCTAAAACATAATAGTTGGCCGGTGTGGATTTAAGGCACATGCATCACTGTGAGCCGCACAGTCAGGGATCCCACCTACCTAGGTGGATCAATGGTCTCACCTATTCCGCTCCTGAACCCGGATTTTTAACGCAATAATCTCATATGTGACTATTTTTACTAAAACTCTAATTTCTCGTGAGGTTTATCTTTTTGAATCGGATCCTCTGCTGGCTATCAAATAGAAAATCTCTGTTTGGAGTTTTTTTATTGGTCAATGTCATCACATGGGTCTGCAACTTAGTCACATCTTTAGTGCAACCTGATCACAATGACATCATGCAGTGATGTGGATGAATGAAAAAGCTCCAAACAGAGATTTTGCATTTAGGCAGTCAACAGACTATCTTGTTTGGCATTTTCACAAAATATTGGAAACGTTTGGGTCCAAAATGCCCCTATGACCCTCCAACACCCATTGTCCTAGAGGAGGCAGAAGCCCTATTGGGCGTTTCAAAAGGGCTCCACCCATGGGCCCCACCATGATACATATGTTACATCCACGCCATCCATCTTTTTGCCACATCATTTTAGGCCGCGGGCCCAACTCTGAGACAGATCCATATCGCAGGTGGTCCACACAATATGGAATAGTTGGGACAATGACGTCCACTGTTGAAACCTTGCTAGGCCCCACTATGATGTTTCTTTGCCATCAAACCTTGGACAGAGGCCCACGTGGCTTGATTTAAGGTTAAACATAAATATTAGCTAGATTAGAACTCTGGTGGACCACACCATGGGAAATGGTGGAGATTAACGACCACCATTGGAAACGGGTGGGCCCACCTCTGCTGCAGGTGTGGGGCCCCACCGTGAGGTTTATATGCCACCAACCCGTTGATAAGGTCACATAGACCTGGATGAAGAGACCATACAAATACCAGCTTGATCCAAAGCTTCTGGGGGCCACACTGAGTGGGCCCCGCTGCAAGTGGCGTGCCTGGGCACGCTG
Source organism: Liriodendron chinense (assembly GCA_003013855.2). Classification (NCBI taxonomy): domain Eukaryota; kingdom Viridiplantae; phylum Streptophyta; class Magnoliopsida; order Magnoliales; family Magnoliaceae; genus Liriodendron; species Liriodendron chinense. The sequence goes on from ML058389.1 coordinate 4,252,751, forward strand.
CCTAACAGTGGCCCACCTCTTGGGATCCACCCTAATGTTTGTGTTTTATCTAAACTGTCCATCCATTTTGCCATACCATTCTAAGGCATGGGCCCAAAAATGAACCAAATACAGATCTCAGGTGGGCCATACCAGCTAGAATAGTGAGGATAATGATGTCGACCGTTGAAGCCTTCCTACAGTGCTCGGGGGAACCGTAGTGCTCATGGGGAGTCCTGTAGTGCTCAAGAGGAAACCGTAGTGCTTAGGAAGCCCGTGCTAAGGGGGAACCTATAATGCTCAGGAGGAATCCACAGTACTAAGTGGGAACCTCATAGTACAATGAGCCCTACTAATGTTTCTTTGCCATCAAACCTTGGGGTCCACCATGATGTATGTGTTGTATCCACACCATCCATCCATTTGGAGAGATCATTTTAGGGCATGCACCAAAGAATAAGGCAAATCCAAAGCTCAAGTGGACTCCACCACAGAAAACAATGGGGATTGAGTGCCTACCATTCAAAACTTCTAGAGGGCTACTGAACTTTTTTATTAAACCAATATTTATTTTTTCCCTTTGTCCATGTCCATGTGAACTTATAAACGAGTTGGATATCAAATAAACATCATGGTGGGCCCTAGGAAGGTTTCAAAAGTGGGCATCACTGTCCCCACTATTTCTGTGGTGGGGTCCATTTAAGCTTTGAATCTGCCACATTCTTTGTTTCAAGCCATAAAATGATCCCTCCAAATAGTTGGATGGTGTGGATACAATATATACATCATGGTGAGACCCACGACCTAAAATGATATGAAAAAATAGATGGGCAACATGGATAAAACAGATACATCGTGGTGGGACCCACAGGATGGGCCACTTGCTGGGTGCCTGCAACGTCGCACCCAAATGGGCCCTAGGATTTTTGAATCAAGGTGAACCTAAGGAAGGCTTCAACGGTAGGCATCACTATCTCACTATTTTCTGATAGTAGGGCCCACAGGGCCTTTGAATCAAGCTGATATTTGTGTGGTCCTTTTATACGGGTCTATGTGACCATATCAACAGGATTGGATGACAAATAAACATCAAGGTGGGCCTGGAAAAGTTTCAACAGTGGACATCCTTGTCCCAACTGTTTGCTATGGTATGGCCCACCCGAGATCTAGAATTGGCCCAAAATAGGGCCTAAAACTGAAAATGATCTGAAAAAAAAGGATGGACAACATGGATGAAACATATACAACATAGTGGGTCCCACAAGTGGATCACCCTTCCACGCCTAAGAGGGCTTCCACCTCCTCGTGGATGTATGAAGTGCGAAGGGTCATATGGGCATTTTGGACCCAAACTTTTCCAATTTCTCATGAAAAGGCAAAAAAGGATGAGCCTCACGAGGTCCAGGTCCAGGTACGGATGATACGGATGATCCGATTCATTCATTAGCTCAGTCAACCCATGAAGGGCCCAAAGAGCCCTATATTGGATAAATTTTGGTGGCATATAAACATTACAGTGGGCCTGGAACGGTTTCAATGGTGGACATACAACTTCATTATTTCTTATTTTATTATCCACCTTAGATCCAGATCTCCTCCAGATTCTGGCCCATGGCCTTAAATGATTTGTCAAGATGGATGAACAGTATGGATGTAACACATACATTATCATGGGCCTCACAAGTGGGCCTTAAGACCACTTTTCTCAAAAGGGTTTGGTTGATGGCTTGAAGCATGCAATAGTAAGGTCCGATCCTATCAGACCTCACTACTAAATCTAAATCCAACTCAAATACGAATCAAATTTATTTTTATGAATTCGAATTCGGTCCATTTAACCTATTTTAAGATCCAACTCCGCATTATACGAGTTTAAAATGAATCGAATACGGGATCTGACTCGCTCCATTGAGAGCCCTACTTTCCCATGAAGTTCTTGCGCTAGGAACCTAGGTGGGGACCACCGTGATGTTTGTGCGAAATCTACCCTGTCCATACATTTTGTGAGATCATTTTAGGACATGAGACAAAAAAATGAGCGGGATCTAAGACTCAAATGGGCTGAAAATGAGAGGATTGAATGTACACAGTTGAAATATTCGTGAGGCCACAAAAGTTTTGAATCAGGCTAATATTTGTGTTTTCATATCATCCCAGTAGGAATGACGTTATGAATGGTATGGATGGCATATAAACATCACTGTGGCCAGGGAGGTTTTAACGGTAGGAATTTCCCTACCCACGTTTTCTTTAATGTGGCCCACTTAAGTCTTGGATCCCGCTCATTTTTTGTCCCATGCCCTAAAATGATATCAAAAAATGGATGAACGAGGTGGATTTCACAAAAAAACATCATGGTTGGCCCTACCTAGGTCCCATGCAGGAACTTCCTGTGAAGGGCTAAATCTGCGTCCGCCTGTGGCACCCGCGGCAAGGATATCCTGTGGCCTGTGGGGCCACCATGATGTATGTCTTTTATCCATGTTGTCCATCCGTTTTTCCCTGTTCATTTTATGGCACGAGGAAAAAAAAAGATGATGCAGATCCAAAGCTCTAATGGACCATACCGAAGAAAATAGTGTGGAATGAATGTCCACCATTGAAAACTTCTTGGGGTCCACAGAGGTTTTAGATCTAGTTTACATTTGTATTTCCCTTCATCCAAGTTTGTATGAACTCATGCACAGGTTAGATGGCAAGTAAAACATCACGGTGGATCCTAGGAAGTTTTCAATAGTGTGCTTTTAATCCCCACTCTTTTATGGTGTGTGGTCCACCTGAGGTTTCAATCTGAATCATTTTTGGGATCATGCATTAAAACAAGCCTTAAAAATGGATGGACGGTGTGGATAAAATACATAAATCACGGTGCATCCCACAACTTAGGCAACGTAGTATAACCCGCTTCTACTCCCGCTAGTCACCACCGTTTGAAAAGGAAACACTTGAGTACTTCACGGTAGGTGCCGGTGACATGGAAAAAATGAGTAAACATCAATGCCATCGTGTAAAAAACCCATTATAGGTCTCTTGCTATAAAAATCAGGATGATTCAACACACAGGTGGCTCACTCCAAAAATTTATACTAAAACCTAAAAATTCAGGTGGTATGGACCACCTATCTTTTAGAGTATTGTAGGGAAATTCTTTCATCCTGTTGAGGCTCATCAAATGAATGGCTTGGATGGCATATAAACACCACAGCACATGCCACACAAAATTAGCGGTGGACGTTCATTCCAATTGTTTCCTCTGGTGTGGCCTACCTTAATATCTTATGATTATAAATTTTAGTTTTCCATGGTCAAAATGATGTAGCCTACCTGATGGACTAGGTGGATCTCATGAAAGTCCCATAGAAACATTCCTTAAGGATAGCAGAAGTAACCGCAGGTAATCCAACCATCAAATGGCCCATCATGGAAATTGGGAGGTTTTTATGTAGATGTGGCTCAACCAATGGATTGATTGGATTGATTGTTTTGGTGTCCAAAACTTACGGTAGAGGTACCATTATGTACTATTTTTATACCATTCATACACAATAGTGGGCTACACACGTGGGCGGTATTTTTTCTCCTTCGGAGTATGTTCCTCTTGCCCCATGAGCGATTTACGTGGATTTCTTCATAGGAAGTTACTGCGTTGGAAATTTAGGTGGGGCCCACCGTGATGTTTTTAAGAAATCCACACCGTCCATTCACTTTTTGAGATCATTTTAGAACGTGTGACAAAAAATGAGCCAGATCTAAGACAAAAGTGGGCCGCACTAAAGGAAAAGGTGGGTAGGGAAATTCCTACCGTTGAAACCTCCCTGGTCCACAGTGATGTTTATATGCCATCCATATCGTTCATAGTGTCATTCCTATTAGGATAAACTGAAACCACAGATATTAACCTGATTCAAAACTTAGGTGGCCCCACAAATATTAACGTTCAATCCTCACATTTTCGGCCCACTCGAGTCTTGGATCCGGCTCATTTTTAGTTGCATGTGCTAAAATGAGCTCTCGCCCCACTTAGATTCCTAGCGCATGAACCTGGCCTTTTGTAGGAAATTGGCGTAAATGAGGATGCAATTGCTAGAATCCAATAAGGGGAGAGGGGGAGGCGGATTCCTTGCGAAAGCCTTTAACAGGAAGTTCTTGCGCTGGGAACCTAGGTAAGGTCCACCTTGATGTTTTTGAGAAATCCACCCTGTCCATCTGCTTTGTGAGATCATTTTAGGACATTATACTAAAAATGAACTGGATCCAAGACTCAAGTGGACCGCACTAAATGAAAAGGCGGGTAGGAAAATTCTTACCGTTGAAACCTCCCTAGGATCCACAATGATGTTTATATGCCATCAATACCGTTCATAACATCATTACTACTAGGATGAACTGAAAACACAAATATTAGCCTGATTTAAAACTTTTGTGGCCCCACGATTATTTCAACTGTGAACATTCAATCCTCACATTTTTAGCCCACTTGAGTCTTGGATGCGGCTCATTTTTGGTATAATGTCCTAAATTGATCTCATAAAGTAGATGGAGAGGGTGAATTTCTCAAAACCATCACGGTGGGCCTTACCTAGGTTCCCAGCACAGGAACTTCTTGCGTAAGGCTTTTCGCAGGGAATTCGTGTTCAAGGGATGGTTAGGACCAAAAGCACCCTCATCTCCACTTATGGGTCAACCCGTCCCCTAATTTTATTTTATTTTTATCTTTTCTACCCCTCACTTTTAGCAAACAACTCGATTTGCCGCCCCCCCGCCCCCCCCCCCCCCCCCCCCCCCCCCCCCCCCTTCCAAAGGATACTGCTAAGTAATGGACAGCGGATTCCCTCCGAAAGCCTTTCGTGGGAAGTTCCTGCATTGGGAAACCTAGGTGGGGCATACCATGATGTTTGTGAGAAATCCACCCCGTCCATCCATTTTGTGAGCTCAATTTAAGCCATTAGAAAAAAAGAGACAAATCTAAGACTCAAGTGGGCCGCATTGAAGGAAAAGGTGGGTAAGGAAATTCGTATCGTTGAAACCTCCCTAAGGTCCACAGTGATGTTTATATGCCATCCATACCGTTCATAACGTTATTCCTACTGGGATGAACTGACACAAAAAATATTACCCCGATTCAAAACTTTTGTGGCCCCATGAATATTTCAACTGTGGATGTTCAATCCTCACATTTTCAACCCACTTGAATCTTGGATCTAGCTCATTTTCCTTTGAATGTCCTAAAATGATCTCACAAAACGGATGGATGGGGTGGATTCCACACAAACATCACGGAGGCCCCACTTAGGTTCCCAGTGCAGGACATTCCTACAAAAGGCTTTGCGGGAAATCCGCATCCCTAAGTAACCGACCCAAAACTTCCTACTTTTAAACTATTCCACAAACTGCCTGCTTTTTTCACCATTAGTATAAAACCCCCTGACATGGCGACATTAGTCTCCATATGGCTTGATTAGTATATTTTATTAATATCCTTTTCAGGCCGAATGCACAAACCTTGTAATGTCTTTTCATGCGATCGTGAGAGTGTATACAACTCACCCCAAGTTGATAAGCTGATCAAAATTAGATGGTATGAATGGATGGTTAAAACCCTAACCTAAACCTAAATCCTAAAACCCTAGCCAAAACTCTAATCCTAAAACATAATCCAAATGCTAGCCCAAACCCTAATCCTAAATTCTAGCCTAAACCCTAATCCAAAACCCTAGCGTAAACCCTAATCCAAACCCTCGCCCAAGCTCTAATCCAAAACCTAACCTAAAACCTAGGTCAAAGCAAGTTAACCCATCGAGTTAACTCACCTAGTTAACCTACCTAGTCAACTCACCTAGTTAGGCCTAACCCTAAAAAAGGGCCCAACTTAAGCCCAAGCCTAAAGCCCAATCATGGAAAGAAGTACAGACAGTGGCATAACACTATAGAGGTCAGAGCCTCCACACATATGACGGAGCTCACCTGTCAAACCAGGAGACCCTGTGTGTTGTAGGTGGCTCCCAGGGGGTCGCCCGCCACGTGGCAAGTCTCCTACCTTAGCAGGAGCTCCATACGTGTGTCATTTGCTCGTTTTCCAACCTTATCCGTGTGGCTCTATAAATTGTCTCCAATGCCCTTCCCCTTTACCCATATTTACCACTTTACCAACCCAACCAACTCACGAGATGTTGCCACATGGCAATCTCAAATCCAAGCCATCCAACCCCTTTACAAACCAAAACTTTACTAATTACAAGGAAACTAAGTTGGGAGGCTATAAATAGCCGCCTCTCCCTCACATTTAAAGCATCCAATAATCCACCATTACCCTTTCTCACTAAACACTTTCCAAGCCATCCTTAGCCATCTCATCCCTCCACCAAGGAGAGAGGCCTAGGAAGAAGAGCTTAGCCCTAGCCTAGCCTAACCCAGTTCAATCCCTAGCCTCTTAAGCAATCCAGGTCTTAATCTAAACCACTCAATCCAATCCTTGCGATAGTACTGTCCACCCAACCATCCAGCCTCTGCATCAGCTACACCAAACTATCTCTTAGCATTGTGCCACATCTATTCCCTTCTAAAACCCCCCTGCTCCTCTCATCCATCAGCATTGCATTATATAACACTTGACACCTAGCTAATTCAGACATATGCTTTATGGCTTGCCGACATAATCGGATCCTGCCCATCAGAAATTTGGACTGATTGGTCTCACGCGCGACAAGTGTTTAGTCAAGGTTGGTTTTGAAATTGGGTCTATCGCTCACTGTTCTCTTGCCTCAAGTGCAAGGCTGCGATGTAGTAATAATTCTCGGTAAGACCGAGGTCGATCCTCAGGGATTGTCGTAACAATTCTAAGTTTTAGAACTAGGATGGGCTAAATTTGGATTTGTATCGATGGGTAGAAATTAAGAACATAAAACTATCTATTTTATACTTAAATCAGGGAAATAAACACTAGAGTGCCAAGGATCTACTAATAATCATTCATGATGCCAATTCAAACCATTCAAGCCAATCACGGAATAGGAATCAGAGTTCTATCCCTTTCCAATTGGAATATAGAGCAATCAAATCATCATAATGCATCTAACATAGATGGATCATCCACTGATATGGTTCTCTCATAAACAACTAAGGTATTGGGTGTATTCAATCACACAACCCAATCCTTCACAAAACAAGCAAGATCACATTCATGATTCTTCCTCAAGCCTTGTCACTAGACTTGATTTAGAAGCATGAATTAAATTTCTATTGAACCAAAATCAATACATAAACACCTATCTCGGATCCAATTAAATGATAAGAACCCCTTCTAGTTTAGTTCTAGATAGGCTTTTAGGAAACTTAGTTTGTAAGATCTCCTAGCATCTAACATATCATGATGAATCTAGGATCTCTACATCCAAAATTCTATCAATCAACACTCCATTAAGCAATCTCAGTAATAAAAACATCACAGGTAAGAGAAATCACAAGAGATAGAAGATTAACTAAAAATACTAATTTTATTTCAAACTAGAAGTAGAAGTGTTCTTCATAAAACTCAAAACTACTTGAACTAATTCGAATTAGCCATTGTAAACAACTAAAAGCTTCACCTCTTATCTCTAGCTAAGAGGTTTAGCCAACCATTAATAGGTTAAACTATAACTCAAAGGAAACTAATGAAAAACATAGAAAAATCGAGTTTAGAGGAGTTGCAGATGCTCCACAACGATCTCCTTCACCTCCCACGACTTCCCAAGCCTTCTATGATGCCTTGAGATGAAGCCCTAGGTGCCCTTTTATAGAATAGCGCAGAAGATTCCAGATTGCGAAAGGAATCACGGAGCTACGCAGACAAAATCAAAGCTTGTAGGACAATCTCTATTATGCAGCCGACCGGTAGAACGACCGGTCTGAGCTCCTGGACGACCGGTCGTTAGACCGGTCATAAAACGTGAAAATCAGTCCAGTGAGTTTTTTAAATTTCCTCCCCCTCTCTGTTGAGTGCTCGACCGATCTGACGACCAATCTGAGTGATAGTTGACCGGTCTGACAACCGGTCTGTCTTGGTCCAGTGATATGTACAGCAATGGGGGGTCACTGTTGAAGTGCCGACCAGTCGAACAATCGGTCTTCAGTGTAGAGTGTTGCACTTCTTCCTTCTTTCTTCCATATCTCTCTCCCTTCTTTCTTCTATCCTTTGACACTTGGTTCCTTGATCTTCAATGTACCTACAGTGATCTTTTTAACCTTAAATCGGTGAAATCTCTGCCTCGCTCCTACAATCACAAATCACGCATTAGATGGGTCTTTTAAGCATGCAAACCATGCATATAAAGTGATGTAGTGGGTTAGTAAATGTATAAATTAGAAGTTCAACACTCACACTTGTAGACGCTTAGCATGCGGAAGCTTAGAGCGGAGCTTAAAACTATGGCTAAGTCCTAGAGAGGGGATGATTAGGACCGTTTTAAAATCCTTTTAAAAACCTCTTACCTAATTAAACTAGTTAAGTAAGAACACTTAGCTTGCAAGCATAAGTGGGTCCAATCATAAAGGCTATGCAATTAAGCAAACTAACTTAAGCACATATATTATAATTATGCAACATATTGAGCTTTTAATCAATGTGCAATTATCTAGACTACTAATGGTATAGCTACCTAAGCAATTAGTCTACAAGTGAAAGTACAAGATGTGTGTGAGAATCTACCTATCAATGCATAGAATACATTTCATTCCAAAATTCATATAATTAAACAGACAATGCTAGAATAGAAATGATTAAAATGACAATCTCAAACACAAGCATGTATACTGTTTTGGTTTCCCTACTCCACTCTCGGTTCTCGTACTCATCTCTTGAGCACTCTGGATTTCACTAGGGAGTTTAAATCAGATTTCTCCTAACCAAGGTGTTTTAAATCGGTTCCACCCTACCGGGGAGTTTAATAAGGTTCCTCCCAACCTATCGAAGATTTTAACAGGTTCATCTCTTAATCTAGATGTTTGCAGATTTCATCCAACCCAGGAGTTTGACAAGGTTCTTCCCAACCATTCGGTTCCAATCCAAGAACCTAGAGTACACTCCTACCGGAGGCTCCCTTTAGAGACTAGATCAAGTTTGATTTCAAACTCTCACACTCAATCCTCTACAAGGAAAGAGTGCACCAGACTCTTCTACTTGACAACTTACTTGTTGGATTGAGCCTCTTGTTCAGTGCCGCTTAGGTTGCTTGATCCTCGCTCTCCCATGCTTCAATTAACTCCCTGTTGCTCCCCCGATCTTGTTGTCGATGTGTCGTCAATGCCTCGGTTCCAACAATCAATCACCTTGCATGTGATTCTCTTTTGAGATACCTAAGGTGATAGAAGATAGGTTGAATCTTCTATAATAGGTTGTGTATTACAAGCCTAGAAGGATTCACCTATATGGATCTCTAGAGAGGTTTAGATGTTTGCTCGCCTCAAGTGCAAGGCTACGATGTAGTAATATTTCTTGGTAAGACCAAGGTCGATACACAGGAAATTAGAGTAAACCAATTCAAACTATTCTAGCAACTTCAAATTCAATAATTTAGAAGTTCAATTTAAAAAACTAACTTAAAATATTAACTTTGTAAAAATCTATAATTTAAAGGAACTAAGGCCTCAAGGATCCACTTGTAGTAGTCCCATGTGAATTCATTCATCCAAGCATAAACACAACTAAAATTGAAGTTTTATCTCTCTTCTAGCTGGAGGATTCAACATTCAACACAAACAATCTCCACTTAAGTTGAAAAATAAGATTCTAATTCTAACGAAGCATATAAAATTCGAATATGTAGCCTTCGAAGTAACAACCATGCCAATGGACTATTGTATGCTCAGGGATTACTACAATTTGAATCTAATCAATCCAAACATGATGATCTCAGAGAAATGCAAGGAACCCTATGCCCGAAGCTCATGAACTCTCATAAAACATCCAAAAATACCAACTTTTATTTAAACTAGAACTTAAAAATTTAAACTTAGATAAAGTACTTGAATCAAAATGAATTCAATATGATAACTACCCACAAGCTTTACCTCTTAGCCTTAGCTAAGAAGTTCTAGCCAAGCATTATCATGCTTCAACTAAAAACAATAAAAAACTAATGAAAAACCGGATTCGGGAGAGTTATAAACGCTCCACGACGATCCTCTTCACCTCCCACGAAATTCTTAGCCTTCTATGATGCCTTAGGAATGAAACCTAGGTGTCATTTTATAAATTTAGAGTCCCACCGACTCAGAAAGTTTCAAAATTTGCAATACTTATGCAATTGCATATGAATTTCGAAGCTTCAAGAGGAAGCTTGTTGGAATTGTGTAGAAACACACTGGCCGACATGGGGGGGGGGGGGGGGGGGGGGGGGCTATGGCCGACCGGTCGGACCTAGCTGGTCCTATGTCCAGTGACTTCAAAAGGGGGCGCAGCAACATGGCCGACCAGTCTTGACCAGTCGGACCACTTTTCTTCCTTTCTTTCTCTCTCTTTTCTCCTCCTTTATTCCTTATTCTTTGGCCCACCTTTGGACATCATCAAAGGACTCCTAAATATGGTCTTTTAGCCATAAATTGGGTGAAGTCTCTCTCTCATTCTTACATTCACAAAACATGCATTAGATGGGTCTTTTAAGCATGCAAACCATGCACAAGATGTAATGTAATAGGTTAGAAAATGAATAAATTGGAAACTCAACACACCCCCCAACCAGCATTTTGCTAGTCCCGAGCAAAACAAGCGTGAAACAATCCCCTTATCTGAAAACTCAACTCTCTCTTGAAAACTATAGTTCTATAGACTTTAAGACATAAGTGCAAAAATCAGAAAAACTAAATGATGAGAGATTTAAGTCCTAAAGATTCCAAACATAATAGGTGTTCACATAGAATCCCCATCGATTTATTAAAAAATGGACGAATTCGAACATGTATGGTCTGAAGTGCTTTGTGCATATTCATCTCATGACTTTCCAGGATTACCTTCTTCATAAATCAGCTAAATAAAAGATCTAAAAGTGTACAGATCAACCAATTGCCTATGACATGAATTTGCCTTACCGTTCCTTCGACAACTTTCACACTACTTCCCATGTCCATCTTTGGTTACAGGTAGACCAACCCTTGGTTGGTGATAGGTAGGCCTTTTCGGAATTTTTTCACAAATATTCAATAAACACCATATTTTCTTCCTCTTTTCCTCATGCATTAAATAGAATTTTTAGAAATTCATATCTTCCAGTTCTTTTTTTTTTCACACGAACAAGGATGGACAAAGTACCCCGGCTTGGTTCCTCAACACCTTCAAATCTTAGTCTAATCAATCCACAAATCTACTAATCCCTTCGAATCATGAGAATCGTGTAATGTGATCTAGACTCAAAAGTGTTCAAGTGTTCTATCGATCATATGCTATAATCCGAAGATTGCACACCCAAGTGCAGGTAGCGAAATAGTAAAATACTCGGTAAGACCGAGGTCGATCCACAGGGATTGAGGTTAAGAACAGTTAGAGGAATTAGTTTAGGTGAGTGAGATGAAATCTGGTTTATCCACGAGAGTGGAGCAAGTTGTGTGTGGTGAAAGACAAAAATAGAAAAGGGGCTAAGGCATCAGGGATCAACCTTTGATTCATTCACAAGATTTGATTTATTGGTCCAACTATTACTCAACTGGAATTGAATAAAGATTCATTCCAATCGGAAGATGAAACAGTTAAACCATTTGCATATTTCATAAAAGATGGTGATCTGAACCGATTGATTTGACTATGAACCACTCGTTAGTTGATCGCAGGGAATTTCAAGCATCCACTGTGCCTAGAGTCGACAATGGATCAAGGAATTGTACAGATCAATAACTTTGCCAACAAGTTAACCGATAAAATCACAATTCATACGATCAAATGCATACTTACAAGATAGGAGGCTTTGATTGACCGATCCAATCGTTAAGATCTCGTCTATCGATCGCAGGGAATCCAAAGCATCCAATGTGCCCGGATTCTACAATGGATCAAGAGATTTTACAGATCGATGACTTTACCTGCACTAGCTCGATGATCGTAGGGAATCCAAAGCATCCAACGTGCCCGGAGTCGACGATGGATCAAGAGACTTTATCGATCATGAACTAGCTAATTGGTGTGCAAGGGATCCCAAGCATCCAACGTGCCCGGAGTCGACGATGGATCAAGGGGCTTGTACAACAATAGCGTCCGCCGAGGTGGATAACCAAACCAATCAACCAAAGAGAAATCCAACATTTACACCACACAATGTTGAACCAAAAGAACTATAGCTTGCAAATTTCTTCAAAGGCTTCACCCTTAGCCTTAGCTAGAGGTTTAGCCAACCATGCTACAATGGAAGACTAAATTCTCTACAAAGGAGAAAATTCTACACTGCTCTACACTACAAATGAAAGAAAGAAAGAAAACTAAAGAAGAGAAGAGAGGAGTTGTAGAGAATGGAATGGGATGAGATGAGATTTGAGGGATGATTGAAATGAGAAGGAGAGGCCTCCTTTTATAGATTTTTGAGAGGCTCCCAAGCCTCCTCCCAATCCTAGGTGACACTCCAAACCCAAAGTAGATTTTTATTTAGGTTCGGGCTTGGAGTTAGGCTTGGAGTGCCCAAAGCAAACTTTTCTTTTAGGTTTGGGCTTGGAGTTAGGCTTGGATGGACATGTGGCAAGAAAAGTACTACAAGCCTAGGTGGCACTCCAAACCCAAAGCAGATTTTTTTGGAGGTTTGGGAATGGAGTGAGGCTTGGATGATGAGGTGGCATGATAGCCTTACACAAGTGTTGAGAGAGAGAGAGAGAGAGAGAGAGAGAGAGAGAGCTTCTCTCTTGCAGCCATGGTGGAGATGATGGAAGGTTGGATTGTGTGCGAGGTGGTCCAGCATCTGGAAGGTGGAGCTGAGATGGGATTCTTCATTATGCTGATTTGTACAGGGGCGGTGACGCTGGACGTTGATGGAGTTGCTGATGATGGACATCCAGCAGCTGGATGGGTGGAGTTGCAGCACTGTTGCTGCTGGATGTTTGGATATGAATGGTGTCCACTGTTTGGACGCTGGGGAGATTTGGACAACTGTCCATTGCTGGACGTTGTGCCTGGTCGTGGGCTGATTGTGGGTCCACCTTGCTGGACATTGAAACTGGGGTCTACCATCTGCTAAAGGACATTAGATGGAGGTAGGGACGGTGGAACGTCCTTTGCTGATGGACGGTTGGGAATGGAGAGGAGGCTGCACGTGTGTTGAACGGTGTGGTCCCCACCAGGTGATGTTTGGACGGCTGGATGTTGATGGCTTATGCAATTGGAGCTGCTGGAGATTTGGAGATGGGGTCCATGATCAGCATGTGTGTTGAGCTGATGGTGAGGGTGGACGGTGTGCTGAACGTGGGATGGAAGAGGAGCTGTTCTTCTTGCTAGCAATTGAAATAGATGGACGGCTGAGATCACTTGTCCATTGCTGATTGCTGCTGGACGGTCTAGCCTTGATGATGGACGGCTGCTAATGGATGCTAATGGAGTGGACTACACGTGTGGGCTGGAAGACGTCCATCTTTGTTGGACGGTGGAGATCATGCTGGCCGATGATGGAGATGAAGGAAGGCTGGATGTGGACAGTCCACTTGATGGACGGCTGATGATGAGTGGCACGTGCTGCACGTGAGAAGATAGGGTCTTCTCTGCTGGACGCTGCTGGCTTTGTGGCTGGTAACGTGTGATCAAATCCATCAGATGGACGGCTGAAATCAGTTGCTGCCTTGGACGGGATCTCCACAGATGCAGCGTTGGATTGGCAGGGTCCACATGATAGCCGGAAGGCTTAGACGCTGATCAGAGTGCTGGGCACTGATTGGAGGGCAGCAAACAGCTGCACGCCTGGAACGCTGATGAAGGTGGGACGTCCATTGCTTGGACTGATAAATGGCTGGGATTAGAGGCAGAGCAGGGACGTTGGATAGGAGAACGGTGGAGTCCACCTTGCTGTCCGTTGGAGCTGGATCAGCACTTGTTGCCGATCTGTGCGCTGATGATGGTACGTGGGGTCCACCATATTCTGGAGTTTGGACGGACGTCCATTGCTGCTTGGAATGGACGATTGGTGGTTGCACGGCTGGAGTTCCTCTATCTTACAAGTGTGCTGGAGATGGAGGTGAAGGTGGGACCCACTGGAAGATCAGTACACGATGGACGTGTTGGTGGTGGGGATTGCAGTTCTTGGATGGTTAAGATGGATGGCGAAGATCAGCCCTTCATCAGTTGCATGTGTTGTTGGTTGGACGATGGTGATGATGGTATGGTCCATAATGCTAGATGATAAGGGCCATTGATATGATGTTCATGAAATAGTGGCCAGCCTTGATGCACATTTGGTCCCTCATGTGGACATACAATCTTGACCGTTCAAACTTGCATGCTTGCTTGATCACGATCGTTCAAACAGGCACAACCTGGATTTCTGATGAGCGGTTGTGATGCAGTCCACCATAGAACATGATCCATCCTTCACCTTTACGGTCTGGTTTCCTTCAGGGCTACCCCGATGGTTGATCTTGCTCTGTTCTGGGCCTTTAAATGCTCTGATTGAATTGAATCTTGCGCAACCTCTCCTGAACACCTGAAGACAGAAAATTAACCTAATAAGGGATAATTAACCAGAAAAACAATGATAATGCCCTTAACAACCAGGGTTAATTATACAATATTAGGTACTCATCACACCCCCCAACCAGCATTTTGCTAGTCTCTAGCAAAACATGCGAAAATCATCGAAGGATTTTTCAAAATACTACAATCAATCTTATCCTTGACAGTTTTCACCAATCAAAACCATCTCGAGACTTAACAAGATAAAGAAAAGAAAAAGGGTTAATGTATTTATGTGCTCCTTCAAGTTCTTTAAACAGTAGAATTTCCAAGGCATATAGTTTTGAGAATATATAATCCTAGATTCTTGGTACTTTAGTCAACAACCTAATTGAGTTCAAAGCATTAATCGTTCAATAGAAGCGTTCTAACATTGAGTTCCATGGTGCACTGTGAAGTCTAGCCTTGACACAACTAGGGGTTCAGTCTTCTACTTTTATGTTAACATTGATGATTGAAGAGAATGGTCAAATTACTGGTTCTGAACCTTGCTACTGTTCTTTTCAATATTTTTTTTCAACTTTTGATCTCCCCTTTTTTTTTTTTTGAACCAAAAACCGATAGCCGAAGACTCCAACAGGCTCACTTCGTACTATGGTAATGTTTTGTAATGGTAACGACAATGGATGAAAATCCTTGCCCCAAATTACTGTGAATATTCCTTTTATTATTATTTTTTTTTTTGTGAACCAAAGTAGACAAGGATCTCCAGGCTTGGTGTCTATCACTCTCAACAATCATCAAGTCAACATTATAGTATCAAACTCAAATCCTGGCAATGCAAACTAGATGTGAACTTATGAAAATTCATGACTCAATCAATGTTTATCATTTTCTAATAGAAAATTAATGGAAAGAACTCAATTTTGAGATTTACTGAAGCAACTAAACTCTAAATTTTAACATTGTCATTACTAAATGCCTTTTCATTCTACTATTCAAATTATTTCAAAATCACATAAATCACATAAATCCCTAGATTTTTTTTTATAATAAAACTAAAAAAATTTCAACAACATTTTCAATAAAATTCCGCAGGAATTCCCACCCCCCAACCTAAATTCGACATTGTCCTCAATGTTGAAAAATATGCAATGTAACATAATATGAGAGCAATAACAAAAAGAGGAGTGAGTGAGAGAGTACCTGAGAGAATTATCAACGAGTGAGTTTATTCATACCTAATCATAAGCAAAGACAAGAAATCCTAATCTAAACTAATCTATCCTAGGAAAGCAGGGAAATGGATCTCCATCAGACTAGGAGATCAATCAAGGGAATAGACTGAAGCAGGATCATCACGTATTTCAACAAATTTTGCATTAGGACCATCCATAGTCCTGCTTGGCAATGTACATGGGTGTTCTTAATCATTATGGACCAATAGAAATTCTCACCACATGTACAAGAAAAGGAGACATCATCAAGAAGATATCTCCTTAATGCATTAACTGGGCAATGGTTTATAAAAAACGGATCTTCCCAGTAATGGTCCACTTCAGTCTGAAAAGACCAAAGCGATGGAGAGACTTCAAATGATTCTTCAAATGGTGGTGTCTTCTCCATACGATCAGAATCTCCCGGTGCTTCCACAATAGATGGTATTAAGTGAGAATCAGTGGGAAACATCTTTTCATGCACCGGGTCTTGCAAGGCGTTCACTATCATGGGATCATTTGAATCTTCAAAGTGAGCCAAGCAATCTTCCAAAGAATTAGGACACTCAATACAGGAAAACTCTTCATCAATAATGAAATTGGGCATGTCAACTTGGTGGATTGTATCAAAATCACTTTGTTGGGGAATTTCCATGGCATGATTATTAATTAGAGGCTCAGAAGAGATTAACCTCTGGGGAAACGGGACCACGGGCTCATAAGCACACTCTGGGTCTTCATCTTGTTGAACATCACCAATTATATTATCACCCTTAGATTTTTCAGATTCCTCAGGTTCGTCAACTTTCATTAGAATCTCTTCATTATATCTAAAGGTAATAGTATCTCCGTCACGCTCAACAAGTATATCGGAAGAACTGAAATCAATCATCTTAAGTTGTTCAATTAGGTTAGAAGGAGGTTGGATTAGGGAAGTCCTTTCCTCCTCATTAGTGAGGTGTGATTCCATGTGCTCAGTCAATGTTTCCATCTCATTGATGATTTGTGAGGTACTTTCCAGTTGCAATGTATCCTCGAGGGTCTTTGTTGGTGAAGACACATAAATAGGGGGCCCTTGGGGATACTTAACATTCATTGTTGGTCCGTCTCTCCAATTGAAATTTTGATAGTTCCGCCAATTAGGTTCGTTCGCATTGTATGATGGCGCACTATATGGTTGTTGATAAGCATAGCCATACAAACAATCACGCATTGACCTAACCGGTGGATCATAATATACATTGTTCTCATTCCAATACTCATGCAACGTTTTAACCGGTGGAACATCATATACGTTGTTCTCACTCCAATACTCACGGAGCGTTTTATTGGATGAAACTTTACGTGTATTGTTCTCATGTAGGTAATCACGCATGGAGCGTTCCCTAACATTGTGCTTTGATTGCCTTTCATCTTCTAGAAGAATTTTAGCGTATTTCTGTGTCCACTCATCATATATGGGCATGATAACACTCTAATGAAAATAAAAGAAAATCTAGAAAGAATAGTAAAAGAGAGAAAAAAAAAGGAAGGATATTACCCGAGAAGAAGAACGTACAGCTATGGATAATCCCTAAAAACAAAACAAACAAGTTAGTAAACTATTGACAATACATATACATAAACCAATTCCAAAAATATTCTTAAACCGATGCCAATTCCCGGCAACGGCGCCAAAAACTTGCTACAATCCGAAGATTGCACACCCAAGTGCAGGTAGCGAAGTAGAAAAATACTCGGTGAGACCGAGGTCGATCCACAGGGATTGGGGTTAAGAACACTTAGAGGAATTAGTTTAGGTGAGTGAGATGAAATCTGGTTTATCCACGAGAGTGGAGCAAGTTGTGTGTGGTGGAAGACAAAAATAGAAAAGGGGCTAAGGCATCAGGGATCAACCTTTGATTCATTCACAAGATTTGATTTATTGGTCCAACTATTACTCAACTGGAATTGAATAAAGATTCATTCCAATCGGAAGATGAAACAGTTAAACCATTTGCATATTTCATAAAAGATGGTAATCTGAACCGATTGATTTGACTATGAAGCACTCGTTAGTTGATCGCAGGGAATTTCAAGCATCCACTGTGCCTAGAGTCGACAATGGATCAAGGAATTGTACAGATCAATAACTTTGCCAACAAGTCAACCATAAAATCACAATTCATACGATCAAATGCATACTTACAAGATAGGAGGCTTTGATTGACCGATCCAACCGTTAAGATCTCGTCTATCGATCACAGGGAATCCAAAGCATCCAATGTGCCCGAAGTCTACAATGGATCAAGAGATTTTACAGATCGATGACTTTACCTGCACTAGCTCGATGATCGTAGGGAATCCAAAGCATCCAACGTGCCCGGAGTCGACGATGGATCAAGAGACTTTATCGATCATGAACTAGCTAATTGGTGTGCAAGGGATCCCAAGCATCCAACGTGCCCGGAGTCGACGATGGATCAAGGGGCTTGTACAACAATAGCGTCTGTCGAGGTGGATAACCAAACCAATCAACCAAAGAGAATTCCAACATTTACACTACACAATGTTAAACCAAAAGAACCATAGCTTGCAAATTTCTTCAAAGGCTTCACCCCTAGCCTTAGCTAGAGGTTTAGCCAACCATGCTACAATGGAAGACTAAATTCTCTACAAAGGAGAATATTCTACACTGATCTACACTACAAATGAAAGAAAGAAAGAAAACTAAAGAAGAGAAGAGAGGAGTTGTAGAGAATGGAATGGGATGAGATGAGATTTGAGGGATGATTGAAATGAGGAGGAGAGGCCTCCTTTAATAGACTTTTGAGAGGCTCCCAAGCCTCCTCCCAATCCTAGGTGACACTCCAAACCCAAAGTAGATTTTTATTTAGGTTCGGGCTTGGAGTTAGGCTTGGATGGACATGTGGTAAGAAAAGTACTACAAGCCTAGGTGGCACTCCAAACCCAAAGCAGATTTTTTTGGAGGTTTGGGAATGGAGTGAGGCTTGGATGATGAGGTGGCATGATAGCCTTACACAAGTGTTGGGAAAGAAGAGAGAGAGAGAGAGAGAGAGAGAGAGAGAGAGAGAGAGAGAGAGAGCTTCTCTCTTGCAGCCATGGTGGAGATGATGGAAGGTTGGATTGTGTGCGAGGTGGTCCAGCATCTGGACGGTGGAGCTGAGATGGGATTCTTCATCATGCTGATTTGTACAGGGGCGGTGACGCTGGACGTTGATGGAGCTGTTGATGATGGACGTCCAGCAGCTGAATGGGTGGAGTTGCAGCACTGCTGCTGCTGGATGTTTGGATATGAATGGTGTCCACTGTTTGGACGCTGGGGAGATTTGGACAACTGTCCATTGCTCTACGTTGTGCCTGGTCGTGGGCTGATTGTGGGTCCACCTTGCTGGACATTGAAACTGGGGTCTACCATCTGCTAAAGGACATTAGATGGAGGTAGGGACGGTGGAACGTCCTTTGCTGATGGACGGCTGGGAATGGAGAGGAGGCTGCACGTGTGTTGAACGGTGTGGTCCCCACCAGGTGATGTTTGGATGGCTGGATGTTGATGGCTTATGCAATTGGAGCTGCTGGAGATTTGGAGATGGGGTCCATGATCAGCACGTGTGTTGAGCTGATGGTGAGGGTGGACGGTGTGCTGGACGTGGGATGGAAGAGGAGCTATTCTTCTTGCTAGCAATTGAAATAGATGGACGGCTGAGATCAGTTGTCCATTGCTGATTGCTGCTGGATGGTCTGGCCTTGATGATGGACGGCTGCTAATGGATGCTGATGGAGTGGACTGCACGTGTCGGCTGAAAGACGTCCATCTTTGTTGGACGGTGAAGATCATGTTGGCCGATGATGGAGATGAAGGAAGGCTCGATGTGGACGGTCCACTTGATGGACGGCTGCTGATGAGTGGCACGTGCTGCACGTGAGAAGATAGGGTCTTCTCTGCTGGACGCTGCTGGCTTTGTGGCTGGTAACGTGTGATCAAATCCATCAGATGGACGGCTAAAATCAGTTGCTGCCTTGGACGGGATCTCCACAGATGCAGCGTTAGATTGGCAGGGTCCACATGATAACCGGAAGGCTTGGACGCTGATCAGAGTGCTGGGCACTGATTGGAGGGCAGCAAACAGCTGCACGCCTGGAATGCTGATGAAGGTGGGACGTCCATTGCTTGGACTGATAGACGGCTGGGATTAGAGGCAGAGCAGGGACGTTGGATAGGAGAATGGTGGAGTCCACCTTGCTATCCGTTGGAGCTGGATCAGCACTTGTTACCGATCTGTGCGCTGATGATGGTACGTGGGGTCCACCATATTCTGGAGTTTGGACGGACGTCCATTGCTGCTTGGAATGGACGATTGGTGGTTGCACGGCTGGAGTTCCTCTATCTTACACGTGTGCTGGAGATGGAGGTGAAGGTGGGATCCACTGGAAGATCAGCACACGATGGACGTGTTGGTGGTGGGGATTGCAGTTCTTGGATGGTTAAGATGGATGGCGAAGATCAACCCTTCATCAGTTGCATGTGTTGTTGGTTGGACGATGGTGATGATGGTATGGTCCATAATGCTGGATGATAAGGGCCATTGATATGATGTTCATGAAATAGTGGCCAGCCTTGATGCACATTTGGTCCCTCATGTGGACATACAATTTTGACCGTTCAAACTTGCATGCTTGCTTGATCACGATCGTTCAAACAGGCATAACCTGGATTTCTAATGAGCGGTTGTGATGCAGTACATCGTAGAACATGATCCATCCTTCACCTTTACGGTCTGGTTTTCTTCAGGGCTGCCCTGATGGTTGATCTTGCTCTGTTCTGGGCCTTTAAATGCTCTGATTGCATTGAATCTTGCGCAACCTCTCCTGAACACCTGAAGACAGAAAATTAACCTAATGAGGGATAATTAACCAGAAAAACAATGATAATGCCCTTAACAACCAGGGTTAATTATACAATATTAGGTACTCATCATCATACAAATAGGGAGATTCACATATAAAACTATTATATTTAAGTTAATTTAGAGATTTTAACATCATATCAATTCATCTTTCATCCTTTCATACTCATGACATCTCAAGTGTATAGAAACAAAGTTTTCCAAAGGAGTTTTGATGTTTTAGAAAAATTGAAAATTTTCTACAAACTTTGCTTGAAATGTCCATAAATTACTAGATTCGAGGAGTCTCACCTCCCAACCAAATCTTGCATTGTCCTTAATGTAAAAAGATATGGAATGAGCATGAACATGAGAGCAATGGTAAAATAAAAGAGAGTGAGAACGATAGTACCTGAGAGAGTCGATCATGGAAGTCTACCTTCGATATCAAAATCTACTAAAGCAAATAAAACAGGAAAAAAAAAACTAAACCTAATCTGCTCTATACCTCCGTCAGACTAGGAGATCAATCATCCTGATACACAGGATCGTTTAGAGCGATAAACATGTCCTTTGAATCAAATTTCTCAATGAATGGTTTAAGTCGTTGTCTGTTTATCTTAAAATAGTTACCATTCGCCGCATTTTCTATCTCCACAGCCCCATGAGGAAAAACTTATTTAACAATATATAGGCCGATCCATCGAGATCTCAATTTTCTCAAAAAAAGATGAAGTCAGGAATTGTACAAGAGCACTTTTTGACCTTCATGGAAAGATTTTTGGAAGATGTGTTTGTCATGAAAGGCTTCCATCCTATTCTTATAAATCCTCGAGTTCTCGTAAGTATCGTTCCGAATCTCGTCAAGCTCATTCAATTAGAGTTTATGAAGCGAGCTAGACTTGTCAATGTCGAAGTTCAATGCCCGAATTGCCCAATAGGCTTTGTGTTCAAGTTCCACAGGCAAGTGACAAGCTTTTCCATAGATAAGTCTATAGGGAGACATTCCAATGGGGGTCTTATAAGCGGTACGGTGGGCCCAGAGAGCATCGACTAATTGCAGCGACCAATCTTTACAATCCGGCTTCACTGTCTTCTCCTAAAATCTATTTGATTTCTCGATTGGAAATTTAAGCTTGCCCACTTGTCTGTAGGTGGTATTGGGTACTCACTTTATGTCTAATGCCATATTTCTTTATTAAGGCTTCAAATGGCCTATTACAAAAGTGAGAACCACCATCACTTATGATGGCTTGAGACGTTCCAAATTTGGAAAGTATGTTTTCTTTGAGGAACTTTAGAACCATACGATGATCGGTAGTTCTACATAAAATAAACACTATCCACTTGGACACAGTCTATGGCAAGCAATACATAGAAGATGAAAGGAATGGTCCCATGAAATCAATGTCCCGACAAGCGAAGACTTCGAGATGATAAATCGGGTTGAGGGGCATCATATTCCTGCGGGACAATCCTCTTAGCTTTTAATAGCGCTCGCATGCTTTGCAAAACTCGTGGGTGTCTCTAAACAAAGTAGGCCAATAAAAACCACACTGCAGAATTTTTATACTGGTTTTCTTGGTGAAAAAATGACCCCCACATGCTTGATTATGACAAAAGGAGATGACCTAATTTTGTTCATCATCAGGGACACATCTCCTAATTATTTGATCTGAACAATATTTGAAAAGTAATGGTTCATCCTAGAAAAACCTGTGCACTTCCCTTAAAAATTTTCGTTTATCTTGTGCAGTCCAATGAGTCGGCATCGCACTTGTGGAAAAATAGTTTGCTATGTCAATGTACCATAGTGGATGCATAGCAATAAAGAGTTTCTCATCAGGAAATGAGTCCTCAATAGGTGAATCGTCAATGGAATCGGGTAGGACTAGGCGAGATAAATGATCCGCCACCACGTTCTCTACTCCCTTCTTATCTTTAATCTCTAAGTCAAATTCCTGAAGGAGTAGGATCCATCTTAGCAAACGGGGCTTAGCATCCTTCTTAGAAAGAAGGTATTTCAGTGCCGCATGATTTGTGTAAATTGTGACCTTGGATCCTATCAAGTATGTCATGAATTTGTCCAAAGCAAAAACAATGGCTAAGAGCTCCTTCTCAGTAGTCGAGTAATTGATTTGGGCAGGGATTCAAGGTCCTACTCGCATAGTAAATATCGTGGGGCTTCTTGTCCTTTCTTTGTCCTAACACCGCCCCAATAACATAATCGCTCGCATAACACATCAACTCAAAAGGAACGGACCAATCTGGTGGTTGTATGATAGGAGCGGTTGTCAACATGTCTTTTAGCTTTGAAAAAGCTAATTGACATTCGGCACTCGACTCAAATTGGTTCTCCTTTTGGAGAAGGTTACATAAGGGCCTAGAGATATGGCTGAAATCCTTTATGAACCTTCTGTAAAAATCGGCGTGTCCAAGGAAGGATCGCATATCGCGTATGCTTTTGGGTGGTGGTAGATTGGAAATGATATCGATTTTGGCCCGGTCTACCTCTATTCCATTGGACGAGATGATATGTCTAAGGACTATTCCTCTTTGTACCATAAAATAACACTTCTCCTAGTTTAAAACAAGGTTCTTCTCCTCGCACCTTGTCAAAACCAACTTCAAGTGATTGAGACACTCATCGAATGTACAACAAAAAACAGAAAAATCATCCATGAATACTTCGAGAAAGTCACCCACCATGTCTGAGAAAATACTCAACATGCATCGTTGGAATGTGGCTAGTGCATTACATAGTCCAAACGGCATCCTTCGATATGTGAATCTGCAAAACGGGCATGTAAAGGTAGTCTTCTCTTAGTCTTCTGGGGCTATCTCAATTTGGTTGTAGCCGGAATAGCCATCGAGGAAGCAATAATAGGAGTGACCCTCTAATCTCTCTAAAATTTGATCCATGAATGAGAGAGGGAAGTGGTCTTTCCTAGTGACGTGTTTAGCTTCCGATAAACTATGCACATACGCTAACCGGTGGTCACTCTTATCTGTATAAGCTCATTGTTGGCATTCTCTACAATGGTAATACCAGACTTCTTAGAGACGACTTGGGTAGGACTTGCCCATTGGCTATCTGAGATGGGGTAGATGATACCCACATCTAATAGTTTTAGCACCTCGACTTTGACAACCTCCATCATGTTTGGATTTAACAGTCTTTGAGGTTGTCTAGTCATTTTTACATTCTCTTCGAGGTGTATACGGTGAGTTCATACCGAAGAGTCTATCCCCTTGAGGTCCGCTATTGTCCAAGCTATGGCTCTCCTATGCTCTTTTAGTGGTTCAATCAACTTGAGCTCTTAGTCTTTTTCTATATGAGAGGCAATGACAACTGGGAATGTTTCCTCTTGACCCAAATATATATATTTAAGCTCAGATGGCAAAGGTTTTAGGTCAAGCTTCGACGATTTGATATTAGATGGTAGAGGCTATGATGTGGTTGGTGGCAATCTTTCAAAATGAGGCTTCCACCGGCTAGTATTAACTACCGATTTCTCACTACTCAATGCTTGCACAATGTCACTAATGATGGGGTCTTTGAAATCTTCAAAATGTGCCAAGCATGTCTCCAAATTGTCTAGTAGCTCAAGTTGGAGGAGTTTCTCTTCTTTAAAAGATTTGAGTATGTTTGCCTCGAAGAGCTCATCATCGTCATCCTTATGCCTTTTGCCCAAGTGGAACACATTAACTTCCAATGTCATATTCCCAAAGGATGATTATATTACCCCATTTCGGCAATTGATGATTGCGTTTGATGTTGCCAAGAATGAGCGGCCCAAAATTACCGGTATTAGAGTGCTAATATCCATAACCAGTTGCATGTCCAAGATGATGAAATCCACCGAATAGTAGAATTTGTCGACTTGGACCAATACATCCTTAACTATCCCTCTCGGTACACGGATGGATCTATCAGCGAGTTGCAACATAGTTTTGGTGGGTTTTAATTCACCAAGACCCAATTGCTCGTATACCGAGTACGGGATCAAATTTACGCTTGCCCCAAGTCTAATAATGTACGCTCAATCCGGTAGTCACCAATGATACATGAGATTGTGGGACTACCAGGATCCTTGAATTTTGTAGGGGTCTTTTGGGTGAGAATGACACTCACTTGATCATTCAAAAAGGCCTTTTATTACACATTGTATTTACGTTTAGTTGTGCATAAGTCCTTTTGAAACTTATCATAGGAAGGAATTTATTTTATGGCATTAAGCAATGGAATATTTATCTTGACTTGTCTGAAAATCTCTAAAATATCATGAGAGTTTAGGAGAGATTTTGGAGCAACCAATCTCGAGGGGAATGGTGCTACGGGCTTGTAAACGCATTTCATTTCTTGTGGGGCTGAGCTAGGTCCATTTTCATTCTAAAAAATTACCGGATCATTAGTCTTGTCGGCCTTCACTGGAATAGATTTATCCACTTACTTACCACTTCTAAGAGTGGAGATGGATTTTGCTTGCTCCACATGTTGGTTGGGAAGATTTAGGGTGCTTATTTCATGTATTTGTTTAGGATTAGGCTGAGGTTGGGCCGGAAAGGTCCCTTCCCTAGCATTCAAGCGTCCCTTAATTTCATCAACCGATGTTTTTAACTCTTGGAACACTTGCTGATTTGATTGATTAATTTGCATTTACCCTTGCGTAAACGCCTTTAGAGTATCCTCCATTGAGAATTGAGGTGGGGCCATGTTTTGCATGGGTGGCCCTCCTTGAGAGTTGGTAAGATTGCCTGTGGGAGCATTCTTCCAACTAAAATTTGGGTGGTTCTTCCAAGTAGAGTTGTATGTGTTACCTACCTGTCCATTGAACGGCCGTTGATAACCATATGCGGCGTTGCTTGCTCTTGTAACAACTCTTGAAACACAAGAATTGTAGGACAATCTTGCATAGATTGTACATTAGCGGCACATATTCCACATACGTTTTCAATAGCTTCTGTGGACTTAGAAACTCCACTTTTGCTTAGTTCCATGGCCTCGACTTTTCTTGTGAGGTTGGCTAGCCTTACATTAACATCATCTTCTTCCTTAAGGATGCAAATTCCTCCTTTCTCTTTTTGTTGAGGAGGCTTGGAGTTACTAGATTTGTCCGAGGTATCCCATGATTGGGCAGTCTCGGCCAACATGTCTAAATAACTCCATGCCTCATCTGGATTTTTGCTCATGAATTCACCATTGCACATCATCTCTATAAATTGGCGCATGTTGGAATTTAATCCATCATAAAAGAAGTTTATAATTCGCCAACTTTCATATCCATGATGTGGGCAAGTGAGTAAGAATTCCTTAAACCATTCCCAACTTTGAAAGAACGACTCACCATTTTTTCCTATGAAGTTCATTATCGATCTTTGAAGGGTATTAGTTTTATGAGTCGGGAAGAACTTTTTCAAGAATTTTCGGGTCATCTCAGTCTATGTCCCTATCGAATGTGGTCTAAGAGAGTGGAGCTAACTTTTGGCTCTTTCTTTCAATGAGAAGGGAAGCAATCTAAGTTTGATAACAGCCTCTGACACATTGTTCTATTGTAAGGTAGCAACAACTTTATCAAACTCTTTTAAGTGTAGATATGGGCTCTCAGAATCTAGCCCATGAAACTTTGGTGAAAGTTGAATTACCCCTGGCTTTATATCAATGTTTCACCCAGAGGTTGGTAAAACCATGCAAGAGGGTTGTTAGAACTAGAAAATGTATCGCAATGACATTTTCTGAAATGTGGTGTTTTGTTGCTCTGGGGTTCTGAATATAGGAACATTCGTAGATAATCACAAGCATTCACCAAAGTACACAAGAGAAAAGATATCGCAAGGCGAATTTTATTCCAGAGATTCTAAGATCTTGTACATTCCAGGCCGTGATCTGGCACGAGCCCTTAATTACATCGAATGATTGATGACCCTTGATTAAAAGGCAAAAGACTAGTCAGCGGGGACTATGGTCTCAGAGTTCATTGGTCACGGAGACCTGTGTTTTGGTGGTCGCGGAGACCTGTATTTGTATGGTCGCGGAGACCTGTGTTTGTATGGTCGTGGAGACCTGTGTTTGTTATAGACTGATCCACCTTTGTACGAGTCGGATGTCTATGTCCCATGTTTTGACCGGAGATCCGGGCTGAGACTGTCAGGGTTTATGGCTGAGATGGACAACTCTGGGCCCGCGCCTGTCAATGTAGGGACAGGTGACCTCGGGAAGTCCATTCTACAGTTGTGTGTACCTGCGCAGCTCAACCAGCAGATGCCGTTTGGATGGGTAGGGCATCGACTGTTCTTGGAATATCAGTTTTTAACAGATTGTGTATGATAGTTTAGAACTCTCCTGGTGTGGTTTATCGTGTTAACCATAGTCCCCTTTGCTTAGTCCAGACCTGGATTCGGGTCATATTATGATAGTACACGTAATGATGATGCATTAGTATGATTCTGGGCGCTGGCGGCCTCTTTTCGGGAGAATTGTTCCATTCAGCTCGTTGGGTCGGATCGGACTCCGAAGGCTTGCGTTCTGCTCATTGGGTAGCCCGATGGGTTATTTGACTGCTCTATCGCGTCCGGAACGCTCGAAATACCCAAAATAGGCTCAAACGGGGCTTAAAATGTTATAAAATGAGGATTTAAGGGTGCTGGAATGAATGCGCAAAGTGCTGATTTTTGCGATCCGCTGGCCTGATTTTATTGATGCGCTGGGGCCAGTGCGTCCATAAATGACTTTCATGATGCGCCGGGTAATTTTATGACGCGCTGGAGGCAGTGCGTCCTTAAAATCTAATTTTTCGATCCGCTGGCTAATTTTGCGACGCGCTGGGGCCAGTGCGTCCTTAAATTGTAATTCCCTGATGCGCTGGGCTACTTTGCGACGCGCTGGGGCCAGTGCGTCCATAAAATGGCTTTGACTCGAAAACTTGTATTTTCATGATCCGCTGGGCTATTTTGCGACGCGCTGGGACCAGTGCGTCCTTAAAATGCCACGATTGATGGTGTGTAATCCACCAAGGACTTTCCTGATGCGCTGGGGCACTTTTATGATGCGCTGGGACCGGCGCATCGAAAAAAGATGACTTAACCATTCCTCCAGACCTGGTATGATCGGAGGTGCGATTTCCGGCGAGGGGTTCCGGCGGTCGGAGAAGGATTCCGGCGGTCGGCAAAAGTTTTCCGGCGATGAGGTCCTCTCTCTCTCTTGCTGAATCATGCAAATGAGGTGGTGGGCGGGGTATTTATAGGTAAAGTCGCCCAATAGGCGGTCGACACGTGTAGCGCGTCGAGAAAATGGGCCGGCGCGTCGATTAAAGCCACTCGGCACGTTGCGAAATGATCGGAGTTCGGAAGCTGATTTTCAGGGCGCGCTAGCTGTCAGCGCGTCCTGAAATTGGCTGATTTTTGGATGTGCTGGACGTATTTTGGGACGCGCTGGGGGCAGTGCGTCCTTAAATTCCTTTTCTGGATGCGCTGGGCGCAGTGCGTCCTTAAATTCTATTTTTTGGATGCGCTGGGCGCAGTGCGTCCTTAAATTCTATTTTTTGGATGCGCTGGGCGCAGTGCGTCCTTAAATTCCATTTTTTGGATGCGCTGGACGTATTCGTGTCCCACAGATTTGGGTTTTGCAAATTGGGGGTTTTGCGGGGTCCGTCTCGCGATGAATGCCGATGCACTGCTCCTATTTCTTCATAATTGAGGTATCTTCCCAATTTTGGACAGTTTTGGTCACGGTGTCCGGTGGGGTCCACTATTGGTCCAATTTCATGCTTGAGGCAAATCTGATGCGTGTGTTGTGATTCGTGCCGCGATTTTCGATGCACTGGTCCTAAATCCGACCGGGTGATGGTTTTGGCATTCAGAATCATCATTTCGGGGATCCTCACTTTTGGGACCCCAACAGATGCCCCTCCGATGCGTTGGGATGGACGCGCGGCGGTCCATTGCGACCAAAGCCCGGCAAGTCGGACGGGCCTGTCCAGACGTTTTGCGCCCGAGGATAGTGATTTCAAACTATCTCCTGAACGTTCTGGGCCCCGCATAAAGACTGCTCATCGCGTCTCTGTTTCTGACGGCGGTAAGAAAATAAAGGACCTGCTGAAGTTGTATAGAGCTGAGAAGGCGCGGAGCCAACCCCCCGGGGCTGCCGGCAGCGTCCCGACCGATGATGCGAGCGGTCCAAGGGAGGAAGGGGAGATGAGTTCGCAGGCGGGTCCCGGCGGAGATCATCCCGTGGAGGGAGGCGAGGGTAGCGAGCCAGTGTATGAGCGATCTGTTCCTGAGGTAGACATAGAACCCGTCCCTATGGACGTCGATGGTGAGCCGCGAGCTGAAGACCCCTTCCTTACCGTTCCTGTCAATATCGAAGCAGCAGTGAACCCTGGTCCTGCTCCTGAGGCGAGACCCGTTGTCTCTTTAGAAGAGGCCTCACTCCCTCCCCGAGGAATCATGCTTGCAGAGGTCACTAGCGTTCCAGAGCCTATTGCCGAAGTGCCCCTGGCCGCTGAACCAGCCCGGGCTATCTCTGCCTCTGAGGTCGTCATTCTTTCTTCTCCTGAAATGCTCGAGCCGGCAGCGAAAATCGTGGTTGGATATGCCCCCAGCTCGTCGAGACCTGTTGCCTCAACCAGTGTACCGGGTGATGAAATCCCTACTGGTATAATATTTTCCTTCATCGTTTGTTCGCTTCTTTTCTCTCTTCAGTGTGCTAACGTTTACCGTTTCTTTTACCAGCCACTGCCCCTGCCAGCGTCCCGGCTCCTGTAGTCCTGCCCGAGGCATTCCTCTCGTCTCTCCGAGGCTTATCAAGGACCAAGGCGAACCTTCTGAAGAGTTTACTGTCCGACATCGTTGATTCGCTTAGGAAAGGAGACGAAGGGTCCATCTTGGATAAGGCGCTGCAGGCGCTGGAACTCACTGCTACGTGGCTTGGGGTCGACATCTCTTCGATAGTCAACCATGTGTTACAATTCAAAGACGGTGTGGCTCAAGTGAACGATGCAAGGCACTTTAGGACTGACCCCTCTATTGAAGAAAAACGCGGTCAGTTGCGGTCCCTTCTTCCGGAACTAGAGTTGCACGAGGTAGACGTGGCCGCAGTGCAGAGGGATTGGCAGGCTGTGGATACTGAGCACCAAGAGGTCACCAGGCGTCTTGCAGAAATTGAGGATGAGATGGCCCGATTACGTGCCGAACATTCTGTCGTCCATTTCAAACTTTCGAAACTTGGTGGTCAGAAAGCAACCCTGCAGTCTTCTATCGACCAACGCAAGACGGAATGTGACGCTGTGAGGGCACGGATCACGGAGCTGCAGCGGTCTCTTCAAGATACTCCCGACCCTGTTCAAGTCCTGGCCGAGGCTAAGGCAAGACAAAAGGCAATCGCGGGGTCCGCGGTTAACCTACTAGAGCAGTGCTTGAGAACTTTAGATGGTTAGGCTGTAATGTAACGATAATGATTCTTTTGTAGTTTTAAAACACGTTGTAATGAGTGTTGTATCATTATGTATGCTAGTGTGATGATGAGTTCACATGGTGCTTCTTGGCCCGTTTGTCGTTCCTCTTGAGTTTGAATGCAAAACAGATTGTGCTATTTGGAAAGGAACGTCCCCCTGTTTAGGACTTGAACCTACGCGTGTGTACGAGGATGAAGCCGAGCCTTGGCTTAGGGCTTATCTTGATTTTAATATTCTCGAAAAGGCGTCGTGTCTTGCTTGACGTGCCTCGAGCTTTGGTGACCCTTCCAATACCTGTGTAAGCATAGAGCAGATGATCAGCTTTTTAGTTTAGTCATAGCACGGCACTCTTTCTTTTGGCATCTATTCTATTACATTCCCTCTATCGGGGTGTTTACAACTTGCAATGATAGCTTTACGTCAGGTGTAATATCTTTTCAGGAATCGACCATTTACTAGCGAACTGACACCCTGTCCTTTGCAATCTATTACCCGATAGGCCCCGTTGGAATACACTTCGTCGATAATGCAGACGGGGTCCCACTTTGGGTCGAACTTGCTCCTCGATCCTTGGAGCGGTGCTGGACGCTTCATCATTAACACGAGATCGCCCCTTTTGAATGATCTGCCTCTAACGCGCTTATCGTACGCTGCGGAAATTTGCTTTTGATATATCTCGAGCCTTTGCTGGGCAGCGAGCCTCTTTTCATCCAGATTATCAAGTTCGACCATCCGGCTCTTGGCATTATGCTCGGTTGTCAGGGAGTGTCGGAGAGCGACCCGTAGCGACTCAACTTGTATTTCCATCGGGATCACAGCTTCTGTACCGTATACCAGTGAGTAGGGCGTAGCCCGGGTGGCCGTGCGGTGCGTAGTTCGATAAGCCCACAGTGCTTCGGGCAACCGTCTGTCCCAGTCCCTCTTATTCTCTGCCACTGTCTTTTTCAGAATCTTCACAATGGTCTTATTGAATGCTTCGGCTAGCCCATTCGCAGGGGGATAATAGGGTGATGAGTAGCAATGCTTGATTTTGAATTTTGCGCACAGTTTATCGATGACAGCATTCTTGAAGGGTGTCCCGTTGTCCGTGGTGATTCTCTCGGGAATACCATGCCGGTATAATATGGCGTGACGAATGAAACCCTCGACATGCTTGGCTTTCACATTTCTCAGGGCGACCGCTTCGGCCCATTTGGAGAAATAGTCGGTTGCTGCGAGGACGTACTGATGTCCCTGGGAGGATGGCGGACTAATTGGTCCGATCACGTCCATGCCCCAGGCTGCGAAAGGCCAGGACATCACTGACTGATGCAACTTTTCTGGTGGTGAATGTATGATATCGGCATGGATCTGACACTGGTGACACTTCTTTACGTACCCTATCGCGTCCTTCGTCATTGTCGGCCAGTAGTAACCCATGTGTCGTACGCGGTGGTGTAAGTTCTTTCCTCCCTGATGAGCACCGCATTCTCCGCCATGAGCTTCTTTTAATGTACTACGTGCTTCATCTTGGTTTAGGCATCGCAGCAATATCCCCTCGTAGGACCGCTTGTAAAGTACGTCATTTTGGAGCACAAATGAACTGGCATGCCTTCTGATCTGTGCGCGCATTTTGGGATCTTCTGGTAGAAATCCGTACTTCAGATAGTCAATGAATGATTTTCTCCAGTCATCTTCCTCTGTGATCTCGAAGCAGCAAATGGGATTGGTGCTCAATTCTCCGTTGCGCAGCGCAGTCGTTGGCAAGATTCTTCTTTCTTCAATCGTAACCTGCAGTGGGCTGCCTCCAGGATTAGCTAAAGCAGCGGCTAAACTGGCGAGTGCATCAGCTCGTATATTCTCCTGCCTTGGTATATGTGAGATACTGCTGTTCCGAAATTGCTCAAACAGGGACTGCGCTTGGTGGCAATAGGGTGATAATTCGGGTTTACGGACTTCGTACTCTGTCGTCAATTGTCCGATGACAAGCCTAGAGTCGCCGTAGATACGTATTTCCTTGATTTGCATTCCTAGGGCCAGCTGTAACCCAATAATAAGAGCTTGGTACTCAGCTTCGTTGTTGGTGCATGCCGGGACTAATGTGAATGAATAGGGTAGCAGGTCCCCTTGCGGACTGATGAATATAATTCCTGCCCCTGATCCTACCGCTCTGGCTGCGCCGTCGAAATACATCTCCCAATGGTGTGCTTCATTCGTCGCCATGACCTGCTCGTCTGGGAGGTCGTACTCTATTTTTTCGCTGCTTGGTACTGGATGTGCGGCAAGGAAATCGGCGATAGCTTGCCCTTTGACGGCTCGAGCTGGTATGTATGTCAAGTTGAATTCTGACAAGAGAAGGGCCCACTTGGCCAATCGTCCGGATAACATAGGTCTGTTCATGAGAAATTTGAGGGGATCCGCCTTGGATATTAATGTTATCTGGTGAGAGAGACAGTAATGCCTGAGCTTTTTAACTGCAAAGATCAGCGCCAAACAGATCTTCTCGATCGCTGAGTAGTTAAATTCGGCTCCCACCAGCGTGCGGCTCAGGTAGTAGAGCGCGCTTTCTTTCCCTTCTCCGTTCTTCTGGGCTAAGAGGGCTCCAAGTGAATTTTCACCAACGGCAATGTAGAGGATTAGTGGTTCCCCTTTAATTGGTGCCGCGAGGACTGGAGATTTGTCGAGCAAGTCTTTCAGAGATTCGAACGCTTTCTGGCAAGCATCGTCCCACTTAAACTGTACTCCCTTCTTGTTGAGGCGCGAGAATGGTTGACAACGACCGGACAAGTTCGAGATGAACCTCCTTAGGTACGCGACTCGGCCTTGGAAACTTTTCAGCTCTTTGAGATTCTTCGGTGGCGGCATCTCCCTAATTGCCTTAATCTTTGTTGGGTCAATTTCTATTCCTCGATGTCTGATAACAAACCCCAAAAACTTGCCAGAGGAAACCCCGAACGCGCACTTCAATGGGTTCATGCGCAGGCTTTTCTTTCTCAGTCTTTGGAATACTTGCCGTAGATGCTCCCTATGCTGTTCGTGCCCGGCTGATCTCACTACCAGATCGTCTACATAGCATTCGACATGTTTGTGCATCATATCCTGGAAGATTACTTGCATCGCGCGTTGATACGTTGCCCCTGCGTTCTTTAACCCGAACGGCATCACACGGTAACAGTATATGCCCAACGTTGTACGAAAGGCTGTTGATTCCTCATCTTCCGGAGCCATACAAATCTGATTATACCCCGAGTAACCATCCATAAAAGACATCACTGCGTATCCTGTCGTGCTGTCGATCAGTAACTCTGGGATAGGTAGTGGGAAATCATCCTTAGGGCAGGCTTCGTTGAGGTTCCAAAAGTCTACGCAGATTCGGATTTGACCATTCTTTTTCTTGACCGGCACAATGTTTGAGATCCATTGTGGGTACTTAACCTCTCGGATGAACCCGGCCTGGATCAGCTTTTCGACTTCTTCTTCGATTTTGGGCACTATGTTAGGGTGGAATCGTCGTTGAGGCTGTTTGACCGCTCTCTTCCCTTTCAAGATGCCCAACTTGTGCATCGCGATTGCTGGACTAAGCCCCGGCATTTCTGAGTATGTCCAAGCGAATACGTCCCTGTTTTCCCTCAACAGTCGGATGTATTTCTCTTTCTCCTCTTCTGGGACATTTTTACTTAGGTACGTATTTCTAGGGTCTTCTAGGGTTCCCAGATTTATTTCTTCAAGCTCATCTATCGTGGGCTGTCCCCCGTCCTCTATCTGTGCAGGTGCGGCACTGGGTTGGATAACGTCAGCTACCTCTTGTGGTTGTACCTCTTCCGTAGTATTGATTGTCACCATATTAACATGTCTGATCTTCGTTTTTGCCCCTAACCCTTCTCTTCCTTGATGGACTTTGTTGTTTTCTTCGAACGGCGCTAACATTCTACCATTCGAGGCTGATTCTGAACAGCAAAAGCCCATACTTTTCATGATGTTACGGCTGGCTTCACTTTATCTCCCTTCTTCTATGGGCTGAGGTAAGCGAAGTGGTTTCTCAACCTCGTCCTTGGACCGTGTAGGTTCATCTGTCACTGAATAAAATTTGATTTCTTTCTTTGTATTGGTATTTGGCGGTACCACGAACTGGCTTGGAGCCTTCGGAAAAGGCTTAACTCTTCCTATTTTTGGCGCTGGCATATTGAAGCTAGATTTGAGCACACTCATGTGCTGATTCGAGATCATCTCTAGGACGGACTGCCCGGGCTGTCGCAAGTGTTTCGGGACTATGTAGAATTTTTTGGTAGTCCTTTGAGGTCCTTCAGCTGCCTGACTTGTTTCTTTCTGAATAATGGATTGAGGTTTGGCCCTCTGTTCAAACTTGCTGACTTTCGGTTCTGCCCCTTGCCCTTTCCGCATTGCGCCGGGCTTCTTCGTGTCTCCCCCTTCGTCGATCAGGTCGTAATACCGAGCATCGGCTAAGAATGATTCTGCGATCGTATACGGCTTTGGGTCTGCTGCCACTCTGTACTGAACTCCCTCTCTGTTGTACTTAAAGCACTGATGATAGGTTGAGGGGATGACGCGATTCTGATGGAGCCACGGTCTCCCTAGCAGAAGATTATACGTTGTTATTGCGTCGATTACCTGGCATGTTACTTTCGTCTTCAATCTTTCAATTTCTAGCATTACAGTGATCGACCCTAGAGTGCGCTGGCTGTCCTGATTGAACCCTTGAATGACCATGGTGCTGGGACGCAGGGCTGATGGCCTGTAACCCAATTTTTGGAGTGTCCTTAATGACATAATATTCACCGCGGACCCATCATCAAGCATGCATCGCTTAATCTCCGTGTCTCTAATTGTTCCTGTGACCATCAACGGTCGGTTGTGGTCTGTTGCTTCAATTGTGCGATCTTCTTCGGAGAATGTGATTATAGAGGGATGATCTATTTGCATTGCTTGTTGAATTGGCGCGTTTCCTTCCCAAAACTTGTCTGGATTGCTCATTTCTGCTTCGATTTCTGTCATCATTACTTCTCTAGCTTCACTGTCTAGCAGCGCGTTGATCAACATTTCTCTGTACGCCTTTGAAAGACACAAGGCGTCGTATATGCTCAAGCGGGCCGGGACCCTTCGTAGGTGTGACACGACATCATACACTACTGGTGCTGCCCCCTGTCTTGGCTCCGGACGACTGGTCGTGGCTTCGACAACTTTCTCTTTCAACTTCTGCCCCTGGGGCCTTGTTACGGGTATATCCGGGTTTTCGTCTTCTTGCATCGGGTCGACTGGTTCTGGCCGAATGCGCTCCGGCATCTGTCTTCCGGATCGGAGGACGACGGCATTGACTTCTTCTTTATCTGCCTGCAATGTCTCTTCTGTTGATGGCTGTTCTATGAACGACACCATTGCGCAATGTACCTGAGCCTCTATGAGTCGGCTCTTCCCTCGGCTATCCTTCTTTCTTGTCCCTTTCTTCTTGCGGTCGAGGAGTCTTCTTCGATTCTCGAGCCTCTTCCGGCTGCTAACTAAAGTCCAAGGTTCTTCAGGTTCAGGGAACGGGACATCCAATTGGGTATTCTTATCCGAGGGGAAGGCTGAAATTACCCCCGCTGTTTCCCTCGTTGTTGTTTCTGGTGCCTTCATACTGATTACCCCTTGGTTGATCAACCCCTGTATCCTTCCTTTTAGGCTAAAACAGTCTTCCGTCTTATGACTCAGGCACCGATGGTATTTACAATACCGGGGATCATCTACCTTCCCAACCTCGTGGGGCCGAATCGGTTCTGGCAGGCGAATTACCTTTTCTTCTACCAATTGTTCCATGATGGGGATCAGGTCGGCCATGTCGAAGGTGTACGGGCCGTTGGCTCTTTCTCTCTCGGCTATTGTTATTCTCTGAGGAGCGTAGGGCCTCTTGCCTTTTTCTTGGGTAGGTGTTGGTTCCGTGTCTGTCTTGGAATCCGCGGCGGGCCGTTTTCGATCTATCGTATTTTTTCCCTTGTTTACGTTGTGCGTCTCGGCAATCCTCACTCCTTCTCTTTTCTGCCTTTCGGGTCTGAGATTTACCCGTGCTGCGGCTTCCTCTACCAGGTGTGCTTTGGTGGCTAATTCTCGGAAAGAGTGAAAACTGTTCCCTGATAACCCGTAGGATATCATTGGGTCCAGGGCTCGCATGCACATTTTTATCTGTTCCTTTTCGCTGGGTAACTCTTGACACTGAGCCGCTATTGTTCCCCATCGGTCCATAAATCTCTCCACGGGTTCGCCCTGCCTTTGTCTGATCAAAGCCAGATCTGTCACTGATGTTTCTCTTTCTATAGAGAAGAATTTTGAAATAAAACTGTCTCGCATTTGCTCCCATGACTTCACTGATCCTGCTGGTAGCGACATGTACCATTGGAAAGCTTTCCCCGTCAGCGTTGACCCGAATAACCGCATACAGTACTGTGGGACGGTCGACCAGTTTCCCAATGCTGTGAGGAAGCGAGTGATGTGTTCTTCTGGTGACCCCCTTCCGTCAAACTTTTCGAAATCCGGACATCTGAAGTTGACCGGAAATGGTATTTCTTCTATTTCCAGAGGGTATGGGACCTGATATTTATACCCGGTTCCTCTTTCCTTCTCCTTCTCTTGTCGCATGAGACTTGCAATGGTTTGCGACAGTTCTTCTCTCGTCATTTGTGTAGTTGGAACTATTATTCGTTCCGCTGGAACTCTCCTGGCCTGGGTGAGTGGCTCAGCACTAGCTGGCTCTCCCGCTACCCCTTGAGATTCTTCAGCTAATGGGCGCGTAGGTGGTGCAAGGCTTCGAGTAGCATTTTGAGCTATTAAAGTGGTCAAGGCTTCCTGGATCTCTCTCATTCGTTCATTCGTTTCCCGATTAGCCTGAACTAGTCTGTCGATCTGATCTTGGACCGTAGGCAGTTCGTCCGCTTCATACGATCCCTCTTCTGCTTCTGCTACCTGGACCATTGCGACCAGCACTGGCCGGGCTTTGTGGTTCTGCCCCTGTCCTGGCTCGATAACTATTGTGGGCTTGGAGCTCCTCGCGATCGTGGTTTTGGTTGATTTTCGTGTGGCAGGGGTGGTCTTGGACAATGGCGGAAATTGTTCGATCGTCATTGCGGGTACCGAGGACGTGGCTGACGCGGCCTGACCGTTGGTGGAAGTCTTCTGCCCTTGTTTTGGTTGCCACTGTCCCTTGGTCGCCGGGCAAGGTCTCGCAACATTCGCTTTCTTGTATGCTGCTAAGCTGGCTACTTTCTTCTGCTCTTTCTTCTGTTGGCGTGTTTTGGCTATCTGTCATCCTGAACTAGAGGCGGCCGTCGTGGTTGGGATGAAGCGAGGGAAGCTGAAGCCTCCGGAGGTAAGGAAGGTGCACGAACTGGTCATTGAGCATGCCATTTCTTCTGTCTGTCCTAGTATCTTGCTAATTCTGGTATGTCATAAAAATCATTAGAACAGTTCACAAGCGCGGTCGGGAGTATGAGCCCATCGATCGCAGTGCATAAATTGACAAAATAAGCAAGAAGGAGACAAAATACGTGTAGTTGTGGGAATTGTGGGTTCGAAAACCCTTTTGAATGTCTATTGCCTTAAAGATGAAGGGAAGAACGTTCCCGTTGAGAGTCGCCAGTTTGGCGCCTGAAGGGCGCCGAAACATTACGCCTCGCGGTAGCTTTCTTATGTGTATATTCGTGCTTGCGAGCAAGTGATCTCAGAGTGTCCATATATTCAGATGTAACCAGATATTCTGGTACGGTTCGATCCCCAGCAGAGTCGCCAGTTTGTTAGAACTAGAAAATGTATCGCAATGACATTTTCTGAAATGTGGTGTTTTGTTGCTCTGGGGTTCTGAATATAGGAACATTCGTAGATAATCACAAGCATTCACCAAAGTACACAAGAGAAAAGATATCGCAAGGCGAATTTTATTCCAGAGATTCTGAGATCTTGTACATTCCAGGCCGTGATCTGGCACGAGCCCTTAATTACATCGAATGATTGATGACCCTTGATTAAAAGGCAAAAGACTAGTCAGCGGGGACTATGGTCTCAGAGTTCATTGGTCACGGAGACCTGTGTTTTGTTGGTCGCGAAGACCTGTATTTGTATGGTCGCGGAGACCTGTGTTTGTATGGTCGCGGAGACCTGTGTTTGTTATAGACTGATCCACCTTTGTACGAGTCGGATGTCTATGTCCCATGTTTTGACCGGAGATCCGGGCTGAGACTGTCAGGGTTTATGGCTGAGATGGACAACTCTGGGCCCGCGCCTGTCAATGTAGGGACAGGTGACCTCGGGAAGTCCATTCTACAGTTGTGTGTACCTGCGCAGCTCAACCAGCAGATGCCGTTTGGATGGGTAGGGCATCGACTGTTCTTGGAATATCAGTTTTTAACAGATTGTGTATGATAGTTTAGAACTCTCCTGGTGTGGTTTATCGTGTTAACCATAGTCCCCTTTGCTTAGTCCAGACTTGGATTCGGGTCATATTATGATAGTACACGTAATGATGATGCATTAGTATGATTCTGGGCGCTGGCGGCCTCTTTTCGGGAGAATTGTTCCATTCAGCTCGTTGGGTCGGATCGGACTCCGAAGGCTTGCGTTCTGCTCATTGGGTAGCCCGGATGGGTTATTTGACTGCTCCATCGCGTCCGGAACGCTCCAAATACCCAAAATAGGCTCAAACGGGGCTTAAAAATGTTATAAAATGAGGATTTAAGGGTGCTGGAATGAATGCGCAAAGTGCTGATTTTTGCGATTCGCTGGCCTGATTTTATTGATGCGCTGGGGCCAGTGCGTCCATAAATGATTTTCATGATGCGCCGGGTAATTTTATGATGCGCTGGAGGCAGTGCGTCCTTAAAATCTAATTTTTCGATCCGCTGGCCAATTTTGCGACGCGCTGGGGCCAGTGCGTCCTTAAATTGTAATTCCCTGATGCGCTGGGCTACTTTGCGACGCGCTGGGGCCAGTGCGTCCATAAAATGGCTTTGACTCGAAAACTTGTATTTTCATGATCCGCTGGGCTATTTTGCGACGCGCTGGGACCAGTGCGTCCTTAAAATGCCACGATTGATGGTGTGTAATCCACCAAGGACTTTCCTGATGCGCTGGGGCACTTTTATGATGCGCTGGGACCGGCGCATCGAAAAAAGATGACTTAACCATTCCTCCAGACCTGGTATGATCGGAGGTGCGATTTCCGGCGAGGGGTTCCGGCGGTCGGAGAAGGATTCCGGCGGTCGGCAAAAGTTTTCCGGCGATGAGGTCCTCTCTCTCTTGCTGAATCATGCAAATGAGGTGGTGGGCGGGGTATTTATAGGTAAAGTCGCCCAATAGGCGGTCGACACGTGTAGCGCGTCGAGAAAATGGGCCGGCGCGTCGATTAAAGCCACTCGGCGCGTTGCGAAATGATCGGAGTTCGGAAGCTGATTTTCAGGGCGCGCTAGCTGTCAGCGCGTCCTGAAATTGGCTGATTTTTGGATGCGCTGGACGTATTTTGGGACGCGCTGGGGGCAGTGCGTCCTTAAATTCCTTTTCTGGATGCGCTGGGCGCAGTGCGTCCTTAAATTCTATTTTTTGGATGCGCTGGGCGCAGTGCGTCCTTAAATTTCATTTTTTGGATGCGCTGGGCGCAGTGCGTCCTTAAATTCCATTTTTTGGATGCGCTGGACGTATTCGTGTCCCACAGATTTGGGTTTTGCAAATTGGGGGTTTTGCGGGGTCCGTCTCGCGATGAATGCCGATGCACTGCTCCTATTTC
Organism: Liriodendron chinense; assembly: GCA_003013855.2. Classification (NCBI taxonomy): domain Eukaryota; kingdom Viridiplantae; phylum Streptophyta; class Magnoliopsida; order Magnoliales; family Magnoliaceae; genus Liriodendron; species Liriodendron chinense. The sequence goes on from ML058389.1 coordinate 4,292,632, forward strand.
TTCATAATTGAGGTATCTTCCCAATTTTGGACAGTTTTGGTCACGGTGTCCGGTGGGGTCCACTATTGGTCCAATTTCATGCTTGAGGCAAATCTGATGCGTGTGTTGTGATTCGTGCCGCGATTTTCGATGCACTGGTCCTAAATCCGACCGGGTGATGGTTTTGGCATTCGGAATCATCATTTCGGGGATCCTCACTTTTGGGACCCCAACAAGGGTGTAGTCGTACGGGCTGGTTGCAAATAATCACATAGAGCTCTCATTGGAGGAGCATTGCGTACCTCATTCTCTCCTACTCCCTCTTGATTTGTGTTTGAAGTTATAATAGAAGGGGGGGGGGGGGGGCGAGGATTCCTTAATGGAGTTTGATCCATATTTCCTGAACTTTCACAATATTATACATATTTTCTAACTCGTCTATGAACGGAGAGTGGTCCAACTAAGCCACCTACTGTTTGGAGACGATTGGTGTGATCACGTTCCCAACGGGACGTAAACCACACAAGCAATGATCTAAACTAATCCTAAGTCCTAAAAAAAATAGAAATTGAAAGAGTTCAAGTTGGAAGGATAGTACCCGATTTGCTTGAACTAGAAGAACTTCCTACAAAATAAAACAAACCTTTTTAGTTTTAGAATTCAGAAAAGCTAGTCTTTGGAAAACAGGAAACCCTAACTACTTTTACTTCTATAGTTACTAAAACAATTTAGAATCGTTTAACCTAGATTCCCTGACAACGACGCCAAAAACTTGTTCGCTCGCCTCAAGTGCAAGGCTACAATGTAGTAATATTTCTTGCTAAGATCGAGGTCGATCCACAAGGAATTAGGGTAAACCAAATTCAAATTTAAAGGAACTTCAAATTCAATAATTTAAAAGTTCAATTTTATAAACTAACTTAAAACAGTAACTTTGTAAAAATCTGTAATTTAAAGGAACAAAGGCCTCAAGGATCCACTTGTAGTAGTCCCATGTGAATTCATTCATCCAAGTATAAACACAACTAGAATTGAAGTTCTCTCTCTCTCTCTCTCTTCTAGTTGGAGGATTCAACATTCAACACAAACAATCTCCACCTAAGTTGAAAAATAAGATTCTAGTTCTAATGAAGCATATAGAATTCGAATATGTAGCCTTCAAAGTAACAACCATGCCAATGGACTATGGTATGCTCAGGGATTACTATAATTCTAATCTAATCAATCCAAACATGATAATCTCAGAGAATTGTAAGGAACCTATATCCGAAGCACATGAACTCTCATAAAACATAAAAAAATACCAACTTTTATTCAAACTAGAACTTAAAAATCCAAACTTAGATAGAGTACTTGAATCAAAACGAATTCAACATGATAACTACCCACAAGCTTCACCTCTTAGCCTTAGTTAAGAGGTTCTAGCCGAGCATTATCATGTTTCAACTAAAAACAATGAAAAATCAGATTCAAGAGAGTTGTAGATGCTCCACGACGATCTTTTCACCTCCCATGAAGTCCTTAGTGAAATTGCGTCGGGTAGCCTAACACGACACCCTACGCATACGCGTGCGGAAGCTTGAGGAGCAACTAGAATTATGGCTGAACCTATAGGAGGGGGGTGAATAGGACCTTTTTAAAAAATCTTTTCGCCTACTTTAACAAATCAGCAAATTAAAATATGTAAGTGATTAACACTTTGGCTTCCAAGCCTAAGTGGGTCCAATTAAAAGACTAGCAAAAGATAAAGCAATTAACAACCTAGTCTAATCAACTCATGTGGACTAGAGAGGATGAATCAAGAAATGCTCAAGTCAACATGAGGAGTGAAAGTACATCTTGTGAGTGTGGATGTGCCTATCAAGTGCCTAGCATACATTCCTAACTAAGCATTCATAATTAACAAATTAAACTCAATGCATTAAAGAGAAATGTGCTCAAGATCAATCACAAACACAAGGATGTATAGTGGTTCGACTACTTGTCTACTCCACTCCCGGTTCAAGTACTCAACCCCTTTGAGCACACCGGCATTCACTGGGGAGTTTAAATCTGGTTCCTCCCAACCAAGGTGTTTTAACTCGGATCCACCCAACCGGGGAGTTTACAGGTTCCTCCCAACCTACACGTTTGCACCCGTGTTGGTGGCTCCCCCTTGGAGACTTTGTTTTAGGCCCGACTAACGTGCCAAGGAACGGCTGACGTCCCTAGATTTTAGGCCCAACTAATAGGCCAAGGATCGACTGACGACCCCGGGGCGAGTTTGTCAAACAAACTCTACACTCAACTCCCACAGGGAATTGAGTGGATGGACTCTTAACAAGACAACCTACTTGTCGGATTGAGCCCCTTGTTCAGCGCCGCTTCGGGTTGCTTCTTCTCGCTCTCCCGTGCTTGAATCAGCTCCCCTTGTGCTCCCCCGATCTTTGACGCCGCCGCTTTGCCAAGGCTTCAGCTCCAAGATCAGCTACCTTGCATGTGATGCTCCATTGGAGATGCCCAAGGTGTTAGGGAATGGTGAAACCTCTACAAATGGTAGGAAATGGGTTTCCTAGAGGAATGCACCTAAATGGACTCCTAGGTAGTGTTTAGACAAAGGATTTAACTATCATCAAGGTGTCTAAACCCTAGGAATCAAGAGGGAACAAGTCCTATTCTCAAGATGCCATTGAATGGCCCAAGCTTGTGATGAAAACACAAGGAGAATGGCTTGCTATAGGTTTGGGATAGAGCCTCTAATGATCTCTAGCAATGGTGGCTTCTATCTCCTCAAAATCCCCTCTCTTGGCTCAAAAACGAATCCCCCATCTTAAATAGATTTTCTTCCAACGGTCAAAAAACGGGCAGATTCGCGCATCTCCGATTGATCGGAGGAAGGTCCGATGGATCGGAGACTTGTCCGATTGATCGGAGACAAGTCCGATTGATCGGAAATCTATCCAGTGAAGTCTCTGAAAGATATTCCGATTGATCGGAACACTGTCCGATTGATCGGACGGACCCCTTCCGATGGATCGAAAATCTATCCGATTGATCGGAAATATGTCAGTGGATTTTCAAGGTTGCTGGAAAAATTTCCGATTGATCGGAGCTTCTGTCCGATTGATCGGAGCTTCTGTCCGATTGATCGGAGTCCTATTGGAGCCAGTGTCCGATTGATCGGAGTCCTATCGGAGCCAGTGTCCGATTGATCGGAGTCCTATCGGAAACTGCTGTTTGAGCCTATTTGATTACAGCAGCTTCCACCTCTTTAATTAGTCAAATTTATCATGTTTTTCATGGAGTTCTAAGACTAATGATGATGACTAAAGGTATACCTAGTTGGTGCAAGTCATCTAAGAGGTTATGGGTTAGGTTTTGATCAAGGCAGGGCACACCAAGGCATCACTTTTACCTGTTTCTTCTTCCTTGATGCAGCCGGTCCGTCTTGAGTCTTCGTTCTTCGTCTTGATTAAGCTCAACCGACACTAGACCCACTGACCTAAGTAATTGACAAACAAGGTGCACTAGTATGCCATAGAAAAGTGCACTAACACTTAGCTTTTTATGTTGACTTAGGAATGAAACCTAGGTGCCCTTTTATAGATTTAGAGTCCCACTGACTTAGAAAGTTCTAGAATTTTGCAACACTTCGCAATTGCGCATGAATTTCGGAGCTTCAAGAGGAAGCTTGCTGGAATTGTGTAGAAACACACTGGCCAACCGGTCAAGCTTAGCTGGCCGATTGGTCTTGATCGGTCCAAAGAGTGCATAAGTAGGGGGGGGGGGGGGGGGGGGGGGGGGGGGGGGGCTATGGCCGACCTAGCTAGTCCTATGCCTAGCGACTTCAAAAGGGGGGCAACAACATGGTCGACCGATCCTGATCGGTGTAGCCTTCCTGGCTGACCAGTCTTGACGGGTCGGACCACTTTTCTTCCTTTCTTTCTCTCTTTTCTCCTCCTTTTTTCCTTATTCTTTGGCCCACCTTTGGACATCATCAAAGGACTCCTAAATATGATCTTTTAGCCATCAATTAGGTGAAGTCTCTCTCTCTCATTCTTACATTCACAAAACATGCATTAGATGGGTCTTTTAATCATGCAAACTATGCACAAGATGTGATGTAATGGGTTAGAAAATGTATAAATTGGAAGCTCAACAAGGAATAAGCACTAGAGTGCCAAGGATCCACTTATAATCCTTCACAATGCCAATTCAAACCATTCAAACTAATAACTCAATTGGAATAGGAGTTCTATCCCTATCCAATCGGAATATAGAGTAATCAAATCATCATAACTTATCTAACATAGATGGATCATCCACTAATATGGTTCTCTCATAATTGTTAAGCTCTTAAATGTGCATATTCTAACCATATTTCATCACTAACTATACATGATTTATATGTTTAGAGACCTACCTAATGCATGGCTTTGTGATTGTAGGAATGAGAGAGAGAGACTTCATCAATTGGATGCATAGAGACCCGTCTTACATACCTTGAAGATCAAAGGAATAAAGGACAAAAGGTGAAGCAAAGATGCAATGAGAAGGAGGAAGAAAAACTGATAAATCACAAATTCATAAGCCAGTCGGCCGGTTGGCTGGCCAAACCCTCTAGAAACAGGAGTTTTCTTTGGACTGTTTTTATATGGTCTGACCCATAGACCGATCGGCTGACTGACTGATAGGTCGGCCTGTACACTTTTATGTCCAGAGATTTGAGTGAATTTCTACCCAAGCTCTGGCTGGCCAACCAACGCACAGAAACTTCTGAAAGTTCGATTTTTCCTATGCAAAACGTAAAAGTTGCGGGATTTCTCGAATGTTCTTCGCTGCTAGGGCCCAAAATCTATAAAAAAAAGACTCCTCTACCTCGTAGTAAGGGGATCCTAGAAGAGATCTACTACGGTGGGAGGCGGAGAAAAACCGATCCGGAGTTCTACAACTCCCGTTTACTAGTTTACTTTCTAGTTTTTCATGTTTTTAGTTAATTTCATGTTTTCCTTTAGCATGGTCTATTAAACCTCTTAGCTAGGGCTAAGAGGTGAAGCTTTTAGTGAATCTAAGTTGTTTTAATTCGTTTTTATGGTTTCAAGTTGAATTTTTAACGTTGAACAATGGTTTGTTGAGTTTTAATGAAGTTTTAAATAATTTTTCTTAATCTTATGATGACTCATGGATGTTTGGAAGAATTTTCTTAGATCTTAGTTGTTTTGCAAAGCTCTAGACCTGTACGCTTTGAGGAATTAGATTCAAGACGCTTTAGACTTGGATTTCATGTGGGAACTTCAAACCAAAAGTTCTATCTTTTCTAGAAATTCTGAATTACGTGTTACTTGTTTGTATGATTTGAATCAAGTTCAAACCATGATATTAGTTAAGCCTAGTGATAGGGTTTGATGATTATTATGATTGTGATCTTAATCTATGGGAACTAGGATTGGCCTATGTAATTGAGTGTGCCCAAGTACTAACTTGAATTAAGGGAATCATGTTGATGAACAACACGTGTGACAGATAGTTTTATTGATATAACCGCTCTATAATCCAACTAAATAGGATTTAATTTTGATTCTAGTTGCGTAATTGAGAAACCATAACAAATTATGCATCAAGGATAGCTACAAGTGGATCCTTGGCATCCTAGTGCTTCTCTTATATTATTTACATTCACTTCTAGTTAAAAATTACCCATCTACGTTCAATTTCCAATTCTGTTTAGTTTGATTTCAATTAGAGACTATTGGAAGTAGTTCTATGAATTCTTGAGTTAGTCCCTGTGGATCGACCTCGGTCTTACCGAAATTATTATTACATTGCAACCCTACACTTGGGGAAGCGAACAATAATCAACTAAGGCATTGGGTGTATTCGATCACATAACCCAATCCTTCGCAAAACAAACAAGATCACATTCATGATTCTTCCTCAATCCTTATCACTAGATTTGATTCGGAAGCATAAATTGAACTTCCATTGAACCAAAATCAATATATAAACACCTATCTTAGATTAATTACAAAGATAAGAACTTCTTCTAATTTAGTTCAGCACTTAGAAAACTTAGTTTGTAAGATCCCCTAGCATCCAACACATCATGATGGATTTAAGATCTCTACAACCCAAAATTTTATCAAACAACACCCCCATTAAGCAATCTCAGTAATCAAAACATCCCATGTAATAGCAATCATAAGAGATAGAAGATAAACTAAAAATACTAACTTTATTTCAAACTAGAAGTAGAATTGTTCTTCATAAAAGCCAAAAGTACTTGAACTAATTCAAATTAAGCATTGTAAATAACTAAATGCTTCACCTTTTAGCCCTAGCTAAGAGGTTTAGCCAACCATTAATAGATTGAACTAAAACTCAAAAGAAAACTACTAAGAAAGCACAGAAAAATCGTAAAAACCCCAGTCAGAGGAGTTGCGAACGCTCCACGACGCTCATCTCCACCTCCCACGAACTTCTAGGCCTTCTATGATGCCTTAGGAACGACGTAGAGGTGTCCTTTTATAGCAAAATTCTGTCACCAACTTGGAATCTTCAAGAAATCAAAGACTCTTTACACAGTCTGGACACTGGCTGGCTGATTGGAGCTTGCACAGAAATCTGAAAGTTTTCACACATAGGCCGACCCATCTGCCGGCTGGCCAGTCCATCCGGCCGGTCGGATGACAGGTCGTCTAGTGTAAAAAAAGGTCTAGGCAAAATGCGATTTCTGGAGGGTTTGGTCGACCAGCCGAACAGCCTATGAAATGTGATTTTTCATAATTCCTCTCATCAATCTTCATTGCAATTCGCCTCCACCTCTTGTCCTTTCTTCCTTTGATCTCTAAGGCATGTAAAGTGAGTCCTTTGACATCATATAGGTGAAATCTCTCTCGCATTCCTACTAACATAAAAACATGCATTAGATTAGTCTTTAAACATGTAAACCATGTATAATGTGTGATGAATTGGGGTTAGAATATGCACAATTCAGAGCTCAACACACCCCCCAACCAGTATTTTGTTAGTCTCGAGCAAAACATGCGTGAAACAAATCCAACTTTCCAAAACCCAACTCTCTTTCAGAAATTATGCTTCCATAAACTCCAAGACATACAAGTGCGAAATTCAGAAAAACTGGGTAATAGAAGTTGAAATCTTAAACTCCTTAAACATAACGAGTGTTCACATAATATCCGCACCGATTGATTGATAAATAGAAGAATCCGAACAAGTTTAACCTAATGTATATAGTGAATGTCAATCTCTTGAGTTTCTAGGATTACCTTCTTCATAGATAGATCAAACTAAAGATCTGAAGGTGTATAGTTCAACCAAATGCCTATGACAAGAATTTGCCTTACCATTCCTTTGACGACTTTCACACTACTTTTCATTTCTAGCTTTGGTTACGGATAGACCATCTCCTAGTTGGTAATAGGTAATCCTTTTCGAATTTTTTCAAAAAAAGTATTCGATAATAACCAAACTTTCTTTCCTTTCATATACATGAGATATGATTTTTAAAAATCCGTATCTTCCATTCTTCTTTCTCATATTTCATATGAACAAGAATGAACAAAGTTCCCCGGCTTGATTCCTTAACACCTTAGATCTAAATCTAACCAATCTACAAATCCACATAATCCCTTCAAACCATGAGAATCGTGTGACGTAAACTAGGCTCAAAAGTGTTCAAATTTTCTATCGATCATAAAAATAGGGGAATTCATATATAAAAAGTATTATATTTAAGCTAATTTAGATATCTCAAAATCATATCAATTCATCTTTCATCCTTTCATACTTATGATATCCCTAGTGCATAGAAATAAGGTTTTCCTAAAGAGTAGAAATTTTAGAAAAATTGCAAAAAAATTATACAAATATTGCACGAAATGTTACGAAATACTAGATTGAATCTCACCCCAACCAAATCTTGCATTGTCCTCAATGTAAAAAGATATGCAATGAACAAAAACATGAGAGCAATGATAAAAATGAAAGAAAGTGAGAATGAGAGTACCTAAGAGAGTCGATTATGGAAGTCTACAACTCTGATAATTAACTAATTCAAACTAATATAAACTACTCTATACCTCCATCAGACTAAGATGTCAATCTTTGATACACAAGATCATCCAAAGGAATGGAATCTAGCATGATTATGAGGTGGAGTAAAAGAATTTTCAGTAATACCATCCACCATCCTGCTTCATAATACACATGGGTGATGTTTTTCATTATAATCCATTGAAAATTTTATTGAAAAAGTTCAACGGGTTTCTTAAAGTTATCATCTCATGTGTTACGAAAGGAGAATTTCTTCGGTTGGAATTTATCAAATATGAATCTCCTTTCCAACTTGTATGGGCAAACAATATTCAAATAAGGATCATCCCAGAGATGATGCTCTTTGGTTTGAACAAACCAAAGAGATGTGAAGACTTGGAATTCTTCTTCACAAGTCGGTATGGTCTCACATTTTTCAGATTCTACCATTGCTTCCCTAATTGATACTTCGGTGTTACACTCCGTAGAAGGAGTCTTTTTAGGCACCGTTGAAGTTTCCCTTAAGGCATTAACAATGTCATGGATCATGGGATTATCCCAATCCTCAAAATATGTCAAACATTCTTTTAGAGTGTAGGAAACTTCGACATTCTCGGTCACTTGTGTAGGTTGAAATACGTCCTCAACTACTACACTTTTAGAATCGGCTTCTCTTTAGGCAAATCAAGCACTAATCCATCAATTTCATGTACAACAAAATTGTTAAAATCAGTGATTGGTGTCTTGTCAATCAAATTTTCAGATTTTGGCTTTTTCCAAGGCTTCATCAATATCTAAGTTCATATCATCTTTGGAATGAGCCAAGTAAACTTCCAAGGTTTTAAAAAATCTAGTTGAGGGTGGCTCATCATCATCCACAATTGTATCTATGAAATTAATTACGTGGATCTCATCTTCACCCTCATTCACATCTTCTTGTTGGTTATGTAAATGAAACACATTTAGCTTCATTGTCATATTTTCAAATGATATTTTCATAACCCCATTCCTACAATTGATTATAGCATTGGCGGTTGCTAGGAATGGTCGGCCTAGAATGACAGAAACTTGAGTGCATACATTTGTACTACTTGTGTATCCAAAACGATAAAGTCTACCGGGTAGTAGAACTTATCAATTTGGACTAACACATCCTCAATTACTCCTCTCGATATTCTAACGGAGCGATTCGCAAGTTGTAAAGTTATCTTGGTGGGTTTTAATTCACCAAGTCCAAGTTGCTCATATACCAAGTAGAGAATCAAGTTAGCACTAGCCCATAAATCGAGAAGTGCTATATTGATCCGGAAGTTACCTATCATGCAAGAGATTGTAAGGCTTCGGAATCTTTGAATTTGGGGGGAGTGTTTTTTTTTTGTATGATAGCACTCACTTGTTCCGTAAAAAAATGCCCTCTTGTGCATGTTTTGTTTACGCTTTATGGCACATAGATCCTTTAGAAAGTTGGCATATGAAGGAATTTACTTAATTGCATCCAATAAGGGAATGTTGATTTTAACTTGTTGGAAGACTTCTAGGATATCCTGTTTTCACTTGGCTTTTTGGTTGAGACAAGGCGTTGGAGGAATGAGGACATAGGTTTATACACAAGCTCCGGCTCTTCATCTTGTGGAGCATTGTTCAATTCACCTTTACTCTTAGAATCAACTGGATCATTAGGCTTTGCTGCCTTCACCGGTTCAGATTTTTCAATTGCTTTAACACTTCTAAGAGTGGTGATGGCTTGAACATGTTCCACTTGAATGGTTGAAGAATTAAAATTCGATTCGAGTTGTTCCTTGGGGTTAGGATGAAATTGGGTCAAAACAATCCCTTTCTCCCTAACTCTTAGGTGTGTCTCAATTCTTTCAATTGAAATTTTAAGTTCATTCATGTCCTGCATGTTGGACTAATTTATCTAAGTTTGTCCAATTATGAGTGTGTTTAATGTATCCTCAAGAGTGCTCTTTTGAGGAGGCCCTTGGAAGCATTGTTTGTATTTACCATGAGTCCATTCTTCCTATTAAGATTCGGTTTACACCACCAAATAGGATTTTGCAAATTGGAATTTGATGCGCCAAAGGGGTGTTGGTAAGCGTTTGTGGCGTTCGATTGAGTTTGCAAAATCTCTTGAAACGCAGGGATTGTTGGCCAATCCTTTGTTAAGTGAACGCCACTCTCACAAATACCACATATACTTTCAACAGTCTCCCGGTGGTTATCATGTTAACACTCCTTAATTCTATGGCCTCAACTTCTTTGTGAGACCCGCCACCTTTGAATTTAAATCATCTTCCCCCTCTAATACATGTACTCCGTTCTCTCTTGGGGCTGACTTGGGATTACTAGTTGGAGTGGAGATGTCCCAAGATTGGGCATTCTTGGCTAGCATATCAAAATAATACCAAGCCTCATCGAGTGCTTTGTTTGAAAACTCACAATTACACATCATTTGGACAAATTGACACATGTTTGAACTTAATCTGTCATGGAAGAAGTCAATCAAACGCCACTTTTCATAACCATGGTGAGGGCACTCTAATAAAAGATCATTGAACCTCTCCCAACATTGAAAAAATATTTTATCTCATTTTTTGGAGAAGTTCATGATAGTTCGTCTTAGTGTATTGGTTTTATGAACTGGGAAGTATTTTTTAAGGAACTCCCGGGTCATTTCAGCCCATCTCCCGATGCTTCTAGATTCAAGAGATTGAAGCCATGATTTAACTTTGTCCTTTAGAGAAAAAGAGAACAATTTTAGTTTGATTACATCTTGGAAGACATCATTAAATTGGAAGGTGTTTGTGATTTCCTCTAATTCACTTTGGTGCACATATAGACTTTTAGAATTGAGTCCATGAAATTTTGGAAGTAACTTGATAATTCTTGGTTTAAGATCTACGTTTTTAACATTAATTAATGCAGGAAGATGTGGTTATTCTCTCCGGTTGTAAATAATCTCTCAATGTTTTAACCAAAGGAAAATAGCGTTCCTCATTCTCATTACGTTCCATATTAATTGGTGGTGCATTATGCTCAACATTCTCAACATTGTGCAGGTTCATTCTCAGCCAAGATTTCAGACAATTCATAATTTTTTAGACATTTTCTCACTTGTCTGTGATTAACTAGGCTTTCAACTAAACCTCCCTCATTTAGAAGTTACGAAGTATGATCACGCTGCCAATGGGGCATGAACCACATAAAAAATAAACTAAAATTTAAAAATATGAAAATAAAATATATATATATATATATATATATATATATATATATATATATATATATATATATATATATATATAAAGAAAAAAATAAAAGAGTTCAAGTTAAAATGGTGTTACCGGATGGAAGAACTAGGTCAGTGAAGAAAATCCTACAAAATAAACAAAATCTGTTGATAGAAATTCTGAGAAAACCCTACAAAGCAATAAATCATAACATAACATATCTAACCTAATTATACCCTATTTACAAAATTTAGAACTGTTAACCCAATCCCTGGCAACGGCGCTAAAAATTTGTTCGCTCACTTCAAGTGCAAGGCTGCGATGTAGTGATAATTCTCGATAAGACTGAGGTCGATCCTCAGGGATTGTCGTAACAATTTTAAACTTTATAACTAGGATGGGCTAAATTCATAGTTGTATTAATAAATGAATTTTAAGAATATAAAACTATCCACTTTAGAACTAAATCAGAGAAATAAGCACTAGAGTGCCAATGATCCATTTATAATCATTCACAATGCCAATTCAAACCATTCAAACCAATAACTCAATTAAAGTTGGAGTTCTATGCATATCCAATCGAAATATAGAGCAATCAAATCATCATAACTTATCTAACATAGATGGATCATCCACTGATATGGTTCTCTCATAATCAACTAAGGCATTGGGTGTATTCGATCACATAACCCAATCCTTTCATAAAACAAGCAAGATCGCATTCATGATTCTTCTTCAAGCCTTGTCACTAGATTTGATTTAGAAGCATGAATTGAACTTCTATTGAACCAAAATCAATACATAAATATCTTTATCAGATTAATCCCAAAGATAAAAACTCCTTCTACTTTAGTTCTAGATAAGCACTTATGAAACTTGGTTTGTAAGATCCCCTAGCATCCAATACATCATGATGGATCTAACAACTCTACAACCCAAAATCCTATCAAACAACACCTCCATTAAGCAATCTCAGTAATCAAAACATCCCATGTAATAGCAATCATAAGAGATAGAAGATTAACTAAAAATACTAACTTTATTTCAAACTAGAGCTAGAAGTGTTCTTCATAAAAGCCAAAAGTACTTGAACTAATTCAAATTAAGCATTGTAAATAATTAAAAGCTTCACCTATTAGCCCTAGCTAAGAGCTAACCTTTAACAGATTGAACTAAAACTCAAAAGAAAACTATTAAGAAAGCATAGAAAAATCGTAAAAACCCTAGTCGGAGGAGTTACGAACACTCCACGACGCTCCTTTCCACCTCCCACGAACTTCTAAGCTCTCTAAGATGCCTTCGGAATGGTGTAGAGGTGTCATTTTATAGAAAAATTTCGTCAATGACTTGGAATCTTCGAGAAATCAAAGACTATTTATGCAGTTTGGACACCGGCGGGCCGACCAATCGGAGCTTGCACAGAAACCAGACAGAAATCTGAAAGTTTTCACACATAGGCTGACCCATCTGTCGGCTAGCCAGTCTATCCAGCCGATCAGATGACAGGTCGACTAGTGTAAAAAAAAGGTCCAGAGAAAATGTGATTTCTGTAAGGTTTGGTCGGCCGGCTAGACAGCCTATGAAATGTGATTTTTCATAATTTCTCTCCTCAATCTTCATCGCAATTCACCTTCACCTCTTGTCTTTTCTTCCTTTGATCTTTAAGGCATGTAAGGTAAGTCCCTCCAATCCAAAATATTTTCCAAGTCAGGGAGCTCGACCAATGAGTTCTTTCCCTAGGCCAAATCGGCCCACGGCCACCATAAAGGCGCGCGACAATTTATGGACAAGCATGAATAAACCCGGCACGTGCCCAACAATTACGGATGTGATTCACGTCACCGGAAATCACACTGGCCATTACAAGCATAATGTCACACTCGTAACTCTCTATAACCTCTTTAATTGCCCTATAAATAGGAGAGACTTCTACAGGCCAAGGTACACAGAATCTCCCCCAAGCAACTTGCCTTCACTCTTCCAACTCCTTGGCCTGACTTAAGCATTAGAGGGCTAATAGTCGACCCTGACCACCCCCTTTAGCTTTCTTCCTTGTGACCTACAGGATCCAGCAGACCTCCAGTCCAAATCTAGTCCATTCATCCTAGGAAAGCAGAGGCAACAACTCATTTAATAGTGGAGATCAACTGATCTTGACCGTTGTCCAAAATCTAGCAAGAACACAAAACATCAGTAAGGGCCTGTTTGGTTGCAGAATTTAGATTCTAGATAAAATCCAAATTCTAATGTCGGAATCCAAAATTGGATAAGCTTAATTGGAAACCCCTGATTCCATCTAAAACTTGCTATTTGGTTGAAAACTGTGTAATCCAACCGTTGCTTGTGGCAGGCCCACTTGGGCTTCGGATCCCCTAAGAACTTGACCCCTGGCCTATAGTAGTCCCGCAAGACAGATGACCCGGTTAGATGGCAAATAAACATTATAGTGGACGTTAAATCAAAACTATTATCCTGTGGTGTGGTGCACTTGAGATTTAGATTGCTTAATTATTTTTTCTTTTGTCTAATGCCCTTAATTAAGCTCTCAAAATGGATAGACTAAGTGGATATAAAAATGCATATATTATAGATGTACAACACATGCATCTAGGTGGGCACCACCATAGGGGTGTCATCGTCAATATTGAATGACCCTCAATTCTGCCTCTTTTTCCTTCCATAAAAAAGGTCCAGATGAAATCCTATTTGGCTGGAATTTACAGCCAAACACACTAGTTAAAATTAAATTTTGCTAGAATCCAAATTTTAAGCTGGAAATAGGTTTTCATATTCCAACCAAACAGGCCCAGAGTTGTTACCCGGTAACACCGGAACCTCCCCAGGTGAGCGTACTAGCGTGCCCCCACTGGGATTAGGGCTCTCAATGGAGCGGGTCAGATCCGAGATCTGATTCGCTCCGAATCCGTATAATGCGGATTTGGATCTTAAAATAGGTCCGATTAGTTAAATGGACTGGATTTGGATCTTAAAATAGGTCTGATTACTTAAATGGAGCGGATATGGATTCACAGGAACATATCCGATCCGAATCCGATTAAGATCCGACTCATTGTCACCTTACTGTATATGTTATAATCATGCTGGGCATCCGTTTTACAAATTATTTTAGGCCATGTCGACCATACCATAGTAAATAGTGGGATTTGCATAGTTTTTCTACTAAATTAAATATATTATATTATATATTTTATATCATATATTTTTGAGATTTGTAATGGGTTGGATTCAGACCTAGATCCGACCCAAATCCGATGGTTATATGGATTTTGGATCGGAAATGGATCTAACAATTTATAGATGGATCGGATATGGATATCACCTTTTGGATTCGAGTTGGATCCGAATCCGTCTACAGATATACGGACTTGGAGCCGGATCCAACTGGATCCGATCCAGATCCGACCCAATGAGAGCCCTAACTGGGATGTCCCTGTCGCAGAACGTGGCCCATGCTTTGTAGGGCCCATTGTGATGTATAATTTTTATCCATGCCGTCCATCCATTTTTACAGCTCATTTTAAGGCATGAGCCGAAAAATGATCCAGATCGAAAGCTCAAGTGGACAACACCACATGAAAAAGTGGGGATTAGAAGCCCACCGTTGAAAACTTCCTAAGGTCCATTCACCATGATGTTTTATTTTCCATCCAACGTGTTCATAATGTCATACAGATCTGGATGAAGGAAAAATACAAATATAAGTTTGATCCAAAACATCTGTGGTCCCCCAAGAAGTTTTTAATAATTCCACAATGTTTTCTCTGGTGTGGTCAATTAGAACTTTGGATCTTCATTATTCTTTTCCTAATGCCTTAATTTTAACTTTGAAAACAGATGGACGGCCTGGATAAAAATAAATACATCAAGGTGGGCCCCACAGAGCTTGGGCCACGTCGTTCAGGGATTCCGCTTCGGACGCGGATCGCGTCTTACCCTCGCCTGGACGGATTACCGTCCGGGCTGATCTGTGGAGGGGCCCACAATGATGTCTCTGTTTATCAACTCCGTTCATCTAAGATTATTTTAAGGTATGATCCAAAAAATGAGGAAGATCCAACGCTCGGTGTATCACACGAAATAATAATCTTTGGTTGCATTAAATACACAAAGCATTGAATGGAAGAATCCTCTGCTTTGTGGTCCACTTGAAGGTTGGATCTAGCGGGAGCAAATTAGGTGTTACCCCGGTAACAGCTTAGTGGGTGTTACCCCTACCGTGTGCTCCACATGGATAGTATTTTGTATATCCACACCGTCCATCCGTTTCTCCAGCCCATTTTAGCATCGTCTTCCAAACATTATACAAATCCGTATCTCAAGTGTACAATACCACTGGAAACAGTGCCGATTGAGTGCCCACCATTAAAAATTCCAAAAAACCCATCGTAAGGTTTTGGTAATGTTTATTTGCAATCAAATCTATTCATAATGTCAAGAAGGTCTGGATGAAGGGAAAATTTAAATATAAGCTTGATCTAAAACATTTGTGGCCCGCAAAATGCTTTTAATGATTATTCATCAATCTTTTTATTGGTATGGTAAACTTGAGATTTGGACCTTCTTATAATTTTGGATCGCGCCGTAAAATCAGGCGTAACAACAAATGGACGGAATGGATATATAAAAACTACATCAAGGTAGGCCCCAGAGGGTAGGGGTAACCCGACTAAGGTGTTATCAGGGTAACAGCTAATTCGCTACCGGATCTACCTTGTTCTTAGAATCATGCCTTAAAATGCTTTTAAGATAATTAAAAGATTTTCATCCGTTAATTAATAAATCCTCCGGAGCTAAGATCTTGTACAAGTTACAATGCTCCTACTTGCATCAGAGCACTTGGCCAGTCCAATTGATCGATCCTGACTGTACATCAGCCTCACCCCACATCTAATTGACTACCAACCAAAATTTATACTAGGTCCCAATAAATAGACGGTTCAGATTATTGAATGGAAGCACTGCTCCTGACCGTCTATTTTATAGGCCATTGATTTGACACAGGTGTGGACTCTCGGAGATTGCTCACGAAACGGTAACTAGGCAGTTCAAATTATTCTGCAACTAGGGGTACTATAACTTCCGGTGCTTTGCGTAGCAATTGTATCCATTTCTTTTACAACTTTTGAGTGTGGGACCCACCGTGGTCTATGAATGAAATCTACTCCGTCCATCATGTGCGTCCCATCATGTTCTCCTAGAAACTTAAAGCCCAAGCCGATTCAAAACGAATTTGGACCACACAATATAAAACCATACATAAAACCTATAAAGTAGGTGATCTCGCCCGCCTAATATTTTGGGTGTCCATTCATCTTTATAGACCCTACTTATGAATGGATTGGATGGCATATAGAAAACACGGTGGACACCGCATGAAATCCGGAAGGTTTTGATGTTGGAATCCCACTCCCAACATGGGTCTTGGTTCGGGCAGAGTTTTAGGATATGGGGTGAATTTGAAGGGATCCACCTTATAGACGGAGTGGATGTGGACTCTACATCACAAAGGGGTCCACACACAAATTTACAGAAAAAATATTATTATATACGGCGAATCTAGTGGTTAATGATAAACTTTTATCTTATCGTGTCCACCTCAGCTGCCCGACATTCTATGTTTTCACTACAAAATCAAACTCTACTACCTTTTCCTTATTATTTCCTTTATTTGGTTTCTCCTACTCTCTTCTTTCAAAGTCCCCTCCCTTTACTCTTTCATGGATATTCAATGGAGGATTTTTTTAACATTTTTTATTTTATTTGCGCTATTCACACCAAGACCTGTCTTTGGCTCAACCGAATGTCATTTTGCAGCCCTCTTCAATTTTGGTGACTCAAATTCCGACACCGGTGGATTGTCAGCAGCTTTCGGGCCGGCCCCTCCGCCGAATGGAGAGTCCTACTTCGGCGCACCTGCTGGAAGATACTCTGATGGACGCCTCATCATCGATTTCATCGGTGAGTTTTCTATCATGGGATCATACTCTAAAATGATATGGAGTGGAAGGATAGCGTGGACAAACTCATACTTCACGGCGTGACCCACAAGGCTGGATCGAGTCCGTCCAGGCAGTTGAGAAAATGTTACTGCTTTTTTACCTGTTGAGAACATCTACCGTTGAAAAGGGACCGGAATCCTCTTCAACACCCGTCTTAAAACAGACGTGGGCCATGCTGTATGTGTGAAATCCCATCCGTCCTTCTATCCGTTTCTATCCTTGATCTAGAACCTCGGGCAAAAGTTCAGTGAGATCCACCCTCTCAGGTGGGTCACACCACAAGGAGCAATGAGGACGAGATGCCAACCGTTGGTTTGTACATCTAATGAGTATGAAGTGAAGATACAAAAATAATCTTGATCTAAAATTCAGGTGGGACACACCACAACATTGGTGTGGCCCACCTCAGTTATTCTAGGGCTGATTTTTTTTTGTATGTACGATTTAAATAAGGGTAATCACTTGATGGACGGAGTGGATTTACATATTCAAATAGGTTGGCCCCACCGTCCTTGAAAAGGAAGTGATCGGGGCCACCGACAGTCCATCCCATGCCGTCAATGTGTTTGGTGACATCATTTTTATGTCACTATTGTTGTTATCAGTGTGGTCGTTTTCGATCGGTGGATTTTTCCTTGTACGAATGAAATGTATGTTGGACCAAATGAACAGTCCAGATGCGTTGATTGGACTGTAAAAGTCTGGATCGAGGATATATAAAATTTGTAGCAGATGTGCCCGAATGACATACTTGTGCGAGATCTGATCTGGACACTTTACTGTTAATGCACCGACCCCAAAGTCGATCTAGGCCACTGATCAGGCGTGCGGCACATGCATGGATGAAATGGATGGTCAGAAAAGCAATAGATGGTCCCTCACTGTGGGGCGCACCGTGATGTATGTTTCTTATATCCACGCCGTCCATCCGTTTCCCCAAATAATTTTAGGTATGAGCCTGAAAATGCAATAGATCCGAATCTCAAGTAGACCACACCACAGGAAGCAGTGGTGATTAAACGCCCACCATTAAAAACCCATTGGGGGCCACCGGAATTTATATTTTCCATCCAACCTGATGATAAGGCCGAAAAGACCCGGATGAAAGGACTACACAAATATCAGCATCAGCTTGATCCAAAAATTTTGTGGCCCAGTAGGTTTTTAATGGTCAATCACCACTGTTTCCTTGTGGTGTGTTCCATCTGTGATTTGGATCTGCCGAATGTTTTGGGCTCATGACTAAAATGATCTGAATAAACGGATGGACGGTGTGGATATATGAAAAATACATGACGGTAGATCTGGTGGGTCGTTTGCCTAGTCAGCCTCCACTGTATGACTAGCAATGATTTAGCTAGAGCGGTCCAATTGAAGTAATTTGTTTTTATCGGTATCACCGATCAAAAGTTCTGATTGCCTCAGAACTAGAAGACAAACCTCTGCCGCGTTTATTTGTATTATCCAGTCACATGCATCCCCAACAGAGACTCGGAATCTACGGATGGTTCAACTCATTCGTCGTTTCTAAATATGAGGTCTTCTTGCCTTCATGCACCCAATCACGTGCACCTCCACATGTGGTACAGGTGACCACATGGCACGTCTATCACATCGGAGTGGTGTATCTAGTGGGACCCACAATTTTTATCATCTGACCTACAACTTAGGTCGGTCCAATTTAAGTGGAGTCACACCTCTACCAGAAATGATCATACGCTTGGGTGGGCCCGGTGCTTGTTCATTACTCATCTTCCAAAAATAATGTAATGTAATGTTAGTAATAAATTTCATTACAAATACATACGGATTCACGTCAAATCAAAATAATTAATGTAGCATAATGTACAATGTAAGTAATAATTATCATTACCAATACATACGTATCCACGTCGTATCAACATAATGTAGCATAATTTACAATAAAAAATAATAATTATCATTACCATCCTATTCTAAAATAATTTGAATGTAATAATTATCATATCCTATTCTAAAATAATAATTTTTCTTCCATTTTTACTACTAACATGTAAAGTACTTTTATTGATTAAATTCAGTTGGATGTAATTTTGTTCATATGAGTTAGATTGTAGTATTGTTTTAAGGCATATCTTAAAAAATATGAAAAATCCAACACTTATGAGGATCTTAAGAAGTTTATTCTGGCCTACATCCATTTCCTACCGTTAGTTGTGGTGTGGCTCATTTTAGATTTGTATCTGCCTCATTTTTTGTCTCATGGCACAAAATGATTACACAAGATGGCATATATATCATAGTGGAGCCCACAAAACGATATCATGTCAACTTATGTTCACCCATTCATGCCATGCCGTGATTTCAAAGGATTCTAAGGATTTGACTGTTGACAATATTGAATCAAAAGAAAAATGTAATGATGTGAGTTTTACTCCACATTACGATGGATTCCAACCATCCAAACACACCTTAAAAAAATGGAATGAATTTTATGGTGGTCCTAGGACAACAAATGTACACACATTAACCCTCTCTAAACGTTAGACATTAAGAGTCCAGATACTCTGTTGGCTTGCGAACAGGAAATCCCTGTTTGCATCCTTTTTATTGGTCCATGTCACAATGGATAACATCAGTGTGATGAGGTTGCACTGAAGATGTGATGGGGTTACAAACCTATGAGATGACATGTACCAATAATTGCAGCCCACAGAAGATCCGGACTAACATTATATCTATTACTGTACTTATTTCTAGCTTTAAAATTAGAGATTGTTTTCATTTGAATTCTCAGCGAAGGGCATTGGATTGCCTTATCTGGATGCGTACCTCAACTCTGTTGGGACCAACTTCACCCATGGAGCCAACTTCGCCACAGCCGGATCAACAATTAGAGAACAAAACACAACCTTATTCCAAGGAGGGTTCAGCCCATTTTCCTTAGATGTTCAGACATGGCAATTTGATCAGTTCATAACAAGATCGCAAACGGCATCCAAACGAGGTAAGTACTAATACTAGTTTAATAGCATTTAGGAATGTGAAAGATGCAAATAATGACTGATATTGTTTTGGGGTGTTTGAATTCCATATGCAGGAGGAGTCTTCAAGGAATTGTTACCAAAGGAGGATTATTTCTCCAGAGCTCTGTATACATTTGACATAGGACAGAATGACCTGACTTCAGGCTATTTTTCTGGCTTGACTACAGAAGAAGTTATAGCATCTATACCTGATATTCTCAACAAGTTTACCATAGCAGTTCAGGTAAATGGAAAGGAAATTTTTGTTTTAGATGTTGTAGTAAATAAGATTGTGAGCTTTGTTAGGCCCACATGCAGTACAGTCAGCTAATGCACATGCCACCACATATGCGAATGTGACAAACAGGTGAGATATCTAAGCCATCCATTAGAAGAGTACCACTATGTAGATTTCCTATTCCAAGAATAAGGTTGGTCCAATATTTGGGTGGGACATAATTTGTTCAACAAATGTACAGTTGTGAAAAATTGGTGGTACACAATTAACGGAACAAATACCAATAGGAAATGAATTTGGAAGGCATGCTTTGCAAGGAGTGAAAGTATGAAAATGTCCTCGTTTAGGTTTTTTTTTTTTTTTTTTTTTTTTTTTTTTTTTTTTTTTTTTCAAAAGGTAGTGAAGTTCACTACATTTTGAACTTCACTTCCCTCTTTTAAAAGGTAGTGAAGTTCAAAATTGTAGTCGACTCCTCATGTGTATAACATCCAATCCATCTAATATATGAAACTGATCATGATGTTCACACCATCTAAAATCTAGCCGATCAAATCATCAGATAGGCTACACATGAATTTAGATGTTGAGTGGTGTGTATTACTTTTTATGGTTGGCCCATCTTAATATTTGATATACTAGAGTTTTGGTTCTTATGGTAATCATGGTATGATACATCCATCAAACAGGTTAGATGTCAACTATATATATATATATATATATATATATATATATATATATATATATATATATATATATATATTGTGGGCCTACAATTCTCAATTTACTGTTTTTTTAAAGAAAAAAGGGTACATGAGAGTGTTTAGGTAATTTCTCTCCTCAATAAGCTTTCCTAGGTAATTTTGGTTTACTGGAGGCATCATCTGATAATATCCAACTTCCTATATATAGCAAATAGTCCCAGCTACAGCATATGGTATACACTAACAAATCTATGCTGTTGATCAGGTGGGTGTAATTATGTAGATGTTCTCACCCAAAGGCTTTAGAAAAGAAAGCGTAATCATTAATGTTTTTTTCTTGTTTGACTTATGAAGGAAATCATTTATACACAAAACCCAAGGAGGGGTGAGATGAATTTAAAATCTATACTAACAAATCAAACATACCATTTAGAATAAAATCCTATGATCATTGGAAAGTAATGATTAGGAATTCCTTTGTTTTTCGGTGAATTACTTGTTATTATTATTAAACGGGACCTAAAACTCTTTTTCAATAGTAAATTTGTTTAAAAAACTATGGCCCACCTGACTTTTAGACCAATTTATTCTTCATCATGGGAATCCAAATATGGTACCTTTTGCAATTTGCTAATGGATAGATTGGATCTTGCATGAATGTACCATGCCTCACAAGTGTGTCTTGTGCATGCATGTGAAGCTCAGCATGGACACGAATTACCAACAACCTAGAGAACAAGGGTTAGAGGAATCTCCTATAACCATGACACAGTCCAATGACAAAAGTGTCAATGTGTGTGTCAGAAATAGGACCCATAGTGAAAAAAAAAAAAAAAAAAAAATTCCTTCTCATAATGGGCACCACCTAAAGATGCTCACTTGGCCGTTTGTCATTGAGCCATGTGAGGATTACAGGAGATTCCTATAACCATGTGGTAATTGCATCCGCTTGATGGAGTTCAGTATGAGGATGGGGAGTTTTCTTCTCCCTCTTTCATTACTATTTTTTTTAATAAACTTTTTAAGCTTTCTCGGTAAATATTTAATGTGTTCATTAAATAAAACCACCATTAGTTTTCATATGGCGGGGCCCGTGGTCCACCATTGACAAGGTAGGTTTGGACCACAAACTCTGCCCAATTTTTCAGTCCAAAAGAGGTAGGTCCCACAATCAAATCATTTCTCTGCACTCATGACCCGACTATTGATACATGAAAGGTAATGTGGTGACGCAGAATGTATACGGGCAAGGAGGGAGATCGTTTTGGATCCACAACACAGGTCCTTTTGGCTGTCTTCCCTATGTCTTGGCTAGACTTCTCATTAAAGCCGCTCAAGTTGACCACGTTGGTTGTGCCACTCCTTTTAATGATGTGGCCCAATATTTCAATCGCAAATTGAAGGAAACCGTTGATCAGCTAAGAAAGGACCTTCCATTGGCTGCATTCACCTACGTCGATGTATATTCAGTGAAATACTCCCTCATCCACCAAGCCAGGAAGCATGGTAAGTCATTTTCAATACCCCCCTCCTTTGTTTTCTTCCTTGCTTACCTGTATGATTTTATCACTATGCTTATTATTAATGGTACATCATGTTAGACTAGTATACTCAACATAGACCGGCCATCTGGTTAGGATCATCCAATCAAAGTGATCTGAGAGGGATGGGCCATTAATGGTGCACCCATCTAACCACATTATCGATCCAATCTTGGGATTTGAGATGATGGAATCGGATTCCTAACCAGTCGACACTCAAGTATGAGACATATGCTTCCGGCATGACCCAAATAATGGTTTTTACCTGATGGACGGAGTGGATTTTACATATACAACATGGTGGACCCTACAGAGCTCAGGTGTGTAGACCACTCTGGTCTATTTAAAGGTGAGGAGTGTGCCGTTAGGAGGGCTCATAGTCAAGCTCTTTCCCATTGAGGTGGTCATGTCATAGCTTTTACAGCATGGTGGGAGTGACACAAATTGCCTTGAAAATATCTCAACTGCCTCTTAAAGTTGTTTGTTTACAGGAATCCGTATATTCTTTTGCTTGAAATAGTAATTCAACAAAGACATGCCAATTGGGATCTTACAATTAATTTGAATTTTAGAAGACAAACTGTTTACAGAACGTCACTCAATTTACAAGGTTTAATTAGTTAACCTATAATTCCATGTGTACAATTTCTTCCAAGCGTCTGTGTATCAATGACCACATTTTGCCAGAGTATCAAATTGCTCCCACTTTCAAAATTATCCACTTGTACCTGTTTTAGTATTGAAATGCCGCTCACCATGTACATGAAATAGAAAGGATGAGCCAGACCTTTTCTTTTATTTTTTATAATTTATAATGTTAACACGCTATTTATATTTGATATTTAAGTGAAAAAGAAAAAGAAAAATGAAAACTAACATTCCATTAGTGGAAACAGTGGACTGGCCTGAAATTCGCATTAGTCGGACTAACTAATTTCATACTCTTTTGAAGTATGAAATATTAAAATCCTTATTTATGTTGCAGGATTTGAACACCCTCTTAGATCTTGTTGTGGGCACGGAGGCAAGTATAACTACAACCAGAAGGTGGGCTGTGGAGGAAAGATTATTGTTAATGGAACTGAAGTTTTGCTTGGAAAATCTTGTCAAAATCCATCGACTCGGATCATTTGGGATGGAGTTCATTATACTCAGGCAGCTAACAAATGGGTGTTCGACCATATTGTCAATGGTGCATTTTCAGATCCCCCTATTCCATTGAAGAAGGCATGCCGTAGGGAGGCTCATTGATTTATATTCAGCTCATCCCCCTATTCGGTGCCATAGGGGGAGGCCCATTGATTTACATTCAGTTCGGTCGAGTCATCTCTATTTCTTCTTTTACTTTGAAGCTAGGATTTATGGATTTATATTCCTTTTGAAGCTCTGATAGAGGACTAGATTTCTGTAGTCTCATGTTGCCTTGTTTTACTGGAATGCGTTCATAACATCCCATCTATCATACATGTGGCTTTTGCATCTCTACGGCCGAATTTATGGCTTTTGGTGACAATTCAAATGCTGGTCCCTTCACCATGCCTTGCTAGAATCTATGGCCCGGCAATTCTGGGCCAAAAATTTCAGTTGCAACTGGGCCAAAGATAGATTCTGCCCAATCTGGGCCTGAAGTGTCGAGGTAAGCCACAATATCTGTGCCTACTGTTAGGACATCGGGACCCAGGATCTCAACCTAGGCCCAAAAAACTAATAGGCCAACCTCGCCTGACCATACTAATGGGCAGTACATGCCATCTGTTCAGGCCCAGTCCAGCCATGATTTCCCAAGGCATCTAATAATCTGAACCTGGAAATTCTGCCCTGTTTAGGCCAGCGATTGCTCCCAAATCTGACTCGTCTCCTGCTGGGCCTGTCTTGACGAGGAAATCTAGGATTTCTGGGCCCACCGTTGGGGCCTCTGGACCCAGGATTTTAGCTGGGTCAAGAGAGATTGGAAAGCCCACATTGGCAAATCAGAGAAGTGGGTACACGTTACCATCTGTTCAGGCCTAGTCCGGCCATTCTGGATCTAGCCCAGCTGGTACTTCTTGCCCAATCCAATCACTGGTTGGGCTAGCTGCTGGGGCAAGTGATGGGCCTGCTATACCTGTGGTGCCATCGGCCCAAACTCTCGAAGGCGGGGTGGATTTGACTGGCACAATGTAGACAGAGTGAGATCGATCACCGTCTCTCTCACAAGGATTAAGATTCCAAATCCAGGATCTATTGAGACTTCTCAACCGATCTTTTTTGAATCCACGAAAGAATACTCAAATTCACGAGCAAATGCTTTTAATGATTATTCATTGATCTTTTTATTCGTATGGTACACTTGAGGATCTTCTTATAATTTTGGATCGCGTCTTAAAATTGGGCATAACAACAAATGGACAGAATGGATATATAAAAACTACATGAAGGTAGGCCCCACATGGTAAGGGTGACACACAAAATTAGAGAAAAAATATTATTACATACGGTGAATCTACTGGCCGATGATAAAGTCTATCGAGTCCGGATCCTCTGTTGAAGCCAATTCACTTTTCTGATTGGTCCAGCGCAGCAGCAGAATCAGAGGTTCTCTGCTCGGCTTATCCGGATTCTCTCCACCTCAGCTGCTCAATAATGATAAAGTCTTATCTTATCGAGTCCGGATCCTCAGTTGGAATCAGAGGTTCTCTGCTCGGCTTATCCGGATTCTCTCCACCTCAGCTGCTCAATAATGATAAAGTCTTATCTTATCGAGTCCGGATCCTCAGTTGGGGCGCGAATTAGGTGTTACCCTGGAACAGCTTAGTGGGTGTTACCCCTATCGTGTGGGGCCATATTGATGTACTTTTTATATATCTATGCCATCTATCTGATTTTTCATATCATTTTAGGACGTGATCCAAAACCCTAAGAAGATCCAAATCTCAAGTGGACCACACCACTAGAAACAGTGATGAATAACGATTAAAAAGGTTTTGTAGGCCACAAAAGTTTTGGATCAATCTGATATTTATATATTACATTCATCAAGACCTTATTGACATTGTCAAGAGCTTGGATTGTAATATACATTATTAAAACCTTACGAGATGGGCTCTTTGGGATTTTTAATGGTGAGGCACTCAATCACACTGTTTCTAGTGGTATGGTCCACTAGATATTTTGATCTGCATAATTTTTGGAACATCAACATAAGATGATCTGTAGAAACGGATGGACGGAGTGGATATACAAAATATCATCTATATAGGCCATATGGCAGGGGTAACACCCACTAAGCTGTTCCAGGGTAACACCTAATTCACTTTTTTTATTGGTCCAGCTAAGCAAAGGTTCTCGGCTTATCCGGATTCTATCCGTCCACCTCAGCTGCTCACTGATGATAAAGCCTTATCTTGTCGTGTCCACCTCAGCTGCTCACTCTTCTCTCTATAAAATCAAACTGTACTAACCGTGTCCTTATTATTTGGTTTCTTTTGCTCTCTATTTCATAGTTCCTTCCTTTTAACTTCTTATGGGTACTCAACGAAGGATTCTTTCAGCATTTTTTGTCTTAATCGTGCTATTCACATTAAGACCTGTCTTAGGCTTAACCGAATGTCATTTTCCTGCCATCTTCAATTTTGGTGACTCGAATTCCGACACCGGTGGTTTGTCAGCAGCTTTTTGGCTACTCCCTACGCCGTACGGAGAGTCCTACTTCGGCGAACCTGCTGGAAGATATTCTGATGGACGCCTCATCATCGATTTCATCGGTAAGTTTTTTATCTATCATGGGATCATAATCTAAAATGATCCGGAATGGATGGATAGCGTGGGCAAACTCATACTTCACGGTGGGACCCACAAGGCTGGATCGAGTCCGTCCAGGCCGTTGAGAAAATGTTACTACTTTTTTACCTGTTTGAGAACATCTACCGTTGAAAAGGGACCGGAATCCTCTCCAACACCCGTCTTAAAACAGACGTGGGTTATGCTGTATGTGTGAAATCCTATCCGTCCTTCTATCCGTTTCTATCCTCGATCTAGAACCTGGGGCAAAAGTTCAGTGAGATCCACCCTCTCAGGTGGGCCACACCACGAGGAACAATGAGGACGAGATGCCAACCGTTGGTTTGTTTATCTATGAAGTGAAGATACAAAAATAATCTTGATCTAAAATTCTGGTGGGACACACCACAACATTGGTGTGGCCCACCTCAGTTATTCTAGGGCTGATTTTTTTTTGTATGTACGGTTTAAATAAGGGTAATCACTTGATGGACGGAGTGGATTTACATATTCAAATAGGTTGGCCCCACGGTCTTTGAAAAGGAAGTGATTAGGGCCACCGACAGTCCATCCCATGCCGTCAATGTGTTTGGTGACATCATTTTTATGTCACTATTGTTGTTATCGGTGTGGTCGTTTTCGATCGGTGGATTTTTCCTTGTACGAATGAAATGTATGTTGGACCAAATGAACGGTCCAGATGCGTTGATTGGACTGTCCAAGTCTGGATCGAGGATATATAAAATTTGTAGCAGATGTGCCCGAATGACATACTTGTGCGAGATCTGATCTGGACACTTTACTGTTAATGCACCAACCCCAAAGTCGATCCAGGCCATTGATCAGGCGTGCGGCACATGCATGGATGAAATGGATGGTCAGAAAAGCAATAGATGGGTCCCTCACTGTGGGGCGCACCGTGTTTTATGTTTCTTATATCCATGCCGTCCATTCGTTTCCCCAAATAATTTTAGGTATGAGTCTTAAAATGCAATAGATCCGAATCTCAAGTAGACCACACCACAGGAAGCAGTGGTGATTAAACGCCCACCATTAAAAACCCATTGGGGGCCACCGGAATTTATATTTTCCATCCAACCTGATGATAAGGCCGAAAAGACCCGGATGAAAGGACTACACAAATATCAGCTTGATCCAAAAATTTTGTGGCCTATTAGGTTTTTAATGGTCAATCACCACTGTTTCCGTGTGGTGTGTTCCATCTGTGATTCGGATCTGCCGAATGTTTTGGGCCCATAACTAAAATGACCTGAATAAACGGACGGACAGTGTGGATATAAGAAAAATACTTTACGGTGGATCTAGTGGGTCATTTGCGTAGTTAGCCTCCACTGTATGACTAGCAATGATTTAGCTAGAGCGGTCCAATTGAAGTAATTTGTTTTTATCAGTATCACCGATCAACAGTTCTGATTGCCTCAGAACTAGAAGACAAACCTCTGCCACGTTTATTTGTATTATCCAGCCACATGCATCTCCAACAGAGACTTGGAATTTAAGGATGGTTCAACTCATTCGTCGTTTCTAAATATGAGGTCTTCTTGCCTTCATGCACCCAATCACGTGCACCTCCACATGTGGTACAGGTGACCACATGGCACGTCTATCACATCGGGGCGGTGTATCTAGTGGGACCCATAATTTTTATCATCTCACCTACAACTTAGGCCGGTCAAATTCAAGTGGATCGCACCTCTACCAGAAATGATCATACGCTAGGGTGGGCCCGGTGCTTGTGTTTCAGAGCTAATTCGTATGCATTACTCTATCTTCCAAAAATAATGTAATGTAATGTTAGTAATAATTATCATTACAAATTCATTTGTATCCACGTCAAATCAAAATAATTAATGCAGCATAATGTACAACGTAAGTAATAATTATCATTATCAATGCATTCGTATCCAAGTCAAATCAAAATAATGTAACATAATGTACAATAAAAAATAATAATTACCATTACTATCCTATTCTAAAATAATTTGAATGTAAAATTTCTCTTCCATTTTTACTACCAACATGTAAAGTACTTTTATTGATTAAATGCAGTTGGATGTAATTTTGTCCATATTAGTTATATTCATTGTCTATCTATTTTTGTAGTATCGTTTTAGGGTATATCTTAAAAAAATATGGAAAATCCAACACTTATGAGAATCTTAAGAAGTTTATTCTGACCGACGTCCATTTCCTACTGTTAGCTATGGTGTGGTTCATTTCAAGATTTGTATATACCTCATTTTTTGTCTCAATGCACAAAATAATTACATAAGATGGCATATATATCATAGTGGAGCCCACAAAACTATACCATGTCAACCTACGTTCACCCATTCATGCCATGTTGGGATTCCAAAAGATTCCAAGGATTTGACAGTTGAGAATATCGGATCAAAGAAAAAAGTAATGATGTGAGCTTTACTCCACGTTAGTGTGGATTCTAGCCATCCAAACACACCTTAAAAAAAATGAAATGAATTTTATGGTGGTCCCAGGACAACAAATGTACATACACACTAAGCCTCTCTAAGCGTTAACATTAAGAGTCCAGATACTCTGTTGGCTTGCGAACAGGAAATTCCTATTTGCATCTTTTTTATTGGTCCATGTCACAATGGATGATGTCACTATGATGAGGTTGCATTGAAGATGAATGGGGTTACAAACCTATGGGATGACATGTACCAATAATTGCAGCCCACAAAGGATCCGGACAAACATTATATCTATTACTGTACTTAATTCTACCTTTAAAATTAGAGATTGTTTTCATTTGAATTCCTTGTGAATGAATGCATGTTTGGGTGATTTCGAATTCCCAGCAAAGCGCATTGGATTGCCTTATCTGGATGCGTACCTCAACTCTGTTGGGACCAACTTCACCCATGGAGCCAACTTCGCCACGGGCGGATCAACAATTAGAGAAATAAACACAACCATATTCCAAGGAGGGTTCAGCCCATTTTCCTTAGATATTCAGACATGGCAATTTGATCAGTTCATAACAAGATCGCAAACGGCGTCCAAACGGGGTAAGTACTAATACTAGTTTAACAGCATTTAGGAATGTGAAAGATGTGAATAATGACTGATATTGTTTTGGGGTGTTTGAATTCCATATGCAGAAGTCTTCAATGAATTGTTACCAAAGGAGGATTATTTCTCTAGAGCTCTGTATACATTTGACATAGGACAGAATGACCTGAGTTCAAGCTATTACTCTGGCTTGACTACAGATGAAGTTATAGCATCTATACCTGATATTCTCAACAAGTTTATCATAGCAGTTCAGGTAAATGGAAAGGAAATTTTTGTTTTAGATGCTGTAGTAAATAAGATTATGAGCTTTGTTAGGCCCACATGCACAGTCAGCTAATGCACATGCCACCACATATGCGAATGTGACACACAGGTGAGATATCTAAGCCATCCATTAGAAGAGTACCATTATGTAGATTTCCTGTTCCAAGAATAAGGTTGGTCCAATATTTGGGTGGGCCCTAATTAGTTCAACAAATGTACAGTTGTGAAAAATTGGTGGTACACAATTAACAGAACAAATACCAATAGGAAATGAATTTGGAAGGCATGCTTTGCAAGGAGTGAAAGTATGAAAATGTCCTCATTTACTTTTTTTTTTTTTTTTTTTTTTTCTATGGTAGTGAAGTTCAAAATTGTAGTCGACTACGCATGTGTATAACATCCAATCCATCTAATATATGAAACTGATCATGATGTTCACACCACCTAAAATCTAGCCAATCAAATCATCGGATAGGCTACACACGAATTTAGATGTTGAGTGGTGTGTATTAGTTTTTGTGGTTTGGCCCATCTTAATATTTGATATGCTAGAGTTTTGGTTCTTCAGGTAATCAAGGTATGATACATCTATCAAATAGGTTAGATGTCAAATATATATATATATATATATATATATATATATATATATATATATATATATATATATATATATATATATATATATATATATATTTCTCTCCTCAATAAGCTTTCCTAGGTAATTTTGGTTTACTGGACGCATCAACCGGTAAAATCCAACTTTCTATATATAGCAAATAATCCCAGCTACAGTCGTATGGTATACCCAAATATATCTATGCTGTTGATCAGGTGGGTGTAACTATGTAGATGTTCTCACCCAAAGGCTTTAGAAAAGAAAGCGTAATCATTAATGTTTTTTCTTGTTTGACTTATGAAGAAAATCATTTATACACAAAACCCAAGGAGGGGTGAGATGAATTTAAAATCTATATTAACAAATCAAACATATCATTTAGAATAAAATCCTTTGATCATTGGAAAGTAATGATTAGGAAATCCTTTGTTTTCAGTGAATTGCTAATTATTATTATTATTATTATTATTAAACGGGACATAAACTCTTTTTCAATAGTAAATTTCTTTAAAAAAGTATGGCCCAGCTGACTTTTAGACCAATTTATTCTTCATCATGGAAATCCACATATGGTACCTTTTGCAATTTGCTAATGGATGGATTGGATCTTGCATGAATGTACCATGCCTCACAAGTGTGTCTTGTGCATGCATGTGAAGCTTAGCATGGACATGAATTACCTACAACCTAGAGAACTAAGGGTTAGAGGAATCTCCCGTAACCATGACACGGTCCAATGACGAAAGTGTCATTGTGTGTGTCAGAAGTAGGACCCATAATGAAAAATAATAATTTTTTCCTTCTCATGATAGGCACTACTTTGAGATGCTCACTTGGCTGTTTGTCATTGGGCCATGTGAGGATTATAGGAGATTCCTATAACCATGTGGTAATTCGGATCCACATGGAGTTCAGAATGAGCGTGTGGAGTTTTCTTCTCTCTCTCTCTCTCTCTCATGACTTTTTTTTTTTTTTTTAATACAACTTTTTAAGCTTTCTAGGTAAGTATTTAATGTGTTCATTAAATAAAACCACCATTAGTTTTCATATGGTGGGGCCCATGGTCCACCATTTACGAGGTAGGTTTGGACCACAAACTCTGCCCAATTTTTCAGTCCAAAAGAGGTAGGTCGCACAATCAAATCATTTCTCTGCACTCATGACCTGAGTATTGATACATGAAAGGTAATGTGGTGACGCAGAATGTATACCAGCAGGGAGGGAGATCGTTTTGGATCCACAACACAGGTCCTCTTGGCTGTCTTCCCTATATCTTGGATAGATATCTCATTAAAGCCGCTCAAGTTGACCACGTTGGTTGTGCCACTCCTTTTAATGATGTGGCCCAGTATTTCAATCGCAAATTGAAGGAAAACGTTGATCAGCTAAGAAAGGACCTTCCATTGGCTGCATTCACCTACGTCGATGTATATTCAGTGAAATACTCCCTCATCCACCAAGCCAGGAAGCATGGTAAGTCATTTGCAATACCCCCTCCTTTGTTTTCTTCCTTTCTTACCTGTATGATTTTATCACTATGCTTATTATTAATGGTACATCATGTTAGACTAGTCTACTCAACATAGACCAGCCATCTGGTTAGGATCATCCAATCAAAGTGATCTGAGAGGGATGGGCCATCCATGGTGCACCCAACTAACCACATTATCGATCCAATGTTGGGATTTGAGATGATGGAATCGGATTCCTAACCAGTCGACACTCAAGTACGAGACATATGCTTCTGGCATGACCCAAATAATGGTTTTTACCTGATGGACGGAGTGGATTTTACGTATACAACATGGTGGACCCTACAGAGCTCGGGTGTGTAGACCACTCTGGTCTATTTAAAGGTGAGGAGTGTGCCGTTAGGAGGGCTCATAGTCAAGCTCTTTCCCATTGAGGTGGTCATGTCATATAGCTTTTACAGCTTGGTGGGAGTGACACAAATTGCCTTGAAAATATCTCAACTGCCTCTTAAAGTAGTTTGTTTACAGGAATCCGTATATTCTTTTGCTTGAAATAGTAATTCAACAAAGAAATGCCAATTGGGATCGTACAATTAATTTGAATTTTAGAAGATAAACTGTTCACAGAACGTCACTCAATTTACAAGGTTTAATTAGTTAACCTATAATTCCATGTGTACAATTTCTTCCAAGCGTCTGTGTATCAATGACCACATTTTGCCAGAGTATCAAATTGCTCCCACTTTCAAAATTATCCACTTGTACCTGTTTTAGTATTGAAATGCCACTCACCATGTACATGAAATAGAAAAGGATGAGCCAGGCCTTTTCTTTTATTTTATAATTTATAATGTTAACACGCTATTTATATTTGATATTTAAATGAAAAAGTAAAAGAAAAATGAAAACTAACATTCCATTAGTGGAAACAGTGGACTGGCCTGAAATTCGCATTAGTCTGACTAACTAATTTCATACTCTTTTGAAGTATAAAATATTAAAATCCCTATTTATGTTGCAGGATTTGAATACCCTCTTAGATCTTGTTGTGGGTACGGAGGCGGCAAGTATAACTACAACCAGAAGGTGGGCTGTGGAGCAAAGATTGTTGTTAATGGAACTGAAGTTTTGCTTGGAAAATCTTGTCAAAATCCATCGACTCGGATCATTTGGGATGGAATTCATTATACTCAGGCAGCTAACAAATGGGTGTTCGACCAGATTGTCAATGGTGCATTTTCAGATCCCCCTATTCCATTGAAGAAGGCATGCCATAGGGAGGCTCATAGATTTATATTCATTTCATCCCCCTATTCGATGCCATAAGGGGGAGGCCCATTGATTTACATTCAGTTCGGTCGAGTCATCTCCATTTCTTCTTTTACTATGAAGCTAGGATTTATGAACTTATGTTCCTTTTGAAGCTCTGATAGAGGGCTAGATTTCTGTAGTCTCATGTTGCCTTGTTTTACTGAAATGCGTTCATAACATCCCATCTACCACACATGTCGCTTCTGCATCTCTACGGCCGAATTTATGACTGTTGGTGACAATTCAAATGCTGGTCGCCAAGCCTTGCTAGAATTTATGGCCCGGCAATTCTGGGCCTAAAATTTCAGTTGCAACTGGGTCAAAGATAGATTCTGCCCAATCTGGGCGTGAAGTGTCGAGTAAAGCCAGAATATCTAGCCCTACTGTTAGGACATCTGGACCCAGGATCTCAACCTAGGCCCAAAAGACTAATAGGCCAACCTCGCCTGACCATACTAATGGGCAGTACATGCCATCTGTTCAGGCCCAGTCCAGCCATGAATTCCCAAGGCATCTAATAATCTGAACCTGGAAATTCTGCCCGGTTTAGGCCAGCGATTGCTCGCAAATCTGACTCGTCTCCTGCTGGGCCTGTCGTGACGAGGAAATCTAGGATCTCTGGGCCCACCGTTGGGGCCTCTGGACACAGGATCTTAGCTGGGTCAAGAGAGTTAGGCAAGCCCACATTGGCAAATCAGAGAAGTGGGTACACGCTACCATCTGTTCAGGCCCAGTCTGGCCATTCTGGATCTAGCCCAGCTGGTACTACTTGCCCAATGCAATAACTAGTTGGGCTAGCTGCTGGGGCAAGTGATGGGCCTGCTAGACCTGTGGTGCCGTCGGCCCAAACCCTCGTCCAAATTCTCGGATCTATTGGAACTCCTCAACCAATCTTTTTCAAATCCATGAAATAATACTCAAATCCATGAGAAAAAGAGTAGAAACCCAAGAGATTTTATTAAAAAATGAATAATAATCCTTAACAACGATTATAAATAGTATTTTTTACCTAGGTTTAATAATAGAAACCCTAAAATGCGTAAATCAAGACTCCTAAAAGAATTTTGAAAGAAAAATATTCAAAACGAAAAGTTCACGCAAAATCTGCACATTTACTTGCACATGGTTGGGCGCCCATCAAACTCCAAAGCAATCCAGCAAGAAAAACATAAATCCCGATGAATTTCGAGTGCCCGATGATGAACAAAATTGTCCAAAGCGTTGGAACATAATTCAGATGAATTTTGGGCTCTCGGTGATAGATGGTCGGGCGCCCGATGAGTCGAGTGGCCGAAATTATGAAACCTGTCCGGCAAACTCTCTAGACCATTCAGGATTATGGTTGAGCGCCTAGTGAAGACTGGTCGGGCGCCCGGTGGGGCTGAATTTTCTGAATTTTGGTGAGTGCTCTGTTGCTCCGCCTGGTTTCTTTTCGATGGTCTCTTCATGTAATCATCAGCGACCACCTTTACATCAATCCACTCCACTTGAAAAGAACTCGACCCCAGTTCTCGTCAGTCTCTGGTTCTTGATACTCAAAGAAGTCTGCCACGTTGAACGAAACTCGTCCGTGAGGTCGACGATATAAGCATTGTCACTTAGTTTCTTGAGAATTGGCACCGGCTCAATCTTCTTGTGCTTCAATTTATTGTAGGTGCTAGTTGGGAAAGCACTCCTTACGTAAATGGACTATCACTTGATCTTCTACCTCAAATACCTTGGTGCGTCTATGCTTGTCAGTGTCTCTCTTATATTTCTCATTGGACTCGGCAAGCATAGTCTGAACTTCCGCACGCAATTCTATTATTCTCTCGGCTATATTTTCTGCAGCTATGCTCTTGCCGAAAATCTTCGGTAACGGGACTAAGCCGAGGGTATGACGGGAAATTCATCCGTAGACGATCTGAAATGGCGACTTCCCTATGGAGCGATTCATCATGTTGTTGAAAGCGAACTCCGCTTATGACAAGGCCAAGTCACATTGCTTTGGCTCGTCTCCAAAAATGCATCAGATAAGGTTACTCAATGTTCTATTCACCACTTCAGTCTATCCATTAGTTTGGGGATACGTGCTACTAAACTGAAGTTGTGTATCAAACGTCAAAAGTGACTCATGAACTTTGCATCATGGTTGGAAGTGATAGTTTTGGAGATGTCATGCAACCTCACAATTTCTCTGAAAAAAGGTTGACTACACTCCTCGCATCATAAATCTTCTTGCAATGGATGAAGTGAGTCATTTTCCTGTCTACCACTGCGAACACGGAGTCCATGTCGCGTTGTGTTCGTGGGAGACCTAGGACGAAATTCATGGAAATGTCCTCCCAAGGGCCTTTTGGTACGGGCAATGAAGTGTAGAGGCCTGTGTTCTGAGAATGTCCATTGGAGGATTGGCAAATATAGCACCGTTAAACCATCTGTCCCACGTCACGGCCTAGGTGAGGCTAATAAAAACATTCTTTAATTAAAGCCTCTATCTTATCACGACCCAAGTGACCTCCAAGTCCACTCCCGTGAAGCTCAAGAATAATTCTCCCATAGGGAACACTTTGGAATGCACAATTGATTTCTGTAAAATAAGAAACTGCCTTAAATGTGAAAATCACCCGGTCGACCTTCCTTGCTTGTTAACCAAACATCCTTGAATTCGTCATCTTCTACGTATAGTTCCTTGAGGCAATCAAACCCAACAACCTCGGTACTCATAGTGATGAGAAGGCAGCTCGACGACTTAAGGCATCAGCAACCTTGTTTTGTTAGCCAAACTTATGCTTCAACACGAACATGAATTCCTACAAAAATGAAATTCATCTGGCATGGACACAATTAACATTAATCTGACTATTAATAAATTTCAAGGTTTGATGATCAATATAAAGGACAAACTCCCTTTATATGAAGTAGTGTCACCAATGCCGAAGATCTTGTACCACAGCATACGACTCTATCTCATATTTGGATCATTTCTTTCCAGCATCACTAAGCTTCTAACTGCAAAAGGCGACGGGTCTGCCTTCCTGAGATAATACCGTGTCAATGCTTACATAAGACGCATCACAGTCCACTTCAAAAACTTTCTCAAAGTTTGGCAAAACAAGAACCGGAGTAAACGACAACTTTTGCTTAATCTCAGCAAAACTTTCTCAAAGCTTGCTTGAATTGACTCAAAAAAGCTCAACTCGACTCAGATCGATCTTGGTTCGAACCGAGTCGAGCTCAACTTTTGGAGCTTAGAAAAAATTCGAGCCGAGTCTGAGTTGACCCAAGCTCGACTCGACTCAGATCGAAGCTCGGTTTGAATCGACTTGGTTTGGTTCAACTCGACTTAGCTCGGCATAATTGGGGTACAGAGCATATTCTCTCAATCCTTATGCATGTAGAGGCCCATACATTTATTATTTTTAGTTATTGCATTTTTTTTATAAAGAATGTTACATTCGTTTTTTTTTTAATTCTATGCATGTATTAATTGCTCTTTGAAAATAAAAAAAATTGCATTCATTTTTTTCTTTAAAAAACTCAAAATGTCATTATAGCACAGCTCGAACTTGGCTTAAGTTAACCTCAGCCGCTGACTGAATTGAGACAAATTGGCCAGTCGAGCTCGATGACCGAGCCAAGCCGAGTTCGAGCTAGGGTTGGCTACTAGCCAAACCGTGCCGAGCGGTGCCAAGCTCGACTCGGTTCAACTTGTGAATAGCTCTAATCATCCATCATGTGGGACCACCTCAATATGGGTCATCCATCATGTGGGCCCAGTTTCAATGTTCACTACCCATCATGTAGAGCCTACCTTTGATGTGGATTGTCCATCATGAAGGCCCCACCTTTGAAGTGGGTCATCCATCATACTAGCCCACTTTGGATGTGGGCTTTTTATCATTATGGATTGACCTTTAATGCGGACCATCCATATTTGGGCCCACATTAATATGGGGCCATCCATCATGTGGGGCCCATCTTTTATGGGAACCATCCACCGTATGAGCCCCACCTTCAATTTGGATAGTCCACATGGAGCCTCCTTTGATATGGACAGGAAGAGAGAGCATCCTATGACACGGACAATGAGAGAGAAGTAGAAAAGTCACGAGTTAAAAGTTTTAAAAAAATTACTTATTAAGATAAGTAGCTTTTGACACATAGGTTACTTTTACAATATACTTACCAAATTAACTTACGTGAAAAAGGTTAATTGCTTAACATAAATTAAAAAGTAACTTACTTGGTGGTATCCAAACGGGCCGTTTGGATACCACCAAAATAAGTTACATTTTCTACTTATCTCAAATAAATTACTTATCTACTATTGTAAGTTTAGTTTAAGATCAATTATAAGTAACTTTTTTACTTAAAGTTGCTTAATCACTTAAATATAATAAGTAGAAACCGAGATAAGCTACTTGAAGCATAAGTAACTCATCTTGCGTAAATTAAGATCCAAACGCCCCCACCTTAACGACTCAACTCAAAACTCAACCAAATCAACTCAACCCAACAGGATTTCAAACCAAGCCAATAGGAGCCGCTTTCCTGCAACAGACTCCGTATCGACTCAGTGGAACTCATCAAGTCGACTAGCACACATTCAACTAGACGCAGTTTGCAACGACTCTAGCTGAGTCACACGAGAGAGACTGCTTTTAATAAAAAGGAAAGGGCGTTGCGTGAACCCCCGACCAGTAAGATTGTGGAAAGCTCCAACAATCAGTATGCCATCAGTTGCTTTTGGAACATTAGCAGCTGTTTTTATATATTTTATGTAAAAGTTGAGTCAAGTAAAGAATCGTCAAAGTCCTCGAGTCAACACCTGGCTGGACATCAAGTAGAGTATCTTTTTTGGGGGTTTTGAACTATGGAGAATAGAGGGGTCACCACCTGACTCAGCTGAGTCATGACTTAACTCAGGACTGAACAAGTTGATCCGAGTCACCAATTAAAAAAACCATGCTCCTGAAATGAAGCGAAGGAAGGAATCTACAATTTGGTTACTTTCAATCTAGTAGACAAATGATCGCAAACAAATCCGGGGAGCATCCAAACGCACACTTAGCAATGTGTAATATGTTGATTATGGACCCATGGGGCCCACTTGTGGACAACCACTTGTGGGTGGGGCCCATAAGGATGTTCCCGCATCCTCCTTCTTCCGAGAGTTTGAAATTCAATTAGAACTCGGAAGAAGATGAGATGGGATAAGATAAGGTTAAACCAACCTTATCTCATCTCATCCCTTATCTCTTTTCCCTCTATTTATAAGAGGACTCCTTCCATTATCAAATACACAAGAAAAAGGAAAGCTATAAGATATATACGGAGAGAAAAGAGAGGGATAGGCTTATAGAGTTTATCTGGTCCATCCATCAGATCTGAGCCATAGATCTGATCCGGGGACCATCTTCACCATAGGATCAGAGGGGTGATCAGACCCACTTGCTCCTGTAGCAAATAGGCGGATCGCTGGATCCACCACAAATCCTCGGCTTTGCGAAGGTTCTCATCGTGTAGACCGTCGGATCTTGGAGGCCTACACTTCCACAATTCCTAACAGTGGTATCAGAGCATTGAACGGCGGATCTCCGATTTAAAGAGGATATAATCGCAATCGAGGTAAGTGGCCTTAATTTTAGGATTATAGATTAAATTAATTTTATTCTAATAATATGTCGATCATCAAATCCATCATCTAATTAATATTCCTTTTTGTCCAAATCTCATTTTATTTATCTCTGAGGTATGGAGATTAATAAAATTGAGATTATTAATTAATTAACATATAGGAATTAAAATTTTTGTGATTAAGACCAGATTCATATGGGCCAGGGCTGCCGACCCAAGTATGCAAGGCATACTTCTTAACGAATGCCTGACAAACCAAGT
Source organism: Liriodendron chinense (assembly GCA_003013855.2). Lineage (NCBI taxonomy): Eukaryota > Viridiplantae > Streptophyta > Magnoliopsida > Magnoliales > Magnoliaceae > Liriodendron > Liriodendron chinense. Next base: position 4,331,739 of record ML058389.1, read on the forward strand.
CAAAGGCCCTCGTGTGAATCAAATCTAATGTTTAAGTGGGCCCACCATTTTGGATGATTGTCATCTAAATGGTGGCACGTAGCACAAAGACCTGGATCAAGATCTTTTAGAATGATCTAAGTGGTGGGCCACGCACCAATCTCCCATGAACCGTGTCATCCAATGGCTGATTGAGACAAATAAAAAAAATAAAAAAATAAAAAAAATCAAGGTTTGTCTCATATACATCCGTTATTGTTTTGTCACCATTCATGGTTGTGGGGCCCACTAAACATGGGAGCAATGCACCTTTTACCCATGCATGCACGCTGACTGCATGTGATAAAGGCAAAATCTATTTAAGATGAAGATGACAAGAAAAAGCAATGGACACAGATTGGTGGATGTGATCTCTACACAGATGGGTGGATGTGATCTCTGTTTGTTGTGGCCGGTCAGCGGGACATGGCAGAGAAATATAAAAATGGCAGTCGTGACCACCACCACAACCAGCGGCAGCCATGGCCGCCGCCGCCGCCGCCGCAAGCAGCAGCGGCAACCATGGATGAAAACTATTGCCCATTGCCGCTGTCTGCAGTAGTTTGCCCATTGCCGCTGTCTGCAGCAGCAGCAACATCCCTCTCTCTCTCTTTCAATCCCAGCCCAGCCGCTCGTCCGCCGCTGCCACAGCAGCAGCAGCAGCAGCAGCAGCGCCACGAGCCGCCGCCGCCGCCGCCGCCGCCGCCACAGCAACAGCAGCGGCATCCAACGCCGCAGCCGCAGAGAGAGAAAGAAAGGAGAGATTGAAAGGGAGAGGGCAAAAGCCCCAGCCACGGCCGCCGCCTGTAGCAGCAGCAGCAGCCGCTGCAAGCACTGCCGCCGCCGTCGCCGCCAGCAGCAGCACCCGCAGCTGTGGCAGCAGCAGCAGCGCCGGCCGCCGCCTCCGCCGCTGCCGCTCGCCGTTCCAGCCACTCATCCCTCTTTTTTTTTTTGTTGGGCAGTCAGCCACCATGGCTGCCAAGGTTACATGGATGATGGGTTTCATCAAACCCTAAAAGGAGAAGAAGAGGATGAGATGTTTGGAGTTGAGATATGGGCCTTTTGGGCCAGGGCTGGAGAGTCAAAATGGTCCTTTTGGGCCTGACTTGAGAATAAAGATGGGCCTGGCTTGCAATAAGCCTTTAGGACCTGGTTTGGACATAAAATTATCCTAAGATATGGGCCTTATAAATTGGAATAATTGACTCATTATGTATTACCCATTTTTTATTAGACCATTTTTTTGGAGTTAAATATCTAGTTTTAAAAATTAATTAGTGCTAACTCAAGCCACTAATCACAAATGGCCTCAAGTTTGAGTGGATAACCATTAAATATTATCATAATTTTTTTATAATACCATTAATATCCATAATTTGGGACAAAATTAAGAGACCATTATGGGCTATCCATATGTGATTGGACAACCCATATGGATCCCACTATTATGTCCAAATTAAAGATGGGCCAAATTAGAAGCCCAATTCACTTCTTTTCAAGATTAAGTGTATCTTGTAAAAGGGCCTTTAATCGACCATTTATGGACTGATTTAGACCAAGTAATGGGAAGTGACTTGGGGTTTTTGGCAAGATCTAACTGATGGTATGGTCCGTTTTTGTGATTAACGGTCTAGATATAAAATTAATCTGATGATCGATGTATGTATTAAAATAAAAGCATATGATTTAAATTATGGATTTTTTCTGTCTCAAAAATATCTTCTGAATACTTAATGTATATGTGGATGCATTATTAAATATGTGTAAAAATGAATGAAGATCATGATAAATATCCATACGATCACTATTGATCACGGGTCCACAAATGAACGGAACCATCATCAACTATGATGATCAACATTGATGAGAGGATCCATCATCAATGGTGAACATTAATAGTAATGATTGGATCCATCATGAATGGACACGATCAATGGGGTGATTATATTGTCCTTTAATCATAGAACTTCTCTTATTCGTTCAATGGACATGATTGTTTTCTTTAATCTAATGATTTATTCAATTTGACTTTAATTTTTATATGATTAAAATTAAGTCATCATTTCATTAGAATATGGATCTTATATCTCAAGGTTGTGCATAACCTAAGTGGGAGTTTTATTCATTCCTTAAATGATGCATAAACCCATAATGGTGGGTTATAGGTTATACAAATAGATAGTCATAAAAGCATCAATTTCATTTTATTTAGAGAACTTGATTGATCTGCACCACCCATACAGGTATGTAGGCTTTCAGATCCCTTATAAGATGGATTGAATACTTTTATAAACTTAAAAGTTTGAATAACTAGTAGAAATTCTGATGATTAGTGTCAATACTTTAGATCATAGCTAAGTAGTGATACATGATGCGATGTAGAGATGGCCTCTAAAGCATTGATCGCCGATCAACTAAAAGGACAACATTTCGACGGCAACAACTACGAAGACTGGTCCCGCGCAGTGCGAAGCCTTCTGGATGAAGATGACATTTCACACACTCTGGATGGGGTTCAAGAGGAACCCATATTGGCTGAAAATGAAAATCTAGGTGAACATAGGGCCGCGATGAATCGCTACAATAAGTGGCGTAAACAAAATCGCTCCGCCCGTAATGTTTTGATTAGCACAATGCACAAAGAACTCATACCCACGTATGAAGTGCATGAAACCGCTAAGGGGATCTGGGATGCACTGGCTAATGCCTATAAGCAGAAGTCAGATGCAAAGGTTCGGGCTATGGAATTAGAGTTCCAAGAATACAGGATGCCTATAGGTTGCCCCATCAAGGATCATATCCGTAAGATGGAGCAGATGATAGGCGCCCTGAGGAATGTAGGGTGTAAACTAACTGAAAATCAAAAGATTATAGCTATGCACCGTTCCTCACCCGAATCATGGGCCCAAATCAAAACGATTCTGAACCATAATGATTCTATCACAACGTTCAGAGACTTTTGTGGCCATCTAGTACGAGAGGTTGAAATGAATGCAATTCAGCCAGGTTCGGCGAAGGCTTTTGCAGCAGAAACCCACAAGCGGAAAGCTAACAAGAGAAAGTTCAAAGCTCGCAAGAAGGCGAAGAAGAACAATCATGAACAGAAGACCGCAACGCCTCCTCCAAATCCCAAGAAGAGGAAAGGAAAGAGGAAACCTAAAAAGACAAACATCACCTGTTTCGTCTACGGAAATCTCGGCCATTATGCCCGTCAGTGTGCCCAGAAAAAGACGGTAATTTCTCAATCACAAGATACTTTATTTGTAGGCGTTTGTTCTGAGATCCTTTCCGTTGATATCCTATCTAACGAGTGGATTTTGGATTCAGGCGCAACAAAGCACGTGACACGAGATCGTCGAGGACTTGAGGAATTTCGACCTATAGCTACAGGGAGCTACAGGGTGTACATGGGGAATAACGCTGCTGAAGACGTGCTAGGGATTGGTGTTTATCATCTCCGTACGCACGTAGGGCACACAATAACCCTCCATGATACTCTTTATGCACCGGGCATGTGCCGGAATTTAATTTCTGTTTCTAGATTGTTAGTTAATGGTTTTGACATTCGTTTTTCCGGGACAAGAGTTTCTTTAAGACTAAATAACCTCATCTTTGCATGGGGTAGTTTAATTTCAGATTTATTTATTCTAGATATAGAACATGATAATGCGCCTCTTGCTTTGTCTGCTATATCGAATGAACATGTAGTATCTGAATCTTTAAAATGGCACGCGAGGTTAGGTCACATTGGAAAGGACCGTATGACAAGACTAGCTAGATCTGGTCTGTTAGGTTTATTATCCAAGGTTGATTTGCCATTTTGTGAACATTGTGTGTCCGGGAAGACTTCTAAGAAACCATTCCCTAAAGCGACTAGGTCAAAGGGTTTACTAGAGATCATCCATACAGATATCTGTGAACCCTTAAATGTACATGCTAGAAATAGATGTCAATATTTCGTCACATTTATTGACGATTACTCGCGCTATAGATATGTGTATCTCATCTCACATAAATCTGAGGCTTTTGATTGTTTTCTCAAATTCAAAGCTGAAGTTGAAAATCAGCTTGAGAAAAAGATTAAAATTCTTAGATCTGATAGAGGTGGCAAGTATACATCTGAAACGTTTAAATCATACTGTGCAAACATTGGCATCATCAGGCAATACACTATGGCATATACTCCACAGTAAAATGGAGTTGCAGAGAGAAGGAACAGGACACTATTGGACATGGTCAGATCGATGATGGCACATGCCAATCTCTCTACCACATTCTGGGGAGGCGCGCTTCTTACAGCCGTCTACGTCCTAAATAGAGTCCCAACTAAATCCGTTCCTAAGACCCCATATGAGATGTGGACTGGGAGGATTCCTTCTTTAACCGACCTACGTCCTTGGGGATCTTTAGCATATGTTTCATTGCCTACTCAGCATAGAAGTAAACTTGATAGTAAAACTATTGAGTGCGTATTCATCAGGTACTCAATGCACTCAAAGGGATACGTTCTAGTTTATGAGGATCGTGGAGGATGGACTGAGATTGAATCTCGGGACGTAACCTTCGTCGAAGACAGATACCTCAGCCAAAAGAAACAAAAGGTTTCCACCGAACTTTTTGAAATTCCCGATGTATCTTAGGAGAGTGGGAGTTCTGCTTCTGCAAATGGAGATACTCGTATAGTTCATCAGGACAGTGGGAGTACATCTCAGCAGGTTCCTGAGTTACGTCGAAGTGAAAGAGGTTTGATTCCCAGAAGATATTTCGATATCAATGGTCAATCTTTCTCTTGTGTTGCGGTTGACGATGATGAACCTGATTCTTATCAGGATGCGTTATTATCTCCGAATTCGGCTGATTGGGTAACTGCCATGGACGAGGAGATTGCCTCCATGGAGAAGAACAAAGTCTGGGAACTTGTAGATCTGCCTTCCAATCGCAAAGCAATTGGTAACAAATTGGTACTTAAGATCAAAAGAAAGGCAGATGGTACAGTAGACAAGTACAAAGCAAGATTAGTTGCAAAAGGTTTTACACAAAAAGAAGGTGTTGATTATGAGGAAACTTTTTCACCCGTTGCAAAATTTTCCTCAATCCGCATGATCTTGTCCATTGTCGCAAGTTTAGACTTAGAGTTATATCAGATGGATGTAAAGACTGCTTTCTTAAATGGTGATTTGGATGAAGATATTTACATGCAACAACCCATAGGTTATGTGGACAAAAAGTATCCAAAGAAAGTCTGCAAGTTATTACGATCTATTTATGGGTTGAAGCAATCTTCAAGGCAGTGGTACATGAGGTTCCACTTAGCCATCACCACTTTTGGATTCACAATGAGTGAAGAAGATCATTGTGTATACATGAAACGGTCTGGAAGATCTTTTCTGATACTATCTCTATATGTAGACGATATCCTATTAGCTGGTAATGACTTGCAACTGTTGATGATGTCTAAAGATTGGCTTTTCTCGAACTTTGAGATGAAAGATCTTAGTGAAGCCAACTTTATTCTAGGGGTTAAAATCATCAGGAACCGTTCTAGGAGATTCTTAGGCTTGTCACAAGCCACTTACATATAGAAGATCTTAGAGCGGTTTAGGATGGAAAATTCAAAAGCTGTTGAAACCCCTATGGATAAAGCTACCAAGTTAGACAGGAAATCGTGTCCCCAGACAGAAGCTGAGAAATCGGCAATGTCCTCAGTACCTTATGCGAGCGCAGTAGGCAGCTTAATGTATGCTATGCTGTGCACCAGACCGGATATAAGCTATGCAGTTGGCATAGTCAGCCGTTACCAGAGTAACCCGGGACAGTCTCATTGGCAAGCCGTGAAACGAATATTCCGCTATCTCAGAGGAACTAAGGACTTGATGCTGTGTTATGAAGGCGCGAGTCTCGAGCTCAAAAGATATTCAGATGCCGCCTGAGGTAATGACGCCGACGAGGGAAAGTCTACTTCAGGATATGTCTTCTTGCTCGGAGGGGGAGCTATCTCTTGGTGGAGCAAGAAATAGAAATCCACGGCACTTTCATCTATGGAAGCCGAATACATTGCATGTTGTGCTGCAGTTCAAGAGTGTGTATGGGTTCGCAGATTCCTACAAGGATTGGGTGTTGTTCCAGGCATACATGAGCCTATATCGTTGAGGATAGACAACACATCAGCCATTGACTTGGCAAAGGATCCCAAACACCACCAGAAATCGAAGCACATTGAGATAAAGTATCATTACGTTCGTGATCAAGTGAAAGATAAGAAGGTTATCCTCAGCTACATTCCTACCAAGGAAATGATGGCTGATCCCATTACGAAACCTATAGCTAGAGATCTATTTTAGGTTCACGTCAGGCAGATGGGATTGAGGAAAGCTTGATTGATATGCTTATATCATGTATCTTTGAATAATAAATTCCATTTTATTCAGTATTGAGCACTTGTTAAACTAGGTATGTAGATCATCAGCATTTTCTTTGAGATTAAGTAGGATTTCAACTATTATCGGCAGGCCGGTTACCCACTCGCACGGGTTGACCAACCCTAAATGTACAAGAGAGGTACACTTGGGGTGATGTTTATACACTGAGGTATGAACCACCCTTTATTGATAATAATAAAGGATGAGGATGCGAATGAGTTGTATCCGCCTTCAGTCCTATAAGATTGAAGATGAGACTGACAAAGTCGAATAACATAGTCGCACCATTACTCATAATGTGAATAATGTTATGGCCTGAATCACAGCCAAGTCGTGAGGTTATGAGATGAGTCATACCTCATGTGAGATGACTTGCGTACTGTAGACCTGACAGATACCTAGTATTGTCTACTTTACGGCGTGGATTGTAGCCACGTGCTTGGACCTATTACCTACAGATTGTTTTGATTCGATCTAATTATTGCAACGTGCGAGTAGCCAGTCCCGTAGGTGACTCTTTGTGTCCTCAGCTACCCTCCTCTTGTGTACAGGAGGATGAGATTGAGTGTCGCTACTTTAGTATACGATGACGAAAGGCCCTTGATTGGCCAGACTCGGTTATGCTAGGAAAGCGGCTTGATCAATTCCAAATTACACACTTGCGCGGGGAAGATCCCGTGACAGCTACACCAAGTTTCTAGAACTATAAATACGCATTTGAAAACTTATCCGCCGGCAGTATCGAGTTTTCTTAGACTTTTACAAACGATATTCTCTTTCAAAATATATATATGTATATATATTACTTTAAAAGGAATTCAAATTGATGTTTGTAGAAAACCAAGTTTTTCAGAATAGACTCGATAAGTTGGATAAGTGCGTATGTTGGCCGAGTACTCTAGATTAGGAGTTAACTCTATCCGGTGTGGTCATGCGGACTAGGATAGGCAATGCAAAGCTTGGGTTATTGAGTGCTAGATAGGTGGTCTCTTAGTACTCAAACACCTGTGAGAAGATAACGGTGTTCCAGCTGGTCCCATGCTTCTGATTCTTTTGATCGTGATTCTTTGGTTTTGATTATTATGTGATGAGCTAGATGAACTCTCATGATGTGCCTACCCCACAATGTGATTGAGTGGGAGATGTTGATTGTGGACCTATGGGGCCCACTTGTGGACAACCACTTGTGGGTGGGGCCCATAAGGATGTTCCCGCATCCTCCTTCTTCCGAGAGTTTGAAATTCAATTAGAACTCGGAAGAAGATGAGATGGGATAAGATAAGGTTAAACCAACCTTATCTCATCTCATCCCTTATCTCTTTTCCCTCTATTTATAAGAGGACTCCTTCCGTTATCAAATACACAAGAAAAAGGAAAGCTATAAAATATATACGGAGATAAAAGAGAGGGATAGGCTTATAGAGTTTATCTGGTCCATCCATCAGATCTAAGCCATAGATCTGATCCGGGGACCATCTTCACCGTAGGATCAGAGGGATGATCAGACCCACTTGCTCCTGTAGCAAATAGGCGGATCACTGGATCCACCACATATCCTCGGCTTTGCGAATGTTCTCATCGTGTAGACCGTCGGATCTTGGAGGCCCACACTTCCGCAATTCCTAACAAAATAACCCCGATGAAGAATACATGGAAATGATACACAAAATCAAACTAATCTCAGATACTCCCTGGAAAGAACCTGATATCCAAACTCGACACTCAGCCTGCTTGAAACTTTACAGGACTTATTCAGCAAACAAGCCATTTTTAAGGCCAAAGAATGTCAAATTCTCTCTGTACATGGCACACTAGTAGGACCCACGTTGGAACTGCAGCAGTTTGGGTGGCTTCTATATTGGGTATGAAAATGAAGAGGTCAATGAATACGGGATGCTGGCCATGGGCCCACGTTGCTGTGCCAACTCATCAATATCCCTAACAATGTTAAACACTGCATCTGGCTGCGCTAGTTTCAGTGCATTCTCCGACATTCTCTTGAGCTCATCTCTTTTCGTGCCAAACCACTGAGCTACCAGGCTGGCTGTTTCCTTTGGGCTTTTAGAGAATACCCCTGCTCCGTTCTCAACAACATAAGGAACGTTGCCAACCTCCTACAAGAGCCCATGAACAAACATCGGTGATGGTCAGTGCAGTCACACAACCAACGTCTTAAAATTAAAGTCATGATTATACATATGTTTGTTTTGGTACTCGATTCAAGTTGAAAGATGAACAACGTAAAAGATACAAAAGAAATCAGCTTAAGAACCATAATATATACTATCTTTTGTAAAATGTGCACATAAATACATAATGTTCATGTTATTATAAATATAGACATAATAATACATGCATAGGAAGTGTGTGAAAATTCACATGCATCCCCATTGCCAATCAGTCAGTGAAACATGTAGAACCTATAGGGAAATATAGGGAACTGATATGGTGTCGTGTACACCACAATCAGTGGTGTTAACGACTCCATCCGGAATGCTTGCACTGTCCAATCAATAGATCTGCACTGTCTGTTAGGTCCAGAACATTTGATGGGCTAGTTTGCGAAAATCACACCAATTTGATGATTGGGTCCACTAGAGAGATGTCATTCCTCTAATAGAATGCTGACCAATCCATATCAGCTATATTAAACACAATCAATTGGCCTACATCGACCCTTTTAACCAGGGAAATCACTGACCTGTCCAGGGATGAAGTCATTGAGAATGATGGGAAGCCCCCTTATCAAAGCCTCAGCAATTGTACCAGGTCCTGCCTATAGAAACCAAAGCCAAAGAAATCAGGTACCAAATGACCGAACAGTTGCATAAAGAAGAACAAAGAGGATTTCAAACCACATGATGCATAAGATTCAAAACTCAATTACAAGATACCTTTGTTATAATGCAATCACAAGCTCCCATCCATTTCTCCATCTGTGTCTCAAATCCTCTTATCTGCGACCAAGAGAATAGATTTGAACTGGCAAACCAACTAAGCATAAACAGATTTACGATTTAACTTATGACTTGTGAACAGATTAAAAAAGAAAGAAAAAAATGAAGAAAAAAAAATGACCCACCTTCACTGGGACTTTCCATTGATCTGACTGCAAAGTAGAGCTTAGGATTTGATTACGGCCACATATGACAACCATCTGCCCAATTGGCTTACCTAGCGCTTCGTCAAACAGCGATGCTCCAAGTGCCCTTGCAGTTTTCTTGACTGGGCCCATTCCCTCACCACCTCCCATCAACAGAACTGCGGGCAATTCATGGTCCATCTCAAGTTCTTTTCTTAATTCATCCTGTGTACGATTAGTGGGAAACAGACCAAACAACTCAAGTCCCATCTGAGGAGACAAACAGATTGCATATTTTAGCAAAATGGCTCCCAAAATCAACCTTATCAATGATCGCATGGCAAAAAGATGGCTGAACGGGCAAGCCAAACACTCGGATTTGATTAGATTCCAGGCCATCCAGCAAAGCCCTCTTGGATACCTCATCTGAAGGGCAGTAGCATCTGTTGACACTTTTGTGAAACCTGAAACAAATTGAAGTTTGCATCACTAAGTGGTTAGAGAATTCATGCTACATTTCATATAAACTTGATTGTCCATCAAAAAATCCAAATGGAAATAGATATCTTATTACTAAGTTAAACTGACCATGTGGGGTGGCAGGTGTTGAGGTCTGTAATGACCGTAACAAAAACTACCTTCTTTTGAAGGCCCTGCCATTTGAGCACCAGTAGAGGAATATGTTGCATAAGAGGATGAACGCTTATGATAATGTCAGGCTTGTACTCCATCAGGCCAGCTTCCACCTCCCTTCAGTTGCAAAAAATCAATAAGTCAAAAGATTCATGAAAAATCCCTTTTAACATTCACCTAGTGAATAACATGCAGTTAATTCAAGGTGTTAGTACTGAGTTGAAAATTCACTTGCAACCGTTCTCACAATCCATGAGAGTTGCATAGAAAACATGGGTCTTGTATTTTTGAAATTGTTTGTTAAACAGATCTCTCTTTCTTATTATTCACTTGAAGGAGATTCGAGTATTTTGTCATGAAAATGATCTTATTTTTAACTGAGATTGTCATTCTTACTCGCAAGGAAATGTAAAAGATCCAATGTGATCTAGAAGAAGCAAAACAGAAAAAGGACATAACCTCCCGAGAAATATCAGATGCAGCCAGGATCTTAGAGAACCAATGTAGAAACCAACACTCTACATTTTGTGACAGTGGGTGACAACACAACAAAAATAAATTTAGATCATCATCGTCATCATCTAAGCCTTATACCAATCAAATGGGATTGGCTTCCTGTTCTTCCATTCAACTCTATCAAGGGCCATAACTTCAGTTAGACCATAGGTCATCGAGTCTTTTCTTACTACTTCCATCCACATCCTTTTGGGCCTTCCCCTTGCCCATTTACAGACTTCAACCTATGCTAACTCCTAACCAGCAGTGTTCTTAGTCTCCATTGCACATGACCAGACAATCTAAGTCTACTTTCCCTTATCTCATTCTTGTTGGTGCTACTACGAAGTTCCCTCAATGCATTCATTTCTAATTCTATCCTTCCTCTTGCCACTCATCTATTTCAACATCCTTATTTCAGCTAAACTCATCAACAACAAAATAAAATCAGACGACAAAGAGAATCCTGCATGACCCAAGACTCAAGTTCACATAAGTGGATTCCATGGTTCAGTGATCCAGACCTTTGATCTGATGGACCTAACTGTAGATGTACTTTCACTGAATTGCTTTGTCAACTGTCCATTTGCATGCCACCAACTGAAGGTTGGTTAGTACCATCCTGTCAGAATGAATTTTTTTGTGGAATTGTCCATCCACATAGGGCCAATCAGATTAACGGTCTGGATTACCAAACCACATGCCCCAACCTGAACCTTCAGGGGAAGGGTCAGATAAGCCCTCTTGATGATGACATAACAATCATAAGAAACCAAAGAAAACAATACAAAACCAAATCTTGCATGATACCAAATAAAAAATTAAGAAAAGATTTGGCTTTTATCACATTTAAAAACTATTTTGCAGTGGTTATGCATATTTTAGTAAAACTAAATTGACCCACTGGGTTGGATGGTAAGTCATTGTCTTCTCTAGTGCATGTGCCAATGTTTCACAAGTATATGACATTCAAGCCATGAAAAGGGTGGGCCCCACATGAAGGTCACCTGGCACAGAAATCAGGCTGGCCCACTTGTCAAGTCGGCACAATTACACATTGGATCAGACTGTTTGCAGGTGTGAACTGTCCATCGTTTTCATACAGCCTGGCCCTGCCTGATGCGTGGGCTGACCTGATTTTTGAGCAAGAATGTAGCTCAAATACCATACACACAAGACAGTTTCCAAGTAATCGAGGTGTTGGATGGGTGTATTTGATAAATCCACACAAATACATATGACCAGTTTCAACTTTCAAGGGGGTGATGAACATGATTGCCAAAACCAGCAATTGAAGTAGGCAATCAATTTCATTTGCCTAATCTGGAAACGGAAACATACTTGGCATAAAAGGCAGCCATTGCTGCAAGATAAACGCAGTGAACCCAACGAGGAGAACTCCCATGGAAGGCAACCTTCCAAAGCTGCACATGCTTCACCATGAATTTGTATGACCTTTCCATGTCGTTCAATGGCCAACCAGCATACTCTTTCCATACATCCTTCACGAAAACCTGAAACAAATGCCCACACGGGCAATATTAATCAGAATTTCAGCAGTGGACATGTAAAACAAATGATTAAATACAAGCATTGGATGTGAACTTCACATACAGCCCCATATTTCCTGCTAGCTTGTGTAGGACATCAAAGCCACTTAAAAGGTCTGCCACACTATCAAAGTCAATGGACAGCCTATGGTAATGTTCAGGTCTGGAAATCAGGGTAATCTTCATGGTGTGGCTCATTTTTTGCATAAGCTTGGATGTCCTACAAACATGACATGTCAAAGAAATACAAAGTTCATATGCAATGCTTAAAATCACTGAAAAGGAAGTCGCGGGAACTTGATATCATGAGAATAAAGAAGACCCATAAACCATCGAAATAACAGAACATTCAAATCATCTCAATGTTAAAAATAAAATAAAATAAAAAATCATAAGTCCAATTAAATCAAAATATGAATATCTGATGTGCAATTAAAATAATAACAAAAAAAATGCGTAACAACCACCAAAGAAAAACAAAACTCAATGACAATAACATTAAAATCACATAAAACCCGTCTAAACAAACCAATCAAAAGGAGAAAACAAAAAATGAAGAAGAAGATGAAAGAAAACCATCTAAACCACAAAATATCAAGAAAAAAGAGAACCCAAAATCAGCCAATGACCCAATTAAAAATATATATAAAAATCCCAAAACCAAATGCAACCCATTCAAATACGAAAAAACCCCCCCAAAAAATGGGACTAAAATATTAACAATACAACAAAAACAAGAAAGGATGGAAATCACAAACAACCATCAAAGGAAACAGAATCCTGAAATCACCTGATACTCGTCCCCAAACTCCAATCTAAAAGCATCCCTAATGGCCTCGGCAGATGCCCGGTGGCCGCCTCCAGTGTCGCTCATCAGAATCAAGACGTTCTTGGTCCTCTCAGCTCCAAGCTGCACCATCTCCACCGTCCCATCGCCATCATCATGATCGTCATAAGACAATGAAGAGGAAGAAGAGCAAGCAGACAAAGTCTTCTTCTTCTTCTGATGTTGGTGGTAGTAGGACCCACCGACGGTCTGGAACAGCGCCTCTCTGATGGAAGATGATCTCCTCGGAGACACCAGAGACATCACCATGGTCTCAGCTGCAGCAGCTCCAATACCATCCGTCGGACAGAGACGCTGGTCCCGGGTCTCCCGGGAGAGGGAGAAGGGGAGAGAGAGGGGAGAGAGAGCAACGGATTTGGGGTTTTGGCGGGTAGCAACGGCTATTTTCGGAGGGGTTCTTTTGATGACAGGAATGATACGGGTATGAGTGGTGGGGATTTTAAAGTCGTTGATTCGCATTTCTCTTTGGAATGTTCTGATGCGAAGATCCGCATCTTGAAAAACGAGGTGACGTTTTCCGATCGAATGCGTCCGGGACGCGTATTGCGGAGTAACTCCTCCGCACGCTCTTATCGTGCAGAGTAAACTCTGTTGGGCCCACCTAGAATGTATGTGCTTTATCTATTCCGTCCATATGTTTTTCCAGCTCATTTTAGGGGTTGAACCCAAAATTTAAGCATATCCAAATCTCAATCTCAAGTGGACCATGCCACAGGAAACAGTGGGAATAATGATTTCTATTGTTGAAAACTTCCGAGGCCCCACAGTGATGTTTATTTGTCATCCAACCTGTTCATAATATCACATGGATATGGATGACGGGAAAACACAAATATCAGCTTGATCCAAAACTTCTTTGTCCTCCAAGAATTTTTCAAAGGTAGACATTCAGTTCATAACTTTCCTGTGGTGTGGGCCACTTTAGATTTTGATATACTTCATCTTTTTGCATCAGACCTAAAATTTTCTGTTAAGATGGATGGACGGAGTGGATAAATACTTAAATCAAGGTGGGCCCCATAGAGTTTACTCCGCACGCTTAGCGTGCGGAGTTACTCAGTACGCAACCCGCTTCCGTATTGCCTATAACAGGAAGCTAGGTGGGCCCCACCATGATGTTCGTGGGAAATCATACCCGTCCAATCGATTTTGCAGGTCATTTTAGTACATGGGATAAAAAAAAAAAAAAAGTAAGATCCAGTGGGCTGCACGATAGGAAACAGTGAAAATTGAACATCAACGGTTGAAACATTCGTCGGGCCAGAGAAGTCATCAGTCCTTGTGTTTTTGTTTTTGTGTTTTCAGTTCACCCCAGCAGGAGTGACACTATGAACAGTATGGATGGCATATAAACATCAGAGCACCAGGGAGTTTTCACGGGTAGGCATTTCCCCACCATGAACACCCCTATTAAGGTACCGAATTAGGGTTTGCCAGAACATAGATTAGGGTTTGGATACATGTTAAAGTTTGACTTTAGGGTACAGAATACCATTCATCCTCACCGACCAATCTTAATCATCCTTTTACTCCCGAGTAGGGTATTTACGCCTACCCACTTTTTTCTTACTGTGGAAACCGCTTGAGTTTTCGATCTACCTTATTTTACTACCCACTACCAGACATAATTTGTAAGAAATGACTGAAGGGGGGTGGATTTCTTACAAAGATCATGGTGGGCTCCACCTATCTTCGGTGCCGCAAACCATCGGCATCCCTCCCGAAGGTGCTTTTGCTAAGTGCAATGTACATGCCAGCTATCGCACACATCGCCACATGTGCAGTGTGGCGACGCATGTACTGAAATATCCAAGCCATCCATCATATAGGTCTCACCATGTAGATTCTATTATGCAAAAGATAAAAGTTGTCAACTAAGTACAGGTGCCTTTAGGAGATCATGATTGTGGGCCCCATGAAGGTCATGTCATAATAATTGTGCAATGGTCATTAACCACTCTAACTAATAATGTGGTCCACCTGATATTTAAAATTATCTAATCTTTGGAATTCATTATAGAAAAGAGATGGAAAAATGTACAGTTGATTTCTATTTACAAAAAGTAGATCATAGAGGACCACACATGATTTGCATCACACACAAAATGGTGTTACTCAATTAACACAAGAACTAACTCCAAAACAATCTATCGACCAGTTTGAAGGCATGTATAGTCCATGGTTTTTTTTAATGTGATCGGTTACGTCCAATCAATTCAATAGATTTAGTTCAATCATGTGTAAAATTTTTTGAAAGATCCCATGAACAGGTAGATCACAACTTAATGATTTCCTATCATTTTGTTTAAGGATCCAAAATTAATCCATCGTGGAACCGAACTACTACTTATCTCAAACTCAATTTCCCTCCCGTGACAAAAAAAGGACAAGAAAAAGAATTTGGACGACATTGATCTATGAAGGTCATGATTGTGGGCCCATGAAAGTCGTGTCATAATAACCATGCAATGGTCATTAACCACTCTACCAATGGTGTGGTCCACCTGATATTTAAAATTACCTAGTCTTTGGGATTCACTACGAAAAAAAGATGAAAAATGAATGGCTAGTTTTGATTTACAAAAAGTAGATCATGGAGGACCACACATAGTTTGCATGCATCACACAATATGGTGTTACCCGATTAACATCAAAACTAAATTAGAAAGTCACAGGTTTGAAGGCATATATGGCCCACATTTTTGTTTTATGTGATCTGTTCTGTCTAATCAATTCAACAGGTTAAAATAAGACCTGTACAAAAACTTGAAAGGATTTCATGAACATGTGGATCACGACAACATCACTTCTTGTCATTTCAGTTTAAGGGTCCAAAATTAATCCACCGTTGGGACCAAACTACTACTCATCTTTACCTCATTTTTATCAGGATAAACAATAATGAAACAAACAACCGGATAGATGTTGTTGATCAATGAAATTCATGATAATGGGCTCCATTTTACAATGATATATGCATTTTTATAATCTTTGGGTAGAATTGTAATAAAGGCAATGGTCAATGGCAATTGTAAACTGTAAGTACCCATTCTCCATGGCAAAAGACCATTCTAACCCCTTTGTAGGATAAGTTTATCCCACATGCCTTTGTAGCAGATCCGACCTCCTTTTCTTAAGGCGGCTCAAACCTCGATGAAGGAGAATGCACATATCAGCTTAAGTAAAATGATCTAGCAAAAACAAATAGACACCATAGATGTAACTAATGTCGTCACGTGCAATCGCAAAATCGCATAGATAGGACCAGATGGCATATACGATGATCACATATGCCATCTGAAAAGTATATGATCGCATATCACATACGTATGTCGCATATGTGACTATGTGATCGATCGCATAGTCTCTGACGGTCAGATTGGAACAAATTATTATGTTTTCGAACTTTCGCCTATAAAAAGGCACTCCTCCCAGCCTCATTTGCAATATATACTTACTAGAAAGTATCTCTTTCACTCTAAAGCCCATTCTCTTATTATCTTTCATAAATAATCTTTCTTAGGCCTTATTTTCATTCATTTGAAGACTTGAAGTTGAAGGCAACATTGAAGATCAAGAAGCAACACTCTCTACTATTCATTTCTCTCATCTCTTCTCTAATTCATTCTATACTTCTCTTAAACCCTTACTCTCTTAGTTATTCATTTATTCTCTCATTTTTTCTCTAATCATTTCAAATTCTATCTTTTGCTTTTAACTTGTGTAGTTGTTGTGTTGATCTATTCACAAATCACAATCACAACTTAAGAGTCAAGACTCAAGTCAAGAGAGACTAGAGACTCAAGACTCAAGCTTATAGAAATAATTGTAGTTTATTTCATTTTCAATTTTATTTCAAGTTTGTATAATTGTATTGTCATTTGTAAATTGTAATTTCTAGTTAAGTTCTTAAACCTTAGTTTAGTAGTTTGAGTTTTTTCTTTTTAGTTAAGTTTTTAGTTTCTACATTCTAATTTTTAGTTTCTAGTTTCTATCCTAGACTTATAGTTTAATTTTATTTTCTAGTTTGTAGACTTATAGTTGATTAGTTTTTAGAATTCAAGAGAAAAGAATTAATAATTCAAGATTCAAGAGTCTACATTCAAGAATTAAGAGTTTTAAGTTTCAAGTTTCAAATCAAGAGTTCAAGACATCCATCCAAGTTCAAGAGGAGAGGCTTTCAACTTTCAAGAATTAAGACTCAAGAGTCAAGTTTCAACTTTTAACTTTCAAGACACACACACACACACACACACACACACACAAAAAAAAAATTGTAACTCCATAACAACCATACTAATGAGTTCCTCTCTCTCTTTTCTTTTTAGTATCTAGTATTTACTTACTTTACTTAGTACTTACATAATAGTACATACATTCCATACTTACTTTAGTACTTATTTACATACTACTTAGTATTTAGTTTACTACTAAGACTATTAAATTTAATAGAATAATACACACTCATACACACCCTATGAGTTAGTGTCATTATGTCTTCTTCCCAATCTTCTTCCTTGAGACCAAAGTCAAATGACCCCGGTTGGAAGTACGGCCACTATAAAAATGCCACTCAAAAGTCTCATATAGTATGCAACCTATGCGGATTTGTAAGTTCCGGTAGTATTGGCCGGCATAAACAACATCTTGCGCACGCATCGGGAGCAAATGCAAGAACATGTCCCAATGTTACTCCGAAGATCCATAGGAAAATCATGGAGTACATGGATAATCATGCTAAAAAAAGACATGTTTTATACAAGAAGAATTTAAGGAAAGAGAAGCTTATGAGAACATTAATGCAGTAGATTTGGATGAATCTATACCACCTACCTTCACAAGCGATCTAGACTACCTGCCAAAAGATCTTGTGAGCATGGGCCTATGGATAGGTGGTGTAGACCACATCTGAAAGATGTGATTGACCAAAGAGGTAAGGGACCCACCCAAACCACTTTAGAAAATCGATATAAGAAGAATGAAAGAAAAACTACAATTCAGTACATTGCAAAGTGGTTGTACCAGTCGGTGTAGCTTTTAACACCGTGAAAATGAAAATTTTAAAGTTATGGTTGAAACTATAGGTCAATTTGGACCTGGCTTAAAACCCATTCCTATCACGAAGTGAGAAGAAGTTACCTAAAGAAGGAGGTGAAGGTTACTAGAAGCTTTATCTTTGAATATAAAGGAAGTTGAAAAATATATGGTTGTTCATTAATGGCCGATGGGTGGACCGATAGATCCAGTCGGATATTGATAAACTTTCTTGTAAATTATTCAATTGGGAGAATGTTTTTAAAGTCCATGGATGCATCGGCCCATTCCCACACTGGCAATTATTTATTTAAATTTTTAGATGATGTAGTTGAAGAGGTAGTAGAGGAATATGTTGTCCAAGTTATGACAGATAACACAACTAATTATGCAGTTGTTGGTCACCAACTTATGGATAAGAGGCCACGTTTATTTTGGACACCATGCACGGCACATTGTGTCGATTTAATGTTAAAAGATATAGGTAGGTTATATCTTAAAGTAATTGTTATGGCTAGGAGAATCACGATTTTTATGTACAAGTATGCCCCTCTTCTCAATCACTTGAGAAACCACCTTGGGTGCAACTTACTTCGTCTAGCCGTCACCTAATTCGCAACAACTTTCTTGATACTACAAAGATTACATTCAAAGAAATCTAAACTTAGATCCTTTGTAGTGTCGGCCAATTAGGATAATGAACTATGGTAAAAAAAAAAGGTCGTAAGAAAGTTAGTCCAACAAACCATTCTTTCTGCTCAATTTTGGAATTAAGTGGCAAAGGCCTTAAAATCATCTGAACTATTAGTAAGTGTGTTGTGATTAGTGGACGGTGATGAAAAGCCACCCATGGGCTATATCTATGATGCGATGGAGAAGACTAAAACAAAGTAATAGAACACTTCAACTATAAAGAACGTGATTACCAGCCCATCACAAATATTATAGATGAGAGATGGGGCAACCAAATGTCATCTCATTTGTATTTGGCTGCCTACATCCTTAATCTGACAGTATTCTTTGCGTCCACTGATCGGACTACGGCAGTCATGTTCCACATGGTCGGATTTCTAGATGCTTTATAAAGAATGGTTCCAGATAAAGATGAACATGATAAAATTTCTCGAGAGCTGGACTTCTACCAGAAGAGTGCAGGAATTTAGTCAAGAAAGATAGTTGTAAGGCATCGAAGTATGAAATTGCCAAGTAAGTATGCAATTTCAATATTTTATAAAGTTTTACAAGTTAAAACTTATAAATTATAATTTATAATCTAAATGTGAACGCTGGAAATCGACGCCCACGCTTTACTTCGTTTTGCTTTTGTGATGGTTGGAGGGCTTATTTGATTAATGTAGTAGACTTGAAGTTGCCACTAGCTACTTATCTCAAACTCCCGCAGTTGGCTACAACCTACAGAATTTGTGAAAACTAAAGAATTCGAAGATTCTCTTACTTTAGGTTGACTCCTGATCTACGACTTGGGATTCCGAGTAAGGGACATCGGTTACAGAGAGGGAGTGTGTTAGGCACCCTCTCTGTCCGTACGAGTGTACGGTCTAGTGTGGTAAAATATTTTAGGGGATAATATGATTAGATGCAAAGTATGAAAGTAAGACTAAGCAGACTTGGATTTCCATGTGACAGGGTCCGGGATTCCGGCAAATCACAGAGCATACATTCAAAGAATGTCTAAAAAAGAACGGGGGTTAAGTGGAGGTATGATAATGCCAAATGGTATGTAAGAAGACTAGGCTGCCATGAGTTTCTGATGTGACAGGATCCAAAGTTCTGACAAGTCACGGAGCATACATTCAATGGCAATCTAAAGAAGTGGGAGGGGGTTGAGAAGGGAAGTGATGATGCGATTGATGAAATAGGCATGCTAGTGATGGTAGCACAATCTTGCACTTGCATTTGATATGACTTGGAGGTTTGGGTTCACCATGGTTTGGGAGGGTTGACCTAAGTGGGCTAAGTGACTAAGAGAGGAGGAGGAGGAGGCTGAAAAGGATGAAGGCTTTGAACACTAAAGGTCACATTTCACTCTCACTCTCTTTCCCACTCTCTCACTTTCCCTCTCACTCTCCATCTCCTCTTGATTGTTGGTTGGTGAGAAATGAAAAGAGGAGAGGGGTATTTATAGCTCATTTCCTAATTTTTCTTGTAATTAGAGGGACTATGGAGGGTAAAAATGTGTTGTCGACTTGTGATTGGTTGAGAGAAAGGGGGTGCCACATGTCACATCGCCATTGGTGGATGAGGCTGGGTAAAATCGTGAATTGGTGGAAGTCCAGCGGTAATGGGGGTTTCAAGGCAGCTGTCTCTCCAGAGGTGCAACAGCTGTAGCTCGGGGCACAGATTCTGAGAAGGAGCAATAATTTGATTACCGCTAGAGGTAGTCAAACTACCTCCACCCGATCGGTTTATCCTGAAATTTGGTTAGTTTTTCTAGTTGGCTCTGTATTTTCCAAATGAACCATGGTTTTAATTTGGGGTGGTCCTTGGAGAGTGCTAGCTATATTTTGGGTTTCCTACATTTGCCATATGTTTGGCTTGACTTTGTTTCAAATTTACCAAAATTTACAGTCTTGGCTTAGGCTAAGTTTTAGCTTAGAAAATGGCCAAGGCTTGGTTTAGGCTTGGCTTAGGTAATGGCTTATGGTTTGGCTGATGGCTTGGTTGTGGTTTAGGGTTTAGGTGTGATTCATGCCTTATCAAGTTGCTAGCATGTGTGGGGTGTCTACACTAAGTAAGAAAGTGTTAACTTAAATTTTATTTGTACAGCTGACTGGTGGTGTATGTATGGAGCTGACCCGACTAGGAGGGATCCGACACTACAAAAGTTGGCCATGAGAATTCTTGGCCTTACGTGTTCTTCAAGCGGCTGCGAGTGTAACTAGAGTACATTCGAGTGGGTAAGTTACTAAGTTCTACTAGTTACAACTTAAAGTTCTATAATTTACTTCTAGTTTCAAATTTCAATGCTTAATTGTTAATATTTATACATTCTAAATGTTAATGGCATACAAATTCACACGAAAAAAAAGAAAAAGAAATCACCTCGAACAAAAAAAACTCAACGACCTGGTCTTTGTTCAGTATAATTAAAAGCGACAAGAAAGATTATAGGCTAGGCGAGAAAAGCCTGGATTCTATGATCCTATCAGCTTAGATGATTTGGAGGTAGATAGTGAGTGGCTTGTGGAGATAGAGGATCCAGTCTTTGCCTGTGAGTCCCTTACATGGGCTTAAGTTGAAGACGCTGCTTATGGCACGACACCTAGCGAAGCTTCTCAATGGCGGAGAAGAGGAGTTGGAGGGCAAGCAGTAGCTGTAGCACAAGGCATGGGCCTAACAGTCAATGAGACGATGATATTGAGATTAAAGAAGTAGAAAAAGAAAATACTCAACCAATAAAAGTAGATGAGCGACTTGTGCGAACAGATGATGAAGAATACGTTGAAGAAGCAGATAACTGTTAATGTCAGATTTTGGTAACAGGTTCCTCCCCAAAATATACGCCCATGTCGAAATGAACCCCTCTCAACCTGAAAGCCAAAGAGGAAAACTAAGGGTGGCCGGCGCTTGGTCGTTGGCCCTCCAAAGCTTAAGTTAGAGATAGCTTGAGAGTAAGATGAAGTGTGAAACGTGGGATTAGAGGTTGTGTACCTTTATCATCTGTGGGACTATCTATTTATGCAAATCCGGGTGATTTAATCTGTTACGCAAGCTGCTAAGATCATTCCTGATTTGAGGGGATAAGGTGCTTATCCCGTTAATCCTCAGATGAAGAGCTGGCCTGATCGGATTAGACATTTAGCTGATTACGTTCCTTGATGGAGATCCCTCGTGGTTCGGAACTATAAACAGAAGTAAGCCAAAACCGACCTATATGGGCTGCTGGTACTATCAGACGAGGGACGTCCTTACCAAACGATCAGAGACCAGGGTTGCTCGGAGAACGGCAATGTCCATGCTCGATGACCAGAGACCAGGGCTGCTCGAAGGATGGGGGTCATTATTTAATGAGCAGGCTCCACCACTATATGAGATGCGATCGTGTAGGCTTGCTAGACGGCTAAACTGCTCGCCATTAATGGAAACTTGAGGTGCTCGCGAATCGTATATTTATGACCATAAAGACGTTTGAGGTCTGCAGGCTTCAAGTTCCTTCAATGACCAACTTTATTCTACAACAGATGCCTCCCATGTCCTTTGTGTTGAGCAGCTTAGCGAATGACTTAACTGCATATGTAACCACCCAACGCATTTTTCGAAGGAGAAGTCGTACATGATTGAGCTCGCATTGATGAACGCCAGCTTTTCGGCCGAGAGAAATGAAGCAGCACTCAACACGTGTCTCACGAGTTAATGCTCGTGCTCGTTCAACTGTCGTGCCAGGAGTTAATGCTCGTGCTCATTTGACTGTCGTGCCAAACGAAGAGTCGCCGCGTGTCATTCAAATCCTAATGGAATGATTGCTTATAAATATCCGGAGCCTGCGAAGGTTTCTTTACTTCGAAGTTTTGTTAGAGATAATCGAAAATCCTCCTTTTTGTATCTTTGTCTGTCTCTGGCATGACCTCATTGCTAAGGTATTCGTTCTTCTTTTCATGGCGATGGACGCTGATAATGAGGTTGTTCCTCTAGGAGATGACACTCCGGATTCCTCCGAATCGAATAATGTGAGGTGCCTAGCGGGGAGGTATTCTGCGTCTAGATACCCCTCTATGATGACAGAGGAACAGTTGACCGATTTACGGGAAAGGTACTAGATTTTAGACTCCATCATTCTCAAATTTCTCGGAGAGGGAGAAACTCTGGATTCTCCACCGCCAGGCTGTGTGGCTCTATATGAGTATTTTTTAAGCTTGGAGTACGTCTCCTCTTCATCCTTTTATCTGAAATGTGCTCCACATTTATAAGATTGCCCCCGAGCAACTCATTGTAAATGGCTGGAGGGTTGTGCTAAGTGCTTATGTCCTATGAAAGCAAGCGGGCAACGAGGACTTAATGGTCGATGAGTTTTTGAAGATGTACAAACTCAAGAAAGCCCCATCCAATGAGGGTTGGTACTACTTGTGTTACTGGCACCAGGAGAACTTTATTTTGAGGAATCCCTCTTCGAACTATCCCAGGAGGAGGAGACGGTAGTTTTATGTCTCTAGTAACTGGGATTCTGACGTGGGGTTTAACCCCAGGGGTCATAACGTCAGTCGCTTCTTTTGTGAAAGTGGGTGAATCTTTACTCCTCTACGAATATAAACAGGGTTATATTTCTGTCATTGATTTGCTTTTTCTCATATTTATAGGTACTCCAGCTGGAAGAAAACCCAGCTTGAGAGGAGGAATTAATGAGAACATCGTTAAAGCCTTCAAGCTGTCGGAGGACGACAGAGATATCAGCCTCTCCCTTTCGCTTCTGTGACTAGCTACTTCTGACCTTATCTCCCAAGAGGAAGCAATGGCGAACGTTGGAGAGAAGAGGGGAGTGTTGGGAGTGTTGCCCCGTCTGAAGGGCACTGCCTCGAAGAGGCAGAAGAAGACAACGGCTGGTCCCTCAAATCCGCCCACATGAACAGATGAGCCTGCTCACAACTGGCAGCCGCACAACCCTCCCCTAGCTAAAGCTGTAGCGACCCCTCCGGCTGGTCCTTATGACCAGTCGGTGATTGATATTATTGATAACTCCCTGAGGGGTGACGAGGCGGGGCCAAGTCATCCTTTGGGTGAAGGGGGTCGCGAGCCTGTTGCTGCTCGCGAATTGGCTCCTACTCTGAAGTCAGTTCCTGCTCGAGAGTCGGCTCCTGCTCGGAAGCCATCTTTCGATCGCGAGATGAGCGCTTCTGAGATGGTAGTAGCCTAGCCTTCAGGGATTGGGGTTTTTACCATTCCGGATCACTTGCACCCTATTTGCAAGTTTTGTTTGACAACATCACTCCACAATCCTTCGGTGCTCTTCCTGAGCATAGTCCAGAGGATCTCTCCCTTCATACAAGGGTGAGGTTGGTCCAGGTATGTATGAAATACTTCCTCATTTTTTTTAAGGAAGCTCTTATACCTTTAGTGATGTCTTCTTTAATTTTAGAGCAGAGTTTGGACCTTACCCTGCGGACGAGACGCGACATCATTGCTGCTCGTCGCATTATAGAGAAGGCGAAGAGAAGAGGCAGGCCATGGAGAATGCGATCCAAGGGAGGTATCAAATAATAAAGTCCCGCGAGACTCTGGTCACCAAAATAAATGAGGAGAAGAAGATCTTCATCAGCAAAATTCAGACTTTGACCGAAAGATATCAATCGCTGAATCTAATTTGTAACAATTTGCAAGACTTACTGAGGTGAAGGAGAAGATTGAGAAGGAGAAGGAGATCTTTCGCCAAGATAAGATTTCTCTCGAAGAGCAGCTCGCGGAGTGCAAGTCGCGCCTCAAGGAGGTCAACGAAGATTTGGAGAAGGAGAAGAAAAGCCCTCACGGACCTAAAGGTTAAGGCTGTAAATGGGTCAGCGGACCCGATGGGGTACTCGAACCCAACCCATTTAGACCCGACCCAGACCCAACCCATTTGTTAAATGGTATGGGTTTGAATCCAAGAATAGACCCAGTTGGTAAACGAGTCTGGGTTTGGTTTCCTTTATATTAGGCCCGAACCGACCCGACCCGAACCCATTTAGTAAGTGGGCGGGTTTGGTCTATGTTTCGAGGGACCCGTCCAGCCCAAACCAGTTCAGACCCGGCTTTAAGCCTTGTAAAATGCTTGCATACATGATCCAGACCCGGACCCATTAGACCCGACCGATTTATAAATGGGTCTGGGTGGATCTCCCTCTACCAGACCCGGACCCATTTATAAATGGGTCTAATGGGTTGACTCGGACCCGACCTGGACCCACCCATTTAGTAAAAGGGTCTAGGTCTAAAATTTAGACCCAGACCCGTTTAGTAAATGGGAGGGTCTAGTTTTGGCTAAACTCGCCTCGAACCCGACCATTTATAGCCCTACTGAAGGTCGACTCCATCCACTGTGAAGAGGAGAGGGTGGGTTATGTCAAGATGGTATCTGAAGAAGGCCCTCGCGTAGTTCTGGAGTTTCGAACTACGCAGCTTTACGAAGACGAGCGGTACGAAGTGTATGTCACTAGTCACGAATTTGTGATCAAAGTAATGCAACGAATTTCTACAGGATTCAACCTAGATGAATTCGACGAGGTTGTTACCATCGTCGCTGCTGAGGAGAGAGCAGCTGCTGAAAATGAAGTCACGGAGGCTACCGAAGCTGTGGGAGTTCCTGAGACGGAACCTGAAGTAAAGAGCCGAGCACCTCCTCCACACAATGCTGAAGAATGAACAACTATGAGCTGATCTTGTCCTTTGCTTTTTATTCACTCGCCTCAAGTGTAAGGCTGTGATGTAGTAATAATTCTTGGTAAAATCGAGGTCGATCCTCAGGGATTGTCATAATAATTCTAAGTTTTAGAATTAGGATGGGCTAAATTCGGATTTGTATCGATGGGTGGAAATTAAGAACATAAAACTATTTATTTTATACTTAAATCAGGGAAATAAGTACTAGAGCGCTAAGGATCCACTAATAATCATTCACAATGTCAATTCAAACCATTCAAGCTAATAACACAATTGGAATCGGAGTTCTATCCTTATCCAATCAAAATATAGAGCAATCAAATCATCATAATGCATCTAACATAGATGGATCATCCACTGATATGATCCTCTCATAATCAACTAAGACATTGGGTGTATTCAATCACACAACCCAATCCTTCACAAAACAAGCAAGATCACATTCATGATTCTTCCAAAAGCTTTGTCACTAGACTTGATTTAGAGGCATGAATTGAACTTCTATTGAACAAAAATTAATACATAAACACCTATCTCAGATTAAATCAAAAGATAAGAACCCTTTCTAGTTTAGTTATAGATAAGGTCTTGGGAAACTTAGTTTGTAAGATCCCCTAGCATCCAACATATCATGATGAATCTAGGATCTCTACAACCCAAAATCCTATCAATCAACACCCCATTAAGCAATCTCAGTAATCAAAACATCCCATGTAAGAGAAATCACAAGAGATAGAAGATTAACTAAAAATATTAATTTTATTTCAAACAAGAACTAGAAGTGTTCTTCATAAAACCAAAAAGTACTTGAACTAATTCGAATTAGACATTGTAAACAACTAAAAGCTTCACCTCTTAGCCCTAGCTAAGAGGTTTAGCCAACCATTAATAGGTTAAACTAAAACTCAAGGGAAACTAAATAAAAACATAGAAAAATCGAGTTTGGAGGAGTTGCAGACGCTCCACAGCGATCTCCTTCACCTCCCACGACTTCCTTAGCCTTCTACAATGTGTTTAGATCCACCCTTAGGTGTCCTTTTATAGTAGAGAGGCCCTACCACCTCAGAATCTTCCAGAATTGCGCAATACTTATGCACTTACGCCTAAAAAATCGAAGCTTGCTGAAGAAGTTGCTGAATTTCAACAAATTACATTGGCTACCTGTTGGCCGACCGGTCTAGACTGGTCTAGCAGAGGTCCAGAGAGGTGCCCGACCTATTGGCCGACCGGTCTAGACCGGTAGGACCACACTACTCCTTGGTTCAGTGACCTATATATAGGGGTAAGAGGGTGGCCGACCGGTCAAGACCGGTCGTGGCTCCCTTGGCCAACCGATCATGACCGGTCGGACCTCATTTCTTCACAATTTCTTTCTTTCTTTCTTCCTCTCTCTTCTCTCCTTGCTTTCCTTTTTCTTTGGCCCACCTTGGGTTCTCATCAAAGGCTCCTAAATGTGTTTTTTAAGCATCAATGGAGTGAAGTCTCTCTCTCAATCCTACATTCACACAACATGCATTAGAAGGGTCTTTTAAGCATGCAAATCATGCATATAATGTGATGTAATGGGTTGGCAAATTTATAAATTGGAGGTTCAACACTTTTTCCTTCTCCTTTGATAAAAAATAGTTTAACGTCTTTTCTTTTGTAATTTAGATAATTTTGGAATAAAAAACATTTTAGCTTCTCTTTGTAAATTCATGAGAATGAGTCCATGCTTGAATGTTTTACTCAACTCATGAAAATGAGTTGGGCTCAATTAGGGAGGTCTTGGCGACCAGGTCTGCATAGAAATAGTCTGGTCTATCAATTGAGTCTTTGGCTCTGCCGTGAGCAGAAGACTTGGTTAAGAGAATGTTCTTATTCTCTTCAGGGCTACTTAAGTCCAAAAAATGGAGTAACGACCAAGTTATAGATTCCATAACTGAACAGCTGGAACGAAAAGAAATGTCTTTATTTTGATATGATCCAATATCTACATCATGAATGTTTTATGAAAAATATCGAAGTAAATGTTCCACGTGCCAAGGGCGACGTATGGGTCTTCCTCGCATGTCTTCCAGATAATAAGTTCCTGGTCGAACAACCTTGATGACTCGATACGAGCCTTCCCAGTTAGGATCCAGCGACCGAGTGGCTGTTCCGATGTTTTGCATAGCGCCAAGTCACGAAGATGAAAAGCCCTGGACTTGACCTTTGAATTGTGATAACGGGCCATACGTTGTTAATAAGTCGCTGCTCAAAGACGAGATATGTCCCTTTTCTCTTCTAGGAGATCGAGGTGGAGTTTTAAACCTTTCTCATTATGCGCTGCTTCGTAGTGCTCTACTCGATGAGTAGGTATTTCGACTTTCACGGAGACGACTGCTTCAGTGCCAAACGTCAACGTGAAGGGTGTTTCTCCTGTTGAATTACGAGTTGTCGTCCTGTAAGCCCATAAAACTTCTGGTAGGAGTTCTGACCACATACATTTACATTCATCAAGCTTGGTCTTCAAACAGTGCTTGATAATTTTGTTAACTGCTTCTACTTGTCCGTTAGCTTGATGATGATGTGGGAAGTTCGAATATTACGTATCTTCCATTTCTCGCAAAACTCGAAGAATGCGGCATTATCGAACTGTCTTCCATTGTTAGAAATTATGGTATGGGGGAGTCCATAACGGCATATAATATTCCTCCATATAAATTTAGTAGTTTGCCTTTAGATGATGGTGGCCAAAGGTTCCGCCTCAACCCATTTGGTGAAATAATTTACTGCCACAATTGTGAACCTATTTTGTCCTTTTCCCGTGGGTAGTGGTCCGATTATATCAACTCCCCATTGAGCGAAAGGCCAAGGGCCGTCCCTCGACATCATTTGTTCAGGCGATAAATGAAGGACTGGAGAAAATTGTTGACATTTATTACATTTCTTTGAGAATACGATGACATCTGCCTTCATAGTAGGCCAATAGTATCCTTGCCTCATTGCTTTGTATGTTAGAGACTGTCCTTTAAGATGATTACCACATGCCCCCTGGTGTATTTCAACAAGAACACGATGTGCTTCTTCTGGATGAAGACACCTTAAATACAGTAAAGTAAAACTTTTACGCAACAATTTTTTTTTGTAAGATGTACCTGACAGCACGATAGCAAATTTGTCGGGAAGATTTTTTATCATGTGGGAGTTGTATGCTTTGGACGTAAAAGATGATGGGATCCATCCAACATGAAGATAAACGCAATGTGACAACCTGCTCTGGAGCGACTTGCTCGATACTTAGAGTAAAGAGATACTCGATAGGAACAGCTCGCGTCAGATTAGACTCAGGTGCAGAAGCTAATTTGCCAAAGAATCTGTGAGCTTGTTCTCCTCGCGAGAAATATGAGTTATTTCATATTTGTTCAATTTAGCGAGCAAGATGAGTACTTGAGATTTGTATGAAGTCATCCGTTCTTCTTTCGCCTTGAATTTGTTGAGCACTTAATTTACAACGAGCTGAGAGTCGCTGTAAACAAGCAGGTTTTTTATCATGAGTAAATTTACTAATTTGAGAACAACAATTAAGGCTTCATATTCCGCTTCGTTATTTGAGGCACGAAAATTGAAACGCAAAGCATATTGAAATTGTGATCCGTCAGGAGTGACGACTCCACTACCAGAGGAGCATGATGATTCATCTAAAGCGACCAAGGTGCTTGCTTGCTCTCCAGCGGGTCATCACTAGAGGTCGAAATAGTAGGGGTCGAATATGAAATTCGGCAATGAAGTCTACTACAGCTTGGGCCTTTACAGAGGTTCGCGAGCAGTAGGTAGTATCGTTTTCGCCAAGTTCGATTGCCCATTTAGTTAATCACCTAGATACTTCAGGTTTTTGAAGGACTTGCCTCAAAGGATGATTGGTAGGTACTATTATAGAAATGGGCCTGAAAATAAGGTCGTAGCTTCTGTGCTATTGTTACCAATGTCAAAGCGAGTTTCTCCATATCGAAGTATCGGGTTTCAGCATCCACCATTGCTCAACTGACATAATAAACAGGCCTCTGAACCCCGGAGTCTTCTCTTATTAAGGCGGCACTAACGGCCGTGGAAGATATAGATAAAAAAAGAAAAAAAAAGAAAGAGCTGCTCATGTAGAATAGGCTTTGATAAGATGGGAGGCATACCCATATACTATTTCAGTTGCTGAAATGCTTCTTTACATTGTTGGGTTCATGCCTAATCGGATTTTGCAGTCGTACGGAGTAGCTTGAAGAAAGGAAGGCATTTATCGAAGGCAGGCGAACTAAACCTGTTTAAAGATGCAACGCAACCAGCCAATCGTTGGACTTCTTTGAGAGTGGAGGGAGATTGCATTTCAATCAAGGCCTTAATCTTTTTGGGGTTTGCTTCAATCCCCCGCTGACCAACCATGAACCCGAGAAATTTTTCAGCAGAAACCCTAAAAGCATATTTTTCTGGATTCAACTTCATCTAATACTTCCTCATCAGATCAAAGGCTTCTTGAAGATCCGCAAGATGATAATTGGCTACAACACTTTTTACGATCATATCGTCAACGTAAACTTTCATATTCCTACCAATCTGTGCAGCGAACATTTTGTTGACTAGGCGCTGATAAGTGGCCCCTACATTTTTTAGACCGAAAGGCATCACTTTGTAACAGTACAGGTCTCGATCAGTGATAAAGGCAGTATTCTCACGATCAGGTGGATGCATCATGATCTGGTTGTAACCAGAATAGGCATCCATAAAGCTGAGCAAGGTGTGTCCTGTTGTTGAATCGAGCAATTGGTCGATGCGGGGAGTTGGGAAGCTATCTTTCGGACATGCCTTATTTAAGTCGGAGTAATCTACACACATCCTCCACTTACCATTTACCTTACGCACAAGAATGACGTTCGCGACCCACTCCAGGTAATCGACCTCTTCAATAAAGTCAACGGCCAATAACTTTTCGACCTTGGTTTTTATGACCATCTGCCTTTCAGCTGTGAATGCTCGTCGACACTAATGGATATGTTTAAATTTTGGATCAACATTCAAGCGGTGAACTGTGATGTCGAGGTCGATACCTGACATATCCTTATGAGACTAGGCGAATACATCTTGATATTCGACTGAAAAATCGGTCAGATAGGCTCAGAAGATGTAGTCTAGAGATGATCCAACATGAACCTTCTTGGAAGGATTGTCCTTAGATAACTGAATTTCGACCGTTTCTTCTCCGAGAGTTCCTGCCTGATGTGTATCTTCCCTTGGGTCCAGGTTTATTGCTATCGGAGAATTTGTTGAATCTCCTGAGATCGCCATAATAGGAGCTGCCTGGACATTCTTTTGATTTTGTATCTCGATTTCATAACATGCCCGAGCTTCTTTCTGATTTCCTTGAACTACTCCTACTCCATTTGGAGTGGTGAACTTAATACATAAGTACAGGGAGTGTAGAGCTGCTCCTATCTTAGTGAGCAAGGGTTGGCCCAAGATGGCATTGTATGCCGACTTTCGATCGACCACAAGGAAGTTGATGAAAACAATGACTTTGGTTGGAACTTCTCCGAATGTGACAGGAAGGTCAATACTCCCCTCTGGTGCCACCACTTCACCCCCGAAACCGACAAGGGGGGTCGAGACTGGTTTGAGTAGATTTCTGGCGAGAGCCATTTTGTTAAAAGCTTCAAGATAAAGGACGTCTGCAGAGCTACCTGTATCCAACATAATACAGTGAGTTAAATAATTTGATACCTTTAACGCTACTATGATAGAATCTTCATTGAGAAATGAATTCCTTCAGCATCTTCATGAGAAAAAGAGATTGGATGGTGGCTCAAACTTGACGAGCTGGATGATTTCTCCACCCAGTAAATATATTGAGGCTTCTGGCACGCCTTTCGAGTATATGCTTTTCTTGAGGCTTGGGAATCTCCTCCACAAGCTGGACCACCTACAATGGTCCGAATTTTGCCCGCAGGTTCTACACCTTCCTGTGAAGGACGATGTTATGGTGACTTTTTTCTCCACGATTGATGTTCACGATGCACTGGGGCATCAGATCCTTTGGGCGAATGGTCTTGCTGTGCGACATAGTCTCGGAGATGTCCCTTTCGAATGAGGGCTTCGATCTGGTCTTTAAGAGATATACAGTCTTGGTTATTATGCTTGTAGTTTTTATGGAAGTAACAGAACTTCCTCTTGTCTCTTTTTTCAGGATCCGATTTGATCTTCGGAGGCCATTTAAGATATGACTTATGTTTGATTTCCATTAGTACCTTCTCTGGAGATTGATTGAGAGGCATGTAGTTACGATATTTTTCGAGATAAAACTTCTTAGGAGAGCGATCTCATCGATCACACCAATACTTTCTATCTGCTGGAGAAATTTTCTCAGATTTTCGCCTCTTTCCTTGAATACCATGACGAGCCAAGGCTATTTCTTCAGCATTAATATATTTTTGAGCTTTTGCCTGAAACTCGATCATCGTTTTAGGAGGATTTATATCTAAGGTGAATCAGAATTTTTCGCTCGTAATGCCTGCTATAAGGGCAGGTGACACCCTTATCTTCATTATAACCCTCGGTTTGGACTGCTTCTGTCGTAAATTAGACGGTGAATTCTTTAATTGTCTCTCCATGCTACTGCTTCAAATCTGATAGATGAGATGTAGGTTTTTTGGTACGGATGCTTCCCATTAACTGAGAAAGGAAAATATTCGATAATTGAGAGAATGATTCTATGGATCGAGGCTTCAGACCACGAAACCAAGTACATGATGCGTCCTTTAGAGTTAAAGAGAAATCCTGCACATAATTTTTGAGCTATATCGTTCTAGTTCCATAAGAGATCAATACGTTTCCAGATGCTCGAGGGGATCACCGATACCGGTATATGGAACAATGTCGGGCATTCTATACTTTTTAGGCAAAGGAGCCTCCATTACCTCGCGAGTAAAAGGGAGTTTAGATCGATTGATTGATGTCAAAGGCGGAAGTCGGGAGGTTAGACTGATATCGCTGTTCAATATCAGCAAAACGATCCTCGATTTTCTTGAGATCTCCTTCCCAAGGCAAAGTATAACTGGACGTTTCGACATCGAGTTGTTCTTCAAGTTGATGTTGTCGAGAAGCACTAGAACGGATAGATTACGGGTGTTGATTAAGAATTTAATTGCCACAAGGGATACGGTTTGGAGGAGGATCTTGAAATGGATTTTGCGGTGTTGAATTAGGTGGGTTGGTCTACCCCAGAGGAATTCCTGGTGGTGCAACTTGAGGAAGATTAGGATTTGGCTCAGGAACTTCTGCTGAAGGCAGCATTTACTTTGAGGTGGAAGGATGAGTCATTTTCTTAGGTGGCATAGTGGGAGATAACAATTGATAATGAGAATGAATTGAATACTCGTTCCCACAGACGGCGCCAATCTGTTAATGTCAGATTCTGGTAACAGTTTCCTCCCCAAATATACGCCCTTCTCGAAGTGAACCCCTCTCAACCTGAAAATCAAAGAGGAAAACTAAAGGCGGTCAGTGCTTGGCCATTGGCCGTTGAAGCTTAAGTTAGAGATGGCTTGAGAGTAAGATGAAGTGTGAAACGTAGGATTAGAAGTTGTGTACCTTTACCATATGTGGGACTATCTATTTATGCAAATCTGGGTGATCCAATCTGTTACACAAGCTGCTAAGATCATTCCTGATTTGATGGGATAAGGTGCTTATCCCGTTAATCCTCGGATGAGGAGCTGGCCTGATCGGATTAAACATCTAGCTGATTACGTTCCTTGATGGAGATCACTCGTGGTTCGGAGCTATAAATAGAAGTAAGCCAAAAACGGCCTATATGGGCTGTTGGTACTATGAGACGAGGGACATCCTTACCAGACGAACAGAGACTAGGGCTGCTCGGAGAACGGAAGTGTCCACGCTCGATGACCAGAGACCAGGCTGCTCGGAGGACGGGGGTTACTATTTAATGAGCAGGCCCCACCACTATATGAGATGCGATCGTGTAGGCTCGTTGGACGGCTAACCTGCTCGCGATTAATGGAAACCTGAGGTGCTCGCGGATCGTATATTTATGACCATAAAGACGTTTGAGGTTTACAGGCTTCGAGTTCCTTCAATGACCAACTTTATTTTACAACAATGACTCTGACGACAATGGTGATGACAATG
The DNA here is from genome assembly GCA_003013855.2 of Liriodendron chinense. Lineage (NCBI taxonomy): Eukaryota > Viridiplantae > Streptophyta > Magnoliopsida > Magnoliales > Magnoliaceae > Liriodendron > Liriodendron chinense. The sequence continues at coordinate 4,365,336 of ML058389.1, forward strand.
ATGATGGTGGTGATGTGCCACAATGGGAGAGGGAACAATGTATATAAATTATAAAGTATAGAGTATTATAATAGATTATTATTTATTAGTTTGTATTTTGTAGATTTTGTTTATCAATAAAAGTATCAGGTTTTTTCTTTTATAAGTTGTTGATTTGATATTAATTTTTTAATTATTAATAGCTTAGATAATATCTAAATTTCTAATATTATTCACAAATTGAAATTAGTTTGAAAATTGATGGGAGTAGTTAAGTATTTATGAATTATGACAAAGAAATAAATAAAACAAAATTTTCCCTAATTTTTCCAAAATTTTCTTCTTTTTTATGATTTTTTAATTTTTTTCAAAAAGAAAAAAAAAGTTGTGCGATTGCATATGATCACTTATCCGATCCAACAATATTGGATGTAACACATACATCTTGGTGGGCCCCACAAATCTTAGGGTTGCTGGAATATTCTTAGAGAACATCCATCACTATGGCCCCACAAAGCTTAGAGCTTTGGGAATGTTCTTAGAGCACCCATTGTAGGAAATCTGCTTGGATAAAAATGGTTGATTCTATGAAAGCACCAATCGGTCCACAATCAGTGTACCTATTTGTTTATACTGATAATGTAGTCTTAGTGTATCTTCAGTCTCATCCAATTCAAACATGGGTTCAGTAGACAATAGTTCCTGATGTGGCGAGATTTGATTGGGCCATATGGGTCAATAATTAGGTATACAATCAAGTTCATATTTGGCGAAAGAATTTTATAAATTGAAGCCATTTCCAACAGTGGCATATGGCACAATCAAATCTTGCCATATTAGGATCCGAGATTGGATTAGGCTTGGCCTCTAAAGGTGATGTATGGATTTATTTGTAGCAACCATCCATCTTTTCATATCATTTCAGGGTATTAGCCAAAAAAAATGAGGTAAATTCAAGGATTAAGTTGACCACACCACAAGAAGTGGTGGTAATAATGACGATCACCATTGAAACCTTCCTATGGCCCACAATAATTTTTTTTTCCATCCAACCTGTTCACAAGGTCGCATAGACCTGGATGAAGGCAAGACACAAGTATCAGCTTGATCCAAAAATTTTGCAGCTTTCAAGAAGTTTTTAATGGTGGGTATTTACTCCCCACACTGTAGTCCACTTGAGTCTTGGACTTACCTCATTTTTAGGCTATACACTAAAATGATACAGTAGAATGGATGGACGGTGTGGATAAACCCATACATCTGTTCTAACCACTTTTTGGTAGTCCCTGGGGGAGCCAATAAGAGAGAGACTTGTGGCGTTGTTTGACGAAAGTATAGTGATCGTGATTGTAAAGAAGGCACTAGAGCTTGTTTTGCGGGAATACAACTGGCCTTGTTTAGATGGGCCATGTCAGGTATGATCGAATAATGTGAGAACGAATAAAAAGGATAAACGAAAGTAAGCATTGGGGAAGGTAGTGGCTAAAAGAAGAAGGACTTACAACGCCTAATCATGGGAGATGATTGTTGTAATCGTCAGGCGTGAGAGTATTTAGAAGGGCTCTTTATGTTTTGAGAAGTCTATAAAAGAAGAAGGAAAGAGCAGAGCAAAGGGTCAAACACTAACAACAACAAATCAAATCAAATCAACTTATCTTTCAAAATTTACTTCATGTTCCTTAGCATAAATCAATCGTTTACCTTCTATAGTGTAATCAGATCCTTTTTACATTCCATAGAATAACCAAATACTTTATATTTCCTAGCGTAACTTGTAATTTATCTTTGTAACTAAGAATAGTTGTAATCAAAGTCTATGCTCATACACTGGGCTTAACTTTAATCTGAGTACAAGCAAGTTCTTCATTTAGAAAAGCATTCTGAAGGTTTTTTTTTTTTTTTTTTTTTTTTTTGTATTTTCAAAGCTCCTTTCGTACGAAAGGCAAAGGTGTGACTCATCCTCGGAAGAAGAACCCTACTCTATGATAATTGCTTAATTTGTGCAAACAACATATTGTAAGTGGTTAAATAAGCAGTCAATCTTCATAGATTTCGATCATATATGGTTAAATTTGACGTATTTGCCTACTTTGGGGTCAAAGTTGTTCAGTTAAAATCGAGTTGCACAGGTAGTTCTGGAATACCCGCACTTCTCTATTACGTGTGGCCGAAAACAGTGGGCAACAACATCGCACCCCAGCCTCTTCCAAGCTCGGGACAGCCTGGGAGTGCTCAATCCACATCCTTGCCGAATCGACTGAATCCGTGATGCTTTTCAGGCTGGTATGTTCACAGCACGCAAAGGTGCACGTGTGGAGGAGATCCAAGCGGAACTAGCCGACCTCGTGGTAAGCGAAGAGTCAATGACAAGCCAGCACCAGGATGTGTGGCCACGCACTGGGTCTACATGCTGGATGGTTAGATGATCATAACTGTCTTCTTCTTCTTTTTTGCATCTACGCTGTATGATCTGCTGTAAGAAAACTGCACCGACTGGATTTTTTTTTTTTTTTTTAAACTATTATTTTGATCTCTGTGGGGTTTAAGATGATGTTTGTCTTTTGCCAGCTCATTTCCGGTATGCAGATTTCCTGCCAAAGCCTTTCGTTGAAAGTTCGAACGTAAGTGGGGTCGACTGTGGTGTTTGTTAGAAATCCACTCCGTTCATCCATCTTGTAAGTTCATTTTAGGATGTTATGCCAAAAGTGAGCTGGATCAAAGACTCAAGTGGGCCGAACTAAAGGAAAAGGTGGGTGGGGAAATTCTTACCCTTGAAACCTCCTTGGGTCCACAGTGATGTTTATATTCCATCAATACCGTTCATAACGTCATTCCTAGTGGGATGAACGGGAAACAAAAATATTAGCCTGATTCAAAACTTATGTGGCCCCACGAATATTTCAATTGTGGATGTTCGATCTTCACATTTTTGGCCCACTTGAATCTTGGATCCGTCTCATTTTTTTCCTCATGTTCTAAAATGATCTCACAAAATGGATGGACAGGGTGGATTTGTCACAAACATCACAGTGGCTCCACCTAGGCTCCCAGGAATCTACGTTTAGCGCTTGAACCTAACAATGGGAGCGGTTTAGGTGAGGGATGTGTACACGCAATTGCCGTGAGGTGTGTGTTTACGTCATATTTAGTAACAGGATAACAGGATCCTCCAGTCGTTCACCTTCCTTTGAGCAAGCTTCTTTCCAAACATGAAAGAGTAGAGGAGAAAACTAAAGGTGGCCGACGTCCAGCCGTAGGCCCTCCGAAGCTCAAGTTAGATGAGATATGGTAGTAGAGTAAGAGGTAAGAAATGAGCTTAGAGGTTGTGTACCTTTATCATCTATGGAGTCATCTATTTATACAGATCTGGGTGATCCAATCTGTTACGCAAGTCATTAAGATCACGGCTAATTTCAAGGGATAAGATGCTAATCTTGTTTAATCCTTAAATAAAGAGATCTAACCACTCTAGACGTCTAGATGATTACGCCTCTTGATGGAAATATTCGGAGGCTATGAATGGAAACAAGCCCAAAACCGGCTTGTACGGGCTGCTGATACTAGAAAAGCGGGGGATGCTCGGGCTCGAGGATAACTGCTCGTACGCTGAGATGTGACCCCTTTCGACGACCATGAGCCGAGTTGCTCGTATGCTCGGATGATGTGGTCAGAGATCTGAGATGGAGTATAAATGGAGAGGGCTCGCGGTTGGACAAGCTGGTCGCGACTTCTGCTGATCACTTTTTGCCCATATCCCTTCGACAACTAACTTTATCCTACAACAGATGCCCCCCAAATCCTTAGCGTTGAGAAGCTACACCAAGGAATTTGTTTGTATATGTAATCGCCTATTGGAGGAGAAACCGTACGTGACTCATCCAGGAATGACCTTGCATTTATGGGCGCCAGCTTTCTGCAGCTTTTCGACAGAGAGAGGTGAAGCGACGCTCGCCACGTATTTCTGAATTTAATGCTTGTGCCTGTTCGACTGTCATGCCAGATGGGAGGCCGCCGCGTGTCACCCAAATCAAACGAAATGATTGCTTATAAATATCGGATTCTGCAGAGGTTACCCCATTTTCGAAAATCCTGCTGCTAGAGTTCCATAAATCCTTCTCCTTCTCTCCTTCTGTCTTTGGTGTAACCTCTTCACAGAGGTATTTCTTCCCCTTTCCTTTCTCTTTTCCTTCTACTTCTCCTTTTCTTTTACAATGGCAGGAGATTCCGATGAAGAAATCGTTCCTCTGAGAGATGACACTCCCGATTCTTCTAAATCAAATAACGCTCGAGTGCTGGCGGGGAGATATTTTGTCATCGGTTATCCAGTCGATAATGACTGGAGGAACAACTCTTGAACTTATGGGAGAGGTATCAGATTCCAGACTCCATTATACTTAGGCTACCAGGAAGAGGAGAAACCGTCAATTCCCCGCCGCCGGGCTGTGTTGCCATTTACGAATATTTTTTTCGACTCGACGTGCGTCTTCCCCTTCATCCCTTCATCCGTAATTTTTCCGTACCTATAAGATCGCCCCCGGCCAACTTATCGTAAACGGCTGATGGGTGCTTATGAGCACATTCATCCTCTGAAAGCAGGCAGGGAATGAAGACCTAACTGCTGACAAGTTTTTGAGGATGTACCAATTGAAAAAAGCCCCATCTAGTGAGAGTTGGTACTATCATTGTTTTTTGCACTGGGATAATTTTATCTTAGGGAATCCCACCTCAAACTATTCCGGATTGAGGAAGAAATGGTTTTATGCCTCCGGCAAGCTAGGAATTAGATGTGGGCTCTGACCCTAAGGGTCACAATGTTAATCATTTCTTCGGCGAAGGTGCGTTGAGCTTTACCCCTTTGCTCGAGGATAAGCAAGTTTTGATTTTTGTCAGTTTCGACTAACTTGCTCTTCTCTATATCTCGCAGGAATTCTCATTGGGAAGAGGTCGAACTTGTGGGGACGGCTTAACGAGAAGCTCACCAAGGTTTACAAACTTTTGGTGGCCTGCTCGCAATGTCAACGTTGCTCTAGATCCTCACTGTCTCTCTGCGGCCGGTCTGATTCCTCAAGAGGAGATGACGAAACGTAGGAGATAAAAGGGGTGCGCTGGGGGTACTTCCCCGTCTGAAGGGCACGACCCCGAAGAGGCAAAAGAAGTCAGCGGCTGGTCCTTCCGCTGCATTTGCTCAACCAGAAGGGTCTGCTCGCAGCTCACAACCGCATAGTGCTCCTCAAGAGGGAGCTCCTACGACCCCTCTTGCTGCTGCGACCCCTCGGACTGGCTCCCGTAGTCAGCCAATAATCGACATTATCGATAACTCGCCAAAGAGCCATCGGGCGGAGCCAAGTCTTCCCCTGAGAGAGATGGCATGCAAGCCCAATGCTGCTCGTGAGTCGGCTGCACCTGCCTTGGAGCCTCTGGTTGCTCGTGAGGCGGGCTCTTATGAGATGGTCGTAGCCCAACCTTCGGGGTCGGGAGTCTACGTCATCCCACCACACTTGTATCCAATATGCAAGTTTATTTTGAGAACATTGCCCCCAACTCCTTTGGGGCCATCCCGGAACCTAGTCCAGAAGCTCTCTCCACGGACATTGGAGTGAGACTAGTTCAGGTGACAAGTCAGCGCCATTCCCCTTTTTTTGTTGAGCTCACTCGAATGACCAATTTTGGTTCTTTGAACAAAGTCTGGACCTCACGCTGCGGACAAAGCGTGACATCGATGCTACCCGCCGCATCATCAATGAGGGGGAGAAGAAGAGAAAGGCGATGGAGGGCAAGATCCAGGGAAGGGATCACATAATAAAGTCCTAAGAAGCCCTAGTCACCAAGTTAAATGAGGAGAAGCAAATCCTCATTGCCAAGGTTCAAGTTTTGACTAATCGTTATCAGTCATTGGACCTTAATTTTGCAAGGCTCCAAGTGATACATACGAAGAGCGAGAAGGAGAAGGAGATCTTTCGCCAGGATAAGATCTCCCTCGAGGAGCAGGCTCGGGGATTGTCGAGCTCGGCTTGAAAGACGCTGAGAAGACTCTTGCCCAGTTGAAAGACGATTCCATCCACTGGGACGAGGAGAGGACAACCTACGTCAAGATGGTCAGCCGAGGAAGGTCCTCGTGCAGTTCTGGAGTTCTAAACCTCTCAACTCTAGGACGAGGAGCGTTATGAGGCGTACATCGCTGGTTGCGACTTCACGGTCAGGGTTATGCAACAAATCGCTCCATCCTTCAGCGTGGAGGAGTTCGACAGAGTTGCTTTCGAGGTCACAGCTAGAGAGCGAGCTGCAGCCGAGAATGAGGTCACAGGAGCTACAGATGTTACACGTGCTCCTGAGACGGGTCCCGAGGCGAAGAGTCGAGAAGCTCCTCCAGATGAGTGGTGAATAGTTTCCGAATTACTTCCCTTCTTCTCCTCTGTCTTACACTATATGTGTCTCTTCTATCTATTGTAACTTTGAAAGATTTTCAATGAAAAATAGACATTTTGTTTTCCTTTTTTGTTGTGCAATAATCAATGGTCATTTAGATGCTTTACTAAATTCATGAAAATGAATTAGGCTCAATTAGGGGGGGTCTGTGTGACCACATTCGCTTAGAGATAGGTTGACCTATCAATTGAGTCTTTGGCTCTGCCGGAGGCAGAAGATTTGGTCAAGAGAATATTTGTATTCTCTTCAGGGCTATTTGAATCCATGAAATGGAGTAGCGACCAAATTTGAGAATCAATCGAACGCTTGAAAAAAGAAGGATCCATCTTTGTTCGGATGTCATTAGGATTTACGTCAGCTCAAGGAAAGTATCGGAGTAGATGCTCTACGTGTCAAGGGCGACGTAAGGGTCTCCCTCGCATATCTTCGAGGTAATATGTGCCTGGTCGCACAATTTTGATGACCCGATAAGGGCCTTCCCAATTCGGATCCAACGAACGAGCAGGCGTTCCGAGATTTTGTCTAAGGACCAAATCGTCGAGTTGAAACGCTCTAGGTCGAACCTTTGCGTTACAGTAGCGAGCTATATGCTATTGGTAAGCTGCTGCTTGAAGTCGAGATGCATCCCTTCTTTCTAACTAGGAGGTCGAGATGGAGCCTCAGACCTTCTTGATTGCTCGTGGAGTCGTACTGCTCGATTCGATACGAGGGTACTTCGACTTTGATGGGGACAACTGCGTCAGTGCTGAATGCCAAGGAAAAAAGAGTTTCTCCAGTTGAGGTGAGAGTTGTCGTTCTGTAGGCCCATAAGACTTCAAGTAGGAATTCTGGCCACATGCCCTTACATTCATCGAGCTTAGTCTTCAGATGATGTTTGATGATCTTATTGACTGCTTCAACTTGTCCATTAGCCTGGGGATGATACAGGGAGGTACGAAGACTTCGTATCTTCCATTTTTCGCAAAACTCCGAGAACGCGGTGTTATCGAACTGCTTTCTGTTGTCAGTGATTTAGTGTGGAGGAGCCCATAACGGCATATGATGTTTCTCCACATGAACCTAGTAGTCTGCTTTTCGATGATTGTAGTGAACGGTTGTGCCTCAACCCATTTGGTAAAATAATCAACTGCTACAATTGCAAATCTATTCTGGCCTTTCCCAGGTGGGCAATGGTCCGATGATACAACTCCCCATTGGGCGAAGGGCCAAGGGCCGTCCATCGGCGTCATCTGCTCAGACGCTACATGGGGTATTGGAGAGTATCGCTGGCATTTGTCGCATTTTTTAAAAAATTCGATCACGTCCGCCTTTATGGTGGGCTAGTAGTATCCTTGCCTCATTGCTTTATATGCCAGAGATCGCGCCTTAGGATGGTTACCACATACCCCCTGGTGTATTTCATTAAGAAAGCAGTGTGCCTCTTCTGAGTGAAGACACCTTAAGTATGGTAAAGTAAAGCTTTTGCGTAGTAAAATTCCATTTTATAGGATGTACCTGGCAGCGCGATGGTGAATTTGTTGAGCAGATTTTTTATCATCTAGGAGTTGACTGTCTTGATAAAGGATGATAAGATCCATCCAACATGGAGAGGAATGCACTGTGACTACTTGCTTTAAGATGATTTGATCGATACTCGGAGCATGAAAATACTCGACAGAAATAGATCGCGCTAAATCAGATTCTCGGTGTGGAAGCTAGCTTTGCCAGGGAATCTGCAAGCTTATTCTTTACGCGAGGAATGTGGATTATTTCATATTTGCTTAGCTTTGCGAGTAGGATTAGTACTCGAGATTTGTATAAAGCTATTCGCTCTTCTTTCGCCTTAAACTCGCCGAGCACTTGATTGACTATGAGCTGAGAGTCACTATGAATAAGTAAATTATGTATCGAGAGTACATTTGCTAGTTCGAGGCCGACAATCAAAGCCTCATATTCCGCTTTATTGTTAGAGACGTGCGTGTCAAATCGTAAAGCATATTGAAAATGTGACCCATAAGGAGCAATTAAAATCAAGCCAGCTCCGCTACCTGTGGCGCACGAAGACCCGTCCACAAAAAGCGACTAGGGGGTCTGGTCGCTGGTCGCAGGGTCATTGCTAGAGGAAGAATCTACTGAAGTCGAATACGTGAATTCAGCGATGAAATTAGCCACGGCCTGACCCTGAATGGCTATTCTTGGACAGAATGAGATGTCAATCGCCCTGAAACCTCAGGCTTTTGAAGGACTTAGTCTTAGTGGATGATTTGTAGGTACCAATATAGAGTGGGCTTGGAAATATGGTCGTAATTTTTGAGCTGTAGTCACTAAGGCGAGAGCTAATTTCTCCATATCAGAATATCGAGTTTCGCCATCCATCATCGCTCGACTAATATAATAAACGGGCCTTTGGACCCCGAAATCTTCTCTTATTAATGCGGCGCTAACGGCCGTAGAAGACACAGATAAATAAAGAAGGAGCTGCTCATGTAAAATGGGTTTTGATAAGATAGGAGGCGTGCTCATATATTGCTTTAATTGTTGAAACGCTTCTTTGCACTGTGGAGTCCATACCCAGTCGGTTTTTGCGGTAGCTCGAAGAAGCTTAAAGAAAGGAAGACACTTATCAGAGGCACGCGAAATAAACCTGTTCAATGATGCAATGTGACTAGCCAATCGTTGGACATCTTTGAGAGTGGACGGAGACTTCATTTCGATCAAGGCTTTTATTTTCTCGAGATTGGCCTCGATCCCTCGTTGGCCAACCATGAACCCAAGAAATTTTCAGGAGGAGACTCCGAAAGCACATTTTTCTGTATTTAACTTCGTTCGATACTTCCTCATCAAGTCGAAGGCTTCTCGGAGATTTGCGAGGTGGTCGTTTGCTGTGATGCTTTTCACAAGCATGTCGTCGACATAAACTTCTATATTCCTACCAATTTGCGTAGCGAACATTTTATTGACCAAACGTTAATAGGTGCCTCCTGCATTCTTGAGACCAAAAGGCATTACCTTGTAGCAATACAGGCCTTGATCAGTGATGAAGGCAGTGTGTTGACTATCGGGAAGATGCAGCATAATTTGATTATAACCAGAGTAGGCATCCATAAAACTAAGCAGGGCATGCCCCGCTGTTGAATCAACCAATTAGTCGATGCGGGGAGTCGGGAAACTATCCTTTGGGCATGCTTTGTTCAGATCGGAGTAGTCCACGCACATTCTCCACTTACCATTAGTCTTTCGAACAAGGACCACGTTCGGGGCCCATTCTGGGTAGTCAACTTCCTCAATGAAATTGACAGTCAACAACTTTTTTACCTCAGTTTTAATCACCATTTGCCTTTCTACTGTGAACACTCGTCGACGCTGATGGATAACTTTGTGCTTTGGATCAACATTCAGATGATGGACTATGACGTTGGGGTCGATACCTGCATGTCTTTATAAGACCAAGCAAATACATCTTGATATTCGATGAGAAAATGAATCAGATTTGCACGAAAGACATCGCTCAAAGAAGATCCAATGTAAACCTTCTTGGACGAATTATCTTTGGATAAGCAGATTTCGACTTGTCTCTTCCCCCGAGGGTACCTGATTGAAGAGCATTCTCCCTTGGGTCCAACGTTGTAGCTATCGGGAGATCTGATGGGTCTCCTGTAATCGTCATAATAGGGGCGACTCGGGCATTCTTCCGATCTTGTACAGCGATTTCATAGTATGCTCGAGCTTCCTTCTGATTTCCTCCTACAACCCTGACTCCGTTTGGGGGAGGGAATTTGATGCATAGGTACAAAGGGTGTAAAGCTGCTCCTATCTTGCTGAGCGATGGTCGACCCAAAATGGTGTTGTACGCTGATCTTCAATCCACCACGAGGAAATTAACAAAAACTATGGTTTTTGCCAGACTTTCTCCGAAAGTGACAGGAAGGTCGACGCTTCCTTCCAGTGTTACAACTTTGCCTCCGAAGCCGACCAGGGGAGTAGAGATTGGTTTGAGCAGACTTCTAGCGAGTGTCATTTTATTGAAAGCTTTTAAGTAAAGAACATCAGCTAAGCTACCTGTATCCAACATGATACAATGAGTTAGATAATTTGATACCTTCAATGGGACGACGATGAAATCCTCATGAGGTAAATGAATCCCTTCAGCATCTTCAAGGGAAAATGAGATCGGATGGTGGCTAGGGTTTAATGTATCGGATGATTTCTCCAACCAATAAATATGTTGAGGCTTTTGGGACGCCTTGTGAGCATATGCTTTTCTTGACGCTTGAGAATCTCCCCCACAGGCTGGGCCACCAACAATAGTGCGGATCTCACCAAAGGGTTCCATATCTTCTTGTGGAGGATGATGCTGAGGTGACTTTTTCCTTCTTGATGAGACATCGATTCTTTTAGGTTACCGATCTTGTCGCGCAACATAATCCCTAAGATGACCCTTCCGAATTAGAGCTTCAATGTGATCTTTCAATGATATACAATCTTGGGTATTATGGCCATGATCTTCATGGAAATAGCAGAACTTTCTCTTATCTCTTTTTGCAGGATCAGACTTGATCTTTGGAGGCCACTTCACATAAGATTTGTGTTTGATCTCCATTAATACTTTCTCAGGAGATTGATTGAAAGGTGTATAATTATAATATTTACCGAAATAAGGCTTTTTAGGGGAACGGTCCCACCGATCACGCCGGTATTTCTTATCAGAAGGAGAAATCTCCTCAGACTTATGCTTCTTGCCCTGTGTACCGTGACGTGCCAGAGTGACTTCTTCCGCATTGATATACTTTTGGGCTTTGGCTTGGAATTCTGTCATGGTTTTAAGAGGGTTTTTGTCCAGGGCGAACCAGAATTTATCGCTTGTGATTCCGGCTATAAGGGCGGTGAGGCCTTTGTCTTCAGTATAACCTTCAGTCTAGACGGCTTCTGCAGTGAACCGCACTGTGAACTCCTTGATTGTTTCCCCATGTTGTTGTTTTAGATCCGATAAATGAGATGCAGGCTTTTTAATACGGATGCTTCCCATGAACTGAGAGAGGAAGAGATCCGATAATTGGGAGAAGGATCCGATAGATCGAGGTTTTAGGCCTCGAAACCATGTACATGCTGCATCCTTTAAGGTTAAGGAGAAAGCCCTACACATAATTTATTAACCGTATCCTTCTAGCTCCATAAGAGATTTATACGTCTCTAGATGTTCTAGGGGATCGCTAATACCTGTATATAGTGCGATGCTGGGCGTTCGGTATTTCCTAGGCAATGGGGCCTCTATAACCTCGCGGGTGTAGGGAGATTCAGATCGGTGGATTGATGCAAGAGCAATAGGTGGGAGGTTGGACCGATACCGCTGCTTCATATCGGTGAAGAGATCTTCGATTCTCTTAAGATCTCCTCCCCAAGGTAAAGTGTAATTCGAGGTTTCAACAGCAGATCCATGAGATTGTTGTTACCGAGAGGTGCTGGAATGTATGGATTGTGAAGGAGGTACCGGAACTTGATTGCCAAGTGGCATTTGATTTGAAGGAGGATTCGGTTGGGTTCGAGATTCACCTGCAGAATGTCTGGAGGCTACTGGTACAGATCGCAATGACGGCCCTTCTGGAGGTTGCTGTGGTTCAGGAAAATGCTGATCAAATCGATTAGATAAGGTTTGAAGCCCAGCTTTGAGAGTAAGAAGTGTGTTTCCGACGAAACGCATAATGTCGTCTTGACGCGATGGCAAGTTGGACTCTATAGGAGGAATGCCCGTTGAGGCAGTCTGAGGGAGATTAGACGCTGGTTCAGGAATGTCAGGTGGAGGTAATGTCTGCCTTGAAGTGGAAGGGTGAAACGTCTTTTTGGGAGGCATAGTGAGAGATAACGATCAGCGATGAGAATGGTTAATTCTAAAAGCGTTCCCACAGACGGCGCCAATCTGTTTACATCTAATTTAGTAACAGGATAACAGGATCCTCCAGTCGTTCACCTTCCTTTGAGCAAGCTTCTTTCCAAACCTGAAAGAGTAGAGGAGAAAACTAAGGGTGGCCAGCGTCCAGCCGTAATGCCTCCAAAGCTTAAGTTAGATGAGATATGGTAGTAGAGTAAGAGGTAGGAAATAAGCTTAAAGGTTATGTACCTTTATCATCTATGGAGTCATCTATTTATACAGATCTGGGTGATCCTATCTATTACGCAAGCCATTAAGATCACAACTAATTTCAAGGGATAAGATGCTTATCTTGTTTAATCCTTAAATAAAGAGATCTAACCACTCTAGACGTCTAGATGATTACGCCTCTTGATGGAAATATTCGGACGCTATGAATGGAAACAAGCCCAAAACCGGCCTGTACGGGCTGCTGATACTAGAAAAGCAGGGGATGCTCGGGCTCGAGGATAACTGCTCATACGCTGAGATGCGACCCCTTTCAACGACCACGAGCCAAGCTGCTCGTATGCTGAGATGCGAACCCTTTCGACGACCACGAGCCGAGCTGCTCGTATGCTGGGATAATGTGGTCGAAGATCTGAGATAGAGTATAAGTGGAGAGGGCTCACGGTTGGACAAGCTGGTCGCGACTTCTGCTGATCACTTTTTGCCCATATCCCTTCGACGACCAACTTTATCCTACAATAGTGTGGATATTTTTACTAAAAGTCATCGTCTATGGCCTTTTGACGAGAAATTGAAAATTTTACAGTCGAGAATGCCCCTTTGACCACCATGTGCTTGGGGGGATCCACCATGCCCCAGGGGGAATTCATAGTGCCCAGGGGAATCGATCGAAGGTAGGGCTGTAAATGGGTCAGTGGACTCGATGGGGTACCCAGACCCAACCCATTTAGACCCGACCTATTTGTTAAATGGTACAGATCTGGGTCTGGTTTCTTTTATATTAGGCCCAACCTGACCTGAACCCATTTAATAAGTGGGCGGGTTTGATCTATGTTTCAAGGGACCCATCCAACCCAGACCCGATTTTAAGCCTTGTAAAAATCCTTACATACTAGATTCAGACTCAGACCTAGACCCATTAGACCCGACCCATTTATAAATGGGTTTGGGTGGATCTCCCTCTACTAGACCTAGACCCATTTATAAATGAGTCTGATGTATTGACTCGGACCCAACCCAAACCCAAACCCAAACCCAAACCCAAACCCGCCCATTTAGTAAAAGGGTCTGGGTCTAAAATTTGGACCCAGACCCATTTAGTAAATGAGCGGGTCTGGTTTTGGCTAAACCCACCCTAGACCTGACCATTTACAACCCTAGTCAAAGGGGCATTGTCGACCATAAATTTTCAATTTCTCATCAAAAAGGCAAAAAAGATGAACCAGACAAGAAATTGGACTTTTAATAAAAATAGCCATACCTTAGTGCTATCGCACTGAAAATCCCATTAGGTGAGGTGGGACCCCTGACTGTGGGGCTCACATTGAATTATGTGCATTAAATCCACACCGTCCAATCATTTTTAGGGCATGATCTGAAAAATGAAGCTAGTTCAAATCTTAGGTGGACCACACCACACGAAACAGTCATGATTGAATCCCCACCATTAAAAACTTCATAGATTCTACCGGAATGCTTATTTGCCATCCAACCTGTTGATAAGGTCACAAACACCTAGATGAAGAGACTACACAAATATCATCTTGGTCCAAAGCTTTTGTGGCCCACAAAAAGTTTTTAATGGTCAATCACCATTGTTTGCTGTACTATGGTCCATCTGGGATTTGAAACTGCTTCATTTTTTGGATCAAGCCCTAAAATGAGCTTTCGATATGGGTGGACGGTGTGAATGTAGTCACATACGTCACAGTGGCCCCCACAATGCTGCATATCCAAAGCTTTAGTGGATTACTCCGGGGTCTCACCTGATCCGCCCCCCCCCCCCCCCCCCCCCCCCCCCAATGCTGCAGATAAGAAGCTCAAGTGGATTACTCTAGAGAAAATGGAAGGGTTGAATGGCCACTGTTGAAAACTTTTAAAGGCCCACTGTGATATTTTATTTGCCATCTAACCTGTTCATAAGGTCACACACACCTAGATGAAGGGAGAACACAAATATCTGCTTGATCCAAAACTTTTTCTGACCCCAAGTAGTTTTCAATGGTGGGCATTCAATTCACAATGTTTTCTGTGGTATGGTCCACTTGAGCTCTGGATTTGCATCATTTTTGGGCTCATGCAATAGAATGAGCCAGAAAAAAGGATGGACGGCATGGATAAAACGTATACTTCATGGTGGGCCGCACAGAGTTTGGGCCACGTCGTGCCGTAGGCTCTGAGCGGGTGCTGCGAGCAATTGAAAAAATAGATGGATGGCGTTGATGAAACTCATACATCGCAGGTCATTTTAGGACATGGGATAAAAAAATAATTAAGATCCAAAGCTCAAGTGGGTTGCACCATAGGAAACAGTGAAAATTGAACATTCACGGTTGAAACATTCGTGGGGCCAGAATAGTGATCAGGCCAGTGTTTTTGTGTTTTCAGTTCATCCCAGCAGGAATGAAACTATGAACAGTATGGATGGCATATAAACATCACGGCGACCATGGAGTTTTCACGGGTAGGCATTTCCCCACCATGAACACCCTAAGGGTACCGAACATGGGTTTGCCAAAACATAGATTAGGATGTAGGTATCGGTTAAAGTTTGAATTAAGGGTACGGAATACCATTCATCCTCACCGTCCAATCTTAATCATCCTTTTACACGCCTACCCACCTCTTTTTTTTTTTTCTTTTTTCTTTTTTTTTTTCACCGCGGGAACCGCTCAGAGTTTTGTATCTACCTTATTTTATACCCCATGTCCTGACATAATTTGAAAAAAATGAATGCATGGGGGTGCATTTCTTACAAATATCACAGTTGGGCTCCACCTAGCTTCGGTGCCACAGACAATTGGCATCCCTCCCGAAGGTGCTTTTGCTAAGTGCACATTAGTGTGCAATGTACATGTCAGCTATCACACACGCAGCCACATATGCAACGTTGCACGCATGGACTGAAATATCCAAGACATCCATCATATGGGCCTCACCATGTAGACTCTGTACTGCAAAAGATAAAGGTTGTCAACTAAGTACAAGTGCCTTTAAAAGATCATGATTGTGGGCCCCATGAAGGTCATGTCATAATAATTGCGCAATGGTCACTAACCACACTTACTAATAATGTGGTCCATATGATATTTAGAATTACCTAATCTTTGGGATTCGCGACAGAAAAGAGATGGAAAAATAGATGGTCAATTTCTATTTACAAAAAGTAGATCACGGAGGACTACACATGGTTTGCATCACACACAAAATGGTATTACCCCATTAACACTGAAACTAACTCCATAACAGTCAATTGACCAATTTGAAGGCATGTGTGGCCCATAGTTTTTTAATGTGATCTGTTCTTTCCAATCAATTCAACAGATTTAGTGCAGTAATGTATAAAAAAAATTAGAAAGATCCCATGAACAGGTGAACCACATTTTCATGATTTTGTATCATTTTATTTTAGGGTCCAAAATTAACCCACCGTTGGACCAAACTACTACTTATCTCAAACTCATTTTTCCTCCCATGGTAAAAAGGACAAGAAAAAGAATTTGGACGACATTGATCTATGAAGATCATGATTGTGGGCCTGTGGACCCTCGCCGATTTCTCCGCGCTCCCACACGACGTTGTTCTCCCTTTCCCTTTCGGAAGAAGAAGAAGAAGAGGTGCGTGAGTGCGAAATCGCCGTTTGTGCCACTGGCTTGCCTCGTTCTCGAGGGCTTCGTTTGGTTGTCGTATTGAGCTGGATGTGTTTAAGTGAATTTATATAAGACCAGAGTCGCCACTAGCCAGTTACTTCGAATCTACAGTCGGCTAGACCCCGTAGAAACGTTAGAGAAGGGAATCCGAAGATTCCTCCCTCTAAAATGACTCCTGTTGATCTGTGGTCAGAGATTCAAGGTAAGGGATCACGGTTACAGGGTGGGAAGAGGTTAAGCACCCCACACACTGCCCGTACCGAAGTACGGTCTCTACTTCACAGAATCGATCGAATACTTGAAAGTCTAATTTAATCCTCGTATATTCTCATGGATGACATGATGCATGAATGCGGGTCTGAACAGTAAGAGTTTCTGATGGGCAGGTTCCAACAACGGGCAAGCCCAGAGCGTACGCTCGAACTGACAGGTGCTTAATGTAAGACGTATGCAGTGTGCTTGAATGATCAAGGTGTTTTATGGTGAAGCATGAATGCAGGTCTGAACAGTAAGAGTTTCTGATGGGCAGGTTCCAACAACGGGCAAGCCCAGAGCATACGCTCGAACTGACAGGTGCTTAATTTAAGACAGATGCGGTGTACTTGGATAACCAAGGTGCTTGCAGTGAAGCAGGGGGGTTGGAAGAAAAGTAAATGTTGCACTTATGCTAGATGCAAATGAGATGATGCTGAAAAATGAGTAGCTGGGTGGACGGAGGTGTCGCAAGGGTTGGCTTCGAGTGGCTGGATCAAGACTTGGATGGCTTGGGAGGCTTGGACCAGTGGTCAGGCTGGGCTGGACCAGGGTTAGGCTCTCCTCACTCGGGCTCTCCTTGGTGGAAAAATGGGCTAAAGGGTGGAGAGATGGACTCAGAGCTCTCGGGCTGAAATGGACTCGAATGGCTTGTTGAAATGAGAAGGGGAGGGGGGTATTTATAGCAGCGGACAATGGCAGATTGCGTAATTTTGTCCGGGCGGCCTGCCATGGGCCGCCCGTACGGCCGCTCCTCGGTTTCCAGCGAGTACGGCCGTTCCCTCGGGGCTGCTGTTGGACTCGCTGGTCGACTCAGTGAGTTGACTCAGCGGGTCGACTCGGTGGTTTGACTCGACGGGTTGACTCGACGGGTTGACTCGGTGTTTTGACTCGACGGGTTGACTCGACGGGTTGACTCAGCGGGTTAACTCAGCGAGTTGACTCAGTGAGTTTGACTTTTTTGGGGATTTTTTGACTGGACTTTTTTATGGGGGGTTTTTCAGGGTGGTTTTTAGGACTGGGTTGACTGGGTTCAGGCTTGAACTGGGCTATGGAATGGGACTTACAAGGGTGAGTTTGGCTGAGTTTGGACTTGGGATTTGGGGGTATGGTCCTCCATTCAACCAGCTATCTCTACCAACAGTGTAGCCGAAGGTGGGGTGTCTACAGATGCCCCTCTTTGGCAGAGGTTGCATGCAACCGAATGCCAAAGCGAGTGGACACCCCACTTCTGACCCGGTCATTCATAGATCATGTTCTGAAATCTTTGCTTGCTTTTGCATCTGCGCCAGTTGATCGTTTGGAGATCGCTCACTCGCACATACCGCGAGAGTTTGGAGAAAACGTTGCGATTGTCCCTGCAGTTTGCTGCAACCTGGGTACCCAATCGCAACCCTTCCATTCCCGATCGATACTAACATCGGAAAGGTACAGCAGAGCCTCTGCGTCGACAGTCTTACGAGGTTACTGACCCTGTGATTGATTGTATGTTTGATGTTTTCCCAGATCACTCCAGGAGTACTTGTTTCGCTTGACTGTCAAAGTGGTTAGACGCCCTGCGTCCGATAGTCTTACGGGATTCTACTACGCCGACTTGGACTCAGTCAAGGTACTTCAGGCATCCACGCCTAGGTATGTGCGGGTGGGCTTTTCCACCCGATCTGCTGGTTTCGGTGCTTAGTTTGCAATTCATTCTTTCCTTGATTGTGGTCTGGAATCTTTGTTGTCCTTTGTATCTGAGTCAGTTGATTGTCTGGAAATTGATAACTCGCACATACCGCGAGAGTTTGGAGAAAACGTTGCGATTGTCCCTGCAGTTTGCTGCAACCTGGGTACCCAATCGCAACCCTTCCATTCCTGATCGGTACTAACACCGGAAAGGTACAGCAGAGCCTCTGCGTCCGTTAGTCTTACGAGGATGCTGACCCTGAGACTGATTATGTGATGTTTGATGTTTTCCCAGATCACTCCAGGAGTACTTGTTTCGCTTGACTGTCAAAGTGGTTAGACGCCCTGCGTCCGATAGTCTTACGGGATTCTACTACGCCGACTTGGACTCAGTCAAGGTACTTCAGGCATCCACGCCTAGGTATGTGCGGGTGGGCTTTTCCACCCGATCTGCTGGTTTCGGTGCTTAGTTTGCAATTCATTCTTTCCTTGATTGTGGTCTGGAATCTTTGTTGTCCTTTGTATCTGAGTCAGTTGATTGTCTGGAAATTGATAACTCGCACATACCGCGAGAGTTTGGAGAAAACGTTGCGATTGTCCCTGCAGTTTGCTGCAACCTGGGTACCCAATCGCAACCCTTCCATTCCTGATCGGTACTAACACCGGAAAGGTACAGCAGAGCCTCTGCGTCCGTTAGTCTTACGAGGATGCTGACCCTGAGACTGATTATGTGATGTTTGATGTTTTCCCAGATCACTCCAGGAGTACTTGTTTCGCTTGACTGTCAAAGTGGTTAGACGCCCTGCGTCCGATAGTCTTACGGGATTCTACTACGCCGACTTGGACTCAGTCAAGGTACTTCAGGCATCCACGCCTAGGTATGTGCGGGTGAACTCTTTCCACCCAATCTGCTGATTTTGATACTTGGGTTACAATTCATCGTTTCCACCTGTTCAAATGGTTTCTGTGACCGAGTCTTTTGGCTTTCATCTTTTTTGTATCTTGGCATGTGGTACGACCGCACTGACACTGGAGTTCAGTTCGACCGTACTTTGAGTGCATTGGATCTGATGGTCTCCGGGGAAACCGCGAGACATCGGATCTTATTTGATTTTTGCGTTGGCTCCTACCCAGAGATATGGAAGATCTCCTGGTGTTTTGGAGGCAGAACGCTCTACTGAAAAAATATTTTTGGATTTTTGAAAAGATACCCACTCTGGGGAGTGATACTCCGTGGGGTTTTTATTTGCAAATAGAAATATTTTTTGTCTTTTTGAAATGAAAATTTGGTTCGCATGTGCCTCCACTAGGGATGCCTGTGGGGTCTTTGGCTAACCGGCTTTTATTTTGAAAGCAGGTAAACATGATGATTGATGCAATGGATGCTGATGCATGAAGATGCATGATGAATGCATGGCTTGGCTCATTCTCTTTCAGTTTGATGATTTTGCTTTTGCTGGAGATGCAGAGAATTTTGAGCTTATTGCTTGCAGGGTTGTACTCCCTTGGGGATTTTTCTTTTTGATACGGAGATTTGGACAGCGGATTGGTCAAGATCCCGACCCGTGGTCGATCAGGTCCATCGTCCCAAGATGCTGTTTCTTTGCTAATGAGAATGTACGAGGATTTTATTTGACTTCAAGATGTTCTTCTGGGCATACATGTGATTGAGATGGTGTTTGGTTGCCCGTTTTGGTCAAGATTCCAATTTGCGGGCGATTGGATCCGTCATCCCATACTGTGAAGTGAGCGGAGTTCAAGACTCCTGAATTGTAGTGCTGGGGATGCTAATTTTTGTGATTTTTTTTTTTTTTTTTTTTTGTAAATATGATCCGAACCTTTACCTGAGTGGTCAGGATAGAGATCGGTTATTGAAAACAAAGGAAATATTTTTTGTGATTTTTCGAAATATTTTTGATGAAAGCAAGAGAAGTATTTTTGTGATTTTTGCAGATATTTGATTTGAAAGCGATGGAAATATTTTTGTGATTTTTGACAATATTCTGATTGAAAGCAAGGGAAATATTTTTTATGATTTTTGAAGAGGTGATTTTGCAATGTTTTTTGTATTTTGTGATTTTTCTGAAATGCAGGGAAAAGATGTGGAATTTCCATCCACTTCCAGCTTCTACTGCTGGTAAGGCACCCGATTCATTTTACGTCAGCGAGCAAGACGAGTCTCACACAGTTAAGTGCCGTAGTTTTACATCTTCGGATGAGGAGATTTTGAGGGTTTTCAGTCAACACACCCACAAAGTTGCCTGTTCCTCATGTGCAATGCACATAGACCACGTATCGTCCGACGGACTCCTTCGGCCACAAGATGAGCCACATCCTCACATTTCCCTTAGTCACTCCAGTTTGGGGTCTTACGTTGCTCACAATTCCGTGAGGGTGAGCTTCACCTCCCAACAGCCTTAATCCCCTTCATGAGTTCTAGGAACAGGGAACATCCGTTAGCTTCAACAGCGACTTCCAAATCAAGGTTGTCTATCACGGTGCGTTCAACACGAACAGGATTGCGGAGTTCTGCCCGCCACAGCCCTCGCCTGTTTAAAAGATTCCAGACACCCGTACGATCAAGTGTCAGCCATGTCTGGAACAGGTTAGGAAAGAAAGCCCCCGAGAAGTTAATCCCAGTGTAGTTTTAGGTCTTCGGACCACTGGGGATAAATTGGTGGATCAAAACTGGTGATGAAAACTTTTTTGTTTTATATTGTATATATTTTTTTTCTTTTTGAAAGAGTTCCAGACTTCAACTCGAGTAATCGAGATTGACACTGGTTTTTATGGAAAGCTTTAAAATATTTTTGGTGTTTTTGAAATGATCCGGGTTATCAAACCATGATCCCAACGGTCGAGGCCGATGCCGGTTTTTAGTTGAAAGCGAGAAAGATCCCCCGAGAAATTAATCCCAGTGTAGTCTAAGGTCTTCGGACCATGAAACTGTACAAAAGAGGGGCAAACATGTTTTTTTTTTGTTTTTAGAAAAATGTCCGGTGTCAGCGGATGGACAATCCGGACTGATGCTGGTTTTTATTGAAAATCTCTCGGGATGTCGATCCCGACGTAGTTTAAGGTCTTCGGACCAAAACTTTAAAAGCGGGGCTGGTAATATATTTTTATGATTTTTGAAAATGTCCGGAGTCATTGATCTTGATGTGAGCAAACAAGACCGACGTCGGCTTTTATTGAAAATCTCTCGGGATGTTGATCCCGACGTAGTTTAAGGTCTTCGGACCCAAAACATGTACAAGAGGGGGGCAAACACATTTTTTTATTTTTCGAAATGATCCAAATCATTAGATCTTGGCCTGAAAGGCTGGGATCGATGCTGGTTTTTATTGAAAATCTCTCGGGATGTTAATCCCGACGTAGTTTAAGGTCTTCGGACCAGAAACTGTAAAAGAGGAAAGACATTTTTTTTTTTTTTCTGAAAAATATTCTGGGTCATCGATTCTGATTTTGATGGTCGAGACCGATACCCATTTTTATTAAAAATCCCTCGGGATCTTGATCCCGACGTAGTTTAAGGTCTTCGGACCAGAAACTGTACAAGTGATGTATATATTTTTTGGTTTTCTGAAAATGTCCGGAGCCACCAGATCTTGAAGAAGACTGATGCCGGTTTTATTGACAATCCCTCGGGATCTTGATCCCGACGTAGTTTAAGGTCTTCGGACCATACTTTTGGGTTGGGCATACTTACCTTGCTTTTTTTGGCTTCTGACGGGGCTGACTGTGATTTGAGTGGTCTGAATTACTTGATTTGGCCCTGCGGGCCATTTGATGATCGGATCTTGGATTCCGGCCTTCTCTCTTGATGATCATGCCTTTGATCTTGCTGCCTTCTGACTTGTGTAAGCCTTCCAATGGTTTGGATCCTGATGATTTAGCCCTTGAATGGTTCAGATTGATAGATTCGGCCCTGTGGGCCCATTTGAGACCTTGGTTTTACTTTGGGGCACCTCTTTTGATGATTTGATCTTGGATTCTGGCCCTTCTTTTGATGATCAGCCCTTTGATCTTGTTGTTTCATGGCTCATGTAGGTTCTTCAATGGTTTGGATCATGATGATCTAGTCTTTGAATGGCTTGGATTGCTTGTGGCCCCCACTTGATCACTTTCCCCCTTCTTTGGCTTGATCAGCCATATTCCGGCCACATTGCTTCGTGATTGGACCAGTGGGGCACCTTTTGTATGATCTTGATCATCTTCAGTTGAAATTTGGAGTGGACCGGAGCCTTGGGCGGCCCACGGAGCGCCATCTGCTGACGTGGACTGTCAGCCTCACCTACCAAGAACCCTGGAGCCAATCCCGCGGAGAGAGGAAGTTTGCGTCCGTACGGGCGGCCCAGGGCAGGCCGCCCAAGGCTCGCCTCTTGAGCGGCCTGGGCTGGCCCTGGTTCGGACATCCTCTGCTGTCCACTGTCCCTGTCTCCATCTGCTTTGCACGGGCGAGTTTGATTCCAGCCATGAATATTCTTCTTGTCTCTTCTTTCCTCATCATCTTGTCTTCATCTTGGTTTGTCCTTTCTTGGGCAATGGATGGTGGAGATTTGGGGGCTGTGGGGGCTGTCCAAGGTGGGTCCCACACTTCAGATTTTCAATTGAGCTTTGATAATGGGGAGATGTCTTTAATGGATGGGGGAGATGGGGCATTGAATGGAAGCATTGATGAGGGGCTAGGGATGGTGGTTGATGAAGCTTTGAATAGCTCCATTAATGGTGGGATGGCTGGATTTCCAGGTTTGAATGGGACCTTTATCATGGGAGGAATGGATGGTATAGATGGGATGATGGGATGGGACATAGGTGAGGCTATGCATCCCTTGAGTGTGGGTCCCATGGATGATGTGATGGATGGTGGTGATGGGACCATGATGGACATAGATGGGCTGATCTCATGTCTGGATGGTATGGATGGCTCAGATGGCACCTTTGACGGTTTGGATGCTCTGGATGAGGGCCAGGATGTGCGGTATACTTCTTTGGGTGGACTTGATGTGATCATTGATGATGTCCCCCTGATGATGGACGGTGTGGATGCCTCGATGATCCCTTTGATCGGCCAGGATGATGATTGGATTCATGATTTCCTACTGGAGAGGGCCGCAGGTCCGGATCTGGCCGTTGATTCTTCGATCGGGGTAGCCGGGACCCTTTTTGATGGTTCAGATGTATTTTTTGACGGCCAGATTGGCCAGGATGCCACGATGTGCGGTGTGATCTTTACTGATAGTCCTTTTGATAGGGAGCATTGTCCTTCTCCTGATCTTCGGTCTTTTGCGCACTCTGTTCATGAGGTGGGCGAGTCTTCCCATGTGGCTGAGATTATGACAGTTTCAGATGGCGATGTGACTATATCAGACATAGCCGTTACTGGGGACAGGTCAGGGGCTGTCGAGTCTGCAGAGGTTCCAGCTTTTCCTTCTCCTTCGCCCGTTGACCTTCCGATCCTTGATGAGTCATCATTGATTTCTGGGCCTTTTGTGCTGGAGGGGATACCGGTGAGGACTTGTCAGCTGCTTCCTCGTTCTTCTTGCTCGCCACGACTGCTTGCTTGGCTTGACAGTTTGTCAGCTTATGAGATTCGAGATTTGGAGTCTTATGGTTTCGGCAGTCTGATCCATCTGGCTAGAGTTGACATTGACTGGAGGATGCTCGGAGCTGCCTTGATTGACTGGGTCCCTTCGTTGAACTTGTTTGCGTTCAACGATATGGAGATGGGGCCTTCTTTGGAGGAGCTTGCACGCTTGACAGGCTTACCCTTGGATTATACTCAGTACTTCTCGCCGAAGACATCGCCGAAGACTGCTACACCACAGAACTGGTTTGGGATCCCTTATCTTGTTCGGCCTGCAGCTAGTGGCCAGGATGCTGTGGTGTTCTCTTTGGACCTGCTGTATGATCTTTTTTCGGGTCCTCAGAGTACGGCTGGTTCTACCTTTGCTTGGAACGCCCTGATGTTTTGCTTGATTGCTGAGGTGCTGTTCTCGGGATGGCGCAGGTCCCAGACTCCTTTGCTTTTCGAGGTGATGGGCCGAGCTGTCCGTCGGCAGGGGATCATTTCTCTCATTTTGGCCGAGCTATTTGATGGGCTGACTGACTGCGCCCTTGGTCGTACTCGTGTTCTCCGCGGCTGCTGTGCATTTCTTCAGATATTTCTCCTACACCTTTTTTTCTTCTTGCTTTGTTGGGGATTGCTTTGCTTTAGCTGAACTTCTTTTCCTTTTTGTGATCAGGTCTGGCTATGGGAGCGTCTTTCTCTGACTGTTTCTGTACCTCTTCCTGGCATCCCGGGTTCTGACATCATGCGTTATATCATGGAGTTCCTTCCTCATACAGCCAGGATGAGCGAGCCTTTGTATCGCAGGATGTTCGCTGAACTTCGTGACTGGAACGTTCGTTGGGAGTCATCTTGGCTTTCACTTCCTCCAGTGCTTTGCGATGCACACCGCCATCCTCTGATGTTGGTAGGCTTTCGATCCTACTTTTCTTACCATCCCGTCCGGTTCCTGCGGCAGTTTGGGTATGAGCAGGATGTTCCTCTTTTCGCTTCCGCGGGTATCGGGCGTTGAGCACTTCCATCCAGATCCTCTGACTTTAGGACCCGGATTGATTGTTCTTGGGCGAGTTATTTGACAGCTGATTTGTTGGGATTTGAGCTACGGACTTTTCCGATGGCGACCGCCCCATATCAGTACTGGGTTGCTGAGCAGTCTTTGTATCGACGTATCCCTTGTTGGCACCAGACTGCTGATGAGGATGAGCAGGATATTCTTGGAGATGCTGGCTCTTCATCTGGTTCATATGAACCTTTTGAGGAGCGCCCGTTTATCGATCCTGGCTTCCTTTTGGCCACTCATGGCCATCTGCTGTCTGAGGTCTCTGCACTTCGGTATCATTGTGAGATGATGTCGAGGAGATTGGCTGCCGATCAGAGATTGTCTGATGAGGAGACAGCGATCCGTACCCTTGAGCGCGATGAGGCGCATTACCTGCGTATGGAGGTAAGCAGGTTGAGAGCGAGACTATCTTTTTATGAGTCAGAGGACTCACCTGATGTGGCCGAGGAGGAGGGTAGAGATTGATTGTGTTGGCCACCTGCACACTGATTTTTGCATATATGATTGATGATGATGCATTTTTTTTTGTATTTTTGAAAAAGATGATATGTGTAAGAGAAATATAATGCATTTAATTGAAAGAGAAAAAACTGTTTGAAAATCTACTGTGCCATGAGTTGTCTTGTGAGTGTGTCTGGATTTTGTGTCGAGATATAGGAATCAGAACTGGGGCTCGGCCAATGCTTTGACCGATGTCTCGAGATTTGTCTTGCTTGATCCTTTGGTTCCCTAGAGATGTAGGCAATGGAAACTCTTGCTTCCTGAGATTGTCAGAGTTTGTAGAGCTCTTCGTTCCTGACTGCGCTTCTTCTTGTTCTTGTACTTTCACTGCTTGAACCGATCTGGACTGTCTGATTTCTTGGTACCTGCACTTTTATTTTTTTCTTTTTTTTTTATTTGAGCCATTTTTGCCTGCAGCGCTCTTTCGAGTTTTCACCACAGCCGGCTTTTTCCCGTCATTTTTGCCCGTGGCGCCCTTTCGGGTTTTCACCACGTCCCGGGTGTTTGATCTTGCCTGCCCCTTGACAGCTGTGCTGTTTTTACCCTTGGCGCCCTTTCAGGTTTTCACCAAGTCCGCTGTATGCCCACTGTTTTTACTCGGAGCGCCCTTTCGGGTTTTCACTCCGCCCTCTTTGTTTAGGCACACATTTTCTTTTTTCTTTTTTTCTTTTTTTTTTTTTTTTGAATCCTTGGATAACTGCGGCGGCTAGAGGTCGGGAATCCGTCGTTGCCGGCCGATGGCAGTCTTTCAGCCCTTATCCTGAGTTACGATGATAGAGCTGTTGGTCTTTGCTAAAGACCCCTCTGAGATGGATGGATGGATGACTGTGTTTCTTTTTGGGTTGATTTTTTTCTTGGGTGCCTTGCTTTGGCTTCCCTTCTTTTTTTTGTCTTTTTTCTTCCCTTTTTTTTTTTTTTTATTCTTTTTCTCTCTCTTTTTTTTTGTATTTTTCCTCCTCTTTTTTTTTGTATTTTTCTCTTTTGGAGTCCCCTTATTTGAAACACTTGTTGGTGGACGGGAACGATTTCTCAGAGGTCTTAGCTTCGACCTCTTGACTTCAGCTCTATTAAAGTAACTCTTGATAAGGTCAGAACGACTTACCCGTAAAAGATCTTCACGTTGTCGGCGTTGGTTGGCTCAGGAAGATCCACCCCTCTCATGCTGGTGAGTCTGAGGGCGCCTCCGGGAAGTACTTCTCTGATGATCAGCGGTCCGTCCCACGAGGGTTTGAACTTTCCTCTGGGATCTGGAAGGTGCGACGGTAGAATCTTCTTCATGACCATGTCGCCTACCTTGAAGCTCCTTTTTCGGACTCTCTTGTTGTAAGCCCGAGCGATCCTTTTCTGATAGCACTGTGAATGACTTAGTGCACGCATGCGTTTTTCATCTGCTAGCTGCAACTGATCGAATCTGGCCCGTTGCCATTCTCCTTCTTCAATTCCGCTTTCTAATAACACCCGAAGTGATGGTATTTCCACCTCGACTGGTAGGACTGCTTCCATTCCATAAGTAAGCTCGAAAGGAGTAACGCCCGTAGCAGACCGTACAGACGTTCGATAGGCCCAAAGTGCATATGGGAGCATATCTGACCAATCTCGATAGGTCACGACCATCTTCTCGAGTATCCTGACGATTGTCTTGTTTGCGGCTTCTACCCCACCATTCATCTGAGGACGGTAGGGGCTTGATCGATGACGTTGGATCTTGAACTTGCTGAGGAAGTCATCCATCTTCTTGTTGACGAACGGGGTTCCATTATCTGTGATGATAGCATTGGGGATTCCGTACCGGCATATGATGTTGTTCTTCACGAATTTGATTACCTGAGATGCTGCAATCGTGGTGTATGAGGCTGCCTCTACCCACTTGGTGAAGTAGTCGACTGCCACAAGTATGTACTCGTGACCATTTGATGCTTTGGGACTGATCTTGCCGATGATGTCGAGTCCCCACATGGAGAAGGGCCAGGGGGTGGTCAGGTTGTATAACTCTGATGATGGGGCATGGATTTGATTCGCATGCTCTTGACACTTGAAGCATTTTCTGACGTGCTTGCAACAGTCTGTCTCCATGGTGAGCCAATAGTAGCCGAGTCGTAGAATCTTCTTTGCCATCATGTGCCCATTCATGTGTGGGCCACAGATTCCTTCGTGTATTTCTTTCATGATCTTTGCAGCTTCTGTTTCATCGACGCATCGGAGGAGGATGTGATTATAGGATCGCTTGTAGA
Organism: Liriodendron chinense; assembly: GCA_003013855.2. Classification (NCBI taxonomy): domain Eukaryota; kingdom Viridiplantae; phylum Streptophyta; class Magnoliopsida; order Magnoliales; family Magnoliaceae; genus Liriodendron; species Liriodendron chinense. Next base: position 4,392,745 of record ML058389.1, read on the forward strand.
GAACTTCGCCACTGATGGTGAACTGGCCGGCCAAACGTTGGATGGTTCGGCGATCTGTTGCTGTTGCTGATTCTGGATACTCTTGGGTTTCGAGATATTGCTTGATGTCGGCATACCAGGGTTTGTCAGGGACAGCTTCGGCTTCTTCTATTTGCAGGCAAAAAGCAGGTTCTTCTTGAATTTCGACTGTGAGCTCCCATTCTGAAGCTCCTTTTGGGATCTCGAGCATTGATGCGAGCGTGGCGAGAGCATCTGCAAACTGGTTCTTGGCTCTGGGCATGTATGAGAAGGTGATTTCCTTGAATTCTTCGATCAGATTGTCAAGATACACATGATATGGTATCAACTTCTCGTCTTTGGTCTTCCATTCGCCATTAGTCTGATTGATGATAAGCTGTGAGTCTCCAAATACTCGTAGCTTCTTGACGCCCAAGATTATGGCTTTCCTTAAGCCAGCGATGCATGCTTCGTACTCTGCCATGTTGTTGGTGCACTCGAATGCGATGCGCCTCGAGATAGGAATAGGGACATCATCTGGAGAGTAGAGGATTGCTCCAATACCACTCCCTTTAGAATTTGCTGCGCCGTCGAAGAATAACGTCCACTCATCTTTTTTCTTCTTTTCTTCCTCTTCAATGAGCAAGAGATCTTCATCAGGGAAGAATGTCTTGAGTGGCTGATAGTCCAGGAGAGAGTGAGCCGCAAGATGATCGGCGAGGGCCTGTCCCTTGATTGCCTTTTGAGTGACATAGGTGATGTCAAACTCAGACAAGAGTAGCTGCCATTTAGCTATCCTTCCAGTGAGTGCCGGTTTCTCGAACAGGTACTTGAGCGGATCCATGTGAGCGAGGAGGAGAATAGGGAATGCAATCATGTATTGACGGAGTCGTTGAGTCGCCCAGACTAGGGCGAGGCAAGTCTTCTCGATCGGGGAGTACCTGGTCTCGTAGTCGGTGAACTTTCGACTCAAATAGTATATTGGTTGTTCCTTCTTCCCGGTCTTGTCGTGTTGGCCGAGGACACAGCCAATGGCTTCCGCTGCTACCGAGATGTATAACAATAGTGGTCGTCCGGGAGTGGGCGACACTAGGACTGGAGGATTCATGAGATATTTCTTGATGCGGTTGAAGGCGACTTGGCAATCATCATTCCATTCTTTTGGGACGTTCTTCCGAAGGAGCTTGAATATTGGCTCACAGATAGGTGTGAGCTGTGCGATGAAGCGACTGATGTATTGAATTCTGCCGAGGAAGCCACGAATTTCTTTCTCTGTTCTAGGAGGGGGCATCTCGATGATTGCTCTGGTTTTGGTCTCGTCGACCCTGATACCATCCTCGCTCACCATAAATCCGAGGAGCTTACCTCCCATTGCACCGAAGACACATTTCTGAGGGTTGAGGCGGAGCTTGTACTTTTCTAATCTGTTGAATAACTTCTTCAGATCTTCAAAGTGTCCTTCAATTGTGCGAGATTTGACGATCATGTCGTCCACATATACTTCGAGCTCTTTGTTCATCATGTCGTGGAATAGTGCTGTCATTGCTCGCTGATATGTTGCTCCTGCGTTCTTCAGACCGAACGGCATCACCCTGTAACAGAAGGTTCCCCATGGAGTGATGAACGATGTCTTCTCACGATCTTCGACGGCCATCTTGATCTGATTGTAACCTGAGAACCCGTCCATGAATGAGAAGATCTTGTATCCTGCAGTGTTGTCGACTAGAGTGTCGATATGTGGCAAAGGGAAGTCATCTTTTGGACTGGCTTTGTTGAGATCTCGGAAGTCGATGCACATTCGAACCTTGCCGTCCTTCTTTGGTACTGGCACGATGTTGGCGAGCCATTCAGGGTAGTTGGAGACTACCAAGAATCCAGCGTTGTATTGCTTGATGACTTCATCTCGGACTTTCAGAGCCCATTCTGGCTTCATTCTTCGAAGTTTTTGCTTTACTGGCTTCATATCTGCCTTGGTTGGCAGATGGTGTACAACGAGCTCTTCATCGAGCCCCGGCATGTCTTCATATGAGAACGCGAAGTTGGACAATCTTGGAGCTAGGAACTCTATCATTTTCTGTTTCATCTCAGGTGGCAACGATTTTCTAATGCGTACTTCCCTAGGGATCTCAGGTGTCCCCAAGTTTACTATCTCGAAGTCATCGGCTACAACATTGGCTTTAGATTTGAACTTTTTGAGGAGATCCTCTAGTTCGGGAGCTGGATCATCATCTTCCTCGTCCCGAGCTTCGTCCAGACCCATGAGCTCAAAGTTTAATTCGATGTTGAAATCATATGATTCGACTTCAAACTCTGCGACTCTTTAGACGAACTTGGCACACTATTGAATGCAGGGAAAGAAATATTTTTTGTTTTTTGAGATTTTTCTGAAATTGAGATGCTAGATGTTTTTGGTTTTTGAAAGTTTTTGATTTTTTTGGCTTTTCGAAATTCGCGGGACTTTGAACAAGCGGGCATTGCAGACCATGATTGATCCCAACTTGTTCCAAAGTTCCGGTCGCTGCCTAAACAGGCGTTTTTTTTTGGAAGCCAGAGCCCTCAGATGGCTCTTTGGCTGATTCAAAAGTGAGGGGAACAGATGACCATTCGGGACCCCACACTTCCTCCCCTGAAGAGGTGGGGGTTGATGATTTGGGCGAAGAGTCACGATCTGGCCCAATGACCATGACTTCTTGCTGGTCGGGTTCGAGATCTGAGCCGTACTCAGTCCCTCCCGGATCACTTACCTCGCATTGTAGTTCGTCTGGTTCCACAGCTAGACACAAGTTGGGAATCTGGACATCAGACCAATCCAGGGCTGGCCACTTCCCTTTCTTGGTCCAATGGATGGGCTGCTTCTGCCCCTGGCTGATGATTGATGATGTTGACTTTGCAGAGATGGGCAAGTCGTGCCCCTTGCTGATTGATGTTGAGATGGGCAAATCGTGCCCCTGGCTGATTGAAGTGGGCAGGTTGTGCCCCTGGTTGAGAGAAGTGGGCAAGTTGTGCCCCTGGTTGGGAGCAGGTGTCAGAGTAACCTGGTCCTGAAGCTGCTGTATTTGTCTTCCTTCTTCGTCTTCATCATTTCCTCCGTCTTCTGGAGGCTTAGAGGGTTCGAGAATCTGATCCCATCGAATGGGGGGCCACGTGGCCCAAACTAGGCTCATCGGGAGGCCTTTGTGTAGTGCAGTCGGTTGATTCCCTCCTGGATCTTTGCAAGGTTCTCCTGGCTTGACGAATTGGATGGGTGAGCACCGAAATTTCTTCCTTCTCTTGTCCATGAAGGTTGCCCTGTATCCGAGTCCCCATTTGCGTTGGTTATATACCAGCGGTACCTTTCTGGACTTGAAGTGATTCTTCATTCGGTATTTGAGGCTCAGACGCTCTGCCGGTGAGAAGACATGGTCCACCCTTATCGGTTCTGGATTAGCGATAGAGTTCACAGTCTCGAATTCGAAACTATGAAACGGGATGTCCTCTTCAGAGTGCTGGATATCGATGACCGGGATGTCTGGTTCAGTGGCAGCAGCATTAGAAGGAATGATGAGCTCCTTCTCTGCGTGGATAGAGATCACTTGATTTCCATAGATGTATTTCACCCGTTGATGTAAGGTTGATGGCACAGCTCCAACCTTGTGCAGCCACGGCCGTCCGAGCAGCATGTTGAAAGAGGCTGATATATCCAGGATTTGGAATGTGATGGTGGAGACTTCCGGGCCTATCTGTACCTCTATGTCGACTTCCCCTTCCACTGATCGGCGGGTGTTGTCGAATGCTCTGACACATATGGTGCTGGGTCGGAATGAAGAAGGACTGATTCCCAGGCGTTCCGCGGTCTTGAGTGGGCAGACATTTAAGCTTGAGCCATTATCGATAAGGACCAGCGGAACACAGAGGTCTTTGTATCGTAAGGCTATGTTAAGGGATCGGCCATGATCGCGTCCTTCTGGTGGCAACTCATTATCAGTGAAGGTGATGGCACGTGGAGCCAGGAGTTGTCCAATCATCAATGCTATCATCTCTGGTGCCGTATCGGAGGAGACATGAGCATCATTCAAGGTCTTGGCAAACATCTCTCGGTGTATGCGAGATGTGCAGAGTAGCTCCCATACTGAGATTTGTGCAGGGATTGACTTGAGCTGAGTTGCTACATCGTATGCGGCTTCATTTTTGTTGCCGAGGCCTGAGAGAGCGCCTTTGGTATCTCCTCTATTCTGATTATCTCTTCGGATGCAACGCCCATTGGGATTCATGTTCCCCACTTCCGCACATTCTGGATAGTGCCATGGAACCTCTTTGTAGTTTTCCTCCCTTTTGCCTTCTAGGACCACCGGTTCTTGCAACGGTGCTGTTGTGGGTACCAGATCTTCCTCATATGGAGCTTTTGCCTTGAGGACTACATTGTTGCCTGTGCTAAAGGGGTAGTATCGAGGCTTGTCTTCATAGACCACATAAGGTCGTGGTCCTGGCTTGACTGTTCCTGGGGCAGGAGGCTCCCATGGAATGAATACTGGTCCTCTTGATATGGCAGGAGGTTTCTCTGTCCGTCCGAGCTGCCGTAGCGTGATTGATATGCCTCCGGGACTTGCCCCTTGCAATATGACAGGCTTGACTGGAAGAGATCCTTCCAAGACAACGGGCTCTTGCTGCTGATGAGTGTAATCCTTCCATTGCGGATTGGATTGTTCTGGAGTTGCCCCTTGCAAGATGACAGGTTCGTATGTGGGCCCAATGTATGATTGTGCTCCTTCCAGGACGACTGGTTCCCATCTTGAATGGTTGTAAGGTGCCCCTTGAACAGCTGGTATATCGTATGGAGGTGCTCCTTCAAGTACTACTGGCTCGGAGATTGAAGGAAGAAAGGGACTTGCCCCTTGCAAGACTGGAGGAGGATTTGTTGGCTCATAGGTGTAGGCATGAATGGACTGAATAAGGGAGAAGAAGCGATCGATATGGTCCCCTTCTTCTATACTATTGACGGCAGGGCCACGAGACGAACTGGTGTCCGTTGGATGCTGAGGCAGAGGATTCTGAAGGATGTTGGTGGAAGCTGCTGGAGAAGTTCCAGGGACCGAGATGACGATCTTGCGGTCATCAATCAGGTCTTGTATGGCATTCTTCAAAGTATAGCATCGGTCAGTGGCGTGGCCACGTCCTTGATGGTAGGCACAGTACTCATTTTCTCGGTAATTTGGAGGCAGAGGATGAGGCGGAGGCCTTGGTGTCATTAGAGTGAGTAACTGCTTTTGTACCAGCGTAGTCATGATTTGACTAAGTGGTTGACTGAGTGGAGTGAACTTCCTGAACTCCCTGTAATTCTGCCTGTTCTGGTATGAGTATTGGCCGTTTCCCCTGAACTGCTGCTGTTGTCGAGGTGGCTGTGGCTGAGGATTCGGTTGTGGCTGATATCGCTGAGGCTGATGCTGAACTTGATTCTGCTGATACTGTTGACGTCCCTGTGGGGGAGCACGTTGATTTCCTTGAGCAGCGGTGTTGATGTTGTTTACCTCTGTTGGGCGGGGAGGAGAACCACTGCGGTTTCCATTCCCGTGCCCGATAGGTCTTCCTTCCACTCTGTTCCTCTTGACTGGAGTGGCTTGATGAGGCCATGGGGAGATCGTCCCGGCCCAGATTCCTGCTTCAACTTGCTCTCCAGCACGGATCAATTGTGAGAAATTCGCATATGGATGCGAGATGAGATACCCGGATATGCCTGGGTATGTTGAATGAACAATCATGGAGATTTGTTCTTCATCGTCGATGGGTGTCCGCATTCTGGCTGCCATAGCTCGCCAACGTCCCACATAAGCTGATAGTGTTTCATCACTCCTTTGCCTGAGTGCTGCGAGGTCGGCTCTTCTGGGTGCCATGTTGAGATTATATGCGAATCTGTCGACGAAAGCCTGGGAGAGCTGTTCCCATGTTCTGATGCGGTGGCAGTCCAATGAAGTGTACCAATCTAGGGCATCGCCCTTCAGAGATTTTTGGAACAATCGAATGAGGGCCCCTTCGTTTCCTGAGATTGCACTCAGCTCTCCACAGAAGGCCTTGAGATGTGCTGTGGGACAACCGCTGCCGTCGTATCTTTTGAACTTTGGAACCTCAAAGTTTTGAGGTACCCGAGCATCTGGGAAAGGACACAAGTCTCTGAACTTGGTCGAAGGTAAGTCGATTCCTTGCTGTCGCTGAAGCTGATTTTGCAAGATCTGGAACTGCTCCCGCAACTCGTCCAGTCCTGAGTGATCTGTTCGAGCGACTGGTGCCTCCTAGAATAAGGCACGTTCTTCTTCGGCATAGTGGTCGATGTCTTCGACCCTATGGGCTTGCTGAAGAGCAACCGCGGGTTGCTGAAATTGGTTTGATGATTGAACTGGATTCTGATGAACTTGTGCTTGAAAGGATTGTAACTGAACTGGAGATTGTACTGAAGGTTGAACTGGAACTTGCTGGAAATTAACTGGATTTTGCTGAATTGAAGATTGCTGGAAATTAACTGGATTTTGCTGAATTGAAGATTGCTGGAAATTAACTGGATTTTGCTGAATTGAAGATTGCTGGAAATTAACTGGAATCCCATCGGCGGGGATGTGCTGGAATTGAAAAGTGCTCCTGTTTGCAGGAGGCTGAGATGCTGGGAAGTGACCCCCTTGTTGGGTATTCGCCACTGTCCGCTGATTGATGTGGGCTTGACACTGACCCCCATTGTGGGCATTCGCCAGTGCTGTCCCTGTTGCTGGAAATTGAATTGAAATCCCATCGGCGGGGATGTGCTGAAATTGAAAAGGTGTCCCATCGGCGGGGACATGCTGAGATCTACTGAGATTGTTGTTTGCAGGATTGGCTGGAAGTTGACTAGATGTTCCTGCAACGGAAGTGCTCTGAGATGGCCTTGTCGTTGCAGGAAGATATTGAGAAGGATGCCCCATAGCGAAGGGCTGAGATGGCTGCTGTCGGTAGTCTTGGGCAGACTCCGATGGTCGTGCTTGATTTGAACTGGAGGCCGGGAGGACCCGGCATGGCTGCTGAGCTTGCTGAACTGGGCCAACCTGATTGTTGGCTGCTGCGGTGGTTTGTGCTTGCATGAATTGCAAGAGCATTTCTTGCATTGCTCTCATTCCTTGTGCCAATTCTTGTATGATTGGCGTATTGTCAATGGGCTGTTGCGCTGGAGGTTGCGCTTCGGTCATTTCAAGAGCAGGGAAGTGGTGAGTTTCTTCTTCGTGGTCGGACATGGCTTGCTGAGCCCGAGTGCGGATAATGCTGCGGAAGGGAAGCTGTCTCCGAACACGTTGAGCCCGTGGAGGCGCAATGGTGAGGACTACACTCTTTTTGGGTTTTGGGATTTTCTATTTTTTTCTGGTTTTAGGATTTTCTATTTTTTTTTCTTTTGGTTTTGGGTAGAATGCTATGCAGATGAGATCATATGAGGATTAATGACTTTCAAGTACGGGAAGGATTCTGTTTTCAAGTCGGATCACGACTAGTGGGACTAGTTTATCCCCAGTGGAGTCGCCATTCTGTGGACCCTCGCCGATTTCTCCGCGCTCCCACACGACGTCGTTCTCCCTTTCCCTTTCGGAAGAAGAAGAAGAAGAGGTGCGTGAGTGCGAAATCGCCGTTTGTGCCACTGGCTTGCCTCGTTCTCGAGGGCTTCGTTTGGTTGTCGTATTGAGCTGGATGTGTTTAAGTGAATTTATATAAGACCAGAGTCGCCACTAGCCAGTTACTTCGAATCTACAGTCGGCTAGACCCCGTAGAAACGTTAGAGAAGGGAATCCGAAGATTCCTCCCTCTAAAATGACTCCTGTTGATCTGTGGTCAGAGATTCAAGGTAAGGGATCACGGTTACAGGGTGGGAAGAGGTTAAGCACCCCACACACTGCCCGTACCGAAGTACGGTCTCTACTTCACAGAATCGATCGAATACTTGAAAGTCTAATTTAATCCTCGTATATTCTCATGGATGACATGATGCATGAATGCGGGTCTGAACAGTAAGAGTTTCTGATGGGCAGGTTCCAACAACGGGCAAGCCCAGAGCGTACGCTCGAACTGACAGGTGCTTAATGTAAGACGTATGCAGTGTGCTTGAATGATCAAGGTGTTTTATGGTGAAGCATGAATGCAGGTCTGAACAGTAAGAGTTTCTGATGGGCAGGTTCCAACAACGGGCAAGCCCAGAGCATACGCTCGAACTGACAGGTGCTTAATTTAAGACAGATGCGGTGTACTTGGATAACCAAGGTGCTTGCAGTGAAGCAGGGGGGTTGGAAGAAAAGTAAATGTTGCACTTATGCTAGATGCAAATGAGATGATGCTGAAAAATGAGTAGCTGGGTGGACGGAGGTGTCGCAAGGGTTGGCTTCGAGTGGCTGGATCAAGACTTGGATGGCTTGGGAGGCTTGGACCAGTGGTCAGGCTGGGCTGGACCAGGGTTAGGCTCTCCTCACTCGGGCTCTCCTTGGTGGAAAAATGGGCTAAAGGGTGGAGAGATGGACTCAGAGCTCTCGGGCTGAAATGGACTCGAATGGCTTGTTGAAATGAGAAGGGGAGGGGGGTATTTATAGCAGCGGACAATGGCAGATTGCGTAATTTTGTCCGGGCGGCCTGCCATGGGCCGCCCGTACGGCCGCTCCTCGGTTTCCAGCGAGTACGGCCGTTCCCTCGGGGCTGCTGTTGGACTCGCTGGTCGACTCAGTGAGTTGACTCAGCGGGTCGACTCGGTGGTTTAACTCGACGGGTTGACTCGACGGGTTGACTCGGTGTTTTGACTCGACGGGTTGACTCAGCAGGTTAACTCAGCGAGTTGACTCAGTGAGTTTGACTTTTTTGGGGATTTTTTTACTGGACTTTTTTATGGGGGGTTTTTCAGGGTGGTTTTTAGGACTGGGTTGACTGGGTTCAGGCTTGAACTGGGCTATGGAATGGGACTTACAAGGGTGAGTTTGGCTGAGTTTGGACTTGGGATTTGGGGGTATGGTCCTCCATTCAACCAGCTATCTCTACCAACAGTGTAGCCGAAGGTGGGGTGTCTACAGGGCCCCATGAAGATCGTGTCATAATAATTGTGTAATGGTCATTAACCACTCTTACCAATGGTGTGGTCTACCTGATATTTAGAATTACCTAATCTTTGTGATTCTCTACACAAAAAAAAAAAGAGAGATGGAAAAATAGACGATCGATTTTGATTTATAAAAAGTAGATCATGGAGGACCATACACGATTCGTATCACACACAAAATCATGTTACCCGATTAATAATAAAACTAAATATAAAATGAATGGCCCACGGTTTTGTTTTATGTGATATGTTTTGTCCAATCAATTCAACCGGTTAAAATAAAACATGTGTACAAAAATTGAAAAGATCCCATTAACAGGTGGATCACGACGGTATCATTTTTTGTCATTTCATTTAAGAGTTCAAAATTAATCCACCATTGAGACCAAACTACTACTCATATCTACTTCATTTTTTCTAGGATAAACAATAATGACACAAACAATTGGATGGATGTTGTTGATCGATGAAATTCATGATGGCCCCATTTTACAATGGTATATGCATTTTCATAATTCAGGGTAGAATTGTAATATAAGCAATGGTCAATAGCAATTGTAAACTGCAAGTATAAATATCACAGCTATAGTATGCATTCTCTATGGAAAAAAGACCATTCTAAACCCTTTCTAGGTTAAGCTTATCTTATACGCCTTTGTAATGAATCTGGCCTCTTAAGGCGGCTCGAACTTGGATGAAGGAGAATACAAATATCAGCTTAAGTAAAATGACCTAGCAAAACAAATAGACACCGTAGATGTAACCCATACATTTTGGTAGGCCCCACAAAGCTTAAGTTTGCTGGAATGTTCTTAGAGCACATACATTACCATGGCCCCACAAAGCTTAGGGCTGAGGGAATGTTCTTGGAGCTAGCCTGCTGCAGGCAATCTGCTTTAGAGTTGGACACGAACCGAGTTTGATCATTCGGATTGAATCGGATCGACTCGGTAAAACTCTATACGAACATATAGTCTTCGTGTTCGAACCACATAAGGTTTGCTAAAAAAATTTTTGAGTTGGTTTCAATCACAGCCCTGCTCGACTCTACTCGTTTGTTTGACTCAGTTATTTACACACACACACACACACACACACACACACACACACACACACACACACACACACACACACACACAGAGAGAGAACAGGTTGGATGACAAATGAACATGATTGTGGGCCCCAGGAAGATTTTAATAGTGGACATCATTCTCCTCACTATTTCTTATGGTGTAGTCCACTTGAGCGTTGTATCTGCCTCATTTTTTATTTAATGCCTCAAAATGAGTTATACAAATGCATGGATGAAGTGGGTAAAATAAATACATCATGGTGGGACCCATAGAGCTTTAACACCAGCTTTCTGGCTGGTGTTCGCGTCACCAGCCAACCCACGTCCACGGATGGAAGCGGATTGCGTCTTGAGTAACTCAGTATACTAACAGTACTGAGTAAAGTTTGTGGGGTCCACCTTGATTTATGTATTTTATCCACTCTGTCCATCCATTTTACCATATAATTTTAAGTCCTGAGCCCAAAAATTAAGCATATCCAAAGCTCAAGTGGAGCACACCATGGGAAACAATCTAAATTGAATGTCTACCGTTAAAAATTTCTTAGGGACCACAGAAGCTTTGGATCAAGCTTATATTTGTGTTTTCCCTTCATCAATGTCTTTGTGATCTTATGAATAGGTTGGATGACAAATAAACATCACTGTGTGCCCTAGACAAGTTTCAACTGTGGAAATCATTATTCCCACTATTTCCTGTGGTATGGTCCACTTGAGCTTTGGTTATGCTTCAATTTTGATCTCAACCCCTAAAATGAGCTGGAAAAATGGCTGAACAGTGTGGATAAACCACATACATTAACAGTGGGCCCAATTGAGTTCACTCATTACAATAAAATCATACTGAGTAACTCAGTAAGCAATATGATTTCTCCACGGATTGGGTACTACCAATCTACCCCCATCCGAACCTATCTATAGATAGATGGTCCTGTCAGTGCTCTGTGGGGCTCACAGTGATATATTTGTTTACCCAAGGCATCTATCCATTTTTTAAAGACCATTTATGACATTATCCAAAAAAGGAAGTGGATCGAAAGCTCACACCATAGGAAACAGTGGGGATTGAATTCCTACCACTAAAAACCTCTTGGGGGCCACAAAATTTTTAGATTAAGCTGATGCTTATGTTTTCCCTTCATCCAGGTCTATGTGACCTTATGAATAGGTTGGATGGAAATTGTGGCCACACATTTAGAATGCCTATTCAGAAGCCAAAATACTAAAGAAATTGTGTACGTGGAACATTAACTATCTCTGTTATGGTTTTTTATTTAGTTAGTTAAAAACTTTAAACCTTGTGATTTGTCATTTTTTATATGTAATTTGTGAACAAATCAGTATTCACTATTTAGTAGTAGAAAAGATATTTTTAAGCGAAAAAAGCGAAATTGTTTGTTTGAACTCGTAAAAATTGTCTGAAATCTATATGTTCAAACATGGTTGGGCGAGACCAAACCGAGTTTGAACAGAGCCAACCTATTCGAATGTTTGTTCGAACATTACACCCACTCAAGCAGCTGAACGATCCGATCTTGTCCATGTTCGACTCGGATCGGATCGTTGCCCACCTCTAATCTGCTTAGATAAAAAAAGGTCGGTTCTATGAAAGCACCAACGGTTCACATTCAATGTATTTGTTTGTTTATACTAATAGTGTAGTCTCAATGTATCTTTGGTCCCATCCAATTCAAACGTGGGTTCAATAGACTATAGTTCCTGATGTGGCGAGATTTGATTGAACCATGTGGGTCAATAATTAGGTTTATAGTCAAGTTCATATTTGGCAGAAGAATTTTTATAAATTGAAGCCGTTTCCAACAATGGCATATGGTATAATCAAATCTTGCCATGTTATGATCCGAGATTGGAATAGGCTTGGGTCTACATAAACCATCCATCTTTTCATATCATTTTAGCGTAGTATCCAAAAAAAATGAGGCAAATTCAAGGATTAAGTGGACCACACCACATGAAGCTGTGGTAATAATGACACCATTGAAACCTTCCTATGACCCACCATAATGTTTATTTTCCAAACTACCTGTTCACAAGGTCTCGTAGACCTGGATGAAGGCAAGACAAATATTAACTTGATCCAAAACTTCTGCCACTCTCAAGAAGTTTTTAATGGTGGGTGTTTATTCCTCACACTGTAGTCCATTTGAGTCTTAGACTTGCCTCATTTTTAGGCTATACACTAAAATGATACAGTAGAATGGATGGGCGATGTGTATAAACCCATACATCTATTCTACCCGCTTTTTGGCAATCCCTGGGACAACCGATAAGAGAGAGACTTGTGGCATTGTTTGGCGAAAGCATAGTGATCATGATTATAAAGAAGGCACTAGAGCTAGTTTTGTGAGAATACAACTGGCCTTGTTTGGATGGGTCATGTCAGGTGTAACCAAACAAGGTGAGAACGAATAAGAAAGAGAAACGAAAGTAAGCATTGGGGAAGGTAGTGGCTAAAAGGACCTGGAAGGCCTGATCGTGGAAGACAATTGCTACAACCGTCGAACATGAGAGTATCCAGAAGGCCCTTTACATTTTGAGAAGTCTATAAAAGTATAAGGAAAGAGCATACCAAAGGGTCCAACACCAACGACAACAAACCAAATCAAATCAAATCAACTTATCTTTCAAATTTTAATTCATGTTCCTTAGCATAAATCAATTAGTTACCTTCTATTGTGTAATCAGTTCTGTTAATGCTAAAAAATGGTCAACAGACGAGATGAGGTTACCTCAAACTTGGAAGGATGGGTGCAACTGATCTTCTGCAGGTATGTGGACTGGATCTGGACTGAAGGTTTCCTAGATCCTGTGGAGCACAAAGGAAAAGCTAAGGGGGGTGGCTGGGATCCAGCCGTTAGCCCTCCGATGCTTAAGTTAGTTGGATCTTGAAAGAGTAAATATCTCTTTTTTATCAGCTTGTCTCATACCTCGATAATGAAGAACATGCGTCCCTTTATAGACTTAGGTCGTAGAGTTATCTTCCTTTTGGGGAAATGTGATTCTCGCGGGTTGCTAACCGAGCTTCCGAGATCTTAGGATTTTGCAGTAACAACCGGAGGATTTTGATCCCAATTATCGGGATTCACGATCCTTCCTCCCGATATCACGGCGAGGACCTAAGATCACGGGATTGCTATTCATGAATTCAGCTCGTTATAAGGCCGAGGTCAATTCCCGAAAATTGTCCAAGAATGCCCTTGTCGGGTCAGTTGAGGCCGACCTATATTCAGGTCTGTAGTGATCGGCTCGGTTCTAGTAGGCCAGTCCAGTTCAGACTTTTAGGTCAGCTCTTCACCTGTAACAGAAGCCCCCTTACTCTCGATTCTAGCTCATCTGGCTCAGGAGTAACTTGACAGAAAAAAGGGTTTACCGACCTGACTACTTTTGACACTTAGCAGCTGTAACGCCGTCATTTTGATGGGTGGGAAAGTGGCATTAAATGCATCATTTAAAATATCGAGGAGTCATCATTCCTTTGTATGGCGTGACAGCGCCGATATGATTTAGTTGAACGGGGTGCCTCCACATGTCTCGTCAGGCGTTACTTTTCAAATTACCAAGTAGAGATTTGCCACATGATGCTTTCTTATTAAATGCGATGGGACCCAGGTGGGACCCAGGCCCTTCCCCAAGTATATAACTCAGGACTTAGCCAGAAATCGGGAATTTCCACTCTTCTTGCTTCTTGGATATTCCAATCTTCTGAACTTTCGGAATTCCATTTCCTTCCCTTTTCTTTTTTCGATCTTCCTTCTTCAAATCGGCGTGCCAGCATTCTGGTACGCTCCCTTTCTTGTTTTTCGTAGGACTCTTCTTTTCTCTTGTGTTTTCTTTTTATTCAAAAAATGTCAGAGCCAGAAACTTCATGCTCTGAAGCGATCCTCAAAGTGAGGTTTGATGACCTCGAATCCGATTTGCCCCTTATGTGCCATGAGGAGGTGAATCCCTGGGAATCAGACTCTGGGGCGAGGGCGAATGATGTCGCTGATGAGGGAGAATCTGAACTCGTGGGTCAGCTGCTGGTAGTGCGACAACCCACAGGGACCCTTTCGAACTAGACTGTGTAGTTTTACAGATTACCCAGGAAAAACTGGATGCTACAAAGGAGATATATGAACTCCCTGACTATATAGAGTTTAGGGTTCCCGACCGGGCTGACAAGCCGAGCCGACCTAGGGCTGGGGAGGTGGTAGTTTCCTTGATGCATCTGGAGGCCGGGTTGAGGTTGCCTTTACATTCTTTTGTGCGAGAAGTCCTTAGCGTCCTAGGACTTTCCCCGAGTTAACTGTAACCAAATGCATGGAGGTGTATGGTCGGGTGCTACATATTGTGGCAGAGGTTAGGAAATAAGGAGCTAACCTCGAACGAGCTCTTTTCAATGTACATTCTTAAGTCCTTGGGCGGCCAAGGGCTTTATTATTTTTCTTCCCTACCGGGTCAGGGCGGCTCGCTGGTCACGTGCCTGCCATCTTCCACCAAAACTTGGAAGAGGAAGTGGTTCTCTGCGTCGGGCAGTTGAGAGTGTACGCCGGACGAGCCTCAACCCTTGAGCTTCAGAGTCCGAGCTGACTTTGCCTTGCCAGGTCGGATGTAGTTCCGACCTAATTGAATTTTCTGTTTTTTTTTTTTTTTTTGCTTTGAAATATCTTTGTATTCTTTGACATATGCTCTTTTTTTGCTTTGAAATATCTTTGTATTCTCTTACGTATGCTCGCCTGTTTTTATAGTTTCAGCAACCATCCGGGTAGCCTTATCCGCTGCTCAAGAGAGACAGATCCGGAAAGCCCGAGCCCTCTCCGTTGAAGAGAGGGATTTTTGTCAGCTGATTACCCTCAACTCCATTCTCGAATCAGGTCTGTTGACTGAAGTAGTAACGTTGGTGTCCTGCTTGCCTTTTACTTTCCCTCCTCTTTGTCTGACTCCCTTCTCACTTTTTCCTTTTTCTCGGACAGGGATGGCTCCGAAGGCGGTCTCCAAGACTCGCAAGATCCCGGCCCAGTTCCTTAATCGCGGGCAGAGTTCTGCTGAGCCCCCAAGAAAAAGGTTGGCCACCATTGAAGCTCAAAGACAGCCACGACTGCCTCAGTCTTTCGTGTGCGGGTCTGGGCAGCCTCTTGGCTCGGGTTCTTCCCTAGTCAGGGTTGAACCCTTAGCCACCCAGCCGCCATTTACGAAAGTTCCAGTCGTTGACGTTTCGGATACATCCGATTCACGGGCCGAGCCGGCCGTCCTCCGCCCTGCGCCTCACATCAGCTCCTCCAGTACTCTTACTCAAATTGTCGAGGCTGGCCCCGGTCGGCCTACTACTGATGCCGGCACATCCTGTCCTCCTCAGCCACAGGCTCCTTCTGCTGCTCCTGCTGGGCATGCTGAGCAACGGGAAGACCAAGTCGAGATGCCTCCCTTAACGGAGCAGTACTCATCCTAGATTGATGGTGTCAACGCGTATATGCGCGTCAACCACAGCATCCCATAGGACCTGAATACCATAGCCACCTCCGATCCAGACAAGATGGTTGAGGTTGCGATAGAGAGAAGCCTCAGGGTAATCTATCCCTCTTCTGTTGCGTATCGGTGGTACTCTTAACTTCCGTACTAATTGTGAATATTATTTCTTGCAGGATTCGGCTTTGCTGATAATGATCCATCAGGTAATGGCCGAGTGGAATCATCAGATGCAGAAAGCTCTGGTTGCTGCCTCCTCCTGGAAGACGAAGACCAAGGCTGTGAAGACAGAGCTGAAAAGGTGTCTGCTTCAGTTAAAGGACGCTCAGTCCGAGCTGAAGTCCACCCAGTCCGAGCTGAAGGTTGCGCAATCGGAGCTTGAAGTGTCCCGGGCACAAGCACAGTCTTTGGAGGAGGCCTTGAAGGAGGTGGCAGCCAAGGCCCAATCGGATGAAAACAAAGCTGAATCCCTCGAAGCTGCCTTGAAGATGGCTGAGGAGGAGAAGGTGAATCTGGCCGGGCTTTAACGGAGGTCCAGCTAAAGTCTCTGGCGGAGGTCAATGGCCTGAGGACCGAGCTGGAGAAGCTGAATGCGGTTTCTGAGGAGTTGTATAACCACGGCTTCCAGGAATGCAGGCGCCTCATGCTCAAGCATTTCCCCAACCTCAACCTCACACCAGTAGACGAGGATGAAGAGGAAGATGATGCTCGGGCCGGAGATGCTGGGGCTGGCCCGTCCGAGGCTGGAAAGGAGTGAGAGGGGATACCTTCTCTGATACCCCTTTTTTTCGTTTTTGGAAATGTATAAAACTCCATTCTTTTTCTTTTATATATATAAGCCCTTCTGAGGCGAATTTTGATAATTGGTTCATGTCATTTGTTTCATTTTGTGTGTGAATGAATAAAAAATTTCTTTTAAGTAGCCCTCGTGACCAGGTCTCGTAACTCCTGACTAGGTCGTCCGA
The DNA here is from genome assembly GCA_003013855.2 of Liriodendron chinense. Lineage (NCBI taxonomy): Eukaryota > Viridiplantae > Streptophyta > Magnoliopsida > Magnoliales > Magnoliaceae > Liriodendron > Liriodendron chinense. The sequence goes on from ML058389.1 coordinate 4,409,306, forward strand.
AACCGTTTGTGAATACGTACAGCCATATGGCTTTGTGTTCACTCTGACATAATGGCTCGGTTCGTGTTATCGAGCCGACCTGGAGTTGAAACGCCTTTGTTACCAGGTCGAAACACCCTAGTTACTGGGCTAACCTATTGCTTCATGCGGCTTACCAAGTCTAAATGCACAATTTCATTATCAAAATTAGGTCGCTTTGGCCGGAGGTGAGCTAGGCATTGAACGAATGTTTTCGAAAGAATTTCTCGAAAGAATTTTATTAAACTACTACCTCAAAATACATACTTTGTATTAGGTCTCATCCATTCATGGATAATAGATCTTGAGATGATCAACGTTCCATGGATGAGGAAGGGGCCTACCCTCCATGCTTTCGAGCCAGTAGGTCCCGAGACGACGCGAGCTAAGTACCTTATATGGTCCTTCCCAATTGGGGCCGAACACGCCGGTTTTCTCTTTGGCATCTTTCTTTACTTTTTTAAGGATGAGGTCACCGACTCGGAACCGTCGTTCTTTTACTCGAGAGTTGTAGTACCGCCGAACTCTCTGCTGGTATGCTGCCACCCATACTTGGGAAGCTTCTCTTACTTCCTCAAGTAGGTCTAGGTTCATCTGCAGCTGATCTTTGTTTCGATCGGGTTGATGTCGGCTTGTCCGATTCGTGGGCATTCCGACCTCTCCTCGGCTCTAAAAGCTAAGGAGAACGGTGTTTCTCTGGTAGTTGACCGAGCTGTGGTCCGGTAGGCCCAGAGTACCTCGGGAAGTTTTTCCGCCCAAGCACTTTTTTTCTCTCCGAGCTTTAGTTTGAGGTGGTTCTTGATGATCTTGTTGATTGCTTCGACCTGACCATTGGCTTGCGGGTGATGAGGGGAAGAATACACATTTTTAATGCCCAAATAGCTGCGAAATTTGCGAAATCCTTCGTTGTCAAACTATCGCACATTATCTGTGATTATTGTATTCAGAATCCCAAACTGACACACAATCATCTTCCAAATGAAGTTCGTCGTTTTCCTTTCTATGATGGTAGCTAGTGGTTCAGCTTCTGCCCACTTTGTGAAGTAATCGACGGCGACGATTGCGTACTTTACTTGCCCTTTCCCCGTCGTAAGAGGACCAATGATGTCGACCCTCCACTAAGCGAACGGCCATGGTCCGGACATGGGAGTGAGCTCTTCAAGCGGTAGGTGGGGGATGGGGGCGAATCATTGGCACTTATAGCATCTTTTAACGATCTCCCGGGCGTCTTGCTGAATAGTGGGCCAATAATACCCCTGTCAGATCACTTTCTGCACAAGTGCTCGGCTCCCGGAATGATTGCCACAGCTCCCGAAGTGGATTTCACGTAGCACGTAATCGGCTTCTTGGGGTCCTAAACAGTGTAGACATGGGAGGGAGAACCCCTTTTGTAGAGGACCCCATCGATCAATGTATACCGAGCTGATCTGTAGAGGATGCGCTGAGCTTCTTTTTGGTCTTCAGGTAATTCGCCTAGCCGTAAAAATAGGATGATGGGATCCATCCAACTTGGAGCTGTCGAGATTGGATAAACCTTAGTAAGTTCGTTTGACGATATGCTTCGTTGTGGGAGGAACTCGATGGGTATCGTCCTACTGAGCTCGTCGTCTGCTGACGACACTAGTTTCGCGAGGGAGTCTGCATTTGTATTTTGATCTCTCGGGATCTGAATGATTTCATAGTGATTGAAGCGGGACATTAGTTCTTGAGTTTTCGCAAGGTATGTGGACATTTTGCCTCCCTTTGCTTGATATTCTACAGTTACTCGTCCGACCACTAGCTGCGAATCGCTGTGCACCTTCACGACTCGGATCCCTATCTTAGAGGCGAGGCAAAGACCGGCCAAGAGGGCCTCGTATTCAGCCTCATTATTTGAAGCTCGGAATCCAAATCGAAGTGCATATTGAACTTTGATTCCATCCGGAGAGGATAAGACGAGGCCGGCTCCGCGACCCTATGAATTGGAAGATCCATCAACATACAGCGACCAGACTGGTGCGGTGCGATTGTTCTCTAGACGTTGATCGAGTTTGTCGTCGCACCGAATTTCGTGGGGTTCAGTTAGCTCGACGATAAAGTCGGCCACGGCTTGGCCTTTGATTGCCGTGCGAGGCCGATACTGTATGTCGAATTCGCCGAGCTCAACAGCCCATTTGACGAGATGACCCGAGGTTTCTGGATTTTGCAGTACTTGTCGTAGTGGTTGATCAATTAGTATAGCTATCGGGTGCACCTGGAAGTATGGCCTCAATCTTCGGGCTGAGGTGATTAATGTCAGGGCAAGCTTCACGATTTTAGGGTATCGCGTCTCTGGGTCGAGCAAAGCTTTACTGACATAGTAAATGGGTCTTTGCATCCCTTCATCGTCCCAGATTAGTGCCGAACTGACCGCTGTTGGTGAAACCGCTAAGTACAAAAGCAGCTCCTCCCTATGCACCGGTTTGGATAGCAGAGGTGGAGAGCCGAGATAGGCTTTCAGCTCGACGAAAGCTTGCTCACATTCCGAGGTCCGGGTCGTCTCTTTACATTTACGCAACTGTTTGAAGAAGGGAAGGCATCGATCCGTAGCTCTTGAGACAAATCTGTTGAGTGCCGCGATTCTTCCTGTGAGACGTTGGATTTCCTTCACCGTGCGAGGTAAGCTCATGTTGAGAAGGGCTTGTATTTTTTCGAGATTGGCCTCGATTCCTCGCTGGTTTACCATGAAACCGAGGAATTTTTCCGAGCTTACTCCAAAGGCACACTTGCTAGGATTGAGCTTCATCTGATATTTCCTCAGTATGTTGAACGCAGTACGGAGGTCGTTAACATGATCTTCCTACTGCTCGCTTTTAATGACCATGTCATCCACGTATACTTCCATAGTCTTGCCGAGATGAACAAAGAACATCTTGTTTACTAGTCGTTGATAGGTTGCTCCGGCATTTTTTAGCCCGAAGGGCATAACCTTATAGCAATAGAGGCCCCGATCTGTGATAAACGCAGTCTTTTGCCTGTCGGGAGCATGCATCTGGATCTGGTTGTATCCAGAGTAGGCCTCCATAAAGCTGAGGAGCTCGTGTCCTGAAGTTGTGTCGATGAGCTGATCTATCCTTGGTAGCGGGAAGCTATCTTTAGGACAGGCTTCGTTCAGGTCGGTGTAGTCCACGTAGACCCTCCATTTCCCATTGGCTTTTTTTACGAGGACTACATTAGCCAACCAATCCAAATAACGTATCTCTTAGACAAATCCTACCTTGCACAGTTTCTGTACTTCTTCTTCGATCACCATGTACCTTTCTGTGTTGAATGAACGCCTTTTTTACCGGACCGGTTTGATGGTCGGATCGACGTTCATCCGATGGACCATTATCTCCAGACAGATTCCGGGCATATCTTCATGGGACCATGCGAAGACATCTACATGTTCCTTCAAAAAGGTGGTTAAACTCTCTCGCATATTGCTCTTCAACCGTGACCCGATCTTAATAACCCGGGTCGGATCGGACCCTGACAAGGGAATGTCGACCAGCTCCTCAGCAGGTGACCCGCGCTCCTTTTCTTCTTCTCTCGGGTCCAAAGGGGTGTGTGAGAGACGGTTGATATCATGTTTTTATTTTTCCCCCATAGGCAAAGCTCATAGTAACGACAGGCTTCCTATTGATCTCCTCTGACCAGGCCGACCCCCTCGTCAGTTTCGAATTTCATCGCCAGGTGGTAGATGGAAACAGCGGCTTTGAGAACTCGTAGGGTAGGGCGGCCAATGATGGCATTATAGGCGGAGAGGGTATCTACGACAAAGAAATCAACCATAATCATTTTCTAGTTAGGTTCTTCTCCAGCTGTGACCGGAAGAGTTATCTCCCCTTCAGGCATGACGCTATCTCCTGTGAATCCGGTCAATGCTGTTTTGACCGGCCTTAATCTAGATTGGTCGATCTTCATTTTTTCAAAAGCTGAGGCATACAAGATGTCGTTCGAGCTTCCTGTGTCGACCATCATCATGTGGAGTCTCTTGTTGGCAACCACCATCGAAATTACAAGGGAGTCGTCATGTGGGTGTATAACTCCTCGGGCATCTTCTTCGATAAACGTTATCGCTTGCGAGATAACTTTTACGACCTTTGAAGGTCAGCTGGTGATGTTTACTGAGGGTCCCGGTTGGGATGTTCTTCCTTGCCGTACATAGTTTTTGCGGGAGTTTCCGGAATCTCCAGTGGTCGGCCCACTGAAGATCATGTGGATTTCTTCTACAAGGTTGTTGGTGTTTTGTTCTTCAGTTAGATCTGCAGCTTGATCCACTTTCCTCCGATCGTCCTGACGTTGAGCAATGTAGTCTTTCAGGAATCCCTACTGAATGAGGGTCTCTATTTGTCATTTCAAGTCAAAGCAGTCCACAGCGTTGTGGTCATGATCTTTATGATATAGGCAGTACCTCGACTTTGACCTTCTATTAGGGTCAGTTTTTATCTTCGCGAGTCGCTCGAACTTGTGTTTGCCTTTTTCTGCTAAGTACACTTGTTCGATGGTTTTGTTGAGCGGCGTGTACTTTTCGAAACGTGGTGTTGGGGTTTGGTTCCTCGGGTAGAGCTGTTCTGAGCTGGTGACCTTCGGTCCGACCTGTGTTTTTTCGAGCTGCCTCCTTCCTGATGATCCTTATTTTTGGTCGATGGTCAGTGGGCGTTAACCAATTCCTCGGCATTGATGTGTTTGGCTGCCCGATCCAAAAATTCTGCCACGGACTGAGGCGGCTCTTCTCCGACAGACCAAAAGAATCTTCGGTCGCGTAGTCCTCCGATCATAGTGTGTAGCAATACGTCCTGTGAGAGATTTTCGACTTGTACGGCTTCGGAATTGAAACGCGCGAGGTAGTCTTTCAATGACTCATCCTCGTTTTGCTTGACTGCGGCGAGATGAGTTGAGTGTTTCCTCGGGTCGATGCTTCCGATGAATTGAGTAGCGAAGGCTCTGCTCAATTGGGAGAACAAGCTAATTGACCTTGGTTTCAAGTTGCGAAACCAAGTCCACGCTGAGCTCGTCAACGATAATGGGAAGGCCTTACACATAATGTGCCCACTGGCTCCGAGGAGTTCCATTCGGACTTTGAAATTTTCTAAGTGTTCTGCCGGATCTCCTATCCCCAAGTATTGTTTCAACTGAGGAATCTTAAATCCTCTGGGGAGGGGCTCTTCATGAATCTCTCCAGTGAACGGTGACTCAGATGAGTCGACTAGTGCGTCTACTGCGATAGGTGCCCGGGCCCGCTGTGCTCTTTGGATGTCACCCACTTGTTCCCGGAGTTCTTTCAACTCAGCTTCCAGCGGGCTTATATTGTCGTCCACTCGATCGATGTCTTCATGATCGGCCCGTTCATGCTCGAGACGAGCCGACCTTCTTTCTTCGAGTTTATGACATAGGTCGTTTGCGAGCAAGTCCTCTGCTGGTCGGGACCTTACTCCGGTTGCTTGGCTGGCGACCTCGTGTTCTTCGACCGGAGTCGTCCGTCGAGAACGTTGTGGTGCCTGAGTTTGATGAGAGTGCCGGGATTGTTGGGTCTGGGGACGAGTCCATCGAGGTTCGTCATGGTCTCTACAATCTGAAGCTGTCGGGTGAACCAGACCGATTAAGAGGGCCTTAATTTCGTCCAGCCTTTGGTCTACGTAGCCGAATCGTTCGTCAACGCCCCCCAGCCTCTGGGTCACTCCTCCCACTTGCTCTTCGAGAAGGGACAACCTGATCCCACGATTGCGAAATCTTTGTTGTCCCCCCTGCTGAGTAAAATGGGGAGAGTTCCCACCGAGCTGGATGGCGGTGTCGGGAAACGATCCTTCATTCTCGGAGATTTGATCGTCTAAATGTCCGACGATTGCGGGTGCCTTCCCTTTGTACTTTCTCTTTCCAGCCATGATAAAAAAAATGTTGGGATTGTCTTGAGAGATTGGGCGAGAACAATGACTTCCTGTCAAAAGAAAGCGTAACCGTTTCCCACAGACGGCGCCAATCTGTTGATGCTGAAAAATGGTCAACAGACGAGATGAGGTTACCTCCAAGTTGGAGGGATGGGTGCAACTGATCTTCTGCAGGTATGTGGACTGGATCTGGACTGAAGGTTTCCTAGATCCTGTGGAGCACAAAGGAAAAGCTAAGGGGGGTGGCTGGGATCCAGCCATTAGCCCTCCGATGCTTAAGTTAGTTGGATCTTGAAAGAGTAAATATCTCTTTTTTCATCAGTTTTTGTCTCGTACCTCGATAATGAAGAACATGCGTCCCTTTATAGACTTAGGTCGTAGAGCTATCTTCCTTTTGGGGAAACGTAATTCCCGCGGGTTACTAACCGAGCTTCCGAGATCTTAGGATTTTCCAGCAACAATCGGAGGATTTTGATCCCAATTATCGGGATTCATGATCCTTCCTCCCGATATCACGGCGTGGACCTAAGATCACGGGATTGCTATTCATAAATTCAGCTTGTTATAAGGCCGAGGTCAATTCCCGGAAACTGTCCAAGAATGCCCTGGTTGGGTGGGCTGAGGTCGACCTATATTCAGGTCTGTAGTGATCATCTCGGTTCTGGTAGGCTAGTCCAGTTCAGACTTTTAGGTTGGCTCTTCACCCGTAACAAGTTCCTTTATATTTCATAGAATAACCAAGTGCTTTACGTTTCCTAGCGTAACTTGCAATTTATCTTCGTAACTAGGAATAGATGTATTCCTTAGTTGTAATCAAAGTTTATGCTCATGCACTGGGCTTAGCTTTAATCTGAATATAAACGAGTTCTTCATTCAGAAAAGCATTCTGCAGTTATTTTCCCTACGGTCGACTGTAAGTATTATATCTGTTTATTTATATATTTTTAAAACTCTTCTCGTACGGAAAGCAAAGGTGTGACCCATCCTTAGAGGACGAACCCTACCATCCGATAATTGCCTGATTTGTGCAAACAACATATTGTGAGTGACTGAATAGGTGGCCGATCTTCTCAAATTCCGGTAATATATGATCAAATTTAATGTATTTGCCTACTTCGGTGCTTGGGGTCAAAGTTGTTCAAGTTACACAATCGATTGTAACATGCCCACACTTGTCCAGTACGAGTGGTAAAAAATAGTGGGCAACAACACCATGGTAGGCTTCTCAGAACCCCGGCCTCTTCTGAGCTCCAGACAGCCTGGTAGCACTCAATCCGCGTCCTTGCCGGATCCACTTAGGGCTGTAAATGGTCGGGTTCAGGGCAGGTTTAGCCAAAACCAGACCTGCCCATTTACTAAACGGGTCTGGGTCCAAATTTTAGACCCAGACCCTTTTACTAAATGGGCGGGTCCGGGTCGGGTCCAAGTCAACCCATCAGACCCATTTATAAATGGGTCCGGGTCTGGTAGAGGGAGATCCACCCAGACCCATTTATAATTGGGCCGGATCTAATGGGTCCGGGTCTGGATCAAGTATGTAAGCATTTTACAAGACTTAAAACCGGGTCTGGACGGGTCTGGGCTGGACGGGTCCCTTGTAACATAGACCAAACAAATGAGTTTGGGTTGGGTCGGGTCGGGTCGGGCCTAATATAATAGAAACCAGACCCAAACCCATTTAACAAATGGGTCTATTCTTGGACCCAGACCCGTACCATTTAACAAATGGGTCGGGTCTAGGTCAGGTCTAAATGGGTTGGGTCTGGGTACCCCATCGGGTCCACTGACCCATTTACAGCCCTAGATCCACTGAATCCGCTCTGGTATGTTGACAGCACGCCTGGAGGAGCGGGGCTAGCCGACCTCGTGGTAAGCGAAGAGTCAATGACAAGCCAGCACCAGTTTTGCCTTTTTGACAAGTTGGTTTTCCTGCCGTCACGATTTAGGATGAGGATTTGTGGCCACGCACTTGGTCCACATGCTGGATGGTTAGATGATCAAAACCGTCTTTTTTTTATTTTTTTGGCGTCTACGTTGTTGTATGGTCTGCTGTAAGAAGAGCTGCATACGAACTGAGCAGCTCGAAAAGCTCACTCAGCTTGGCTTGAAAAAGCATGGTTTGGCTCAATTAGTAAGGTGGAACAAACCAAGCCAAGCTTATTCTTGGCTAGTCATCTTAGTCAAGCTAGTGTGGCCCACAAAAAAATTTAATGGTCAATCACCACTGTTTGCTGTACTATGGTCCATCTGGGATTTGGAACTGCTTCATTTTTTGGATCATGCCCTAAAATTAGCTTTCAATAGGGATAGACAGCGTGGATGTAGTCACATACATCATAGAGGTCCCCACAGTCAGGGGTCCCACCCACCTCGGTGGATCCGGGGTCTCACCTGATCCGCTCCCCCAACAATGCTGCAGATCCAAAGCTCAGGTGGATTACTCCGGAGAATATGGGAGGGTTGAATGGCCACTGTTGAAAACTTTTAAAGGCCCACCGTGATATTTTATTTGCCATCTAACCTGTTCATGAGGTCACGCACACCTGGATGAAGGGAGAGCACAAATATCTAGGTTGATCCAAAACTTTTCTGGCCCCAAGTAGTTTTCAATGGTGGACATTCAATCCACAATGTTTTCTGTGGTATTGTCTACTTGAGCTCTGGATCTGCATCATTTTTGGGCTCATGCCATAAAATGAGCCAGAAAAAAGGATGGACAGCATGGATAAAACACATACTTCATGGTGGGCCGCACAGAGTTTGAGCCACGTGCCATAGGATCTCCCTGGAGCGGGTGCTGCGAACAATCGGAAAACATGGATGAATGGCGTTGATAAAACTCATACACCGCAGTTCATTTTAAGACATGGGATAAAAAATAATTAAGATCTAAAACTCAACTGGGCTGCACGATGGGAAACAGTGAAAATTGAACATTCACGGTTAAAACAGTCGTGGGGCCAGAAAAGTGATCAGGCCAGTGTTTTTGTGTTTTCAGTTCATCCCCAGCAGAAATGACACTATGAACAGTATGGATGGCATATAAACATCATAGCGACGGATTTCCTGCGGAAGCCTTGCACAGGAAGTTCCTGCGTTGGGAACCAAAGTGGGGCCCACAGTGATGTTTTTTGATAAATCTACCCTGTCCATCCGTTTTGGGAGCTTATTTTAGGACATGCGAACAAAAATGAACTGGATCCAAGACTCAAGTGGGCCTCATTAAAGAAAAAGGTGGGCAGGTAAATTACCACCGTTGAAACCTCCCAGGGTCCACAGTGATGTTTATATGACATCCATACCGTTCATAACGTCACTACTACTGGGATGAACTGGAAACAAAAAATATTATCTTGATTCGAAACTCCTGTAGCTCCACAAATATTTCAATTGTGGACGTTCAATTCTCACATTTTCGGCCCACTTGAGTCTTGGATCCGGTTCATTTTTGTTCTCATGTCCTAAAATGAGCTCCCAAAACGGATGGACGGGGTGGATTTATCAAAAAACATCACTGTGGGCCCCACCTCGGTTCCCAGCAAGGCTTTCGCAGTAAATCCACGCCCTAACATGGATTAGGGTTCGAATATATATTAAAGTTTGAATTAAGGGTACAGAATACCATTCATCCTCATCGTCCAATCTTAATCATCCAAAACTCATACATATGGGGCCAACAGAGCTCCGTCCAGTAGCGACTGTCCTTGTCGGTATGCAATCCGCCTTCCTTTTCTTTTAATCAATGTGGAATGCAGCCCGGCAAAGGAGAGGAGAACATGGTCGGGCCGTGTGTTTTATAAGGCTTCTTTTTTTTTTTTTTTTTTTTTTTTTTTTTTGAGAAGATAGGTGTGACCCAGGCCTCACCAAAGACAGTCCGGCCGTTACTGTGGGGCCCACGTTGATGTATATATTCTATACCTACGCCATCCTTCTTTTTTCTGATCATTTTAGCACATGATACCAAAAATGAAGCAGATCCAATTATAAGGTGGACCATACCATGGGAAACGGTGGCGATTAATGATTAGTGGGCCACGGAAGTTTTAGATCAAGCTGGTATTTGTTTTATCACTTCATCTTGTCTTCTTTGACCTTATCAACAAGTTTTTAATGGTAAGACGTTCAATCACTACTGTTTCCTAGAGCATGGTTCCACTTGAGATCTGAATCTTTTTCATTTTTTGGCATAGTGCCCTAAAATGATCTAAATGAACGGATGGATGGTATGGATACAAAATAGATATATCAAGGTGGGGCCCAAGTACCGTAACATCTTGGGTGATTCGGGGGTCTTAACTACTCCGCTCCCAACATTCTTAGGAGAAGCAATCATAACAATTAACAAAGGCCGTATTTGAACTTTCAATACAGCCATTTTTAAGCTGCTCAGCACTTGTCAAATATCAGGTACGTGCAGAAGGTAGGCCATGACATATGAAAGTAAAGCCCATCCGCTCATCCGGCAGGACACAGCATCATAGCCATTAAAAATTGATGGTTTGGCTCATTGTATAATAACTTAGTTGGGCAGATTTTCAAACCAAGAGATCATCGCTGCATATATGATCATTTCTAATTTTTGAAACTTGGTTGTGGTCGCCCAAGGTTTCGGCATAATTTGGATTATACATGTCGAGAGTCCTCTAAAAATGGGTCCCACATTTTAGAGAGGATGCCCCAAAGAATCTTCCCCGTAGAAACGAAAAGGACAATTCACAATTGTTCGCTGGAGAGGGTCAAAGAAAAGGAGGACTAACAAGTGTTAATTGGAGGAATGATAAAATAAAATAAAAAAGAAAACAAAGTCTGAAAGTGAAGCTCAGGAATCTTCAAATCTGAGGTCTCATACATCGACGTTGAATCCAATTGGATTAACGGTCTGGATCATCAACTCTTGGACCACGTTCACTAAAGTGGGAGGGTGGACCTGGTAGCATCACTCGTTGGTCTTTCATTTGAGACCTGATGGGACTACTCTCTACCGTGAGATTTGAAGATTCTTCCCGGTTAACTGCTAAAGCCAACCTAAGTGTTGACCAGGTCAACAAAATAGTACAACTATAGGAGGAAGATAAAAGTTTGGCATTAGAGCTATGTTCGCCTGCAAGCCAAAGCTGATTTCAACTCAATTGAGAGATTGGGCCCCAACAAAAAGTGAAAGGGTCTCCCATGCAAGATCAGATCCGTTCATTTGAACTGATCACCCTTGAAACTTCAAGTGCGACTTTATCGGATTACCACGCAGCCCCTCAATGTCCCACAAAAGTATCAACGGTCTCCATTAATTTCAATGATGCTTTCTTCAAAGTGATCCACCCCGTGTTGAGTTTCGCCTTCAGTTTTTTGCTCATGACATGAAATTAAAACTCTCATCCTCTGGATGTAGTGGATCTTCCTTTAGACTAGCAATAGGCCACACAAAAGCCAACCAAGGCACTTACAGGATGTGGGGGCTCCTGCATTAGCCCAAAAGGAGCTTTTTATTATATTTTCTTTTTTTTCCTTCTATCTTCTTCTAAGTAACACACCCTAGCAACAGAGGGGTACCCCCCACTAATTGGAGCCGGGGGGTCCAGGGGGGTGGAGCCAATGGAGGTCAGCAAGAGAGAGAGAGAGAGAGAGAGAGAGAGAGAGAGAGAGACATCAATGAGGGAGGAGAGGGAGATGGATTAGGGAGATCCGTGGATCACAGATGGATCGCAGCTAGGCGACATGAATCGCAACTAGCAACTGTGGATCGCGAATGTATGAAGAGTATTGCACATCTATGGAGTGGATCACAGATGTGTGAAGTGGATCGCAAAGTATCTGCGATCCGTGGATCAAATCAGCGATCTAAGGTGATTTGGACCCACTTTTGAGAAATTGAAAGGTATCCAAATGAGGTGATTCCAAAGTAATTTGAAAGCTTATTCAAATAGATTTCCAATAAGTACAAGTCACCCAAATCGGACATGTAACAAGGGAGTTATGGCCGTTTTCGTGGTACACAATGAGAATTTACGATTCAGGGTGATTTGGACCCACTTTTGAGTAACTAATGGTTGTTAAAATGGGGTGATTCAAAATCTATTTGAAATCTTATTCAAATACCATTCCAACAAGTAGAAGATCACGTAAATCGGACATGTAACGAGGGAATTATGGTTGTTTTCATGGGTCATAGTGAGAATCAGTGATCTAGAGTGATTTGAACTCACTTTTAAGCAACTAAATAGTTTCTAAATGAGGTGATTCTAAATCTATTTAAAAGCTTATTCAAATAGATTTCCAATAAGTACAAGATCACTTAAATCGGACATGTAACGAGGGAGTTATGGCCGTTTTCGTGGGACAGTGAGAATCTACAATCCACAGTTCAAATCAGTGATCCAGGGTGATTTGGACTCATTTTTTAGCAACTAAATGGTTTCCTAATGAGATGATTCCAAATTCATTTGAAATAATATTCAAATAACTTTCCAACAAGTTCAAGAGCACCCAAATTGGACATGTAACAAGGGAGTTATGGTTGTTTTCGTGGGACACAGAGAGAATCAACAATCCAAGGTGATTTGAATCCACTTTTGAGTAACTAAATAGCTTCCAAATGAAGTGATTCCAAATCCATTTGAAATCTTATTCAAATAGCTTCTTAAAAAGTATAAGATCACCTAAATTAGACATGTAACGAGGAAGTTATAGCCGTTTTTGTGGGACATAGTGAGAATCTGCTATCCACAGTTCAAATCAGCGATCCAGGGTGATTTAGACCCATTTTTTAGCAACTAAATGGTGTCAAAATGAGATTATTCTAAGTCCATTTGAAAGAATATTCAAATAAATTTCAAATAAGTACAAGATCACCCAAATCGGACATGTAACGAGGGAGTTATGACCATATTCGTGGGACAGTGAGAATCTATGATCCACATTGAGGATCTGCGATCCAAGGTGATTTCGACCCATTTTTTAGCAACTAAATGGTGTCCAAATAAGATAATTCTAAAGCCATTTGAAATCCTATTCAAATATCTTTCTAACAAGTATAAGATCACCCAAATTGTAATGAAGGAGTTATGGCCATTTTCGTGGGAAACAGTGAGAAGCTACGATCCACAGTTCAAATCGGTGATCTAGGGCAATTTGGACCCACTTTTGACTAACTAAAAGGTATCCAATTGAGTTTATTTCAAACCCATGTGAAATATTATTCAAATAGCTTTTTAACAAGTATAAGATTACCCAAATCGGACATGTAATAAGGGAGTTATGGCTGTTTTCATGGGACACTAAATCGTTGATTGGAAATGTGGATCGCAGATTTGAACTACAGATCGTTGATCAGTTCAAATCACTGTGGATTGCTGATTTGAACTTTAGAATGTTGATTTTAACTATGGATCAATGATTTGAACTGTGGATCGCTGATTTGAACAATGGATCGTTGATTCCTCATTGTGGATCACTGATTCTCATTGTGTCCCATGACAATGGCCATAACTCCCTCGTTACATGCTCGATTTGGGTGGTCTTCTACTTGTTGGAAAGCTATTTGAATAAGATTTCAAATTTCTTTGGAATCACCTCATTTGGGCACCATTTAGTTGCTCAAAAGTGAGTCCAAATCACCCTAAATTGCTGATTTAAACTGTGGATTGCAGATTCTCACCGTGTCCCATAAAAACAGCCATAACTCCCTCATTACATTTCTGATTTAGGTGATCTTGCACTTGTTCAAAATCTATTTGAACAATATTTCAAATGGATTTGGAATAACCCCATTTGGACACTATTTATTTGCTTAAAAGTGGGTCTAAATCACCCTGGATTGCTGAAACAAAAAAAAAAAAAAAAAAAAATCATTAGCATTGTTTTTTAGAGGTAATAAAAACCAATAGATAAAATATTCATTCACAACAATAATACTTGGATTAATCAAGTCATTCAAGTGGATATTGAACTTGTTTGCCATGTTGTCATGGCAAACACATCACGGTAAGAGCCTACCTATGCCAGTCAATGCAAGACACTATAAATTGCTTATATAGATAAGGCACTATCGAGTTTAACCAGTTGGATTATGCTCAAGGTCTAACGAATTGAAAATTAATTAATGGTAATAAATGCAATGGAAAGAAAGAAGTACACTCTAGTAGTCCCCACCATAATGTTTATGTGAAATCTACCCCAACCATCAGCTGAGTAACCCCATGTTAAAATTGGGGCTAACAACTCAACCCCTACCATAGTATTTAGTGTGTTATCTAATGGTTGGAATGAATTGCATATAACTAGAGCTGTAAGCGAGTCAAGCTAGCTCGGTTGGCTTACTCGACTCAGTTCAAAGCAGCTTGAATTAGATGCTGAGTTCAAACTGAGTCAAGCCACTTTTTTTCCAGCTCGAAGATTTTTGAGACGAGCTTGAGATGACCCTACTTCGATTCAGCCCGACTCGAAGCTCGGTTCAAGTTTGACTCGACTCAACTAGCTCGAAAGGGAGGTTGTTTAATCCCACATCGAAAGAGAGCAAAGGAATGAAAGGGTAAACTGTTTATAAAAGCAATAGTCAGGGTGTCATGGGCTTAGGTTGCCTTCGAGCCCAAATTTTAAACTGTTTTAAGCCGAGCTTTTGAGCTAGGCCTATTCAAATTTAGGTTTTTTCCAAGTTATAACTTGGCTCGAACTAGCTAGAACTTGCCTCGAACTCGGCTCGAAAGCTCAACCGAACCAAGCCAAGCATGCCATTCCGGCTCGATGGCCGAGTCAAGCTGAGCTCGAGCCAAGGTTATTTGTTGGTCGAGTCGAGCTGAGCTAGGCCCAGCTCGATCAATTTGGCTCGGTGTACAACTCTACATATAACCATTATGGTGGGCCCTATAAAAATTTAATTGGGAGTAAATGTAAATGGGAGTAAATAAGCATGTAAATGAAATCCACTTTCTAAGAGAGGAATTAGAAGTAAATGGGGGTGAAATGCCTTTTTGGGCTCCCTTGGAGAGTTGGAAGTGTGAATAAAGGTGTCACTACGCATATGTCCAACATACACGTGGTATGTTGATGATACTTCGAAACAATCTAATTGTTGGCCACATCACTAAAATCACACTAATAGAATGATCTAAACCATCTAAAGGTTGGTCATCTAAATGGACGGTTGACGAGTTGCTCGTTTGTACTCCTTACATTTATGGCCCACCCAAGGCTTGAAATTTCCTCAGTTTTGGCCAACATATATATTTCGATGGGCTTATTACAATCATTCTATTAAATATCACATATATACACTAAGGGCTTGCTTGATTTACCATTTACAAAGTTAATTTCTTATAAATGGACAATAATTATTAACAATGGTAAATTCATTGACACTGTTGTTTTGACTTTGACAACTTCAATAAAATTGAGGTAAAGAAGAATGAGATGCATAAAACTTGTGGGGCACATCGTCATGTATTTGTTTGATCCACGTTGTACATTTGTTTTATCAACTTATTTTAGGGAATGAGCCAAAAAATGAGGCAAATCTAAGTTGCATGTAGACCACATCACATGCTACAGTAGGAATTAAAACGCCTACCATTGAAAACTTCTTAGTGGCCAAAGTTTTTTTGGATAAAAATGATATTTGTGTTTTTTTGTTCATCCATGTCTTTTCTGACCTTATGAACAGGTTGGATGATAGATACACATCACTATGGGCCCTACACAAATTTCTACTTTTTAAAGGTGGACATCATTATCCCCTCTGTTTCATGTGGTGTGGTCTAGTTGAGCTTACAATCTAGTTCCTTCTGTTAGGTTCATGCCCTAAATGAGCTATTAAAATGGATGGACAGTGTAGATCATGACACATATATCATGATGGGACCCACAAATTTTATGTAGGCACCAACATCTAATGCAATCTCGGTTATCGAGGTATAATTACCTTTGTATTTTCCCTCCAATCCAAACAGGAATGAAAATTAATCATTGCGTGTTTACCACCATTTTCCATGGTAAATGGTAAACCAAACAGGCCCTAATTTAGGGATATTAAAGCTGATTTAGGATACCATATATGTTCCTATTAATATATTGAAGAGTTCTAATGCATTCCAATTCCTCCTATTTACTCATATCCAAACAAAATATTTATATTTCAAATGCATTCATTTACTCCCATCCAAACACAACTGAGTAAAGTCATTTACTATTAATTCATTTACCTCTAATTCTATTTTCCATTTACCTTCATTTACAAGCTCCCAAGCATGCCCTAACTGAAGTGATTAAGTAATTTTAAGTTAAAAAGTTGATTATAACTAATCATAAACTAAATTTACTTATAAAAAATAAGTTACTTATCTACTGCTATTAGTAGAAAAGGTACCTTATTTGGTGGTATCGATTAGGCCCTAAGGGGTTGTTGGATCGTATCTTACTTAAGACAAGCCACTTACGATAAGTTATTGGATCATAAGTTACTTAAGATAATCTACTTAAGTAACTTTAAGTAAAAAAGTTACTTATAATTGATCTTAAACCAAACTTATCCCAATTCAGTCAGTTTAATCGAATACATGAGATATTAAATATCCCTAGAAATCAAACCCCCTCAAGGCTCCAAAATAGAAATTGGGGATTTTCAATTTTGAATCCCTAATTGATGGTTTTCAGTTTCGAATCCCTAATTGGGGAATTTCAGTTTCAAATCCCTAATTGATGATTTTCAGTTTCAAATTCCTGATTGTAGATTTTTAATTTTAAATGTCTAATTGGGGATTTTCATTTTCAATTTCTACACTCTAATTGCAAACAATCATTCTATAAATAGTAAAAAAATGTTTAAATTGAAATTAAAAAACTCACTTGGGGTTTGGGCAAATGGCTACCGTCGTGAGAGAGAGAGAGAGAGAGAGAGAGAGAGAGGGATTGAGAGTTCCAAGGGGGGGGGGGGGGGGGGGGGGGGGAGATCCGAGAGAGAGGGAGAGAGAGAGAGAGAGACAAGTGTCAATCGGGCTTTTCAAGCGAGTTTTGGGGCGACAGAAACCCCATGTGAGAAAGAGGGTTTCTCGCCTATTCTTTTTTATTTCCCAAATTTCAAATTTTCGGCGGCCTGAAGCCGTCGAAAAACTAAGAAATCATTCGTCAATTTAGCGCCGCCGAATTTGCGAGTCGAATTTCCTGATATTTCACATAGTGTGACTTAGTCACTAAGTTGCGATGTGACTCAACAAAGAGTTAACCAATCATATCAACAATCATTATAAAATATACTTCCAATCATATTAATTTCATTTGTTTGGTTAAATAATAAAATGTTTGGGGTGGAAGTACAATCACTAAAGAATTTATTTTTAAAACAAAAGTTAATAAGAAGACTAGGTATTGCCTTTATGGAGCTTCTCTAGTGTATGTTTATATAGCTTTATACATGCTTTCTCTAACTCCTCTAGAGGGATATTTACGAGATAACATGGTTACTCGTGAAGGCGTCTCTTAGTTTCCTCATCTTGGAATGTTAAGCCCTAACATGTTGAGCTATAAAGCTTAGTATGTAATCTTCTACGCATGTTCTACAATCATATGCAATATTCTCATAAGATATCAATATACGAGATGGAATGCATTGAATGCATGTGATATTCGAACTATCTTAGTATGGTTCTGCAATGAACAAGGAAGGTCCATCTTTTCACCTTGACCTAGCAACATCCACCCACCCTCCATAGGTTGATCTCTAATACTGGTAGTAGTTTATGTACCGGGCATGAAATGCCTCGTGATAGTGACATATGTTGAGAAGGAAAGCGATCGGCCCTGCAATGGAAGCAAGAACAATCAAATGATGGTAAACCACAATGATCAAGAAAATCAATACATAAGAGAAGGCAATCCGATTTTAAGTGAAAAAACCCCTCACACGTAAAAAACCACGGCACAAAGCGAATCCACTATGAACCAGTTACAATAGATTACAAAAGAATGACTTACTCGGATCTAAAGCCCCATAGAGAAATCCAAGCTCCTCAAAGCTAATTCTCACATGAGAAGGACAAACACAACCCTTTCCCTCACTTAGAGAACTCCAAGCTCAACTCTAGTTTTTCCTTTCACCCTAGAACTCTCTCGATCCCTCTAGGATACTTGACCCCTTTGACGACAATCTTAATCCTGCATTACACCCCTTTAAATAGAAAACAATAGATATTAGAAACAAATCCCACGCAAAACTGCACAACTGACATTACAATTCATGCACCGTCGGGTGCCCGATAGAACCAAATTTTGTCCAAAGAGTTCTAATAAAAATCTAGGGAATTTTGAGCCCCTATAGACATCGCCAGGCCTCCTACAACCCCAAAAATAGATCCAACAACATCAGATTCCAGAAATCGATGTCCGAGGCAATTTCGGGCGCCCGACCACCTCTTGTCGATCACCCAAAGCCCCCTCGGTGTTAAGATTAAAGACATCCCCAACAACCTACTCATTACTTGTGCACAATCACTTAGTCTCGATTAATGGGTAACCCATTCTAAGCTGGTTAGACTCCTTCCCCACCCGACCTATAATCTGAAGCGGAGGCCCTAATGATACCATTTAGGGCGTTAGGGTCTCGCATCCCTACATCTCTTCTTATCTCTTTAATTTAATGTATCCTTAATTCCTGAGCTGTCTGGTGTTCCAAATTTAATGACATGATGAATGGTTCTTATCGTTACACTAAATGATACAATTTTGCATGAATACTAATACCAAAATCCACATATTTTTAACACTACATTAATATTATGCATGACATCCATGATATGCATGCACAGTTCAAGGATACACAATGCAAGAGATTACTTACCATTGTACGCTCAATATCGTGTGTGTGTTGTGCTTCTTCTTTTCATTAAATTGATACCTTCGCATCTTCGCGAGTCTTGCTTCTTGGCAAATAATTTCCTTTTACCCATGTTAAGTATTCAAAATTATGCTATTAGGATGATATCTCCATGGGTTCAAAGGGTATGACTAGTATATCATTGTACATGTTAATGAATGCATCGATGGTCATGTATGAATGTATGTATATATGCATTATTAGATGGATGTATGTATGCATGATGCATGGATGAATGGATGGATATACATATATATGCATGGATGAATGTTAGTGTGCATGTATGTGTTAATTAATTTCAGGTTATTACATTCTAACCCTCTTAAAATGAATTTCATCTTCAAATTCAAGCGTGCCTATTGTTCGCTCGCTTAAGTGCAAGGTTGGGATATATTAATAATTATCGGTAAGACCGAGGTTGATCCTCGGGGATTGTTGTAGCAATTCTAAACGTTATAACTAGGATGTGTTAAATTCGAATTTGTATTAATGAATGAAATTTAATAACATAAAACTATTTATTAAATCAGGAAAATATGACTAGAGCGCCAAGGATCCACTTATTGAAATTTATAATATTAATTCAAACCATTCAAGCCAATAACTCAATTGGAATCGGAGTTCTTTTCCTATCAAATTGGAATATAGAGCAATCAAATCATCATAACATATCTAATATAGATGAATCATCTACTGGTATGGTTATCTCATAATTAGGGCTGTTCAAAAATCGACCCAACCGATAAAACCGACCGAACCGGACTGAACCGATCGATTTCGGTCGGTTTTCGAATCTATTTCGGGTCGGGTCGGTTTTTTAATATAAAAAACCGAGAGTGTCGGTTTGTAAAAATTATAAACCGTTTTCAACCGAACCGAACCGATATATATGTGTGTGTGTGTGTGTGAGAGAGAGAGAGAGAGAGAGAGAGAAGTTGAGGTTGGCCCCACTTCAATATTTACATGAAATCCACTCTAACTAGTAAGGGTGCCACCCCAAGTTAGGCCCAAGACTGAAATATCATCTTTATCTGTAATTCAAGTGGGCAACACCAAGAAAAAGAGTTTGGAGGGTAATGTGGCCTGTACACTATTTCCAATTGTGTAGTTCGCCTGTATCAAAGATGATGCTGGTTTTTCATATTTAGGCCTAAAATTGAGTTAGTCACCTGCTAGTTGGAGTAGATTTTTAAAATGCATGATAGGGGGGCCTATTTAAACTACATTACCAATTACCTCATGTCAAGTAAAATAATTTTACGTAGACACTAACTTTGCAACACAGTGAGGGTGCGAATTAGGGTAATAGTTCAGTGGGTGTTATCCTAAATATGTGGAACCACCTTGATGTATGTTTTGTATATCCATTCCATTCATTTGTTTTCATCTATCGTTTTAGGACATGGTTCCAAACCTCAAGAAGATCCAAATCTCAAGTAAACAATACCATAGGAAACAATGATAAATAACTATTAGAAGCATTTTACGGGCCACAAAAGTTTTAGATTGAGGCCCAAACCGATAAAACCGACAAAACCGAACCGACCTGAGTTTATCCGGTTCGGTTCGGTTGGTGATGATTCATCGGTTCGGTTCGGTTGTTAAATATTCAAAACCGACTAAGTCGGTTCGGTTGGATATTTTCCCTCAAAATCGAACCGACCGAACCGTGCACAGCCCTACTCATAATCAACTAAGGCATTGGGCGTATCCAATCACACACCCCAATCCTTTACAAAACAAGTAAGATCACATTCATGATTCTTCCTCAAGTCTTGTCACTAGACTTGATTTAGAAGCATAAATTGAACTTCTATTGAACCAAAATCAATACATAAACATCTATCTTATATCAATCCCAAAGATAAGAACTTCTTATAATTTAGTTCTAGATAAGCACTTAGGAAACTTGGTTTGTAAGATCCCCTAGCATCCAACATATCATGATGGATCTAAAATCTCTACAACAAAAAAATCCTACCAATCAACACCCCATTAAGCAATCTCAGTAACCAAAACATCTCATGTAAGAGAAATCACAAGAAATAAAAAAATAACTAAAAATACTAACTTTATTTCAAACTTGAACTAAAAGTGTTCTTTATTAAACTAAAATTACTTGAACTAATTCGAATTAAGCATTGTAAATAATTAAAAGCTTCACCTCTTAGCCATAGCTAAGAGGTTTAGCCAACCATCAATACGTTAAACTAAAACTCAAAGGAAAATTAAAAAAAAACATAGAAAAATCGAGTTTGGAGGAGTTGTAGACGCTTCACAGCGATCTTCTTCACCCCCACGACTTTTCAAGCCTTCTATGATATCTTTAGATCCACTCCTAGGTGTCCTTTTATAGCTTTGGAGCTCCACCGCTTAAAAAGTTCCAGAATCGGCGCAATACTTATGCAATTGGGCATGAAAAATCGATGTTTCTAAGAGAAGCTTGCTGTCCAAGTGTGGCCGACCAGTCTTGACCGATCGGACTGGTCTGGTAATAAGTCTAGCGAGTTGAGGGAGGGGGCTGAAACATGGCCGACTAATCTTGACCAGTCGTGGCCTCTTTGGCCGACTGTTTAAGACCGGTCAAATCCTTTTTTTCTCTCTTTCTTTCTCTCTCTCCTCCCTTTGCTCTTTTCTTCTTCTCTTGGCCCATCTTTTATCATTTTAAAGAGGCTTCAACAGTGTTCTTTTAACCTTTGAATAGGTGAAGTCTCTCTCTCATACCTACAATCACAAAACATGCATTAGATAGTCTTTTAAGTATAGAAATCATGCATATAATGTGATGAAATGGGGTTAGAATATATGTAAATTAAGAGCTCAACACCTATCATGTGAACAAATGAGAACACTCTCCTCTAATTTATGGTACATCTAAGCGTTTTCTATATTCCACATGATGTAGGTTTGTGTATGCACAAGCATGTATGATTGCCTATACAAATCTAGGTTGTTACATCTATTCTCGACATGTCAGCCCCTATGACATTGTTGACACAACCATTTGTATATACCTTATGCTATTATCATGACACTTTGAAGATGAATAACTCAGAATCTAGGAACACCCAAGGCCACATCAAAGGATTCCCTACTTTGATTTTACCTTTTGATCAAGGGTTTTCCCCAATTATGGCCCATGCCAGACCTGGACTCAAAATATTTCCGATCCCCAAACATTAATGAAAGCCACCCAATTTGACTTTTGTTAAGAATGCAATGGGAAGACATATGTGCTCCTGAACCGGTAAAGTTCCAAACATTCAATAAACCCTTAGAGACAACAGCAATCCCTCAATGCAGCTAGGGAATTCTGAAATCTCTGTTCCAAATCATCTAAATTTTTTTTTTTTTTTTCATGTCTCGTTTACTCTTGTCTATTTGACACCACGGCTTATCATGATCAACCTATGATGCCAACCATGGCTCCATGAGAAATCTAACACTACTTCTCCAAGTAATATTACTTCCAGCACAATGAGCACAAAACAAAATCCTTTTAATACAACTCCACATACAAATTCACCTTATTGCATGAAAGACAAATTTTGCATCAATAATAATAATAATATGTAAAAATCTCATTATTTAATACAAATCATGTTAGTAGACACAACAAACCTGACCTGACCTGACCATTATAACCCAGTCCAAGTTGGCCTGACTTGACCATTAGAACCCTGTCCAAGTTGGTTTGACCTGATGACGGAACCTGACTTCTAATTGGACCCGGAGCGGTTAAAATCCAGTGGGTCCATTGGGTACTCGTGATAGCCGTAAGTGTACTGTTCACGTGTGGGGGGACTCCCGACGTGGATTGCGTGCTTCCTCAGTTTGGAGGCAAAGCGTCCATACTGAGCTGCGGAGGGGCCACTGATGCATCTGTTTATTGGCACCGTCCATCCGCTTTTTATGACCATTTTAAGCCAATAGACTAAGAAAGAGGCAGATCAAACGCTAAGCTTGACCACACAAAAGATGACCCTTACATTTAATGCTGAGGAGCATTTAATGCAACCAAGCTTACTATTTGGTGTGGCCGACCTACACGTTGGATCTGCCTCGTTCTCTCTATTATGGACGGCATGGATAAACAGATACATCAAGGTGGGCCCCTCCACAGCTCAGTATGGACTAGGGATGTAAACGGTTGGGTTCGGGGCGGGTTTAGCCAAAACCAAACCCGCCTATTTACTAAACGAGTCCGAGTCCAAATTTTAGATCCAGACCCTTTTACTAAATGGGTGGGTCTGGGTCCAAGTCAACCCATCATACCCATTTATAAATAGGTCCGGGTTTGGTAGAGGGAGATCCACCCAGACCCATTTATAAATAGGTCGGGTCTAATGGGTCCGGATCTGGATCAACTATGCAAGCATTTTTACAAGGCTTAAAGCTGGGTTTGAACGGGTCTGGGCTTGACGGGTCCCTTGAAACATAGATCAAACCCGCCCACTTACTAAATGGGTTCGAGTCAGGCCTAATATAAAGGAAACTAGACCCAAACCTGTTTAGCAATTGGGTCTGTTTTTAGACCCAAACCCGTACTATTTAACAAATGGGTCAGGTCTAAATGGGTTGGGTCCGGGTACCCCGTCGGTCCGCTGACCCATTTACAGCCTTAGTATGGACGCTTTGCCTCCATAGCGTGCGTCCTTCACATACGTGTTGGAAAAGCTCCGTCGGCATCAAGATGTATGTGCCGTACATTTATTTTGCCAGCATTCTAGGCCACTGCTGGAGTCGGATTCCGTTCTTCTTCCGTCCATACTGAGCTGTGGAGGGGCCCACCGTGACGTATCTGTTTATCCACTCCGTCCATTCCATTTCTATGATCTGGCCCACGACATGAGACCAAGAATGAGCAGGTCCAACGGTCATGTCGACCACACCAAATAATGAGCTCAGGTTGCATTAAATGCATGCAGCATTAAATGCTAGTTACATTAAATGTAAGAGTCATTTCTTGTGTGGTGGTCGATCTGACTGTTGGACCTGCCTCATTCTTGGTCTTGTGTGGTGGCCTGATCTTAGAAACTGGCTGGACGGAGTGGATAAACAGGTATATCATGGTGGCCCCTCCACAGCTCGTCCATACTGAGGAAGGATGCAATCCGACTCGGCCCCTGCCAGATCAAGGAAGGTTTCAACGGTAGGCGTCACTATCCCCACTGCTTCCTGTGGTGTGGTCCACTTGAACTTTGGATCTTCCTTTTTTTTTTTTTTTGTTCACACCGTAAAATGCTCTGGCAAAATGGATGGACGGCGTGGATAAAACACATACATCATGGGGCCACAGAGCTTTTGGAGCAGCGATATCGGTACTTTCGAATCCGACTCCGGGTGGGCCTAGAAAGACCACCTGAAAATCAACGGGCGAAACGGCCCCCCGAATATTTCTTCTTCTCTCAGAAGCTCCTTCCAAAACCGTTATTCCCAATGTCCCCTATTCCTCTCCCATTTCCGTTCACTCCAAATCTCTCTCTGCCGCTGTCTTAAACCCTGCTGTTGATGGAGAGCAGCAGCAGCTATCCGTTGCGAGAGAACTTGGCGAGCGTGATGAAGCAAGACAGGCGGTGGAAATCCCAGTCCTCCAAATCAAGCAAGTCCTCCTTGATCATGGCCTTCTTCTCTTGCCTTGCTTGGCTCTACGTAGCTGGCCGGTGATGATTTTCTCCTTTCCCTCTCTGATTTTCCAATCTAAATACCAACATTGATTCCCCAATTTCAATCTTAGTTTTTTATTCTTTTAATTGTCAGATTGTGGCAAGATGCCGAGAACAGATTGCTGTTGTCTAACCTTCTTAAGAAGAATTCAGGGCAGGTATCTCTCTCTCTCTCTCTCTCTCTCTCTCTCTCTCTCTCTTTCTCTCTGTGTGTGTGTGTGTGTGTCTGTCTGTCTATCTTCTCGATCTTGATTTATTTATGTTTTAATTTCCTTTTGTTGGTTTTTGGTTGTTTTACTGCAGAGGTCGAGGGTCCTTTCTGTTGAAGACAAGCTAACCACCCTTGGATGCAAGTAATTTTTTTTATTTTTTTATTTTATAACACGGAATTTGGTCTTTTATTTTATTTTGGATTTTCGATTGAGGTTATCTATCCTATGCTATCTATAGCCTGTGCCCACAAAAATCAGAAACATCACGTACCCATTGGATCTTGATGTGCCATGATTCATGATTGCATGAGTCTGGTAATCGTAGCCGTCTGATTAGATGACTTCTTTTCCAGTTGGATGGGGATACTTCCCTTGAGGGCCTCTTTGTTTCACCAATTACCACAGTAATGTAAGGGAAATGGGTCATCATTAGGATTTTACCATGGCCAAACCAAACACGGAATCGTTGGTCAAATGCAGACGTATTTAGGAGTCGGGTAAAGTAATTTGTAATCATTGCACCTTTTCATGGTATTACCATTAAAATCTCCAACCCAAACAACAACATCAGTTTATTTTGGTGGTGCTCTAACATTGAAGCAATGTAAAATTGCCATCATTACTACTTTACCCTGGATAAATTCAAACAATGTAAAATTGTCATCACTGCGTTTAAATGCAGCTGATGTCAGAATACAAGCAAAGTAATTTGTAATCATTGCCCATTTCCTTTATGTTACCGTCGTAAATGGTGAAACAAATGGGCCATCTTTCTGTTGTTCATTTGGTTTTTGATGATCCAATGGTTGAAATAGTCCGATCATTGTGAAATTTTGGACTTTGGCTCATCCATAGTGGGCCCACCAGATAAAAATGGTCCATGCCAGCAGACAGTTGTGAGTTGTGTTTCTGTTTTGTGGGTGCGCATGGTAAGTAGCTTATGCCCGGTCCACAGGTTAGATTTCGTCCTTTCTATCTGCCCTTTAGTTCTGGAATTGATGCATTGTTGAATGATTTTCAGAGATTTAGGAAAGAGGATAGCAGAAGTTGAGATGGAACTAACGCTGGCAAAGAGTCGGGGCTTCCTCAGGAATCAGATACAACATCAAAACCTCCTTGCTGTTATTGGAGTTTACACTGGATTCGGTAGTCGTTTGAAGCGAAATGTATTCAGGAGTTCCTGGATGCCAAGAGGTTAGTGAGGAATTGTGATGCGTGTGCATGTGCGCACTAGCGTGACTTATTAACAAAATTAAGATATGGGTTTCATGCATGGAAAATGCAGATTTAGACTTTTACCTATCATCTTCTCTAATGTGCTTTTTAATTTAATTAATTAATTAATTTTTTGAGAAGACATCATCCCTACTCCTTCACTCCTTTTCCTGGGTTTGAAACCACTTTGCACATCGCTTCCTACATGGCACATAAGTTGGAAGTCCAGCAAACCCAATTTAGAATATTCTACTTCTATCCGGTTCCAGCATTTGCACTTTGTGCATTTCAAGCAACTTATCTACGTGAACTTTTCACTTAATTGTTTATCAGGTTCTTGATAAAAATGGCTGGTGTAAGCTTAAGAACATTATAATTGTTTACGGGACACAATTTGCTGAAAAGACAAATAAGGGAACGTAATACTATATTTAGATATCCCATCTCCCTTGCCACGGATTTACAATCTATCAAGCCTTGCATTCACATTTGAGTAGTGGAAGTGGATGGAAGGAAAGGTCAGGAATTAAGATTGGCAAGGAAAGAAACCGAGGGGAGAAGAAGAAGAAAAGAAAAAAAAAAACAAGATTAGTTTTAGGGATGAACATGTTAGTCGACTGACACTCTAATGCTCAATTATCAACATAAAAAAGGAGACTTGGCAATACTCTAAATGCAGGGGCATTTTCACACCAGGCACTGAGTGGGGTGGCTTGTGTGAGGCCGGGGCACACTCAGGGTGGGCGGCTCGTGTGAGGCAAGTGGCTCATGTGAGGTGGGCCCCATCCGTGTAAGGCGGGTGGCTAGTGTGATGCGAAACCATGTGAAGTTGGGCCCACGAAGGAGGGTTTGGGCGAGGGCTTGGCCTGTGTAATGTAGGAGCCTGGGCTATGAGATAAAGGGATTGATTTGCCACACTCTATTAGTTCGAGCTTTTAGAGCAAGTGGTTAGTTGTCCTGCATCATACTCCTCTGTACTAAATAATACAAATGAGAAGAGAAAAGAGAGAATAAAACACAATGGTACTTTGCATGACTATATCTTTCCGCACTCTCCCGTAAGATGGATCATGAATATCAATTGTGCCTAGCTTGTGACATGCCCAGTGCAGTTGATGCCAGCCGATTCCTTTAGTTAAAAAATCTGCTAGTTGATCTTCCGAATTTTATTACTATGTTTTCACCTCCTTTGAAGTTACTTTCTCATGAAGAAAATGATTGTATGCTTTTCAAATGTTTTTGGCATGTTCATGATACATCAAATTGGAGGAAATGTGTATGGTAGCCAAGTTATCAAAGTGAAGCATCATCAAAAGAGTAACAAAAATTCCCAACTTTGGTCACAACATCTTCAATTGAAGGATCTCTCAAACTCCATGTGTCATAGCTAAATACTCTACCTTTGCACTTGATTGAGCAACGGCTAGTTGTTTCTTACTTTTCCACTTAAAAAGGTTGCCACCAATTATAGTACAATAGCCTAGTCGTAGATCTTCAGTCTTTATGTGACCAAGCCCAACCAACGTATGTGTAAGCCTTAACATCTAGATGACCATGCTTGTAATATAAAGGTCCGTTTGGGAATGGGGATGCCTTAAGAAATCGATTTTTTTTTTTCCACAGACACGGTTAGTGGAAATTGATCTTCGTGACTCATGATTACACTTTTCCTTGGAAAAGTAGCTTCTTGATTTCCTCTAAAAAAGCCAATCCATGGGCATCTCCACAATTTTGTGAGATGCCTCTCGTGGTTGACTATTGACCTCAGGTTCATTTCCATTGAAATCAATGTGGTAAACACACACACACACACACACACACACACACACACACACACACACATTTACAAGTGTCCCATTTCCAGTTGCACTATTTTCCGTGTTGATTGATTTGAGGGGTGCTTCCTAAATCCGTGTTTAGATGTCACCCTATCACATAGGCCCTAAAGACCTCCACTAGGAAATCTTTTTAAGTACCACAAGATACAAAAGGCAGCCACATGAATGTGAAACATGATTAAATTGGCTCATGACTGCTTAGGATATATCGAGTCTCTCGATTTTCAAATAGATGAGCTTACCAATCAAATTCTGATATATTCGCACATCTGGTAACAACTGTCCATTGTCTAATTGTGGTCATCTAATTGTAGTCTGTGATTCTGCTCAATTGTGTTATCTAACGGGTGTGCACTAAGCTACTAATTTTTAATTAGGGCATGTTTGGATCTGGTGAAATATAAATTCAGGAAATGTCATTTCCATGAACATTGCGTTTCTGGTTCTTATTTATTTATTTCTTTCTTTCTTGGAAACACCATTTCTATATCGTATATTCTCTCATGCTTGAAAAATGGCGTGTTTTCATTTCCTTGCCCTAACTTGAGAAATTTCATTTTTAAGAAATTGAGGGAAATGAGTGGAAATGATCCCTCTTTCTATAAAGGGCCCCACGCGGTAGTCACATGTGCCACTGCCTATCTTCTATGTACCCTACATGTGCAACATCCGTCTTCAAGTGCCCCACATGTGCATCATGTGCCACCATCCATCTTAAAGCGCCACATATGTGCCATTGTGCCACATGCGCCATCGCCCATCTTTTAGTGACCTATTTGTGTTTCAACGTGCCACACCCCATAATGTGCCATATACAACATGTGCCACCCTCGTCATCAAACGACCTACATGTGCCACATATGCCACATGGCTGCCTATCTTTAAGCACTTTTCATCTGTGACATGTGCTAGTGTGCAACATCTGCTACCAAACACCTTCAAGTGTCCCATATGTAAATGGCCATTCAAGTGCTACACATATACTAATGTGCCACATATGCCACAATCCATCTTAAAGTACCATACATGTACACCAATGTACCGCGACATGTACAACCACCCATTTTCAAGTGTGTCAATGTGTTGTTAGGATTTTGTGAAATGCAACAAAATTTGAACTTCTTTAAAATCCTATTAAAAAGAACTTATTCTAAGGATTCCCATCTCTATATTATCAATCTTCTACAAAAGAAGCGCAAAATCTACAGATATGATTACCTCTTAATCACCGCCTCCAAAAAATTGTGTAGAAGGTTGATGTCATACCTTCAATCTAGAAGGTACTCTCTCGGATTTATTCTAGATGAGGAGAAGATTGTTAGCCAACATGAAGCCATAGACCAGGCTAGGGAAATGCAAGAGAGCCATCTAATGGTGGACAACACACATGGACATGCGGATGTGGAGGAGAGAGAGGAGACAATCTCTCTCTCTCTCTCTCTCTCTCTCTCTCTCTCTCTCTCTCTCTCTCTCTGTAGTGATACCCAAGGGGGTTTGGACATTCAAAGGACTTTTTTTTTTTTTTTTTTATCTATCTCCTACCACATCTACAGTCTATAATCCTTCTATCCATGTGCCCAAATTGATCTAATCCTTTCACTAATCATGGTCATCCACCTTTGATCCAATACTGATGCAGGTCAAGTGGTGGATCACAAAATCTTAACCACTGAAATTATCATTAAGTTCAATTAAAACTTTTTTAATGGTTAAAATGAAAGATCAATAGTTAAAAACATTTATGAAACCATTTAAAACCTTTTGAGTGTTTGGCCTAGTGACAAACCACTTGATGAATTGTTTAATAAACAAGATTTAAGCCATAAAAATATTCTTAGGCAACCCGTAGATCCCTTGTAGGATCATATGGACCTCAACCGTATCCTAATGCATGCACTTAGTCATGCCTTATATGTGAGCCACTGCAATTAACTTCATGAGGCAAGCCAAAGCATATAACATCAAGGACTTGAACTCCCAATGTTGTTAGGTTTAAGGATTAGTCAAAGTCGGTATTGATTTGGACAAAGCATGATGGCTCTCTTGATCAAGAGACAATGTTTTCAGTAGTGCTTGTAGCGTAGCATAGCTAAAACGCTACATAGCGTTTGCAAGTTGCGTAACTGCCTGGTAGCGTAAGCTACAGGGCATGTAGTGTAAGCTACAGAGCACATAGCGTACATTACATGTAGCGCAGGTAGCGTATGCTACCTGAAATCTCCTTTTTTTTATTTTTTATTTTTAAAGTTTTTCTTCTAATGCTAGTTCAATACCTATTTTAAAATGGTGGTGATTCATCCCCATCACGTGTGGCACTACATTAGATCAATCCAAACCATCCAAATTGTGGTCCATATCGTGGATGGAGCACTTAGATCAATCTAGACCATCCAAATTGTGGTCCATATTGTGAATTTGTGATATTTCAATAAATTAAAAAATTGGTCACAAGAGATGTCTAAAGGCAAAAAGATAGATTTTGCATGGAAATATGTGGTTGATGATCTAGATTCGCAGTCAAGAACTCATAGGAATTATGCATTATGTAAATTTTATCAGATTTTTATATTATTTTAATTAAAAAAATAAAAGTATTGTGTAGCTTACGCCACACGCTATGTAGGTTACGCTACACGCTATAGAGGGCCGAACGCTACGCAATACGCTACACACTTTTTAAAACACTGTCAAGAGACTTGAACCGATCGTCTAGTGCAAGTATGTAACAGGTCTAATAGTGCAAGATTCCATATCCATGGAAACTAATAGTCGTGGGGACCGGGGTAGGGAAAAGGCACCAACTCATTGTTGAGCCTGATGGTAGAGGCCTTCATCCCAATTCGTCATTGGTTCCCTCAATAGTATGACCACATACGAATCACTATAAGATTTGTTTTAAAACCTGATAGTCATGGACTAACCAAGTACTGAGGTCCATGGAACACAACTCTCCCTTGACTAATGGCCATTATGCTTGTACTCAAGTTCCCAAGGAGAATCGAGGAAACCCTCTCCTTCAACCCATGTTCATATACAGTTAAGACATACCTATATGTTAATTGTGGCATTAATAACGTATCTACACAAGACCCATGGTCATTATGATATATGGATAAGATCATCAATTCAATAGTTAAGGTCATGAAAATGGCTTTTCAGGCCACACAATTCTAACACGTGCATCATGCCCTAATGTGCTACATCTGCCTCATGTGCTGCCTCATCTTCAAGCACCCTACATTTGCAAATGTATGACGTGCTATTGTGATGCATATGCCACATGTGCTGCCATCCATCTTTAAGCACTCGACATGCGCTGCACATTTCGACATGCCAAATGTGCAACATGTGCCACCATCCATCTTCAAGTGTCCCACATGTGCTAATGTCCACTTGTGCCATTGTCATGTATGATAATGTGACACATTTGCCACAATCCATCTTTATTCTTTAGCACATGTGTCACCTTCCGTCTTCGAGTAAAATTTTTACGATTTTCTTTTTCCTTCAAAACAACAGATTTAAATGAAGATTTTTTTTTTCTTCAAGAAATTGTTGTTGAAAAAAAAATTCAAGGGAAACTGTTTTTCATTTCTCACTGATTTCTAGATGTAATGTTTCCCCCAAAACATCATTTTCCTCAAAAAATTTCCTCCGAATCCAAACAGGTCCTTAGTAGATTTAGTATATACTTTGCTAAGAGATGACTATTCCTTGTCATGACCAAGCCACTTCAATTCTCAAAAAATTACCACAGGGGACAAAGATCCTTGATGTCAAACTCCTCTTAATGTTTAGTAACATCTCGTGAAATAGCCATACCATCAACATAGACAATCATGATTGTGATTATGGCATTTTGCTTAGAGAATAAAGTCTGATATGCATCCGTGAGTATCTACACTTCAACATTGTGTTTTTGAAACACTCAAACCATGCATAACGAGACTGTCTTAGATAATAAATAACCTTCTTAGCTTGCAAACTGTACCAACTAGAATCAATGGGTGAAATCCTAGGTGTTGTATGCACGTCTTCCTGAAGATTTCCATGAAGGAATGCATTCTTGACATGTAATTGATATAGAGGCTAGGAATAATTTGTAGCAAGGGACTAATATCTGCAAATAATTCAGTTTTACAACTGGGGCAAAGGTCTTATGAAAATCTACCCCATGAAACTGGGCACTACTCACGCTTTATACGACTTTATTACTCCCACTGGGTTTGTACATCAATGTGAATACCCATTTGCAACCCACAACACATTTTCCCTGTGGCAACTTCACAAATACCCGTCTGATTTTTTTGTTTTTTTTTGTTTTCAAGAATTCACATTTTTTTAAGCATAGCCTCTTTTCACTTGGGATATGATAATGCTTGACGATTTTGGAAGTATGAAACAAAATAAAAATATCCGATTAGAAGGAGATATGAAAGTGAAATTTGAAATTGGATGAGCAATACACATGTGCCTCCCAAGGTGTTCCGTAACGGTAACAGTGGCCATAACAGCCACCACCGTTACCTTTACGATACAAGGTGTAGCGGCCATTACGGGGGCTATAACGGTCGTTATGGTCTCTTTTTCTTGTATTGGGAAAAATCTAAAAAACTTGTATCAACCCCGTAATGGATCGTTATAGAGGCTGTAATGGCCTTTACAGGTCAATTTTTTTTTTTTTTTTTTCTGTAACGGCCTTTACGGCCTTCACGACCCTGTAACGTGTAACTGTCACCACCTTTACCTTTACTTAACGGCCTTTACGGCACACCATGCCTCCCTTTTCAACAGGCAGTGAGAAGTTCACTTGGATCACTGTTTGGAGGAATAGTGCTAGGAACAGAAGAAATTTACCTGGATCTGGGATATCAGATGGAAAATGGCATCAAGTGGTAGCCTCCTTTTTCTTTTTCAGTCCTTTGGTTCAACATATGTTGTTTGAATTTCAGTTTGTCGAGGAGTTAAAAGTAACAGTAGATGGGGATGGACTAAGAGATTTACTATCATAAGATTGAACAATAGGCTCAAGAATAGGAAGAGTTATGCTATTGACAGTAGAAGACTATCGTTGAATCTAAGAAACATAGGTAAGATACTTACCTTGTGAAGAATAGAGGGGAATATTTTTTTAAAAGAGTAATGCTACGGATATTCGAGTGAATTGCCCCTTGGATGATGATTCACCTGCTTAAGGTAACATGTTTTGGCTTTCAGTTTTAGAAAAGAAGCATTGAGTACATGCAGCTCAGTTGCATGCTAATTTTCCATACAACCAGTGTTCAAATTGTTGGCGAAAATCGATAATATTGCCGATAATATCGGTGTCGCCGGCTTGGCGACACCGAAACCCCCTATTTTCTTATCTCTTCCAATTGTCGACGATAAATTCGCTGTAGCTATCCATCGAATTTTTGGGAGTGCGTAAATACAAAAAACTGAAAAAAAAAAAATGAAAAATCTTTCAGATCCATGTAACAGGATATTTTTGATACATGTAGAAGATTCAAAATTCAGAAGTAGCACCACAATCAATCGATCGTTGAAAGCTTCTTCGAATAGATGAAAGATTTGAAAAGGAGCAACAATTTTGGCGACAAATCTACTTAGATTGATAGATCTTCCGTAGATTTTGGAGGGAATTTGAGGGATTTGAGGGATTTGGAAGATGTTTTCCCCAAAATGGCTTCTTGCTTCCAAGCCCCTTTTATTGGGACGATTGCAAGTGAGACGTGCAAGTCGCAATCAATTCTTTGTTGCTATGTGGGCCCACCATGATGTAATGTATTTCATCTACACCGTCCATCTGTTTTGAAAGATCACTTTAGGTCATAAGCCGAAAAATGAGCCAGATCCACATTTCATGTGGACCGCATCAAAGGAAACAGTGGTGATTGAACGCTCACCATTAAAAACTTCTTAAGGTCCACCGTGATGTTAATATGCCATCTGTAACATTCATGAGGTCATTCCTAGTGGGATAAATTGAAAGCACAAAATTATTAAATTGGTCTAAAACTTCTGTGGCCCATGAATGTTTCAACGGTGGAAATTCAATTCTCGTTGCTTCCTGTAATGCGGCCCACTTTAGTTTTGGATTTGCCTCGTTTTTGGGCCCATTTCCTAACATGATCTGGCAAAACGGATGGGCAGAGTAGATTTCTCATGAACTTCACAGTGGCCCCCACCTAGCTTTCAGTCGTAGAAAGTTTTTAAGAAGGATCTGCATCCGATTTTGGGGGCACAACTTTAGTGGATTTGAGTTTATGAGGTCGGTGGATCCCTGACTTGGCCAACATTGATCTATATGCCTACATCTATGCCATCCATCCGTTTTGAAACCTCATTTTAGGGCATGATGCCAAAAATGAAGCAGATCCAAATATTAGGTAGACTACACCACAAAAATAGCAGTGATTAAATACTCACCATTAAAAACTTCTTTGTGGCCATTGGAATGTTTATTTATCATCCAACCTGTTGAGAAGGGCACAAAGACCTGGATGAAGGGACCACACAAATGTCCGCTTGATCCAAAAGTTTTGTGGCCCACATCTACTTTTTAATAGTTAATTACCACTGTTTCCTGTGGTGTGGTCGACTTTAGATTTTGATATACTTCGTTTTTGTGATCATGTCATAAAATAAGCTGTAAAAATGGATGGACGGAGTGGATGTAAGGTATATACATCACGACATGCCCCAAATTAGGGATCCCTTAGGTATATACATCACGACATGCCCCAAATTAGTGGTGTCCCAATTTTGGGGGAGTGGATTAGGTGCGGCTCCTGGCCTCACCCAAGACGGTACGACTGATGAGGACATTGGTGGTGCACCCTTTAGAGTGTACCAGAGGAGGCGACGTCGCAGATCGAGTGTTGGAGCAGATGAGTTGATGTGGAGGACACCGGGCCCATTGGACCCATTTTCTGACGCGTTATAAGTACGCGAGTTGCAGGATCGCGCAAGAGCATCATGACCGCAGGACTGTGGAGCGGATTTAGTTTTAGACGTTTTTCTGTTTATTTTCTTATTTCTAGGCGCTCTAGTGTCGTTGTTAGTTTTAGGCATTTTTATGTTATTTTTTATTTTTTGTTTTCAGGCACTTTAGTGCACTTTTTATTTTCGTGGCTTATAATACTGTGAGAAACCCTATTTCGAATTATTGAATGAATAGAAAATTCGAATGCTTTTCTTCCTGTTTATTCAAGAAATTAGGGTTTCAGGATTGACCCTCGGGTGTTGAGGATTCCACCCCGGTTTTCAATTTTTTCTCGTTTCTAGTTTTTTAAGGTGCAGGAAAGGTAAGAATCTTCCGTTTCATAATCCGTGCTTTCTTTCAACTCATTGTTTCTCTATCTTCTTCGACCTTTTCTGAATCTTCCCTTTTTTGGTACGTACGGAAAAGAAGGATACCTAGCCATGAGAACTGGATCCAAACTTGACTGTGGACTGGTCTATGCTAGATCTGGGATATCTCATATCCCTAAATCCTCCCTGTTTTATGGTTTTACGTGATTTTATGCTAAGGGGCATGATCCGGACGGACATACCTCATCTTTGTGTTGAGATTTGTTAATCCCTTTGATTGATAATGGGTAGTTGCTTAATTTTATTACTTAAATATCTTCCATCTGAATATATGTGCATCTAGGGTTAGGTCATCTCATGTCCCTACATCAACGACCCTTGCCATGGGGCCTATCTTGATTTATTTATTTTACATCCACACCATCCATTTTGCTTGATCATTTTAGGGAATGAACCCAAAAATGAAGCAGATCCAAAACTCGGGTGGACCATACATAGGAAACAACGGTGATTGAACGCCTTGCCATTAAAAGCTTCATAAGGCCCACCGTAATGTGTATTTGACATCCAACATGTTAATAAAGTCACATGACCGTGGATGAAGGAAAAAAAAAAATCAGCTTGATCCAAAACTTTGTGGCTCATTAATGGACAATCACCACTTTTTCCTAAGGTATGGTCCACCTTAGAATTGGATCTGCTTCATTTTTGGGTTCTTGCCCTGAAATAATCTTAAAAACCAGATGGACAGCATTGATATAGAAGACATACATCAAGGTGGACCCCACAGTAAGGGCTGCACCGTCTTGCGTGAGTTCACACCTAATTCTCAGTTGGAGCGCAACTGGGTGCGACCTGGAACCGGCTATATGGGTGCGACTCTAACTGTAGGGCCCACCTCTACTCATGCATTGTACATCCACGCTATCCATATGTTCTTCCAGATTATTTTAGGTCGTGGCCCAAAAATTAAGAAGATACAAATTACAGGTGGACCACACTACTGGAAACAATGGTTGTTGATCTCCCACCATTAAAAAATTCATAGGGTCCACTATAATGTTTGTTGACCATCTAGCCTGTTGATAAGGTCAAACAGACCTGAATGAAAGAAAGACAAAAACAAATATCAGCTTGATCCAAAACTTTTGTGGCCCACGAAAGGTCTTTAATGGTCAATAACCACTGTTTCCTATGGTGTGGTCCACCTGGAATTTGTATCTGCTTCAATTTTGGGACCAAAGCCTAAAATAAACTGGCAAAATAGATGGATTACATGCGTATATTATATAAACTCATTTTGATCATTATTGACGTGATTTCTTATAGCAACGCATGTTTTTTGGGTCCTATTAAATGAAAACTTATTATATAATGCATTCTTTTTACAAAATTTTATTCATAAATATGCAAATATGTGTATTTAGGCATGTCTTGAAGTTTTACTGAAAAATTCCACCATTTTCCCCATGTTTCCCTCTTTTTCCCTGCATTTCCAGTTATCGGCAATATTATCGACAATAACGATATAGTATCTTTATCTCCGGGCAGCGAAACCTGTAACGATACCGACAACTCGAACACTGCATACTTTCTGTCACATGCCACGTGGTCAAGGCATTCATACCATGAATATAGGTTCCACAATGAAGATCATGCATGGCATAAAATCAAGTTGGCATATCTCATCAGGCAAGCCACACATTTGGACTTACGGAAAACTGATGGCCTGACTCAACCTATAGTTGTAGGTCACCTAATATAGGATCAGCCCCATTCTTGAGCCAGTTGGTTGTCATCACGGGGCCTACTGTTTGCAGGGGACAAATTTCCTGCATGAGTGAAATGTTGTTGGGAAACAGAAAAAGTGGATCTTTCACTGTGAATTTGTAAGCATGGTGTTACTTTTTCAGCATGTTCAATATTGCTTGGACTATTAGTGGTTCTCTTTCAACGGTGATTAGCAGTTGGAATGCAGGCCATTTCAGGATATGAGGCTTATAGCGTTATAGCATGGAAGATGATTCCATACGGCATCTTATAGAATTTGTGGTTGGAGGAATATGAGAATCATTGAAGACAATCTTGTCCAGCTAGCACGATCAAGAAAGTCATTTCCTTCATGACAACAGGGTGGGCGTTGGCTAGGAACAAGTTTTGTGGATGTTCTCTAAGAGGATTTCTTGAGGGTGCGGAGTGGGAGGTGCTGTGGGATAATATTCCTTTTTGGTTTTGTCTTTTTGTGTTCTGTTGTTTGCCAGTACCTAGCCGTGGCTGGTTATTATCTGATCTAGTGATGAGAGGGCCACTTCTGAACTGCCTTGTTTCCTTGTATTGTTTTAAGATTTAATGAAATTTTGTCATCATTAAGGAGAAGTTACCTGATCTAGTGATGAGAGGGTCACTTCTGAACTGCATCATTTCCTTGTATTGTTTTAAGATTTGATGAAATTTCATCATCATTAAAGAGAGTTGGAATAATGGTGGGAAAAATGGGGCTGCATGACAAATTAACATAGATCTGGCTGTATGCGATAATTTTCTTATTGCAAAGAGGTTTGCTAAGCTCACACGCATATATGAAGGATCACATCTGCATGCCATCCATCTGCTATCATGTTACATACAAGATCCAACACATTCGTCATGTATGTCCCACAATGGAATGCCCTTGTCCAGAAGTTTGTTCCATTTATGAAATGTGCGGTCATCTATAAAATAAATCAAACTATTGGTTGTACATTGAATCCAAATGTATGACCCATATGATGAGATTATTGGCCTAATTTTTGTTTTATGTGATCTTCATTTGGTGGTCCACCTACAGTTGAGCTGTAGGTGTTGAGTTCTCCTTTTTTAAAATGAAAGTAACAGTTGTCCTCATCAAGAGTCGAATCGCCCATAAGATGTGATTAGCTTGAATCACACCAACATCACTCTTTTAGAGAAAAGTCATATCCATAGAGATAAATTCCTTGCATCGTAACCAAGATAATTAATAATTGCACTTATATCCTCTTTTGGAATTGGAATACCCAATGCTCGAAACATGAACAAAACACCCATAGCCAAACACTTATGGAGGAATAGAAATTAATATAGAAAGCAATGATAGACATGGAGCATTTGGGAAGGAGTTTTCCCAGCTTCAAGGAGATGTTAGTTTGTTCTCTCGGATGGATCATTCTGTTGGGGTGTATATGAACAATTGGTACTTGTTTGAGATTTAATAACATCGTCCAACGAGTAGGTTTGGATATTAAATGAAATATACTTTTTTTCCTTGAAAGATAACAAAGATTTTATAAACTTACCCACAAAAGCAGGAAAAGAATACAACCCCACACAACACTAAGAGGCAACAAAAAGATTGCCAGGCAAACTGGCCTTTACATACACAACCCAACTTGACACAAGCCCTTTAATCAATGTAATAACCTCCTCCAACCCCATACTTTCATTCCGAAAGCATCAACTGTTTCTAGCCTCCCATATAGCTCAAACTCCTATAAGAATCAATCTCCACTTAGCTTTCTCAGCTTTGCTCACTCCTCCATGCGAAGCCCACATGAAGTCTTAAACCGATTCTTGCATAACCTAGTCCACATGAAGCAAGCCTAGGAAATGGGCCCAAACTTTAGAAGCAAAAGAGCAATGCAAGAACACATGATCGATCAACTCCGCATTCTCCTCACACATCAAACACATATTGGGGAGGATCAAAACTCTCCTTTGTAGGTTGTCCATGGTGAGAATCCTTTTACGCCCCACAAGCCAAACAAAGACCGCAACCCTAGGTGGAGCTCCATAGAACCAATAATGAAATTAAATGAATATATTCCGCACATTTATCAGAATATAAGACTTTGATTTTCCTATCAAAATGAATTGAAACCACTACATGAAGATTTTAAAGAAGTTGAAAACATCATCTTTAGATTTCATAAGATGATCAAAGTGGTTTGAGTGCAATCATCAATGAAGGACACAAAATACTTGAAAACCAAATAAAGACACAATTAGGGATGGACCCTGCAAATCAAAGTGAAGCAAAGAGAAAGGAACATTATTAGATGTTTTATTGATACTAATTGGATAATTGGTTCTACAATGCTTTGCCAACTGACATGACTCACTAAATTTCACTGATATAATTTGAATAAATGAGGGAAGTAGCAGTTTAAGCTAGAATTGGCACATGTTCTAAACATCAATGCCGGAGCCCAAATTCGTTGCTCAATCCTATTTCTAGGAAGGCAGACCTCATCAAACTACTTGAGAAGGTTTTCAAATCCTCAAGCTTGAAGTACCACAGATTTCTCCAGAAAGTCATCCTCCACAACATTATTTTCTGATGTTTTGCAATAATCTTTGATTTGTGTGTAAGTCTAATCTTGTAAGTCTAATCTTGTAAGCGGCCCTAAAGTTTTGTGACACCAATCAAAAGACGCTCCTAAAAGTGAATTCTATCACTCGTCCCTGTCTTGAACCTTAGCCCTTTGGTGAAAGATCCCACTCCTCCCTAAAGTTTTGTGACACCAATCAAAAGATTCTCCTAAAAGTGAATTCTATCACTCATCCCTGTCTTGAACCTTAGCCCTTTGGTGAAAGATCCCACTCCTTTTAACTTATCTCCCAAATCCAAGTTGTCCTTTCATATGACCAGCCCCCCACTATTCTCCAAAGAGCAATGTGCTTTATGCTGGATCATCACCACCATTCTGCTAAATAAGACCGGTTTTCTTTTTTCTTTTTCGTGTTTATCAACTTTTAAAAATGAACTTGCTATACTTCTCACCATCTTGAAGATCTAACTATTGGGTTGAAAGCTCGAACTAATCAGACAGTTGGATCGACTTCAAGATCAAATTAGAAGTTGCTGGACATCAGCTCAGATCTGACTGTTGGGCTGAATGTTAATCAAGTCTAACCATAGGATCAAATATAGTCATTGATGTAGATCATTTCCTTGTCATTCCCTTTGTTATGAGTTTGAGAAGATTAACAGTTTATTATTGGCGACCAACATGAAATATGCATTGAACATTCTAGTGATATCTTTCTAGATGTTCTAGGCGGGATTTGTAGGCTAATAAAGGCAGGAGGTCATACGTATAAACAATGATAATGCTTAATCATTGAAACGATTGAATAGAAGGCGTTTTTTTTTTCTTTCATTCTTTTTTTTTCCCATTAGTTTCCTGTGATTGGGTTCTAGACTAGGGGGATGATTCTTCTAGAATCTAGTGGTGTGATGCTTCTAGATCACCTTATTTTGACTCCATAGGGTTTTCTTGTGGTGTGAGTCCACATCCATTCTTGCTCCTATTTTAGTTTCTGTTGCAAGTGAAGAAGTTATTTCTCAAAATCTTGGAGGATCTAATTATCAAATAGCTATGAATCTTCTTCTAAAATTCCTTCATATTTGTACATCAATATTGGTACCTTGCTCGGTTTCTTTTCCCTTTTCCTTTCCTTCCCTACTTCTAGCCCCAATTAATCCCAAACCCTACATTGCCCCCATACACAAACTGTATACTATTTGCATCCTAAAAATCCCCCTTTCAGCTCTTAACTACAACCTCTCTCAGTCAATTTCCAGATTCCAGCCCAAATCTCAGCCCTGTACCAGTCCATTAAACTATCTATGGGACTACCCACAACAATCTGTCCCTGAACTGCCCTATGAGCTGTCATGGACGGACACTGCCAGCCCATTAATCCTAACCCTAAATCTGATGAACCTGTTCATTGTTAGCTTTTAACTAGTCCTATCGTCAGCCATTAAACAGTGTCCTAAAACCTGACTTTGTGACGCATGACAATGGGCCTATAAGGGATGATGCGGAATGAACTAAAGCGGATATATAAAGCAATGAATAAACATATTGAATATACTCAAATCATAAGTTAAGGCACTCAATTAGATGAAAAAAATCCGTGTTTTATATCAATGATCACAAGCATGAACTGAGGGGAATATAAAGTCTCAAGGGCCGGGACCCATGGAAGGTAGAACTTCCATGTCCAAGCATAAGGGTAATTCTAAATCCAAGGATGAGGCTCTAGGGTTCCTAGGGTATGGCTAGAATTGGGATCAATGGAAATTAGTTTAAGAGTTATGATTTGGGTGATGGGGGAATTGGGGGTTTAGGGATTTAAGTCTATGGGAAAGGTGAAATTCGGATTTGGGTGAAAATGGGGTGTTTGGATTTGAAAACTGGGTGGGATTAGGTTAGATGGGAAGGATTCAGATGGGAAAAAGCTAGGGTTTTGGGGGAAAATTAAGAAAAATGGGCTGTGGGCCTATTCCGAATGAAAAAGGGTTCAAGATTTTGGGAATTTTGGATAAGGCTTCAAAAAATATCAAAAGATCTGTGAAATGGATGAAAAGAACAATCAACTTACTTACATTTTGTAGAAAAGAAGAAGAGAAAAGAGATAGGAGGAATAATCGGCATCACACCGTTGGCATCATACCAAAAGGGATCTAATCACTGGAGGTTTCAAGCTCATCTCAAGTAAGAAGAAGTTTTCTCTCAATATTCATAAACACGTAATAATCAAAATAGGGTTTCTAACAATGCTTTTATAGTCCTCATCTAAGAAAAGCACACTAAAGTGCCTAGAATATAAAAATAATGACAAAATGATGCCTAAAGCAAATAAGTCAAAGAAAAAGCACACTAAAGTGCCTACAATAAAAAAAAGATAAAACGACGCTTGAAACAAATAATCACGCGCGTTGGCTTGCTGTTGTACTCCTCTCACGTGCTCCATGTGCTCCTCATGTGTCGTCGAACCACAACGAGATAAGTACGACACGTCTCCTACGCTGGTACACTCGGGAAAAGGATCGTGATGGTTCAATGTCCTCATTAACTCTCCCTGACTGAAAAGAAGTCAACTCCGTCGACGTAAAACTCCTGTACCTCTCTAGGATGTCTGGATCAACCCGCTGCAGCTCGGTCTCTATAAGCCACGTGCAATTTGAAGTCGGCCGATTCTTCCACTTGACAAGATATTTCTGGTACTCGCCACTAGTTAACACCACTTACTTATCCAAAATGTCTTCAATCTCTTCCTTTCTCTCAGGTAGTTGTGGTAAAAGGGGAAAGGTTGGAAAAATGAGGTAGGGATAGGCCATAGATCATGAGATGGGGTAGACACGTCATCTATGTGACCCTTGGAAGCCACTAGATCCTCCACATTGAAAGTACAACTAATTCCTATGCCGGGTGGAAGATCTACTACATATGCATTAGTGCCCAAACATTTTAAGATTTTATATGGGCCGGCACTACGTGTTTGTAATTTCTTGATGGCTTGTTGTGTAAACCGCTCTAGTCGTATACGGACCATGACGTAATCGCCCACTTGAAATTCCTGTAGCCTGCGATATGAGTCAACATTTAATTTGTATTGTCCATTGCTAGCATTTATCTGCTTCCTAATTTCATATGCAATTCATGGATATGCCATGCAAATGACTCAGCTAACTTTGATGGCTTATGTGAGACGGACATGAATGAAACTATAAGACGCTCCAATGAAGCAATGGACTCAAAATAGACAACTCTATGATCTAGAACTCTGGAGATTTTAACAAAAGAACACTTCTTGTGGGTGAAACATAATTTCTCATTCTTTAGTATCCCATAGAATTGCTCTAATTGATAGTGGTATTGCTCATTGTAAGTGTTATAAACAAGGATATTGTTCAGGTATCCCGATACCTGAGAACACGCTTTTGATGCCAAGTCTTGAGCAGATCTTGGCATTGGCCAATATATCCCACATGCCATTAAGATGTGGGATAGGGGCTATGGTCATCACATCCATCATGTTGTGAATACGTCATAAAGGGAACTGACACTTTACTGAGATTTTGTGGATGACCAGAATGTGCCCACACGTGTACCACGTGCCATCGTTCTTGGAAGTGAAAAGGGCATGCACGACAACACACGGAATAAAAATCCAACTCAAACTCTCCCAAGTGAACTCTTCCCTAAGAAGCTTATCAAATTGCTCTGCATTTCCGCATGCTCCGTGAGGTTCACTTGGTAGAGGGGAAAACTTGATAAAGTCGACTCAAGGACAAGATCAATAGCGTATTGAATGTCCCGCTTGGGTGGAAGTTCATCCTACCAGTGTTTACAGTATCGATAATATCGGCCGATATTATAGATATCGTTGCTCGCCGATACATATCGGCTAAGTAATAACAAACAAACTGTCTGATTCCTTGGTATCGCACGATATATCGTGTGATATCGATAATATCGCAGTTTGTATCGATATCGCACGATATATCGGCAAGATATCGGGCTTTTTCCTTCACGCGATTCTAGATATCGCCGATACCTGGACGATATCGTCCAGGTATCGGTCAGAAACACCGGAATGTTTTTAAACTTGTTTTTTTTTTATGTTTTTTGGAGAAAAAACTTGGGGAGGCCTATTTTTTCTCAATTTTCTCCTATTTTACTATATCGGTCAGACGCACAAGAGTCTCCCATTTTGTAGAAAAAAATGATTTTTTGTTCGATTTTCTTCTAGTTTCTCCTTCCTAAAAAAAAAAAACCGTTGGGCTTTCGGTTGCGTAGGGGTCATAGTTTGTTGAGTCTAATTAGCTATTTTCTAGATTTTATTGAGTCCTCATATAGATCTAGGCCATATTGGATAGCTTGCATTGTGTTAAACCAGGATAGTCATAACTGCATTTGAAGGATACTCATTCAGTTGCATCATCCATAGGTATATTTCTCAATTCTCTTGCTTGTTTTACTTTGTCAATGCATTAGTTGTGTTTACATTAATGTCTTGTTACATTTGTATATCTTATAGAATCAATTTAAACAATAGTTGCATCAGTTCAATCAAATAGCGCATAGCTTAGGATCCTTTTACAAAGGAACTCCATTATGTGGACTTTTTTTTTTTTTTTTTTTTACATATTATGATTTAAATGTGTGTATTGAGGTCCATTTTAACAATCCCTGAAGTTTCATTGAAAAATTCAATCAATTTCCCAATGTTTCCCCATGTTTCCCAAAAAGTGCGATACATTCCGCGATACAACCGATATTTCCCACCGATACGCAATATGTATCTGTATCCCAAGGGTGCGAAATGTAACGCGAAACCGATACTGCGAACACTGCATCCTACAAGTCATCTGGTGTGGTATCACAAGTCCTTCCCAAGTCCACATCATTCAAACCACACATGACAACTGGGAGTGGTGCAGCCTCAATTTCTTCGACTTCTTCATCACTAGCATCCACTCCTTCATGTTCAACAATGGTGAGTGATGCCTCAATTTCTTCTTCGTCATCATTATCAATTTCAGGCACGTACTCTACCACTTCATAAACAACCTGTTTACGCCCTTTCAACTTGCCATTCGCCAAGGCATTATATTAGTCATCCTTCCCATGGTCGGGGTTAGTCTGATTGGACGCATCTAATTGCGTGGCGTAATTCTGAATGGCTCCATTCTGGGTCTTAAGGCTATCCAGACATTGGAATATGGCAGTCAGAGTCTTAAGAATCTGATCCTGACTCATGGCGGTGATGTGCAATCCAAAACCATGACCAAAACGTGTGGCCATAAACAAGGGACGACTCTGGACTGAATTTTGAGACCCTAAAACTTTATGTTATGACTAAAGAAAAGTTTCTACCCTAGACGTCGTAATATGAAACCCTAAAACTATATGATGCATGCACTAACCAACCCTAGATGTGATGAATGAGATGCTCTAGACACCCTATGCTTCAAGCCTAAGCTCTGATACCAAAAT
This sequence comes from Liriodendron chinense, assembly GCA_003013855.2. NCBI lineage: Eukaryota > Viridiplantae > Streptophyta > Magnoliopsida > Magnoliales > Magnoliaceae > Liriodendron > Liriodendron chinense. Next base: position 4,454,122 of record ML058389.1, read on the forward strand.
TTGACGCAGGACAATGGGCCTATAAGGGATGATGCGGAATGAACTAAAGCGGATATATAAAGCAATGAATAAACATATTAAATATACTCAAATCATAAGTTAAGGCACTCAATTAGATGAAAAAAATCCATGTTTTATATCAATGATCACAAGCATGAATTGAGGGGTATATAAAGTCTCAAGGGCCGGGACCCATTGAAGGTAGAACTTCTATGTCCAAGCATAGGGGTAATCCTAAAACCAAGGATGGAGCTTTAGGGTTCCTAGGGTATGGCTAGAATTGGGATCAATGGAAATTAGTATAAGGGTTATGATTTGGGCGACAGGGGAATTGGGGGTTTAGGGATTTAAGGCTATGAGAAAGGTGAAATTCGGATTTGAGTGAAAAGGGGGTGTTTGGATTTGAAAAATGTGTGGAATTAGGTTGGATGGGAAGGATTCAGATGGGGAAAAGCTAGAGTTTTGGGGGAAAACTAAGAAAAATGGGCTGTGGACCTATTTTGAATAAAAAAGGGTTCAAGATTTTGGGAGTTTTGGATAAGGCTTCAAGAAATATAAAAAGATCCGTGAAATGGATGAAAAGAACAATAAACTTACCTGGATTTTGTAGAAAAAAAGAAGAGGAGATGGGAGGAATAACCGGCATCACACTGTTGGCATCACACCAAAAGGGATCCAATCACTTGAGGTTTCAAGGTCATCTCAAGCAAGAAGAAGTTCTCTCAATATTCATAAACACGTAATAATCAAAATATGGTTTCTAACATTGCTTTTATAGTCTTCATCTAAGAAAAGCAGACTAAAGTGCCTTGAATATAAAAATAATGACAAAATGGCGCCTAAAACAAGTAAGTCTAAGAAAAAGTGCACGAAAGTGCCTACAATATAAAAAAAGACAAAATGATGCCTAAAACAAATAAACACGTGCTGGCCTGCTGTACTCCTCTCACGTGCTCCATGTGCTCCTCATTTGTCGTCAAACCACAACGAGCTAGGCGCGACACATCTCCTACGCTGGTACACTCGGGAAAAAGGATCGTGATGGTCCGATGCCCGCATCACTTTGCCTTCTTGCATCTATTCGGCTGCAGATTCTCACAATCTCACTCACCCTTTTGGCTTCCATCTTCCTCTGCTTTGGGCCCTAACCCTTCTTGCATCCGAGCAACTCCTTTGGAACCCCTTAGGCCTTGAGCATTCAGTCTCTCTGCACTGCCAGCTGGCTATTTCCTCTTGTCAACTGTACACTGACCTGTACTTAGCTTTCTTGACCTGTATCTCCCTTCCCCCAGAGACCTTACTATTATCTATTCTGAACTTCTTCCGCCTCATCTTTTGTCTCATACCTTAAAATGTAAACCTCTTGGCCATTAATTGACCTCTTTTTGGGACTTTAGTTAGGCATACAATTTAAGAGCATGGTTTATCTTATGAATGATGCTAAGAATTTCTGCATATACAAGCAATGAATTATCTCTGTTAGCATGGCTTGCAGGTGATGCATTGAGGAAACTCGAGGAGAAGGGTGTGGTCATACGTTTTGTAATTGGTCGGAGGTTTTTCCAGAAACTTAAAAACTTTTTTTTTTATTTTATTGGTGGCAGTATTAGTTTTTTTACTTTTGTTTTTGCTCTTTTATTAATTATGTTTTTATGCATCATGATAAGACTTGTAGTTAGTTAACCTTACATCATTGCTTGAATATTTGTAACTGGCAGTGCAAATCGTGGTGATAGCTTAGATCGTAATATCGACGATGAAAATCGCCTGACAAAGGACTTCTTAATTCTTGTAAGTTCTGTAAATTTTATTCCTCAAACACAGTAAGCTGTTTATATTTTGGTCTTATGGGGTGGGTTTAGTGAGAAAACATTGATTCCTGTTCTTGTAAGTCTGATGATACTTCTACTTGAAGCTCTACTTATTCATGGATTTCTTGATGCTTCTATCTTTTCTAACACTTATCTGTAAAACTAGGCATGAAACTTATGAACTGATTGACAGTTTACCTAAACAAAAAGGGTTGAGCTATTGGTAAATGTTAAGAGTGGACGTCACTTTGTATGCAGTTTTTGTCCTCTCTCTCTCTCTCTCTCCTCTCGTCTCTCTCTCTCTCTCTTTCTCTCTCTCGTTTAAGTGCATAATTTAGAGTAGAAAATTTGATTTTTGATAGGAATATGATATTTCCTGCAACCGTCTACTCTGTTAAAAATAATTAAATGAATCTTCAAGAATTCAAAAGTATCCTAGAATAAAGAAAAAACAAAGAAAAGACACCATGTTGAGTTCTTTCAATATATTTTCCCTAAAAAACAACAAGGAAAGAGACAAGAATCTTTGACTACTTTATGTTTATCTGTACCTATTTGAAAGGAGTCGTATGAGTAGCAAGAGATGACCAAGCCTCGGGTTGGTCCAGATCGTTTAAGAGCCGCCCCATGCAGTCACGAGCCGCGCGAAGGGAAGCACGGGTTATGACCGTTGTCTGCTAAAGAACAAGACAGATGAACCCGTAAGGCAGTCCGACAGAAGAAAATGCACCAAAACCGCTCGCGCAAAGCCAGAAGAAAGCCGAGAAACAATATGCAAAGGTACGCTCGAAACAACACTTTAAAATCATCATAGAATTGCCCGTTAAATTAAAGCAGCCAGGGAGTCTCCCAAGTGTATGAGACCCTACGCCTCCATAAGACGACTGGCGCGCATGCGCGAACGCGCAATAGAGGCATGGGGGTTCACACCCTTTGGAGACACGACGGACCGCAGGTGCGAAACCCGCGGAAACCGCAGACTCCACCAAAGCCCACGGGTTAGGTGCGCGAGGTTTCACATGCCCTGTTGATACTCAAAGCAGATCTGGTTTAATAGGAGGGTGCATGAGACCCCACGCACCCGGAACAAATCCCAAATATCGTGAGCAACGGTCAAATGAACCCGCAAGTAAGTCTGTTAAGCCACGATAAGCACACCAAGGTAGGACACCGGAATTGGACAACTTCTCCAACTCAGAGATCAGCGCCTATTGGCCTGAACGCACCTTGCGATCGGGCCAATTGATCAAGTCCGGAGATGTGTGTGGGATCCGGTTTACGTAACAGATTTAGTAAATTTCGCTAAGTCCCAAAGTCGCACGCACAGGGCCCAGCGCGTCCAAGAAATGGTAAAATCCACCAGCGCGTCAATAAAAAGAGTTTTCTGAGGCATGACTACGCGCTGAACCCAGCGCATCGAAAAATTACAAAGTTCAACGCGCTGAGCCCAGCGCATGAGTTTAACAGCACGGGACGGTACGCTGGACTTAGCGCGTCGCTAAAAGGGAATTAAGCACGCGCTACTCTATTGCGCGTTCAGAAAATTCAGAAGTTAGTTAAATGGCCGTGCTATGTGTAGCGCATCGATAAAACACCCAAAGTTCAAATACTTCGACGCGCTACCTATTTAATCGATGCGCTGGAGACAATAAATCGATGCGCTGGCGAAAAATGGATGCGCTGGCCAAGAGCTCCGGTCGTCGAAAATGAACAGTGAAATGACAAAATGACATGGGCGGCCCTATTTATAGTGGGACCCGAAAAATCCGACGCGTCGCCATGGACCGCCGCTCGTCCATCCCAACGCGTCGGAGGGGCATCTGTTGGGGTCCCAAAAGTGAAGATCTTCAAAACAATGAGTATGGGTACCCCAATCATCACTTTATTGAATTAAGGGCCAGTGCATCAAAGACCGCGTCGAAAATCGCAACACGCATTTAACCAAAAGAACAGGAAATTGAGTCGGTAGTGGACCCCACCGGACACCGTGACCAAAACTGTCAAAATATAGGGGGATTACCTCAATTACCAAGAGATAGGATTAGTGCATCGGTATTCATCACAATGCGGGCCCCACAAATTCCCCAATTTGCAAAACCCAAAATTGGAAGGGCACGAGTATGTCCGGCGCATCCAGAAATTAATTTTAGGACGCACTGCCTCCAGCGCATCATAAAATCCCCCAGCGCATCACAAAAATCCTCCAGCGCATCACGAAATTCGGACTGATTGAATTATAGGACGCACTGCCTCTAGCGCGTCTACAAATTCACCCGGCGCATCATGTAATTCAGTGATTTTGAATTACAGGACGCACTGGCCCCAGCGCGTCCCAAAATACGTCCAGCGCATCCAAAAATCAGCCAATTTCAGGCCGCGCTGACAGCTAGCGCGCCCAGAGAATCAGCTTCCGAACTCGGTCATTTCGAGACGCGCCGAGTGGCTTTAATCGACGCGCCGACCCATTTTCTCGACGCGCTACACGTGTCGACCGCCTATTGGGCGACTTTACCTATAAATACCCCGCCCACCACCTCATTTGCATCATTCAGCGAGAGAGAGAGAGGACCTCGTCGCCGGAAAACCTTTGCCGACCGCCGGAATCCTTCTCCGACCGTCGGAACCCCTCGCCGGAAATCGCACCTCCGATCGCACCAGGTCCGGAGGAATGACTAAGTCATCTTTTTTCGATGCGCCAGTCCCAGCGCATCATAAAAGTGACCCAGCGCATCAGGAAAGTCCTTGGTGGATTACACAAACCATCAATTGGGGCATTTTAAGGACGCACTGGCTCCAGCGCGTCATAAAATAGGCCAGCGGATCATAAAAGTATAAGTTTTTTTTAGTCAAAGCTATTTTATGGCCGCACTGGCCCCAGCGCGTCGCAAAGTAGCCCAGCGCATCAGGGAATTACAATTTAAGGACGCACTGGCCCCAGCGCGTCGCAAAATTGGCCAGCAGATCGAAAAATTAGATTTTAAGGACGCACTGGCTCCAGCGCGTCATAAAATTACCCGGCGCATCATTAAAATCATTTAAGGACGCACTGGCCCCAGTGCATCGATAAAATCAGGCCAGCGGATCGCGAAAATCAGCACTTTGCGCATTCGTTCCAGTACCCTTAAATCTTCATTTTATAACATTTTTAAGCCCCGTTTGAGCCTATTTTGGGTATTTCGAGCGTTCCGAACGCAATGGAGCAGTCAAACGACCCATCCGGGCTACCCAATGAGCAGAACGCAAGCCTTCGGAGTCCGATCCGACCCAACGAGCTGAATGGAACAATTCTCCCGAAAAGAGGCCGCCGGCGCCCAGAATCATACTGATGCATCATCATTACGTGTACTATCATAATATGACCCGAATCCAGGTCTGGACTAAGCAAAGGGGACTATGGTTAACACGATAAACCACACCAGGAGAGTTCTAAACTATCACACACAATCTGTTAAAAACTGATATTCCAAGAACAGTCGATGCCCTACTCATCCAAACGGCATCCGCTGGTTGAGCTGCGCAGGTACACACAACTGTAGAATGGACTTCCCGAGGTCACCTGTCCCTACATTGACAGGCGCGGGCCCAGAGTTGTCCATCTCAGCCATAAACCCTGACAGTCTCAGCCCGGATCTCCGGTCAAAACATGGGACATAGACATCCGACTCGTACAAAGGTGGATCAGTCTATAACAAACACAGGTCTCCGCGACCATACAAACACAGGTCTCCGCGACCATACAAATACAGGTCTCCGCGACCACCAAAACACAGGTCTCCATGACTAAAGAACTCTGAGACCATAGTCCCTGCTGACTAGTCTTTTGCCTTTTAATCAAGGGTCATCGATCATTCGATGTAATTAAGGGCTCGTGCCAGATCACGGCCTGGAATGTACAAGATCTCAGAATCTCTGGAATAAAATTCGCCTTGCGATATCTCTTCTCTTGTGTATTTTGTGAATGCTTGTAATTATCTACGAATGTTTCTATATTCAGAACCTCAGATCAGCAAAACACCACATTTCGGGGAATGTTCATTCCCTAAGTTCTAACAGATATTTACCAAAATAAGGCTTTTTAGGGGAAAGGTCCCGCCGATCACGCCGGTATTTCTTATCAGAAGGAGAAATCTCCTCAGACTTACGCTTCTTGCCCTGTGTACCGTGACGCGCCAGAGTGACTTCTTCCGCATTGATATACTTTTGGGCTTTGGCTTGGAATTCTGTCATGGTTTTAAGAGGGTTTTTGTCCAGGGCGAACCAGAATTTATCGCTTGTGATTCCGGCTATAAGGGCAGTGAGGCCTTTGTCTTCAGTATAACCTTCAGTCTGGACGGCTTCTGCAGTGAACCGCACTGTGAACTCCTTGATTGTTTCCCCATGTTGTTGTTTTAGATCCGATAAATGAGATGCAGGCTTTTTAATACGGATGCTTCCCATGAACTAAGAGAGGAAGAGATCCGATAATTGGGAGAAGGATCCGATAGATCGAGGTTTTAGGCCTCGAAACCATGTACATGCTGCATCCTTTAAGGTTAAGGAGAAAGCCCTACACATAATTTATGAACCGTATCCTTCTAGCTCCATAAGAGATTTATACGTCTCTAGATGTTCTAGGGGATCGCTAATACCTGTATATGGTGCGATGCTGGGCGTTCGGTATTTCCTAGGCAATGGGGCCTCTATAACCTCGCAGGTGAAGGGAGATTCAGATCGGTGGATTGATGCAAGAGCAATAGGTGGGAGGTTGGACCGATACCGCTGCTCCATATCGGTGAAGAGATCTTCGATTCTCTTAAGATCTCCTCCCCAAGGTAAAGTGTAACTCGAGGTTTCAACAGCAGATCCATGAGATTGTTGTTACCGAGAGGTGCTGGAATGTATGGATTGTGGAGGAGGTACCGGAACTTGATTGCCAAGTGGCATTTGATTTGAAGGAGGATTCGGGATTCACCTGCAGAATGTCTGGAGGCTACTGGTACAGATCACAACGACGACCCTTCTGGAGGTTGCTGTGGTTCAGGAAAATGTTGATCAAATCGATTAGATAAGGTTTGAAGCCCAGCTTTGAGAGTAAGAAGTGTGTTTCCGACGAAACGCATAATGTCGTCTTGACGCGATGGCAAGTTGGACTCTATAGGAGGAATGCCCGTCGAGGCAGTCTGAGGAAGATTAGACGCTGGTTCAGGGATGTCAGGTGGAGGTAATATCTGCCTTGAAGTGGAAGGGTGAAACGTCTTTTTGGGAGGCATAGTGGGAGATAACGATCAGCGATGAGAATGGCTAATTCTAAAAGCGTTCCCACATACGGCGCCAATCTGTTTACATCTAATTTAGTAACAAGATAACAGGATCCTCCAGTCGTTCACCTTCCTTTGAGCAAGCTTCTTTCCAAACCTGAAAGAGTAGAGGAGAAAACTAAGGGTGGCCAGCGTCCAGCCGTAATGCCTCCAAAGCTTAAGTTAGATGAGATATGGTAGTAGAGTAAGAGGTAGGAAATAAGCTTAAAGGTTGTGTACCTTTATCATCTATGGAGTCATCTATTTATACAGATCTGGGTGATCCAATCTATTACGCAAGCCATTAAGATCACGACTAATTTCAAGGGATAAGATGCTTATCTTGTTTAATCCTTAAATAAAGAGATCTAACCACTCTAGACGTCTAGATGATTACGCCTCTTGATGGAAATATTCAGACGCTATGAATGGAAACAAGCCCAAAACCGGCCTGTACGGGTTGCTGATACTAGAAAAGCAGGGGATGCTCGGGCTCGAGGATAACTGCTCATACGCTGAGATGCGACCCCTTTCGACGACCACGAGCCAAGCTGCTCGTATGCTGAGATGCGACCCCTTTCGAAGACCACGAGTCGAGCTGCTCGTATGCTGGGATAATATGGTCGGAGATCTGAGATGGAGTATAAGTGGAGAGGGCTCACGGTTGGACAAGCTGGTCGCGACTTCTGCTGATCACTTTTTGCCCATATCCCTTCGACGACCAACTTTATCCTACAACAGTGTGGATATTTTTACTAAAAGTCATCGTCTGTGGCCTTTTGACGAGAAATTGAAAATTTTACAGTCGAGAATGCCCCTTTGACCACCATGTGCTCGGGGGGATCCACCATGCCCCAGGGGGAATTCATAGTGCCCAGGGGAATCGATCGAAGGTAGGGCTGTAAATGGGTCAGTGGACTCGATGGGGTACCCAGACCCAACCCATTTAGACCCGACCTATTTGTTAAATGGTACAGATCTGGGTCTGGTTTCTTTTATATTAGGCCCAACCTGACCTGAACCCATTTAGTAAGTGGGCGGGTTTGATCTATGTTTCAAGGGACCCATCCAACCCAGACCCGATTTTAAGCCTTGTAAAAATCCTTACATACTAGATTCAAACTCAGACCTAGACCCATTAGACCCGACCCATTTATAAATGGGTTTGGGTGGATCTCCCTCTACTAGACCTAGACCCATTTATAAATGAGTCTGATGTGTTGACTCGGACCCAACCCAAACCCAAACCCAAACCCAAACCCGCCCATTTAGTAAAAGGGTCTGGGTCTAAAATTTGGACCCAGACCCATTTAGTAAATGAGCGGGTCTGGTTTTGGCTAAACCCACCCTAGACCTGACCATTTACAACCCTAGTCAAAGGGGCATTGTCGACCATAAATTTTCAATTTCTCATCAAAAAGGCAAAAAAGATGAACCAGACAAGAAATTGGACTTTTAATAAAAATAGCCATACCTTAGTGCTATCGCACTGAAAATCCCATTAGGTGAGGTGGGACCCCTGACTGTGGGGCTCACATTGAATTATGTGCATTAAATCCACACCGTCCAATCATTTTTAGGGCATGATCTGAAAAATGAAGCTAGTTCAAATCTTAGGTGGACCACACCACACGAAACAGTCATGATTGAATCCCCACCATTAAAAACTTCATAGATTCTACCGGAATGCTTATTTGCCATCCAACCTGTTGATAAGGTCACAAACACCTAGATGAAGAGACTACACAAATATCATCTTGGTCCAAAGCTTTTGTGGCCCACAAAAAGTTTTTAATGGTCAATCACCATTGTTTGCTGTACTATGGTCCATCTGGGATTTGGAACTGCTTCATTTTTTGGATCAAGCCCTAAAATGAGCTTTCGATATGGGTGGACGGTGTGAATGTAGTCACATACATCACAGTGGCCCCCAAAATGCTGCATATCCAAAGCTTTAGTGGATTACTCCGGGGTCTCACCTGATCCGCTCCCCCAACAATGCTGCAGATCAGAAGCTCAAGTGGATTACTCTAGAGAAAATGGAAGGGTTGAATGGCCACTGTGGAAAACTTTTAAAGGCCCACTGTGATATTTTATTTGCCATCTAACCTGTTCATAAGGTCACACACACCTAGATGAAGGGAGAACACAAATATCTGCTTGATCCAAAACTTTTTCTGACCCCAAGTAGTTTTCAATGGTGGGCATTCAATTCACAATGTTTTCTGTGGTATGGTCCACTTGAGCTCTGGATTTGCATCATTTTTGGGCTCATGCAATAGAATGAGCCAGAAAAAAGGATGGACGGCATGGATAAAACGTATACTTCATGGTGGGCCGCACAGAGTTTGGGCCACGTCGTGCCGTAGGCTCTGAGCGGGTGCTGCGAGCAATTGAAAAAATAGATGGATGGCGTTGATAAAACTCATACATCGCAGGTCATTTTAGGACATGGGATAAAAAAATAATTAAGATCCAAAGCTCAAGTGGGTTGCACCATAGGAAACAGTGAAAATTGAACATTCACGGTTGAAACATTTGTAGGGCCAGAATAGTGATCAGGCCAGTGTTTTTGTGTTTTCAGTTCATCCCAGCAAGAATGAAACTATGAACAGTATGGATGGCATATAAACATCACGGCGACCATGGAGTTTTCACGGGTAGGCATTTCCCCACCATGAACACCCTAAGGGTACCGAACATGGGTTTGCCAAAACATAGATTAGGATGTAGGTATCGGTTAAAGTTTGAATTAAGGGTACGGAATACCATTCATCCTCACCGTCCAATCTTAATCATCCTTTTACACGCCTACCCACCTCTTTTTTTTTTTTTTTTCTTTTTTCTTTTTTTTTTTTTTCACCGCGGGAACCGCTCACAGTTTTGTATCTACCTTATTTTATACCCCATGTCCTGACATAATTTGAAAAAAATGAATGAATGGGGGTGCATTTCTTACAAATATCACAGTTGGGCTCCACCTAGCTTCGGTGCCACAGACAATTGGCATCCCTCCCGAAGGTGCTTTTGCTAAGTGCACATTAGTGTGCAATGTACATGTCAGCTATCACACACGCAGCCACATATGCAACGTTGCACGCATGGACTGAAATATCCAAGACATCCATCATATGGGCCTCACCATGTAGACTCTGTACTGCAAAAGATAAAGGTTGTCAACTAAGTACAAGTGCCTTTAAAAGATCATGATTGTGGGCCCCATGAAGGTTATGTCATAATAATTGCGCAATGGTCACTAACCACACTTACTAATAATGTGGTTCATATGATATTTAGAATTACCTAATCTTTGGGATTCGCGACAGAAAAGAGATGGAAAAATAGATGGTCAATTTCTATTTACAAAAAGTAGATCGCGGAGGACTACACATGGTTTGCATCACACACAAAATGGTATTACCCCATTAACACTGAAACTAACTCCATAACAGTCAATTGACCAATTTGAAGGCATGTGTGGCCCATAATTTTTTAATGTGATCTGTTCTTTCCAATCAATTCAACAGATTTAGTGCAGTAATGTATAAAAAAAATTAGAAAGATCCCATGAACAGGTGAACCACATCTTCATGATTTTGTATCATTTTATTTTAGGGTCCAAAATTAACCCACCGTTGGACCAAACTACTACTTATCTCAAACTCATTTTTCCTCCCATGGTAAAAAGGACAAGAAAAAGAATTTGGACGACATTGATCCATGAAGATCATGATTGTGGGCCCCATGAAGGTCGTGTCATAATAATTGTGTAATGGTCATTAACCACTCTTACCAATGGTGTGGTCTACCTGATATTTAGAATTACCTAATCTTTGTGATTCTCTACAAAAAAAAAAAAAAAAGAGATGGAAAAATAGACGATCGATTTTGATTTACAAAAAGTAGATCATGGTGGACCATACACGATTCGTATCACACACAGAATCATGTTACCCGATTAACAATAAAACTAAATATAAAATGAATGGCCCACAGTTTTGTTTTATGTGATATGTTTTGTCCAATCAATTCAACCGGTTAAAATAAAACATGTGTACAAAAATTGAAAAGATCCCATTAACAGGTGGATCACGACGGTATCATTTTTTGTCATTTCATTTAAGAGTTCAAAATTAATCCACCATTGAGACCAAACTACTACTCATATCTACTTCATTTTTTCTAGGATAAACAATAATGACACAAACAATTGGATGGACGTTGTTGATCGATGAAATTCATGATGGCCCCATTTTACAATGGTATATGCATTTTCATAATTCAGGGTAGAATTGTAATATAAGCAATGGTCAATAGCAATCGTAAACTGCAAGTATAAATATCACAGCTATAGTATGCATTCTCTATGGAAAAAAGACCATTCTAAACCCTTTTTAGGTTAAGCTTATCTTATACGCCTTTGTAATGAATCTGGCCTCTTAAGGCGGCTCGAACTTGGATGAAGGAGAATACAAATATCAGCTTAAGTAAAATGACCTAGCAAAACAAATAGACACCGTAGATGTAAACCATACATTTTGGTAGGCCCCACAAAGCTTAAGTTTGCTGGAATGTTCTTAGAGCACATACATTACCATGGCCCCACAAAGCTTAGGGCTGAGGGAATGTTCTTGGAGCGAGCCTGCTGCAGGCAATCTGCTTTAGAGTTGGACACGAACCGAGTTTGATCATTCGGATTGAATCGGATCGACTTGGTAAAACTCTATACGAACATATAGTCTTCGTGTTCGAACCACATAAGGTTTGCTAAAAAAAATTTTGAGTTGGTTTCAATCACAGCCCTGCTCGACTCTACTCGTTTGTTTGACTCAGTTATTTACACACACACACACACACACACACACACACACACACACACACACACACACACACACACAGAGAGAACAGGTTGGATGACAAATGAACATGATTGTGGGCCCCAGGAAGATTTTAATAGTGGACATCATTCTCCTCACTATTTCTTATGGTGTAGTCCACTTGAGCGTTGTATCTGCCTCATTTTTTATTTAATGCCTCAAAATGAGTTATACAAATGCATGGATGAAGTGGGTAAAATAAATACATCATGGTGGGACCCATAGAGCTTTAACACCAGCTTTCTGGCCGGTGTTCGCGTCACCAGCCAACCCACGTCCACGGATGGAAGCGGATTGCGTCTTGAGTAACTCAGTATACTAACAGTACTGAGTAAAGTTTGTGGGGTCCACCTTGATTTATGTATTTTATCCACTCTGTCCATCCATTTTACCATATAATTTTAAGTCCTGAGCCCAAAAATTAAGCATATCCAAAGCTCAAGTGGAGCACACCATGGGAAACAATCTAAATTGAATGTCTACCGTTAAAAATTTCTTAGGGACCACAGAAGCTTTGGATCAAGCTTATATTTGTGTTTTCCCTTCATCAATGTCTTTGTGATCTTATGAATAGGTTGGATGACAAATAAACATCACTGTGTGCCCTAGACAAGTTTCAACTGTGGAAATCATTATTCCCACTATTTCCTGTGGTATGGTCCACTTGAGCTTTGGTTATGCTTCAATTTTGATCTCAACCCCTAAAATGAGTTGGAAAAATGGCTGAACAGTGTGGATAAACCACATACATTAACAGTGGGCCCAATTGAGTTCACTCATTACAATAAAATCATACTGAGTAACTCAGTAAGCAATATGATTTCTCCACGGATTGGGTACTACCAATCTACCCACATCCGAACCTATCTATATATAGATGGTCCTGTCAGTGCTCTGTGGGGCTCACAGTGATATATTTGTTTACCCAAGGCATCTATCCATTTTTTAAAGACCATTTATGACATTATCCAAAAAAGGAAGTGGATCGAAAGCTCACACCATAGGAAACAGTGGGGATTGAATTCCTACCACTAAAAACCTCTTGGGGGCCACAAAATTTTTAGATTAAGCTGATGCTTATGTTTTCCCTTCATCCAGGTCTATGTGACCTTATGAATAGGTTGGATGGAAATTGTGGCCACACATTTAGAATGCCTATTCAGAAGCCAAAATACTAAAGAAATTGTATACGTGGAACATTAACTATCTCTGTTATGGTTTTTTATTTAGTTAGTTAAAAACTTTAAACCTTGTGACTTGTCATTTTTTATATGTAATTTGTGAACAAATCAGTATTCACTATTTAGTAGTAGAAAAAATATTTTTAAGCGAAAAAAGCGAAATTGTTTGTTTGAACTCGTAAAAATTGTCTGAAATCTATATGTTCAAACATGGTTGGGCGAGACCAAACCGAGTTTGAACAGAGCCAACCTATTCGAATGTTTGTTCGAACATTACACCCACTCAAGCAGCTAAACGATCTGATCTTGTCCATGTTCGACTCGGATCAGATCGTTGCCCACCTCTAATCTGCTTAGATAAAAAAAGGTCGGTTCTATGAAAGCACCAACGGTTCACATTCAATGTACTTGTTTGTTTATACTAATAGTGTAGTCTCAATATATCTTTGGTCCCATCCAATTCAAACGTGGGTTCAATATACTATAGTTCCTGATGTGGCGAGATTTGATTGAACCATGTGGGTCAATAATTAGGTTTATAGTCAAGTTCATATTTGGCAGAAGAATTTTATAAATTGAAGCTGTTTCCAACAATGGCATATGGTATAATCAAATCTTGCCATGTTATGATCCGAGATTGGAATAGGCTTGGGTCTACATAAACCATCCATCTTTTCATATCATTTTAGCGTAGTATCCAAAAAAAATGAGGCAAATTCAAGGATTAAGTGGACCACACCACATGAAGCGGTGGTAATAATGACACCATTGAAACCTTCCTATGACCCACCATAATGTTTATTTTCCAAACTACCTGTTCACAAGGTCTCGTAGACCTGGATGAAGGCAAGACAAATATTAACTTGATCCAAAACTTCTGCCACTCTCAAGAAGTTTTTAATGGTGGGTGTTTATTCCTCACACTGTAGTCCATTTGAGTCTTAGACTTGCCTCATTTTTAGGCTATACACTAAAATGATACAGTAGAATGGATGGGCGATGTGTATAAACCCATACATCTATTCTACCCGCTTTTTGGCAATCCCTGGGACAACCGATAAGAGAGAGACTTGTGGCATTGTTTGGCGAAAGCATAGTGATCATGATTATAAAGAAGGCACTAGAGCTAGTTTTGTGAGAATACAACTGGCCTTGTTTGGATGGGTCATGTCAGGTGTAACCAAACAAGGTGAGAACGAATAAGAAAGAGAAACGAAAGTAAGCATTGGGGAAGGTAGTAGCTAAAAGGACCTGGAAGGCCTGATCGTGGAAGACAATTGCTACAACCGTCGAACATGAGAGTATCCAGAAGGCCCTTTACATTTTGAGAAGTCTATAAAAGTATAAGGAAAGAGCATACCAAAGGGTCCAACACCAACGACAACAAACCAAATCAAATCAAATCAACTTATCTTTCAAATTTTAATTCATGTTCCTTAGCATAAATCAATTGGTTACCTTCTATTGTGTAATCAGTTCTGTTAATGCTAAAAAATGGTCAACAGACGAGATGAGGTTACCTCAAACTTGGAAGGATGGGTGCAACTGATCTTCTGCAGGTATGTGGACTGGATCTGGACTGAAGGTTTCCTAGATCCTGTGGAGCACAAAGGAAAAGCTAAGGGGGGTGGCTGGGATCCAGCCGTTAGCCCTCCGATGCTTAAGTTAGTTGGATCTTGAAAGAGTAAATATCTCTTTTTTATCAGCTTGTCTCGTACCTCGATAATGAAGAACATGCGTCCCTTTATAGACTTAGGTCGTAGAGTTATCTTCCTTTTGGGGAAATGTGATTCTCGCGGGTTGCTAACCGAGCTTCCGAGATCTTAGGATTTTCCAGTAACAACCGGAGGATTTTGATCCCAATTATCGGGATTCACGATCCTTCCTCCCGATATCACGGCGAGGACCTAAGATCACGGGATTGCTATTCATGAATTCAGCTCGTTATAAGGCCGAGGTCAATTCCCGAAAATTGTCCAAGAATGCCCTTGTCGGGTCAGTTGAGGCCAACCTATATTCAGGTCTGTAGTGATCGGCTCGGTTCTGGTAGGCCAGTCCAGTTCAGACTTTTAGGTCAGCTCTTCACCCGTAACAGAAGCCCCCTTACTCTCGATTCTAGCTCATCTGGCTCAGGAGTAACTTGACAGAAAAAAGGGTTTACCGACCTGACTGCTTTTGACACTTAGCAGCTGTAACGCCATCATTTCGATGGGTGGGAAAGTGGCATTAAATGCATCATTTGAAATATCAAGGAGTCATCATTCCTTTGTATGGCGTGACAGCGCCGATATGATTTAGTTGAACGGGGTGCCTCCACATGTCTCGTCAGGCGTTACTTTTCAAATTACCAAGTAGAGATTTGCCACATGATGCTTTCTTATTAAATGCGATGGGACCCAGGTGGGACCCAGGCCCTTCCCCAAGTATATAACTCAGGACTTAGCCAGAAATCGGGAATTTCCACTCTTCTTGCTTCTTGGATATTCCAATCTTCTGAACTTTCGGAATTCCATTTCCTTCCCTTTTCTTTTTTCGATCTTCCTTCTTCAAATCGGCGTGCCAGCATTCTGGTACGCTCCCTTTCTTGTTTTCCATAGGACTCTTCTTTTCTCTTGTGTTTTCTTTTTATTCAAAAAATGTCAGAGCCAGAAACTTCATGCTCTGAAGCGATCCTCAAAGTGAGGTTTGATGACCTCGAATCCGATTTGCCCCTTATGTGCCATGAGGAGGTGAATCCCTGGGAATCAGACTCTGGGGCGAGGGCGAATGATGTCGCTGATGAGGGAGAATCTGAACTTCGTGGGTCAGCTGCTGGTAGTGCGACAGCCCACAGGGACCCTTTCGAACTAGACTGTGTAGTTTTACAGATTACCCAGGAAAAGCTGGATGCTACAAAGGAGATATATGAACTCCCTGACTATATAGAGTTTAGGGTTCCCGATCGGGCTGACAAGCCGAGCCGACCTAGGGCTGGGGAGGTGGTAGTTTCCTTGATGCATCTGGAGGCCGGGTTGAGGTTGCCTTTACATCCTTTTGTGCGAGAAGTCCTTAGCGTCCTAGGACTTTCCCCGAGTTAACTGCAACCAAATGCATGGAGGTGTATGGTCGGGTGCTACATATTGTGGCAGAGGTTAGGAAATAAGGAGCTGACCTCGAACGAGCTCTTTTCAATGTACATTCTTAAGTCCTTGGGCGGCCAAGGGCTTTATTATTTTTTTTTCCCTACCGGGTCAGGGCGGCTCGCTGGTCACGTGCCTGCCATCTTCCACCAAAACTTGGAAGAGGAAGTGGTTCTCTGCGTCGGGCAGTTGAGAGTGTACGCCGGACGAGCCTCAACCCTTGAGCTTCAGAGTCCGAGCTGACTTTGCCTTGCCAGGTCGGATGTAGTTCCGACCTAACTGAATTTTCTATTTTTTTTTTTTTGCTTTGAAATATCTTTGTATTCTTTGACGTATGCTCTTTTTTTGCTTTGAAATATCTTTGTATTCTCTTACGTATGCTCGCCTGTTTTTATAGTTTCAGCAACCATCCGGGTAGCCTTATCCGCTGCCCAAGAGAGACAGATCCGGAAAGCCCGAGCCCTCTTCGTTGAAGAGAGGGATTTTCGTCAGCTGATTACCCTCAACTCCATTCTCGAATCAGGTCTGTTGACTGAAGTAGTAACGTTGGTGTCCTGCTTGCCTTTTACTTTCCCTCCTCTTTGTCTGACTCCCTTCTCACTTTTTCCTTTTTCTCAGACAGGGATGGCTCCGAAGGCGGTCTCCAAGACTCGCAAGATCCCGGCCCGGTTCCTTAATCGCGGGCTGAGTTCTGCTGAGCCCTGAAGAAAAAGGGTGGCCACCATTGAAGCTCAAAGACAGCCACGACTGCCTCAGTCTTTCGTGTGCGGGTCTGGGCAGCCTCTTGGCTCGGGTTCTTCCCTAGTCAGGGTTGAACCCTTAGCCACCCAGCCGCCATTTACGAAAGTTCCAGTCGTTGACGTTTCGGATACATCTGATTCACGGGCCGAGCCGGCCGTCCTCCGCCCTGCGCCTCACATCAGCTCCTCCAGTACTCTTACTCAAACTGTCGAGGCTGGCCCCGGTCGGCCTACTACTGATGCCGGCACATCCTGTCCTCCTCAGCCACAGGCTCCTTCTGCTGCTCCTGCTGGGCATGCTGAGCAACGGGAAGACCAAGTCGAGACGCCTCCCTTAACGGAGCAGTACTCATCCTAGATTGATGGTGTCAACGCGTATATGCGCGTCAACCACAGCATCCCACAGGACCTGAATACCATAGCCACCTCCGATCCAGACAAGATGGTTGAGGTTGCGATAGAGAGAAGCCTCAGGGTAATCTATCCCTCTTCTGTTGCGTATCGGTGGTACTCTTAACTTCCGTACTAATTTTGAATATTATTTCTTGCAGGATTCAGCTTTGCTGATAATGATCCATCAGGTAATGGCCGAGTGGAATCATCAGATGCAGAAAGCTCTGGTTGCTGCCTCCTCCTGGAAGACGAAGACCAAGGCTGTGAAGACAGAGCTGAAAAGGTGTCTGCTTCGGTTAAAGGACGCTCAGTCTGAGCTGAAGTCCACCCAGTCCGAGCTGAAGGTTGCGCAATCGGAGCTTGAAGTGTCCCGGGCACAAGCCCAGTCTTTGGAGGAGGCCTTGAAGGAGGTGGCAGCCAAGGCCCAATCGGATGAAAACAAAGCTGAATCCCTCGAAGCTGCCTTGAAGATGGCTGAGGAGGAGAAGGTGAATCTGGCCGGGCTTTTAACGGAGGTCCAGCTAAAGTCTCTGGCGGAGGTCAATGGCCTGAGGACCGAGCTGGAGAAGCTGAATGCGGTTTCTGAGGAGTTGTATAACCACGGCTTCCAGGAATGCAGGCGCCTCATGCTCAAGCATTTCCCCAACCTCAACCTCACACCAGTAGACGAGGATGAAGAGGAAGATGATGCTCGGGCCGGAGATGCTGGGGCTGGCCCGTCCGAGGCTGGAAAGGAGTGAGAGGGGATACCTTCTCTGATACCCCTTTTTTTCGTTTTTGGAAATGTATAAAACTCCATTCTTTTTCTTTTATATATATAAGCCCTTCTGAGGCGAATTTTGATAATTGGTTCATGTCATTTGTTTCATTTTGTGTGTGAATGAATAAAAAATTTCTTTTAAGTAGCCCTCGTGACCAGGTCTCGTAACTCCTGACTAGGTCGTCCGAAACCGTTTGTGAATACGTACATCCATATGGCTTTGTGTTCACTCTGACATAATGGCTCGGTTCGTGTTATCGAGCCGACCTGGAGTTGAAACGCCTTTGTTACCAGGTCGAAACACCCTAGTTACTGGGCTAACCTATTGCTTCATGCGGCTTACCAAGTCTAAATGCACGATTTCATTATCAAAATTAGGTCGCTTTGGCCGGAGGTGAGCTAGGCATTGAACGAACGTTTTCGAAAGAATTTCTCGAAAGAATTTTATTAAACTACTACCTCGAAATACATACTTTGTATTAGGTCTCATCCATTCATGGATAATAGATCTTGAGATGATCAACGTTCCACGGATGAGGAAGGGGCCTACCCTCCATGCTTTCGAGCCAGTAGGTCCCGAGACGACGCGAGCTGAGTACCTTATATGGTCCTTCCCAATTGGGGCCGAACACGCCGGTTTTCTCTTTGGCATCTTTCCTTACTTTTTTAAGGACGAGGTCACCGACTCGGAACCGTCGTTCTTTTACTCGAGAGTTGTAGTACCGCCGAACTCTCTGCTGGTATGCTGCCACCCATACTTGGGAAGCTTCTCTTACTTCCTCAAGTAGGTCTAGGTTCATCTGCAGCTGATCTTTGTTTTGATCGGGTTGATGTCAACTCGTCCGATTCGTGGGCATTCCGACCTCTCCTCGGCTCTAAAAGCTAAGGAGAACGGTGTTTCTCTGGTAGTTGACCGAGCTGTGGTCCGGTAGGCCCAGAGTACCTTGGGAAGTTTTTCGCCCAAGCACCTTTTTTCTCTCCGAGCTTTAGTTTGAGGTGGTTCTTGATGATCTTGTTGATTGCTTCGACCTGACCATTGGCTTGCGGGTGATGAGGGAAAGAATACACATTTTTAATGCCCAAACAGCTGCAGAATTTGCGAAATCCTTCGTTGTCAAACTATCGCCCATTATCTGTGATTATTGTATTCAGAATCCCAAACTCACACACAATCATCTTCCAAATGAAGTTCGTCGTTTTCCTTTCTGTGATGGTAGCTAGTGGTTCCGCTTCTGCCCACTTTGTGAAGTAATCGACGGCGACGATTGCGTACTTTACTTGCCCTTTCCCCGTCGGAAGAGGACCAATGATGTCGACCCTCCACTAAGCGAACGGCCATGGTCCGGACATGGGAGTGAGCTCTTCAGCCATGGTCCGGACATGGGAGTGAGCTCTTCAGGCGGTAGGTGGGGGATGGGGGTGAATCATTGGCACTTATAGCATCTTTTAACGATCTCCCGGGCGTCTTGCTGAATAGTGGGCCAATAATACCCCTGTCAGATCACTTTCTGCACAAGTGCTCGGCTCCCGGAATGATTGCCACAGCTCCCGAAGTGGATTTCACGTAGCACGTAATCGGCTTCTTGGGGTCCTAAACAGTGTAGACATGGGAGGGAGAACCCCTTTTTGTAGAGGACCCCATCGATCAATGTATACCGAGCTGATCTGTAGCGGATGCGCTCAGCTTCTTTTTGGTCTTCAGGTAATTCGCTTAGCCGTAAAAATAGGATGATGGGATCCATCCAACTTGGAGCTGTCGAGATTGGATAAACCTTAGTAAGTTCGTTTGACGATATGCTTCGTTGTGGGAGGAACTCGATGGGTATCGTCCTATTGAGCTCGTCGTCTGCTGACGACGCTAGTTTCGCGAGGGAGTTTGCATTCGTATTTTGATCTCTCAGGATCTGAATGATTTCATACTGATTGAAGCGGGACATTAGTTCTTGAGTTTTTGCAAGGTATGCGGACATTTTGCCTCCCTTTGCTTGATATTCTACAGTTACTCGTCTGACCACTAGCTGCGAATCGCTGTGCACCTTCACGACTCGGATCCCTATCTTAGAGGCGAGGCAAAGACCGGCCAAGAGGGCCTCGTATTCAGCCTCATTATTTGAAGCTTGGAATCCAAATCGAAGTGCATATTGAAGTTTAATTCCATCCGGAGAGGATAAGACGAGGCCGGCTCCGCGACCCTATGAATTGGAAGATCCATCAACATACAGCGACCAGACTGGTGCGGTGTGATTGTTCTCTAGACGTTGATCGAGTTTGTCATCGCACCGAATTTCGTGGGGTTCAATTAGCTCGACGATAAAGTCGGCCACGGCTTGGCCTTTGATTGCCGTGCGAGGCCGATACTGTATGTCGAATTCGCCGAGCTCAACAGCCCATTTGACGAGACAACCCGAGGTTTCTGGATTTTGCAGTACTTGTCGTAGTGGTTGATCAATTAGTATAGCTATCGGGTGCGCCTGGAAGTATGGCCTCAATCTTCGGGCTGAGGTGATTAATGTCAGGGCAAGCTTCACGATTTTAGGGTATCGCGTCTCTGGGTCGAGCAAAGCTTTGCTGACATAGTAAATGGGTCTTTGCATCCCTTCATCGTCCCAAATTAGTGCCGAACTGACCGCTGTTGGTGAAACCGCTAAGTACAAAAGCAGCTCTTCCCTATGCACCGGTTTGGATAGCAGAGGTGGAGAGCCGAGATAGGCTTTCAGCTCGACGAAAGCTTGCTCACATTCCGAGGTCCGGGTCGTCTCTTTACATTTACGCAACTGTTTGAAGAAGGGAAGGCATCGATCCATAGCTCTTGAGACAAATCTGTTGAGTGCCGCGATTCTTCCTGTGAGACGTTGGATTTCCTTCACCGTGCGAGGTGAGCTCATGTTGAGAAGGGCTTGTATTTTTCGGGATTGGCCTCGATTTCCGAGCTTACTCCAAAGGCACACTTGCTAGGATTGAGCTTCATCTGATATTTCCTCAGTATGTTGAACGCAGTACGGAGGTCGTTAACATGATCTTCCGACTGCTCGCTTTTAACGACCATGTCATCCACGTATACTTCCATAGTCTTGTCGAGATGATCAACGAACATCTTGTTTACTAGTCGTTGATAGGTTGCTCTGACATTTTTTAGCCCGAAGGACATAACCTTATAGCAATAGAGGCCCCGATCTGTGATAAACGCAGTCTTTTGCCTGTCGGGAGCATGCATCTGGATCTGGTTGTATCCAGAGTAGGCCTCCATAAAGCTGAGGAGCTCATGTCCTGAAGTTGTGTCGATGAGCTGATCTATCCTTGGTAGCGGGAAGCTATCTTTAGGACAGGCTTCGTTCAGGTCGGTGTAGTCCACACAGACCCTCCATTTCCCATTGGCTTTTTTTACAAGGACTACATTAGCCAACCAATCCGAATAACGTATCTCTTGGACAAATCCTACCTTGCACAGTTTCTGTACTTCTTCTTCGATCACCATGTACCTTTCTGTGTTAAATGAACGCCTTTTTTACTGGACCGGTTTGATGGTCGGATCGACGTTCAGCCGATGGACCATTATCTCCAGACAGATTCCGGGCATATCTTCATGGGACCATTCGAAGACATCTACATGTTCCTTCAAAAAGGTGGTTAAACTCTCTCGCATATTGCTCTTCAACCGCGACCCGATCTTAATAACCCGGGTCGGATCGGACCCTGACAAGGGAATGTCGACCAGCTCCTCAGCAGTTGACCCGCGCTCCTTTTCTTCTTCTCTCGGGTCCAAAGGGGTGTGTGAGAGACGGTTGATATCATGTTTTTATTTTTCCCCCGTAGGCAAAGCTCATAGCAACGACGGGCTTCCTATTGATCTCCTCTGACTAGGCCGACCCCCTCGTCAGTTTCGAATTTCATCGCCAGGTGGTAGATGGAAACAGCGACTTTGAGAACTCGTAGGGTAGGGCGGCCGATGATGGCATTATAGGCGGAGGGGATATCTACGACAAAGAAATCAACCATAATCATTTTCTAGTTACGTTCTTCTCCAGCTGTGACCGGAAGAGTTATCTCCCCTTCAGGCATGACGCTATCTCCTGTGAATCCGGTCAGTGCTGTTTTGACCGGCCTTAATCTAGATCGGTCGATCTTCATTTTTTCAAAAGCTGAGGCATACAAGATGTCGGTCGAGCTTCCTGTGTCGACCATCATCCTGTGGAGTCTCTTGTTGGCAACCACCATCGAAATTACAAGGGAGTCGTCATGTGGGTGTATAACTCCTCGGGCGTCTTCTTCGATAAACGTTATCGCTTGCGAGATAACTTTTACGACCTTTGAAGGTCAGCTGGTGATGTTTACTGAGGGTCCCGGTTGGGATGTTCTTCCTTGCCGTACATAGTTTTTGCGGGAGTTTCCGGAATCTCCAGTGGTCGGCCCACCGAAGATCATGTGGATTTCTTCTACAAGGTTGTTGGTGTTCTGTTCTTCAGTTAGATCTGCAGCTTGATCCACTTTCCTCCGATCGTCCTGACGTTGAGCAATGTAGTCTTTCAGGAATCCCTACTGAATGAGGGTCTCTATTTGTCATTTCAAGTCAAAGCAGTCCACAGCGTTGTGGTCATGATCTTTATGATATAGGCAGTACCTCGACTTTGACCTTCTATTAGGGTCAGTTTTTATCTTCGCGGGTCACTCGAACTTGTGTTTGCCTTTTTCTGTTAAGTACACTTGTTCGATGGTTTTGTTGAGCGGCGTGTACTTTTCGAAACATGGTGTTGGGGGTTTGGTTCCTCGGGTAGAGCTGTTCTGAGCTGGTGACCTTCGGTCCAACCTGTGTTTTTTCGAGCTGCCTCCTTCCTGATGATCCTTATTTTTGGTCGATGGTCAGTGGGCGTTAACCAATTCCTCGGCATTGATGTGTTTGGCTGCCCGATCGAAAAATTCTGCCACGGACTGAGGCGGCTCTTCTCCGACAGACCAAAAGAATCTTCGGTCGCGTAGTCCTCCGATCATAGTGTGTAGCAATACGTCCTGTGAGAGATTTTCGACTTGTACGGCTTCGGAATTGAAACGCGCGAGGTAGTCTTTCAATGACTCATCCTCGTTTTGCTTGACTGCGGCGAGATGAGTTGAGTGTTTCCTCGGGTCGATGCTTCCGATGAATTGAGTAGCGAAGGCTCTGCTCAATTGGGAGAACAAGCTAATTGACCTTGGTTTCAAGTTGCGAAACCAAGTCCACGCTGAGCTCGTCAACGATAATGGGAAGGCCTTACACATAATGTGCCCATTGGCTCCGAGGAGTTCCATTCGGACTTTGAAATTTTCTAAGTGTTCTGCCGGATCTCCTATCCCCAAGTATTGTTTCAACTGAGGAATCTTAAATCCTCTAGGGAGGGGCTCTTCATGAATCTCTCCAGTGAACGGTGACTCAGATGAGTCGACTAGTGCGTCTACTGCGATAGGTGCCCGAGCCCGCTGTGCTCTTTGGATGTCGCCCACTTGTTCCCGGAGTTCTTTCAACTCAGCTTCCAGCGGGCTTATATTGTCGTCCACTCGATCGATGTCTTCATGATCAGCCCGTTCATGCTCGAGACGAGCCGACCTTCTTTCTTCGAGTTTATGACGTAGGTCGTTTGCGAGCAAGTCCGCTGCTGGTCAGGACCTTACTCCGGTTGCTTGGCTGGCGACCTCGTGTTCTTCGACCGGAGTCGTCCGTCGAGAACGTTGTGGTGCTTGAGTTTGATGAGAGTGCCGGGATTGTTGGGTCTGGGGGCGAGTCCATCGAGGTTCGTCATGGTCTCTACAATCTGAAGCTGTCGGGTGAACCAGACCGATTAAGAGGGCCTTAATTTCGTCCAGCCTTTGGTCTACGTAGCCGAATCGTTCGTCAACGCCCCCCAGCCTCTGGGCCACTCCTCCCACTTGCTCTTCGAGAAGGGACAACCTGATCCCACGATTGCGAAATCTTTGTTGTCCCCCCTGCTGAGTAAAATGGGGAGAGTTCCCACCGAGCTGGATGGCGGTGTCGGGAAACGATCCTTCATTCTCGGAGATTTGATCGTCTGAATGTCCGACGATTGCGGGTGCCTTCCCTTTGTACTTTCTCTTTCCAGCCATGATAAAAAATGTTGGGATTGTCTTGAGAGATTGGGCGAGAACAATGACTTCCTGTCAAAAGAAAGCGTAACCGTTTCCCACAGACAGCGTCAATCTGTTGATGCTGAAAAATGGTCAACAGACGAGATGAGGTTACCTCCAAGTTGGAGGGATGGGTGCAACTGATCTTCTGCAGGTATGTGGACTGGATCTGGACTGAAGGTTTCCTAGATCCTGTGGAGCACAAAGGAAAAGCTAAGGGGGGTGGCTGGGATCCAGCCATTAGCCCTCCGATGCTTAAGTTAGTTGGATCTTGAAAGAGTAAATATCTCTTTTTTTTCATCAGTTTTTGTCTCGTACCTCGATAATGAAGAACATGCGTCCCTTTATAGACTTAGGTCGTAGAGCTATCTTCCTTTTGGGGAAACGTAATTCCCGCGGGTTATTAACCGAGCTTCCGAGATCTTAGGATTTTCCAGTAACAATCGGAGGATTTTGATCCCAATTATCGGGATTCATGATCCTTCCTCCCGATATCACGGCGTGGACCTAAGATCACGGGATTGCTATTCATAAATTCAGCTTGTTATAAGGCCGAGGTCAATTCCCGGAAACTGTCCAAGAATGCCCTTGTTGGGTGGGCTGAGGTCGACCTATATTCAGGTCTGTAGTGATCATCTCGGTTCTGGTAGGCTAGTCCAGTTCAGACTTTTAGGTCGGCTCTTCACCCGTAACAAGTTCCTTTATATTTCATAGAATAACCAAGTGCTTTACGTTTCCTAGCGTAACTTGCAATTTATCTTCGTAACTAGGAATAGATGTATTCCTTAGTTGTAATCAAAGTTTATGCTCATGCACTGGGCTTAGCTTTAATCTGAATATAAACGAGTTCTTCATTCAGAAAAGCATTCTGCAGTTATTTTCCCTACGGTCGACTGTAAGTATTATATCTGTTTATTTATATATTTTTAAAACTCTTCTCGTACGGAAAGCAAAGGTGTGACCCATCCTTAGAGGACGAACCCTACCATCCGATAATTGCCTGATTTGTGCAAACAACATATTGTGAGTGACTGAATAGGTGGCCGATCTTCTCAAATTCCGGTAATATATGATCAAATTTAATGTATTTGCCTACTTCGGTGCTTGGGGTCAAAGTTGTTCAAGTTACACAATCGATTGTAACATGCCCACACTTGTCCAGTACGAGTGGTAAAAAATAGTGGGCAACAACACCATGGTAGGCTTCTCAGAACCCCAGCCTCTTCTGAGCTCCAGACAGCCTGGTAGCACTCAATCCGCGTCCTTGCCGGATCCACTTAGGGCTGTAAATGGTCGGGTTTGGGGCGGGTTTAGCCAAAACCAGACCCGCCCATTTACTAAACGGGTCTGGGTCCAAATTTTAGACCCAGACCCTTTTACTAAATGGGCGGGTCCGGGTCGGGTCCGAGTCAACCCATCAGACCCATTTATAAATGGGTCCGGGTCTGGTAGAGGGAGATCCACCCAGACCCATTTATAAATGGGCCAGATCTAATGGGTCCGGGTCTGGATCAAGTATGCAAGCATTTTACAAGACTTAAAATCGGGTCTGGACGGGTCTGGGCTGGACGGGTCCTTTGTAACATAGACCAAACCCGCCCACTTACTAAATGGGTTTGGGTCGGGTCGGGTCGGGTCGGGTCGGGTCGGGCCTAATATAAAGGAAACCAGACCCAAACCCATTTAACAAATGGGTCTATTCTTGGACCCAGACCCGTACCATTTAACAAGTGGGTCGGGTCTGGGTCGGGTCTAAATGGGTTGGGTCTGGGTACCCCATCGGGTCCACTGACCCTAGATCCACTGAATCCGCTTGGTATGTTCACAGCACGCCTGGAGGAGCGGGGCTAGCCGACCTCGTGGTAAGCGAAGAGTCAATGACAAGCCAGCACCAGTTATGCCTTTTTGACAAGTTGGTTTTCCTGCCGTCACGATTTAGGATGAGGATTTGTGGCCACGCACTTGGTCCACATGCTGGATGGTTAGATGATCAAAACCGTCTTTTTTTTATTTTTTTGGCGTCTACGTTGTTGTATGGTCTGCTGTAAGAAGAGCTGCATACGAACTGAGCAGCTCGAAAAGCTCACTCAGCTTGGCTTGAAAAAGCATGGTTTGGCTCAATTAGTAAGGTGGAACAAACCAAGCCAAGCTTATTCTTGGCTAGTCATCTTAGTCAAGCTAGTGTGGCCCACAAAAAAATTTAATGGTCAATCACCGCTGTTTGCTATACTATGGTTCATCTGGGATTTGAAACTGCTTCATTTTTTGGATCATGCCCTAAAATTAGCTTTCAATAGGGATAGACAGCGTGGATGTAGTCACATACATCATAGAGGTCCCCACAGTCAGGGGTCCCACCCACCTCGGTGGATCCGGGGTCTCACCTGATCCGCTCCCCCAACAATGCTGCAGATCCAAAGCTCAGGTGGATTACTCCGTAGAATATGGGAGGGTTGAATGGCCACTGTTGAAAACTTTTAAAGGCCCACCGTGATATTTTATTTGCCATCTAACCTGTTCATGAGGTCACGCACACCTGGATGAAGGGAGAGCACAAATATCTAGGTTGATCCAAAACTTTTCTGGCCCCAAGTAGTTTTCAATGGTGGACATTCAATCCACAATGTTTGCTGTGGTATTGTCTACTTGAGCTCTGGATCTGCATCATTTTTGGGCTCATGCCATAAAATGAGCCAGAAAAAAGGATGGACAGCATGGATAAAACGCATACTTCATGGTGGGCCGCACAGAGTTTGGGCCACGACGTGCCATAGGATCTCCCTGGAGCGGGTGCTGCGAACAATAGGAAAACATGGATGAATGGCGTTGATAAAACTCATACACCGCAGTTCATTTTAAGACATGGGATAAAAAATAATTAAGATCTAAAACTCAACTGGGCTGCACGATGGGAAACAGTGAAAATTGAACATTCACGGTTAAAACATTCGTGGGGCCAGAAAAGTGATCAGGCCAGTGTTTTTGTGTTTTCAGTTCATCCCCAGCAGAAATGACACTATGAACAGTATGGATGGCATATAAACATCATAGCGACGGATTTCCTGCGGAAGCCTTGCGGAGGAAGTTCCTGCGTTGGGAACCAAAGTGGGGCCCACAGTGATGTTTTTTGATAAATCTACCCTGTCCATCCGTTTTGGGAGCTTATTTTAGGACATGCGAACAAAAATGAACTGGATCCAAGACTCAAGTGGGCCTCATTAAAGAAAAAGGTGGGTAGGTAAATTACCACCGTTGAAACTTTCCGGGGTCCACAGTGATGTTTATATGACATCCATACCGTTCATAACGTCACTACTACTGGGATGAACTGGAAACAAAAATATTATCCTGATTCGAAACTCCTGTAGCTCCACAAATATTTCAATTGTGGACGTTCAATTCTCACATTTTCGGCCCACTTGAGTCTTGGATCCGGTTCATTTTTGTTCTCACGTCCTAAAATGAGATCCCAAAACGGATGGACGGGGTGGATTTATCAAAAAACATCACTGTGGGCCCCAACTCGGTTCCCAGCAAGGCTTTCGCAGTAAATCCACGCCCTAACATGGATTAGGGTTTGAATATATATATTAAAGTTAGAATTAAGGGTACAGTATATTCATCCTCATCGTCCAATCTTAATCATCCAAAACTCATACATATGGGGCCAACAGAGCTCCGTCCAGTAGCGACTGTCCTTGTCAGTATGCAATCCGCCTTCCTTTTCTTTTAATCAATGTGGAATGCAGCCCAGCAAAGGAGAGGAGAACATGGTCGGGCCCGTGTGTTTTATAAGGCTTCTTTTTTATTTTTTTTTATTTTTTTTGAGAAGATAGGTGCGACCCAGGCCTCACCAAAGACAGTCCGGCCGTTACTGTGGGGCCCACGTTGATGTATATATTCTATACCTACGCCATCCTTCTTTTTTCTGATCATTTTAGCACATGATACCAAAAATGAAGCAGATCCAATTATAAGGTGGACCATACCATGGGAAACGGTGGCGATTAACGATTAGTGGGCTAGGGAAGTTTTCGATCAAGCTGGTATTTGTTTTATCACTTCATCTTGTCTTATTTGATCTTATCAACAAGTTTTTAATGGTAAGACGTTCAATCACTACTGTTTCCTAGAGCATGGTTCCACTTGAGATCTGAATCTTTTTCATTTTTTGGCATAATGCCCTAAAATGATCTAAATAAACGGATGGATGGTATGGATACAAAATAAATATATCAAGGTGGGGCCCAAGTACCGTAACATCTTGGGTGATTCGGGGGTCTTAACTACTCCGCTCCCAACATTCTTAGGAGAAGCAATCATAACAATTAACAAAGGCCGTATTTGAACTTTCAATACAGCCATTTTTAAGCTGCTCAGCACTTGTCAAATATCAGGTACGTGCAGAAGGTAGGCCATGACATATGAAAGTAAAGCCCATCCGCTCATCCGGCAGGACACAGCATCATAGCCATTAAAAATTGATGGTTTGGCTCATTGTATAATAACTTAGTTGGGCAGATTTTCAAACCAAGAGATCATCGCTGCATATATGACCATTTCTAATTTTTGAAACTTGGTTGTGGTCGCCCAAGGTTTCGGCATAATTTGGATTATACATTGAACTATGGCTTGGCCGTCGAGAGTCCTCTAAAAATGGGTCCCACATTTTAGAGAGGATGCCCCAAAGAATCTTCCCCGTAGAAACGAAAAGGACAATTCACAATTGTTCGCTGGAGAGGGTCAAAGAAAAGGAGGACTAACAAGTGTTAATTGGAGGAATGATAAAATAAAATAAAAAAGAAAACAAACTCTGAAAGTGAAGCTCAGGAATCTTCAAATCTGAGGCCTCATACATCCACGTTGAATCCAATTGGATTAACGGTCTGGATCATCAACTCTTGGACCACGTTCACTAAAGTGGGAGGGTGGATCTGGTAGCATCACTCGTTGGTCTTTCATTTGAGAGCTGATGGGACTACTCTCTACCGTGAGATTTGAAGATTCTTCCCCGTTAACTGCTAAAGCCGACCTAAGTGTTAACCAGGTCAACAAAATGGCACAACTATAGGAGGAAGATAAAAGTTTGGCATTAGAGCTATGTTCGCCTGCAAGCCAAAGCGGATTTTAACTCAATTGAGAGATTGGGCCCCAACAAAAAGTGAAAGGGTCTCCCATGTAAGATCAGATCCGTTCATTTGAACTGATCACCCTTGAAACTTCAAGTGCGACTTTATCAGATTACCACGCAGCCCCTCAATGTCCCACAAAAGTATCAACAGTCTCCATTAATTTCAATGATGCTTTCTTCAAAGTGATCTACCCCGTGTTGAGTTTCACCTTCAGTTTTTTGCTCATGACATGAAATTAAAACTCTCATCCTCTGGATGTAGTGGATCTTCCTCTAGACTAGCAATAGGCCACACAAAAGCTAACCAAGGCACTTACAGGATGTGGGGGCTCCTGCATTAGCCCAAAAAGAGCTTTTTATTATATTTTCTTTTTTTTTCCTTCTATCTTCTTCTAAGTAACACACCCTAGCAACAGAGGGGTACCCCCCACTAATTGGAGCCGGGGGGTCCAGGGGGGTGGCGCCAATGGAGGTCAGCAAGAGAGAGAGAGAGAGAGAGATATCAATGAGGGAGGAGAGGGAGATGGATTAGGGAGATCCGTGGATCACAGATGGATCGCAGCTAGGCGACATGAATCGCAACTAGCAACTGTGGATCGTGAATGTATGAAGAGTATTGCACATCTATGGAGTGGATCACAGATGTGTGAACTGGATCGCAAAGTATCTGCGATCCGTGGATCAAATCAGCGATCTAAGGTGATTTGGACCCACTTTTGAGAAATTGAAAGGTATCCAAATGAGGTGATTCCAAAGTAATTTGAAAGCTTATTCAAATAGATTTCCAATAAGTACAAGTCACCCAAATCGGACATGTAACAAGGGAGTTATGGCCGTTTTTGTGGTACACAATGAGAATTTACGATTCAGGGTGATTTGGACCCACTTTTGAGTAACTAATGGGTGTTAAAATGGGGTGAATCAAAATCTATTTGAAATCTTATTCAAATACCATTCCAACAAGTACAAGATCACGTAAATCGGACATGTAACGAGGGAATTATGGTTGTTTTCATGGGTCATAGTGAGAATCAGTGATCTAGAGTGATTTGGACTCACTTTTGAGCAACTAAATAGTTTCCAAATGAGGTGATTCTAAATCTATTTAAAAGCTTATTCAAATAGATTTCCAATAAGTACAAGATCACTTAAATCGGACATGTAACGAGGGAGTTATGGCCGTCTTCGTGGGACACAGTGAGAACCTACAATCCACAGTTCAAATCAGTGATCCAGGGTGATTTGGACTCATTTTTTAGCAACTAAATGGTTTCCTAATGAGATGATTCCAAATCCATTTGAAATAATATTCAAATAACTTTCCAACAAGTTCAAGAGCACCCAAATTGGACATGTAACAAGGGAGTTATGGTTGTTTTCGTGGGACACAGAGAGAATCAACAATCCAAGGTGATTTGAATCCACTTTTGAGTAACTAAATAGCTTCCAAATGAAGTGATTCCAAATCCATTTGAAATCTTATTCAAATAGCTTCTTAAAAAGTATAAGATCACCTAAATTAGACATGTAACGAGGGAGTTATGGCCGTTTTCATGGGACACAGTAAGAATCTGCTATCCACAGTTCAAATCAGCGATCCAGGGTGATTTAGACCCATTTTTTAGCAATTAAATGGTGTCAAAATGAGATTATTCTAAGTCCATTTGAAAGAATATTCAAATAAATTTCAAATAAGTACAAGATCACCCAAATCGGACATGTAACGAGGGAGTTATGACCATATTCGTGGGACAGTGAGAATCTATGATCCACATTGAGGATCTGCGATCCAAGGTGATTTCGACCCATTTTTTAGCAACTAAATGGTGTCTAAATAAGATAATTCTAAAGCCATTTGAAATCTTATTCAAATATCTTTCTAACAAATATAAGATCACCCAAATTGTAATGAAGGAGTTATGGCCATTTTCGTGGGAAACAGTGAGAAGCTACGATCCACAGTTCAAATCGGTGATCTAGGGCAATTTGGACCCACTTTTGACTAACTAAAAGGTATCCAATTGAGTTTATTTCAAACCCATGTGAAATATTATTCAAATAGCTTTTTAACAAGTATAAGATCACCCAAATCGGATATGTAATAAGGGAGTTATGGCCGTTTTCATGGGACACTAAATCGTTGATTGGAAATGTGGATCGCAGATTTGAACTACAGATCGTTGATCAGTTCAAATCACTGTGGATTGCTGATTTGAACTTTAGAATGTTGATTTTAACTATGGATCAATGATTTGAACTGTGGATCGCTGATTTGAACAATGGATCGTTGATTCCTCATTGTGGATCATTGATTCTCATTGTGTCCCATGACAATGGCCATAACTCCCTCGTTACATGCTCGATTTGGGTGGTCTTCTACTTGTTGGAAAGCTATTTGAATAAGATTTCAAATTTCTTTGGAATCACCTCATTTGGGCACCATTTAGCTGCTCAAAAGTGAGTCCAAATCACCCTAAATTGCTGATTTAAACTGTGGATTGCAGATTCTCACCGTGTCCCATAAAAACAGCCATAACTCCCTCATTACATTTCTGATTTAGGTGATCTTGCACTTGTTCAAAATCTATTTGAATAATATTTCAAATGGATTTGGAATAACCCCATTTGGACACTATTTATTTGCTTAAAAGTGGGTCTAAATCACCCTGGATTGCTGAAACAAAAAAAAAAAAAAAAAATCATTAGCATTGTTTTTTAGAGGTAATAAAAACCAATAGATAAAATATTCATTCACAACAATAATACTTGGATTAATCAAGTCATTCAAGTGGATATTGAACTTGTTTGCCATGTTGTCATGGCAAACACATCACGGTAAGAGCCTACCTATGCCAGTCAATGCAAGACACTATAAATTGCTTATATAGATAAGGCACCATCGAGTTTAACCAGTTGGATTATGCTCAAGGTCTAACGAATTGAAAATTAATTAATGGTAATAAATGCAATGGAAAGAAGGAAGTACACTCTAGTAGTCCCCACCATAATGTTTATGTGAAATCTACCCCAACCATCAGCTGAGTAACCCCATGTTAAAATTGGGGCTAACAACTCAACCCCTACCATAGTATTTAGTGTGTTATCTAATGGTTGGAATGAATTGCATATAACTAGAGCTATAAGCGAGTCAAGCTAGCTCGGTTGGCTTACTCGACTCAGTTCAAAGCAGCTTGAATTAGATGCTGAGTTCAAACTGAGTCAAGCCACTTTTTTTCCAGCTCGAAGATTTTTTAGACGAGCTTGAGATGACCCTACTTCGATTCAGCCCGACTCGAAGCTTGGTTCAAGTTTGACTCGACTCAACTAGCTCGAAAGGGAGGTTGTTTAATCCCACATCGAAAGAGAGCAAAGGAATGAAAGGGTAAACTGTTTATAAAAGCAATAGTCAGGGTGTCATGGGCTTAGGTTGCCTTCGAGCCCAAATTTTGAACTGTTTTAAGCCGAGCTTTGAGCTAGGCCTATTCAAATTTAGGTTTTTTCCAAGTTATAACTTGGCTCGAACTAGCTAGAACTTGCCTCGAACTCGACTCGAAAGCTCAACCGAACCAAGCCAAGCATGCCATTCCGGCTTGATGGCCGAGTCAAGCTGAGCTCGAGCCAAGGTTATTTGTTGGTCAAGTCGAGCTGAGCTAGGCCCAGCTCGATCAATTTGGCTCGGTGTACAACTCTACATATAACCATTATGGTGGGCCCTATAAAAATTTAATTGGGAGTAAATGTAAATGGGAGTAAATGAGCATGTAAATGAAATACACTTTCTAAGAGAGGAATTAGAAGTAAATGGGGGTGAAATGCCTTTTTGGGCTCCCTTGGAGAGTTGCAAGTGTGAATAAAGGTGTCACTACGCATATGTCCAACATACACGTGGTATGTTGATGATACTTCGAAACAATCTAATTGTTGGCCACATCACTAAAATCACACTAATAGAATGATCTAAACCATCTAAAGGTTGGTCATCTAAATGGACGGTTGACGAGTTGCTCGTTTGTACTCCTTACATTTATGGCCCACCCAAGGCTTGAAATTTCCACAGTTTTGGCCAACATATATATTTCGATGGGCTTATTACAATCATTCTATTAAATATCACATATATACACTAAGGGCTTGCTTGATTTACCATTTACAAAGTTAATTTCTTATAAATGGACAATAATTATTAACAATGGTAAATTCATTGACACTGCTGTTTTGACTTTGACAACTTCAATAAAATTGAGGTAAAGAAGAATGAGATGCATAAAACTTGTGGGGCCCATCGTGATGTATTTGTTTGATCCACGTTGTACATTTGTTTTATCAACTTATTTTAGGGAATGAGCCAAAAAATGAGGCAAATCTAAGTTGCATGTAGACCACATCACATGCTACAGTAGGAATTAAAACGCCTACCATTGAAAACTTCTTAGTGGCCAAAGTTTTTTTGGATAAAAATGATATTTGTGTTTTTTGGTTCATCCATGTCTTTTCTGACCTTATGAACAGGTTGGATGATAGATACTGTTGGGGTCCCAAATAGTAGACACTCTTAAAATAAGCC
This sequence comes from Liriodendron chinense, assembly GCA_003013855.2. Lineage (NCBI taxonomy): Eukaryota > Viridiplantae > Streptophyta > Magnoliopsida > Magnoliales > Magnoliaceae > Liriodendron > Liriodendron chinense. The sequence continues at coordinate 4,488,085 of ML058389.1, forward strand.
AAATAACCATATACTCCTGAAGGGATCGCTCAAAGAACGCCTCCCGGTGCACGCAAGACGAAGGAATACGTGACTTCCCTGGACTTAGCCAAATTCACTAGTGGACCCCGCTGATCTCCGTGATCAAAACTGTTCTAAATCAGACCCATGACTCCTATATGATTTGTGATGAACACTGCAAGTGGTTGCGCAAAGAAACGGGCCCCACAAACCCTCCAAAAATAAAAACCCAATCGATGGAGCCCACATTTACGTGTCCAACGCACCCTAAAAACCGGTACTCACTTATAGATGCGTGGAGCCCAACGCACCTGTAAGTTATATCCCACGCACCTTTAACAACAGTACGCTGGCCCACCATTTCGTGAAGGACCACGCATCCAACGTACCTTGAAAAATGGTCAACGCACCCCACAATCAACGGACAGATTATGAGATGGTTTCCAGGTGCGTGCCACCTCACGCACCCGACAAGTAAACCCCACGCACCCGTATGATCATCGGACCTGCGATGAAGTAAACAGGTGCGTGGAGAGCATTTCGTGGATGCGTGACACGTGGCGCCCTGCTATTGGTTGACTTCACCTATAAATACCCCTCCGATGCTTCATTTGAGAGAGATAAAAAAAAAGACCGAGAGAGAGCTCCGCCCGCCGGAAACCCAAAAAAGGCTTGCCGGAACCCTCGCCGGAACTCCCACTCCTTCCACCAGAACCCCATTTTTGGGTGCGGACACGTCTAAGGTCTGGACTTCATACATTTAAAACGCACCTGTAAAAGAAGTTCACGCATCAAAAAAGGGGGAACCACGCATCCGTCAATTCGACACCCACGCGTCTGTAAATCCAGCAAAAATACGGATTGGTGAAGTGCATCAACGCACCCTGAACATGCACCAACGCACCCTCAAAATCATCTGAAAATCTATATCGAATTGACAGGTGCGTGGAACCCCACGCACCCATAAATCGAGGCTCACGCACCCAGAAATCAGTCAATATTACAGGTCATGTTAGCAGGCGCACCGGGCTCAATTTTGAGTATTTTTAAAGACTACTGGGACCAGTCTCTGGTATTTCGAGCATTCCGGACGCAACGGAACGGCCAAGCAAACATTTCGAGAACTCTAAATGAGCAGAATCAAGCATCTTCAAGACTAAACCCTATTCAACGCAATGAATGGGGTAACTTCCCGGAAAGGAGTCGCCAACATCTGGGGCTACGCATATATGCTAATATTTACGTTCACTACCAAAGGCATGATCCGATTTGTGCTAAAAGCTGGCTCAGCCGGGCCTTGATTACCACAATAAACCGTGCTGAAGAGTTTCAATCCCTTACAAACCAACTACTCAACTGCCACAATGCAGCAGTCGATGCCCTACCCATCTAAACGGTACTCGCCGGTTAGACTGCGCAGGTACACATAGCTGTAGAACGGACTTCCCGAGGTCACCTGTCCCTACATTGACAGGCGCGGGCCCAGAGTCGTCCCTCTCAGTAATAAACCCTGACAGTCCTAACCCGGATCTCCGGCCAAAATATGGGACATAGACATCTGACTAACGCAAAGTGGTTTAGTACAATAAAACAAATATAGGCCCCATGGTCATAAACTCTAAAAACCTAGTCCCGGCTGACTAGTCTTTTGCCTTCTAATCAAGGGTCATCGATCATTCGATGTAATTAAGGGCTCGTGCCAGACCACGGCCTGGAATGTACAAGATCTCAGAATCTCTGGAATAAAATTCGCCTTGCGATATCTCTTCTCTTGCGTATTTTTGTGAATGTTTGTGATTGTCTATGAATGTTTCCCTTACTCAGAACCCCCAGAGCAACAAAACACAACATTACAGAGAATGTTCATTTCTCTAGTTTTAACAAACTAGCGACTCTGCTGGGGAGAGAACCCAGAATCTCTGGTTTGCTCTGAGTATAAGAACACTCTAAGAACAGTCCTTTGCAAACACGAATTTACGCATAAGAAAAAGTTACCGCAAGGCGTAATGTTTCGGCGTCCTCGGGCGCCAAACTGGCGACTCTCAACGGGAATGTTCTTCCCTTCATCTTTAAGGCAACAGACATAAAAAGGGGGTTTTCAAACCCACGCATTCCATCATTACACGTATTTGCCTCCGTCTTGCTTATCCCTGTCGGTTTATGCATTACGATCGAATGGGCTCATATTCCCGATTGCATTCGTGAACTGTTCTAACGATTTTCATGACACTACAGAATTAGCAAGACACTAGGGCAGGCAAAAGAAATGGCATGCTCAATGACCAGTTCGTGCACTTTCCTCGCCACCGGAGGCTTCAGCTTCCCTCGCTTCACCCCAACCACGACAACTGCTTCTAGTTCAGGATGGCAATTGGTCGAAACACGTAGACAAAGGAAAGAACGAAAGAGAGCAGCTGATTTAGCGGCATATGCGAAAATGGATATCACAAGACCTCGCCCTACGAATAAGAGACAATGGCAGCCAAAACAGGGGCAGAAAACCCTTACAGGCAGGAGGGTTGCGTCGGCGGGACCTGCAACGCCTGCAATAACAATCGAGCAGTTCCCACCGCTGCCCAAAACCTTCCATACCCTACAAAGAACTGCCAGATCCGTAGAAGAAAAGCCTAAGTCCGCGACGAGCCTCATATCAAGACAAGGGCCAGTCCGAGAAATCCAGTCGGCACAGGTAGTAATGGTGCAAGTGGCCATAGAAGCAGAGGAAGAACTATACGAGACAGAAGAGTTACCCCCGTTACAAGATCAGATCGACAGGTTGGTAGAGGCTAACCGTGAGACGAACGAGCGAATGAAGGCCATCCAGGAGGCCTTAACCACTCTAATAGCACAAAACGCCACCAGGAGTACCGCGCCGCCCACCCGTCAGTCGGCAGAGGAGTCTTAAGGCGCAGCAGAAGGTCCGGTTGAGCCAGAGCCACCCATCCAACCCAGAGTCACGCCAGTAGGACGTGCGCCACTTGCCACATCTCATGTATCACGAGAAGAGTTATCCCAAACAATAGCCCATATGATGCAACAGGAAAAGGAGAAAGAGAGGAAAGGTAGCTACAAATATCGAGTCCCATACCCGCCAGAAGTGGAAGAGGTACCATTCCCGGCCAACTTTAGGTGCTCGGACTTTGGAAAATTCGACGGCAGAGGGTCGCCGGAGGAGCACATCACCCACTTCCTGACTACATTGGGAAATTGGTCTGCGGTCCCGCAATACTTCATGCGGTTAGTTGGATCCACCCTGACAGGAAAAGCTTTCCAATGGTACATGTCACTACCAGCCGGCTCTGTGAGAACATGGGAGCAGATGCAAGATGCCTTTATTTCGAAGTTCTTCGCAACAGAGAGAGAAATCTCGTTAACGGACCTTGCAATGGTTAGACAGAAATGGTGAGCCAGTTGAAAAGTTTATCGACCGATGGGGAACCACAGCAGCTCAATGTCGCGAATTACCCAGCGAAGGCGAGCAGATGAAAATGTGTCTAAGGGCCTTAGACCCAATGATTTCGTATGGCCTGTCAGGCAACACCTTCAACTCCTTTCGCGAATTAGCAACAAAAGCACACTTGGTAGAGGAAGCAGCATCTCGAGTAAGCTTCAGGCCCGAGAGACAGAAAAGAGAAACAGGAAGAGTAGTTGAGACCCATCAGATTGACAGGAGCAGGGATCCGAAAGACCGAAAACGTCCCGCCACGAATCACGAGACAGAGGCGAAAACGGCAGATATACCAGATAAAGGTAAGAGGCCCTATGTGCCCAAGCGTGTATCTATAGCCGAAAGAGAAAAGGCGAACGGCCCCTATACATTCGATATGGCCGATTTAGTTCCAATCATGGAACAGTTAATTGAAGAGGGCCTGATACGTCTACCAGAGCCGATTCGTCCCCACGAGGTCGGACGAACGAGCGACCCCAAATACTGTAAATATCATCGGTGCATCAGTCATCAGACGGAAGATTGCTTTTCCCTAAAGGGAAGGATACAGCGACTGATCAACCAAGGAGTCATCAGCATGAAGGCACCCGAGACGGTAAAGGAGACGGTCGGGACAATCTCGACGGTCCCGATAGAAGGAGAAACCGGCCGGTCAACCCCGCCCCTTAAGCCGAAGGAACCACGGACCCCAGCCAGTAGTGAGAAAAGACCCGAGATCGGACGGCAGCCCGTAAGGCGAAAGAAGAACAGGGGAGTGAAGTCGCAGGGGCAGAGGCAACTCAGGGCAGTCACAGCCCGCTGCGGAATGGTGTCATTCGCCGAACAAGCATCACCTGAAGAAACGCCGCAAGTAGTAGAGAGGGAAGTCAACGCAGTCATCCTACGGTCAGGAAGGCAAATGCCTGACCGTACTCTCCCCAGACCAGACAACTCAGCACCGGAAGACAGCACCCCCGACAGATTACAGGAAAGACCCCGCATGCAGAAGTCAAAAGAGAAGGCCGTCGAAACTACGACCGGTCAACCAAACCCTAGGTCAGTGGCGTATAACATTGTATCGCACCTACGAAAGGTCCCCGCTAGCTTGAGTATATACGATGCCCTATGCCTCTCAAAAGTATATAGGGAAATGTTAATCAACGCCTTGCTTGACAATGAAATCAGGGAGGTCACGATGATAGAAATAGAAGAAGAAATGAAAGATCCAGATAAATTTTGGGAAGGGTATGTGCCGGTGTCGCAGGTCATGCCCGTTAATCACCATTCGACCATCACGTTCTCAGAAGAAGACCGCACGGTAGAAACCACAAATCATAACCGTCCACTAATGGTCACAGGAATAATCAGGGATACCGAGGTCAAGAGATGTATGTTGGATGACGGGTCGGCCGTAAATATTATGCCCTTGAGAACATTACAGACACTAGGCTATATGCAATCGGCGTTACGCCCAAGTTTTATGATGATTCAAGGTTTCAATCAAGACAGTCAGCGCACGCTCGGGTCAATTACTGTAATGTTAGAGATCGAAGGACTGACTACAAAAGTAACGTGTCAGGTGATCGATGCGGTGACAACATACAACCTCCTTCTAGGAAGGCCTTGGCTTCACCAGAATCGCATAATCCCCTCGACGTATCACCAGTGTTTCAAATACAACAGAGACGGAGTTCAGTACAGGGTCACGGCGGATCCAAAGCCATATACGATAGCCAAATCATTTTTAGCTGACGCAAAGTACTACAGCTTGGCCGACGGCAGTGAAACCAGCGAGGGGACCAAGGTATCAGAGAAGGGGCAGGTGGTAAAAACTCGAATAGAGAAGTTCGTGCAGGGAAGTGAACCTCAAAATGCCACCCAAGGGGGATCCCGACACCCTATGGAGGGTCACTCTCGGCCAATCACGAAGAAATTTTACGTGATACCGCAACATTTACGCCAGCCAGGGCAGTCTGTGCTAAAGTTGATCTCAGATCAAGACATGAGCGTGCTCAAGTCCAACTTCAACGTACCGGTACCCAAGATAGGAAGAACCAAACCCTTTCCAAAAGCCCCAAGCCAGTTCATCGTGCCGTCAAGAGATGTCACCCAGAAAGACATCAGATTTCACTCAGCGCCGAGCCGGCCAGCGCCGTCAGAAGAAAGAGGGGAAGAAAGGGGGCTCGCCCAACCTCGACCAATAGAGGAGAAGAGATATAGCAGAGCCAGCTGAAAAATCATGAAGAATATGGGATTCCCTGACCAAAGCGCAGACACAGAGAGGAGGTTATTGGCTCCATTTGAAGAACAGAGGCGAATCTACCGCAATGGAGAGGGCCTAGGGGCTAGGGCAGGTGTGAACATGGTAACCATTGGCCTGGCAGAAGAAACCCAGTCACAAGAGCCTGTCGATGTGGTCCAGCCAGGTATCGCGCCTGTGCAACTAGAAGATGGCGGACAGCCAACGATCGACGAGCTCGAGGAGATAAACTTAGGCACCCCCGAAGAGCCCAGGAATACATACTTGAGCAAAAATGTTCCGGAAGGTGAGAAGAAGAGATACCTGCAGCTGTTAAAGGAAAATAAGGATATCTTTGCCTGGACGTATTCAGAAATGCCCGGGCTCAGCCCGACGATTGCCATGCACAAACTAAGTATCATGAAGGAGAAGAAGCCGGTAAAACAGCCCCAACGACGGTTTCATCCGAACATTATACCAAAGATCGAGGAAGAAGTCAAGAAACTGATTCAGGCTGGGTTCGTTCGAGAAGTGAAGTACCCCCGGTGGATTTCAAACATCGTGCCAGTCAAGAAGAAGAGCGGACAAATCCGAATATACGTTGACTTCCGAAACTTGAATGAAGCCTGTCCTAAGGACGATTTTCCCCTCCCGATTCCTGAGATGTTGATTGACAGCACGACGGGGTATGCAGTGATGTCTTTCATGGACGGGTATTCAGGGTACAATCAAATTCGCATGGCCCCAGAAGACGAAGAAGCCACGGCCTTCCGCACAACTCTCGGCATCTACTGCTACCGCGTAATGCCCTTCGGATTAAAAAATGCAGGGGCAACCTACCAGCGCGCAATGCACGTCATATTTCAGGACATGATGCATAAACACATCGAATGCTATGTAGACGATTTAGTCATCAGGTCGATCGATCACGAGCAGCACAGGGAGCACCTAAGGCAAGTGTTCCAACGATTGCGTAAGAAGAGCCTCCGCATGAATCCACTAAAATGCGCATTCGGAGTTGCATCCGGCAAATTCCTGGGTTTCGTGGTCAGACACAGGGGCATAGAAATCGATCCCGCAAAAATCAAAGCCATCATAGAAATGCCACCTCCAAAGAACCTGAAGCAGTTGAAAAGCTTCTGGTCGTTGTCAGCCGTTCTCCCGACTCAACAGGAAAAATGTCAAATTCGAATGGGACGCCGCCTGCCAGAAAGCTTTTGATTCGCTAAAAGAAATGCTCGGGAATTCACCAGTCCTTGCTGCCCCAATCAAGGGTAAACCGCTGATCCTATACATTGCAGCAGGTGATAACTCGCTGGGAGCACTCCTAGCACAGAAGAACGAAGAAGGCAAAGAGAACGCGCTGTATTATTTAAGCCGCACGTTAGCAGGGGCCGAGTTTAACTACTCAGCGATCGAAAAGATATGTCTGGCCCTCATCTTCGCCGTGAAGAAACTTAGGCATTACTGCCTCTCACATCAAATAACGTTGATATCCAACGAAGATCCGATCAAATTTCTCATGAATCGGCCCATGCTGTCGGGGCGCTTAGCAAAATGGGCCCTACTCCTTTCAGAATTCGATATCACTTACGTCCCGGCCCGAGCTGTTAAAGGACAGGCGATTGCGGACTTCCTGGCCGTGCACCCCGTTCCAAGCAAGGAAGAAATGGAGTGCGATCTCCCAGACGACCAGGTCATGATGATTGAAGAACCGCGACCATGGCAAATGTACTTCGACGGAGCCGCTAGGTCCACAGGGGCAGGAGCAGGAATTATATTCATTAGCCCGTAGAGAGATCTACTGCCCTATGCATTCACGATCGTGCCGGCTTGTACCAACAACGAAGCAGAATACCAAGCCCTTATTATCGGACTACAGCTCGCCCTCGAGATGCGTATCAAAGCAATACAAATATACGGCGACTCCAGGCTAGTCATCGGACAGCTAACAACGGAATATGAGGTTCGCAAGCCCGAGTTATCACCCTTCTGCCGCCAAGCCCAATCATTGTTCAATCAGTTTCGCAATGGCAGCATTTCACATATACCAAGGCAAGAGAACATACAGGCCGACGCGTTAGCTAGCCTGGCTGCTGCCCTGGCTAATCCTGGAGGCAGCCCTCTTCAAGTAACGATCGAAGAAAGAAGGATCTTGCCAACTACCTTACCGCCCAGCAATGAATCGAGCGTAAACCCTATTTGTTGCTTTGAAATCACAGAAGAAAACAGCTGGAAAAGACCTTTGGTCGACTACTTGAAGTACGGGTTTTTACCAGAAGAGCCCAAGATGCGCACTCAGATCAGGAGACGTGCCGGTTCATTCGTAATACAAAGTGACACCCTTTACAAGCGCTCGTACGAGGGAATACTGTTACGCTGCCTAGACCAGGACGAGGCATACGCCATGCTAAAAGAAGTACACGGAGGGGAGTGTGGTGCTCACCAAGGGGGCAGGAACTTGCATCACCGTGTCCGACATATGGGGTACTATTGGCCCACAATGACGACAGACGCAATAGACTACGTTAGAAAGTGCCATCAATGCCAAATACATGCAGATATAATACACACACCGCCAGAAGAGTTGCATCAATCAGTGATATCTTGGCCTTTCGCCGCCTGGGGCATGGACGTGATAGGGCCAATCAACCCGCCATCCTCTCAGGGGCACCAGTACATCCTTGCTGCGACCGATTACTTCTCCAAATGGGCTGAAGCCGTCACCTTAAGAAACGTGAAAGCAAGACACGTCGAAATTTTCATCCGTCATTCCATATTGTACCGACACGGTATCCCTGAAAGAATCACTACCGACAACAGGACACCCTTCAAAAATGCCACTATCGATAGACTATGTGCGAAGTTCAAGATTAAGCATTGCTATTCGTCGCCCTATTACCCTCCCGCAAATGGGTTGGCCGAGGCATTCAACAAGACTATTGTGAAAATCCTGAAGAAGACGGTGGCGGAGAATAAGAAAGACTGGGACAGACGGTTACCCGAAGCACTGTGGGCATATAGGACCACGTACCGCACAGCCACTCGAGCCACACCTTACTCATTGGTGTACGGTACGGAAGCCGTGATCCCGATGGAAATGCAGGTGGAGTCGTTACGGGTTGCACTTCGACACTCCCTGACAACCGAATACAATGATAAAATCAGAATGATCGAGCTTGACGACCTGGAAGAGAAGAGACTCGCCGCTCAGCAAAGACTTGAAATGTATCAAAAGCGAATCTCAGCTTCGTACGATAAACGAGTCCGGGGAAGGTCATTTAAGAGGGGCGACTTGGTATTGATAATGAAACGTCCGGTACCGATGCAAGGCCCAAAAAGTAAATTCGACCCGAAGTGGGATCCAGTGTGCATTATTGATGAGGTGTACTCCAATGGAGCCTATCGGGTGATAGATTGCAAAGGACAGGGCGTCAGTACGCTGGTGAACGGTCGGTTCTTGAAAAGATATTATACTTGAAAGAAGTCTGTCATCATATTTTGTAAACGCCCCATTAGAAGGATGATGTGATATAGAAAATACCAAAAAAAATGATATCGCATAAGGGGCCGGGGCAAAATGCTGATTATCTACCTTTTTTTACAGGTATCAGGAAGCCATCGAGGCCCAGAGCACGTCAGAAATAACGCCTTGTCCTGGAAGGCAACTAAGAAAGGGCGAAGCCCTTAATCCAAGCTCGATCGTATCTCTGTTCATACAAGCATAGGTTTGGGTCCTAAACAGGGGGACACTCTTTCCAAATGACTCACTCAATTCGCATTTAAAAATATGAATTTGCAAAAGACCTAGCAGTATAACATGCACATAAAACTACAGTAGTATACATATTGACACAATATTTGTTACAACGTGTTCCAAAATCGGTATTAAGTACAAATGGAGGCCACTGCAGCTCAACCGTTTAAAGTTTTCAAACATTGGTCTAACAAGTCTGCTGCAGACTCCTCAACCGCCTTCCATGCCGCATTGGCCTCAGTTAGAACTAGAGCAGGGTCGGGAATGTCCCTGACAGACTGCTCTAACTCTGCAACTTGGGCTTTCATGACGTCGTGCTCCGCCTCCTGCTGATCGAGGGAAGATTGCAAACGAGCCCTCTGACCGGTGAGCTTGGATAGTTTGAGGTGGACGATCGAGCGCTCGGCCTACAGTCGAGCCACCTCGTTGTCTATCTCCGCCAAACGGACAGTGGCCGCCTGACACCCATCGTCAACGGCATGCCAGTCCTTCTTTACCACGGCCACCTCTGCCCCGTGTGATTCTAATTTTGGGAGAAGTGACCGCAAATGACCGCGCTTTTCCTCAGCAGAAGGGTCAGTTTGGAGGCTTTGCGCCTCAAGTTCTCGGGCCACCCGTTCTTTAAATAGAATCACCTGACCGATCACGGAGGACAAGTCGACCCCGAGCCAGGCAGCGTTTAGCTCAAGTGCCTGCAACGCCTCGTCTAAAACAGGCCATTTCTCCTCATGTCTTAAAGAGTCAACGATGTTAGACAGAAGACCCTTGAGAAGATTTGCCTTAGTCTTCGACAGACCCCGAAGGGATGAGACGAATGACTCCGGCAACGCCGTGGGCACTGAGGCACCGATAGAAGAAGCTACTGACACAGAGAGTAGGAAGCGTTAATACAAGAAGATCATCGTCAGAAAGGAAGCAGTCAGGACAGTAAAAGCAGATGACATACCAGCAACGTCAGGGATGCCAACGGCGACAACGCTGGATGAAGTGGTAGGCATAGGTGACACTGGGGCCGGTTCCGTTGTTCCCTCAATTAATGGCTCAGGCAATTCCGGGGAGGATATCACCACGACCTCGGGAATATTGGCATCAGGCGTTGGCCCAGCAATGGGAGGAATTGCAGTAGCAGACTCGGCTGTCAACGACGTGGCAACAGGCTGGGCTTCAGCAGCAGATTCAACCAACAACGGTTCAGCAGCAAGAGGGGCCCCCACAACAGGCTCAGGAGTGCTTAGCTCGATAGCAGGAACCGCGACCTCTTCCACCACGGCGACGATCGCTTCCGGAATCCCGCCTTGAGCTTCAGTGTCTGCCATAGAGAGATTGGGGGGAAGGGCAGACTCGGCAGGCGCCTCGTCATCCAAATCCATGAAGATTGCCCCCGCACCCTCTTCAGGGATGGGCCTATCGTAAACAGGCTCATTCTCATCGCTCCCCCGGGCAGGGCAGCCCTCGCTCAGGTTGACTTGAGAGCTTAGCTCGCCCTCTTCCCTGGCTTCTCCCGTGGTGACGATCAGAGTATCGCCAGCCTCCTTCGCAAGCTGCTCCCGTGAGCGCTCGGCCCTGCGCAGTTCCAACAAATCCTTTATTTTCTTACCGCCGTAAACAACGGGAAGGCGAGGAGTAGTTTTCACCCGAGGGCCGGCACGCTCAACCCATACACCCTCGCCACCATTATTGCCATCACCGCCCTCACCGCCACCATCATCACCACCATCACCCACTGAGCCTTCGCCTCCACTACCTCCCGCACCGTCATTACCTTCGTCAGCTCCGCCTATAGCGTCATCGCCGTCCCTATCATCGCCATCGCCCTCCGCGGCAGCGTCACCTCCCTCATCCCTGGCATCGGCCATGCCCTCGTCATCATCATCGCCTTCTTCGCCATCATCGCCGTCACCTCCCCCTCTCAGGGCGTCGCCCCCAGCAGGCAACTCATCGATAGGGCCGAGAGACGGGAACTCTGGCCCCACCATTGTCACGATCCTCTCCCCATAGGCAATCCAGCCTTCCGGGGTGTGCTCCGGCTTCTCATGATCGATCACCACGTTCAGAGAGGTTTGCAATCTCTCCGTGCCTGGCACTGCGGGCTGATGAAGATTCTCCGATATATAGCCTAGCCCGTTGGCAGGAATGGGCGCAACGATGGGGGGCGTGATGAAGACGGGCTCGGTAACGAGCATTTTGTTCCGCACTAACGCATATTGGTGGGCCCACCACCTCATCCACCCCAAGGTGGCCCCGGCGAAACACTGCATTCCTGGGATCACGAAGGAACAGCCGGTCCCGGTCAACAGAAGCTGCCGCCACATCCACTTCCAGTGAATGGGCCCAACACCGTATGCCCGCTGCTCGCGCGTCACCAGTTCTAGGGTCGCTGGCACTCCCTGGTCATACCCGAATTGGCGGGCAAAACGATTTGGATAATAAGGCTCCCTCCAGAACTCCAGCCCTTCTCGGAGCGGCAGTGACGAAGGACGAATCGCGATCAGGAAGGAACGCTCGTAATAATCAATACTATCGTCGTCCGTGCACAGGACCGGCTCTTCACTGCGAGTGCCAGAGAAATGATAGAAGTACATATCATCAAGCCCCGCGATTTTGTCTTCGATAGTGTTTAAGTTATGGCTGATCATCTTCCTCTTCTGGAAAAAATGAAGCGGGAGCTTCCCCTCTCTGATATAATCCCCACGCCTCACGCCGTAAACCCAGGGGAAGTATACTCCGAGCCAGCCCGAGAAAAAGTGCCATCCGCAGTAAGCGGAGTTCATCCCATAAGCAGCGCGCTCCTTGTTGCTGATAACATAACCGAATGCTCGATATACAGAGCATAAGACCGCCGGAGCCAGCGCATATCGGTGACCATTCGCCAGGGCCCCTGCGACGGCAAAGCAAGATATTCTGACGTTATCCGCCTGCTTGGAACTCGGGAGCACCACGCAACTGAGCCAATACGCCAGGAAGCCAGCTAGCTCACAGGAGGGGGAGAGTTTATTAGGGCGCGGGAAGTTCTCTTTCATTCGCTTCTCCAACAGCGCCTTATCACCACGACCTTCGTCGAAGGCCGCGTAGTCCAAGCTGAGTAAAGGAAAGGACAAAGCGTTAGCAGAAAGAAGCGTGACAGAACGGTAAGACAGAGCCCATAAACCAAAAACTTACTTCAAGCCGTGGCTGAAATAAACCAGCCAGTCCTCAAACAGAAGCTTATCTTTAAGACCCCAAAACTGGGGTAGTTCAGCAAGCAGTTCGTAGCAGGCCTCGGAGAAGAAGCCTTCATTGACACCTTTCTTCTTCCGCGACAGCTCGTCGTCGCTCGGGACCCATTCATCGTAAATCCTCCCACGGATGGGGAGCCCCGCAATCCTGTTGAGATCCCAGAGCGAGATGCTCATCTCGCCGCACGGCATATGGAAGGAATTGGTGATAGAACACCAGTGGTTGAGGAAGCCTTTGTACACCCAGGGCTCTCGGCAGAAGTAGCTCGATGTCGCTTTAATCGCCTTGTACAGACCCACTGCTCGTAGGGTCGTCCTGTGTTGTTCCAAGATCCGGTTCGCCCACGCCTCGTAGCCCGGATGAAGGACCAGATGACCACGAGTCCGGAACGCCCCGGACAACCAGATTTCAGTATCCCCTAGATGGTGAAACCGCTGGCGAAGAGTCTCGAAATAATGTCTGGGGAAGGGCTGATGAGGATTGTGATTCGGCTCTAGGAAAATCATATCCTTCACACCCAGGACCGATTGCTGCTTCCCGTTCTTAGAGAGGGAACAGCTGAGGAATGACGCCGGGCCGGATGTCCAAACATCGACGCCGTAGAAGGAATCGCTCCTGCAAATGTCGGATGGTTCAATACTTGGGAGGGACCGCTACCGTTGATAACTCTTCGCATAACGAATATACTCCCGAGTGAAGGGATTCCTCACCACAAGTGGCGCAGTAACAAGCTTGGCGCTAGACCAAGCCACCTTCATCTTGTCCGATCTAGACTTGGTTTGGTTCTCCAAGTATACCTGCTTGGCACCTTTGCCAGCCCTCCTAGGGTGACCTCGCCTGGTAGACTGGGAAGGGATCGACGGGCTAGCCTCGCCCTCTTCAGAACCCGTTGCCCCGTCGCTCCGGAAGCCCCGTAGAGGAGCGTACCATGCGTCCCACTGCTCCTGTGTGCCCCTGTCTGGAGGAGGCGGCACGATCCGGTCACAAAGGATCTTCTTTTGTATATCTTTCGACAAGGTGAGGATACGTTCATAAAAGTTGAACGTCTCGGGAGGAAGAAACCATTGCGGATTTTCAGCGGACAGTCTGACTACCTGCTTGGCGGCAGCACGCTTACGCTTGGAAGGATTCAGAGGAGGACCCGAAGGACCGGCCCGTGAAGGATCGCTAGCCATGATAAATCTGCAAACGACATGTAAAACTTAGATATAAAGTAGAGGGGAAATGCTTGCACAAAGTCGATTAAACCATGCATAAGAGAAAAGAACACAAAGCAGCAAATGAACAGAGGACAATGCGTCAGCATGAACCACTGCGGAACACATTCAAAATCAATGGAAGACATGAAGCGAACGATATTCGCAACCACGCCACTGTCGTCACAGAACACTCAGGCAGGAAAAGACAGAAGTAAAGCGAAAAGTATAAATTAATATTCGTCAACCATAAGGGCCATTCCACATGGCTAAATTGTTAATAACAAATGTTTAGATGACCAAGCGACAACAGTCAAATGTAAGACAATTCCAAATTGTGGGGACTCCTCCCCGAAGCCAGAGAGCAGAGGCCTCAGTCCTGCATCAGCGGAAGAACCTGAGCCCTCAACTCATCAACCTTTGCTTGAATCTGGGCCTCCTTGAAAACCAAGTCCACCAAAATGGAAATGCACTGTTGCACGAGGTCGAAGTTCAGGTGCTCAGCGTCGGCATAGTTCCTTATCGCAGACAAGTCAATCGCCAGGTCGTCGTGCTCCCGGATAGCCGCTCTGACCATTCTCCAAATACCGGTACGACGATCCGGGTACTCGGCCTCCGCCAAAGGGATAAGCCAAGCCAGGAATCTCCTGCTCTCCCTCTTCTCCTCCTTTAGGAAGTGGAGACGCTTCGAGAGAGAAAGGAAAGAAGCAGCCAAAGGAGGCTCTGCCGCCTCCAAGACCGCCAATTCCTCCAAGAGGGAAGAATCGCCGATGAAGTTAGAGATGGCCTCCTTGCGCTCATCTGAAATGGAGGCCATCGCCGAGATATTCTGCATAGCTCGGAGGATGGGGTGGGATTCAGCGCCAAGATGGGCCAAGGCCTCGGCCACCCCGTCGCATTGACTAGCAAGAGATGACCAAGCCTCGGGGCGGTCTAAAGCATCTAGAAGTCGCCTCAGACAACCGCGGGCCTCACGAAGGGAAGCGCGAGTTACGACCATCGTCTGTTGGGAAACAAAGCTGATGAACCAATACAGCAGTCCGACAAAAGAGAGAACAAGAAGCAGGAGAAACCAAATAGAATAAAGACAAAAAGGCAAGAGGACGCCCAGGTATGCTCGAAACGTTACTTAAGGCCACCATGGGAATCGCCCCCGAAACTAATGCGATCTAGGAAAGCCCAAAAGTCTATGAGACCCTACGCCTCCTTAAAAAAAACCTGAATATGAATGCCCAAATACGAGGCAGAGGTTAAGGGGCTCATACACTCCAAACGTCCAGCTTCGCAGAAAATTATTTAGACAAAATTTTCCAAGTCCTGTGGGACCGGATGCGTGAGTCCACGCACCCAGAAAATCAAGAGGATGCCACATTTCTAGGTGAGTAAGACCCCACGCACCCTTAAACTTATGCAGGCCCCGATTTTCGGGTGCGTGAAGGGCAACGCCTCAAACAGTCGAAGGGCGCACCCAATAAATACATCCTTTGGCCGATCACCAGCTGGGTGCGTGTGCGTCCCACGCACCCTGAAAAAGTCCACTCAACCCATTTGTATGATGCGTGAGGCACCAAGGCCTGCCCAGGTTGACGAAGGGTGCGTAGACCCTTACACACCCAGAAAACCGACGATGTCAAAAAATCCAAGGGATTTACAGGTGCGTGCTAGCTCACGCATCCAAAAGGAAAACTCAAGTTCGGAGTACAAAAATACAGGGTGCGTACGCACCCCACGCACCGCTAAAAACCCAAGTACTTCGAATAAGAGGGTGCGTACGGATTAAATGGGTGCGTCGGAGACAATTGTTGGACGCGTTGGAGAATAAAAGGGTGCGTGGGCCTGATGTGAGAGGTCTGGCAAAGAATAGTGAAATGACGAGAATGAGCTGACTCATCTATTTATAGTGGGACCCGGAAAGTCCGGTGCGTCGCACCAGCCAATCACGCGCCTGCCGCAACCCACCGGAGGGGCATCTGTTGGGGTCCCAAATAGTAGACACTCTTAAAATAAGCCAAATAACCATATACTCCTGAAGGGATCGCGCAAAGAACGCCTCCCGGTGCACGCAAGAAGAAGGAATACGTGACTTTCCTGGACTTAGCCAAATTCACTAGTGGACCCCGCTGATCTCCGTGATCAAAACTGTTCTAAATCAGACCCATGACTCCTATATGATTTGTGATGAACACTGCAAGTGGTTGCGCAAAGAAACGGGCCCTACAAACCCTCCAAAAATCAAAACCCAATCGATGGAGCCCACATTTACATGTCCAACGCACCCTAAAAACCGGCACTCACTTACAGATGCGTGGAGCCCAACGCACCTGTAAGTTATATCCCACGCACCTTTAACAACAGTACGCTGGCCCACCATTTCGTGAAGGACCACGCATCCAACGCACCTTGAAAAATGGTCAACGTACCTCACAATCAACGGACAGATTATGAGATGGTTTCCAGGTGCGTGCCACCTCACGCACCCGACAAGTAAACCCCACGCACCCGTATGATCATCGAACCTGCAATGAAGTAAACAGGTGCGTGGAGAGCATTTCGTGGATGCGTGACACGTGGCGCCCTGCTATTGGTTGACTTCACCTATAAATACCCCTCCGATGCTTCATTTGAGAGAGATAAAAAAAAGACCGAGAGAGAGAGAGAGAGAGCTCCGCCCGCCGGAAACCCAAAAAAGGCTTGCCGGAACCCTCGCCGGAACTCCCACTCCTTCCACCAGAACCCCATTTTTGGGTGCGGACACGTCTAAGGTCTGGACTTCATACATTTAAAACGCACCTGTAAAAGAAGTTCACGCATCAAAAAAGGGGGAACCACGCATCCGTCAATTCGACACCCACGCATCTGTAAATCCAGCAAAAATACGGATTGGTGAAGTGCATCAACGCACCCTGAACATGCACCAACGCACCCTCAAAATCGTCTGAAAATCTATATCGAATTGACAGATGCGTGGAACCACATGCACCCGTAAATCGGGGCTCACGCACCCAGAAATCATTCAATATTACAGGTCATGTTAGCAGGCGCACCGGGCTCAATTTTGAGTATTTTTAAAGACTACTGGGACCAGTCTCGGGTATTTCGAGCATTCCGGACGCAACGGAACGGCTAAGCAAACATTTCGAGAACTCTAAATGAGCAGAATCAAGCATCTTCAAGACTAAACCTTATTCGACGCAATGAACGGGGTAACTTCCCGGAAAGGAGTCGCCAACATCTGGGGCTACGCATATATGCTAATATTTACGTTCACTACCAAAGGCATGATCCGATTTGTACTAAAAGCTAGCTCAGTCGGGCCTTGATTACCACAATAAACCGTGCTGAAGAGTTTCAATCCCTTACAAACCAACTACTCAACTGCCACAATGCAGCAGTCGATGCCCTACCCATCTAAACGGTACTCGCCGGTTAGACTGCGCAGGTACACATAGCTGTAGAACGGACTTCCCGAGGTCACCTGTCCCTACATTGACAGGCGCGGGCCCAGAGTCGTCCCTCTCAGTAATAAACCCTGACAGTCCTAACCCGGATCTCCGGCCAAAATATGGGACATAGACATCTGACTAACGCAAAGTGGTTTAGTACAGTAAAACAAATATAGGCCCCATGGTCATAAACTCTAAAAACCTAGTCCCGGCTGACTAGTCTTTTGCCTTCTAATCAAGGGTCATCGATCATTCGATGTAATTAAGGGCTCGTGCCAGACCACGGCCTGGAATGTACAAGATCTCAGAATCTCTGGAATAAAATTCGCCTTGCGATATCTCTTCTCTTGCGTATTTTTGTGAATGTTTGTGATTGTCTATGAATGTTTCCCTTACTCAGAACCCCCAGAGCAACAAAACACAACATTCCAGAGAATGTTCATTTCTCTAGTTCTAACAGATACACATCACTATGGGCCCTACACAAATTTATACTTTTTAAAGGTGGACATCATTATCCCCTCTGTTTCATGTGGTGTGGTCTAGTTGAGCTTACAATCTAGTTCCTTCTGTTAGGTTCATGCCCTAAATGAGCTATTAAAATGGATGGACAGTGTAGATCATAACACATATATCATGATGGGACCCACAAATTTTATGTAGGCACCAACATCTAATGCAATCTCGGTTATCGAGGTATAATTACCTTTGTATTTTCCCTCCAATCCAAACAGGAATGAAAATTAATCATTGCGTGTTTACCACCATTTTCCATGGTAAATGGTAAACCAAACAGGCCCTAATTTAGGGATATTAAAGCTGATTTAGGATACCATATATGTTCCTATTAATATATTGAAGAGTTCTAATGCATTCCAATTCCTCCTATTTACTCATATCCAAACAAAATATTTATATTTCAAATGCATTTCATTTACTCCCATCCAAACACAACTGAGTAAAGTCATTTACTATTAATTCATTTACCTCTAATTCTATTTTCCATTTACCTTCATTTACAAGCTCCCAAGCATGCCCTAACTAAAGTGATTAAGTAATTTTAAGTTAAAAAGTTGATTATAACTAATCATAAACTAAATTTACTTATAAAAAATAAGTTACTTATCTACTGCTATAAGTAGAAAAGGTACCTTATTTGGTGGTATCGATTAGGCCCTAAGGGGTTGTTGGATCGTATGTTACTTAAGACAAAGCCACTTACGATAAGTTATTGGATCATAAGTTACTTAAGATAATCTACTTAAGTAACTTTAAGTAAAAAAGTTACTTATAATTGATCTTAAACCAAACTTATCCCAATTCAGTCAGTTTAATCGAATACATGAGATATTAAATATCCCTAGAAATCAAACCCCCTCAAGGCTCCAAAATAGAAATTGGGGATTTTCAATTTTGAATCCCTAATTGATGGTTTTCAGTTTCGAATCCCTAATTGGGGAATTTCAGTTTCAAATCCCTAATTGATGATTTTCAGTTTCAAATTCCTGATTGTAGATTTTTAATTTTAAATGTCTAATTGGGGATTTTCATTTTCAATTTCTACACTCTAATTGCAAACAATCATTCTATAAATAGTAAAAAAATGTTTGAATTGAAATTAAAAAACTCACTTGGGGTTTGGGCAAATGGCTAGCGTCGTGAGAGAGAGAGAGAGAGAGAGAGAGAGAGAGAGAGAGAGAGAGAAGTGTCAATCGGGCTTTTCAAGCGAGTTTTGGGGCGACAGAAACCCCATGTGAGAAAGAGGGTTTCTCGCCTATTCTTTTTTATTTCCCAAATTTCAAATTTTCGGCGGCCTGAAGCCGTCGAAAAACTAAGAAATCATTCGTCAATTTAGCGCCGCCGAATTTGCGAGTCGAATTTCCTGATTTTTCACATAGTGTGACTTAGTTACTAAGTTGCGATGTGACTCAACAAAGAGTTAACCAATCATATCAACAATCATTATAAAATATACTTCCAATCATATTAATTTCATTTGTTTGGTTAAATAATAAAATGTTTGGGGTGGAAGTACAATCACTAAAGAATTTATTTTTAAAACAAAAGTTAATACGAAGACTAGGTATTGCCTTTATGGAGCTTCTCTAGTGTATGTTTATATAGCTTTATACATGCTTTCTCTAACTCCTCTAGAGGGATATTTACGAGATAACATGGTTACTCGTGAAGGCGTCTCTTAGTTTCCTCATCCTGGAATGTTAAGCCCTAACATGTTGAGCTATAAAGCTTAGTATGTAATCTTCTACGCATGTTCTACAATCATATGCAATATTCTCATAAGATATCAATATACGAGATGGAATGCATTGAATGCATGTGATATTCGAACTATCTTAGTATGGTTCTGCAATGAACAAGGAAGGTCCATCTTTTCACCTCGACCTACCAACATCCACCCACCCTGCATAGGTTGATCTCTAATACTGGTAGTAGTTTATGTACCGGGCATGAAATGCCTCGTGATAGTGACATATGTTGAGAAGGAAAGCGATCGGCCTTGCAATGGAAGCAAGAACAATCAAATGATGGTAAACCACAATGATCAAGAAAATCAATACATAAGAGAAGGCAATCCGATTTTAAGTGAAAAAACCCCTCACACATAAAAAACCACGGCACAAAGCGAATCCACTATGAACCAGTTACAATAGATTACAAAAGAATGACTTACTCGGATCTAAAGCCCCATAGAGAAATCCAAGCTCCTCAAAGCTAATTCTCACATGAGAAGGACAAACACAACCCTTTCCCTTACTTAGAGAACTCCAAGCTCAACTCTAGTTTTTCCTTTCACCCTAGAACTCTCTCGATCCCTCTAGGATACCTGACCCCTTTGACGACAATCTTAATCCCGCATTACACCCCTTTAAATAGAAAACAATAGATATTAGAAACAAATCCCACGCAAAACTGCACAACTGACATTACAATTCATGCACCGTCGGGTGCCCGATAGAACCAAATTTTGTCCAAAGAGTTCTAATAAAAATCTAGGGAATTTTGAGCCCCTATAGACATCGTCAGGCCTCCTACAACCCCAAAAATAGATCCAACAACATCAGATTCCAGAAATTGATGTCCGAGGCAATTTCGGGCGCCCGACCACCTCTTGTCGATCACCCAAAGCCCCCTCGGTGTTAAGATTAAAGACATCCCCAACAACCTACTCATTACTTGTACACAATCACTTAGTCTCGATTAATGGGTAACCCATTCTAAGCTGGTTAGACTCCTTCCCCACCCGACCTATAATCTGAAGCGGAGGCCCTAATGATACCATTTAGGGCGTTAGGGTCTCGCATCCCTACATCTCTTCTTATCTCTTTAATTTAATGTATCCTTAATTCCTGAGCTGTCTGGTGTTCCAAATTTAATGACATGATGAATGGTTCTTATCGTTACACTAAATGATACAATTTTGCATGAATACTAATACCAAAATCCACATATTTGTAACACTACATTAATATTATGCATGACATCCATGATATGCATGCACAGTTCAAGGATACACAATGCAAGAGATTACTTACCATTGTACGCTCAATATCGTGTGTGTGTTGTGCTTCTTCTTTTCATTAAATTGATACCTTCGCATCTTCGCGAGTCTTGCTTCTTGGCAAATAATTTCCTTTTACCCATGTTAAGTATTCAAAATTATGCTATTAGGATGATATCTCCATGGGTTCAAAGGGTATGACTAGTATATCATTGTACATGTTAATGAATGCATCGATGGTCATGTATGAATGTATGTATATATGCATTAATAGATGGATGTATGTATGCATGATGCATGGATGAATGGATGGATATACATATATATGCATGGATGAATGTTAGTGTGCATGTATGTATTAATTAATTTCAGGTTATTACATTCTAACCCTCTTAAAATGAATTTCATCTTCAAATTCAAGCATGCCTATTGTTCGCTCGCTTAAGTGCAAGGTTGGGATATATTAATAATTATCGGTAAGACCGAGGTTGATCCTCGGGGATTGTTGTAGCAATTCTAAACGTTATAACTAGGATGTGTTAAATTCGAATTTGTATTAATGAATGAAATTTAATAACATAAAACTATTTATTAAATCAGGAAAATATGACTAGAGCGCCAAGGATCCACTTATTGAAATTTATAATATTAATTCAAACCATTCAAGCCAATAACTCAATTGGAATCGGAGTTCTTTTCCTATCAAATTGGAATATAGAGCAATCAAATCATCATAACATATCTAATATAGATGAATCATCTACTGGTATGGTTATCTCATAATTAGGGCTGTTCAAAAACCGACCCAACCGATAAAACCGACCCAACCGGACCGAACCGATCGATTTCGGTCGGTTTTCGAATCTATTTCGGGTCGGGTCGGTTTTTTAATATAAAAAACCGAGAGTGTCGGTTTGGTTGTCGGTTTGTAAAAATTATAAACCGTTTTCAACCGAACCGAACCGATATATATGTGTGTGTGTGTGTGTGTGTGTGTGAGAGAGAGAGAGAGAGAGAGAGAGAGAGAGAGAGAGAGAGAGAGAGAGAGAAGTTGAGGTTGGCCCCACTTCAATATTTACATGAAATCCACTCTAACTAGTAAGGGTGCCACCCCAAGTTAGGCCCAAGACTGAAATATCATCTTTATCTGTAATTCAAGCGGGCAACACCAAGAAAAAGAGTTTGGAGGGTAATGTGGCCTGTACACTATTTCCAATTGTGTAGTCCGCCTGTATCAAAGATGATGCTGGTTTTTCATATTTAGGCCTAAAATTGGGTTAGTCACCTGCTAGTTGGAGTAGATTTTTAAAATGCATGATAGGGGGGCCTATTTAAACTATATTACCAATTACCTCATGTCAAGTAAAATAATTTTACGTAGACACTAACTTTGCAACACAGTGAGGGTGCGAATTAGGGTAACAGTTCAGTGGGTGTTATCCTAACTATGTGGAACCACCTTGATGTATGTTTTGTATATCTATTCCATTCATTTGTTTTCATCTATCGTTTTAGGACATGGTTCCAAACCTCAAGAAGATCCAAATCTCAAGTAAACAATACCATAGGAAACAATGATAAATAACTATTAGAAGCATTTTACGGGCCACAAAAGTTTTAAATTGAGGCCCAAACCGATAAAACCGACAAAACCGAACCGACCCGAGTTTATCCGGTTCGGTTCGGTTGGTGATGATTCATCGGTTCGGTTCGGTTGTTAAATATTCAAAACCGACTAAGTCGGTTCGGTTGGATATTTTCCCTCAAAATTGAACCGACCGAACCGTGCACAGCCCTACTCATAATCAACTAAGGCATTGGGCGTATCCAATCACACACCCCAATCCTTCACAAAACAAGTAAGATCACATTCATGATTCTTCCTCAAGTCTTGTCACTAGACTTGATTTAGAAGCATAAATTGAACTTCTATTGAACCAAAATCAATACATAAACATCTATCTTATATCAATCCGAAAGATAAGAACTTCTTATAATTTAGTTCTAGATAAGCACTTAGGAAACTTGATTTGTAAGATCCCCTAGTATCCAACATATCATGATGGATCTAAAATCTCTACAACAAAAAAATCCTACCAATCAACACCCCATTAAGCAATCTCAGTAACCAAAACATTTCATGTAAGAGAAATCACAAGAAATAAAAAATTAACTAAAAATACTAACTTTATTTCAAACTTGAACTAAAAGTGTTCTTTATTAAACTAAAATTACTTGAACTAATTCGAATTAAGCATTGTAAATAATTAAAAGCTTCACCTCTTAGCCATAGCTAAGAGGTTTAGCCAACCATCAATACGTTAAACTAAAACTTAAAGGAAAATTAAAAAAAAAACATAGAAAAATCGAGTTTGGAGGAGTTGTAGACGCTTCACAGAGATCTTCTTCACCCCCACGACTTTTCAAGCCTTCTATGATATCTTTAGATCCATTCCTAGGTGTCCTTTGATAGCTTTGGAGCTCCACCGCTTAAAAAGTTCCAGAATCGGCGCAATACTTATGCAATTGGGCATGAAAAATCGATGTTTCTAAGAGAAGCTTGCTGTCCAAGTGTGGCCGACCAGTCTTGACCGATCGGACTGGTCTGGTAATAAGTCTAGCGAGTTGAGGGAGGGGGCTGAAACATGGCCGACTAATCTTGACCAGTCGTGGCCTCTTTGGCCGACTGTTTAAGACCGGTCAAACCCTTTTTTTCTCTCTTTCTTTCTCTCTCTCCTCCCTTTTCTTTTTTCTTCTTCTCTTGGCCCATCTTTTATCATTTTAAAGAGGCTTCAACGGTGTTCTTTTAACCTTTGAATAGGTGAAGTCTCTCTCTCATACCTACAATCACAAAACATGCATTAGATAGTCTTTTAATTATAGAAATCATGCATATAATGTGATGAAATGGGGTTAGAATATATGTAAATTAAGAGCTCAACACCTATCATGTGAACAAATGAGAACACTCTCCTCTAATTTATGGTACATCTAAGCGTTTGCTATATTCCACATGATGTAGGTTTGTGTATGCACAAGCATGTATGATTGCCTATACAAATCTAGGTTGTAACATCTATTCTCGACATGTCAGCCCCTATGACATTGTTGACACAACCATTTGTATATACCTTATGCTATTATCATGACACTTTGAAGATGAATAACTCAGAATCTAGGAACACACGAGGCCACATCAAAGGATTCCCTACTTTGATTTTACCTTTTAATCAAGAGTTTTCCCCAATTATGGCCCATGCCAGACTTGGACTCAAAATATTTCCGATCCCCAAACATTAATGAAAGCCACCCAATTTGACTTTTGTTAAGAATGCAATGGGTAGACATATGTGCTCCTGAACCGGTAAAGTTCCAAACATTCAATAAACCCTTAGAGACAACAGCAATCCCTCAATGCAGCTAGGGAATTCTGAAATCTCTGTTCCAAATCAACTAATTTTTTTTTTTTTTTTCCATGTCTCGTTGACTCTTGTCTATTTGACACCACTGCTTATCATGATCAACCTATGATGTCAACCATGGCTCCATGAGAAATCTAACACCCTACAGCCAACGTAGAAGTCAAACACTACTTCTCCAATTAATATTACTTCCAGCACAATGAGCACAAAACAAAATCCCTTTAATACAACTCCACATACAAATTCACCTTATTGCATGAAAGACAAATTTTGCATCAACAATAATAATAATAATATGTAAAAATCTCATTATTTAATACAAATCATGTTAGTAGACACAACAAACCTGACCTGACCTGACCATTATAACCCAGTCCAAGTTGGCCTGACTTGACCATTAGAACCCTGTCCAAGTTGGTTTGACCTGATAACGGAACCTGACTTCTAATTGGACCCGGGGCGGTTAAAATCCAGTGGGTCCATTGGGTATTCGTGATAGCGGTAAGTGTACTGTTCACGTGTGGGGGGACTCCCGACGTGGATTGCGTGCTTCCTCAGTTTGGAGGCAAAGCCTCCATACTGAGCTGCGGAGGGGCCACTGATGCATCTGTTTATTGGCACCGTCCATCCGCTTTTTATGACCATTTTAAGCCATTAGACTAAGAAAGAGGCAGATCAAACGCTAAGCTTGACCACACAAAAGATGACCCTTACATTTAATGCTGAGGAGCATTTAATGCAACCAAGCTTACTATTTGGTGTGGCCGACCTACACGTTGGATCTGCCTCGTTCTCTCTATTATGGCTTAAAATGATCATATAAAATGGATGGACGGCATGGATAAACAGATACATC
Organism: Liriodendron chinense; assembly: GCA_003013855.2. Classification (NCBI taxonomy): domain Eukaryota; kingdom Viridiplantae; phylum Streptophyta; class Magnoliopsida; order Magnoliales; family Magnoliaceae; genus Liriodendron; species Liriodendron chinense. Next base: position 4,513,161 of record ML058389.1, read on the forward strand.
AAGGTGGGCCACTCCACAGCTCAGTATGGACTAGGGATGTAAATGGTTGGGTTCGGGGCGGGTTTAGCCAAAACCAAACCCACCTATTTACTAAACGAGTCCGGGTCCAAATTTTAGATCCAGACCCTTTTACTAAATGGGTGGGTCTGGGTCTGGGTCTGAGTCGGGTCCAAGTCAACCCATCATACCCATTTATAAATGGGTCCGGGTCTGGTAGAGGGAGATCCACTCAGACCCATTTATAAATGGGTCGGGTCTAATGGGTCCGGGTCTGGATCAACTATGCAAGCATTTTTACAAGGCTTAAAATTGGGTTTGAACGGGTCTGGGCTTGACGGGTCCCTTGAAACATAGATCAAACCCGCCCACTTACTAAATGGGTTCGAGTCAGGCCTAATATAAAGGAAACTAGACCCAGACCTGTTTAGCAATTGGGTCTGTTTTTAGACCCAGACCTGTACTATTTAAAAAATGGGTCAGGTCTAAATGGGTGGGGTCCGGGTACCCCCATCGGTCCGCTGACCCAGTTACAGCCTTAGTATGGACGCTTTGCCTCCATAGCGTGCGTCCTTCACATACGTGTTGGAAAAGCTCCGTCGGCATCATGATGTATGTGCCGTACATTTATTTTGCCAGCATTCTAGGCCACTGCTGGAGTCGGATTCCGTTCTTCTTCCGTCCATACTGAGCTGTGGAGGGGCCCACCGTGACGTATCTGTTTATCCACTCCGTCCATTCCATTTCTATGATCTGGCCCACGACATGAGACCAAGAATGAGCAGGTCCAACGGTCATGTCGACCACACCAAATAATGAGCTCAAGTTGCATTAAATGCATGCAGCATTAAATGCTAGTTACATTAAATGTAAGAGTCATTTCTTGTGTGGTGGTCGATCTGACTGTTGGACCTGCCTCATTCTTGGTCTTATGTGGTGGCCTGATCTTAGAAACTGGATGGACGGAGTGGATAAACAGGTATATCATGGTGGCCCCTCCACAGCTCGTCCATACTGAGGAAGGATGCAATCCGACTCGGCCGAACTTTGGATCTTCCTTTTTTTTTTTTTTTTTTTTTTTGTTCACACCGTAAAATGCTCTGGCAAAATGGATGGACGGCGTGGATAAAACACATACATCATGGGGCCACAGAGCTTTTGGAGCAGCGATATCGGTACTTTCGAATCCGACTCCGGGTGGGCCTAGAAAGACCACCTGAAAATCAACGGGCGAAACGGCCCCCCCGAATAATTCTTCTTCTCTCAGAAGCTCCTTCCAAAACCGTTATTCCCAATGTCCCCTATTCCTCTCCCATTTCCGTTCACTCCAAATCTCTCTCTGCCGCAGTCTTAAACCCTGCTGTTGATGGAGAGCAGCAGCAGCTATCCGTTGCGAGAGAACTTGGCGAGCGTGATGAAGCAAGACAGGCGGTGGAAATCCCAGTCCTCCAAATCAAGCAAGTCCTCCTTGATCATGGCCTTCTTCTCTTGCCTTGCTTGGCTCTACGTAGCTGGCCGGTGATGATTTTCTCCTTTCCCTCTCTGATTTTCCAATCTAAATACCAACATTGATTCCCCAATTTCAATCTTAGTTTTTTATTCTTTTAATTGTCAGATTGTGGCAAGATGCCGAGAACAGATTGCTGTTGTCTAACCTTCTTAAGAAGAATTCAGGGCAGGTATCTCTCTCTCTCTCTCTCTCTCTCTCTCTCTGTGTGTGTGTGTGTGTGTGTGTGTGTGTGTGTGTGTGTCTGTCTGTCTATCTTCTCGATCTTGATTTATTTATGTTTTAATTTCCTTTTGTTGGTTTTTGGTTGTTTTACTGCAGAGGTCGAGGGTCCTTTCTGTTGAAGACAAGCTAACCACCCTTGGATGCAAGTAATTTCTTTTATTTTTTTATTTTATAACACGGAATTTGGTCTTTTATTTTATTTTGGATTTTCGATTGAGGTTATCTATCCTATGCTATCTATAGCCTGTGCCCACAAAAATCAGAAACATCACGTACCCATTGGATCTTGATGTGCCATGATTCATGATTGCATGAGTCTGGTAATCGTAGCCGTCTAATTAGATGACTTCTTTTCCAGTTGGATGGGGATACTTCCCTTGAGGGCCTCTTTGTATCACCAATTACCACAGTAATGTAAGGGAAATGGGTCATCATTAGGATTTTACCATGGCCAAACCAAACACGGAATCGTTGGTCAAATGCTGACATATTTAGGAGTCGGGTAAAGTAATTTGTAATCATTGCACCTTTTCATGGTATTAGCATTAAAATCTCCAACCCAAACAACAACATCAGTTTATTTTGGTGGTGATCTAACATTGAAGCAATGTAAAATTGCCATCATTACTACTTTACCCTGGATAAATTCAAACAATGTAAAATTGTCATCACTGCGTTTAAATGCAGCTGATGTCAGAATACAAGCAAAGTAATTTGTAATCATTGCCCATTTCCTTTATGTTACCGTCGTAAATGGTGAAACAAATGGGCCATCTTTCTGTTGTTCATTTGGTTTTTGATGATCCAATGGTTGAAATAGTCCGATCAGTGTGAAATTTTGGACTTTGGCTCATCCATAGTGGGCCCACCAGATAAAAATGGTCCATGCCAGCAGACAGTTGTGAGTTGTGTTTCTGTTTTGTGGGTGCGCATGGTAAGTAGCTTATGCCCGGTCCACAGGTTAGATTTCGTCCTTTCTATCTGCCCTTTAGTTCTGGAATTGATGCATTGTTGAATGATTTTCAGAGATTTAGGAAAGAGGATAGCAGAAGTTGAGATGGAACTAACGCTGGCAAAGAGTCGGGGCTTCCTCAGGAATCAGATACAACATCAAAACCTCCTTGCTGTTATTGGAGTTTACACTGGATTCGGTAGTCGTTTGAAGCGAAATGTATTCAGGAGTTCCTGGATGCCAAGAGGTTAGTGAGGAATTGTGATGCGTGTGCATGTGCGCACTAGCGTGACTTATTAACAAAATTAAGATATGGGTTTCATGCATGGAAAATGCAGATTTAGACTTTTACCTATCATCTTCTCTAATATGCTTTTTAATTTAATTAATTAATTAATTTTTTGAGAAGACATCGACCCTACTCCTTTACTCCTTTTCCCGGGTTTGAAACCACTTTGCACATCGCTTCCTACATGGCACATAAGTTGGAAGTCCAGCAAACCCAATTTAGAATATTCTACTTCTATCCGGTTCCAGCATTTGCACTTTGTGCATTTCAAGCAACTTATCTACGTGAACTTTTCACTTAATTGTTTATCAGGTTCTTGATAAAAATGGCTGGTGTAAGCTTAAGAACATTATAATTGTTTACGGGACACAATTTGCTGAAAAGACAAATAAGGGAACGTAATACTATATTTAGATATCCCATCTCCCTTGCCACGGATTTACAATCTATCAAGCCTTGCATTCACATTTGAGTAGTGGAAGTGGATGGAAGGAAAGGTCAGGAATTAAGATTGGCAAGTAAAGAAACCGAGGGGAGAAGAAGAAGAAAAGAAAAAAAAAACAAGATTAGTTTTAGGGATGAACATGTTAGTCGACTGACACTCTAATGCTCAATTATCAACATAAAAAAGGAGACTTGGTAATACTCTAAATGCAGGGGCATTTTCACACCAGGCATGAGTGGGGTGGCTTGTGTGAGGCCGGGGCACACTCAGGGTAGGCGGCTCGTGTGAGGCAAGTGGCTCATGTGAGGTGGGCCCCATCCGTGTAAGGCGGGTGGCTAGTGTGATGCGAAACCATGTGAAGTTGGGCCCACGAAGGAGGGTTCGGGCGAGGGCTTGGCCTGTGTAATGTAGGAGCCTGGGCTATGAGATAAAGGGATTGATTTGCCACACTCTATTAGTTCGAGCTTTTAGAGCAAGTGGTTAGTTGTCCTACATCATACTCCTCTGTACTAAATAATACAAATGAGAAGAGAAAAGAGAGAATAAAACACAATGGTACTTTGCATGACTATATCTTTCCGCACTCTCCCGTAAGATGGATCATGAATATCAATTGTGCCTAGCTTGTGACATGCCCAGTGCAGTTGATGCCAGCCGATTCCTTTAGTTAAAAAATCTACTAGTTGATCTTCCGAATTTTATTACTATGTTTTCACCTCCTTTGAAGTTACTTTCTCATGAAGAAAATGATTGTATGCTTTTCAAATGTTTTTGGCATGTTCATGATACATCAAATTGGAGGAAATGTGTATGGTAGCCAAGTTATCAAAGTGAAGCATCATCAAAAGAGTAACAAAAATTCCCAACTTTGGTCACGAGATCTTCAATTGAAGGATCTCTCAAACTCCATGTGTCATAGCTAAATACTCTACCTTTGCACTTGATTGAGCAACGGCTAGTTGTTTCTTACTTTTCCACTTAAAAAGGTTGCCACCAATTATAGTACAATAGCTAGTCGTAGATCTTCAGTCTTTATGTGACCAAGCCCAACCAACGTATGTGTAAGCCTTAACATCTAGATGACCATGCTTGTAATATAAAGGTCCGTTTGGGAATGGGGATGCCTTAAGAAATCGATTTTTTTTTTTCCACAGACACGGTTAGTGGAAATTGATCTTCGTGACTCATGATTACACTTTTCCTTGGAAAAGTAGCTTCTTGATTTCCTCTAAAAAAGCCAATCCATGGGCATCTCCACAATTTTGTGAGATGCCTCTCGTGGTTGACTATTGACCGCAGGTTCATTTCCATTGAAATCAATGTGGTAAACACACACACACACACACACACACACACACACACACACACACACATTTACAAGTGTCCCATTTCCAGTTGCACTATTTTCCGTGTTGATTGATTTGAGGGGTGCTTCCTAAATCCGTGTTTAGATGTCACCCTATCACATAGGCCCTAAAGACCTCCACTAGGAAATCTTTTTAAGTACCACAAGATACAAAAGGCAGCCACATGAATGTGAAACATGATTAAATTGGCTCATGACTGCTTAGGATATATCGAGTCTCTCGATTTTCAAATAGATGAGCTTACCAATCAAATTCTGATATATTCGCACATCTGGTAACAACTGTCCATTGTCTAATTGTGGTCATCTAATTGTAGTCTGTGATTCTGCTCAATTGTGTTATCTAACGGGTGTGCACTAAGCTACTAATTTTTAATTAGGGCATGTTTGGATCTGGTGAAATATAAATTCAGGAAATGTCATTTCCATGAACATTGCGTTTCTGGTTCTTATTTATTTATTTCTTTCTTTCTTGGAAACACCATTTCTATATCGTATATTCTCTCATGCTTGAAAAATGGCGTGTTTTCATTTCCTTGCCCTAACTTGAGAAATTTCATTTTTAAGAAATTGAGGGAAATGAGTGGAAATGATCCCTCTTTCTATAAAGGGCCCCACGCGGTAGTCACATGTGCCACTGCCTATCTTCTATGTACCCTACATGTGCAACATCCGTCTTCAAGTGCCCCACATGTGCATCATGTGCCACCATCCATCTTAAAGCGCCACATATGTGCCATTGTGCCACATGCGCCATCGCCCATCTTTTAGTGACCTATTTGTGTTTCAACGTGCCACACCCCGTAATGTGCCATATACAACATGTGCCACCCTCATCATCAAACGACCTACATGTGCCACATATGCCACATGGCTGCCTATCTTTAAGCACTTTTCATCTGTGACATGTGCTAGTGTGCAACATCTGCTACCAAACACCTTCAAGTGTCCCATATGTAAATGGCCATTCAAGTGCTACACATATACTAATGTGCCACATATGCCACAATCCATCTTAAAGTACCATACATGTACACCAATGTACCGCGACATGTACAACCACCCATTTTCAAGTGTGTCAATGTGTTGTTAGGATTTTGTGAAATGCAACAAAATTTGAACTTCTTTAAAATCCTATTAAAAAGAACTTATTCTAAGGATTCCCATCTCTATATTATCAAGCTTCTACAAAAGAAGCGCAAAACCTACAGATATGATTACCTCTTAATCACCGCCTCCAAAAAATTGTGTAGAAGGTTGATGTCATACCTTCAATCTAGAAGGTACTCTCTCGGATTTATTCTAGATGAGGAGAAGATTGTTAGCCAACATGAAGCCATAGACCAGGCTAGGGAAATGCAAGAGAGCCATCTAATGGTGGACAACACACATGGACATGCGGATGTGGAGGAGAGAGAGGAGACAATCTCTCTCTCTCTCTCTCTCTCTCTCTCTGTGTGTGTGTGTGTGTGTGTGTGTGTGTGTGTGTGTGTAGTGATACCCAAGGGGGTTTGGACATTCAAAGGACTTTTTTTTTTTTTTTTTTATCTATCTCCTACCATATCTACAGTCTATAATCCTTCTATCCATGTGCCCAAATTGATCTAATCCTTTCACTAATCATGGTCATCCACCTTTGATCCAATACTGATGCAGGTCAAGTGGTGGATCACAAAATCTTAACCACTGAAATTATCATTAAGTTCAATTAAAACTTTTTTAATGGTTAAAATGAAAGATCAATAGTTAAAAACATTTATGAAACCATTTAAAACCTTTTGAGTGTTTGGCCTAGTGACAAACCACTTGATGAATTGTTTAATAAACAAGATTTAAGCCATAAAAATATTCTTAGGCAACCCGTAGATCCCTTGTAGGATCATATGGACCTCAACCGTATCCTAATGCATGCACTTAGTCATGCCTTATATGTGAGCCACTGCAATTAACTTCATGAGGCAAGCCAAAGCATATAACATCAAGGACTTGAACTCCCAATGTTGTTAGGTTTAAGGATTAGTGAAAGTCGGTATTGATTTGGACAAAGCATGATGGCTCTCTTGATCAAGAGACAATGTTTTCAGTAGTGCTTGTAGCGTAGCATAGCTAAAACGCTACATAGCGTTTGCAAGTTGCATAACTGCCTGGTAGCGTAAGCTACAGGGCATGTAGTGTAAGCTACAGAGCACATAGCGTACGTTACATGTAGCGCAGGTAGCGTATGCTACCTGAAATCTCCTTTTTTTTATTTTTTATTTTTAAAGTTTTTGTTCTAATGCTAGTTCAATACCTATTTTAAAATGGTGGTGATTCATCCCCATCACGTGTGGCACTACATTAGATCAATCCAAACCATCCAAATTGTGGTCCATATCGTGGATGGAGCACTTAGATCAATCTAGACCATCCAAATTGTGGTCCATATTGTGAATTTGTGATATTTCAATAAATTAAAAAATTGGTCACAAGAGATGTCTAAAGGCAAAAAGATAGATTTTGCATGGAAATATGTGGTTGATGATCTAGATTCGCAGTCAAGAACTCATAGGAATTATGCATTATGTAAATTTTATCAGATTTTTATATTATTTTAATTAAAAAAATAAAAGTATTGTGTAGCTTACGCCACACGCTATGTAGGTTACGCTACACGCTATAGAGGGCCGAACGCTACGCAATACGCTATACACTTTTTAAAACACTGTCAAGAGACTTGAACCGATCGTCTAGTGCAAGTATGTAACAGGTCTAATAGCGCAAGATTCCATATCCATGGAAACTAATAGTCGTGGGGATCGGGGTAGGGAAAAGGCACCAACTCATTGTTGAGCCTGATGGTAGAGACCTTCATCCCAATTCGTCATTGGTTCCCTCAATAGTATGACCACATACGAATCACTATAAGATTTGTTTTAAAACCTGATAGTCATGGACTAACCAAGTACTGAGGTCCATGGAACACAACTCTCCCTTGACTAATGGCCATTATGCTTGTACTCAAGTTCCCAAGGAGAATCGAGGAAACCCTCTCCTTCAACCCATGTTCATATACAGTTAAGACATACCTATATGTTAATTGTGGCATTAATAACATATCTACACAAGACCCATGGTCATTATGATATATGGATAAGATCATCAATTCAATAGTTAAGGTCATGAAAATGGCTTTTCAGGCCACACAATTCTAACACGTGCATCATGCCCTAATGTGCTACATCTGCATCATGTGCTGCCTCATCTTCAAGCACCCTACATTTGCAAATGTACGACGTGCTATTGTGATGCATATGCCACATGTGCTGCCATCCATCTTTAAGCACTCGACATGCGCTGCACATTTCGACATGCCAAATGTGCAACATGTGCCACCATCCATCTTCAAGTGTCCCACATGTGCTAATGTCCACGTGTGCCATTGTCATGTATGATAATGTGACACATTTGCCACAATCCATCTTTATTCTTTAGCACATGTGTCACCTTCCGTCTTCGAGTAAAATTTTTACGATTTTCTTTTTCCTTCAAAACAATAGATTTAAATGAAGATTTTTTTTTTCTTCAAGAAATTGTTGTTGAAAAAAAAAATCAAGGGAAACTGTTTTTCATTTCTCACTGATTTCTAGATGTAATGTTTCCCCCAAAACATCATTTTCCTCAAAAAATTTCCTCCGAATCCAAACAGTTCCTTAGTAGATTTAGTATATACTTAGCTAAGAGATGACTATTCCTTGTCATGACCAAGCCACTTCAATTCTCAAAAAATTACCACAGGGGACAAAGATCCTTGATGTCAAACTCCTCTTAATGTTTAGTAACATCTCCTGAAATAGCCATACCATCAACATAGACAATCATGATTGTGATTATGGCATTTTGCTTAGAGAATAAAGTCTGATATGCATCCGTGAGTATCTACACTTCAACATTGTGTTTTTGAAACACTCAAACCATGCATAACGAGACTGTCTTAGATCATAAATAACCTTCTTAGCTTGCAAACTGTACCAACTAGAATCAATGGGTGAAATCCTAGGTGCTGTATGCACGTCTTCCTGAAGATTTCCATGAAGGAATGCATTCTTGACATGTAATTGATATAGAGGCTAGGAATAATTTGTAGCAAGGGACTAATATCTGCAAATAATTCAGTTTTACAACTGGGGCAAAGGTCTTATGAAAATCTGCCCCATGAAACTGGGCACTACTCACGCTTTATACGACTTTATTACTCCCACTGGGTTTGTACATCAATGTGAATACCCATTTGCAACCCACAACACATTTTCCCTGTGGCAACTTCACAAATACCCGTCTGATTTTTTTGTTTTTTTTTATTTTCAAGAATTCACATTTTTTTAAGCATAGCCTCTTTTCACTTGGGATATGATAATGCTTGACGATTTTGGAAGTATGAAACAAAATAAAAATATCCGATTAGAAGGAGATATGAAAGTGAAATTTGAAATTGGATGAGCAATACACATGTGCCTCCCAAGGTGTTCCGTAACGGTAACAGTGGCCATAACAGCCACCACCGTTACCTTTACGATACAAGGTGTAGCGGCCATTACGGGGGCTGTAACGGTCGTTATGGTCTCTTTTTCTTGTATTGGGAAAAATCTAAAAAACTTGTATCAACCCCGTAATGGATCGTTATAGAGGCTGTAATGGCCTTTACAGGTCAATTTTTTTTTTTTCTGTAACGGCCTTTACGGCCTTCACGACCCTGTAACGTGTAACTGTCACCACCGTTACCTTTACTTAACGGCCTTTACGGCACACCATGCCTCCCTCTGCAACAGGCAGTGAGAAGTTCACTTGGATCACTGTTTGGAGGAATAGTGCTAGGAACAGAAGAAATTTACCTGGATCTGGGATATCAGATGGAAAATGGCATCAAGTGGTAGCCTCCTTTTTCTTTTTCAGTCCTTTGGTTCAACATATGTTGTTTGAATTTCAGTTTGTCGAGGAGTTAAAAGTAACAGTAGATGGGGATGGACTAAGAGATTTACTATCATAAGATTGAACAATAGGCTCAAGAATAGGAAGAGTTATGCTATTGACAGTAGAAGACTATCGTTGAATCTAAGAAACATAGGTAAGATACTTACCTTGTGAAGAATAGAGGGGAATATTTTTTTAAAAGAGTAATGCTACGGATATTCGAGTGAATTGCCCCTTGGATGATGATTCACCTGCTTAAGGTAACATGTTTTGGCTTTCAGTTTTAGAAAAGAAGCATTGAGTACATGCAGCTCAGTTGCATGCTAATTTTCCATACAACCAGTGTTCAAATTGTTGGCGAAAATCGATAATATTGCCGATAATATCGGTGTCGCCGGCTTGGCGACACCGAAACCCCCTATTTTCTTATCTCTTCCAATTGTCGACGATAAATTCGCTGTAGCTATCCATCGAATTTTTGGGAGTGCGTAAATACAAAAAACTGAAAAAAAAAAAATGAAAAATCTTTTAGATCCATGTAACAGGATATTTTTGATACATGTAGAAGATTCAAAATTCAGAAGTAGCACCACAATCAATCGATCGTTGAAAGCTTCTTCGAATAGATGAAAGATTTGAAAAGGAGCAACAATTTTGGCGACAAATCTACTTAGATTGATAGATCTTCCGTAGATTTTGGAGGGAATTTGAGGGATTTTAGGGATTTGGAAGATGTTTTCCCCAAAATGGCTTCTTGCTTCCAAGCCCCTTTTATTGGGACGATTGCAAGTGAGACGTGCAAGTCGCAATCAATTCTTTGTTGCTATGTGGGCCCACCATGATGTAATGTATTTCATCTGCACCGTCCATCTATTTTGAAAGATCACTTTAGGTCATTAGCCGAAAAATGAGCCAGATCCACATTTCATGTGGACCGCATCAAAGGAAACAGTGGTGATTGAACGCTCACCATTAAAAACTTCTTAAGGTCCACCGTGATGTTAATATGCCATCTGTAACATTCATGAGGTCATTCCTAGTGGGATAAATTGAAAGCACAAAATTATTAAATTGGTCTAAAACTTCTGTGGCCCATGAATGTTTCAACGGTGGAAATTCAATTCTCGTTGCTTCCTGTAACGCGGCCCACTTTAGTTTTGGATTTGCCTCGTTTTTGGGCCCATTTCCTAACATGATCTGGCAAAACGGATGGGCAGAGTAAATTTCTCATGAACTTCACGGTGGCCCCCACCTAGCTTTCAGTCGTAGAAAGTTTTTAAGAAGGATCTGCATCCGATTTTGGGGGCACAACTTTAGTGGATTTGAGTCTATGAGGTCGGTGGATCCCTGACTTGGCCAACATTGATCTATATGCCTACATCTATGCCATCCATCCGTTTTGAAACCTCATTTTAGGGCATGATGCCAAAAATGAAGCAGATCCAAATATTAGGTAGACTACACCACAAAAATAGCAGTGATTAAATACTCACCATTAAAAACTTCTTTGTGGCCATTGGAATGTTTATTTATCATCCAACCTGTTGAGAAGGGCACAAAGACCTGGATGAAGGGACCACACAAATGTCCGCTTGATCCAAAAGTTTTGTGGCCCACATCTACTTTTTAATAGTTAATTACCACTGTTTCCTGTGGTGTGGTCGACTTTAGATTTTGATATACTTCGTTTTTGTGATCATGTCATAAAATAAGCTGTAAAAATGGATGGACGGAGTGGATGTAAGGTATATACATCACGACATGCCCCAAATTAGGGATCCCTTAGGTATATACATCACGACATGCCCCAAATTAGTGGTGTCCCAATTTTGGGGGAGTGGATTAGGTGCGGCTCCTGGCCTCACCCAAGACGGTACGACTGATGAGGACATTGGTGGTGCACCCTTTAGAGTGTACCAGAGGAGGCGACGTCGCAGATCGAGTGTTGGAGCAGATGAGTTGATGTGGAGGACGCCGGGCCCATTGGACCCATTTTCTGACGCGTTATAAGTACGCGAGTTGCAGGATCGCGCAAGAGCATCATGACCGCAGGACTGTGGAGCGGATTTAGTTTTAGACGTTTTTCTGTTTATTTTCTTATTTCTAGGCGCTCTAGTGTCGTTGTTAGTTTTAGGCATTTTTATGTTATTTTTTATTTTTTGTTTTCAGGCACTTTAGTGCACTTTTTATTTTCGTGGCTTATAATACTGTGAGAAACCCTATTTCGAATTATTGAATGAATAGAAAATTCGAATGCTTTTCTTCCTGTTTATTCAAGAAATTAGGGTTTCAGGATTGACCCTCGGGTGTTGAGGATTCCACCCCGGTTTTCAATTTTTTCTCGTTTCTAGTTTTTTAAGGTGCAGGAAAGGTAAGAATCTTCCGTTTCATAATCCGTGCTTTCTTTCAACTCATTGTTTCTCTATCTTCTTCGACCTTTTCTGAATCTTCCCTTTTTTGGTACGTACGGAAAAGAGGGATACCTAGCCATGAGAACTGGATCCAAACTTGACTGTGGACTGGTCTATGCTAGATCTGGGATATCTCATATCCCTAAATCCTCCCTGTTTTATGGTTTTACGTGATTTTATGCTAAGGGGCATGATCCGGACGGACATACCTCATCTTTGTGTTGAGATTTGTTAATCCCTTTGATTGATAATGGGTAGTTGCTTAATTTTATTACTTAAATATCTTCCATCTGAATATATGTGCATCTAGGGTTAGGTCATCTCATGTCCCTACATCAACGACCCTTGCCATGGGGCCTATCTTGATGTATTTATTTTACATCCACACCATCCATTTTGCTTGATCATTTTAGGGAATGAACCCAAAAATGAAGCAGATCCAAAACTCGGGTGGACCATACATAGGAAACAACGGTGATTGAACGCCTTGCCATTAAAAGCTTCATAAGGCCCACCGTAATGTTTATTTGACATCCAACATGTTAATAAAGTCACATGACCGTGGATGAAGGAAAAAAAAAAAATCAGCTTGATCCAAAACTTTGTGGCTCATTAATGGACAATCACCACTTTTTCCTAAGGTATGGTCCACCTTAGAATTGGATCTGCTTCATTTTTGGGTTCTTGCCCTGAAATAATCTTAAAAACCAGATGGACAGCATTGATATAGAAGACATACATCAAGGTGGACCCCACAGTAAGGGCTGCACCATCTTGCGTGAGTTCACACCTAATTCTCAGTTGGAGCGCAACTGGGTGCGACCTGGAACCGGCTATATGGGTGCGACTCTAACTGTAGGGCCCACCTCTACTCATGCATTGTACATCCACGCTATCCATATGTTCTTCCAGATTATTTTAGGTCGTGGCCCAAAAATTAAGAAGATACAAATTACAGGTGGACCACACTACTGGAAACAATGGTTGTTGATCTCCCACCATTAAAAAATTCATAGGGTCCACTATAATGTTTGTTGACCATCTAGCCTGTTGATAAGGTCAAACAGACCTGAATGAAAGAAAAACAAAAACAAATATCAGCTTGATCCAAAACTTTTGTGGCCCACGAAAGGTCTTTAATGGTCAATAACCACTGTTTCCTATGGTGTGGTCCACCTGGAATTTGTATCTGCTTCAATTTTGGGACCAAAGCCTAAAATAAACTGGCAAAATAGATGGATTACATGCGTATATTATATAAACTCATTTTGATCATTATTGACGTGATTTCTTATAGCAACGCATGTTTTTTGGGTCCTATTAAATGAAAACTTATTATATAATGCATTCTTTTTACAAAATTTTATTCATAAATATGCAAATATGTGTATTTAGGCATGTCTTGAAGTTTTACTGAAAAATTCCACCATTTTCCCCATGTTTCCCTCTTTTTCCCTGCATTTCCAGTTATCGGCAATATTATCGACAATAACGATATAGTATCTTTATCTCCGGGCAGCGAAACCTGTAACGATACCGACAACTCGAACACTGCATACTTTCTGTCACATGCCACGTGGTCAAGGCATTCATACCATGAATATAGGTTCCACAATGAAGATCATGCATGGCATAAAATCAAGTTGGCATATCTCATCAGGCAAGCCACACATTTGGACTTATGGAAAACTGATGGCCTGACTCAACCTATAGTTGTAGGTCACCTAATATAGGATCAGCCCCATTCTTGAGCCAGTTGGTTGTCATCACGGGGCCTACTGTTTGCAGGGGACAAATTTCCTGCATGAGTGAAATGTTGTTGGGAAACAGAAAAAGTGGATCTTTCACTGTGAATTTGTAAGCATGGTGTTACTTTTTCAGCATGTTCAATATTGCTTGGACTATTAGTGGTTCTCTTTCAACGGTGATTAGCAGTTGGAATGCAGGCCATTTCAGGATATGAGGCTTATAGCGTTATAGCATGGAAGATGATTCCATATGGCATCTTATAGAATTTGTGGTTGGAGGAATATGAGAATCATTGAAGACAATCTTGTCCAGCTAGCACGATCAAGAAAGTCATTTCCTTCATGACAACAGGGTGGGCGTTGGCTAGGAACAAGTTTTGTGGATGTTCTCTAAGAGGATTTCTTGAGGGTGCGGAGTGGGAGGTGCTGTGGGATAATATTCCTTTTTGGTTTTGTCTTTTTGTGTTCTGTTGTTTGCCAGTACCTAGCCGTGGCTGGTTATTATCTGATCTAGTGATGAGAGGGCCACTTCTGAACTGCCTTGTTTCCTTGTATTGTTTTAAGATTTAATGAAATTTTGTCATCATTAAGGAGAAGTTACCTGATCTAGTGATGAGAGGGTCACTTCTGAACTGCATCATTTCCTTGTATTGTTTTAAGATTTGATGAAATTTCATCATCATTAAAGAGAGTTGGAATAATGGTGGGAAAAATGGGGCTGCATGACAAATTAACATAGATCTGGCTGTATGCGATAATTTTCTTATTGCAAAGAGGTTTGCTAAGCTCACACACATATATGAAGGATCACATCTGCATGCCATCCATCTGCTATCATGTTACATACAAGATCCAACACATTCGTCATGTATGTCCCACAATGGAATGCCCTTGTCCAGAAGTTTGTTCCATTTATGAAATGTGCGGTCATCTATAAAATAAATCAAACTATTGGTTGTACATTGAATCCAAATGTATGACCCATATGATGAGATTATTGGCCTAATTTTTGTTTTATGTGATCTTCATTTGGTGGTCCACCTACAGTAGAGCTGTAGGTGTTGAGTTCTCCTTTTTTAAAATGAAAGTAACAGTTGTCCTCATCAAGAGTCGAATCGCCCATAAGATGTGATTAGCTTGAATCACACCAACATCACTCTTTTAGAGAAAAGTCATATCCATAGAGATAAATTCCTTGCATCGTAACCAAGATAATTAATAATTGCACTTATATCCTCTTTTGGAATTGGAATACCCAATGCTCGAAACATGAACAAAACACCCATAGCCAAACACTTATGGAGGAATAGAAATTAATATAGAAAGCAATGATAGACATGGAGCATTTGGGAAGGAGTTTTCCCATCTTCAAGGAGATGTTAGTTTGTTCTCTCGGATGGATCATTCTGTTGGGGTGTATATGAACAATTGGTACTTGTTTGAGATTTAATAACATCGTCCAACGAGTAGGTTTGGATATTAAATGAAATATACTTTTTTTCCTTGAAAGATAACAAAGATTTTATAAACTTACCCACAAAAGCAGGAAAAGAATACAACCTGATGCAGGACAGCCCTAAATATGATGCATGCTCATGAACACAATTATTCAGCGGAAATAAAAGCAATAATAATAATGAAATCTAGCATCAATCATCATAAACTAAGAAAATCATAAAGGAAACATGCAATGGGACGGGCCATCATCACAACCATGGAGTATGGGATTCAAGTAGCGTATAGGTTGGATCCGGCGAGGGATGGAACCTCCCGATCTTGCATGGTCATACCCAATCGATCAATGATGATCACTAGTCCGAAGAATCAGAAAGTTTCTCGGATTAGGGATTTGAGAATTTGGGGGTTTAGGGTTTAGATCGATTCTCAAGGTTTAGATCGTGGGGAATAAACAAAACAGAAGTTTAGAAGGATAATAATAGAAGATGAAATACCTGGAAGAAGTTGGAGGGGCACAAGAAGAATAGAGAAGAAGGAGATCAAGGAAGAAGAAGAAGCACCATGAGAGAGGGAAAGAGGAAGGAGGCAACCAAAGGTTTGCTCTTTTTCATAAATCAACAACTAATCAAAAAGGTTTAGGGCAACACCCTTATAAAATTCGGAATTAGCATAATTACCAAAATACCCCTACTAACAAAATTTAAAAAAAAAGACATTTGCATGAAAAAAACGTACCCACACTAACCCGAAACTCAAATAAGTAAAAAATGCATAAAATAAACTCAAATCTAAGATGTCCAATGCACTCCAATGATGGTGTGATGAAAGTGGGCCACGATGAACCAATGGTCCGATCACATCATCATCACGATCCAACGGTCCGATCATATCTCCTCCAAGCAACTAACACATGTCTTCCCAAGGTGGGGCCTGATGTCCGCATCATTCTCCTCGTCTGAAAAGAACTCGACTCCGACGAGTTAAAACTCTTGTGGCGCTCTAACAAATCCGGATCAACATTCTGCAACTCCACTTCAGTAAACCACGTAGATTCTGACGGTGGCTTGTTCTTCCATTTGACAATGTATCTTTGGAAACCTCCGTCTCTCGTAAACACTATCTCCTCATCCAAGATTTCCTCAATTTCTTCTTTCTGGATATTAGGTGGAGGAAGGGGTGAGAGGGGTTGTGAAATAAAGTCAGATAAGGGCCATAAGAGAGATGATGGATCAACGATGGGATGGTGGGAACGGACTAGATCTTCCACATTAAAAGTTGGGTTAATGCCCATTTCAGATGGAAGGTCGATCCGATACGCGTTGGACCCAATTTTCTGCACAATCTTGAATGGTCCAGCACTACGCGCTTGTAATTTTTTAGCGGAACCTTGTGAGAACCGCTTAGGCCTTATCCTCACCATTACATGGTTTCCTTTCTGAAATTCTTGCAATCTACGATGAGAATCAGCTGAGATTTTAGAATCGTCATTGCTCTTATTTATCCGCTGTCTAATATGTGTATGCAAATCATGAATATGGCGTGCGAATGCATTGGCTGACTCTGAAGACCTTTGGATGACAGACATGGGTGACACTAAAGGACACTCTGAAAAATCCACGAACTTGGAATAAACAATCCTATGGAAATAAACAATCCTATGACCTAGAACTGGAAAACTGAAACAAAAGGACACTTCCCAAGGGTGACACACAATTTCTCATTATAAGTATTATAAACAAGGATGATTTTCAGGTATCCCAACACTTGAGAACAAACACTAGTAATACCAAGTCTTGAGCAGATCTTGGCATCAGCCATTATGTCCAAAATGTCATCAAGATACGGTATAAGGACTAAGGTCATCATATCCACCATGACGTGAATACGTCGCATGATAGCATGACACTTGACTGAAGCTTTATGGACGGTCAGGATATGCCCACTTGTGTGCCACATGCCATTATTCTTGGAAGTGAGAAGACCAGGCATGACACACAAAACAAAACTCCAACTCAAACTTTCCTTATCGAATTCTTTCCCCGAGAAGTTTATCAAATTGACGCTGCATTTCTGTATTTTCTACGGGGTTCACCTGGTATGGAGGAAAGCTTGACAGGACTAACCTAGGGACAAGATCGATTGTGTGTTGAATGTCCCATATGGGTGAAAATTTATCCCATAAATCATCTGGTGGGATATCACAAGTCATGTGGGTGTCTACCATCATATCCTCACTAGTCTCCTTTTTAAATTCATTCGTGTGCATTATGGTAAGAGACTTAGATTGGGATTCTACATCACTTAAGTCACACATGACATCTGGAAGTGGTGCGGTTTCAATTTCTTCGACCTTTTCATCACTAGCACACACTTCGTCATCCTCAACGATGATGAGCGATGCCTCAATTTCTTCCATTTCCTCACTACTAACATTAGGCACGTACTCTTCCACTTCATAAAAAACCTGATTGGATTCTTCCAACTGGCCATTCACCAAGGTATTATCTCGCTTCCAAGGACATATAATTGGTGTTAAACACTCAAATTGTTCATAAGCCGAGATTTCCTTAATGATGGGTTGGACCACTTTACAAGGAGGGGACCATATTGGTTCTGTGTTTGGACGGGAAGGTGAGGCAACTCTCTTTTGAACCAAGGGCTTTTGACGATAAGAGATGGGAATATATTTTTCTTTTAAACGCTCTTTCATCTCGTCCCATTGTGAGATCGGGGCTCTCCCAACTTTATCAAGTCGTCGTTCCAAATCTGTCCAAAACGACTTGGCTTGGCCCTCCAATTTCCACTTGACAAACCTCACTCGACGGTAACTCGACATATCATACCAATAAAAAAAATAGTCTAAGTCTTCAAGCCAATCAAGGAATGTTTGTGGGTCCATGTGACCATTAAAGTAGGCCAACTCATCGGAGTTCGGCTTTCCATTAGGTCTCGACGGCCACACGACAACACTTAATGGCCCTGAAGATCTCAAACGCCTGTACTCCATTCACTACGGGGAGACTCTAAGGACTGGGTGACTCACAATATGAATGCGATGAATTAAAACTACAATGAATTGACACTAATTAATTCTAGATGATGCGACTCAAATTTGGAAAATTTTCAAATTAGGAAAGTTTCTAAAATTGGAAAGTTTCTAAATCTGAAAATTTTCCAAATTAGGAAACTTTCTAAAATTGGAAAGTTTCTAAATTTGAAAATTCTCCAAATTAGGAAACTTTCTAAAATTGGAAACTTTCTAAATCTGGACATTTCCTAAAACAAACCTAAAAATCAAAACCCTAATTTGATAACTGGATCTAGACAAAACCATGCAAGCCTATTCTCTGATACCAAATTTGATGCAGGACAGCCCTAAATATGATGCATGCTCATGAACACAATTATTCAGCGGAAATAAAAGCAATAATAATAATGAAATCTAGCATCAATCATCATAAACTAAGAAAATCATAAAGGAAACATGCAATGGGACGGGCCATCATCACAACCATGGAGTATGGGATTCAAGTAGCGTATAGGTTGGATCCGGCGAGGGATGGAACCTCCCGATCTTGCATGGTCATACCCAATCGATCAATGATGATCACTAGTCCGAAGAATCAGAAAGTTTCTCGGATTAGGGATTTGAGAATTTGGGGGTTTAGGGTTTAGATCGATTCTCAAGGTTTAGATCGTGGGGAATAAACAAAACAGAAGTTTAGAAGGATAATAATAGAAGATGAAATACCTGGAAGAAGTTGGAGGGGCACAAGAAGAATAGAGAAGAAGGAGATCAAGGAAGAAGAAGAAGCACCATGAGAGAGGGAAAGAGGAAGGAGGCAACCAAAGGTTTGCTCTTTTTCATAAATCAACAACTAATCAAAAAGGTTTAGGGCAACACCCTTATAAAATTCGGAATTAGCATAATTACCAAAATACCCCTACTAACAAAATTTAAAAAAAAAGACATTTGCATGAAAAAAACGTACCCACACTAACCCGAAACTCAAATAAGTAAAAAATGCATAAAATAAACTCAAATCTAAGATGTCCAATGCACTCCAATGATGGTGTGATGAAAGTGGGCCACGATGAACCAATGGTCCGATCACATCATCATCACGATCCAACGGTCCGATCATATCTCCTCCAAGCAACTAACACATGTCTTCCCAAGGTGGGGCCTGATGTCCGCATCACAACCCTACACAACACTAAGAGGCAACAAAAAGATTGCCAGGCAAACTGGCCTTTACATACACAACCCAACTTGACACAAGCCCTTTAATCAATGTAATAACCTCCTCCAACCCCATACTTTCATTCCGAAAGCATCAACTGTTTCTAGCCTCCCATATAGCCCAAACTCCTATAAGAATCAATCTCCACTTAGCTTTCTCAGCTTTGCTCACTCCATGCGAAGCCCACATGAAGTCTTAAACCGATTCTTGCATAACCTAGTCCACATGAAGCAAGCCTAGGAAATGGGCCCAAACTTTAGAAGCAAAAGAGCAATGCAAGAACACATGATCGATCGACTCCGCATTCTCCTCACACATCAAACACATATTGGGGAGGATCAAAACTCTCCTTTGTAGGTTGTCCATGGTGAGAATCCTTCTACGCCCCACAAGCCAAACAAAGACCGCAACCCTAGGTGGAGCTCCATAGAACCAATAATGAAATTAAATGAATATATTCCGCACATTTATCAGAATATAAGACTTTGATTTTCCTATCAAAATGAATTGAAACCACTACATGAAGATTTTAAAGAAGTTGAAAACATCGTCTTTAGATTTCATAAGATGATCAAAGTGGTTTGAGTGCAATCATCAATGAAGGACACAAAATACTTGAAAACCAAATAAAGACACAATTAGGGATGGACCCTGCAAATCAAAGTGAAGCAAAGAGAAAGGAACATTATTAGACGTTTTATTGATACTAATTGGATAATTGGTTCTACAATGCTTTAATGAGGGAAGTAGCAGTTTAAGCTAGAATTGGCACATGTTCTAAACATCAATGCCGGAGCCCAAATTCGTTGCTCAATCCTATTTCTAGGAAGGCAGACCTCATCAAACTACTTGAGAAGGTTTTCAAATCCTCAAGCTTGAAGTACCACAGATTTCTCCAGAAAGTCATCCTCCACAACATTATTTTCTGATGTTTTGCAATAATCTTTGATTTGTGTGTAAGTCTAATCTTGTAAGCGGCCCTAAAGTTTTGTGACACCAATCAAAAGACGCTCCTAAAAGTGAATTCTATCACTCGTCCCTGTCTTGAACCTTAGCCCTTCGGTGAAAGATCCCACTCCTCCCTAAAGTTTTGTGACACCAATCAAAAGATTCTCCTAAAAGTGAATTCTATCACTCATCCCTGTCTTGAACCTTAGCCCTTTGGTGAAAGATCCCACTCCTTTTAACTTATCTCCCAAATCCAAGTTGTCCTTTCATATGACCAGCCCCCCACTATTCTCCAAAGAGCAATGTGCTTTATGCTGGATCATCACCACCATTCTGCTAAATAAGACCGGTTTTCTTTTTTCTTTTTCGTGTTTATCAACTTTTAAAAATGAACTTGCTATACTTCTCACCATCTTGAAGATCTAACTATTGGGTTGAAAGCTCGAACTAATCAGACAGTTGGATCGACTTCAAGATCAAATTAGAAGTTGCTGGACATCAGCTCAGATCTGACTGTTGGGCTGAATGTTAATCAAGTCTAACCATAGGATCAAATATAGTCATTGATGTAGATCATTTCCTTGTCATTCCCTTTGTTATGAGTTTGAGAAGATTAACAGTTTATTATTGGCGACCAACATGAAATATGCATTGAACATTCTAGTGATATCTTTCTAGATGTTCTAGGCGGGATTTGTAGGCTAATAAAGGCAGGAGGTCATACGTATAAACAATGATAATGCTTAATCATTGAAACGATTGAATAGAAGGCGTTTTTTTTTTTCTTTCATTCTTTTTTTTTCCCATTAGTTTCCTGTGATTGGGTTCTAGACTAGGGGGATGATTCTTCTAGAATCTAGTGGTGTGATGCTTCTAGATCACCTTATTTTGACTCCATAGGGTTTTCTTGTGGTGTGAGTCCACATCCATTCTTGCTCCTATTTTAGTTTCTGTTGCAAGTGAAGAAGTTATTTCTCAAAATCTTGGAGGATCTAATTATCAAATAGCTATGAATCTTCTTCTAAAATTCCTTCATATTTGTACATCAATATTGGTACCTTGCTCGGTTTCTTTTCCCTTTTCCTTTCCTTCCCTACTTCTAGCCCCAATTAATCCCAAACCCTACATTGCCCCCATACACAAACTGTATACTATTTGCATCCTAAAAATCCCCCTTTCAGCTCTTAACTACAACCTCTCTCAGTCAATTTCCAGATTCCAGCCCAAATCTCAGCCCTGTACCAGTCCATTAAACTATCTATGGGACTACCCACAACAATCTGTCCCTGAACTGCCCTATGAGCTGTCATGGACGGACACTGCCAGCCCATTAATCCTAACCCTAAATCTGATGAACCTGTTCATTGTTAGCTTTTAACCAGTCCTATCGTCAGCCATTAAACAGTGTCCTAAAACCTGACTTTGTGACGCATGACAATGGGCCTATAAGGGATGATGCGGAATGAACTAAAGCGGATATATAAAGCAATGAATAAACATATTGAATATACTCAAATCATAAGTTAAGGCACTCAATTAGATGAAAAAAATCCATGTTTTATATCAATGATCACAAGCATGAACTGAGGGGAATATAAAGTCTCAAGGGCCGGGACCCATGGAAGGTAGAACTTCCATGTCCAAGCATAAGGGTAATTCTAAATCCAAGGATGAGGCTCTAGGGTTCCTAGGGTATGGCTAGAATTGGGATCAATGGAAATTAGTGTAAGAGTTATGATTTGGGTGATGGGGGAATTGGTGGTTTAGGGATTTAAGGCTATGGGAAAGGTGAAATTCGGATTTGGGTGAAAATGGGGTGTTTGGATTTGAAAACTGGGTGGGATTAGGTTAGATGGGAAGGATTCAGATGGGAAAAAGCTAGGGTTTTGGGGGAAAATTAAGAAAAATGGGCTGTGGGCCTATTCCGAATGAAAAAGGGTTCAAGATTTTGGGAATTTTGGATAAGGCTTCAAAAAATATCAAAAGATCCGTGAAATGGATGAAAAGAACAATCAACTTACTTACATTTTGTAGAAAAGAAGAAGAGAAAAGAGATAGGAGGAATAATCGGCATCACATCGTTGGCATCATACCAAAAGGGATCTAATCACTGGAGGTTTCAAGCTCATCTCAAGTAAGAAGAAGTTTTCTCTCAATATTCATAAACACGTAATAATCAAAATAGGGTTTCTAACAATGCTTTTATAGTCCTCATCTAAGAAAAGCACACTAAAGTGCCTAGAATATAAAAATAATGACAAAATGACGCCTAAAGCAAATAAGTCAAAGAAAAAGCACACTAAAGTGCCTACAATAAAAAAAAGATAAAACGACGCTTGAAACAAATAATCACGCGCGTTGGCTTGCTGTTGTACTCCTCTCACGTGCTCCATGTGCTCCTCATGTGTCGTCGAACCACAACGAGATAAGTACGACACGTCTCCTACGCTGGTACACTCGGGAAAAGGATCGTGATGGTTCGATGTCCTCATTAACTCTCCCTGACTGAAAAGAAGTCAACTCCGTCGATGTAAAACTCCTGTACCTCTCTAGGATGTCTGGATCAACCCGCTGCAGCTCGGTCTCTATAAGCCACGTGCAATTTGAAGTCGGCCGATTCTTCCACTTGACAAGATATTTCTGGTACTCCCCACTAGTTAACACCACTTACTTATCCAAAATGTCTTCAATCTCTTCCTTTCTCTCAGGTAGTTGTGGTAAAAGGGGAAAGGTTGGAAAAATGAGGTAGGGATAGGCCATAGATCATGAGATGGGGTAGACACGTCATCTATGTGACCCTTGGAAGCCACTAGATCCTCCACATTGAAAGTACAACTAATTCCTATGCCGGGTGGAAGATCTACTACATATGCATTAGTGCCCAAACATTTTAAGATTTTATATGGGCCGGCACTACGTGTTTGTAATTTCTTGATGGCTTGTTGTGTAAACCGCTCTAGTCGTATACGGACTATGACGTAATCGCCCACTTGAAATTCCTGTAGCCTGCGATATGAGTCAACATTTAATTTGTATTGTCCATTGCTAGCATTTATCTTCTTCCTAATTTCATATGCAATTCATGGATATGCCATGCAAATGACTCAGCTAACTTTGATGGCTTATGTGAGACGGACATGAATGAAACTATAAGACGCTCCAATGAAGCAATGGACTCAAAATAGACAACTCTATGATCTAGAACTCTGGAGATTTTAACAAAAGAACACTTCTTGTGGGTGAAACATAATTTCTCATTCTTTAGTATCCCACAGAATTCCTCTAATTGATAGTGGTATTGCTCATTGTAAGTGTTATAAACAAGGATATTGTTCAGGTATCCCGATACCTGAGAACACGCTTTTGATGCCAAGTCTTGAGCAGATCTTGGCGTTGGCCAATATATCCCACATGCCATTAAGATGTGGGATAGGGGCTATGGTCATCACATCCATCATGTTGTGAATACGTCATAAAGGGAACTGACACTTTACTGAGATTTTGTGGATGACCAGAATGTGCCCACACGTGTACCACGTGCCATCGTTCTTGGAAGTGAAAAGGGCATGCACGACAACACACGGAATAAAAATCCAACTCAAACTCTCCCAAGTGAACTCTTCCCTAAGAAGCTTATTAAATTGCCCTCTGCATTTCCGCATGCTCCGTGAGGTTCACTTGGTAGAGGGGAAAACTTGATAAAGTCGACTCAAGGACAAGATCAATAGCGTATTGAATGTCCCGCTTGGGTGGAAGTTCATCCTACCAGTGTTTACAGTATCGATAATATCGGCCGATATTATCGATATCGTTGCTCGCCGATACATATCGGCTGAGTAATAACAAACAAACTGTCTGATTCCTTGGTATCGCACGATATATCGTGTGATATCGATAATATCGTAGTTTGTATCGATATCGCACGATATATCGGCAAGATATCGGGCTTTTTCCTTCACGCGATTCCAGATATCGCCGATACCTGGACGATATCGTCCAGGTATCGGTCAGAAACACCGGAATGTTTTTAAACTTGTTTTTTTTTTTTTTTAATGTTTTTTGGAGAAAAAACTTGGGGAGGCCTATTTTTTCTCAATTTTCTCCTATTTTACTATATCGGTCAGACGCACAAGAGTCTCCCATTTTGTAGAAAAAAATGATTTTTTGTTCGATTTTCTTCTAGTTTCTCCTTCCTAAAAAAAAAAAAACCGTTGGGCTTTCGGTTGCGTAGGGGTCATAGTTTGTTGAGTCTAATTAGCTATTTTCTAGATTTTATTGAGTCCTCATATAGATCTAGGCCATATTGGATAGCTTGCATTGTGTTAAACCAGGATAGTCATAACTGCATTTGAAGGATACTCATTCAGTTGCATCATCCATAGGTATATTTCTCAATTCTCTTGCTTGTTTTACTTTGTCAATGCATTAGTTGTGTTTACATTAATGTCTTGTTACATTTGTATATCTTATAGAATCAATTTAAACAATAGTTGCATCAGTTCAATCAGATAGCGCATAGCTTAGGATCCTTTTAAAAAGGAACTCCATTATGTGGACTTTTTTTTTTTTTTTTTTTTTTCCATATTATGATTTAAATGTGTGTATTGAGGTCCATTTTAACAATCCCTGAAGTTTCATTGAAAAATTCAATCAATTTCCCAATGTTTCCCCATGTTTCCCAAAAAGTGCGATACATTCCGCGATACAACTGATATTTCCCACCGATACGCAATATGTATCTGTATCCCAAGGGTGCGAAATGTAACGCGAAACCGATACTGCGAACACTGCATCCTACAAGTCATCTGGTGTGGTATCACAAGTCCTTCCCAAGTCCACATCATTTAAACCACACATGACAACTGGGAGTGGTGCAGCCTCAATTTCTTCGACTTCTTCATCACTAGCATCCACTCCTTCATGTTCAACAATGGTGAGTGATGCCTCAATTTCTTCTTCGTCATCATTATCAATTTCAGGCACGTACTCTACCACTTCATAAACAACCTGTTTACGCCCTTTCAACTTGCCATTCGCCAAGGCATTATATTAGTCATCCTTCCCATGGTCGGGGTTAGTCTGATTGGACGCATTTAATTGCGTGGCGTAATTCTGAATGGCTCCATTCTGGATCTTAAGGGTATCCAGACATTGGAATATGGCAGTCAGAGTCTTAAGAATCTGATCCTGACTCATGGTGGTGATGTGCAATCCAAAACCATGACCAAAATGTGTGGCCATAAACAAGGGACGACTCTGGACTGAATTTTGAGACCCTAAAACTTTATGTTATGACTAAAGAAAAGTTTCTACCCTAGACGTCGTAATATGAAACCCTAAAACTATATGCTGCATGCACTAACCAACCCTAGATGTGATGAATGAGATGCTCTAGACACCCTATGCTTCAAGCCTAAGCTCTGATACCAAAATTTGACGCAGGACAATGGGCCTATAAGGGATGATGCGGAATGAACTAAAGCGGATATATAAAGCAATGAATAAACATATTAAATATACTCAAATAATAAGTTAAGGCACTCAATTAGATGAAAAAAATCCATGTTTTATATCAATGATCACAAGCATGAACTGAGGGGTATATAAAGTCTCAAGGGCCGGGACCCATTGAAGGTAGAACTTCTATGTCCAAGCATAGGGGTAATCCTAAAACCAAGGATGGGGCTTTAGGGTTCCTAGGGTATGGCTAGAATTGGGATCAATGGAAATTAGTGTAAGGGTTATGATTTGGGCGACAGGGGAATTGGGGGTTTAGGGATTTAAGGCTATGAGAAAGGTGAAATTCGGATTTGAGGGAAAAGGGGGTGTTTGGATTTGAAAAATGTGTGGAATTAGGTTGGATAGGAAGGATTCAGATGGGGAAAAGCTAGAGTTTTGGGGGAAAACTAAGAAAAATGGGCTGTGGACCTATTTTGAATGAAAAAGGGTTCAAGATTTTGGGAGTTTTGGATAAGGCTTCAAGAAATATAAAAAGATCCGTGAAATGGATGAAAAGAACAATAAACTTACCTGGATTTTGTAGAAAAAAAGAAGAGGAGATGGGAGGAATAACCGGCATCACACTGTTGGCATCACACCAAAAGGGATCCAATCACTCTGAGGTTTCAAGGTCATCTCAAGCAAGAAGAAGTTCTCTCAATATTCATAAACACGTAATAATCAAAATATGGTTTCTAACAATGCTTTTATAGTCTTCATCTAAGAAAAGCAGACTAAAGTGCCTTGAATATAAAAATAATGACAAAATGGCGCCTAAAACAAGTAAGTCTAAGAAAAAGTGCACTAAAGTGCCTACAATATAAAAAAAGACAAAATGATGCCTAAAACAAATAAACACGTGCTGGCCTGCTGTACTCCTCTCACGTGCTCCATGTGCTCCTCATTTGTCGTCAAACCACAACGAGCTAGGCGCGACACATC
Organism: Liriodendron chinense; assembly: GCA_003013855.2. Lineage (NCBI taxonomy): Eukaryota > Viridiplantae > Streptophyta > Magnoliopsida > Magnoliales > Magnoliaceae > Liriodendron > Liriodendron chinense. The sequence continues at coordinate 4,540,139 of ML058389.1, forward strand.
TCCTACGCTGGTACACTCGGGAAAAAGGATCGTGATGGTCCAATGCCCGCATCACTTTGCCTTCTTGCATCTATTCGGCTGCAGATTCTCACAATCTCACTCACCCTTTTGGCTTCCATCTTCCTCTGCTTTGGGCCCTAACCCTTCTTGCATCCGAGCAACTCCTTTGGAACCCCTTAGGCCGTGAGCATTCAGTCTCTCTGCACTGCCAGCTGGCTATTTCCTCTTGTCAACTGTACACTGACCTGTACTTAGCTTTCTTGACCTGTATCTCCCTTCCCCCATAGACCTTACTATTATCTATTCTGAACTTCTTCCGCCTCATCTTTTGTCTCATACCTTAAAATGTAAACCTCTTGGCCATTAATTGACCTCTTTTTGGGACTTTAGTTAGGCATACAATTTAAGAGCATGGTTTATCTTATGAATGATGCTAAGAATTTCTGCATATACAAGCAATGAATTATCTCTGTTAGCATGGCTTGCAGGTGATGCATTGAGGAAACTCGAGGAGAAGGGTGTGGTCATACGTTTTGTAATTGGTCGGAGGTTTTTCCAGAAACTTAAAAACTTTTTTTTTTTTTTTTATTGGTGGCAGTATTAGTTTTTTTACTTTTGTTTTTGCTCTTTTATTAATTATGTTTTTATGCATCATGATAAGACTTGTAGTTAGTTAACCTTACATCATTGCTTGAATATTTGTAACTGGCAGTGCAAATCGTGGTGATAGCTTAGATCGTAATATCGACGATGAAAATCGCCTGACAAAGGACTTCTTAATTCTTGTAAGTTCTGTAAATTTTATTCCTCAAACACAGTAAGCTGTTTATATTTTGGTCTTATGGGGTGGGTTTAGTGAGAAAACATTGATTCCTGTTCTTGTAGTCTGATGATACTTCTACTTGAAGCTCTACTTATTCATGGATTTCTTGATGCTTCTATCTTTTCTAACACTTATCTGTAAAACTAGGCATGAAACTTATGAACTGATTGACAGTTTACCTAAACAAAAAGGGTTGAGCTATTGGTAAATGTTAAGAGTGGACGTCACTTTGTATGCAGTTTTTGTCCTCTCTCTCTCTCTCTCTCTCTCTCTCTCTCTCTCTCTCTCGTTTAAGTGCAGTAATTTAGAGTAGAAAATTTGAGTTTTTGATAGAATATGATATTTCCTGCAACCGTCTACTCTGTTAAAAAATAATTAAATGAATCTTCAAGAATTCAAAAGTATCCTAGAATAAAGAAAAAACAAAAGAAAAGACACCATGTTGAGTTTCTTTCAATATATTTTCCCTAAAAAAACAAACAAAGGAAAGAGACAAGAATCTTTGACTACTTTATGTTTATCTGTACCTATTTGAATTTAGAATTACGATGGAGAGAGCGGCCTCGAAGAAAAAGATTATCTTTGGGCCTGTTTGGATTGTGAATTATGGCCGTAATGTAATGTTAAAGTGTCATCATTATGATTTTACTATTTTTGTTTAAACATGCACAGTTCAGCACATAATTTGGCAGTCAAATGCAGATGTCATAGGAGACAAGGAATTTGTAATCATTACAACTTTACGTTGAATTGCAGTGAAAATCTCCTATCCAAACACACACATCAGTGTAATCAAGGTGTGCCGTACCGGTTACGTATCGGCCGTACCGGCCGATACGTACCGGAAACGGCCGGTACCGTTACGCGATACGAGGTCCAAATCGGAGACCCCGAAAATTTGGACCGTATCGGACCGTTACGCCCCCCGTAACGGTCAAAAAACGATAACTTTTTTTTTTTTTTTTTTAATAAATAGTTGCTGTTTTGTAATTTCTTCCCACTTTTCTTCCCCCATTTCTTTTCTAATCTGTTCTTTTGCTAAAAACGACCACAATTAGTCTATTTTGGAGAATTAAAACGACCAATTTCTACGATTTGGATGAATCGAAGCTCCGTGGGCCATTTTTCGAAGAAATCCGAAAATAGGTATTTATACATTTTTTTTCCTCTAATCACTTTTTTTCCACCTTGATATGATGTTGTAGCCATTGTAAAATGTTAAAATGTGTATTTCAAGATTATGCAACTGATTTTTTAATTTTTTTTATATTTTTTTATATTTTTTTTAATTTCTGTCTATTTTCGGATTAATATTAAAAATTAGTAAAAATCATTTTTTTTCTAGTTTAATGGTTGGATAACATGTGTTACTTATAGTAGGACACAATCATGTGCATTTTACAGATTATGCACATGATTTGCTATTTTTTTTGTATTTTTTTTAATTTCGGAATAATTTCGGAATAAATTTAAAAATTAGGAAAAATCATTTTTTTCAAAAAAAATTCTGGTTTAAAGGTTGGATAATATGTGTTACTTATAATAGAATATAAGCATGTGCATTTTACAGATTATGCACATGGTTTGCCATTTTTTTTTGGTATTTTTTTAATTTCGGAATAATTTTAAAATTTAGGGAAAATTAATATTTTCAAAAAGAAATTCTGATTTAAAGGTTGGATGACATGTGTTACTTATAATAGAACATAATCATGTGCATTTTACAGATTATGCACATGGTTTGCTATTTTTTTTTGTATTTTTTTAATTTCGGAATAATTTTAAAAATTAGGGAAAATTAATATTTTCAAAAAAAAATTCTGATTTAAAGGTTGGATGACATGTGTTACTTATAATAGAACATAATCTTGTGCATTTTACAGATTATGCACATGGTTTGCTATTTTTTTTGTATTTTTTTAATTTCGTAATAATTTTAAAAATATGGGAAAATTAATATTTTCAAAAAAAAATTCTGATTTAAAGGTTGGATGACATGTGTTACTTATAATAGAACATAATCATGTGCATTTTACAGATTATGCACATGGTTTGCTATTTTTTTTGTATTTTTTTAATTTCGGAATAATTTTAAAAATTAGGGAAAATCATTTTTATCAAAAAAAATTTTGGTTTAAAGGTTGGATAATATGTGTTACTTATAATAGAATGTTATCATGTGCATTTTACAGATTATGCACATGGTTTGTTATTTTTTTGGTATTTTTTTAATTTTGGAATAATTTAAAAAATTAGGGAAAATCATCTTTTTCAAAAAAAAATTCTGGTTTAAAGGTTGGATAACATGTGTTACTTATAATAGAACATAATCATGTGCATTTTACAGATTATGCATATGGTTTGTTATTTTTTTTGTATTTTTTTAAATTTCGGAATAATTTTAAAAATTAGAGAAAATCATTTTTTTTCAAAAACATGGAGAATCATATTTACAGATTAATGAGTAATGACTAATGTATGTTTATATTTTTATTTTTTCGACAGGTTTTGCCGTTTTGGAGCTTCGTAGTTGTACTTTGTAGGCTGTAGGCTGTAGCCCATAGGGTTTAGTAATTGAATTTAGTAGTTAGTACTTGATTTCATTATCTGTATTTAAGATTTACAATTACATTTATAAATTTTAAAATTTAAGTATTTCACTCTTAGACTCAGTATCTAAGTGACATAGCCACATCACATAAGCCATCTCTAATTAAAAAATGTCTGGGACTGGAACTGTAAGTGGAACTGCAAATGAGGATATTGGATGGGAACATTGTCAGAGGGTAGGTGGTGGAAGGCATAAAATAAAATGCAACTATTGTGATAAAGTAATAAATGGTGGAATTACGCGACTTAAACAACATTTGGCACATCGAAAGGGTCAAGTTGCAGGATGCACCAAAGTTCCCAAAGAGATAATGATACAGATGCAAGCCAATTTAGAAGAGTCAAAGGGGAAACGAGCTGCTGTGCAGAAAAAGAAAGATGATATCCTTGATCGAGCCCGACAAGAGGTGTTTGGTCCAGAATATATGGGCGTTCGTGGCGAAGACATCATTGATTCTGGGGAAGATTCTGATCGAGAAATGACTATAGCTAGGAGAGAAAGCGTGCGCTATGCTTGTGAAGAGGAAGAACGTCGACGCACGTTTGGTTCAAGTGCGAGTGGGAGTGGGAGTGGCCAGGGGAGTACAACTGCAGCCCCAACGGGAAGTACAGCTGGGGTTGGAGGGGGTATGTTTGGTGGATTAAGGCGTATGTTTAGCAGCCGGCGGGGCACATCTTCACATGTAGCTCGTCATCCTATAGATGTAGATGTGGAAGAAGAAGATGTGCCTAGGAGACCCTCTGTTGATCCGATCCTCTTTAGGAAAGAATCTAGTAAACAAAAGAAGATAAAACAAATGTGGAGTAGAACTTCTGTTGAGAAACTAGGTAGGGCAGCAGCAAAGTTATTTATACATGCCAACATACCCCCTAATGCGGCAAACTTTCCATATTGGCAGGTGGTAATTGATGCAGCAGCAGAAGCAGGTGAAGGAATTAAAGCTCCCACAGCCAAGGAGATTAGGGGAAAATGGACAGACGCAGAGTATGCAGATACAAAGGCATACGTAAATACCTTTAAACCCATATGGCAGGCCAGAGGATGCACGATCATGTGTGATGGTTGGACTGGCCCAACAAGACGCAGCATGATCAACTTTATGGTGTATTGCCACTTGGGAACAGTGTACCACAAGTCAATTGATGCCTCGGATGAAATAAAAAATGCTAAATATATTTTTAGCTTGATGGATAAAGTAGTGGATGAGATTATGGAGGAGAATGTGGTGCAGATTGTGACAGATAATGAAGCAACATATAAGTCTGCAGGAAATATGTTGATGCTAAAGAGAACACATATATTTTGGTCACCGTGTGCTGCACATTGTATTGATCTTATATTGGAAGATATTGGAAAGAGAAAGAATGTCAAGGAAATGGTTGAAAAAGCAAAGGAAGTGACAACATTTATTTACAACCATAATCACCTAGTTGCAATAATGAGGAAGTTCACGAAGGGACGAGAGTTGCTTAGGCCAGCGGCGACTAGATTTGCAACAAACTTTATAGCTTTAGAGAGTTTGTATCAGCATAGGGGAGAGTTGAGTGAAATGTTTGCTTCCCAACAATGGCTCAACACAAAATATGGGAAGAAGACATCAGGGACGCCGGTTGATATTGTAAACACCATTAGAGACAACAAATATTGGAAGAGGGTTAAGAAAATTTTAAAGGTGATGGAACCACTGATGAGGGTACTTCGTCTTGTTGAAATCGATGAAGCACCTACGATGGGCTTCCTCTACGACGCCATGGATAAAGCGAAGTTGGCAATTCAACGTGATTGTTCAAGCCGGCAATCTTACTGGAATTTGATCGACAAAAGATGGACAAATCAACTCCACCACGATATTCATGCAGCAGGTTATTACCTAAATCCTAGGTATAGATATGCCCAATCATTTGTTATGGATGATGAGATTCGTATTGGATTAAAGAACGTGATAAAGAGATTAGAGCCTGACTTAGATGTACAAATAAAGGCTTTGAATGAATTGGATATATTTGGAACTCGCCAGGGTAGCTTTGGAGATACTCTTGCACAACATGCAGTACTTAAGTTGCACCCCGCCGACTGGTGGATAAATTTCGGAGAGGACACACCGGCTTTCCAAAAAATTGTAGTAAGGATTTTGAGCCAAACAACGTCTTCCTCTAGTTGCGAAAGAAATTGGAGTTGTTTTGCACTTATTCATACGAAGAATAGAAATAGAATTCAGACTAGGACGTTAGATAGACTTGTCTTTATGCATTACAACATGAGGCTAAGAATGCGCATGCATTCAAGGAGGCCTACCAGTACCGGTGATGGGGATTATCGTCCAATAAACTTGGACAATATTTATGATGAGGATGACCCACTTCTACCTTGGTTGGAAGTAAGGGAAAAAGAAATAGAAGATGATAGTGAAGAAATAGAAGTTGAAGACCCAGAAATACGCAGGGCACAGCAAGAGAGTCGTGCATTTGTGTTGGACCCAGAAAGGGGGGCGGATTTCATGCAAACTCAGCAGAAGAGTGCGAGCTCTAGCGATACTGAAACAGATGATGATGATGATGATGATGCACCTAATGCTGGTCCCACTTCTGGCATTGCTCAACCCACCGGGGCTACTGATACCATATAGCCGTCTACGGATCGCGAGGCTGATGAACTTCGACGAAGCAGGCGGGGCCGAGGGGTCGAACTTATGAGTGTACTGAGTCACGATACAACCAGCAAGAGCCTGGCTCCAGTAGTGCACCTGCAGGTCCTGCACCTACAGGTCCTGCACCTGCACCGCAATCTACACCGACAGATCTGGAACATCAGCATGCGTATGGCTATGATCCAAGGAATTATGGGTATTCTTACAGCCAATGGGATTATAGGGAACCTGTTCCGCCACTTCCATGTTGGAGTAGTCCTCCTGACGCTGTTCCACATCTACCATATGAACCAAATCCAAGTTATTCATCTCAATCTCAACAGCCTGGCCCTGAATACGAGTACCAGTATGGGCACGGCTATTCGACGGGCACTAGTAGATATCCTCACTCAGGGTCAGAATCTTTGCCTAGGCAGTATCAGTCATCATCAGGTTTCGTTGACCTGATCTTTCCCTCTGGCACTGAATATTATGGATATGCAACAACAAGACCGCAACAACCCGATGATGATGACGACGACGACGTGGAGGTTGAGCAACCACAACAAAGCAGGTTTTCATTTTGGTGGTGAGTTCCGATTTGGTGAGTCTTTTCCATTACCCACATGGTCATACATTCACCAAAAAAACACACACTTTACATTGTTGAACTTGTGTTTAAAATAACTCCCCTGACAAGTGACAACCAGTCAAGTAATCTTTAATCAACATGCTTGCAGGGGAGTATATCAGGTATTACTAATTTTTTTTCCTACTTTAGAATGTTCAATTGGCAGGACGAGTCGGTCATAGATTCAAGATAAGAGAAGTCTTAATACATTATTTTTTGCAAGTCCTCACTCCTCACTCCTTAGGTATGTAAATAAATTGTAAATAATATAAAGTAAATTATAAAAAATAATAGTACATGTGAAAATTGAAATACTTTGATGTTACATTTATTCTAATATACATATTATTGGTATTAGACAGTTAGAAATTTGAATTTATAAGTTCTGCAGTTAATTCCAGGTTATTAGCTTCATAAATTCACCAGACAGCCCGATACAGCTTTTTCACCAAAGAGTAGACCGCTTCACCACCATAAACATGTTCAAAATTATAAATGAATGCATATTTGGGATGTTTGGAATTTTCTGGATTTAATCTATATTTTTTTAAAATTTTTTGGCAAAAAAAAAAAGTTGACCGTTACGGGGGGCGTATCGGCCGATCGGGGCCGTATCGGCCGATACGGCCCGTATCCGTATCGGAAACGGTGGGCACCGTTACGCCCACCGAAACCGATACGGGACACCTTGAGTGTAATTTTTCTATTGATTTGACATTTCATTAGTGTAAAAAGCATCATCATTATGATTTTACCACACCTATCCAAAAATGGGAATTGTCTCTTATTACAAGAGACGGGGAATTTTCTCCTACGGTCAAATTATGTGTTTTCCAGGAGAGAGCTATTGTAACTTACACTTTTACAGTATGTTACGGCTGTAATTTGCAATCCAAACAGGCCCTTGGTTTCTATGTTGTTGGTTTTTCAATCTCAAATCCCAAGATTTCTTCTTCTTCTTGTTTTGACCAGGAGAAATTTGCATGCCAAATGGTTATTATAAAATTATTATTTCCCTTTCCTGCTTTAATTCTCTTGCACACCAAATTCATCTAAAAAAGCTATTCGCTACCTTCTATTCATTTCTAGACATTTTTTTCGTCCAAAATAAAATAATTCAATACCATAAGAATTCACTACCTTCATACTCTCTACTCCTTTCAAATATTTTGGACAGCCACAGAAACTGGAGCACTGAGCAAAGAAAAACCCACAAAAATTGGAGCTCTCCACTCCTTGCTTGTCACCAAGATGAGGTGAATAATCATCTGTTGAAAATTGAAATATATAATCACATGCTATTTGATTGTTCCTTTTTCACCTTATGTCTGAAAACTCATAAAATAAAACTTGTCTGGAATTAGAAAAGATTTCATCAAGACTCAAAATGAACTCAATTTGGTCATGAGCGTTTGACTCAGTTGATTCAACTCAATTCGGCTTCACAATTCTTGGAATAAACTCGATAAAACTTGAAAAGACTTGACATCTGAAGATTAAAATTAGAAATAGTAAATAAATACTGAGTCTCGATGCTCAAGATGAGGAAAATATCGACTGAGTTACTCGAGAAATTTTCGAGTCAAGGCAAGTCTCTGAGTTTTGATGCTATATTTCCACCAACACTTCCAATTTAAATAACTCTATTAGGGTTTAGTGGAAAGAAAAGCAGGACATTACTTCCATCATGTGGTGTCATTATGGGGAAAGAGACTTACCAAATCCATGATGCTGTAACTTACAAACATGTAACCGAACTCTTTTGAGTTGGATTTAAGATATTTTTAGGTCTCCATGGCTTAATACTTTCTCCACATCATGCCAACCTACTCCAACTATCTCTATTTTTTAACCTTGATTCTTCTCAAGCCCCTCATCTTCAGATAAGAACTTTTGGTCCAATCTTTCAATCACTTTCCTCACCACCACCACAATGCCATTATCATCATAGCCTTTGTTCCAGCTATTTGGGGTCATATTTGTGAATCCTGTTTTGCAAAACCTTCGTATTCCTAAGGCTCTATTTTTGGTCAATGAAAAAGCCTTCATGTCCTTTCTCACCTTCGCTCTTCAAGTCCTTTTATGTCTTCCTTATGTCCTCCGTTTAGGCTCTTCTAATCAAAATGCCTTTACTGGGGTCACCACTCACTAGTTTTCTTAGCACATGGCCAAACCATCTCAATCGGCTTTCGATATATTTATTTCCAAGTGGGGCTACTCTTCAGTTGTTTCTGATGACCTCATATCTTAATACTAATACTTCCTAGTCTTCTCATTCATCCATCTCAATGATTCTCATTTCTGCCACATTCATCCGTTGCTCATGTTGCCTCTTAATTGCTTGAACACTGTACCCCAAATAGCATAGCAGTTCTTGTAGTTGTATTATAAAATTTCCCCACAAGTTTAATGCTGTGATCAAATCACTCTCCTCGATTTCAAAAAGCCAGCCATGTTTGTCTCCATGGTTCCTTAGCTCCAACAACGCACAACTAGGGCTGTAAATAGGTCAGCAGACCCGATGGGGTACCCAGACCCAACCCATTTAGACCCGACCTAGACCCGACCCATTAACAAATGGGTCTGGGTCTGGGTCCAAGAACAGATCTAATTGCTAAATGGGTCTGGGTCCAAGAACAGACCCAATTGCTAAATGGGTCTGGGTCTGGTTTCCTTTATATTAGGCCCAACCCGACCCGACCCGACCCGACCCGACCTGAACCCATTTAGTAAGTGGGCGGGTTTGGTCTATGTTTTAAGGGACCCATCCTACCTAGACCTGTCCAGACCCGATTTTAAGTCTTGTAAAAATGCTTGCGTACTAGATCTAGACCCAGACCCATTAGACCCTGACCCATTTATAAATGGGTCTGGGAGGATCTCCCTCTACCAGACCTAAACCCATTTATAAATGGGTTTGATGGGTTGACTCGGACTTGACCTAGACCCGCCCATTTAGTAAAAGGGTTTGGGTCTAAAATTTGGACCCAGACCCATTTAGTAAAGGGGCGGGTCTGGTTTTGGCTAAACCTGCCCTAGACCCGACCGTTTACAGCCCTACGCACAATGCATTAAAAGTGGATTCACTCTCAACCTCCTTCAAATTGTTGCATTTGGCCTCCAATTTTTCCCAGATCTTCTTGTGACTCATTCAGTTGAGAATAGCCAAAAATATTTCAACGAAAGATCTCAAGTGTCTTTAACATGTGCAGTAGAGAACCCACTTTCACCTATTGCATTGACATTTTCCTTTAATAATGCGTCCTTTAAAAGTAAAGTTCTTGTAATTTGTAGATATGAGCTGCCACTCCAGAACTCCTTGTGACTAACATGAGATCTCTTCCCAAAACCTCTCTAGATTTGCAAGGGTTCCTATTCCAATTACCATGACTATATGGTAGTTTTTTGGGTCCCCGATCTTTACCATTGCTGCTCGACGGTTTCTAGTACCTAATCACTACCACTATGTTATGATTTCCTTTTGATCTTCTAAGTTCATCTCCACTGCTTGGTTTCTAGTCCATTTTTCGTTCCTACCTTGAAGCTTATTACCATGAGAAAATCCAAGGCCCTCACCATAGATGTTCAAAATGGTAAGAATCCAAATTTGTTTATCGAAAAAAGGGAAAGAGTGAGAACCCAAATTTGTCTACACTCCTCGTTCTAGCCTACAAGCATATCTGATAATCTAAGGAAGAAGAAGAAACATTCAATCTGACTTGTTTTCTCTAATATGAGAAGTTACATACATGAACCAATATTGCAAGAAGCCCATGCTCTTCTTCAATTACAAAATAATTATGTAGTACTTAACCACAAGACATGAGAAGTTAAAGCAAAATGGAATTTAAATTCACAATGTATGGTTGCAGTAAATGAAAATCAACTTTCTAGATGCATTGGCACAAAACAAAGATGCATGCAATTCATTTCAACGTACAATTGCAACACAATTTTTCTTATGTTTATAACCACACATGCAAATAATTCCCATAATGATATCTTCCCAAGAGCATCATGATCATGGTTGCCATGACCATGCCCGTATTTCTATTTCACACCTGAAAATGACTCCAATGACGTGCAACAAAGCTTCTCGAACGTAGAACATCACGAGAATGGATGACTTGATAGTTGGTTTTATTGTACTTTTCTCAAGCCCTTATTGATGCAGGGCAGCCTAATGTAACCTAGATGCATGCAGAAACTACAAATAGGGCGGGAATCATGTAGCAATAAATTAAACATTCATCAAACACATCATAAAATAAGAATCACAGAAGAGAAACTTATAACGATTAGGGCCATCCATCACAAGCAAGCAGTAATGGATTCAATTCCTGGCATGGATTGGATCCTGCAAGAGATAGAACTCTTGATCTCGCATGGGCTTATCCATCCAATCACGTCGATTCTCTAATCCATGAAAATTGAGATTTCTGGATTAAGGGAATGTGAAAGCTCAGGAAATTTGAAAATAGTTTGATCATAGAGGACCGATCGGGGATGGAAGGTAAACAAGGCGTTGATGATAGGGGAAGAAGGTTGGAAGAAGAGGGATAAAGATTACCTTGAAGAAAAGAGGAAGAGAGAAGAAAAGATGTGAGGAGAAAGAGGAAGATCCACCAAGAGGAGTTGAGGAGGAGGAGAAAGAAGCCTCCACTTAGGTTTTTTTAATCTCAATAATCATAGCATCATTAACAAAGAGTCTAGAGCTCAACCCTATTAATAATTCATAATTAATAAAATGACTAAAATACCCATAGAAACCTAAGAAAATAAGAAAATCGTGTCTTTCCGCGCAACACTATCGTTCCAGTCGTCGGTTGACTGAGACATGCCTTCAGTCGACCGAAGACCCCTATTCGGTCAACCGAAGCCCGCTTCGGTCATGATTACAGATTGCCTGTAATCTTGATCTTCCCTTCGTTCGGTCGACCTAGCCTTGCTTTCGGTCGACCGAAGGTCTTTCTGGTGTCTTCTACTGCGCTTTGTCTACTCCACTCTTGTTTGCTCTACTCGGCTCTCCACATGCTCCTCATGTGTCGTCAAACCATAACGAGTCGGGTAACACTCGCCTCCGACGTTGATAGACTTTGAAAGGCGTGATGTCCACATCATTTATTGATGTTGGTCATGCTACTATTGAGTATCTCATTTAAAAGATAATAGTTTGCATTAACTTCCAAAAACCATTTACAAATATTAAAAGAGTTGGTGAAAAATATTGATTTGGAAGTGAGAAATATTGAGTTGAAACTGATTTTCAAGTTTGACTCAGTCATTCCAAGGAAAAAGTTACTGATTTTGTAAAATACCATTAACTCGATCATTTGTGTTGCTTAATTTTTCGTAAAGTTGGAGCTTCGACTTTAATTTTGAAGAAAAAAAAAAAGGAGTCGACTCAGCTTACTTCCATTGCTGAACTACTCATCATATCCAGTAATTTGGATGTAGTACTATTGGGTTACGTTGATAAGGCTTTTCTACAACCTTTAGAGAATTACATGTGTGAAGACTGAAGATCTGTTTTTTATGTTGGAATTGAGCGCAATCCAATGTAGCCTTTTGAAATGGAAATCCTTAAAGGAATTCATGGTATGAAATTGGGTTCTGTTTGCAGATATCTAATTTCTTATTTGTTTGACTGCTTGCCTTTGTATTATTCCATCAAACTATGCTGGTATAACCTATCATTAGGTATGCAAGTTCATTCGACCAATGATTCATTTCTTTTTTTTTTCTTTCTTTTTGGGTAGGACATTTATTTGAAATGAATATGTGTATCATTTGACACCAAGTCCTCTTTCTGGACTGAACATTTGTGGAGTCAAGAATATGTGATTTGTGGATTTTCTACTAGTTAATAGTCCTTCAACTTGTAGGAAGGTCATGAAGAAGCTCAAGAAGAGGTACCTAAGAAAGCAAAATTCTTCTTTAGTACTGCAGTTGAAACATGGGATGCAGAGTTCTATGTTAAGGTTGATGACAGCATCAACCTTGACCTGGGTATAGACTTTATTCCTTTTTCTCTCAAATTATGATTCTAAAAATTACTGATTGTATTTTCTTGCTGTCAATAATTTTTCTAACACATGAATATCATGACATGTTTTTTATTTTTGGCCTTCAGATGGGCTAATTGGAATCCTTGAAAATCATCGTGGGCAACAAGGTGCCTATGTGGGGTGCATGAAGTCTGGGGATGTGATAAGCGAAGAGTATGTACTTCTTGACTTAGCTAAATTTGATAATTTTTTCTTAACTTTGTGTCATCTACGATAGATGTTAGTTTGGTGGTAGTTTGACCTTAATATCCATTGCATTACCAAATAGCATTGTCGGGGCTTCCTCTTGCTTACCCAATCATGCGAGCATTAGTTGATTCAATGTGGAACCTTTTGTCTGTGTGGTACATGAAAGGCTTTGAATCTTGCATCTTCAAGAGCGAGTTTTAGTCATGCATCCAAACCACCATGTTGCACATATGAAAAGGGGTGGGCCCCCACCTTCTGGTCAATTCAAGGAATTGAGCCATAAGCTATACTGATGGATTTTGGGGCCCAAAAATCCAATCAGATGGACCAACCAGTAGCCCGATTGGACTATGGGGCCCACAGATCTAGTGGGATGGTCCAATTAATGGTCTGATTCAACTCTGGGGTCCACAGTTAAAGTTGGGTGGCCGTTTTAGTGGTCCGACTGACCTGTGGGGCGCACAGGATGAATTGGACAACCCTGTTTACTCCATGAGGTTCACTATCACATTTTGTCACATAGCCCATTTACACCATGAGGCCCACTAGCACTTTTTGTCACATAATTAATCACCTCCCCAAACACACACACACACACACACACACACACACACACACACACACATTTTAGTTGAATTTGGAAGTCCTATATATTCAAGTGTGTGGAACTCAACGTGGTTATTGTGATGTCCTTTCTTTAAGTGGTGCAGGTACCACTGTAGGCATATGGTGGTACAGACATGTGAGGCCTAGTGATGTGTTCATGGAATTGAATCTGTCACATCCCAAAAATTCAACCCTCTGCCGAGCTCTACCCTGCCTGCATTTCTTTTGAAGGGGGCCAAAGAAATGTCTCCACCTGCTGCCAACAGTCTTTCTTCAGAATTATACTGAATGGGTTGATCCTCCCCTCCCGTTTGTTTTAGCAAATTATCCTATGGTCTTCTCGCCAAGAGCTCCCTGGCGATGGAAGAGGAACCAGCCTGCTTGCCGTGGCGGGGCGACTTTTTGGTTTCACAATAAGACCTGGATGATTATCCCTAGCCTCGGTAGCTTACGAGTTTACGTCCATCCCTGGTCGGGTACAGTTTCCTTTCTATTTCTCCCTTATAGCTGTTTCCCAAATTCATGCAAGTGTTTCCACTCCCCACTAGGAATCCATTCTTGCGAACAAACATGCCCCCTGCTAGGGCTGTCAACGGGCCGGGACGGGCCGGGCCTGGGGTAGGACTTGACCCAGATTTTGAACTGTTTCGAGCCTGGCAGTTGGGCCGGCCCTATTCAAAATTCTGATTTTCAGGCTCGAGCCCGGCCTATTGACACCCCTACCCCCTACACACACCTAGGAGCACCCCTTCCTGCATATCCATACAAGGCCTGATCCAAAACTCAGATGGGCCACAACACAGGGAACATATTGAGAAGGAATGCCAACATATTGAGAAGGAATGCCCACCATTGATTAGTGTGGTAGACCACCTTGTTGTGTATATATAATTGATGCCATTAAGACTCTTCATCCAGTCTAGATGAAGGGCCAGACCAACATGCACGCTGTTTTCAGACTCAGGTGGGGCCCCTTCTATCCGAGCTCATTCCCTTTGTTCCGGTCCACATGCTTGTATGAGGCAGCTCATGTACACACCACCATATGTGCCAGCATACACCGACACATCAGACCAAAACCATCGATTGTATGAGTCCTACCATTTATATCCCTTGTTCTAGAAATCTGGCTGGTCCTTTTATCATCAGGTACTCAACAATGTTAAGAGTAGTCAGACTGCTAAGAAAAACTTGCTAAAAGTTATTTCATTTGTTGATTTCTTTTGTTAGTTGTAGTGCACCTGTTGTTCTAACCAGCCTGTGCCAGAGCATCAAATCAATGGGACCCACCTGATGGGTGGCTTGGATTTCATGCTTGTGGACCATGGTGGCACATTTGGTGGTGTGTATATGAGATGCGTAGTACATGTATGGGCTTAGCAAATATCTTTCATATATTATTATTATTATTATTTATTAGAAATATCCAATGTATAATATATTTTGTGTTTCATGATTTAGCATTTTGGCATAAGTGGGCTTAGCATATGGATGAATATAAGTAGCATACCACAAGGTAATATGGAGTTTGTCAGAAGCTATACCAGATTTTACTAAATTGAGCTATATTTTTTTATCCATTACAAGATGGGGCTATGCATCGGCTTCATAATGATCCAACAAAGTGGTGTGTCTTTGAAACAACGGAGGCGGGAATGTTTAAAATGTACAAAATGGTATATGAGTTGCATAAGTCAGACAGATCTTCCATGTATATTTTACTATCTAACAAAGTGGAAAACAGGTCTTGAAGCAATGGAGACAGGAATCTTGAAACATGGGTGATATCAAGACCACAATCTTTCATTTCCTTTCTAGTTGTCGACGATTTCTTAGCGAAATATCTTGTACTGTCAACATTTTGAAATATCGATGGATGTTTGGATGGATGGTTGGATGGATAAATGGGATGGTTGGCTGGATCAATGGGATGGATGGGATGGTTGGACTTATTTCTTATGACAACACATGCTTTTACACCCCCATTAAATGGAAATTTATTATGTATGCATTCTTTTTGCAATTTTTTTTATTCCAAAATATGCAGATGTGTATTTTAGCATCTCCTAAAGTTTCACTAAAAAATTTCACCACTTTCCCTATGTTTCTTTGTATTTCCGGTTATTGGCGATATTATCAGTGATACCGATATTGTTTCCGTATCCTCAGCCAGCAAAACTTACAGATACCGATACTTCGAACACTGGTCCCAGCTATATGTAGCGTCGGTCATCGAGAATGTGATCTTTTTTTTGGTGAACTGATATTGAATACATACTTTTAAGTATTTCAAAAACATAACGCATTGCTTTTGAGTTTGTGTTGGCATGTTTTAATTTATGATGCTCACCTTGTTGTCAATTATTCTTTCATTTGCGGTTTCCTAGAATAATTTCATGAAACTCCTCACACAGCAACAATTGATATGGATTTTTTTTGTTTAATGTGAATGTCTAACATTTTGTTTTTCTTTTTTACTTTTCCTTTTTCGCTGTTAGTTTTGGTATCATTTTATTGAAAATTCATATTTCTTTACTCATAAGGAAACACCTTTATGCTACTTTTGGAAGCATTTAGGATTTAAGATGATTTACTCTTAGCTATCTCAGCCTCGCATCCTTTTAATAACTTTTTTCAGGGGAAAGGCATGGTATGAACCTGAATGGTGGAAGTTTGGGGATGAAAAGTCGTAAGTATCTGTTACAAAGCTGTGGGTGGTTATGATGCAATACTGCTCATATTTGGTTTCTATTTATAGGTGGTGAATCAACTTAATTTGATTCTTTGGAGTGTTTGTTTCTGCTTTGTGTACTTTTTGATTATTGAGAATTAACTTATAAATGACAATTTTTGTATTTTCATAAATATAAAAAATGCTTTGCCTGCTGATTAGTCAAAAACAACAAAGCAGATGCATTTGGCTGCTGATTAGTCAAAAACAACAAAGCAGATGCATTTAACTTATAAAGCAGATGCATTTAACTTATAAATGACAATTTTTGTATTTTCATAAATATAAAAAATGCTTTGCCTGCTGATTAGTCAAAAACAACAAAGCAGATGCATTTGGCTGCTGATTAGTCAAAAACAACAAGCAGATGCATTTAACTTATAAAGCAGATGCATTTAACTTATAAATGACAATTTTTGTATTTTCATAAATATAAAAAATGCTTTGCCTGCTAATTAGGAAGAGAGTACTAGCATTCCATTTGGCCATCTGAAGGTTGAAGAACTTCACAATATGCAGCATTGTCCATGGTGCACAATCTGAAAATGTTTTTAGAGGATTATGTCATTATGTGTTATGTCCTTACCTTTTTCTTTGTATTCATTAGATATGCTAGATAAATCATTTTCATTATTTGTTATCATTTTTACATGAAGCGGTTATTTGAACTAATACAGTGATGATTCCCAAAGTTGGTTTGGTGAATTTTCTTGGTATTAGACCTAGTACCTTCAAGAGCGTGATTCAACTTATTTTACGAATCATGGATTGGATCATTGTTGTGATTCAACTTATTTAACGAATCATGGATTGGATCATTGTCTTCATGAATGCTTTTGTCCCTTCATTTCCATCTTAGTAATATAGGACAACAATTTCCATGGACATGGCATCTCAGTCCTCAGAGGATACCACCTTGATAACAATACTAGAATTCCCTTCAATAATCACTGGACAATTAAAGCATGTTTAAACAATATGCAGACTGTCCCGAAAAGCAAGGATTTCCTCTTTGCTTGAACACACGTGACATGGCTCAGTAAAAGCCACCATGTTGCACCTTTGTCATCATGCACCACTCTGTCCAGAACGATAAGGATTTCCGACAAAACAATTACTGAAATTGAACTTAATGTGGCCCAGTTGAGGGGGCTCCCAACCTTCATTTTCTTGGGCCTCTTTTTTTTTTTTTTTCCAACCCATCAATCTCCACTTCCAATCTCGAATGAGATCTCCTCACCCTCCTAAACTCTCCAGCCTTATGCTCCACCATAGTGGACATCATAAAAGTTTTCTGCTTTCCATAGTGATTTTTTGTTTTTATCCATAAGATTCATGTAACAACATTGTTCAATGTATCAATTTCACTGGCCGATGTATTGATAAGGTATTATTGGTATCACATGTTAGCAATATCATACATAGGGTGTAATAACAAGCATAGATGGTATCAATGATAATATCAACGATACATTCCAAATATATATTTGTATTGATAATATTACAATATATTGGGAAGGGTCTAATGTTATATACTTAAAATTATCGATTGATACCTGTGATATTTTACAAAGTAGCAATCAACACCAGTGATACATGTGAAAGTAGATTGTAAGTTTTGAAAGTCCACAAAAAAAAAAAAAAAGAAGTATTTTCTTTGCCTAAATTTTTAGTGAGTTATGTATTGGTTTGTTTTAATAAGTCTACTCGAGTTGTTTTGCATCAAAAGACGAATTTAATGCCGACCTTGGTGTAAGCCTACAATAATTGGGAACTCATTTGTCTCTACACTAGTGGTCCTCATATTTGTTACTGCTCCCTCATACATATCTTTACAATGTCAATATATCCTCTTGAGACCATGGTGTGCCGTAATGGCCGTTACGGACCGTAAACACCATTACATAAAGGTAACGGTGTCAATTGTTACATGTTACGGGGTCATAAAGGTCGTAACGGCCGTTGTAGAAAAATGACCTGTAAAGACTGTCATAGCCCCCATAATGGCCCGTTACGCCACCGTAAAGGCCGTAACGGTCTATGACATGGCCAATATTGGTTTTTCATTTTTTTTAATAAAAAAAGAAACCGTAACGACCATTATGGGAGCCGTAATTGCTGTTATAGCCTGTATCATGAAGGTAACGGTGGTGGCTGTCGTCGTTACTGTTATGGAATACCTTGCTTGAGACTCATTTCTTTCCCAACACGTACTAGATTAACTCTCTAGAGATCCTATTGTATGCTTTCTCTAAATCAATAAAGACCAAGTGGAAATCCTTTCTTCTCTCCTTATATTTCTCCATCAATTGTCTAAGTAGGAAAATAGCTGTAGTGGTAGATGTCCCATACATGAAACCAACTAATTTTCTGATACATTTGTCTCATCCCTTAGTTTTTGCTCAATCTCTCTCCAAAAGTTTCATAGTATGAATCTTTAGAAAAAAAAAGTTTTATAGAATGGCTCATAAGTTTAATCCTATGATCATTGGTGCTACTCTGTATGTCTTCGAGCTCACAATCTTATTGAACAACTTTGTCAGCCAAAATAATCTTGTATCTCCCATACACTTCCAAAACTCTATTGGTATACCATCTTATCTAAGGGCCTTTCCTGTTTTCATCTTTTTTAAAGTTTTCTTCATTTAGATATCATAATCCGATGAAAGTATTTATGGTCTCCGGCATCATTTGAGTTTATGGTTCCTTCCATTCCTATGCTCTCAAAGTGGTTCTCATTTAACAAGTTCTCAAAAATAGCTTTTTTGCCTTTCACTGATCTCATTGTCTTTTATTAGTACCCTTTTCAAGGTGTTCCGTATCCGTTATGATACGGATGTAAAGGCTGATATGTATAGGTAACGGCCATGATTGTTACACGATCGGGGGGTGAAACGGGGTAGTTGATTTTTTGGGACCGTATCGGCCGTTACGGGGCATAACGACCATTACCCCCTTAATGGTCAAAATATGATCACTTCTTTTTTTTATTTTTATTTTATGTAAATTCATTTTTTCACTTTCCTCATTCCAAAAACTTCCCTACATCATTCTACAGTAGATTTCAACCACTCATTCTATAGATTTTATGATTAAAATAGTACATTGAAGCGATTTGGGCGAATAGAATCTCCGAGGGCCATTTTTTTCAAAAAAAAATAAAGAAGTGGTGTATATGATTTTTTTTTTTTGTTTTCGATTTCTAATACTAATGCTTGATTGTAATGTGTAAATATTAGAGGCAACTATCTTAATAAATTCACTAGACAACCCAATACGAAAGTTTGACTAAAGAGTGGACGTTATGTTACCATAAACATGTTCAAGACAAAAAATGAATACAGATTTAGAATATTTACATTATTCTAGATTTTCAAGATATTTTTTTTCAGAATCTTTTGGGAAAATTATAGGGGTCGTAAAGGTCGTTACGCCCTTGTATTGGCCATCACTACCGATACCCGTATCAATAATGGTGGTGACCGTTATGGCCATCGTTACCAAATATGGAATACCTTGACCCTTTTAGTTATTGCTCTTATTGTATCATCTAACATGATCTAGTCCCTACCCTTCTCTCTTATTTTGGCAGGTGTGAGACATCTTTCTCACATTCTCGTTTACAATGTATTGTAAAGATCATCATAAGCTTTACGTTTAGCCTCACTATTTTCTTAGTGGTCTTTTGGCACTTCTATATAGTTCAAAATTTTCACCATTTCTAGCCCCCTGGCAGGCTTTGCAATATGAATGATTCTCGAGAATAGCTTTATGTACATAGTCATTCCACCACAAATTTACTTGTATGATTGGCGTTTCCATCTATATACTTCTAAAACATCTTTTTCCACTTTGCTAATGCACTTAGTCATCTCATTCCACATAACATCTACTTCTTCCTTGACATTTCACTTTCCTTCTTCCATCAATTTATTTGTAAATAACATTGTTCTCTCCTTTTAAATTCCACTACCTAGTTTTTAGTCAACTATTAATTTCGCTCTCTTCCATCTCTTAATATAAACATCCATAACCATTAACCTATGTTGCGCAGTCAAGCTCTCTCCTAATATAACCTTGCAATCCTTCCATATTGATCGTTTTCTTTTTCTATGTAAAAGGAAATCTATTTGGCTTGTAGATGATCCACTTTTAGAAGTTATTAATGTTCATCTCTCTTTTTAATGTATGTCATAGCCAAATCAAGGATAGCATCCTCCATCTCATTTCTTCTCAGAAAACCATATCCTCTATGTATGCTATCATATCCTTTACTTTCTTTTCCTACATGATCATTTAAGTCCACTCCTAGAAATATCCTCCCTCCATTCGGAATTCTTTGTATTAGTTTATTCATATCCTTTCAAAATTGTCTTTTGATTCTATCTTCTAACTCTATTTGTGGCACATGTGCACTAATAACATTGATTATCTCCTCTCCTAATACAAGTTTTATTAATAAAATCCTATCACCTACTCTCTTAACATCTACAACTTTATCCTTTAAAATCTTTACCTACCAGTATCCCTAACACATTTCTATTATTGTCACTTCCTATATACCAAAGTTTATATCCATTAATTTCTCTATTTTTGGTCCCTTTCCACTTTGTCTCCTAATGCAAGCTATGTCAAGTCTCATTTGTTTCATCATACCTACTAACTCCATACTCATCAATGTTCCTATATTTCGTGTGGCAAGATGAATCCTATTCTCCCGGACTAGCTTCTTTACTCGCCTGCATCTAGAATGGCACCGTGACCCACCCTTACTCCTTATAGCAATTGGGCGTTGTTGCAACATGTCACTTCTGGGGAATGTCTTAGCCAACCCTTTCCCATTTCTCACTACACCCGGGTTCCGATGCAGTCTTCACTTATAGGGAATGCCCTAGCATGAGTTTGGAATGCTATATTGTTTGGGTTCATGATGAAAGTTATAGCATAAGTTTGACGCCAGTTGCCAACCTAAAGCAACCCTCCTCCTTTATCGGGCCTTGGGACTGGCAATGAGAGCACAAAACTCCCACAAATGCTATGTGATAGACTATTATGTAAGTTGACAACAATCAAGCCGTATCTAATAGTCTAATATATAGGTTAATCACAAGTGAATGAGTTATCTGTCAAAACATATCTTGCGGAAAGATGTTACCTAGATCTTTGACCCCCTTATGCTTTCAGTTCCAAATTAGCCAATCAGGACAATGGGTTATTTTGCAATCTGTATCACCAGTTTCACCAACCTGTGATTATTATTTATACTCTTGTCATTGCTTAAGACAGTTTGAACTTGACATAGAATATATAGATTTGTACTTTAGTTTATACAATAGCAGGCATATGATATGATACTATGCATGCACAGTCTAATAATAATACTATTCGTCATTTTATATATTATTATCAATTTGTACTTGTTAACATGTGTATGCACTTAGTACTTTGTATCGACACACATGATCCAGGCATGCTAACTGTGATCCAGGTAACCTGGAGCAACCTGTGATCGAGGTAAACTTGACAAAATACATATGGATCGTACAGAGGATATATAGGCATGAAAGAGCTTTGTTTTACTGTGGAAGTTCTTATTTTTATATCATATTTGTATTTAATCCCCCATTTCACCATTGAACTTTTTTGCAGATACTTTCGACATGCTGCTGGTTCATTGCTTATACTTTCCAAAAATTTGGCTCAGTACATCAACATAAACAGGTGAGTATGATGTTGTTAGTTATGCTGCAAAAGTACTATGGAGTTCATGACTAGGTGCATGAGACTTGTCAATGAGTTAGATTCTACAAGCTACATAGTATTAACTTGCAAACTTGTACACACACATTCATATATATATATATATATATATATATATATATATATATATATATATATATATATATATATATATGTAAGTTTTTTTAAAAGGTGAATACAAGGTGTGATGTGTCCTATGTCTGCTGAGAGGCGAGGAATTAACCTCAAGGCACGAGGCATAAGCCTCTTGAAACACCTCTATAGGTTCCTTCTATCTAATGTAACACCTATATATACATTAGACAAGAAGTCCTTCAAACAGTGGCTTCCTATGTGGCAGACGACTCTGATCTACCTTTTTTTTATTATTTGGATTTCTTTTTGGTGAAAATTGTGATAGAATAGAGAGAAGATGTTTTTGCAACCAACAGGAGAGTTATTAAAGACAAAGACTTTGATACTTTTGTAGAGTGATGGATGATATGCAGGCACCTCGAAATTAATTGACAAATGCACACATGGCATACAATTAGATTATCCAAATTATGATTCCCATCTTAGATGTGCATGAACAAAAAATTACGCTCATTTGATTATCTGACTTTCGAAGCAGTAGATATTTATTGGATGGTAAAAAATGAGAAACATCAAATAATGCTATTTCAACAAACAAGTATCCAGGGTTAGGATTATTGAACCATTCTAATTTCAGTACTATAACTTAGGGCCCGTTTGGATACCACCCAATAAGTAAATTTTTAACTTAATAAGTTACTTTTTTAACTTTGGTATGCACCATTGTAACAATAACTTATGTGATAAAATTTACTTATTCCCAAAAAATTTTAAATTTTGCTTTTCAACTTTTTTTTTTCTAGTTCTCTCTCTCTCTCTCTCTCTCTCTCTCTCTCTCTCTCTCTCTCTCTCTCTCCATGTGATGGATGGTCTATACCAAAGGATGCCCCAGGTGGGGCCCACACAATGCGTAGTCCACATGATGAGAACATCAGACCCTTCAAGGTGTATAATCAAAGGAAGCGAGCGTCTCAAGCATCTTTGTGGCTAGATGATGGTACGTGAGATGGTGAAAAGCATTGACGGCCTACACATGCGGTTGGCACGTAGAAGACCCCACAATAGGAAGATACATGTTTAGGAAGAACCCAGGAAGAGCTTGGAGCATGAGTAGATCGCCCGTTTTGAAGATCACATTACTTGGCGCTCGAAATTCATAGTTTTTCAGGTTTTATTGTTGGACTGTTGCTGGACTATTTGTATTGCCACCGGGCGCTCGACCAGTAGTCATCGGGCTCCCGATGACCCGTGCAACCTGTTTTTTTTTTTTTAAAGTACATTTTTCTTAAGTTTTAAGGATAGTTTGGTCTTTTCCCTTATTAGTTAAGGGTTATATAAGGTGTTAAGCCCTAAAATGAATTAGTTGTTGATTTATTATTAAGAAAAGAGCTTTGGTGGCTATCTTCTTTTCCCTCTTTGGTGATTCTTCTCTCTCATCCATCTTCTCTTTTCTCTTCTTCCTTATCTTTCTTCTTTCTTCCAAATTCTTTTGTCGTAAGTTAATCTCCTTCTTTCTCTTGCCCTATAATCTAAAATCTCATAACTCCATTAACCCAAAATCTGAGACTTGATCCCAAAACCTACTTTCTCAGATTTTAATTCCCTAATCCGAGAAATCTTTCAATTCCTTGGACTATTGAATCCCATTGCACGATTGGATCATAACCATGCAAGATCGGGAGGTTTCATCCCTCGCCAGATCCAATCCACACGATATTTGAGATCCATACTACGTAATTGTGATGATGATCCATATCATTGCATGTGTCCCTTTTGATTTTCTTAATTACGATGATGAATGTTGAATGTTTTACTGTTATTGCTTATGTTATTCCGCTTGATTATCCATGATCACATGCATGCATTATAGTTAGGTTGTCTTGCATAAAATTTTGGTATTAGAGCTTAGGGTTTTACATGGTTGTGTCTAGATCGAGTTATCAACCTAGGGGTTTCATTTTAGGTCAGTTTTAGAAAATTTTCAGATTTAGAAAGTTTCTATTTTAGGAAAGTTTTCAAATTTAGGAAATTTCCTGAATTAGAAAATTCTGGTTTGGTGAGTCTAGGGTTAGAAAATATTTTAGTTTATGCATCATTTAGTAATAGGATCATAGTGTTCATCTTGTGAGTCAGTCCAAACCGTAGAGTTGAGTTTAAGTGAAACTGTGGTCAAGTCCTAAAGTGCATGCCCACCAGAGCCGGAAGAGGTTTCAGACTTCATCACATAATGAGTAACGAGCATTTATCTGAGCAACTTGCTCTGTTGATCCAAAAGATAACCGCTATGGAGGCGGCCAACAAAAATGAGTTCGCCCGCTTAGGCACCTAAGTCACCACTACTATGAATGATTAGAGCAGTTAGAGGCATCCCAGAGGGAGAACCCCACTTTTGGGGAAGATGCGCAATCTCAAGTGGGAGGAGCTAATGAAGAACGTGTTCCTACACGTGGTGGTGGAGGTTATGGTGGTACAGGTCATGGGGCTGGTCGTGGTGTTGTGCGGGATGTGCAAGCCACATATGATTATCAGGACCGCTACGATCCTGACGAGCGTGCGATGAAAAACGTGAAGGTAGAAGCCCCAAGTTTTGATGGGCGCTTGGATCCAAAGGCATTCCTTGACTGGTTAACTGACATGGATTACTACTTTGAGTGGTATGACATGTCCGAGAATCGTCATGTGCGATTTGCAAAGATGAAGCTTGTGGGCTATGCCAAATTTTTTTGGGCTAATATAGAACGGAAAATTGATAGAGCTGGAAGAAGCCCCCATCGCACATTGGGATGAGTTGAAGGAGTCCTACTAACAGAAGCTCTTTGACTAGTGGCAGTCCTTACGCCAAGGGTCAATGTCTGTCGCTGACTACATCGCTAAGTTCGAGGAATTTATGATGCGGTGTGATATTCAGGAGGACCCTTTAGTGACGCTTTCGCGTTTCAAGACGGGTCTTCGATCGGATCTTCAGCGAGAGCTTTTGACGCTCCCCATAACGGACTTGGATGAAGCATACCAAGTTGTGCAGGAGTTGGAGCAATATTTGAAGTCTCCTGTGACGCGACGCTTTGAGTCCCGAGACTCTAATGTTAGAACTGGTTTCCAAGGAACTAAATCTAACATTGGCAGTCAGCCTAGGATGCAGGCGAATGTTCTATCTAAGCCTAGGGATGATAAGGGTAAAGGTGTCCTTAGTGCTGGTCCTAGTAGGGGAGGCCAAGTGCGATGTTACGAATGTGGGAAAAGCCTTAGTTATAGGCGAGTCCCACGAGAGTACAAATGACCAGGGTGATTGTGAAGTGGAAGAATATCACCCCGAAGGAGGAGTGAGTGATGAAGAAGAGGCGACCAATGATGCGACACTTGCAGTTGTCAAGTGTGTCCTAGCTCAGTCTAGGAGTAGTGTTGATTGGCGTTGAAACACTATTTTCTATACTTATGCCAAGTGCGGAGACAAAAATTGCATAGTGATAGTGGATAGTGGAAGCTGTTAGAATGTGATTTCCACTAACACTTTAGATCGCCTGAAGTTAAAGGCCACCCCTCATTCTGACCCGTACAAAGCTTCTTGGGTTGACAAAACTTCTCTCCTTGTCACCCATCAATGTTTAATTCCTATCGAGTTTAGATCATACAAAGAATCTCTGTGGTGCGACGTTTTACCTATGGATGTAGGTCACATTATCCTAAGTAGGCCGTGGTTGTTTGATAAGGATGTCCCGATCTTTGGTCGCTCCAATGTGCGTACTTTCATGCACAATGGCAAAAAAGATCAAAATTAGTCCATTGCCGCCAAAAAACACTTCAAAAAAAGAAAAAAGAAAAAGAAAAAAGGATGAGCAGGCGAGTGAGTATAAGGAAGTGAGGAAATCTAAACCTAAGTCTCTTCATATAATCAATGTAAGAGAGTTTGAAAAAGAGACTGAGGAGGATTCGACGGTGTATGCCCTTGTGGCAAGAGAAGTTACACCAAAGGTTCCATTAGAGTTACCCCGTGAGGTAGCACTGGTTTTAAAAGAGTAGAAAGATGTATTCCCTGATGATTTACTGGATGAGTTGCCACCTATGCGGGAAATTCAGCATGCCATTGATTGTCCCGGATTTAACTTTACTGAACCTCCCTCACTACAGGATGAACCTTGCAGAGCATGCAAAGTTGAAGAGGCAGGTAGATGAGCTTTTGAAAAAGGGTTTCATCCAGGAGAGCATGAGCCCGTGTGCTGTGCCCGCATTGTTGACACTAAAAAAAGACGGCATGTGGCGCATGTGCGTGGAGAACCGTTCCATAAACAAGATTAAAGTCAAGTATAGGTTTTCGATACCTAGGCTTGACGACATGCTTGACATGATGGCCAGGTGAGGTCCACCATTTTCTCCAAAATTGATCTCAATAGTGGACATCACCAAATCCGCATACGCCCAGGGGATGAATGGAGGACGGCCTTCAAGACGAAGGATGGTCTGTATGAGTGGTTGGTCATGCCTTTTGGGTTGACTAACGTGCCTAGTACTTTTATGCGGGTGATGACATAGGTCTTGAGACCGTTCATGGGTAAGCTCCTAGTGGTTTATTTTGATGATTCTTATTTATAGTATCACTAAAGAATCACACCTTGAACATTTGAAGTAGGTCTGTAGCGTCCTTAGGGCTGAAAAGTTGTATACTAATCTTAAGAAGTGCGCTTTCATGTCTAGTCAAGTTGTATTCTTAGGATTTATTGTGTCATCTGAAGGTAGGCGTCCAGACCCTGGAAAGGTTAAAGCGATAGTTGAGTGGCCAGAACTGAAGAATATTCATGATGTGCGAAGCTTTCATAGCTTAGCAACTTTTTACCGTCGGTTCATTAGGGGATTTAGCACGATTATGGCTCCTATCACTGAGTGCATGAAAAAGGGAGATTTCATATGGACGAAAGCCGCAGCCAAGGCTTTTAGGGAGATTAAGGGCAAAATGGTAGAAGCTCCCGTCACGCGCTTACCTGATTTTTCTAAAGTCTTTGAGGTGGTGTGTGATGCATCAGGTGTTGGTATAGGTAAAGTGTTGAGCTAGGAGAGCCACCCAATGGCCTATTTCAGTGAGAAACTGAATGAGGTGAAGCAAAAGTACTCTACTTATGACAAAAAGTTCTATGCGGTAGTGCAGTCGCTTAGACATTGGCGTTACTGTCTCCTACCGCAAGAATTCGTCTTGTTTTCAGACATGAGTCTTTAAGATACTTACATTTCCAAAAGAAACTTAATCTACGTCATGCGAAATGGGTTGCACTTCTTCAGGAATTCTCGTTTGTCCTGAAACATAAGGCCAGGGTCGAAAAGAAACCAGCAGATGCCCTTAGTAGAAGAGTGGCGTTGCTCAATTCTTAAAATGTAGATGTCGTCAGTTTTAAGCAACTGAGAGATGAGTACCCCATGTGTCCTGATTTTGGGAGTACTTATATGTCACTCTCTAGTGATCAGCTCAGTACGGTTGAATTTGTTATGAAAGATGGTTTCTTTTTTAAAGGAGATCGCCTTTGTATTCCCCGTACATCCCTTCATGAATTCCTCGTTTGTGAGCTTCATTCAGAAGGGAAAGCTGGCTACTTTAGTCGACATAAGACCATTGCCCTCGTTGAGGATCACTTTTATTGGCCAAGTCTCAAATGAGACGTAGCCAGAATTTTAGGGCAGCATCGTACATGCCAACTAGCAAAGCAGTGAAAGCAAAACACTGGGCTATACATGCCATTGCCAGTGCCACATGCACCGTGGCAAGACATTATTATGGATTTTGTGCTTGAGCTTCCCAAGACGATCATAAAGTACGATTCCATTTTTGTCGTGGTGGATCGTTTTTCAAAGATGACGTATTTTCTTCAATGTTCTAAAACATCAGATGTATCTCATATTGCTCGTGTCTTTTTTGATGGTGTAGTTCGTCGCCATGGTTTTCCTAAGACCATAGTGTCTAACCGTGATGTCAGATTTACTGGTTATTTTTAAAAGATACTATGACAAATGATGAGTACACATTTACAATTTTCTACTGCACATCGCTCTCAAACAGATGGCCAAACTGAGGTAGTGAATAGAAGTCTTGGTAGCCTATTACGATGTCTGGTGGGTGAGCATGTTAAGACTTGGGACTTAGTATTGCCTATAGCCGAGTTTGCCTATAATAGTTTTGTTAATAGGTCTACAGGTATGAGTCCTTTTGAAATTGTCAGTGGCTACAAGCCAAGAATGCCTATAGATCTATTACCCATGTTTGTCACCCAAAGGACTTTAGAGCCAGCCGATGCATTTGCACGACACATCCATGAGATGCATAGATATATTAGACAATGGATAAATAGGAGCAATGATAATTATAAATGTTCAACTAACTTGCATCGTAAGTTACAAGAATTTCAGGAAGGAGATTATGTAATGGTGAGGATAAGGCCAGAGCGGTTTCCTCAGGGGACCGCTAAGAAATTACAAGCTCGCAGTGCGGGACTATTCAAAGTATTGCGAAGAATTGGGTATAATGCGTATAGGATAGACCTTCTCCCTGAAATGGGCATTAATCCAACGTTTAATGTGGAAGATCTAATTCTTTTTCCTAATCTTGCCATTGACACTTCTTCTCTTTCGTGGCCATATTATGAGTTTGTTTCTCAACCCATTCCACCCCTTCCCTCATTGATTGATTGTAAGGAAGAAATTGAAGAGATTGTGGATGAAGAGATAGTATCCACGAGAAATGGAAGCTTCCAGAGATACCTTGTAAAATGGAAGAACAAGCCACTGTCCGACTCTACATGGTTGATGGAGGCGGAATTGCAAAGAATTGATCCATATTTGTTAGAAAGCCACAAAAGCTTTATCTCGCCGGAGTTGAGTTTTTCTCGCCTGAGGGAGTTGATGAGGACATTAGACCCTTCAAGGTGTATCAGTGAAGGAAGCGAGCGTCTTAAGTATCTTTGTAGCTAGATGATGGTACGTGAGATGGTGAAGAGCATTGAAGGCCTACACATGTGGTTGGCACGTAGAAGACCCCATAATGGGAAGATACATATGTAGGAAGAACCCAGGAAGAGCTTGGAGCACGAGTAGATCACCCGTTTTGAAGATCACATTTGGACAGTTTTTACTGTCATCAGGCGCCCAACCAGTAGTCACCAGGCGCCCGAAATTCATAGTTTTTTCGAGTTTTCTTGTTGGATTGTTGTTGGACTGTTTGGATTGCCACCGGGCGCTTGACTAGTAGTTACTTGGCGCCTGATGACCCGCGCAACCTGTTTTTTTTTTTTTTTTTTTTAAAGTACGTTTTTCTTTAGTTTTATGGATAGTTTGGTCTTTTTCCTTCGTAGTTAAAGGTTTTACAAGGGGTTAAGCCCTAAAACGAATTAGTTGTTGATTTATTATTAAGAAAAGAGCTTTGGTGGCTATTCTTCCCTCTTTGGTGATTCTTCTCTCTCATTCATCTTCTCTTTTCTCTTCTTCCTTATCTTTCTTCTTTCTCTTTCTTCCAAATTCTTCCAAATCCTTCCTTATCTCTTGCTCTATAATCTGAAATCTCATAACTCCATCAACGCAAAATCTAAGACTTGATCCCAAAACCTACTTTCTCATATTTTAATTCCCTAATCATAATTGGATCCCATTGCACAATTGGATCATAACCATGCAAGATCGGGAGGTTTCATCCCTCGCCGGATCCAATCCACACGATATTTGAGATCCATACTACGTGATTGTGATGATGGCCCATATCATTGCATGTGTCCCATTTGATTTTTTTAATTACGATGATGAATGTTGAATGTTTTACTGTTATTGCTTATGTTATTCTGTTGGATTATCCATGATCACATGCATGCATTATAGTTAGGTCATCTTGCATCACCACATCAAATGTGAGGTCCACATCAAAGGTGGGCCCCATATTATGGATGACCCACATCAAGGTGAGCCCACATGATGGATTGGCCACATTAAAGGTAGGCCCCTAATGATGAATGACCTACATCAGGGCTCCACATGGGACGACCCACAGAATGTGGGGCCCACTCGATGGAGGATCCATATCAAAGGTGGGCTCCACATGAGGGACGATGGATATTATAGGTGGTCCCACATGATGGATGAACCACATCAAGGTGGACCCCACACAATCGACGGTCCACATCTAAGGTCGACCCCTAATGATTAATGGCCTACATCAAAGGTGGGCTCCACATGATGAGTGATGGATGTTGAAGGTGGACCCCACAGGATGGACAATTTATTTTGATGGTGGGCCCCACATGATGGGTGAGCCACATCTAGGTGGGCCTAACATAATGGACGGTTAACATCAAAGGTGCAATGATGAATGGCCCACCTCCAAGGTGGGCCCGCATGATGGACAACTCACATTGAAGGTGGGGCTCACATGATGGACGATCCACATCAAAAGGTGGGCTCCACGTGATAGGTGATGGATTCTAAAGGTGGGCCTCACATGATGGACAATAACATTGATGGTGGACCCATATCAAGGTGGGTCCCACATAAGGACAGTTCACGTCGAAGGTCGGCCCCTAATGATGGATGACCCATATCCAAGGCGGCCTTGCTTGATGGATGGCCCACTTCAAATTTGGGCCCTGGATGATGG
Source organism: Liriodendron chinense (assembly GCA_003013855.2). Classification (NCBI taxonomy): domain Eukaryota; kingdom Viridiplantae; phylum Streptophyta; class Magnoliopsida; order Magnoliales; family Magnoliaceae; genus Liriodendron; species Liriodendron chinense. The sequence goes on from ML058389.1 coordinate 4,570,876, forward strand.
ACGATCCACATTAAAGGTGGACCCTCATGATGAACAACCCTCATCCATGTGATGCAGACATCAATGGTGCACCCTTTAGAGTGTACCAGAGGAGGCGATGTCGCAGATCGAGTGTTGGAGCAGACGAGTTGATGTGGATGGACGCCGGGCCCATTGGGCCCATTTTCTGACACGTTACGAGTACGTGAGATGCAGGATCGCGCAGGAGCATCATGACCGCTGGACCATGGAGCGGATTTACATTTAGGCGCTTTTCTATTTATTTCCTTGTTTCTAGGCGCTTTAGTGTCGTTATTTACTTTAGACGTTTTTATGTTATTTCTTTGGTTTTCAGGCACTTTAGTGCACTTTTTTTTATTATTTTCGTAGCTTATATATACTGTGAGAACCCCATTTCGAAATGATTGAATGAATAGAAAATTCGTGAGTTTCTTCCTCTTTGTTGAGAGATTAGAGTTTCAGGATTGGCCCTCGGGTGTTGAGGATTCCACCCCGGAGTTTCCGTTTTCTCTTATCTCTTTCTTCAAGGTGCGAGGAAAGGTAAGCTTCTTTTGATTCCTAATTCGTACTTCATGATAACCCATTGTTTTTCGACATCCCTCGTCCTTTTCTGAACCCCCCCCCCCCCCCCCTTTTTGGTACGATCGAAAAGAGGGATGCCTAGCCACGATAACCGGATCCAAACTTGACTATGGACTGGTCTATGCTAGATCTGGGATATCCTCATATCCCTAGATCCTCCCTATTTTACGATTTTACATGGTTTTATGCAGAGGGGCATGATCCGGACGGACGGATTTCATCTTCGTGTTGAGATTTGTTAGTTTCCTCTGATTGAAAGTAGCTAGTTTCGTAATTTTATTATTTGAATATCTTCCAACTTGATATACATGCATCTAGGGTTAGATCATCGTATGCCCCTGCATCACCAAGGTGGGCCCCGCATATGATGGATAGCCCACATCAAAGGTGAGCCTCATAAGGTGGATGGTCCACATTAAAGGTAGGCCTCACATGATGGATAACTCACATCAAAGGTGGGCCTCGTAAGGTGGATGGTCCACATTGAAGGTAGGCCCCACACGATGGATGGTTCACATTGAAGACAGGGCCTAGGTGGGCCCAACATAATGAATGTCCACATCAATGGTTGGGCCCACATGATGGATGGTGGATATTAAGGGTGGATCGAACAAACTTGAGGGACAAGTACTTATATGATGTTAGAAACCAAACATGCTTTTCTACTTTTTGGCTGATAAGTAAGTTGTTTGCCAAACACACTTATCTACTGAATAAGTAGAAACCAAGATAGGCTACTTGAGGCATAACTCATGTAAAGAAATCTATGATCTGAATACCCCCTTAGAGACAATAGGTTCCACAATTTAGTTGGTTTAACTTGAGTTATTGTATGCCACATGCACAATTTCTAAGTGCTTGGGTATTAAGCCTTATATGCTGCCTGGGTATCATATGACTCCCCCTTACCACAATGAGGTTTACTACAATACATTTCATGGATGACTTTGTGCAATACAATACGTAGAAACTTTAGAAATAATAGTTGTAATTGAGGTCCTTTTAATGATCCAAATTATTTATATGATGAGCCACAGTCTGGATGGGGGATACTAAAAAAATATTCTCAGAATGAAGTATGTCAACCCTTTAATAATTAAAATATGAAGAAGAGCATCTATATGCAAAGGACAATATCCTTTGATCAGAAGGTTGAAAATATTCCAATATAAAAGTTTTAAAATTTATTTCCAATCCCCATCCATGGTGATGGCCATCATATAATCAGTTTGGATCGTTGAAATATAATCCCAGATTCAAATGTTAAAGTCGCAATGTACTAGATGGTAATATATTGTGATGTATTCATCTTGGTATGTGCTCCACGTATATGGCATGGTTCCCTACTACTATGAAGATGCAGACAGTAGGGTACATTTAGAATTTATTCTAAAAATTATGTAAAAATTTTATGGAATATACTTTCATATTTCATATGAATTATTTATTGTGTATTTTCTGTTCCATTAGCACTACATTTAAATATGAAAATATAACACACGTTATTGAATATAAATGCATGACCAGAACATGAATCTCTACTATATATAACGAGAATAGCCAGGCAAAAATTTTCAGGCAGTTGTTTTTCAAATTACTAAACTATACATTATTGAAGGGCAGGAGAGCGATCTTAAACCAAATTAAAGGACATTTAAGTAATTTGCAAGGTGGCCACATCTTCTAAGAGGTTATCCATCCATGAGAAATACTTTGGCAAAGTGTGATGGTTGATATGTAAGCACTAAGCAATTTTACACATGGTATATAATTAACTCAAACTAAACCGTCCAAATAGATGGCTCTTAAACTGAAAATTACACTGATTTAATTTTCCAGCTGGTTGATAGGTGGACATTTAATGGACTATCAACATGAAAAGTATCCATGATCTGAATTCAACAAATGAATGCTCATCAGTTGGAGTCTAGTAGCTTTAAATCAATCTGAATTTTGAATGATGACCAATTTAAAGTGTGTCCCACGAGTTAGTTTATTGAGTTAATGCATGTTGTGTGTACAACTTGAGTGCTTGCTAGCATCTAAAATAACTCCCCTTTCTCACCCTTTCTTTACCACTCTGTACGATTTCTCACAAAACTTCCTCTCTCTGCATGTGCATTGCACATTCCATGCCTACCGGTAAAACTTCCTCTCTCTGCATATGCATTGCACATTCCATGCCTACTGGTAACGGATAAAGAAAAGGTCATGTAAATGGTAAACCAATTATCATAGAATATTTAGGATAGGAGAATAAAATCTATAGGGTTCATTCATCCATTACATAGGGAAGAGAGGTAGTAAGTAATTGACTCAACTCTCTAGTGTAGTTAAAAAATATAAAGTACATTTTATTCAACTCCTTAGGTTTTCCTTTATAATGTTAGAGGGGCAAAAAAATGGTGAAGTAATATAAACAAAAAAGTTTATTATTTCTGCTCTTAAAAAACTCTTAACAAGGGTAAAGCATACAAGAGACATACACTTACCATATGCTTCATTATTTGAGGCATAACCCTTATGCACGATATGCTTCGGTGTTTATGCATCAAGGTATTGTGGGACATTCAAGGTGGAAGCCTCCTTGCATGCCTTTTAGAGCATTGGTGTGTTTATGTGTGAACTAAGCATCCAAAGTACTTGTAATAAACAAGTGCATGCATTGGCATGTGAAATAAAGTAAGCTAAACATTCAGGATCATTGTCTGCGACTGCGTGTGCATGCATATATGCATATCTGAGACCAAGGAATTAAGTATCCCTGAAAAAGAAGGGAATTAAGAATTCAAAATGCTTTCCAAGAGGGGGGAGGGGAAGAAGCAAAAGACAAACAGAGAATGTGACATTTGATCTGGTAGATGCGCACATGCTGCATAGAGCAATGGGCATGAACATGCTGGGTGGTACAGGTTGGCAGAGTCTGTAAGGTTAGTATAAAAGTAAAGCCAGGAGAGACATAAAAACTAAAAAAGAGAAGTTCATCTTGCAACTTGGTAATGGCTTTTATACTTTATGCACCATTTATTTGAGAGAGAGGTGGAACCTCGTAATGCAGAAGAGGATTCATGTAGACGATCCCAATTAATTGGGATAAGGCTTAGGATGATGATGATGATGATGATGTGGAACCTTGCAGTATTCTGCCCTCCAGGGCAAAGATTGCAACCCTTTTCTGTCAGAAAAAAAAAAAGATGACAATATTTGGTGGAAACTGCACTCTGATCGTTGCAAGGTTCGTACCCTCACATTTGGTTGCTGGCCAAGATGACAATACTGGAATACTTTCGTTGGAACTATGTAAAGCATGTCCTGACTCCAGATTCAACATATGTTCACTAGTAACAACACTACCATAGACAATAAATGTTCAATTATAGAGTTTCCATGTACAAGGTTGGGCTGCTTTTGACACAAACAAAGCAACATCCAAGCTGTCCACCTGGTTGGTTGGACCTTGAATATGTTCTTGCCTAAAAATCAGGCTGGTCCACTCAGGTGGGACGTGATTTTATGAAGAGGTGGATGCCAGGTATTCTATAACGGTAATGGTGGCTGTAACGGCCACCACTGTTACCTTTTACGATATATGGGTTATAATGGCTCTCTCTCTCTGTGGAAAGCCCAGATCTTGCATATTCTGGAAAGAAATCAATCCCTGGATTTATTTTTATTTTCTTTATTTTGACAACCTTTTATGCACAGAGTTCTAATTGTTTGTGTATGTGCAGTGCATCCCTGCAATCCTATGCTCATGATGACATATCAGTAGGTTCATGGATGATGGGGATTCAAGCTACCTATGTCGATGACAACCTTCTTTGTTGCAGCAGCTCTAGACAAGGTAGGTGATATGGAGGCAGACTCTTGACTGGAATGCTGGATCAGGATGTAGCATTTGTCACCCAGCAAGCAAAGAAATTGACGTGGCAGGTAGGGCAGTGGATCCAGACCATCCATCTTGTTGGTCGTGTCCGTGGATGGCATGGTAAAAAATCACACTGAACTGATGATCCTAGCCTTCAGTATTTCTTCTTGAGTATCACCATCAGCCATGTGGTCCACTTGAAGCCACCTTTCGTCTCACTATGATTGTCCATTTAATGTGATTTTCAACTGTGAGCTATTCAGGGATAGGACCCACCAGTTTGACAGTTTAGATCCACGCCTCACATGCTACATATTGGGTATTGGATGAGGAAAGCCCTTTCCTGCTACAGCCAGCTGAAGGCAAAACCTCCTGAGCTATACATTTTTCTGATGTTTTGCCCTTCTGTATTCACATTATCTGGTAGTTTTAGCCCATTAAAAATCTTATGCTTCTCATTTTAGTTCTTCAAAGAACTGATAACATAGTAATATTAATAACTAATGATTTATCTCTTGTTTCCAGACAAGGTGTGTTCCATCGCTTGATGAGCAGAGCACATTTTTTGTGCCATCTTGGTCTGCAGCTTCTCACCCTTCATGGCAGATCTTGGTCTTGCTTCGCCTTCATTAAACTCTTGAATCCATTATTTCATACTGTAGGCTAGGAACCGATATGCTTTTTAAAGCATTCATTTTTTTTTTTTTTTTTTTTGCTCCTTTTAAGTGGGCCAAAAGTAGTGACTGCAATTTATCAAGAAAACTTCAATGGGTAATATGTCAGAGTAACCAATGAGAAGATTATACAAATGACAACAATTAGCCATAGTTTAACAGAGGGTGTTATTGGATTTATATTTAAAATTGACAAAATACAACGCAATCACACACATTTATATATAGAGATTTGTTAATGGTAATGGTGCATTTTTTGCTCTTTAGGGGGGGGGGGGGGGGGGGGGGGGGGGGGGGGGGGACTTTGTGCAGTGCTAAATGTTTTATTCATTTGAAAAACAGTCATTGAGCATTAGGAAGACAAATGAAAACCATTCTAACTCATTTTTGCTCAGCTTGCACAGATAATGTGTCAGCGTCTATCAGTAAATCGACTGTTTTTATTTTATTTTATTTCATATGCTGTGGTCTTTGAGAAGCTTGGCCCGCAAATATCCGTCCAGAGTGAAGACAGACAGCCGCACAAGAAAATTCCAGAGCTGCTTTGCCATGTGCTGCATTCTAGGGCCTTGAGTTTTTATGTTATGCCTAGGCCTCCCCCAACTTTCTTTCATTGGCAGATAATATGAAGGGACCTGTGCTCGTATTGGCTGAAAGGAATTTTCGAATATAGCGCAAGAGAGCTAAGATAAGGATTAATGAGCCGTAACCTGCCAGCGAAGGATACAGGAAGCATTCCATCCCGTGAAGTGAGTCAGGATCTAATCAAGGATGGCGTTGTAACCGGAAAGCTTCAGTCAGTGCCTACTCAGTGGCAGACCCTAATATTTGATGAAGAGAAATTCCCACCCTAATATTTGATGAAGAGAAATTCCCTCCTTCGTTTGAAGTGGGTCGAGAATCTCTTCCATTGCTTCCAGCTCGGTTGAGAAGAAAATGGCAGATTTGTGATAATTCATTTTGAAGCTTGCATGCTTATGAAATTGATTAAAATAAAAACTTTTGAGGTGGTAGATTGAGTTGTTTGTCCCCACTGAGGATTCATAGGGGTGTGAATGAGCCGGGTTGGCTCATTAGGCTTCTGGGCCTGGTCCGCCTTAGGCCGGACTTGGGCTGGAGTATCAGGCCTGAGGTCCAGGTCCTGGGCTTAAAATTCAAGCCTGTTTCAGGTTGGGCTTTGACTAGATGTCCAAAAGCTTATCAGCCCAGGTGGGCCAGTTAGGGCTTGGAAACTCGGACTATTTTGGCCTATCATGAGCCCGGGCCGCCAGTTTTGGGCTTTCGTGGGTTGGGTTATACAGAGCTCAGGTCAGCCCTAACTCACCCCATTAACACCCTAAATAGACCTCAGATTTGCTGGAGCGTGAAAGTGGCACCTCTTTAAAAAGCATTATAGTTTTGGACTTTTAAAAATGAGGGGATTTTGTTGGATGAAAATGCCTCTGGAACCTGCATTGAACTTCGTGCCTTTAGACGCGATTGCGTGTGGGAGATGAGTTGTGGTACCCACGTGATACATGTCGTGGACTGTTGAAACCTTTTGGTCCACATCTAGAGCCATCGAAACTATTTAAAAGGTCCTACGGACCTAGTTGGTGGGAAAACACAAATTTCATCCTCATCCGGACCCTCTCTAGCCACGAAGTAGTCCTGGACGATGGTTGTTAAATTCACACTTTTTCCCGTGGTGTAGCCTATTTATTAGTTGGATATGACCCATTTTTGGGCTCACGCACTAACTTTAGAGTCTAAAATGAATAGATGGTGTGGATCAGAAACATATCTCATGGTGGGCTCCGTTGGAACTCCGGTCAGCAGAAGCAACAAAGAAGATCAAACAATCAACACAAGGCCGCACAAGCAATCAACACAAAAGCGCACGAATTTTACGTGAAAAATCCCTTGCGGGAAAAACCACAGCACAAAGCGAAACCTCCACTATGAATCTCAGATGTTACAGAGCTAATTTACCCAAGTAGATCCTAAAGATAAACAAAAGCTCTCAAACCCCTCTCCCCAAAACCTTAATCTTGTTTAGATCACGTAGGTATTGCTTAGTATGATGTCTAATACAATTAGGAAACATATTTATAATCCTCTCTGGATTTGGAAACAAGTAGCGTGAAAACCACGCAAAACTTCAAATCTCTCACGACAGCTGACCAGTCGGATGACCGGTCAAGATTGGTCCAGTGAGTTATGCCAATAAAAAACATGCCTGCTGCCTCAACTCAAACCTGTCTGGTGACCAATCTGAGCTCCCAGCGACCGGTCGGACGACCGGTCTCAAAACGCCAAAAAAATGTTCAGAGAGTTTAAGACCCAAATTGTGCCAAATTATCCACTGGCCGGACGGTCGGTGGACACTGTTAATGTACAATTTTGAGGCCTCTCCAACAAACTCTACCGAGGCATCAAAACACTAAACCACATTCTTTACTCTTCATAAAACCAGCTCCTCATCAATCATAGTGTCGTTGCTTCTCATGCATCACTACGTCTCGTTAAGCCTTCGCTAATCCAGAGAAGTTACGGAGAACTTGAACTTCTCTGTAAGGACCACCTTGGTAAGTATATTCGACGGATTCACGCTAGTGTGAATCTTGTCCAGAGTCACATCTCCTTCCTCAAGCACCTGTCGAATAAAATGGTGACGCACATCAATGTGACTAGTACGAGAGTGATAAACAGAATTTTTAGCCAAATTGATAGCACTAGAGCTGTCATAATTAACTGGCACGACTTCTTGCTGAAGCCCCAACTGATTTATTATTCCTTTCAACCAAACAGCTTCCTTGAAAGCTTCTGTCACCACCATATACTCAACTTCAGTAGTGGAAAGAGCCACCATAGACTGAAGCTTAGACATCCAACTAATCACTCCACCCGCTAGTACAAACGAATACCCTGAAGTTGATCTCCTACTATCCACACTACTTGCGTAATTAGAATCGACGTAACCTAACCAACTTGTCCTTGGACTTTTCAAACGTTAAGACAGTAGTCCTGCATACCTCGAATGTATCGAAGTAGATATTTCACAGCTTTCCAATGTCGTTTGCTTGGGTTAGACATGAATCGGCTAACGACACCCATAGCCCGTGAAATATCTAATCTTGTACAAATCATGGCATACATTAAACTGCCCACAGTAGTTGAATAGGGCACATGAGACATAACATGCTTTTCTTCATCTGTTTTGGGACAATGTTCAGAAGAAAGCTTAAAGTGAGCCGCGTGGGGAACGCTAACCGGTTTGGACTTGTTTATCTTGTATTTTTTTAATACATTCTCAAGGTATTCTTCTCGAGATAACCACAACCTACTTATCTTCCTGTCTCTATGAATATCTATGCCAAGAACCCTCTTTACAGCTCCCAGATCCTTCATCTCGAATATCCCTGAAAGCTCAGTCTTCAACACATTGATGTTAAATATGCTATGACTGGTAATAGGCATGTCATCGACGTATAACACTGGTATGAGAAACTTCTTATCATTCAGTGTCTTGAAATAGACACAATAATCATACTCGCTCCTGAAAAAACCCTGACTCATCATAAAGGAATCAAATTTCTCGTACCACTGCCTAGGCGACTGTTTGAAAACTGTACAACGATCTCCTTAACCTGCAAACCTTGTTCTCGACCCCTTGCACTATATAACCTTCTAGGTTGTACCATGTAAATCTGCTCTTCCAATTTCCCCATGCAGGAAAGCAATCTTTATATCCATCTGTTTCAGCTCGAGGTCATATTGGGCAACCAGTGCCAACACGAACCTGATAGATACTTGTTTCACAAATGGTGCAAAAATCTCACTAAAGTCCACGCTTTCACGCTAAGCATACCCTTTTGCTACCAACCTTGCCTTGTATCTATTTTGTTTTTTTTCAAAAAATCTATTTACACCCAATCGCCTTGTATCTATCTTGTTTCTTCCGAAAAATTCACTTGCACCCAATCACTTTTCGGCCCGTTAGAAGCTCCACAATCTCCCAAGTCTCATTCTTGTATAGGGAGTCCAACTCGTCTTGCATTGCTGTCTTCCACTTTTGAGCATCTATATCCAGTAGTGCCTCCTCAAAGTTAGACGGATCACTCTTATCTGTAATGAGAGCGAATGCAATGTTCAAGTTATCCCTGTACCTTGCCGGTAACCTGCGATCCCTGGGTGGATTTCTTCACACAGGTGGTTGCTCCACCTGATCCTGTACCTGTGTCTGCGTCTCAGTACCGGCCCGTGCCCCATCTCTGTCATCTTGTGCATCGTTAATTTTTTATTTTTCTGGTTCCTTTGTAGCATCCTTTCGGAACTGAAACCCTCATCAAATTTAACATTATGGCTCAGGGTGATCTTCTGTGTGACAGGGTCATATATACGATAACCCTTCACACCATCACCATAGCCCACAAAGATCCATTTTCTGGCCCTATGGTCTAGCTTATCTCTGTCAACTGGCGGTACATGAGAGTAAGCCTCGCAACCAAAGACCCGCAGACTTGAGTAGTCTAGCGTATGGCCACTTCACACTTTCTCAGGGATTTTACATTCAATTGCCATAGAGGGTGACCGATTTATCAAGTAACAAGCCGTGTTAACAGCCTCAGTCCATAGTTCTTTGCCCAACCCACCATTACTAATCATGGATCGGGTTCTCTCTAAGAGAGTCTAATTTATCCGTCCTGCCACATCATTTTGCTCTGGCGTGTGGTGCATTGTATTGTGCCTCATGATCCCCTCTTCCTTACAATATATTTAAATTCCCTAGAAGTGAACTCACCTCCATTATTGGTTTTCAAAACTTTTAGTCTTTGCCCTGACTGATTCTCCACCACCGCCTTCCAATACTTGAAGGTCATGAAGATATCGTATTTATTTAAAAAAAAAACCCAAACCTTCCTGCTATAATCATTGATAAACGACACGAACCTATAATAATCCTCCAACAGAAGTAATGGACGATGGCTCCCATACATCGGAATAGATACAACAGTTTTACATCCTTCAAATGACAATCAAAACTGTTTTCCATACATGCAATGTTCACATATACTAAAGTCTACAGATTTAAAGGAAGAAATAAAAAATTGTTCAGAGAGTACCTTCATGCCCTACTCGCTCATGTGGCCTAAGCATGCATGCCACATATGTGCAGACGTGGAATCCGCTACAACCGCTACAGCTCCATCTACTGAAGTGCTCTCAATCAGTTTATAAATGTTACCATGCCTCTGTCCCTTCGTAATTACAAGGGCCCTAATTGAAACTTTGCAAAACCTGTAAACTTGCACCCCAATGCCTCGAGTGCACTAAAGGAAATTAGATTCTTCCTTAACCTAGAAATGTGCCTCACTTTTGTCAAGGTCCGGTCGATCCCATCGAACATCTTGATGCACGTAGTACCAATTCCCACAACTTTGCAGGCGTAGTTATCGCCTAGAAATACCGAGCTTCCTTCATACTCCCTGTAGTAAATAAAGATGCTTCTATCCGGGTATATGTGATATGAAGCTCTGGAATCCATGATCCACTCAAAACTGTGCATTAACAGTGTCCACCGACCGGTCGGCCAGTGGACAGTTTGGCACAATTTGGGTCTTAAACTCTCTGGACGTTTTTTTGGCATTGTCTGTTGATACGTCGAACACTTGATCGATAGGTCAAAAATTGCCGAAAACGTCTAACAACTGAGTTTTGAATTTCGCTTTTTGTGTCGACCGATCAATCCAAGTTGTTGATAGGTCGAAAGTCGCAAAATATGAAATGCATCGTGTTCTTTGCAATGTATCTCGCCAACGGAGTGTCATATGGACCATGAATGGTATCTCCATGACTGCGACAACGAGGTGGTTGATATGGCAGGGGCCTTAGGATTCCAATAACTCAGGTGCGCACTCTGCATGGGCAGTCCAAGGCTGGTCGAGAGAGCTGGTCATGGTACACACGTGCTTGGAAAGATATGGAAGGGACGGGGCTTTACATGGAAAGATCTCAAGACTTGTATCTCATGAACTTGGTCAATGACATGTCTTTCATCTAATATCTTAAATTTTGAAAACTGGCTTATAAAGAAATTTTATTATCTTTACTTTTAATGTGTACTTAGGTAGCAGTGATTCCCACATTTCCTTACTAGTCTTTCTTTTGACGGTAGAAGGCGTGCAACAAGTCTTCTTTTTTATATTTTATTTTGAAAATCACAACACTTTTACACGTTTCTCTGAGCTCCATCTTCTATGTTATTGGTAAAATTGATGCCAATGCCCTCTTCCACTAATTCTTGCTAGTATAATTTCTACACGGTTCAATTCACACGAAAATAAAACTAAAAAATCATTAAGATCGTTCATGACTACTGTGAACCGGTTTGAGCAGGTGCATGAACAGGTTTGGACAGAACCGGTTGGGCCAATAATCTATGGACAGGAATGGGTTTGGACAGACCCGGTTGGTGTTGCGCCAATAATGTTATGGGTGGGAATATTAATACCTCAACTTTCAAACTCATGCTTAGATTCTACGACCGTTGGGAGTCTTTGCTCGTAGACTTTCCGACCATCTTTCTTTGTTTTTAATGTGTTAGTAGAATGATTGGAGGCGGCTTTGCTGAAGAGTCATCGGTCCAAGCACGAACTCTGTTAAGATAACTCACTCGCGCGATTACGTGGGTCCAACAGCAACACATGTGCAGGATCGATCCTGGCCGCTGCCTACTGTGATGGACTAAAAATCAGGCCAATCAACTCATTGGCTGGCTGTAGAAGCATTAGTAAATATGAATGGTTAGAAGAACACGACCCATCGTGAGAATGCAATATACATGTGTTCTCTAGCTAGTTAGTGGACCGGCCTTTGCAGGTTATGTTTATATTGGGGCCCACCTGAAGAATGGCCCGGATCTTGCACAGATATGCCATTTTTGGCATTTATATCATGATCAAAAGCCCTCAAGCTCATGCAAGCTGAATCACCTTACTCGACTCAATACTTTTAATTAAGCCGCGACTATCCTGGGCGAGCGTTGTTTGGGTGGATCCTTAAACGTGGGGCCCACTGTGATTATATGCCTCACATGGCCACACCGTCCATCCATTTGAAAGCTCATTTTAGGACAGAATCCCAAAATTAAAGCAGATCCAAATCTTAGGTGGACCACACCACAGGAAACAATAGTGATTAAATCCCCAACATTAAAAACTTTATGGGGATCATTGGAATGTTTATTTGCCATCCAACCTGTTGATAAGGTCACAAAGACTAAGATGAGGATACACACAAGTATCAACTTGATCCAAAACTTTTGTGGCCCACGAGAAGTTTTAAATGGTCAATTACCACTGTTTCCTGTACTATGGCATACCTGAGAGTTGGATCTAATTCATATTTGCGAATATGCCCCAAGGGCCAGTTTGGATTTGCCAGAAGGGTGGGATGGTAAATTGTATTTCATGAGAAACCTTATTGCCAAGAAAGTATGAGAAATGAAATTTTATTTCTTATGTTCGTTTATCAACGATATCTTCTTGAGAAAATTGTGGTCTATTTTCTAATAGTATGTTTTACAAGATAAAATTTTCTTGAGAATTTTTTTTATTACAACTTCAAGGCTCAAAGTATTTAGAATGCAATGTAAGCCCCATTTTAAGGGTATCTGAGCAACAACTTCTATGGAATATCAATATCTACATACAAACTTTCATTCATCTTGTCCACACAATTTCTAATTGACACGCCCATTTAAACTGTCGATCGAACTTTTTTTTTTTTTTTTAATCCCAGTGCGTAGCATCAAGGGATGAATCTGATGGACAGACTAGATTTGACAAAGAGAACATGATAAGCCTATGCGAAGATCACTTAATGAAAGTTATCTATGCCCTTTATTTTTGTTAGAGTCGCTCCATCAAGATGATGAAGCCCTAAATGGGGCCCACCTTATTGTATGTAATCTATATCCACACAATCCATCCATTTGATCATATTATTTTAGGGCATGAATGAAAAAATGAAACAGATCCATATCTCAGATGGACTATACCATAGGAAACAGTGGTTGATGACCATTAAAAACTTCTTATGGGCCATAATAGTTTTGGATCAAGCTGATATTTATTTTTTCCCCTTCATCTAGGTTTGTTTGACCTTATCAACAGATTGGATGACCAATAAACATCACTGAAACATTACGTACGGTGGGCCCTAAGAAGTTTCCAATGATGGGGCATTCATTATTTCCTATATGGTCCACCCGATATTTGCATATGCTTCATTTTTGTGCTCACACCCTAAAATGATACGAGGAAATGGATGGACAGCATGGATGTAGAATACATACACCAAGGTGGGCCTAAAGATAAGGGTTGCACGGTTTTGGGCGAGGCCGGAGCCACACCTACCTTGCTCCCTTGTTGCATATGATAGTGAGCCTTTCGTTCCACTGGTTCACGTGGACGATGCAGCCTATATCGTGGGGCCGTGGACGATGTAGCCTATATTGTGGGGCCCACTGATGTTATTCTATATCCATGCCGTCTATTTGTTTTTTCATATTATTTTAGGGCATAATTCCCAAACATGAAACAAATCCAAATTTTAGGTGGACCATACAATAGGAAGTACTGGTGACTGATTATTAAAAACTTCTTGTAAGCCACAAAAGTTTTAGATCATAGTGATATTTGATTTTTATCTTCATTAAAGATTATGGGACCTTGTCAATAGTTTGGATGGAAAATAAACATTATTGAAACATTACAGTTGGTCCTAAGAAGTTTTTAGTGTTTTGGCGTTCAATCACCATTGTTTCTTATAGTATGGTCCACTTGAGATTTAGATTTGCTTCATTTTTGGATTTGTGCACTAAAATGATCTGAACAAATGGATGAACGGCATGGATATAGTATACATACATCAAGGTGGGCCCATGGAAAGGGCTACACTGTCTTGGGTAATGTGGTCCGCGTCTAATCCACTCCTAAGAAAACAGGCGGGATTGGGTGCTACCCCACCAGGACCTAGCCAAGGACGAACAGTCCTGTTATGGGCTCTGTGGGGCCACTATGATGTATGTTTTTTTTTTTTTTTTCCATCCATTCCATCTATCCAGTTTGAAAAATCATCTTAGGTGACGATCTAAAAAATGAGGTAAATCGAATTCTCAAGTGAGCCACACCACGTGAAAAAGTGGGGATTGAATGCCTACTACCCAAAACCTCTTGGGGCTGATAGAAGTTTTAGATCAAAGCTGATATTTTTGTTTTATCTTCATCCAGGTCTATGTGACCTTGTGAACAGATTGGATGGTAAATAAACATCACAGTGGGCCTAAGAAGGCTTCAACGGTGGGGGTTATTGTCACCACTACTTCCTATGGTGTGGTCCGCTCGAGGCTTAAATCTACCTCTTTTTTGGGCTCATGCCTTAAAATGATCTTTCAAAATGGACAGACAGCTTAGATAAAACAAAACTATCACGGTAGGCCCCACAGAGCCCCTAACAATACCGTCCGGCCCTAGATAGGTCCCGATTGGAGTTGTACCCCATTCGCGCCCCTGAGAAAATGTGGGAAAGAAAACCCGATTTCTCAACGGTGTAGGTGAGAAAATAAAAGTACAATTTTGAAGGAAAATTAGTTACGTTGGAAATTGAATTTCCTTTCCTTTTCTATTATTTTGGTGTTTGCAAACAAGTGAAAGATGATTTCTGAAGAAACCCTATTTCCATTCCATTTCACTGAATCCAAACAGGCCCTAAAATGAGTTTTCAAAATAGATGCACGGGATGGATATAAGTCTCATATATCAAGTGAGCCCCACGGTCAGGGATCCACCAAAGCTGCGCTCACTCTTCTAATTCGGACACGAGTCCTTGTTACATGGATCCCTTAACCCTAACTTTAATAGGCCTGCTAAGATGTCCCTGTGACATCCACCCTGTTAATACCCTATCTACCTGAGACTATGTAATGATGTGATGTAGAGTGGGCCACATACCTCTTCATGACATAGATGGACCGAAAGAAACCCAAATGGAAGCGGTCGTAGTCTATCAAATCCGGGCTCATTCCTACGTGGGGCATGACGTAACTGGGCTCCAGGCGTATCTAGATCATGGAGATTCATCCTGAATTGAGAGAAATTGCCATTCAAAGTTTGAACCATAAAACGGCCATAACTTTTGATCCGGGATGAGTTACAGAACGCATGGACTATGAATTTTGATTGGAACGGGCCTTTTGGGGCCAACAAACTCTTGTAAGTGGATTGCATCACTCCATTTTGTGAGAAAATGACTACTTCCTATTCAAAATTAAGGTTTTTTTAAACTTACTATTTTCAGTAAGTTTTATGGTGGACATATCTCTTTAGCCGTAGAGTTTTAATACATCATCTGGCGAAGTTTAATGAGAACTTACTATTTTTAGTAAGTTTTATTAGTTTGAGAAAGTTTTAGTTTAGTTACACTAAGACTCTTAATGAGGGTTAGGGTTTGCGCTTTTTTTTTTTTTTTTTCCTATTAAAGGCATCGTAATCTCATTTTTATTTCTTGTGAATTCAAGCACCCTTACGCCTTGTGGATTGAAGGTTCGTATCACATAGAGGAGTGCTAAGGTGTGCAGCCAGCACACCAATGCCACTAGGAGGTGATCGGGCGCCCGGTGCCCAGGGCGGGCGCCTGACCAGGTTTGGTCAGACGCTCAAAATTTGGGCAGTTTTCCCCCGATCTCGCTAGACTATTTCAACATTGGGCGGGCGCCCGACCAAGCCTGACCAGGCGCCCGACCAGCCGCGACTTGTTTCGTGGGCTTTCCTATTTTGGGTTCTAATTCCGTGTTTTAGTATAAAAATGGGTGTAACTTGGGATTAGGTAATGAGATTAGGGTTTCTATACATCTAAGGTGAGAAAGAGGGAAGAGGTTAGTAAAAAGGGCTATTTCTGTGTATGAGAGCATCGGAGAAGGTGAGTATTATGCTTGTAACTTTGTTTTCTTCAAAGTGGAGTTTTTGCACTGTGGTTTTTTTTACTCTTATTGGGGTTTTTCCGCGTAAAATTTGTCTTGTGGACTGTTGGTTTATTTGAATTCCTCTTCTAGTTATTATTTCTTCCTGTTTATCGTTTGTGGGTAAGACCGAAGATTGAATTTCGGTTCACCGGCGTTGTTGGCATGCTGCGCAACAACTGGTATCAGAGCTATTGGTTTAGTTCAAGTGGAAGCGATGACGGAAGAAGGGAAGACTAGAATTGAGAAGTTTGATGGTTCAAACTTTGCTTTATGGAAGATGCAGATGGAGGATTATCTGTATCAGAAGGACCTCTATATTCCTCTACAAGGAAAATAGAAGAAATAAGAGAAGATGACAGATGATGAATGAGCTTAAGTGTATCGGAAGGCTTTAGGAACAATCCGACTCTCTTTGTCTAAGGGCATCGCCTTCAATATATTGAAGGTAAAGACTATAAAAGAATTAACGCAAGCTTTGGCTACGATGTATGTGAAACCCTCGGTGTCTAACAAGGTTCATTTTATGAAACGGTTATTCAACATGAAGATGTCAGATGGTGGGGGCGTGACTGAACATCTAAATGAGTTCAATATAGTCACGAGCCAATTGAAATCTGTTGGCATTGCTTTTGATGACGAGGTTAGGGCGTTATTGATCTTGTCCAGTTTTCCAGACAGTTAGGATGGTTTGGTAATTGCCGTGAGCAATTCTTCAAGGTCTACAATATTGAAATTCGATGATGTGGCTAGTTTAATTCTCAGCGAAGAATCTAGAAGGAAGACATCGGGAGTTTCAGGGGATTCAGGGAATACTCTAAACGTTGAATGAAGAGGAAGATCGTTGAACAAATGAGGCAATAAACACGGGCGTTCTAAATCGAGGAATAAGTCCAACGGACCGAAAGACAAGGACATGTGTTGGCATTGCGGGAAGAAGGGGCACATGAAACGTGATTGTAGGGCGCTTAAGAAACAAGAAGGAAGCTTTCAAGGTAGGAATGATTCAGTGAATCTATCTGAAGAGAATGACACAGAGGAGTTGATCTTGTCTCTTGATGCGCGAAATGAGTCTTGGGTTATAAACTCGGGTGCTTCGTTTCATGCCACTTTGTCAAAAGAAGTTCTTCGTGATTATATGTCAGGTGACTTCACGAGAGTCTACCTGGGTGATGATGAGCCGTGCAGTATTATTGGCAAGGGAGACATTCACTTAAGTCAGAACGACGGAACGGTCTTAAAGTTGAAGGATGTCAGACATGTACTGAATTTGAGATGGAACTTGATCTCAGTGGGGCAGTTGGCCGATACCGAATATGTGACGACATTTACTAGTGATTCCTGGAAGGTCACAAAAGGTGACTTGGTGATATCTCGAGGTAAGAAGGAATATACTTTGTACGTGACTTCTAGATTGTATATCTCACTCGCAGTCACATCAACTAGAGTGAACGGGCAGTTATGGCATTAGAGGTTGGGACACATGAGTGATAAATGGATGAAAGTGCTATTGTCAAAAGGGAAGCTACTAGAGTTGAAGTCTATCGACCTGAAATTCTGCGAGGACTGCGTGTATTGCAAGCAAAAGAGAGTGAGCTTCAAGAAAACAGGACGAGCTCCAAAGACGTATCTGTTGGAGCTTGTATACACTGATGTGTGGGGACCGGCACAGGTATCATCTCTTGGTGGATCACATTATTTTGTTTCCTTCATTGATGATGCTAGTAGAAAATTGTGGGCCTATTTCTTAAAACATAAATATGAAGTATTTGATGTATTTAAGAAGTGGAAAGTATTAGTAGAAAATGAGATAGGTAAAACAGTAAAGTGTCTCAAATCAGATAATGGAGGAGAGTACTGTGATAAGAGGTTTGAGGAGTATTGTGCAGCAAAACGATTTCAGGGACACCACAACAGAACGGTGTGGCTGAGCGCATTAATAGGACCATCCTTGAATGCGTCAGGAGCATGAGGTTACATGTAGGGTTGCCTAAGATGTTTTGGACAGATACTGTGAATACTGCCGTATATCTCATCAATAGAAGTCCCTCAGCACCATTGGATGGTGGGCTACCAGAAGAAACATGGACTGGGAAAGAAGTGAACCTTGCACATCTCAAAGTGTTTGGTTACACTTCATATATTCACATTGATGCAGAGCACAGTCCAGGAGGTGCACGTTTATAAGCTCCGGGCAGCATGATTTTGGCTACCGATTTTGGGATACAGAGAACCGAAATATCATCAGAAGCAAGGACGTATTCTTCAATGAGAAAGTGATGCATAAGGACAACTTGCCACAAAAGCAGAATAAGCCCGTTGCGAAAGAATTCGTAGAGTTGGAAGAATTACCGGACATGGGTGTTATAGTGCCACAAGATGAGCATACACAGGAGCATGATGAGGTAGAGCTGTAGACACCGGTTGTGAGGAGGTCTACTCGAGAGAGGAGACCCAAGGTCCAATACTTACTCTCCTTACATTATCTACTGCTGACAGATAATGGTGAAGCAGAATGTTTTGAAGAGGTATTATGGTCAAATACACGGGTTAAGTGGGAGCAGACCATTGATGATAAGATGGACTCTCTTCAATCCAATCGTACGTGGTAGCTCGTCACTCTACCTAAGGGTAAGTGTTGGAACTAGGAAATGGACACAGTCATTTTCTTGAAAATGTGGTGTATTGTTGCTCTGGGGTTCTGAGTAATAGAAACATTCATAGACAATTACAAGCATTCGCAAAAGTACACAAGAAGAGATATCGCAAGGCGAATTTTATTCCAGAGATCCTGAGATCTTGTACATTCCAGGCCGTGATCTGGCACGAGCCCTTAATTACATCGAATGATCGATGACCCTTGATTAAAAGGCAAAAGACTAGTCAGCAAGGACTATGGTCTTAAAGTTTGTGGTCGTAGAGACCTGTATTTGTTTTGCTATTTACTGAACCATCTTTGTATTAGTCAGATGTCTATGTCCCATGTTTTGGCCGGAGATCCGGGTTGAGACTATCTGATGGGTAGATGTATTAATTGCTTGTTATTGGCTATTACTCAATCTTAGTACATGATTTAGACCTCCTAGTTTGTACTAGCGACTCTAGACTTGCAGATGAACTGTTGGGATGGCTAGTGGTCACAATTAATGACAAGTGTGTATACACCCTTGGCCTTATCCATTTATAAGATAATTTTTGTCATATTTGTGAATTAGGGGAAATATTTTTACAAACTTTTCTAGTAGATGTATGTATATATCAAGAGATGCCTATCAATTCCATATTATTAAAGTTAATAGAGCACCTTTGGATGGGCCGCTTGAGAGTGTCATCTATGTGCACCTTAGAAAACACCATATACAGTTTGAAATCAAATTCTAAATTGGATGAGATAGATGATTATCCTCATCTTAAGGGGAGGAGATTACACATCTCCTTATATAAGGGGGCAGCCGCCAACAAAAGTACCTCTAGGTACACGCATTATAAATGACTCTCAAGAGTAATATGAGTATGTGCTATCACAATATCTAGCTCCCAAAGTAATGGTGGTTAGGAACCAATGAAAGTAATCTCAATATGTGCTACCGGAATATCTAGCTCACAAAGTGGCTAGTTGCCAGTGAAAGTAAATCGAGTACGAGGTCACAATGGCTAGCACACAAAGGGTCGTTCAAATGATAGATTAGAAACTAACAAAAATACTTCTACGTACATGCCATCATAGTATCTAGTCAACCAATAACGCCTGCATGCTTTGAATGCATGATTAATCTAATATTTATTAGTTTGATTCGCAAACAATCCATTTAATAGGACCTGTATAACTAGTGTCCAACCTTGATCCGACAAGTAGACCTTAACACCACCAATTCATATATATAATCTCAACAAAGGGTTCCTCCTAACAAAGCCAACTAGGCACCAAGTCCATTCAAGTACACGTCAAAAGGAATTCCACTTAAATAAGTCATATATGGCTCAATAAATCATGCCGGAGGTAAGTTTACCACCAATTCCATTTAATTCATTCACATGATGGTAGTAGTTCGAGATGGAAATTCCAAGATGCGTACAACCATATAATTCAAGCTTAAGTCACACTGAGGCACATTACAAATTATGTTCACATGCATCTCACAAGGCAAGGATTATATTCAAGTGATTGAACATTCTAAGGAGTGCACATGTGTGAATCAACCTATACAAAAAGGGCTAAGAATGTTATGTGTTACTATGCAACTTCCAAAATTAGGGATTCTTGCAAATAATCCTAACATTCACATGTGTAACATAACTTACCAGAGTTATTGCATGGTTTATAAATTAATTAACATGATTACCAATTTGAGATTATTGTAAGACCAACAATGTCGCGGGATAGCTTGAAGGGTAGATCTTCACCTTAAAGTCAGGATTCCTTGACTTGGGTGTGGCCTAAGTGTAGAAGATTTGGGGAAAAAGCTCCAAATCCTAAGTTGGAGTACAAACCTACTGTCAATGACTTAGATTTGATCATAATTAAACATTAAATAAGGGATTAGGCGCTTACTTATCTTAAATAGATCAATTCTTGACCTGGTTCGGCAAATGGGGGCCTGATCTTGGTATAAAATCAAAGCCCATGCAGAGCCACACCCCAACACGGCTCCCACAAGAGCGAGGATCACCACAAATTGGCTATCGAGACCTCAAGACCTAACATACAAAACTCTGGCATTAGAACCCTTGCGATTCGAAGGAATGTGGAAGATTTCTAACCTAACTAGCTTCTCATAGCAAAACAAATTGGGGAAAGATACATAGACATGGTTAGGGGACCTCTTATCTAGAAAACGAAGATGAATCTAGATTTAGATTGAAGATTTCACCTTAGAGAAAGACTTTGGATAACCCGCACTACCCCAAACATGGAGATGAGCAACCCGAATAGACAGATCAACTCCCCCTCTCACTCTCTAGGTTTCTCCCTCTTTCTCTCTTTCAACTCCAGGTTTTTTAGTGGTGATAGGTTTTTTAGTGGTGATCAACTACAGGTTCAACTCCAGGTTTTACCAGCTTGGGTTATTGGCCCTCCCCTAGTTGGTGATAGGTAGCCATTTTTGGTCTTTTTAACAGATTTTTAACATAATTCATTTCTTTACATATTAAACATGAGATATGATTTTTAAAAATCCATATCCTAACATTTTTTTTCTTAATTTCTGAACGTGATGGACCAAGATCCTTAGCTTGGTTCCTCAACACTTAGATCATAATCCAACCAATATACAAATCCTTTCTAATCCTTTCAATCATAAGAATCATGTAATGTGAACTAGAATCCAAAAGTGTTCAAAATTTCTATCAATCATATAAATAGGGGGAAATCATATAGAAAACCACTATATCAAAGAAAATTCAAGAGTTAAAAAAAATCAAATCACTTCATCTCTCTTTCTTTCATACTTATACAATCTCGAGTGTATAGAAATAAAGTTTTCCAAAAGAGTTTTGAATTTAGAATCTTTTTAAAAATTTTACATTGACATAAATTACTCGAAATGTCACACAAATACTATATTCATTTAGGAATCTCACCCCCCAACCAAAATCTTACGTTGTCCTCAATGTGTTGAGCTTTGAATTGTACATATTCTAATTTCTAACCTCAATTCATCACTCATTATGCATGGTTCATATGATTAAAGACCTATCTAATGCATACTTTTGTGATTATAGGAATGAGAGAGAAATTTCACCCTTTTGATGATCAAAGACCTCTTTTAACATCATTGGAGACTAAAGGAAGACAAACCAAGAGATGGAGAGAAGAAGCAAGGAGAGAAGAGAAGAAATAAGAAAGAAAACAAGGAAATTGGAGAGGTCTGACCGGTCATGACCGGTCGACTAGACAGATTTGAGGAGAAAAAGCTTGTTGGACCAAAACAGATGGGTAAGACTTGTCTTGACCGGTCAGCTAGACGGGTAAGGTCATGACAGGTCGACCATGCACAACAACTTGAATTTCAAGTTTCTATATTGCAATTGAACCCGTATCAACCCTAGGTGTTATAAATTTGAATCTAACACTACTTGTCAAACTATATATACACTTTACGGAAGCACGTTCAAGAATATAAAAGATGGAACAATCATAGTATAATAATTGAATAATCAAACGATAATAAAGCAAGCACAAAGAACACAAAGTTTTATGTGGAAAACCCTTGTGCCAAAAAACCACGACACAAAGCAAAGAAGATTCACTATAATTAAAAGCCTTTGAGTTACACCACTTACTTCTTCAATTAAAGACTTCCCAATCTCCCCTTGCGATGCGTACCCCTTGAGATCACCTTCCTAAGCCCTTACAAGTATCGAAAACCCTCTCTCACCTTGCTAAAACCCTAGCTCTTAGAGAGAAAACTTGTAAGAATTGTATTAACAAGCTCTAACGACAAAATAGACTTACATACCTGCACTTACGCAAAACCGCATAAGGCAGTTGGCTGGAGCTTCAGTCAAACCAAACTTAACCTTCAGTTGGACTGAAGCCAGTTGATGAGGGCTCCAGATGCAACCGAAAACCTCCAAATCTTCACAGTGACAAATCGCAAAAAACTGGCTAATTTGGTCGAACCGAAAATAGCCAAAACATGAGTGTTAAAACTATATATGCATTCTGTTGAAATTCAATCGGACTGAACCAATTTTTGGTGTGACTGAAAATTGCCTCCTCTGCTCAATAACATTGGCAGAATCCAGGGCATCTGCACAACATTGGACATGACCTCAAGTTTAAGGATTAATCAAAACTAATTCATGATCAAGTCGATCTTATATAAGCATGATGAGCTTTCTAGATCAGAGATTTGATGCAATTCTCTAATGCCGGTGCTCAAGTAGGCCTAAAACACAAGAACTTGTATCTATGAATAGTGACACTGTTATGTAGAGCCAAACATATGCACCAACTCGTCATTGCGCCTCATGGTGGGCACCTTTCATCCTAACTTATCATCGGTTCCTTCAATTAACCTTTTCTGAATTGCCCAAACTACTAGGAACAAGAAACTTGGGATACTGGGATTCATGAAATACAACTCTCCTTTAGCTATGAGCGTTGTGTCTAGAATCATATTCCTTTAGGACAACTGGAGGAATCCCTCCTTGTAACTGGTAAAATTATAGATAGTTCAGGTTTCCAACACATTTAACTAAGGCATTCACAATAAGACAAAACACATATGGTCATCTATGTACATAATCATAACCATCATTAATGGCTTTCAACTACTAAAGTTGAACATTCACATACAGCGGTTAGATTTGATTATACCAATATGCCCCATCATTCAGAAGAACAATTAATCAATTCTTACCATGCCGGCCTCACTTTGCTAACCGGGTATTGAGTGATCCAGATCCATCTTTTGTCACAAATATCTTGGATATATTTATTCTAGATATCAAGTAGACAGAATGAGATGATAGGGTTAAGCATTCCTTCTCAATTGGAGAATGATTTTATTCTACCCTAGCATTTTGTGACTTAGATGATACAAAGCGGCTTGTTTTCGTTGGTTGTTCTTTTGAAGCACTAATGCTCAAAGAGAATGTTTTGTAGTGCACATTCTACAAAATGAGCAGGCACCCTTTGACAAGTGCAACAAAAGTATGAGTTGGATCCCATACAATTGTCACATTGGCTCTTGTGGATCATGTATGGGAGCTAGGTTTCCCACCTGTAGGATTAGCAAAAACTGGTATATTTGACAGGGAAACATGCTAAAGCGATATGTACTTGGTAGGAGAGACTGAAGAGTTGGTCACAGCAAGATAAATGCCATGTATTAGGTGGGTCTCTAAAACATGCTTTATCCCAAAACCCAGAGTGGCCCACTCATTCAGATCATGTGCATCATCGATTATGGGACTGTCCTGATGTATAGGCCAGAGCATGATGCTGATGGTCTTTCTAATTACTTGATCATTCACTGGATCCATGATGGTACATGTAAAATGATTCACATCTTCAATCTCTGCAATTGAGAAGCCCACAAACTATCGTGGGCTATTATTTTGTTCTTCATTAACATGCGACTATATATCGAACTGATTATTTTGAATGCATACTTTTATACGTTACATTCGAAGGAAGGTCCAACATAGATACATACCACATACTATTTTCCATACCTATCTTAAGCACATACAAGGAAAATGTAATTTTCCATTCATCATCATCTTGATATGATCATATCATATGGTTCTAATTGGAAGTGCATCTTTTCTTCAGTGGTGGACCACAAAGACCCTTGTTGCCTTCATAGCTACTCACATTGAACGGAGCCTTGAAATCTGGAACCCTCCCAGATAGATTGTTGTAGGCTACAGAGAATGCAACCAATGAGTGAAGCTGGGACAGCTGCGATGGGATTGATCCTCTCAGTTCATTGTGGGACAAATCCAAGCTTTCGATTCGATTTAGGTTCGAGAATGAACCAGGAATCGTACCAGTCAAGTGATTGTTTGACATGTCCAACACTTGAATCTGGGAAAGGTTGCCCATTTCCAATGGTATGTTGCCTGTCAGCTCGTTTGCTGAAAGATCCATTCCCTTGGTTGAGAAAGATTGATGCTTTTCATATTGGTGCCTGCTTCCACTTGTAACGAACTCTATTTCTGGGAACTCAGATTTTGAAACAAACTCAACATAAAAATCTTTGTTCACTGAAGT
This sequence comes from Liriodendron chinense, assembly GCA_003013855.2. Lineage (NCBI taxonomy): Eukaryota > Viridiplantae > Streptophyta > Magnoliopsida > Magnoliales > Magnoliaceae > Liriodendron > Liriodendron chinense. The sequence goes on from ML058389.1 coordinate 4,595,724, forward strand.
AGGAAGACTCCATGAGTACCATGTTATGTCTGTGACCCAAAATGACTGATCATAGGCCGATTCTGCTTTCCCAAGCGTAGTATTGTCGAAGCAATGGGGTACCATTCCAAAAAACTTGTTGTCCGAAAGATCTAGCAACTGCAAACCGTTTAACTTGCACAAATGCAATGGAATTGAACCATAGAAATCATTTCCTTCAAGGAGAAGAATTCTCAGCATTTTTTGATCTCCTATCCATCTCGGAAGCTTGCCAGAAAGACGATTATTTCCAACATCCAGTACAACCAACTTTGAGCTATTGAAAGGAATGCTGGAGATCGATCCGGTGAAATCATTGCCATTCAAGTTAATATACTCTAACCACAGCGAACTAGAGCAAGAAGGAATTTTCCCTGAAAATCTGTTATGGGAGAGGTCCAATATGTTAAGCCACTTCAAATTGCACACTTGAGAGTAGGAATTGGACCTTCAAGATGATTTCCTCCTGCTAAAAGTGTGCTCAAGTAGGAAAGATTTCCAATCGATTCTGGAAGATTTCCAGATAATTGGTTGTTTCGAATATCTAAGGTGTCGATGTAAGAACTGTTCGTCAAGCTGATAGGAATTGTTCCTGTGAACTTGTTACCGTCCAAAGACAGATACCATAGAAAGGGGAGGTTGGGGTTCCCGGGAAGCATCTCGCCATCCAGATTATTATTTGATAGCTTCAAGATCTGTAATTGAAGGCAACCAGTGGTCAACTGATGGGGTATTTCGCCAGAGAAGTGATTATTGGATAGATCCAACACATTCAAGCCGCTGATGGAACCTATCGAGGAAGGGATGTTTCCGCTTAAATCATTTGTAGAAAAATTCAAGAAAATTAGCTGAGGAAGGATCAGGCCGATATTTGAGGAAATTTGTCCAGTCATGTTATTTGTGGATGCATCGACTGCACGAATGCTTGCTTTGGGATCTATCGGAAGATGGATCTCGCCACTCAGTGAGTTGTTTCTCAAATTTATGTATGCTAGTTTGGTGTTGTTTTCTAACAACCAAACAGGGAAATTTCCAACCAATTTGTTGTGGGAGAGATCAATGGCTTCTAATGCGTGCTGTGAGTATAAAAATTTTGGAGCGGAAAGAATGTTCTTGTTAAGGTTGCAATCTGGCAACATGAGGTGTTTCAGCTGGAATGGTGGAACCCAATGCTGATATTCGGTTTCTACCATTAGCCCATTGTTTTTTGAAAGGATGATGGCTGAAAGCTTGGAATGATTTGCAAATGCCATGAATGAAAGATGGCCATTAAACATGTTGGAAGAAAGATCTATATACTCGAGCGAAGTGAGATTGGTGAAGAAGAATGAAGGAATATTGCCTTCAAAATCATTTAGAGAAAGATCAAGGTGTTGAAGCAATGGAAGGAAACCCAGAGAAGGAGGAAGACTTCCGTTGAACTGATTTCCTTGTAGATTCAACTCCTTCAGGTTCTGTAATCTGCCAAAGACTGCAAACATGGAAATGTCAGTAAAATCTCACTCAATTTTGGTTGAGTAGCACTCAAGCTGCATGGTAAAAGAATAACCAATAGTGAAGTATATGGTCCTTTAATTGGTGTTTCTAACATAATAATAATGATATAAGTGTTAATAAATGAGCTCATCAGGTGAAAAAGCTTAATGCGAAGGGATCCAGCTCTTCGTAACCCTTTCAAGCTACTGTTGATACAATGGCCATGAAAGGCTCTAAATGATAAGATGCTGCGGTAGAAGTAGGTAGTTAATATGGAGGTGATTAAGCTTTCTTTAATTGTCATAAATTGTGTGCGCTAAAAAATGGGTCCTTGGGATCCATGGAAATCATACATCCAAAAATACAGCCACAAGGTCTTTCTTGAAAATCTAGTTGACAATTAAGGCCTGTTTGGATACCACAGAATAAGTAACTTTTCAAACTAATGTAACTTAATTAGTTAGGTAAACATGGGGTAAAAGTAAAATTAACCTATCCCCATGAAAAATTTATTTTTGCTTTTCAACTTTTGACTTCTCTCTCCATGTGATGGATGGTCTATATCGAAGGAGACCCACAGGTGGTCCACATCAAAAGTGGGGCCGACATGATAGACAGTCCACATCAAAAGGTGGCCCCAACATTATGGATGACCCGCATCAAGGTGAGCCACATAATGGATTGTCCAAATCAAATGTACGCCCCTAATGATGAATGACCCACATCCAAGGCGGGCCTTGCATGATGGACGGCCTACATCAAAGGTGGTGCCCACATAATGGACGGTCCACATCAAAGGTGGGCTTCACATAATGGGCGGTGGATATTAAAGGTGGGGCCCACATAATGAATGGTCCACATCAAAGGTGGGCTCACATAATGGGTGATGGATATCAAAGGTGGGCCCACATGTTGGACAATAACATTGAAGATGGCCCCACATGATGGATTACACATATCAAGGTGGGACCCACATAATGGATGGTCCACATCAAAGGTCAGCCCCTAATGATAAATAGGCTACATCCAATGCGTGCCCCACATGATGGACAGCCCATATCAAAGGTGGGGCCCACAAGATAGACGATCCACATCAAAGTTGGGCTCCACATTTTTTTTTTGGGTGGGGGACTGATATTCTATTCGCGATCTCACATATAGATGAAGTGGATTTTGCATTTTCTTTTTAAGATGGTGGCCCACAAAGCTTGGGTGTGGGACTGATATTCTATACGCGATCTCACATGATAGATGAAGTGGATTTTGCATTTTTTTTTAAGATGGCGGGCCCACAAAGCTTGGGTATCTCAGGTGTTTAGGACGATTGACTGATCATCTGTTGGGATATAATCTTATGCCAATGATGTCAATATAATTATAATACAAATAGTTGTAGCTGTCCCACTTTTTTTTTTTTTTTTGTTAGTCATGCAACGCACCCACCCTGCTAGCTGGGCAAGGCACCCACACGGTTAGTCACATGATGCACCCACCCAGCGGTGGGGTTACTGTGTCTCGTTGGCTTTTCAAACCTGAGACCTGCTGTTGAAACGCCTAGGCGTTTTCCAGCTGGGTAGCGGCCCCACCTTGATGTGTTGATGAACCACCATGCATGCCCTCGTATAGGGACTCATGGCCAAAAACTTATGTCAATCCAACACACGGGTAGACCACAATAACAAAAACACTTGGGTGGGAGATGCTCGCCATTGATTATATGGAGGACCCAATGTTCCCAGATGTTTGGATTGAATGCATTGGATGGCTCATACACGACTCAGTGGGCCATAGGAGAAATCAACATTGGTGAGCATACTCTTCCCAACTGTTTATATTGCTGTAGCCCATCTGAGTTTTGTATTAGTCTAATTTTTAGGCCCTTGGCTACCTACCCGAAGGTAATAAGATAACGTCTAGTAAACAAATGGGAGTGTGGACTTTTAAAGTTAATTATTTTGGTTGGTTCTATCTAATTCGGCTAAAAAGTGGGTGGCTTTTCATACACTGCAGAATTGAGGAGCTCACCTGATGGACCAAGCAAATTTTAGATAAAAACGTTAACATATATGGTGGATTCCATGTAGTTTTGGTGACAGATACAGGTGTTCCAACTTGTTAAAGGTTTTGTTCCACCTCTCCCTTGTCAGACATCACTGCTTTCACCAAGGGCCCGTTTGGATACCACCAAATAAGTTACTTTTTCTACTTACAGCAATAGATAAGTAACTTATTTTAGGTAAGTAAGCTTGGTTTATGATTGGTTATAACTTTTTTTTACTTAAAATCACTTAATCACTTCAGTTAATTTTTATTTTTTTAGCTTTTCTACTTTTAATAAGTGGTTGAAGAGAGGCATCAGGAGTAGGGCTGGCAAAAATTCCACACGACCCGCTAACCTGCACGAAAAAACCAGTGTTCGGGTCCAACCTTATCATGTCGGGTCACTAACGGGTTGACCCGTTAAGACGCGTTAACATAACTGGTCAGGTAAGTGTTTCACCTGAACCCGTTTAACCCATTAGCATAATGGTCTAGATCACCAAATCATGGCCCACCTATGAACCTTGGCACTCCATCATTTGCAGTATTGCTATGTACAGGTGATTCCTCCTCATCTCATGAGTGAATCTTATTGTTTTCGGTAATAGAATGGGCCCACTACATGGACCACAGCTGTATGTTGGGTCAGACTGTTAGTTGTCCTCATCAACGGTGTGGCCATTTGATGAGTAGATTGGCCTAACGGGTTAAACGGGTTAGGTTATGGGCAACCCGTTAAATTAACGAATGGGTTTGGGTTTCTAGATTTCGACCCATTAGTTACCGGGCCGGGTTTGGGTGAGCAAATTTTTGACACGACACGAACACGGTTCAACACGACCCGTTGGGTGGGCCTAAATCCCAACAAAGTGGTATTAAAGTATAAGGTTAAGATGTTACATGATTTCAGCGAAGATGTCGGGATTGAAATTCAAAATACAAAAGTTCGATGGGAAGAACGATCGATTTCAATCTGCGGCAATAGAAAGTGAAAGATATTCTAATTACACAAGGGTTGAGCAAGGCATTGTTGGATACTAAACTGGAGAAGATGACAAAAGATGACTGGGGCAAACTCGGGGAGAAGGCCATGGCATCATCCATCGATGTCTATCAGATGAGGTCATGTGCAATGTCCATGAGGAGAAATCTCCCTTGGAGATGTGGAGGAAATTAGAAGATATATATATGGCGAAGTCCTCACAAACAAGTTGTTTATGAACAAACAACTCTTCAGCCTATGAATGAAAGAAGGATTCGATCTTTTGGAACACATAAATTTGCTTACAAGGATGTGTAACAAGTTAGTAAGGCTCAGAGAAATAATCTAGGATCAAGACAAAGCATAGCTACTTCTGGCATCACTTCCCACCTCATATGACCATCTAGTTACTACACTCATTTGTGGGAAGAGTACTCTAAAACAGAGGAAGTCATTGCGACACTTGTCTCTAATGAGATGAGGAGGAAACCTAGTGATGAGGATTCCCAAGCAGAGGGGTTGGTAGCGAAGGCGTCTCATGTGTTAGTGCACTTTTCTGTGGCATACTAGTGCACCTTGTTTGTCAATCACTTACGTCAGTGAATCTAGTATCGGTTGAGCTTAATGAAGATGAAGACCGAAGACTCAAGTGGCCCCGCTGCATCAAGGAAGAAGAATCAGGTAAAAGTGATGCCTTGGTGCCTTAACCTTGACCAAAACCCAACCCTTAACCTCTTTGATGACCTTGACCATCTTAGGAAACCCTTAGTCATCTTAGAGTGGCCCTAGGTGTCCCTGAACATCACCCAAATCGTGGCCTAAGCAAGTGGGTTGAAAAACACTTGGGTCAGCAACCATCAGGCTGAACCCAGGCCTGACCGACCGGTCACGACCGATCGGATGGATTGGACCGACCGGTCAAGACCTGTCGGACTGAGGTCCAGAGAGGTCAGGGGGTGCTGGAGTGTGCAGGCCACTGGGGCCGACCGGTTACGACCGGTCAGACAGTCTTCCTCCACGAGACAGTAAGCTTTCTGTCTTATGTTGGCCTATGGCCGACCGGTCGTGGACCCCTGGCCGACCGGTCACGACCGGTCGGCACTAGTCGTTTTCTGCCCATTTTGTATACGTTGCACACTTTTCTATATAAAGGCTTGGCTTGTTTTGAGGGGCAAGAAGAGGGATTTTGAGAGGAGTGAAGCCACCATTGTTGGAGACCATTTGAGGTTCATTCCCAACCTATGCAAGGCATCTTCCTTGTGCTTTAACACAAGATTAGAGCATTCCAAGCTCATGAAGAAGATGACCTTCATCCCCTCTTGATCTCTAGAGTTTGGAACCATTCTTGATAGGCATATTCTTGTCCAAAACTCTAAGATGAGATCTTTGTAGGAGAGAAACTCTAGGAAAACCATTTCCATTAGCTATAGAGTTCTCAAACCTATTCTCCTATCACCTTGGGCATCTCAAAGGCATCACATGCAAGGTGTTTGATCAAGTGTGACTGAGGCATTGGCGACGCAACGGCAACACGATTGAGGGAGCAAGGGAAGCTGATTGAAGCACGGGAGAGCGGAGATCAAGTAACTCGAACCGGCGCTGAACAAATGGCTCATCCAACAAGTAAGGTTGTCTTTATTGAGAGTCCATTTAGAGTTTGTTTGTCAAACTCGATCTAGGGACGTTAGCCATTCCTTGGCTCGTTAGCCGGGGCCTAAACTAAGTCTCCAAGGGGGAGCCTCCGACACGGGAGCAAACGTGCGTCGGGTTGAGAGTTAGCCTATGTCCAAAACTCTGTTTGGGTTGAGAGTTAGCCATTTGTCCAAAACTCCGGTTATGGTTGAGAGGTGAATCGGTAAAACCTCCGTGTAAAGGTTGAGAGGTGAACCTCATTTAAAACCTCCGATAGTGAATGCCGGTGTGCTCAAAGGAGTTGAGTACTTGAACCGGGAGTGGAGTAGAGCCAAAGTCGAACCACTATACATGCTTGTGTTTGTGATTGATTTGAGCAAATTGATATCTTAACATTTGAGTTTAATTGTTTAATTATAATGCTTGATAGGAATGTATACTAGGCACTAGATTGGCACACCCACACACAAGATGTACTTTCACTAAGTGTGTAGACTTGAGCTCATTGATCCATTCTCATAAGTCTACATAGGTTGCATAGGTTAGGAGCTTGATTAGTTAAATCATTTATTTACCTATGCATGCTTAGACTAAGATTGTTTATTGCTTAACCTTTTTACTAGTCTTGTGATTGGACCCACTTAGGCTTGGAAGCCGAAGTGTTCTTGCTTATTTAGCTTAATTTGTTGAATTGTGTAAGTAGGAGAAAAGAATTTCAAAAAGGTCCATATCACCCCCTCCTATAGGTTTAGCCATAATTCTAGTTGCTCTTTAAGCTTCCGCACGTATGCTTAGGCTGTCGTGTTAGACCACCCGATGCAATTTCATCATGTACATGGGAGGTCCTCGGAGCGATATTGACCTAATAGGAAGAAAAATGGTAAATCAAAGTTGAAGGGTAAGGACGGTTGCTTTTGTTGTGGCCAAAATGGGCACTTTAAGAGAGACTATCAGGAAAGGAAGAATGACCTAGAAAGCAAGAAGAAAAAGGACATGGGTGGATTGACCAATGTAGCGGAAGAGAACCCAAAAGCAGACCTCTCGATCTCTTCATGAGCGGGTCATCTTTCAGACACTTGGATGATGGATTCATGTTGTTCGTATTTTATGTACCCGGATAGGACTTTGTTTGATTCTTACAGGTCCTATAATGGTGGAAGTGTTCTAATGGGGAATGATGCAACATGCAAGGCCATCAGAATAGGGACCATCAAAGTACGGATGTTTGATGGAGTCATTAGGACTCTAGGTGACGTCAGGCATATCCTTGGGGTCTTTAGCTGCGAACATGTGCCAATTCATCACAATAGGCGATGTAGGCAAGGTCACTAGAGGTGTGTTAGTGCACTAGGTTTGCACTTTGGTTGTCAATCACATAAGTCTATATGTCTAGGAGTCGCGGTTAAGCCCTTGGAAGCTGAAGACTAAAGACACATGAAGATAAGAAGCATCAAGAAGTGAAGAAACAAGTAAATCAGAGGTGCCTTTGTGATAAAAATCTTAAGACCCAAAACAACTTAGTAGCCTTTAGATGACCTGGACCTAATAGGAAAACCTTTAGTCATCTTTCTTAGCTTTAGACCCCCAAAATGAACATGATAAAATAGGCTAGAGAGGTACCCCAAGCTGCTGAAAAGATACAGCCCAAACAACATTTTCAAGGGCTCTTCAGTCCCACTGAACCACTATTTGGTCCGACCGAAAAAGGTTAAAACTGTTCAGCAACCATCTAAAAATATGAATGTAATTCGGTTGCATTTGCACACACCATTAGTTGACTTTGATGTAATTGAAGACCACCTTCTGTGCAGCCGAAGATGGATGGAACTGTCCAGCAACTAAAATGAGATTCTAGACGTATTTCAATTGTAGTAGGATAACCCTTCAGATGCATGGCTTCGATGCAATAGAAGATTAAGCTCGGTGCAACCGAAGACTAGCAATTACAACCCGTTTTCTAGATGTTTGAGCCTTTGCTCTATATATTTGGCTCTTAGAATTTAGGCATTTTGATGAGTTTTTATTGTATCAAAAGCCACCACAACTCCATAATAATTAATAGAGGCTCTAATCCTAGGAGATTCAAGTCATATCCCTTGTGATTTATCACAAGCAAGAGCATTCTGTGAACGCTGGCCAGTCTGCGTTTCCCCTTTCAAGGGCACGGATTGTTGCTTCCACAGGCTCACCTCTTTCTTAAGGGCCTTTTTTGTTGTGTTGGACTTTGGTTGATATGTTTGCATAAGTTTGTATAAGACCAGAGTCGCCACTAGTCAGTTACTTCGAATCTACAGCAAGCTAGACCCTGTAGAAACGTTAGAGAAGGGGATCCGAAGATCTTTTCCTCTGAAATGACTCTTTTGATCTGTGGTCAGAGATTCGAGTTAATTAAGGGATCGCAGTTAAAGAGTGGGAAGGTGTTAGGCACCCACCCTGCCCATACGAAAGTATAGTCTTTACTTCACAAAATCTAACTAATCCTTGAAAGTCTGAATAAATCCTCATCATTCTCATAAATGATATAATGCATGAATATGAGTCTGATCAGTAAGAGTTTCTGGTGGGCAGGTTCCAATTAAATCGGTAAGCCATAGAGCATATTCTCGAAATAACAAGTGCTATAATAGATGCATAATAGTATGTTTGATCGGTCGGAGTTTCTAATGGGCAAGATTCGGGCAAGCCGGCGAGCCTCAGAGCATACACTAATACCTGATCAAGTTCTTGTGGTGAATGATAAGCAGGGAGGTTGAAAGAATAATAAATGTTGCACTACGCTAGATGTGAACGAGATGATGTTGGTATATGCATAGCTAGATGGACGGAGGTATCGCAAGGATTAGCTTGAGCGGCTAGGATTGGGACTTGGGTAGCTTAAGAGGCTTGGACTAGGGTCAGGCTAGGCTGGACCAGGGCTAGACTCTTCACTCACTTGGGCTCTCCTTGGTAGAGGAATGGGCTAAAGGGATGGAGGTGAACTCAACAAAATTGGACAGGCTTAGATTTTGTTGGATGCTGAAAATGAGGAGGGGGGGTATTTATACTTATAAGAGGTGGCAGCTTCAGTAATTAGGGGCTGGCGGCACCCTGGGGGCTGCCTGTACGGACGCTCTGCTCTAGCTTCAGACAGCTGGAGCTCCGAACCTGGAGCGAAAAACCTTAGGTTCGAGGTTTGGAGTTGCTTCCGAGGCTCAGGATCAGAGCTTGGCTTAGACTTAAGCTCGGTTTTGGGTCATAACTAGGTGAGTTGACTGCATGCAAGGGTTGTGCTGACCTGGTGAGTTGACTTTTTGAGAAATTTTGGACTGATTTTTCCTATATATGGGTGGTTTTTCGAGCAGATGTTTAAGGGCGAGTTAACTAGGTTTAGGCTTGACTTGGGTTATGGATTGGGGTCTATATGGGTGAGTTGACTGATTTTAGACCTAAGGTTTAGATAGATGGGTCAACTGGGTTTGGATATAGGGTTTGGGGGTATGGACCTCCATCCATCTAAGCATCTCGAGCAGCTTGGTAGCTAAAGGTGGGGTGTCTACACATCCAAAGATCAAAATAGAGATGAACTTGATCTACCTTATTCTTTAGAGGTTTAGACACTAAGCCTATAGGCAAATTATTGTCTAAAACCTATAGGAGACCTATCTAGGTGAATTCTTCTAGGAAACCAACTTTTCATTAGTTGTAGAAGATTCAACCACCCTCCCATAACCTTAGTCACCTCAAGGGAGCATCACATGTAAGGTAGCCAATCGTTGAAATTGAAGAATATCGATCGATATCAAAGTTTGGGGTAACAATTGAGAGCTAATTCAAGCACGGGAGAGTAGTATGAAGTAGTAACTCAACCAAGGCGCATCAACGGGGCTCAATTCAACAAGTAAGGTTGTTGATTTAAAGTCCTTACACTCTTTCCTTGTGTAAGATTGAGTGTAAGAGTTCATGACAAAAAATCGATAGGTTCTTGTGTAGGACATTGACTCTTGTATAGGGTCGAAATCCAAGTCTCCAAGGGAAGTAACCGGACACGGTGTACTTGTTTGTCTCCAAGGGGAGCCTTTGTTGGGAGTAAAATAAGGTCTTAGACTAGGACCGTACCTGATTATTGGTTAGCCGATAGAAAACCAACTTAGTCTCCGAGGGAGCCACGGACACAGATGAGTACGTGGTCCACCAACACGAGTGCAGACGTGTAAGTTCTTATACAGGATCCGATCCTTCTGTGGGATTAACCTGTTTCTTTTCAATGCTGATACTTTTCGAGAGGGCTAGGAAATGCATTATCAACAGCCTAGTCTTCCCTTTTCGTCCCAACATCTGATCAGTATAGCGGCCCCTGTTCTGGCCAGATTTGGTCTTCATAATTATGGTGCAACTTCAGTTTAAGAGGCCTTTTGCCGATTGGGGGTCAACTGTTTGGGTGGCTGCTTAGGTAATCTAGTGCTAGATGATTGTGTACTTTTGGTATGGTTGCAGCAGGGTGTTGTTGGCTGCTGGAGTTTGGTTGTTTGCAGGATGCATAGATGGGGCGTGGCATGTTCTGGCATGTTATGGAAGCTGCAGTTGTTGTAGTTTGATTGGTTGGAAGCATGTATGATTGGTGGGTGATATTTGTGGTTGTATAGTTGTTGGGATATTTGGAAGATTGCTGGGTGTCTCTATTATGCAACAGGGTGTTGTTGGCTGCTGGAGTTTGGTTATTTACAGGATGCATAGATGGGGAGTGGCATGTTCTGGTATGTTATGGAAGTTGCAATTGTTGTAGTTTGATTGGTTGGAAGCATGTATGATTGGTGGGTGATATTTGTGGTTGTATAGCTGTTGGGATATTTGGAAGACTGCTGGGTGTCTCTGTTATGCAGTGGTTTTGCATGTAGTTTCAACTGGGATGTTTGGAACATTGCTGGGATATCTAGTAGCCTCTTCAGTTTCTGTCTGTGCAGATGCTTGGGTGGTATGTGATGGTCTAATGAGGAATTTGGATTGATGAAGTCTGTCAAAGTTAAAGAGGTTTAATCTGTGGTTCTAGGATGCTAGTCAGTGTTGCTTGTCTTGGTTTTCTGTTGAACAGTCATCAGAGTTCTCTACAAAAAATATAAAAAATAAAAAAAGGCATTTCTAGGAGAAAATAGATTTATGGTAGAGGTTGCTTTCCTCTGTTGGGCCTAGGATTTGTACAGGGTGGGATATGATAGGCAAGGGCCCAACTTTTTGTCTGGCCCTGCCTGAATGTGTATTCACATTTTCTGATTAATATATTGCTATTTTGAATTTATGGTAGAGGCTGCTTTCCTCTGTTGGGCCTAGGATTTGTACAAGGTGGGATATGATAGGCAAGGGCCCAACTTTTTGTCCGGCCCTGCTTGAATGTGTATTCACATTTTCTGATTAATATATTCCTATTTTGAAAAAAAAAAAAAAAAAAAGCAGGCACAAGTTGTATTTTCACTTTTCCTATATAGACTATTTGCTTATTTAATGCATATCTTGTAGTTTATGTCATTGGACCCACTTAGCTTAAAAGCCTAAGTGTTAATTGCTTAATTAAGGTTTAATAGGTAACTGTTTTAATTAAACATGATTTTTTCAGTGGTGGTATTCACCCCCCTCTAGGACTTAGCCATTGTTCCTAATAGCTCTGTCAAGCTTTTACAAGCACAAAACACCTAAAGTGTGAGATATAAGTGCAATTTCATTTGGCATTAGAGAAGGGTTACTCTCATAGAGCAAGTGTGAATTTTTCTTGAAAGACTTAACCGTTTGAAGAGATTCAACAAGAGCTTTAAGATCATGTCTACCTAAGAGAGGAGTGTCATTAACTGACCACTATTCTTTAACAGGTCTACCTACGCCTATTAGAAGACTAGGATGATGATTTTTTTACAATCACTTGACCATATTGTTTGGGCAAGTGTTTAACGTGGATACTCTATGCCCATGGATTAAGTGGTGGTTGATGGTAGAACTATTAGCACTCATAAAAATGACTCAACTTGGAGTATTGATAAGAGAGCCTGGTATGTTGAAAATTCCAAGGCTCTCAATGCGATTTGATGCGCGGTCTCCTACGATGAATTTCAACACATTTGCATGTGTGTAATTGCAAAAGAAGTATGGGACACTTTAGATGTTACCCATTAGGGAATTAGCACAGTAAAACGCTCTAAGCTTCAACTCTTAACTACTAACTTTGAAAATATTAAAACGAAAGAGTCTTAAACATTTATGGAGTTTTATACTAAACTATTTGATATTTATAACTCTATATGGGGCCTGAGAGAGGGTTCTGAAAGGCCGAATATGTAGAAAAAATTTTAGGTCCCTTCTAGAGAGATTTAATTCCATAGTCACCATTATAGAAGAGTGTAGAAATATAGAATTGATGAAAGTAGAAGAACTTATAGGTTCCCAACAAACATATGATTATACTTTAAGACCCCTTCTAAAAAGAAATGCGTTGTCTTGAAGACCTCACGCAGGCACTCACATAAATATAAGAAGAGTGAATCTGAAGAAGAAGAAGACGGTAATGATGAAGATGAGTTTAATAGAAAATTTAAAAAATTCATCAAGGCAAATAGAGGGAAGAGTTGTGACAAGAAGGACAAGAAGGTAGAGAAGCATAAAATAAATCTAAACAACCCAAACGTATTCAATGTTACAACTGTGAAGGTTATGGTCATATTGCCTCTAATTGTACAAGCAAACATAAGGCCAAAAGGAAAAAGGGTTGTGGCAGTAACATGGGATGAACGGAAGAATTCAAATATGAAAATAATGACTCCCCTAGTAATGAAAAAAAAATTTATTGTCTATTCTAAGGGCCTCCACCACTTCCTCTTTCTCTTTAAAATTGAGAGAGGATCCCGACCATTTCACCCTCCAGGGAAGAAGGGTTCTCAACCCCTCCCCATATGATGTATCTTATGAGGGTTTAGAAATAGATTACCCCTAAGATAAACAAATAGAAAAATCTTAGTGAGGGTAATTAGTTTTAGAAATCGAGTAATTAGCCTCATTAGCCTTCTATTGTTTAGCATTGCTTTTAATTTTGGCATCTTTATATTGCTAAACTATCATCTTACTTAGATTAGTTTAAATTAATGTTATATTCATGTTTTGCTAATCTTTGCTTTGGTTATTTATGCTTAAATAAGAAAAAAATTTAATGACTATTTTTCATGATCATATCCTTGCTAGAATTGGTATATCTTTTGAATTATCATGTGTCTGCATGCTCCAATTTTTTAATGTTTATATGCATCATACTCCAATGTTAGTATGTGATTACAGCTAAAATTTATGACTTAAAAAGTATTTCATAAATTTTGTGTTTATTGGTATATCTTATATCATTTTATGAAACTAACTCTTTGTCAAATACTAACAAAAATGGAGAGATTGATCATGTCCTACCAAAATAAGTTTAATCTGTTTGCAAGTTTTAATTATTGTAGGGATTTGATGAAGATAGGAGGAGCAAGTTAGGGGGAATGTTGCAAGTTGTTTCATGTTTAGAGTTGTATTTAATTTTGTAAATCATTGTACTCTTGAACATGTAATTTTAAGTTGTTTTAGTAGGTTAGGTTTTTGTCACATAATTGATAAAGGGAGAGATTATTAGTGTACTAAGAGTGCACCTTGGTTAGCAATCACGTGAATCTATGTGTCTAGGAGTCGATTGGGCCCTAAGAAGTTGAAGACCGAAGACACTTATGAAGAAGTGAAGAAATGGGTAAATCAAAGGTGCCTTGGTGACCCTAACCTTGAGACCCAAAACAACTTAGTAACCTCTAAATGATTTGGACCTAATAGGAAAACCTTTAGTTATCTTTCTTAGCCTTAGAACCCTTCAATAAACATGATAAAATATACTAAAGAAGTACGCCAAGCTACTAAAAAAGATATAGCCCAAACAATAATTTTCAGGGGATCTTCAGTCCCATCGAACCACTTTTGATATGATCGAAATTGTCCAACAACCATTTGAAAATATGGACATAATTCGGTTGCAGCCAGATGCACCTTCGGTTGGCTTCACTGCGATTGAAGACTACCTTCGATGCAACTGAAGATGGCTGAAATTGTCTAACAACTAAAATGAGATTTTGGATGTAATTCGGCTGCAGCCAAACAACCCTTCGGCTAGCTTCAGTGCGACCCACTAGGTAGAGAAATGCTCTCTTGAGAACTAGTTCTCATGGGAACTTTGTGAGAACTTTTGACATATGATGCGAGCATAAAATTTGGATGGTCCCCCGGGTGAGTCACCTTATGAAACTTCAAGGGCTAGCTTTTTAGCCTGACCAAAAAATTTGGTGGGTCATACCAAAAGTGAGAGGTAAATCAAGGGCCTAATTAGTTTCCACTTTGCTATCACCCACCCTAATTTTTGGATCAAGCCAAAAAACTAGCCCAAGGAGTTTCTTAAGATAAGAACCTATTTCGTGCCCACATCTCATGTCAAAAGTTCTCATGAAGTTCCCATGAAAACTAGTTGTCATGAGAGAAAATTTAGATATGTCTGTGTGCGATACTAACTTCAAATAAACACATTAATAACAAATATGGGTTTCTAATCCAATGTAATATGCAAAAACCCAAACTCTAATTTAATAATATTGCTTGAAAGCTCTGTAGAAAATCGTCGGTTCAAGCATTTGATACTTCAAGATTGTGAATAGTTTCTTTTTAGAAATTAAAATGGAATGAAAATTTGCAAGCTGAAAACAAAGTTAACGATAAATTACTAGAAAAAATTATAAAATCAATCATTAACTAAAAGTGCCAAAATGTTGTAAGGAACAAACTTGTCGGAATTGGAAATTTATGCAATCACAAGGTGGTGTCGATGAATCGAGAATCACTCGACTAGTAAGGGGTTGGATTCACTAACAACCATAGAGGAATCACTCAACTCTTTCTTTTCTTGAAACTTAGTAGGAAACAAAATATTTTTTTTTAGAATGTAAAAGATGTATTTCTTCTCACCACAAAATAGGTCCTTATACAGACCAATTACACTAACCTCTCACAGATTCATAAATAAAACTATTGATTTCCAATGTAAGCGTCATCTTTCTAAGATAAAATACAAGTTTCAAAGCAATGTAAAATGTTCCTACGACATATAGTTTAGTATTGTTTTTTTATTTTTTCATGTAACATAGTCCTAAAGCCAAGCATCATAAAAATACTTATATATAATTGGGTTGGAAATCATGGGCTGAATAGTCCTAGGCTTGATTCATGTGTTGGGCTTTCACCTTAAATTTAGCTAAGAAAGTGTACATCGTGCTTCCCTTCTTTGAAAAAACTCAATCATTAGTTCGAATGTCTTTTGGAATTTGCTTCTTTCTTAGTAGTTGATGTGGGAGTTGACAATTTTTCTTAGTTTGCCTTCCTTCAATAAAATATTTTTTTATCCTTTATCATATGAAACCTAGATCCGAAAATGCAATGGGTACCTAAACCCAATCAGATCCAAGTTCGGGTCTTTAGAATGAGACCCTAACCGAGAAGGGTTTGAATCTGACAAGACCCAACTTGTAAACAACCCTAGTTGAGGTCATGTTCATGCAATTCCTTCAGCAAATAATCAGCGTACTAATGTTAAATAAATCAAATCCGACTTTGTACACTTGTGGGGCCTCAAGAAATCTGTAACGATGTGTCGAACATGGAGGGAATTGGATTGCATAGTGTAACACCACGGCACCGACATGAGTACCGTGGGCTACTGGAAAAGCTCTATGGACCCCAACATGATGTATGTGTTTTATTCATGCCATCTACTCATTTTGCTAGCTCATTTTTTTAGAAGAGAAGCAAATTTTTTATCAATCATAAAGAGAATGACCTCAAGTTTATAAGATGCCAACAGCAGAAGGAGAAACCCACGCTACAGTTCAAGGAAGCAAAAAATAAAGAGAAAGAGAAAAAGTAAAAAGTCCACATCCTTAGCCGGAAAAAAAAAAAAAAAAAAAACAAAGAAAGAACCACACCCGGGCGTAGAAAATAACAAGGGATGAGGAAAAGATCCACTATGAAGAGTTGATGTAGACAAACAACTAGCAAGTTTCGTTGCAGAAACAGTGTAGAGAGCCAGGTTAAAAGAGGCATAAGTAGAGGTGGCAATGGGTCGGGTCAAGTTCAGGTTAGGTCGTTCCCACCTCAACCCTAACCCGACTCAAATTGAATTCGGGTTGGATTTTCCTAACCCTTACCCAACCCAAATTAAACCGGGTGGGGTCAGGTTGACCCACAGTTTAATGATCAACTAACTAATTTGTAGATTAAACTAAATGCATGTGACACTTAGAATTCAATTGAAAACCAAACCATCTATGTTAAATAGGTGTATATATATATATATATATATATATATATATATATATATATATATATATATATATATATATATATATATGGTAAATGGTACTATGAGGTCGACCTCATGGGAACTTTCCATGAGGTTGAGGTGTGTGGGCCCCACCATGATGTGTCTCAAACATTTACCCCATCAGTTAGATGCACCATTTCATGGTGAGCCACGCCACAGACGAAAGTTGAGAGGGGTAATCCGCCCATTAAAAGCTTCATGATCATTTATTTGGCCCACTGAGACGTGGTTCACAAATCCAGCCCATCCATTGTATGTGTCCCACTTGGATGAGGGGTCAGACTAAGTTTTAGCCACATCCAAAACCCAGTTGGGCCCCACCAAATGCTTTTAGATGTTTTAGGCATATCTTCACATGGTTTTAGATGGTATGGCCCACCTGAGTTCTGTATACGGCTGACTTTTGGGATATCCCATGACCTAAAGAGGACCCATCAAATGCACGGTGTTGATGTCTAACATGTGGGGCCCACACAGCTCTTCCCATGAGGTCAACCTCATAATACCACTTCTCGATATATATATATATATATATATATATATATATATATATATATATATAAGCTGAGGCTTTTTTTATTTTTTTTATTTTTTTATAGAGTATTTCTTTTACGCAAATATTGAAAGAGAAAAATAAATGGATATAATGGAGTGCAAATTTAAAGCATACCTCTTTAAATATCAACGTAGTTAGAGTAATGGGATGATGCTTCAGACACATCAATTAAGTTTATTGAATTGCCCAGCAAGGTATGTGAGGGAAAAAAAAAAAAAAAAACCTATGTATTATTTAACTAATAAGAAAATCATTATATAATAGTCGTAGGGCCCACCGTAATGTTTATTAAATTGACAGACATGTGGACCGTTTCCAGCTGAGTGTGTGAGGAAAAAAAAAACCATGTATTATTTAACTAATAAGAAAATCAATATATAATAGACTACTTAACTCCTATATGATGCGGGTCAGGTCGGGTGACCGTCAGGTCGGGTCACTTTTAACCCTAACCCGACCCATAAAAATCCAGGTCGGGTCGGGTCAACCCAAAAATTGAATTCGGGTCAAATTTTCCAACCCTAAACTTGAAAATTCTGGGTCGGGTCGGGTCGGTCAGGTCGGGTTAGCAGGTCGAGGTTGAATTTTGCCAGGTCTAGACATAAGCCAGCTTGGAGATCAGAGTGTAATGGGGAGCGGATTAGGTGAGACCTCGGATCCACCAGAGTCGGATTGCATCCTTCCTCAGTATGGACGTCATACCGAGCTGTGGAGGGGCCCACTGTGATGTAGCTGTTTATCCACTCCGTTCATTCTGTTTCTAAGATCACGCCGGCCACATGATACCAAGAATGAGGCAGGAGCAACAGCCAGATCGACGACACCAAATACTGAGCTCGAGTTGCATTAAATGCAAGAGTCATTTCTGGTGTGGTCAATCTCACAGTTGGACCTGCCTCATTCTTGGTCTCATGTGGTAGGCCTGATCTGAGAAACAGAATGGACGGAGTGGATAAATAGATACATCAAGGTGGGCCCCTCTACAGCTCGGTATGGACGCTGAGGAAGGATGGGACCCCTGACTGTGGGGCCACTGTGATGTATGTGACTACATCCACGCCGTCGATCCTTATTGAAATTTCATTTTAGGGCATGATCCAAAAAATGTAGCAGTTCCAAATCCCAGATGGGCCATGGTACAGGAAACAGTGGTGATCGACCATTAAAAACTTCCTCTGGGCCACAAGAGCTTTGGATCAAGATGATATTTATGTGGTCTCTTCATCTAGGTGTTTTTGACCTTATCAGAAGGTTGGATGGCAAATAAACATTCTGGTAGAATCCATGAAGTTTTCAATGGTAGAGATTCAATCACGACTGTTTCTGTGATGTGGTCCACCAAAGATTTGAGTCAGCTTCATTTTTTGGAGTATATCCTAAAATGAGCTTTCAAAATGGTTGGACGGTGTGGATTTAAGATATATACGTCACTGTGAGCCCCACAGTCAGGGATCCCACCAACCTCGTTGGATCCGGGGTATCACCTAATCGGATGCGGATCGCGTCCGACCACTGGTCGGACCTTTAAGCGTCCGACCAGATCAGTGTGGGACCCACCATGGTGTATCCGTTTATCAAAGCCGTCCATCCATTTTCTAAGATCATTTTAAGGTATGAACATAAAATTGACGAAGATCCAACGTTCAAGTGGGCCACACTAAATATTGAGCGGAACCTAGTGACGTCATCACTACATTATCGCGCTGTTGTTGTGATGACGTCATCAGGTTCCGAATAATATTTGGTGTGGCCCACTTGAACGTTGGATCTTCCTTGTTTTTGAAGGAATATCCTACTATGATCTTGTAAAAGGGATGGACGGTGTGGATAAACGGATACATCATTGTGGGTCCCAACACTGATCTGGTCGGACGCTTAAAGGTCCGACCAGTGGTCGGACGCAATCCGCGTCCCACCTAATCCGCTCCCATCGGGATTTTTACTGCCATAGCCCCACGGAGTGGCTATACTTACTACAAATCCAATTTCTCTTCTCGTTCATCTCTTTTGGCCTTTTGACAAGAAATTGAAAATTTTACAGTCGAGAATGCCCCTCTGACCACCATGTGCTCAGGGGGAATCCACTGTGCCCCAGGGGAATCCATAGTGCCCAGCGAGAATCGGTCAGAGGGGCATTTTCGACCTTAAATTTTCAATTTCTTGCCAAAAGGTTAAAAAAGATGAACCAGACGGGAAATTGAACTTTAAGTAAAAACATCCACAAAGCAGGGCTATTGCATTAAAACTCCCCGTCGCGTGTGGGGGAGGGGACAGTAGGTGCGGTTGTGCCTCACCCAACACAGTGTGGCCCTGACCGTCGGGCCTACCTTGATGTGTTTACTGTATATCCATGCCGTCCATCCATTTTACCAGCTCATCTTAATGGACGAGCCCAAAAATGCAGCAGATCCAAATCTCAGGTGGACGATTCCATAGGAAACAGTGGTGATTGAACGCCTAACATTAAAAACTTCCTAGGGCCCACCGTAATGTTTATTTGCCATCGAGCCTGCTGATAAGGTCACACAAAATTAAATGAAGGGAAAAAAAAAAAATTTGTCAGCTTCAATCCAATACTTTTTTTTGGGCCACCAGAAGTATTTAATGGTCAAACATCAATGTTTTCTAAGGTGCGGTCCACCTAATCCGCTCCCCAAATCAATTTTCAAACTCGTGCTTAGACTCAGTCAAAAGGGATAAGAACTCAGTCAAAAGGGCTTTGCCAGGAAGAATCATCTGTACTCCAAGCAAGAGCACTGTTCATAAAATTCAGTCGACTAACAACAGCAGTCAACAGGCACACATGTGCAAGATCCTGGCCACTGCCTACTTGTTACACCATCATTTAGGCCGTTCAACTGATCAGGTGGCTGTACGTTTATGAGTAAATAAATTTAGGCCGTTCAAATTATCAGGTGGCTGTACATTTTTATGAGTAAATGAATTGTTAGAAGAATCAGATCTACGGTCAGGATGCAATATACATGTGTCCACTTAATTAGTGGACCAGCCTGTGCAGTTTACATTTATGTTGGTCCCCACATGATGAATGGCCTGGATCTTGCACAGATGTGCCCACGTTGGCATGTATGCCCTGATCAAAGCCCTCAAGCCCAACCATGGCCCACTTTAGTGATTAGCTGGCCCAAATCTCACAAACAAGCGGCTATTCTTCTACTAAAATGGGTGACCATTCTCTCTTTTCTGTGTCATGAATTTAATTTGGACATGTTACACTTGCAAAGCTGGTGGCCCCAATGGTCCATGTTAAGGTTCTCTATAAAACAAGATCATTTCACACCAGAAAGAAATAAAACTGCAACTAAATTGCATGAAATGCAGTATTCTTTGAGCTTGTCTTCATGGGCATCAGTGTTATGGGTTTTACTAGTAATTCTAAGTGAAGATTCTCTCTGTTGGGGATGTAAAGTAGAAGAGAGGAGCTCTCTTGGAGCTCAAAGTTTCCATTGAAGAATGGATAGAATTTCCTCACCTCCCTTCATGGAGAAATGAGAGTGATTGCTGCCAGTGGGAGAGAGCTGGGGTGTGACAATACTACCAATCGAGTGATCGAACTTCTGCTCTCGGGAATTAGTTCGGTGGACGACCCTGAATACATCTGGCCTGTGAATTTTAGTCTCTTCAACTCATTTAAACAACTTCGACGCCTCGAGCTATCTAGTAATCAAATTACAACTACACTTGAACCTGAAGGAAGACTTGTCATCATTGTCGACGGAGCCCATTTTGTTTATTGCCTTGATTTTTTATTTATTTATTCCCAGATCTGTCGATTTACATTTTTTTCTCCTACTTGGCAGGTTTTCTAGGAAATCTATCTTCTCTCCAGATTTTAGATTTGAGTTATAATCTCTCTTGAGGGGGCTCTTCCTTTCCATGGTAATACTTTTTTGCTGTTTTTCCATGTCATTCACATCAGCCTTGTGATGAATATCACCACGATTTTCAAAATATCATGATGTGTCTGCGAAATAATCATCAAAGGATAATATCATGGTAACTTAAACATCTCAGATATTTTGAATTTATAGTGGTTTTAATGAAAAAATTATTTGAAAGTTAAGATATTTCATTAATATGTCAATATTCAAAAAATTTAAAAAGGGTTTAGTTGGTGTCCCTACCTTCATGAGAATGTTAGTAACATCCCCAAACCTTTATAGAGGTCACTCTGGTGACCTATTACCGATCCAAACCTTTCATTCATTCATTCATTCAACTAGGAGCAAGCCATGGTGCAAAAATAATGCCAATCGAGTGATACTAAGCCTCTTAGTAATAGCCTGAAAATAGATAGTCAAGATTGACCAAAGAAACAAAATAGGTCTAATCACCATCTTGAAACATCTAGGAGATGGATCCCAATTTTTTAGTTCTTATGGTTCCAAAGTAACACTTTGGCTTGGAGATTCCAACCATGTGATTTATGGTTCGTTCCAACCAATGGTTGTAATGCATTGGCGTCATTTAAAGGGTTAGGATCATCTGATTGGTGTGATTTTTGCACCATGGCTTGCTCTTTGTTGTATGAATGAATGAATGGTGCAGATCAACAATCGGTCATCGTATGTGCTGTTTGAATGGTTTGGGAGCAATGCTAATGTCCCCATAAAGGTGGGGGCGCCTGCAGAACCCTTTTAAAAATATTTTCGAGATTCTCTTTCGGTGAGCTTTTCCGAATAATATCCTAAGAAAGAAGACAAAAATCTGAAAATCTCTTAAGAAATTCCCATGCCGAGACAATTGCCAAGAACAAAAACTGTCACTTTGCACATTAGTGGTTTCCTAGGGTGTGTTTGGTAGCAGCTTCTCTTACAAAATAGAAGCCATTCTAGAAAGAGTAGTAGCCAGAAGTACTTCTGGTAGTGTAACTAAAACAAGCTTAATGTTCAAGCTGCGAGTTGGGGAATTTCACCATGGTAAACACATCGAATGGTAGTAGAGTCATCCTTCTTCCACTACATGTAGTCATAGATGGTTCATTGTTTAAAAAACCAAACGCCTTCCGACCTTTCGCATTCACTAAATGATAATTAAACTATTTTGTTTTCTATGGCCTCTGCGAAGGCCTTCCCATGGCTGGTCAACCAGATTGATGGTCCTGGATGATGCACATCTCCATTGGCCCTGCTTTTATTTGTTTAAATTTTTAAATATACATTCCAGGAATTTGTGTGCGCATTATGAGGAGAGAATCAATATGCACATATTTCTAATGATCAATCAAATAATGGTGGATGGGAATCTTAACTTCTAGCCGACCACCTTTAGACGATGAGAATGTGAGCACTGACTATCCATGCACTGTATATACGTACTGAAGTTGTGATAGAAGAATCATGAGGAATCAGAGGTGGGGTCAACATGTTGGATGGTCCACATGATAGCTTGCTGAATTAACCTTCCCAGTCATCATATGCATTTGCCATGTTTGAAATGCATTTAAAAGACATGGAACACACATGCAAGTGATCATAGCTATTCATCTTGGTGAGCCCTGTGGCAACGGGCATTACCGAAAATGTCACATCAGTTGGAAGATCCTAACAGCTTATTTTAGGGCCACCTCCATTTGAATAGACTAATATTCCTATTTCCATCCTTTCTACATGAGGTTGGAAAGTAGAATTTGTTTTCATTTCTTATTTTGAAATGTTTACATGATTCATTTTTTATGATGCCTCGTGAGTGGTAGTGAACCAAATTTTGATGCGATTTTACTCACACTTGCCTGATTACAGTGTTTGGAAGATTACAAAAGCTGCACAAGTTGAATTTACAAGGAAATTGGTTTAATGGAAGTCTTCCTTCGTCTCACGGTGTCCCTCCATCCCTTCAATGGCTCGATCTTTCTAAAAATCAATTTGAAGGGAAAATTCCACCATCCTTCTTCACCATTCTTACTTCACTCCAGTATCTAGATCTTACTTCCAACATGCTTAGTGAAATTCCATCATCCCTCTTCACCAATCTTACTTCGCTCGAGTATCTTGATCTTTCTTCCAACAAGCTTAGTGGGCATTTCTCATTCCTCGCATTTTCAAATCATTCCAATCTTTCAGCCGTCATCCTCTCCCCAAACAATGGGCCAGTGGTAGAAACTGAGTTTCGGCATTCGGTTCCACTACTCCAACTGAAATACCTCATGCTGTCGGATTGCAACCTTAACAGGAATGCTCTTTCTACTTCATTTTTATCTTCGCAGCATGCATTAGAAGCCATTGATCTCTCCTATAACAAGTTGCTTGGTAATTTCCCCATTTGGTTGTTGGAAAACAATACGAAACTATCATACATAAATCTGAGAAACAACTCACTGAATGGCGAGATCCACCTGTCACTTGATCCCATAGCAAGCATTCGTGCAATCGATGCATCCATGAACAACATGAACAGGAAAATTCCCTCAAATATCGGCACGATCCTTCCTCATATATTCTTCCTGAATTTGTCTACAAATGATTTAAGTGGAAACATCCCTTCCTCAATAGGTTCCATTAGTGGCTTGAAAGTATTAGATCTATCTAATAATCACTTCTCTGGCAAAATACCCTATCAGCTGACCACTGGTTGCCTTAAATTAGAAATCTTGAAGCTCTCAAACAATAATCTTCATGGGCAAATGCTCCCGCGGAACCCCAACCTCTCTCATCTCTTGCATTTATTTATGGGCAATAACAAGTTCTCAGGAACAATTCCCGTCAATCTCTTTAATAGTCCAAACCTCACTACATTGGATATTCGAAATAACCAATTATCTGGTAGCCTTCCAGAATCAATTGGAAATCTTTCGGGTTTGTACTCACATTTGGCACAGGGAAATCATCTTGAAGGTCCAATTCCAATTCAGTTATGCAATTTGAAGTGGCTTGACATGTTGGACCTTTCCCATAACAGATTTTCAGGGCAGGTTCCTTCTTGCTCTAGTTCTTTGCCTTTGAGGTACATTAATTTGAATGGCAATGATCTCACTGGATCAATCTCAAGCATTCCATTCAACGTGTCAAACTTGGTTGTATTGGATATTGGTATTAATCATTTTTCCGGCAATCTTCCAATGTGGTTAGGAGATCAAACAACGTTCAGTATCCTTGTCCTTGAAGGAAACAATTTTCATGGTTATATTCCAGCGCAATTGTGCAACATATACAATTTACACGTGCTAGATCTTTCGGACAACAATTTTTATGGAATGATACCCCGTTGTTTTGATAATACTATGTTTGGGAAAGCAGTTTCAGGCCCCTTTGATCTGTCATCTTGGGTTCTTCATCATGGTCGTTGTGGAGTCTTCCTATTTCAGTGAACAAAAAATTTGTTATCTGGTCTGTGATGGAATATGAGTTCCCAGACATAGAGTTTGTGACAAGAGGAAGCCTGCACCAACATGGAAAGCGTCAACGGTACTTGATGATCAGAATGGATCTTCCAGGGAACAAGCTGACAGGCAACATCCCACTGGAAATAGGCAACCTCTCTTCCCTTCAAGTGTTGGACATGTCCAACAATCATTTGACCGGTTCGATTCCTGGTTCGTTGTCGAACCTAAATCGAATCGAAAGCTTAGATTTGTCTCATAATGAACTGAGTGGATCTATCCCACAGCAGCTGGCCCAGCTTCGCTCATTGGTTACATTCTCTGTGGCACGCAACAATCTATCTGGGAGGATTCCAGATTTCAAGGCTCCATATACGGTGTTCAATGCAAGCAGCTATGAGGGCAACAAGGGTCTTTGTGGCCCACCACTGAGGAAAAGATGCAATTCCAGCTAGATGCGTATGGTCTGATCACAAGATGATTCAAGGGACATCTACATTAGTGATTAGGGAAAAATAATATATGTCATCTTTGTAATTCGGAACTTTCTTTAATGCAACAGAAAAAAAAAATGTCGGTCTGAAAAAAATTGTTAAAAATGGACGGTTAGGAACAATAACCCAGGAAACACCAGAGATTTGACAGGGTGGAAAAGATAGTGACCATATGTTGATCAATCAGGTCAATCTACATATAATATGAGTCACTTTGAATGTGGAAAATGGATGGTCAGGTAAAAAAACCACTAACCACTATTCAGTGGGAATGTGAGGTCTAGGCAATGCGTGGGCTCTGCACCCATCATTACTAGGGGATTGGCAAACCTCTACATTTACGTCTTAAATTTCCACATATTAGATAATGTAAGCTGCCACATTTCAATTATATGTTTAGATGCCATTATAATAGAATGAACTGTGATTCAGTTCAATTGAGCATCCAAACATACTCTTAACCGGAATCTTGTAGTTCTCCCCAACAAGTTAGAAACATAATACATGTGCCATTGATCCCTACTGGTTCATGTGCTTGGATGACCAATGTTTCAAAATCTCTATCAAACAATCATGACTGTATGATCAGTGACCCAAAAAATGGGTAATTATATTGAATATTTGCTATGATACAATTAGACGGTTGTGGTGGCACAGTCCATAGTCCATACAACATTTCTGTACCCTTCATATCACATTCCAGTTCTCTACTGTAATTACTAAGTGCTAGAATACAACATATTCTCGCTAGAACGCACCCACCGTTCATGTGCCACACATGCATACCAAATACCAAATCCTGGACCTCAATTTGGACAGAGTATAGCCTCTAAATCATCCAGATCATTGAACTTGGACATCTGGGGACTGAACTTAGGCCACTCGAATTCTTCTAGCATTCACTTAAATGGACACTGATGGTCGAGATCAACCAATCAGCATGATTCTGAGACTGTCCCATTCACAACCAGGCTCACAATTTGGACTGATAACCTTTGGAATAGTTGCTGGAATTTGTCTAAATTACAGGAATTCCAAATGTAGTCTTCCAATAAAATATAATGCTTCCTTTCTCTATTTTAATGGCCGAAATTAACAAAGACACCAAACAAAATAGCGATTTCAAATGACAATACCAAATGGGGTCTTCTGAAAACTGCCTAACACACATAAAAACCATTTCTTTTCTAGAATAATAACCAAAAGTGTCTCGACATAGCTGAAGACTAAGTACCTCAAAACATATATAGCTGAAGTCATGAATGCTTGAATCCAAATTTGTAGTCTTGCTAGGCATGCAATTGAAGTTTTTGTCCCCACCATACCCATATTTGTTTCCATAACCTGGATAGTCTTGTAGCCTAAACGGCAGCTCTTCTATCAGACGAAGACCACTCATGGATGCCAGCTTTTCTATGTTCCACTCCAGGAAAAACCCATTGCACTTGTGAGCCATGTGAATTTCGCCCTCCTTGGAAAGCATTGTTGTAGCATTCACGAAAAAACACCTAACCAGCAATTGATTCTTCCTACAAATCATGAAGGAATGAGAGAAATAAGGCTGTGAATGGAAATATTATGTAAAATAGGATTCCATAGAACTTTAGAACTGATAGTCTTTAAGGAACATCTATGTCAGGTTGGCATCTGGAATTGTTAAACTTTTCCAAGCAATCATGAGAATCCCCGGGAGAATCAGATTTTCAAAGAAGACTGGAAATAGCTGCGACAAAGCAATGATGTCAATGATAATTGCAACAGTATGATTAGACCGATATTAAGGATAAAAATGCCTGATTTTATTACAATTGGAGATGAATGGTGTGATCAGTTAGACATTGAAGATCAACAGTTTGACTGGGAGGAAATTGAAGATCAACGATATGATTAGACTTATATCAAAGGTTAATGGTCCATTGGGCCAAACTTAGAGAGATGAACAATCTAGATGGGCTGATATTAATGATCAACAGTATGATTAGGCCGATGTTCAAGATCAATGGTACGGCTGGACCAATATAAAAGATGAACGATCTAATTCTGCTAAAACCGGAGATGAATGGTGTGATTGGTTTATATTAAAGATCAATAGTTTGATTGGATAGATAATAGACAATTTTATTGGACTGATCACCATCTAAGAGCTATTTACAAATTTAGGTAAGATTAATCACCTTTTACTGTTTTTAGTAATTTTTACTATTTCAGGTAAGTATCCTAGTTTGAGTTGAATCAGGTCCCTAGGGTCTCGGTTTCTTACGTAAAGCCATCAAGTGCATTGTAAAAATCATTTCATTCAATAATATGAATTTTATTCTCTTTTTTAGATATTATCTCTTTCCTTGTGGATTTAGAGCTATTGATGACAAGAAGATAGTGACCTTCCTTTATCAACTCAACCAAATACTAGTCATTGATAGTGAATTACTAGAGACCTGAAAAGAGTAGCAGACCATCTCCTGTTTTGTTTTTTGTTTTCTTTCATCAAAATGAGTTGCTAGGATTGTCCTAACTGCAAATGGTGGCTTCACTTAGATGTCCAATCTGGATCCTGTACATGTGTCACGTGCCCCATGAGAATTTGTGTGCAGTAGGACAAGTTACTTGCAATTAGCATAGCTCTCTATGCATGTCATGCGCTAAAAATTAGTCATTCTACTCACAGGACTTGGCTAGATCGTGATTCAGATTGATTGAAGCCTACAAGAGGGAAGTTAAAAACGATTCTGTCGAATTTCCTTCCCTTGAGGTAGGGATTATCTGCCATCTTTGTTGCATCCACTTCATGCATCACGATGCAGCCTCTCCTCTCTAACTCGTACATATTTTCCATAGCATTCTTGTAATTTTTCATCAAAAACCCTAAAATTCAACCGTCTTTAGTCCCAAAGGCCAAAAGTTTTCACAAAGATCACAGTTAACAATAAAGAGAAATGAATCTAGTGGGCTGTATTGAAACCTTTCTGTGCACCTAGGTGAACTTGAAGTTGTTGGCATACAGATCATCTATATGAGCTGTCCATTAGATCCCTTCCACTCTTCATAAGCGGCCTTTAAAATATCACACTGACTGGTCAGTTGCACAAAAAAAAAAGGGATGGGCAAGATGATTTATTGAAGATAAGTCCAGTCATGGACATTTAAGATGGTCAATTTACTGTGATTTTTGCATAGTAGTAAGTGAAGAGAGGATTGAACCTAATGAATGGTCCACATAAGTGATGTGTATGCCAAAAAGTCCAAATACAACTAGTTGGATGGAAAGGTTTCCATGCAAAGCCTTCTGGATCACTTCTCAATTATAAAGAGGTAATGATCAGATAAAGTCCAGCTTACCATAGGTATTACACTCATGTTGTCCCTGAAATGGCCACCCAAACACATAACCATAGAGTGTTGGGTACCATTTTGGTACCATTTATCATTTCAAATTAAAAAATTACAATAATCATTAACTTAATAAAAAGATTAGGTTTTGTAGCAAAACTTAAAAATTATTTTTTCTTCAAAATCATGAAGAAATAACAACATGATATTTAGATCAAAATTTTAATAATCGAAATCTATTAACAATGTTTTTGATCCATCACACGATTAATTGGCATAAATGTGTCATGAACTTGCTCAAATTAAATTGTGAATTTTTATATGTGGGCCCAATTGTCGGATCTAATGAACTTTTGGGGGGGCACTTCATGGTTTATTGATTCATCACACAATTAATTAATGTACATGTAGCATGTATTTAGTACTTGTGACCCACATTATGATTGCATTTGTTGACCTCCCAAGTTCCTACTTTCATGATGGATCAATCTTGTTGGATGGGTAGTATGGTATGCACATTGCACAAAGTAAGGTGGGCCACTTTTCATGGTGGGTTAACCTTGTTGAATGGGTTGGATGGCATGCACAATGGTCACACTTTTCATGGTGGGTCAACCTTGTTGGATGGGTTGGATGGCAAACACAAATATCGTCACACTTTTCATAGTAGGTCAACCTCCTGTTGAAACTTAGTAGGGGCCACAGAAGTTTTGGATCAAGCTGATATTTATGTTTACCCTTCATCCATGTCCATGTGACCTTATGATCAGTTTGGATGACAAATAAACATCACTGTGGGCCATAGGAAGGTCTCAATGGTAGACATCATCATTGCCACTGTTTCCTGCAGTGTGGTCCACTTGAGCTTTGGATATGCTTCAATTTTTTGGATCATGCCCTGAAATGAGCTATAAAAATGGATGGATGGCATGGATAAGTACCTCCAGGGTAGACCCCTCAGAGTTTACTTAGTACGCTACTCAGTACTCAATCCGCTTCCATAGAAAGGTGGGATCATCCATTTGCTGCGATTTTCAGCCATGACTCATGAGCCATCTGAGCCATTTACGAAGATTGCTCTGAACCTTTCTTAACCGTCCAAAAACATAAGTGAGAGACTGCACAATCATGAATTTACAATAGGAGTTTTGTTGCTTATGGCTCATCTAACAAGTGATCCACTTACTGGACGGTGTGGATCCATTACAAGCCCATATCAGGTTGGCTCAGCCATATCAATTATCAGGGCCAAACATTACGTCAGAAAAAGACATCAGATGGCCCATGTGTAAGATGAAAAGTATGAACTAGGTAAAAAAAAAAAAAAGTCCTGATTATTGAGTCAGGTAATCGATGCCCACCTGAAGTTCGACTATGAAGTCCCACGTCCCAGGAGAAATATAATCACTATCTGTATGGAATTACCTTGAGAATCAAGGGAGGTGGCAACCATGTTATTAGCTGAGCCAAAGGCCTTAGCCAAACAAGCAGAGAAGGAGAAATCTCCCTATCCCACAAGCAATATCCTGTGAGAGCTGTTGTAGTACTTAATCCATCTCTCTTCTCTTCTCTTCCCTTCTTCTCTTTCCCCATTTCCCACTTGGCGAACAAAGTAAGATTTTACTCCTTCTACTCCTTTTCCAGCACTTGCATTGTTATTAGTAAGAGAAGGAAAGGTCTGTATCACATCTCCTTCTCTTCTTTTGGATATCTCTTCCTTCTTTCGGTCCCTAGCATTGCTATTAGTAACAAGAGTATAGGTCTGTATTGCCTGCAATCCTCTTCCTTTGGATTTCTCTTCTTCCCTCTCATCACTTGCACTGTTCAGGAGATCCGATAGAATTTGATCCATTTAGGCTTTCATCCCAGGGCCCCTCATCGCTTCTCTAATGACAATCCAATGTTCATATATCTAAAAACCCAGATGGCGTAAAGTTATGGTCTTTATTATCTGATATTCCCTATAATAACATTTACAAGGAACGATTTCTATTCCCAAAAAAGTCATGGAGCCCACCCCTTCTCAATGACATATTCCCAAGTTTGTTGGACAGATGAGTTATTTGGGGGTTGCTACCGGACAGTGCTCTGTGGGGCCTACCACGATATATGTGTTCTGTCCACTCTGTCCATCTTTAATATCATTAGAATTAGACCATTAGACTTCGACAGTAGTCTAATCAAACTGTTCAAACTGTTCATCTTGATCATTATTGGCTCAATCCAACCATTGATCTTGCATATTTGTCTGATTTCTCTATTAATAATCAATATTGGCCAAATTGGCCTTGTTCGTCTCCAATTTTTGCCCAATTAGATTGTTTATGTTTTATATTGATTCGCTCTAACAATTGATCTTCAATATTAACCCAATCGATCAAATGTTGATTTCTATTTTCTGCCCAATCAAATCATTATTCTCCAATTTCAACACAATCGGAAGGTTAATCTTTGTAATGCCCAACCAGTCAATTTATCTTAACTTTGGCTTCGTTAGACAGTTGATTTCCAATATCATTCAAAGAAAGCACTGGACTTTGACATCAATCCAATCAGACTGTTCATCTTTAACATTGGTTCATCTCTAATTTTGGCCTAATTAGAGTATTCAACATTGATGTAGTTCCGTTTTAACAGTTGATCTTCAATTCAATCCAAGCAGATCGTTGTTGAATATCAGATCAAATGAACCATTTATCTCCATTTTTTACCAACCATATGATATCTCCACCTGGTGGGGTCTACTTTGATCACCAACCCCTCTCAAAACGATCACTTCTGATCTTATGATCTGTAATAATCTAATAAATGGTAGATGATGCGATGGAGGACCTAGCAATATATGGGCATGATTTTACTATAATAATTTAAAAAAAAAAATGGTAACCAAACAAGAAAAGAATTTAAACTACTTTGAATTATAATCTAGGGATAACTAAACGGCCTACATAGCATATGAAGTTGAATCTACATACAAATATAAGGAGAAAATAAATTTAAAAAAGAATTTAGTCATGTCTAAACTGAGCCTTAATGACTGATTCGTGGACACTTGTTTATTGAATTTCAACTGTTAGAACCTTTTTTTTTTCCATCAATATTGTTAGATGCTTTTTTCATCAATTGTCAAACTAATGTCGATAGTTAGGTGATCAAATTTCTGTAATATTTGGGTTTATTATCCATTTAAATTAGGCCTAATAATTTGGAGGGTCGTGATTTTCAAGAATTTTCAAAATGAAATGATTTTGGGAGTGCTTTCAAAATCTAAGCCCTGTCCCAACTAATTGGGATAGCCTACATTAATCTTGCTATGCTTTTCCACCCTATCAAAGGAGATCTTTCAAACCATTAGAAGGAATCCTTTGCTTATGCAATGATTTTAAATATATTCTCATGGATAACTTGAAAAAAATAATAATAGGAATAGCCGCTAGCAATGTTACAAATATCAATGAGATTTTGAAAACCATGGGATGATATCGCAAAAATTACACCAAATGTTATTAGTGTGTTATTATCGCAAGGTTTTTAAATATCAACAAGGATTATAAAATCTAAAGGAATTTTTTTCATAAATAAAGATATTCTAATTTTAATTTTATTTATTCATTAGTTTACAAGGATTTTTTTTTTTTTTTTTTTGGTGAGATTTTCTAGGGAAAAACGTCAAAATTTTGAAAATCTCTTGATAAAATTTTGTTCCAAGGAATTGTCGAGAGCCAAATATTTCATTATAGTGGCTAAGGGTAGTGTGACAAATATCACCAAGATTTTCAAAATTATTTATTGGAAAAATTCAATTTCTCCTGATTTTATCACCAATATTTATGTAAATTTTAACTAATTCATTAATGAATACATATTTAAATTTCACATCTATTTATTAATTGAAAAGGTCTCAAGTCAAACTAGTTGGGCTACCGGCTACTGTCCACCTAGTGAATAACTTGCAACCTATTAAGTGCATTTGATATCTATACCTTTGTAGATGCTAGATCATGGGCGGATCACTTTCACATGAGCCTTTTTAGGCTTTCTTGTATATTTGTGACCCGAGTTGTTGTATATTTGATTTGGAGTCGTCATTAGCCAGTTACTTCGATTTCCACAGTCGACTAGGCCTAGTAGAAACCTTAAGCCAGAGAATTGAAGGATTCTCTATCTTATAATTACTCCTAATCTGCGACCTTGGAATACGGGTAAGGACCATGGTGACAAAGAATGAAGGTGTTAGGCACCCTCTCAACTAAAGGGATTAAGTTAGTTCTTATGCACAAATGATACAACATAAGTAGTGTGTGGAATATAGCATATATGTAGGGTTGTGATGCCTACTTCAAGTGATAAACCGGAAAAAACTTCTCTATTGGGACTCACCTACTTGGAAAATAGTTGAAATCTAGTCAATCTGAGTTTTTTATGGGTAGGATTTAGTATTTCGGCAAGCCGCAAAGCATACACTCGAACTGGCTAGATGAGCAAGGTGGTTAAGAGTGGAGATGATGATGCAAAATGCCGATTCAAATATAAATGAACCTTCTATGAGTCGGACAAGTGGGTGAACGGGTTATCGTAAGGATCAACTAGCGTGGGTTGGATCAGTAGTGGCTGAGATTTTAGCTTAACTAGGTTGACTTAAGGTTAGAAGGCTTACTTTCTTTTACTCTTCTTTTCTCCTTAGTGAATGGATGGGCTATATCCATTCTGCATCTCTTATCCTACCTCTTAAGGCTTCTTGGTAATGGTGAGTGATAGAAAATGTGAAATGGGATGAGGTATTTATACTAAGGGTAACATTTTTGTAATTTTTTAAAAAGTTTAGGGACTAAAAAAGGTTTAAGGGTTGTGATTGGCGGAAGGCATAGGTGTGCCATGTGGCGCATTGTTGTCGATTGAATCAAAAAATGACTTGAAGCGTAATTTTGTGAAAAACTATTGGTAAAAAAGTCATTTTACCCTGAGTGGGACTCCCTAAACAAGGATTGCTTTTTCTCCCCCTCACCTAACTCACGATAAAATATCATGAAATTCCACATGGTAGATGGTGCATGATGCACTACCTGCACCTACCACGTGGATGGGCCTGGGTATTGGCTAGGAGCCCAAGTGAGGAGTTAGTCCCCCCTAGTATGCTTCTTTTGCTTTATTGTGGTCCAACACTAAATGGGCCTGAGCTTGGGCTTACCTTGTTTTTTTATAGGTTTTGAGGGTCCCACAGTTTAAATAAGCTTGTTAATTCCTTGGGTGGGTGTCTATAGATCCCTCTTTGGCAAATGTTGCTTATAACTGAATGTTAAAGCGAGTAGACACCCCACCCTCGTTGGTCAAATTTGGATGTAGTATAGATTTGTTGCCTGCTTTAGTGTATGTGTGTGGATGTTGGCTAAATGCGAGCTTCCACGCTGGCACCTTTTCCACCTTGGTGCTTCGAGGGATTTTTGGTTTCTTTGATGGTGCTATGTTGGAATGGGGGTTTAATAATATGGTATTTGATTGGAGTCGCCACTAGCCAATTACTCCACCTTTATAGTCGGCTAAACCCTATAGAAACGTTAGGAAAAAGTATTCGAAGATCCTCAATCCTAAAATGACTCATTGATTTGCGGCTAAAGATTTTGAGTAAGGGATCGTGGTTATAGAGATGGAAGGTGTTATTCACCCACTTTGCACGTACAGATGCACAGTCTCTACTTCATAGGATTAAGCTAATTTTAAAGGTTATGGCTAGTTCTTGTATACTAAAAGTAAAATGGTGCAGGCATACGCAGGATAATAAAAAGGTGTATCCAATCAGTTAAAGTTTCTAATGGGTAAGATCCAATCAGATTGACAGGCTACAGAGCATACGCTTAAACTGGTGTTGATGTGATGATAATATATAAGCCAATTGACTGGGTTTTTTATAGGCAAGATCCAATTAAATCAACAGGTCACAGAGTATACGCCCAAGTCAACGGTATGATGGATACGATACAATAAACTAAGCAGGGGGGTTAAGAAGGGAATAAATGTTGCACAATGCTAATGTTAAATTGATGAAATTGATTCGAAAATTTGACGATTGGATGAACGATTGTCTCACAAGGATTGGATTGAGTGACTCAGGTTGAAATTTGTGTTGCTCAAGAGGCTAAGGATCGACTTAGACTATGCTTGACTTATACTAAATTAGGATGGACTTGGGCTCTCCTCCTTCCTATCATTTTCCTCTCCTTGGTGGAGGGATGAAAATTAAGCTAAGGGGAGAGGCTTGAAGGGACTTGCAGGTGTGTTGGGAATGAGAAGGGATGCTTGAAATGAGAAGGGGAGGGAGCTATTTATAGCCCCAAACCTGATTTCTCGTAACTCCTTTCAAAGTCCAAGGGAAAAATATGGTGTAATGGTTGATATTTAAGATTGCCACGTGGCGCAATTTGGGTGGTTGGATGGCTTCGTAAAAGCATGATTTTGGGTTTAAATGAGGGGTAGAGGGGATTTTTCATAGTGTCACTCATATGAGAGGTGAAAAAGTGAAACCTCACACGCTTGGGAGGTACTTTACTAAAGGGTGAGGAGTGCCACCCTATCGCCCGGGCCACATGGCTCTTCCTGCTTTGGCAGTGTGCCTCCCACATGTGTGGGAGCTCCAACTTTCATGAGGTTCATTTATTGCTTCCTCTGCAAACCTCTGGTGGACTTATGAGTTGGGCTTTTGGACTTGGTTTTGGGTAGGCTTGGTCTCTAACTTGACTACGTGGGTTGGTTGGGTTTGTGATCAGCGATTCGACTCAGCATGACTCAGTCATGACTTAGTGAGTCAGGTTTTGGGACTCCTAAGGTTTTTGACTTGTAGGGTTTTAGGGGATTAAGTTAGGGTTTAAGCTAGGGTTTAAGCTCGATGTTTGGCTTGGTTTAGGCTAGATCAAGGATTGGAATAAGGTAGGGTTAGGAGTAGGTTTAAGGTTTAGGACAAGATTAGGGTTTGGGTTCGTATCGGATTAGGGGTACGATCGCCCATCTAAATCGTCGAACTTTGGTCAACTTATCAGCTTATGGTGGGGTGTCTATAGATGCCCCTCTTGGTAGAGATCATGTGCAATCGAATGCCAAAGCGAGTGAACACCCCACCCTTTTAGTCAGGTTTGTATGTGGTCTGGATTCATTGCTTAACTTTGTATCTGTGTTAGATGATTGTCTGAAAATAAATAACTTGCACATGTCATGAGGGTTTGGGGAAAACGTTGTGATTATCCCTGCACTGACTGCAATATGGGATGCTAATCGCAACCTTCACTCTTGATTGGAACTAACATCAGAAGAGTACAATAGAGCCCCTGCGCTAGAGCGGCCTTATGAGGTTACCGACTTGAATCAGATTGTTTGTTACTTTCCGAATCACCCCAAGAATACTTATTTCGCTTGATCATCAAAGTGGTTAGTTGCCCTACGTTTTTTGTGGCCTTACAGGAGATCCATTATGTCGACTTGGACTTGATCAAGGTACGTTGTCATTCATGCCTAAGCATGTGCAGGTGACCTCTTTCCATGCAATCTACTAGTTTCAACACTTGGGTTACATTTAATCGTTTCCACCATTTTGATGGTTTCCTCTTACTAGGTTTAGGCATATCGTCAACCCTCACATTAGCATTTTGTATGACCATTCTGACACTTGGGTTTAGATCATTCGTACTTTGGTGTGCATTCAAATATGATAGTCTTCAAGGAAACCATGAGATGTCAGATTTTATTTGATTGTGTGTTGGCTCCCACCGAGAGGTATGGAAGACCTCCTAGTTCCTCGGAAGCCGAGAGCTTGTTGGGAAAATGTTTTAAATATTTTTAGAAAAGACTCACTCTGGGGAGCGATTCTCCGTGGGGTTTTTATTGCAAAAAGGGATTTTTTTTTTATAGTGAAAGGTCCAACTTCATGTGCTCGTGGGGCTTTGAAGCTTGGTTTTTATTGAAAACATGCAAATAAATGGACTTGATGTGATGGATGCATGAGTACGATTAGCTAGTTTGCAATCCAACGGTTACGATTAGGATCATCTCTGCCAGGGATGCATGTGATTTTAGATTTTATTACCTTTTTAGAATTTTTACTCCATTGGGGATTGGTTTAAGGGTGGCGATTTAGTCAGCGACATTGGTCAAGATCCCAATCTGTGGTCGATCAAGTCCATCGTCCCAATATGCGATTGTTTTTTCGTTAGGGATGAAAGGCAAAGGGTGGCCTGGTCGATATTTTATTAGGGAGATCCAATTGTTGATTTTGGTCAAGATCTCGATTTTGAAGGGATTAGATTGGTCTTCCGATTGTATGATTGAGCCTCCCCTAAGAAAATGTAGAATTTTCATCCACCATCAGCTTCTACTTTCAATGCACTTTATCCATCTTGCATCAGTGAGCAAGACGAACACACACAATCAAGTGTCACAGTTTTATATCTTCGGATGGGATGATGGAGAGTTTACAGCCAACACACCCATAAAGTTGTTGTTCCATTTGTACAATGTACATAGACCACATATCATCAGACAGACTCCTTCAACCAGAAGATGGGCCACATCTTCAAATTTCCCATGATTAATTCATTTTGGGGTCTTACACTGCTCATAATATTATATGGGTGTGCTTCACCTCCCAGTTGCCTTGATCTCCTTCATGGCTTTTAGGAACAAGAGAACATCCACCGGTTTTGACAACGACTTCCAATCAAGGCCACCTATTACGATGCGTTCAACATTAACAGCTTTGACTATCAATAAACCGTAAAAAGCTCTGGACACGACAAGCAAGTCCCACTTGGCATCGACAAGCTAGGCATGGCCCACCCCTACTCAGCACCAAAATCCCCTTGATACGCACGTGAGCAATAGATTTCTGACTCCCACTCTCCTTGTACAAGACCTAGTTGGCTCCTGAATTGGACCCCAGCCCAAAAATCAGACCATTACGATCATCATAGATAGGGCCATGCTGGCACAAGAAAAATGGAGAGTTACAATAAATGTCCAATGGTCAAGATTCGCAGACCATATATATAGGTCTTACTACACGACCGAATCAGATTGATTTTGTAGCTACAGGAAATACCCCATGAGTCAGATCTTGCAACAACATTGCGTATACACCATTTGAAAGGTATACACACCTTGCACCGAATCAATTCGTCGTATGTGCATATACACTGAACATTCGGTGCCACTACCATTCGATAAAAATCGTTCGGGGCTCCGCGTGACCCATCACGGACAGGTGAAAGACATGTAGGACCCACCAGATAAAAGGCTAGTACTAAGTAGTCTATACACAAAATGTTCCCTATATGCGTTGTCTAATTCCCTTGTATACGCTCTCACAGGGAACGTTGATCGTTATGGCGGCCTTCTCTCAAGGGAAATTAGTGGACCAGATCAAATTAGGTGCATTACTTTGGCCCATCGCCTATTTGGATCAAGTAAGATGACCCGGCTAGCCACACCGAAAACAATGATCCGATCTTTGCCAGTCGTAAGGATTCAAAATTCTACTTGGCACTATTGCCATTGTTGCTGCGTGTAGAGGCCTAGACAGGCCTCTTCCGCTTCCCGTTTCATAGTTTGTGATCGTAGAAGGCTAAGGACGCCCTCCTACCAGTTCGTTCCCCTTAGCTAGCATGTTGTTCTATGTCAAACCTGTCGTGGGAGCCCGTATCGCAGGGTAGGTCCGAATGTTGGCCCCCTCTAGTTGGGTTTCAGCCCTCGTAGCCAACTGAACTACTTCATCCACCGTCCAAACTGGGTGTAGGGATGAACGTGGTGAGATCGATCACCGTCTTCCTCATGGGATAACTACCTTGAGTCCACAAGGCTCTTTGAAATCCTCAATAGAACTTCTTCGAATCCATGAAGGAAATCTCAAATCTACGAGATGAAAATATGAGAAAAGTCAAAATTGGTATTGAATGATAGAATAGTTAACCATAATAATTGTCTTAAACATCATTAAATACTCCCAAGCAAACCCTAATCTCGAATTAGTAAGAGTCATTGACAAAAATGAAAAGAAATAGAAAACTGTATAAAACTGCAAAACCCATCGACTTGTCGACCTGATCTGTCGATCGGTTAAAGTTGAGAGTTGACTAGTCAACACGATTGGTCGATCGGTCGAAAACTGTCCTGAGAGTTCAGTCTTAATTCTGTGAAAATTTGGAGATTTTCAATCGGTCAACGACGGTCAAAAACATTGAAAGTTGTCCAATGAGTTTGGGCAATTTTGGCAGGTGTTCGAATGTGGTTGACTGGTGGAACTAAGTTGTTGATTGTCGGTTCTTGTTGAGCTTAGGTTCTTTCTACCAATCCAACTTTTCCATGAAAGGATTCGCAACCCTTTCTACATCATAAGGCAGGCCAGATGCAAATAAAAGGACTCCTTACGTGAGCAAAACACCCTGAATTGTCTTTTATCTGTTATTTGATGGAACGTTATATATGGATCTTTCAGTTGTTTAATTCGCATGATTTATGGTTCATGCCTAGTTTGATGAAGTAAGATTATCCTCTAGCTTGAGATAGCTTTATCTAATAGTCAAAAATCAAATTTTGAAAAAAGGGCCATTAACCGAAAGTTAGGATTGTTCAATCAATATGACCTTCAGATGACCTATCTTACATTGGGTCCCACAATGTTGATGGTTTAACTTGCATTATTATACACATGTCATAGTTTTCATCATGGTTGCCAGAGTACACACTATGTTTGAGAATTTCTAAGCTTCACAGCTAGTTTCATAGGATGAAGTCCCAACTTCCCGTCAAATGCCACCAGTAATGGATATCCAAGCCATTTAAGCATTGGGGCCATCACCAACATCATCTTTCTTGGAAATCAAGATGCAAAAGGGGGGCTGCATCCATTTGCTATGTCACACCACTATCAATCATTTGATTTTAGTGTGATTTGTCTAACGAGTTTTGTACTCTCTATTTCAATTGTATTCGAGTTTTGTGCTCATGCTGCCACTACGTACTCTGCAGGTGTGTTGAATATTCAAAACAGAGTACAAATCATGTTTGTGAGGGAGACGATGTAAAGCAGAGAAATTTTCCTCGATGATTTTCATTGAAAGAAAAATAGTCTTTTTATGAAAAAAAAAAAAAAAAAAGAAGATACAGACCGTTGTAGGCAAACTCCTGGTATAAGAATAATTCTACAACTATTAATTATAAATTATAGAATCTAATCAAAACCAATGAAGATCAATTTACAGATTAATTTATACATATTTACAATCTAATTAATAGACATCCTTAAAATCATGCCTAAAAATTTGCATCCATAAAATTATGCCTGAAAATTCAAAATTTGCATGTCGTGGCCTATGTGAGGGACATGAATTGCTCACAATCAAGGTTACAGGGGATTCTTGTGACCTTTGACCGGCTCATTGAAAGTGTGTGCATGCCAGATGCGGTCTGCACTAGAAAGGGCCAAATCATCAAATGAGTGGATTGGATGACACATCCATGATACTCTGGACCCCACAAATAATAATGTGGATGAATTTAATGGTGTGACTTCCCAATTCCCATCCCATTGTGTACCAAAATTCTTTTAGTCGAAAACGTACCAACCCTTAAATAGGTGCTAATAAAAAGAAGGTTAGGAAACAAAAGCAAAACAACAGTTCACATTCAGTTAAGGCTTAGCATTCCATGCTCAAGATCTCTCAAACTATGTGATTTCTGGAATACATGTCATCCATGTCGGGATCCACCATAGCAACGGTTTTGATTACTTAACCATGGCCCCACTTGTATAATCCGTGGAGCAATTCCGCTTAAATGGCAGTCCTAAAACACTCAAAACTCTCTGGGGTCTTCTTGATATATATATACATGTAAAATCCAATCCATCCATCAGGTGAAAACCCTTATTTTCATCGTACATACAAAAGATCAAAGCAATAAAAACGTCAGATGGGCCAAATCATTGGGAACAATGTAAAATTGTGTACGCCTGAGTTTTGAACCTGCCAAACGTGCTTTGTGTCACCCGTTATCAAGGCTTGTGTGGTAAAGGCTAAAGCTCCGTAGAGAAAGCAGAAGATGAAGAAGAACATAAACCATTCTCACTAATATTACAATTTTCAACTACATATACATGAAAGTAAAAGACGAAATAGATAATAAATCAATAAATAAAGCATACAAAGCCAAACTTCATATTATAAATGAGGAGATCCTCACTGCTGTGACGTCGAAGCAACCTCTTCTACTTGTGCTCTTCTTTTCATTCCACGTCCTTCTTCTTGAAAAAAAGGTTGGAGGAGTGATTTAGTGTTTGGATCATCCCACTCCAATGCATCCCACCACTCTTTGCTTCCTACGATATTTCCTACCACAGCAGATGTTGAGTTGCCCAAGGAAAGAGGGATCTTCTTCAGCTGATAACAACTCATTATAGCAATATTAATCAGAGAAGGGCAAATGAGTACCCACTTACAAACGCTTTTCAATTTCCATAAATTTCCCAAATACAACTCCCTCAAGTTAGGGAGTAGGATGGTATTTTCATTGTTGTTGTTATCACCTCCTTCAACCATAGCTTCTTCTCCTCCTCCTTGTATCACCTCCTCCATCTCACTGCATCGTGTAACATTGAAGTATTCGAGGCACAGGAGGTGCTGAAACAATTCAAGTGACATGACATTCTCCAATAAATGGCATCTGCGGATTTC
This sequence comes from Liriodendron chinense, assembly GCA_003013855.2. NCBI lineage: Eukaryota > Viridiplantae > Streptophyta > Magnoliopsida > Magnoliales > Magnoliaceae > Liriodendron > Liriodendron chinense. The sequence goes on from ML058389.1 coordinate 4,636,697, forward strand.
CAAATGTTTAAGGCATGCAAATGAGCCAGGCAGCAAGACTCTTTCACACAGACCCCTAAAATTCGGAAGATCTATTAGAATCAGAGAATGTATTGACAGTAAAGGCATCATTGTGTTGTTGTCTCTTAGAGGTAACAACCACTTCATGCTACAGAACTGGATGTTACATGTCTGTAAGTTCTGCAAGGGAGACAGGCAGTGTAAGCTTGACAGCTCGCATCTTTGCAAATTCAACTCGACCATACTATCAGGAAGCAGTAAGGAATTACAACCAACCCACTCTTCAGCGGATGAAACATGAAGCTCGTTGAGGTTAACTAAACATTCCATCCCATGTGGCAGTTCTTTGATGCCAGTATAAGAGAGGTCCAAAAGCCTTAGACGCTTGAGCTTTGCTAAGGACAGTACCTTCCTTAACCTCTTACAACTATTTAGTAAGAGTATGCACAGGTTCTCCAAGTTAGAAACTGATTCTGGCATATACTCAATATCAGTGTTAGAGAGGTCGAGAACTCTGAGGCTGTTCATGCGATTGAAGAACTCATGAGAAATGTTGCTTGAGAGAGGGTTCTCTTGCAACAACAATGTGGAGAGTTTTGGGCAGTTGGGTTGGCCTGAAATCATTTCAATTTCATTTCTCATTAATGAAGTTTTCTCAATGTCTTCAATAAATTCTTCTTCACCAATTGATCCCCTTATCCCCATCCCAGCTTTGACCACAAACCCACGGCTCTTCCTTGTAATTCCAATGGCCAAATCTCTGACTAAATCATGCATTACTACACAACCTTCATACCTCCTTACCAACATACATACATCTACCAGTCCATTCAATATTGTGTGGCCTTTATCTTGTTCCTTTTCCCAGTCTCCCATATCATCAATCAATCCTTCTACTATCCAATACTTTATCAGCATTTTTTCATGGAGCATGTAGTCCTCTGGAAACAAAGCACAATACAAGAAACAAGATTGAATCCTCTCGGATTTTAGACTATCGTAACTAAATTTCAAAATCGGAAAAACTTGATCATCCATGCCTTCAATCTCCATCGTTGAGCTTTTTAACTCCTCTAATGCATTTCTCCATTCTCTAACATCATCCTTTTCTCTCATTGCACTTGCTACTGTGATGATTCCAAGCGGCAAACCACCACATTCTTCTGTCAGAAGTTTCGCAATCTGTTCTACTTTTGGAGAAAGGACCACATCAGCCCCAAGCCTTTCCTTGAACAATTCCCATGCTTCTTCTCTTGAAAGAACCTCCACTTCAAACTTTTTTTGGCACTTCATTCCTCAGGCACACATTTTTGGATCGGGTAGTCAATACTATTTTGCATGCATTCCCCTCGGGAATCCCTACCTTTTCCAATGAAAATGGTTTCCACATATCATCTAAGATGATAACAAACTTCCCCCTACACTTCAAAGCCGCAAACAATTTCATTGACTTTCTCATTTCATCGTCTTCATAGGAAAGATCCAATCCTATTTCCCGTGCAATACCGTTCTGCAGTCTCTCAATATTAGAATCATTAGAAGCTGTCACCCAAATGGCAATGCCAAATAGTCGGGGAGCTCTTTATTCTATTGTAAATGTGAGTCATGATGGTTGTCTTGCCCACTCCCCCCATGCCATGGACACCAATTGTTCTGACCTCATCATCCATCAGGGATTCCCATATCCGTTGCAGATTCTTTTCAGCTGTTGTTCCACCTACAAGTTTCGCCGTGGGCATACTTTCGTTTTCGGGTAATAGATCAGCAAGTAACCCTTCTGATTTGGGACCTTTCTCCTTAAGCTTCACCACCTCTTCAATCTTCTCTATGACAAGCTTTCCCAATGCTAAGCGTGAGAGCGACAAATATCTCCTTGCTTTTCTAGAATCCTCTTCTATCTTATTCACTTCTCTTGTAATTTTTTCCACATTTTCTAGCCATAAACTCACCTCTCCTTTGGGCTTCTTTGCATGCATTACTTCCGCCATGTTCAGTGCATTCTTTACATCAGACTCCCCCGGCTACTCAACTCTCGCATTTCAGTTTTCAAAACAACTAGAGTGTCTTCAAGGCTTCTAGAGTAGTTGATTTCAGCCCATGCAGTCTTGGCAATCTCCAAGATGAAGTCCATAGCCACTACTGCAACAGCAACCTAGAAATGTAAAATTAAAAATTATTAAGCTAGACCCAAAAAACAAATTAGGTTGTGATTGGTTGTACCAAATTTCATGAAAATTTTGCACCAAATTAAACTGGTCATATTTAAAAACCTAGAAACTCGACTAGACTCAATGTCCATTTGGGCTAGGTCAACTTGGAGTGTCAACCCAACTTGACTAGATATTTAACAATTACAAATTTTGATATTTATAATTAGAGACAATGTCAGATCGCCGCCTATGTTTATGTGTATTTCAAAATAGAACAAAAACAAGCTTGTGTTGCTTTTTTGCTTTTGTCTTTTTGTGGTTTTGTTTAGTCCCACATTGGATAGAGTGGAAGAAAAAAATTTGGTTTATATACCTTTGCCCAACATAGACTTTTGCAATGTTTCTCGGACTATACCAAAGCCTGTATGCGCGTGCAGGGGGAGTGTGGCCGGAGGAAAAACTGGTCTGAAAACCTTTAACTGGGCGTGTGCGCACGTAAACTCGCTCGCAGGAGGGAGCAAAATGACCCCGATTGGCCTAGGTTAGCCCACTTGATTAGGCCATTACCATTGTGTGAAACGTGCCATACTTATGGGGCACGACGAAACGACGCGACCGTTTTCTCTTAATGGACCCCTTTCTAAATGTTGTGATTTTTGGAATTTAATGAAAAGGAAATTAGGGTTAGGGTTTCAAACAACATCTGAAAACCTTATCTCCCTGCTATCGTCTCTCTCATTTTTCATCTTCAATTCAAAGAACAATTTTCTCTAGGTAATAGGAAGGGTGGTGTTTGGTTGTGGTATTGGTGTTGGGTTCTTCCATAGCTTGTACATGCTGTGAATGAATGTATCTAGGGAGTTGTATCTTAGAGCTAAACGCGTCGGCAACCTTCTGCATTGGTTCTTTGCACCGAAGGTCACGAACTATCTCAAAGAAAGTGACTAAATACGTGCCTCTGCCTAGTGCATGTTTCATAATATCAGCAATCTGCTCCAGCAAGAGACATAGTTCAACAGTACCAGGTGTGGGGTTCCTATGCAGAAATTTATCTCAATCGATTATTTCCTGTTTTCATTAAAGTAGATTCAACAGCCTATGTTTTGGGTGATTTTCAAATAAAAGCCTAATTTTAAACTCTTTCCAAAACCCCATCCAACTTCTCCACCGTTAGCCATGGCCCTTGCATCGTTTGGCTGGTAATACTGCATTTTTAAAATGATGCTAATGCCCTTAGTTGTTTTTTAAGAAAGAAATCATCTCTCCCGACCGGAAAAACACACAATGCCTGACTTGCCTAATATAGTGGGCCCATCTTGATCTTGGTGAGAAATCCACCAGGTTCATCTTTTTCGCCATCTCAACAGGGACCCAAAAATGAGGCCATCCAAAGCTCTGTTGGGCAAGAATAACAAGTAATATTGGGAATTAAACACCCACCATTGAAACATTTGTGGGGCCGTAGGATGCCACTGACAAATCCACCCCATCTAATTTTATACCCCATTTTAGGGCATAGGCAAAAAATGAGGCTAATTTTTCCCATTTATCCCATTTGGGGTTGCCCCTCTTCTTTGTATTTTTTTCTAGCTTTCGCCTTGGGTTAGTAATAAGAGAGTCATACTTTGCTTTCCCCAAAAAATGAGGTTGATCAAAAGCTCTAATGGGCCAAATGACATCAAATAGTGGGGATTGAACTCCACCGTTGAAACATCTTGGGGCCAGTGGGGCCCACAATTAGAGTTGTACACAAGCCAAGCTAGCTTGAAAAGGTTGCCTAGCTTGACTCGGTTTAGCTCGGATCGCCTCAGCTTGAAGGGGGATTCGGGACTCGCCAAGGCCTGTTTGACTTAGCTTGTTAAAAAACAAGTCGAGGTCGAGCAACTAGTATCTCAGCTAGAAGCACGAAGCTCTCAACTTAAACCTTGACTTGGCTCTCATATATATATATATATATATATATATATATATATATATATATATATATATATATATATATATATATATATATATATAACACACGCACTAGTTCTCACAAAACTCGTGAACACTTTTTTAGAACTCATCTCAAGTTATATGAGTCCAAAATCTGAACTGTCCACATGATGTAGCACCTCCAAAAACCCCCCAGGTCCAACTTTTACCCTGATCTATAACTTTGGTGGGGTATGGCAAATGAAAATAGTTTCCTTCCTTAATTTGCCTCTCTCTCTCTCTCTCTCTCTCTCTCTCTCTCTACTGCGACCCTCCAGAGTTTTGGATCAGGTTGAAAGTTTGGCCCTAGGTGCTTCTTGGGGTGCTACATCACATGGACAATTCAGATTTTGGGCTAATATCATGGGAGATGAGTTCTCAAAAGGTGCTCACGAGTTCTCATTAGAACTAGTGTGCAGGTGAGCATTCCTCTCTCTCTCTCTCTCTCTCTCTCTCTCTCTCTCTCTCTCTCTCTCTCTCGATATATATATATATATATATATGTGTGTGTGTGTGTGTGTGTGTGTGTGTGTGTGTGTGTGTGTGAAACATATGTTTCTAAAATATTGATGGTGTTGAATAGATTACACTTTTGAATTTATGGTTCTTTAAATTTTATGTATCGTTCATATCTGACTTAGGATTTTAGGTGTTACTAAAGATAGCTCGACTCAACTCATCTTGACTTGAGTAACTCACTCTCTTAGACTTGATTCAAGCTCAACTTGGAACCAACGAGCCCAGGCGAGCTAGCGTGTTAAGGTCGAAGGCCCAGCTGAGCTCAAGATGGGGTTAGAGTGGCGTCGAGTTGAGCTGAGCTTGGTACAACTCAGCTTGACTCCGCTCAATGTACAACTCTACCCACGATGAGCTTTGGATCGGCCTCATTTTTCGCCCATGCCATAACATGAGCTGGAAAAACAAATGGACATAGTGGATTTTTTATAAACATGAAATTGAGCCCCACGTGCGATCGAGGTTAGAATTGTACAACAATGAAAATGAATTGTGTCCATCGACCTCTATGATGTGTTAACATCACAAAGTTTTATGGTGCCTACCATGATGTATGTGTCATATCTACACCGTCCATCCATTTTTCGAGGTCATTCTAGGGCATGAACAAAAAAAAAAAAAAAAAAAAAAAAAAAAAAAAAAAAAAAAAAAAGGCAAATCCAAGCCTAAGGTGGACCACACCACAAAATGCAAGAGGGATAATGATACCCACTCTTGAAACCTTCCTAGGGCCCACCATGATGTTTTTTTTTCTTCCATCCAACCTGTTCATAAGGTCACTTAGACTTAGAGGAAGCAAAATACAAATACCAGCTTGATCCAAAATCTCTATGGCCCTTGAGAAGTTTTCAAGGGTAGGCGTTCAATCCCTATTGCTTTATGTGGTGTTGTTCACCTGAGGTTTGAATCTACCACATTTTTTGGGCTGATGCCCTAAAATGATATCTCAAAATGGATGGACAGTGTAGATATAATACAAATCATGATGGGCCCATAGAACTTGGTGAGGTCAACACAACACGAGGTCACCTGATCCGTTTCCCACAACAACCAACCTTATGACCTGGATTGTGAGCTTATTGTTAGAAGTAATAACTCCACCATGACAGCTATGCTTATACAGTGGGGCCCACCTTGTTATTAGTGAGAAATCCACCCTGTTCATCTATTTTTCTATCTCATTTTAGAGCATGGTCCAAAGAATTAGCCGATCCAAAGTTCTAGAGGGCTAAACGGCATGAATGAGTGGAGATTGATATCCACCGTTGAAACATATTGGGGCTAGACTGGCCATCATAACTAGCAACTCAATCACTACAAACCATCCAAGTTTTATTACAAGAGCAGTCGACTAACTAGCCATTAATATAAACCAACAGTATTAAACCGTTAAATTCATACACCAATCCAACATCGGCCATTAAAACTTTTCAACTCGCCACCCAAATCCATCCATCCATTCCATAGACCCACCCACATGATCAGTCGTCTACCATACATCCATGTTTAGACGGTTATGTCCATGAACATGTTGTCCACACATGAGAACCATGCACAAACACTACTATGCACCCGAGGCATCACGTTATACACACACACGTGTAGCCATTACTTAGTTCATAGATTTAAGGAGTGAGGTTTGCCTCATGTAGGTGATGTAACCTACTTTGATTAAAGGTATCATTTGGGGTTTACTTTACCACACATATGAAGTAGAGATGGTGGGACTCTCTATTATAAATAAGGTCGTGATTGTGTTCAGGCCATAAAAAGTTAAGCGTGAGAGAGAGGGAGAGGAGAGAGAAAAATAAAAATAAAAGAGAGAACAAGGAAAACAGAAACATAAAAAAATCTCTAAAGATTTTGACAAGGTGGGTGATTTCAACCTAAAATTATAGATTTCCAAATTTTTATTTATGTTATTTTATTTCAAAAATTAATTATATATTGCTCAAATTAATTTCAAATAATCTTACTTATTTAGTTTTTTATGATAAACTCTCACTGTTCAAAATTTGGACTGAATTATACTATTAATTTTAGAATCCAATTATATTAAATTATTTACAAAATTATTGCTATGAGTGATCCTTCCCATTTTCAATTTTTTAGAATTATTTAATATAATTGCCGAATTCTTCAAAGATATATTTTTTGAAATATTTGTCAAATTAAATATATTTGGTTCATACTATAATCATGATTTAATATTTGAAGTATTAAAAATTAAATCTTGTTCAATTTAGATTATAGCATAAATTAGTTAGTAAACTATTGAAATCAAATTTTATTAAGATGATCATATTATTAAAATTTTAAAATAATTGCAAATTAAAATTTTCATTTAATTATGAATTTTTTAAAACTTAATAGTTTAAAATAATTTTATTATATATAAACTAATAAATTAACTCAATTTCTAAGTTTTGAATTTTATTATTTTAAATTAATGTGTTAGATTATAATTAGATTTCATTTTTTTCATTAATTTTTTATTGATTGATTTAAATCAATTTTGCCAAAATTTAAATTTAAATTTAAATATGATTTATATCTCTAATTATATAAATACTTGGTTTATATCAATTTGTCAAATTTAGACTTAATGTCAGAACATTCGAAAATTAATTTTTTTTAAGTTCATATTATAATTTAATTAAATTTCTAAATTTTAATATTTAATAAATTAAAAATCAATTTTTTTAAGTGGTCATATGATTTATTATTTTTTAAATTTTGGAAACTTATTGAAAAATATAATTTAAATTGAAATCTGATTTAATCGGAGTTAGAATTTAAATTAAATTATTTTTATTCATTATCAAAATAAAATTTATTAAGTCTCAATAAATTTTCATTTTTTAGATTAGATAAAAATATTGTTTTTAAGAATTTTAATTATTTCTAAAACCATTAAGTGAAAATTAAAATTTAGTATTATTTAGCATTTATGAGAAATTGAGTTATGTCAATTATTAATACTTAAAGGAAATTAAGAACATTGCTTTAAGAATAGTAAATGTGTTGTCTAAAATTAAAGTTGAAGAAGACTTCCTATTTTACTAGGGAACCAAAATTTCTAATATCATTACTCATGGCGGGCGCGCGCGCGCCCACACACACACACACACACTTTAATTATAAATTAAAACTTGAATGTAGAGGGATATCCTTAAAAGGTTAAGCAAGTAAGGTGGTTGTGCCCCTTAGGTGAAAATATATAAATCCAACAAGTAGGGTGATCATGTCCCTTGGGTAGAAGATTCTAAAGCCAACAAGTAGAGCAATCGTGTCCCTTAGGTGAAATATCATAGAATCCACTAGATTCTTTGGAATCTCCTTTGCGCATAGTGTATGATTGGAAGTGTGTGTGGAGACATATATTAGAGGCACAGTAGAGCAGTAGTCTGACCAACTAGCGTATGAATGGGTCTCTCACTATGAGGTACCAATATGTGGGCATTAATGCAACGTGGTCATCCACTATGTAAGGTGTTTTGAGAGATGATATTTGATTAAATTTGTCCATCCACTATATGTGCGGTGTTATTAGAGATGATATTTGTTTAATAAATTATTTATGAAAATTTATATTAAAAAAAAGTATTGCATTCATAACATCTTTTCAATTTTAATACGTTATTCATATTACTTAAATCTCTAAAATTTAATTTATATATTTCATTTATTTCTATAATTTGACATAATTTGAAATTTTCAAATTTTCAATAAGGAAGTGATCTAACTGAGCATGTAAGCTCACCCCATCCTAAGTAATGCTCCAACTGTAGAGTTAAGTACTATGAGTAGGCAGGCCTTTAATTATTATTAGATTTTTTCTCATTTATTAGGACTTAGTTTAAAATTTCAAAATTCATAAGAAAATTGAACAAGTAGCGAATTGTGTGGATTGAATGTTTATTTGGTTAAATTTAATTTGACTATAATTTAGTAGTTATTCTTCATTTAGTTTTGTAGGTAGATATTATTTAAGTTAAATGAAAGTATATGATGTGATGATCAAAAGTGAGCTAATATTAATCATTTTCTCAGAATTTGAGTCTTGAGTAACTCTGTTATAAGTACCTGGATTTTGAGGTGTGACATAAATAATTAGGTATTATTTTACGAATTCATGAAACATTGAGAACCAAATAGAAATTTTATCAAGTTTGAGTTAGCGCGGTCAAGTTTGGAGTTGGCTAACCTAGTTTTATTAGTATTAGGAATAAAACTTAACGAGACATGCTCCATTCTTCTTAGAGCACTAATAGTTATAGCTTTTTTAGTTACATCGCATAACTTGGATGGTTCAAAGAGATGTATATATGGTACACTGAATCTACATTTCAAGGGCTACTGTGACAAAATAAGACTAAAAGCCCATTTAGATACCACCTAATAAGTAACTTTTTAACTTATATGAAGTTAATAAACTACTTTTTTAACTTGAAGTTAGTTTAGTAAGAACCACTGTAAAAGTAAATTATGTGATGAAAGTTACTTGTTCCACAAAAAAGTGGGCCCCACATTGTTGACGACCCACATCAAGGTGAGCCCACATAATGGATTGTCCACATTAAAGGTAAGTCCCAAAGATGAATGGCCCACAACCAAAGTAATATGCATTATGGAAGACCAACATTGAAGGTGGGGCTACACAATGAACAGCCCATATCAAAGGTGGGGTCCATATGAAGGGTGGTGGATTTAAAGGCAGCCCCACATGATGGACAATAATATTACAGGTAGGGCCCCACATAATGGATGGTCGATATCAAAGGTTAGCCCCTGATGATGAATGGCCCACATCCAAGGTGGGCCTCGCATAATGGACGACCCACATTGAAGGTGGGGCTACATAATGGATGGTTCACATCAAAGGTAGTCTCCACATAATGGGTGGTGGGCATTAAAGGTGGTCCCCACACAATGGAAAATTTATTTTGATGGTGGTTGCACATGATGGATGACCCACATCAAGGTGGCCCCCACATAATGGACAATCCAAATCAAAAGTACCGATGATGAATGACCCACATCCAAGGTGGGCCCATATGATGGACGACCTCTTAGTGCATTTTTCTGTGGCATACTGTTGAGTGCTTAAATATGTATATTCTAACCCCATTTCATCACTAACTATGCATGGTTTTCAAGTTTAAAGACTATTCTAATGCATGTTTTTTGTGGTTATAGGAATGAGAGAGAATTCACTCAATTGATGACTATAAGAGCATATTTAGGAGCCTTGGATGAAGACCCAAGGTGGGCCAAAGAAAGAAGAAAGCAAGGAGAGAAGAGAGAGGAAGGAAGGAAAGAAAGAAAATCTAAGAAAAGAGAAGCTAGACCGGTCTAGACCAGTCGGCCAATAGGTCGGGCACCCTTCTGGACTCTTTGGACCTCTGCTAAACCGGTCAAGACTAGTCAGCTAGCCATCTCGACCGGTCGGCCAACAGGTAGCCAGTGTAATTTGCTGAAATTCAGCAACTTCTTCAGCAAGCTCCGAGTTTTGTGCGCAATTGCGTAAGTATTGCGCAATTCTGAAAGATTCTAAGGTAGTAGGGCCTTTCTACTATAAAAAGGATACCTAAGGATCGTTCCTAGGGCATCCTAGAAGAGATCTACAAAGGTGGGAGGCAGAGAAAGAAGGAATCGGAGTTCTACAACTCTCTGTAGTTTTTTGCTTTCTAGTTCATGTTTCCTTGGATCATGAAGGGCTAAACCTCTTAGCTAGGGCTAAGAGGTGAAGCTTGTAGTGAATCTAAGATGTTTTCATTCGTTTGTTTTGGTTTCAAGTTGGATTTTCATTGAAGAACAATGGTTTGAAGTTTGAATGAAGTTCTAAGCTACTTTTTCTTAATCTTATGATGACTCATGGATGTTTGGAAGAGTTGCTTTAGCTTTTAATTGTTTTGAATCAATCTAAACCTGTACGCTCCGAGGAATCGGATTCAAGACGCTCTAGACTTGGATTCTTATGTGGAAACTTCATGCCAAGAGTTCTACTTTTCTGGAATTTCTGCTTATGTGTGATTGAGTATGTGATTTGAATGAAGTTCAAATCATGATCTAGTTATGCTTTATAACAGAGTTTAATGATGATTATGATTGTGATCTTAATCTATTGGAACTAAGATTGACCTATGCAATTGAGTGTGCTCAAGTGTTAACTTGAATTGAGGGAATCATGTGTATTAATGACACAGGACAGATTGTTTTAATAATATAACCGCTCTATAATCCAGCTAGATAGGATTTGATTTCGATTCTAGTTGAGTAATTGAGAAACCATAGCGAATTATGCATCAAATGAGAGCTATAAGTGGATCCTCGATCCTCTAGTTACCCTTTCATTATCAGATTTTCCTGTTTCATGTTCAAAACCGATTTCACAAACCTCTTAAATTCTAGTTGTTAGAATAGTTGGAATTGTTTACCTCCTTCCCTGTGGATAGACCTCGGTCTTACCGAGATTATTACTACATCGCAGCCTTACACTTGAGGTGAGCGAATAAGTTTTTGGCGCCATAGCCGGGGAAGAGGTTAAACGGTTCTAATTAGTTCTAGTAGCTATCGAATAGTCTTGGTTAGGTAGGATTTTCAGTTTTTCTCGAAGTAGTTTTCTGATTTTTTTTTTCTAGATTTCTAACAATTTTCTATTTTTGTGTTTTGTAGGAGTTTAGTTGCTGACATGATTCTTACCTTCATGGGTGACATCTCCCCATCTCTCTTTCTTCTTTTTGTTCTTCTTCTTCCTAGATTAGGGTAATTTCAACTCCTTAAAATCTCATTATGGCTAATTAGAAGGGTGGTGCTTATGCATACCTTTTGGAAGATGAGATGTCGAACCATGGAATCCAAACTCATTATGATTGGAACAATTATAAGCATGATTATCATCCTAAGACTCAATCTACTTCTAATACTCTCCCACGTAAGACATTGTGAGATTACCGGAATGAGAACAATGTGTACAACTTTTCACCGGGTAAGACGATAGGAGAGTATCGGAGAGAGATGAATAATGTTCCACCGGTTAGGACAACGCATGATCACTTATATGGCTATGCATATCAACAACGATCTAAAAGCCCCACATATGACATCCATAATCCAAATTGGTGGGAGCATCAAAATTTCAATTTGGGAGACGAGCCAACCATGGATGCCAACAATTATCCTGAAGGGTTTTTTTCTCATAAGCCGCAATCGATACGAACTCTTGAGGATACGCTACGAGAGTTTATGAAAACAACTAAGCAATGCTTACAAAACCTCTCGCCAACCTCTCAAAATCCTGAAACTAACATTGAGAACACAGAATCATTCCCCAATAAGGTGGAGGATGAGGCTATCCAAGCCCAACCCTCTTCCGATTTTATGACTAAACTTTTAAGGGATGTTGATCTCAGTGATCCCAACATTACCATCGACTATGGTGAATCAACTATCTCCTTTAGCTATTCCGATTTGAATGATGAAGAGATCTCAATGACGATTGACGAACCCGATGAATCTACAAAATTTGAAAGTGATAGTTTGATTGCCTACAATGAGGGTTTGAAGGATGATTGTGAGTCCATGATTTCCTTTTCTAAAGGGCCAGATGTTTACGAGTCGCCGAAAAATATTCTTGCTAGAGAGATGGCGGAAGTGGATCTTTTTTGTTCCTTCCACCAACAACACATGCCCAATTCTATTGTGGAAGAACTCCCTTGGGTTGAAAATTCTGTTTCTTTGGATGATGTGGTAGCACAATCTGAAATTTTAGATCAACCAATGTTAGATGATGTGCTTACCACTGAATCTCAAAAAAATTCTTTGGAAGACCTCCCCTCTATAGAAGAGGAATTGCTTGCCATTGAAACAGAATTTCCTCAATCACTTAGGGAGAAGCAAGGACCCTTCATCCGAATCTCTCGAATTCCTAGAGAAATGCATGGTCCACCCCTACGATCTCGATGATGAGATGATAACGGAGTTGGATAGTTTGTTAGACACGGTATTGGTGCCTGAAGAACACCATTCCACTGATTTACAAGCACCGTACAATTCTGAAATTGTGGAGGGGACAACCCAAATTAAAGAATACTTGATGAATGTCTCTCCACCATCATGGGTTCTTCAGCCCATTGACAATTCTGAATTGGGAGGAACCCATTTTTAATCAATCACAACCCAATTCAGAATCTGAGGAGATATATTTTTGCTGCTCTTATCTCCTCCTTACATGCATGTGGTGCACACTATGATTAGACCTTAATGAAGAAACTCACCCATGTGTATATTCGAGCAGGACTTTGGATGGTGCTCATGAGGAACCTATTGAAATTCATGAAGATCCTACTCAAATTTGATCATAGTAGTCAATCGGACTAATCAAAGGTAGGTAGGTAGGTTAGAATTTCTTTTCTGCATTTATGATTGAATAAGTCTCATCGAGACAATGGAAGATACTAGAATTGATCGACTTGCTACCTCAGGTACTCTCGTTCTCACCTTCCTTTGTTTTATGCCATTGCCCTCATGTCATGCATATTGCATATCTTATTACATTGAGGGCAATGTAAAATCTTGGTTGGGGGGTGAGATTTCTTAGATGAATTTACTAGCTTTTGTGACATTTAGAATAATTATGTAGAAAAACAATTTATTTTTCTGAAAATTCAAAACTCCTTTAGAAAACTTCGTTTCTATGCATTCGGAATGATACGAGTATAAGAAAAAGAAATACGAAGTGAGTGATGTTGAGCATCTTGAACCATCTCTAAGATAATAGGTTTCTATATGAGTTCCCTTATTATTATGATTGATAGAAATTTTGAACACTTTTACACCTAGTCCACATTACACGATTCTCATGGTTTGAGGGAATTATGTAGAATTATGGATTGGTTAGGTTTGGATTTAAGGTGTTGAGAAACCAAGTCGGGGTACTTTGTCCATCCTTATCCATGAGAAAATAACGAAATATATGGATTTCTAAAAATCCTATCTAATGTATATGAAAAGGAAAAAAAGAATGAAAATATGGGAATGATTGAAAATATGGTGGGAAATTCCGAAAAGGGCTACCTATTACCAACCGAGGGATGGTCTACCCATAACCAAAGCCGAAATGGAAAGTAGTGTGAAAGCCATCAGAAGGACGGTAAGGTAAATTCCTGTCATAGGCTTGTTGTTGATCTATACACCTTCAGATCCCTAATCTAGTTGATTCATGAAAAAACTAATTCGAAAATTCATAAGATGAACATTCACTATGCACTCTAGGTTAAATTTGTTTGGATTTTTCTATTTATCAATCAATCAGCTGGGAATTTTATATGAACACTTGTTATGTTTTGAGAAGGTTAAGGTCTCAACTTCTATCACTAAATTTTTTTTTCGATTTTTACGCTTGCATATCTTAGAAGTATAGAAGCATAACTTCTGAAGGAGAGTTGGATTTTGGAGAAGCGAACATATTTCACGCATGTTTTGCTCGGGACAAGCAAAATGCTGGTTAGGGGTGTGTTGAGCGCCTAAATGTGTATGTTCTAACCCCATTTCATCACTAACTATGCATGGTTTTCAAGCTTAAAGACTATTTTAATGCATGTTTTTTGTAGTTATAAGAATGAGAGAGAATTCACTCAATTGATGACTACAAGAGCATATTTAAGAGTCTTAGATGAAGACCTAAGGTGGACCAAAGAAAGAAGAAAGCAAGGAGAAAAGAGAGAGAAAGGAAGGAAGAAAGAAAATCTAAGAAAAGAAAAGCTAGACCGGTCTAGACCGGTCGGCCAAACAAGCTAGACCGGTCTAGACCGGTTGGCCAACAAGTCGGGCACCCTTCTAGAATCTCTAGGACCTCTGCTAGACCAGTCAAGACCGGTCGGCCAATAGGTAGCCAGTGTAATTTGCTAAAACTCAGCAACTTCTTCAGCAAGCTCCGAGTTTTGTGCGCAATTGCGTAAGTATTGAGCAATTCTGAAAGATTCTGAGGCGGTAGGGCCTCTCTACTATAAAAAGGACACCTAGGGATTGTTCCTAGGGCATCCTAGAAAAGATCTATGAAATTGGGAGGCTGAGAAGACGGATTCGGAGTTCTACAACTCCCTCTAGTTTGTTGTTTTCTAATTCATGTTTTTAGTTGTTTTCATGTTTCCTAGGATCATGAACGGCTAAACCTCTTAGCTAGGGCTAAGAGGTGAAGCTTGTAGTGAATCTAAGATGTTTTAATTCGTTTATTTTGTTTTCAAGTTGGATTTTGATTGAAGAATAATGGTTTGAAGTTTGAATGAAGTTCAAGTACTTTTCTTAATCTTATGATGGCTCGTGGATGTTTGGAAGAGTTGCTTTAATTCTTATTTTTTTAAATGAGTCTAAACCTGTACGCTCTGAGGAATCAGATTCAAGACGCTCTAGACTTGGATTCTTATATGGGAAATTCATGCTAAGAGTTTTACTTCTCTGAAATTTCTGCTTATGTGTGATTGAGTATATGATTTGAATGAAGTCCAAATCATGATCTAGTTATGCTTTGTAACAGATTTTAATAATGATTATGATTGTGATCTTAATCTATTGGAACTAGGATTGACATATGCAATTGAGTGTGCTCAAGTCCTAACTTGAATTGAGGGAATCATGTGTATTAATGAAACATAGGACAGACTGTTTTGATAATATAACCGCTCTATAATCTTTCTAGATAGGATTTGATTTCGATTCTAGTTGAGTAATTGAGAAACCATAGTGAATTATGCATCAAAGGAGAGCTATAAGTGGATCCTCGATGCTCTAGTTACCCTTTCATTATCAGATTTTTCTGTTTCATGTTCAAAATCGATTTCACAAACCTCTTAGATTCTAGTTATTAGGATAGTTGGAATTGTTTACCTCCTTCCCTGTGGATCGATCTCGGTCTTACCGAGATTATTACTACATCGCAGCCTTGCACTTGAAGCAAGTGAACACATACTAGTGCACCTTATTTGTCAATCACGTACGTCCATGTGTTGTAATGTCGATTGAGCCTTAACAAGATGAAGACCGACAATTCAAGTGGACAAGCATCATCAAGGAAGAAGAACATGTAAAAGAGATGCCTTGGTGTCCCTAACCCTTTGATCCAAAACAACCCAAATTCTCTAGATGACCTAGACCTATCAGAAAAACCCTTAGTCATCTTCATTGGCCTTAGAAAACTTAGAAAAACGTGATACATTAGGCTAATAAAAGAGGTGCTAATTGCTATAAAAAAAACTAGCCCAGACTAACAGTTTTCGATTGCACTTTGATTCCATCGAAATTCATTTCGATTGGTCATCGACACCATCGAACATATGTCCTAACAAAATGTAAACTCTCTGGACAGTTGTCAACCCCTTCAAACAACCTTTCGACCCCATCGAAGTGGCTTTTCGATGCCATCAAAACATTGTTCGATGTCATTGAACTAGATGTCCAGCAACGTTAGAAACTCTCTGAACAGTTTTCGACCCCATCGAATTTGGAATTTGGGATTTCGACCCCATTGAAGATACTTCGATGCCATCAAAACAGTGTTTGATGTAATAAAAAATTACGAATCTGCCCATTTTTTAATCATTGGAGATTTATCTATAAAAGCAGGGGGGATTATTTTTGGGCTTAAGAGCTGGATTTTGAGGATTTAGAAGACACCAGTGTTGAAGACCATTAAGAGCTTTAATCCTAACCCATTGCAAGTCATTCTCCTTGTGATTTATCACGAGCTTGGAGCATTCGAACTCAAATGAGAATAATCTTGTTCCCTCTTGATTCTTAGAAGTTTAGACACCTTCATCATAATCAACACCTCTGTCTAAACAACCCATTAGAATCCTTAAGGTGATTCTCTAACTTACAACCCATTCCTACCCTTAGGTTGTAGAGAATCCACCACCTCCTCACCTTGGGCATCTTGAAGAAGGACAACATGCAAGGTAGTTGATCTTGGAGCTAGAGCATTGGCAACGCATTGGTGTCAGCGATCGAGGGAGTACAAAAGGGAGCTAATTGAAGCACGGGAGAGCAGAGAACAAGTAACCTGAAGTAGCACATCAACGGGGCTCAAATCCGACAAGAAGATTGTTTATTTATAAGAGTCTAACCACTCTCTTTCCACTAGGGAATTGAGTGTAAAGTTAGTTTTTCAAACTTGATCCAGGGTCATTTGTCGATCATTGGCTCGTTAGTTAAGCCTAAAAGTCTAAATGCATTTGTTGACCCTTGGCTCATTAGTAGATCTTAAATTTTAGGTTCGTTTATCGATATTTAACACATTTGTTGGGCCTAAAACAAGTCTCCAAGGAGAGTCACTAACACGGGTGTGTACGTGTAGATTGGGAGGAACATGTAAACTCCTCGATAGGGTGGATTCGGTTTAAAACACCTAAGGTTGGGAAGAACCTGATTTAAACTCCCTAATGAAATCTGGTGTGCTCATAGGGTGAGTACTTCAACCGGGAGTGGAGTAGACACGAAGTCGAACCACTATACATGCTTGTGTTTGTTATGCATTTGAGCACATTGTTATCTTAGCATTATATACTTAATTGCTTAATTATAAATGCTTGATAGGAATATATGATAGACACTAGATAGGCACATTCACACATAAGATGTGTTTTCACTAATTAGTATAGACTTAAGCTCATATGATCCATCCTCTCATAGTCTACATAGGTTGCATAGATTAAGTGCTTGATTTGATTAAATCATATGTTGATCTATGCATGTTACACTAGGTTGATTAATTGCTTTATTAATTGCTAGTCTATATGACTGAACCTACTTAGGCTTGGAAGCTGAAATGTTCTTGCTTAGCTTAAATTGTAGAATAATTTAAGTAGGCGAAAAGAATTTTAAAGGTACACCACCCCCCCCCCCCCCCCCCCCCCCCCCCCGTACTTAGCCATAATTCTAGTTGCTAGGCCAAGCTTCCGCGTATAAGCATAGGGTGTCGTGTTAGAATACCTGACGCAATTTCACGACCCACATCAAAGTTGGGGTCCACATGATGGATGGTGGCTTCACATAATGAGCGGTGATATTAAAGGTAGGCCTCACATGATAGATGACCCATATTAAGGTAGTCGCCACATGAGGACAATTCACATCAAAGGTTGGCCCATAATAATCAATGTATTTGTGTACTTTTCTATGGCATACTAGTGCACCTTATTTGTCAATTACGTAGGTTAGTGAGTCTAATGTTGGTTGAGCTTAAAGAAGATGAAGACTGAAGTATTAAGTGGACATGCTGCATTAAGGAAGAGGAAACGTGTAAAAGAAATGCCTTGGTGAAGTCTTAAACCTTGAAACAAACTAAAATACAAACCTCTAGATGACCTAACCTTATAGGCATACTTTTAGTCATCTTAGATTGGCCTAAGGTATCCCAAAAGTACACCTAAAAAATGGCCCAAGAGGTTGCATGAGCTGCTATAAAATACAACTCAAATACAACAGCAAACATGCCTGCCAACCAGTCTTGAGCCTTGGACAACCAGTCGTTAGAGGACTAAATGGGACAACGAGCAAAAACAGTCCTAGGCCTAAAATCGACCGGTCAAAGACTGGTCGGGTGGACCATTCAAACGATCATCCGATCCGGTCGCGACCGACCCCAGTTAGGACAACAACAAATCACCTACCCAAGCCATATTTCAACCGGTCGAGGACCATGTTCGACTGGACTTGTTAAGGGCAGACTGGTCAGAAACTAGCCATTTCAGCCACTTTCAGGCCATTTTTTATCTGTTTGAGCTTCTTTATAAATAGGCTGAGCTCGGTTTGGGGTCCTATGAGAGAGATTTTAGTGAATTGGAAGTCACCCTTATTGCCCATACCATTAGACTCTAATCATAAGCATTCCAAGTCATCTTCCTTGTATTTAATCACAAGATGGAATATACAAATCTCATATGAAGATAAATTTTCTTTCTCTTGATCTTTAGTTGTTTTAGGCACCTTGACCATAAGTAGATCATTTGTCTAAACCTCTCTAAAGATCCTCTAAGCAATTAATTTCTACTAGTTGTAGAGAATTCACACCATCTCCTATCACCTTAGGCATCTCATGCGAGGTGATTGATTGGTGGAGTTGAAGCATTGACAACGGAGTCGCAACATGATCGAGGGAGCTGATTGAAGCATGAAAGAGTGGAGATTAAGCAACCCAAAGTAGCGTTAAACAAGGGGCTCATTAGACAAGTACGTGTCAATGTGAGAGTCCGATTACACTCCTTCCTCGTAGAGGATTGTGTGTGAGAGTTCCGATTTACAAACTCGTCCAAGTCTCCAAGGGGAGCCTCCAACGGGAGCGTACGCTAGGTTCTACGATTAAAACTGAAGGGTAGGGAGGATCCTTGTCAAATTCTTGGGTTGGATGGAACCCGTAAGCATCTTGGTTAAGAGATAAACCAGTAAAATCTCCATCATAGGTTGGGAGGAACCTTCTCAAAATCTCCGGGAGGGTGGAACTAATTTGAAATACCTAGGTTGGGAGAAACCTGATTTAAACTCCATTAGTGAATGCCGGTGTGCTCAAGGGATGAGTGC
The DNA here is from genome assembly GCA_003013855.2 of Liriodendron chinense. Classification (NCBI taxonomy): domain Eukaryota; kingdom Viridiplantae; phylum Streptophyta; class Magnoliopsida; order Magnoliales; family Magnoliaceae; genus Liriodendron; species Liriodendron chinense. Next base: position 4,655,911 of record ML058389.1, read on the forward strand.
TTGAACTAGGAGTGGAGTAGACCCATAGTCGAACCATTATACATACTTGTCTTTATGATATATTTGAGCACATTGTTATCTTAACATTGTATGTTTAATTGCTTAATTATGAATACTTGATAGAAATGTATGCTAGGCACTAGTTAGGCACATTCACACATAAGATGTACTTTCACTTAGTGTAAACTTGAGCTTATAAGATCCATTATCATATAATCTACATAGTTTGCATAGATTAGGTTATTGATTAGTTAAATCATTTGATTATCTATGCATGCTTAAGCTATGTTGTTTAATTGCTTATTATATGATGACCTTGTTATTGGACCCACTTAAGGTTGGAAGTTAAGTGTTCTTGCTTAATTAGTTTATAATTGTTAATTAGTTTAATTAGGCAATATGTTTTCAAGAGAGATTTTTAAACAGTCTTAATCACCCCCTTCTAGGACTTAGCCATAGTTCTACAAGCTCCGCCAAGCTTCCGCGTATATTCGTAGGGTGTTGTGTGAGACTACCAACGTAATCTCAATTGGTATCAGAGAGGGTTTCTCTTCAAGGACTTAACCGTCAAGAATAAGATCCGATACCAGAGCTATAGCATGATGTCTATCCAAGAGGGGAGTACTTTTATCACTCGACCACCATTTTTGACAAGTCAAATTATGCATTCTAAAACGCCCGGATGCATGTATTCATAATGTCCCTTAATCCATTAGTATGGGACATTGTAGAAGAAGGTTGGACAGCACCGGTGAAAAATGGTGGATCGAGATGGAGTTCCGGTCACCCAACTCAAAACCTATGAGAAATTGGAGTGACCGAAAGATGTCTCTTTGTGGCTATAATGCCAAGGGTCTTAACGTAATCTTTTTTGTTGTCTCATTCGATGAATTTAATTGTATATGTAATTGTAAGACTAGCATATCAGCTTGGGATATCCTAGAGACCACACATGAGGAAATGTCGACTGTCAAACATTCCAAATTGCAACTCCTCACCACACAATTTGGAAATATTAAGATAGATGAGAATGAAAATATCATGAAGTTCTTTTCTAGATTGAACTTAATTTATAACTCCATGTATGGCTTAGGAGAATGATTTTAGATAGAAAAGTTTATAGAAAAATACTTAGGTCCCTCCCGGAGAGATTTAATTCCAAAGTCGTTGTCTTAGAAGAGTGTAGGACATAGATAATATGAAAGTAGAAGAACTATTAGGTTCCCTACAAAGTGATAAACTACTACTTTAAGGCCCCCTCTAAGAAAAAGAACATCACCTTGAAGACATCACATAGGAAAATTCGAAAGATTCAAAAGAAATTTAAAAGATTCCTCAAATTCAAACTAAATAAGAAATTCAAAAGATTCCTCAAAATCGAAAGAGGGAAGAGTTGTGACAAAAATGACAAGAAGGATAAGAAATTCAAAGGAAAATCCTCCAAAGTTATCCAATGTTTCAACTGTGATGGATATGGTCATTTTGCCAATGAATGCTAAGAAAAGCCCAAAAGACGTGACAAGAAGGCTACGACAGCAACATGGGATGACACGGAGAAGTCCAAATCTGAATCTAATGACTTCACTAGTGATTGGAGTAAAAAAATCAGTGAGAATTCTCATGGCTTCCAACACTACCTCTCTTTCCCCTAATCTAAGAAAAGATCTCAACCATTATCCCTTCTAGTAAGGAGTTCCCAACCCTTCACCTAATGCTGAACTTTATGAGGGTGTTATGGAAAATAACTACCCTTAGAATGATCATACTGGAAATAGTTAGTAAGGATCACTAGAATCTGGATACTATAGGTAAATCTGAGGATCTTAGCCTCATTTGTGAGCTTATGGGCATATTAGAGGATTTAAGCCTCATTAGCCTTCGATAGTTAAACATTTTGAGTTTATTTTGGTATCTTTAAAATGTTTTACTATCATCCCTACTTAGTTTAGCATATTCTTGCTAAAGTTACGTTTAATTGTATGTTAATCTATGCTTTGGTAAATATGTTTTCATGTTTAACTTAAAATGACCAATTATGCATGATCAACTATGCTTGATAGTTACCTTTTCTTACTGATCATGTTTCATGCATACCCCATGTTTTAATGTTCATGCATCCCTATACTATTCTTAGTTAGCATGTGCTTATAGTTATAACTGTGATATTCTAACCTCTCCTTCTTAAACCTTAATTGATGTATTAAGAGGGAGAGTTTGGTTTGTCAATTGTGGACAAAAGGGGGAGAAATATCAAGTCCCACCCAAACAAGTTTGCAATGTTTTGTAGGATTGACAGGTTATAGGGGAGCAACTGAAGAGGAGCTTCTTAGTTAGACATGTCTCGAGTTATATTTCATTTTAATATCTATGTAATCGAGTTAATTTATTTTTTATTTTGATAGGTTAGGTTTTTGTTCATAATTGATAAAGGGGGAGATTGTTAGTGCAGTTTTTTATGGCGTATTAGTGCACCTTATTTTTCGATTAACTAGGTCAGTGAGTCTAGTGTCATTTAAGCTTAAAGAAGACAAAGACCGAAGACTTAAGTGGACCTGCTGCATCAAGAAAGAAGAAACAGGTAAAAGAGATACATTGGTGAAGCCTTGAACCTTGAACCAAATTAAAACCCAAACCTCTAGATAACCTAACCCCATAGGCAAACTTTTAGCCATCTTAAATTGGCCTTAGGTGTCCCAAAAGTACACCCAAAGAATGCCCTAAGAGGTTGCATGAGCTACTGTAAAACACAACTCAAATATAGTACAAACATGCCTACCAATCGGTCTTGAGCCTTAGCCGACCCGTCGTTAGAGGACCAAATGGGACAGTGAGCAAAAATAGTCTTAAGCCTAAAATTGACTAGTCAAAGACCGGTCGACTGGACTGTTCAACCAGTCACAACCAACCCCAGTTAGGATAGCAACAAATCACCACCCTTCTAGGCCACAGTTCGACTAGTCGGCCTACCTGTCAAGGACCCTATCCGACCAGTCTTGTTGAGGACCGACCGGTAAAAAACTAGCTTTTTTTATCTGTTCGAGCTTTCTTTATAAGTAGGCTGAGCTCGATTTGGGATCCTAAGAGAGAGATTTTAGTGCATTAAAAGGCACTCTTATTACCCATACCATTAGGCTCTAATCATAAGTATTCCAAGTCATCTTCCTTGTATTTGATCACAAGATGGAGCATTTAAAACTCATATGAAGATGAACTTGCTCTCTTTTGATCTTTAGATATTTTAGGGCACCTTAACCATAAGTAGATCATTTGTCTAAACCTCTCTATAGATCTTATTAGGTGAAATTCCTATAGGAAACCAACTCCTACTAGTTGTAGAGAATTCACACCATTTCCTATTACCTTAGGGCATCTCAAGAGCATCTCATGCGAGGTGATTGATCAGTGGAGCTGAGGCATTGGTAACGCAGCGGCAACACGATCGGGGGACCAAGGGGAGTTGATTGAAGCATAGGAGAAGCGGAGATAAAGAAACATGAAGCGGCGCTAAACAAGGGGCTTATCCTGATAAGTAATTGTCATTATGAGAGTCCAGTTGCACTCCTTCCTTGTGGAGAATTGAGTGTGAGAGTTTAGATTTACAAACTCGTCCAAGTCTCCAAGGCGAACCTCCGGCGGGAGTGTACGCTAAGTTCTAAGATTATAAATGAAGGGTAAGAAGGATCCTTGTCAAACTCCTGGGTTGGATGGAACCTGTAAACATATTGGTTGAGTGTTGAACCAGTAAAATCTCCTGTCATAGGTTGGGAGGAGCTTTTTCAAACTCCCCTGGTAGGGTGGAATCGATTTGAAACACTTAGGTTGGGAGGAACCTGATTTAAACTCTCTTATGAATATCGGTATGATCAAGAGATGAGTACTTGAACCAGGAGTGGAGTAGACCCATAGTCAAACCACTATACATGCTTGTGTTTGTTATGTATTCGAGAAAATTGTTATTTTAGTATTGTATGTTTAATCGCTTAGATATGAATGCTTAATAGAAATGTATGTTAGGCACTAGTTAAGCACATTCACACACAAGATGTACTTTCACTAAGTAGTGTAGACTTGAGTTCATAAGATCCATTATCATATAATCTACATAGGTTACATAGATTAGGTTATTAATTAGTTAAATCATTTGATTATCTATGCATACTTAAGCTAGGTAGTTTAATTACTTATTATATGCTAGCTTGATGATTAGACCCACTTAAGCTTGGAAGCTAAGTGTTCTTAATTAATTAGTTTATAATTGCTAATTAGTTTAATTAGGCAAGATGTTTTTAGAAAGAATTTTTAAACTGCTCCTAATCACTCCCCCTGTCTAGGACTTAGCCATAGTTCTACAAGCTCCACCAAGCTTTCGCGTATATGCGTATGGTGTCGTGTTAGACTACCAACGCAATCTCAAAATGACCCATATCTAAGGCAGGACCCTGCTTGATGGATGACCGATTTTTAAGTTGGGACCTGCATGATGGATGTTCTACGTAAGAGATGTGCCTGCATGCTAGATGGCCCACATCTAAGATGGGCCCCGCATGATGGATACATACATCGAAGGTGGGCCTCGCAAGGTGGATGGTCCACATTGAAGGTAGGTTCAATGCAATAGATAGTTCACAATGAAGACAAGGCAAAGGTACGCCCTAACATAATAAAAGTTCAACATCAAAGGTTGGGTCCATATGATGGACGGTGGATATTAAGGGTGAGCCAAATAAACTTGAAGAATAAGCACTTATTGATGTTCGAAATAAGATAAGTTGCTCAAGGCATATGTATCTCATGTAAAGTCCAAACATACCCTTTTTATACCCTATGAATGTTCATATGTGTGTGTGTGAAATGCTCACCTGTGCACTAGTTCTCACGAGAACTCGTGTGAACTTTTTTATAACTCCTCTCACATAATATGAGCCCAAAATCTAAACTGTCCACATGATGCTATTAGTGCACTTTTCTGTGGCATACTAGTGCACTTTATTTGTCAATCACGTGCGTCCATATGTTATATTGTCGGTTGAGCCTTGGCAAGTTGAAGACTAAATATTCAAGTAGACAAGCATCATTAAGGAAGATCAAACAGGTAAAAGAGATGTCTTGGTGACCTTAACCCTTAGAACCAAAATAATCATAACCTCTAGATGACTTGGACCATCTTGAAAAATCCTTAGTCATCATCATTAGTCTTAAAACACTTAGAAAAATATGATACTTTAGGCTAATAAAAGATGTTCAAGTTGCTGTAAATGAACCAGCCCAGACAGCAGTGTTCAAGTGGACCTGATCAATCGAAGTTTAGTTTTGATGGGACTTCGATTTATCGGAGAACCAGTTCGATCCATCAAACATATGTCTAACAACATTGTCGAACTCTCTAGACAGTTCTTCGATCAATCGAACTGATGTCCAGCAACTACATAAACTCTCTAGATAGTTTCTCGATCAATTGGAATAGGATCTTCGATCAATTGAAGGGTATCTCGATTCATAAAAAAAAAATCACAAATCTACCCATTTTATGACCGTTGGAGCTTTATCTATAAAAGTAGAAGAGGCAATTCTTGGGCTTGAGATAGGAATTTTAAAGATTTAGAAGCCACCATTGTTGTATATACTCATAGGCTCTAATTCTAACTCATTCAAGTCATCTTCCTTGTGATTTATTACAAGCATGGAGCATTCAAAGCTCATGAAGAAGATGATCTTGTTCCCTCTTGATTTCTAGATATTTTATACACCTACACCATAGGTATATCTTTGGTTTAAACCTCTCTAGAGATCCAATTAGGTGGAATTCTTTAGGCAACCAAATCCTACTAAGTTGTAAAGAATTCACCACCACCTCCTAGCACCTTGGACATCTCAATTGGAGCATCTCATGTAAGGTGATTGATCGTTAAAGTTGAGACATTGGTAACACACCGGTAATAAGATCAGGGGAGCAACGGGTAGCTGATTGAAGCATGGGAGAGCGGAGATCAAGCAACCCAAAGCGACGGATCAACGAGGCTCAAATCTGACAAGTAAGGTTGTCAATTGTAGAGTCCAACATGTTCTTTCTTTGTGAATAATTGAGTATGAGAGTTTAAATTGCCCAACTCGATAGGTTCGGTTGTAGGACCTAGGCCCTTGTAACAGGGCTAATTAAGTCTCCGTGTGGAGCCTCCGACGAGAGTATACATATGTTGTATAGGTTAGGAGGAACCTTGTTAAAGTCATTGGTTTGGTGGAACCATTAAACACCTTAATAAGTTGGGAGGAACCTTGTCAAACTCCTTGGTTGGGTGGAACCATTAAACATCTTAATAAGTTGGCAGGAACCTTGTCAAACTCCTTGGTTGGGTGGAACTGTTAAACACCTCGATAGGGTGGAAGGAGCTTAAAACACTTAGGTTAGGAGGAATATGATTTAAACTGGCTAGTGAAAGCTGGTGTGCTAAAGGGGTAAGTACTTGAACCTAGAGTGGAGTAGACACGTAGTTAAACCACCATACATGCTTGTATTTGTGATGTATTTGAGCACATTGTTAATCTAGCATTGTATGTGTAATTGCTTAATTATGAATGCTTGATAGGAATATGTATGTTAGGCACCAGATAGGCACATTCACACATAAGATGTGTTGTCACTAATTAGTGTAGACTTGAGCTTATATGATCAATTCTCATATAGTTTACATAGGTTGCATAAATTAGGTGCTTGATTAGTTATATCATTTGTTAATCTATATATATTAGATTAGGTAGCTTAATTACTTATTCATATGCTAATCTTTGTGATTGGACTCATTTAGGCTTGGAAGCCGAAGTGTTCTTGCTTAATTAACTTAAGTAGGCGAAAATAATTTCAAAAAGGTCCTACTCCCTGCCCGCCCCTCTCCCCAGGACTTGGCCATTATTATGGTAGCTCTACCAAGCTTCCACGTATAGCGTAGGGTATCGTGTTTGACAATCAATTTCAGATGCAACACCCCATCAAACCTCCAGGGCCTAACTTTTACCCTTATCCAAAACTTTGTTGGGCCATGGAAAAATGAAACAATTTCCTCCCTTGATTTTCCTCTCTTTACTACAGCCCAGCAGAGTTTTGGATTAAGTTGAAAGTTGATCCCTTAGGATTTCATGGGGTGCTGTATCACCTATCGTTTTAGGGTTCCTTTGACTTTGAGTGACTGGAAATCACCAAAATAGTGCCCATAATGTGTTAAAAAAATCCACTTTGCCCTTATGCCCTTATGTTTTCATGATTATACCCATTTGAAATGGGTGGGCTGGGAAGGTTAATGGGCTCTCTTTATTTATGTTTGATTGATGTCATCCATCCATTTTGCCATCTAATTTTAGGTGATGAGCCCAAAACGAGGCAGATTTGAATCGCAGGTGGACCCATCATAAGAAACAGTGGTGATTGAACTCCTACCATTGAAAGCTTACTGGAGTCGCAAAAGTTTCAGAGCAAGCTGATATTTGTGTTTTCCCCTTCACCTAAGTCTGTGTGACCTTATCAAAAGGTTGGATGCCGAAATAAACATTGCAGTGGTCATGGTGGGCATCAAGATTCCTCCTATCTTGTTAGGTGCGGTCCACCTACGCCTGGGATCTGATCAGACATACATCTCAGGGGGCCTTAGGGAAGTTTTCAATGGTGGGCATCAATATCCCCACTGTTCAGATTCTGTTAAGTTTTAGAACATGCCCTAAATTGAGCTAGCAAAATGGATGGACAGCATGGATATACAATTCCACAACATGTACGGTCAACGCCACAATCGGTGGTGAACATGCTGTACTAAAACATATCTACAAGCTTGGGACGGTTCACAACAACTTGGTACGCATTGTAATGTTCTTGAGAAATCTACACCATACACCACTTTGGCTAGATCATTTTAAGAGGTGGGACAAAAAGAGGCAGATACAAAACTCAAGTGGGGCTAAACGGCCGGAAACATTAGGTATTGAATTCCCACCGTTCAAACAGTTACCAGACCCGCTATATATTTTGAAAATCCACTCCGACCATCAGTATTTTTTTTTCTACGTTGGAAACTAAAGGACTGACGGTCTGGATTAGCGAACGACTGACCCCACCTATCAAAATTAAACACCTAACCACCCACCTATGTAATTCCACACCTTGATATTCTAACATGGTCCCAAAAGAGGAACCATAGAATCCTCGACGAAGCTTAACATTATTTCGGGTTGTGGGGCCCAGGGATCAGTAATCCAAACCATTAGGTCCCACCATGAAGTATGTGTTTTGTCCATGCTGTCCATATATTTTTATAAATTATTTTAGGGCATGAGAAAAAAAAATGCGTAAGATCCAAATCTCATGTGGACCACACCATAAGAAATAGTGATGATTGAACACCCACCATTAAAAACTTCTTGTGGGCCACAAAAGTTTTGGATGAGGCTGATATTTGTTTTTTCCCTTCATCCAGGTCCGTGTGACCTATTCAGCAGATTGGATGGAAAATACAGTGTTCTAGAAAGCTTTTAATGGCGGATGTTGGAAAATACAGTGTCCTAGAAAGCTTCTAATGGTGGATGTTGGAAAAAACAGTGTCCTAGAAAGCTTTTAATGGTGGATGTTCAATCACCACCACTGTTTTCCTGCGGTGTCGCCCACTTGAGATTCGGATCTGTCTCATTTCAAGCCACATACTAAAATGATATGAAAAAATAGATGGACGTAATGGATAAAACAAATATATCATGGTGGGGCCCACAGACGACCGTGGCAGTGTCAATAGAAATCCACCTCGGCATCTTGATCCGCCGGTTACTTTAATTATTTTAAAAGTAGGCGTTTCTGGGTTGATAGCCCTAAAATGGGGCGCGGATCAGCTAGCCCCATTGGGACTAGCATAAGGGGCGGTTTCAAATCTCCGTGGGCCCCACCATGGTGTATGTGTTTTATCCACGTCGTCCATCCATTTTTCCATCTTATTATAAGGCAGGAGTCCAAAATTGAGACAGATCCAAATCTCAGGTGGACCACACCACAGGAAAACAGTGGGGATTGACGCTTAACGTTGAAAACATTTTGGGGGCCACAGATGTTTGGTATCAAGCTGGTATTTGTTTTCTCCCTTCATCTAGATCTATGTGGCCTTATCAAGAGGTTGGATGGAAAATAAACGTTACAGTGGGCCCTAGGAAGATTTTGATGGTGGAGATTCAATCCCCACTGTTTTCCTGTGGTGTGGTCCACCTGAGATTTAGATCTGTTTCATTTTTGGGCTCATGCCTTAAAATAAGATGAAAAAATGGATGGACGGCGTGGATAAAACACATACATCATGGTGGGGCCCACAGAGATTTGAAACCACCCCTTATGCTAGTCCCAGTGGGACTAGCTGATCGGCTTATAAAGTAAAAAATTGAAATAAAAAGAAGAAAGGAAGATTTACCAAGCTGAAGTCTCTCTTTCAAAGCTTTCAAAAGCAACTTGATTTCTGTAGGATGGAGTTGCGCAGAGATATTAGACGAAACTCCAACCTCAGCGTGAGTTTGTTGTTACTTGGTGCAACCAAACGGGCATTAAAGAGAGAAGAAAACAAATAGAAGAAAAACGGGGTAGACCGTACACAAATGATCTCTGATGAGATAAGACTGGCTGTAACCCCTTTTTAGTGGTGAAGATGATTTTTATGTGGGAAACGATGGTGCCGTGAAAATTCTTGCTGGGCACAAAGAAAGTCAGTCGTTTGAATTCTCCTGGTGATATGTTGACCTCTTTGGTTAGTTACAACTAACCAATGTTGGTCCATTGCGCAAGTCTTGGCCGTTCATACCGTCCCAATTCATAAATTTCCCTACCGGTTCAGTGGTTCCGCGACACAGGTGACGCACATTAATGATGCATTCATGGAATCCAACTCATCAATCAGAAATTTCACTTAGGCCCGTTTGGCACCATGGATTTGAGGAGAAGTGAGGAGAAGTGGATTCCATGATATGGATTCTCATCAATTCCAGTTCTTACCAATTCCAGATTTTCTGTTTGGCAGTCAAGTTTGGAGAGAAATCAAACATTAAGGAATGGGTGGTGTAAATTTTAATCCCACCGTATGCCCACCGTATTAGCCTCGATTTTTAAATCCATGCCATTCATCCATTTTTACAAATCATTTTATGCCAAGATCCAAAAAATAAAGCAAATCCACATCTAAAATGGACCATAAAACAAGAAAAAATGGAGAGGGAAACCCTTATGATGCACAAAAGTTTTGGATTAAACTGAAATTTGTATGGTCCTTTCATCCAGGTCTTTGTGACCTTATCAACAAGTTGGATGGAAAATATACATCATGCTGGGTCCCATAGTTAGGGACACATTACGGTGGGTCCCACGTTGGGAAGGATTTCTCTTCAAATCTCACCTTTTTTGGGGATTTGAAAAAGGGCTAAAAGTGCCTTTTTGAGTTCTCGTGGATTCCTCTCAAATCCACTTCTCATCAAATCCATGGTGCCAAAGAGAATAAAGCAACCAGTTTCTCCTTCTTTCTCCTCCTTTCTCCTCAAATCCATGGTGCCAAACGAGCCAATGAAAATCCCAATGTAGAACGGGTCGTGGACACATTTATGGTGAGGATGGACCAAGGAAGGAACTTTCTTTTTTCATTGGTTAGTTCACACACCACATTGTTAGTACACTCACCCACCCTTGTTAGTCACATCACAATGTTAGCCAACCCCACTATGGGAATTGATGCCATGACCTCAGCGTTGAAACGAGGCTATGTTCACTCAGTCTGCCACTTGACCAAGGAACGAACCTATGTCTGAGGGGAATTGACAATTCACAGCATGGTTCAATACCACCGAATTACCCATTAGTGCAACCAAATTTCAGCGAAAAACTCAATTTTGTTGCTGTGCAGATTTTGATGCCATTGGTGCGATCAAAAATACCTTTGGTGTGACTGAATTATGGTGGCTCTCAGAGTCTGCATGCTATGAAGTTTTGCCCACGCTTTCAGTGCCACCGAAGGTGTCCTTCGGTTGGCTTCGGTGCCATCGAAGGTAATTAAGCTCAGCACCACCAAAGGTGCAACCGACCAACTTACACAGTTTGTGCGGTTTTTTTAGTTTTCTTCCTATTTTTGTTTAGGACTTTCTTAATACATTTCTAAGATTTTCTTGAGACTATTTAATGTTGTTTAAGACGTTTTTAGGGTTTTAACCTCATTATTATTGATACAATTTTTTCACTTTTGTCATTCTATCTCTCTAAGATTCGAGAATTACCTGTGGATTCGGAGTAGTTATCTTGTGAGGAAGACGGCGATCAACCTCTCCACGTTCCTCCCTGCCTCAAGTAGTAGCAGAGCGATAACTTTCCTCGGATCAATGGCAACTAATGAAGGTATGGATAACAATCCCATGAACAGTGATCCAAGGATTCTCTATTTAGAGGAAGGGATAGAATCTTTCCAACGGGAGAGTTGGTTAGCCATACGAGGGCTGCAGGCAACCCTTGACCGACTTGCAGAGGCACTAATTCCACCTCGTGTTCAAGGCACCATTTAGCCTCCCGTGATCGTTGTACAACACAATCAAGTTGCTCGTAGAGCTCTCCTAGTGGCGAATCACAGGGCTACCCCAGAAGAATCAAGTTCCAGCGATGAGGAAGTCGACGAGGTAGTTGTCTGTTGGGCTGTATGTAGAGATGATCGGGTAGATCAGGCCACACGGGATTACCGAGGTAAGGCTGATCTTCTAAGCTTTAACGGCCAGTTGAGCATTGAAGAATTCCTCGACTAGCTGGTGAAAATTGAGTTCTTCTTTGATTATATAGAAGTGTCTGAAGAGAAGAAGGTAAAGTTAGTCGCCTACAAGTTAAAAGGTGGTGCTTTAGCATGCTGGGATCGGTTACAACTCGCACGAACACAACAGATGAAGGTATCCATCCAATCATGGCAGCAGATGAAGAGCTTCCTACGTGCACAATTTCTCCCTAGCGACTACAACCAGGTATTGTTTTAGCAATACCAGAATTCTCGACAAGGGAATCTACTAGTGTTAGAACACACCGAGGAGTTCCAACGATTGTCAGCGCAAAACGATTTGGCGAAGACCGAATCTCAGGGAATCGCTTGGTTCATTGGTGATTTACAGTTACCAATCCAGGATCGGGTTCAGATGCATCCAGTCTGGACAATTGATGAAGCGGTCTAATTGGTTAGCAGAGTAGAAACTCAGCTGCGAGGGCCACTATCTAGACCTACCCTGCAACACGGGCTCCAACGGTGGGTCCAACACAGGATGTAGCATTGTCCAAGGGAAAGGACTAGTAGGGGGCATCCTCAACCTCCTACAGTTGCAAACCGTGAAACAGGGGAGCGAACCATCTATGCCCCAACACGCAGCGACAACAGCGGTGGGCCCAAGTAGAATTTCGAACCCTTATGGTCAACTGAGGCCGGACCATAGCTTTCGATGTGGCTAGCTAGGTCACTTCTCTAATTCATGTCCTTAACTCCCTTCAACCTACTTAGTCATCAGTGAAAGGGGCGCTGAAGATGTGGAAGTGGAGGGGGGCTAGGATTTGATGAAAACGAACGAGTAGTCGAAGAAGAGTTATGTGATGAGAATTGGATGGCTAAGGACCACGGCGAGTCCCTACTCGTGAGGCGACTCCTATACACTCAGAGGATAGAAGTGCACCCGCAGCGGCATAATATTTTTCACACACGGTGTACTAATAACAGCAAGGTTTGTGACGTAATATCTCATTTTCTATTGAAAAATATTATAAAGAACAAGTGTGTTGTGACGTGGTCAACATGGAGGCTTGCCATATGTTGCTTAGTCGTCCATGACAATCAGTCACTGATGCAACCGAACAAGGGTGAGACAACGTTTACATCTTTGTCAAGGATAATCGTAAGATGATCCTCACCCTTATGGCACCAGAAATGCACCCCAAAACTTTTATAGTGGAGGGGAGTACACTCCTAACCATTCAGGATTTTGTTGAGGAATCTAAAGTGATGGGAGAGGTGTACGCCCTAGTCGTGAAGGGCGAGAACATCGAATCCTCAAACATTCCAGCAACTTTTAGGCCATTATTGAATAAATTCAAAGAAATTTGTCTTGTGAACTTACCCGATGGATTGTCCCCCATACAGGATATTCAACACCACATTGACCTTGTCCGAGAGGTTAGCTTGCCTAATCGCCCTCACTATCGGATGAGTTTGAATGAGTGTGAGATCGTTCAGGGACAAGTGGAGGAATTGATCAGTAAGGGTCAAGTGCGAGAAAGCATAAGTCTGTGAGTTATTCTGACATTATTAACCCCTAAGAAGGACAACAGTTGACGCATGTGTGTTGAAAGTTGGGCGATCAATAAAATCATCACAAAATACATATTTCTCATACCTCGAATGGATGACATGCTAGACATGCTTGTATAAGCTAAATTATTTCCAAGATGGACTTGACGAGTAGCTACCATCAAATATGAATATGGCCAAGTGATGAATGGAAGGCGGCATTTAAGACCAAGGAGGGGTTGAATGAATGGTTGGTGATGCCCTTCGGTCTTTCGAACGTGCTAAGTACTTTCATGAGGCTGAGGAACTAAGTTCTGAAGCCATTCATCAGGCGGTTCGTCGTAGTTTACTTCGAAAATATATTGATCTACAGTCAGAGTAAGGCAGATCACATGGGACTCTCAGGCAAGTTTTACAAGTTCTGACAAACAATAAGTTGTACCTCAACTCTAAGAAGTGCAGTTTTTTACCGAGAGCCTATTATTCTTGGGTTTTATTGTGATGTCCACAGGCATCCGTGTGGATGATGAGAAAGTACAAGACATCAGGAGATGGCTAGTACTGACAAACATCCAAGAGGTGAGGAGTTTCCACTAGATTGGCGACATTCTATCGTCGATTCGTGTGAAGTTTTAGTACTATCATCGCACTTATTACAAATTGCATGAATGGGCCATTTCATTAAATAGAAGAGCCTAATAGAAGTTTTGTAGAGATCAAACACAGGTTGTCCACAACCCCAGTACTTGTACTACCTAGTTTTGACAAGTTGTTTGAAGTCGAGTGCGACACCTCGTTTGTTGGAATAATGAGAGTTTTGTCTCAAGAAGGCAGGCCAGTAGTCTTCTACAACGTAAAGTTGAGCGAATCCCTAGAGAAATGGTCAACATATGAGCTTGAGATGTACGCAGTGGTTCAAGTGCTTCGACATTGGCGACATTACTTGATTTAGAGAGAGCTTGTTCTCTACACTGACCATCACGCCGTAAAGTTTATTAATATTCAGACTAACATGAACTATGTGCATACTAGATGGATTGCATTTTTGTAAGAATTCATGTTCATTTTGAAGCATTAGGCAGGGCAATAGAATAAGGTGGTCGATATAGTGAGTTCTATATTCATGATGGTTTCCTTTTTAAAGGAAATCTACTATACATCCCATAGAGTTCTTTGAGAGAGAAAATTATTCATGAGTTACATGGTGGTGGCTTTGGTAGTCACCTAGGTTGAGACAAGACTGTTGCTCTTGTGGAAGAGCAATGTTATTGGCCGTAGATGTTGGCAAGGCGGTGGAACGATGCACACATGCTAGTCATCTAAGGGTCAGTCATAGAACACAGGTCTCTACACTCCATTGCCCATACCGATGGCCCTTAGTAGGACTTGTCTTTGGACTTCGTGCTTGATCTCCCACAGACACAAAGCGGCATGGATTCGGTGTTCGTGGTGGTAGATTATTTTTCAAAAATGGCACACTTCATTTCATACCAGAAGACCCTCGATGCAATGCACGTTGCCAACTTATTTTTTTTTCAAGAGGTCGTATGGCTACATTAGCAATCCCAAATCAGGCCGCGCATTAGCACATGAGGCAAGGGTTACTCCCACGACTGAGAAGAACTCTGCCGGGCATCAGAGTGGGGAGGGGGGGATTACATGTCATCACAAAAAGCATAACAATAAAAAATGCATGAGCAATGTGATTGGCAAAAAGCATGAAAAATTAAAATATAAAGCCCCATGAAGGGACACCATCATCCAACCAAATAAAACCCTAAAAGGGGTGATCATCATCCAACAAAAACAAACAAACAAAAGTACGTTTTAAGTACAACCCAGGCGAGATAAAACAAAATAAAAGAAAAGGCATTAAGCCTCAGGAGCAGCATTTGAAGGAGCTTAAGTAGCAGCAATGGCCTCAAGAGAAGCCCCATAGTAGATGGAGCATCAGCTGGGGTCGGCTCCGCTTGGACCCCCTCGTCGGTCGGCACACTGTCGAGAAAAGCAAGGACAAGGTCAGGGTACTGGGTCAAGATGTCAGATCGACACCTCTCGTAGGAGACATTATACATTTAATTAACCTCGGTCATTCTTTCCTCAAGTTTAGCCTTAAGATCGGTCGACCGTTGTTGTTCCGCCTCCAACTCTGTGTGACCTCCTTGGAGACACGCTTCAGGTCAGCCTTAGCCGCTTGCAGCTCGGCTCATGCAACCACAAGCTCTCCCTCTTTCTCCTGAACCACCTTCCTCATCTCCTTGGCCTCCTTCTAGGCCCTAATCAGTATGCTTTCGAGCCCGAAGATTATACCCCCGGCTTGGGTCGTTGAATCCTTGAGGGCAAGGCAGCTGAAAGCGATCTGTCGTAGAAAACATGAGTTAGATTTTTAGACAAAGTTTGAAAAGCTAATAGATGGAATTATACTACGATGAAGAGCTCACCTCGGTGGTGTTAGCTTCCATCACCTTGAAGACCTCCTCTGAAGCCTTCAGGAAAGATTCGACCCTAGCCTCAAGGACGCCCTTATAAGCCCACTTGTAAAATTTGTACAAGTAGGGAGGGACATCAGACTGACGGTGGGAGGGACTGTCGAGGGTTACCCCGACCTCTTCTCAGCTTGGCCCCGCTTGGGCCGTCAAGTCAATAACATCCATGGCCCGAGGTAGAGGAATAGATGTGACAGCTACAACCGCCCTAGCCTCAGCCGAAGGGGCTGACAATGACGTAGGAGCATCTCCTGCAACAACTTCTGAGATGCTCTCTGGGCGTTTGGGAACCTCCCTCATCCCCTTCGTAGCTAATAGTCGCACTTTCTCTTCTCCCGTGGGACAACCTCTCTTCGATGGATGAGGAGGGAAAGACATGTATGAAAGAAGAAAGAACTACTTCAAGATGAAGAGCTGAGCAAGAAAATTACCTCCCGGGATGATGCCGACTCATTATAGAGATTCGAAGGAAAGAAGCTCATTCTAGCTTCCGACGGGCAGCAGGGTGCAACCAAGCAATCTGAATCTGCCTTGAGTTCTGAGGGCTCAAGTTGGATTGCTTCTCCCAATGGACTGCGTTAAAAAAAAAAGGTCAAAGCTTGTAATGGATTAAATTTTACAATAAAGACAAACGAAAAGCTAAGGCACGACTTTCCAACCTGGTGTAGAAAAGGCGCTAGGGACCTGGGAGCACAAAGTCCTCAACATGGCAGAAGACACCTCCTAACCCTTGGTTGCAAAGAACCAGCTATCCTTCCATTTCTTAACGGAGGAGGGAAGGTCACTGATCAGAAGTTTGTATTTCCCCGACCAGGGTGATAAGTAATATCAGCCCTTCGACCCCAGGCTGCTCTTCAATTGATACATGTGCATGAGCTTGAGGGCGATGAGCTCAGCATTACTGACTTAGTGCCGTTGGACTTAATAGTTATAGATCGTCCTCCAGGCATTGGAGACAAGCTAACCCGGGGCCAAGTTCATCATGATGAGATACTCCATCACGAGGGGATGAAGAGGGAGTCGAAGACCACATTCGAAGAAGGCCAAGAAAAGCCCGACCTTGCCTACGTTAGGCAAACGAAGCCCTATTAGGCAAGGAATACCAAAATCATTTCTGAGCTGGCTCAAGTCGGACTTCGTGAGCTTAGAATTAATGGAGTTATCCGCGAAACGATTAACCCTAGAAGTAGAAGCTGGGTTCTCAGCCCAGCTTTCCACAATTGAAGGAGGAACCTCCTCCGACCCTACTTTAAAGGGGTCTCATCATCCATGATATCATCGGGGTCCTCCTTGAGGTCAGACTAACCACTCCAAGGGACTGATTCCCCAACTGACTCATACCAGACTGATTCTGTCAGGAGATTTCATCGGAATCCTCAACTTTCGATGACAACATGGTGAACAAAAAAAAGGGTAGAGAAAGAAAGAGAAATGGCAAACAAAGGCCCTAAATTACTGGGCCAAGACAAAAGAACGGACTAGATTAATTCCAAGACACTAGCGGACACAACGATGAAGAAGAAGGAAGAAACTAAAAGAAAGTAAGGAAATTCGAAAAAATGGCCAAGGGTCCAATTTATTGTAACACCCCAAGATTTCGGCTCCCATGGATTCCTAGGTGTTATCTAAGACGTGTCAAGGGTGGAATCCATGGTAGGCTGAATTCCCAAGGGTCCAATTTATTGTAACACCCCAAGATTTTGGCTCCCGTGGATTCCACGATAAGCTGAATTCCCAAGTGTTATCTACGATGTGTCAAGGGTAGAATCCTCGACATATCACTTTTTTCCGTATATTTGAAATTTAATGGCATTCGGGCACAGTGATGGAAGATAAACATGTGATTTAATAAAATTTTAATCTACGTTATTATCACAAAGTTCTTCAAACTAAATCAAACAAAAAATCAATTCTTGCTTTCATTCAGAAAACTTATTACAAGTATGGAATAAAGCTGTAAATTATCCTAAAAATACATAATCGAATAAAATCTTCAATAAGTCACTCCAACTTTGTCATTCATCACTTGTTGTCGCGAACCTTCGAATACCTCGTCGTAGTGCTCGATTCATTTACTAGATCTTCACCTGGATTATCTGAGATGTGGTTGGATAGCGTTAAACGCTATCATAGTGGGGAATATCCCTCCCAGACAATCATGAAAATAATAATGACACGGAGTAAACGTAAGCAGGATATTATCATTTAATCAAATCAAAACAACCAAATAAAAAATTTTGTTAATATGATGTATGAGATGCATACTCTGGCTAAGGCACCCTGGCTAAAATCAATCACATGAAGCAGGGAGACTCCCTATTACGATTTCACGCTAGCCACTAGTAACTAGAGGTTCTGGGACATGCAAGCCCATAGTTTTGCCTAACCACATAAGCAACGGGATGCTTATCAAAACTTTTAGGGATAGTTCATTGTTTTCAAAACAAAGTAAATGCTCGATATTTAATCAAAATAAATTTTTTAAAAAGTTTCAAATAAATTCTGAAAAATTCAGGGCGTTACATTTATACCCCCGCCTATGCTAGCACCGAGCCCATGATGGTGCAATGTGTCGCCACAAAATGGCCTTAGGAGATGAAGTGATGTGATGCTCGACTTGCCCCTCCACGTGTCATCTCTTGATTGGCCGAACTACCGAGCGACGGCTTGTTTGGCACGCCTCTTGTCACAAGTCAGCCGCTCATTCATCCGAGCTACTGAAAAAGCTGCCACGCCATACTATAATCGTGGCGACACTTCAAAATTTCAACCGCCGCATTAATGACGACGATTCCCACCCAGTTTGCTGATGGCGGCTACAGAGAATTCTGAAATTTCAAGTGTATCTGAGAGTTACAAGTGTATCAGAGAAGACGAACATGTATCTGAGAGTTACAAGTGTGATCCATGTAACCGTCAATCACACCAACATTTACCGGCATAACACCCACAATCGAAGCCTCCATTGTTCTCCTGTTACCCTATATATAGGGCACCCTCCTACAGGCATAGGTACGCACAACTCCACCTACGAGATTTGTCTTTACCTTCACCTATATCTAACTAACTTAAGCATTGGAGGGCTAACAGCCGGACCCAATCACCCCCTTAGCTTTCCTTGTATTCTAGGATCCAACGGACCTCCCATCCAAATCCAGACCAATTACTCCACGAGATGAGAGGCATTCTTCTGTCCAGCAGTGGAGATCTCATCATCTCAGTCTTTGTCCCCTTTTTTTTTTATGACAACCGTGGGAACCTTAAATTCAATGGTCGGAGTCCATCTCCAAACTCTTCCTAAACTTTAAATGGTATTTAAAAAAAAAAAAAAAAAAAAAAGGCCTCAAATCCAGCCAGTTGGACCACAAATTACGTTCCATCTAAAAGACACCATCCAACCTTCCATATTCCTATAACGTCCAATCCGTCTAATGGGTTGGAATCACCATGGCTACTCATTTCGTGTCCATCTAAAAGACACCATCCAACCTGTCATATGCCTGTAGAGTCCAACCCGTCTAATGGGTTGGAATCACCATGGCTATTCATTTATTAGACTTCACTTGTATTTTTGCTATATATCAATGGATAAAATTGGTTTTCAATTGTCTGGTTCACCAGGTGATTACATAGGGCCAACTTATTAGAAGGGCGGGATGTTGCATTCAATCAATAGGTTGAAAGTTACATATACTGGGGAGACCATAACTTGTGGATCAATCAGACCTAACACATTCTCTGAAACAAAACACTTTTAAGGCACCCACCTATTCTCTGAAACATTACAGTAGGGTTCAGGAAGTTTTTAGTTGGGACGTTCAATCGACACTGTTTTCCTGTAATATGGTCCACTTGAGATTTGGATCTGCCTCGTATTTGGGCGAATGCTCTAAAATGAACTGGCAAAATAGATGGATGGTGGACACATAAATCATGGTGGGGCTCAAAATCTTTGACATCAGCTAGCTGGCCGGGGCTGTGGTCACTAGCCCTTTAATCTACAGGAAAAAGGTTACTTTGGTACACTGACTGCGCATGATGCTTCATACTCATGCACTTAAAACATCGTGCACCAAATATACATTAAATTAAACTAAACCGACTAAATTGTGAATTCATTCTCTCAAATTCAGATTAGTTCCTAGCCGCTGATTCGTGGACACCAGTTTGATGAATATGACCGTTGGATCTTTTTGTTTTTATCCCTCTAATAAATGTTTATCAGGCATTCAAATGAGTGTACATTTTATTTATGATACATCTAAAATGGTACTCATATTTTGACGGTCTAGATTGAATTAATTGTTTGCCATTGGTAAGTCATATCTAAGTACGTGCATATCATCCTTTACACTTCCCTAGAGTATCAATGTTTCTCGGCGTAGAAAATCCAGGCCATGCGCAAGGGCTGCTGATGGTCAGGAGAGACGCAATTGATATAATAGAGCCGTCTCTATCATTTTTGGTGGGGCACGTGTAGTATGATAAGAGTAGATCTGTACCGTCAATCTGGTGTGACTTTCTTGACGGACTGTGATTTGAGCAAACATAACAGAGAAGAATCCTGGCAATCAACATTTGTTGGTTTTTCCTATCCTGAATTTCAACCGTTGAATGTTTTGCCTTTTACACTCTAGAAACTTTTGACAGTTTGACCTTCGGCCGAGTAGATGGCGGAGGAACGGGTCGTGTGTCGCACAGTGATTATAAGATTTTACAGTCATTTGACGGGAGCAATATAATATCAGTCAAAGGTGTTAGGATTGACTTCCATTTCTAGACGTTCCATCTTCAAGCGCCAAACACAAATGCATGATGCGTGCCAATGTCAGAAATGTACTGTCTGGAAGATTCTCCGTTTGGAGAGCGGATTAGGTGAGACCCCGGCCTCACCTAAGAGGGTGCGGCCCTTATCATGAGTTTGCTGTGGGGCCTACCTTGATGTATGTATTATGTATCCATGCCGTCCATCCGTTTTTTCACATCATTTGAAGGCATTATGACAAAAATTAAGCAGATCCAATTATCAGGTGAACCATACCATGAGAAACAGTGGTGATTGCCCGTCCAACCATTAAAAAAGTCTCAGGGCGCTCCTTAATGTTTATGTAGTGTTTATTTACCATCCAATCTGTGGATAAGGTTAAATGAGATGGATTAAGGTAAAAAACAAATATCAGACTGATCCAAAGCTCTTGTGGCCCATTAATGGTCAATCACCACTGTTTCTTATGCTATGGTCCACCTAATAATTGGATATGCATGATATTAGGTTTAATACAATAAAATCATGTGTATAAACATTTGGACGGTGTGGATACATAATATATACATCAAGGTGGGCCCCACGGTGAACCTACGTAAGGGCCGCACCGACTTGCGTGAGTCCGGGGTCGCACCTAATCCGCTCCCCTCCGTTTGTTCATATTTTCATATGTTGGTGGTATCTGAGGTGGCCGTTCGGTATCTCTTTACCTCTCATCTCACACAGTCAAATCAGATGACTTTGAGATACCTTGTGGCAATTTTATCTCATTGAAATCTTTATTCTCAATAAAATAATAAACTTAACCAAAAAAATGTAAAATCAGCCATCGTAGCCGAATTTGTGACTTGCTGCCGAACTTGTGGCTAATGGCTAATTTTTTACCAACGACTGATGACTTTTTTTTCCTCTTCCCGACGTACAAAACCGCCTAGGACCCCTAGCGTAAGCATCTACAATACTTAGTCGGGCCGGAAGCTTTCTTTAATATGGCCTAGGCCTAATCTGTCTACAAATAAAAACCATCGGATAGAGCTTGAAAGGGCGGACTCTCATTTCAAAATCTTCAAGAGCTAGGGACTCTCTCCCAAGCCTAGCCAACATATAAGCTACGGTATTTACTGTTACGTAGCACGCCAATAACGCTGGTGAACCGAGATCCAATCTTCGATATCACTTACAAATGATAAACAAGAAGAAACAATATCCAGAAGCAGAATTTAAACAAACCAACAAACCACAAGACAAGATTTACGTGGAAAAACCCTAACAAGGGTAAAAAAAACCACAAATGCAAAGTTTCACCATGAAGAAAATGAAGTTACGATGAATATATTCACCTTCTCATATGCTCCCATGCACAGAGATGGCCCTTTTCACTACCATCTTCTCATTTTCTCACCTTGGACGTATAGTAATCATAATCCCATGTCATAATCCCAAATTACAACCCTTTATATACCATAAGACGAAAATATGACCCAAAATAGAAAACTGAATGAAACAGTTGCGCCTGGTCTGGCACCCTGCCTAGACATAATCGGGCGCCCGACAGTTATCAAATCTGTCCAGTGAGTTAACATGAGAAATAGCCGAATATCGAGCGTCCGACCTAACATGGTCGGGCGCTCTCCCTGGGCTCCGGGCGCCCGATCAACATCCCATCGGGTGCCTGACTGTATCAGAAACAGTCCTAGAGACTTTTATTCTCTCTGGGTGAATATCGAACGCCCAGTCACTGACAGTCCAAGCGCCCGACCACCACGAGCTAGCAAAACTGATGGTGTGTTTGGCTCCACTCCTCATCCTACTTGGAGACACATCACCAAAGATTCATTTGTATTCTACATCCAGAGTGCATCACCTCCCCATCTTCAAGCCTAAAGATCAATTAAAGCTGAACAGAGCTTCAGCTTCTCCCGTGTGACCGCCTTGGTCAGCATATCGGCAGGGTTCTCACTTGTATAAATCTTCTCTAGAGTAATTGATCCATCTTTCAGTAATGAACATATGTAGTAATATCTGATGTCAATATGCTTGGTCCTTGAATGAAAAGTTGAATTCTTGGCCAAGTGTATTGCACTCTGACTGTCACTATACAACTTGCAATCTTCTTGCTTCTTCCCCAACTCTTCCATAAAACCTTGTGAAAAAGGATGGAGCTATAAATGTCCTTTGGGGGGGGGGGGGGGGGTGAATAGGACAACTCAATTCAATTCTACTTCTTGTAATCTTAAAATAAATCAGAGAATCAATCACAAGATTAGCAAGAATATGCAATTAACCAATCTGAAAGCAAATATAAATCAATATAAAAATCTTGGATTAAATCGTAGGACAACCTTTCACTTAGAGATTAATTAGTACAACCTTCCACTTAGCAAATTAAGTAGGACAACCTTATATCACTTAGAAATCTAAGTAGCACAACCTTATGTCACGATTTAAGCATTCATAAATAATCAAGTACATAAACAGATAAACAATAAAGCAATCATCACGACACAAAGAATTATAGTGGTTCGGTGCTAAAACAATTTGCACCTACTCCACTCTCAAAATTACTTCTCCTGTAATTTTGGCTTTCCACTATATAAAGGTTTTCACAGGTTCACCTTTAAAACCCGATATAGAGATTGTGATTTTCACAGGCTTATCATAACTAAACCTCAAATGATTTTCACAGGCTAATCAATAGCCTTAAGTGATTGTACATGCTAATCATTAACAACTCGATTTGAGATTTTCATGGGCTATCTCAAAAAACCCAAAAGTAATAGAAAGGTATTATCGTTTTTCTTGTAAAAGGATATGAAACTTAGCAAAGATGAAGCTTCAATAATGCAGTGATCCGATCGTTGTAGAAGATAAACCAATATAACTCGAAGAAGATGGATTTAGGAATTTCTAAAAAGAGTTTTTCTAAAACTACAATTTCAGTTCTCTTATCTCTAGTATGAGAATGATCTTCTCTTTACACAATTAAATTAAATGAGAAGAGAACTGAGATAGCTATAAAATAAAATAGAAATTTAAAACAAATAGCTAGACTATAATGAAGATCTTTATCATTAGAAAGATAGTAATTTTCGTGCTTTTGATTGATGAAAAATAGAGTGAATAAAGCTCTATTTATAGTAAAAAAGTTAGGTCTTCCGGCTGACCTAAGATTTCCTTCGACTGACCTAAGAATCAACCGTTTTATCCCAATGGCTATCAGATTTCGCGGGATAAGATTTTGTTCAAACTTCGGCTGACCTTAGTGTCGGTTAGGCTAGCTCGAGTGAGCTTCGGCTAGCCTGAGACAAGGGTCGAACTGACCCGAGATCCGAGTTCAGAAATCAGTTTCACATCTGGAAACTTGACCGAAGTTTCTTCGACTGGCGAAAGCCTGTTCGGCTGACCGAACACATGCAGGGTTGGGCTGGCCGAATATCTCCAAAAATTGTTATTTAAGCTTGTTGGAAACTTAGCCGAAGATTCTTGGGCTGACCGAAGATTCTTGGGCTGACTGAACACAGAGTTAGGCTAGCCGAATTTCCTTGAAATATGACTTTTAAAAAGATATTAGAGTGACTAACTAAAAAGTTATACAAAATCACCTAACCTAGGGTCATCCTATGGTCAATCTTACCTTAGCATATATGGTTTATCTTCGTAGTTTTGCCTCATCTTGTTGTAGAGTCAATAGACTTGATTTTGATGTGTTTGTTAAGGCAAAGACTTGTCTTCTAAAAGAACTAGGCTTGTACACACAACCTCATGCACTAAACTAGTGTCTAAGAAATATGACAATTATACTGTGCTTAGCACTCAGTTTTTGTACTTAGCACTTACACCTTGCATCCACAACATCTCCTTGTACGCTTCTGTAGCTGCAACATACTCTGCTTCCATTTTACTGATGGACACTATCTTTTATAACTGAGAGACCCAACTCACCGCAGCACTACCTAAAGTAAAGACATACCTTGTAGTGCTCCTTCTGCTGTCAATATCCCCTGCCAAATCTGATCGACATAGCCTTGTAACTTGATTTTCGATCCTCCATAACACAGCCCTACATTCACAGTACCTACCAGGTATCTAAGGATCTACTTCACAGCTTCCCAATGTTCCTTCTCGGGGTTATTCCTGAACCTGTTAACAACTCCCACTGCTTGAGCAATATCTGGCCTCGTACTCACCATAGCATACATAAGGCTCCATATAGCTGACGCGTATGAGACTTTAGCCATGTAGTCATGTTCCTCATGCGTCTTCGCAACTTGCTCCTTAGAAAGCTTGAAGTGATTGGCTAATGAAGTGCTAACCGGCTTAGCACCTCTCATACTGAATCGATCAAGTACCTTGGCTATGTACTCTACTTGTGAAAAAACTAGTTTCTTGTTTTCCCTATCACACTTTATCCTCATGCCTGGGATTTATTTTGCAGCTCCTAAATCCTTCATGGCAAATTCCCTAGACAACTGTCTTTTGAGATCCGAGATGTCCTTCATGCTTGAATCGGTATTGAGCCCTCAATTATACATATTTTAACCCCAATTCATCACTTTTTATGCATGATTTATAGTGTTAAAGACCTATCTTATGCATGTGTTTGTGTTTGTAGGAATGAGAGAGAGAGAGAGAGAGAGAGAGAGAGAGAGAGAGACCTTGTGAATTCAATGCCAAAAGACCGCTTTAAGACACCTTAAGGATCAAAGAAAGAAAGACCAAGAATGGAAGAAAGAATCCATGAAAGATGGAATCGAAAAATAAAGAAAAACATTGAAGAAATCATGTTAAAAGACCTGGAA
The DNA here is from genome assembly GCA_003013855.2 of Liriodendron chinense. Lineage (NCBI taxonomy): Eukaryota > Viridiplantae > Streptophyta > Magnoliopsida > Magnoliales > Magnoliaceae > Liriodendron > Liriodendron chinense. The sequence continues at coordinate 4,681,262 of ML058389.1, forward strand.
AGGCCAGAAAAACCAAAGTACAGAGTTGCAGAGCTAGAAAGCAAATTGCAAAAACTACAAAAAAACAGCCCTACTATTTCATGTACGACCTGTCGGTGGCCAGATCCGACTGGTCGGCCCTAGGGTCGGGACAAGTTGAATTTCTAGCCTTTTTGGCAAAAACTCGTTGGACTGAAAAAACAAGTCGTTTGACTGGTCGCCACGTTCAGAAAACATAAATTTCTAATTTTGCTTCGATTTTTCTTGCACAACTGCATAACCTTTTGCGTGATTCTGGAACTTTCTATGGCGGCTGGAACTTCAAAGCTATAAAAGGACACCTAGGAGTGGATCTAAACTCATCCTAGAAGAGATCTAAGTTTGTGGGAGGTGGAGAGGATCGTCGTGGAGCGTCTACAACTCCTCCGAATGCGGTTTTTCTAGTTTATTTATGTTTTTAGTAGTTTTTTCTTTTGAGTTTTAGTTCAATCTTCTTAATGGTTGGCTAAACCTCGTAGCTAGGGCTAAGAGGTGAAGCTTATACTTATTTACAATGCTTAGTTTGAATTAATTTAAGTATTTTTGGATTTAATGAAGAACACTTTCAATTCAAGTTTGAAATAAAGTTAGTATTTTTAGTTAATCTTTTATCTCTTATGATTTCTATTACATGGAATGTTTTTATTACTAAGATTGCTTAATGGGGTGTTGATTGATAGAATTTTAGGTTGTAAAGATCTTAGATCCATCATGATATGTTGGATGCTAGGAGATCTTACAAACCAAGTTTCCTAAGTGCTTATCTAGAACTAAACTAGAAGAAAATCTTATCTTTTGATTGATCTGAGATAGATGTTTATGTATTGATATTGGTTTAATAGGAGTTCAATTCATGCTTCTAAATCAAGTCTAGTGACAAAACTTGAGGAAGAATCATGAATGTGATCTCAATTGTTTTGTGAAGGATTGGGCTGGGTGATTGGATACACCCAATGCCTTAGTTGTTATGAGAAAACCATATTAATGGATGATCCATCTATGTTAGATATTTTATGATGATTTGATTGCTCTATAGTCCGATTGGATAGGGATAGAACTCTGATTCTGATTGAGTTATTGGCTTGAATGGTTTGAATTGACATTGTGAATAATTATAAGTGAATCCTTGGTGCTTAGTGCTTATTTCCCTAATTTAAGTTTAAAGTAGATAGTTTATGTTATTAAATTTCATCAATCGATACAAATCCGAATTTAGTCTATCTTAGTTATAAAGTTTAGAATTGTTACGACAATCCCTGAGGATCGACCTTGGTCTTACCGAGAATCATTACAACATCGCAACCTTGCACTTGAGGTGAGCGAACAACCAGGCTACAAGCATATCGTCAATATACAGAAGAAGGATGATGTATGACATATCAAACTTCTTCAAATAGCAACAGTGGTCTATATGACATCTCCTAAACCTGTTTCCCGACATGAAACTGTTGAACTTCTTGTATCACTACCTCGGGGCCTGCTTCAGGCCATATAAACTCTTTCTTAGTCTGCATACCTTATTCTCTTTTCCTGGTGCCACGTATCCTGTCGGGTTGATACATATATATCTCTTACTTAAGCTCCCCATGAAGAAAGGTCGTCTGAACATCTAGCTGCTCTATATGTAAGTCCTATGTAGCCACTAAACTCAAGACCATGTGAATCGTGTGAATCGTAGATATCTTCACCATCAGTGAATATATTTCAGTGAAATCGATACTTGGCTTTTGTTGAACCCTTTCACAACCAATCTGGCCTTATACCGCTTCAAACCATCATGCACCTCTTTCAGCCTGTAAACTCACTTGTTATGAAGAGCTTTCTTCCCTTTAAGTAAAGTGATGAGCTTCCAAGTACAATTGGACTCAAGGGAGTCCATCTCGTCATCCAAGGCCTGCTCCCACTTAACCCGAGTATCTAACTGTAATGCCTCTTTAAAATACTCTCGTTCACCATTATCTGTCAGTAATAAATAATGTAAGGAGGGTGAGTATCGGATCTTAGGCCTCCTCTCCCGAGTAGACCTCCCCACCACCAGGTGTCTGCGGTTCTGCCTCATTGTGCTCCTATGCATGCTCATCCTATGGCATTGTAACACCTGTGTCCGATAACTCTTCCAACTCTACGTATTCTTTCCCATCGGCCTTGTTCTGTTTTTGTTGTAAACTGTCCTTGTGCATCACTTTCTCATTGAAGATCAAGTCCTTGCTTCTGATGATTTTTCAATTCTCTGTCCCAAAAAACAGTAGCCAAAAGCATGCTATATGTAGCTTATAAACGTGCACCTTCTGGACTTCGCATCCAGCTTGTTCCTGTACTCTACATCAATGTGAACATATGAAGTGTAGCCAAACACCTTGAGATGTGTAAGGCTCACTTCTTTTCCACTCCACGTCTTCTCTGGTAAACCTCCATCCAATGGTGCTGAGGGACTTCTATTGATGAGCTATACGGTAAGTACTCACAGCATTTGTCCAAAACATCTTGGGCAACCATGCATGCAACCTCATACTCCTAACGCACTCAAGAATAGTTCTATTAATGTGCTCAACCACACCATTCTGTTACGGTGTCCCTAGAATCTTTTGCTGATGTTTGATTCCATGTGCTGCACAATACTCCTCAAACCTCTTGTCATAGTACTCTCCCCCATTATTGGATCTAAGACACTTTATAGTTTTACCTGTCTTATTTTCTACCAGACTTTTTCATTTCTTAAATACATCAAACACCTCATATTTATGTTTTAAGAAATAGACCAACAGTTTCCTACTAGCATCATCAATCAAAGAAACAAAATAACATGATCCACCAAGAGATGATACATGTGCCGGTCTTCACACATCAGTGTGTACAACCTCCAATAGACGCGTCTTTGGAACTCGTCATGTTTTCTTGAAGCTCACCTTTTTCTGCTTGCCATACATGCAGTCCTTGCAGAATTCCAAGTCTACAGACTTCAAACCCGGTAGCTTCCCCTTTGACAACAGCACCTTCATCCCTTTGTCACTCATATGTCCCAACCTCTAATGTCATAACTGCCCATTCACTCCAGTTGATGCGACTACGAGTGAACTATATGATCCGAAAGTCACGTACAAAGTACCTTCCTTCTTGCCTCGAGATATTACTAAGGCACCTTTTGTAACCTTCCAGGAATCACTAGTGAATGTCGTCATATATCCTGTATCGGCTAACTGCCCTACTGAGATCAAGTTCCTTCTCAGACTTGGTACATGTCTGACATCCTTCAACTTCAAGACTGTTCCATCTTTCTGACTTATCTGAACGTCTCCTTTGCCAACAATACTACACGGCTCATCATCACTAGGTAAACTCTCCTAAAGTCACCTGACACAGTCTCGAAAAATGTTTTTCGACGAAGTGGCATGAAACGAAGCACCCGAGTCTATAACCCAAGACTCATTCTGCACATCAAGAGACAAGATCAACGCTTTCTTATCGCTCTCCTCAGATAAATTCACTGAATCCTTTCCACCTTAAGAGCTTTCTTCTTGCTTCTTAAGCGTCCTGGAGTTATGCTTCATGTGCCCCTTCTTCTCATAATGCCAACACCCGTGCCTTGTCTTTTAGTCATATGGACTTCTTCCTCAACTTAGAACGTTTGTGTTTATTGCTTTCTTTTTTCAATGATCTTCCTTTCCCTTCAACATTTAGAGCATTCACAGAATTCCCTGAAATTCTCAATGCCTTCCTTCTAGATTCTTCACTGAGAATTAAACCTGCCACATCATCAAATTTCAACTTTGTCGTTCCTAAGGAATTGGTCATGGTAATCACCAAACCATCCCAACTGTCTGGCAAACTGGACAAGATCAATAACACCCTGACCTCATCATTAAAACTTATACTAACAGATTTCAATTGGCTCATGACTGTATTAAACTCGTTTAGGTGTTAAGCCACGCCCCCACCGTTTGACATCTTCATGTAAAATAGCCGCTTCATGAGATGAACCTTGTTGGACGCTGAGGGTTTCTCATACATCGTAGCTAGTGCTTGCATCAATTTTTTTGTGGTCTTCACCTTGGATATATTGAAGGCGACACTCTTTGACAAAGAGAGTCGGATCGCTCCCAACGCCTTCCGATCCAATATAGATCATTCATCATCTTTCATCTTCTCTGGTTTCTTCTCTTTTCCTTCTAAAGGAATATAGAGGTCCTTCTGATACAAATAGTCATTCATCTGTATCTTCTAGAAGGCAAAGTTTGAACCATCAAACTTTTCAATTCTTGTCTTCCCTTCTTCCGTCATCGTTCCCACTTGAATTAAACCAATAGCTCTAATACCAGTTGTTGCGCAACAAGACAACAACACCGGTGAACCGAGATCCAATCCCTGATATCACCCACAAATGATAATCAAGAAAAAAATATCTAGAAGCAGAATTTAAACAAACCAACAAACCACAAGACAAGATTTACGTGGAAAAACCCCAACAAGGGTAAAAAAAACCATGCATGTAAAATTCCACTATGAAGAAAACGAAGTTAAAATGAATATACTCACCTTCTCTTATGCTCCCATGCACAGAGATGGCCCTTTACGGTAGCCTCTTCTCCTTTTCTCACCTTGGACGTATAGTAACCCTAATCCCATACCCTAATCCTGAATTACAACCCTTCATATAGCATAAGACAAAAATAAGACCCAAAATAGGAAACCGCGCGAAATAGTTCGCGCCTGGTCGGGCGCCCGCCTAGACATGATCGGGCGCCCTACAGATATCTGTCCCGCCAGTTTACCTAAGAAATAGCCAAATATCGGGCGTCCAATCTAACATGGTCGGGCGCCCGCCCTAGGCTCCGGGCACCCAGTCAACATACCATCGGGTGCTCGACTGTATCAGAAACAGTCCAGAGATTTTAGTCTCTCTGGGTGAATATCGGACGCCTAGTCATTAACCGTCTAAGCGCTTGACCACCGCAGGCTAGTAAAATTGATGGTGTGTTTGGCTCCACACCTCAACATTTACTTCCCTAGGGGCACAAGTAATCACCACACCCAAGTTTTCCTTGAGACTATTAACCTAGGCTCTCAAGTACCACAAATAGTAGCTTGGAGGGTTCACCAAGTTAACCATATCAACTAAAACCTTAGAGTCATTTTCAACAACAATCTTGTCAAGACCACGATCAACACAAAGATACAGCCCATCCACCATGGCTTTAGCTATGGCATGGACGTTAGAACCAATCCCATACCCCTTAGAGAAAGCAAAGATGACACCACCATTCTAACCCCTATACACTCCTCCACCGCCAGATTGACCCAGATTAGCTCGAGAGGAGCAGTCGACATTCACCTTAACCCACCCCGATGACGGCCTTTCCCATCTTAGGTGGGTAAGAGATACATTAAGCCTAGGCCCAGACGTTAACCTCAAGCCCCGATCCGTCATTCGCCTAGAGAGAATGTTATCCTTAAGAGGGGGAAGGCTCGGGCTGATGAGCACTAGCCATCTCTGAGTCCTCAGTATGACCCTCTCCACATCAAGCCTAATGCCTTCAAAACGGGCTTCATTTCTAGCCTACCAAATCTCCAAGAAAATGCATCTAGGGAGGATGTCTCGTAGCAACAAGAAACGGTCTGCCGAAGAGGTGGCATGCCGCCATTGGGCAACACGATCGAGAGCAGTTTGACCTGGAATAAAAGAGATATCAAAGAACTGATTGAAGTAACACCATAACTTTGATGCGAGTTCTCCGTCTGCAAAAAGCTGGTATAGGGATTACAGATTTGGATCGACAACGCAACAGACACACTTTGAAGCCATTTGAATACCCCTCGACTGAATTCTACCTTCGACTTGGATAGCACTTTGGATCACTCTTAAGCTGAAAACTGAAATTCTAGGAGGTAATTTACATGCCAAGCCCAATTTGACCAGCTCTTGATCTCCCCTAAAGATTTGATCAGCTCCCAAGCCGATCTCACGTTGAAACAACCTGAGGGGTCCCTCGTCCAGACGTGTCTAGTCCTCCTTTAGGGACATACACAGAAATTCACAACTAGTGACATCCAGCACATGTTGCAACAAGAAATCAGCCACTGGACTGTTGGGGCGCAAACCTGAAGGCCCCAGCACTCCACTAACCTTAATGTGCAGCAGCTTAGAATGGACCTGACTGATGCTCTAACAGAGCAGAGGGCCAAGGCCTGTCCAATCCTTGAACCAGAAATTGCAATCACCTTTCCCAATTAACCAGCAAACATGCTATGACATCAATGGAAATAGCTGACGAATACTCTTCTAGAAAGGAGAACTTTGAGGGTGGGGACTAGATGAGACACCATCCTCTAGATCACCTATGTATTTACCTGTCATGAAGAATGTACAAATGCTATTACTCCTGAGAAATGGACTGACCAAGCGACCTTCAGATGCAAACTGCAGACAACCTCTTGAAACCGAGACCGCATTCTGATTTTGGGAGTGCTAATCTATTCTAGCTAGCCAAGTGGAGTTTTTCCTTGTCTTCGTTCCAACCCCAGAAAAACTTGGCAAAGGTTTTCTCTAAGGTGTAGAGAACGCTGACTGGCACAACCGTAGCTAGCCAACGACTGGACAATGGTGCTATTTAGAACCTGCACGATCAACATCAATTTTCCAGCTTGCGAAATGCATCTTTCCTTCCAAGCCTCAATTCTCCACTAAATTTTATCAATCAGAGGCTGGAACGATATGCTACGAGGCCTTCTCGAGAATATTGGAATGCTGAGATAAGAAAACTCAGTCGAAGACCTGGCTATACCAATCTTGTTCTCTATGGTTCTACCCCTAGCACTTAAGAGCCTCTTTGAAGTGAAATAGGCGCTCTTCCTCTTGTTAATCTTTTTCCCATAAATCGCCTGATAACTGTTTAGAAAATCACTAACCACCTGGAGAGAGCTGCTACTCCCGTTGGTGAATACTATTGTGTCATCCCCATAAAGAAAGTGTGATACAAGAGGGCATCCCTTGCTAGTCTTGTAGGGCTGACAGTAGCCCCAGTCACATAATCTGTTAAAGCCAAGACTGAACACTTCTATCGCTAAGATGAACAAGTATGGCAAGATGGGGTCACCCTAATGCATGATCCTCGAGGATTTAAAGTAACCAGATGCCTCTCCGTCAACTAGAATAGAGAACCATGGGTTAGCCCAACATTTCTCAACTAACTGGACCCAGTCCAAGCTGAAACCAAACCATAACAGCACCTTCTTCATGAATGTCCAATCCACCCTATCGTACGCTTTTTCCATATCCATCTTTAACACAATGTTGTTCCCCCTGACTCTCCTCCCAATGTCACAAAACATTTCTTGCACAAGAGCAATCGTCTCTGCCCTGGAGCCGCTTGGGACAAAAGCTCCTTGCTCGACTAAAACCTACTTAGGAAGTAAGACACTTAATTTGTTTGTAATGACTTTGCAGAAAATCTTATATATACAATTTCAAAGACTAATGGGCCTCAAATTAGAAAGCTTAACTGGGTTGGGAATCTTCGGGATAAGGTAAATTAGAGTAAAAGTGAAGACCTGAGGAAGCTTATTGCCCTTGAAGAACTCGGGAACTACATTTACAATGTCTTCACCCATGAAATTCCAATAGGAAGAGAAAAAAACTCTTGAAAAATCATTCCGGGCTTGGGGCCCCATCGAACGACAAAGCTTTTGCTGTGCATCTCACCTCCTCTGTCATAGGAATCACTAGTAGACTTGCATTTTCTTCAAGAGAAACATAATAAGGAATTAGATCTAAGAGGCTTATAGCCAAATCACACTGCTTCGCTTCAAACAACTTAGAAAAGAACTCTACCACCGCTTCCTTAATCTACATAGGATCTGAGGTTTTATCACCGTTCTCAAGCTGAACTTCTCGAATTGTTGCCCCTTTGGGTTCGCTCCTTGACTGAATTGAAGAAGAATGCAGTGTTCCGATCTCCTTCTTTCAACCACCAATTTTGATCTTTTTGCTTCTAAAATGCCTCTTCCATCAGCTTCAGATTGGCCAAATCATTGTTAGCCACAAGATAGGCAACCTAGTTGATAAAAATTGGATCATCTTGAAACTCAGCATCATCTTGGACAACCCTTACCTCAGCTAAGCTGACCTTCTCGAAGAATTCCCAAATACTTCCTTATTCCACACTTTAATCGCATGCTTTGCAACCTTTAGCGTCTTACTAAGTAGGAGAATGGGGTGGTTAGCAAGGCTAGCCTCTATGAACGTCCAGGCTACTCTCACCATGGCAGGAACTCTTCATGGAGCAACCACATTCTTTGAAACCTGAAAGGTATAATAAGAAAAATGGCCAAAACAACTGCTAAAATGATGAGGTTTATAGTAGAAAATGTGGTTTCAGTTAACTATCACTTACACATGATAAAGAAAGAAAGAATCTACAAATATTTAAGGCTTAAAATGTTACATGTACCTCGAACATGTGGTGAAGTGGTTATATAACTAACCCTCCAATAACCACCCACAATAATGATTTACATGGTGAAGTGGTTACACATTTAACTCTCCAATAACCACCCATAACAATGACATGTGGCGAAGTGGTTGCATAACCAACTCTCCAGCAATCGCCCATGAAGTCTATAAATAAGAGAAGAAATAAAGAGTTTTAGGCCCCTTGCCAACACAACCAAAATCTAGCATGAAGCTGCTTATCTCCATTTCTTATAAATGCATAATGGAAGGCTGCGAGCTTTTCTTGTCATATGTTAAGCGATAGTCTCATCCATCGACCATCTCACCTACAAAGCTTGGTCTCCACTAAGAGATGAACAGACTATAGACCTCATCGACTCCCTTACCTAAGAAGCTGGTGCCAAGCGACAAACAAATTGGCAAAAATTTCCCTCCATTGGCCATCTCGCCAACGAAGTTTAGCTCACCTCGAGTGATCAACAAATGGCCTACTCGTGCCGACGACTCTTTAGCCTACGAAGCTTGGTTCAGATGAGCAACATCTCTTCTTTCTTTATTATTTTACTATTGAACAACGATTACAATAACAAGAATATTGAAGTCCTTTGGTCTGAAAGGAAAAAAGAACCCATTTGAAGGACAAACCCTCACCTTCACAAATCACCTGATCTCTTTTTATAGCGGGAGTGAATGGATGCTGAGGCCTAAATATAGCATATTTATCTTCTACTTAGCATTGATTTTATCATATATATTTAGTTAATTAGTCTTAATTATATATGTTTCATGTGCAAGGAATGATTTGAAGACCAAGACCAAATTTATACTAAAAAGAAAATATTAAAGCCTAAAAAAATTATGAAGAAAAAGCGTGAAAAATTAAGTTACAAGACTTAAATTAGCTAGAAAAATCAAAGTGCAGAGTTACAAGGCCAGAAAAATATAATGCAGAAAGTTCAGGAAATGACCTTGCAGTACTATTTTTGTATATTTTCGACTGGTCGAAGCTCAACTTCGACAAGTCGAAAATACAAGTCAACGGGTTAAAAATTTACAGTTTTTGTTAAATTTGGGCTGAAACACTCTGTCCTAAAAAGTACTAATTTCAACTTCGACCATTCGACTAGATGCGCGAAAATTTAGAAGTTTGTTGTTGTTTGTTCATTCAAGTTTTCGATCGGTCGAAGCTTATGTTCGACCGGTCAATGGGCGATTGCAGTGCAAGTTTTATATGCAAAATCAAGAGGCGGTGTTCGATTTTTCCAATATAAAGGGATGTTTTCTACACATCTAAATCATTCTAGAGGTCCTAAAAGGTGGAGAAAGAGAGAGATTCGAAAGTGGAGGGTTTTACATCAGGTTTTTCTAATTTTTCGTAGTTTTCTAGTTTTATTTTTTATTTTTTTTAGAGAGAGAGAGAGATTGCTTAATCATGTTGATGGTTTGTTAAACCTCTTAGCTAGGGCTAAGAGCTGAAGCTTGTAGTCGTTTATGATGCTTTAACGTATTGGATTCAAGTACTTTATGAATTTTAATGTTGGATTTTCTTAAGTTTGGTTTGAATTAAGTTAATAGTTTTAGTTTAATCTTCCATCTCTTATGATTGTGTTTACATGGAATGTTTTTTTATTTATTGAGATTGATCAATTGGGTCTGTGAGGGTTTTGATTTGTGGAATTCATAAATTCATCATGATTATTGTGAATGTTTTGTAATCCTACAAGTACTCTATGTTCATCTAAAACCACTCTTTTGAAGTTCAGATTTTATATTAGATTGTGGAATATGGTTTAACTGAATTTATCATCCAATTAAACAGAGATAGGACTTCGATTCCAATTGAGTCATCAACTTGAATGAATAAGTTAGCATTATAAAGGATTATGAGTGGATCCTTAGATCTTTAGTATTTCTTAATTCTGAATTTCCCATTAAAGCTACTGTTTATGTTTGTTAAAACCACTACTCAATATAAATCCAAATTTAGTTAGTTCTAGCTATTTAGTTCAGAATTGTTACCAAAATCCCTAAGGATGATCTCGGTCTCGACCGAATTATTACTACATCGCAGCACTGTACTTGGGGTTGCCTAATAAGTTTTTGGCACCGTTGTCAGGGTTTTAGGTTAATGATTCTAAACATAGTAATTAGGACTTTAATCTAGTTAAGGTTTCTGCTTTTTGAACTTAGGGTTTTGTTTAGTTTTAGTGTTTAATTTCAGAATTTCTATTTCTAGACTTTCAGAATTTTCATTCTAGTTTACTAGCATTATTTGTTGTTTTGTAGGTTTTTTTCAAGTAGTTCATCTCTACCGATAACATACTTCCTTAATCTCTTCTAATTTCTTTTTAGTTGATTAGTTTATTGTAGGATTTTATTTTTACTTATAAGCTTAGTTTTTAATTAGATTTTGTGTGCTTCATGCCCAATTGGGTAAGGGACCATACGCTGAGACTTCTAAGTGATAGAGGTTTAATTGAGGGCTTAACAATTCACAGATGAGTTAGAAAACATCTAGAAACTTCTTAACTATCTAGAAACATGAATGAGAATGAGCTGAATGTTGATGAAAACATTGAGCACCACGCACCGCCAACTATGACGGTATGTGATGAGAATGAGGCGCATTATGTTCCTCCGATCAAAACCTTGCATGATTACTTGTAACTGGAGAGAACAAGCATGCCTTCCTACATGATTTTTCCACTAATGTAGGAAACGCAAATTTTAAACCGAGAGTTATCCAATTGCTCCCAAAGCTTCATGGACTCGACTTTGAGAGTCCATACTTACACCTAAGAGAATTCGATGAGATTATCACCACCTTACAATACAATAACATCCATCAGGATGTAATTAGATTGAAATTATTCCCCTTTTCTCTAAAGGAAAGAGCTAAATCATAACTCCACTCTCTAAGTCCCAGAAGTATCAGGACATAGATTGAGATTACCCGGGAGTTCCTTCAAAAGTTCTTCCCGGTTCACAAAACCAATACTCTGAGGCGTGCCATAATAAACTTCCCCCAAAAAGAGGAAGAGACATTTTTTCAATGTTGGGAGAGGTTCAAGGAACTCTTACTCGTTTGCCCACATCATGATTATGAGATGTGGTGCATGATTAACTTCTTCCATGATGGATTAAGTTCAAACATATGCCAATTTGTTCAAATGATGTGTAACGGTGAATTTTTTTAAAAAAAGAGTTCGAAGATGCATGAGATTACTTCAATCTACTAACAGAGAATGCCCAATCTTGGGACACCTCTAATCAAACTAATAATCCTAAGATGACACCAAGAGAGAGAGGAATGCATGTGTTGAAAGAGGAGGATGATTTCAATGCACAGTTGGCAGGTCTCATAAAAATTGTCATGGCCATGGAACTAGGAAGAGCAAAAGCAAAAAACACCGGCAAGGCCATCAAAAGTGTTTATGGAATTTGTAATAGTGCGGCACACCTAATAAAGGATTAATGTCCAACAATCATCGCTTTTCAAGAGGTGTTGTAAGCTCAAGTGAATGCCATGAATGCCTATTAGCGCCCATTTAGTGCACCAAACTCCAACATGAACAATCCTAATTGGCGAAATCATCCCAATTTTAATTAAAGGAATGGACTCATGGTAAATGCAAACAACAATCCCCAAAGGCCCCTACCAAAGAGCACCCTTAAGCATACATTGAATGCATTCATACATGGACAAACTCAGATAAATCAGTCCACCATGCAGGCCATAAATGAGTTTAAAACGTCGATTGCGAGAATTGAGACACACTTAAGTGTCAGGGAGAGAGGGACCTTCCCAGCCCAACCTAAGCCATCTTGTATGAATTAAGTAGTTAAGATTATTTGCACATCATATACATTGGACTTGTAATTTATCCTTGCTAGCATTCTAGTATTGGATTAATTGGAATATAGTTCATCATATTTCTAGTTCTTGTGTATCATGGGATAGATAGACATTGAATGTTACATGTACTTCATCATTTCATGTGTTGTTGTTGGGATTATGTTGAGGTCATAACTTGCTAGCCTAGTAATTTGATTATAAGGAGTTGTCTTGAAGACTATCAAGTTAATATTTAAACATTGGACTTTGATTCATATTGGTACATCTAATTAAGTCCTTCTATCCTTAACTCAATTCCTTAAGATACTCACTTGTGTGTTCAATTGAATCCATAAACTTGATTTGTATCTCATTGTTAGACTAAAATTTTGTTAGGCATATCTCTTGTTAGTCCTCTTGGTAATTAAGATTACATTTAAAGGAGTGAAATGACTTAAACAAATTAGTAAAAGAATTTGAGAAGAACTATTCACCCCCCCCCCCCCCCCCCCCCCCCCCCCCACAAAGGACAGTAGCCATACCTTCAAACTCCACTTGTAGTGGTAAACTGCAAGTTTAATAAGTAATCTATTCAAGTTAAAGATAGGTGCATAGTTTATTGGGGTTGGGTGTCTAGAGTGGCACAAAAACTGCATTAGTATATTTAACACATGAGCATTTGAAACTAGATGATAGTACTTGTGTGCATTGGTACCATTGGCACATGTGGCATATTTGGAGCAATTGAAGATAGATGATGTTACATGGCACAATGGTTCATGTGAAGTGCTTTACACGTGTTGTTGAGTCCTGAATTGTGCATGTTCTAACCCCAATTCATCACTCATTATGCATGGTTTGTATGTGTAAAGACCTACGTAACACATACTTTTGTGATTGTAGGAATGAGAGAAAGACTTTATTAATTTGATTATCAAAGACATCTTTTAACATCATTGAAGAGGAAAGGAAGATGAGCTAAGAGATGGAGAGAAGAAGCATGGAGAAAGGAAAAGAAAGAAGGAAGAAAAGCTAGAGAATGGACAGGTTCAACCGATCTGCCACCATTACATAAACCTTATTGGGCTGTCACAGATGGGTCCTATCGGTCATGACTGGTTGGCCATACACAGTTAATTCAAAAAATCTATTTTGTGGCTATCGACTTTCCAAGTGTGGAACTACTCCGCGATTTCTTGAAGTTTCCTACTTGGTGGTGGATTTCTCCTATAAAAGGCCACCTCCACTATCTTCCTAAGCTATCTAGGAACGTGGAGAGCAAATAGATCAAGACCTAGGAGGCTTCCTAGCCTCCTACAACTAATTTTTCTTTCTTTTCTTAGTTCTAATTCTAGTTTCCTTATGCTTTCTTCTAGTTAACACTTAGCTAAAGCTAAGAGGTGAAGTTTGTAGTTAGTTTCAATGTTTAATTCATTTATTCAAGTACCTTTTACTTAATTATGAATTTTCAAGTTCTAGTTTGAATATAGTTTGGATTTTTAGAAGTTTTGTGAGAGTTTGTGTACTTCGGACATGAGTTCCTTGCAATTCTCTGAGATTGCCATGTTGGTTTGATTAAAATTGAATTGTAATAACCTAGGAGCATGCCATGATCTCTTGGTATGGCTGTTACTCGAAGGCTACAAGTTCAAGTTCTACATGCTTCATCAGAACTAGAAATCTGATTTTCAGATTTAAGTAGGACCGTTTGTGTTAAATGCAATATCTTTCAATTAGATGAGAGATAGGACTTTGATTTTAATTGTGTTTGTGCTTGGATGAATGGATTCGCATTGAGCTACTACAAGTGGATCCTTGGTGCTCTAGTTTCTCTTAATTATAAGATTTTCCCTATTTATCTTTCTGTTTTTATCCTAGTTCTTAAACTCTGAAATTCCAAATCTCTATAGATTCAAGTTATTAGAATAGTCTAAATTAGTTTACCTTTTCCCTGTGGATCAACATCGGTTTCACCGAGTTATTACTACATTGCAGTCTTGCACTTAAGGCGAGTGAACACATGTTAGGCATAAGAGAAGATGAAAGGCGGTACATGTGGCACCTTAGCACTATGGAGCACAAGAGAAGATGGATGGCATTACATGTGGCACATTAACACATGTGGGATGCTTTACACATGTAAGGCACAAAAGAGAAGATTGATGGTGAGAATGTGGCACATTGGCTCATGTAGCATAATAGCACATGTGGAGCATAATCTAAGATGGACAATGGCTCATTTGTAATATTGGCACATGTGGCACATGAGGTGATTGACGATAGATGATGGCACATTTTGGGCTTAACCCTAAGAAATCCATTTCACTTTTTATCGTGGGAAAATACCTTTTCAGAGGTGCGTGGGAAATGATGTTTCCTATAACGCCTCATAAAGAAAAGATTGTTAAATAAGGGAAAGTGAGTTCATGGGAAACAATGCTTCCTTTCTTTTCCTTTCATATGGTGTAGGCCACTTTAGTTATGGAATAACATAATTATTGAGGTGCCCCTTCATCTTGTTGAGGTGCATCAAATAATTGAACTATACAAAATATAAACACCATGGTGACTATTGGGAAACCACACACCTTTCCCTTCTATGTGCAAATCAAAGAAAAAAACCGTGGGATCCAATCTGATAAAATCCACTATAGTATGATGATGGAAATATAAGTCTTCTTTAGCCCCAATTAGAGAATGTTAATCATTAAGAGAACAACATCTCTTAGATACCTAGATACATCACCCACAAGTTGATTGCAAACAACAATAAAAAAATAAAAAATAAATAATAAAAAAAAAGCATTTTAGATGGAACCCCACCAACCCTAAGACAAGAACCCCTCTTATAATCAACAAAAAGTTTGAAAAAATCTTTGCACAAGGCCCTTCTTCTTCTTCTTCTTCTTCTTCTATCTACCATTCTCTTTATCTTCCCTTTTTTTTCCCTCTTCTCTTAAAAAAAAAAGTGTTCTCAGAACTTTAGGGTAAAAAGCCCTCTCTTCGTTAATTTTATAGCACCAAGGGGTGGGGCCCACTACTCATGGGGTTGGACCATCCATGGCACATGTGCACGTGCACAATAGTGACTGAAGCTTACTCATGTTGGGCTAGAGTTGAATTAGATTAGAATTGGGCTAAATTATGTAGCTTACTCGAGTTGTTAGTTGTATCCTTTTTGTACTTCATAATCTGCGTATAATTCTTTTGCTTTCTAATTAAAAAAGGGTTTATTACCAAAGTTGACCCAAAGCCTACCTTAATTATGTAATTAAGCAGCCATTTAAAATCTATTTTAAGACCTCTTATAGCTTTTGGAAAAGTTACGGACAAAAATGCTCTTACTTCTTCATGTTCTTCATTTTCTTCTTCCACTTTTTTCTTAAGAACAAATAAATTAGAAAATTAACTAATAAACTAAATTTTTTTTATTAATCCTCTTAAATAAAAAAAAAATAGATAGATAGATAGAGAAAATGAAAAGAGAATGAAAATAAAAATTTCAAATAAATAAAACAACTTACCTTCTTAGTTTTGTTCTTCTTCATGTTCTTCTTTCTCCTTTTATTCTAAAAAAAGAACAAGAAAATGAAAAATTAACTAATAACCAAAAATCAAAAAGCATTTTTAATCTTCTTAAATAAAAAAGAAGGAGAATAAAAATATCAAATAAATAAAACAACTTATTTTCTTTTCATTCTAATTATTTTTCTTCTTTCTCTTCTTCTAAAAAAAGGATAAATAAATAAAGAAATTTACTAATAAATAAAAAAAAATCATTTTTAATCTTCTTAAAAAAGAGAGAAAATGAAATTTAAGAAAATTGTACCAACAACAACCCTGCAATGGGACGCGGATTAGCTACTGACATGTTGAGTAGAGAATAACGCTACTGAAGTTACGTCACCATGTTTTGTGGACCCCAACATGATGTATGTGTTGTATCCACACCGTCCATCCATTTTGAGAGACCATTTTAGGGCATGACTCAAAGAATGAGGCAAATCCAAAGCTCAAGTGGACCCCATCACAGGAAAACAGTGGGGACAATGACATCCACCGTTGAAAACTTCTTAGAGTCTACAGAAGTTTTCGATCAATCTGATATTTGTGTTTTCCCTTCCTCCACGTCTTTGTGAACATATGAACAGTTTGGATCTCAAATCAATATTATGGTGGGCCTAGGAAGTTTTCAACGGTGGATTTTATTGTCCCCAATGTTTTCTGTGGTGGGGTCCACTTGAGCTTTGGATCTACCTCATACTTTGAGTCATGCCCTAAAATGGTCTCTCCAAATGAATGGACTGGTGTGGATACAACACATACATCATGTTGGGGTCCACATAAGATGGTGACGTCACTTCAGTAGCGTTATTCGCTACTCAACCTGTCAGTAGCTAATCCGTGTCCCCTGCGATGTACCAACAATGACCTAGTCACTGTTAGTACAATGCGGAGGTCACTGTTGGTACATTACAAGGGTTGTTGTTAGTACATTATAGGAATCATTGTTTTCTATTAGTACATAGTAGGGTAGCTATTGGTACACTACGGAGTCATTGTTGGTTTTCTTTCTTAAATTTTATTCTCAATTTTTATTTACAAAGATAGAAAAATATTTTAATTTATTAATTAATTCTAAATTTATTTTTTGTTTTTTAGGGAAAAAAAAAAGATGAAAGAGTGTTACCTCGCGATTTTAGATTTTGCCATGTGGTTTATGCGAGATTGCCATAATCAAATGTGCGGCTTGATCCAAACCGAACAACCAAGACCCTAAGCACCAAGATAAGTAAATATATCAGAATTGACAATATATGACCAGGATCAAATAAGATCAGTCACCTATTCAACCACTTATAAAATGCTATTTAAGATAATCAGACGATGATCAGAGGGTGGGGTTGGTCCTCTAAAGATGGGTTACATATTTGCCTTCCGTATGAAAGGACTTTTCAATACGAATAACATAAAAAGGGAAATACTTATAGTCGGTCGCAAAGAACAACTACGGAACGCCTTTCTGAATAAAGAACTTGCTTAATTCTGATGCAAGTCTAGCATATGAGCATAGACTCCAAATTACGACTAAAGAGTTACCACCTACTTGATTACCGCTACTGATTGTGCTAAGGAATGCAAAACACTGATTACACTAAGTAATGTAATGACGGCTTACTTTAAAGGAAAGTAAAGATACCAATTACACTAAGGAATGTAAAGACTAGCAATGCTAAGAAGCACTAAGGGGCTGTTTGGGTAGCAATATCCCATGGGATGGAATGCTATTAGATGGGATTAACATAATTTATTGTACATTTATTACATGTCTGGCGATACCATAGCATTAGATGAGATTAACATCATCCATTCCCATGTTTGGGATCAAATCCCTCCCTTGGCAAATACACTATATTATGTGAAGTCCGTGTATGGTGAACCATGGAATTGTAATCAATGGAACACATTTCACAACTGATTTTGGTCACCTGTGTGCATATGCAGCTTGAATATCAAGTGAAAAAGGCATGTATGGATGAACGGTGTTGATAAAACACATGTATCAATGTGGGGCCCACAATTGTAGTGGATTTTGAAATGCAACAGAAATCCAGAGGAATCCACCATTAGCATTGGAACATGTGATACTGGAATTAATCCAAACCTTCCTGTTATTATCAAACATGGGATGGAATTGTGTAACGCCCCGAGATTTTTCAAGGATAAAATCTTCTACATTCCATTAATCATTCAAACATTTAATACTTGTGGCTTCTAAGCACAAAAACAGAAATAAATTATCTTATTCCACTGATTTTTTATACTAAATTAACAACAAAATGTCCTAAAATGAATCAAATAGAATATTCAATTATTGCCTTCACTAAAAAGTCTTATTATAATTTCACTGAAAGTAGTAAACTATTCTACAATACATAAACAACTAAAATCTTCATAACGCTGCTCCGACTACAGTCATTCGTCATTTGTTGCCATAAACCTTCGTATAATTCGGTTCATCTGCTGGATCTTTATGTGAATCACTTGGGATGTGTTTAGATAGCGTTAATCGATATCATAGTGAAGTATATCCCTCTAAGACAATAATGATAACAATGATAACATAGAGTATACGCAAGCAGGAAGATAATATTAACCAAATCAAAACATATAAAGAAAATCTTATTAATGAAATGCATGAGATGCATGCTCTAGATAAGGCACTCTGACTAGAATCATAACACGTGAAGCGGGAAACTCCCTATTACGAGTTCACGTTAGTCACTAATCACCAGAAGTTTCTGGAACACACAAGCCCATAGTTTTGTCCGACCAAGTGAGAAGTAAGACTCTCATAGCCCAAATCTCACAAGACAGTGTACGGGAGAAGTAAGACACTCTAGCCTATTTCCAATTCCGTACACCCACATGGAACTAAGTGAATGCATGGAATTAATTTCACATTTAGTTAAGTATCACATACGTCCGTTTTAAATACAACTCAAATGGTCTCTATGGGGAGTTGCAAGCAACCCAGCATAGGCCGACAACACGGGCTTAGTGTCTATAGCACTAACCCCGACTCATGAGATTCATATACAATCAATGTTCACTCCTTGTCCCGTCTTATAATCCATTCATGTTCCCAAAAAACCATATTGTTCAACTTAGCCAAAATCATCAAGTATAGTACATGGATCCATCTTAAGCAATATAAAATCATAAGAATCCTTTGGCACACATTCATTGTAATCTCATAACTAAGCCAAGACACATCTTTCCGTCATAGATACCCCATACAGGTTCCATCTCTCTACACCATATGATTTCACCAAAATGGAAACCAGGAGTATACATTAATGTAATATTCATATAAATAATCTCGTTCACACAATCCACGTAACGTCATAAACATTATCAGCACGTATACAATATGAATCAAGACGAATCTATGCATGGTTCTCACATAAACATGAAAATAATTATGTCTTCACATCCAAACATCCACATATGCATACCACAAGATAATATAATGGAACTCAATGATAATCCTATGGTTATCAATGCATAATATGAATCATCCACACAAATTCAATCAACACGATCTATATTAAAGGAAACTTAGAAAAATAAGAGAAAACTATGAATGACTTGAAAGGAAAATCCTTTCCTCTTGGAAGGAGACACTTAGAGGTTGAAGAGGTTGAGTATGTTGCTGGAAAATCGGAGAACTTTCTCCCCCCCCCCCCCCCCCCCTCTCTCTCTCTCTCTTTCTCTCCCCTAGGGTTTGTACGTGCAAGGGGGTAGAGATGGCTGAATTTTTTTAGGTTTTCTCTATAACATATGTTAAGAGAGGCTCTCTCACGTATAACGCCTTATGCGCATGAGGGTAGATGTTCAATGCTTTGACGGTCCACATTATGATGTTCATGATGATATTTTGTGAAATGCATACCACTAATCTGATTTTGAATAAAAAGATGATTCTTAATACGTAATTTTCTTGGCAGTCCACTGTTGAGCTCTTAATTTATATATATTCTAACCCCATTTCATCACATTTTATGCATGATTTTTATGTTTAAAAGACTAATCTAATGCATGTTTGTGATTGTAGGAATGAGAGAGAGACTTCACCTATTTGATGGCTAAAAGAATGCTTTTAAACCCACTTGATGATGAATGACGATGAGCCAAAGCAATGGAAGAAAGAAGCAAGGAGAAGAGTGAGATGACATGGATTCAATGCCAATTTGAAGGATTTGGAATGACTAGAAGACCAAGCTTTGATGATCCAAAGAAGTGGAGAAAAAGCCTTGAAGGAATCAAGTTGAAGACCTGGAATAACCAGAAAAGTCATATTGCAGAGTTGCGGGGCCAGAAAAGTAAAATGTAGAAATTCAACAAATGACCCTGTAAACCAAAAAACTGTAAAAATTGGCCATCGAGCGCCCGACCACCATTTTATCGGGCGCTCGAAATTGAAAAAAAAAATCAGTTTATTACTGAAACTTTTCTGGACATGGCCGGGCGACCGATGACCCGTTGAGCGCCCGATGAAGAGGATCCAGGCGCCCAAAACTCAAAGAAAATTTATCAAAACACGCTGGACTGTTTTGCAATATGGTCGGCTGCCCGACCAACATTGACCGGGCTCCCGACGACCGACGTAAGTGCATAAATCTTTACGCAATCTGAGGCGGTGGGGGGTTTTTGCTATAAAAGGAAACCTTGGCATCCTTGCTAAGGTATCCTAGAAGAGTTCTAAGTTCGTGGGGAGCAAGGGAGAGCATCGTGGAGCAACCACAACTCCTCCAACTAGGATTTTTTCTAGTTTTTCATGTTTTTGTTTAGTTTTTCTTTGAATTCTAGTTGAAGCATGATAATGCTCGGCTAAAACCTCTTAGATAAGGCGAAGAGGTGAAGCTTGTGAGTAGTTATCATGTTGAATTCGTTCTAATTCAAGTATTTTGCTTTAAGTTGGATTTTTAAGTTTTAGTTTGAATAAAAGTTAGTATTTTTGAATGTTTTTATGAGAGTTCATGTGCTTCGGACATGAGTTCCTTACAATTCTCTAAGATTATCATGTTTGGATTTGTTAGATTCGAATTGTAGTAACCCTAGAGCATACCATAGTCCATTGGCGTGGTCGTTACTTCGAAGGCTACATATTCGACTTCTATGTGCTTCATTAGAACTAGAATCTTATTCTTCCACTTAAGTGGGAATTGTTTGTGTTTGAATGTTATATCTTTCAACTAGAAGAGAGATAGAACTTCAATTCTAATTGTGTTATGCTTGGATGAATGAATTCACATAAGGGCTATCACAAGTGAATCCTTGAAAGTCTTAGTTCCTTTAATTAATAGATTTTTACAAATTTCTGTTTAATCTAATGTTCATAATTGAAATTCCAAATTGCTTAATTCAAAGTTGCTGGAATACTTAGAATTGGTTTACCTAATTCCCTGTGGATCGACCTCGGTCTTACCGAGAATTATTACTACATCGTAGCCTTGCACTTGAGGCGAGTGAACAAGTTTTTGCCGCCGTTGTCGGGGATCGAACCTGGGTCACCCACGTGACAGGCAGGAATACTTACCACTATACTACAACGACAAATACAAATCATGAAAGAGTAGGAGAGAATGAGGTGCACAATGCTCCTCCAATGAGATCTTTACGAGATTACCTACAACTGGCTCGTACAACAACACCTTCATGTGTGATTCTCCCAACAACCGGGGGAAACATCGATATAAAGTCGGGTGTAATTCAACTCCTACCAAAGTTCCATGGGCTAGACTCGGAGAGCCCATACCTACACTTAAAAGAATTTGAAGAAGCGGTGGCTACTTTACAATATACAAATGTCTTAGAAGATGCCATCAAACTTAAACTTTTTCCATTTTCATTGAAAGAAAGAGCCAAGAGTTGGCTCCACTCTCTTAGACCACACTCGATAGGGTCATGGAATGAGATGACGTGGGAATTCTTGAAAAAGTTCTTCCCAGCTCATAAAACGAATACCCTTCGAAGAGCCATAATGAATTTTTTGGTTAAAGAGAATGAATCATTCTTCCAATGTTGGGAAAGGTTTAAAGACCTCCTACTTGCTTGCCCACATCATGGCTACGAAAGCTGGCGAATCATAAACTTCTTCAATGATGGATTAAGTTTCAATATGCGCCAATTCGTAGAGATGATGTGCAATAGGGAGTTTATGAGCAAAAATCCAGATGAAGCTTGGAGTTATTTGGATATGTTGGCCAAGAATGCCCAATCACGGGATACCTCAGACAAATCTAATAACCTCAAGCCTCCTTAACAAAAAGAGAAATGAGGGATTTACATTCTTAAGGAGGAAGATGATGTGAATGCAAGGCTAGCCAACCTCATAAGAAAAGTCAAGGCCATGGAACTTAGTAAGAGTGAAATTTGTGCCACTAATATACATGCTACGCAAGTTGTCCTACAATTCTTGCATTTCAAGAGGTGTTACAAGAACACGCAAATGCCACATATGGATATCAACGGCCTTTTAATGGACCGGTAGGTAACACGTATAACTCTACTTGGAAGAATCATCCTAACTTTAGTTGGAGGAATGGTCCTATGGCCAATCCTACCAACTCTCAAGGAGGGCCACCCATGCAAAACATGGCCCCACCTCAATTCTCAATGAAGGATACTCTAAAGGCGTTCATGCAAGGGCAAATGCAAATTAATCAATCCGATCAGTAAATGTTCCAAGAGCTTAAGGTCTCGGTTGATGAAATTAAGGGACGCTTAAATGCTAGGGAAGGGACCTTCCCGGCCCAACCTCAGCCCAATCCTAAACAAGCACATGAAATAAGCATCCCTAATCTTCCCAACCAACATGTAGAGCAAGCAAAATCTGTCACCACTCTTAGAAGTGGTAAACAAATTGACAAGTCTATTCCGGCGAAAGCCGACAAGCCTAATGATCCGGTAAATTCTGAAAATGAGGACGGATCTAACTCAGCCCTACAAGAAACGGAATGCGTTTACAAGCCTGTAGCACCATTCCCTTCGAGATTGGTTACTCCAAAATCTCTCCCAAACTCTCATGATATTTTAGAGATTTTCAGACAAGTCAAGATCAACATTCCATTACTTAATGTCATCAAACAAATCCCCTCTTATGCCAAGTTTCTGAAGGACCTATGCACAACCAAACGCAAATGTAATGTGCAACAAAAGGCCTTCTTAAATGAGCAAGTGAGTGCCATTCTCACTCAAAAGAACCCCCCCCCCCCCCCCCCCCCCCCCAAAAAAAAAAAAAAAAAAAAAAAATTAAATATCCCAGTAGTCCCATAATCTCATGTATCATTGGAGACTACCAGATTGAACGTACATTGCTAGACTTGGGGGTAAGCGTAAATTTAATCCCATACTCGGTATACGAGCAATTGGGTCTTGGGGAATTAAAACCCACCCTAGACCACGTTGCAACTCCCTGATAGATCCATCCTTGTACCAAGAGGGATAGTTGAGGATGTGCTAGTCCAAGTTGACAAATTCTATTACTTGGTAGATTTCATCGTCTTGGACACGCAACCGGCTATGGATGCTAGCACTCAAATACCGGTGATTCTAGGCCGCCCCTTCCTTGCTACATCAAACATAATTATAAATTGCCGGAATGGGGTAATGCAATTGTCCTTTGGAAACATGACGTTGAAGGTGAATGTGTTCCACTTAGGCAGAGGGATGATGATGATGTCCACGAGGTTGATATGATTGAATCAATCGTGCAAGAGGAGTTCGCTTTAAATCAGAATTTTAATCATCTAGATGTTGTTAGCTTCGATCATTTTGAGGATTGAGATGACAATGATGGCCCCCATGAGGTAAACATGATAGAATTCATGGAAGAAGGGGAGTTTCTCCAACATGATCTACCTGGAAGATTGGAGACGTGTGTGGCACACTCCAAGGATGAAACTTATTTGACTATTAATAAGGCCTTGGAAGTGCCAATTTTTGAAAATTTATTTGACAAGACACCAATTTCTGAGTTAAACACATTTATTATGCAGGATTTGGAAGAATTGGTGCTTGATTTGCCTATAGAGAGGCCAAAATCTGAAAGCATGGAGGTTAAGTACCTAATCCAACCTACACAAAAGGAGGAAAGCATAAAAAATCTAAATCTGAAAACTTCCCCCTATGAGGTCTCCTATACTCTAGAGGAGTGTCTAACTTATTTTGAAGATTGGGATGATCCCATGATTTTAGACATCGTACACGCCTTGAGGGAGACCCATCCAGTGCATAAAAAGCTTCCCTCCACAGAGTGCCAAACTGAAAAATCAATTGTGGAAGCACCGATGAAATCTGATTTTATGGAGACCATAACGACTTGTGAAGAAGAAATACAAGTCTCCACATCTCTTTGGTTTGTTCAAACTGATGAACACCACTTCTGGGATGACCCATATTTGATAAATTTTTACCTAGATAAGATGGAAAGGAGATCCATATTCAGTGATTTCCAACCAATGCAATTCCCCTTTCCTAGTACATGTGATACTTTTATTGAGGAACCCGCTGAAATTTTTCAACAGAATTTTCAATAGGTTAGAATGGTTGTTGTCACCAATGTACTTTCCAAAGCAGGATGGTGGATAGTTCTACTGAAAAATCTGTTACACCACTTGATAATCCTGGTCAACTTTGTCCTTTTGGATGTTATAAAAATAATTGATCTCATAGTCTGATGGAGATCCTCTTTCCAAAAGGACAGGTTATGTATCTTTTATTGCTTTACGTAAATTAGATTTAGTTGTTTTTCTATTTTGGTTTACTGCTTAGTAGATTTAGATGCCGGAGGTAGACTCCCATGTTCGACTCTCTCAGGTACTATCATTCTCACTCTCTTTTATTTTACCATTGCTCTCATGTTTATACTCATTGCATTTCTTTTTACATTGAGGACAATGCAAGATTTGCTTGGGGTTTGAGATGAGATTCCTCATCCAATAATTTGTGGACATTTCGATCAAAGTTGGTAGAAATTTTCAATTTTTTAAACATCAAGACGCTTTTGGAACACTTTGTTTCTATGCACTTGAGATTTCATGAGTATGAAAGAATAAACGATGAACTGATATGATTTTGAAATCTCTAAAATGACTTAAACATAATAGATTTATATGTGAATCTCCATATTTATTTGATCGATAGAACATTTGAACAATTTTGAGTATAGATCACATTACACGATTCTCATGGTTTGAAGGGATTAGTAGATTTGTGGATTGGTTAAACTAAGATTCAAGGTGTTGAGAAACTAAGCCAGGGTACTTTGTTCATCCTTGTTCATGGAAAAATAACGAAAGATATGGATTTATAAAAATCCTATCTAATATGTATAAAAAGGAAAGAAGGAAAGAAAATATGGGTATGATAGAGAATATGGTGGAAAACTCTGAAGAAGGGCTACCCATTACCAACCGGGGGATGGTCTACCCAGTAACCAAAGCCGGAAATGGGACATAGTGTGAAAGCCGTCGGAAGGATGGTAAGGCAAATTCCTGTTATAGGCAATTGGTTGATCTATACACTCATTGATCTTTGGTTTAGCTAATTTATGAAGAAGGTAATCCTGGAAAGTCATGAGATGAATATGCACAAAGTACACTAAACCATACATGTTCAAATTCGTCTATTTATCAATGAATCGGTGGGGATTTTATGTGAACACTTATCATGATTAGAAGTTTAGGACTTAAATTTCTCATTTAGTTTTTCTGAATTTTGCACTAATATGTCTTAAAGTTTATAGAAGCATAGTTCTAAGAGAGAGAGTTGAGTTTCAGAAAGGTGGATTGTTTCAAATTTGTTTTGCTCGGGTCTAGTAAAATGCTGGTTGGGGATGTGTTGAGCTCTCAATTTATACATATTCTAACCCCATTTCATCATATTTTATGCATGATTTCTATGTTTAAAAGACTAATCTAATGCATGTTTGTGATTATAAGAATGAGAGAGAGACTTCACCTATTTGATGGCTAAAAGAATGCTTTTAAACCCACTTGATGATGAATGAAGATGAGCTAAAGGAATGGAAGAAAGAAGCAAGGAGAAGAGAGAGATGACATGGATTCAATGCCTATTTGAAGGATTTGGAATGACTAGAAGATCCAAACTTTGATGATCCAAAGAAGTGGAGAAAAAGCCTTAAAGGAATCAAGTTGAAGACCTGGAATGGCTAGAAAAGTCATATTGCAGAGCTGTAGGGTCAGAAAAGTAAAATGCAGAAAATTCAGCAGATGGCCCTGTAAACCAGAAAAACTATAAAAATTGGCCTTCGGGGGCCCGACCACCATTTTACAGGGCACTCGAAATTGACAAAAAAATTTAGTTTATTGCTGGAACTTTTCTGGACATGGCCAGGCGCCGAAGACCCACCGGGCGCCCGATTAAGAGGATCTGGGTGCCCGAAACTCAAAGAAAATTTATCAAAACACACTGGATTGTTTTACAGTATGGTCGGCCGCCCGACCAACACTGACCGGGCGCCCGACGACCGACGTAAGTGCATAAATCTTTACGCAATCCGATGTGGTGGGTGGTTTTTGCTATAAAAGAACACCTTGGCATCCTTGCTAAGGTATCCTAGAAGAGTTCTAAGTTCGTGGAAAGCAAGGGAGAACATTGCGGAGCGACTGTAACTCCTCCAACTAGGGTTTTTTTCTTGTTTTTCATGTTTTTGTTTAGTTTTTCTTTTAATTCTAGTTAAAGCATGATAATGCTCGGCTAGAATCTCTTAGCTAAGGCTAAGAGGTAAATCTTGTGAGTAGTTATCATGTTGAATTCGTTCTAATTCAAGTACTTTGCTTTAAGTTGGATTTTTAAGTTTTAGTTTGAATAAAAGTTGGTATTTTTTGATGTTTTTATGAGAGTTCATGTGCTTCGGACATGAGTTCCTTGTAATTCTCTGATATTATCATATTTGGATTGGTTATATTCGAATTGTAGTAACCTTAGAGCGTACCATAGTCCATTAGCACGGTCGTTACTTCAAAGGCTACATATTCAACTTCTATGTGCTTCATTAGAACTAGAATCTTATTCTTCGACTTGAGTGGGGATTGTTTGTGTTTGAATGTTATATCATCCAACTAGAAGAGAGATAGAACTTCAATTCTAGTAGTGTTATGCTTGGATGAATGAATTCACATGAGGGTTATCACAAGTGGATCCTTGAAAGCCTTAGTTCCTTTAATTAATAGATTTTTACAAATTTTTGTTTAATCTAGTTTTCATAATTGAAATTTTAAATTGCTTAATTCGAAGTTGTTGGAATACTTAGAATTGGTTTACCTAATTCCCTATGGATCAACCTCGATTTTACCGAGAATTATTATTACATCACAGCATTGCACTTGAGGCAAGCGAACACCCACTTTTTTTGATTGACCGATCTTTGAAAATGGCTTAACAGGTGTTAAAACGAGCTTGATCTCAATTAACGGTCCAAATTTGATGATTAAGGCCCAAAATTAGGAGAAATGTTTAGTCATGATAAGAAAATGATTGGACAAAATTTGGTGGTTGATCGACGGTGAAAAATGCTTAGATATGAAATTTCAACTTTCGGCGGAAAAGGAAAGGGTTGGCTTTGTGGTTCAATGGTGTAGGATTATAGATCGGGGTTCAAATTTTGTGGAGTCTCGTAGTCATATGAGACCAAGATATGTTCCAAATTTAAGTTGTGATTACCGGTGGAAAGTGGGTGACGGTGGAAAGTGGGTTAATTGAAATGTCCAAATTCAAAAGGAGTTGGTTACTCATTATTTGCTACAACGAGATAAGTTCGCACTTAAGAAAGAGGCTTATCAATGTGGGGCACTCAAATCACACTATTGGCCCATGATACAAACGATCTAAGTCACTCTCACAAAGGGAAATATTCGACTATGACTAACCATCTACTTTCCTCACTCAATAGACATTAAAACAAGGGTTAAGGGGCTGGTTTAATAATTAGGTCATTTATACGATGATCGAAAGGCTGAATTTTGACTTGTGTGGTTCATTTATGATAGATAGACAGTATAAAATTTCACATCAATCAGATCATGGGAACCATGTGAACTAGAAATCAAGGATCTAGGTTAAGGTGAGCCATTAACATTTTTTGGCACTCAAGATTTTATATTTATACGCATTGGATAATCACACAAATTCTAGGATAAGGGTTTACTATTAAGATAATCAGTTTGATATGGTTACTTTCCCAACTACATTCCTTAATCAACGGCTACGGATGCTCCTAGGTTAAGATCTCCATAATCGCAGGCCCTACTTGAAAATCTATCTATACGGAGTTGTTATACACCTAAAATTATGATTACCTTTTGGACAGATTTGAAAACTACCTATCTGATTGATCAGAAATCGCAAATTAGGGGATCCAAGGGCATTATCGTAATATCAGAAAAATGCGAGTTTTAAGAAATCTAATAATTTTACTTCGTTTATGACATCATTCTAAGTAACTTATGGAAAGGGTCACCTATCAGATCTCTCACGGATGATCTGCTATTCTTAAATCAAAGTAAATGCTCGAAATATTTAATTAAAAAATTAAAATAAAAGGATGAAAAATTCCAAATAAATTTAAAAATTAGGGGCGTTACAAATTGGCACAAGGCCAAATGCAACTCCGTACCACCTAAACCCATCTAATATTGCTACCCACATAGGCCCTAGGTAATTTGAAAGATGGATTTTGTTTTATTTGGTTTGGTTGGTGTGTGTAGACACCCCCTTCAGCTACAAAGCTAGTCGAGATGGCTGGATGGATGGAGGTCCATACCCCCAAACTGTAGGTCCAAACCGAGGCGACTCACCCTTGCAAGCCCCAATCCATAGCCCAACTCAAGCCTAAACCCAGTCAACTCACCCCTAAACATCAGCCCGAAAAATCACCCACAAAAAAAAAATAGTTCAAAATTTTCTAAAAAGTTAACTTAGTGAGTCAACCTTGCTGAGTCAAATCAACGAGTCAACTCACTAAGTCAGCCCAGTCCTTACACCCAATCAACTCACCTTGTCAACCCATCCTTCAAACCCAGTCAACTCAATTAGTTATGATCCATAGCTTCGGAAGCAACTCCGAACCTCGGCCCAGAGGATTTTTTGCTTCAGGTTCGGAGTTCGTACGCTCCGAAGCTGAAGCAAAGCATCCATACAGGCACCCCCTGACTCAAATTTATTTACCGAAGCTGCCAATCTCTGCACCTATAAATACCCCCTCTCTTTCTCATTCACAACATGCACTTCCCATCTCTCCAGCCCGAGAGCTCCGAGTCCATCTCCACCCCCTTTAGCCCATTCCTCCATCAAGAAGAGCCCGAGTGAGTGAAGAGTCTAGCCCTGGTCCAACCCAGCCAGACCCTAGCTCAAGCCTCTCAAGCTACCCAAGTCTTGATCTCAACTGCTCGAAGTTAATCCTTGCGATACCTCCGTCCATCCAGCCACTCTTATATCAGTATCATTTCATTTGCATTTAGCATAGTGCTACATTTATTATTCTTCCAACCTCCCTGCTTATCATTCCACTACAACCACTTGATCAGGTCTTAGTGTATGATCTGAGGTTCGCCGGCTCACCCAGAACTTGCCCATCAGAAACTCTAACCGATCAAACACACATCATGCATCTCGCATAAAGCACTTGTCGGTTCGAGTGTACACTCTGGGCTTGCATATCTAATTGGAACCTGCCCATCAGAAACTCTTACTGTTCAGACCCATATTCATGCATTATATCATTCATGAATGTACGAGGATTAGTTCATACTTTCAAGTATTAGTTAGATTTTGTAAATTAAAGACCGTACTTCGGTACGGCCAGAGTGGATGCTTAACACCGTCCCACCCTGTAACCATAATCCCTTACCTCGAATCTCTGACCGCAGATAAAAAAGAGTCATTTTAAAGGAATGAATATTTGGATTATCCTCTCTAACATTTCTACAGGGTCTAGCCGACTGTAGATTCGAAGTAACTGGCTAGTGGAGACTCTAGTCTTATATGAACCTATCTAAACCTATCAATCGAAAACCGATCACACACGAAGAGAAAAAACCCTCGAGAAAGAGGTAAGCTAGTGGCAGTGACGATTCGCGCACCCTCGAAAGGGGGGGAAACGCGAAACGGTGAGCATCCACAGAATGACGATTTTACTGGGGAAGTGCTAGTCCCACTAGTCGTGATCCAGCTTGAAAAAGGAAATCCCTCCAGTACTTGAAAGTTAATAGCCTCATACATTCTCATTTGCATAGCATTTCATCCATAAACAAAAAAGAAAAAAGAAAAATCCCAAAAAAAGAGTAGAACATATTCCTCACCATTGCGCCTCCTCTAAATCAATGTCCTCTGAAACAACTTCCCTACCGCAGCATAATCCATACCAAAGCTCAGCAAGCCATGTCAGACCATGAGGAAGAGGGTCACCTCTTCCCTGTCCTCGACATGACCGAAGCGCAACCTGTAGCACAATCATCACAAATCGAAAACACGCCAATCATCCAGGAATTGGCACAAGGAATGAGAACAATGCAAGAAATGTTCTTACAATTCATGCAAGCACAAACCGCAACAGCAGCCAGCAATCAAGTTGGCCCAATTCAGCAACCTCAACAGTCATTCAAGGCCCTCCCGACCTCTAGTTTGAATCAAGTACAACCATCGAAGTTTGCCCGAGACTACCAACAACAGCCATCTTAACCCTCCGTTATGGGGCATCCTTCTCAATACCTTCCTACTGAGGTGAGACCGTCTCAGGGCATTCCCGCCACAAGGACTTCTAATCAATCTCGTGAGTAATGATCTCAATAGATTCCAGCATGTCCCCGCCAATAGGACCCTTTTCCTTTCTCAACATGTCCCCACCGAGGGGACCTTTACTCAATTTCAGCACATCGCCGCCGATGGAATTTCAATTCAATTTCCAGCAGCAGCGATAGTACTGGCAAATGCCCACATTGGGGGTCAGTGTCAAGCCCACATTAATCAGCAAATGGTGGTGAATACCCAACAAAGGGGCCACTTCCTAACATCTCAACCTCCTACAAACAGAAGCACTTTTCAATTCCAGCACATCCCCGCAGATGGGATTTCGGTTAATTTCCAGCAATCTTCAATTCAGCAATCTCCAGTTTTTCCAGCAAAATCCAGTTCAATCTCCAGCTCAATTATAATAATTTCTAGTACAAGTCATCAAAATCCAGTTCAATCGTCAAGTCAAATTCAGCAATCCACAGTTGCTTTCCAGCAAGCTCATAGGGTCGAAGACATTGACCACTATGCCAAAGAAGAATGTGCCTTACTACGAGAGGCATCAATCGCTCAAGAAGATCATGCGGGACTGGACGAGTTGCGGGAGCAATTTCAGACCTTGCAAAATCAACTATAGCAGTAACAGGGGATCGATCTCCCTTCAACAAAGTTCAAGGACTTGTGTCCCTTTCCAAATGCTCAGATACCTCAAAACTTTGAGGTACTAAAATTCAAAAAATATGACGGCAGCGGCTGCCCCACAGCACATCTTAAGGCTTTTTGCAGAGAGTTTAGTGCAATCGCAGGAAATGAAGGGCCCCTCATTCGCCTATTACAAAAATCTCTTAAGGGCGATGCCCTAGACTAGTATACATCATTGGATTGCCATCGCATCAAGACTTGGGAACATCTTTCCCAGGCTTTCGTTGACAGGTTCGCATACAATCTCAACACGGCACCCAGGAGAGCAAATCTAGTAGCTCTTAGGCAAAGGAGTGACGAAATATTGTTAAATTATGTGGGGCATTGGGGAGCTATGGCAGCCAAAATGCGAAAACCCATCAACAACAAGGAACAAATCTCCATGATCGTTCACTCAACATATCTTGGCATATCTAGGTATCTCATCTCACACCCTTATGCAAATTTCTCTTAGTTGATCCATGCCGGAGAGCAAGTCAAGGTAGGAATACGCATAGGGACAATCTCCCCATGGCCACACCAGGCCACTCCAGTCAAACGAAACAGAGTGGAAGAAAGGCCCATAGGATATGGGAATGGGAAGCGCAATAGTTCTCCCCCTCGCCCGACAGAGCTAAACAATGTTATCGCCACTACTCAGGGCAACCAGTATACTCCCTCACAGGGACGCCAGCCATATCAATAGAATCAGTCTCAGCATCAACCTCAGAGGTACCAACCACCCCCGCCGCAACCAAATCGACAACCACAACCGCAGCCACCTCGACAACAGCAGCAATTTAGGGGAATGTCCAATACCCATATCAAAACAGGCAAGTGAACAAGGAGTTCAAGAACTTCACCCCACTCACTCAACCACTCAGTCAGATCATGACCATGCCGATACAAAAACAACTACTCACTCTAATGGCACCCAGACCTCCTCCAAATCCTTTACCTTTTAACTACCGAGAAAATGAGTATTGTGCTTACCATCAAGGGTGTGTGTTAGTGCACTTTTCTGTGGCATACTAGTGCACCTTGTTTGTCAATCACTTAGGTCAGTGAGTCTAGTGTTGGTTGAGCTTAATGAAGACGAGGAACGAAGACTCAAGACAGACCAGCTGCATCAAGGAAGAAGAAACAGGTAAAAGAGATGCCTTGGTGTGCCTTAACCTTGAACCTATCCAAAACCATAACCTCTAGATGACTTGAACCAACTAGGTACACTCTTAGTCATCATTAGTCTTAGAACTCCATGAAAAACATGATAACTTAGACTAATTAAAGACGTGGAAGTTGCTGTAATCAAATCAGCTCAAACAGTAGTTTTCGATTGATCTCTGATCACTCGGACAGGTGTTCTAATTGGACTCCAATCGATCAGACAGAAGTCCCGATCAATTGAAATTTGTTCCAGCAAGTTTGAAATCCACTGGACAAATTTTCTTTCAATCGGACAGACTTTCGATCCATCGGAAGGGGTCAGTCCGATCAATCGGACCATGATTTTGATCAATTAAAATATCTTCCAGAACGTTTACTGGACAGATATTCAATCAATCGAACATGTCTCCGATCAATCGGACCTTATTCCAATCAATCGAAGATTCACGAATCTGCCCTTTTTTTACCATTGGAAGAAAATCTATAAAAGGTGGGGGATTCGTTTTTGAGCTAATAAGGGGGATTTTGAGGAGATAGAAGTCACCATTGTTGAAGATCATTAAGAGCTCTATTCCTAACCCAAATTACTGATCTTCCTTATGATTCATCACAAGCATGGAGCATTCAAAGCTCAAGAAGAAGATGCACTTATCCCTCTTTTGATCTCTAGAGATTTAATTAATCTTGATACTCATATTCCTATCCAATACTCTATGATGAGATCTTTGTAGGTGAGACTTTCTAGGCAACTCATTCCCATAAGTTATAGAGATCTCAAACCTACCCTCCTATCACCTTGGGCATATCAAAGGCAACATTTGCAAGGTGGTTGATCAAGTGTAGTTGAGGCATTGGTGACGCAGCGGCAACACGATCGGGGGAGCAAGGGAAGCAGATTGAAGCACGAGAGAGCAGAGATCAAATAACCCATCTGGCGCTGAACAAGAGGCTCATTCGACAAGTAAGGTTGTCATTGTAGAGAGTCCTTCCACTCAATTCCCTATGGGAGTTGAGTGTAGGAGTTTATTTATCAAACTCAAACTAAGGTCATTTTTCGATCCTTGACTTATTAGTTGAGCCTAAATCTCTAGGGACGTTGGCCATTTCTTGGCGCGTTTGTCGACCTAAAGGCTTAGGGGTTTTTAAGCACTCCTTGGCATGTTTGTCAAGCCTAAACAAAGTCTCCAAGGGAGAGCCTCCGACATGAGAGTGAGCGTGCGTTGTCCTTGAGTAGGTCCCATAGGTTAGGAGGATCCTGTAAACTTCTCAGTTGGGTGAAGCCAATTTAAAATACCATGGTTGGGAGGAACCAGATTTAAACTCCCCAGTGACTGCCGGTGTGCTCAAAGGGGTTGAGTACTTGAACCGGGAGTGGAGTAAACAAGTAGTCGAATCACTATACATGCTTGTGTTTGTGATTGTATTTGAGCATATTTTTTTATTATGCATTGTGTTTAATTGCTTAATTATAAATGCTTAATTAGAATGTATGCTAGGCACTAAATAGGCACATCCACACACATGATGTACTTTCACTAAGTAGAGTAGAATTGAGCTTATATGATCCACTCTCACATAGTCTACTTAGGTTGTATAGATTAGGTGCTTGATTGGTTTAATTTTTTGTTGATCTATGCATGCTTAGGCTAGGTTGTTTAATTGATAATTATATGCTAGCCTTGTGATTGGACCCACTTAGGCTTGGAAGCCAAAGTGTTCTTGCTTACTTAGTTTAAATTGTTAAATTGTGTAAGTAGGTGAAAAGAATTTTAAAAGGTCCTAATGACCCCCACCCCCCCCCCCCCCCCCCCCCCCCCCCCCCCTTCTAGGACTTAGCCATGATTCTAGTTACTCTCTAAGCTTCCGCACTAACACGCCTTTAATCCAAAAGGTGTAATCTCAATTAGTATCAGAGAGGGTTGCTCTTCAAGGACTTAACCATCTAGAGTAAGATCTGGTACCGGAGTACTAGCATCATGTCTACCTAAGAGGGAAATCTATGTTGCCCCATGTTGAACTATAAATAAAATGATTAGTTGAGGATAACAATAACTAGGGTAGGAACTACTGTCATATCCCCTACCGAACATTTCTCTCCAACTAGCAAATGAACCTAAGGGAGATAAATCTAGGATAGATGAATTCCCTCGCAACAAACATGTTGGGTCCTAAAAATCATACCCAAGGGGGTTGTGAACTAGGTTAAGTGACCTTAGGAGACCAAATTGAGCTAAATAGATAAAATCTAAGGAATGAGCCTCATTTTGAGCTAATTGATAAACAAGAGGAATTTAGCCTCTTTGGAACTATAAGAAAATCTGAGGATTTTAGCCTCATTTTTGTGTGTACGGGAAAATCAGAGGATTCAAGGCTCATTAGCCCAAATTTGGTAGTTTAGCCTTGCTTTTAATATGTATATTTGCTTGCTAAACTATCACATGCCTAGATTAGCTAATCTTACTAAATTACATGCTTCATTGTATGCTAATCTTTGCCTAGTATTGGTCGTGATATACCATTAGGGGAGGTTGGTTGATTGGGCTGTAAGCCCTTTGTGCTTTTATTGCAAATGTATATCTTTGACCAATTATGCATGATTAACTATGATTAGATAATTATAATTTCTTGTTAATCATGCTTCTTAGCATGCTCCATGTTTTAAAGTTCATGCACCCTATACTCTCCTTGGTAACATATGCTTATAGTTATAACTGCGACATACTATCTAGTCTTACCTTACCTTAATTACTATATCATTAAGGGAGAGAGAATAATTTGTCAATTACTGACAAAAAGGGGGAGATTGATCAAGTCTCACCAAAACTAGTTTGTTATGTTTTATGATGCAGGGATTGACAAGTTATGGGGGAGCAAACTGAAGAAGAGCTGCTTAGTTAGGCATGTCAAGAGTCCTGTATTTATTTCATTATCAATGTAATCTTTTGTTCATGTACTTTGTTTTGGTAGGTTAGGTTTTTTGAAGTAATTGACAAAGGGGGAGATTGTTAGTGCACTTTTCTGTGGCATACTAGTGCACCTTGTTTGTCAATCACTTAGGTTAATGACTCTAGTGTCGGTTAAGCTTAATGAAGACAAAAACCGAAGACTCAAGATGGACCAGCTGCATCAAGGAAGAAGAAACAGGTAAAAGAGATGCCTTGGTGTGCCTTAACCTTGAACCTATCCAAAACCATAACCTCTAGATGACTTGGACCAACTAGATGTACCCTTAGTCATCATTAGTCTTAGAACTCCATGAAAAAGATGATAAGTTAGACTAATTAAAGAAGTGGAAGCTGCTGTAATTAATCAGCTCAAATAGCAGTTTTCGATTGATCTGCGATCAATCGAACAGGTATTTCGATTGGACTCCGATCGATCGGACAGAAGTCTCGATGAATCGAAATTTGTTCCAGCAAGTTTGAATTCCACTGGACAAATTTTTTATCAATTGGACAAACTTCCGATCCATCGGAAGGGGTCAGTCCGATCAATCGGACCGTGATACCAATCAATCGAAATATCTTCCAAAAGGTTTACTTGACAGATTTTCAATCAATCGGACATGTCTCCGATCAATCAGACAGGTCTCCGATTAATCGAACCTTATTCTGATCAATCGGAGATTCGCGAATCTGCCCGTTTTTTACCGTTAGAAGAAAATCTATAAAAGGTGGCGGATTCATTTTTAAGCTAATAGGGGGGATTTTGAGGAGATAGAAGTCATCATTGTTGAAGATCATTAAGAGATCTATTCCTGACCCAAACAAGTGATCTTCCTTGTGATTCATCACAAGCATGGAACATTCAAAGCTCAAGAAGAAGATGCACTTGTCCCTCTTTTGATCTCTAGAGATTAGATTGATCTTGATACTCATATTCCTATCCAATACTCTATGATGAGATCTTTGTAGGTGAGACTCTCTAGGCAACCCATTCTCATAAGTTGTAGAGATCTCAAACCTACCCTCCTATCACCTCGCGCATATCAAAGGCATCATTTGCAAGGTGGTTGATCAAGTGTAGCTGAGGCATTAGCGACGCAGCGACAACACGATCGGGGGAGCAAGGGAAGCTGATTGAAGCACGGGAGAGCGGAGATCAACCAACCCATCCGGCGCTGAACAAGGGGCTCATCCGACAAGTAAAGTTGTCATTGTAGAGAGTCCTTCCACTCAATTTCCTGTAGGAGTTGAGTGTAGAGTTTGTTCGTCAAACTCAAACTAGGGTCCTTTGCCGATCCTTAGCTTATTAGTTGAGCCTAAATCTCTAGGGACGTTAGCCGTTCCTTGGCGCGTTTGTCGGCCTAAAGACTAGGGGTTGTTTGGCACTCCTTGGCATGTTTGTCAGGGCATAAACAAAGTCTCCAAGGGAGAGACTCCGACACTGGAGTGAACGTGCGTTGTCCTTGCATAGGACTTGAGGTGACCTTGAATAGGTCCCATAGGTTGGGAGAAACCTGTAAACTCCTCGGTTGAGTGGAGCCGATTTAAAACACCTTAGTTTGGAGGAACCAGATTTAAACTCCCTAGTGAATGCCGGTGTGCTCAAATGGGTTAAGTACTTGAACCGGGAGTGGAGTAGACAAGTAGTCGAACCACTATACATGCTTGTGCTTATGATTGTATTTGAGCACATTTCTTATTATGCATTGTGTTTAATTTCTTAATTATGAATACTTAATTAGAATGTATGCTAGGCACTAAATAGGCATATCCACACATAAGATGTACTTTCACTAAGTAGAGTAGACTTGAGCTTATATGATTCACTCTAATATAGTCAACTTAGGTTGCATAGATTAGGTGCTTGATTAGTTTATCTTTTGTTAATCTATGTATGCTTAGGCAAGGTTGTTTAATTGATAATTATATGCTAACCTTGTGATTGGACCCACTTCGGCTTGGAAGCCGAAGTGTTCTTGCTTAGTTTAAATTGTTAAGTTGTGTAAGTACGTGAAAAGAATTTCATGAGGTCCTAATTCCCCCCCTCCCCCCCCCCCCCCCCCCCCCCCCCCCCCCAGGACTTAGCCATGATTCTAGTTGTTGTCCAACACCCCCCAAGACTTAGCCATGATTCTAGTTGCTGTCCAAGTTTTCACACTAACATGTCTTTAATCCAAAAGGTGTAATTTCAGTGTGGCTACACCACTGACCGATGCATGACCTTGAAGAATGTCATCCAAAATCTGACCGACGACCGCAAGATCGTCATCTCAGTGCATGGAACTCCTCTAGCTTCTCCCACCAACATCCTTCAGAATCCTCTGCATGGACATCCAACAGACCCCAGTTTGTCTCGCAGCCCTGTCGTCGACAACATAGAAGAAGGAGAGCGCATTGATCGCTTCTTCTCTCCCATCCAGTCCATTCATGCCTACACTTATGGGTCAACAAATCCTTCTCCAATCCTGCAAGGGGCAAGCCCCCTCCTTCCCTCAGTCTTTGAGCCACTAGTACTCGAGGGAGCACCTCCATATGAGGTGTTGGTCGTCCAGCCGCAAATAATGGCAGCTTAGGGGCCCGTCCTTTTGCAAGGGGGACCCTACAATCACCTGTGTTGGGAACCAGTCATCCTAAAAGGAGCGCAATCATACACTGATCCTGCATACGATCTTGTCATCTTGCAAGGGGCAACTTCAGCTCAGGAACAACTCAATCCCCAATGGAGGGATTACACTTATTAGCATCAGGAGCCTTTTATCTTAAAAGGGTCTCCCCAGTCGAGCTAGTCATATCACAAGAGTCAACCCCTGTCCCCGAGCCTCAAAGACGTCCTAGGAGGTGTGTCAATTACGCTACATCAACTAGGTCAAACAGGAAGACCCCTCACTGTAGCAAGAGGACCAATGTTCATCCCGTGGGAACCTCCCTCTCCTGGGACAGTCAAACCAGGCTGCAACCCTATGTAATCTATGAAGATAAGCCTCGACATTATCACTTCAGTACAGGCAACAATGTAGTCCTCAAAGCAAAAGCTCCATATGAAGAAGATTTGGTATCCCAGCCAGCACAATTGCAAGAACCAGTGGTCCTAGAAGGTAAAAGCAGGGAGAGTTACAAAGAGGCCTCATTGCACTACCCAGAATGTGTGGAGGTAGGGAACATGAATCCCAAGTGCATCCGAAGAGATAATCAGAACAAAGGAGATCCCAAGAGCGCTCTCGTAGGCCTCGGCAACAAAAATGAAGCCGTGTACGATGTCGCAACTCAACTCAAGTTAATCCCTGCCCAAATCTCAGTATGGGAATTACTTGGCACATCTCACATACACCGAGAAATGTTCGCCTAAGACACTGAGCGATGCCCACGTCTCCTCAGACATGGCACCCGAAATGATAGCATTGATGATTGGATAACTTCTAGCTCCGCGCGCTATCACCTTCACTGATAATGAGTTGCCACCAAAAGGACGCAACCATGGGTGGTCCCTCAACATAGCCCTACGATATAAAGACCTTTGTATCTCACTAGTCCTTATCGATAACAGCTCAAGCTTAAACGTCTGCCCTCTCAAGAATGCGGAACACCTAGAAATCAGGCCCTCCTCATTCGACCCAGCACCATGTAAGTCAGAGTGTTTGACAACACTCGTCGATCAGTGGAGGAAGAAGTTAACATAGAGGTACAGATAGGCCCAGAAGTCTCCACTATCACATTTTAAATCTTAGACATATCAGCCTCTTTCAACATGTTGCTCGGACGACCTTGGCTGCATAAGGTCGGAGCCGTGCTATCAACTTTACATCAACGGGTGAAGTATATCTGTGGGAACCAAATGATCTCTATCCATACAGAAAAGGAGCTCATCATTTCTTCCTATATAACCGGATATCCCCATCATCGACATCCAACACTTTGAAGAAGACGTATCACAGTTTCGAGTTCGAGACTGTGAATGCCATCGCCAATCCAGAACCAATGAGTGTGGACCATGTTTTTCCGCTAGCAGAACGTCTAAGTCTCAAGTACCACATGAAGAACCATTACAAGTTCAGAAAGATATTGTTGTTATATAATCAACGCAAATGGAGACTCGGATACAGGTTAGTCATCATGGACAAAAGAAAAAAAAGAAGTTTCGGTGCTTACCCATTCAATTCATTAGGCCCAAGAACCTTGCAGAGATCCAAGAAGAAATCTATCGACTGCAATACATAAAGGCCTCCCGATGAACCTGTCTTGGGCCATATGGCCTCCCATTCGATGGGACTGGATTCTCGAACCACCTAAGCCACTAGAAGAAGAAGAGGAGGATAGAGAGGAAGAAGAAGATCAAATACAGCAGCTTCAGGACCAAGGTACTCTGATACCTCTCCTCGCTCATCACCAGTCGATTAGGGGCACAACTTGCCCACTTCAATTCCAGTCAATCAGGGGCACAACTTGCCCGCTTTAGTTCCAGTCAGCCAAGGGCACAGCTTGCCCATCTTAGCATCAGTCAACAAGGGGCACAACCTACCCATCTCTGCAGAATCAATACCATCAACCAACACCCAAGGGCAGAAGCAGCCCATCCATTAGACCAAGAAAAGGAAATGGACAGCCCTGGATTGGTTCGATGTCCAAATTCCAAGCCAGTATCTCACCATGGAACCAAACGAACGTTAATGCGAGGTAAGTGATCTGGGAGGGACTTAGTACGACTTAGATCTCGAACCTGACCAGTGAGAAATCATGGTCATTGGTCCAGATCATGATTCTCCGCCTGAATCATCAACCCCCACCTCTCTAGGAGGAGTGAGGGATCCCAAATGGTCATATATTCTCCTAACTTCTGAATCAACCAGAGGGCCATCCAAGGGCTTTGACTTCCAAAAAAAGTGCTGATTTAAGTAACGTTCGGCACCCTGGAGCAAGTTGGGATCAATCATGGTCTGTGATGCCCGCTTGCTCAGGGTCCCTTGGAGTCTAAAAATCTAAAAAAATAAAAAACTTTCAAAAAATAAAAACATTTAGCATTTTGATTCTAAAAAATTCTCAAAAACCAAAAAGCATTTTTTCCTGCATTCAATAATGTGACAAGTTCGTCTGAGGGATCGCATGAGTTTGAAGTCGAATCATATGACTTTGACATTGAATTAGACTTCGAGCTCATGGGTCTGGATGAAGCTCGGGATGGGGAAGATGATGACCCGACTCCCGAACTTGACCTCCTCAGAAAGTTTGAATCCAAAGCCAATGTTGTAGCCGATGATTTTGAGGTAGTAAACTTAGGGACACCAAAGATCCCTAGGGAAGTAAGCATTGGGAAATCGCTGCTGCCAGAATTCAAACAGAGAATGATAGAGTTCTTAGCTCCAAGACTGTCCAACTTTGCATTCTCATATGAAGACATGCCTACGCTCGATGAAGAGCTCATTGTACACCATCTACCAACCAAGCCGGATATGAAGCCAGTTAAGCAAAAGCTGCGAAGGATGAAGCCAGAATGGGCCCTAAAAGTCCGCGATGAAGTCATCAAGCAATATAATGCGAGATTCTTAGTAGTCTCCAACTACCCTAAATGGCTCGCTAACATCGTACTAGTACCAAAGAAGGATGGCAAAGTTCGAATGTGCATTGACTTCCGAGATCTCAACAAAGCCAATCCTAAAGATGATCTCCATCTGTCGCATATCGACACTCTGGTCGACAACATTGCAGGGTACAAGATCTTCTCATTCATGGACGGATGGTCGTCGAAGATCGTGAGAAGATGTCGTTTATCACTCCATGGGGAAGCTTCTATTACAGGGTAATGTCATTCAGTCTGAAGAATGCAGGAGTAACATATCAGCGAGCAATGGCAGCATTATTCCACGACATGATGAACAAAGAGCTCGAAGTATATGTGGACAATATAATCGTCAAATCTCGCATGATTGAAGGACACTTTGAAGGCCTGAAGAAGTTGTCCAATAGGTTAGAAAAGTACAAGCTCCATCTCAACCCTCAAAAATGTGTCTTCGAGGCAACTAGAGGAAAACTCCTTGGCTTTATGGTGAGAGAGGATGGCATCAGGGTCGACGAGACCAAAATAAGAGCAATCATCGAGATGCCCCC
Source organism: Liriodendron chinense (assembly GCA_003013855.2). Lineage (NCBI taxonomy): Eukaryota > Viridiplantae > Streptophyta > Magnoliopsida > Magnoliales > Magnoliaceae > Liriodendron > Liriodendron chinense. The sequence continues at coordinate 4,722,771 of ML058389.1, forward strand.
TCCCAGGACTGAAAAAGCAATCTGTGGCTTCCTCGGCAGAATCTAGTACATCAGCCACTTCATTGAGCAGCTCACGTCTATCTGTGAGCCCATATTCAAGCTCCTTCGGAAGAATGTGCCGAAAGAATGGAACAATGACTGCCAAGTCGCCTTCAACCGCATCAAGAAGTATCTCATGAATCCTCCACTTTTAGTACCGCCCACTCCCGGACGATCGCTATTGTTATACATCTCGGTAGCAACAGAAGCCATTGGTTGTGTCCTCGGCCAGCACGATGAGACCGGAAAGAAGGAACTAGCAATATACTATTTGAGTCGAAAGTTCACCGACTATGAGACCAGGTATTCCCCAATCGAGAAAACTTGCCTCGCCCTAGTCTGGGCAACTCGGCGACTCTGACAATACATGATTGAATTCCCTATTCTCCTCCTCACTCGCATGGATCCGCTCAAGTACATGTTCAAATAGTCAGCATTCACTGAAAGGATAGCTAAGTGGCAGCTACTCCTGTTCGAGTTCGACATCACCTATGTCACTCAGATGGTAATTAAAGGGCAAGCCCTCGCCGATCATCTCACCGCTCACTCTCTCCTTGACTATCAACCCCTGGAGACCTTCTTCCCTGACGAATATCTCTTGCTCATCAAAGATGAAGAGAAGAAGAAGAAAGACAAGTGGACATTATTCTTGGACGGCGCAACCAACTCTAAAGGAAGTGGAATCGAAACAATCCTCTATTCTCCAAATGATGTCCCTATTCCTATCTCAAGGAGTATAGCATTCGAGTGTACCAACAACATGGCGGAGTATGAAGCATGCATCGTTGGTCTAAGGAAAGCCATAATCTTGGGCGTTAAGAAGCTACGGGTATTTGGAGACTCACAACTTATCATCAATCAGACCAATGGCGAATGGAAGACCAAAGACGAGAAGTTGATACCATATCATGTGTACCTTGAAAATATGGTCGAAGAGTTCAAAGAAATCACCTTCTCGTACATGCCCAGGGCCAAGAATCAGTTGGTAGATGCTCTCGCTACTCTCACATCAATGCTTGAGATCCCAAAAGGAGCTTCAGAATGGGAGCTCACAGTTGAAACTCAAGATGAACCTGCCTTCTACATGCAGATAGAAAAGGCCGAAGCCGCCCCTGACAAACCTTGGTATGTCGACATCAAGAAGTATCTCGAAACCCAGGAATATCCGAAAGCAGCAACAACAACAGACCACCGAACCATCCAGCGTTTGGCGGGTCAGTTCACTATCAACGGTGAAATTCTTTACAAGCGATCCTACAATCAAGTCCACCTTCGATGCGTCAACGAAGCAGAAGATGCTAAGATCATGAAAGAAATAGAAGAAGGAATATGTGGCCCACACATGAACGGGCACATGATGGCGAATAAGATTCTACGACTCGGCTGCTATTGGCTCACCATGGAGAGAGACTGCTGCCAACACGTTAGAAAATGCTTCAAGTGTTAGGAGCATGCGAATCAAATCATGCCCCCTCATCAAAATTATACTACCTGACAACTTCTTGGCATTTCTCCATGTGGGGTCTCAATATCATTGGGAAGGTGAATCCAAAAGCATCAAATGGCATGAGTATATACTTGTGGCGGTCGACTAATTCACCAAGTGGGTAGAGGCAGCATCCTACACCATGATAGCAGCATCCCAAGTGATCAAATTTATGAAGAACAACATCATATGCCAGTATAAAATTCCAAACGTTGTCATCATAGATAACGGGACCCCATTCGTCAACAAGAAAATGGACGACTTCCTCAACAAGTTCAAGATTCAACGTCATCAATCAAGCCCCTATCGTCCTCAGATGAATGGTGGGGTGGAAACTGCCAACAAAATGGTCGTCAGGATACTCGAGAAGATGGTTAGGACCTATCGAGATTGGTCAGAGATGCTCCCATATGCACTTTGGGCCTATCGAACGTCTGTACAATCTGCTATAGGCGCTACTCCTTTCGAGCTTACTTATGAAACGCTACCAGTCGAGGTAGAAATATCGTCACTACTAGTGTTACTAGAAAGTGGAATTGAAGAAGGGGAATGACAACGGGCTAGATTCGATCAGCTATAGCTAGCAGACGAGAAGCGCATGTGTGAGGTAAGTCATTCCCAATGTTATAAAAAAAGGATCGCTCGGGCTTACAACAAGAGAGTCTGAAAAAGAAGTTTCGAAGTGGGCGACATGGTCATGAAGAAGATTCTACCGTCACACCTTTTGGATCCCAGAGGAAAGTTCAAACCATCATGGGACGGACCGCTGATAATTAGAGAAGTACTTCCAGGAGGCACCCTCAGGCTCACCAAGATGAGAGGGGTGGATCTTCCTGAGCCAATCAACGCCGACAAAGTGAAGATCTTTCACGGGTAAGCCAATCTAACTTTATCAAAAGTTACATTAGTAGAGCTAAAGTTAAGGGGTCAAGCTAGGACCTTTGAGAAATCATTTCCGTCCATCAACAAGTGTTTCCAATAAAGGGGTTTAGAACAAAAAAAAAAAAGAGAACAAAGAGAAAAACAAAAAAAGAGAAAAAAATAGGGGAGCCAAAACAAGGCACACAACCCAAGAAATACATTCATCCATCCATCCACCTCAGAAAGGTCTATAGGTAAGGCCGACAGCTCTACCATTGTAACTTAGGATAAAGGCTCAAAGGCTGACATCAGCCGGTAACGACAGATTTTCGACCTCTAGTCACCGTAGTTATTTAGAAAAAGAAAAATCTAAAAAAAAAAAGATATGTGCCTAAACAAAGAGGGTGGAGTGAAAACTCGAAAGGCACTCCGAGTAAAAACATTGGGCACACAGCGAACTTGGTGAAAACTCGAAAGGGCGCCGAGGGTAAAAACAGCATAGCTACCAAGGGACAAACAAGATCAAATACCTGGGACGTGGTAAAAACCCGAAAGGGGGCCACAGGCGAAAATGACAGGAAAAGCCGGCTGTGGTGAAAACCTCAAAGGGCGCTACAGGCAAAAATGACTAAAAAATAAAAAGAAAAGAAAAAGTGCAGGTACCAAGAGGCAAGACAGTCTGGATCAGTACAGGCAGTCCCTAATCAAGAGCAAGAAGAAGTACAGTCAAGGATAGAGGCTCTACAAACTCTGACAAAATTCTTAGAAAGCAACAAATTCAACTGCCTACACCTCCAAGGAACCAAAGGGATCCCCTAGAAGTCAACCTCGAAACATCGGTCAAAGCATTGGTTGAGCCTCAGTTCTGATTCGTACATCCCAGAATAAAATTCGGACACACACTCACAGACAACTCATGGCACAAAAATTCTTAAAAAAGTTTTTATTCATTAATGCATTGCATTTCCTTTAGATGTATCATATCATTCTTTAAAAAAATGCATCATGGCCAGTCATGCACCATGGAAAAAAGGACGTACAGACGGTCGATACAACCCTCAAAAGCAGAAAGCCAATCTCTGCCCTCCTAAAAAATCGTATCAGGTATAAATCAATCTCGCTCTTAGCCTACTCACCTTCATGCGCAGGTAATACACGTCATCTCTCTCGAGGTCCCAGACCATCGTCTCCTCATCAAATGCCCTATGATCAATCAACAATCTCCTCAACATCATATCGCAATGATGTCTCAGTGCAAAGATCACGACAACAAGTGGCCATGAGTGGCCCAAAGAAAGTCGCGATCGATAAATGGGCACTCCTCAAAGGGCTCATATGAACTAGATGAAGAACCAGCATCCCCGAGGACATCCAGCTCATCCTCATCTGCCGTCAGGTGCCAATAAGGAATATGCCGATACAGAGACTGCTCAGCGACCCAGTGCTGATATGGGGCAGTCCTCATCAGAAAAGCCCACAACTCAAAGCCGAACAAGTCATCAGTCAAGTAGCCTGCCCAAGACCCGTCAATCTGAGTCCTAAATTCAGACATCTTGGATGGAAGAGATCGATGCCCAATACCTGAGAATGCAAAATGCAGAACATCCTGCTCATACCTGAACTGTCGCAAGAATCGGATAGGCTGATAGGAGAAATAGGAGCAGAAGCCTACCAGCACTAGAGGAAGGCGATGAGCATCAAAAGCACTAGAGGGAGTGAAAGCCAAGATGACTCCCAGCAAACATTCTAGTCACGTAACTCGACAAACATCCTGTGATACAAAGGCCCATGTTGAGCTTCTAAATTATACATATTCTAACCCTTATCATCACACATTATGCATGGTTTACGTGTTTAAAGTCTAAACTAATATATGTTTTATGTTTACAAGAATAAGAGAAGGACTTCACCAAGATAATGCTTAAAGACACTTCTTAATATATATTGAAGACTAAAAGAAAGAAGTAAGAAGAAGAGGAAAAGAAAAGAAGACAATTCACCCTGGTCGATTGATCGGTTGACCTGAACGATTGATCGTCAGGGTGATCGATTGATCCACTGGCCCAGCCGATTGATCGGCCACTATGTATGTGCTGCTGGACTGAAACATGGACCATCGATTGATCGGTTTCCTAAACCAATTGATTGCCCATATTGTTATAAATTCAGACATGTTGCTGGACAAAAAAGGGCCCCATTGATTGATCGCTCAGCCCGGGCGATCAATCGCCCAAGCCATTAGAAGTCCAGATTTTTTGGAAATTTGTTGTTGAACTCACTGGACACTTTTTGGTCCATGCGATCAATCGCCCAATGACTAAAGAGCACAACCGATCAATCGCCCAACCCAAGCGATCAATCGCCCATGCGCCCAGTCCAGAAACTTCCAAATCTGTCTGATTTTCTTTACGCAAGTGTGTAAGTTTACGCAAATTCTCAAATATTCTGTGATGCTAAGGCTTGAAGGCTATAAACGGACTCCTCTTAATCGATCTAAGGGCATCCTAGAAAATATTGGAAGTCATAGAAGGTGAAGGAAAGCTTCGTGGAGCATCTACCACTCTAGTTTTCTAGTTTTAATGTTTTTGTTTAGTTTTTCTTCTAATTCTAGTTGTAGTATGACAATGCTCGGTTAGAACCTCTTAGCTAAGGCTAAGAGGTGAAGCTTGTAGCCAATTCTCATGTTTAATTCTTTTTTATTTAAGTTTATTTACTTCAAGTTTGGATTTTTGAATACTAGTTTGAATAAAGTTGGTTTTTTTAGATGTTTTATGAGACTTTATGTACTTAGGACATGAATTCCTTGCAATTCTCTAACATTGCTATGTTGGGTTTGATTATATTCGAATTGTAGTAACCCTTGAGCATGCCATAGTCCAGAGGCATGGCTGTTACTCTGAATGCTACAAGTTCGAAGTCTATATGCTTCATTAGAACTAGAATTTTGAATTTCTAGAATTGAGTGAATTATGTGTGTTGAATAGCTTATCTTCCAATTAGATGATAGATAGAACTTTGATTCTAATTGTGGTTGTGTTTGGATGAACAGATTAATATTTGCTACGAGTGGATCCTCAAAGCCTTAGTCTTCTCTCTCCTATCCTCAGATTTTTCCTTTAAAGTTACCGTTTTAGTTTTGATTCTTAAAATTGAATTCCAAAACTATTTTAATTGAAGTTGCTGAATAAGTTAGAAGTTGTTTACCTAATTCCCTATGAATCGACCTCGATCTTACCGAGATTATTACTACATCGCAGCCTTGCACTTGAGGCGAGCGAATGGCTCACTTATCCCAGCTGTATGTGGAAGAAACTCCATGATGTGACGCATAAGGTCAAGGCGACGAGTGCCGGAAAACAATATGGGAACAGTAATGGAAAGACAAAAAAAAAGACTCAGCTAAGCATGCGGTTTCAAAGCAAAAAGGGAAGAAAAGAAAAAGTACAAGAAGAGTATCTGAAGAAATGCACAGCAGCCATGAAGAACGTGAGTACGGCCTAGGGCACAATCAGTCAACCTATGAAACAGCTCAGCCAGGACAAGAGAAATAATCCCTTGCCGATGAACAACTCGGCCCATCACCTCAAAGAGCAGAGGAATCTGAGATCGGCATCATCCCGAGAACAACACCTCGGATACCAAACAAAATATCAACGCATTCTGAGAAAGTGTAGACCCCGCCGTACTCCAAGGGCCTAAAAAGAGATCATACAATGAGTCCAAAGAAAAGACCACAGCATCCTGACCGTCAACTGTGGGTCGAAGAAGATATGGAATCCCAAACCAATTCTGTGGAGTGGCAGTCTTCGGTGAAAAATACAGAGAATAGTCCCAAGGAAGACCCGTTAAATGCGCAAGCTCCTCCAAAGAAGGTCCCATCTTTATATCATTGAATGCAAACAAGTTCAACGATGGGACCCAGTCAATCAGCGCAGCACCAAGCATCCTCCAATCAATATCAATCCTGGCCATATGAATCAGACCGCTAAAGCCGTAGGACTCCAGCTCCCGAACCTCATAAGCTGATAATCTGTCAAGCCATGCTAGCAATCGTGGCGAGCAAGAAAGACGAGGAAGCAGCTAACAAGTCCTCACAGGTATCCCCTCCAGAACGAAAGGTCAAAAAATCACTAATGACTCCTCAAAGATTGGAAGATCAACTAGTGAAGAATGAAGAAAGGCTGAAATCTCTGTAGCATCATCAATAGCAATCCCTGAAGCATCCCCACTAGCGGCTATGTCTGATATAGTCGCATCACTGTCTGAAACCGTCACGATCTCAGCAGCATGAAAAGACTCGCCGACTTCATGAGAAGAATGTGCAAAAGGCTGATAATCTCAGTCAAAAAGGTTGTCTGCAAAAATCACACCGCATATCATGGCATCTTGGATGATCTAACCACCAGAAAGTGCATTTGAACCATCAAGAAAGGCCCCGATGGCCTCGATCAAATAATCAACAGTTTGATCTGGACCTGCAGTCCTCTCCATCATGAAATCAGGAATCTAGGTATCATTCTGTCCAGTCAAAGGAATCATTGGGACATCTACACCGTCCATCATCAAGGGGACATCATCAATAATCACATTAAGTTCACCCAAGCGAGTGTACCGCACATCTCGGCTGTCATCAAGTGCATCGAAGCCGTCAAAGGTATCATCTAAACCATCCATACCATCTAAGTATGAGATCAGCCCATCAATATCCATCATGGCCTCATCCTCACCATCGATCGCACCATCCGTGCGACCCACGGCCGAGGAATGCATAGCCTCACCTACGGCCACTCTCCCCATCTCATCCCTACCATCCAATCCTCCAATATTCAATGCCCCATTCAAATCAAATTTTCAACAATCTCATCATTAATGGGGGCATTCAAAGCTTCCCCAACCACCATCCTCAATCCACCATCAATAGCCTCATTCAAGGACCCATTTACCCCATCCATTACAGAAATATCACTACCATTAAAGCCATCATCATCTCTCAACACATGGGACCCATCAATTTCTGCCATGATGGCCCACCAATCATCATCAATGGCCGCCCAAGAAAGGAAAAAGCAAGAAGAGGACAAAATGAGGAGAAAAGACAGAGAAAAGAAGATTCATGGCTGAAATAAAAAATTCAGTACAGAGAATGTGGGAGACAATGACAGGGAGCTGCTGGGAATGTCCGAGCTGGGACTAGCCCAAACCGCACAAAACGAAAGTTCTGTGCGGCCCCCTGGGGGCCGCCCGTATGGACGGTCTCCCTCCCTCTCCGCAAGATTGGCCCCACAGCTCGTGGTAGGTGAGACTATCAGTCCACGTCAGCAACTGGCCCGCTGGGGGCCGGCTAAAGCTCCGATCAAGTTCGGATTTCAACAAAAAATGATCTGAACCGCTTGAAAGGTTCCCCACTTGTCAATCATGAAGAAATACAACTGAAGTGGGTCTGACGAAGTTAAGGAGAAGGAAAATCGATCGAGAGGGGTCCACAAGCAATCTAAGCTGTCCAAAGGCTGGATTATCATAATCCAAACCATAGAAGAGCTTACATGAGCCACCAAGTAGCAAGATCAAGGGATTGATCATTAAGAAGGAAGGCTAAATCTAAGATCTAATCTTCAAGAGGGCTCGCACGGCCAAATCAAACAATCTGAACTATCCAAATCATCATCCGCACCGTTGAGAACCTCTTAGGTCCACAAAGCATCAAAAGCAAGTACTTCGAAGTAATGATGAAATTTTAAAGAGTCCTACATGATCACATTGAGCAGTCAGAGCCACCTAAGGGCCGTGTTGCCCTGATCCGAACCAACAGATACTTTTTGGGATCTTGGAAGTCACCAGAATAGTCCAAAAATCGAGCATCAAATCAAGGGATGAAACCAACAACCATCAAAGCATCCAAGCATCATCGAAGAAGAATCCTGAGGTAAAACAGAGGTTACTTTTCATTCAAGAAATTTTGATACAGAAGAAAAGTAAAGCAAGAAGGCCTTAAACATTAGTAGGTCGTACATCAAAGAAAAGAAATACATGTCTCAAGGCAAGCTACAAGTCGCCAATATAATCATTATCGTTTCTCCTCTTCTCCCGCTCCCGACGATGAAGGTCCATTAGAGGAGTTGTCACCGACCCTCCAGTGTATCTACGTCGACCCCCTGGGACGTACAACGAAGGAAGAGTGGTCCCTGTCCATACAGCAAATACCACTCATCATAATCACAATCTAGGATTGTGAAGCGGAATCCTAGCTGGCCCTCGAGTGCATCAACCATGGCGTCTACTGGGATCTGATTCACTGACGGTGGCGAAGAACAAGGAACCCTGACAACATTGGTAATCTGTCGAATCAGCCTCTCCTAAGTACCATTGAACTGAGTGATCATCTGAGAGCATGATTCGAAGACACGAAGCCTCATAGGCCTCCACCCGCTAAGGAGTATATAGAGAGGAAAGCATGCGTATGACATCCGAGTGAACTAAGAAGAAGAATTGGTTGGTACTCAATCTCGAAAGAATACATGAGGACAGGGAAAAAGAAGATACTTACGTCATCTACAGTCCAATCCATCTATATCAGCACACTAGTTGTCTCAAGAGATTCAGGGATTTGGTTGACAATTCTGTTGGTGCCAGTGCATAAAGTGATATAGGGAAGGCTCCATGTCATCTCGCATTTCCAGGGATAAGTGAGTAAAATGATTGTAAAAGCAGATCTGAGCAAGGACGAGTACCGTGATCAGACAAAGAGAACAAGGGTTTGCAAGGGAAAGTTAAGGAGTGTACCTCCACTACTAGCCAAAAACTCGTGAAAGACCTGCTACTTCTGAAAGTCTTATCCAAGCCCTGATAAATGCGGGTCCGAATGGCCGCATTCCAATTGTACGAATGATGAAGATCCTCAGTCAAATGAAGAAATCTAGGATCAATCCTCTCATTCACGTGGCAGAAGAGAAACGAGTCAAAAGCGTGGGTGCATTGCACCTGCTTTGTGAAGAGCTTCAAGATCAGTAGCGAGTACAACAGCAATGAAGGTATTGTAGAACCACCGCAGTTTCACTTGGTTACTTTGAAATTCGCTCTCAGGGGGGATGGCTCCCACAAGCCACCGCCAATCATCAAGAGTAACCAAGGCAAGAGAGTTCGCATGAGCTACAGCTGCTCCATGGAAGGGAAACCCTATTTACATATAGATATTCAGGGGGGGTTTATTCCCCATTCACCACAAGGGAGTTGAAAGGTATAGGTCTCATCCCTCCACCTTTCACAAAGAGCCATGAGTAGCATGTGATCGATGGTATTTCTATGGAAGCGCAAAGTGAAAATGCCCGCAAAGGGAGTATTGACAAGGACATGTTCAACCAACGATTGTGGTTGCTCCACCCAGTTGTCCCAAAGGTCTCAAGTACCTCGACCTTTTATCTTGGGAAGAGGTTGGTGCTCTTTTGTTAGGGAGCACATGTGGTCTCCACAACGAATGATAAAGGCATGATCATCCTCATTAACTACTCTATGACCTCTTGTACCATCCGCCATTGAATCCTACAAGCTTGACAAGGTAAGTCTCCTATCTTTTACCCATAAAAATCCAAATCTTAATCCAGGAAACCCATGGGTTTGGACTTACATGATTCAAATGCAAACTCATCAAATCCAATGTCCAACTCCATGTGTTGCCTAGGATACACTTTGGGCCCATTGAAAGACAAGTAAGGCCTACCTTAAAGAGGGTTGCATGTCATGGCCTAGATGAGGAAAGCGCACCATCCAAGGACATATTTTGGACATCAAAAGCACTAAAAATTCAAGTGCCATGCTAAAAATCAAAGTGGGGTATGGATCAAGCTTCATATGAAAAGCCCCTTTTCAAAGTCCATGTGTGACCAAGGTTTGGTTCACTTTCAACATCAAAGTAATAAGCTTCATTTAGAATGTTTCAATCTTTTTATATATGGACATGAACAAAGGAGAAATGGAAAGGAAATTGGTTCTCCAAGAGCAATTCAAATGCCCCCACCTCTATGGATTGAAAGGTGCACATAGCCCACTTGAAGAACCATAAGAACCCACTTTTGGGTCAATCATGAGCAACTTATGTGCATCATCTCGATAAATTTTTTATTATGAGAAAGCACAATGTGGTAGTCTACCCACACACATGAGATAAGCTAATGGTAGAAGATGGTGCACATAGCCCACTTGAAGAATCAAAGTTGAAAATGTCCATGTAGGGACAAGTTTGGCTAACTTATGTACACCACTCTCTTTACTAAGAGAAAGGCCACTTGAGCACAAGAGGACGTGGTTTGATGAGCCCCCCAACCATCATGAAAATGGTTAAGAATGATGCACATAACCCACTTGAAAGACAAAATCCAAAATGCCCAAAGCATGGGACAAACTTGGGCAACTTATGGGCATCATTCTTTCCCACAAATTGGAAAAATCACTCATCTTTGAGAAGGATGGTGGATGGCCCACCAAATGTCATGTAAGAGAGAATCAAGGAGCTAAGATTGTATAGATAGCTCACTTGAAGAAAGGTTATCCATTTGTGGGTGGTGACATTAGAGGTAACTTTTGAGTACCACTTTCCTACAACATGAAAGACCACTTGAACTTTGTGAGGTTGTTAAAAATAACTCACTCATGGGCCTTGTAAATGATCAAGTGATCCAAATCCTCCATCCATCTAAGGAAAAAAGCATGAAAGAAAAGAATCCTACATACACAAAGTGTGGTGGTGCACTTTTGACTAAAAGAAAAATGTAAATTTTAATGAGGGTCAAAAGCCTATCCATGTTGAAGAATTCCAAAGAACCCACCACACCTTGTGCACAAGGAAATGAGACCAAGGATGTGCACCAAAATCAAAAGATGATAGAAGAATTGGGTCATTTGTCCATAAAAACCCAACTATGAAATCTAGCTCACTTGAGATCCAAGTGAAGAATGGGCTAGTCAACTTTTTCCATATACATGTGAAGAAAGAAGGGGCCATCTAAAGTGAGAATTATGAGGCCCAAAAACTTGAGGTGGGCCCTTACCCATTTCATGGGCCCAAGAAGAGGAAAGAAGAAAAAGTATGTAAAGAAGGCATGAAAAAGAAAGAAAAAGAGGGCATAAGGAAGCCCAAAATGAAGTTTAGGGCCCATCAAGCTCCACCAAAGGCCCTAACTTCACTTTGAGCCCATTTGATACACATACAAAGTGTTCGTCGCCTCAAGTGCAAGGCTGCGATGTAGTAATAGTTCTTTGTAAGATCGAAGTCGATCCATAGGGAATTAGGGTAAATAATCCCAACTTATTCTAATAACTTCAATCAAAACAGTTTTGGAATTAAGTTTAACAACAAGAACTAAACAGAAAACTAAGTAGAGGAAAATCTGAGATTTAAAGAGAAACTAGAGCTTTTAAGGATCCACTTGTTATAGTCCAATGCTAATCCATTCATCCAAGCACAAACAAAATTAGAATCAAAGTTGTCTCTCATCGAATTGAAAAATATTTCATTCAACACAAACAGTCCCACTTAAATATAGAAAATCAGATTTCTAGCTCTAATGAAGCATGTAGAGTTCAAACTTGTAGCCTTCAAAGTAACAGTCATGCCAAGAGACTATGGCGTGCTCTAGGGTTACTACAATTTGAATCTAATTAATCAAAACATGGCAATCTTGATGGACATGGTAAAATTACCCTTACATACGCATGAAGGGAGTGTGAGAGAAAGAAAGAAAAATGAAAGAGAAAAGGATTGGTCTTGAAATGTCCCTCTCCATGCACCACCTTTGTTGTGATTGAAGTGTGAAAAAACATCAAAGCTTGGGCCCACCACAACTCTCTTGAAGTACCTACATAAAGAGAAGAAAGAGAACATGAGGATTGGAATTGGAAGAAAAGTAATGAAAAGAAAGAAAGGGAGTGGGCCATACCTTCACCACTCACCATGAGGAACCACCTTGTTGTCCCAAGCTCCACCAAAGCCCCACCACTTGAGGGAACAAAAGAGCCACCAAAAGGAAAGAAAAACTTGAAGAAGAGAGAGAGAGAGAGAGAGAGAGAGAGAGAGAGAGAGAGAGAGAGAGTGATTGCACGTTGCAAGGGGTGCCCCGTGTTATATAGAAAGGGAGAGGGCACCCCATTACCCAGCCCATTGGAAAAACCAGTTGACAGAGGAGGCTTGGACGACACTCAGGGGGCCAGCTGTCCTCCCCTCAGGTTGAAGTGACCCCTCTCTCTCTCTCTCCTTGGGAAGAGAATTGCAAGTAAATCTTGTACCTCCATGTAAAATTGAAATGATGGAAGAGAAAAATGAGAAAAAGAGAAAGGAATCTCACCAAAATCTCATCTTATGAGAAAATGGGGAGATTTTAAAATTGCGTCAGTAGTCTAACACGACACCTTCATATGTGCGGAAGCTTAAAGAGCAACTAGAATTATGGCTAAGTCCTATGGGGGGTGATTAGGACCTTTTAAAATTCTTTTCGCCTACTTACACAATTTAACAAATTAAACTAAGTACGCAAGAACACTTCGGCTTCCAAGCCTAAGTGGGTCTAATCACAAGACTAGCATATGGTTTAAGCAATAAACAACCTAGTCTAAGCATGCATAGATAATCAAATAATTTAACTAATCAAGCTCCTAACCTATGCAACCTATGTAGACTTATGAGAATGGATCAATGAGCTCAAGTCTACACAACTAGTGAAAGTACATCTTATGTGTGGATGTGCCTATCTAGAGCCTAGCATACATTCTTATCAAGCATTCATAATTAAACAATTAAACATTCAATGCTAAGATAACAATGTGCTCAATTTAATCATAAACACAAGCATGTATAGTGGTTCGACTTTGAGTCTACTCCACTCCCAGTTTAAGTACTCAACTCCTTTGAGCACACTGGCATTTACTATCGAAGGTTTTAAATGACTTTCACCTCTTAACCTTTACACGGAGGTTTTACCGGTTCACCTCTCAACCATAACCAGAGTTTTGGACAAAGAGCTAACTCTCAACCCGAACAGAGTTTTGGACATATGCTAACTCTCAACCCGACGCACGTTCACTCTCGTGTCGGAGGCTCCCCCTTGGAGACTTTATTTAGGCCCAGCAAATGGGCCAAGGAGTGCCAAACAACCCCTAGTCTTTAGACCGACAAACAGGCCAAGGAACGACTAACGTCCCTAGTTCGAGTTTGAGAAACAAACTCTACACTCAACTCCCACAGGGAATTGAGTAGATGGACTCTTAACAAAGACAACCTTACTTGTCAGATGAGGCCCTTATTTAGCACCGGTTCGGGTTGCTTGATCTCCGTTCTCCCATGCTTCAATCAGGTTCCCTTGCTCCCCCGATCATGTTGCTGTTGCGTTGCCTCAGCTACATTTGATCAATCACCTTGCTTGTGATGCCTTTGAGATGCCCAAGGTGATAGGAGGGTAGGTTTGAGAACTCTACAACTAATGGGAATGGGTTGCCTAGAGTTGCTCACCTACAACGATCTCATCTTAGAGATTTGGATAAGGATATGCTTATCAAGGAAGATCCAAACTCTAGAGATCAAGAGGGGATGAAGGTCATCTTCTTCATAAGCTTGGAATGCTTCAATTTTGTGTTAAAGCACAAGGAAGATGCCTTGCATAGGTTGGGAATGAGCCTCAAATGGTCTCCAACAATGGTGACTTCACTCCTCTCAAAATCCCTCTCCTTACCCCTCAAAATGAGCCATGCCCCTTTATAAAAGTGGCCTAAACGGACATAAAACGGGTAAATAACGGCTAGTGACGACCTGTCCCGACTGGTCCCGATCGGTCGGCTAATGGCCGATGAAGACAGTGTACTTACTGTCAAGAGGGGGTCCTGTCTGACCAATCGGACCAGATTAGCTGACCAGTCATGACCGGTCGGCCCAAGGGCCTGCACACTATAGCATGCTGCTGTCTGGACTGGAAGGTAGTCCAATCGGTCCTGACCGGTCGGTCCAGTCCAGCCGACAGGCCATGACCGGTTGGACAGGCCTGGGTCTAGCCCATTTGGTTTGCTGACCCACTATTTCACAACCCAAACTATATGGCCAAGATTTGGGTGATCTTTTGGGACACCTAGGGCCAATCTATGATGACTAAAGGTTTTCTAATATGGTCAAGGTAATCAAAGAGGTTAAAGGGTTAGGTTTTGGTCAAGGTTAAGGCACACCAAGGCATCACTTTTACCTGTTTCTTCTTCCTTGATGCAGCAGGGCCACTTGAGTCTTCGGTCTTCATCTTCATTAAGCTCAACCGACACTAGACTCACTGACCTAAGTGATTGACAAACAAGGTGCATTAGTATGCCACAGAAAAGTGCACTAACAGATTTTAGATTGATGATGTGGAGGAGAGAGAAAAACCTCATGTGATTTTTCAAAAATAAAAATGGTTATCATTTTCTTGGCATAGATCTCGACCGTCCAAATCATGGTCCGAAGACCTTAAACTACATCGGGATCCAAATCCCGAGAGATTTTTAATAAAAACCGATATCAATCTTGACCATCCAAGTCAAGATCTGATAATCCTGATCATTTTAAAAAATATATGCCAAAAATATTTCAACCTTGATCACAACCATCTGTACAAAATTTTGGGTTCAAAGACCTTAAACTATGTCGGGATCAAGCTTCCGAGAGATTTTTCATAAAAATCGGTGTCAACCTCGATCACTCAAATTGGGATCCAACAATCCGAAGTATTTAGAAAAAATCATAAAAAAAACATATTTCTTGTAAACACCTGTATAAATTTTCAGTCCGAAGACCTTAAACTACATTGGGATTAACTTCTCAGGAGACTTTTTTGCATTCAACAAAAAATCGGCATCAATCTCAACCACTCATATCGAGATCTGATGAGCCGGATCTTTCCAAAAAATCACAAAAAATGTATGTTTTCAGCATGTATAGAGTTCGGTCCGAAGACCTTAAACTACACTGGGATTAACTTCTACGGAGATTTTCTTGCTTTCAACCAAAAATCGGTATCAATCTCGGCCCTTCGAGTTTAGGTTTGATAACCCAAATCATTCCAAAAATACTAATTTTTTTATAAGTTTTCAATAAAAGTCAGTACCACTCTCGACCAATCGAGTCAAGGCCTGGAACCTTCTTAAAACAAAAAAATTTACCACACAAATCTATCCCCAGCGGTCCGAAGACCTAAAACTACACTGGAATTAATTTCTCGGGGGCTTTCTTTCCCAACCTATTCCGAACATGGCTGACACTTGATCATACGGGTGTCCGAAGTTCTCTAAACAGGTAAGGGCCAAGGCGAGCAGAACCCTGTAATCCTGTTCGTGTTGAACGCATCGTGATAGACGACCATGATTTAGAAGTCGCTATTGAATCTGACGGATGTTCCCTATTCTTAAAAGTCATGAAGGGAATTAAAGTAGTTGGGAGGTGAAGCACACCCTCACAGAATTGTGAGCAGCATAAGACCCTAAACTGGATTGATAAAGGGAAATGTGAGGATGTGGCTCATTTTGTGGTCGAATGAGTCAGTCGGACGATATGTGGTCTATGTGCATTGCAGATGAGGAACAGACAACTTTGTAGTTTTGTTGACTGAAAAGTGTCAATCCCCTCATTCGAAGATGTAAAACTACGACACTTAATTGTGTGAGATTCGTCTTGCTCGCTGACGTAAAATGGATCGGATGCCTTATCAGCAGTAGAAGCTAAAAGTGGATGGAAATTCCATTGCCTTTCCCCGTATTTCAAAAATCTAATAAAATACCAAAAACATTGTAAAATCATCTTTCAAAAATCATAAAATATTTTCCTTGTTTTTAATAAAACTGATCTCCATCCTGACCACTCAGGTAAAGACTTGGACCAAATATTTCCAAAAATCACAAAAATTATCACTATCCCCAGCAGAGCACTTTAGGAGTCCCAAACTCCACTCACCCACTTTACAGTATTGGATGACGGATCCAATCGCTCGCAAATTGGAATCTTGACCAAATACCATTCCAGTCACACTCATTTCCCTCAGAGGAGCATCTTGAAGTTACAACCCAAAGAACATCCTTCATTCATTCCCAGCAGAAATGTAATATCATATTGGGACGATGGACCTGATCGACCATAGGTCGGGATCTTGACCAACCAGCTGGTCGAACATCCGCATTAAAAAGAAAATCTCTAGGGAAGCAAAAACCTACAAGCAATAAGCTCAAGATCTCTACATCCCCAGTAGAAGCAAATCATTGAACGAGAAGAGAATGAATCCAACCATGCATCCATAATCAAATATGGATCCATCACATTTAACATACATCTCGTCAATCATTATGTTCACCTACTTTCAATAAAAGTCGTGTAGCCAAGGACCCCATAGACATCCCCAATGGAGGCACGTGCAAGCCAAATTTCCTTTTAAAATAAAATTTAAAAAATATTATTAAATATATATTCTTCTTTGCAAATGAAAACCCCACGACGTATCACTCCCCAGAGTGGGTCTCTTTTCAAAAACCAAAAACATATTTTCTTAGTAGAGCGGTCGACCTCCAAGGCACTAAGAGATCTTCCATATCTCTGGGTGGGAGCTGGTGCAAAAACAAATAAGATCAAATGTCTCGCGGTTTTTTCAGAGACTATCGGATCCAATGCACTCAAAGTAGGGTCAAACTGAACTCCAGTGTCAGAGCGGTTGTACCAAATGCCAAGATATGAAAAAGATGAAAGCCACAAGGCTCAGTCAAAGAAACCATCTGAATGGTGGAAACAATGAATTGCAACCCAAGTATCAAAACTAGAAAATTGGGTGGAAAAAGTTCACTCGCACATACCTAGGCGTGGATGTCTAAATACCTTGATTGAATCCAAGTTGGCGTAGTGGATCTCTCATAAGATTACACAGACGTAAGGCAACCAACCACTTTGATAGTCAAGTGAAACAAGTACTCCTGGAGTGATCTGAGAAAGCAACGAACAATCAATTACTGGGTAAGTAACCTCGTAAGACTACATGGACGCAAAGGCTCTACTATATATTTTCAATGTTAGTACCGATCGAGAACAGGAGGGTTGTGATTTGATACCCAAATTGCAACTCATGCAGGGACAATTGCAACGTTTTCTCCAAACTCCCGTGGTATGTGCGAGTTATCTATTTCCATACAATCAACTGACTCATATACAAAAGCAAGTAAATATTTCATACCACGCTACATGAATGACCAGGTCAAAAGTGGGGTATCCACTCGCTTTGGCATTCGGTTGCACACAACCTCTGCAAAGAGGGGCATCTGTAAACACCCTACCTGCGGCTACAAAGCTAGTCAAGATGGCTGGATGGATGCAGGTCCATACCCCCAAACTGTAGGTCAAAACCCAGTCGACTCACCCTTGCAAGCCCCAATCCATAGCCCAACTCAAGCCTAAACTCAGTCAACTTACCCCTAAACATCAGCCCGAAAAACCACCCATAGAAAAAATTAGTTCAAAATTTCTTAAAAAGTTAACTTAGTGAGTCAACCCGCTAAGTCAAATCATTGAGTCAACTCACTGAGTCAGCCCAGTCCTTACACCCAGTCAACTCACCTTGTCAACCCTTCCTTCAAACCCAGTCAACTCACCTAATTCTGATCCATAGCTTCGGAGCAACTCCGAACCTCGGACCTGAGGATTTTTTGCTTCAAGTTTGGAGTTTGTACGCTCCGAAGCCTAAGCAAAGCGTCCGTACGGGTAGCACCCCACTCTCCGCAGCTATAAATACCCCCTTTCCTCATTTACAGCATCTACTTCCCATCTCTCCAGCCCGAGAGCTCCGAGTCCATCTCCACCCCCCTTTAGCCCATTCCTCCACCAAGGAGAGCCCGAGTGAGTGAAGAGTCTAACCCTAGTCCGGCCCAGCCTGACCCTGGTTCAAGCCTCTCAAGCTACCCAAGTCTTGATCTCAACCACTTGAAGTTAATCCTTGCGATACCTCCGTCCATCCAGCTACTCTTATATCAGTATCATTTCATTCGCATCTAGCATAATGCTACATTTATTATTCTTCCAACCCCCCTGCTTATCATTCCACTACAAGAACTTGATCAAGTCTTAACGTACTCTCTGAGGTTCGCCGGCTTGCCCGGAACTTGCCCATTAGAAACTCTGACCAATCAAATACACATCACGTATCTCGCATAAAACACCTGTCAGTTCGAGCGTACACTCCGGGCTTACCTATCTAATTGGAACTTTCCTATCAGAAACTCTTTTTGTTCAGACTCATATCATGCATTATATCATTCATGAGAATGTATGTGGATTAGTTCAAACTTTCAAGTATTAGTTAGATTTTGTGAAGTAAAGACCATACTTTAGTATGGGCAGAGTAGGTGCCTAGCACCTTCCCACCTTGTAACCATGATCCCTTACCTCGAATCTCTGACTGCAGATAAAAAAGAGTTATTTTAGAGGAAGGAATCTTCGGATTCTCTTCTCTAACATTTTGACTGGATCTAGCCGACTGTAGATTCGAAGTAACTGGTTAGTGGCGACTCCAGTCTTATACAAACCTATACAAACCTATCAATCGAAACGTGATCACATGCAAAGAGTAAAAGTCCTCGAGAAAGAGGCGAGCCAGTGGTAGCGGTGATTCACACACCCTCGAAAGGGGGGGAAACATGAACGGCGAGCGTCCACAGTGTGAGACCCCTTACTTTGTAGCTTTCCACTACTATTTGTAGGCTGCATCAGATACACATCGTGGCATTCAATGCAACATGATCTAGCCCTCCAAATCCTTCCCTTGAAGCTTGACACGAATCTTGATACTTAACTTGAGGCTTCCTTTCTATTTGCCCATGTTCGCTCGACCACCTTGTAGCATGGATATCGTGGCACCGTTCGATAAATGCCAGTTGTACTATAAAGAAATCCTCCTTGAGGATCTCTACAGATATCATATTCACAACGTAGCTTTCATGAAATCACATGTGTCCTTCTCCTATTGGTTCTAGCAGGAATGGGCAGAAAAGAGGTACAACGAGGAGAAAAAGAAGGTATATTATTTTATGAGTTTAATATTTTTATTTTCATTCTCTTTTTATTTTTCTTTTTTATTTAAGAAGATTAAGGATTTTTTGTTGTTGTTTATTAGTTAATTTTCTGATTATTTGTCATTGTTTCCAGAAAAAGGAAGAAGAAAAAAAGAAGAACAAAAAGAAGAAAGTAAGTTGTTTCATCTTTTAATATTTTTAGTTTCATTCTCTTTTTATTTTCTCTTTTTTTATTTAAGAAGATTAAGAATGTTTTTTACTAATTAATTTTTTTATTTGTCCTTTTTTTAAATGAGAAATAAAACAAAAAAGAAGAAGAACGAAAAGAAAAAGGTAAATTATTTTACTAGTTATTTTTCTGGTTTATTTGTTCTTTTTTTAAAATGAGAAAGAAGGAAGAGAAAAAGGTAAATTATTTTTTTATTTAATATTTTAATTTTCATTTGTTTTTTATTTTCTAAAAAAGAATAAGAAAAAATAGATTTTTCCGACTGTAAACCTCACTTTTGATAGAAATTTCTAGCTAAATTTTCAAAAGTTTAGTTTTCATTTCTAAACTTATGGGCTTTTTTCGGACGAAATGCCCTCCAAAACCCACGAAAATGTCCTCCAAATCCACTCTTCTTCTTCGTTTTTTTGCTGAAAAAACTCATCTTCCTTTTCTTTGCTGAAAAACCCATCTTCTTCGTTTTTCTTACTGAAAAGACCCTTCTTCTTCATTTTCCTTTTTGATAAAACCCATCTTCTTCTTCGTTTTTCTTCTTGAAAAAACTCATCTTTATCTTCGTTTTTCTTTCGTAAAAAATCCATCTTCATCTTCATTTTTCTTCTTGAAAAAATCCATATTCATCTTCGTTTTTCTTCTTGAAAAAACCTATCTTCTTCTTCGTTTTCTACATTTCTTCTTCGTTGAACTTCTTTATACGCTTGAAAAAACCCGTCTTATTGAATTCAACATCTCGTTAAATTCAACATGCACGACAATAATTCAATGAGCACAGCAACAATTCAACGAGCATAGTGACAATTTAATGAGATCTCGTTGAATTTTAATTGAAGGCTACGGATTGTAACCGTAGCCAAAGAGTAATCCTTGTATTTAATTAGTGGTGAAATGTGAATATCGTTAAGTTTCAACGAGATCTCTGACTACGGTTAAAATCCATAGCCTTTCGTTAATATTCAATGAGCACAGTGATAATTCAACATGATCTCATTGATATTCAACGAGCAGAGCGACAATTAAACGCGATCTCGTTGATATTTAACGAGCACAATGACAATTAAACGTTATCTCGTGACTTTAAACTAAAAGCTACAAATTTTAACCGTAGCCATATAGTAATCCTTGTATTCAATGAGCACAATGAAATGTGAATCGTTTAATATTTAACGAGATCTCTTTGGCTATGGTTAAAATCTGTAGCCTTTAGTTAATATTCAATAAGCACAATGATAATTCAACGCGATCTCGTTGATTTTCAATGAGATCGCGTTCAATTTTATTCGTGCTCGTTGAATTTTAACTAGATCACGTTGAATTGTCGCTATGCTCGTTGAATTTCAACAAGATCGCGTTGAATTGTCGTCGTGCTCGTTGAATTTCAACGAGATGATCTTGTTTGATCTTGTTCAATTTGAAGGAGATTGCATTCAATTTTATCTGTGCTCGTCGAATTTCAACGAGATCGCGTTGAATTGTCTCTGTGGTCGTTGAATTTCAACGAGATCGCGTTGAATTTTATTTATTGTCGTTCAATTTCAACAAGATCTCGTTCAATTATCGCTGTGCTCGTTGAATTCTCAATGAGTACTGGTTGATTTTACATTGTGCTTGTTGGATATTGGGCGAGCACAGTTGGACATTCCACATTGATGTTCAACGAACACCTTGTATTCAAAAGTGAAACCTTAATATTGAGATTTCAACATTTCGAGGTTATATTGACATTTCAACAAACACCTTGTATTCAAAATCAAACCTTAATATTAAAATTTCAACATTTCAAGGTTTCTTTGACATTTCAACATACACCTTATATCCAAAATTAAATCAAACCTTAATATTCCAATCTCTATTCCAATATTCAACCCCCAAAAAGGAAAACAATTTCATCATTTGAATAAAAAAAGAAAAACATTCCCAAACATTATTTCATAACAAAACAAAATCTTAATTACATTCAAAAGAAAACATTTCCAAAACATCCAAACAAAAAAAGTAAAAATCAAAAGAGAAAAAAAAACCCATACATTTTTGAAGCTTCTTGGACGGAGGAGCCATAATCACCGTGTAAATTCGAAAATTTCAAAATAAAATGAAGATTGCAGCCAGAAAATGAATACGAACGAAGAGGAGATGAAATGATGTGTCTCGTTGAATTTTAACGAGATTGCATTCAATTTCAACATGAAGAAGGGCAATTTTGTCCGAAAAAAATAATGAAAGTTTAGTTTGGGAAAGAAAACTTTCGAAGGTTTAGCTGGGAATAATGGTCAAAAGTGAGGTTTACAGTCGGATGGATCTCTAATCTTACTACCATTGGGGCGTGGTTTTGGTGGATTACCAGATACACCAACTTGATTGGATCCCCGACCGTAGAGCCCACTATAATGTATGTACCTTACATGCACGCTGTCTATCCATTTGACAGCCCATTATAGAGTATGAAACAAAAAAAGAAGCAGATACAAATCTCAGGTGAACCACACCATGCAAAATAGTTTTGATTCAATATCCACCATTAAAAACTTCTTGGACGTTAATGGAGTGTTTATTTGCCATCCAACCTGTTGATAAGGTAAAATAGAAGTAGATGAAGGTTTCACACAAATTTCCAAAACTCTTGTGGCCTATGAGAAGTTTTTAATTGTTAATCACCACAGTTTCCTATGGTGTGGTCCACCTGACATTTGCTTCTAATTAATTTCTGTGTTCATTCCCTGCAATGAGCTGTCAAAACGGATGGACAGTGTAGATGTAAGGTACATGTATCAAGATGGGCTCCACGGTAAGGGAAGCCGCGCCCAATGGAAGCGGATTGCGTGGTGCGCCACACGCCACCGACTTCAGTGGTGTGACCAACTTCTGTGGGCCCACCAAAATGTATGTATTATATCCACACCGTCCATCCATTTTTTGAGATCATTTCAGGGCATGGTCCTACCATGAATAGATCCAAAGCTCGAGTGGACCACACTGTTGTTAAAAGCAGTGGGGACAGGCATACCGTTGGAACCTTCTCGGGTCCACCATGACGTTTATTTAACCTGGTCACAAAGACCAAATCGGATTGTGTCCTGAGTTACTCAGGACGCTCTTATCGTACTGAGTAAACTCAGTTGGCCCACTGTAAATGTATATGGTTTATCTGCAGGGTCCATCCATTTTTCCAGCTAATTTAAGGAGTTGAAACCAAAGCTCAGGTGGACCATACCGTAGGAAACAGTGGGTATAATGATTTCCACCGTTGAAACCTTTCTAGGGCAGGCCGCGATGTTTATTTTTCATCCAACCTGTTCCTGATCTAATGATGTTTATTTGTCATCCAACCTGTTGATAAGATCACGAAGACATTGACGAGGGGAAGAAACAAATATCAGCTTGATCCAAAACTTCCGTGGCCCCAAAGAATTTTTCAATGGTACACGTTCAATTCACATTGTTTCCTGCGGTGTGGTCCACTTAAGCTTTTCATATGCTTCATTTTTCGTCTCAAACCATAAAATTATCTTTTAAAATGGATGAACGGAGTGGATAAAATACATAAATCACGGTGGATCCCGCAGACTTTACTCAGTACGCCTTACCACAAAGACCTGGACGAAGGTAAAATACCTTGATCCAAAACTTCTATGGCCGCAAGGAGTTTCCAATGGTAAGCGTTGAATCACTACTGCTTTTGTGGTGTGATCCACTTGAGCTTTGTACATGGTTCATTTTTAGGCCTATGATCTTAAATAATCTCTTATAATGGATGAACGGTATGGATATGACACATAAATCATAGTGGGTCCCACATAACTTGGTGACGTCAACACACCACCGAGGTCGGTGGTGTGTGGCACACCCGCAATCCGCTTCCGCGCCCAATCCCATCCACCTTCCAGGAGTACCCGCCTCCATCAGCAGCAGCAGCAGCGAAGAGAAACCGAGCCCTAGCATGATGGCCACACTCCTCAAACACTCCCTACCGTTCTTCTTACCATCCCATCATCCGTCCCCGTTTTCCAGCGCAAGGACCAAAATCCAATTCCAAAACCATCTCCCCTTCAAACCAAAGCCTTTGTATCTTTTCTCCAAGAGTCGTTTCTATTCCAACTCCTCTCAATCCCAATCCATCAGCGCCACAAATGCAAATAATCCCGTCCAAACACCACCTTCTTCCACTTCTGAATTCCAGATATTCAACACCATGACCAAACAGAGGGAGGTTTTCCGCCCGAACGTCCCCAGCAAAGTAGGAATGTACGTCTGTGGTGTCACCGCCTATGACCTCAGCCACATTGGCCATGCCCGCGTCTATGTCACATTCGATGTCCTCTTCAGGTCTGGAATCTGATTTATCTGTCTTTATTTTTATTTATTTCCACACTTTGGGTTTTGGAGAAATCATCTTCTAGTAATAATTCTTCTTACCTCATTAATCCAAAATACAATAGAAGGGTTCTTCTAATCTTATGTGGGTGTTGGGATTTGCGATTGAAAGTGCGGCATGTAGACATAGATTCGTTTAAGTTGTTAATTTTATTTGCTTAGCTGTTTTTTTTTTTTACCCCCTATTTAGTACTACTCTCTTATGTATAAGTTCTATGAGAATAATGAAAGCAGGTATGATATCTTTTCCCTAATTTCAGTATGAGGTATGCTTGAATACACACCGATATATCGATAAATTGCAATGTGATACATTGGGACTTTATCTATTGGAATTGGGGGCTTTTTTTTTTTTTTCGTTATCCAGACTATTTATGTGATAAGAGCTCTCCTTTGATGGGGGATGCCCAAAAATATTATTAGATCGGACATTTCAATCCTTTGATTACAAAAAGGTTATGGTGACTGTCCATTTGCAAAGCAAAAGAGCCAAATTTCAAATGGTTGTAGCACTCCAGTTTAAGATATTATTTTTATTGTTTGTCCAACAGACAAGTTGAGACTCATCATATAAATGGTTTGGTTCGCTATAAGATGATTTAGATTCAAAGACTAAAGTTGCTGACGTATCACATTGCAATACATTGGGATGTATTCAAGCAAACTTCTTTCTCTATTCAGTGCTTGCAATAGGAGAGAGGCTCTCTCTTGAAGTAGATTCTACTAGTTTTAGGGGTAGAGATCTACCAGTGAGGCCCGCTTGGTCCACCTGCTATCACAGCTCACCTTTGGATACTTGCCCACTGTGGATTGCACATGGAGCAACATCCCAATAATTGGATTTTTTTAGTGGAGCGGGAATATATTAAGGGACTTTTTACCTCTCCGAAATATTTAAAAAAACATTATTAAGGGACTTCATTTTTTTTTTTTTTTTGAAAGATAACAAGTTTATTGAGAAGGCTGCAAAAGTGGCAAAGAATACAACCCACACACCACCAACACCACTAATAGGACCCAAATAGATTTTTGGCCAAATTGGCCATTACATATACCAGCCAATTGGATACGAGCCATTTAACGTGCCTAACAACGTCATTGACCCCAATGAAAACTCTATGTTTTCATTCTGAAAACATTTACCATTTCTAGCACCCCAAATCCCCCAAAAAACGGCCATAAGAGTCAACCTCCACTTTGCTTTGCTGGCTTTCCCATGCCTCCCCCATGCTATGCCCTTAATATATCTTTAACAATACCCGGCATAACCTAGTCAATGTGTTAGAAGCCCAAGAAACGCGTCCAAACTTTGGCTGCAAAATGGCAATGAATAAAAATATGATCGATCAATTCCGCATTCTCCATGCATATCAAAGAGATATTGGGGAGAATGAGAGATCTACTCTGAAGGATATCCAGGGTAAGGATCTCCTTGCAGCCCACCAACCAAATAAAGACAACAACCCTCAGGGGAGCACCGTAGAACCAATGGTGGAAAGGATGAGGCAGTGAAGAGATGTTGGGTGGATCGCCAATGCTCTTCAAAAGGGAACAAGCTGAGAACTTTCCGTAAGAGAGCGACCCTTCTAGATCATTAAATCCGCACTATCTGAGGTAGGGAAAACACACTTGAGGCCGATCTAAAAGCTCCGCGAACTCCCCAAACTCCTCATCCAACATATTCCTCTGGCAAGGAGGGCTCCACACCACCTAATCTACAATCACAAAAAAGCAATCCGCCAAAGAAATGGAGCGATTGGGAGCAAACCGCGCCACCCTAGGGAAAAGATCTAGCAAGGCGTAACTACCACACCATATGTTCTACTAAAACAAATGTGATGCAGGACAGATGGCCTAAACTAGATGATGTAAATAAATTAATTAACGGATTACCAGAGTAAATCAAAGCATAAAATAAAGCCAATCAACTAATAATTTAGAGAAATCAAGTATTCAATTAAGCTCAAGTTCAAGACCATATCACAATCCCGCAAAATAGATCCTTAAGGCTATTGATCGGACATGGCCCAATGGAATGAAGAACTTCCATCTAGCTTAGGATTCGTTCTAGATTCGAGAATTCACTTGTGCTTTACTAGGGTTTGAATGGATTAGGGTTTGCGTTTGGAAATCAAGAAATTGGGAATTTAAGGTTTTATAAAAGGCTAGCGTTAGGGTCAGTGATTGCATTGTTGACTGATATGTCGATAATATCGGTGTTGCTACAATTGCGACACTGAAACCCCATTTTTTCAGTTTCTCTTCCAGATATCGACGAAATTTCGACGATTTTATCGACATTTGCCGAAAATTTTTGACATCGTAAAGAAATCGCTGTAGTCACCTACCTTCCACGAGATAACTATAGCTAACAACCCCTTATCGTCGATAAAAGGACCGATATTGGGGGATTGCGAAAATACAAAAAAGAATCGAAAGAAAAGGGGAGAAAAATGGGGAGACTGTCGGATTTCCATACCTGTTGTCTGTAGAAGAGGAGCGCTGTAACAGTGAGCCAATCTTAGAAGAGGAATGCTCATCGAACATTGCAGTGGGCCAATCGATTGATCCGTGCGCTGTAAGTGCTCGAAAATCTCCACTTTTTACTTCATTCCTTGTGATCGATCCGTGCACCGTACAAAATCGGCAAAGGAAGAGGGATTTTCCGACGATTTTGGGGGGATTTTAGGGATTTGAGGGTTCCCCTCTTTCAGAACCCTCTTCCGTTTGTAGAGAAGGGCGCTTGAAGTCCCTTTTGTGAAATCCGACTGCGTGCGGAGTTACTCCGCACGCTCTTATCGTGCGGAGTAAACTCTGTTGGGCCCACCTAGAATGTATGTGCTTTATCTATTCCGTCCATATGTTTTTCCATCTCATTTTAGTGGTTGAGCCCAAAATTTAAGCATATCCAAATCTCAAGTGGACCATGCCACAGGAAACAGTGGGAATGATGATTTCCACCGTTGAAACCTTCCCAGGCCCCACAGTGATGTTTATTTGTCATTCCAACCTGTTCATAAGATCACATGGACATGGATGAATGGAAAACTCAAATATTAGCTTGATCCAAAACTTCTGTGTACCCCGAGAATTTTTCAATGGTAGACATTCAGTTCACACTTTTTCTGTGGTGTGGACCGCTTCAAGTTTTGATATGCTTAGTGTTTTAGTTCCAGCCCTAAAATTATCTGTTAAGATGGATGGACGGAGTGGATAAAATACGTAAATCACGGTGGGCCCCACAGAGTTACTCACTACGCAATCCGCTTCCGCCAGCGAATTAGCTTTTACGGTGGTGGATGTTATGCCTACCGCGTCGGGCCTACCTTCATGTATGTTTTGTATATCCATGCCGTCCACCTGTTTTTTCATCTCATTTCAGGCCATAGGACCAAAAATTAGGAAGATCCAAGGCATAGGTGGACCACACCATAGGAAGCAATGGTGATAATGATGCTGACCGTTGAAACTTTCCTAGGACCCACTGTGATGTTTATTGACCATCCAACCTGTTCATAAAGTTACATACACATGGATGAAGGGGAAACAAAAATATTAGCTCGATTCCAAAATTCTGTGGCCCCCAATAAATCTTCAACGGTTAGAGTTTAATCCTCATTTTGTGGTCCACCTGTGCCTTGTATCTGCATAAGTTTTGGGCCCATAGCTTGAAATGAAATTAAAAAGTATATGGACGGTGTGGATAAAACACTTACATCACGATGGCCACTCGGAGCCCCTGTCCATTCGTTGCTGAAGACGGGCGGGTAGGTCGCAATCTGCGTCCCCTTTTTTTGGGACGTAAATTAGGTGTTACCCCTGGGAACAGAATAGTGGGTATTACCCCTTCCGTTTGGCCCAAATGGATGATATTTTGTATATCCACTCTGTCCATCAGTTTCTACAACCCATTTTAGGATGGTGTTCCAAAAATTGGTGTGGCCCCAAGTTTTTAATGGTGAGCAATCATTCAACACTGTTTCCTGTGATCTGGTCTACTTGAGAGTTGAGATTTGGATCTACCTCATTTCTGGGCTCCTTATATGAAATGATATGGAAAAATGGATGGATGACGTGGATGAAACACATGCATCATGGTGGGCCTATAGAGCTTCGACTACTAGCCAATCCGGGTCGAGGGTTCTCATGGACGCGGATTGCTTGCGAAAGCCTTTGGCAGGCATCTCCTGTGTTGGGAATCTAGGTGGGGCCCACCGTGATGTTTGTAAGAAATCTATGCCGTCCAACCGTTTTGTGAGATCATTTAAGGCGTTGCGACAAAAAATGAATGGGATCGAAGACTCAATGGATAGTGGGTATTACCCCTTCCATTTGGCCCACATGGATGATATTTTGTATGATCAATCACCACTGTTTCTTATGGTGTGGTCCACCTGATTATTGTATCTGCTTCGTTTTTGGTATAATGACATAAAATTATTTGGAAAAATGGACGGACGTAATGGATAGATAATATATTCATCAAGGTGGGCCCCACGGTAAACCCACAGTAAGGGCCACACCTTCTTAAGTGAGGCCGGGGTCGCACGCGGTTTGGGTGGATCCCCGGATCCACTGAGGTCGGTGGATCCCCAACTGTGGGGCCACTATGATGTTTGTGAGAAATTCACGCCGTCCATCCGGTTTTACATCTCATTTTAGTACGTGCGACAAAAAATGAACCGTATCCAATACTTAAGTGGACCGCACTAAAGGAAAAGGAGGGAACATAAGTTCCTACCGTTGAAACCTCCCTGGGTCCATAGTGATGTTTATATGTCATCCATACCATTCGTAATGTCATCCAAGTGGGATGAGCTGAAAGCACAAATATTAGCTTGATTCAAAACTTATGTGGCCCCACTAATATTTCAAATGTGGTCGTTCAATCCTGATGTTTTTGGCGCACTTTGAGTATTTGATCCGGCACATTTTTTGTCACATATGTTTTTTTAACATAAAAGCTTGAAGTGTACATTTTTGTTCCCATATGGCCATTCATTCCAATGCTAGTGCAAGCATTTTTTCAATTTTGTATGCTGCTAGGGATCAAAATGTCGTCTGGATCTGGAAAAGGAGGAGCAAGGGACATTGGGTGGAAACATGGACGACAAGTGGAGGGGAATAAATATGGAGCCATATGCAACTACTTGCGGCCAAGTTATATGGAGTGGGGGGGTGTCTAGGCTGAAGGAGCATTTGGCAGGGGTGTTCAAAAACATGAAAGACTGCCCAAGTGTAACAAAGCCAGTGAGAGAGGAGATAAGAAGAGTTTTGGCTGAGGCGAAGTGACACGAGCTGCAACAGAAGGATTGGGAGAAGGATATCAGGAAACAACTGCGGGGTCCTGGATAGGGCCTACGTACTGTTGAGGAGCAAGATGACGATGACGACGACGACGATGACGAGGGGATTGCATATCTCGATGACTGTGTTAGGACGCGGGAGAAGAGGGAGTTCAGAGATGCGATCCACGAGTCTCGGGCATCAGGGTGGGAGGGGGAGCAGAGGAGAAGGCTCAACGAGACTAGGCCGTCATTTGGGGGCTCCTGCTATGAGGCCGGTGGGAGCAGCAGAAGATTTGGGGGAGGCAGTATGGGTAGCGGTGGTTCTAGCGGGCATGGACTACAGCGCACACAGAGCGCCCGCGTTACAGATGCATCCATTGTGGGTGTTAATCAGAAGAGGTTAAAAAATATATGGAACAAGGGGATCAGAGAGAAAGTGGAGAGCGCCATATCTAGATGGTTCATTTCGAGTCACATACCAGCCAATGCAGCTGCCAGTCCTCACTTTACAAATATGATTGAGGAGGTGCAGCGACATGGGCCTGGTGTGAAGCCTCCGACGCCAAAAGAGATTCTTAGTGTCTACCTTGATCAGGAGTACGAGGAGATGCGTGCTTGGGTATGTGCACTCACTTCGAACTGGAGGCAGTATGGGGTGACGATCATGTGCGATGGGTGGACAGGACCCACGAAAATGTCCATTATCAATTTTATGGTGTACAGTAAAGGGCACTCCGTTTTCCTCAAATCTATTGATGCATATGCCAAAATAAAAGATCATAATTACATATATGATCTCTTGAAACAAGTCATCATAAGTGTTGGGCCTGAAAATGTCATCCAAGTTGTGACAGACAATGGCAGTGCATTCGTTAAGGCAGGAAAGAAATTAATGACAAAGTACCATCTCTATTGGACCCCTTGCGTGGCACACTGCATTGATTTGATGCTCGAGAGGATAGGCCAAAGGGACTCGATCAGGAAAACCATCGAGGATGCGAGGAGAGTGACGAACTTCATATATAATCACTCTTGGTTGTTGGCTGCAATGCGCGAGTGTTGTAGAGGGGACATCGTTAGACCAGGTGCAATATGGTTCGCCACGAACTTTATTGCACTCGATAGCTTATATAGGCACCGTGTGGGTCTTAGGAATTTGTTTAGATCTGAGAAGTACTTAGAGTGTAATCAAAGGAAGACCGATGGTGCAAAGAATACATCGAAAATAGTGCTTTCTGATTCCTTCTGGGATAGAGTTCAGGATGTTGTTTCCCTTCTAAAACCGATCTACAGTGTCCTACGCGCTGTAGATAGTGAGATGTGTCCTTCAATGGGGTCAATGTATGAGCTTATGAGAATTATGAAAGAAGGGATACGGACTGCAATCCCCAATGCACATAAGTGGGTGATCGATATTATCGATGAACGATGGACTAGGACCCTTGATCATGCACTCTACCGGGCTGGTAAGTTTATTACGTTTACCTGTATTTTTTATGATTTGCACTTGCACTTTAAGCATCACTTATGTTTGTAAGTTAATGCAACTGAGTAAATAATATTTAGGTTTCAGCATGCTATCTGAATCTTAGATTCCATTACAAACGCCGACTTCATGGAGATAGTGATTTGACGATGGTCGTCCACCGAGTGTTCAAACGGTTGTTCCCTGAATCGCCAGCACAATAAGAATTTGGCAACTAGGTAATGCAATTTGAGTAGATCTCGCCGATGGTAATCGATAGAATATATTTTCTTCCTCATAGTCTTTAGAAATATGGGTAGTTAAAATGGTGACATGTGAATCCATATGTTGCAGTTGTTGCGATTTAAAGATGCTAGGGGTACGTTCTCATCCGCACTAGCCAAAGCATCTAGACAAACGATGATGCCGTGTGAGTATAATTTTTTATTAGGTAATATGGTATATTATTAGGTAACTGCATTATAAGTCCTTACTTCAAACTAAAACAAGATGCTCATGGATATATAGGTGAGTGGTGGGCAATGTACGGAGTCGACACACCTGCACTACAATTACTTGCAGTCCGTATTTTCGCACAGACTGTATCCTCCTCCTCGTGTGAGAGGAATTGGAGCACGTGGTCACTCATACACACGAGCAAGAGGAATAAGTTGGCATACGATAAGTTGCAGAAGCTCGTTTATTGACATTACAATATGAAGTTAAGAGAGAGGCAGTTACGGGTAGACCAAGACACGGTGGAAAATCCGGACCCGCTCGACTTGTTGTCGATAAGTACCATGGTACAAATAGGTGACGATGCTGAGGACCCACTTTATGAGTGGTCAAGTCAGCTGATTTAGATTATGCAGATGGAAGCCCTGCACCGCAAGTAGCCGAGGGAGCAGCGTCTCTTGGTATCGATGTCGATGAGGTAGTAAGCCAACAGAGGGCAGATACAGACTCCTTTGATCCTTTGATGAGGAGTTCGACACGTCATGATGATGGCGAGGAGGCATCTTCACGACCTCCTCCTCATTATTAAGTCGTAGTGAGTGATGATGATGAGACTCAACCCCCACTTGACACTGGTCGTGGGGACGATGACGATGATAGTAGTGGTGAGGGAGGTGATAGAGGCACCGACACTGATGTAGGTGGTACTAGTGGGGGTGGAGGTGGCAGTGGTAGGGGGTACATGACAGGTCAGAGCCAGCGATCCGTTGGTCAGTTCACTGAGGAGCAGTACTTTGACCATGCAACTCAAGACGAGGACCATGGATCTCGTCCACCCTCGCTTGTGAGAGCATCAGAGCCCACACATGTTTGAGCGTCGTTTAAAGAAAAAAGCCGGATGTGCCGCGACGGATGCTCTCGCACGTAGCTTGTCATCTATGGACATCGGTTTAGAGCGGGGGAGCTCCACTTCCGTCCCACCTTATATGCATGGGGGATATCACGAGTATGGGCATGACAGCTCTGACATTCAGTCACATTCGTCTACTCGTGGATACGAGTAGCCAACAGATAGCTCTTCGAGTTATGGTCATTTGACAGGAGGATATTCGGGGTACCCGTATGATTGGCAGCAATACTATCAGGGAGTCGGGTTGGACTTGATATATTCCCTCAAGACCCTACTCAACCAATGCCGTCGATAAATGTCACGCAGTACCCACGTTTGGGCTATCTCGTACAGTTCTGGGAGGACGACTATCAAAGATACATAAGAGAGTACCTCCATTGGTATGAGCAGAGGATGACATGAGAACAATATTGTCAACATATTGGTGAACAACACTACAACCAACGGGAACGGGATCCGGATGATGACTATGAGCTACCTCGTCACTTCATGTGGGGATGAAATATGGCAAAAAAGTATTCTTTTCGAATTCATTTAATTTTATGTCTTAATTATTATATGGTGGCTGCATTTGTATTATATAAACTCATTTTCG
Organism: Liriodendron chinense; assembly: GCA_003013855.2. Taxonomy (NCBI): domain Eukaryota; kingdom Viridiplantae; phylum Streptophyta; class Magnoliopsida; order Magnoliales; family Magnoliaceae; genus Liriodendron; species Liriodendron chinense. The sequence goes on from ML058389.1 coordinate 4,755,511, forward strand.
TTGCTATTGGAGTGATTTCTTATGAACGCATGCTTTTTTGGGCCCCATTGAATGAAAACTAATTATTTAATGCATTCTTTTTGCAGTTTTTTTAATTCCTGAATATGCAAATATGTGTATTTAGGCATTTCCTGAAGTTTCACTGAAAAATTTCACAATTTTCATCATGTTTCCCCCTTTTTCCCCACATTTCCAGTTATCGGCGATATTATTGACGATAACGATATTATATCTTTATCTCTGGCCAGCAAAACTTGTAGTGATACCGACAATGCGAACACTGGTTAGGGTTAGGGTTATAGTTTTGATTTTTGGTTTTATAAGATAGACAAGAAGAGAAATTATCAGTGAGGGGGAGGCTGTTCGGCTGTACGAACAAGTCTGTGTAGTGTACAGGCACGCCCGTATAGTTTGGGGCTGGGTCGGTTTGGTCGGTGATTAGTTGGGGTGATGATGATGGAGTTAGGGTTTGAGAAAGAAGGGAGAAAAATATTCAATGGAAAAAAGGGTTTGAGAGAGAGAAGGAAGAAATACCTTGATAAGAATAAAAAGGATAATTTGGAATCACTCCAATGGCTTTACACCAAATTCCATTCACAGGAAGTTTTCTTGCTTCAAAATAAGCAATTTAGAGAAATTTCATTCTATATGTCAATAATCTTGTCTTAAGTCTAAGACTAGCATATACGCTTCCTTCATGGTTGAAATGAAGAAAGAAGTGGAAAACGAGAGAAAATTTGAAAACAAGAAAAAAAATTTAAAATGGGTTCTTTGGCCGTATCGGTTGACACAACCCATTTTTTCGTAACAAACTGGTTCACCCCCATCTCGCATAACAAGGGCTGCCTATATGTTTATTATGCGGCAATATTGTAACCATATTTAAAACCATAGCTACGATCCAAGAAAGGCACAAGAGAGAATGGAACAACATTTATTTCTCAAGAGCTTTAAAGCTTACAACTACATGAGGATGGTTACAAAAGAGAAGCCCTCATATAAACTCAAGAACCTTTTAGCTATTTTCAAGGTATTCCAAATCGGTTACGTAACAACCATTTCGTAACGGTAATGGTCATAACTGTTACCAGTTACGGGGCCGAAACGGCCGTAACGGCCGTTACAACGGTTCGTAACGGTCCTGTAATTGTTTTTTTTTCAAAAAAATAAAAAAGCCGTTATGGCGCGTACCACCACTGTTACCATTATGGAACACCTTGGCTATTTTACATGGATGGTTAGGATGGTATCATTTAACGATCATCTAAGAACCATGAATACTCTAGAATCTTCTAGACTACTCTACACTACTCTCTTTACAAGACCTACTAGAGAATTCAAAAACATTCTAGAAGTCTCCATAGTACTCTACATAGTTTAAGCTTCTTAAGAATTGTCTACATACTTATACACTTACTATAGAAGTCTCTATATATTATGTACAAGGTGAGCACAAATTGGCTAAGGTATCTCCTTCTTGGCACTAGACCTCAATTGAACTCGCACCAGCACCTGAATCGAACCCACCATTTTTTATTAGCAAACATCACGCCTCATCGCTAGCCTTACCATCGCCTCTTTGTAGCAATTCAATATAAAACTGATCTCAAAGCTGGAATTTAATTGAGTATCGAACGCATGTGAAGGATGGATAAAATAAATAACTCTTTCTTCACATGAGCTCTTCTTCATGCATGCGAGAAACTCTCCACTCGTATTGAGAGGACTTTCCATGTGGTGACCCCACAATTGCTCTCTCTACCAACCCTTGCCGTGTGTCGCATTTTGCCTGAAGAGTCATTAATGACTTTGATGCCATTATCCCCTCGAGACGCTCCCTCGCCCCTACTCCTACCATGTACCCCCTCCTTTTGTCCAGTGTTAGTAGACACTTACCTCACCACCCCGTCTCCGTCGCTCATCTTTTCATGTGTCAACTCCTTAACCATTCTCGCCCCACCTACCCCCTCTTGGCCAATCCACGACTTCCACATCTCCTCCTCTTGATACCATGCTTTGCAGGATCACCCATCCTATATACCTTTAGCTTCTACGCTTGAGACCACCATTGCTATCACTTTGAAGGGGCTCCCCTTCTTCTTACAGTGAAGTTGTTCATGGCAAATCGAGAGATTTGCTTCCTTAGAACCTATTTCCGACTCCTTCACCACTCTGATCGAGATCCTATCTTCACCAACCACTGTTACAACTGTCTTTGGCATCGGATCATGTTTCTTTGGTCTTATGAAGGTACGAACATACCGCATCATCTTACATTCTTCAAACAAAGGATCAATCCTCATCACCTTCCTAAGGTAAGAACTCACCACTTTAAAACACTTCACTAATCCAGAGCTCTAAGGGCTTGTTTGGTTTGTTTTAATTCTCTGTAATAGTGTTTTAAATAGTGAATAGCGTGTAGCGTAGCTCTCACCTTTCTGAAGCATGAGGTGCAAGCTACATAGCCCGTAGTGTAAGCTACATGCTACTAGATTTTTTTTCAAGGTTGCGCTTGGTCACACCAATTTCATGATACTCTGCACCAAATTATCCTGATTAATAATGAAATTTAACAAAATTGCATAATATTTAGTACAACCAAATGCAACCTAAAGTAATAAGAAAAGACAATGATTAAAGAGCAACGAAACTGATCTAGTAAAATGTATGGACGACATGGATTCTTCACAAACACCATTGTGGGACCCACCTAGCTTCCAGCTCGGGACACATTCCATCTTCGTTTGGGGAGCGGATTAGGTGCAACCCAACCTCGCCCAACACGGTGCAACCCTCACAATGGGGCTCACCTTGATGTAAGTATTGTATATCCATGCCGTCTATCCATTTTTTTCACTCATTTTAGAGAATAAGCTAAACGAATAAGCTGATACATATCTTAGGAGGGCCACACCATAGGAAATAATTTTGATTAAATGCCCACCATTAAAAACTACCTAGGGTCAATCGTAATGTTTATTTGCAATCTAACTTGTTAATAAGGTCACACAGACATGGATGAAGGCAAAAAATAAATATCAGCTTGATCAAATATTTTTGTGTCCCATAAGAAGTTCTTAATGGTCATTCAACACTGTTTCCTATATTTTGGTTCACCTGAGACTTGAATCTGCTTCATTTTTGGGACTGTGCCATAAAAAATCCGCAGAACTGGATGGACGGTGTGGATATACAATACGTATATCAAGGTGGGCCTATGGTGATGGATGCACTGTGTTGAGTATGGCCAGGGCCACACCTAATCCACTCCCCTCTCTAAGCCGCAATTTGAGGCTCACCGTGACTTTGAATGACCTGACCATCGTTCACCCTACCGGTGGTGGGGCCCATTGTGATGTTAGTGAGAAATCCACCCTGCCCATCCGTTTTGGCATCTGATGCTAAGATAAGAGACAAAAAATCGTGCGGATCTGAAACTCAAGTGGGCCGCAAGACTGGAAACTGTGGAAAAGGGTTGCTAACCATTCAAACATTTCTGGGCTCCACCGTGATGTTTATATGCAATCCAAACTGTTCATAAAGCGGCCAACTATTAATAAGTTCATTTCCACTAGGATGAACAGAAAAAACAAAAATAACAGCTGATACAAAGCTTTTGTGGCCCCACGAATGTTTCAACAGTGGGTGTATAGTCTCCACTCTTTTCTATTTCGTGGCTCACTTGAGCTTTGGATCTGCCTCATTTTTGGGTTCATACCCTAAAATGATCTGGAAAACATATGGACGGGGTGGATTTCTCATAAACACCATGGTGGGCCCCATCTAGCTTCAGACCCTGGACACCGACCCCTCTCTGCCATGGCTTCGTGTTAAATTGAGGGCAGTTTAGCCCTTTTATTAAATACGGTTTGAGAACCGTATATAGCTGAAATGGGATATCACGTCAGGTGTCCGGATGTCCAACGGCAGAAAACTTAAGTGGTTTACATTAAATATTTTGAAAGCAGGCGTTTTTGGAGAAATAGCCTAAAAGACAGGCAGTTATATGGAAATAACCCTATATTATTTTACTAAAAGCATTGAAAAGATTACCTATTTTTTATTGAAAATAGAAAAATGTAACAAATCATTGAAAGCATTAATCGATTTTAATATAGTGAAAAATAACTTGTAATGTAAGCTACATAGCATGTAGTGTATAGTCTCTATAGCATGTAGCGTAGGCTACATACGACTTAAGCTATTTTCATGTGCTATGTAGCGTTAAGGCTAAGCTACGCTATGTAGCATAAGCTACACACTACATAGCATAGCTATTGAAAACACTGCTTTGTAATTAGATGTAAATGGGCAATAATTACTTTCGTATTTCCTATAGTAATATACAACGTCTTAAATGAGTTTGCGTTTATGTGACGTCCTTTGTCTATGTGGGAAAACTTTGAGAGCCCCACCATGTTCTATATGTTTTATCCATGCCAATTATTCATTTCGCTAGATCATTTTAGGGCATGAGCCCCAAAAATGAGGTAGATCCAAAGCTCAAGTGGACCACACCACCGGAAGCAGTTGGAATATGATGCCCACCATTGAAACCTACGTAAGGCTCAACATAACGTATATTTCACATCCAATTTGTTCATAACGTCACACAAATATGGATGAAGGGAAAAAAAAATACCAGCTTGATCCAAAACTTCTGTAGCCCCCAAGACATTTCCAATGGTGGGCATTCAATATCCACTATTTTCTGTAGTGTGGTCCACTTGAGCTTTGGATCAGCCTCATTTTTTAGCTCATGCCCTATAATGATCTGACAATATGAATGGATGGTGTGGATAAAACACATACATCATGGTGGGCCCTACAGAGTTTTGGTTTGGAAATATGTAATTGAGATTGAGCTCTGCACGTTTCTCAGGTGAAAATACACCTCTTGCCAAACAGAGAGCATTTCTCATGATTACAATATTAGTGTTGTTTACCTATAACTACACCCAACCAAACAGGCCCCAATGGAAACTCGCAGATTTGATACAAGACTCCTCCCAGGCAAACACTTGACCATTCCTCCCATCTCGACCTCCCAAATCATATCATCTTTGAATAGATTACAAGCCATTAGGAATTTGTCAATATTGACTTGTGAATACAACGAAACTCACATTTTAGAATCAAACATCAACTTTACCACTATGTCTTCTTTTTTGTTTTTGGGAATAGATTACAAGCCATTAGAAGACCCACACCATGTCTTCTTCTTCCACACTGCAATTTTGTTAAAGCCAATCTCCAACCTCCCTATGTGATGTTCCGGGCCTGACGGATATAGTGAAACTCCATTGACGCCTTCCACACCACTGTCGGAACATCCTTTGTATCCACTTTCCAAACCCATTCCTTTTGATGCATCTTCCCCTCTTACTCTTTCTTCTCCATGTCTTTCTCTTCATTTTCCCCATGGCTAGGAATACCACTGATTGCATTGTTAAAGGATTTACCTTCCTTCAGCTCTCCACCTTTTTCTATCGATTGTTGTGTGGGAGCTTTCTTTCCCTCCCTCTCCTCCTCCTTTACTTATTGCTACAGCTGCCTTCTTCTTTTGTTTGCCTTTGTTTATCTCCTTCGGACCATACCTAGCAACATTAACCCTCATCACTCTCCCTCCAATTCGAACACCATTCAAAGGAAGGCAAATCCCCATAATTCCATTGTCCCTTTCTTTTTTGGTATCACAATTTCTCTAATCTCCTCGTAATCCCCCAAAACCTCCCTGAAGTTCAAATGATTCCAATCTGCAGGGAAATTTTTAACAAATACCTTGGTCCCACTAATAATCCACCTTCTGTTTTTTCTAGCGGGCTACCGTAGTCCACTCTCCCACTTAGTGCCCCTGAATGATCTATCCTTTGACAAGTATTCATCTTCATCTCTGATGTCTCGACCAGAAGAAAAGATTTCTTTCCCTCTTTCAGCTATTCTCTCCTATCTTCGAGTTTGAACTTCTAAATCCTCAATGATTCGTTGGAACTCTCACCACTAGCATAACCTTCACTAAGATCTGGTAGTAGTGGCACTCTTTGATGCAGGGATATGAGATGACCTAATTCTATATGTACATGAGATCTAGAATTAGATATTCAAGTAGAGAATTCATTAAACTATCCACTATCACTAAGAAGATTGTAAGATTTCAACAATAAGATGGCGATAATCCGTCAGGATCACACCCCATAGCATAAACGCAAAAAAATGGGTAAAAAAGGGATCTAGGGATAATGAGGATATCCCTAAATCTAGCATAGGCCAATCCACGTTCAAGTTTGAATGAAGTTCCCATGGCTATTAATCCCTTTTTCACCAATCATGCAAAAGGGGAAAGTTCGAAGAAGAAAGAAGAAGGTAATCGGGAAAGATGGGCTTCAAGAAAGAAAAAGACGAATATTTCTACAAGGAAGAGGATGGGTCTTACCTTCCCTCGCACCTTGAAGATCTAGAAAAGAAAACGTGGAACTCCGGGGTGGAATCCTCAACATCCGAGGGCTAATCCTGAAATCCTAGTCTCTTAAATAAAGAGGAAGAAGCATACGATTTTCATTCATTCAATAATAATATTGAAATAAGGGTTTTCATAGTATATATAGGCTACGAAAAGATACAATGCACTAAAGTGCTTAAAAACAAGAAAAAGAACAGAAAAATGCCTAAGACTAAACCACAATTACAAAATAATATCTGACCCATCCATAGGGTCCGAAAACATAACTATGATAGAAAAAAAAACTAAGAAACTGGGAACGGGCCACGAAAGTGGGCCCAGGTCGATCCAACAGTTGGATGGCCTGATCGGAAGAATACAACGGTCCAATTGCCATCCAATCCTGGATCCATGGTCGAAACGTTCCAAATCAGCAACCCACACACAAGTCTGACGAAAGGAGCCTCCATATGTGTATGTACGCAGTGCGGGGTCTTCGTGGTCCATCAATGAAGCGGCCCAAGGGGCCCAATGTCCATCCATATCAGCTCATCTACTCCAATACTCGATCTGTGACGTCGCCTCCTTTGGAACACTCTAAAGGGTGCACCACTGATGTCCCATCTCTCTTCCCCCTCGGTATTGTGATCGGCCTCGTGATATCGTCGAAGAGGATCCTTGAGAAAAGTTGCTCCTTCCTCGGAGATTCATTCTCATTGGCCACCATCGCTCCAGCCCTGTTTTCTTGCCCAACATCACATTAGTTCTTGATACTTAAATTGCTTAATGGGGTATCCTTTTTAATAATTCAATTGATATGGTTTGAAATATTAGTCATATGTCATGTCCTGTGGGTAGATTGCCACATGTTTGAAAGAGTTCAACACCATTTTGTTTTAGCTTTCATGATCGCCACATGAGATGCCCTTCTATTGTAATGGTGGAATCGCTCCCCCTTATTGATGCATTTTTATTTAGTTTTTATTGAATAAAATTTTCTTGTTACTTCTCAAAAAAGAACAAAAAGAAAAAAAAGAAAAAGAAAAAAGAAGAAGAAAAGAGAAACAAGGATGCAATGCCATTTCTTCTTAAGGTCGTCATTCTGCTGGTACTAATTGGCATGTCGTTGTCTTTTGTTTGACAATTAGGCAGATACCTAAGGCATCTGAATTATGAAGTCTGTTATGTTCGCAACTTCACGGATGTTGATGACAAGGCAAGTACTGAGTGCCCTAATTTTGGATCTATCAACTTTGACTGTTTAATCATTCTGTGAACTGGTTATGCATTAGAAATTTGGTGGAAAGACTGAATGATAACCTGTTTTATAGTTGTGTATCCATAAACTAAAACCAACTTACATTAGTAGGCTATATTTATCTTCTACTTGATATTGGCTTGTCTGCTGACTGTTAAAATTACTTTTTCAGTCAGCCTATCTTGTCTTACAACCCATTTTCCTAATTCAGCACTTGCTGTTTCACCATGTTTAGCATATCTGACTGACATACTGCTATAATTTGATGGCTATATAATTGAGGACAGCTCTTACTTGATAATTCAATCTTCTGCATTTGTGTCTGCCACATTTCGGTTTTGTGACAGCAGTAGCATAGCATCCTGTGTGGATGGTGAAGGGCCATGGCATGGGACCTATACCTTATTGTATGATCACTGGATCTGGGCTGAATAAGAGTCTAGGATCCGCAAGTTGAGATGAAATATTGACAACACCAGGTTACTCAATTTACTACTACATGTTAACCATGCAAGGCCAATTTCAAGAGCAGGAAAAGAAACCTGTTGGTGAGCCGTTCATTGTAGTATAGAGAAGACTGCTTGACGCAGAACATCCGACCAACTCACCAAAAGCTCTAGAGCTGATGGGGGAGGCACGGAATATCCTTTTAATCTCATAGCCCAGTACGGGTGGTCCCCACACCAACGGGTCACCCAGGGGTTCCACACTAACGGATCACCCAAGGCCCTTGGTCGAACCCTCCTACGTGGGTCCTGCACCAACGGACCCACCCCAAGTGTGCTCCTACACCATCAACGGACCGCCCACTCGAGCCCGATGTGAAAATGCTCCTGCATTAATCACCCCCAGTGAGGAGTCTCGAACACGAGACCTCCCGCTCTGATACCAATTTGACGTAGAACATCCGACCAATTCACTAAAAGCTCCAGAGCTGATGGGGGAGGCACGAAATATCCTTTTAATCTCATAGCCCAGTACGAGTGGGCCCCACACCAATGGGTCACCCAGGGGTCCCACACCAACGGATCACCCAGGCCCTCGGTTGAACCTTCCTACGTGGGTCCTGCACCAACGGACCGCCCGCTCGAGCCCGGTGTGAAAATGCTCCCGCATTACTGCCAAAGATATTCACTTGTTTACCCACCATCTAATTCTGTATAATTGAAAAGATTTGAACCATTGAATAAATGTTTCCTATTGTTTCCTGAAAAGCATGAAACAACCTTGAAAGCCCTTTTTATTTTTTATTAATTTTTCTTCTGTAGCCTTCATTCTAGGCAAGCCTTTACTACTTGCTTGACATCTTCATACGAGGCATTTAAAGCTTTCATTTTCATATGACTGCCAAACAACATATATATGTTCAAACAATAATAATTGTTCACAAGAAGGGGACAAGATATCTCATTTGCAATATGCAGATGATAAAATTCTATTTTGTGATGCAAAGATGTCAATGGGGGACAATTCGAGGAAATTCTGAGGTGTTACGATGAGGTTTCAAGATTAAAGATAAATGTCAGGAAAAGTGAGATACTAGACATTGGTCTATCCAAAGAGGTTCGGGTTTTGCAAATGTTTTTGAGTGTGGAACTGGGTCTTTTCTATCTTCCTATTTGGGTCTTTTGTTATGCTTGGGGAAGTCGAAGACCCATTTGTGGAGTAAGGTGGTTGAAAGATTTGAGGGAAGTTATCTAGGCGGAAGAGCCATGATTTGTTGATAGAAGGGCGAATCACTCTAATCAAGGTGGCTGTTTTGAACTTTCCCCTCTATTTTATGTCCTTGTTCAAGCGTTCGAAGTTAGCTTTGGACAGGTTGGAGAAATTGAGATGTGATTTCTTATGGAGAGGGGCCAAAGATATGCACAAGTTCCATCTTCTTTAGTGGGAGGAGGTATGCAAATCGATCTTCGAAGGTGGTTTTGGTATTTGAGTATTGGAGACTATGAATGTGGCTCTACTTGGGAAATGACATTGGAGATCGGTTCTAAAGAGGGCAAGTTGTGGAGAGAAGTTACGAGGGACAAAGAAGACTTCGTGTTATCGAGCTTCAAGGACATGGAAGGCCATCAATTCAATAGTCCTTTGTTTAAACCTGGTTTAGCCTTTTCTCTTGGTGACGAGAGCCGTATTCACTTTTGGGAGTACCCTTGGTGTGGGGATAGATATGTGGATTTAGAATTTCCATCTTTGGCAAGATTAGTGCATTGAAAAATATGACGGTTGCTAGTTGTTTCTTCTTTATTGGCGAGAGTGGTGTTTGGTCCCCCGTGCTGTAGAGATTTGACTGATGAGGTAGCAAATTTTGCCAAGTTATTGGAGCGGCTACACAAATCTTCATCCTTCCTTTGTTTCAGAGGATTCTTTGGTATGCAATACTTCCCCATCAGGAAGATTTTCTGTTTAGTTGTTCTACCAGTTGCTTTGGAAATCCTTAGACACTCGCAGGCAGGAATTCTTTCATGGTTTTGAATTCCACGATGCTCCTAAGGTGGTGACTTTCATTTGGTTGGTTGGGAGAGAGTATTAACCAAAGACAACGTTTGAAAAAGGTCTATGCTCCTTCCTAGTATGTCTTATGTGTATGAGTGACGTAGAAACGATAGATAAACTCTTCATTTTTTCCTCTTTTGTGAGGCAAGTTTGGACCATATTCCTAGCACGTTTTGGTGTTGATTGGGTTAATGCCACAAGCAGTTGACAATTTATTTTGGGTTTGCACTCTAGAAATCTTGCTTAGGATGAGTCAACAATTCGGCGCTTGGTCTTATTAGCAGTTTTATAGAATATATCGGGGGAACGTGATAGCTGATGCTTCCTCAACAAACAAGGATCGTGGGAAGAGATAGTTTGGAAATCCAAAGCGATGTGTTAGAATGAGTTTCTGGGGTTAAAAATATAAATGTTATGAAGTTTTGTCTTTGCTTAGTGATGCAGGACAACCCTAAATATGATGCATGCTCATGATCACAATTATCCATCGGAAGTAAAAGCAATAATAATAATGAAATCTAGCACTAATCATCATAAACTAAGAAAACCAGAAAGAAAACATGCAATGGGACGGGCCATCATCACAACCATGGAGTATAGGATTCAATTAGTGCCTAGGTTGGATCCGGCGAGGGATGGAACCTCCCGATCTTGCATGGCGTTACCCAATCGATCAATGATGATCACTAGTCCGAAGAACCAGGAGGTTTTTCGGATTAGGGATTTGAGAATTTGGGGATTTAGGGTTTGGATCGATTCTCAAGGTTTAGATCGTAGGGAATAGCAAAACAGAAGCTTAGAAGGATAACAATAGGAGATAAAATACCTGGAAGAATTTGGAGGGGCACCAGAAGAAATCAGAAGATGAAGATCAAGGAGAGAGAAGAAGCACCATGAGAGAGAGAGAAGAGAGAAGCCACCAAAGAGGTTTGTCTTTTCATTAAGTAATCAACTAATCACGTTATTAGGGCTTAGCCCACTTAAATAAGCAAGAAGAAAAGATAAAAGTACCAAAATACCCCTAAAACATTGGTAAAAAACAACTAAAAAAAAAACAGTTCGTACGTTGGTGGGGCGCCCCGTGACCAATTTGGCCGGGCGCCCGGCTAAGACAGAAGCTGTCCAGCAATGGAAACTGAAAATCTGTTGAATTTCGGGTGCCCGGTGCCAAATTTGGCCGGGCGCCCGACCACCTTCAGAAAAGCGTTTTTCTATTCTTTCAGTCGAGTCTTCTTCCATCCTACACACGTGTCTTCTATGTGCCAAATCACGTGCGTAGGGTCTTCAATGCTCCTCAATCATCGCCTAACCACAAGGATGGTACTTGTGGGTGGCGCTTTCTTCGTTGGTACACTTGAATGCTTTTGTTCCGCATCATACTCCTCGTCTGAGAAGAACTCGACTCCGGCGAGTTAAAACTCTTGTGGCGCTCTAGTAAATCTGGATTAACGCTCTGTAGCTCCACTTCTATCAACCATGTAAATTCTGACGGTGGCTTGTTCTTCCATTTGACCAAGTATCTTTGGAAACCTCCGCCTCTCATAAAAATGATCTATTCACCCAAGATCTCCTCAATTTCTTCTTCATGGGTAATGGGTGGGGGAAGGGGTGGAAGGGGTTTTATAGCAAAATCAGAACAAGGCCATGAAAGGGACAATGGATCAACGATGGGATGATGGGAACGGACTAGATCTTTCACATTAAGAGTTGGGTTAATGCCCATTTCAGATGGAAGGTCGATCCGATATACGCTAGACCCAACCTTGCAATATTTTGAATGGTCCAGCACTACGCGTTTGTAATTTCTTAGCGGAACCTTGTGAGAACCGCTCTGGCCTTATCCTCACCATTACAGTCTCTTTTATGAAATTCTTGCAATTTACGATGAGAATCAGCTGAGATTTTAGAATCATCATTGCTCTTATTTATCTGCTGTTTAATATGTGTATGCAAATCGTGAATATGGCGTGCAAATGCATTGGCTGACTCTGAAGACCTTTGGATGACAGACATGGGTGACATTAAAGGACACTCTGAAAAATCCACGAACTTGGAATAAACAATCCTATGGAAATAAACAATCCTATGACCTAGAACTTGGAAAATTGAAACAAAAGGACACTTCTCATGGGTGATACATAATTTCTCATTATAAGTATTATAAAAAAGGATGATTTTCAAGTATCCCAACACTTGAGAACATACACTATTAATATCAAGTCTTAAGCAGATCTGGGCATCAGCCATTATGTCCAAGATGTCACCAAGATACGGGATAAGGACTATGGTTATCATATCCACCATGACGTGAATAGGTCACATGATGGCTTAACACTTGATTGAAGCTTTGTGGGCGGTTAGGATATGCCCACATGTGTGCCATATGCCATTGTTCTTGGAAGTGAAAAGAGCAGGCATGACACACAAAACAAAACTCCAACTCAAACTTTCCTTATTGAATTCTTCCCCAAGAAGTTTATCAAATTGATGCTGCATTTCTGTATTTTCTACGGAGTTCACCTGATATGGAGGAAAGCTTGACAAGACCAACCTAGGGACAAGATCGATTGTGTGTTGAATGTCCCATATGGGTGAAAATTTATCCCATAAATCATCTGGTGGGATATCACAAGTCATGTGGGTGTCTACCATCATATCCTCGCCAGTCTCCTTTTCAAATTCATTCGTGTGCATTATGGTAAGAGACTTAGATTGGGACTCTACATCACTTAAGTCACACATGACATCTGGAAGTAGTGCGGTCTCAATTTCTTCGACCTTTTCATCACTAGCACACACTTCGTCATCCTCAATGATGATGAGCGATGCTTCAATTTCTTCCATTTCCTCACTACTAACATTAGGCACGTACTCTTCCACTTCATAAACAACCTGATTGGATTCTTCCAACTAGCCATTCACCAAGGTATTATCTTGCTTCCAAGGAAAAATAATTGGTGTTAAACACTCAAATTGTTCATAAGCTGAGATTTCCTTAATGATGGGTTGGACCACTTTACAAGGAGGGGACCATATTGGTTCTGTGTTTGGACGGGAAGGTGAGGCAACTCTCTTTTAAGCCAAGGGCTTTTGACGATAAGAGATGGGAAGATATTTTTCTTTTAAACGCTCTTTCATCTCGTCCCATTGTGAGATCGGGGCTCTCCCATCTTTATCAAGTCGTCGCTCCAAATCTGTCCAAAATGACTTGGCTTGGCCCTCCAATTTCCACTTGGCAAATCTAACTCGACGATAATTCGACATATCATACCAATAAAAAAGATAGTCCAAGTCTTCAAGCCAATCAAGGAATGTTTGTGGGTCCATGTGACCATTAAAGTAGGCCAACTCATTGGAGTTCGGCTTTCCATTAGGTCTCGACGGCCACACGACAATATTTAACGGCCCTGAACGTCTATACTCCATTCATTACAGGGAGACTCTACGGACTGGGTGACTCATAATATGAATGCGATGAATTTAAACTACAATGAACTGACACTAATTAATTAAAACAGAAAACGATTCAAATCTGTAAATTTTCCAAATTAGGAAACTTTCTAAAATTGGAAAGTTTCTAAAATTGAAAACTTTCTAAATCTGGATTTTCCTAAATTAAACCTAAAAATCAAAACACTAATTTGATAACTCGATCTAGACACAAACCATGCAAGCCTATTCTCCGATACCAAATTTGATGCAGGACAACCCTAAATATGATGCATGCTCATGATCACAATTATCCAGCGGAAGTAAAAGCAATAATAATAATGAAATCTAGCACTAATCATCATAAACTAAGAAAACCAGAAAGAAAACATGCAATGGGACGGGCCATCATCACAACCATGGAGTATAGGATTCAATTAGTGCCTAGGTTGGATCCGGCGAGGGATGGAACCTCCCGATCTTGCATGGCGTTACCCAGTCGATCAATGATGATCACTAGTCCTGAAGAACTAGGAGGTTTCTCGGATTAGGGATTTGAGAATTTAGGGATTTAGGGTTTGGATCGATTCTCAAGGTTTAGATCATGGGGAATAGCAAAACAGAAGTTTAGAAGGATAACAATAGGAGATAAAATACCTGGAAGAATTTGGAGGGGCACCAGAAGAAATCAGAAGAAGAAGATCAAGGAGAGAGAAGAAGCACCATGAGAGAGAGAGAAGAGAGAAGCCACCAAAGAGGTTTGTCTTTTCATTAATAATCAACTAATCACGTTATTAGGGCTTAGCCCACTTAAATAAGCAAGAAGAAAACATAAAAGTACCAAAATACCCCTAAAACATTGGTAAAAAACAACTAAAAAAAAAAACAGTTCGTACGTTGGTGGGGCGCCCTGTGACCAATTTGGCCAGGCGCCCGGCTAAGACAGAAGCTGTCCAGCAATGGAAACTGAAAATCTGTTGAATTTCGGGCGCCCGGTGCCAAATTTGGCCGGGCGCCCGACCACCTTCAGAAAAGCAGTTTTTCTATTCTTTCAGTCGGGTCTTCTTCCATCCTACACACGTGTCTTCTATGTGCTAAATCACGTGCGTAGGGTCTTCAATGCTCCTCAATCATCGCCTAACCACAAGGATGGTACTTGTGGGTGGCGCTTTCTTTGTTGGTACACTTGAATGCTTTTGTTCCGCATCACTTAGTTTGTAATGCTTGGTTTGTATTCTTTTCCCCTTGACCGTTCTCATAGCTGATTCTCAATAAAAAGATTTCTATTATCCTTCAATTTTTTTATATATATTTTCCCAATTTGATTTGTTGGAATTTGTTTTTAAAAATTGCCAAAATATTGGTGAAAATATGTTAAAAATAAAATTACAGCTTATAAAATGTAAATCTATGTTCAAAGAACTTAGATTTATGTTAAAATAGATATAAATCTATTATTGCCCCTAAATAAATTTTGGAAAAAAGAAAAACGAAAATGCCTAAAAATGGCAAGAAAGGCCCGAAAATAATTTAAATTCAGCAGCAAATGGTAGATTTGTGTTAAAAACAAACATAGATTTACCTAGATTTATTATTTAATTCATTTTCGTAAAATTATTTAAAAATAAAAATTCAAGAAATGCCTAAAAAATTAACCTGAAAATAAAAATTTTTGTTGCAAAAAAATTGTTTTAGCAATGCATGTGTGAAATCTATAGATCTATAATATTAAAAGACTCATCATGTATTGTTATAAGAAATTGTTGAGAAAAGTGAAAAAATTCTAAAAATTTCAGAAAATTCTAGTGTAAACCAAAAATGTTAAAAAAAAGAGCAAAAAATCCCTAAATCGAAAACAAATCAAGCATGATTTGATCGGTTTGGTGTTTTAGTGTTGATTTGGTTTGATTCTCAGTAAGAATTAAAAAAAAACTTTCATTTCTTTATTTTTCCCAAATTGGGTACCCGGCCTTCAATCCTTTGATTTGATTAAAAAAATCTTGTTTTAATCTTCAAAATTGTTGTAGGTCTTGTTGGAAATAGGCCTAAAACATTTCCTCACTTGAAAATTTCGAAATGAGATGAAAGAAAAGGAACAAAAATGTACAAAGGGGGGCGGATGAGACTATTCACGCTTGTATTGCTCTGATCGATATGTGGCGTAACAGTGCCAATACGGACCCTTATTGCGTATCATATTATGTTGATACGGATATGATACGATACAGTTTTTCAAAACCTTGTATCCACCACTTGCTAGCATCTTCGGCATAAGCATCTTCCGTCATCTCTACTGCCCATCTCTGTCACCACCATACCTTATGTGTCAGCCATAGTCGTTCCGCTTAGGCCAAATCCATCGCCGCACTTTGGCTGGATCTACACCTTGGATCCTAAACCCGTTGCCAACCAGCCAATTGCCTTCATTGTTTAACCATTGCCCAACCCCTACTGCAACTATGCCATTTTCTCCATCCATGTCAGCATGAGTCGGATCCCGACATCTAAACCTCATGCGTCATCTTCTGACGATGTTGCTGGTTCCACACTCATCTTGGAATCCTGTATGTTTTGGGACCTCGCTCCCAACCATCGTTACCGCCCTTGGCATTTCAGCCTATGTGAGCAAGGCCCATTCTAACCCATTAGTGTCGTTTGCAAACTCATTGATGTCATTTGCCCATTCCTACCACCATTTGAACCTCATCTCACTACCACTTCTGCCATCCATTGATTCAGGTCTTTCTAAGAAAGATGTTTTTTTTTTTTTGTTTTGGGCATTTTTACGTGACTTGTTTATGCTGAGTGTTTTGGACTAGACTTTTTTGTGTTGGGCGTTTGGCCAGACTCCGTTACCATCTTAGCCTTGTGGTTGGACTTGTTTTTCTTTACCGTCAGAACATCTAACGCCACCAAAAAAGGAACAGTTGAACTCATAGTCACCGGAAGTGTGTATCCATTGGAAGAGCAAGGGGCGAACTTCTAATCACCGAAAGTGCTACTAGATCATTCATCAGTTGTTGAAAGTGCTTCTAGTTCACATTCCAGAAGTTATCAAAAGTGCTTTCTTGCCATAGATTCAATTATCGGTATCGTATTGGCCGATACAAGCATATCGTATCCGTATCGGCTCGATACGATACACGATACGGGCTTGTATTGGCCCTGTATTGGCCGATATAGACTGATACCAATACGGCCGATACATGATGATACGCCTATAAAACACCAAATTTGAATTTTTTTTTTTTCAAATATTCACTCATGTCTCCTCTTCTTCTTTTCATTTAAATGAAGGAAGAATATCAAAAACTTATTTTAGGCTAGATCTATGCCTATTTTGGGATCAAAACAAATGATTTGATTGAGATTCGACAAATCGAAGCGAAGTGGATCATTATGGGAAAAATCAGAAAGAAGGGCAAACCTTCACATTCTTGTTTATTTTCATCTTCTTTTTATTGTATTTCCAATGTAATGGACAAATTTTCACCAAATCATGTTTGATTTGTGTTCAATTAGGGCCCATTTAGTTGATCTTCAACAAGTCAAATCGACAAACAACATTTTCATCAAAGAATGGTCCGATACACCATTGTATACATGATCAAAACCCCAAAAAATGGTAGATTCGTGAATATCTCATTTTTCCCCTATTTTTCTGATATTTTTTCATATTTTTTTTCTTCAAAAAAAAAATTCTGAACGATATGGGCTGATATGGACCAATATGGTCCCGATTCCGATACAGTGACGTCGTATCGTATCATTTTTCCACGGGGCCAATACGGCAGCCGATACCATCATTCAGAACCATGTTTCTTGCCTTATGCTACAATTGTATTTTTTCTTTTGCTTTTGAATAAATACTCACCGTAACTTGCAAACTCAAGTTACTCCTTTAGAGCACCTTGAGTTTGAGGGAGGATGTTAGAATAGATTAGGGTAATCTTCTAGCTTATGATATTTCCTTTTATGTTAAGATGTGTTTCTGGTATTGTCTCTCCAAATCTCTACACATCTCCCATCTCTTCTTTATAGTTATGTTATTCTCAAGAAATAATTGAGTCATAGTTTTCACAATGTAGGCACAAATGAGTCTTGTAGTTTAACAATTTTATGTTATTTGGGATTAGTTCAAGCCAGTAGCTCAAATGTTAGACAGGCTGTACTTCAACATTGAGGCCTTGGCTTGAAGACCAACTTACATATAAAAAGATGCATTTAAGATGTTGAAATTCGCATTTAAACATCATTCCAGAATTCCGCATTAATGTAATGTTGTTTCTACCAGCCCTATTTGTAGGATATCCATGATTTCATCAAATGTGATGCTTGCCTTGGGTTATACTTTTAAGATGTACAACCCTGGTTACTCACTTTCCTTTATATTGTCCTCGGTCAATAATTTCTAGCATTTATCAGTAGGCACAAGTAGCATTCCTTTTATGCATACCAATTATTTTCTTACACATGTATGACAAGAAAGCTGAGTTCTGCCCTATTGGAATTCTGTAGATAATTGTTAGAGCAAATGAACTGGGGGAGGATCCCTTAAGCTTAAGCAGTCGTTATTGCAGTGAGTTTCAGTCTGATATGGCCTATCTTCATTGCCAACCTCCTTCCGTGGAACCTCGTGTATCGGATCACATTCCTCAGATCATTGACATGATTAAGCAGGTACATTTATTGTTCCATTTTTAGCTATTAGGGAACTCATAATGCATTTTTTAGCTATTAAGGAACTCATAATACATTTATTCTTGGGAACTAGGCTTTTCTGAAATATTGATCCAAAGTGCCACATAAAGCCTGATAGTACAAATGTACTAAAACTGATGATAGTTTATAAATGGTCAATAGAAAGTAATCCCAAGTTTGCTTTTGGTAGGTAGGGTTGTGCATAATTTGGTTATGGAGAGTATAAGCTCCGGTGCTCCTCTTAGCTTGGACCAATAGCAGCATTTGCCTCCTTTATGGGATTGTCAATGGGCCAGGCACGGGCCTAGTAAGGTCTGTCCTAGCCAGTGTTTTAAATAGCGAATAGCGTGTAGCGTAGCCTTCACCTCTTTGAAGCGTGAGGCGTAAGCTACATAGCGTGTAGCGTTAAGCTAAACAACACTTAGATTTTTAATCAAGGTTGCACGTGGTTGCAACCAAATTAGGATGATGAATAATAAAATTAACAAATTTCATGATATTTGGTGGTTGTTTACGTTGGATTTCATTGTCGTTCCATTACTAATTCATATTTTCACTTCTTTCTCGTTGTTTTGATTAAATTTTGAGAAAGAATATAATAAAATGATATTCGTAGCTTTTCTTATTGTTTAAAAGTAACTTTATCTTAATACATTGTTTAGTAAAAATTACTAACTAAAATTACAATAGCACTTTTTTCTGAACATTACACTCGATTTTTTCTGAACATTACACTCGATACATCGCACATCGCATCAGATACTTCGTACATCGCATAGGTTTAATTAGTACATCGCATCCGATGTGCGTTGAATTCGATAAATGTACTCGATGCATCGCAAATCCGATTCGATGCGATGCATCGCATTCGATGTGCGATGTATCGCATCGATAAATTTTGTGACCAGGATCGGATCCCGAGTGTTAAATTCTAGATCCGGCTTAGGACCGGACCCGGGTTCGGGTTAGGGTTAGGGTTAGGGTTAGGGTTCCAGCTGGAGTTGAACCCTCATTGGCCCACTATTGCAGAAGATCCAGGTTAGTCGCTAGGTGGACCATTGTGCATCTACTGTTGTCCAAAAACCATGCCAATGTGATCATACCTGTTTACAAAGAAGCTAAATATCTAACATACTATAGTGTATATATGTCTGTATGTGTATATATGTATGTATGGGAATGATCTCCTAAGAGACTGTGCACACCAAATGGGGTGGGCCTCACTATGATGTGTTGCCAACATTCAAGCCGACCATTAGCTGCGCCCCATCAAGTTAAGGCCTAGGGCCAAAAAATCAGGCTGATTCTTCATTCAAGTTGGCCACACGAAGGTAAACAGTTGGGAGGAGGATGCCCGCCCTTGATTCCATAAGGGGTCCACTATTTTTTGTATTTCGAATTTAGACTTTTCATTGCTTCATCTTCCCTAGGTGAAAGGGCATGCAAAAAATCAGGTTGTTTTGCACATCAGGTGCTCCCTAGTGAAATCAATGGTGGGTGTTCCCTCCCAACCATTTCCATTTGTGTGGCCCACTGGAATCATGAATCAGCCTTTTTTTTGGGGGCTTGGGCCTAACTTGATGGGACACATCTGATGGTTGCCTCGGATGTCAGCAACACATCACATTGGGGTCCACCCCATGGGCCCCATTTTTGTTTGGAAGAGACTCCTCTACACACTATTTCATGGGTGAGCATCTGTGTGTGTGTGTGCGTGCGCGCGCGCGCGCACGTGCGCGTGTGTGTGTGTGCGTAGGGTTTTACTAACATCCTGTAAACTTAATAGACAAGAAGAAGAAGAGGAGTGGAAGAGAGAGCGAAGAGAAGAAAAAGAGAAGGATCAGGGTTTGGAATAATCCGCATGTTCCCACCACCCCTCTTTATATTAAACTTTATGAAAAATGATGAATACATCCTTTAAGTAACAAAAGAAAAAATACCCTCTATATCCTTTAATGACAAAAGCAAGAATACCCACTATGTCCCAAACGTCTAATAATAGAAAACATAATAAAATGGAAATAGGATTGTACAACCCACACCCGTTAACATTCCCCCTCAAGTTGGAGCTGGAGCATATATATCATGAATGCCCAACTTGACAAAGAGACGACCTAAATGAGTAAGACCCAGAGCTTTAGTGAAAATATCTTCTAATTAATATTGAGCCTTGATGAATAACATGTAAATTTCCTTGTTAGCCACTTCCACCCGGATGAAATGACAATCTACTTCGATGTGCTTGGTTCTCTAATGATATACATGATTGTTGGCAATGTGAGAGGCTACTTGATTATCACAATTTAAACTCATAGGAATATCAATCATAAACCCAAGCTTGCAAATTAACGTCTTTAACCAAATGAGTTCACATGTTGCATGGCCATTACCCTGTATTCTGCCTCAGCACTTGAACGAGCTACTATAGTCCATCTTACTCTTCTATGTAACCAGATTGCCACCTACAAAGCTACAATAGCCAGTGGTAGATCGCCTATCTGATAGAGAACCAGCGTAGTCTGCATCAGAATACCCTTCTACTTGAATATGCCCATTATGCTTATAGAGGATACCACGACTAGGAACTCCCTTTAAATACCCAAGGATGCGAAGCACGACTTCCATATGAGGGACACAGAGGAGCTTGCATGAATTGACTAACCACACTAACTGGAAATGTGATATTAGGCTGGGTAATCGTTAAATAGATTGGTTTTTCAACTAGCCAATGATATTTCCCCAGATCATCAAACAATTCTCCCTGATCCACACTGAATTTTTTATTATCCATGGGAATTTTGGTGGCTCCTACAAGGCCCTCCTCATCCAGTAAGTCCACATATTTTCATTCTGACAAATTGATGCCCACCGTAGACCTTACCACCTCAATGCCTAAGAAGTATCAAAGATGGCCAAAATCCTTGGTATAAAAGTGTTGTTGTAAAAACTTCTTCAACTTGTCCATACCAGCGCTTTCGCTTCCCGTGACAATGATGTCATCCACATACACAACCAACACAATAATACCTGCCTCATTTCATCGTACAAAGATAGAGTGGTCAGCCTAGCTACGTTTTATCCTGAATTCGGACACTACTGAAATTAACAAACCAATCTCTTGGAGATTGCTTCAAACCATAATTCCCTTCTTAAGGTGACATACCTTATTTGACTCCCCCTGAGCAAATAAACCAGGCGGTTGCTCTATGTAAACTTCTTCAATAAGGTCTCCATGAAGAAAAACATTCTTTACATCAAGCTGATACAAAGGCTAATCCAGATTTGCTGTAACGGAAACAAACACGCATACAAAATAAAGTTTTGCCACAAGAGAGAAGGTCTCTGAGTAATTGACTCCGAGATTTTGAGTGTACCCTTTAGCAACCAACTGAGCTTTTAACTGATCAATTGAGCCACGGTGTTATACTTTAATGAATACACCCATCTACACCCAATTGCGTGCGCTCCTGCAGGTAGTTTAGTTAATGTCCAAGTTTGGTTTTTATAGAGCTCGGCCTTCTTTTCTTCCATAGCTTGCTTCCACCCGTTACTACTAAGAGCCTTTTGAAAAGAATGAGGAATAAACATAGACAACAAGGACAAAGCAAATTGTTGAAATGAAGCAGATAAGCCAGTGAATGAAACAAATTGGGAAATAGGATGGAGCATACAAGAATGTGTACCCTTACGAAGAGCGTTGGGCAAATTACCTTCATTTGACGGTGTAGATGATGATCTTCTGACGGACCAGAAGGATTAATAGAAGGCATGCTTGTACTCCATCTCCATGCTTTGAACATTTGGAGTAGACTTGCATGGGTAGATGTACATGTTGTACATGCAACCCCTCCATTACAGTAGTCGTGCCTAACATATTGGGTAAAGTAGGAGAACTTTCTTCAAGCTGCAAAGACTGCACAATGGGCAGAGTAGTGGAACTTTCTTCAAATTGTAAAAATTCTTCACCCTCAGAGAAATGTGGAGTCTGTTCAAAGATTGTGGCATTAGTTGACATGTACCCATTGTGAGAGATGGGATTATAACACTTGTATCCCCTTTGAATATGAGAATATCCATGAAAAATACATTTGATAGCCTTTGGTTCAAACTTGATATGGATATGATCAAACTGATGTACGAAACACATGCAACCTAATAGTTTAGGAGGAATGAAAAAGGTGGGAATCTAAGGACACAACAGAAAGAGGTGAGTTTCCATCTAAGACATGGTGGCATTCAATTTATTAGGTAGCATGTAGTTAAAACCACATCGCTCCAAAAACCTTTTTGGAACTTTCATATTCAATAACAATACCCTAGCAACTTCAAGTAAATGACAATTCTTATGTTCAGCTACCCCATTTTGTTGTGGTGTGTGAGCACATAGAGTTTGATGAATAATGCCATGAGATGAGAGATATGAGTTAAAAGTCATTATATATATATATATATATATATATATATATATATATATATATATATATATATATATATATATATATATATATATATATATATATATAAGAGAGAGAGAGAGAGAGAGAGAGAGAGAGAGAGAGAGAGAGAGGAATGCTCACCTGTGACTTTTTGATGACTCATCACACGTGATGTGAACCCAAAATCTGAGCCATCCACGTGATGCAGAACCCTAGAAAACCCCTAGGGCTCAACTTTCAACCTGGTCCGGAACTTTGGTGGGCCATGGAAAAAGGAAATAGTTTCCACCTTTGATTCACCTCTCTCTCTCTCTCTCTCTCTCTCTCTCTCTGCTACGGTCCACCAAAGTTTTGGATCGGGTTGAAAGTTGGGCCCTTGGGTTTTTTGTGGTGCTGTATCATGCGGACGACTTAAATTTTAGGATCACATCACATTTGATGAGTCCTCAAAAAGTGCTCATGAGTTCTCATGAGAACTGGTTCATAGGTGAGCATCCTCTCTCTCTCTCTCTCTCTCTCTCTCTCTCTCTCTCTATATATATATATATATATATATATATATATATATATATATATATATATATATATAATATATATATATATATATATATATATATATATATATATATATATAACGTTATCGGCACAAAGAATATACACCTTAGCATTGAATTGAGTTTGTACTTCTAAATGATCTTTCATTAAGTATAACCATGTCATTCAAGAGTAACCATCCATAAAGACAAATACTTAAAGTTAGATAAACTAGTAATATGAATTGGGCCCAAACATCAGAATGTACCAAATAGAAAGGGTTATCTCCTCTTTTGTCCACACAAGGTAAAAATGACACTCTACGATGCTTGCTTAATTCACAAGCCTCACGCTCCAACTTAGACGCATATGAAAACGATGGAACTAGATGCTTTGAATTGTTTAAGGAGGAGTGACCAAGCTTGGAATGCCACTGATGTGGAGTGATATCGGTCCGCAATGTAGCTCCACTTATTCCACTATCGAGGTAATAGAGTTTGTTTACTTCTTTAGATCTTGAAATTCACAGTAAGAAGGGAAAAATGTGACAGAGCAATTTATGGATTTGGTTAGCTTACTTATAGATAGCAAACTCAAAGGAAATTTTGGGATGTAAAGTACTGAAGACAATGAAAGTGATAGAGTAGGGCAAGCAGTACTCAACCTAGACACATGGGCTAAAGTACCATCTGCTCATATCGCTGAGGAAGTGGATGTAGATTTGACTAATTGAGACAACACACTATGTTTGCCAATCATATGATCGGAAGCTCCAGAGTCAATAACCTAGGCCACACTTTCAGAAGAAGCAAGACAAATCATACCTGATTGAGCAAGAGTAGCTATGGAGGAGGATGCATGAGTGGAACTGATCTTTCAGAAGCTTGACATATTGTTCCTTGGGCAATGTAATTGTATCACCTGCAGTAATGGGCTCAAAATGGGCAGAGATGGGTTTGGAGACAACCCTTGCCATCAGCGGAAGAGTGAACCTAATTTGTCCAAGTTGGTTTACCGATAAGATCTCAACATGTATCAACAATGTGGTTATTAATACCACAATAAGAGCATTGCCTATTACCATGACCTTGACCACGACTACCTCCAAAATCTGTACTACGGCCTCCCCAATTATTGTTGCCACCAAAACAACCTTCCCCTATATATATCTCTACTACCAAAACATCAGCCACGAACACCACGTCCACCATCATGACTTAATCTCCTCTACCAGATGTAGAAACAAATGAAGAGCGGTCTGACAAAGACGAACTTTGTGAATTTATACTGATTGCATTTTAAACACGGGCAAATACCTTAGTGGTGGATGGGATCTCATTGCCTCCAAGAATTTGAGCTCACATGGGCTCGAACTGAGGACGTAGACCAGAGAGGAATTTAACAATACAAAATTTCTCTCTTTGCCGTCTCACGGTCTCATAACCGGTAGACAAAGGTTGATACACATTTAGTTCTTCCCATATACCTTGCAATTCTGAATAGTATTCCCCGACACTCTTATCTTCATCCTGAAGATCAAAAGATATTTTGAAGTTACTCATAAATATGAGTGAAATTCTGCTTGCCTGAATACATCTCTCTCAAGTTTTCCTACACTTCCTTGGTTGTCTTGAAAAAGAAAACTCTTGCAATAATATGAGGCTCCATACTATTCCATAATAGGGCTCTACTCTGAGCATTTTATACCAATGAGAAATACCTCTACAGATGTGGCCCACTATAAGTAGTTTGCTCTGTTAAATTTGGTGGATGTGATCCAAAGATTTCAGATGGAGGCCAAAGACTAGTCTTGGCTTCATTGTTGGCATCCATATTTGGAAGGGAAATCAAACACACAAGGGAAAAACTTTTAACTTACTGAACGCAAATCTAAAAAAGAACATATATCAACAAACACGATCAATAGGTAGCATTGCTTGCTTTAAAACTTCTGCACGTACACTTGCTCTTTAGCCATTGCCACAACTAGCTGTCACACATACCTTCATCTTCAAATCTGACCGTAGATCATCTAACCACAATGCATATGGCCAACTTTAGACCATCAGAATGGTTATATATGAAAGTGGGCCTCACAGTTACAGGTATTCATGGGACATGAACACACAACCACCATATGGTGGTTCGACAACGATGGGAGAAGATTTGTGTAGATCAGCCGTCAAATGATTTAAAATCTACCTTAAAGAAATAGAAGAAAAAGAAAAGAAGTGTGAAGCTAAGAGGGAGAAACAAATCTTGGATCAACTATGCTCTGATACCATGTAAACTTAACTGACAAGAAGAAGAAGAGAGGAGAGAGAGAAAGGGACAAGAGAAGAAAAAAGAGAAGAGTTAGGGTTTGGAATACTCCTCATATTCCTACCCCTCCTTTTTTTATATTAAACTTTATCATAGTGTTTTGAATAGTGCTCGTAGCGTAGCGGTAGTGTAGTTACGACACTACGTAGTGTTAGCAAATAGCATAAATCCCCTGTAGTGCATGCTACAGGTGTCGTAGCGTATGTAGCGTGTGAGTAGCGTATGCGTAAACGTATGTAGAGTGCGCTTAGTATTTTTAACATACTCGACATTTTTTTTTTTATAGATGATAATTGTATTTTTTTTTTTTTTTTGTACTTAATAATCTCAACTTGTGGGATTTTAATTTCTCTTCATACATGTGACCGGTGGTTTCGATTAAATATTATTGGTTTATATATGTGGATTGACTTTTTATAAATGATAATTAATAACTTGTTTAAGCATGCTTTTATTCTTGAATTTTTTTTTCAATTGAATCATTTTTATATTTTTTTCTTACTATTTATCATATTTTTTCTATTTTAAATAAAAAATAGAAGTATCGTGTAGGTTACGCTACACGCTACGCTACTTATGCTATACGCTACAGAGGGTTGAATGCTACGCAACATGCTACCACTATTTAAAACACTGCTTTATGAATAATGATGAATACATCCTTTTAAGTAACAAAAGCAAAACTAACACCTATATCCTTTAATAACAAAAACAAGAATACCTACTATGTCTCAAGCCTTTAATAATAGAAAATATAATAAAGTGGAAATAGGTGGGCTGTACAGTGGTACAACCCACACTCTTTAACACATCCCACCTTCATGGGTATGTTAGCAATGTCCCCAAATCTTTTAATTAACACATGAGATGCCCAATCATCAATTTGAACCGTCCATACTTTCATACAACTAGGGATGAGCTGCGGTGTAGAAATCATGTCAATTAGATGGTCCTAAGCATCCGATCAATGGCATGGAAAATGGATAATTAAGATTGAGTGGAGAAACAAAATAAGTCCAATCATCATCTTGAATCATCTATCCGATAGATCTCACTTAGTATTTATTATGATTCCAAAGTAGCATTTTTTTTTTTTTTGGGAAAGGAAGCGAGTAAAACTCTCTTATTACTTACCCAGGGTAAAGCCTGAAAGGATACAACAAGAGGGGCGAGCCCCTAGGAACAAAAGAAGAAAAGAAAAAAAGAAGAAGCAACCCACATCTTGAGCACAGGGGGGAAGGAGAGTAGCAAAATAAAAAATAGAAGGGAGAGGAAAGGAGAGGAGAGGAAAGGAAAGAAGGAAGGGCCCATAGCTTAGGCCAGGCCTCACATCAAATCAATAATCTCAACCTCAGTGATGAACCTAGAGGAGGAGTGCATCTGAATATCAGCGAACCTGGAGAGAGTTGTCCGCAGACGACGAGAAGTAATCCCAAGATGGCTGCTGTCATGATTAGCAAAGGAATGAAGACTCCAAGCAAATAGGCGCATTTCCCAAGTCAAGGACAAAAGATCTTTAATAGCTGCAAGACTTTGCTGATTGTGCACAAAGATGCTAGACCTTGCAATATAATCCGGGCGAAGGTTAGAAATACCAAGGGATAAGATTTGTAAGCACTAGTTCGCTGTGCTAGGGATGGTATAATTAGAGATGATTCCCCAAAGAGGAGTGGCGTTAGGAGAGCAATAGAGAAGACCCATCCTAGAAGCCGAAATCTCAGCACAGGCAATGGTCTAAGTAGGTTGAGGTCTGAGATGCTGAAATACTTGACTTACGGGAGGCCTCGAAGAGGAATAAGCAATAGGAAAGTCCCAAGAAGTAGAAATAGTACTAGGGGCTTTAGTAGCTATAGAGGGCCTAGAAAGAAAAAGAACTCTAGCTCTTAAATCCTAGATGATATTTCTAAAGATGGTCTCCTTTAGGGAACATTTGTTATTAAACATGTGATTGTTTCTTTCTTTCCAAATATGCCAGACAAGGGACACTAGCATTCTCCACTAAATAAGCAACAAATTGGAGAAGCGAAGATTGGTGGATAAATGAGATAAGGAGTTTAGAGTCCATATTTCTCCATATCCAACCAGTGAACTTACAAGAGAAGAATAAATGATTAATGGATTCAATATTATGCTAACCAAAAACACAGGAAGTATCATTAATAATACTAAGAGAAGAGAGCAAGTCCTTAGTTTTGAGCTTATCAAGGAAGGCCATTCAGGCTGTAATAGAGTGTCTTGGAATAAAATCGCCGAACCAAATAAGATCACTTTAATGCGAGTCGGGTAAAGCAGATCTACAAGCTTTTAAAGCAGAGGTAAAAGTGAGGGCACCATTTGGGGACGGGCGACTTCATCTTACAAAGGGATTATTTGGTATGATTTTATCTCCTGGAAAAGGTTTGCCAAAGTAGGTGAATTAGGGTAGGGAAACTGCCATTTAGTATCTTGGATTAGTTGACTAACTGGGAAATTAGTTCCTAGCCCTAAATCTTGAATGGCTGCCATGCCCATGTGATAAAAAAGGCTAGAACCCCCTAAGGGCCCGTTTGGTTGGCATCTGGAAACCCGTTTCCAGCTTAAGATCTGGATTCTAGTAGAATCCGATTTTAACTGGGGTGTTTGGTGGTAAGTTCCAGCCAAAGAGGATTCTATCTGGAAACCTAAATTAAGTGGAATCGGGATTAGTGGAAACGGTGTGGGCGACCGATTCTACGGAAGGGAAAAGAGGCGGAAGTGAGCGTCACCACCTCCATGTATGCGTTGTACATCTATGTTGTATATGTTTTATATCTCCACGGTCCATTAGTTTTGAAATCTCAATTAAGGGCATTGGACAAAAAATGAGGCAGATCTAAATCCCAAGTGGGCCACACCACAGGAAAACAGTGTTGATTGAATGTCCACCGTTAAAAACTTCCTAGGGCACACTATAATATTTATTCGCCATCCAACCTGGCCATCTGTCTTGCAGGACTATAATAGGCCAGAGGTAAGGTTCTCAGGTGGATCTGACGCCCAAGTGGGCCATGCCACAAGCAATGGTTGGAACACAATCTGAATTGCAACGTTTTCAACCAAACACCAAGTTACGGATGAAACCTGGGTTCCACTCTAGTTTCTACAATTTTGGATTCCAACAGTGGAATCTAGATTTTCTCTAGAATCTGGGTTCTGCAACCAAACAGGCCCTAACTAGGGGTCAAACTAGAAGTCCGTGGATTGACCATTTCCTACAAGAAATCTGAGATGGGGCTTTGCAAGATCACAAACTCTGAGAATGCTATGCCAGGCCCAAGAAGCATTGGAGTGCATTTGGATATTCCATATCGTTTTAGAGCCAATGTATTTCTCACGGATCCATTTAACCTAAAGGTTGTTCTCTTTGCGAATGATTTTCCAAATTTGTTTGACGAGGCAGGCTTTCATAGAGACCTCCAAGGGGGTTATGCCAAGGCCCCCTTCACTTTTAGGTCTGCAATTCTGCTCCCAACTGATGGTATGAAATGAAGAGAAGCCCTAGAGAAAATCCCTAATACGTGTAGCAATAATGTTATGGCAAGCTTTGGGTAGTAGAGAAGCATGGGACCAAAATATTTGAAGGTTAGAGAGAGTGGAGTTAATTAGCTCCAACCTGCCCGTAAAGGAAAGGATGGACGCCCTCCACCCACCAAGCTTTCTATTAAGGCTATCAAGCAGCGACTGGCAGTCAGAAATATGAAGTCCGGTGGAGACCAAAGGAACTCCCAAATAGCGAATAGGGAGTTTACCTTCATCCATGCCAAGGATATTTTTAATTTCATGCTTGCAGGTACTAGATCCAGAGATAATTAACTCACTCTTCTGAAGATTAACTTGAAGCCCCGAGTTATCTGCAAAGTTCTGTAAGGAATTTCTCAAGTTGAATGCAGAATGAGGATCTGCACTGGAGAAGATCATTAAGTCATCCGCAAAAAGGAGGTGAGAGATGGATAAACACCCAGCTTTAAAAGGGGTGACAATTCGGCCATTTTCAAAGCATTTCCCTAACAAGGCAGAGAACGTTTCCATGACAATCGTAAAGAGGAAATGAGAAAATAGGTCACCTTGCCTAATTCCTCTATTACTTTAGAAAAAACCACAAGCCTCCTTGTTAATGATAATTGAAAAAGAGGGGGTGGATACAACGACATTGATCCAATTAATCCAAGTTACAGGAAAATTAAGGATATGAAAGGATTTAGTGATGAAGTCCCATCTGACAGAGTCAAAAGTCTTCTTGAGATTAATTTTTGCACGCATTCTAGGCGGACTTCCATCAAGGTGGATACCTCGAATAGGGTCATGGTTAAGCAAAATATTATTAGAGATATTACAATTAGGAATGAAAGGAGATTGAGTTTGGCTAATAACCAAGGTGTCCCGTATCGGTTTCGGTGGGCGTAACGGTGCCCACCGTTTCCGATACGGATACGGGCCGTATCGGCTGTATCGGCCCCGTATCGGCCGATACGCCCCCCGTAACGGTCAACTTTTTTTTTTTTTTGCCAAAAAATATTAAAAAAATATGGATTAAATGCAGAAAATTCCAAACATCCCAAATATGCGTTCATTTATAATTTTGAACATGTTTATGGTGGTGAAGCGGTCTACTCTTTGGTGAAAAAGCTGTATCGGGCTGTCTGGTGAATTTATGAAGCTAATAACCTGGAATTAACTGCAGAACTTATAAATTCAAATTTCTAACTGTCTAATACCAATAAAATGTATATTAGAATAAATGTAACATCAAAATATTTCAATTTTCACATGTACTATTATTTTTTATAATTTACTTTATATTATTTACAATTTATTTACATACCTGAGGAGTGAGGAGTGAGGACTTGCAAAAAATAATGTATTAAGACTTCTCTTATCTTGAATCTATGACCGACTCTTGTCCTGCCAATTGAACATTCTAAAGTAGAAAAAAAAATAGTAATACCTGATATACTCCCCTGCAAGCATGTTGATTAAAGATTACTTGACTGGTTGTCACTTGTCAGGGGAGTTATTTTAAACACAAGTTCAACAATGTAAAGTGTGTGTTTTTTTGGTGAATGTATGACCATGTGGGTAATGGAAAAGACTCACCAAATCGGAACTCACCACCAAAATGAAAACCTGCTTTGTTGTGGTTGATCAACCTCCACGTCGTCGTCGTCATCATCATCGGGTTGTTGCGGTCTTGTTGTTGCATATCCATAATATTCAGTGCCAGAGGGAAAGATCAGGTCAACGAAACCTGATGATGACTGATCCTGACTAGGCAAAGATTCTTACCCTGAGTGAGGATATCTACTAGTGCCCGTCGAATAGCCATGCCCATACTGGTACTCGTATTCAGGGCCAGGCTGTTGAGATTGAGATGAATAACTTGGATTTGGTTCATATGGTAGATGTGGAACAGCGTCAGGAGAACTACTCCAACATGAAAGTGGCGGAACAGGTTCCCTATAATCCCATTGGCTGTAAGAATACCCTATAATTCCTCGGATCATAGCCATACGCATGCTGATGTTCCAGATCTGTCGGTGTAGATTGCGGTGCAGGTGCAGGACCTGTAGGTGCAGGACCTGCAGGTGCACTACTGGAGCCAGGCTCTTGCTGGCTGTATCGTGACTCAGTACACTCATAAGTTCGACCCCCTTGGCCCCGCTTGCTTCGTCGAAGTTCATCAGCCTCGCGATCCGTAGACGGCTGTATGGTATCAGTAGCCCCGGTGGGTTGAGCAATGCCAGAAGTGGGACCAGCATTAGGTGCATCATCATCATCATCATCATCATCATCATCATCTGTTTCAGTATCGCTAGAGCTCGCACTCTTCTGCTGAGTTTGCATGAAATCCGCCCCCCTTTCTGGGTCCAACACAAATGCACGACTCTCTTGCTGTGCCCTGCGTATTTCTGGGTCTTCAACTTCTATTTCTTCACTATCATCTTTTATTTCTTTTTCCCTTCCTTCCAACCAAGGTAGAAGTGGGTCATCCTCATCATAAATATTGTCCAAGTTTATTGGACAATAATCCCCATCACCGGCATTACTGGTAGGCCTCCTTGAATGCATGCGCATTCTTAGCCTCATGTTGTAATGCATAAAGACAAGTCTATCTAACGTCCTAGTCTGAATTCTATTTCTATTCTTCGTATGAATAAGTGCAAAACAACTCCAATTTCTTTCGCAACTAGAGGAAGACGTTGTTTGGCTCAAAATCCTTACTGCAATTTTTTGGAGAGCTGGTGTGTCCTCTCCGAAATTTATCCACCAGTCGGCGGGGTGCAACTTAAGTACTGCATGTTGTGCAAGAGTATCTCCAAAGCTACCCTGGCGAGTTCCAAATATCCAATTCATTCAAAGCCTTTATTTGTACGTCTATGTCAGGCTCTAATCTCTTTATCACGTTCTTTAATCCAATACGAATCTCATCATCCATAACAAATGATTGGGCATATCTATACCTAGGATTTAGGTAATAACCTGCTGCATGAATATCGTGGTGGAGCTGATTTGTCCATCTTTTGTCGATCAAATTCCAGTAAGATTGCCAGCTTGAACAATCACGTTTAGTTGCCAACTTCGCTTTATCCATGGCGTCGTAGAGGAAGTCCATCGTAGGTGCTTCATGGGTTTCAACAAGACGAAGTACCCTCATCAGTGGTTCCATCACCTTTAAAATTTTCTTAACCCTCTTCCAATATTTGTTGTCTCTTATGGTGTTTACAACATCAACCGGCGTCCCTGATGTCTTCTTCCCATATTTTGTGTTGAGCCATTGTTGGGAAGCAAACATTTCACTCAACTCTCCCCTATGCTGATACAAACTCTCTAAAGCTATAAAGTTTGTTGCAAATCTAGTCGCCGCTGGCCTAAGCAACTCTCGTCCCTTCGTGAACTTCCTCATTATTGCAACTAGGTGATTATGGTTGTAAATAAATGTTGTCACTTTGCTTTTTCAACCATTTCCTTGACATTCTTTCTCTTTCCAATATCTTCCAATATAAGATTAATACAATGTGCAGCACACGGTGACCAAAATATATGTGTTCTCTTTAGCATCAACATATTTCCTGCAGACTTATATGTTGCTTCATTATCTGTCACAGTCTGCACCACATTCTCCTCCCCAATCTCATCCACTACTTTATCCATCAAGCTAAAAATATATTTAGCATTTTTTATTTCATCCGAGGCATCAATTGACTTGTGGTACACTGTTCCCAAGTGGCAATACACCATAAAGTTGATCATGCTGCGTCTTGTTGGGCCAGTCCAACCATCACACATGATCGTGCATCCTCTGGCCTGCCATATGGGTTTAAAGGTATTTACGTATGCCTTTGTATCTGCATACTCTGCGTCTGTCCATTTTCCCCTAATCTCTTTGGCTGTGGGAGCTTTAATTCCTTCACCTGCTTCTGCTGCTGCATCAATTACCACCTGCCAATATGGAGAGTTTGCCGCATTAGGGGGTATGTTGGCATGTATAAATAACTTTGCTGCTGCCCTACCTAGTTTCTTAACAGAAGTTCTACTCCACATTTGTTTTATCTTCTTTTGTTTACTAGATTCTTTCCTAAAGAGGATCGGATCAACAGAGGGTCTCTTAGGCACATCTTCTTCTTCCATATCTACATCTATAGGATGACGAGCTACATGTGAAGATGTGCCCCGCCGGCTGCTAAACATACGCCTTAATCCACCAAACATACCCCCTCCAACCCCAGCTGTACTTCCCGTTGGGGCTGCAGTTGTACTCCCCTGGCCACTCCCACTCCCACTCGCACTTGAACCAAACGTGCGTCGACGTTCTTCCTCTTCACGAGCATAGCACACGCTCTCTCCTAGCTATAGTCATTTCTCGATCAGAATCTTCCCCAGAATCAATGATGTCTTCGCCACGAACGCCCATATATTCTGGACCAAACACCTCTTGTCGGGCTCGATCAAGGATATCATCTTTCTTTTTCTGCACTGCAGCTCGTTTCCCCTTTGACTCTTCTAAATTGGCTTGCATCTGTATCATTATCTCTTTGGGAACTTTGGTGCATCCTGCAACTTGACCCTTTCGATGAGCCAAATGTTGTTTAAGTCGCGTAATTCCACCATTTATTACTCTATCACAATAGTTGCATTTTATTTGGTGCCTTCCACCACCTACCCTCTGACAATGTTCCCATCCAATATCCTCATTTGCAGTTCCACTTCCAGTTCCAGTCCCAGACATTTTTTAATTAGAGATGGCTTATGTGATGTGGCTATGTCACTTAGATACTGAGTCTAAGAGTGAAATACTTAGATTTTAAAATTTATAAATGTAATTGTAAATCTTAAATACAGATAATGAAATCAAGTACTAACTACTAAATTCAAATACTAAACCCTATGGGCTACAACCTACAAAGTACAACTACGAAGTTCCAAAACGGCAAAACCTGTCAAAAAAATAAAAATATAAACATACATTAGTCATTACTCATTAATATGTAAATATGATTCTCCATGTTTTTGAAAAAAAATGATTTTCTCTAATTTTTAAAATTATTCCGAAATTTAAAAAAATACAAAAAAAAATAACAAACCATATGCATAATCTGTAAAATGCACATGATTATGTTCTATTATAAGTAACACATGTTATCCAACCTTTAAACCAGAATTTTTTTTGAAAAAGATGATTTTCCCTAAATTTTAAATTATTCCGAAATTAAAAAAATACCAAAAAAATAACAAACCATGTGCATAATCTGTAAAATGCACATGATAACATTCTATTATAAGTAACACATATTATCCAACCTTTAAACCAAAATTTTTTTTGATAAAAATGATTTTCCCTAATTTTTAAAATTATTCCGAAATTAAAAAAATACAAAAAAAATAGCAAACCATGTGCATAATCTGTAAAATGCACATGACTATGTTCTATTATAAGTAACACATGTCATCCAACCTTTAAATCAGAATTTTTTTTTGAAAATATTAATTTTCCCATATTTTTAAAATTATTCCGAAATTAAAAAAATACAAAAAAAATAGCAAACCATGTGCATAATCTGTAAAATGCACATGATTATGTTCTATTATAAGTAACACATGTCATCCAACCTTTAAATCAGAATTTTTTTTTGAAAATATTAATTTTCCCTAATTTTTAAAATTATTCCGAAATTAAAAAAATACAAAAAAAATAGCAAACCATGTGCATAATCTGTAAAATGCACATGATTATGTTCTATTATAAGTAACACATGTCATCCAACCTTTAAATTAGAATTTCTTTTGAAAATATTAATTTTTCCTAAATTTTAAAATTATTCCGAAATTAAAAAAATACCAAAAAAAATAACAAACCATGTGCATAATCTGTAAAATGCACATGCTTATATTCTATTATAGGTAACACATATTATCCAACCTTTAAACCAGAATTTTTTTTTGAAAAAAATGATTTTTCCTAATTTTTAAATTTATTCCGAAATTATTCCGAAATTAAAAAAAATACAAAAAAAATAGCAAATCATGTGCATAATCTGTAAAATGCACATGATTGTGTCCTACTATAAGTAACACATGTTATCCAACCATTAAACCAGAAAAAAAAAAACATGATTTTTACTAATTTTTAATATTAATCCGAAAATAGAAGAAATTAAAAAAAATATAAAAAAATATAAAAATCAGTTGCATAATCTTGAAATACACATTTTAACATTTTACAATGGCTACAACATCATATCAAGGTGGAAAAAAAGTGATTAGAGGAAGAAAAATGTATAAATACCTATTTTCGGATTTCTTCGAAAAATGGCCCACGGAGCTTCGATTCATCCAAATCGTAGAAATTGGTCGTTTTAATTCTCTAAAATAGACTAATTGTGGTCGTTTTTAGCAAAAGAACAGATTAGAAAAGAAATTGGGGAAGAAAAGTGGGAAGAAATTACAAAACAGCAACTATTTATAAAAAAAAGAGAAAAAGTTACCGTTTTTTTGACCGTTACGGGGGGCGTAACGGCCGTTTTGGGCCGTACCGGCCGTTACGGCCGTTACGGCCCCGTAACGGTCCGTTACGGTCCAAATTTTCGGGGTCCCCGATTTGGACCTCGTATCGCGTAACGATACCGGCCGTTTCCGGTACGTATCGGCCGGTACGGCCGATACGTAACCGGTACGGCACACCTTGCTAATAACGGAAGGAATAATAACTTTCATTCTGTTGACCATGATATGAGATATGATTTTGTAAATCTCACTAGTCAAAGAAATTGGCTTAAAATCATTACGGGTTTTAGTATTGTTAGATTTAGGAATCAATGCCACAAGGGTATTGTTGAGCTGCTTTAACATTTTACCTGAATTAAAGAAGCTAAAAATAATAGTAGAAATGTCATTCCCAATAATAGGCCAACGGATCTTATAAAAATGGGCATTAAAACCATCTGGACCAAGGGCCTTGTTAGGGTTAGCATATTTGATGGCATCTTTAATTTCTTGGAGGGTAACAGGTCTAGTTAGTTGATTACCCTCTTCATGAGAAAGTTTAGAAATGTTATCTAAGAGACGTAGATCAATAGGAGAATGATCCCTTTGGGTGGGGCTAGGGATATCTTTAAAGTGGGCAAATGATTCTCTCCTTAATCTCTTCTATTTTCCGTGGAGGTACCATCTTTAACTTTAATTTTTCAAATTTTGGTAGAGGTTCGATTGGATTTGATAGAGGCATAGAAGAATTTAAAATTAGTGTCATTAAGATTAAGCTTAATTTCTCTAGCCTTTTGCCAAAGTCTTCTAAACCTCAAGCGTAGGGTCGCGATGTAGTAATAACTTGGTGAGATTGAAGTCGATCCACACGGATTGGGAAGAACACAACTAAACTAGTCTAAATTTAAGTTTAAGATTAAGAATTCCAGCGGATTAAAAAGGGTTTAAATAATAATTAAAAACAACTAAGGATCTAGGGATCCACTTCTAATCAATTCACAATGCCTAGTTTAGCAATTCAACTTCGATAACTCAATTGGAATTGAATAAGGATTCATTACAATCGGAAGATAGAACAGTTAAACCATATATAATTTTCCAACAAAACATGAGTTTAATTGAACAATTCTCTCTTGAAGCACTCGGTAATTAATCCAGGGAATTCCAAGCATCTATTGTGCCTTGAGTCAACAATAGATCAATGAATTTTACAGATCAATACCTTCTCTAATCAAGCCAATTAATTGCACTTCTAAGCATCTAATGTACTCAGAGTTCACAATGGATTAAAAATCATACAACTCAAGAGCTTCTAAAATAAAATTCAAATCAATTCAACTAAAAATCATCATTCAAACCAATGTATTGAATAAAATAAACTAGAATATTGAAAATTAACTAGAAGTTTTACCCCTTAGCCTTAACTAAGTAATTAGCCTACCATAGCTATCTCAAAAACAAAGAAAAGCATGAAAAACTAAACTAAGAAGGGAAGAAAAGAACTATAAGAAACTCTCTCTCTCTCTCTCTCTCTCTCTCTCTCTCTCTCTCTCTCTCTGCTTGATAATACCATAATTCGAGCTTAAAAGCCTTTAAATAACAATTTCCATTGTCTTTGGAGAGTCCCATTCAATTTAGGAAACAATTTCCGCACCTACGTAGAATTTGCGTATCTGTAGATGGGAGTCTTAGATAGTATCGAGCCCCATTGAGGGCTTATCGATAGGATTGAAACTTCCATCGATGGAATCGAAGAAGTGCAGAAACAGTCCAGTAAGCTTTCTCAAAAATCCTGATTTTCTCGATCTGATGTTCGATCCTAATCAAGCCCCCATCGAGACCCATCGAGGGACTGTCGATGAAATCGAAGTCCTTTTGAAAATTGTTGATTTTCTTCTCTTTTCTTCAACGCACTTTGATATTTAATTGTTCAGTTTGGTGCTTGTTTCATTGGTTCTTCATCACTTGAACTCTTCTTTTCCTTGTCCAATTCTTCAATTGCTTGGGCTTTATTTGTCTTGGGCGTTAATTCTCCTCTTTTATCTCCATTTCTTCGTAGATTTCGAAATCCTTCTACATGTTTAAACAACTCTAATTAGATCATATTAACATGAATTTGCATGGGTAAGCACTGCGAAATAGAAGATAAATATGCAATATTTAGCACTCATCACTACGCATAGAGGTTTTCATAGATTGAAGTTGTTCAAGAATATCTCTGGCTCTACGTTCCATTTCAACATTGATGGGAGATGGATCAGTTTGAATGAGAGTTTGGATAGTGAGGGTCTTCCTTAGCTTTGACCAGTTGATCACTCAATTTAGGCCTATTAGCTATCTAGCTCTTAAGGGCTAGCTTAAGGTTTTTGAGTTTGGTGGCAACAACAAAGATGGGAGTTCCCACAACTTGTTGCTCCCAAGCTTGAGCCACAATGTGGAAGAAACCGCCCATCTTACACCAATGGTTGAAAAAACGGAACGTGGATTTGCAGGAAGAAGGGGGATCAAAATCTAAAAGCATGGATGCATGATCAGAGCGACCAGGAGCCAAGTAGGAGGCTTTATAGGAACCACAGGACGCGATATAGGAACCTAAGGGCACTTTCATTTGATTATTCTAAACATGAAATCTATGACTCATGAAAAACAAACGATTGGAACAAATTGGCCTCATTCATAGGGTCGGGATCATCTAATTGGCGTGATTCTTGCACCATGGCTTGCTCCCAATGGTACTGTTGAAACTCCATCCCGATTGCTGATTGAGCATCTCATGTGTCATTCAAAAACTCTGGGGATGTTAGCGTATCCTCTCACTCTCTCTCTCTAACGTCACCAACTTCATGGGGATGTTATCAATGTCCCCAAACCTTTTAAAGGTCATACAGGGTGACCTATTGTTGATATGAAAAGTTCATTTATTCATAGTTTCTTACAACTAGGACCAATCTATGGTGCAAAAATCATGCCATGCAGGTGATCCTAAGCTTCCAAACAATAGCATTAAAATGGTTAGTCAAGATTGACCAAAGAAACAAAATTGGCCCAATCATCATCTTCAAACATCTACTAGATAGATCCCACTTTGTATTTCTTATGATTCTGAAGTTTGATTATTCTAGCCATGTGATTTATGGCTCATAAATAACAGATGCTTGTAACAAATTGGACCTATTCAAAGGGTTAGGATCACTTGACTAGCATGATTTTTGCACAATGGCTTGCTCCTAGTTGTATGAATGAATGAATGGTTAGAATCGACAATGGGTCACCCTGTGTGACATTTAAAAAGTCTGCCCCCCCCCCCGACCATCTGTGCAAGCAAACGAGGGGCAGGCTCAAGTGGGCTCCAATGTGATGCGTATGTGAGATCCAATCTGACGATCAGGTGTGTAACCCCATGTTAGGCCAGGGCCCAAAATTCAAGAAGATTCATAATTCAGGCAGACCACACCAATGGAAACAGTTGGGAGGGGAACACCCATCCTTGATTTTGTACAAGGATCACTGTGTTGTGTAGGTGAAATCCAGTAAGTCCATTAGGCGCGTCACCCAATGTTACGCCTAGGGTCCAAAGATCGTGTCATTTTGCAATTCAAGTGGGCCCAGGGAAAAGTGTGGGCATTCGTTCCTGTTTCCCTTTGTGTGGCCCAAGTGAGAGATGAATTGGCTTGATTTTTTGGTGGCCCTAACATGATGCAACACATCTAATGATCGCTGTAGATTTCAAATACACATCACAGTGGGTCCCTCCCGGTTTGCTCAATATTTGTGTGTGCGCGTGTGTTTGTTTCTAGGTGTCAATCTACCCTCAGGCCTGATACACTAGCCCAAGCCCACGCTAAGCAGGCCAGGCCTGAAAGTCCGATGAACCAACCCATCCCATTGACTGTCCTACTCCTGTTCAAAGTTTGAAGATGGGTGCCATAACCAGGTGATCATTGGGGAACAAATCGGCTGTTTAACCCAGTTGCTCATTGTTCGAGCTTATCCAATTAGGGAAGACATCAAAAGATCACTATCGCTTGATTGGACTGTTACATCAAGCTCATGCCGACCAAGCCACTTCACCTTGAAACTTAAAAAACAAAAGTCACTCATACGAGAGTATCGATTACTCCTTAGTGCCTTGGACGACGAGTGCATCAGTAATGCATTGTTGAGTGGATGCGATGATGATGGTGATTGATGGTCGTTAAACAGAAATGTGTGGAATGGAGATGATTGACATGATTGATAGTTGTGGTGATCAGTGATGCTGATGGATGGGTTGATAAATGATGAAAAGGGTGTGACCAAATTGTTGGCATGGGTGATATAAGTGGCGATGAAACCAAATACAAATGAAAAGGATCTATGCAAACAATGGTGACGATGGGTGGATGGATGAATCAATGATGAGTAGATGGACATACAGTGATGATGAGTGAACAAATTTATGGTGATGATGAATGGATGGGTGGATGGATGATGGATGAGATGAATGGGTGGTAATGATAGATGTATGGATGGAGAGGTGGCGATGATTACCGGGTGGATGAGAGGTGAAAGATGCATCGCTGATAATGAAAGGTAAAGTGGATGGATGGATCGAGGATGAATGGATGGTAATGATAGATGAATGGAGGGTGGGATGATGATGAGAAGCGGTGCACAATGGATGAGATGAATGGATGGTAATTGGGCCTAGATGCACAATCATGATTGCCCGCTTAAATTGGGTAGTGCTGTTCCAAGCAAAGGAGAATGAGATTCTTAGCTTGGAACAAGATGAAGCGTGCTCTTGGGTGTGGTCCGAGATTGCCAAAGCCCGGATTGGGCTGCACAAGGCGGGGTATCCTATGAGTGAGTTTTCTACAAAAGTTTCGATTGTAAGAGCAGAGATATGTACATTGAGACTAGAAAATTTTCTATCCAAGCAAAGGAGAATGAGATTCTTAGCTTGGAGCAAGATGAAGCATGCTCTTGGGTGTGGTTCGAGATTGCCAAAGCCCGGATTGGGCTGCACAAGGCAGGGTATCCTATGAGTGAGTTTTCTACATAAGTTTCGATTGTAAGAGCAGGGATATGTACATTGATACTAGAAAATTTTCTATTCTTTTCTTTTTATTTCATATCTTTAAAAAACGCCACATGAGAGGATACTGAAGACATGTAAAGGCAACATTGACTTAATGACAACTCATTTTATAGTTTATTATTTTCGAAATTGCTTAAAACATCTTAGTTATGGTCATTGAAGGTGAGGCGTCAGACCATAACTTGAACTCATAGCACCATCCAGACTTCGTGAATTGTGCCCTAAGATGGCAATTTTGGGATCTTGCCCCTTGGGTAGCAAAGTTCGAGGATGTCCCTTGTTACTTCAAACTTTAGTCATCATAGATATGTCGCCGCCTCATTGTGAACTCGAACACTTGAAAATTGCCCCTTGCTGAAATCTTCTTGGAAAGAAAGTTTGCAACCTCTGCTCTTCTTACTCATCCTCTTCTCACTCAAGGTGTCCCTGTATCGGTATCGGTGGGCGTAACGGTGCCCACCTGTTTCTGATACGGATACGGGCCGTATCGGCCGATACAGCCCCGTAACGGTTCAAATTTTTTTTTTTTTGCCCAAAAATTCTAAAAAAATATGGATTAAATCCAGAAAATTCCAAACATCCCAAATATGCATTCATTTATAATTTTGAACATGTTTATGGTGGTGAAGCGGTCTACTCTTTGGTGAAAAAGCTGTATTGGGCTGTCTGGTGAATTTATGAAGCTAATAACCTGGAATTAACTACAAAACTTATAAATTCAAATTTCTAACTGTCTAATACCAATAATATGTATATTAGAATAAAAGTAACATCAAAGTATTTCAATTTTCACATGTACTATTATTTTTTATAATTTACTTTATATTATTTACAATTTATTTACATACCTGAGGAGTGAGGAGTGAGGACTGAGGACTTGCGAAAAATAATGTATTAAGACTTCTCTTATCTTGAATCTATGACCGACTCTTGTCCTGCCAATTGAACATTCTACAGTAGAAAAAAAAATTAGTAGTACCTAATATACTCCCCTGCAAGCATGTTGATTAAAGATTACTTGACTGGTTGTCACTTGTCAGGAGAGTTATTTTAAATACAAGTTCAACAATGTAAAGTGTGTGTTTTTTTGGTGAATGTATGACCATGTGGGTAATGGAAAAGACTTACCACACCGGAACTCACCACCAAAATGAAAACCTGCTTTGTTGTGGTTGCTCA
Source organism: Liriodendron chinense (assembly GCA_003013855.2). Lineage (NCBI taxonomy): Eukaryota > Viridiplantae > Streptophyta > Magnoliopsida > Magnoliales > Magnoliaceae > Liriodendron > Liriodendron chinense. The sequence continues at coordinate 4,797,381 of ML058389.1, forward strand.
ACCTCCACGTCGTCGTCGTCATCATCATCATCGGGTTGTTGCGGTCTTGTTGTTGCATATCCATAATATTTAGTGCTAGAGGGAAAGACCAGGTCAACGAAACCTAATGATGACTGATCCTGACTAGGTAAAGATTCTGACCCTGAGTAAGGATATCTACTAGTGCCCGTCGAATAGCCGTGCCCATACTGGTACTCGTATTCAGGGCCAGGCTGTTGAGATTGAGATGAATAACTTGGATTTGGTTCATATGGTAGATGTGGAACAGCGTCAGGATTACTCCAACATGAAAGTGGCGGAACAAGTTCCCTATAATCCCATTGGCTGTAAGAATACCCATAATTCTTCGGATCATAGCCATACGCATGCTGATGTTCTAGATCTGTTGGTGTAGATTGCGGTGCAGGACCTGTAGGTGCAGGACCTACAGGTGTACTACTGGAGCCAGGCTCCTGCTGACTGTATCGTGACTCAGTACACTTATAAGTTCGACCCCCTCGGCCCTGCTTGCTTCGTCGAAGCTCATCAGCCTCACAATCCGTAGACGGCTGTATGGTATCAGTAGCCCCGGTGGGTTGAGGAATGCCAGAAGTGGTACCAACATTAGGTGCATCATCATCATCATCATCTGTTTTAGTATCGCTAGAGCTCGCACTCTTCTGCTGAGTTTGCATGAAATCCGCCCCCTTTTCTGGGTCCAACACAAATGCACGACTCTCTTGCTGTGCCTTGCGTATTTCTTGGTCTTCAACTTCTATTTCTTCACTATCCTCTTCTATTTCTTTTTCCCTTGCTTCCAACCAAGGTAGAAGTGGGTCTTCCTCATTATAAATATTGTCCAAGTTTATTGGACAATAATCCACATCACCGGCATTATTGGCGTTAGGCCTCCTTGAATGCATGCGCATTCTTAGCCTCATGTTGTAATGCATAAAGACAAGTCTATCTAACGTCCTAGTTTGAATTCTATTTCTATTCTTCGTATGAATAAGTGCAAAACAACTCCAATTTCTTTCGCAACTAGAGGAAGACGTTGTTTGGTTCACAATCCTTACGGCAATTTTTTGGAGAGCCGGTGTGTCCTCTCCGAAATTTACTCACCAGTCGGCGGGGTGCAACCTAAATACTACATGTTGTGCAAGAGTATCTCCAAAGCTACCCTGGCGAGTTCCAAATATATCCAATTCATTCAAAGCCTTTATTTGTGCATCTAAGTCAGGCTCTAATCTCTTTATCACATTCTTTAATCCAATACGAACCTCATCATCCATAACAAATGATTGGGCATATCTATACCTAGGATTTAGGTAATAACCTGCTGCATGAATATCGTGGTGGAGCTGCTTTGTCCATCTTTTGTCGATCAAATTCCAGTAAGATTGCCAGCTTGAACAATCACGTTGAATTGCCAACTTCGCTTTATCCATGGCTTCGTAGAGGAAGCCCATTGTAGGTGCTTCATCGGTTTCAACAAGACGAAGTACCCTCATCAGTGGTTCTATTACCTTCAAAATTTTCTTGACCCTCTTCCAATATTTGTTCTCTTATGGTGTTTACAACATCAACCGGCGTCTTTGATGTCTTCTTCCCATATTTTGTGTTGAGCCATTGTTGGGAAGCAAACATTTCACTCAACTCTCCTCTATGCTGATACAAACTCTCTAAAGCTATAAAGTTTGTTGCAAATCTAGTCGCCGCTGGCGTAAGCAACTCTCGTCCCTTCGTGAACTTTCTCATTATTGCAACTAGGTGATTATAGTTGTAAATAAATGTTGTCACTTCTTTTGCTTTTTCAACCATTTCTTTGACATTCTTTCTCTTTCCAATATCTTCCAATATAAGATCAGTACAATGTGCAGCACACGGTGACCAAAATATATGTGGTCTCTTTAGCATCAACAAATTTCCTGCAGACTTACATGTTGCTTCATTATCTGTCACAATCTGCACCACATTCTCCTCTACCAATCTCATCCACTACTTTATCCATCAAGCTAAAAATATATTTAGCATTTTTTATTTCATCCGAGGCATCAATTGACTTGTGGTATACTGTTCCCAAGTGGCAATACACCATGAAGTTGATCATGCTGCGTCTTGTTGGTCCAGTCCAACCATCACACATGATCGTGCATCCTCTGACTTGCCATATGGGTTTAAAGGTATTTACGTATGCCTTTGTATCCGCATACTCTGCGTCTGTCCATTTTCCCCTAATCTCCTTGGCTGTGGGAGCTTTACTTCCTTCACCTGCTTCTGCTGCTGCATCAATTACCACCTGCCAATATGGAGAGTTTGCCGCATTAGGGGGTATGTTGGCATGTATAAATAACTTTATTGCTGCCCTACCTAGTTTCTCAACAGAAGTTCTACTCCTCATTTGTTTTTTCTTTTATTTACTAGATTCTTTCCTAAAGAGGATCGGATCAACAGAGGGTCTCCTAGGCACATCTTTTTCCACATCTACATCTATAGGATGACGAGCTGCATGTGAAGATGTGCCCTGCCGGCTGCTAAATATACGCCTTAATCCACTAAACATACCCCCTCCAACCCCAGCTGTACTTCCCGTTGGGGCTGCAGTTGTACTCCCCTGGCCACTCCCACTCCCACTTGCACTTGAACCAAACGTGCGTCGACGTTCTTCCTCTTCACGAGCATAGCGCACGCTTTTTCTCCTAGCTATAGTCATTTCTCGATCAGAATCTTCTCCAGAATCAATGATATCTTCGCCACGAACGCCCATATATTCTGGACCAAACACCTCTTGTCGGGCCGTATCAAGGATATCATCTTTCTTTTTCTGCATAGCAGCTCGTTTCCCCCTTGACTCATCTAAATTGGCTTGCATCAGTATCATTATCTCTTTGGGAACTTTGGTGCATCCTGCAACTTGACCCTTTCGATTTGCCAAATGTTGTTTAAGTCGCGTAATTCCACCACTTATTACTCTATCACAATAGTTGCATTTTATTTGGTGCCTTCCACCACCTACCCTCTGACAATGTTCCCATCCAATATCCTCATTTGCAGTTCCACTTCCAGTTCCAGACATTTTTTAATTAGAGATGGCTTATGTGGCTATGTCACTTAGATACCGAGTCTAAGAGTGAATTACTTCGATTTTAAAACTTATAAATGTAATTGTAAATATTAAATACAGCTAATGAAATCAAGTACTAACTACTAAATTCAAATACTAAACCCTATGGGCTATAGCCTACAAGCCAACAAAGTACAACTACGAAGCTCCAAAACGGCAAAACCTGTCGAAAAAATAAAAATATAAACATACATTAGTCATTAATCTGTAAATATGATTCTCCATTGTTTTGAAAAAAATGATTTTCTCTAATTTTTAAAATTATTCCGAAATTAAAAAAAATACAAAAAAAATAACAAACCATATGCATAATCTGTAAATTGCACATGATTATGTTCTATTATAAGTAACACATGTTATCCAACCTTTAAACCATAATTTAAAAAAAAAAAAATGATTTTCCCTAATTTTTAAAATTATTCCGAAATTAAAAAAATACAAAAAAAAAATAACAAACCATGTGCATAATCTGTAAAATGCACATGATTACATTCTATTATAAGTAACACATATTGTCCAACCTTTAAACCAGAATTTTTTTTGATAAAAATGATTTTCCCTAATTTTTAAAATTATTCCGAAATTAAAAAAAATACAAAAAAATAGCAAATTATGTGCATAATCTGTAAAATGCTCATGATTGTGTTCTACTATAAGTAACACATGTTATCTAACCTTTAAAACAGAATTTTTTTTCGAAAAAAATGATTTTCCCTAATTTTTAAAATTATTCCGAAATTAATCCAAAATTAAAAAAATACAAAAAAATAGCAAACCATGTGCATAATCTGTAAAATGCACATGATTATGTTCTATTATAAGTAACACATGTTATCCAACCTTTAAACCAGAATTTTTTTATGAAAAAATTAATTTTCCCTAAATTTTAAAATTATTCCGAAATTAAAAAAATACCAAAAAAATAACAAACCCTGTGCATAATCTGTAAAATGCACATGCTTATATTCTATTATAAGTAACACATATTATCCAACCTTTAAACCAGAATTTTTTTTTGAAAAAATGATTTTCCCTAATTTTTAAATGTATTTCGAAATTAATCCGAAATAAAAAAAAAAACAAAATAAATAGCAAATCATGTGCATAATCTGTAAAATGCACATGATTGTGTCCTACTATGAGTAACACATGTTATCCAACCATTAAACTAGGAAAAAAAAAACATGATTTTTACTAGTTTTTAATATTAATCCGAAAATAGACAGAAATTAAAAAAAATATAAAAATCAGTTGCATAATCTTGAAATACACATTTTAACATTTTACAATGGCTAGAACATCATATCAAGGTGGAAAAAAAGTGATTAGAGGAAGAAAAATGTATAAATACCTATTTTCGGATTTCTTCGAAAAATGGCCCACGGAGCTTCGATTCATCTAAATCGTAGAAATTGGTCGTTTTAATTCTCCAAAATTGACTAATTGTGGTCGTTTTTAGCAAAAGAACAGATTAGAAAAGAAATGGGGGAAGAAAAGTGTGAAGAAATTAAAAAACATCAAGTATTTATATATATAAAAAAAAGTAGCCGTTTTTTGGCCGTTACGGGGGCCGTAACGGCCGTTTTGGGGCGTAACGGCCGTTACGGCGCCATAACGGGCCGTTACGGGCCAAATTTTGGGGTCCCCGTTTGGACCCCGTATCGCGTAACGGCGTCAGCCGTATCCGTTACGTATCGGCCGATACGTAACCGTTTTGGCGCACCTTGTTCTCACTTCTCTCCCTCTTACTGCCCTTGGCTTTCCTTCTTCTTCTTCTTCTTCTTCTTCAGCATTACCGGGCTCCATCGAAGGCTATTGCTTTAAATGTAGTAGGGCTATTGCTTTTCTTTTCCTGTTTGCTGGTGAGATGTGTACTTCTTTTAGACTCAGCCTTTTGTTAATGAATGAAGTTATTTGCCTCTCAAAAAATCTACTATCCATGGGCATTCCCATGATATGAAGATCTGGAATGGTCTCTTAGAGCCGTGATGTGATTTTGTTTGTCTACAATTTAAGATGGGCCTCGATTAATGGATAACTCGAGCCATCAACGTCCAATTGTTGCTCTGGATTGACCTTCAAGGGGAGCCCATCTTGGGTCGCCCAAGGGCAATCAGTGCGAATAGCACCTTGTTCTCACTGCTCTCCCTCTTACTGCCCTTGGCTTTCCTTCTTCTTCTTCCTCCTCTTCTTCTTCTTCTTCTTCTTCAGCATTACCGGGCTCCATCGAAGGCTATTGCTTTAAATGTAGCAGGGCTATTGCTTTTCTTTTCCTGTTTGCTGGTGAGATGTGTACTTCTTTTAGACTCAGCCTTTTGTTAATGAATGAAGTTATTTGCCTCTCAAAAAATCTACTATCCATGGGCATTCCCATGATATGAAGATCTGGAATGGTCTCTTAGAGCTGTGATGTGATTTTGTTTGTCTACAATTTAAGATGGGCCTCGATTAATGGATAACTCGAGCCATCAACATCCAATGCTAGTTATTAATCGTTCGCACTGATTGCCCTTGGACGACCCAAGATGGGCTCCCCTTGAAGGTCAATCCAGAGCAACAATTGGAACATCAGTGTGTCCGATACAAACAACAAAGATCTACATTGATCATCAATCTTCAATCTTGCTCGTCCATCCGATGGACCCACCTAAGAACGCCCATGTTTAGAGGACCACACTGATCAAACAATCCTAACCATCAAATAATGAGCTTATAAATTGACATGAAAAAGCTGTGCACCATATTTTAATTTTTTCCTCCTACACTATGATAGGTGTTGTTGTTGATGAATTGTAATGTTACACATGCATCTATGATGAAATATATATTCACTTGTGGTGTGTTCATTTCTAACGTGGATTATGTATGGGCTGACTTGGCCCATTGCTACCCCACTTGGAACTAGGGGGCAAAATGTCCACAAAAAGTTAAAAATGAAAATGAAAAAAAAAAAGAAAAAAAAGGTCTTTTGACCCAAATACACCATGAATCAACGAGAAGGAACAATGAGTTTGGAGGTTAAAGGCCAAAGAATCAACAAGAAGGAACAAGTGTGCTCAACTATCATGCAATTGTATTCAAAGTTACTATCAAGTGAGGGGATAAGACCTTTATTGGACAATACACCTTTTGCTTGCATATCGACCACGGATAGGGACTTTCTTGAGAAGCCAATAACGGAAGAAGAATTCAAATGCACAATAGATTCTTTGGGCAAAGATAAGGCCCCTACTCTAGATCAGTGTTCGCAGTATCGGTATCGCGTTACGTTTCGCACCCTTGGGATACAGATACATATCGCGTATCGCTAGGGATATATAGGTTATATCGAGTAATGTATCGCACTTTTTGGGAAACATGGGGAAACATTGGGAAATTGATTGAATTTTCAATGAAACTTCAAGGATTGTTAAAATGGACCTTAATACACACATTTAAATCATAATATGTAAAAAAAAAAGTCCACATAATGGAGCTCCTTTGTAAAAGGATCCTAAGTTATGCGCTGCCTGACTGAACTAATGCAACTATCGTTTAAATTGATTCCATAAGACATAAATGTAAGAAGATATTAATGAAAACACAACCAATTCATTGACAAAGTAAAACAAGCAAGAGAGTTGAGAAATATACCTATGGATGATACAACTGACTGGGTATTCTCCAAATGTAGTTTTGACTATCCTAGTTTAATGCAATGCAAGCTACCCTACATGGGTTAGATTTATATGGGGCTCAACAAACCTACAAAATGGCTAACTAGACTCAACAAACTATGACCCCTTCGCAGAGTTGGTATGCGGGTCGAGCTATGCGGTTAGCTCTTTGGGGGTGCAAGGGGCTGCGCGCCCCTGCTCGAGGTTCGGGGCGGAGTGTCCGAAAGCCCTACGATTTTTTTTAGGGAGGAGAAACTAGAAGAAAATCGAACAAAAAATCGTTTTTTCCCAAAAAATGGGGGACTCTTGTGTGGCTGGACGATACCTGGACGATATCGTCCAGGTATCGTCGATATTTTGTGATATCGGCCCATATTTTGCCAATATCTTGCCGATATCTCGGTCGATATCGATATATCGCACTGATAATATCGATATCGGCCAATAATATTGTCGATACACAGGGATCGGTGGATTTTTTGTGTCTCCAAGGCAGTTTCGTATCGCTAACCTGTAATATTGATAGTGTTGGCCAATATTATCGATATTGCAAACACTGCTCTAGATGGTTACCCTATGGCTTTTTATCCAGTCTTTTAGGAAATGCTCAAGAGGGATGTGGTGGATTTTGTAGTAGAGTTTTGGCATTTTAGGGGAAAGGCTGTTTATCCTAAGGGATATGGGCATCATTCATAGGCATTAATCCCTAAGAAAGGAGCTTAGTCACTCAAAGATTTTTGCGCCACCATTCTAATTAGGACTCCATATAAGATATTGGCCAAGACCCTTACTTCTAGATTCAGGTTGGTGTTAGCTACTGTCATATCTGAGAACCAAGGTGTGTTTGTTGCCAATAGACAAATATTAGACAATGCCCTACTTGCCCATGAATGCATAGACTCGAGATATAAGGAAGGGGGAAATGGTGTGGTGTGTAAACTAGACATTGAGAAGGCTTGCGACCATGTGGATTGGTTTTTTGTTTTCAAGTTAAAAAGAATAGGGTGAGGGAACCAATGGATTTCTTGGATGCATGAATGTATTTCCTCGGCTACCTTCTCAGTATTGGTGAATGACTCTCCTGAGGGATTCTTCAAAGCCTCGAGGGGCTTAAGGTAGTGGGATCCGCTTTCCCCTATCTTGTTCGTAGTAGAAGCAAAAGCATTGAGCAGAATGTTATCAAAAGGCCAAGATGTAGGGCTTAGTTCTGGTTTCAAAGGAGCATGCAAAGGTATCTCCCATTTTCAATTTGTGGATGATTCAATACTATTTTGTGATACAGAAATCTCAATGGTGGATAATTTAAGGAAAATCTTGGGATGTTTCGAGGTAGTATTAGAACTAAAGGTCAATGTGAGGAAAAGCGAGATGTTCCGTTGTGGAATCGGATCCTTTCCTATTTCCTATTTGGGCCTCCCACTATGCATAGGTAAACCCTGTGAAACATCTATGGATAAGGTGATTAAAAGGTTTGAAAGGAAGTTATCAAGGTGGAAGAGTCGTCATCTATTGTTAGCAGGTTGAATCACTCTCATCAAAACGGCTCTCTCTCTAACCTTCCCGTCTATTTTATGTCCATGTTTAAGTGCCTAAAGTCGGTTTTGGATAAATTGGAAAAGTAAAGGCACGATTTCTTATGGCAAGGAGCTGACAAAAGGCAGAAATTCCACTTGCTTAAGTAGGAGGAGGTACGCAAGCTATTATCCGTAGGTGTAGAGTATTGATATGTTACACTACTAGGAAAGTGGCAGTGGAGATTCAGATTTGAAGTAGGTTATGGAGAGAAGTTATGGCATCCAAGTATGACTTTTTTGTTTGTTTTTTTGGGGGGGGGGGGGGGGGGGGGGGGGAGGATATGGAGGGCTTCTCTTGTTTAAGCATGGACTAGCTTTCTCCCTCGGAGACGGGAATCACATTTGCTTCTTGAAAGACCCTTGGTGTGTAGATAGACCCTTGGAATTCCGTATTTGGCAAGATATGCCCCTATGAAGAATATATCAGCGTCCACATGTTTCTCCTTTGTTGGCTGAGAGTGGTGTGTGGTATCCCCCTTACAAAAGAGCTCTATTGGATGAGGAGGCAGTAGATTTGCATGGTTATTGGCACGGCTTCATAATATTCATCCCTCTTCAGCTTTTAAGGATTCTATGGTTTGGAATGCTTCACCTTCCAATAAATTCTTAGTCAAGTCTTTCTATAAGATGCTTAGGGATTTTGAGGTGACAAGGAGTTGGGAATTGTTTGATGCTTTTAGCTTCTATGCGCGCCCCCCCCTCCCAAGGTAGCATCCTTTGTTTAGTTGGTTGAGCGCAATTGTATCTTAACCATAGACAATCTCTAGGAAAGGTCTATGATTCTCCCAAATATCTCTCCTATGCATGAACAATGCAAAATCGGTAGATCATCTATTTATCCATTGCCCCTTTGTGCGTCAAGTCTGGATTACCTTCTTAGCATCCTTTGGCAGTTGAATGGGTGATGCCTCGGTCCGATCTTGATATGTTATGAGCATGCCATGGCAATACCCTTCAGAAGGAAAAGCAAGCGATATGGTGGCTTGTCTTGTTAGTAGTTTTTTGGAACACCTGGTAGGAACGCAATCGACGATGCTTCCTTAACAAACAAGATGGTGGGAAGAAATAGTGTGGCATTCCAAGAGGGATTTCATTGATTGGGCATCTGGGATTAAAAATGTAACCTTGAGGAAATGACATTTATATTTGGGTTGTGGGGTTTTTCTTTAGTGCTTTTGATTGTAATTAGTGGGGTATGGTGGGGTTGTATTCTTTTGCTATATTGACTGTTGCCATCCAGTGTTTTAATAAAATTGAATTTTTACTCTTCAAAATAAATAAATAAATAACATGAGGCCATTTCTAAGTGTCAGGTGCCCTCCATTAGGAAAAATATGTCCACCCTAGCAAGTGTGCTAGGATATTTGGTCCATGCAAAATGACCCTTGCTTTGATGGACCAAGCAGCACATGCTTAGGATGCTTTTCCCTGAGTGCTTGACTGGACTGGACCTTGCATTTCTATATTCACATTTCTAATGAGTAAAGTTTATAACTTAAATTCGTTCTTGTTGAGCTTTACAGTGGGTGTAATAAAAAATCATCTATCACATGAACTTGGACTTACGTGATGTTTTCTGTACAGATTCTTGATAATGGTTCTGCATACAGAATTGATGGAGATATATATTTTTCTGTGGACAAATTTCCTGATTATGGTCGGTTATCGGGGAGAAAGTTAGAAGATAATAGAGCAGGTGAGCGGGTTGCTGTGGACTCAAGGAAGCAAAATCCTGCGGATTTTGCTCTATGGAAAGTGAGTGGATGGAGAGGGTTTGTGTATTACGAAAAGTCATTTTATGCCTCTATTTTCTATCAAGTTAGTCACTTCATTCCCTTTGGTTGCAGTCTGCAAAGGCTGGGGAGCCATATTGGGAGAGTCCTTGGGGACCTGGAAGGCCTGGATGGCATATTGAGTGCAGTGCAATGAGTGCTGCTTATCTGGGCCACTCCTTTGATATACATGGTGGGGGGATGGACCTTGTCTTCCCCCACCATGAAAATGAAATTGCTCAGAGTTGTGCTGCCTGTAACAAGAGCAGTGTCAGTTACTGGGTGCATAATGGCTTTGTAACAGTGGACTCGGAGAAAATGTCAAAATCACTCGGAAACTTCTTTACAATCCGTCAGGTATAGTTGGAACTTTTGAGTAGTCAGAAACACTCACTTTCATAAGTTTTGCTAGATGCATGCACATCTCTATACACACTTCCACGCGAAGGTGTACATACCAAAATATTCTACATGCGCAAGATCCAAGCCACTCGTCAGGCCGGTCCACCACGTGTAGATGCCCAAAATCGGGTCAGTGCACTCATCAGTTGCATGTGTACATTGATCAATGACTGCTGAGATTTTTTGTTTCCCAAAACCCTCTATTGTTTTGGTCCCTAATGAGTGAACCCATCTGATTTTCGGTCCAGGACATCATGGTGGGTCTTTCCTGATGAGTGATTTGCATCTCTCACATGCAGCCCCACCTGTGTGAAGGAGAGATTCTGGGCTCCTTCGTTGCCCTTTGCATCCGTGATGCACTTGTTTGACTCACCTTCATGTAGCCTTAAACCTCTGATCCTGGACAGGTTATAGATCTGTATCATCCACTTGCTTTGAGGCTGTTCTTGATGGGCACGCATTATCGATCACCGATCAATTACTCAAATTCACATCTTGAAAGTGCATCTGATCGTGTCTTTTACATTTATCAGGTACCATAATTCTCTGTCAATATAGATATGCACATGTATTCAAACCTGCATGTGTGCATGTCACTGGATTGTTTACAGAATTGCTAAGCATTCTTATGGCCCATGCATGGGTGCAGACTCTACGTGATTGTGAAGATCATTTGAGCCAACATCATGAAGAAAGTACGAAAGACTTGATCCCTCATGACACCATGAACTGCATTAATAGATTCCGTTGCGAGTTCAAGGCTTCTATGTCAGATGATTTGCACACTCCTGTTGTTTTGGCTGCCCTCTCAGAGCCGCTGAAAACTATCAATGATCTCCTTCATACACGCAAGGTATGGCTTGCTGCCCTTTTCTGATCGAGGCATTGTATTTATATGATGCCAAATTGCTGGAAACAGATCCTCTTCTTCTTTTCCTTTCTTTTCTTTTCTTTTCTTTTGACACAGTACCAGCACAGGTGGGGACTAGCTTTTGGTAATCTACACCAACCATTTGGTGGGTCCCATCATGCAATGGACCATGCCCCATTATCTTTCCTATCAGATGATCCCAAATGACTGATTACTAGCTTTCAGATGGATAATTTCTGTCAATGTTCCTCATTGGATGGGAGTTCATGATATGGTTATGATCATCTGATAGGGTTTGCTTTTGGAGAATGTTCCAACAATGAGACCAGCCGTATGCCCCTCATGTACTGTTGGATCGAATTAGCTGCTCATTCAAACATGTCATATTTCCTCTTTCCTATGTTGCATGGACATGGCTAAGAATCAAACACCGATATTTGAGTGTTGGATTTTCTTAACACTGTAGAATAGGATTGGTGGATTTGGTAGTGTATTTTAATCAATGTAAAACTAAATGCTTTATAAGCAAGCTAAGGGGAAGGTGCCCTTAGAAAGTGGTGGTTGGAGTCAGGTGAGCCTTTGGAAAAATCGACCAGCTCTTACCAGAAAAAAAAACATTTCCCGACATGCCAAAGGGGGTTTTCCAATGCTGTTTGTGGAGAACTTCCTAGAGGAATAGTCAGAGTTGAATTTGTACAACACTTTTGGCAGGCTTGGGAAGGTGATAGAAGTGGTTATCTTAGGATTCAGTGGTTTCTAGTAATCTGGGGCTTTCCTTCCCTACATTTTGGGCAAGAGGAGGAATCTTCTTCGTAGTTGAATGGGGCTAGGTTCTTCGCTCGGAATCTCATGGTTCAGACAACCAAATATGGCCCTGATGTTCTTCGGGTGATCAAGGCCAATTAGAGACGCTGCCCTGAAAAAAGCAAATGGTCTCATGGCTGGCCCATCGAGGGAGGAGCACGCTTTCATATAGTCTGAGGATCACAATACCAGGCATCGCTTATGTGTCATGTTTTGAGTGGTAGTCCAGTTAATGAGGCTGACCTCTCCTGTAGTCTGCCAGACATGTGTCTCCTTGCTGCCTCTTTGAATCTCGAAACAGGTTCACATAAGTCCGGGTGCTCAGATAATGAATTCAAACTCATGCCATTGATTCCAAGAGAGGATTTAAGTCAAGGAACACGAGGCACTATACCCGCCTGGCTTGTTATACTTGATATTTCTCTCAATTGAGTCGAGGTCTTCAAGGAATATTTATAGCTTGCAGACTGCTCGTCTGCCATGCACCAAGTTCCAAATAGCTTTGTTGCTTGCTTACTTATCAAAGGCTCTTTCAAGCACTGACTCACCTTAGGACTCCTCGACCCTTAACTAATGGAGAAAATTTGATGGCAATATTGGATAATGGTTCTCGTCTAGTAGTATCGATCCTTGAGCATGATCTTAACAACAAAGATCACAATGGCCCTCGCATCTGTCTAGAAGAGGTCATGGAGCAACCAATGAATTGGGATTTGACAGTGACCCTTATAGTACCAAGGTCTGATTTCGATATGGTACAACTATTCTTAATCCGAAGCCGGACTTGAGAGAAGTGTCGGAAGTGGTTTTGGCAATCAATGACCACTGCAGAGTAGCCATGGCCTTTTCAATAACGTCTGGTGTAATGTCACCTTCTAAACATCACCGAAGTTATCAGTCATATCCATTTCCCTTGGCTCTTTCAACTTCCCGGGCGGTTTATGTTTATCTTGCTCCTGAGGAACTTTGGCTGGATTTCTCTATCTACCCATGTCACCTGCATTTGTTGCTTCCCAGCTACTGCATCTTTGAATGAGATAGAGCCTCCTGCTTTAACTATGGAAGCAACTTTATGAATTTTTTGAGTATGATTCTACTTTGCTCCGGAAACCGCTTCCTTTCTCCCCTCTTTTCCCCTTCTTTGTTCTTGACGTTAGGACCAAAACATTCTTTTTAAACCTTCAGTTTCTGTAACGCCCTGAGATTTCGGCTCTCGTGTATAACACATCGGCCGAATTCCCAAGGTTTCTTAAAATGTGTAAGGGTTATACCCCCTACATATTTACTCACAAATATACACATTTTACATAATTTGGTAACTATGAGCAAGATGGCAGAAACATACTTCTTATTTTATTAATTAAACTAATTCATCAAATACAATTATCATTTAAATAAATAAAATATTAATCATGTTCATAACTATGTCCCCCGATACTAGGAGTTATTATAAATTCAAAACTTCTAATAAATAATAATTCAAAACTAATATCTGGCTATGTAGCCTCATCTTCCACCATCTGCTCCCACGAGCCTTCGCAGTTGTCTCCTTGAGGCTCAGATTCCTGTGGATTGTCACCTACATGTTCTATATTGTTTTCCGTAAAAAGAAACCGTCAAAGCGGTATAGTGAAGATCTTCTTCAAGGTTAGCATAATAATCATATGAAAACATAACAAAACAGACATAATACTTATTTAATGCAATGTATGATATGCATGACCTGGCGTAGGATTCCTTGAAACACGTCGCCAGGGTTTCTAGGACACGCAAGCCCATCGTTTTGCCCAACGAAGTGAAAAGTGGGACGCTCATAGCCTAAATCTCACGAGACAATGTACGGGAGAAGTAGGACGCTCTAGCCTATTCCCAATTCCGTACACTCACATGGAGCCAAATGTATGCATGAGATTAGTCCATCCTTTATTATTACCAGTTTACACACAACCAATATATATGTAACCAACTCTAGGCACTACCATACCATCCCCATTGTTCATCATCTACCAAAGTAGCCGTACCCAACGCATCACCACCAAGAATGGCGGGCCGTACCACCAAGGTTCATGACAACACATGTATACTCATAGCTTCATGAAGATCCATAAACAGATAAAAGAATAAAAGGAAAATGATTTATCAACCACTTAATCAGGCGGTCTGATATCACCACCATAGGTTAGGGTGACTACTTAACCGGGTAGTTTAATAGGCGTCGTCTCAGGTTAGGGCAACCTCTTAACCGGGCGGTCCTGATATTCACCACCACAGGATCAGGGTTCATCCGTGATACTTACAATAACATAATAAAAAGGATCTTCATTAGGCTATACAAATCAACTTTCAACATTACATGGAAGAGATGGTGGTTCCTTCAAAGGTGATTACATAACCCCATATGTGTATAATCATTCCATTATTTTGTCCATTTTTCATATCCAATATACGACCACATCATTGAGTAATGGTATAAGGCATTCCAAACCATCTTGTAACCATGTGAGAAGAAAAAGAATATTCAAGAACAATAACACACATGAAAAACATACACAACCAAGACATGTAACCATTATACTAAACTTAAAGAAGTCCTCACCTATTTGACATGTTTGGAGGGCATAAGGGTTGTTGGAGAATCGAAAAAATCAAAAAATCCGCCAAGGCGCCTCTCTCTCTCTCTCTCTCTCTCTCTCTCTCTCTCTCTTCCTTCTTTCTTTTCCTTCTTCTTTCTTTTCTTTCCTTTCTTGCTGAGATGAGAAGGGCAACAACAATAGTGCCCTCTCTCTCTCTCTCTCTTTCTCTCTCTCTCTTCCTCTCTCTCTCACCAAAATGTGAATGATCTTGGTTCCTTTACTGTGGGGGTTTATATAGGGGTGAGGGGACGTTTCTAGATCGGAGGAAGAGGCCATGCATGCACACATATACGTACGGATGTGCAACGGAAGGTTTTCAAGTGAGTTTTTGGGCCGATTTTAGGAAGTGTACACACGATGGATGGCTAAGATATTTTGGAGGTTACGTATAGTGAGGATAGTTTACAAAATGGTCATGGTAGATCAGGGAGTGGGGTCCACATTTGGATGAACGGTCTCGGTGAAAAACAAGGAAGAAAAATAAGTGAGAATGGTGCTTTTTGTACATGGAGTTTATTTGATGTTCGGACAACTCTAGATGGTTTAGCTGGGTCCAAGGAAGCTTGTGGGGTCTACAAATCGAAGCTCTACAGAAGTTTAGTCGGTGGTTTGTGCTAGTGAAATATTTGGGTGGTGGATTGCAAGAGAGATGGAAATCTCGATTTTTAATGAGAAAGGCCATGTTGGTTAGCTAGATGGGGTCCACTAGAGCCTAGGGAAAGAATCTCAGCTTCCCATGCATAGCGGATGGCCCGGATGAAGTTTCCAAGAAAGCTACGGTTTGATTGGGCCATTAGATCGGGGCGTGTGGTGCGTTGTTTGTAAAAGGGCTACTATGGGAGGGGGTTGATGCGGGTCGTGAAGAGAATAGACGGTTTGGATCGAATTGTTGGGGTCCACACGGTGTCAAGTGGTGAGGGCGGCAGTTATGCATGAAGAGAAGAAGAAACGGAATTTTCGTTTTTTTTATTTTATTTTATGTGGGAGGATCACTTATCGTGCACTCAATGCACATCGAGTCCCGCAATGATGCTCATGAGAAATCTAGCCCATCCATCATGTAGGCAGGTTGATTTTAGGGTGCCCCTCCAAAAATGAGGCAAATCTGAGTTAAAGTGGCCCACCTACAGCCCGATTTCTGATTGGGGCACTTCTACAATGATCGGAGGGCTGAAATTCGACATGTACGGTTCAAATGTGTCCAATAGCTTATATCCAAAGTTTTGCGAGAAACTGATCCTGGAAAACTAACGTACTTAAAAACACGGGTTTAACTTAAGTTTAACTAATGGCATTTTCGTAATTATTACAAAATATCATTTTTTTTTCTTTCGAAATCTAAGTCATTCATCTTACTCTAGGGGTTATTTTAAGCAACTTTAATAAAGGGGTCCACTTAGAAATACCTATAGTTTGTACGTTGTTCACAACAAAAGGTAAAATTCATATAAATCGAATTTTAATTAAAAAAATATATATAAAAGAAATACTAAGCAAAAATCAGGGCGTTACAGTTTCTTACACCCAAAGCTCTCTTCATTGAGCATATTGATTGCTATCTTCACTTCTTCTTCCAAACTCATGCGGATGAAAGCAAACCTGCGATAGCAACCTGCCACTCGATCACGAGGAATGTTACCATCCATTACAATACCAGCTCTTCCAAACACTTGAAAAATTAATGAGAAGTCTGCCTTCATGGAAGCCTGCTACGAAGGGAGTTGGAAACTCCATCAGCTTCACTGCCTAGGACTTAGAGTTCTTCCTCCAAACCTGAATCCAGCTATTCTCCTTGTCCTCTTCCCTTGCTTCATCCCCCGACATAGAGCTACAGGAGAAGCCCTCGACACTCGCTTCCCCTTCCCGTCCCCAGCCCTTTCCTTGTGCCTGCCCTGTCTCTGAGGGCTGTTGCTCATCAAGCATCTAGCTCCACGATCCCCGATTATCTATTTCCCATGATTCCTTTTTTCTCTCAATTTCTTCAACCCCAAAATCCTAAAAACTAGCCACCATTAAATCCGTGGACATTTGCAGCTACAATGTCTTTAGTTCGAGCTTCATAGACTTCCACAATCTTCCTGCATGTGCATGTTAAATGTGAGAAAATAAAAGGGGGGTGGCTGGACAAAAGAGGAAATTAATTGGGGACACAAGTCAAGGGGTCCATGATAAGGGGGAAAGGTACCTTTTCTTCCATTGATGGCAAAGTAAATAAAAGAAGAAGATGCTAGACATTGAGAAAATATGTAAATCTTTAAACTTTCATTTAAAGTAGGAGAAAATGAGAAGCAAAAGAGATTCGGTATATGTCGCGCTCCGAATCCGACACCCGACGCCCATACACCAAGTCCCAAGTTCGGCGTACGACTTTTAAATTTTGGGGTTAATTTTTTTTTCTCCTTTCGATAATAGATATCAAACATAAAGATTGGCATTTCCAACACAAGCAAAATAACCAGTTTCCACTATACAATATATTTACAGTACAACTGTTTCACAAAAGTACATAATCAACAAAATGTATCAAAAGATGTAGTATCCAAAATCATGCAGCAGGCCCCATTTGCTACTCTTGCTTCTGGCATTGTCCTGAAAAATTATACAAGGAAGGTAAGAACTTTAAAACCCAGTGAGTACATCCATGTGTGCAATGTGTCCTACATGCAGGCAAGACGAACATGCTATGGAGTCATGTATGACAAAATTTATGCAACATCTCATTCATGAGAACAATATAGATGTCATATATAATGATGCCGATACCAATGTAATGCAATGCAATGTATGTGCATCATAATCATGCTCCAAGTCATATAGCCAATGCTACCAGCACCACTACGTCACCACCCGACATTCCATGCCAAAGCCAACAACCAACCATACGACAATCCACAGCCATAGTCGTATCCACACCGCATCCATTGCCCAAGTTCATATCAAATCATCACTGGAAATCATAGGGGCTGTACCCACGCATCCAATGCTATGAGTAACGTCGCATACCTGCCACATCAGTGAGGTTGTAAGACACCCACCTGGTACGATAGTAGAGGACTTCATCCGCACTTCACCTCGCTGGTGTGTCAAATTGGTCCCTGTTTGCGCCCCAACCCATAAGCAGGTTGGACACACCTCTTACCACTCAACCTTGGCAATGAGAGTCAAAGCACCATGACCCATGTTATCCACTCAACCTAACACCGAGGCATCCTTGAGTACCATCGGGGTTTAAGGACTTTCAACTCATGGGCCCCTCCCTCCCCAACTATTTCACATTTTTGGTGTTCCATATTCCCGTACACATCTGGGTATCCAAATCATAAACCATAATCACGACTCTGATGTCCGTCCCATGCAACTACAAATATAACTATGGTGCTTAAATCTACATCTCCATTTCTCACCAATCCGTTCATTCGCTAAGAGTGCATGATAGCAAGCATCCATGTAGAATATGTCACACACATCAAATGTACCATGCTTATGGTGCATGCTCATGAGAGGATGCACAACCAAGTAGTCGCTCGACTAATCATGTTCATGTTTAGCCCTGGGTCATAAGACTGATATCTGCCATCATTGGCTACCAAGTGATTGTGGCCCGATGGCTCATGTCATGTACATAAGTAATCCATATCATACACATGCACGTGACTATGCCATAATAAATAATATCGTACACATGGTATGCCACACTTCATTATGCACGAGCATGATCAACATCAACATGTTTAAGTAAATGGATTAGCATGCTAGAAAGTAGAAAAACATTAATTTAGGTATCGCATCACATACCTCTATTAATCCTTTATCATCAACACCATTACCATCATCTATCATCACAATCACAAGTAACATTCCTATTCATTCACAACCACACATCATTCATTTTAAGGCAAGTATTCTTTAGCAGCTTCGACACGTTTCTAGGCCCCATATAAATGGGCCAATTTAATGGTCTCTGCACATACCATTCAGGAGTGTTTAAGGATTTCTCTAAGTACCATAATCGGCTCATTCATGGGCTTGTGGCCAGCTTTGCCTCACATGTAGCCACCCACCTTACACAGGTTGCCCACTCGAGCCCTGTGTGAAAATGCCCCTTGCATTAATCATCCCCGGTGAGTTGTCTCGAACACGAGACCTCTCGCTTTGATACCACTTCGATGCGGGACAACTAACCACTTGCTCTAAACGCTTGAACTGATAGAGCATGGCAAATCAATCCCTTTATCTTACAACCCAGGCCAGGCCAAGCCTCTCGTCCAAACCCTCCTTTGTGGGTCCCACTTCACATTGGGTTCCGCTTCACACACGGCCACCTGTCTCACATGGGTGGGGCCCTCCTCACACGAGCCACTTACTTCACATGGGCCGCCCACCTCGAGTATGCCCCTGCTTCACACAGGCTGCCTCTCTCGAGCCCGATATGAAAATGCCACTGCATTAGCCGTGTGATGGACGACGCAAATAAAACTCATACAATGCGGTGGGTCCCACTTCTAGGAGGACCCTCCAATAGTTAGGTTTTGCACATAAACATTACAGTGGGTCCACAACAGGTGGAAGATGTGGGTAACTCACATACATCAAGGTAGAGTTTATAGTGGGCCCCATACGCTGGACAACCCAAACATGTGGCCCACCCAAATTTGGTTTTGCTTCATTTTTGGTCTCATACTCTAAAATGAGCCGGCAAATTGGTAGATGGCATGGACCAAGTATATCATCAATGTGAGGTCCACAGTGGGCCCCACTATCTGAATAGTTTGGATGACAAATAACGTGCATCGGCTGTGGGTGGTTTTAACGGTGCCCCTTCAATCACTGCCGTTTTCTACAGCGTAATCCACTTGAGATTTGAATATGCCTCATTCTTTAGAGAGCCCCTAGCCCAATGGGTGGGTCCCGCACGTGCCTAGGTGGGGCCTACCACTAGGTTAGGTGGCAAATAAACGTCACAATGGCCCTTAGGAAGTTTTAACGTTAAGCATTTAATCCCTATGGTTTCTTGCATGTCGCCTGCTTGAAATATGGATCTGCTTAATTCTTAGTGTGGCCCACCTAAACTTGAGCTGGCAAGTAGGATGTACGGTGTGGATCTAACATATACATCATGGTGGTGTCCACGGTGGGCCCCACAATCCTCTAGACAAAACAAAACAAGACAAAACAAAAATAAAGAGAGGATTGGATGTCCCTCTTTGGGCATTGTAGTATCCAAAGGGGACATCCTCTCCTTTCTTTTATTTATTTACTTTTTCTTTCTCAAAAGGTTGGATGGCAAATGGCTAACATGGTGGGCCCTGAGAAGGCTTGAACGGTGGGTGTTCAACCCACATTGTTTCCTATGGTATGGGCCATCCAAGTTCTGGATCATCCTGATTTTTGGGCTTCTGGCCTAAAATGATTTGCAAAATGATTGGACGACACGGATGAAACACATGCATCATGGTGGGGCCAATAGTGGGCCAACCAGTGTTCGAAATATCGGTATCGCATTACATATCGCAACCTTAGGATACAGATACGTATCGGTTATCGCATGAGATATATAGGTTGTATCGCATAATGTATTGTTGTTGTTGGAAACACGGGGAAACATTTGGAAATTGCTTGAATTTTTCAATGAAACTTCAGTGATTGTTAAAAAAGACATCAATACACACTTGTAAATCAAAACACTAAAAAAAAAAGTGCACATGATTGATTTTCTTTGTATGTGGTCCTAATCTATGCGTTGTTTAACTGAATTGATGCAAGTATATTCAAAGTCGATTATTATAATTTAAAAATGTAAGAAGACATGTGGAAACATAAGCAATGCATTCAAAAGAAAAAGAAGAATCATTAGATCAGGTTACATACATGTTTGATTTTATGTTTGGACATAAAGGTTGCAACCGACTTGTGAGAAATTGATTTTTTTTTTTTTTTTTTTCAATTTTCCACAACTCGGCCCATCTCCAAATCCTGAAATTAAAGCTTTCAATTCATGATTTTTCATGCAAAATATGAAAAATCATGGATTTGTAACAATTTGACACCGATTTAACATGATTTACAGGAAAAAAAATCAAAAATTGAAAATGCTCACCAAATCGAACATGTGGGATATATTGCACTAATTGTGTGTTTCGTATCGCATGGGTGGGATACAAGATATATCGTGGGATATATCAGCCAATATCGTTGATACTTAAAACACTGGCTGCAACAACACGTTGCTGTGAGTAGCGTGCATGGTTGCATGCTGTCATAGCAGCCGCTGCGGCTACATGATTTGTTTATTATTTTTTGTTATATATATATATATATATATATATATATATATATATAGGTGTATGTGGAGTCACGAGTTGGACAGTTTTGATTCCATATATTCGTTATAGTGGGCCCACAGCAGGCCCCGCTTGCAACTGATTAGGTTGATGTTTGTGTATCCCCTTCATCCAGGTATTTGTGATATTACAAACAGGTTGGATGGTTGATAAACATCATGGTGGGGCTCACGATCAGCAAGTCCCACCAAAGTTTTTGTTCAAGCTGATTTTGGTATTTTCCCTTCATCCAAGTATGAATGGCCCTATGAAGGGTTGGATGGCATACTAGCACAACAATGGGACCCATGATCAGTGGGTCCCACGTCATCATCATCATCATCATCCACATAATGATCATCAACATCATCCACATCATCATAAAAAAAATAACAAAAGGGAGAGTGGAAGGGGGGTATACTCACCTTGATTTAAGGATTTGATGGCTTAGATTATCTTGATGGATGGTCCACCACCACTCTCTCTCTCTCTCTCTCTCTCTCTCTCTCTCTCTCTCTCTCTAGCAATGGATGGCTTAAGATGAAATTGGGCACTAATGTGCCCAAAATTGGGTTAAAGGGTGGCTATATATAAAAGAGTGTATGAGTATCATTAAAGGGGGATTTTTAGATTAGGGTTTAGGTGGAAGCACCTCCTCAATTCAAGGTTGATTTGTACCACCAAATCATGGTTTAGGGTTGCTTCCTAATTAACCACAGGTTGCTTTTCTAGAAAAGTAGGGGGGCAAAATATTTGGCCCTCCTTAAAACTAGGAAAAGATATTTGACTTTTGCCCATGCACTTCATTAGCCTTAATTTAACCTTTATTTTGGGCTGATTAATCACACTTAAAGGGCCTTAATGGTGCTTAGATTAGGATTAATGGTTTCAAGAAAAGGTGTGTTCGTAGGCTCCCCTTAATTTGGGGGATTTTGTTGACTTTTGGTTCCTACCACTTTATGAAGCTAATTAATGGTATTTTTATAACATCTAATCCATGAATTAGGGCTCTTAAGTGTGATTTATTAAGGCTTAATCACTTTCTAGAAGCAATGAGGTGGCATCCCCTCCTTATTTCAAGGAAAACCATTGACTTGTATGGAAAAGTGGCACTTGCCTTGATTAAAGGATATAAGTGAGTAAGTTGAGTTAGTTAGGGCCATATCTTGGCATCATTAAGATTTGATAAAAGGGCTTCATTAGCTTATGAATTTTCTAGAAAAATGATCGAATTATGACACTAGTCAAGGGTTTTAAGGCTCCTTGCGCACATGTACGTTAATTGTTCTTCTCGCGAGAACTCGAGTTC
The DNA here is from genome assembly GCA_003013855.2 of Liriodendron chinense. Lineage (NCBI taxonomy): Eukaryota > Viridiplantae > Streptophyta > Magnoliopsida > Magnoliales > Magnoliaceae > Liriodendron > Liriodendron chinense. The sequence continues at coordinate 4,819,825 of ML058389.1, forward strand.
GGGTTCGGGTTCAGGTATCGACGCATGAGGGGTATCGTTGGATTCGTAGCGACAATGCGGTCGTGTTGGCATAGGTTTCAGGTTCTCGGGGTTCCATTCTCTCGGGCGCGTACCTGCACGCTCGATTTGGGTCCCTACCGGAAACGTCGGACGACCCACGGAAGGTACCGGAGGTGTAAAGTTCAGGTAGGCTTGGGTTGCGGGTATTACAGTATATTATTCTTTTAAAGTATGTTGTAGAATCATAATTGCCATAAATAAAAAAAAGAAAAAAAGAAAAAACGTTTGTAGAAACTGTTGTTTGATTTTTTTGAGGTTTGCTTAGCCCATGTGCATGTGGAGCCCTTCCCATCCACCTGCAAGTACAGTCGTCGATGAAACATGTTAGATCCTAGCTTTCCATCTGGCAGAACACATTGATTAGATCTTATTCTTCATAATCAGGCCCTCTCACTCAGGTCAGCCACAATGTACAAAACAATGGACGGGTTGTAACAATTTTTTTTTTACCCCAACAATCAACTTCATTTGTACAGTGGCCCACCTGAGTGAACAAGTGTAGGTTTCAGGCTGGAAGATCTAAACAGGGTGGGCTACTTATGGAAAGCTCTTATCTCGCATAAGTGTGCATTATGGCATGTCTGCACGTCCATGGATGGATAGGGTTATACACGCATGCGGACTTAAACCTCTAATATTTAAAGTCATTTTACATTTTTTTTTTCTTCCATTTATCTTTCTTTAAAATAAAACATTCAGTTAAGAAGATTGGTGAGAGAAATCTGTGTTTAGGCATCTACATGGCTGGATTCAACAGTAAACTATGATAGAAATCCTGGCATGTCACAGGTGTTTGTCTGTGAAGGATTCTTCTGACACACAACACATCCCCTAGGAAGAATCCATGCAACAGTCTTCTTTCTATTAGCCCAATAAGAAATAAATAGAACAATTCCAGTCTTCAAAATACCGAATTCTTTAATTAAATTTGACTGCTGAATAATGCTGCAGGGGAAGAAACAGGAGCAACGCCTTGAGTCTCTTTTAGCTTTAGAAAAGGAAATTAGAGATGTTCTAACAGTTCTGGGGTTAATGCCTTCAAGTTACACCGAGGTATGCAGAACAATGAAATTCTATCTGGAAAGTGAGAATTTTCTTTTCTTAACCAGAGGTTCTTTCCATTTTCAACTGAACAGGTCCTGCAGCAGTTGAGAGAGAAGGCATTGAAGCGGGCCAGGTTGACGGAAGATCAAGTGCTGCAGAAAATCGAGGAAAGAACATTAGCAAGAAAGAACAAAGAGTATGAGAAATCTGACTCAATTCGGAAGGAGTTGGCAGCAGTAGGGATAGCTCTCATGGATGGTCCTGATGGAACAACATGGAGACCAAGCCTGCCTGTTGAATTGCAAGAGCAGGTTGCAATTTGAATGGTTAGCCATAAGGTCAGCCTTGTTCTAGCCTTGTAAACTATAGTCCAGCAAATCCAGCTTTTTGGTCTCAATCTGCAGCTTTTACACCTGATAAGTCAAATGGCTCCCAAAGTGCTTTCACTATCCAAACGGGATTTTTAATGCAAGGGTCCCAGACAAATATATTGGCTAAATGAATGGTATCTGCAGCTGTATATTTCTTTCCCATTGTTTCATATTTGTTTCTATTTATCATATTCATTGTAATGGCACTGTTGTTCAACTGCTATTTAATGAATATGATTCTCTTTACTTGATTTCCTCTCATGTCTTTCTGCATGTTGGATAGAGAGAATTCAACTTGTGGACACAGAAAACCCTTGGGGGCTGTATGGATTCGATGAAATAGTGAGAAAGGAACTGTTTGTGGAAGCCAAAAACAGTAGGAAAAGGCCGGAAGATGCATTTCCCAAGTGGGAAATTTGCCCCAAAATCACCATTTTATTTTCTCACTCACCTCCCTTGAAACGACCTTTCCTTTAACCACATCTTATCATCAGTGAAAGCTTTCAAAGATGCGAGGTTTGCTAGTGTACATGTGGACATATTGCTATAGGATGGCGGTGCTATAGCCATTGAATCTGAGGTCATATTCAGTTATCTGAGCTGTTTGTATCTGACGAAATTCAATGATAGAGGTCGCTTTCTCTAAAATCTAGGATTGGAAAATCCTCCAATCCTAGATTTTAGAGTCAGTCCCATGAAGCAACTGTCAAGGAGATGGTCCATATTCAAAAAGTTAAATAATCAATGTAGTAAAGTATTCCATTTGTAGAGTTTCTTTATTAGGTATCCTCCATTGATGGTGACGGTAATCTTGTAAACCGTTTGGATAAGCGAACATAATCCAGATCGTACAAGCATGTATTCTAGCAAACCTTAGAAGGCATATATATATTTTTTTTTTAAAATCTGAAAAGCTGTTACTTCATCCTCTACTCTGTTGTGTTGTTATATGCAGGCACTTAGTGGTACATGTAGCATATATTGACTTACATTAAGCGGACTAAATTGAGGAACCCACTATCTCAAATGTGAAATTCAAAAATTGGATTGGCGGAATGATCCTAACCTCTGATTTGTGGACCTGTTTGTTAAAATAAGACCCAACGGATATTTTTCATTCTTAACCATCCAATAAATGCCCATTAATCCAGTAGGCAAATGATCAAGTGAGCATATTTTTGGTTCATGGGTACCCATTATTTGGACATTTAACCTGAGTTACTTTTTTTCCCAATCTATAAACTTTAAGATTCTAAGTGCATGCCTTTAGTCCCTCTCAGTGCCAAAGTATGAAAATTTCTCTTTTCAAAAGATGCTTTGGTAACCTAGTGGCGCAGCGTAGACGGGTGAGGGATCGATCACCGTCTCTGCACTTGAATAACTACTCTGAATCCACGAAACTAAGGAATGCTCGAATCCACAAGCAAGAAGTAAAACTCGATGAGAACTTTTATAAAAGATGAATAATAATCTCTCAAAACAAATTAAAACAACTATTTAAAGCCTAAATTGCATAATAGACACCCTAGGTGCGTAAGTTAAGAATCCTAATCAAACTAGGAAAGAAAATAGTTCAAATCAGAAAGTTCGCGCAAAATCTGCGTAACGGATTTGCACATGGTCGGGCACTCGATCAGGACCGGTCGGGCGCCCGATGGCGCACAAAACTGTTCAGAGAGTTTGGGCGGAAACTCGAACAATTTGGGGCGCCTGGTCAAGGATGGTCGGGCAGCCTGAAATTCGAAAACCTGTCCAGCAACTCTCTGGACTAATCGGGCTCATAGGTCGGGCGCTCGGTAGAGTGTGGTCGCCCGACGGGGCTGGAGTTTCTGAACTTTGGCCAGACTTTTGTCACTTCGCTTGGCCTCCTTCCGATGGTCGATTCTTCTCATGTAATCGTCAGTGACCCCCTCTACATTAATCCCCTCTACTTGAAAAGAACTCGACCCCGAGTTCTCATTCATGATACTCGAACAAGTCCTGCGACATTGAATATTTGAGAAATCTCGTACTTGTCCAGGAGGTCCAAGACATAAGCAGTTGTCGCCAAGCTTGCTGAGTATTGGTACCGGCCCAATCTTTTTTTGCTTCCGCTTGTTGTAAGTGCCGGTTGGGAAGCGTTCTTTACGTAGGTAGGACCATCACTTTCTCCTACATTGAACACCTTGGCGCATCGATGCTTGTTGGCATTCTTCACATACTTCTCATTCGACTCGACCAATTTAGTTCGTACTTCTGTATGTAATTCAGTGATTCGTTCGGCCATGTTCTCAGGAGCTATGCTTTTGCCTAGAATTTTTTGTAACAGAACTAAGTCAAGGGTGTGTCGAGGAACTCGTCTGTAGACGATTTGGAATGGTGACTTCCCTGTGGAGCGATTCACCGTATTATTGAAGGCGAACTCCGCTTGTGATAGTGCCAAGTCTCATTGCTTTGGCTTATCTCCGGAAATGCATCGAATAAGATTCCCCAACGTCTGATTCACCACTTCAGTTTGCCCATCTGTTTGCGGATGATATGCGCTACTAAACTGAAGTTGCGTATCAAATCAATTCCATTGAAGTTTGCCAAAAGTGGCTCATGAACTTCGTATCATGGTCGGAAGTAATAGTCTTAGGGATGCCATGTAGCCTCACAATTTCTCGGAAGACGAGGTTGGCTACACCCGTTGCATCATGTCTTCTTGCAAGGGATGAAGTGAGCCATCTTCGAGAATCTGTCTACAACCATGAACATGGAGTTCATACCGCATTGCATTTGTGGGAGACCTAGGATGAAATCTATGGATATATTCCTCCCAAGGGCCTTCTAGTACGGGCAATGGTGTATAGAGGCTCGTGTTTTATGCATGTCCCTTGGAGGATTGACAAATATGGCATCGTTGAACCATCCGTCCCACATTACGACCTAGATGAGGCCAATAGTTTTGCTCCTCAACCAGAGCTTTCGTCTTGTCTCGACCCAAATGTCCTCCAAGACCACCTCCATGCAGCTCAAGAATGATCTTCTCCCTAAGGGAGCACTACAGAATGCATAATCGATTTTCATAGAACAGGAAACCATCTTGAAGGAGGAAATCACCTGGTCAACTATCCTTGTTTTTTAGTCACTCGTCCTTAAACTCGCTGTCTTTAGTATATAGCTCCTTGAGGCAGTCAAAGCCGACAACCTCAGTGCTTATGGTGATGAGAAGAGTGGCTTGGCGACTCAATGCGTCAGCAACCTTATTTTACTGGCCAGACTTCTGCTTTAATACAAAAGTGAATTCCTGTAAAAATGAAATCCACTTAACATGCACACGAATAACATTAGTCTGACTGTTAATAAATTTTAAGGCTTAATGATTAGTAAAAAGAACAAACTCCATCTGGCTGAGGTAGTGTTACCAATGTCAAAGAGCTTGTACCACCACGTACAGTTCTATTTTATATGTGGACCACTTCTTACTAGCTTCACTGAGCTTCTCACTGTAGAAGGCTACAAGTCTGCCTTCTTGAGATAAAATTGCGCCAATGCCCACATAAGATGCATCATAGTCCACTTCAAAGACTTTATCGAAGCTTGGTAAAACAAGAACCGGCGTGTATGATGGCTTGTGTTTAATTTCAGCAAAACTACGATCAACTTCTTCTGTCCACTAAAATTGTCCTTGCTTCATATAGTCTGTAATCGGTGCCACAATCGTACTGAAAATTTTGACAAAGCGGCGATAAAATGTGGCCAATGCATGAAAACTGTGAACACCATGGATGTTGGCGGGAGTAGGCCACTCACGGATGGCCTTCACTTTGTCTTCGTCGACCCCGATACCGGTAGACGACACCACGAACCCCAAGAACAAAAGGTGGTCCGTCATGAAACTACATTTCTTCAAATTCAGATATAGTTTGTTTTCTTGTAACACTTGAAGGACTTGTCTGAGGTGCTCAACATGTTCTGCTTCTCCCTGACTATATATCAATATGCCGTTGAAGTACACTACGACGAACTAACCTATAAATGGTTTTAGAGTCTAATTCATAAGACGCATGAAAGTACTTGGGGCATTCGATAGCCCAATCAACATCACCAACCATTCGTACAATCCATCTTTAGTTTTAAAAGTTGTTTTCCATTCATTGCCGAGGTGGATACAGATTTGATGGTACTCGCTGCGTAAATCCAGCTTTGAAAATACTCTAGACCCCTCAAGTATATCCAGCATGTCATCGAGTCGGGGAATGAGAAATCTGTACTTTATAGTGATTTTGTTAATAGCCCTACTATCAACACACATACGCCAACTACCATCCTTCTTTGGCGTCAATAGGGTTGGGACTACGTAATGGCTTATACTCTCCCCGAGTAACCCCTTGTTTAACAACTCCTCCACCTGGCCTTGGAGGATCTCGTTCTCCTTCGAGCTCATTCGGTAATGCGGCCGATTGGGTAATCTAGCACTCGGGATAAAATTGATGTAGTGCTGAATATCCTGTATCGGGGGGCCCATGAGGAAGATCTTCGGGCCAAATCTTTCGAAATTCATTCATCAGCGGCTGTAGGGTTGGTGAAATATTTGTGCCCCCCGGATGTTCTCCCTGAACCACTATGGCATAGATCTTACCAGTCTCTTTGGATTCTCTCTCGAATTTTCTAAGGGTGAGGAGAAAACTCCCCTCCACTTTAGAAGTCTCGGGGCGGCCCTTTGGTGTCCTAGGAGCTAGAAATCTCTTCTTCCATCCTTAATGAACGTGTAAGTGTTATCACGTCCATGATGGGTCGCATCTCAGGTTCGATTACCACGGACGACCAAGAAGCATATGGCACTCCTCAATGTCCACAATATCACATAATATTTCATCCTTATAGCTTCTACCAATTGAAAAAGAGATGAGACATTGTTTAGTTACCTTAGTGTCTCTAACCTTCCTAATCCATCCAATGGAATACGGGGCTAGATGTTTTGTAGTTGGAAGACGGAGCTTGTCCACCATAACTTTAAACACTATGTTTTTGCTACTTCCACCCTCAATGATGACACCACACACCTTTCCATTCATGGTGCAACGAGTGCAAAAGATGTTGTGGCGCTGGGGATGTACTTCTTACCATGGAGTATAACACAGTCGCCTTACAACCAGGGACTCACCTTGGTCCTCGGATAACCATTCTGTGCCATCTTCCTCTTCTTCGGCTATCTGATCGAATTATTCACTGACAGGTTCTCCTTCTACATACTCTTCCTCATGATCACCCTCATTAGTGGCTAGATTGGGGGTGGGGCGTTGAGGGAAAACATTGGATAAGTGACCCGGTTGGCCACAACGAAAGCAATTGCTAGGCCTAGGTCGAGCATATGGATTCGGTGCTCGACTTAGGCCTGCTGTTGTAGGGGCGGCCTGTAACACCCTGTACTTTTTTGTACTCGGGTGTTACCACGAGAATCCAAAGTATATGTGTATGTGTAATGCCCTTCTGTGACTCTTTCGTCAATGTGTGTGCGACTCCTGGTGTCTCGGACTGGCAGTGCGTAGTTCGCACTCAAATAACTAAGGTCCTGAGATCCCGAAACCTCTGTCATATTGACTACGCCGTCCTCGCGATCGCAACAGCGAAAACAGTGCATCGATCTGATACCCGAGCACTAAGATATGGACATTTAATCAAAGCATCCAAAAAAAATGTGGTTGTGCACACTAGTGTGGGGCCACCCAATGTGGGGCCCACTACACGGTCTCCTAGGCAATCATCTCCCTCTCCTTGACATGATTGTAATAATTACTTAAAAAAAAAAGTAATAATATATGATAATGATAAAAAGAAAGAAATAAATAAAATAAATAATATAAAAAAAAGGAGGAGTAATGATGACTAGCATCTCAACCCATGCCTCATCACTCCTCTCCCACGTCACCCCTTCCCCCTCAATTCCTTCATTTAATATAACAAATAAAAAAAATAAAAAAAAAAGGAGATGAAATGGTATATAGCTAGGGAGGGAGAGACGTTTCTCTCCTTCCATCCTTCCTTTCTTCTTCCTTCATCTGCCATCTACTGCCCTCACTATGTGTGTGTGTGTGAGAGAGAGAGAGAGAGAGAGAGGAGTGGGCCATCTTCATCAACCTCCCCTCCATCTTAACCATTCATTCACTTCAACCATCAATATCAACCATTGAGCGAGGAGATCGAAGTAGGTACACCCCTCCACCTTTCATTCCCTTTGATTTACTCATTTTCTGTAGTGGTAATGAATCAAGGTGAACCATAGATGTGGGCCCCACTTTGAGGAAACAGATGCCATCTAGAGCTCCTTGTCATTTGATAGCATGGATGAAGAGGAAAGAACAAGGATTAGCTTGATTTGGTACCCTTTAGGGACCCACTATCTATGGCTCCACCATGGTGTTCATCAACCATCCATCCTACTCTAACGGTCACAAAGACCTAGATGAAGGGAATACAAAAATATCAGCCTGACCATCTGATGTCTATAGGTAGATCCAAAACCATCAGATGGTGGACCACACTAGGGAGCTTAAATCCCCTGCACACACCATGCTATTATATATACAAATAAATAAATAATAATAATGAGAGAGAGAGAGAGAGAGAGAGAGAGAGAGAGAGAGAGAGAGTCTGTCCAGACGCTGGGAGCAGCGTCCAGATATCATGAGGTGGACAGCCTGGCCCCACTTTTGGATCCCACCACGATGTTTCTTAGAAATCCATGCTGTCCATCAGTTTTCCCATATCATTTTAGGGCAGGATACAAAAAATGAGGCTGATCTAGATCTACAGTGGGCCGCACCTGTAGGGGACAGTGGGAACATTGAATGTCCACTGCTGAAACCTTCCTTGGTCCACTGTGATGTTTTCATGAAAGATAACCTGCCCAAATTAGGTCTCGTTGGGCTTAGTATAAGCTGAAGGACCTGATGGATGGAGTGATCGACTATGTATGAGACCTGTAAAAAGAATAAAAGAAAAAGAAGGAAAGAAAGGAGAGAGGAAGCTCCAACCTTAAAGTAGTTTTTTTGGGCTTGAAAATGGCCCCATGTGCGGAAACCACTATGTTATATCCACACCGTCCATCTGTCTCTCCATATGATTTTAGGCAAGGGGCCTAAAAAATGAAGAAGATTCAGATCTCTAGTGGGCCGTACTGGAAGAAACAATACAGACCGTTGAAACCTTTCCAAGGCCCACTATCATGTTTCTGTACAACGAAACCTACCCAAATCAGAGCTCGTTAGGCCCACATTAAGCCGGCCAATCTGATGGACGATTTGGATTTTCTATGTGGACATCACTGTGTAGGAGAAATAAAGTAAAAAAATAAAAATAAATAAAATGAAGAAAAATGAAGAAAGTCACTGGGCAGCCTCCGTCCAGAGGACGTTGGTGCCACCTGAGTGAGGGCGGAAGCCCCTTTGGGCGTTACCCCGAGGTCCCCACTCGGGACCCCACCATGATGTATCGGTTTTATCCAAGCCGTTCATCTGCTTTGCCAGCTCATTTTAGAACATGGGCCCAAGAATGAGGCATGTCCAAGTCTCAGGTGGGCCACACCATAAAAAGAAGTAGGGACAGTGATGTCCACCATTGAAACATTCACAGGGCTAGCTTGAAGGGTCCACCTTGATGTATATAGTCTATTTACGCGGTTCACCTATTTTAGCACCTCATTGTAGGGCCGATAGTTCTTAATAATGTGGCCCAACTAGATGGGACCCACCTTTCATCTATGTTTCATGCACATTTGTGCTTGCTGCGCATTTCTATTTCAAAAAAAAATCTACGTTAGATTTTAGTATTTTAGGCCATGTTTGGGTGTCCTTGGTGGGCCCCACGTGTGAGCAATGTAGAGGCCACTACTCGAACCTTTTATTTGGTATATGTGGCAACTACGAATGACACATCACCTGGGTCGAAGCGGACCCCACGCGATCAGGAAGTTGATCCCAAAATGGGGCTGGGAATTATTGTGCAGAAAATTCTGCACAGAAATTTCAAATAACCATATTTGTCCATGGGGTAAAACTTGCACGTGTACATCCAGCACGTCATATAAGGTGTCTTTTGTAGAACACACATGGGTCTAGCAGGGACACTTTGAGGAATGCAAAAAGGTGGCCCCATTTGATCATGGAGCCTGCCCAAAGTGGGGCCAAAATCAATTATGGGTTACATTTCTGCACAGTTCTTCCAAGTACTTATCTTTGGGCCATTGCTATAAATTGTATACAACCAATATAGGAAGGATGTTTGGTGGTTTCTTAAGCCCATATATAGGTCTATGAGGGGGACTTGACAACACGCCAAAAGGAGATCCCGTTTGATGGTGGGACGTGCCCAAAGTTGGGACCAAAATGATTTCTGTACTACCATTTCTGCACAACTCCAAGTAACCATGCTTGGGCCTTTGTTAAAAATTGTACACACACAAACAAAGGGATCCGTCTTATGTGTTTTGAAGACCATACATTGGTCTATGAAGTGGTCGTTTTATTTCTCCAAAAGCTGGCCCTTTTGATCACGAATTGGACCCAAACTTAGCCAAAAACCATTTGTGCATGTAAAGTCTGTTTAATTAAAAATCTACGTGGAGTCACATCCATGGAATCCACCACCTTCCTAAAGTATTAAATAGGTCATTTAAACCATAAAACTTGAATTTAGAGCCACCACCATAGGGTTGATCTTAACCGTATAAATTGTGGATATGGCGATCTAACCGCATAAATGGTCTAAAACATGGTAGGGTCGAATTCTAGCGAGCGTGTGCATGCTTTAAGCAACATTGAAAGACGCTTCGATTCTTAAGGTGATGATTCCTCCCCTTGAGCTTTCCGCCTTCATGTTAATTAAGTAATAGATTTACTCATATATGACTGAAAATTTTACTCTGTGTCATTATTACCTCTGTTGTTTGATTTTGTCATAAATCATATGTTTAATCTTGCTATACGTGAATTTCTTTATAACTGTGAATTATTTATGAATTTTGGAATTGTCATTTTCATTCTTCATGTTTGGAATATGAAAGTAGAATATGAATTGGAATGGTTGCGATCACCTATATTTGATGGGACCTTAAACTGGTGGCCTTTGGAAGCGATTTATTGGAAAGATTCTTGATGGTGTCTTTAGATGGAAGTGTTGGACTAAATGTTAAATGAGATGAGATCTTGATTATGCTCCTAGTTGGACTAGTATGGAAATATTTTTGATGACGTCCTTATATGGACTTGTTGGGCTGAATGTCCTATTGAGATGAGTTGTTGGGATTCCCGATGGACTTGATGGACTAATGGTCCTGTGAGATAAATTATTGATTATGTCCCTAGTTGGACTCGTGTGGAAATATTTTGGAGAATTATTGTGATGAAATGCCACTAGTTGTAAGGGAATGCCATAATTGGTTTGGTTGTAAATTGGAATAATAATGGTTGGTTTAATCATGCATATCATGGCACAGACGGGACGTGTGGTGATGAGCCATATTACCGTCGGGTGGTCAGGTTGCTAAGAGCACGTACCCTCGAGGTATTTTCGTTGGCTCTAGACCACCATAGAGTGTGTCATTTACTGAGAGCACGTACCTTTGATATTTTCGCTGGTGATGACCACTCGTGATATTGTGGGGCTGATGTGTGTCCTTAGTGACTTCCAGACCATTGGGTGAGGCCGATGTGTGTCCTTAGTGACTTCCGGATCACCAATTGATGGATTTGTATTGTGGGGCTAATGTGTGTCCTTAGGGACTTCCAGACCACATTTTCCAGCTGGATGTGCATCCCCAGGCTGAGGGACATGTACATGCATTCATGCATTTAAGAAAGATTGCATCATGGATGCTTTGTATATTTTTTATTATTATTCTTGATTAATGTGTTAGTGTGTAATCTTGAGGGGACCTCACACTGAGTTGGCCACTCATGCTGTTAAATTTCAACCGTACAGTTGGTGCAAGTGATTTGAATAATGTACAGGTTATACTGGAATGGAGCAAGATGCTCAGGTTATGCTGATATCATGGATCAAAGAGCTGTGTTTAATGGTTGCTGCTTTAAATTTTGTATATAATTGTAATTGTTTATTAGTGTATTCTGAATTAAATTCGAGATATTCGGTTTGTATAAGCCTTATGGGCACCACTCTGCGATATTTGTTGTATCTTTCTTATATGCATAATTTGTTTTCTTCTGCAGTGAACACCCTTCTTGGAATGGCAGTTGAAAATGTACTGAAATGTGGGTTTTCTTCATAGGCTAATGCCCAGGTCTTCAAACACGGGTCTAGAACTCGGGTTGTGAAAATCAGGGGCGTTACACGGCCCATTGTGGCCTAGGTGGACCGCTTCCTGCATCGCGGTTGGTGGAGGTTGTGTGCGTCCACCAACTGGTTCTTTTCCCTTAGACATGGTCGTATCCTGTATGGGTCCCGTCGTAGGTACGTGGGTTGACGAATAAGTTCGCGCATGAATTCAGGCGAGTTGTGTTTCAGCACGGGTAGCCATTCAGGACGCATCTCTACAGTCAAGATCGGAAGAAGATGGATTCGATCCTAGATTGCGGGTTGTAAGTGTTCGATCACCTCAAGTGTAAGGCTGCGTTGTAGTAATAAATCTCGGTAAGACCGAGGTCGATCCACAGGGAAATAGAAACAACTTCCAAACCACTCCAGCAACTCAGTTTTTGGAAGAAAATCAGATTCAATTGAGTATTTAACTAAAACAGTAACTTAATAGAAAATCGGTGATATAAAGTACTAAGGCATTCAAGGATCCACTTGTAGCAAGCAATCCCATGTCAATTCAATCAATCCAAGTATAGAACACAATTAGATTTGAAGTCCTATCTCTCATCTAGTTAGAAAATAAAGCATTCACACACATTCAATCCAAATCAAGTTGAACTTCCAAGTTCTAGTCCATTCAATCAATATAGAATTCAAAACCATAGCCTTCGGAGTAACAGCCATGCCTATGGACTATGGCCTGCTCAAGGATTATTATGATTCAAATCTAAACAAGTATTATATGATAATCTTAGAGAATTGCAAGGAATTCATGTCCGGAGCACATGAACTCTCATAAAACATCTCAAACTACCACTTTTGGAAACTAGAACATGAGAAAAATCCAAACTTGAATTAAGAAGTACTTGAATTAAACTGAATCCAACATAGAATTAGCTACAAGCTTCACCTCTCAGCCTTAGCTGAGAGGTTCTAGCCGAGCATATTCATGCTACAACTAAAAACTCTTAATAAAAGCATAAAACTAGAAAAACTGAAAATAGGAGAGTTGTAGACGCTCCACGACAGCTTCCCCTCCTTAGAACCACGTTCCTTAGCTTCTTTGATGATCTAGGAAGAGCCCCTAGGTGTCCTTTTATAGTAAGAAAGCTCCTTGCGTCGGAAACATCCAGAATCTGCGAAAGGTTACGCAATGCGCAGCAGATTTCGGAGTTCTAATTTAGAAAGGATTCTGTTTACGCAGAGCCGACCGGTCTAGACTGGTCGGACTGGTCTTTTAAACAGTCAGGGAGTACAGCCGACCGGTCAAGACCGGTCGGACTGTCCTGCCCATCAGTCCAGTGAGCATAGCCTGACCGGTCAAGACCGGTAGGACTCTCTTCACTATGGCTAGTGTACATGGCCGACCGGTCAAGACCGGTCGGTCTGGTCTTCAACTTGATCAACATGCGTGGCTGACCGGTCAGGACCGGTCGGTCCTGGTTCCTTTTGTTCCAGAAATGTGGCCGGCCGGTCGGGCGATCGGTCGGGCTTGTTTTCCTTTGACTTTTTCTTCTTTTCTTCATTCTCTTTTCTCCCTCTTTCTTCTTCTTTCTTTGATCCATCTTAGACCTTCCTCCAATGTCTTCGAATAACCCTTTTTAAGCTCTAATTGGATGAAGTCCGCTCTCATCCCTACAATCACAAAACACACGTTAGATGGGCCTTTTAAACAAGCAAACCATGCATATAATGTGATGTAGCAAGCAATGCAATGTATAAATTGGAGGTTCAACACACCCCCCAACTAGCTTTTTACTAGTCCCAAGCAAAACATGCGTGAATAAGTTCAAACCTCCAAACCCAACTCTCTTCCAGAAACCATGTTTCTATCCATTCCAAGACGTACAAGTCTAAAATTTGGAAAAATTTGGTGATAGAAGCTGAAACCTTGGACTCTCAAAACACAATACGTGTCTACATGAAGTTCTCGCTGATTGATTGATAAATAGAAGAACTCGAACAAGTTCAACCTAGTGTGCATAGTGCAAGTTCATCTCATGAGTTTCTGGAATCATCTTCTTCATAGATTAAGTAAATCAAGGATTTTAAGGTGCACAGAGCAACACCAAGCCTATGACAGGAAATTTGCCTTACCGTCCTTCCGATGGCTTTCACACTACGTCCCATTTCCGGCTTTGGTTACAGTTCGACCATCCCCCGGTTGGTAATAGGTAGCCCTTTTCGAAATTTTTCCACCATTTTTCTTTCCTTCCCAATTTCATCCTTTCTTTCCTTTTTCTTTTAAATTAGATAGGATTTTGAGAAATCCATATCTTTTGTTATTTTCGCATGGACAAGGATGGACAAAATACCCCGGCTTTGCTGCTCAACACCTTTAATCAAAGTCTAGCTAATCCACAAATCACATAAACCTGTCAACTCATGAAGATCGTGTAATGTGAACTTGGTGTAAAGGTGTTCAAATTTTCTATCAATCACAACAATAGGGGAACCAACATATAAAACCATTATGTTGGGAGAAATTCAAGACCTACAACATCACACACTTCGTATCTCCTCTTCTTATACTCATATCACCTCGAATGCATGGAAGTATGATTTTCTAAAAGAGTTTTGAAATTTTAGAAAATTCGAAAAAAAATTTGCGCATATGAAGCTCGAAATGTTGCAACATGCTAGATGAGGAATCTCATCTCACTCCCCAACCAAATCTTGCATTGTCCTCAATGTAAAAGATATGCAATTAGTATGGACATGAGAGCAATGGTAAATAATGAGAGAATGAGAATCAATAGTACCTGAGAGAGTGATCGTGGAAGTCTCCAACCCAACAACTAAAACCTACTAAAATAGTAAAACTAAAGAAAACCTACCTATGCTATACCTCCATCAGACTAGGAGATCAATCATCCTGATAGACAGGATCGGTCAGAGTGATGGACATGTCTTCTGAATCAAATTTCTCAACAAATGGTTTAAGGCGTTGTCCATTAACTTTAAAACAATTACCATTTGCTGCATTTTCAATCTCAACAGCCCCATAAGGAAAAATTTCTTTGATAATAGATGGGCCGGTCCATCGAGATCGTAATTTTTCTGAAAAAAGATGAAGTCGGGAATTATACAAGAGTACTTTCTGTCCTTCATGGAAAGATTTCCTGAAGATGTGCTTGTCATGGAAGGCCTTCATCTTACTCTTGTAAATTTTCGAATTCTCATACGCATCATTCCGGATCTCATCAAGCTCATTTAATTGAAGTTTGCGAAGCGAGCTAGCCTTGTCCATGTCAAAATTTAAAGCCCGAATTGCCCAATAGGATTTGTGTTCTATCTCTACAGGCAAGTGGCAAGCTTTCCCATAGACAAGTCTATAAGGGGACATTCCAATAGGTGTCTTGTAGGCGGTACGGTGGGCCCAAAGTGCATCATCTAATCTTAGGGACCAATCCTTGCGATCTGGTCTCACCGTCTTTTCCAAAATCTGCTTGATTTCCCTATTGGAGATTTCAGCTTGCCCACTTGTTTGTGGGTGGTATGGGGTACTCACTTTGTGCCTAATACCATATTTCTTCATTAAAGTTTCGAAAGGTCTATTGCAAAAGTGAGAACCACCATCACTAATGATGGCCCGAGGCGTCCCAAATCTAGAAAGTATGTTTTCTTTGAGGAACTTGAGAACCGTACGATGATCGTTGGTTCTACATGGGATAGCCTCTATCCATTTAGACACGTAGTCTACGGCAAGCAAAATATAGACATGTCCGAAAGATGAGGGGAATGGTCCAATGAAATCGATGCCCCAACAGTCAAAGACTTCAAGATGTTGAATTGGGGTGAGAGGCATTATATTTCGACGGGATAATCCTCCTAACTTCTGGCAGCGCTCGCACGCTTTGCAAAACTCGTGGGTGTCCTTAAATAACGTAGGCCAATAAAAACCACACTGCAGAATTTTCGCAGTTGTTTTCTTGGCTGAAAAATGACCCCCACATGCTTGATCATGACAAAAGGAGATGACTGAATTATGTTCATCATCGGGGACGCATCTCCTTATAATTTGGTCTGGGCAATATTTAAACAATAGAGGTTCATCCCAGAAAAATCTGCGCACTTCCCTTAGAAATTTGCGTTTGTCCTACGCAGTCCAATGAATCGGCATCGCACCTGTGGAAAGATAATTGGCTATGTCAGCGTACCATGGTGGATGCATAGCAACAAAGAGTTGCTTATCAGGGAATGAGTCCTCAATAGGTGACTCGTCAATGGAATTTGGTAGGACTAGGCGGGATAGATGATCCGCCACCACATTTTCTACCCCCTTCTTGTCTTTAATTTCTAAGTCGAATTCTTGAAGGAGCAGGATCCATCTAAGCAAACGGGGCTTAGCATCCTTCTTAGAAAGAAGGTGTTTCAGCGCTGCATGATCCGTGTAAACAATAACTTTGGATCCTATTAAGTATGGCCTGAATTTGTCCAAGGCAAAAATAACAGCTAGGAGCTCTTTCTCCGTAGTCGAATAATTAACTTGGGCGGGATTCAAGGTCCTACTTGCGTAGTAGATAACATGGGGCTTTTTATCCTTCTTTTAGCCTAACACCGCCCCAATAGCAAAATCGGTTGCATCGCACATCAACTCAAAAGGAATGGACCAATCTGGTGGTTGTATGATAGGAGCGGTTGTCAACATGTCCTTTAGCTTTGAAAAAGCTAATTGACATTCGGCACTCCACTCAAATTGGTTCTCCTTTTGTAGAAGGTTGTATAAAGGCCTTGAGATATGACTAAAATCCTTTATAAACCTTCTATAGAAACCGGCGTGTCCAAGGAAGGACCGCATATTACGTATGCTTTTGGGTGGTGGTAGATTGAAAATTATGTCAATTTTTGCCCGGTCTACCTCTATTCCATTGGACAAGATGATATGTCCAAGGACTATTCCTCTTTGTACCATGAAATGACACTTTTCCCAGTTTAATACAAGTTGCTTCTCCTCACACCTCATCAAGACCAACTTCAAGTGGTTGAGACACTCATCAAATGTACACCCAAAAATAGAAAATTCATCTATGAATACCTCAAGAAATTCACCCACCATGTCCGAGAAAATACTCAACATGCATCGTTGGAATGTGGCGGGTGCATTACATAACCCGAATGGCATCCTTCGGTAAGCGAAGGTGCTAAACGGGCATGTAAATGTGGTTTTCTCTTGGTCTTCCGGAGCTATCTCAATTTGGTTGTATCTGGAATAACCATCTAGGAAGCAATAATAGGAATGGCCTGCCAACCTCTCCAAAATTTGATCCATAAATGGGAGAGGGAAGTGGTCTTTCCTAGTAACCGTGTTGAGCTTCCTATAATCAATGCACATACGCCAACCGGTGGTCACCCTAGTTGGTATAAGCTCGTTGTTGGCGTTTTCAATGATGGTAATACCAGATTTCTTGGGGACAACTTGGGTAGGACTCACCCATTGGCTATCTGAGATGGGGTAGATAATACCCACATCCAATAGCTTGAACACCTCGGCTTTGACAACCTCCATCATGTTTGGATTTAGCCGTCTTTGAGGTTGTCTAATCGTTTTTGCATTTTCTTCAAGGTGTATTCAGTGAGTGCAAACCGAAGGATCTATCCCTTTGAGATCCGCTATTGTCCAACCTATGGCTTCCCTATGTTCTTTGAGTAACTCAATCAACTTGAGCTCTTGGTCTTTCTCAAGGCGGGAGGCAATGACAACTGGGAACGTTTCCTCTTGACCCAAATATACGTATTTAAACTCGGATGGCAATGGTTTGAGGTCAAGCTTCGGTGGTTTGATGTTAGACGGTAGAGGCCTTGATGTGGTTGGTGGCAATTTTTCAACATGGGGCCTCCACCGGCTAGTACCAACTACCTGTCTCTCTATATTTAATGCTTGCACAATTTCACTAATGATGGGGTCTTCAGAATCCATGAAATGTGCTAAGCATGTCTCCAAGCTTTCTAGTGATTCAAGTTGGAGGAGTTCTTCTTCTTCAAAAGTTTCAAGCATGTTTACCTCGAAGAACTCATCATCATCGACATCCCTATGTCTTTTGCCCAAGTGAAACACATTCACCTCTAGTGTCATGTTTCCAAAAGATAGTTGCATCACCCCATTCCGACAATTGATGATTGCATTTGATGTGGCAAGGAATGGGCAGCCTAATATTACCGGTATTTGGGTGCTAGCATTCAAAACCGGTTGTGTGTCCAAGACGATAAAATCTACCGGGTAGTAGAATTTGTCAACTTGGACTAGAACATCCTCAACTATCCCCCTCGGTACACGGATAGATCTATCAGCGAGTTGCAACGTGGTTTTGGTAGGTTTTAATTTACCAAGACCCAATTGCTCATATACCGAGTATGGGATCAAGTTCGCAATTGCCCCCAAATCTAACAAGGCACGTTCAATCCGATAGTCTCCAATGATACATGAGACGATGGGACTACCGGGATCTTTGAATTTTGGGGGGGTCTTTTGAGTGAGGATGGCACTCACTTGCTTAGTTAAGAAGGCCTTTTGCTGCACATTATATTTGCGTTTTGTTGTGCATAAGTCTTTTAGAAACTTGGCATAAGAGGGGATTTGTTTGATGGCATCAAGCAAGGGGATATTAATCTTGACTTGTCTGAAAATCTCTAGAATATCATGAGAATTTGGGAGAGATTTTGGGGCAACCAATCTTGAAGGGAATGGTGCTACGAGCTTGTAAATGCGTTCCGGTTGTTGTGGGGCTAAGTTAGATCCATCTTCATCCTCAGAATTTACCGGATCATTAGGCTCATCGGCCTTCACCGGAATAGTTTTGTCAATTTGTTTACCACTTCTAAGGGTGGTGATGGATTTGGCTTGCTCCATGTTTTGGTTGGAAGGATTAGGGATGCTCACTTCATGTACTTGCTTTGGATTAGGCTGAGGTTGGGCCGGAAAGGTCCCTTCCCTAGCATTCAAGCGTCCCTTAATCTCATCAACCGAGGCTTTAAGCTCTTGGAACATTTGCTGATTCGATTGATTGATTTTCGTTTGCCCTTGTATAAATGCCTTCAAAGTATCCTCCATTGAGAATTGAGGTAGGGCCATATTTTACATGGGTGGCCCTCTTCGAGAATTGGTAGGATTGCCCATAGGAGCATTCTTCCAACTAAAATTTGGGTGGTTCTTCCAACTCTCATTATACGTATTACCTACCGGTCCATTGAAAGGCCGTTGATAACCATATGTGGCATTAGCGTGTTCATGTAATACCTCTTGAAATGCAGGAATTGTGGGACAATCTTGCGTAGCGTGTAAATCAGTGAGGCAAATCCCACATACTGGTTTCAACAGCTTCATTGGACTTGGGAACTCCACTTTTACTAAGTTCCTATGGCCTCAACCTTCCTTGTGAGGTTGGCTATCCTTGCATTCACATCGTCTTCCTCCTTAAGGACATAGATCCCTCCTTTTTCTTGAGTGGGTTTGGAGTTATTAGGTTTATCCGATGTATCCTAAGATTGGGCATTTTCAGCCAACATGTTCAAGTAACTCCAAGCCTCATCTGGATTTTTACTCATAAACTCGCCATTGCACATCATCTCCACAAATTGGCGCATATTGGAACTTAATCCATCATTGAAAAAATTTATAATTCGCCAACTCTCATAGCCATGATGTGGGCAAGCAAGCAGGAGATCTTTAAATCTTTCCCAACATTGAAAGAATGATTCACCTTCTTTAGCCGAGAAATTTATTATGGCCCTTTGAAGGGTGTTCGTTTTATGAGCCGGGAAGAACTTTTTCAAGAATTCCTGGTTCATCTCAACCCATGACCCAATCGAATGTGGTCTAAGAGAGTGGAGCCAATCTTTGGCTCTTTCTTTCAAAGTGAAGGGAAAAAGTTTAAGTCTGATAGTATCCTCGGAAATATTGGTGTAATGCAAGGTGGCCAACACTTCTTCGAATTCTTGCAAGTGTAAGTATGGGCGGTCAGAGTCTAGCCCATGGAACTTTGGTAAGAGTTGAATTACACCTGGTTTTATGTCAAAGTTTCCACCATTTGCTGGTAGAACCACACAAGAGGGTGTAATTGCTCGGGCAGGTTGTAGGTAGTCCCGTAGTGATCTCATTGGAGGAACATTATGTACCTCATTTTCTCCTACTCCTTCCTGATTTGCGTTTGTAGTTGGAGTGAGGGGAGGATTCCTTAAAGGTGTTTGTTCCATACTCTCCAAACTTTCACAATGCTCTTGGCAATTTCGGACTCGTCTATGGACTGATAATGGTCCAACTAGACCACCTTCAGATTGGAGACGATTTGAGTGATTACGTTCCCAACGGGACATAAACCACTCAACCAAAAATCAAAACTAATCCTAACCTAGAAAACTGAAATCTGAAATTAATTTGAAAAAACTAAGTTAGAAAGGTATCACCTGATGCGCTTGAACTTAGAGAAGAATTTCTACAAAACAGAAAAATTTGTTAGTTCTAAGAAAATCAAAAAAACCTATCTACTTCTACTTCTACAGCCACTGAACTATTTGAAAACCGTTATCTATTTCCCCGGCAACGGCGCCAAAAACTTATTCGCTCGCCTCAAGTGTAAGGCTATGATGTAGTAATAAATCTCGGTAAGACCGAGGTCGATCCACAGGGAAATAGAAACAACTTCCAAACCACTCCAGCAACTCAGTTTTTGGAAGAAAATCAGATTCAATTGAGTATTTAACTAAAACAGTAACTTAATAGAAAATCGGTGATATAAAGTACTAAGGCATTCAAGGATCCACTTGTAGCAATCCCATGTCAATTCAATCAATCCAAGTATAGAACACAACTAGATTTGAAGTCCTATCTCTCATCTAGTTGGAAAATAAAGCATTCACACACATTCAATCCAAATCAAGTTGAACTTCCAAGTTCTAGTCCATTCAATCAATATAGAATTCAAAACCATAGCCTTCGGAGTAACAGCCATGCCTATGGACTATGGCCTGCTCAAGGATTACTATGATTCAAATCTAAACAAGCATTTTATGATAATCTCAGAGAATTGCAAGGAATTCATGTCCGGAGCACATGAACTCTCATAAAACATCTCAAACTACCACTTTTGGAAACTAGAACATGAGAAAAATCCAAACTTGAATTAAGAAGTACTTGAATTAAACTGAATCCAACATAGAATTAGCTACAAGCTTCACCTCTCAGCCTTAGCTGAGAGGTTCTAGCCGAGCATATTCATGCTACAACTAAAAACTCTTAATAAAAGCATAAAACTAGAAAAACTGAAAATAGGAGAGTTGCAGATGCTCCACGACAGCTTCCCCTCCTTAGAACCACGTTCCTTAGCTTCTTTGATGATCTAGGAAGAGCCCCTAGGTGTCCTTTTATAGTAAGAACGCTCCCTTGCGTAAGAAACATCCAGAATCTGTGAAAGGTTACGCAATGCGCAACAGATTTCGGAGTCCCAATTTAGAAAGGATTCTGTTTACGCAGAGCCGACCGGTCTAGACCGGTCGGACTGGTCTTTTAAACAGTCCAGGGAGTACAGCCGACCGGTCAAGACCGGTCGGACTGTCCTGCCCATCAGTCCAGTGAGCATAGCCGACTGGTCAAGATCGGTCGGACTCTCTTCACTATGGCCAGTGTACATGGCCGACCGGTTAGGACCGGTCGGTCTGGTCTTCAACTTGATCAGCATGCGTGGCCGACCGGTCAAGACCGGTCGGTCCTGGTTCCTTTTGTTCCAGAAATGTGGCCGGCCGGTCGGGCTTGTTTTCCTTTGACTTTTTCTTCTTTTCTTCATTCTCTTTTCTCCCTCTTTCTTCTTCTTTCCTTGATCCATCTTAGACCTTCCTCCAATGTCTTCGAATAACCCTTTTTAAGCTCTAGTTGGATGAAGTCCGCTCTCATCCCTACAATCACAAAACACACGTTAGATGGGCATTTTAAACAAGCAAACCATGCATATAATGTGATGTAGCAGGCAATGCAATGTATAAATTGGAGGTTCAACAGTAGGCCACCAATAAACCTAGCAATCCTTTGAGATTCTGTCTCAGACAACTCATTTCGTACCATCAGCCGGTAGAACTCGGTTTGATAAGCGGCGACAGTCCTAGACTCTTGTTTGTAGTTCTGATATTGTTGGAACAATATCTGATTATAGTCGCCAAGTAAAAATCTGATTTCAATAACCGTTTCATCTTGGGCCATGTTTGAATGAGTAACTTGTTCTATCGAATACGGGAAGTTTGCAATTGTTCCCACCATGCGGAGGCACTAGATTTTAGTTTATAGGCCACAAGCTTTACTTGTTTATCTTCTAGGACACCCACGTAATCGAAAAATCTTTTGACCTCCGCAAGCCAATCAATGAATGCTTCAATACTTAATGAACCATTGAAAAAAGGAAGATCACTTTTGCCTTGGAAATCCCTATCATTGTGATCCACACGCGCATCCCCTTGTGCGACTTGTTGAACGATAATGTCTTCAGCGTCTTCATCATTGTGGTCTGCATCATCATGCTCGGCCCTGCAGAGTGCCAGTGGCGGTACCTGACAGGCTACAGGATTGTCCTGTACTGCAATTGCTGGATGAGGCGTATCGCCTTGGGCTTGGGGTTGGGGTAGAGCCTGTAAAAGTCGATCTAGAGAAGCAATCATCCTCTCCAGTTGCGTTCGATTCGCCTCTTGGAGATTATCAATCTTCTCTGCTAGTAATTAAAAACCTTGATCAATATCAGAGGGGTGGTTGTCGCGGCCTTTGCTAGAAGCCATCTTCCCGAGGTTGTTCCTCTCTCTGATGCCAACTTGGCACAGTGTAGATGGGTGAGGGATCGATCACCGTCTCTCCACTTGGATAACTACTCCGAATCCACGGAGCTATCGAGAATCCTCGACTGATCTTCTTCGAATCCACGAAGGAATGCTCGAATTCACAAACAATGTGTAAAACTCAAAGAGAACTTTTATAAAAGATGAATAATAATCTCTCAAAAAAAAATTTAAAACAACTATTTAAAGCCTAAATTGTGTAATAGAAACCCTAGGTGCTTAAATTAAGAATCTTAATCAAACTAGGAAAGAAAATAGTTCAAATCGGAAAGTTCGCGAAAATTTGTGCAACAGATTCGCGCATGGTCGGGCGCCTGGTCAGGAACGGTCAGGCACCCGATGGCGCACAAAACTGTCCAGAGAGTTTAGGCAAAAATTCAAATAATTTGGGGCGCCCTGTCAAGGATGGTCGGGCGCCCGATGGCATGCTCAGGCGCCCGATGACTTGATAGTCGAGCGCCTGAAATTCGAAAACCTATCTAGCAATTCTCTGGACTAATTGGGCTCATGGTCAGGCGCCCGGTAGAGTGTGGTCAGGCGCCCGGTAGGGCTGGAGTTTCTAAACTTTGGCCAGGGTTTTGTCGCTCCGCTTGACCTCCTTCCGATGGTCCATTCTTCTCATGTAATTGCCAGTGACCTCCTCTACATCACCTAGACGGGGATGATGTATTGAGTGCAACATGGGGCCCATCGTGTTGTATTTAAAATCCACTGCAACCATCAGGTGCACTCTCAATGTTATGCCGTGGGGCCAAAAATCAGCCTGATCCGTATCTTAGGTGGACCACACCACAGGGCACAACAGGGAGAGGATGGCAAACTTAGATTTGTGTGTGGGACCATGGTGTTTATATTCCATCCAACCCGTTGATTAGGTGCTCCTTAAATAAGGGTCCCTCCACGTTCACATTTTGGATTCTTCCTAGCCCAAAAAGTCTATTTCGTTTGGTTCACACGTTTCTTTCTGGGAAAGTTTGTGAATTTGTTGGGCACAGTGTTTCCACATGTCATCACATCTTGAATAAATCATGACCCTTAATAATTACTTTGACTGGGCAACCGTAATTGGTGATCAATTGCCAAACTAATGGTTCGTCCCATTTGATCATTGACCATGACCATCCATCCCGCGTCCATCTGTGATTGTCCATCTTCGCCAAAAACCACTTGGATCAAATGATTCAAAAAATTTGATCAGTTGATAAGAAATTAGATACTTCATAATGATTACCATAGAAATTGTCCTGACCATTGATCAAGATCATCCATCATGTGTGGCCACCTTCTTTGATTTCCTAACCACTAAATCAATGGATGGGAAATGTTAATGTAGTGTGTGCCCCTGAAATCCACCTTGATTTTATTGATGATTTTATGATGAATGGAATTTGGTCAGCGTGAGCGACCTTTATGTTTATATTCTATTAGGCTTGATTAGACATTTGTATTGGATGATTATTAGTACACCCGCCCACCCCTGTTAGTCACATAGTGTGTTAGCCACCCCCACTATGGGAATCGATACCCTAACCTCAGTGTTGAAACGAGGCTATCTTCACTCAGTTTGCCACTTGAGTTATGGACCTGGGTGTGAATTGGAATTGGAATGAATTTGCTCATGCATAAAAATTAGCACTAGTTTTGGAGTATATATATATATATATATATATATATATATATATATATATATATATATATATATATATATATATATATATATATATATATTGAGAGGAATGCTCACCTACGAACCATCTCTCATGAGAACTCGTGAGAGATTTCTTAGGGCTCATCACACGAGCTATGCCCCTAAAATCTGAGCCGTCCACGTGATGCAGCACTCTAAAAAACCTCCGGGGCTCACGTGATGCCAAGGCCTGACTGAGATACTTCCATTGCAGGCCTGTGCCTGAGCTGAAAACCAGTGGGCCTACTTGTTGCCACCCCAAGAAGCTAAATCTTCCCAAACTGAAAGCATTGATGGTGGACTTTCTCTTCCCTTGAAAGCTGGCGCCGTGTTTGGACTTCAACAATCCCAGTGAAAGAATTCTAGAATATGAGCCCGCGAAAACTACAAGTGAGATTTGATCCAGGGTGTTTGTGGGTTGGGCCCTAGAATGTGTTCTGGAGCCCAGAAATTAGGCTGGTTGAGGGTGCTTGTGTATTTGGAATGGGAACAATCAATCAATTATATGTCCTTCCTGAGTCTAGCCTACCTATGATAGAACTCCACACCACAAAAGAGACGGATTAGGTGAAACCCAGGATCCACCGTGGTGGGTGGGACCCCTGACCGTGGGGCCACTGTGATGTATGTGATGACATCCACTCCATACATCCGCATTTAAAGATCATTTTAGGGCATGATCCAGAAAATGAAGCAGTTTCAAATCCTAGATGGGCCATAGTACATGAAACAGTGGTGATTGACCATTAAAAACTTCCTGTGGGCCACAAAAGCTTTGGATCACGATGATATTTATGTGGTCTCTTCATCTAGTTGTTTAAATAAACATTCCGGTGAAATGAGCTTATCAGGACTGTTTCTGTGGTGTGGTCCACCTAATGTCTGAGTCAGCTACTTTTTTGCTATCATACCCTAAAATGAGCTTTCAAAATGGTTGGACAGTGTGGATTTAAGACACATACATCACCCTGAGCCCCATAGTCAGGGGTCCCACCCACAGCCTCATAGTCAGGGGTCCCACCCACCTCGATGGATCCAGGGTCTCACCATCCAACGCACATGTGGCATAGTTCTACACAAATCCATACTGTCCAAATGACTGCCATGTGTAAGAAGGATGAGTCACCGTTCTTTTACTGGGAGCGGATTAGGTGAGACCCCGGATCCACCGATGTGGGTGGGATCCTGACTGTGAGGCCCTTGTTCCAACTAGATGTCAAACTAGATGTCAACCAAATTCCAACTAGTTTGACATCTAGTTGGAACAAGGGCCAGGATAAATTGACGGCCAAGGAGATCACCACACAAATAGAATTAAGTTTAGCCACTGAAGAGAATGTCTCGAAGTAATCCACGCCCTGAGTCTGCATATATCCCCGAGCAACAAGACGGGCCATGTAGCGATCAATGGAGCCATCTGGAAGGAACTTAATAGTGTACACCCATCGACACCCAACAAGTTTGTGCCCTGGAGGAAGAGAAACTAGCTCCCAAGTATGATTCTTCTCAAGAGCAAACATTTCTTCCATCATCGCCTTCGTCCAGTCAGGACTTTGAACAACGTGGAAGAGAGGCCGAGGAGTAGCTTGTGATGAAATGAAAGCTGCAAACGACTGAAAAGACGGTGAAAGATAATCATATGAAACAAAATTGTCAATGGGGTGTTGAGTACATGATCATGTCCCTTTGCACAAGGCAATGGGAAGATCCAGACTTGAGGTAGGAGAATCACCTTAGCCAACATCCAAAGTGAGTGGAAGAGTGGACAGCGGAGCGCATGAAGATTTATCTCAACGATGATACACTCGAAGAGGCTTCGGGTCACCTAGATCACCAACAGAGTCAGGAATGGGAGGTGAAAGAGTTTCTCTACAATCACTAGTGACAAGAGGAAGGGGAAAAGCATTATGCTCCCCCTAACTTGCAAGAGGATCACAGAGGGATCGACCGTGAGGCGGAAGAAAAGAACATCTTCAAAAAATGTTACATCGGCAGAGATATATTTCTTGCGAGTTGAGGGGTCTTAACACTTATACCCTTTCTGGCTCCAAGTGTATCATAAGAAAACACATTTAGTTGCCCTGGGACTAAGTTTATCATTAAGACCATCCAAAATTTGAACTAAGACTTTATGGGGTAAAGGAAATTGATTGTCATGAGGATACAACATATTAAATAAGGATTTGGAAGACAATATACGTGAGGGAATACAATTAATAAGGAAAGTGGTAGTAAAAAGAGCGTCACCCAAAAAATGCTTAAGTAGATGCATATTAAGAAGAAGGGTACGTGCGACTTCAAGAAGGTGACAGTTCTTTCGTTCTGCGATACCATTTTATTGTGGGGTGTGAACAGATGATGTCCGAGACAAAATACCATGTTCCTGAGAGAAGGAAAAAAAGTAGTGGACATGTAACCCCCCTATTATCAGAATGGAGGGTTTTGATTGAGCATTGAAATTGAGTGCACACTTCTTGATAAAACACTTTAAACACATCCAATACTTCACTCTTTGGTTTCAAAAGGTAAACCCAAGTCATGCGAGAATAATCATCAATAAAGGTGACAAAATATTTGAAACCAAAAGTGACAGTAACCGGAACTGGTCCCCAGACATCTGAGTGAACTAGATCAAAATGTTGAGATTTCCTTCCAGAAACACATGGAGGAAACGTAGTACAATGATGTTTTGACAATTCACAAATATCATAGCACAAAAATTTAGTAACCGATAAGGAAGGAAACAAAAGTCTCAATCGAGTTAAGGAAGGATGTCCTAAGCAGCAATGCCACCGTGTGATGGAGTCTCAATCAAGAGAAGAAGTACTTGAAGCAGCAACGGGTGTATCATTGAGAAGATAAACACCTCCTCGCTCATGCCCCCCACCAATCACTCTCTTCGTTTGTAGGTCTTGAAAAAGACAATGAGAAGGGTAGAAGGTAATGGAACAATTCAACGATTTAGTAAGGGAGCTAACAGACAGTAAGTTTAATGGAAAACGAGGTACATGCAAGACTAAGGACAATGGCAAGGAAGGGAAAAGAGAGATGGAACCAATCCCAGAAATAGGGGCGTGTGTTCCATCTGCGACTGTAACATATTGAGAGTGAGAGGAAGGAGAATAAGAGGAAAAAATATCTGACTTACCAGTCATGTGGGAAGAAGCTCCAGAGTCAATGGCCCAGGAGGTGGTAAAGGAAGATGCTAGAAGAACGGTACCTGATTGGGCCGAAGCTGTATGAAAAGGCTCAGAAACATCACGAATATGAAGCCGCATCATGGCATCATAAGCCGCTCGAGAAATAATGAGAGACTCTCCTGAAGAAGGCTGCTCAGCTGCCAATGTGGAAAGTTGTCCTTCAAGAGCAACAGTAGTTGTAACAGAAGTAACAGCACAACTAGGACGACTATGGAGCTGCCAACAGTAATCAATAGTGTGATTAGTTCCGCTGCAATGCGAACAAATGTGGGAACTATTACGTCCTCGTCCATGTCCACCACGACCTCGAAGATGATAACCGCCATGTCTCCGATCTCCCTCTCGACCTCTACCACGACCACTATAACCAAAAGTGCGCCCCGAACTCAAGAATGGTGCGCAAGATCCAGGAAAAAGGGAAGACAGATTGCCAACAAGGTGTGCCGAACACTCTGGTGGTACAAAAGGATGTGAAGGAAGAGCTGATATAGTAGCGCGCTAACACATGGCATAGAATGTTGTCAACGGAGGAAGATGATCCTTAACAACCACTTAATCCTAAACACTAAGGTAGTTGGAGTTTAACCCTGCGAGGAACTGCATAACACGAGTGTCATCCCGTTGCTTACGAGCATGCTCATGATCGTCTGGACATTTTGAAGGAAGAGGTTGATACAAGTCTGGTTCATCCCACATGCCTTGAGGTGTCGAATAGTAATCTTTTAATGATCTTAAGTCTTGCTAGAACCGATCGACCAATTTCTTGAATAAGCTGAAATACCCGTGAAAAATTTTTAGACTCAGAGTACATATCATGAAGGGAGTCCTAAATGCCTTTAGCCGAAGGCAAAAACATCATAGAGTGGCTAACCAAATTCATATTATTCAACAACCATACAATAACTTGATAGTTCTCCTTTGTCCGAGTCTTGTAGGTGTCATCTGTAGAGCTTGAGGGATCATCCAGAATATACGACAACTTCTCACGGGCCTATAAGAACACTTTTACAGATTGTGCCAATTGAAGATAGTTATCATCATTCAACTTAATCGAGGTGATTTGGAGTTGGTTGGGTTCAAGCGAACCCACGCCAAGATGAGATTGCCCTTTGTCCTCCATAAGGATGAGGGGTCCAAGTAAAATGTACTTCAACAAAGTCTCTAATAAGCAATCCTTTAGGGAGATAAGAGACTAACCCCAATCAACTAGAAATCTCCGAAAATACCACCCAAAATACTCAGATCTGACGCAAATAACCCAAAAAGGGCATGGATGCACCTCTATTTGGGGTTAAAACCCACTTAAATCTCAATATCAGCTCAAAAGTCCTTTAATATTAGCTTGGGTGAAAGATATCAGCCATTTAGAGGAAATAAACAAGAGAAAAGCTTACCGATTTGAGAAAAATTGACGAAAAACTGATTCGGGGCCCGATTTTTGAATTTCACTATTTCAGTCAAATCACCATCAAGAAAGCTCTACAAAATTCTAAAAAAATCATTACAAATCCTCGAAAATAAAAATCTATTCAAACCCTTAAACTTTCAGCTCAAACGGGGTTCATTTGACCGTACATTTGATCGTACGGCTGACGTCAGCAATCTAACGTGTCACCTCTCAATTCCCATGATGTAGAATGGCTTAATCTTGTCTCTGATACCAAGTGGAAGAAGACTTGATAATTAGGGTGGAAGAAGAGGAGAGAAGAAAGGGAAGAGAAGAGAGAGAGAGAGAGAGAGAGAGAGAGAGAGAGAGAGAGAGAGTTTAGGGTGAATGTTGTGTGTCAGCCACATGCCCTACACACAAAGCTTTATTAGAATAAACATGTAATACACTGCAGGAGAAGAGAAAAGACGTGCACATGCATTTACAATAAAAGAGCCACACGCTAACACACATTTACTAATACTCTCTAGATGATGGAACCTGTAAACATCTTGGTTCAGAGATAAACCAGTAAAATCTCCGTCATAGATTGGGAGGAACCTTGTTAAACTCTCCAGTAGGGTGGAACCGATTTAAAATACCTAGGTTGGGAGTAACCTAATTTAAATTCCTTAGTGAAATCCAGTGTACTCAAGGAATGAGTACGTGAGTCGGGAGTGGAGTAGGAAAACCGAATCACTATACATGATTGTGTTTGAGATTGTCATTTGAGCCATTTCTATTCTTGCATTGTCTTTAATTGTTAATTATATGAATGTTTGAATGGAATGTATGCTATGCATTTCTAGGTAGATTCTCATACACATGTTGTAGTTTCACTTCTAGACTAGGTGTTTGATTTGTATATCCTTGTAGTCTAAATTATTGCACATTGATTAGAAGTTTAACATGCTGCATCATTATAATCTATGTGCTTAGGCTATTTTGCTTAAAAGTTTCTTATTGCTAATTAATTTAATTAGAAAAGAGGTTTTTAAAAGGATTTTAAAACAGTCCAAATCACCCCCCCCCCCCCCCCCCCCCCCCCCCCAATAGTTCTAAAGCTCCGCCAAGCTTCCGCGATTAGCGTAGAGTGTTATGTTAGATGATCTGGCACAATTTCAAAGACAACCATGCATTTTGGGATTGTACGGAGAAAGATATTTTCCAAATGTAGACTCGATCCACTTAGTACCAAAAGTTCCATGACGAAAAAGATTCATGCTATGCCATGCCACCTTAGGACTAGTAAGAATTCCATTCATATATTGAATGTGGCTGTTTTGAAATTAATAAATATGGGTTGTCCTAAATAAATTTTAGAGCACTCAACATGAAGTAATGAAAAAAAAAAAATCGAGCACAAAAACTTATTCCACCTTCGAGTGAAGCAGAAGCTAGTTCTCTAGCATCAGGTGAAGGAGTGAACCCCGATTGCCTTTATCAACGTCAATGCCCGTACGGCTGTACCTCCCATCTGCAATGGTGTCCTGAAATATTACGCATAAGGCATCGTAGTCTGGTTGAGTTTGTCTTCTATAATTATCTGCCTTGGGGTGTGTCTGCATATAACATTTGTTAGGTGCTTGATTGATTGATTGATTTATTTATTTATTTATTTACTACATCATAGGTTACTATAGTAAGTACTATTGTGAACATACCATGATATAAGCATCCCAAACAGGATCCTCAGCAGTAATCACCTGTTTGTCTGGGTCCCAGCTAAAGCCACTCTGCTCAATAATGTCCTCCAATATCCCCCATTCTCTTTCCATGCAACCTTGGCGAATGCTTGCTCTAACTTGTTACCCTTTTGGATCTGGTCCACCATAAGCTCGATGAAGTACTGCTCCATAGCCGGTGTCCATTTTGTTCTTAATCGTTCAGGTTGTGCTTTTTGGTCTTGATTTTCCATTCTTTTGTGTACAAGTAGACAAGTACAACATCAAACTCTAATACAAACGGGAATTTCTTTGTAGTTGATTTTAGAACTCAGTTTTCATATCAATGAAATTTAGTGGCTGATCCAAAGAGTGCGTGCGTGCGTGCGTGTGTGTGTGGCCAACCTCAGTTTTCATATCAATGAAATTTAGTAGCTGATCCAAAGAGTGCGTCCGTGCATGCGTGTGTGTGGCCAACCTCAGTTTTCATCTAAGATAAAGGAATATGTATGTGTGTGTGTGTGTGTGTGCGCGCGCGCCTCCATGTTTCCATTCAAAATACTAAACACAAATACAAAGCATATTTCAGCCAAGTACGACGGACTCATAGTCGATCAATCGATCGATCGAGATCGAGAGAGATTGTGGAGAAGGGAGCTCACAATGCTCCCCTCAGTAGAGAATTTTGAAATAAAAAAAGAAAAAGATTATCTTTAAAATGAAACTTGGTATTTTGTCAGGTTTCATATTACAGCAGAAGTGTTTACAGCCTATAAAATCTTTACAGGCAAATGCAGGCATCCAAACAGCCCCTACAACCCAATTTCCTGCAATCCCTTTACGACTTAAGGATTTTACAGGCATTTAACTGCAATCCCTTTACGACTTAAGGATTTTACAGGCATTTAAACAACCCATAAGTAGAAGCAGATTGCGTCCTACTCTGCCCGTCTATAGCCATGAACGGGCAGATCTGTGTGGGGCCCACCGTGAGCCACCCCCTTGGAAATCGATACCAAGACGTCAAGTGTTGGAACGTGGTTATCTTCACTCAGTCTCCCACTTTAGCTGATGCTTTGTTAATTTCATGCAACCCAAACTTACTATTTAGTGTGATCCACTAGAGACGGGTGGCAGTAGGACGAATCCAAAAGAATCTCTCTTTTCTATAAAGCGTACCGCAGGAGTATTATATCAATTACTTGAGCTGTGGGCGAGATCCAGGCCCTCTAAATAAGCGGACCCGAAATCTGGTCAATGTACTGCTGGGGTACAGCTGCAGTGTGTATGCGGAGTAGAGAGCATTGCTTGGGGAAGCCTTTGTCCATGGACAAAGGCATTCCAATTTTCCCCTTGACAGCAAGCGAGCAAGCCCTTGTACAATGACAACGACGCAGCCAAACGGAGAAAACGCTCCCTTGGATAATGGATTACCACGTCTTAAGTAGAACTTTCCACGCATCCAAAACAATCCTATTTTTCACTTTCCTCAATAAATTTCAGTTATTCAACAGAGGAAAAAAAAAAGAAGAGAAAAAGGAACATCAAATGCTTGCGGAAAAACGAACTAAGAAGCCATTCTAATTAAATAAGAATCAAACGAGAAATAAAATTAGAAGAAACCATTTTGAAAACTCATTTTAGGTATAATACCAAATGAAGCTGATTCAAATGTTTGGAGTACCACACCACAGAAACAGTCGAGATTGAATCTCTACCACTGAAAACTTCATGGATTTTCAATGGACTTCACCGGAATGTTTATTTTCCATCCAACCTGTTGATAAGGTAACAAGTACCTAAATGAAGAGACCATATAAATATTATCTTGATCCAAAGCTTTTGTGGCTCATAGGAACTTTTTAATGGTCAATTACCACTGTTTCTGTACTATGACCCATCTGGGATTTGGAACTCCTTCATTTTTTGGATCATGCCCTGAAATGAACTTTCAATATGGTACGGATGGCGTGGATTTATTCACCTACATGACAGTGGCCCCACAGTCAGGTGTCCCACCCTACCTCCTAATCCGCTCCCAGAAGGAGAAGGGGTTTGATCAGCCCATCACACGTGCAAATGTGTCAGATGTGCTACTATTGCACGTGTATTCGAGTCGTACCTCCTCCCATCAGATCAGGTGAGCTGCATGGATCACTGGATGGAATTGATCTCCGTTCAGAAATCATCAAGCCGCTTCACTTGTCAGGTGGGCACAACGCACGAATGAGGTGTCACCCGGGGAATAGCTTAGTGGGGTTTGGTGATTGACTTAAATAAGATTAAGTGGGATGGAATTGCAATGGAGCCTAATAATTAAGGCGGGTCAGAGTTGTCGGTGAACCAGAGTAACACACTAAATCACCTCTCCATGTTTAGAATGTAATGGTTTTGGAGCTATCTTTAAAAAAAATAGGGATGCAAAATATTTGTGGAAGTTGACTGCGTCAGTGCCGCATACTACCCACCTCATGGTGAGTTTACGTCACTAAGTTATATAGACCCCACTATGATGTCTGCGTTACATCTACACTGTCCATCCACTTGGCTAGATCAGTTGAGGTCATGACAACAAAAATGAGGCAGATCCAAAGCTCAAGTGGACCACACCACAGACAGCAGTGGGAACGATGATTCCAACCGTTGAAACCTTAATAGGGTCCACCATGATGTTTATTTGTCATCCAACCTATTCAGGAGGTCACATAGACTTGGATGAAGGTATAAAAACAAATATCATATTGATCCAAACCTTCTGTGGCCCTCGAGATGCTTTCAATGGTAAACGTAAAATCTCCACTTCCTTTTGAGGTGTGGTCCACTTGAGTATCAGATCTGTCTCTTTTTTAGGCCCATGCCATAAAATGATCTCGTAGAATGGATGGACTGTATGGATATAACACATTCTTCATGGTTGCACATCACACAAATCGTGACCAAAATTTTCTCCATGAACGGCGCTCGCGGGAAAAGGCGATAGATGTTGCAAATCTGAAATGGATACACGTTATCCCTCTTCAATCCTTCATGCATTAATGCACGGTTTCCAATGCTTCAATTGGTCACCAATGGACTGCCTTACCAAACACAACTTTCATATTAAAATGTGGGATTAGAAAGTCTATCCCATCTAATCCCTTCTAATACGGTGCGCCAAACACCCCCTTGCTCTTAGGGCCTGTTTGTTTCATTGTAAATGGAGGTAAATCCCTAGAAATAAGTTATCATTACTTCTTGCATCCGTTTGATAAGTAAGGGAATTTCATTTCTTAAAATCTGGTTCCAAAAAGACTCACTTAAAATAATGGCCCTACTTTGATGTCTATGACTTATCCAAGCCGTCCATTTGTTCTACTAAATTTTCTTAAGGCTTCAGCCCAAAAATGAAGTAAATCTAAAGCTCAAGTGGACCACACCACAGCAAATAGTGGTCTGTATAACTTCCACCATTGAAAGCTATCTCATTCCTTGGGCCCACATTGATGTTTATTTGTCATCTAACCCATTCATGAGGTTACATAGACATGGATAAAGGGGGGATAACAAATATCAGATTCATCCAAAACTCCTAAGGCCAACAAGAAGCTTTCAATGGTAGACATTCAATTCCCACTGTTTCTTATGGTGTGGTCCACTTGAGATTTAGATCGCCCTCATTTTCTCAGACGTTACCTAAAATGGGATGGTGGAAAAAATGAATGGTGTGGATAAGTCACATACATCATGGTGGGCCACATAATTTTTTCTCTCGGTTTTGGTGAATGTCAAGTCGAAAAAGCACCAGTGACTTGTCACAGTGGGAGTAGTGCAAGAATTCCTCAAGGCGGTAATAAATGCTCATTTACCCTGATCTTCCCGGCAAATCCTCAAAACAAACACCCCCTTAGGGTCGTTGTAAAGTTTTAAGCTGTAAATACATTAACCTGAAAAGGACTTCGGGTGTAAACAATTTACATGCTATTCTATTTGGATTTTAAAATGGTCTTCCATTTATATAGGGCTGTAAATGGTCGGGTTCGGGGCGGGTTTAGCCAAAACCAGACCCGCCCATTTACTAAACGGGTCCGGGTCCAAAATTTATACCCAGACCCTTTTACTAAATGGGCGGGTACGGGTCAAGTCCAAGTCAACTCGTCAGACCCATTTATAAATGGGTCTGGGTCTGGTAGAGTGAGATCCACCCAGACCCATTTATAAATGGGCCAGGTCAAATGGGGTCTAGGTCTGGATCAACTATGCAAGCATTTTTATAAGGCTTAAAATCGAGTTTGGACGGATCTGGGATTGAAGGGTCCCTTGAAACATAGACCAAACCCGCCCACTTACTAAATGGGTTTGGGTCGGGTCGGGTCAGGCCTAATATAAAGGAAACCAGACCCAGACCCGTTTAACAACTGGGTTTGTTCTTGGACCCAGACCTGTACCATTTAACAAATGGGTTGGGTCTAGGTCGGGTCTAAATGGGTTGGGTCCGGGTACCCCATCGGGTTTGTTGATCCATTTACAGCCCTACATTTATAGGATAGTAGATTGTGTGTTTGGCTAGCTCGTAAAGTGTTTACAACCTATAAAATAGAAATTTATACTATAGAGCTTGGGTGGTAAACCTTCCAAAATCCACAAATCATACAAGGACCTGATTTTTTTTTTTTTTTTTTTTGGTCCCTAAGAGAGCATTAAAACATGCACACACTAGACGAATTGGTTGTTCTCCACCCATCATCGGTGAGCCCTAAATGCGATCTGGAAGTTTTTTATGTTGTGCTTCCATCCTTCTCTCATGTGGTCCATTTGATAATCAACGAGTTATTTTTCAAGGGCCATAGGAGGGTATCAAGGGAAGTACATGATGGATAGATTAGATATACCATACACATTACGGTGGGCCCCACATATCATGAGTGTATATCTACCATTGTGTTCCACTATGTATAATGCATTTTTAGCTATAAAGACTTTACTTGTAATTTGAAACATGGCTTTTTATCAGGTTTCATGTTATAGGTAAAAGCTGTAATCTATTTACAGCCTGCAAAGCCTTTACAGGTAAAGACATCATCGAAACATGGCCCACATGGATGATATTTTGTATATCCACGCCGTCCATCCTTTGCTACATCCCATTTTAAGATGAGGTTCAAAAAATTATGCAGATCTAAATCTCAAGTGGACCATATCACTAGAAATAGTATGATTGAGTGCTCCACCATTAAAATTTCAAAGAGCCCATCGTAAGGTTTTGGTAATGTTTATTTGCAATCCAAGATCTTGATAATGTCAATAAGGTCTTGATGAAGGGAAAAATAAATATCGGATTGATCCAAAACTTTTGTGGCCCACAAAACAGTTTTTAATGGCTATTCATCACTATTTCTAGTGTTATGGTCCAGCTGAGATTTGAATTTTCTTAAGGTTTTGGATCACATCCTAAAATGATATGAAAAAATAGATAGACGACATCGATATATAAAAATACATCAAGATGGGCCCCACATGGTTACGGTAACACCCATTAAGTTGTTCCAAGGTAACACTTGATTCGCGCCCCCAACGCAAAAGGGCGTAGACTAGGTGTTACCCGGGTAACAGCTTAGTGGGCGTTACCCTTACCGTAGATCCCACCTTGATGACATTTTGTATATCCACTCCGTCCATTCAGTTTTTCCATAAAATTTCAAGGCAATATTCCAACAAATTAAGCATATAAAAGTCTTAGGTGGACCACACCACAAGAAACAGTGATAATTGAACATTCACCATTAAAATTTCCCAAGGCCCACATTAAGCAGATACGTAATGTTAATTTTCCATCCAACCCGTTGATAAAGTCAAACATAAATGAATGAAGGAAAAATATAAATATTAGTGTGATCCAAAACTTTTGTAGCCTAAAAAAACTTTTAATGTTTATTCACCACTTTTTCCAGTGGTGTGGTCCACCAGAGATTTAGATATGCTTAAATTTTTAGATAACATGCTTAAATGAGCTTAGAAAATGTATGGACGGGGTGGATATGAAACACATTCATCAAGGTGGGCCCCGCATGGTAAGGATAACACCCACCAAGATGTTACCCTAGTAATAGCTAATCCGCTCCCAACACAGAAAGGGACAAGAAGGTAATACATTTGTGGCATAAACGTTCGAGGACCACGGCAATAGTTCATCTGGGCAGCATGGACCTAGTGAATCAATATTAAAAAGGCCAGACGACACAATTGGGATTCCCCCCACACTAGTCGGGTGTGTATCCTACTGTAGTTGTTATTTTTAAAGGGTTTATTGTTAGAGTAGGCCAAGGCCTACTTTAATTAGGTAATTAAATAGCTTATTAAAATCTTATAACTTTTAGAAAAAAAAATTAGACATTTTATAGTTTTTTCCAAAAGCTAGGGACAAAAATGCCCTTGCTTCTTCTTGTTTCCTTTTCTGCCCAAAGAAAAGGGACATGTAAATTAGAAAAAATATACTTTCGATATTTTTTCTTGAGATTTTTTCGACTGTAAACCTCACTTTTGACCATTATTTTCAGTTAAACCTTCGAAAGTTTTCTTCCCCAAACTAAACTTCTATTATTTTTTCGAACGAAATTACCCTTCTTCCTGTTGAAATTCAACGCGATCTCGTTGAAATTCAACGAGACACATCATTTCATCTCCTCTTCGTTCCTATTCATTTTTCGGTTGCAATCTTCGTTTTATTTGAGAATTTTCGAATTTACACGATGATTATGGCTCCTCCGTCCAAGAAGCTTCGGAAAGGTATGGTTTTTTTTTCTCTTTTGATTTTTAATTTTTTTGTTTGGATGTTTTGAGAATGTTTTCTTTTGAAGATTTTGTTTTGTTATAAAATGATGTTTGGGAATGTTTTTCTTTTTTTGTTCGTTTGATGAGATTGTTTTCCTTTTTGGGGGTTGAATATTGGAATAGAGATTGGAATATTAAGGTTTGATTTCATTTTAGGATATAAGATGTTTGTTGAAATGTCAATGAAACCTTAACATGTTGAAATTCCGATATTAAGGTTTGATTTTGAATACAAGGTGTTTGTTGAAATATCAATATAACCTCGAAATGTTGAAATCTCAATATTAAGGT
Organism: Liriodendron chinense; assembly: GCA_003013855.2. NCBI lineage: Eukaryota > Viridiplantae > Streptophyta > Magnoliopsida > Magnoliales > Magnoliaceae > Liriodendron > Liriodendron chinense. The sequence goes on from ML058389.1 coordinate 4,857,465, forward strand.
TTCATTTTGGATACAAGGTGTTCGTTGAACGTTAATGTGGAATGTCCAACTGTACTCGCCCAATATTCAACAAGCACAGTGTAAAATCAACCAATACTCATTGGGAATTCAACGAGCACAACGACAATAGAACGAGATCTTGTTGAAATTGAATGACAATAGATAAAATTCAACGCGCTCTCGTTGAAATTCAACGACCACAGAGACAATTCAACGCGATCTCGTTGAAATTCGATGAGCACAGATAAAATTGAATGTGATCTTGTTCAAATCGAACAAGATCGAGCAAGATCATCTCGACAAGATAGAACAAGATCATCTCGTTGAAATTCAACGAGCACAACGACAATTCAACGTGATCTCGTTGAAATTCAACGGGCATAGTGACAATTCAACGTGATCTCGTTAAAATTCAATGAGCACAGATAAAATTGAACGCGATCTCGTTGAATTATCACTGTGCTCATTGAATATTAACTAAACGCTACAGATTTTAGCCATAGAGATCTTGTTGATTTAAACGATGCACCTGTGCTCGTTGAATACAAGGATTACTATATGGCTACGGTTAAAATTTGTAGCCTTTAGTTAAAATTCAACGAGATCGCGTTTAATTATCATTGTGCTTGTTAAATATCAATAACATCACATTTAATTGTCATTGTGCTGGTTGAATATCAATGAGATCGCGTTGAATTGTCCTTGTGCATGTTGAATATTAACTAAAGGCTACTAATTTTAACCGTAGCCATAGAGGCGTTGAAAAAATGATTCAACGGTCGTTGATATAAGGATTACTCTATGGCTACGGTTACAATCCGTAGCCTTCAGTTAAAATTCAATGAGATCTCATTGTCACTATGCTCGTTGAATTGTTGCTGTGCTCATTGAATTATCGTCGTGCACGTTGAATTCAATAAGATATGTTTTTTCAAGCGTATAGAGAAGTTCAACGAAGAAGATAGATTTTTTTAAGAAGAAAAACGAAGATGAAGATGGGTTTTTTCAAGAAGAAAAGCGAAGATGAAAATGGGTTTTTTACGGAAGAAAAATGATGATGAAGATAAGTTTTTTCAAGAAGAAAAACGAAGAAGAAGAGTTTTATCAAAAAGAAAAACGAAGAAGATAGGTCTTTTCAATAAGAAAAACGAAGAAGATGGATTTTTCAGCAAAAAAAAAAAGAAAGTGAGTTTCTTCAGCAAGAAAAACGAAGAAGAAGAGGGGATTTGGAGGGCATTTTCGTGGGTTTTGGAGGGCATTTTCGTCCGGAAAAAAACACAATGAGTTTAGAAATGAAAACTAAACTTTTAGAGATTTAGTTGGGAATTTCGATCAAAAGTGAGGTTTATAGTCGAAAAAATCTCTTAAGATTATACGATTGTCAGCCCGAGGATGTGGAAAGTTTACTCGGGTTTTTCAGTTTTGCCTGTTAGGGGAGCCATGGTCAGGTAATCCAAACTGTTGGTATAAGTTTCATCTCTTGGATTGACTGTCCCTGAAAATTCCAAAATGTTTGTGAACGGATAGGGTTTTTGGGGAATTGTTCGTCAGTTGGGGGCACGAATTAGGTGTTACCCTGACTGTAGAGCCCACGTTGATGATATGTTATATATCCACTCCGTTCATTCATTTTACCATCCCATTTTAGGATGCGGTCCCAAACATTAAGAACATCCAAATTTCAGGTGGACCGCACAACGAGAAACGGTGATGATTGAATGCTCACCATTAAAAACTTCCCAAGGCCAACCATAAGCAGATCTATAATGTTTATTTGTCATCTAATCGGTTGATAAGGTCAAATAGAATTGTATGAAGGTAAAATACAAAGATTAGCTAGATATAAAACTTGTGTCCTATAAAAAGCTTTTAATTGTTATTCACCACTTTTTCCAGTGGTGTGGTCCACTTGAGATTATGATCTGCTTATGCTTTGGTATAACGTCCTTAAATGATTTGAAAAAACGTGTGGGAAGTGTGGATATGAAACAAATTCATCAAGGTGGGCCCCACACGGTAAGGGTAACACCCACAAAGCTGTTACTCGGGTAATAGCTAATCTGCTCCCGTCAGTTGGGTACGTGATTTTGTGAGACCACAGATCCACTGAGGTGGGTGGAACCCTAACTGTGGGGCCCACTGCGATGTATGTGACTACATCGAAGCCGTCCATCCCTATTGGAAGCTTATTTCAGGGCATGATCTAAAAAACGAAGCAGTTCAAAATACCAGATGGGCCATAGTACATGAAACAATGGTAATTGACAATTAAAAACTTATTGTGGGCCACAAAAACTTTGGATCAATACGATATTTGTGCGGTCTCTTCCTCTAGGTGTTTGTGGCCTTATCAATAGGTTGGATGGCAAATAAACATTTAGGTGGAATCCATTAAGTTTTTAATGGTGGGGATTCAATCAAGACTGTTTCTTGTGGTGTGATCCACCTAAGATCTAAGTCAGCTTCAGTTTTTGGATCATGACCTAAAATGAGTGTTCAAAATGGTTGGACGGTGTGGATTTAAGGCAAATACATAACTGTGAGCCCCACAGTCAGGGGTCCCACCCACCCACCTCGGTGGATCCGGAGTCTCACCCAATCCGCTCCACGTAAGTTGTGGGGCCAAATAGACAAGTTTTCCGGGATCATTCCTCATAAATATCGTTCATGGAACAATTGTGACCTTCCAATTTGCGACCGAAACATTGATGGCCCGTACTCAGCTGGAAAGAAGACCAGATCTTCCAATCAGGAAATCGTGTGTGGTCCAGATCAATGGCACGGTGGGCCCCACTTGCATAAACTGAAACACTGAGCATAGTAGTGTCCATAATGTTGGAGGACTCAGATTACGTACTGAGTAGTGAGCTGAGTAAACTCTATAGAATTCACTGTGATGTATGTGTATTATCGAGGCTCTCCACCCTTTTTCCATCTCATTTTAAGTAGGGCTCTCAATGGGTCGGATCTCGATCGGATCCAACTGGATACGGCTCCAAGTTTGAAAATCTGTAGCTGTATTCGGATTGGATTCAACTCCAATTGGATCCGGCTCCAAGTTCAAAAATTTGTAGTTGGATTCGGATCCAACTCATATCCAAAAGGTGATATCTATATCCGATCTACTTATAAATAGCCAGATCCATTTCCAATTCAAAAATCCATATAGCCATCGGATCTAAGTCTGAATCCACCACATCACAAATCTAAAAAACATATAAGGTAATATGTCATTGGGGTTTGAAATGATGTTTATATGCCATCCATACCGTTCATAATGTCATTCCTAATGGGATGAACTGAAAACACAAATATTAGCCTGATTCACAACTTTTATGGCACCATGAATATTTCAACTGTGGACATTTAATCCTCACGTTTTCAGCCCACTTGAGTCTTGGATCCAGCTCATTTTTGGTTGCACATCCTAAAATGAGCTCACAAAACAGATGGTTGGGGTAGATTTCTCACAAACATCATGGTGGGCCCCACCTAAGTTCTCAGTGTAGGAACTTCCTCTCTCTCTATTTCGAAGGAAATCCGCGTCCATTGCTTGTGAGAGCAAATTAGGTGTTACCCGGGAATAACTTAGTGGGTGTTAACCCTACCATGTGGCCCACACGAGTGACGTTTTGTATATCCATGCTGTCCATCCGTTTCTCTAACCCATTTTAGGATGGGTTTTTAAAAATTATACAGATCCAAATCTCAGGTGGACCATACCATTGGAAACAGTGGTGATTGAGTGCCCCACCATTAAAAATTTCAAAGAGCCCATCGTAAGGTTTTAATGGTGTTTATTTGCAATCCAACCTCTTGATAATGTGAAGAAAATCTAGATGAAGGGAAAATATAACTATCAGCTTGGTCAAAAACTTTTGTGGCCCACAAAAAGTTTTTAATGGTCGTTCATCACTATTTCTGGTGGTATGGTCCAGAGCGAATCGGATCACGGATCTGACCCACTCCATTGAGAGCCCTAATTTTAAGGCGGGGATGGGGTGCTACCCCAGCCACGACCTAGTTAGACATGGACACTATGGGACTCTATGGGACCCACCATGATGTATGTGTTTTATCCATGCTGTCCATCCATTTTGAAAATTCATTTTAGGTGATGAGCCCAAAAATGAAGCAGATCAAATGCTTAAGTGGACCACAACACAGGAAATAGTGGGGATTGAATTCCTACCGTTAAAAATCTCTTGGGGATCATGAAAGTTTCAAATCAAGTTGATATTTATGTTTTCCCTTCATCCATACAGAAGTACATGACCTTGTGAGCAAATTGGATGGAAAATAAACATCATGGTGGGCATTAGGAAGGTTTCAATGGTGGGGGTCATTGTCACCACTGCTTCCTATGGTGTGGTCCACTCGAGCCTTCGATTTGCCTCCATTTTAGGCTCATGCCCTAAAATGATCTTTCAAAATGGATGGATGGCTTGGATAAAATGCATATATCATGGTGGGCCCCACGGAACCCCTGACAGGACCTCCATCTCTAACTAGGTCCTAGTGGGGGTAGTACCCAATTCGCAGCCCTTATTTTTTGGCACAAACCCAAAATTGAAGCATATCAAAGCTTAAGCAGACCCCACAACAGGAAACAGTGGGAATTGAAGGCCCGCAGTTGAAAACTTAGTAAGGCTCTCAATGGGTAAGATCTGGATCAGATCCAGTTGGATTTGACTCCAACTCCAAAAATCTGTAGCCGGATTCGGATCCAAAAGGTGATATCCATATCCGATCCACTTATAAATAGCTATATCCATTTCCGATCCAAAAATCCATACAACCATTGGATTTGGGTTGGATCTAGGTCTGAATCCACCACATCACAAATCTAAAAAATAAATAAGATAATATTTTCAATTTAACAACAAAATGGTGCAAATCCCACTATTTATTGTGGTATGGTCGACCTAAGATTGGGATATGTCTCATTTTTGGGATGTAGCCTAAAATAATTTGAAAAATTGAATGGCCGGTGTAGATATAACATTACATTAAGGTGAGTCCCACCCACTCACGCCCAAAAGGCTCTGCCCGCTGATGCTACTGGGCAGCAACGTCATCTGGACTCTGATTGTTCCAACGGTACTTTCGATTTTTTTCTTTTTCTTTTTAAATGGAGCCCACACGAGGATGATCCAATTCGTCCATCAGCTTGACTTGTCCGTGGTGGCCCAAGAGCTGAAAAATAATTGGTTTGATGGAAAATAAACATCACAGTGGACCTATAAAGTTTTCAAGGGTGGATGTACCTATCCAACTATATCCTATGGTGGGGTTCACCTGAGATTATGATTTGACTAATTTTCATGGATTAACCTTAAAATGATCTAGCAGGATGGATGGACGATATGGATGTAACATATATATCATGATGAGACCCACGAGTGCGTCCTAGGACCACTTTTCTCAAAAAGGTCTATGCAGTAGTATTGAAGTTTGAAGAGCAGAAGTCGAACAACCACACATAACTCACTACCGTTGAAGTCGAAATAGTTGAAGGCTTGAAGCATGCAATAGTGGGGATCCGATCGGATCTCACTTCTATATCCGAATTCGACCTGAATATAATTTGATTTATTTTTGTGAACCATCCGAGCCATTTAATTAATCAGGCCTATTTTAAGATCCAACTCCACATTGTACGGGTTTGGAGAGAATCAGATATTGGATCTGACCCACTCCATTGAGAGCCCTAAAACTTAGCTTTAAATATGCTTTAATTTTGGTATCACACCCTTAAATGAGCTAATAACATAAATGGATTGCATGGATAAGATACATACATCACTGTTGGCTGTAGTGGGCAATCCACGTCCTGTGAAAGGTGGATGGTATTATATGATCATCAGCCCTAGGATGTGGAAAGCTTACTCGGGTTTTTCAATTTTGACAATTGGGGGCATTGTTGGGTGATCCGCACTGTTTGTATGAGGTGACATCTATTGGATTGACGGTTCCTGAAAATTCGATGATCGGAATATTATAACCTCCAATCATGACTAATTGTTTTACCCTATTTTTTTATTATTCCTAAAAGAGCCAACTAGAGGAGGACACATGGCATTGCACGGTAAAGATGCAACACGCATGCGATCTGCGAAGATACGTGGAGCGGATTTTCTAAAATACCAGCTAGTGCTAGTTGATTAGAACACATCATCTAAAGATGGATAATAGCTGAGCAAGATATGCTAACAATAGAAGAAGGGGAAGAGTTTAAAAGAATATAAGGATACTTAATAGTCACTTTAACAGCCAAATAAAGAAGGGCATCTAGATGATTCTTCTTTACATCTAGGAAATTTATTAATAGTAGGAGAAATCAACAGAGAAAGGCGTCTCACACTAAATAAACCAAATCGAATTTATCGTATCTGTAGACACCCCACCTTCGGCTACACTGTTGGTAGAGATAGCTGGATGAATGGAGGACCATACCCCCTAATCCCATGTCCAAACTCAGCCAAACTCACCCTTGTAAGCCCCAATCCATAGCCCAACTCAAGTTTGAACCCTGTCAACTCACCCCTAAACATTAGCCTGAAAAAACCCCCATAAGAAAAACCAGTCAAAAAATCCTAAAAAAGTCAAACTCACTGAGTCAAATCACCGAGTCAACCCGCTGAGTCAAATCACCGAGTTAACCCGCTGAGTCAAATCGCCGAGTCAAACACCGAGTCAACCCACTAAGTCAAATCACCAAGTCAACCCGCTGAGTCAACCCACCGAGTCAACTCACTGAGTTCCAAGCAGCAGCCCTGAAGCAGGACCGTACTGCTCGCGGGATCCCGAGAACGTCCGTACGGGCGGCCCCCTGGGTGCCGCCCCAATTTATTTACGGGTTCTGCCACTTCCCGCTGCTATAAATACCCCCCTCCCCTTCTCATTCAGGCATCCCTCCGAAGCCATCCAGCCCGAGTGCAATCCGTCTCTCCACCCTTTAGCCCATTCCTCCACCAAGGAGAGCCCGAGTGAGAAGAGTCTAGCCCTGGTCCAGCCGAGCCTGACCACGGGTCCAAGTCTCACAAGCCATCCAAGTCTTGATCCAGCCACTCGAAGCCAACCCTTGCGACACCTCCATCCATCTAGCTGTTCTTTACTAGCATCATCTCATTCGCATCTAGCATAAGTGCAACATTTATTTCTTCCAACCCCCCTGCTTCACTACAAGCACTTTGATCATTCAAGCACACAACATGCATCTCGCATAAAGCAACTGTCAGTTCGAGCGTATGCTCTGGGCTTGTCTGTTAATGGAAACCTGCCCATCAGAAACTCTTACTGTTCAGACCTGCATTCATATACATATCACTACAAACACTTTGATCATTCAAACACACAGCATGCATTCCGCATAAAGCACCTGTCAGTTCGAGTGTATGCTCTGGGCTTGCCTGTTAATGGAAACCTGCCCATCAGAAACTCTTACTGTTCAGACTTGCATTCATGCATCATGTCATCTATGAGAATGTACGAGGATTAAAACAGACTTTCAAGTGTTAGTTCGATTATGTGAAGTAGAGACCGTACTTCGGTACGGGCAGTGTGTGGGATGCTTAACCTCTTCCCACCCTATAACCGTGATCCCTTACCTCGAATATCTGACCGTAGATCAAAAGGAGTCATTTTAGAGAAATGAATCTTCGGATCCCCTTCTTTAACGTTTCTACAGGGTCTAGCCGACTGTAGATTCGAAGTAACTGACTAGTGGCGACTCTGGTCTTATATAAACTCATCTAAACACATCCAGCTTAACACAACAACCAAACAAAGCCCTCGAGAATGAGGCAAGCCAGTGGCACAAACGGCGATTCGCACTCACGCACCTCTTCTTCTTTTTCCAAAAGGAAAGGGAGAACGTCGTCGGGAGCGCGGAACGACGAGGGTCCAAAGAATGGCGACTCTGCTGGGGATAAGCTAGTCTCAGTAGTCGTGATCCGACTTAAAAAAAACAGAATCCTTCTCGTACTTGAAAGTCATTAGTCCTCATACAATCTCATCTGCATAGCATTCTACCCAAAAAAAAAAAAAGTCCCAAAACTCAAAAAATAAAGTAGAGTATAGTCCTCACCATTGCGCCTCCTCGGGCTCAACGTGTTCGGAAACAACTTCCCTTCCGCAGCATAATCCACACTCGGGCTCAGCAAGCCATGTCTGACCACGAAGAGGAAACTCACCTCTTTCCCGCTCTTGAAATGACCGAAGCGCAACCTCCAGCGCAACAGCCAATTGAGAATACGCCAATCATGCAAGAATTGACATAAGGAATGAGAACAATGCAAGAAATGCTCTTGCAATTCATGTAAGCACAAGCTACCGCAGCAGCCAACAATCAAGTTGGCCCAGTTCAGCAATCTCAGTAGCTATGTCGGGTCCCTCCGGCCTCCAGTTCAAATTAAGCACAACTATCGAAGTCTGCCCAAGACTACCGACAGCAGCCGTCTCAGCCCTTCGCTATGGGGCATCCACCTCAATACATTCCCGCGACGACAAGGCCGTCTCAGAGCACTCCCGTCGCAGGGACTTCCAGTCAGCTTCTAGCCAATCTTACAAACAATAGTCTCAGTAGATTTCAGCATGTCCCCGCCGATGGGACCCCTTTTCAATTTCAGTACATCCTTGCTGATGGGATTTCAATTCAATTTCCAGCAACAGGGACAGCACTGGCGAATGCCCACAATGGGGGTCAGTGTCAAGCCCACATCAATCAGCGGATAGTGGCGAATACCCAACAAGGGGGTCACTTCCCAGCATCTCAGCCTCCTGCAAACAGGAGCACTTTTCAATTCCAGCACATCCCCACCGATGGGATTCCAGTTAATTTTCAGCAATCTTCAATTCAGCAAACTCCAGTTAATTTCCAGCAATCTTCAATTCAGTAGTCTCCAGTCAATTTCCAGCAAGTTCCAGTTCAACCTTCAGTACAATCCCCAGTTCAGTTATAATCCTTTCAAGCAAAAGTTCATCAGAATCCAGTTCAGTCATCAAATCAATTTCAGCAACCCGCGGTTGCTTTTCAGCAAGCCTATAGTGTCGAAGACATCGACCACTATGCTGAAGAAGAATGTGCCTTACTCCAAGAGGCACCAGTCGCTCGAACGGATCACTCAGGACTGGACGAGTTGCGGGAGCAGTTCCAGATCTTGCAAAATCAGCTTCAATGACAACAAGGAATCGATCTACCTTCGACCAAGTTCAGAGACTTGTGTCCTTTCCCAGATGCTTAAGTACCTCAAAACTTTGAGGTACCAAAATTCAAAAGATACGATGGCAGCGGTTGTCACACAGCACATCTCAAGGCCTTCTGTGGAGAACTGAGTGCAATCTTAGGAAATGAAGGGGCCCTCATTCGTTTGTTCCAAAAATCTCTAAAGGGTGATGCCTTAGATTGGTACACCTCATTGGACTGCCACCGCATTAGGACGTGGGAACAACTTTCCCAAGCTTTCGTCGACAAATTCGCATACAACCTCAATATGGCACCCAGGAGAGCTGACCTCGCGGCTCTCAGGCAAAGGAGTGATGAAACGCTATCAGCTTATGTGGGACGTTGGCGAGCTATGGTAGCCAAAATGCGGACACCTATCGACGACGAAGAACAAATATCCGTGATTGTTCATTCAACATATCCAGGCATATCTGGATATCTCATCTCGCATCCATATGCGAATTTCTCACAGTTGATCCGTGCTGGAGAGCAAGTCGAAGCAGGAATCCGTGCCGGGACGATCTCCCCATGGCCTCATCAAGCCACTGCAGTCAAGAGGAACAGAGTCGAGGGAAGACCCATCGGATATGGGAACGGAAACCGCAGCGGTTCTTCTCCCCGTCCGACAGAGGTAAACAATATCAGCACCACTCCTCAGGGTAATCAATATGCTCCCCCACAGGGACGTCAACAGTATCAGCAGAATCAGGTTCAGCACCAACCTTAGCGGTATCAGCCGCAACCGAATCCTCAACCACAGCCACAACCACCTCGACAACAGCAGCAGTTCAGAGGGAACGGTCAATACTCATACCAGAATAGGCAGAATTACAGGGAGCTCAGGAAGTTCACTCCAGTCACTGAACCACTTAGTCAAGTCATGACTATGCTGGTACAAAGCAGTTACTCACTCTGATGACACCCAGGCCTCCTCCAAATCCTCTACCTCCAAACTACCGAGAAAATGAGTATTGCGCCTACCATCAAGGACGTGGCCATACTACTGATCGATGCTTTACTTTGAAGAATGCCATACAAGATCTGATCGACGACCGAAAGATCGTCATTTCGATCCCTGGAACTCCTGCAGCAGCTTCTGTCAATATCCTTCAGAATCCTCTGCCTCAGCATCTGACGGATCCCAGTTCATCTCGTGGCCCCACCGTCAACAGCATAGAAGAAGGAGAGCGCCTCGATCGCTTCTTCTCCCCTATCCAGTCCATTCATGCTTACACTTATGGGACAACAAATCCTCCTCCGATCCTACAAGGGGCAAGTCCCTTTCCTCCTTCAGTCTCCGAGCCATTAGTACTCAAAGGAGCACCTCCATATAATATACCAGTTGTTCAAAGAGCATCTTATAGCCATTCATGTTGGGAACCAGTCGTCCTGGAAGGAGCACAGTCATACATCGAGCCCGCATACGAACCTGTCGTTTTGCAAGGGGCAACTCCAGTTCAAGAACAATCCAATCCGCAATGGAAAGAGTATACTCATCAGTAGCAAGAACCTATCGTCTTGGAAGGGGCTCCTCCAATTAAGCCAATTATATTGCAAGGGGCAAATCCTGGAGGCGTGTCAATCACACTACGACAGCTGGGATGAACAGAGAAACCCCCTGCCATATCAAGAGGACCAGTATTCATTCCATGGGAGCCTCCTACTCCAGGAACGGTCAAGCCAGGACTGCAACCTTATGTGATCTATGAAGATAAGCCTCGGTATTACCCCTTCAGCACAGGCAACAATGTAGTCCTTAAGGCAAAAGCTCCGTACGAGGAAGATCTGGTACCCACAACAGCACCGTTGCAAGAACCTGTGGTCCTAGAGGGTAAAGGTGAGGAAAATTATAAAGAGGTCCCATGGCATTATCCAGAATGTGCAGAAGTGGGAAACATGAATCCCAATGGGCATTGCATCCGAAAAGATAATCAGAATAGAGGAGATCTCAAAGGCGCTCTCTCAGGCCTTGGCAACAAAAATGAAGCCGCATACAATGTGGTGACTCAGCTCAAGTCAATCCCTGCCCAAATCTCAGTATGGGAGCTACTCTGCACATCTCGCATACACCGAGAAATGTTTGCCAAAACCTTGAGCGATGCTCACGTCTCCTCCGATACGGCACCAGAGATGATAGCATTGATGATTGGACAACTCCTAGCTCCACGCGCCATCACCTTCACCGATAATGAGTTGCCACTAGAAGGACGCGATCATGGGTGATCCCTTAACATAGCCTTACCATACATAGACCTCTGTGTCCCACTGGTCCTTATCGATAATGGCTCAAGCTTAAACATCTGCCCACTCAAGACTGCGGAACGTCTGGGAATCAGTCCCTCTTCATTTCGACCTAGCACCATATGCGTTAGAGCATTCGACAACACCCGCCGATCAGTAGAAGGGGAGGTCGACATAGAGGTACAGATAGGTCAGGAAATCTCCACTATCACATTCCAAATCCTGGATATATCAGCCTCTTTCAACATGCTGCTCGGACGACCTTGGCTACACAAGGTGGGGGCTGTGCCATTAACCCTGCATCAACGAGTGAAATACATCTGTGGAAATCAAGTGATCTCTATCCATGCAGAGAAGGAGCTCATCATTCCGTCCAATGCTGCTGCCACTGAACCAGACATCTCGGTCATCGATATCCAGCACGCTAAAGAGGACGTCCCGTTTCATAGTTTCGAATTCGAGACTGCGAACGCTATCGCCAATCCAGAACCGATAAGGGTAGACCGTGTCTTTCACCAGCAGAACGTCTGAGCCTCAAAATACCGAATGAAGAATCATTTCAAGTCCAGAAAGATACCACTGATATATAACTAACGCAAATGGGGACTCGGATACAGGGCAATCTTCATGGACAAAAGAAGGAAGAAATTTCGGTGCTCACCCATCCAATTCGTCAAGCCAGGAGAACCTTGCAAAGATGCAGGAGGGAATCAATCGACTGCACTACACAAAGGCCTCCCGATGAGCCTAGCTTGGGCCATGTGGCCCCCCATTCGATGGGATCAGATTCTTGAACCATCTAAGCTTCCAGAAGAAAAAGGAAAGGATGAAGAAGAAGAAGAAAGTCAAATACAGCAGCTTCAGGACCAGGTTACTCTGATACCTGCTCCAAACCAGGGACACAACCTGCCCACTTCAGCATCAATCAACCAGGGGCACAACCTGCCCGCTTCAATTCCAGCCAGCCAGGGGCACAACTTGCCCATCTCAGCATCAATCAGCAAAGGGCACAACCCATCCATCTCTACAGAATCAACATCATCAATCGCTGGCCAGGGGCAGAAGCAGCCCATCCATTGGACCAAGAAAGGGAAATGGCCAGCCCTGGATTGGTCCGATGTCAAGATCCCAAACATGTCTCACTGTGGAACCAGACGAACTATAATGCGAGGTAAGTGATCCGGGAGGGACTGAGTACGACTCAGATCTTGAACCCGACCAGCAAGAAATCATAGTCATCGGGCCAGACTGTGATTCTTCGCCCAAGTCATCAACCCCCACCTCTTCAGGGGAGGAAGTGTGGGGTCCTGAATGGTCATCTGTTCCCCTAACTTTTGAATCAGCCAAAGAGCCATCTGAGGGCTCTGGCTTCAAAAAAAAAAAAAACGCTTGTTTAAGCAAGGATCAGAACTTTGGAACAAGCTGGGATCAATCATGGTTTGCAATGCCCGCTTGTTCAAAGTCCTGTGAACTTCAAAAATCCAAAAAAATCGAAAACTTTCAAAAGTCAAAAACTTCTAGCATCTCAATTTCAGAAAATTCTCAAAAACCAAAAAACATTTCTTTCCCTGCATTTAATAGTATGCCAAGTCCATCTAAAGATTCGCATGAGTTTGAAGTCGAATCATATGATTTTGACGTCGAATTAGACTTCGAGCTCATGGGTCTGGACGAAGCTCGGGATGAGGAAGATGATGATCCGGCTCCCGAACTAGAGGATCTCCTTAAAAAGTTTGAATCTAAAGCCAATGTTGCAGCTGATGATTTCGAGATAGTAAACTTGGGGACACCTGAGATCCCTAGGGAAGTACGCATTGGGAAATTATTGCCACTAGAGATGAAGCAGAGAATGATAGAGTTCCTAGCTCCAAGATTGTCCAACTTCACGTTCTCATATGAAGACATGCCGGGGCTCGATGAAGAGCTCGTTGTACACCATTTGCCAATAAAAGCGGATATGAAGCCAGTGAAACAGAAACTTCAAAGAATGAAGCCAGAATGGGCTCTGAAAGTTCGAGATTAAGTCATTAAGCAGTACAATGCGGGATTCTTGGTAGTCTCCAACTACCCTGAATGGCTCGCCAACATCGTACCAGTAATGTGCATCGACTTCCGAGATCTCAACAATGCCAGTCCTAAAGATGACTTCCCTTTACCGCATATCGACACTCTGGTCGACAACACTACTGGGTACAAGGTCTTCTCATTCATGGACGGGTTCTCAGGTTACAATCAGATCAAGATGGCCGTCGAAGATCGCGAGAAGACATCGTTTATCACTCCCTGGGGAACTTTCTGCTACAGGGTAATGCCGTTCGGTCTGAAGAACACAGGAGCAACCTATCAGCGAGCAATGACAACACTATTTCATGATATGATGAACAAAGAACTTGAAGTATATGTGGACGATATGATCGTCAAATCTCGCACAATGGAAGGACACTTTGAAGATCTGAAGAAGTTATTCAACAGATTAGAAAAGTACAAGCTCTGCCTCACCCCTCAGAAATGTGTCTTCGGTGCAATGGGAGGTAAACTCCTCGGCTTTATAGTGAGCGAGGATGGCATCAGGGTCGACGAGACCAAAACCAGAGGAATCATCGAGATGCCCCCTCCTAAAACAGAGAAAGAAATTCGTGGCTTCTTTGGTAGAATTCAATACATCAGTCGCTTCATCGCACAGCTCACACTTATTTGTGAGCCCATTTTCAAGCTCCTTCGGAAGAACGTTCCAAAAGAATGGAATGATGATTGCCAAGTCGCCTTCGACCACATCAAGAAATATCTCATGAATCCTCTAATTCTAGTGCCACCCACTCCCGGACAACCACTATTGTTATACATCTCGGTAGCAGCAGAAGCCATTGGCTGTGTCCTCGGCCAGTATGACGAGACTGGGAAGAAGGAACAAGCAATATATTATTTGAGCCGAAAGTTCACCGACTACGAGACCAGGTATTCCCCGATCGAGAAGACTTGCCTCGCCCTAGTCTGGGCAAATCAGCGACTCCGTCAATATATGATTGCATTCCTTATTCTCCTACTCGCTCACATGGATCCGCTCAAGTACCTATTCGAGAAACCGGCACTCACTGGAAGGATAGCTAAATGACAGCTACTCCTGTCTGAATTCGACATCACCTATGTCACTCAGAAGGTAATCAAGGGGCAGGCCCTCACCGATCATCTTGCCGCCCACTCCCTCCTGGATTATCAACTGCTCAAGACATTCTTCCCCGATGAAGATCTCTTACTTATCGAAGGTGAAGAAAAGAAGAAAAAAGATGAGTGGATGTTATTCTTCGACGGCGCAGCAAATTTTAAAGGGAGTGGTATTGGAGCGATCCTCTACTCTCCAGATGATGTCCCTATTCCTATCTCGAGGCGCATAGCATTCGAGTGCACCAACAACATGGCAGAGTATGAAGCATGCATCGCTGGCTTAAGGGAAGTCGTAATCTTGGGCGTCAAGAAGCTACGAGTATTTGGAGACTCACAGCTTATCATCAATCAGACCAATGGCGAATGGAAAACCAAGGACGACAAGCTGATACCATATCATGTGTATCTTGAAAATCTGATCGAGGAGTTCAAAGAAGTCACCTTCTCATACATGCCCAGAGCCAAGAATCAATTTGCAGATGCTCTCGCCACGCTTGCATCAATGCTCAAGATACCAAAAGGAGCTTCAGAATGGGATCTTACAGTCAAAATTCAAGATGAACCTGCTTTTTGCCTGCAAATAGAAGAAGCCGAAGCTGTCCTTGACAAACCCTGGTATGCTGACATTAAGCAATATCTCGAAACCCAAGAGTATCCAGAGTCAGCAACAGCAACAGATCACCGAACCATCCAGTGTCTGGTCGGCCAGTTCACCATCAGTGGCGAAGTTCTTTACAAGCGATCCTATAATCACATCCTCCTTTGATGCGTCGATGAAACAGAAGCTGCAAAGATCATGAAAGAAATACACGAAGGAATCTGTGGCCCACACATGAACGGGCACATGATGGCAAAGAAGATTCTATGACTCGGCTACTATTGGCTCACTATGGAGACAGACTGCTGCTAGCACGTCAGAAAATGCTTCAAGTGTCAGGAGCACGCGAATCAAATCCATGCCCCCTCATCAGAATTATACAACCTGACCACCCCCTGGCCCTTCTCCATGTGGGGACTCGACATCATCGGCAAGATTAGTCCCAAAGCATCAAACGGTCATGAGTACATACTTGTGGCAGTCGACCACTTCACCAAGTGAGTAAAAGCAGCCTCCTAAACCACGATTGCAGCATCCCAGGTGATCAAATTCATGAAGAACAACATCATATGCCGGTATGGAATCCCCAATGCTATCATCACAGATAATGGGACCCCGTTCATCAACAAGAAGATGGATGACTTCCTCAGTAAATTCAAGATCCAACGTCATCGATCAAGCCCCTACCGTCCTTAGATGAATGGTGGGGTAGAAGCCGCAAATAAGACGATCGTCAGGATACTTGAGAAGATGGTCGTGACCTATCGAGATTGGTCAGATATGCTCCCATATGCACTTTGGGCCTATCGAACGTCTGTACGGTCTGCTACGGGCGTTACTCCTTTCGAGCTTACTTATGGAATGGAAGCAGTTCTGCCAGTCGAGGTGGAAATATCATCATTACGAGTGTTACTAGAAAGCGAAGTTGAAGAAGGAGAATGGCAACGGGCCAGATTCGATCAGTTGCAGCTAGCAGATGAAAAGCGCATGCGTGTGCTAAGTCATTCTCAGTGTTATCAGAAAAGGATCGCTCGGGCTTACAACAAGAGAGTCCGAAAAAGAAGTTTCTAGGTAGGCGACATGGTCATGAAGAAGATTTTACCGTCGCACCTTTCAGAACCCAGAGGAAAGTTCAAACCCTCATGGGACGGGCCGCTGATCATCAGAGAAGTACTTCCCTGAGGCGCCCTCAGACTCACCAACATGAGAGGGGTGGATCTTCCTGAGCCAATCAACGCCGACAAAGTGAAGGTCTTTCACGGGTAAGTTATTCTGACTTTATCAAGAGTTACTTTAATAGAGCTGAAGTCAAGAGGTCGAAGCTAAAACCTCTGAGAAATCATTTTCGTCCACTAACAAGTGTTTCAAATAAGGGGATTCAAAAGAAAAGAGAAAAAATACAAAAAAAAGAGAAGAAAAAAAAGAGAATACAAAAAAAAAGAAAGAGAAGGAAAATGGGAAGCCAAAACAAAGCACCCGGGAAAAATCAACCCAAGAAGAAACACGGTCATCCATCCATTCATCTCAGAAGGGTCTTTAGCTAAGAACAACAGCTCTATCATCGTAACTTAGGATAAGGGCTGAAAGACTGCCATCGGACGGCAACGACGGATTCCCAACCTCTAGCCACCGCAGTTATCCAAAGATCCAAAACAAAAAAGAAAAAAAATGTGTGCCTAAACAAAGAGGGCGGAGTGAAAACCCGAAAGGGCGCTCCGAGTAAAAACAGTGGGCATACAGCGGACTTGGTGAAAACCTGAAAGAGCACCGAGGGTAAAAACAGCATAGTTGCCAATGGGTAGGCAAGATTAAACACCCGGGACGTGGTGAAAACCCGAAAGGGCGCCACGAGCAAAAATGACGGGAAAAGGCCGGCTGTGGTGAAAACTCGAAAGAGCGCTGCAGGCAAAAATGGCTCAAATGGAAAAAGAAAAAAAATGAAAAGTGCAGGTACCAAGAAATCAGATAGTCCAGTTCGGTTCAAGCAGTCACAGTTCAAGAACAAGAAGAAGTGCATTCAGGAACGAAGAGCTCTACAAACCCTGACAATCTCAGGAAGCAACAGTTTCCATTGCCTACACCTTTAGTGAACCAAAGGAGCGCACAAGTCAAATCTCGAGACATCGGTCAAAGCATTGGCCGAGCCCCAGTTCTGATTCCTATGTCCCGACACAAAATCCCGACACACACTCACAAGGCAACTCATGGCGCAATAGATTTTCAAACAGTTTTCTCTTTTTTCATTAAATGCCGCATATTTCTTTTACATATATCATGTCATCTTTTTCAAAAAATACAAAAAAAATGCATCATCATCAATCATATACTATGCAAAAAGGAATGTGTAGGTGGCTAACACAATCAATCTCTACCCTCCTCCTCGGCCATATCAGGTAAGTCCTCTGACTCATAATGAAATAGTCTCGCTCTCAACCTGCTCACCTTCATACGCAGGTAATGTACCTCATCGCGCTCATGGCTGCGGATCGTTGTCTCCTCATTAGCCAACCTCTGATCGGCAGCCAACCTCCTCGACATCATCTCATAATGATACCGAAGTGCGGAAATCTCAGACAACAAATGGTCATGAGTGGCCAAAAGGAAACCAGGATCGATGAATGGGCGCTCCTCAAAGGGTTCATATGAACCAGATGAAAAGCCGGTATCTCCAAGGATATCTTGCTCATCCTCATCAGCAGTCTGGTGCCAGCAAGGGATATGTCGATACAGAGACTGCTCAGCAACCCATACTGATATGGGGCGGTCGCCATCGGAAAAGCCCGCAGCTCAAAACCAAGCAAATCGACAGTCAAGTAACTCGCCCAAGATCCATCGACCCGAGTCCTAAAGTCAGAAGTTCTAGATGGAAGTGCTCGACACCCGATACCTACGAAAGTAAAAAGAGGAACATCCTGCTCATACCCAAACTGCCGCAGGAACCGGATAGGATGATAAGAAAAGTAAGATCGGAAGCCTACCAACATCAGAGGAAGGCGGTGCGCATCGCAAAGCACTGGAGGAAGTGAAAGCCAAGATGACTCCCAACGAACATTCCAGTCACGAAGATCAGCGAACATCCTGCGATACAAGGGCTCACTCATCCTAGCCGTATGAGGAAGAAATTCCATGATGTGTCGCATAAGGTCTGGGCGACGGGTGTCAGGAAATGGTACAGGAACAGTCAGCGAAAGGCGCTCCCAAAGCCAGACCTGATCATAAGAACGAAAAGAAGTTCAGCTAGAGCAAAGCAATTCCTAAAAAGCAAGAAGAGAAAGGTGCAGAAAAGATACCTGAAGAAAGGCACAGCAGCCTCAAAGGACCCGAGTGCGGCCCAGGGCACAGTCAGTTGGCCCATTAAACAGCTCGGCTAGGACGAGAGAAATGATCCCCTGCCGTCGGGTAGCTCGGCTCATCACCTCAAAAAGCAAAGGAGTCTGGGACCTGCGCCATCCCCAAAATAGTACCTCAGCTATTAAGCAGAACAGCAGTGCGTTTCGAGCAAGAATAGATCAGGCCACACTCCGAGGACCCGAAAAAAGATCATACAGTAAGTCCAAGGAAAACACTACAACATCCTGGCTAGCAGCTGCAGGCCGAACAAGATAGGGGATCCCGAACCAGTTCTGCAGTGTGGCAGTCTTCGGCAATGTCTTCGGTGAAAAATACTGAGTATAATCCCAAGGAAGGCCGGTCAAGCGCGCAAGCTCCTCCAAAGAGGGTCCCATCTCCATGTCGTTGAACGCAAACAAGTTAAATTAAGGTACCCAGTCAATCAGTGCGGCCCCGAGCATCCTCTAATCAATGTCAACTCTAGCCATATGGATCAGACTGCCGAAGCCATAGGACTCCAAATGCCAAATCTCATAAGCTGACAAGCCGTCAAGCCAAGCAAGCAGTTGTGGCGAGCAAGAAGGACGAGGAAGCAGCTGACAAGTCCTCACGGGTACCCCCTCTAGAACAAAAGGCCTAGAAATCAATGACAGCTCATCGAGGATCGGAAGATCAACGGGCGAAGGAGAAGGAAAAGATGGAACCTCTGTAGACTCGACAGCCCCTGACCTGCCCTCAGTAACGGCTATGTCTGATATAGTCGCATCACTGTCTGAAACTGTCACGACCTCAGCCGCATGAGAAGACTCGCCCACCTCATGAACAGAGTGCGCAAATGACCGACAATCAGGAGAAGGACGATACTCTCCACCAAAAGGGCTATCAGCAAAGATCACACCACACATCGTGGCACCCTGACCAATCTGACCGTCGAAAAACGCATCTGAACCGTCAAGAAGGGTCCCGGCAACCTTGATCGAAGAATCCACAGTGAGATCTGGACCTGCGGCCCTCTCCAGCATAAAGTCGTGAATCCAGTCATCATCCTAACCAATCAAAGGGATCATCGAGGCATCCACACCATCCATCATCAGGGGGACATCATTAATGATCACATCAAGTCCACCCAAACAAGTATGCCGCACATCTCGGCCATCATCAAGAGCATCCAAACCATCAAAGGTATCATCTGAACCATTCATACCATCCAGACATGAGATCAGCCCATCTATGTCCATCATACTTCCATCACCTCTATCAATCACATCATCCAGGTGGCCCACATTCAAGGGATGCATAGCCTCACTTATATCCCATCTTCCCATCTCATCTATACCATCCATTTCTCCCATAATGAGGTGTTCGCTTCCCCAAGTGTAGGGTTGCGATG
This sequence comes from Liriodendron chinense, assembly GCA_003013855.2. NCBI lineage: Eukaryota > Viridiplantae > Streptophyta > Magnoliopsida > Magnoliales > Magnoliaceae > Liriodendron > Liriodendron chinense. Next base: position 4,877,412 of record ML058389.1, read on the forward strand.
TAGTAATAAACTCGGTAAGACCGAGGTCGATCCACAGGGACTATGTAGGATCTCACAAATTCATCCACAAGTGTCTATTGAAGTCTACTAATCAGATTGTTGTATGAAGTTGATGTGAGTAACAAAAGCTAAATCAAATTGAAAGTAATTAATTGTAAGAGGGCACCAGGGTATCAAGGATCCACTTGTAGCAATCCTTGATGTTCAATCCGCTGTGGTTTCTTATTCTCTCAACTAGAATCGACATTCCTGTCCGTCCATTCGGATAATAAAACTGTTAAACCAAACAATCTGTAATATGTAAGTTCTATGCATAAGATTCACTCAATCTAGGCTGAGCTGAGCATGCTCAATTGCATAGGTCATTCCCCTTTCCTATAGGTCCAGTTCTCAATCATAACCATCCCCAAGTCCTCTCACAAGACAAGGTTAGATTAGGATTTGAACTAGATTCAAATCACCAGCACAGTCCTTACATATTCCAGAAAATCAATTAAAATAGAACTTTGGCCTGAAGTCCCTTTATGAAGAGCTTAGTACTAGAGCGCACTCCGATTCCTCGGATCATACAGGTCTATACCGTTGTAAACAAATTAAGAAGATAAGTAATTCATCCAAACATCCATGAGTCATCACAAGACTAAGAAAAATTACTTAAAAACTTGTATAAACTTCAAACCTTAGTTCATAATCATGAATTCCAAAACTAAAACCACTTAACTACGAATTAAAACATCTTGGATTCACTACAAGCTTCACCTCTTAGCCCTAGCTAAGAGGTTTAGCTGCTCATGATCCAAGGAAACATGAAACAACTACAAAAAGCATGAAAACAGCAAAGCAAACCAAAAGGAGTTGTGAAACTCCAATCTTCACTTCCACAGCCTCCAACCTCGCTTGAACCCTTCTAGCATATCCTAGGAACGATCCCTAGGCGTCCTCTTATAGTCTGGAGGCTCCACAACGTCGGAATAATCGGGAATTTGCGAAACTCTTACGCAGCGCAGAGAAAATCGGGAAGAAATTAGAAGTTTCTAAGTTCATACGCATGGCCGACCGGTCAAGACCGGTCGGCCTCAAGTGAAAACACTCCAGCAAACATCACCGACCGGTCATGACCGGTCGGGCCTATTCCTTCTTGGTCCAGCAAGCATGTCCGACCGGTCATGACCGGTCGGACGCCTTCAGCACTTTTCCAGCACCAATGACCGACCGGTCATGACCGGTGGGTCCCCTTCAGTAATGCCCAATATACATGGCTGACCGGTCACTGACCGGTCTGGCTTCCTTGGCCGACCGGTCACGACCGGTCAGCTTCATTTTCTTCTTATTTTCTTCCTTTCTTTCGTCTGCTTTCTTCTCTTCTTTAGTTTTTTCTTTCTTTTCTTCTTTGGTCCTCAAACATTCTTCATCAGAATGATCCCGAGTGGGCTCTTTATGTCTTCAATTGAGTAGAGTCTACCCTCAATCCTGTAGTCACAAAACATGCATTGAATTAGCTTACAAACCATATAAACCTTGCACAATGAGTGATGAATTGGGGTTAGAATATACACAATTAAGAGCTCAACATGAGGGCCCCATTCAAATCAGAAATTTCAGCATGTGTGCCATTAATGGGGCCATTCAAAGCTCCACCAACCACCATCCCTAGCCCCTCATCAATGCCCCCATTCAATGCTCCATCTCCACCATCTATTAAAGAAAATCCTCCATCATTAAAGCCTTTAACACTTTCTGAAGTGTGGGACCCACCATGGACAGCCCCCACAGCCCATAAATCTTCACTATCCATTGCTTGAGAAAGAACAAACCAAGAAGAGGACAAAAAGAGAATGAAAGAAGAGACAAGGAAGAGATTCATGGCTGGATCGAAAAGTCAGGTACAGGGATGAGGGAGACAGCAGCCAGGGGAATGTTCTCACTGTCCGAACCAGAGCCAACCCAGGCCGCACAAGAGGCGAGCCTTGGGCGGCCCACTGTGGGCCGCCCGTACGGACACTCTCTCTCTCTCTCCGCGGGATTGGCTCCATGGTCGTTGGTAGGTGAGGCTGACAGTCCACATCAGCAGATGGCACCCTAAGGGTTGCCCAAGGCCCCAATCCACTCCAGATTTCGTTTGAGGTTGATTAGAATCATTTGGAAGGAACCACACCTATCCAATCAGGAAGTCATGCGACCAACATGGGCCTGATCAAGTCAAAGAGAAGGAAAATTGACCAAGAGGAGCCCACAAGCAATCTGAGCCATTCAAAGACTAGATCATCATGATCTAAACCATGGAAAAGCTCACATGAGCCATCAAATAGCAAGATCAAAGGCTTGATCATCAAGAAAGTGGGCCAGAACCCAAGATCTGATCATTAAGTGGGCCCACAAGGCCAAATCAAGCGATCTGAGCCGTTCAAGTCATCATCCGCACCATGAGAAGCCTTCTTAGCCTCATAAAACATTAAGAAAGGGTGCTCCAAAGCAAAGCTGAGATCTAGAAGGGGCCCACAGGGCCAAATCAAGCAATCTGAGCCGTTCAAGTCATCATCCATGCAGTTAAAAAGTCTCGTCTTCCACAAATCATTCAGAGCATGTAGGCATCATCAAGTAATTTGAGACAAGTCAAAGGTTGTATGTTCATTCAGAAGATTTTGATATAAAAGATGGTAAAAGCAAAAAGAAGAAGGTCATACATCGAGTAAGCTGAATACAAAAGTAGGCTACAGGTCACCAACATAGTCGTCATCATCCCTCCTCTCGTCCCACTCTCAACGATGAAGATCCATCAAAGGAGCTGTCACTGAGCCTCCAGCGTATCTGCGACGGCCCCCAGGAACATAGAACGGAGGAAGCAGAGGCCCCTGGCCGTACAACAAGTACCACTCATCATAGTCGCGATCCGGGATCATGAAACGAAACCCGGGCTGGCCCACAAGAGCATCAGCTATCTCATCAGCTGGGATCTGAGCAGCTGGAGGAGGTGCAAAACAAGGGACTCGAGCCACCACGGTAATCTGTCGAAGCAGCCTCTCACCCAAATACCACTAAAATGATTCAGCGTCAGAAAGAATGATCCGGAGGCATGAAGAATCATATGCCTCCACACGCTGAGGGGTGTAGTAGAGAGGAAAGTTAGCGTATGGCATCCGAGCAAGCTACAACGAATGAGGTCATCATGATCAGTTACAGTGCAGCACAAGGGATAAGGAAAGCAAGATACTTACATCTTCAACGGTCAATCCGTCTATGTCAGCATGCCAGTTGTCCCCAGAGACTCGAGAGTTCCGCTGACGATTTTGTTGATGCCAGTACATGTGGCGATACAAAGGTGGCTCAATGTCATCCTGTATCCTCAGCACGAGGTGGGCAAAATAGTCATAAAAGCAAGTTTGGCCAAGGGCACACCTAACGATCATAGAAAGAAAGAAGACAAATGTCTCCAAGGAAGGTTAAAGAAGAAGTACCTCAACGATAGGCCAGAAACTTGTGAAGGACCGGCTATTCCGAGTGGTCTTATCCAAACCCTGGAAAACATGAGTCATGATAGCCCCGTTCCAATTGTAAGGATGATGAAGATCCTCAACCAAGCGAAGAAATTTAGGATTGATCCTCTCATTCACGTGACAGAAAAGGAAGGACCCGAAGGCATAAGTAATCATGGCCCGTGCTTTGTGGAGGGCCTCTAGCTCGGTAGTAGGGGTGATGGTAGCAAAGGTGTTGTAGAACCATCGCATTTTTACTTGATGGCCCTGGAATTCATCTTTAAGTGGGACGTCACCAACAAGCCGTAGCCAATCAGTGGAAGTGATGGGAGCAAGAGAGCCAACCTGGGGAACAACTGCCCCATGAAATGGAAAGTCGATTTGCATATATATATATATATATATATATATATATATATATATATATATATATATCCAGGGGAGTTATTCCCCATTCGCCACAAGGGAGTTGAAAGGTGTGGGTCTCATCCCACCACCTCTCGCAAAGAGCCGCAAGCAACATGCGATTCGCACTGTTATTATGGAAGCGTAAGGTAAGGAGGCCAGGAAAAGGAGTGTCAGCCAGAACTCGTTCAAGCAAAGGCTGTGGGTGTTTCACCCAGTTATCCCAATGATCTCTAGTACCTCGACCCTTGATGGAGGGAAGAGGTTGGTGCTCCTGAGCCAAGGAACACATATGGGCCCCTCGGCGGATAATGAAGGAGGGATCATCCTCATCAATCACCCGACGTCCTCTTGTACCATCCGCCATTGAATCCTACAAGCTTGGCAAGGTAAGTCCCTATCCTTTACCTGTCAAAATCCAAATTATCATCCAGGAAACCCATGGGATTGGGCTCACATTCAAATGCAAAATCCAAAGTCTGACTCCATGTGTTACCTAGGATATGTGTTGGGCCCATTGAAGAAAGCAAGGCCCACCTTAAAGAAGGTTGCATGTCATGTCTTAGGCAAGGAAAGTCGATCATCCAAGGACACACTTTAGACAACAAATGCACTCAAGTGCCACGAGATCAACAAGGGATAAGAATCCTACTTCACATGAGAAGTCCCTCTTCAAAGTCCATGTGTGGCCAATGATTGATCCACTTTCTATACTAAGGCCATGATTCTCATTTACGATGTTTCCATCTTTTTACATATGTACATGGACAAGTGGGGAATAGGAAGGCAATGGGCCCCCAAGAGCAACCTAAACGCCTCACCTCAGTGGATTGAAGGGATCACATAGCCCACTTGAAGAACATGAGGACCCATTCAATGGGTTAACCATGAGCACCCCTATGTGCATCATCTTGATGAAAGTTTTGACTATGAGAGTACAACATGGCGGTCTACCCACAAACATATGAATCAAAGAAGCTAATGGTAAAAAAAAAAAAAAATGATGCACAAAGCCCACATGAAGAATCAAAGTTGGAAATGCCCATGTAAGGACAAATTTGGGCAATTTATGTGCATCAATTTCTTTACAAAAAGGGGGACCATTTGAGGACAAGAGGGCATGGCTTGAGGAGTCACCCAACCACCATGAAAATGGCTAAGAATGATAAACATAGCCCACTTGAAGATCAAAATTCAAAATCCCCCAAAGCATGGGACAAAATTGGGCAACTTATGGGTATCATTATTTCTCACAAATTGAAAGAAAAATCACTCATATTTGAGAATGATGGTGGATAACCCACGAAGCACCCCAAAGAGAAGTTCAAGGAGCTATGGTTGCATGGATAGCTCACTTGAAGGAGGATCATCCATTTGAGGTTGATAACATTAAAGGGAAACTCTTGAGAACCACTTTTTTACCACATGAAAAAATCATTTGAACTTAGTGAGATTATTGAGACAACTCACCCATGGGACTTGTAGATGATCAAGTAACTCAAGTCCTCCATCCATCAAAAGAAAAAGCATGAAAGAAAAAAAAAATCCTACATGAACAAAGTGTAGTGGTGCACACATGGTCCAAAGAAATGCAAGTTTCAATGAGGGCCTAAAAGCCCATGGAAAAATTCCAAGGAACCCACCACTCTTTGTGAACAAGGATGTACATCATAATCAAGAAATGGTGGAAGATTTGGGCTACTTGACTACAAGGGCCCAATTAAGAAATCTAGCCCACTTGAAGATCCAAGTGAAGAATGGGCTAGTCACTTTTGTCCATACACATGTGAAGAAAGATGGGGCCACCTAAAGTGAGCCCCATGAGCCCAAAACTTGAGGTGGGCCCTACCATTCCCATGGGCCCAAACCTTGAAAAGAAGATGGAAAAGAAAAGAAAAAGTTCTAAGGAAAAATGACAAGGGCAAGAAAGCATGAGGGAGCCTAAAATGAAGTGATGGGCCCATCAAGTACACCAAGGGCAATGACTTCACTTTGAGCCCATTTGATACACATGAAAAGAGGCCCAACTCCCATGAAGAAAGATAGGATATTTTGCCATGCACACTTGATGGACATGGCAAAATTACCCTTTACATACACATGAAGGGAGGGTGAAAGAAGAAAAGAAAGAATGAAATGGAACCTTGCAATGTCCTTCTCCATGCACCACCTTTAGAAGAAATAGGAGATCTAGAAAAAGGCCAAACATACTTGGGCCCACCTTCACTCCTTCTGGAATAGCTACATGGAGAAAAGAAAAGAGTCAAGAGAAGAGACAATGAAGAAGGAAAAAGACAAGAAAGAAAGGGAGTGGTCCATACCTTTACCACTCACCAAAGGGGGACCACCTTGCTGTCCCAAAGCTTCACTAAGGCCCACCACTTGAAAAGAGCAAAGAACCACCAAAAGAGAGAGAAAAACTTGAAGAAAGAGAGAATATGAGAGAGAGAAAAGAGAGATTGCACGTTGGAGGGGCTAAGGGTGCCCCATGTTATATAAAAAAGGGGAGTGCACCCCTTTACCCGACCCACTGGAAAAATCAGTGGGCAGAGACGATCCGAGCGGCACCCAAGGGGCCGTCCTCCCTCCCACCTAGTTGAAACGACTTCTCACCCTCTCTCCTTGGGAAGAACTCCTCCTTGGGAAGGGTGGTTGCAAGTGAATCTTGTACCTCCTTGTAAGAATGAAGTGATGATGGAAGAGAATAATGAGAAAAAGTAAGGAATCTCACCAAAATCTCATCTTGTGAGAAATTGGGGAGAAATTGGCTTGATGATGTGGAAAGAGTTCCATGGAATTTTCAAGAAAAAGAAAAAAAGAATTGAATTGGTCAAACAGTGATCTCAACCATCCAAAGTCATGACCTGATGATCTGAACCATTCTAAGAAGAATCCCCGAAACCTCCAACCTCGATTGCTGCTTGCTTGTACAGTTTTGTGGTTCAAAGACCTTAAACTACGTCGGGATCAAGATCCCGAGGGATTTTTAATAAAAAATGGGCATCGATCTCGACCATCAAAATCAGAATCGACGACTCAGGACATTTTTCAAAAATCACAAAAAAATGTATTACTAGTCTCGCTCCACAGTTTTTGGTCCGAAGACCTTAAACTACGTCGGGATCGACATCCCGACAGACTTTCAATAAAAACCGGTGTCAGTCTTGTTTGCTCACATCAAGATCAGACGACTCCGGACATTTAAAAAAAAAAAAAAAGTGTTTGCCATGTTTGTACAGTTTTCGGTCCGAAGACCTTAAACTACATCGGGATTAAAATCCCTAGTGATTTTCAATAAAAACCGGTGTCGGTCTTGTTTGCTCACATTAAGATCAGACAACTCCGGACATTTTCTAAAAAAAAAAAAAATGTGTTTGCCCTGTTTTGTACAGTTTTGTGGTCCGAAGACCTTAAACTACGTCGGGATCAAGATCCCGAGGGACTTTCAATAAAAACCGGCATCAGTCTGGATCGAATCAAGATCCGACGACCCCAGACATTTTCTGAAAACCAATATATATATACATATATATATATATATATATATCGCATGTACATATTTTTGGTCCGAAGACCTTAAACTACGTCGGGATCAAAATCCCGAGAGATTTCCAATAAAAACCAGTGTTAATCTTGATCGCTCAAATTGAGATTTAACAGCTTGGAACATTTCGAAAAATCACCAAAAGAATGTATTTTCAGCATGTACATATTTTTGGTCCAAAGTCCTTAAACTACACTGTGATTAATTTCTCGGGGGACCTTTTCCTACTTTCAACCAAAAACCGGCATTGGCCTCAACCGCTGGGATCAAGGTTCGATTACCCGGATCATTTCCAAAAATACCAAAAAGATTTTGAGCTTTCCATAAAAACCAGTATCAATCTTGATCGCTCGAGTTGAAGACTGGAACTTTCTCAAAATAAAAAAATTCACCATCAATTTCACAAATTCATCCCCAGCGGTCCGAAGACCTAAAACTACACTGGGATTAACTTCTCGGGGGATTTCTTTCCCAACCTGTCCCAGACATGGCCGACACTTGATCGTACGGGTGTTTGGAATCTTCTAAAACAGGTAAAGGCTGAGGCGGGCAGAACTCCACAACCCTGTTCGTGTTGAGCGCATCATGATAGACAACCTTGATTTGGAAGTCGCTGTTGAATCTGACGGATGTTCCCTGTTCCTAAAACTCATGAAGGGGATTAAGGCAGTTGGGAGGTGGAGCGCACCCTCACGGAATTGTGAGCAACATAAGGCCCCAAACTGGATTGACAAAGGGAAATGTGAGGATGTGGCACATTTTGTGGCCGAAGGAGTCCGTCGGACAATACGTGGTCTATGTGCATTGCACATGAGGAACATGCAACTTTGTGGGTGTGTTGACTGAAAACCCTCAAAATCTCCTCATCCGAAGATGTAAAATTATGGCACTTAACTGTGTGAGACTCGTCTTACTCGCTGACGTAAAATAGATCGGGTGCCTTACCAGCAGTAGAAGTTGGAAGTGGATGAAAATTCCACACATTTCCTTGCATTTCAGAAAAATCACAAAATACCAAAACATTGCAAAATCACCTTTCCAAAATCACAAAAAAATATTTCCCTTGCTTTCAAATCAAATATTTGCAAAATCACAAAAAAATATTTCCCTTGCTTTTAAATCAAATATTTACAAAATCACAAAAAATATTTCCCTTGCTTTCAAGCCAAATATTCTTAAAATCACAAAAATATTTCCTTTGTTTTCAATAACCAATCTTCATCCTGACTCAGGTAAAAGATTCGGACCAAATATTTGCAAAAATCACAAAAATTGTCACTATCCCCAGCACTACACTTTAGGAGTCTCGAACTCCGCTCATTCACAATTTGGGATGACGGATCCGATCGCCCGCAAATTGGAATCTTGACCAAAACTGGCGACCAAGCACCGTCTCAATCGCATCCATTCACAGAAGAACATCTTGAAGTCTGATAACATCCTTCGTCCATTCCCATTAGCAAAGAAATAGCATCATGGGATGATGGACCTGATCGACCACGGGTCGGGATCTTGACTAACCCACTGACCAAACACCCGTATAAAAAAGAAAATCCCCAAGGAAGCACAACCCTGCAAGCAATAAGCTCAAAGCTTTCCGCATCCCCAGCAAAAACAAAATCATCAAACCGAAAGAGAATGAGCCAAGCCATGCATCCATCATCAAATGTGCATCTCCATGCATCAGCATCCATCGCATCAATCATCATGTTTACCTGCTTTCAAAATAAAAGTCGGCTAGCTAAAGACCCCACAGGCATCCCTAGTGGAGGCGCATGCAAACAAGATTTTCATTTCAAAAAGACAAAAAATATTTCTATTTGCAAATAAAAACCCCACGGAGTATCACTCCCCAGAGTGGGTATCTTTTAAAAAATCCAAAAATATTTTCCTAGTAGAGCGTTCTGCCTCCCAAACACCAGGAGATCTTCCATATCTCTAGGTAGGAGCCGACGCAAAAATTAAATAAGATCCGATGTCTTGTGGTTTCCCCGGAGACCATCAGATCCAATGCATTCAAAGTACAGTCGAACCGAACTCCAGTGTCAGTGCGGTCGTACCACATGCCAAGATACAAAAAGATGAAAGCCAAAAGGCTCGGTCAAAGAAACCATTTGAACAGGTGGAAACGATGAATTTTAACCCAAGTATCAAAATCAGCAGATTGGGTGGAAAGAGTTCACCCGCACATACCTAGGCGTGGATGCCTGAAGTACTTTGACTGAGTCCAAGTCGGCGTAGTAGAATCCTGTAAGACTACATAACGCATGTCATCTAACCACTTTGACAGTCAAGCGAAACAAGTACTCCTGGAGTGATCCGGAAAAACATCAAACATCACAATCAATCTCAGGGTCAGCAACCTTGTAAGATTACGACGCAGAGGCTCTGCTGTACCTTTCCGATGTTAGTACCGATCGGGAATGGAAGGGTTGCGATTGGGTACCCAGGTTGTAGCAAACTGCAGGGATAATCACAATGTTTTCTCCAAACTCCCGCGGTATGTGCGAGTTATCAATCTCCAAACAATCAACTGACTCAGATACAAAGGACAACAAAGATTCCAGACCACAATCTAGGAAGGAATGAATTGCAAACCAAGCATCAAAACCAGCAGATCGGGTGGAAAAAGTCCACCCGCATATACCTAGGAGTGGATGCCGAAGTACCTTGACTGAGTCCAAGTCGGCGTAGTAGAATCCCGTAAGACTACATGACGCAGGGCATCTAACCACTTTAACACTTAAGCGAAACAAGTACTCCTGGAGTGATCCGGGAAAACATCAAACATCATAATCAATCTCAGGGTCAGCAACCTCATAAGACTACGACGCAGAGGCTCTGCTGTACCTTTCTGATGTTAGTACTGATCGGGAATGGAAGGGTTGTGATTGGGTACCCAGGTTGCAGCAAACTGCAGGGACAATCGCAACGTTTTCTCCAAACTTTCGCGGTATGTGCGAGTGATCAATTTTCAGACGATCAACTAGCACAGATGCAAAGGCAAGCAAAGATTTCAGACCATGATCTATGAATGACCGAGTCAGAAGTGGGGTGTCCACTTGCTTTGGCATTCGGTTGCACGCAACCTCTACCAAAGAGGGGCATCTGTAGACACCCTACCTTCGGCTACACTGTTGGCAGAGATAGCTGGATGAATGGAGGACCATACCTCCCAATCCCATGTCCAAACTCAGCCAAACTCACCCTTGTAAGCCCCAATCCATAGCCTAACTCAAGCCTGAACCCTGTTAACTCACCCCTAAACATCAGCCTGAAAAACCCCCATAAGAAAAACCAGTCAAAAAATCCTAAAAAAGTCAAACTCATTGAGTCAACCCGCTGAGTCAATTCACCGAGTCAACCCGTCGAGTCAAACCGCCGAGTTAAAACACCGAGTCAACCCACCGATTCAAATCACCGAGTCAACCCACTGAGTCAACCCACCGAGTCAACTCACTGAGTTCTAAGCAGCAGCCCCGAAGTAGGACCGTACTGCTCGTGGGATCCCGAGCCCAATTTATTTACGGGTTCTGCCACTGCCCGCTGCTATAAATACCCCCCTCCCCTTCTCATTCAGGCATCCCTCTGAAGCCATCTAGCCCGAGTGCAATCCGTCTCTCCACCCTTTAGCCCATTCCTCCACCAAGGAGAGCCCGAGTGAGAAGAGTCTAGCCCTGGTCCATCCGAGCCTGACCACGGGTCCAAGTCTCCCAAGCCATCCAAGTCTTGATCCAGCCACTCGAAGCCAACCCTTGCGACACCTCCGTCCATCTAGCTGTTCTTTACTAGCATCACTTCATTCGCATCTAGCATAAGTGCAACATTTATTTCTTCCAACCCCACTGCTTCACTACAAGCATTTTGATCATTCAAGCACATAACATGCATCTCGCATAAAGCACCTGTCAGTTCGAGTGTATGCTTTGGGCTTGCCTGTTAATGGAAACCTGCCCATCAGAAACTCTTACTGTTCAGACCTGCAATCATATACATATCACTACAAGCACTTTGATCATTCAAACACAAAGCATGCATTCCGCATAAAGCACCTGTCAGTTCGAGCGTATGCTCTGGGCTTGCCTGTTAATGGAAACCTGCCCATCAGAAACTCTTACTGTTCAGACCTGCATTCATGTATCATGTCATCTATGAGAATGTACGAGGATTAAAACAGACTTTCAAGTGTTAGTTTGATTCTGTGAAGTAGAGACCGTACTTCGGTATGGGCAGTGTGTGGGGTGCTTAACCTCTTCCCACCCTGTAACCGTGATCCCTTACCTCGAATCTCTGGCCGCAGATCAAAAGGAGTCATTTTAGAGAAATGAATCTTCGGATCCCCTTCTCTAATGTTTTTACGGGATCTAGTCGATTGTAGATTCGAAGTAACTGGCTAGTGGCGACTCTGGTCTTATATAAACTCATCTAACCACATCCAGCTTAACACGACAACCAAACAAAGCCCTCGAGAACGAGGCAAGCCAGTGGCACAAACGGTGATTTGCACGCACACACCTCTTCTTCTTTTTCCGAAAGGAAAGGGAGAACGTTGTTGGGAGCGCGGAACGACGAGGGTCCACAGTATCTTATCTTTTTCTTAGCAAACATAGACAATAATCTAGGAGTAATAATAATGTTTAGTTGTTATCCAAGTCCACACCCGTCGGACGAATCTATCTCAATACAATCAATTTCTATTTTTAAAGAGTTGTTCAATAATCAATCTCTGCGACTGGTTGTGAGCTTTTCCAGTTTGTATATGAAAGTCCTTTCTAGTGGAAAGCAAAGTGTAACTCATTTTCATATTAAGAACCCCACCCTTTGACAGTTGCCTAATCTCTATAAACATCATCTTACATGTGGATGAATAAGCAACCGATCCTCTCAGGTCCTGGTCATATATGGTCGAGTTCGATGTATCTACTTATCTCGGCACTTGGGTCAAGAGTTGTTCGGTTGGAATTGAGCCGCACAATCGATTCTGGCATGCCCGCGCACATCACATGTGACAAAAAATTGGAACAATATTAATGTTGTGAATAGATAGGAGTGTACTGTGGATGTGGTTTCTGGGGAGTTGTTCGTCAGTTGTGGGGCCAAATAGACAAGCTGACTGGGATCGTTCCTAAAAAATACCATCTATGAAACAATTTTGACCTTCCAATTTGTGGCCTGAAAATGGATGGTCTGTATCCAACTAGAAAGAAAGCTCGTAATTGGTGACCAGGATCTTCCAATTAGGGAAATTTTTATGGCAGGCTCGATTATACCACAAAGCAATGGTCCAAATTAATGACACGGTGGCCTCCCACTTACATAAACCCAAACGGACATGAATTGGGTACTACCCCGCCTGCCCTAAGCTCGACGTATGCAGGGGCTCTGAAGGGCAACCTGAAATTGTGTCGAATCGTCTAACACGACACCCTACACTATACGCGGAAGCTTGGCGGGGCTACTAGAATTATGGCTAAGTCCTAGAGGGGGTGATTATGACCTTTTTAAAATTCTTTTCGCCTACTTAAATTAATCTAACAATTTAAGCTAAGTAAGCAAGAACACTTCGACTTCCAAGCCTTAGTGGGTCCAATTACATAGACTAGCAAATGATTAAGCAATTAAACAACCTAGTCTAAGCACATAGATTAACAATTGATTTAACAAGTCAAGTACCTAATTTATATAACTAATGTAGACTATATGAGATGCAATCATATAAGCTCAAGTTTACAGTATTAGTGAAAATACATCTTATGTGTGAATGTGTCTATCTAGTTCTTAGCATACATTCCTATCAAGCATTCATAATTAAGCAGTTAAACATACAATGCTAGAATAACAATGTGCTCAAATATATCACAAACACAAAGATATATAGTAGTTCGACTACTTGTCTACTCTACTCTCGGTTGTCGTACTCACCCCTTAAGTACAACAGATTTCACTAGAGGCTTTTAAATCAGGTTCAACTCATAACCCAAGAGTTTTAACTAGGTTCCTCCAAACCTTACAATCCTACACAATCACCAGGTCCTACTCAAGAACCTCATGTACGCACCCGTGTTGGTGGACCACAAACACACCCGTGTCGATGGCTCCCCTTGGAGACTTGAAAATTTAGGCTCTACTCAAGATCCAAGGTTTTATAACCGAACCTCAATTTAGGCTTCACTCATAACCCAATGTCCTACAACTAAACCTCAATGATTTTAGGATCTACAATCGAGCTAAGGTCCTACAACTGAACAACTGAACAACTGAACATAGCGTATACTCCCGACAGAGGCTCCCCACTTAGAGACTTGATTCGGCCCTATAATCGGGCCTAGGTCCTACAATCGAACCTATTGAGTTTGAAAATTCAAACTCCACACTCAATTTTACATGGGAAGAGAGTGGTTGGACTCAATATAAATTGACAACCTTACTTGTCAGATTTGAACCCCATTGATGCCTCGTTCTTGAGTCGCTTATTCTCACTTTCCCGTGTTTGAATCAGCTCCTCAATGCTCCCTCGATCAGTGACGTTGGTTGGTTCAGCTCCACGATCAAACACCTTACATGCGATGTTCCATTGAAATGACCAAGGTGATGGAAGGTGGTGGATTCTCTAGAGCTTAAGGATAAGATTGGGTTGCAGGTTGGAGAATCACCTAAAGGAGCTATAGGGGATGTTTAGACAAATGATCTACCTATGGTCAAGGTGCCTAAACTCCTAGAGATAAAGAAGGAACACGATCATCTTCTTCGTGAGCTTTGAATGTTCCATTCTTGTGATGAATCATAAGAAAATAGCTTGTACGGGTTAAGATTAGAGCCTCTAATGGTTTGTAATATTGGTGGTCTCTAAAGTACTAAAATCTATCTCTTTAGCCCAAAGATTGAGTCTCCCCTATTTATAAATGAAGCTCCAACGGCTATAAAATGAGCAGAAAACAGTCGGTTTAATGGATTAAACACATCTTCGATGGATAAAAAAGTCCACTCCAATGGATCAAAACTAGAGTTTGATGGATCGTAAAACTGTCCAGAGAGTTCAGCAATGTTGCTGGACATATTTTCGATGGATCGAACCTGTCTACGATGGATCGAAGGGTATTGTTCTATGGATCGTATAACTGTCCAGAGAGTTGGAATTGTTGTTGGACATATGTTCAATGGATCTAACTAGTCTTTGATGGATCGAAGTGCGATCGAACTTGAACTTCGATGGATCAAAGTCCAATCGAAAATTGTTGTCTAGGTTAGTTTATTTACAACAGCTTGCACCTCTTTTTTTAGCCTAACTTATCATGTTTTTCTAAGTGTTCTAAGGCTAGTGAAGATGACTAAGTGTTTACCTATATGGTCCAAGTCATTTAGAGGTTTATGGTGTTTTAGTTTTAAGGGTTAGGGTCACCAAGGCATCTTTTTTACCTGTTCTTCTTTCTTGATGCTTCTTGTCTACTTGAATCATCGATCTTTAGCTTGCCAAGGCTCAACCGAGATTCAGCACATGGACGCACTTGATTAACAAATGAGGTGCACTAGTATGCCACAGAAAAGTGCACTAACACCACTGTGATGTTTAGGTTTTGTCTAAGGACCACCACGATGTATGTGTTTTATCCACGCAATCCATTCATTTTTCCATATCATTTTAGGGGTATAAGCCTAGAAATGAGGTAGATCCAAGGCTCAAGTGACCACACATTGGGAATCAATGCCCACTACTGAAAACTTCTTTAGGTTATGAAGCTGCTATTTGTGTTTTTCCTTCCTGTAGGCCTAATCTGACCTTATTAACAGGTTGGAGGGCAAAAAACCATCATGGTGGACCCTAAGAATGTTTCAACAGTGATTGTTATTATCATAGTTGTTTCATGTGGTGTGGTCCACTTAAGCCTTAGATCTACATCATTTTTCTTTTACTTATACCCTATTAACACTACGATGAAGCTTACGCCCTCACTTCCTTCCTTTTAGAAGCGTGCATGTAATATTAACTTAAACGTGAAAATGCATATTGGAGTCGCCACTAGTCAAGTGAAGCTTAGAATCCATGACTAGCTAGAAATAGTAAAGTCAAGATTCCCCAGCTCAAGTGAATCTGGCAGTTGTTCTGCGATTGTAGATTCTGGGTAAGGGTTTTAATTATAGAAGATGAAAGGCTTAAGTACCCTCCTTTTGTCCGCATAATGTGCAGTCTCTACTTTGTAAGATTTTATGATTTTTAGAAAATTTGGAAAAATTTCAGCATTATAACATCTAGTCATGCTTCACATAACCCATACCAGTTGAGCAAACAAAAATAAAAAGAATTATTTGGCCCCACCTTCGAGTGGCTCTAAGTAGGTAAAATAAAATAAAATGTAGTAAATAAAGTGGGATGCAATCGTAGCCTTATTTTACAGAGGTTAGGACTTTGACCAAGCAAATAAGATGTAAATTCAATCCAAGCCTTACTTTACAGAGTTTAAGACTTCGGACAGGCAGATGAAGTAAAGAGAAATAGAAGAAAAAATGCTGGAAAAAAATAAAGTAAAGTGTGAGCTAATGTTACGAATATGCTGGGAATGTGTGAAGTAGAATGCAATTTGAGCTTGATTGATACATAAGAAAGATAAGAGGGGACTAGACACAATTTTTCTTAAAAAAGAATGGTTGGATATTTCCTATTCCCACCTACTCTGGACTTTAGTGGCTTCTTTAGTGGGCCATCTCCTTTATAATTGATCTCCTGAGTCATGCAACACCTTAGCAAGTCAAGAATATTCAAGGCACTCTGAATCCTTGGATTGATCCCGGACCATATCCCCTTCTCCTACAATTCTCTATATTTCTCTCTGACCTCTCTGTCTCTATTCCTCTAAAATGGCAGTTGCTGTGCGAAATTTATAGATCTCCATCCTCAGCTCATGGTAGGTCGACAGTAATGTCATAAACGCCCATTAATGATTTTGCTTCGGTAATAATTAGGCAACCTCTTCTGTAGGTAAAAGCAATCCTCATGGACTGTCGGGTTGCCACAAGCCAAGGTCTGTTTTGTTCTTTTTTCCCGTGATCTGTAATGTACAACGAGTATTCAGTATCTCGAAGGGTTTGTGTAATATCGTAGAAAAAAAAAAAAATTTAGAACCTACTATATTTGGTAACTCGTTATTTTTGGAACCTGCCAATTTTATTATTTACTTAATCGATTTACTTGCCATAGTTAAATCTAAGATCTAGATATATGGTTTTCATCTTAGAAAAATGAAACTTATATTTCTCACGAGTTTTGAGACCTCCATCTATCATCTTGTACATGTGGGCCACATGATCATGAACCATGGAAAAGATCACAAATCATTACTCTTTCATTCCACATGGAACAAGTATGATATACTTGGTAAAACCCTAGTGAAAATCACATATTTGAAGTGAACTCATCAATTTACTCCTCAAATTGACCAATGGTGTTTTTATGTAGAAAAAAAAGTAGTTAATTGTGCAGGGAATATCATGAATTTTCCTAGTTAAATAATTTATTTGTTGAGTTTTTGACATCAAACATCACATGGTTTCTTAGTTAGAGGCGTGGATGAGTGTGTAAGAAGATAGGCTTTTGAGTCCTAATTATGGCTTTCTTTTCTTTCTTTCATTTTTTTTTTTCTATAATGCCTTGAAACCAAGTGAATAACCTAATTAATTCATATTTCTCTTTAAAAAATACTTAATAGCTTAAGTGATTAGAAGGCTTTAGTAGGGAGAGAGAGGTCTAGGGTTTAAGGGCTAGAGAGAAAAAAAAGGGGAGTTCATTTACCCCTGTGATCATGTGGGCCTGAAATTCTCAATCCATCTTAGCCCTCCAATCAAGAATGTTCATTTACTCTTTTGATCACGTAGATGAGCCCGCTAACTATCTTATAAAGACACGTTATAGGCCACTTTGGGCCTATCCTTGAAAAGGGGCCTAAATGACTTTATGGACTGGAGCAGGACCCACTAGTATCCTAATAATCATGATTGTGAATTTTGTTATGCTTACATGTATGGTTTAAGGGAAATCCTTTATTATGCCATAATTGGACCGTTGAGTATATTCATAAGAAATTCTCTATTTAGGCTTAATATTATGATATTGGGCTTTTAGTGGATTCATAAGAAATTCTCTATTTAAGAAGAATATTTGGCAAGTGGAATATAGATCATGTATGTGGTCCAATTGAAATTCCATATAGGAGGGAAAAATGGTTAAATAAGGATTAATGTAATTTTGGGCTAATTTTTAATAAAAGCTCACTAATGGCCCAATACATCAACCGAAGACCAAGTGTATGCTTTTTCATAACTTGTGACTCTCGTGAGAGGTGGACTACTCTTGTTAAAGTAGTATGTTATATTTGACCTATGTAGGCTATTTGACGGACCCGATTGCAAATAACTAGACTTAGACTAACTTAATATAGGAGTGGTTCATATGTGTGGTAAATTTAAATGCAACCAACTTGAGGAAAGTTACAACCACTCCAAGATCACACTAATGGACTGTTAGCACCCCTAATCAAGTCTAAGTTAGGTTAGAGGACTTTTGTGGTAATCCAGAAAGTATCTTTTCTTATAAGGATATTATAAAAAAGAACCCCCAATTAGAAAAGTTCATTTATAGTAAGTTTTCTATATTAGAATGGAAGGACAGGATCATTCCAACTTATAAGAAAGAAAATGATAAAAAAAAAAAAAAGAAAAAAAATGGAAAGTATACTCCCAAGTACATCGATGGACAAGCATTATACATGTGTGGAAACATTTTGGTGAGTAGTTTTAAATTCAAGATACATATGTTTTCTAATTGTATTATACTTGACAAATTTCTATTTGGAAAGTTTTATTTATATGAAAGTTATTTTTTGGAAAGTTCTATTTTTGAAAAGTGAAAAGAAAAAAGTTATTTTTGAAAAGTAATGCATTCATACATGTTTAAAACACCAGAATGAGTGACTATAAGGCTTATTTATGAGTGGATTTTATGATTGATGATAAGGTTATATCATAAGTAATTTCTATTAGTGATGGTGAGGCTATATTATAAGTGACATGAATGTAAGGTTTTTGAGTGACATGAGTGAAGGTGAGGTTTACAGTTGACATGAGTGAAGGTGAGGTTTATTATGAGTGAAGGTGAGGTTTACTTATGAGTAATCATAAGTGAATGAAAATGATAAGGAGACTGTGGGTCCTTATGATTGAAATCCCTATGAGTGAGAAATGACTCCTTTGTGGAATTCAGGATTGCTAGGAGTTTAGGCACCTATTTGTCCAACTGGAGATGAGCAATTTTGAGTGATAAACGATGACAAATTTTAAACCAATTGGAAAAGAATTGGTCATAATGTTACAATCAAAATCATACCTTGAGATATGGAAAACTCATGCATGTTGATTTCATTTTATAAGTATATTTATGAAATGATATATTGGAAAACTTTTGATTATTCTTGTATTCAGAACTATTCACTGGGCATTTTGGCTCATACCATTCATTGATGGAAAAAAAAATGCTGACTAAGGAGCAAGTTGAAATTCTCAGAAGTTGGCCAGACGATGCTTATTGATTTACTTTAGTCATCATATGAATTGGACGAGATGATATTTAAACAATTTATGTTTTTATTTCATGAGACACTTTAAGTTTTAGTGATGGATGATTAATGTTTTTATTATTATCAAGTCTTTAATAAAGTTCCGTAGTTTTCTTTTTATTTATGAGGATGAATGTGGAATGTATGGTAAATATTTAAATTAATACTTAAACCCAAGTCACATCGCTTAACCCGAGGCTAGGGTTAGCCTTAACCATGGTTTAAGATTTGGGGGTGTGACAGTTTGGGTGATTGTCTAATATTTGGCCACCTTAGTTCAAAATCGGTCGATTGGGCCCGTTTGGTGTTTTCAGAAAGTACTATAAGAACTCAATTTTTTTTTATCAATTATACACACTGGTACACACAAATCTACCTCACAAAGAATACAGTAGAAACTTAGACACACTGTGAGTTGGAATATCCTCACTTGTATACATGATAGAAGTGTTTGAATTTCGAGGATGAAATTGTTTTAACGAGGGTGGACTATAACAACCTGAATGTTTTAATACTTGAGTATCGAAACTCCTCGGGTATTACCATGTAACGCCCCGAAATTTCGACTCTCGTGGACAACACGATGGGTCGAGCTTCCAGGTGTTAATTCATGTGTGTCAGGGTTACGTTTCCACACACTTACCTGTAATTTCATACATTCATGGCATACATAGCATAATGACGGAAATTTAAGTTCTTATTCCATAAATATTCTATTCTAAGTTCTAAATCAATGTAATAAAACATATTTAACCAAATATTTCCACTTATTATCTCCATGAGAGACTTATTACATGTTCAAAAGAAAAAAAAATAAATCTACTCTACAAAGATAATAAACATAATCCATCTTCAAGCCGCTTCGGTTTCATTGTCCGTCACTTGCTGCCACGAGCCTTCGAGCACCTCATCGTAGTGTTCGATTCTCTTACTGGATCTTCACCTGGATTATCTGAGATGTGGTTGGATAGCGTTAAACGCTATCATAGTGGGGAATATCCCTTTAAAACAATCATGATAATAATGGCACAGAGTAAACGCAAGCAAGATATTCTCATTTAATCAAATCAAAACAATTCAATAAAAAATCTTGATTAATGCAATGCATGACATGGATGCTCTGGCTAAGGTACCCTGACCAAATGAGACGGGATCACTCCACTCTTCTCACCAGCCACTAGCCACCAGAGGTTCTAGCTAGGACGGGATCACTCCACTCTTCCCATGCACGAAAACCCAACTAGTGAAACGGGCCCATGCACACTTTCACTAGATAGCGAGAGAGAAATGGGCCCATGCACACTTTCTCTAACACCCGAGGGGCTGACCCACCAAGCCGGGTCCAGTGAATGCATGATTAGTTTTACCTTTAATTAAGTTAGTTTAGCATTCAGCCCATTAAATGATGTTCACGACTAATGATCACTCCTTACCCCAATCAATTTAAGAGTCCCCACATTCATCAATTCCATACTTCCATGGATCCATCACAGGTAACGAATCAATAAAGATCCCTTGGCACGTAAACAACAATACGCACACGGTAGTGCCAAACTTAACATCCTGGCATATGAAATCAACAACACATACATGGTAATGCCAATACCAAATCCTCAATGTCAAGGCACATTTATTCAATAAGACACACGGTAATGCCGACTTTCTCAATAAGGCATATTCATCCAAAATCTCCACATGGTAATGCCAACGTAACAAGGCCTCGCATGGCTTTTTCTCTTACATCAACGGTTACATCAGTATGGGGCCAAGAAGTTTTCATTAACGTAACATCCATATGCAATATCTCATAGCAAACAATACATCAATCATCATAAGCATGTGACAACGTAAATCGAGCATGGTTTCCATATGAGCATGTACATCATAACAATTCCTTTTCCAACTACTTAAGCATAGTTCATACATCAAAATTCAACAGACACAACAAGGAACATCATACAATCCATATTTACATGGAAAGATTTCAACAAGCACGGTTTCAAGAAGTCACGTAACAAAAATCCTAATTTCCAAGCATAAAATCAACATATAATTTAATATTATCGTAGATGGGCTTAAAGGAAATCCCCACCTCTAAGATTAGGTCGATTTGAAGTGTTGATAGGCTGTGCACTCCTCTTTAAATCCAAATCCTAACATGTTTAATGTAAACCATGAGATTAGAGCGTAGGTCGACACGATTTTCATTGCCATGATCAACTAGAGTTAAATTTTAACCTAGGGTTTATGTTTATGCTAGATTTAGAAATTTAGATGAGGGTTTACATCACTTACCTTTTTCAACAGCGGTTCAACTTGAAAACTCAGCCGAGTCGACTCGGTTCGGCTCGGTTCTTCTTCCTTTCCTTCTCTTTATTTTTCCTTCTTCTTTTCTTCTCCTTTTCTCTCTCTCTTTTTTTTTTCTTGGCCTGAGCAGGGCTTTAACAGCAACGGAAGCAGCGATGGGTGTACCTCATCTCAGCGGCCACCCCATCTCTCTCTCTCTTTCTACAACGTTTTCTCTCTCCTTCCTTCCTTCCTTTCCTTCTCTTTCTTCTTTTTCCTCTTCTTCTTTCTCCTTCTTCCTTCTTCCTTTTTCTTTTCCTTCACTAGAGAACTTCTCAGCAACAACATAAAATGGTGGGCCCTCTTTCTTCCTCTCTTTCTCCCCCAAACAACTTTCACTTTCTCTCTCTCCTCCCACGATCTCTCTCTCTCTCTCTCTCTCTCTCTCTCTCCCACGATCTCTCTCTCCCTGGCGTTGGGTTTCCTGGAGAGAGCAGGCGCGGACGAATGGTAGGGTTTTATAATATGAAAGACTCGAGAGGTCGGTTGGTTGCGTGGTGCGGAAGGAATGGCTCGAGAGTTGGAGTTGGAAATGGATTGCAAAGAGGGTTTTACAAGGCATGAGGACCGTTGAGATGCTAGGTGGGGTCCACACGAAGCTTTGGGTGAAGTATGAACGGCCCATGCAAGGTGGAGGTCCGGATCTTTGTGATTCTTTGATTTGGACGATGGTTAGGAGCGGCCTGTACAAGTGACGGTTGACGAAGATTTTCAAGGGGACTAGGTTTTGTTCGGCCGCAAGTTGAATGGATGGAGTGGATTTGGCCGTGGGGTCCACTGGAGGACCAGCGTAGAAGCCTCAAACGGACAACGCCGTCCTCTGGTTACAGAGAATCGTGAAGAAGAAGATGTCTTCTTTTAAAAAAAAACTTCTTGTATCGTGCAACGCATGTACACGGCCATTTATGGCTTCCCTCACAAGCGGGGTCCACTCCAAGTGGATCGGGATTCTTTGATCCGTCCAACATGTCGAAATCATCATTTTAACCACTGAAAACAAAATTGAGGCAGATCCGAGTTAAGGTGGGCCACTTATGATCAAATTTCTGATTAGGGCATTTTCACAATGATCGGGGATCTGATTTTCGACGTGTACGGTTAATTTGTGTTAAATAGGTCATACACTAAGTTTAGGGTCAAAATGATTGTGGAAAATGGGTTATTTAAATGGTGGGGTTTTAATAGTGGCATAAAAAAATACGAAAAAAATACGGGAAAAATACGGAGAAAATACGGAAAAATACGGGGTGTTACATACCATGAAGGTTTAATCTAGTGGGAACACACATAACCTACACTCTAACTTAAATATGGCTGTTAGGAGTAATCTTCATGCATAGATTAAGCTATCCCACTGCTAATTTTCAAGTCAGACCATCATATCATCTTAAAATGGACATTAACAGTAAATTATAATCCTGATATATAAATAAACATTCTATATCATGGAAATCAAATTTTAATTGGTAGAAATGCACCATTGATTAATCTTAAATTTTTCACAGTGGTGATCAATCTTAAGTTTTCTTCAGTGTGTATGTTCAAACCCAACAATGAACTTCAGAAAACATATTTCTTGAAACCCGACTACGACAAAATTTCACACAATGCTTTGTTAGACAAATTGAAATGTACATGATCAATTTTGGAACCTAATTTGCAAGATCTACTGTCTATCAGATTTCACATCATATCCGTTGGATGGCTTGTCCAAAAAATCACACAACGAGTCTCTTTACGATCTACGAATGATCCCCAACAAATTCATCAGTTTACATTTATCATCATACCCCATCTGGACCCATTTCTGGAATCCTCAGCCAATTTAGGAAGAATACTATGTTTCCTTAATCTCCAAAACTACAAACAATTTAGTATCCGCATGTGTAACTCATAATGTGTGTCTACATCCAAGATATCACGATCTAACTATCTAGCTAGAAGACTGACCATATTTTTACATTTTGGGCACCTCAAAAACTCTGTGGACTCTTTAATTTATAATCTCGAAGGTGATCTAACCATTAATCTTGAAATCAACCATTTGTAACCATTTAAATTAGAAACAATGGATTAAAACTGTCTTAAGATGATCAAGCCACTTGATGTGTGGGCCACGATGTATGCATAGTTAACATTCATCACCCACTATCTCCCGGTGCGACTTGAGCCATGGTGCAAGATACCTGTGTGTGCATTTGAAAAGGAATCTGGAGACAAAGGCTTTTCACGAGAGGAATTTTCTTTCCATTTTCTTTGGTTCTTTCTCCTTCATTCTTTACAATGGGAAACCTTCTCATCTACGATCCATAGCAGCAGTCTAAGTTTGATCTAGACCATTCATGAAAGTGATTCCAGCCGTCCAATTATAACTGTAAAAATGTTAATCTGTTTTAAAATTACAGCGTGCCAACCAGTTCAAAAATGGAAACTCATTTTTATCAAACCGGAAAACTCAACCGCATTTGTTAGGAGCCTCTTTAGCATATCCAAATCACTCATTGGGATGATCCTAACCATCCAAGGCATTGGCACGCATGTGTTATATCAAGAAACTAGAAACTGAATCTCCTGCGCACTAAACGACTTCAAAATGGAAACTTTTGTTCGAAAAAAGATTAGTTTTGAATCCAAGAGAATAGTTCTTCAGTGATCTCAGCCATCCAAATAAGTGCATCACAACCGTTGATGCAAGATCACACGGATCACGACTCAATAGAAGATGCTCACACGCCATTTTAATCTCCGTCACGAACCAAATATATCTTACGAAGAGAAATTCTTGAAATAGTTAGATTCCAATAGAATTCTTGCCATAATCTCTTTATCACACTCAAACAATAATAACAAATCATAAAGAAGCCGTTCAAATGTGATCTCTCTATGTTTTTGCAATTGTTCTCAACCCCAAGTGTAGGGTCTTAATGTAGTAATAACTCGGTGACGCCGAGGTCGATCCACATGGACTAAGAAAAACACAACAAAAGATAGTCTAAATTTAAGTTTAAGGTTTAGAATTCCAGTGGATTAAAAGGGGATTAAAACAATAAATAAAAGCAACTAAGGATTCATGGATCCACTTTTAATTAATCACAATGTCTAGTTCATCGATTCAACTTTGATAACTCAACTAAAATCGAATAATGATTCATTATAATAAGAAGATAAAATAGTTAATCCATTCATAAACATCCAAACAATATATAAATTCAATTAAATGACTCTCTCATAAATCACTCAGTGATTGATCGTAGGAAATTCCAAGCATCTATTGTGCCCATAGTCAACAATAGATTAAGGGATTGTATAGATTAATACATTCTCTAATCAAGCCAAGCGATTGCACTTCTAAGCATCTAATGTACCCAAAATTCACAATGGATCAAAGCTTATATAATTTAAAAGATTTAAAGTGAAATTCAAATCAATTCAATTAAATAATCATCATCCAAACTAATGTATTAAATCAAATAAACTAGAATATCATAAATTAGCTAGAAGCTTCACCCCTTAGACCACCTTAGAGATTAGCCTAACATACCTATCTAAAAAATAGAAAAACAAACTGGAACAGAAGGATTAAAGGAGAAGAACGTACAGTGCTAAAGAAGCTCTGCCTTCACTTTCTTTCTCTTTCAAACCCTAAAGTGATGCCTAGGATCGTCTAAAACACTCCTTTAAATAAGTAGAAATCGACCACTTTCGCACCAAGTTAAGAAATTCACGAACTTCAGCACTAACCACCTCCATTGATAGGAGTCTTCGATAGAATTGAGTGCTATTGTTCGCTCGCCTCAAGTGCAAGGCTGCGATGTAGTAATAATTCCTGGTAAGATCGAGGTTGATCCTCAGGGATTGTCGTAACAATTCTAAATTACATAACTAGGATGGAATAAATTTAAAATTATATTAATTGATGGATTTTAAGAACATAAAACTATCTACTTTAGAATTAAATCAGAAAAATAAAACACCAGAGCACCAAGGATCCACTTATAATAATTCACAATGCCAATTCAAACCATTCAATCCAATAAATCAATCTGAGTTCTATCCCTATCCAATCGAAATATAGATCAATCAAATCATCATAATATATCTAATATAGATGAATCATCTGCTGATATGGTTCTCTCATACCAACTAAGGCATTGGGCGTATCTAATTAAACAACCCAATCCTTCACAAAACAAAAGAGATCACGTTCATGATTCTTCCTCAAGTCTTATCACTAAACTTGATTTAAAAGAATGAATTGAACTTCAATTGAACCAAAATCAAGACATAAACATCTATCTCAGATCAAATCAAAAGATAAGAACCCCTTCTAGTTTAGTACTTCTAGATAAGCACTTAAGAAACTTGGTTTGTAAGATCTCCTAGCATCCAACATATCATGATGGATCTAAGATCTCTACAACCTAAAATTCTATCAACAACACCCCATTGATCAATCTCAGTAAATCAAAACATCCCATGTAAGCAAAATCACAAGAGATAGAAGATTAAACTTAAAATACTAACTTTATTTCAAACTACAACTAGAAGTGTTCTTCATTAAATCCAAAAAAACTTGAATTAATTCAAACTAAGCATTGTAAACTATAAGCTTCATATCTTAGCCCTAGTTAAGAGGTTTAGCCAACAATTACCAAGTTGAACTAAAACTCAAAGAAAAAACTATTAAAAACTAGAAAAATCACATTCAAAGGAGTTGTAGACTCTCCACGACGATCCACTCCACCTCCCACAAACTTAAATTTCTTCTAGGATGAGTTTAGATCCACCTCTAGCTGTCCTTTTATAGCTTTGATCCACCACTGACTCGGAAGATTTGAGAAAACGTGGAGTCCTTCCGCACTTTGAAAACTCGAATTTAAAAACTGAAAATCGATGTTTCTGGAACACTGAGGACCGGTCTGGCGACCATTCTAGCGACCGGCCTTTGAAGCTAAAAAATTGTCTAGTGAGATCTGAGTTTCTGGACTACTGAAGACCGGTCGGGCGGCCGGTCTTTGGACAGGTCTTCGAGACTTTTTTTTCTTCATATTTTCTTCTTTTTCTATTCTCTTTCTTTCTTACTTCTTTCCTCCACCTTTTTGGCACTTGTTCTATTGTTCTTCAATATATGCAAAGTGACTCATTTGATATCATATTGGTGAAGTCTCTCTCTTATTCCTACATTCACAAAAACATGTATTAGATTAGTCTTTAAACATGCAAACCATGCATAAAGTGTGATGAATTGGGGTTAGAATATGCACAATTTAGAGCTCAACAGTTATCGAGAGCCTGTCGATAGGATTGAACGTCTTCTCGATGAATCGAAGAATCATAAAAAAGTGTCCAGCAAGCTCTAGAGAAAATTCTAAATTTCTCAATTGGTGGTTTGATCCTATCAACTCCTATCGAAGGTCTGTTGATAGCTCGATTATATCGAAAGTTGTGAAAATTGTCCAGCAACCAACTTCGAATTTCTGGATTTTTTTATCGTATCAAACCCTATTCGATCCTATCAAGAATTCTTAATTTCTTTATTTTCTTCATTGATATTCAACACTTGGATTTTCCCATCTTTACCATCCTTGATCTTCTTCTTTTGTGTGCTTTAAACCTCATGAATTGCTCCAAATTATCTTCAACTTCCAAATATTCTCTTGCACAATAAAAGTGACAACCTTTTAGCTTAATATATGTAATTAGATTAATGTAAAATTGAGGATGAATATGCAATATTTAACTCTTAACAGTAACAACGAGTGTTAAATATCCGCAACTTTCTTCTTGCGAAGCCACCAAGAAAACACTCATAAACCTTCGATTTCCCACCCTTACATCATCACATTCATTTAAGTCATCCACAACCATCGAAATTAAGGAAAAACTATTGCAGTCGAGTGTTCTTCCCCAATGAATGTTTTAACCACATGATCTGGGATGAGCTTTAAATTCAAATTTAAACCATTCATTAGGAGGCTCATATGATCCACATTTGATCTTCAAACTTCAATTTAGGTTTGAATCCAATATGTTGATGCACAATGCAAGCCGATCAACAAAGCTAGGAAAGAAACCCACCACTGTAACGTTATTTGTGTATAAACATTCGTATGTTTCTCTTTCCAACCTGATTCTAGGACAATTGAAAGAATATCTGTAAAAACTTTCATACATGAGAAATGAAATCACATGAGAGAGTAATTAAAACTAATTCGTGCACGGAAGAGAGGAGAGATTTCACCGATTCAACTCTCTAATCTATTGAGTTAGGTCGAGTTAGATTAAATCAAATTTTGTTAAGTCAAGAGCTTTGTTGGATGTTCTAAAAGAGAGAGGAGAAGAGAAGGAAAGGAAGGGAAAAAAGAAAAGAAAGAGAAAAAAGAAGAAGAAGAAGAAGAAGAAGGGGAGAGAGAGAGAGAGAGAGAGAGAGAGAGAGGAAGAAGCGATTTTATCCACTTAGTTAGGCCTGAGTTAGGTTGAAATTGGGTCAGGGTCTAGCAAGGCTTAAAAATCCTCAAAGAGAAACTAAGATAGAGGGTGTATATTGAGTTCATGCCAAATCATAACAAATCGATACTGAGTCAAACTAAATCGAGTTCACGTCAATCAAAGTAAGTTGTCTTCCATAGTTTAGTGATTTGGATTCAATTTATTACTATGTTTTAAATTATTATTGTGAGAAATTAAAATACCCAAAAATCAAAACCTAGATCTAGATTTTAGGTTAAAATTATAAATCTATATGATCAAAATCCTAATTTTGATCCTAATCGTAGAAATATTGTGATGTTATGATCTAACGGCACAAATTATGTTAATCATGTTAAAGTTCGATCTTAAAGCATGTACATCCAATTCTAGCAACATTAGAAGATGATCCAACTCAAAAGGTGAGGAATTCCCTTCAATCTTTCCGTCGAATTCGTAGAATAGTTATTGTTCGTTTGATTTCGTTATCATAAGTTAAACTCCTTATTTCGTGTTTAATCTTCATGATTAGTATGTTTGTACTTGTTCTAATATGATTGGAATTTAATCATGTATGATTTAGATTAACTTTGATGTGAATTATGCTTTAATGTCTAGACATGTATATGATTTTGTTTACATGGTAATAATTTTTGGATGTTTCATGTTAAGGAACGAAGTAATGATATTTATGGACTGGTCTATGTACCTTGGGATATGTGGCATGGTTACCCATATTAAGGACCCAAGCTTGAGACATGTTCCATGTGGAAGACATGCATGAAAAATTATTCATGGAAAGACTATATGTTGTTTTATTAAGAATACACTTTTTGGACTATACCTTGAAACTAATTAGTTGGCTTACATTATTTATGGACTTCATACCACGAAGGTTTATGGTGTTGACATCACTTTGAGACATATTTAATGCCCTCATGGTACGGGTGATGAGCCTTTATTTTGTGTTCGGTTGTGACATGTTTAGATACCTTAAGTGGTATGGGTGACGGGCCCTTTGTTTTGTGTCCATGAATGGACTTGTGATTACAATGTACATTGAATTGATCATGGTATGGTGATTTAAAAGGCCACTAAGCATATATGGTTTTCATAATTGATTGTCTTGTATACCAGACAAATAAATGATTGGCTAATCATGCATTTATGACACTTTTTAAACTTGACCGAATGACACCGATGTATGTCACTTGAGATTTTCGGGTCACGGTGCTACTGTGTGTCTTTCGAGATTTTCGAGTTATGATGTCACTATGTGTCTCTTGTGATTTTTGGGTCATGATGTCATTGCATGTCTTTCGAGATTTTTGGGTCGTGATATCGCTGTGTGTCCCTTATGATTTTTGAGTCATTATATAGAACTTGTCGGATGATGCTGATATATGCCCCTTGGGATTTTCAAGTCATGATGCCGTTGTATGTCTTTCGAGATTTTCTGGTCATGATGTCGTTGTGTCCCTTGTGATTCCAAGTCATTGTCTAGCCGTTCACTTTTAGAACTTGTCAGGTGGCGCTAATATTCGGGTCACTATCTAGCGGTTCACTTGCATTGTGGGTTTTACTCACATGTTCGAGCTAGATGTGCATCCTCAAGATGACGTGCATTCATGCATCCATGCATTGATCAAGATTTGTATCATGAAATGATTATTGTATTTTCTTTGTTTCTGTTTGTAAACTATACATGACTATGATGATGGATGTGTAATTTTGGAGGGGAGTTTTCACTGAGATGTCTACTCACCCTTTCGATGAGTATATACCCAAACAGATGATGCAGAACTAAAAGAGTATGAAGCCTGAAGAACCGAGCGAGGATTCTGTTGAAGAGATGCCATATATGACTGAAGTAGAGATCTTCAAACTCAACCAATAGCTAGGCCTACTTCTTATATTTTAGCAAAACTTTAGTACTTGAAAGGATTGTTAAGCTTTGTAATAAGTCTCCCAATATGTAGACAAATTAGTTTACTTTTATAATGATAAAACTCAAATTTCAAAGTTCAGTTTCTCTTACTTTTGTGTGATGTAAACCATGTGAATGTGAAAAGTAAATCGAATTGCTACAATCCGAAGATTGCACACCTAAGTGCAGGTAGCAAAGTAGTAAATACGCGGTGAGATCGAGGTCGAACAACATAGATTGGGGGTTAAGAACACTTAGTAGGATTAGTTTAGATGAGAGAGATGAAATCTGGTTTAATCCACAAGAGCGGAGTAAGGTGTGTGTGATGAACATGAATGATAAAAGGGCTAAGACTTAAGGGATCCATCTTTAATTAATCTATAATGTTTGATTTGTTGATTCAACTATAACTCAATTGGAAACGAATAAAGATCTGTTTCAATCGGAAGATGAAATGGTTAAACTACGTGCATATTTCATAAAAGATAGAGATCTCAACCGTTTAATCTGACCATGAAGCACTTGTTAGCTGATTGCAGGGAATTATAAGCATCCACTATGCCTGGAGTCGACAATGAAGCAAGAAATTTTACAGATCAACAACTTTGTCGAAATAAGTCAATTAATTGAAGATCGTAAATCTATAAGATCAAATGTATACTTACAAGATATGAGTCTTTGATTGCTCGATCCAATAGTTAAGATCTCGTCGATCGATCACAGGGAATCTTAAGCATCCACTGTGCCCAGAGTCTACAGTGGATGAAAGAATTTTACAGATCGATAACTTTACCTACACTAGCTCATTGACCATAGGGAATTCTAAGCGTCCATCGTGCCTGGAGTCGACGATGAATCAAATGACTTATCAATCAAGAACTAGCTAATTGAAGTGCAATGAATTCCAAGAATCCATCATGCCCGAAGTCTAGAATGGATCAAGAGGCCATGCTCATCAATAACTTCCACCGAGGTAGATAACCCCATCAATCAACCAAGAAAAACTCCAACATTTAAGACCACCATTGTTGAACCAAGATAACCAAACATTAGAAATTCACCAAAGGCTTTCACCCCTAACCTTGGCTAGAGGTTTAGCCAACCATTCTACAATGTAAGACTATCTCACAAGAAGAGCACTAAAATTCTACAAAGGAAAGAAAATGAAAAAGAGAACAAAAGAGGAGAGGGAGAATTCTACTCCTTTTGCTTTATAAGATGGGATAAGATGAAAATGGGATGATGAAATGAGGAGTGGAGCTCCTTTTACAGGCAAGGGAGAGAGAAAGAGAGAGAGAGAGAGAGAGAGAGAGAGAGAGAGAGAGAGAGAGAGGGCTTGGTTCACATGTGTGGGAGAGGAAAACTAGGTAAAATTCACCTTTTGCAAACTTGACATGTGTGGGGAGTTAGTGAGTAGGAGCTTTGCAAGCTTGACATGTGTGGGAGATGAAATTCATCTTTTTTTCATACTCCACACCTGTGAGAGTAGTTAGAGCCTTGGATTGCTTGAATCATGTACGTGGAAGAATTGGAGCTCCTTGCTAGCCTCACACATGTGTAAGTTAGAGAGAGACTTGGTGAGCTTGGCACGTGAGATGGAGGGATTTCTTTTTGCAAGCTTCACACATGTGAAGAAGGGAGTCCTAGCTGCCCACACACGTGAGTGGAGAGAGATGCTCCTTATTTTGTTGTGCATGAGTGGACAGAGGAAACTCCTCTAACTATGCACGTGAGGGGGCTGGAGTCTAGCAGCTGCTTGATGCTGGATGAAGCTTGGACGGATGAGATGCTTTAGCTAGTGGTTGTTGATCATGCTGGAGGATGGTAGATGGAGAGAGTGGAGGTGGGGCGTCCATCCTTGATTGCATGCTTGGCACGTGCTGGGTGGAGTGGAGCGTCCTTGCTAGCTGCTGGACGTGAGAAGTTAGGGTCCGCCTTGCTGGACAGTGGGAATTGAATCTCCCGTCAAATAACCACTTGCATTAAAATAGCTGTTAGAGGATGGTGTATTAATGTACATAAAGGGACTCTTTCGTCCGAGGTGGAACTCTACACAGGATTATAGTGGGCAAAGGTGGAGGGACACAAAACTCACACCCCCACATACAAGACCTTTCACTTTGATACCATGCCAAATAACCACTTGCTCTAAAAGCTAGAGCTGTCAGAGGATGGTGTATTAATGTATATAAAGGGACTCTGAACACTGATCCAACATCTCCATTGTTGGCTGTCGAATGAAGTTGGTGTCCAACATTGCTGCTCCTTGTTGGATGGTGGAGATGTTATTCGTCCATGCCGGATGCTTGATGGAGGAAAGACTCCAGTATGTTGCTGGACGCTGGATCTGGAAGGATCATCCACCGTAGCTGATCGTTGGAGACATCTTCCTTGCTGGCACGAGCTGCTGGCCCTTTATTTGCTGGAATTGATGGTGAGGCCCACCTTGCTGATGGAGATTTCCTCCATCTGGATGGTGAAGATGAGGATGCTGCAGACACGTGCTTGAGAGTGCAGATGGACGTTGGAGATGGCTTTGAGCTGCTGCACGTGTAGGAGGAGTTTGCTTCATGTTCTGCAGCTGCTGCACACGTGAGAGTGGTGTTAGTAATTGCGGAAGTGTGGGCCTCCAGGATCCGACGGTCTACACGGTGAGAACTTTCGCAAAACCGAGGATGTACGGTATGATCCAGCCGTCCGCCTATTTGCTACAGGAACAAATGGGTCTGATCACCCCTCTAATCCTACGGTGAAGATGGTCACCGGATCAGATCTATGGCTCAGATCTGATAGATGGACCAGATGAACTCTCGAAGCTTATTCCTTTCTTTTCTCTCCGTATATCACTTATGGTTTTTCTTTTTCGTGTTTTGTATCGGAAGAGAACTATCCCTTTTATAATACTCATACGAGAGATAAAATGGATAAGATGGTGAGATGAGATAAGGTTTATCCTTATCTCATCTAACCACCTCCGGAATTTGAAAATCAAATTCCCGGAAGGAAAAGGATGCGGTAACTTCCTATGGTTCCCGATCCACTCCCTATGGGTCCCAATCCACAAGTGGTTGCCCACAAGTGGGCCCCCAAAGGTCCACAACCAATATTTTCCACTCAATCACATTGTGGGGTAGGCACATCATGAAAGTTTATCTAGCTCATCACATAATAATCAAAACCAAAGAATCACGATCAAAAGAATCAGAAGCGTGGGACCAGCTGGAACACCGTTATCTTCTCACAGGTGTTTGAGTACTAAGAGACCACCTATCTAGCACTAAATAACCCAAGCTTTGCATTGCCTGTCCTAGTCCGCATGACCACACCGAATAGAGTTAACTCCCAATCTGGAGTACTCGGCCAACATACGCACTTATCCAACTTATCGAGTTTATTCTGAAAAACTTGGTTTTCTACAAACATCAATTTGAATTCTTTTTAAAGTAATATATATTTATATATATTTTGAAAGAGAATATCGTTTGTAAAAGTCTAAGAAAACTCGATACTGTCCGGCGGATAAGTCTTCAAGTGCGTATTTATAGTTCTAGAAACTTGGTGTAGCTGTCACGAGATCTTTCCCACGCAGGTGTGTAATTTGGAATTGATCAAGCCGCTTTCCTAGCATAACCGACTCTGGCCAATCAAGGGCCTTTCGTCATCGTATACTAAAGTAGTGACACTCAATCTCATCCTCCTGTACACAAGAGGAGGGTAGTTGAGGACACAAAGAATCACCTACGGGACTGGCTACTCGTACGTTGCAATGATTAGATCGAATCAAAGCAATCTGTAGGTAATAAGTCCAAGCATGTGGCTACAATCCACGCTGTAAAGTAGACAATACTAGGTATCTGTCGGGTCTACAGTACGCAAGTCATCTCACATGAGGTATGACTCATCTCATAACCTCACGACTTGGCTGTGATTCAGGCCATAACATTATCCGCATTTTGAGTAATGGTGCGACTATGTTATTCGACTTTGTCAGTCTCATCTTCAATCTTATAGGACTGAAGGTGGATACAACTCATTTGCATCCTCATCCTTTATTATTTTCAATAAAGGGTGGTTCATACCTTAGTGTATGAACATCAACCCAAGTGTACCTCTCTTGTACATTTAGGGTTGGTCAACCCGTGCGAGTGGGTAACCGGCCTGCCGATAATAGTTGAGATCCTACTTGATCTCAAAGAAAATGCTGATGATCTACATACCTAGTCTAACAAGTGCTCAATACTGAATAAAATAGAATTTATTATTCATGAAAGATCAAAGATACATGATACAAGCATATCAATCAAGCTTTCCTTAATCCCATCTGCCTGACGTGAACCTGAAATAGATCTCTAGCTATAGGTTTC
Organism: Liriodendron chinense; assembly: GCA_003013855.2. Taxonomy (NCBI): domain Eukaryota; kingdom Viridiplantae; phylum Streptophyta; class Magnoliopsida; order Magnoliales; family Magnoliaceae; genus Liriodendron; species Liriodendron chinense. The sequence goes on from ML058389.1 coordinate 4,911,542, forward strand.
GTCATGGGATCAGCCATCATTTCCTTGGTAGAAATGTAGCTGAGGATAACCTTCTTTTCTTTCACTTGATCACGAACGTAATGATACTTTATCTCAATGTGCTTCGATTTCTGGTGGTGTTTGGGATCCTTTGCCAAGTCAATGGTCGAGGTGTTGTCTATCCTCAACGATATAGGCTCATGTATGCCTAGAACAACACCCAATCCTTGTAGGAATCTGCGAACCCATACACACTCTTGAACTGCTGCACAACATGCAATGTATTCAGCCTCCATAGATGAAAGTGCCGTGGATGTCTGTTTCTTGCTCGACCAAGAGATAGCTCCCCCTCCGAGCAAGAAGACATATCCTGAAGTGGACTTTCCCTCGTCGGCGTCATTACCCCAGGCGGCATCTGAATATCCTTTGAGCTCGAGACTCGCGCCTTCATATCACAGCATTAAGTCCTTGGTTCCTCTGAGATAGCGGAATATACGTTTCACGGCTTGCCAATGAGACTGTCTCGGGTTACTCTGGTAACGGCTGACTATGCCGACTGCATAGCTTATATCTGGTCTGGTGCAAAGCATAGCATACATTAAGCTGCCTACTGCGCTCGCATAAGGTACTGAGGACATTGCCAATTTCTCAGCTTCTGTCTAGGGACACGATTTCCTGTCTAACTTGGTAGCTTTATCCATAGGGGTTTCAACAGCTTTTGAATTTTCCATCCTAAACCGCTCTAAGATCTTCTGTATGTAAGTGGCTTGTGACAAGCCTAAGAATCTCCTAGAACGGTTCCTGATGATTTTAACCCCTAGAATAAAGTTGGCTTCACCAAGATCTTTCATCTCAAAGTTCGAGAAAAGCCAATCTTTAGACATCATCAACAGTTGCATGTCATTACCAGCTAATAGGATATCGTCTACATATAGAGATAGTATCAAAAAAGATCTTCCAGACCGTTTCACGTATACACAATGATCTTCTTCACTCATTGTGAATCCAAAAGTGGTGATGGCTAAGTGGAACCTCATGTACCACTGCCTTGAAGATTGCTTCAACCCATAAATAGATCGTAACAACTTGCAGACTTTCTTTGGATACTTTTTGTCCACATAACCTATGGGTTGTTGCATGTAAATATCTTCATCCAAATCACCATTTAAGAAAGCAGTCTTTACATCCATCTGATATAACTCTAAGTCTAAACTTGCGACAATGGACAAGATCATACGGATTGAGGAAAATTTTGTAACAGGTGAAAAAGTTTCCTCATAATCAATACCTTCTTTTTATGTAAAACCTTTTGCAACTAATCTTGCTTTGTACTTGTTCACTGTACCATCTACCTTTTTTTATCATAAGTACCCACTTGTTACCAATTGCTTTGCGATTGGAAGGCAGATTTACAAGTTCCCAGACTTTGTTCTTTTTCATGGAGGCAATCTCCTCGTCCATGGCAGTTACCCAATCAGCCGAATTCGAAGATAATAACGCATCCTAATAAGAATCAGGTTCATCATCGTCAACCGCAACACAAGAGAAAGATTGACCATCGATATCGAAATATCTTCTGGGAATCAAACCTCTTTCACTTCGATGTAACTCAGGAGCCTGCTGAGATGTACTCCCATTGTCCTGATGAACTATAGAAGTATCTCCATTTTCAGAAGCAAAACTCCCACTCTCCTGAGATACATCGGGAATTTCAAAAAGTTATGTGGAAACCTTTTGTTTCTTTCGGCTGGGGTATCTGTCTTCGACGAAGGTTACATCCCGAGATTCAATCTTAGTCCATCCTCCACGATCCTCATAAACTAGAACGTATCCCTTTGAGTGCATTGGGTACCTGATGAATATGCACTCAATAGTTTTACTATCAAGTTTACTTCTATGCTGAGCAGGCAATAAAACATATGCTAAAGATCCCCAAGGACGTAGGTCGGCTACAGAAGGAATCCTCCCAGTCCACATCTCATATGGGGTCTTAGGAATGGATTTAGTTGGGACTCTATTTAGGACGTAGACGGCTGTAAGAAGCACGTCTCCCCAGAATGTAGTAGAGAGATTGGCATGTGCCATCATCGACCTGACCATGTCTAATAGTGTCCTGTTCCTTCTCTCTGCAACTCCATTTTGCTGTGGAGTATATGCCATAGTGTACTGCCTGATGATACCAATGTTTGCACAGTATGACTTAAATGTTTCAGATGTATACTCGCCACCTCTATCAGATCTAAGAATTTTAATTTTTTTCTCAAGCTGATTTTCTACTTCAGCTTTGAATTTGAGAAAACAATCAAAAGCCTTAGATTTATGTGAGATGAGATACACATATCCATAGCGCGAGTAATCGTCAATAAATGTGACGAGTATTGGCATCTATTTCTTGCACATACATTTAAGGGTCCACAGATATCCGTATGGATTATCTCTAATAAACCCTTTGACCTAGTCGCTTTAAGGAATGGTTTCTTAGAAGTCTTCCCGGACACACAATGTTCACAAAATGGCAAATCAACTTTGGATAATGAACCTAACAGACCAGATCTAGCTAGTCTTGTCATACGGTCCTTTCCAATGTGACCTAACCTCGCGTGCCATTTTAAAGATTCAGATACTACATGTTCATTCGATGTAACAGACAAAGCAAGAGGTGCATTATCATTTTCTACATCTAGAATAAATAAATCTGAAATCAAATTTTTCCATGCAAAGATGAGGTTATTTAGTCTTAAAAAAACTCTTGTCCCAGAGAAACGAATGTCAAAACCATTAACTAACAATCTAGAAACAGAAATTAAATTCCGGCGCATGCCCGGTGCATAAAGAGTATCATGGAGGGTTATTGTGTGCCCTACGCGTGTACGGAGATGATAAACACCAATCCCTAGCACGTCTTCAGTAGCGTTATTCCCCATGTACACCCTGTAGCTCCCTGTGGCTATAGGTCGAAATTCCTCGAGTCCTCGACGATCTCGTGTCACGTGCTTTGTTGCGCCTGAATCCAAAATCCACTCGTTAGATAGGATATCAACGGAAAGGTTCTTAGAACAAACGCCTACAAACAAAGTATCTAGTGACTGAGGAATTACCACCTTTTTCTGAGCACACTGTCGGGCATAATGGCTGGAATTTTCGCAGACGAAACAGGTGATGTTTGTCTTTTTTGGTTTCCTCTTTCCTTTCCCCTTCTTGGGATTTGGAGGAGGCGTTGCGGTCTTCTGTTCCTGATTATTCTTCTTCGCCTTCTTGTGAGCTTTGAACTTTCTCTTGTTAGCTTTCCGCTTGTGGGTTTCTGCTGCAAAAGCCTTGGCCGAACCTGGCTGAATTGCATTCATTTCAACCTCTCGTACCAGATGGCCACAAAAGTCTCTGAACGTTGTGATAGAATCAGTATGGTTCAGAATCATTTTGATTTGGGCCCATGATTCGGGTAAGGAACTGTGCATAGCTATAATCTTTTGATTTTCAGTTAGTTTGCACCCTACATTCCTCAGGGCGCCTATCATCTGCTCCATCTGATGGATATGATCCTTGATGGGGCAACCTACTGGCATCCTGTATTCTTGGAACTCTAATTCCATAGCCCGAACCTTTGCATCTGACTTCTGCTTATAGGCATTAGCCAGTGCGTCCCAGATCCCCTTAGTGGTTTCATGCACTTCATACGTGGGTATGAATTCTTTGTGTATTGTGCTAATCAAAATATTACGGGCGGAGCGATTTTGTTTACGCCACTTGTTGTAGCGATTCATCGCGGCTCTATGTTCACCTAGATTTCCATTTTCAGCCAATATGGGTTCCTCTTGAATCCCATCCAGAGTGTGTGAAATGTCATCTTCGTCCAGAAGGCTTCGCACTGTGCGGGACCAGTCTTCATAGTTGTTGTCGTCGAAATGTTGTCCTTTTAGTTGATCGGCGATCAATGCTTTAGAGGCCATCTCTACATTGCATCATGTATCACTACTTAGCTATGATCTAAAGTATTGGCACTAATTATCAGAATTTCTACTAGTTATTCAAACTTTTAAGTTTATAAAAGTATGCAATCCATCTTACAAGAGATCTGAAAGCCTACATACCTGTATGGGTGGTGCAGATCAATCAAGTTCTCTAAATAAAATGAAATTGATGCTTTTACGACTATCTATTTGTATAACTTACAACCCACCATTATGGGTTTATGCATCATTTAAGGAATGAATGAAACTCCCATTTAGGTTATGTAGAACCTTGGGATTAAGAGTTCTATATTCTAATGAAAGTAGGGCTAAATTTTAATCATATGAAGATTAAAGCCAAAATGAATAAATCATTAGATTAAAGAAAACTATCATGACCATTGAACATATATCAGAAGTTATACGATTAAAGGACAATATAATCACCCCATTGATCGTGTCCATTCATGATGGATCTTATCATCACCTTTAATGTTCACCATTGATGATGGATCCTCTCATCAATGTTGATCATCATAGTTGATGATTGTTCCATTCATTTGTGGACCCGTGATCAATAATGATCATGTGAAAAAAATATCATTCATTTGCACACATATATGTATTAATGCAAGCATTGTACATTAAATAAATCATGAGATATTTGGAAAAATCCATAATATCTTTTATATGCTTTTAATTTAATACATACATCGATCATCAGATTAATTTTAGATCTAGACCGTTAATCACAAAAACGGACCATACCATCGGTTGCATCTTGCCGAAAAACCCCAAGTCTCTTCCCTTTACTTGGTCTAAATCAGTCCATAAATGGCTGATTAAAGGCCCTTTTACAAGATACACTTAATCTTGATATTAAGTGATTTGGGCTTCTTAGTCCGGCCCATCTCAATTTTGGCTTAATATATGATGGTCATTATAGGCTATCCATCCACATATGGATGTCCAATGATGGTCCTTTCTGTTTTATTGGTCCTCACTAATATTAATTAGCCTTTTCTTTTATAGGGGACAGGCCCACAATTCTATGAATTAGGCCCAACTCAATAAAAAAAAAATAGGCCCACCAGCCCAACCATCAGGCCATGGCCCAATATTCTTAAGCCATGGCCCAAAAGGATAGTACCATATCCAATTTCAATTTTCAATTTTCAAACCAGGCCCAAAAAGGCCCATTTCCAAGCTAGGCAAAAAAAAAAAGGCCCTGTTCCTTTTTCTTCTTCAATTCTTCTTCTCCTTTTAGGGTTTTATGAAAACCCATCATTGATGTTACCTTGGCAGCCATGGTTGCTGACTTCCCAATACAAAAATAAAAATAAAAAAGGAGGGATGAGTGGCTGGAACTTGCGAGCGGCAACGGCGGAGGCGGCGGCGGGCGCTGCTGCTGCTGCCGCAGCTGTGGGTGCTGCTGCTAGCTGTAGCGGCGGTGGCAGCGGCCGGCGCTGCTGTGGCTACGGCGGCTTGTTTAGCTGCCGCTGCAGGCCGGGAGAAAAAATAGAGAGAGAGAGAGAGAGAGATTGAAAGAGAAAGGAGTGGCTGCTACTGCTGCAGGCGGCGGCGGCGGCCATGGTTGCAGCTGCTGCTGCCTGCTACCGGCGGTGGCCACGGCAATGGTTGCAGCGGCTGGTGATGCTTGTGGTGGCCATGTGAAAACGGGAGAGAGAGAGGGAGAGAGAGAGAGAGAGAGAGAGAGAGAGAGAGAGAGCGTTTTTGGGTGGTGGGGCTGGGTGGCTGCTGCCACGGTTGCCACAAACAGCGGCGGCGATGGCGGCGGCCATGAAAGCTACTGCCATAAGCGGTCATAGCTGCTGCTCTTGCTGGTGGTGGTGGCGGCCATGGATGCTAGTTCTTGTGGTGGTGGCAGTAGCGATTTGTGTGTTTCTGAAGCCTTTGATTTCTTGAGCCAATTGTTCATCATATTCCATCTTTAATTTCCAATATGATGGGTCCCATTATTTGTTTGTTGGATGCATGATCCAATGCCCTTGCTATTGCAGGTATGTTATGTCCATTGAATGGCCCACTTAAACTTTAGATCTGATTCACATGAGGGCCCATGACTTGGTGTGCTTGGCATTCGTTAAGAATTCTGCCTTGCATACTTGCATCGGCGGCCCTGGCCCATATGAATCTGGCTTAGCTCAATAGTCTTTTGGTCTTAATAACAAAATTCTAATTCCTTTAAATTAATTAATTTATAATCTCAATTTTATTAATCTCCATACCTCAGAGATAAATAAAATGAGATTTGGACAAAAAGGAATATCAATTAGATGATTAATTTGATGATCGACATATTATAAAAATTAATTTAATCTATAATCCTAAAATTATGGCCACTTACCTTGATTGCGATTATATCCTCTTTAAATCGGAGATCCGCCGTTCAATACTCTGATACCACTGTTAGTAATTGCGGAAGTGTGGGCCTCCAGGATCCGACGGTCTACACGGTGAGAACTTCCGCAAAACCGAGGATGTACGGTGTGATCCAGCCGTCCGCCTATTTGCTACAGGAACAAATGGGTCTGATCACCCCTCTGATCCTACGGTGAAGATGGTCACTGGATCAGATCTATGGCTCAGATCTAATAGATGGACCCGATGAGGTCTCGAAGCTTATTCCTTTCTTTTCTCTCCGTATATCACTTATGGTTTTTCTTTTTCGTGTTTTGTATCGGAAGAGAACTATCCCTTTTATCATACTCATACGAGAGATAAAAGGGATAAGATGGTGAGATAAGATAAGGTTTATCCTTATCTCATCTAACCACCTCCGGAATTTGAAAATCAAATTCCCAGAAGGAAAAGGATGCGGTAACTTCCTATGGTTCTCGATCCATTCCCTATGGGTCCCAATCCACAAGTGGTTGCCCACAAGTGGGCCCTTAAAGGTCCACAACCAACAAGTGGACAGCTCCATGATCTGCAGCTTGTTGGATGCAAACGTGTGGAATGGATGCTGAAGAACGGACGTCCTTACTGGTTCATCTTATAGCTGGAACCATCCTTCATTGCTGCACGTGAGAAGGATGGTGGATGCTGGACTTCATTGCTGGTTGTGAGGAGAATGTGATGACATGGTTGCTGTTGGAAGTAGCAAACCGAAAGGCAACTGTTACAGAAACCTTTGGTTTCTCAACAGTTGCATCATCAATTTCTCAACAGTTTCAGCAAATTACAGCAAACAATGACCAGCAGTTTTCAGCAACCTTTGATATTCTCAAGGGTCTCATTGAAAGAGTTATAACAAGTGACCTTTAGGAGAACGAAGAGTCTTGTAACAGCCAATGAGTTATGTCTATCTAAGAGTCTATAAATTGGTAAAATGTATAGTCATTTGTATCACACTCAATCAAAAATTCAGCAATAGAGTACTTTTTTTTCTTTCTTCCTACTTGTTTTAGAATTTCTCCCAAGGCTTTGTAAAGCCAAAAAAGTGGTATCAGAGCCACCGGTCCTAGGTGCTGATTCCATAGTCTAGTGAAGATGGCTACCACTATTCAGCCCCAAATTTCGAGGTTGTCAAAAGACAACTATGAGAATTGGTGCACCGAGATGAAGGCACTATTCGGGTCACAAGATCTATGGGAGATCGTTACTGATGGGTATGTAGAGCCCACAATGGAAAAAGAAGCCATCTACACCGCTGATCAAAAGACTATCCTCAAAGACCAAAGGAAGAAGGACAAGAAGGCTTTGTTTCTTGTCTATCAAGGGTTGGATGATTCCACCTTTGAACGGATCACTGACGCGACAACATGCAAGCAAGCATGGAAGACTCTTAGCACCATCTTCAAAGGAGTTGATCGAGTAAAGAAGGTCCATCTCCAAACCTTTAGGGCCGAGTTCAAGACCTTTCACATGAAGGAAGGTGAGACCATTTCTGATTATTTTTCAAGATTACTTGTTATTGTTAACAACTTGAAAAGAAATGGTGAAAAGATTGAAGATATATGCGTGATTGAAAAAGTGTTTCGATCTCTCACAACCAAATTTGAGCATGTGGTTATGGCCATAGAAGAATCAAAGGACTTGGAAAAATTGTCCATTGAAGAACTGATGGGATCATTGCAAGTACATGAGCAACGAATGCAAAAGAATGCTGGTTCAATACTTGAATATGCCTTAGAGTCTAAGTTGACTCTAAATGAACAAAAGAATGGCCATACACAACAAGGGGGTCGTGACACTGGCAATCGTGCAAGAGGTAGAGGGCGTGGATATCATCCATGCCAATCACAAAATCAAACAAAAGTTTACCAATTTTTGTGGAAGAAGAAATGGTAGAGGCAGATTCATGCATGGACGTGAAAATACAAAAAATATTCAATGTTACAATTGCAACAAGTTCGGCCATTATGCTTCAGACTGCTGGAACAAACCAGTAGATCAAGATGAGCATTCTAATTATGCAAAAGCATCAAATCATGAAAAGGAAGACTCCATACTTCTTCTTGCACAAGAAGAAGCATGTGATCAACATGACGTGTGGTATCTCGACTCTAGCACGAGTAACCACATGTGTAGAAACAAGGAGCTGTTCGTGGAACTAGCAGACGATAGTCGTGGCAACGTGAGTCTAGGAGACTCATTAAAAGTTCCCGTGAAAGGTAAAGGAAAAGTTAAAATCTATCAGAAGAATGGTGTGCCAAATTTTATCTCCAATGTGTATTGTTGAACCTCCAATTTATACATTGCATAGCCCATTAGATCACATTATATGCATGGTTTGCATGTTTAAAAGGCCCATCTAACGCATGTTTTGTGATCGTAGGAATGAGAATGGATTTCACCCAATTAGAGACCAAAAGAATCCATTTAGAACAATTGGATGAAGGTTGAAGGAGGACCAAAGAAAGAAGGAATCAAGTAGAAGAGAGAGAAGAAGAAAGAGAAGAAGAAAAACCCAGAAGAAATTATGTTAAAAGACCTCGCAGGGCCAAAAAACCAAAGTGCAGAGCTGAAAGGCCATAGAAGTAAAATGCAGAAAGTTGCGGTTTCTAAAGATTGATCCAGAGATTGATCTGTCGATTGATCGCTCAGCCTGAGCGATTGATCGACAAACTTGAGCGATTGATCTCTCACAGCAGAAATTTGACAAAATTGTTGCTGGAGTGAAGTGAAGAATTGTGATTGATCGCCCAGCCTGAGCGATTGATCGCTCATCCCATAGATCAATCGCCAGAATGCAGATTTTTAAGAAATTTGGAAAAAAAACTCTCTGGACACTTTTTGCACTCTCCGATTGATCGCTGGACATTGATCGATTGATCGTCAGAAGTGACCGATTGATCTCTCAGCCAGTTGATTAATCGCCAGGTCCGAAAGATGCAGTTTATACAGTTATTTGAACTAGCGATTGATCGCCCAGTCTGAGCGATCAATCGACAATGCGCCCAGTTTAGAAATTCAAAGTCTGGCTCCGATTTTCTTTGTGTAGTGCGTAACCTTATGCAAGTTCTGGAAGATTCTTACACAACAGAGTTTCCCCACTATAAAAGGACACCTAGGGGCTCTTCCTAGGGTATCATAGAAGCTAAGGGACGTCATGGGCAAGGAAGGAAGCCGTCGTGGAGCGTCTGCAACCCTCTAAACTCCGATTTTTCTATGTTTTCTAGTTTTTCATGAGTTTTAGTTGTAGTATGACAATGCTCGGGTAGAATCTCTCAGCTAAGGCTGAGAGGTGAAGCTTGTAGCCGATTTCATGTTTAATTCAGTTCAGTTCAAGTAATTTTGCTTCAAGTTTGGATTTTTGCATATTTTAGTTCCCAAAGTTGATAGTTTTAGATGCTTTATGAGAGTTCATGTGCTCCGGACATGGGTTCCTTGCAATTCTCTGAGATTATCATGTTGTGCTTGTTTAGATTCGAATTATAGTAATCCTTGAGCAGGCCATAGTCCATAGGCATGGCTGTTACTCCGAAGGCTATGATTTTGAATTCTATATGTGTTGAATGGGACTAGAACTTGGAAGTTCAACTTGAGTGGGATTGAATGTGCTTCAAAGCTTTATTTTACAACTAGATGAGAGATAGAACTTCACATCTAGTTGTGTATCTTGCTTGGATTGATTGGATTGACATGGGATTGCTACAAGTGGATCCTTGAATGCCTTAGTGCCTTTAAATTACCGTTTTCTATTAAGTTTCTGTTTTAGCATAATTGTTCCAATTAAATCTCTTATTTATTACAAATTGAGTTGCTGGAATAGTTTGGAACTTGTTCTCCAATTCCCTGTGGATCGACCTCGGTCTTACCGAGTTTTATTACTACATCGCAGCCTTGCACTTGAGGTGAGCAAACAAGTTTTTGGCGCCGTTGCCGGGAAATTTCGATAACGATTTTCAAATTGTTTTAGTGGCTGTAGAAGTAGAATTAGATAAGGTTTTTTTTATTTCTTAGAACTAATCAAAATTGTTTGTTTTGTAGGATTTCTTCTCTAGTTCAAGTACATCGGGTAATATCCTTCTAACTTAGCTTTTTGCAGATTTTTCAATTTTTTAAATCAATTTCAGATTTTAGGACTAGTTTAGTTTTTAGTTGAGTGGTTTATGTCCCGTTGGGAACGTGACCACTCCAATTGTCTCCAATCCGAAGGTGGTCTAGTTGGACCATTGTCAGTCCGTAGACGAGTCCGAAATTACCAAGAACATTGTAAAAGTTTGGGGAGTATGGATCAAACACCTTTAAGGAATCCTCCCCCCCTACTCCAACTACAAATGCAAATCAAGAGGGAGTAGGAGAGAATGAGGTACATAACGTTCCTCCAATGAGATCACGACAGGACTACCTACAACCAGCCCGTGCAACTACACCATCTTGCGTGGTTCTACCATCAAACGAGGAAAACATTGACATAAAGCCGGGTGTAATTCAACTTATACCAAAGCTCCATGGGCTAGGCTCTGACAGCCCATATCTGCACTTAAAGGAATTCGAAGAAGTGGTGGCTACCTTGTAATACACCAATGTTTCGGAAGATACCATTAAGCTTAAACTCTTTCCCTTTTCATTGAAAGAAAGAGCCAAAAATTGGCTTCACTCTCTTAGACCACATTCGATAGGGTCATGGAACGAGATGACCCGGGAGTTCTTGAAAAAGTTCTTCCCGGCTCATAAAACAAATACCCTTCGAAGAGCCATAATGAATTTTTCGGCCAAAGATGGTGAATCTTTCTTCCAATTTTGGGAGAGATTTAAGGACCTCCTACTTGCTTGCCCACATCATGGCTATGAGAGTTGGCGAATTATAAATTTCTTCAACGATGGATTAAGTTCCAATATGCGCCAATTTGTAGAGATGATGTGCAACGATGAGTTCATGAGCAAAAATACGAATGAAGCTTGGAGTTATTTGGATGTGTTAGCTGAGAATGCCCAATCTTGGGATACCTTGGATAAACCCAATAACCCCAAGCCTACTCAAGAGAAAGAGAAAGGAGGGATCTATATCCTCAAGGAGGAAGACGACGTGAATGCAAGGATAGCTAACCTCACAAGGAAGATCGAGGCCATGGAACTTAGTAAGAGTAGAGTTCCAAAGTCCAATGAAGCTATTGAGACCATATGTGGGATTTGTCTCACTAATTTACACGCTACGCAAGATTGTCCTGCAATTCCTGCATTTCAAGAGGTGTTACATGAACATGCAAATGCCACATATGGGTATCAATGGCCTTTCAATGGACCGGTGGGTAATACGTACAATACTAGTTGGAAGAACCACCCAAATTTCAGTTGGAAGAATGCTCCCACGGGCAATCCTACTAACTCTCAAGGAGGGCTACCCATGCAAAATATGGCCCCACCTTAATTCTCAATGGAGGATACTTTGAAAGCGTTTATACAAGGGCAAACACAAATTAACCAAACGAATCAGCAAATGTTCCAAGAGCTTAAAGTCTCGGTTGATGAGATTAAGGGACGCTTGAATGCTAGGGAAGGGACCTTTCCGGCCAAACCTCAGCCCAATCCAAAGCAAGTACATGAAGTGAGCATTCCTAATCCTTCCAACCAAAACATGGAGCAAGCCAAATCCATCACCACTTTTAGAAGTGGTAAACAAATTGACAAATCTATTCCGGTGAAGGCCGACAAGCCTAATGATCCGGTAAATTCTGAGGATGAGGATGGATCTAACTTAGCCCCACAAGAAACGGAACGCGTTTACAAGCCCGTAGCACCATTCCCTTCGAGATTGGTTGCCCCAAAATGTCTCCCAAACTCTCATGATATTCTATAAATTTTTAGGCAAGTCAAGATCAACATTCCCTTGCTTGATGCCATCAAACAAGTCCCCTCCTATGCCAAGTTTCTAAAGGACCATGCACAACTAAACGCAAATATAATGTGCAGCAAAAGGCTTTCTTAAATAAGCAAGTGAGTGCCATTCTCACTCAAAAGCCCCCCCCAAAATTCAAAGATCCCAGTAGTCCCACAATTTCATGTATCATTGGAGACTACCAGATTGAGCGTGCATTACTAGACTTGGGGGCAAGTGTGAATTTGATCCCACACTTAGTATACGAGCAATTGGGTCTTGGTGAATTAAAACCCACCAAAACCACGTTGTAACTCGCTGATAGATCCATCCGTGTACCGAGAGGGATAGTTGAGGATGTGCTAGTCCAAGTTGATAAATTCTACTACCCGGTAGATTTCATCGTCTTGGACACACAACCGGTCATGGATGCTAGCACCCAAATACCGGTGATTTTAGGCCGCCCATTCCTTGCTACATCAAACACAATCATAAATTGTCGGAATGGAGTGATGCAAATGTCCTTTGGGAACATGACGTTGGAGGTGAATGTGTTCCACTTGGGCAAAAGGCATGGGGATGATGATGATGTCCACGAGGTTGATATGATTGATTCAATCGTGGAAGAGGAGTTCGCTTTAAGGCAGAATTTTGATCCTCTAGATGTTGTTAGCTTTGATCCCTTTGAGGATTGGGACGATAATGATGGCCCCCATGAGATAAACATGATAGAATCTATGGAAGATGGGGGGTTTTTCCAACATGATCTACTGAAAGCTTGGGGACATGTTTGACACATTCTAAGGATGAATCCAATTCTAATTTTAATAAGACCTTGGAAGTGTCAATTTCTGAAAATTTATTTGACAAGTCACCAATTTCTGATTTACACAAATTTGTTATGCAGGATTTGGAAGAATTAGGTGCTTGACTTGCCTACAGAGAGGCTAATTTCTGAAAGTGTAGAGGTTGAGGACCCACTCCAACCTACACAAAAGTTTAAGAAGGAGAAAGACGTGAAGGGTCAAAATCTGAAAACTTCCTCTCCTGAGATCTCCTACACATTCAAGGAGTATTTAGCGTATTTTGAAGATTGGGATGATCCCATGATTCAGGACATAGTAAATTCTTTGAGAGAGAGAGCTCATGCACCTAAAAAGCTTCCTTCCATAGAGTGCCAAATTGAATAATCAACTATGGAAGCACAAGCGACAAATGATTATGTGAAGACCATCCCAATGTTTGAGGATGAAGCGATTGAAGTCTCCACATCTCTTTGGTTTGTTCAAACCGAAGAACACTTCTAGGATGACCCATACTTGAATAATTTTTGCCCAGACAAGAGGGAAAGGAGATCCATACTTAATGATTTCCAACTAATGCAATTCTCCTTTCTTAGTACATGTGACAATTTTTTTGAGGAACCTGCTGAAATTTTTCAGCAGATTTTCAATGGGCTAGACTGGTTGATGTCACCGATGTAATTTCCAACGTAAGATGGTGGATAGTTCTTCTGAATAATTTGTTACACCACTTGATGATCTTGCTCAACTTTGTCCTTTTGGATGTTATATTGATAATCGATCTCCTAGTCTGATGGAGATCCTCCTTTTAAAGGACGGGTAGGTATCTTTATTGCTTTTCATAGATTAAGTTTAGTTTATATTGTTTAGTTTTACTGTTTTAGTAGGATTTAGTTGTTGGAGTTGCAGACTTCCATGATCGACTCTCTCAGGTACTATTGTTCTCACTCTCTTATATTTTACCATTGCTCTCATGTTCATGCTCATTACATATCTTTTCACATTGAGGACAATGCAAGATTTGGTTGGGGGGTGAGATGAGATTCTTCATCTAGCATGTTGCAACATTTCAAGCATCATACGTGCAAATTTTTTTGAAATTTCTAAAATTTCAAAACTCTTTTAGAAAACCTTATTTCTATGCATTCGAGATGATACGAGTATAAGAAGAGGAGATACGAAGTGTGTGATGTTGTAAGTCTTTGAACTTCTCTTAATATAATGGTTTTATATGTTAAGTCTATTATTGTGATTGATAGAAAATTTGAACACTCTTACACCTAGTTCACATTACACGATTTTCATGGTTAAAGGGAGTATGTGATTTGTGGATTGGCTAAACTTAGATTTAAGGTGTTGAGGAATCAAGCCGGGGTACTTTGTCCATCCTTGTCCATGGGAAAATAACGAAAGATATGGATTTCTAAAAATTCCTATCTAATTTAAAACAAAAAGGAAAAGGAAGGATGAAATTGGGAATGATGGAAAAATGGTGGAAAATTCCGAAGAGGGCTACCTATTACCAACCGGGGGATGGTCTACCCGTAACCAAAGCAGGAAATGGGACGTAGTGTGAAAGCCATCGAAAGGACGGTAAGGCAAATTCCTGTCATAGGCTTATTGTTGCTCTGTACACCTTGAGATCTATAGTTTAGTTGATCTATGAAGAAGATAATCCTAGAAACGCATGAGATGAACCTTCACTATACACACTAGGTTGAAGTTGTTCGAGTTTTTCTATTTATCAATCAATCAGCTAGAATTTCATGTAGACACTTATTATGCTTTGAGAGTTTAAGGTTTTAACTTCTATTACCTGATTTCTCCAAATTCTATACTTGTATGTCTTGGAATGGATATAAACATGGTTTCTGAAGGAGAGTTGGTATGGAGGTTTGGAATTGTTTCACGCATGTTTTGCTCAGGACTAGCAAAAAGCTGGTTGGGGGGTGTGTTGAACCTCCAATTTATACATTGCATAGCCCATTAGATCACATTATATGCATGGTTTGCATGTTTAAAAGGCCCATCTAACGCATGTTTTGTGATTGTAGGAATGAGAGTGGATTTCACCCAATTGGAGACCAAAAGGATTCATTTAGAACAATTGGATGAAGGTTGAAGGAGGACCAAAGAAAGAAGCGATCAAGTAGAAGAGAGAGAAGAAGAGAGAGAAGAAGAAAGAGACGAAGAAAAACACAGAAGAAATTACGTTAAAAGACCTGGCAGGGCCAGAAAAACCAAAGTACGGAGCTGCAGGGCCATAGAAGTAAAATGCAGAAAGTTGCAGTTTCTGAAGATTGATCCAGAGATTGATCCGTCGATTGATCGCTTAGTTCACAGAAGCCCTGAAAGTACTCCATCAAATCAAAATTCGGCTAGCTCGTCCTCACTTATGGCACCCATCAAAATGAGAAGCTTAAGCGACATATGAGCAAACTGAAGAAGTTAATCTTTTCTGCCTATATACAGATCATGAGCCTCTGACGTTCCAGGAGGCCATAAAAGAAGAATGTTAGAGAATAGCTATGAAAGAAGAAATTCATGCTATTGAAAAGAATGATACATGAGAGGTGACTATGCTTCCTAATGGCCAGAAAGCTATCGACGTCAAATGAGTGTACAAGATCAAGCGAAATGATGATGGTGGGATCGAACGCTACAAGGCAAGGCTCGTAGCAAAGGGATACAAATAGAAGTACGGGGTAGACTATGAAGAGTCTTTGCTTCTGTTGCTCCCCTTGACACTGTGAGGATGATTATCTCCCTTGCAGCACATCACAGTTGGATGATCTACCAACTTGATGTGAAATCTGCATTCCTGAATGGAATTCTGGAAGAAGAGGTCTATGTTGACCAACTGTAGACACCCCACCTTCGGCTACAATGTTGGTAGAGATAGCTGAATGAATGGAGGACAATACCCCCGAATCACATGTCCAAACCCAGCCAAACACACCCTTGTAAGCCCCAATCCATAGCCCAGCTCAAGCCTGAACCCAGTCAACTCACCCCTAAACATCAGCCCAAAAAAACCCCATAAGAAAAACTAGTCAAAAAATCCCTAGAAAAGTCAAACTTGGTGAGTCAACCCGTTGAGTTAAATCATCGAGTCAACCCGCTGAGTCAACCCATCGAGTCAACTCACCGTGTCAACCCATCTTCCAAACCCAGTCAACTCACCGAGTTCCAAACCGTAGCCTCGGAGCAGGTCCGGAACTCCAAACCTGGGGATTTTCTGCTTCAAATTCGGAGGCCGTACGCTCCGAAGTCGAAGCAGAACGGCCGTACGGGCGGCCCCCTGGGTGCCGCCCAAACTTATTTATGCAAGCTACCACTACTCGCAGCTATAAATACCCCCGCCCCTTCTCATTTACAGCATCCCCTCACATCCACCTCCCCTCTCTTCAGTCCGAGAGTTCCAAGTCCACCTCCATCCCTTTAGCCCATTCCTCCACCAAGAAGAGCCCGAGTGAGAAGAGTCTAACCCTGGTCCAGCCCAACCTAACCCTGGTCTAAGTCTCCCAAGCCGCCCAAGTCTTGATCTAGCCACTCAAAGCAGACCCTTGCGACACCTCCGTCCATCCATCTACTCTTTTACCAGCATCATCTCATTCGCGTCTAGCATAAGTACAACATTTACATTTCTTCCAACCCCCCTGCTCATCATGTCACTACAAGCACTTTGATTATTCAAACACATAGCATGCATCCTGCATAAAGCACCTAGTCAGTTCGAGCGTATGCCCTAGGATTGCCTGTTAATGGAAACCTGCCCATCGGAAACTCTTACTGTTCAGACCTACATTCATGCATCATGTCATCCATGAGAATGTCCGAGGATTAAATCAGACTTTCAACTATTAGTTCGATTCTGTGAAGTAGAGACCGTACTTCGATACGGGTAGTGTGTGGGGTGCTTAACCTCTTCCCACCGTGTAACCGTGATCCCTTACCTCGAATCTCTGGCTGTAGATCAAAAGGAGTCATTTTAAAGGAAGGAATCTTTGGATCCCCTTCTCTAATGTTTCTACGGGGTCTAGCCGACTATAGATTCGAAGTAACTGGCTGGTGGCGACTCCGGTCTTATACGAACTCATCTAAATACATCCAGCTTAACACGACAACCAACACAAAGCCCTCAAGAACGAGGCAAGCTAGTGGCACAAACGGCTGATTCGTGCGCACCCCCTCTTCTTTTTCGAAAGGAAGGGAGAATGTTTGGGAGCACGGAACGACGAGCGTCCACAGAATGGCGACTCCACTGGGGATATGCTAGTCCCATTAGTCATGATCCAACTTGAAAAACGGAATCCCTCTTATACTTGAAAGTCATTAGTCCTCATACAATCTCATCTGCATAGCATTCTACCAAAAAAAAAAAAATCCCAAAACCCAAAAAAGAGTAGAGTATAGTCCTCACCATTGCACCTCCTTGGGCTCAACGTATTCGGAAACAACTTTCCTTCCGCAGCATAATCAGCACTCAGGGCTCAGCAAGCTATGTCCGACCACGAAGAGGAAACTCATCTCTTCCCCACCTTCGAGATGGCTGAAGCGCGACCTCCAGCGCAACAACCGATTGAGAATACTCCAATCATGTAAGAATTGGCACAAGGAATGAGAGTAATGCAAGAAATGCTCTTGCAATTCATGCAAGCACAAGCTATCGCAATAGCCAACAATCAAGCTGGCCCAGGTCAGCAATCTCAGCAGCCTATGCTGAATCCTTCCGGCCTCCAGTTCAAATCAAGCACAACCATCGGAGTCTTCCCAGGACTACCGACAACAGCCATCTCAGCCCTTCACTATGGGGCATCCTCCTCAGTATCTTCCTGCGACAACAAGACCGTCTCAGAGTGTTCCTGTTGCAGGAACTTCCAGTCAGCTTCCAGTCAATCTTGCAAACAACAATCTCAGTAGATTCCAACATGTCCCCGCCGATGGGACCTCTTTCCTTTCTCAGCATGTCCTCGTCGATGGGACCTTTACTCAATTTCAGCACATCCCTGCGATGGGATTTCAATTCAATTTCTAGCAGCAGGGACAGCACTAGCGAATGCCCATAATGGGGGTCAGTGTCAAGCCCACATCAATCAGCGGACAATGGCGACTAACAACAAGGGGGTCACTTCCCAGCATCTCAGCCTCTTATACAAGCAGGAGCACTTTTCAATTCCAGCACATCCCTGTCGATGGGATTCCAGTTAATTTCCAGCAATCTTCAATTCAGCAAACTCCAGTTAATTTTCAGCAATCTTCAATTCAACAAACTCCAGTTAATTTCCAGCAATCTTCAATTCAGCAATCTCCAATTAATTTCCAGCAAGTTCCAGTTCAACCTTCAGTATAGTCTCCAGTTCAATTACAGTCATTTCAAGCACAAGTTCATCAGAATCCAGTTCAATCATCAAATCAATTTAAGCAACCCGCGGTTGCCTTTCAGCAAGCCCATAGGGTCGAAGACATCGATCACTATGCCGAAGAAGAACGTGCCTTCCTCCTAGAGGCACCAGTCACTCGAACAGATCATGCAGGACTGGACGAGTTGCGGGAGCAGTTCCAGATATTGCAAAATCAACTTCGGTGACAACAAGGAATCGATTTACCTTCGACCAAGTTCAGAGACTTGTGTCCTTCCCAAATGCTTAGATACCTCAAAACTTTGAGGTACAAAAATTCAAAAGATACGACGGCAGTGGTTGTCCCACAGCACATCTGAAGGCCTTCTATGGAGAGCTGAGTGTAATCTCAGGAAATGAAGGGGCCCTTATTTGCTTATTCTAAAAATCTCTGAAGGGCGATGCCCTAGATTAGTACACATCATTGGACTGCTATCGCATTAGGACTTGGGAACAACTTTCCCAGGCTTTCGTCGAAAGATTCACATATAAGCTCAACATGGCACCCAGAAGAGCCGACCTCGCAGCTCTCAGGCAAAGGAGTGATGAAACGCTATCAGCTTATGTGGGACGTTGGCGAGCTATGGCAGCCAAAATGTGGACACCTATCGACAACGAAGAACGAATCTCTATGATTGTTCATTCAACATATCCTGGCATATCTAGATATCTCATCTCGCATCCATATGCGAATTTCTCACAGTTAATCCGTGCTAGAGAGCAAGTGGAAGCAGGAATCCTCACTGGGACAATCTCCCCATGGCCTCATCAGGCCACTCCAGTCAAAAGGAACAGAGTGGAAGGAAGACCTATCGGGTATGGGAACGAAAACCGTAGCAGTTCTCCTCCTCGCCTGACAGAGGTAAACAACATCATCGCCACTGCTGAGGGCAACCAATATGCTCCCCCACAGGGACGTCAATAGTAGCAGCAGAATTAGGTTCAGCATCAACCTCAGCGGTATCAGCCACAACCAAATCCTCAACCACAGCCACAATCGCCTCGACAGTAGCAGCAGTTCAGGGGGAACGGCCAATACTCATATCAGAATAGGCAGAATTACAGGGAGCTCAGGAAATTCACTGCTCTCACTCAGCCACCCAGTCAAGTCATGGCTATGCTGGTACAGAAGCAATTGCTCACTCTGATGGCACCCAGGCCTCCTCCTCATCCTCTGCCTCCGAACTACCGAGAAAATGAGTATTGTGCCTACCATCAAGGGCATGGCCACACCACTGATCGATGCCTGGCTCTGAAGAATGCCATACAAGATCTGATTGATGACTGCAAGATCGTCATGTCGGTCCCTGGAACTCCTCCAGCAGCTTTCACCAACATCCTTCAGAATCCTCTGCCTCAGCATCTGACGGACCCCAGTTCATCTCGTGGCCCTGCCGTCAATAGCATAGAAGAAGGAGAGTGTCTCGATCACTTCTTCTCCCCAATCCAATCCATTCATGCTTACACTTACGGGCCAATGACTTCTCCTCCGATCTTGCAAGGGGCAAACCCCTTTCCTCCTTCAGTCTCCGAGCCGTTAGTACTCGAAGGAGCACCTCCATATGATGTACCAGTTGTTCAAGGGGCACCTTACAGCCATTCATGTTGGGAGCCGGTCGTCCTGGAAGGAGTACAGTTGTCCATTGAGCCCACATATGAACCTGTCGTTCTGCAAGGGGCAATTTCAACACAAGAACAATCTAATCCGCAATGGAGGAATCATACTCACCAGCAGCAAGAACCCGTTGTCTTGGAAGGGGCTCCTCCAATCAAGCCAGTCATATTGCAAGGGGCAAGTCCTGGAGACGTGTCAATCATACTACGAAAACTGGGCCGAATAGAGAAACCCCTCGCCATATCAAGAGGACCAGTGTTCATTCCATGGGAGCCTTCTGCTCCAGGAGTGGTCAAGCCAGGACTGCAACCTTATGTAATCTATGAAGACAAGCCTCGATATTATCCCTTTAGCACAGGCAACAATGTAGTCCTCAAGGCAAAAGCTCCATATGAGGAAGATCTGGTACCCACGCCAGCATCGTTACAAGAACCGGTGGTCCTAGAAAGCAAAGGAGAGGAAAATTATAAAGAGGTCCCGTGGCACTATCCAGAATGTGCAGAAGTAGGAAACATGAATCCCAATGGGTGTTGCATCCAGAGAGATAATCAGAACAGAGGAGATCCCAAAGGCGCTCTCTCAGGCCTCGGCAACAAAAAAGAAGCTGCATATGATGTGGCAACTCAGCTCAAGTCAATCCCTGCTCAAATCTCAGTATGGGAGCTACTCTGCACTTCTCACATACACCGAGAAATGTTTGCCAAAACCCTGAGCGACGCCCATATCTCCTCCGATACAGCCTCCAAAATGATAACATGGATGATTGGACAACTCTTGGCTCCGCACGCCATCACCTTCACTGATAATGAGTTGCCACCAGAAGGACGCAATTATGAGCGATCCCTCAACATAGCCTTACGATATAAAGACCTCTGTGTCCCGTTGGTCCTTATCGATAACGGCTCAAGCTTGAATGTCTTCCCGCTCAAGACTGCGAAACTCTTGGGAATCAGTCCCTCCTCATTCTAGCCCAGCACTATATATGTCAAAGCATTCGACAACACCCGCCGATCAGTGGAAGGGGAGGTCGACATAGAGGTACAGATAGGTCTAGAAGTCTCCACCATCACATTTCAAATCCTGGATATATCAGTGTTGAGCTCTTAATTGTGCATATTCTAACCCCAATTCATCACTTCATTATGCATGGTTCCATGACTTAAGACCAATCTAATGCATATATTTGTGGTTGTAGGGATGAGAGAGAGGAAGCATCAATTGAAGACTTAAATATGCTAGTTAAGAGCAAAGAAGATCAAAGGGGCTAAGCGTTAAAGAATGAAAGAAAGAAGTCAGAGAAAAGAAGAAAGAATGCAGAAGAAGGTGTCCACGACCGGTCAGTCCGACCGGTCGTCCAAGGCCAAGGATCGGTCGTCCGATCGGTCCGCACATGCACAGAGGAGGCATAGAGGCCATAACTCTCTAGATTGCTCACGACCGGTCGTGCGACCGTTCGTCCACTTCTGCGACCGGTCCTTAAATTACTTTTTCGGGATAAAACTCTCTAGACACTTTTAGGTCCTTTTGAGACAGGTCGTCCAGCATCCACGACCAGTCGTCCAGCCACTGCGACCAGTCGTGCAACCGGTCGCCTGCGTAAGATTTAAACTTTCTAATTCTGGCGCCGATTTTCTCTGCGCAGTGTGTAAGTGTTACGCAGATTCTCGAATCTTCTGAAGTTGCAGGAGCCTCCCCACTATAAAAGGACACCTAGGGATCGTTCCTAGGGTATCTTAGAATAGTTTAAGCAAGGTGGGAGGCTGAGGAAGTGGATTTCAAGTTCCACAACTCCTTCTAGTTTGTTTTACTGTTTTATGCTTTTTTTAAGTTATTTCATGTTTCCTTAGATCATGAGCAGCTAAACCTCTTAGCTAGGGCTAAGGTGTGAAGCTTGTAGTGAATCTAAGATGTTTCAATTCATATTTAGTTGGTTTGAAGATTGAAATTCATGTTTATGAACAATGGTTTGGAGTTTATTCAAGTACTAAAGTAGTTTTTTAGTCTTATGATGACTCATGGATGTTTGGGAGAATTACTTAAGTTCTTAATTGGTTTGTATTAGTCTAGACCTGTATGATTCGAGGAATTGGAGTACGCTCTAGTACTATGATCTTCATGTGGGAACTTCCTACCAAGGTTCTACTTTTCTGAATTTCTGTGCTATGTGGGACTGTGCATGTGATTTGAATCAAGTTCTAATCATGATCTAGCCTTGTCTTGTGACAGGACTTGAGGATGGTTGTGATTATGATCTGAGTCTATTGGAATTGGGACTGACCTATGCAATTGAAGCATGCTCAGCCTAGCTTGCATGAGTGAATCATGCACATGGTTCTTACATATGGCAGATAGTTTGGTTTAACAGCTCTATCATCCAGCTTAGATAGATCTTAATATCGATTCTAGTTGAGAACGTGAGAAACCACAGCAGATTGAACATCAAGGATTGCTACAAGTGGATCCTTGAACCCCTAGTGCCTTCTTATAATTGTTTACCTTCAATTTAGTTTAAAATTGTTACTCACATCAATCTCATACAAAATCTGGTTGTTAGCTTTCAATAGATACTATTGGATGTATTTGTGAATTCCTACACAAGTCCCTGTGGATCAACCTCGGTCTTACCGAGTTTATTACTACATCACAATCCTACACTTGGGGAAGCGAATAAGTTTTTGGCGCCATTGCCGGGGATTTTGACGGTTTTCATAAATTTCTGAAATTAGTATTTATTTAGGATTTTTAGAATTTTAGGACTAAATTAGTTTGTTTTATTTGATTTTTCTTTTTCAGGGATTTCTAGGAAGCTGAAGAAGATACAAGGATTTCAAGTGCCGAATCAGGTTCTATCTTTCTAAACCTTACTCTTCTCCTTCTCCTATTCATTCCTATCATATTCAACTCTTGTAGAGTGGGTGGAGACTCCTTTTGGATCTCTGAAAGGTAGGCCTTGTGCCACCTGGATTCCTATTGGTCGGCTCTGCCGTCTTGGATCACCTTGTGCTAAGAGATTTCTTTTCTCACCTCTACTCCTCTTTCTTCTTTTTTCTGCACTTTTTCTCAAAAGATTCAAAGAGTGGGTGGGGAGTTCTCTGAACCCCTATTGACCAGGAGAAATCGGTCTCTATCCTTGCTTCTAGGTTTAGCCATTGTAAGACACCTTGTGTTTCGGTCTTAGAGAAAAGTAAAGAAAGGGAGGAAGAATTCTTCTTTCTCTTTGTTTCCTATTTTTTTGGTTTTGCATGCCACATTGGGCTCGAGATTCCAATAACCGACTTATAAGTGAAGGGGGGATAGTAGAAGGAATTGACAGAGAACCACATGCCAGGAGACATCTAACTTCTCCAATTTTATCTGAAAGTATAGTTGTGAATCAACCTAATCCAATGGCCAATCCTAATCTGGGCCAAAACCAAACTGAAACGGGGGAGAATGTGGTTGAGAATGTTCCCCGACCTAGAACTTTACGTGATTTCTTGCAACCAGTAAAAGCGAGCACTCCCTCGTGCATAATTTTTCCACAAAATGCAGGGAATGTGGATTTAAAACTGGGAGTGATCCAACTTCTCCCTAAATTCCATGGATTAGACAGTGAAAGTGCCTATCAACACCTTAAGGAGTTTGATGAGGATAATAACCACTATGCACTTTGCTAATGTGACCGATGATGTGGTGAGACTTAAATTCTTCCCTTTTACTCTTAAAGATAAAGCTAAAGGTTGGCTTCATGCATTAAGGCCAAGATCAATTGGTGCATGGACTGATATGCATAGGGAATTCATAAAAAAATTCTTCCCTACTCACAAAACAAACATGTTGAAGCGTCTTATCAAGAACTTTGCCCAAAAGGAAGATGAAACCTTCTTCAAATGTTGGGAGAGGTTTAAGGACTTATTAAATGCATGTCCACATCATGGCTATGAAATTTGGCGGGTTATAAGCTTTTTCTATGAAGGACTGACTTCACCCATGCGCCAATTCGTAGAGATGGTGTGTAATGAGGAGTTCATGAATAAGGAGGCTGATGAAGCATGGGATTATTTAGAAAAATTGGCTGAGAATGCACAGTCATGGGATACATCGAAACCAACAAATTCCAAGACTGGCCAACAAAAGGAAAGAGGGGGAATGTATGTTTTATCAGAAGAAGATAGCATAAGTGCACGGGTGGCTAGCCTTACAAGAAAGGTCGAAGCTATGGAATTGAGGAAAGGAGAGACGATTAATTCCAATGGCGTTGAAACTGTTTGTGGAATTTGTGCCGGAAATCAACATGCAACACAAGATTGTCCCACAATTTCAGCAGTTCAGGACTATCTTACAAGAACAATCAAATGCCATAAACAATTATCAACGGCAATTTGGTGCTCCAACATCAAACACATTTAATGCTAGTTGGAAGAACCATCCCAACTTCAGTTGGAGGAATGGACCCACTAGCGAATGCAACCCCTATCCCTCAAGCTCAACCTATACTAGGTCCATCTCTAGTCATTACTCCAAAAGTGACGCTAGAGGAGATGTTGGGTGCATTCGTATCGGTCCAAGCTGAGTATAACAAGACAAATTCTCTAAAAATAGATGGGTTCATGCAAGAGCAATTGAAATTCAATCAAAATTTGACTCAAGCCATCAATGAATTGAAAACATCAATGGCTAGAGTTGAATCTCATCTTAGTGTTAGGGAGAAGGGCACACTTCCTGCCCAACCTCTTCCTAACCCAAGAACCCAGTTTGAGATACAAGATGCAAGCTCATCCTCCCATCATACGGAGCATGTTCAAGCTATCACCACTTTGAGAAGTGGGAAAGAAATTGACAAATCTAATCTGGTGAAGGCCCCAAAGCCTAAGGATCCGAAAATTTCCAAAGAGGATGATAGCTCAAACAACACTCCACAAGAGAAAGAATCGGAAAAGCAATACAAGCCGATTACCCCGTTTCCACAAAGGTTGATTTCACCTAAACCTTTAGATAAAAATCTGAAAATTGTAGTAGTTTTCAAGCAGGTGAAGATCAACATCCCGTTGTTGGATGCCATAAAACAAATACCATCTTATGCCAAATTTCTAAAGGAATTGTTTACAGTAAAAAAGAAACACAATATTCACAACAAAGTACTTTTGACTGAGAATTTGAGCGCCATCATCAAACAAAAGATGCCCCAAAAATACAAGGATCCGGGTAGTCCAACCATCTCATGCATCATAGGAGATTACCGGATTAAACAAGCCATACTCGATTTAGGGCAAGTGTGAACCTCATTCCTTACTCCGTTTACGAACAACTTGGGTTAGGTGAATTGAAACCCACCAAAACCACACTCCAACTTGCTGATAGATCCATTCGTATACCGAGAGGAATGATTGAGGATGTTCTAGTCCAAGTTGATAAATTCTACTACCCAGTAGACTTTATTGTCTTGGATACACATCCCGTGATAGGCACCGGTGCTCAAATTCCTGTCATACTTGGCCGACCGTTTCTAGCTACTTCAAATGCAATTATCAATTGTAGAAACGGACTTGTACAAATGTCCTTTGGAAATATGACCCTTGAGCTTAACATAGTTGATTTATGCAAACAACCACGGGAGGTTGATGATGATATCCACGAACTAAACATGATTGAATCATTCGTGGAAGATACATTCCCCTTGTCATTATCTTCCGACCCTTTAGAGGCATGTGTGGCCCATTCTCATGAGATAAATGATGAAACAATACAAGAGATGGATGCCATTCTAGATGCGATGCCGGTGCTTGATAATAAAAGATGGAGAGCCCTATTTGAGCCTTTGCCTGTAAATGAGAACAAGGCCCTCCCATCCAATATCAAGGCCTCAACACTCGACCTAAAACCATTACCAAGTGAGCTGAAATATCTCTATTTAGGTCGAGATGAGACATATCCAGTGGTGATTTCTTCCCACTTGGATGAGGAACAAGAGAGTAGGCTAATGGCCACTCTATTAGAGCACAAGAGTGCCATTGGATGGTCAATTGCGGATCTCAAAGGCATAGACCTACTGATTTGTACTCATCGCATACACCTTGAGGAGAATGCAAAGACATCTAGGCAACCACAAAGACGACTAAATCCAAACATGAAGGATGTGGTTAAGGCCGAAGTGGTGAAACTATTGGATGTGGGTATTATTTACCCAATATCCGATAGTCAATGGGTGAGCCCTAACTCAAGTGGTGCCTAAGAAATCCGAAATAACCATCGTAGCCAATGCCAATAATGAACTCGTGCCAACTAGAGTCACTACCGGTTGGAGAATGTGCATTGACTACAGGAAGCTAAACACTGTCACGAGGAAAGACCACTTTTCCCCCTACCAGTTTGTTGATCAAATTTTAGAACGGTTGGCAGGGTCATTCCCACTTTTGCTTCCTTGATGGCTATTTAGGGTACAACCAAATAGAGATTGCTCGTGAAGACCAAGAAAAGACTACAAACTACATTCACATGTCCATTCGGCACTTTCGCCTATCGACGGATGCCATTTGGACTATGTAATGCCCCTGCCACCTTTCAGCGTTGTATGATGAGTATCTTTTCTAACATGGTGGGGACAATTCTCGAAGTCTTCATGGATGATTTTTTCATATTTGGTTGTGGCTTTGATGAGTGCCTTGAGCACTTGAAACCTGTGCTGAAAAGATGTGAAGAGAAGAACCTTGTGCTGAATTGGGAGAAGTGCCACTTCATGGTTAAAAAGGGAATTGTAGTTGGTTACATCGTTTCACAAAATGGAATCGAGGTGGACAAAGCAAAAATTGATCTTATCTCTAACCTTCCACCACCCAAGAGCATATGAGATGTGCGGTCCTTCTTGGGACATGCAGGATTTTACAGAAGGTTTATAAAGGACTTCAGTCCACTCTCTCGTCCTTTATGTAACCTACTTCAAAAGGAAAATTCATTCGAGTGGAATGAAGAATGTCAAAAGGCCTTTACCACCCTTAAAGGTATGTTGACATGTGCTCCCATAATGCAACCACCTAATTGGAGCCTTCCTTTTGAAATTATGTGCGATGCTAGCGATTATGCTATTGGGGCCGTGCTAGGCTAAAGAAAAGAGAAAAAGCCATGTGTCATTTACTATGCAAGTAGAACCCTAAACTCAGCCCAAGCAAACTACACTACTACTAAAAAAGAACTCTTAGCCGTAGTTTTTGCCTTGGACAAGTTTAGGTCCTACTTGATTGGATCCAAGATCATCATATTCACTGACCATTCCGCGCTTAAGTACCTTCTCTCCAAGAAGGATGCTAAACCACGGTTGTTAAGATGGATCCTTCTACTCCAGGAATTTGACATAGAAATCCGTGATAAGAAAGGAGTAGAAAATGTCGTAGCGGACCATCTCTCTCGACTTGTCCTCACTGATTCCCCTGAAATGACCGCGATCAATGACATGTTCCCTGATGAACAACTTTTTGCTGTTTCCCAATTGCCATGGTATGCGGACATTGCTAACTATCTTGCTACAAGTACAATTCCTGCACATTGGAAAAAGCAAGATAAGGATAAATTCTTCACTGAGGTGCGAAAATTCCTATGGGACGACCCATACTTATTTAAGTATTGTCCCGATCAAATCATAAGGAGATGTGTCCCTAGATGATGAACAACAAAGTATCATCTCCTTCTGTCATTCTCAGGCATGTGGTGGCCACTTCTCGGCTAAAAAGACCACAGCAAAAATTCTGCAATGTGGGTTTTATTGGCCCACTATGTTCAAAGACACACATGAGTTTTGCAAAACATGTGAACCTTGTAAGAAATTAGGAGGAATCTCCCATAGAAATATGATGCCACTCAATCCCAGCTTAATAATCGAATTTTTTTATTGTTGGGGCATCGATTTCATGGTCAATTCCCATCTTCTTTTGGAAACACATACATCTTGCTTGCCGTTGACTATGTTTCCAAATGGGTCGAGGCCATCCCTTGCAGGAATAATGACCATAAAAAGGTCATTCACTTCTTAAAAGAGAATATTCTTTCCTGGTTTGGCACACCTCGAGTCATCATAAGTGATGGAGGGTCTCACTTTTGTAATCGCCCTTTTTAAACTTTAATGAAGAAATATGGCGTAACACACAAAGTGAGCACTCTCTATCACCCACAAACTAGTGGGTAAGCTGAGATTTCCAATAGGGAGATTAAACACATTTTGGAGGAAACGGTGAACCCCGATCGCAAGGATTGGTCGCTTCGGCTTACTGATGCACTTTGGGCCTACCGTACTACTTTCAAGACCCCTATTGGAATGTCTCCCTATAGACTTGTTTATAGGAAGGCTTGTCACTTGCCTGTGGAGTTGGAACATAGGGCATATTGGGCAATTAAGAAGATGAATTTTGATTCTGACAAGGCAAGCTCGTTGCGCAAACTACAATTGAATGAACTTGCAGAAATCAGGAACGAAGCATATGAGAATGTGAGAATTTACAAGGACAAGACGAAGATATTCCATGATAAGAATATTCTTCGTAAAACATTCACGGTTAATCAAAAAGTCCTCCTGTATAATTCTCGCCTACATTTATTTTTGAGAAAGTTGAGATCTCGATGGACCGGTCCATACATTATGCAAAATGTCTATCCATATGGGACTGTCGAGCTGTTAAATCCAAGGAACGGCAACATTTTTAAGGCAAATGACAACGATTAAAGCCGTTCTTTGAGAAATTTCCTTCAGAAGGTATGTCCATACCTCTGACTGATCTTGTTTACCAGGATGATTGATCTCCTAGTCTGATGGAGGTGTAGAGTAGTTAGGATTAGGATTTTGCTGCTTTTATTTGCTTTTGCTTAAGTTTATTAGAAGGAGGAAGAATTCCACTTTTTCACTTTTTCAGGTACTCTCATTCCTCACTCCCTTTTATGTTCAAATTGCTCTCATGTTTTGTCCTTTGCACATCTTTTACATTGAGGACAATGCAAGATTTGGTTGGGGGGTGTAGGATTACTTGGATGAATCCAGCGTTTTGTAACATTTCGAGCAATAATGTAGAAATTTTTTGATTTTTCTAAACTTCAAAGCTTTTTTGGAAAATTTTGATTCTATGCATTCAAGATGATATGAGCATAAGAGGAGGGGATATGAAGTGTATGAGGTTGTAAATCTTGATCTTCTCTTAGCATAATGGTTTTATATGAGAATTCCCCTACTTTTGTGATTGATAGAAAATCTGAACACTTTTACACCTAGTTCACATTACACGATTTCCATGGGTGGAAGGGATTATGTGATTTGTGGATTAGTTAGATTTTGATTCAAGGTGTTGAGACACCAAGCCGGGGTTCTTTGTCCATCCTTGTCCATGGGAAAATAACGAAAGATATGGATTTCTAAAAATCCTATCTAATTTAAAAGAAAAAGGAAAAGGAAGGATGAAATTGGGAATGATGGAAAAATGGTGGAAAAATCCGATTAGGGCTACCTACTACCAACCGGGGGATGGTCTAGCCATAACCAAAGCCGAAAATGAGACGTAGTGTGAAAGTCGTCGAAAGGACAGTAAGGCAAATTCCCGTCATTGGCTTGTTGTTGCTCTATATACTTTGAGATCCATAGTCTAGTTGGTTTATGAAAAAGATAACCCTGGAAACTCATGAAAAGAATTTTCACTATGCACACTAGATTGAATTTGTTCAGGTTCTTCTATTTGTCAACCAATCAGTGGGAATTTCATATGGGTGCTTATTATATTTTGAGAGTTTACAGTTTCAACCTCTATCATCGAATTTCTCTAACTCTTACACTTATGTATCTTGGGAGGTTTAGAAGAATAGTTTCTAAAGGAGAGTTGGGTTTTGGAGAATGGAATTAGTTTCACGCATGTTTTGATCGGGACTAGCAAAATGCTGGTTGGGGGGTGTGTTGAGCTCTTAATTGTGCATATTCTAACCCCAATTCATCACTCATTATGCATGGTTCCATGACTTAAGACCAATCTAATGCATATATTTGTGGTTGTAGGGATGAGAGAGAGGAAGCATCAATTGAAGACTTAAAGATGCTAGTTAGGAGTAAAGAAGATCAAAGGGGCTAAGCGTCAAAGAATGAAAGAAAGAAGTCAGATGTTAACGTCAGATTCTGTAACAGGATCCTCCGGTCGTTCACCTTCTCTCCAACAGAGATTTGCTCCGCCGGACCTGTAAGAAGATAGAAAGCAACTTAGGGTGGCTGGTATCCAGCCGTTAGCCCTCCGATGCTTAAGTCAGGCAGAGCAAGAGAATAACCAGGCAAAACGAGGCTAGAGATTGAATATTGTGTACCTGTATCTTAATGAAGTCTTCTCCTTATATAGATCTGGAAGGGTCCAATCTGTTACGTAAGATATCGAGATCCCGCTGATTTCGTGTACGATACCGAGATCCCGCTAATTTCGTGGGATAAGATCCTTATCCTTAGAGAAGAGATCTAACCCAATGACTTGTCTTGACAATCACGTTCCTTGATAGCAATCCCTTGAGATTCGGAATCATAAGAGAAGATAAGCCCAAAATCGGCCTATACGGGCTACTGGTACTGAAGGCTAAGGGGTGTCGCCACAGAGAAAGATATTCACATGTTGGAAGATGGTCGCGAGTCCAAGTGCTCGCTCATTTAGATGTAACACCTTTCAACGACTTGTGAGAAGGTCTGCTCGCAAATCAAGAAGGGAATCTTTGCTTTGCTATATCCGACTATCGACTATGGGAACTCGAGGCCTTGCGAATAGGTGCTCCGTATTTATCAATCCTGCGACTCTCGAGCACATGATCTCGAGAGTCGGATGGTCGTCCCGTACTTATCCAATCTGCGACTCTCGAGCATACGATCTCGAGAGTCGAATGGGCACTTCCGTATTTACTCGATCTGCGACTCTCGATCAGATGATCTCGAGAGTCGAATGGGCGTCCGCGTAAATTCTTAGCTTCTTAGCAGCTAAGTTGATCTCCATCATTTTGCCTATAACAGATGCCCCCCAAGTCCTTGCCGCCAAGAATTCTTAAGGGAAGGACTTAGCTTACTATCACACGTAACCGCCCGCTGCCTTCATCGAGAACGAAACCACACATGATGGGCTGGAATTAATGAGCGCCAGCTTTCCGCATCCTTTCTGCAGACAGAGAATGAAGGGGTGCTTGCCACGTGTCAGGGGAGTTAATGGGCGTGCCTGCTCGATTGCTGTGCCGAAGGAGAGGCTGCCACGTATCACCAGATGCGGCGGAATGATTGCCTATAAATATACGGAGTCCGCCATTTCTCTGGTTTTCTACAGAAGCTTTTCGAAAAGGAATTTACAGTCATCTTTTTCCATTCTCTTTCCTCCGGTGCTCCTTTTTCTCCTTCCTTTCTTTCCTGGGTACAGGGCTTTTTCCTTTCTTTTTCTTATCTTCTTTAAACCTCCTCATGGCTGGGGATTCTGATGAGACCACCGTCCCGCTGGGAGATGCTACGCCGGAATCCTCTGCTTCTAGCAATGCGAGGGTTCCGGCAGGCAAATACTATCCTTCCATTCTATCGGAGGACCGATTGATGGAGTTACGGGATAGATATCGGATCCCTGACTCAGTCACTCTCCGGTTGCCCGGAGATGGAGAAACACCAGGCTCTCCTCCCCCAAGGTGTGTGGCCTTCTATGAGTACCAACTCATCCTGGGGTGCGTCTTCCTCTCCATCCTTTCATTCAGGATGTTCTGCGAAGCTATAAGATTGCCCCCGGGCAACTTATTGTGAATGGGTGGAGGGTGGTCCTGAGCTCCTTCGCCCTCTGGGCTCAAGCCAGGAATGGGGAACTCACAGCGAAAGAGTTCCTCCGTATGTTCCGTCTGAAGAAGGCGCCCTCCAGCGAAGGCTGGTACTATTTGTGTTATTGGCACCGGGATAACTTCGTGCTGGGGAAGCCCTCCTCGAACTATCCTGGCTGGAGGAAGCGGTGGTTCTATGCTGCCGGGAACTGGGAGTCTGCCTCCTCCAGAGGTCCAGGAGTGACCCGCTTTTTCTGTGAAGGTAGGCACAGTTGTACATTATGCATTTTGTCCATGATCAAATTTTTAGGCCTGCGCGTTTTCTAACTCCGATTTGTGCTCGCAGGTATCCCGGCTTTGGCGAAGCCGAATCTGAAAGGAGGAATTCACGAGAAGATCGTGAAGGTGTACAAGCTGCCTGCTCACGACAGGCATATCGAAGCTTGCCTATCTCCTTTGTGACTCGCGACCGCAAGGACTAATCCCAAACGAAGAGGCCGAGATGACGAAGGCCGGGGAGAAAAGGGGTCTGCTGCCCCGACTTAAGGGCACGAACTCCAAGAGGCAGAAGAAAACACCTACCGAACCATCTCAACCACCCGTCCACAAGGGTAGCGATCAGCCTGCCCCTCTTGCGAGCACAGCTGGGGTATCGGCAGTGCCCAATATTCCCTCACTGGTGGTCGCACCTGGACCGCCAGTGATTAACATCACTGACAACTCCCCGGATGGGGTCGGGTCCAGCTGCCCCCCAGCTAAAGAGGCTCTCGAGCAAATAGAGCCTCGCGAGACAGCTCCTGCTCGCGATCTGATCCCTGCTGCTGAGCAGGGACCTGCTCGCGAGTCGATTGCTCCTCCTCGCGAGTCGGCTGGGTTGGTCGTTGCCCAACCATCTGGAAGTGGGACATATTTTATCCCTCTCCACCTCCATCCAATATGCAAATTTTTGTTCGAGAACGTTTCCCACCAAACCTTTGGCTCTCTTCCCGAGCCAAGCCCTGAGAACCTCTTCCTTGAGGCGGGGGTAAGAATGGTGCAGGTAAAACCTTGGAGATTTAGTTTTAACTTCATTATTTTGGGGCTCTCAAAATGTTTTTTCTCACGTTTTTTCTTTTTCATTTTGCAGGGCTTGGACCTCATCTTGCGGACGAAGCGAGATATCATCGCTGCTCGCCGCGTGATCGATGAGGCAGAAGGGAAGAGGATCGCCTTGGAGAAGGCGGTCCAGGGACGGGATCAACTGCTCAAGGCCCGTGAAGCAGTGATCTCGAAGAGAGATGAGGAGAAGAAGATCCTCATCGAGAAAGTCCAAGTCCTGACCGACAGGTATCAGGCCTTGGACTCTAACTTCGCGAAGCTCACGGGTTTGAAGGAGAAAGTGGAGAGAGAGAGGGAGATCTTTCGCCAAGACAAGATCTCGTCGGAGGAGCGGCTAGCGGAGGCCAAGTCGCAGCTCAAAGAAGCCAATGACAACTTAGAGAAGGAGCGCTCCACTCTTGCACAGCTCAAGGACGACTCGATCCACTGGGACGAGGAGAAAGTCGCCCTTGTAAAAATGCTCTCGGAGGAAGGACCTCGGGCAATTTCCGAGTTCCGGACTTCGCGGCTATATGACGATAAAAGATATGAGTCATATGATGCTGGTCGCGACTTTGCGCTAAGAGTAGTGCAACGAATGTCCCCATCCTTCGATATGGGGGAATTTGGGCGAGTCACGACCATCATAGCTGCAGAGGAGCAAGCTGCTGCTGAGAACGAGGTGACCGAAGCCACGCAGGCTGGAGGGGCTCCAGAAATGGGCCCTGAAGTCGAGAGCACGGCTCCTCCTCCGAGAGATTGATTTTCCTTTTTTATTTTCCTTTCTCCTGTACTTGCGAGCTGATACTTGTAAACATTCGATATTAATGAAAAGTTATTTTTGGAAGTAGTAGTGTTCTTGTTTACTCTCTTTCCCTTTCATGCAATGAATGCCTTCTTGTTTCAATGAATTATGCTCAACCCGAGGGGTCATAGTGACCATGCCCTCGTGGAGATAGACTGATCTATCGATCGAGGAATGAGTTGTGCTCAATCCGGGGGGTCGTGATGACCATGCCCTCGTGGAGATAGACTGATCTATCGATCGAGGAATGAGTTGTGCTCAATCCAGGGGGTCATGATGACCATACCCTCGTGGAGATAGATTGATCTATCGATTGAGAAGAGTTGTGCTCAATCCGGGGGGTCGTGATGACCATACCCTCGTGGAGATAAACTGATCTATTGATTGAGACTCCAAATTTACCAAGGGTAGAAGGATGGTCAAGAATACAAACAAGCTCTTCTGCAGTGTTGTTTTCGATCTATAAAATAGAAACGCGACCATCCTGGGTGAATTTAACCCTACCAAAGGTAGGCAATTGGCCAAGAGATCGTATGCATCTTCTTCGGGGCTATTCAGATCCAAGTTAATGGAGTAGCGACCAAAAGATATATTTTTACTTTATTCACGAAATGTCGTCATGAACTACATCGAATCTAGAGATAGTATTGTAGTAAATGCTCTACGTGCCAAGGGCGACGTACGGTTCTTCCCTGCATGTCTTCGAGGTAATAAGTACCGGGTCGCACAATCTTAATAACCCGATAAGGGCCTTCCCAATTTGGATCCAGCGAACGAGCGGGAACTCTGAGTTTTTGCCTCAGGACCAACTCTTCACGATGGACATTGGTTAAAGAAGATCCAATGTACACGACCCTAGACGGGTTGTCTTTGGTTAGGTGAATCGCCACTGTTTCTTCCCCAGGAGTTCCTGATTGGAGAGCGTTTTCTCTCGGATCTAACGAGGTGTTGGTGGGAAAGTTGGGTGAACCTTGTGCTATCTCCATAACGGGTGTCGCTTGAGCCTTCTTTCAATCTTATAGGGCTATCTGATAGCAAGACCGTGCCTCCTGTTGACTTCCTCGCACGACCCCGATACCATTTGGGGTAGGAAATTTGACACACAGATATGAAGGGTGCAAGGCTACCCCAACCTTAGTAAGAGACCGCCGCCCCAAAATGGCGTTATACGCTGATTTTCGATCTACCACGAGGAAGTTTATGAAGACGGTAGTCTTCGTTGGATTTTCTCCAAAAGTAACTAGGAGATTAATGCTTCCTTCAGGTGTTACTACCTCACCTCCGAAGCCGACAAGGGGAGTCGAAACTGGCTTGAGTAGGCTTCTGGCAAGTGTCATTTTGTTGAAAGCCTCCAAGTATAGAATATCGACTGAGCTACCTGTATCCACCATAATTCGATGAGTCAGATAATTTGATACCTTTAATGTGACTACGATGGAATCTTCGTGAGGGAAGTGAATTCCCGCTGCATCTTCGAGGGTGAAAGAAATTGGAGGATGGCTGGCTTTTGACGAGCTGGGCGTCTGTTCCAGCCAATAGATATGCTGGGGTTCTTTAGACGCCTTCCGAGTGTATGCTTTCCTTGAAGCTTGAGAATCACCCCCACAAGCTGGTCCTCCGACGATGGTGCGAATTTCTCCAGTAGGTTCAGCATCCTCTTGGGCAGTATGATGATGAGGCTGGTTCCTTTTGGCGTGGTGAGGCTTTCGCCCTTTCTGGTGATCGATTTTTACGAGCGACATAATCCTGAAGATGGCCTTTTCGAATAAGGGCTTCAATCTGATCTCGTAGAGAGATGCAATCTTGGGTTCTGTGCCCGTGATCTTTGTGGAAGTAACAGAACTTGCTCTTGTCTCTCTTCTCGGGATCGGATTTGATCTTTGCAGGCCACTTCACATATGGCTTGTGTTTAATCTCCATTAGAACCTTTTCATGAGACCGATTAAGAGGAGTGTAGTTATGATATTTACCAGAATAAGGTTTCTTGGGGGAACGTTCGCGCTGATCATGACGATATTTTTTATCTGCAGTAGAGGTTCCCTCTGGCTTGCGCTTCTTACCCTGTACTCCATGGCGTGTCAATGCGACTTCTTCTGCATTGATATATTTCTGAGCTTTGGTTTGGAATTCTACCATAGTTTTTGGAGGGCTCTTATCTAAAGCAAACCTGAATTTCTCGCTCGTTATTCCGGCTATGAGGGCTGTAAGACCTTTTTCTTCAGTATAACCCTCAGTTTGAACGGCTTCGGCAGTGAATCGTACTGTGAACTCCTTTATTGTCTCCCCATGCTGCTATTTCAGATCCATCAGATGGGAAGCTGGCTTCTTAATGCGAATGCTTCCCATGAATTGAGAAAGGAATATCTCCGATAACTAGAAAAAGGAGCTGATGGAACGGGGCTTCAACCCCCGGAACCATGTACGAGCTGCTTCCTTCAATGTTAGGGAAAAAGCCCTACACATGATTTCTGAGCCATGTCCCTCCAACTCCATGAGAGACCTGTATGTTTCTAGGTGTTCAAGAGGATCACCAATACCTGTATACGGGGTGATAACAGGCGTTCGATACTTTCTGGGTAACGGTGCCTCCATAACCTCGCTGGTAAAGGGGGACTCGGATTGATGTATCGCCGCCATGATGGCAGATGGCCGATTTGCCTAATACTGCTGCTCCATGACGTCAAAGCGATCATGAATTCTTTTAAGATCTCCTTCCCATGGTAGGGTATAGCCTGATGTTTCGGTGGTGGAGCCCTGAGGTTGAGGTTGTCGAGACGAACTAGAATGTATAGAATGTGGGGACGGCACAGGGAGATGGTTCCCAAGTGGTGGGACCTGTGGTTCATCCATAGAATGTCTGGAAGCCACTGGTATGGGTTGCGGTGGTAACCCTTCTGAGGATTGTCTCTGCGGTTCGGGGAAATGCTGATCAAGTCGATTCGACAGGGCCTGAACTCCGGCATTTAGAGTTAGAAGAGTATTTTTGAGGAAACGCAGGACATCGTCTTGATTTCCAGAAGCCTCCAATAATGGGTTTGCTGATGGCATATTTGGGGCTCCTTGAGGGATATTCATCGAAGTGGGTGGAAGAACAGGTATGGATTCCGTCTCATCAGGCGGAGGTGGTGCCTGTCATGAAGTCGAAGGATGAATAGCCTTTTTAGGAGGCATCGCAGAAGGATTTTGATCGGTGGTTAGAACGATTGATTTTGACGATCAAGTCGTTCCCACAGACGGCGCCAAACTGTTAACGTCAGATTCTGTAACAGGATCCTCCGGTCGTTCACCTTCTCCCCAACAGAGATTTCCTCCGCCAGACCTGTAAGAAGACAGAAAGCAACTAAGGGTGGCTGGTGTCCAGCCGTTAGCCCTCCGATGCTTAAGTCAGGCAAAGCAAGAGAATAACCAGGCAAAACTGAGGCTAGAGATTGAATATTGTGTACCTGTATCTTAATGGAGTCTTCTCCTTATATAGATCTGGAAGGGTCCAATCTGTTACGTAAGATATCGAGATCCCGCTGATTTCGTGTACGATACCGAGATCCCGCTAATTTCGTGGGATAAGATCCTTATCCTTAGAGAAGAGATCTAACCCAATGACTTGTCTTGACAATCACGTTCCTTAATAGCAATCCCTTGAGATTCGGAATCATAAGAGAAGATAAGCCCCAAATCGGCCTATACGGGCTACTGGTACTGAAGGCTAAGGGGTGTCGCCACAGAGAAAGATGTTCGCATGTTGGAAGATGGTCGCGAGTCCAAGTGCTCGCTCATTTAGATGTAACATCTTTCAACGACTTGTGAGAAGGTCTGCTCGCAGATCAAGAAGGGAATCTTTTCTTTGCTATATCTGACTATCGGCTATGGGAACTCGAGGCCTTGCGAATAGGTGCTCCATATTTATCAATCCTGCGACTCTCGAGCACATGATCTCGAGAGTCGGATGGTCGTCCCGTACTTATCCAATTTGCGACTCTCGAGTATACGATCTCGAGAGTCGAATGGGCACTTCCATATTTACTCGATCTGCGACTCTCGATCAGATGATCTCGAGAGTCGAATGGGCGTCCGCGTAAATTCTTAGCTTCTTAGCAGCTAAGTTGATCTCCATCATTTTGCCTATAACATCAGAGAAAAGAAGAAAGAATGCAGAAGTATGTGTCCACGACCGGTCGTCCGACCGGTCGTCTAAGGCCGAGGATCGGTCGTCCGACAGGTCCGCACATGCGCAGAGGAGTCACAGAGGCCATAACTCTCTGGACTGTTCACGACCGGTCGTGCGATCGGTCGTCCACTTCTGCGATCGGTCGTGCGACCGATCCTTAAATTATTTTTGGGACAAAACTCTCTGGACACTTTTAGCTCGTTTTGAGACCGGTCGTCCAGCATCCACGACCGGTCGTCCAGCCATTGCGACCGGTCGTTCGACCGATCGCCTGCGTAAGATTTAAACTTTCTAATTCTGGCGCCGATTTTCTCTACGCAGTGCGTAAGTGTTACGCAGATTCTCGAATCTTCTGAAGTTGCGGAGCCTCCCCACTATAAAAGGACACCTAGGGATCGTTCCTAGGGTATCTTAGAATAGTTTAAGCAAGGTGGAGGCAGCGAAAGTGGATTTC
The DNA here is from genome assembly GCA_003013855.2 of Liriodendron chinense. Taxonomy (NCBI): domain Eukaryota; kingdom Viridiplantae; phylum Streptophyta; class Magnoliopsida; order Magnoliales; family Magnoliaceae; genus Liriodendron; species Liriodendron chinense. Next base: position 4,949,833 of record ML058389.1, read on the forward strand.
GAAGTTCCACAACTCCTTCTAGTTTGTTTTACTGTTTTATGCTTTTTTTAAGTTGTTTCATGTTTCCTTGGATCATGAGCAGCTAAACCTCTTAGCTAGGGCTAAGAGGTGGAGCTTGTAGTGAATCTAAGATGTTTCAATTCGTATTTAGTTGGTTTGAAGATTGAAATTCATGTTTATGAACAATGGTTTGGAGTTTATTCAAGTACTAAAGTAAATTTTTAGTCTTATGATGACTCATGGATGTTTGGGAGAATTACTTAAGTTCTTAATTGGTTTGTATTAGTCTAGACCTGTATGATTTGAGGAATTGGAGTACGCTCTAGTACTATGATCTTCATGTGGGAACTTCCTACCAAGGTTCTACTTTTCTGAATTTCTGTGCTATGTGGGACTGTGCATGTGATTTGAATCAAGTTCAAATCATGATCTAGCCTTGTCTTGTGACAGGACTTGAGGATGGTTGTGATTGTGATCTGAGTCTATTGAAATTGGGACTGACCTATGCGATTGAAGCATGCTTAGCCGAGCTTGCATTGAGTGAATCATGCACATGGTTCTTACATATGGCAGATAGTTTGGTTTAACAGCTCTATCATCCAGCTAGATAGATCTTAATATCGATTCTAGTTGAGAACGTGAGAAACCACAGTGGATTGAACATCAAGGATTGCTACAAGTGGATCCTTGAACCCCTAGTGCCTTCTTATAATTTTTTACCTTCAATTTAGTTTAAAATTGTTACTCACATCAATCTCATACAAAATCTGGTTGTTAGCTTTCAATAGATACTATTGGATGTGTTTGTGAATTCCTACACAAGTCCCTGTGGATTGACCTCGGTCTTACCGAGTTTATTACTACATCGCAACCCTACACTTGGGGAAGCGAACAATCAGCCTCTTTCAACATGTTGCTCGAACGGCCTTGGCTGCATAAGGTTGGAGCTGTGCCATCAACTTTGCATCAACGGGTGAAGTACATCTATGGAAATCAAGTAATCTCTATCCATGCAGAGAAGTAGCTCATCATTCCTTCCAATGCTACTCCCACTGAACCAGATATCCCTGTCATTGATATCCAACACTCTGAAGAAGACATCCCGTTTCATAGTTTCAAGTTCAAGACTGTGAACGCTATCGCCAACCCGGAACCGATAAGGGTGGACTGTGTCTTTTCACCAGCAGAACGTCTGAGCCTCAAGTATCAAATGAAGAATCATTTCAACTCTAGAAAGAGACCATTGGTATATAATCAACGCAAATGGGGACTTGGGTACAGGGCAATCTTCATGGACAAAAGAAAGAAGAAATTCCATTGCTCTCCCATTCCATTCATCAAGCCAGGAGAACCTTGCAAAGATCTAAGAAGGAATCAACCGACTGCACTACACAAAGGCCTCCCGATGAGCCTAGCTTGGGCCACGTGGCCCCCCATTCGATGGGATTGGATCCTCGAACCATCTAAGCCTCCGGAAGAAGAAGGAAAGGATGAAGACAAAGAAGAAAGTCAAATACAACAGCTTCAAGACCAATGTACTCTGATACCTGCTCCCAACAGGGGGCACAACCTACCCACTTCAATTCCAACCAACCAGGGGCACAACTTGCCCATCTCGGCATCAATCAACAAGGGGCGTGGCCCGCCCATCTCTGTAGAATCAACATCATCAACCATCAGCCAGGGGCAGAAGCAGCCTATCCATTGGACCAAGAAAGTGAAATGGCCAGCCCTGGATTGTTCCGATGTCCAGATCCCAAACATGTGTCTCGCTGTGGAACCAGACGAACTGCAATGCGAGGTAAGTGATCCGGGAGGGACTGAGTACGACTCAGATCTCGAACCCAACCAGCAAGAAATCATGGTCATTGGGCCTAGACTGTGATTCTTCGTCCAAATCATCAACCCCCACCTCTTCAAGGGAAGGAGTGTGGGGTCCGAAAGGTCATCTATTCCCCTAACTTCTGAATCAGCTAGAGAGTCATCTAAGGGCTCTGGCATAAAAAAAAAAGCTGGTTTAAACAGCGAGCAGGAACTTTGGGACAAGCTGGGATCAATCATCGTCTGCAATGCCCACTTGTTCAAAGTCCCAAGAATTTTAAAAATCCAAAAAAATAAAAAAAACTTTCAAAAACCAAAAACATCTAGCACTTCCATTCCAGAAAATTCTCAAAAACCAAAAAACATTTCTTTTCCTGCATTCAATAATGTGCTGAGTTTGTCTAAAGAGTCGCATGAGCTTGAAGTCGAATCATATGATTTTAACATCGGATTAGACCTTAAGCTCATGGGTTTAGACGAAGCTGGGCATGAGGAAGATGATGACAATGCTCCCGAACTAGAGGATCTCCTCAAAAAGTTTGAATCCAAAGCCAATGTTGTAGCTGATGATTTCAAGATAGTAAACTTGGGGACACCTGAGATCCCTAGGGAAGTACGCATTGGAAAATCGTTGCCACAAGAGATGAAGCAGAGAATGATAGAGTTCCTAGCTCCAAGATTGTCCAACTTCGCGTTCTCATATGAAGACATGCCGGGGCTCAATGAAGACCTCGTTGTACACCATCTGCCAACCAAGCCAGATATGAAGCCAGTAAAGCAGAAACTTCGAAGAATGAAGCCAGAGTGGCCTCTGAAAGTCCGAGATGAACTCATCAAGCAGTACAATTCAGGATTCTTGGTAGTCCCCAACTACCCTGAATGGCTTGCCAACATCGTACTAGTACCGGAGAAGGATGGTAAGGTTCGAATGTGCATCGACTTCCGAGATCTCAACAAAGCCAGTCCTAAAGATGATTTTCCTTTGCCACATATCGACACTCTGGTCGACAACACTGCTGGATATAAGGTCTTCTCATTCATGGACGGGTTCTCAGGTTACAATCAGATCAAGATGGCCGTCGAAGATCGCGAGAAGACATCGTTTATCACTCCCTGGGGAACCTTTTGTTACAGGGTAATGCCTGAAATTGCTGTTTTACCGCCTATAGAGATACTTGGAGATATGCCTATTGTCCTAGAGGGGGGGTGAATAGGACTTTTTAAAACCAATTACAATTAAAAAACTAATCAAGACAATCTTCTCAACTAAGACAATCACAATAGCATTCAAAACATTTATATGAGCAGTTTGTAAGCAAGGACTATCATAGGCATTTCATCAAACAGTTAGCATTCATGATTGACTAAACCATTCAACACATAGCAATCATTCAATCTCAAAATGCAAGGCGATTTATAGTGGTTCGGTTTCCCTACTCCACTCCCGGTTTACGATCTCAACTTATGAGACCACCGGATTTCACTATAGTCTTGGTTTTAAATCAGGTTAACCATCAACCTTGACATCCTTTGATCTAGGACCGCGTATACCATCCGCCGATGGCCCAATCCAGGGACTTGATGAGTTTGGATCTCAAACTCTCACCAATCCTAATCCAAGGATGGTCACGTACCCTCCCGCCGGAGTTTCCCAATCCAGGGAATAGAGATTTAAAAGATGGACTCTCAAATACGAGACATACCTAGACGATTGAGCCCCAATTCGATGCCTTTGATGAGTAGCTTCAGCTCCACATGCTTCAGCTCCTCTTTTGAGCTCCCAAGATCAGCTACCGATGCAAATGATGAGGATATGTTGATGCCGGGTAGTTGGGAGAGAGTTGGTCTAGTTCCTCTTGCCTATTCAATGTAATGGAAATGAGGGAACTACCAATCTTCAAGCATTCAATGGCTTTAAGTGACCTAATAATGATATTCGGAAGGTAGGTCAGCCATGAATGAAAGTCTTGAGTTCATACTTCAAACTGAGCTTAGAATACTCAATGACAAGCCATTAATGGCCAAGTTTGAATGATGAACTCAAGGGAGTTAAGAGGGAGGAAGGATGGGAGTAAATGCTCTCTCTCTCAGCTCTGAATGGGTGTTGAATGCATGCCAAGAAAGACCTCAAGACTTGGCTTTATAGAGCCCCAAATGATAGCCCCAACGGATCTAAAACGGTCACGTCCGACCTGTCAGAGCACGGACTCGACCGGCCGGACGGACCGGTCAGCTTTTGAAATACAAAGGCTACATATGGGTTTGGCCGACCGGTCATGACCGGTCAGACTCCCTTGCTGGAGAGACTACACAACATGTGCCGACCGGTCATGACCGGTCGGACCCCTTTGCTGGAACCTCTTGAAAAATCTGGCCGACCGGTCTTGACCGGTCGGCAGTGCTTGTTGGACCAAGATCAATGTGAAGACCGACCGGTCTTGACCGGTCGGCTACCATTCTGAATCAGGCAGAGGTTGCTGGAGTATTCCATTTTAACTGGCCGACCGGTCATGACCGGTCGGCTAAGCCTGCTGGACAATGTGCAATCTGATGGCCGACCAGTCAAGACTGGTCGGCTGTCCATAATCTTAACTCACAGCAAGTTGTCCATCTGTTCTTAACACAGCAAGATAGCTGAGGTGATTGAGAGGCCTGGCCGCTGTTTAGACATAGCGAGCTTGCAGGACCAAGATTCCCAACACAGCAGAGGATCACTTCAAGATGTGAAGTATGCAGCGATTTGGTGCAAAGGGTCCAATATATGGACATATCTTCATTTATATTAAGCACCAATGCAAGGTTCACAAGCCTGATCAACTTGTGCAAGGGTTGAGAGGAATGGGGATAGGATATGTGAGTTTTTACGCCATTCTTTTGATGTTTTGGGTTTCCTATGGTCGATCTATATGCAACTTACCTGAGATCTTGTTGCAGCATGAGCTTGAGCAATGGATGAAGCGTAATCTTCAAGTCTTGATCTTCAATTCTTCGACCGGGGCTCACATGACATGACGCGACCAACCAACACGTCAATTGACAACAGAAAGGTGTACTAACAATCTCCCCCTTTGTCAATTGCGTGACAAAACATCTAACCTAGACAAATCATGACTCCTTATCATGATAGACCCTTAAACAGAAGCAAAATACACCCATATACATGTCTATACAAATATACAACATAATCTTTACAAAAGGACATGTACAGACTCGATTTTCTTCAAAATCTCCCCCTCAATGCTTGCACCTACAAAGTCCTGCAAAAAGATATAATCGGACCTTCTAGGTGGGATGATTCTCCCCCTTTTTGTTAGTAATTGACAAGGGTTAGCAAGCAAAAAGATATGCCTATGAAAGCTGCAAGGCTAGTGCCGAAAATATGTCAATCACATTTCACAGGAAAGAGATATAGAAATATAAGTCCTGAGGAGATATAAAGAACAACACATGCCAGATATACAAGTAAACATAAAAGCACAGAGGGCATATAGCCCAATCAACCAACCACCCCTCCAAATGTATATCTAGACACTAAGGCGAACACAAAGCATGAGCCCAAATGGGCAAAGATGCCCAAACCATCCAACCTCCCAAAGATATTCAATAAAGGAACAGAGAGCTCATATGAAAAGATAGATATTCAATATAAGAACAAAGAAAAAAAATATACCTATATCATCCACATATATACCAAAATGGGCAAGCAGCCCAATGTAAAGATGTAGCATAACGCACAAAAAGTACAGACAATCCCAAAAAAAGATAGATCATGAAGTACAAACAATGTCCTTGGTCATTCAAAAAGTAACTATGACCAAGACATAAGCCTAATAATCCGTGCCATCGCCCAGATCAGGGGGAGGAATGTCCCCACGAGCCGCACGCTCCCATCGCTCTATCCGTCTCTCTATCTGCGCCTGACGAGTGACTAGAGCCTCCTGCTGCACCAGTATGGTGGCCTGTCCCTGCAGGATCTGGCCTTCAAGCCTATCAAGTCGCTGAAAGATATCCGCTCGAAGCTGGTGAAGCTCTGCAATGTAGGTAGAGGGATCCACAGAAGGAGAGTGCCGACGAGAAAAAGCTCGAGGAGGCGTGCTGAATCGTCCTGGAGCGTCGCGAGGATCGGGGGATGGATCTGATGACGGAGCTGAAGAATGTGAAGGGCCAGTAAAGATAGGAGGTGCCTCAAGCTGGGATGGCTCTGCCTGCTCCTGCTACTGCTCCTGCAGACGACGCTGGATAGCTTCTCTGGTAAGCTCCATCCTAGCAATGATGGTACGGTTGATGATGACCGGTTTGTGAAATTTATCGGTACCAACAATGCCAATACGCTCAGCCATTTTGCATATGAGATGCCCAAATGGCAGACTAGTGGAGTTCCCGTCGTCGCGCAGGATGACTTGTTGGATGGTATTCATGATACGAGTGGGAAGACAGAGCGAATGACCTTTACCAACCCGATACAGCAACCGAAACATAGTTTCGGAGACATCCGCTTTGTTGCTCATCCGCGGATAGACATTTCGGAAAAAGAGATTATGCAAAATGCGGAAGTCCCACGTCATTGAGGATGCACGAAGTGCACCACCCACCCATTGGGGTGTCCCCTCACCACACAAAAATTTAGCGATAACTAGGTTGGGTTTGGGACCCAAGGAAGAAAAATCGAAAGAAGGCTCCTCAACCCATGGAACGCCAACAAAATCGGATATGGACTTCAAAGTAAACGGGCAAATTCGGTCACCAACTTTGACTTTGAAGGAGGGGGGAGAAGACGTGACATGAACACAGGATGCATAGAATTTTCGAACAACATCAAATTGGACCAGGCCCCCCATGTGGAGTACAGGGCCCCAATTGATGGCATCCAACATGGAACGCACATCAAAGTCAGACAAGTCACCCAAATTGACTGATTTTTCACAGACGACCTCCTTATCTTTGAAATCATCCCAATGGGTGGAATGGGATGAGACTTTTGACCCCAAAGATTTAGATTTAGCAGGGGGAACCGAAGAGGAGGCAGCCCCTTTCCCTTTGGAAGCGGCTTTCTTAGACTTTAAAGGGCGAGGAGGAGGCTTAGGTTTAGCGTTGGAACGATCACTCCTCCCCAAAGGGAACTCATCCTCGCTTTCTTGGGATGACATGGAAGGGGCAAGAGGATCTCTAGAACACTTCAAGAGATGAAGGAAGGAGATGAACAAAAGAAGATAGAGAGTGAAGAGAAGGAATCTCTTACCAACCAAGAGAAGTGAAGTTGAGGAGGTTAGAACCTCAAATCTAGCAATGAATCAGCTCAAAAACACCTTGGAGAGCTAGAGGGGAAGCTGGAACATCAGGTGGAGGTGAGGAAATGAGAAGAACTGACCTAAAATGGGCTCAAAACAGGTTTAAATACCCCCCCCTACCCGGTCGGCACATGCATGGACTGGGCTGCACTGGGACGCACGACCGGTCATGACCGGTCGTGGGACGCAAACAGGGCCACCAGCAGGATTTTCTTCAAAGCCCGACCGGTCATGACCAGTCGGCAGGCTTAACTAGATGAGTCCAGAAGGATTTGGGAGACGCCCGACCGGTCTTGACCGGTCGGCTGGCCGGTCAGCAGCAATTTTTCCCTCTTTTGACAGGGATCCTGTATTGGAACAGCTGGATAGAGTCTGTCCTTTGGACAAGCCTTTGAAATCAAGTACCCTTAGCTAGGGTGCATCATCAATGGTCATGATGTACCAAGGTACACCAATCTCAAAATGAGGGACCCCTGAGGTCCAGATATGACAATAAATGGCTAGAAAATGGGACTATGATCCTGGATATACGTGAACAGCAATGAAAAGAGGCCATGATCCTCAGATATACCTATAACGAACAGAAAGAGAGGCTAAATCCTCAGATTTTTCCTGCGAAACAGACACTTGTTAGCTAAACTAGATACATCCAACACCAATGGACTTCTGGAGGTTCGAAAATCGAACCGAGTCCAAAGGTTTTGTTAGAATGTCAGCTAGCTAATTCTCTGTAGGCACATGTTCGAGAGATATGATTTGATCTTCAACCAATTCTCGAATAAAATGGTGCCTAATGTCTATGTGCTTAGTGCGAGAGTGCTGAACAGGATTTTTCAATATATTTATGGCACTCGTATTGTCGCAAAATAACATCATTGTGCCTTGTTTGATCCCAAAATCGGTTAGGGTTTGTTTCATCCATAATAGCTGGGCACAACAACTACCACCAGCAATGTATTCTGCTTCGGCTGTGGATAAAGAGATAGAGTTTTGCTTCTTACTGTGCCATGCCACAAGGCAGTTTCCAACATAAAAGCAACCACCGCTGGTAGATTTACGATCATCCATGTTACCAGCCCTGTCGGCATCTGAGTACCCTGCAATATCTGTAGAGGAATTAAAGGGGTACCAAAGACCGTATTCGGTGGTGCTTCCAACAAACCGAATGATCCGCTTAACAGCGGTAAGATGAGATTCTTTGGGATCAGCCTGAAATCGAGCACACGCACCAACACTAAAAGCAATATCTGGTCTACTAGCAGTGAGGTAAAGGAGACTACCAATCATGCTTCTATAAAGATGTTGATCTACACTTTTCCCTGCAAGGTCTTTTGATAATTTAACAGTGGTGCTCATAGGTGTAGTGTAGGAACGACCAGAGTCTAAGCCAAATCTCTTAACAAGGTCTTTAGCATACTTGGCTTGAGTAATGAATATTCCTGATGCAAGTTGTTTTACTTGAAGCCCTAGAAACATGTTGAGTTCTCCTACCATACTCATCTCAAATTCAGATGTCATTAATTCAGCAAAGGAGATGGACATTTTCTCACATGTAGATCCAAACACAATGTCATCCACATAAATCTGGGCAATCAATACAGAATTCTCGGCTTCTCTAATAAATAGAGTTTTGTCTACGCTCCCCCTAGCAAAATCATGGTCTATAAGAAACTGAGTTAAGCGTTCATACCATGCACGGGGTGCTTGCTTGAGTCCGTAAAGTGCCTTTTTCAACCGGTAAACCTTGTGAGGATACTTAGGATCAATGAATCCTTTTGGTTGTTCAACATACACTTCCTCATCAAGAATACCATTCAAGAAGGCGCTCTTTACATCCATTTGAAATAGTTTGAACTTTAAAGCACAAGCAACAGCCATAAGAATTCTAATAGACTCAAGTCTGGCTACAGGGGCAAATGTTTCATCAAAATCAATGCCTTCTATTTGTGAATATCCCTGAGCTACTAACCGACCCTTATTTCGTATTACATTCCCAGATTCATCGGATTTGTTTTTGAAAATCCATTTGGTTCCAATCACATTTTTCCTTTCCGGCCTGTCGACCAGATACCATACATCATTTCTAATGAATTGTTGAAGCTCTTCCTGCATTGCAAGAATCCAGAATTCATCATTTAGAGCTTCATCAGCATTTTTTGGTTTAATTTTTGATGTGAAACACAGGTGACTGTTGACTGCCTCCAATTGCCTCCTGGTTTTAACACCAATGCTAGGATCCCCAATGATTTGATTGAGGGGGTGATCCTTGACAATTTGTACATCACCAGGAGCAGTGGGGGCATTTGGAGTTGAGGGTGGTTTATCAGATTTACCTATCTCGCATATGCCCTCATCTTCTTCTTCATCACCTGGAGACACAGGTTTATCCAAGCTATCGTCCACAGTCACATTGATTGACTCTTGGACAGATGAGGTTCGAAGGTTGTAAACACGAAAAGCTCTACTATTCAATGAGTATCCCAAGAAGATACCCTCATCACTTTTGGATTCAAATTTTTCCAAATTTTCTCGGTCTCTCAGAATATAGCATGTACTACCAAAGACCTTAAAGTATTTAACATTCGGTGTTTTTCCACACCACAGTTCATAAGCTGTTTTGTTTAAACCTGCCCTTAAATAAACTTGATTAACAATATAGCAGGCAGTGTTAATAGCTTCGGCCCACAGATTTTGAGCAAGTTTCTTATTATTAAGCATAGCTGTGGCCATATCCAACAACACTCTGTTTTTCCTTTCAGCAACCCCATTTTGTTGAGGTGTTTTGGGAGCTGAGAACTCATGACGAGTGCCCAATTCATCGCATAATGCCTTGAAGCGATGATCTTCAAATTCACCGCCGTGATCACTCCTGATTCTTGCTACCATGTATCCTTTCTCATTTTGAAGTCGCTTCACTAGTTTTTTGAATTCCTCAAAAGTGTCAGATTTTTCTCTTAGGAAGGCGACCCATGTGAATCTGGAGTAATCATCAACGACTACAAAGAAGTATCGTTTTCCACCTTGGCTAAGTACTCTGGTAGGACCGACTAGGTCCATGTGTAGCATTTCAAATGGTTTTGATGTTACCAGGATAGAGGTTCTCTTGTGTGCAACCTTGATTTGTTTACCTTTTTGGCATGCGGCGCACACAGTATTTGGTCTTCTACCCATCTTGGGTAGACCTCTCACCAAATTTTTCTGACTTAGTTTGAACAGATTTCTATAATGTACATGACCGAGTCGATGGTGCCATAATTCCGTTTCATCCTGAACGGCCACGTGACACATGGTGGAGGAGCTTGAATTGTTGTGATTTTCAATGACATAGCAATTGTCTCCTTTGCGTAGACCTTTCATAACTAATTTTCCTGTGGAGTTCATGATCTTGCACATATCTTTGGAGAAGCTTACTAAGTGCTCTTCATCACAAATCTGTGAGATACTCAGTAGGTTGTGTTTAAGGCCATCAACATACAATACATTTTCAATTTCAGGCAAACCTGGCCCTGTGATGGTTCCTTTACCAATGATCTTAGCTATGCTCCCATCACCAAATGTGACAGACCCACCATCAAATTCGTCATATGCACAAAATTGAGATCTATCACCTGTCATGTGTCTAGAACAACCACTATCCAAGTACCATCTAGGAGAATTCCCAGCTTTTAAGGCAGTATGAATGACTAAGCACTTGTTCTTAACAACCCATTTAGTTGTTGTCTTTTTATAAGGGGTGTTCTTATGGTAAGATTCTCTAGTTTTCTTGGGAGAATCAGATTTTTCTTTTTTACGCAAAAGAAGAGCAGTTTTCAAATTCAGCATTTTAACTTGCTCCAATAGTTCATCCATCCTCTTGTCCTTCCTAGGAAAAGCAGGATAATTCTTTCGAATGTTTCCCCTCTTAGGTGAAGAATGCATGGGAGGATTCCAATTAGCTTGGACATTTTTCCCAGTCGGTACAAATTTACCTTTCAAGTTTCTGACCGGATTTTTGAATACCAAGCACTCAAATTTTAAGTGGCCAATGTCTCCACAAGCATGGCAGATAGGAGATGCTCTAGTTTTACTTCCGGATGCACCATGACCATTTCTTATAATTGGATGGACTGAGGTGGTTTTTGAAGTGTGACTATCATAGCCCAAACCTCTTTTGTCCATTGGTGATCTTGCAACACCGAGGAGTTTTTCCAAGTTTTCTTCTCCTTGAGTGAACCGTCTTCTGGAGTCAACGACTTGACACTTAAGACGATTGATTTCATTGTTCGCCTCTTTGAGTTCTCTCTCAAGTCTAGCATGCTTGTCAAGAGATTCACCACTTATGAACCTTTTCTTTTCTTGTTCAAGCTCATCATTCTTCTTTTTCAGCTCTTCTAAATCTTGACTCAACTTTTGATTCTCTATTTTCAATCCGTCAAGATTTTTCATCAGTTTGTCATTTTCAGCCTTCATTTGGCCCAACTTGTTGATGGTATTTATATTTTCAATGTATAGTTGGTTATAAACCTCCTGAAGGCCTTCCTCCTCATCCTCATCATCACTCAAGGAATCATTTTCTGTGTTGGAGGATTCATGATCATCAATGTCTCCGGTGGTCTTTGCAATGGGCTCAAATTGAGGTACAATATCAGTAATGGAGGCCATTAAAATTCTGATTGAACCTTGCTCCTCCTCACTTTGGTATAGGACTGATTCTGATTCTGATTCTTCAGTCTCATCCCATGTAGCCGCCATTGCCTTTTTCTTGGCTTTGTTATTGGTGCACTCGGATGCAATGTGACCAAATCCTCTACACTTGTAGCATTGAGGATCTTTTGACTTAAAAAATTTTCCTTTGTTGTTCTTGGAGTCAAAAGGTTTACCCTTCTGGTAGGGTTTCCTTCTAGAGGTATTTCCTTTAGTTTTGAAGAATTTTTGAAATTTCTTGGCCATAAGTGTCATTTCTTCTAAATCAGGATCTTCCTCACTCCCACATTCAGACTCTTGCTTCTTGTGGGAAGATTTCAGGGCTGTACTTTTGGATTTGGAGGGAGTTTTGAAACCTAGCTCATAGGTTTGGAGGGACCCAAGTAATTCTTCAACTTTCATGGTATTTAGGTCCCTACATTCTTCGATGGTAGTGACTTTGGAAGAGAACCGGTCCGGAAGGGATCTCAGAATTTTCCTACATAGTCTATGCTCTGGAACGGGATCCCCCAAGCCCCACATTTCATTTGTAATCTTGTTCAGCTTGGTATAGAAGTCAGTAAATGTTTCATGCTCCTCCATAGTAATATTTTCAAATTGTGTGGAGAGGCGCTGAAGTTTTGAGTTTTTAACAATGCTTGTTCCTTCATGAGTAACCTCAAGGATGTCCCATGCCTGCTTACTGGTTGTGCAATTTTGAATCCGGCCAAATTCATCTTTAGATACTGAACAAAAGATGGCATTCAGCCCTTTGGCATTACAGACCCGTTGAGCTTTATCATAATCGGTCCACATTGCCTTTTCTTTTGGCTTAAGGACATCCGGTTCACCTTCCTTACATATAGTGACCATTGGGGGTTTATATCCAATATCAATCATATCCCTAACGTCCGAATCAATAAATTCCAAAAATATGCGCATTCGGGCTTTCCAATATGGATAGTTAGACCCATCAAAGAAGGGAGGTTTAGTAACGGATGAAGAGTCCTCTCTAGACATATTTTCAAGCTCTCTTAGGATCTCACTCCGGGTTTTTAAACCTGAACGGAGGAACCCGCTCTGATACCAATTGAAATTGCGGTTTTACCGCCTATAGAGATACTTGGAGATATGCCTATTGTCCTAGAGGGGGGGTGAATAGGACTTTTTAAAAACAATTACAATTAAAAAACTAATCAAGACAATCTTCTCAACTAAGACAATCACAATAGCATTCAAAACATTTATATGAGCAGTTTGTAAGCAAGGACTATCATAGGCATTTCATCAAACAGTTAGCATTCATGATTGACTAAACCATTCAACACATAGCAATTATTCAATCTCAAAATGCAAGGCGATTTATAGTGGTTCGGTTTCCCTACTCCACTCCCGGTTTACGATCTCAACCTATGAGACCACCGGATTTCACTATAGTCTTGGTTTTAAATCAGGTTAACCATCAACCTTGACATCCTTTGATCTAGGACCGCGTATACCATCCGCCGATGGCCCAATCCAGGGACTTGACGAGTTTGGATCTCAAACTCTCACCAATCCTAATCCAAGGATGGTCACGTACCCTCCCGCCGGAGTTTCCCAATCTAGGGAATAGAGATTTAAAAGATGGACTCTCAAATACTAAACATACCTAGACGATTGAGCCCCGATTCGATGCCTTTGATGAGTAGCTTCAGCTCCACGTGCTTCAACTCCTCTTTTGAGCTCCCAAGATCAGCTACCGATGCAAATGATGAGGATATGTTGATGCCAGGTAGTTGGGAGAGAGTTGGTCTAGTTCCTCTTGCCTATTCAATGCAATGGAAATGAGGGAAGTACCAATCTTCAAGCATTCAATGGCTTTAAGTGACCTAATAATGATATTCGGAAGGTAAGTCAGCCATGAATGAAAGTCTTGAGTTCATACTTCAAACTGAGCTTAGAATACTCAATGACAAGCCATTAATGGCCAAGTTTGAATGATGAACTCAAGGGAGTTAAGAGGGAGGAAGGATGGGAGTAAATGCTCTCTCTCTCAGCTCTGAATGGGTGTTGAATGCATGCCAAGAAAGACCTCAAGACCTGGCTTTATAGAGCCCCAAATGATAGCCCCAACGGATCTAAAACGGTCACGTCCGACCTGTCAGAGCACGGACTCGACCGGCCGGACGGACCGGTCAGCTTTTGAAAAACAAAGGCTACATATGGGTCTGGCCGACCGGTCATGACCGGTCGGACTCCCTTGCTGGAGAGACTACACAACATGTGCTGACCGGTCGGACCCCTTTGCTGGAACCTCTTGAAAAATCTAGCTGACCGGTCTTCACCGGTCGGCAGTGCTTGCTGGACCAAGATCAATGCGAAGACCAACCGGTCTTGACCGGTTGGCTACCATTCTGAATCAGGCAGAGGTTGCTGGAGTATTCCATTTTAACTGGCCGACCGGTCATGACCGGTCGGCTAAGCCTGCTGGACAATGTGCAATCTGATGGCCGACCAGTCAAGACTGGTCAGCTGTCCATAATCTTAACTCACAGCAAGTTGTCCATCTGTTCTTAACACAGCAAGATAGCTGAGGTGATTGAGAGGCCTGGCCGCTGTTTAGACATAGCGAGCTTGCAGGACCAAGATTCCCAACACAGCAGAGGATCACTTCAAGATGTGAAGTATGCAGCGATTTGGTGCAAAGGGTCCAATATATGGACATATCTTCATTTATATTAAGCACCAATGCAAGGTTCACAAGCCTGATCAACTTGTGCAAGGGTCGAGAGGAATGGGGATAGGATATGTGAGTTTTTACGCCATTCTTTTGATGTTTTGGGTTTCCTATGGTCGATCTATATGCAACTTACCTGAGATCTTGTTGCAGCATGAGCTTGAGCAATGGATGAAGCGTAATCTTCAAGTCTTGATCTTCAATTCTTCGACCGGGGCTCACATGACATGACGCGACCAACCAACACGTCAATTGACAACAGAAAGGTGTACTAACAATGCCGTTCAGTCTGAAGAATGCAAGAGCAACATATCAGCGAGCAATGACAGCATTATTCCACGACATGATGAACAAAGAGCTTGAAGTATATGTGGACGATATGAACGTCAAATCTCGCACAATTGAAGCACACTTTGAAGATCTGAAGAAGTTTTTCAACAGATTAGAAAAGTACAAGCTCCGCCTCAACCCTCAGAAATGTGTCTTCGGTGCAATGGGAGGCAAACTCCTTGGCTTTATGGTGAGCGAGGATGGCATCAGGGTCGACGAAACCAAAACTCGAGCAATCATCGTGATGCCCCCTCCTAGAACAGAGAAAGAAATTCGTGGCTTCCTCGGTAGAATTCAATACATCAGTCGTTTCATCACATAGCTCACACCTATCTGTGAACCCATATTCAAACTCCTTTGAAAAAACATTCCAAAAAAATGGAATGATGATTGCCAAGTTGCCTTCGACCGCATCAAGAAGTATCTCATAAATCCTCCAGTTCTAATGCCGCCTACTCCCAGACAACTACTATTGTTATACATCTCGGTAGCAGCAGAAGCCATTGGCTGTGTTCTCTGCCAGCACGACGAGACCGGGAAGAAGGAACAAGCAATATACTATTTGAGTCGAAAGTTCACCGACTACGAGACCAGGTATTCCCCGATCGAGAAGACTTGCCTCGCCCTAGTCTGGGCAACTCAGCGACTGCGTCAATACATGATTGTGTTTCCTATTCTCCTACTCGCTAACATGGATCCACTCAAATACTTGTTCGAGAAACCAGCACTCACTGGAAGGATAGCTAAATGGCAGCTACTCCTATCTGAATTCGACATCACCTATGTCACTCAGAAGGCAATCAAGGGGCAGGCCCTCGCCGATCATCTTGCCGCTCACTCTCTCCTGGATTATCAATTGCTCAAGACATTCTTCCCTGATGAAGATCTCTTGCTTATCGAATATGAAGAAAAGAAGAAAAAAGATGAGTGGACGTTATTCTTCGACAACGCAACAAATTCTAAAGGGAGTGGTATCGGAGCAATCATCTACTCTCCAGATGACGTCCCTATTCCTATCTCAAGGCGCATAGCATTCGAGTGCACCAACAACATGACAGAATATGAAGCATGCATTGCTGGCTTAAGGGAAGCCATAATCTTGGACGTTAATAAACTACGAGTATTTGGAGACTCACAACTTATCATCAATCAGACCAATGGCGAATGGAAAACCAAGGACGAGAAGTTGATACCATATCACGTGTACCTTGAAAATCTGATCAAAGAATTCAAAGAAATCACCTTCTCATACATGCCCAGAGCCAAGAATCAGTTTGTAGATGCTCTCGTTACACTCACATCAATGCTCGAGATCCCGAAAGGAGCTTCAGAATGAGAGCTCACAGTCGAAACTCAAGATGAACCTGCTTTTTGCCTGCAAATAGAAGAAGCCGAAGCTGTCCCTGACAAACCCTGGTATGCCGACGTCAAGCAATATCTCGAAACCCAAGAGTATCCGGAGGCAGTAGCAGCAACAAATCGCCGAACCATCCAGTGTTTGGCCGGCCAGTTCACCATCAGTGGCGAAGTTCTGTACAAACGATCCTATAATCACGTCCTCCTTCATTGTGTCAATGAAACAGAAGCTGCAAAGATCATGAAAGAAATACACGAAGGAATCTGTGACCCACACATGAACGGGCACATGATGGCAAAGAAGATTCTACGACTTGGCTACTATTCACTCACCATGGAGATAGACTGCTGCCAGCACGTCAGAAAATGCTTCAAGTGTCAGGAGCACTCGAATCAAATCCATGCCCCCTCATTAGAACTGTATAACCTGACGACTCCCTAGCCTTTCTCCATGTGGGGACTTGAAATTGTTGGCAAGATTAGTCCCAAAGCATCAAACGGTCATGAGTATATACTTGTGGCAGTCGACTACTTCACCAAGTGGGTAGAAGCAGCCTCCTACACCACGATTGCAGCATCCCAAGTGATTAAATTCATGAAGAATAACATCATATGCCGGTATGGAATCCCCAATGTCATCATCACAGATAATGGGACCCCGTTCGTCAACAAGAAGATGGATGACTTCCGTAGAAAATTCAAGATTCAGCGTCATCGATCAAGCCCTTACCGTCCTCAGATGAATGGCGAGATAGAAGCCGCAAACAAGACAATCGTCAGGATACTCGAGAAGATGGTCGTGACCTATCGAGATTGGTCAGATATGCTCCCATATGCACTTTGGGCCTATCGAATGTCTGTACAGTCTGCTACAGGCATTACTCCTTTCGAGCTTACTTATGGAATGGAAGCAGTTCTACCAGTCGAGGTGGAAATACCATCACTACGGGTGTTACTAGAAAGCAAAATTGAAGAAGGAGAATGGCAATGGGCCAGATTTGATCAGTTACAGCTAGCAGATGAGAAGCGCATGCGTGCGCTAAGTCATGCTCAGTGTTATCAGAAAACGATCGCTAGGGCTGACAACAAGAGAGTCCAAAAAAGAAGTTTCTAGGTGGGAGACATGGTCATGAAGAGATTCTACTGTCAAACCTTCCGAATCCCAGAGGAAAGTTCAAACCCTCGTAGGACGGACCGCTAATCATTAGAGAAGTACTTCCTAGAGGCGCCCTCAGACTCACCAGCATGAGAGGGGTGGATCTTCCTGAGCCAATCAACGCCGACAAAGTGAAGATCTTTCACGGGTAAGTCATTCTGACCTTATCAAGAATTACATTAATAGAGCTGAAGTCAAGAGGTCGAAGCTAAAACCCCTGAGAAATCATTTCCGTCCACTAATAAGTGTTTCAAATAAGGGGTTCAAAAGAAAAAAGAGAGAAGAAAAAGATACAAAAAAAAGGGAAAAAGAATACAAAGAAAAGAAAAAAAAGAAGAAGAGGAAAACGGGAAGTCAAAACGAGGCATACGAGAAAAATCAACCCAAAAGAAGAAATACAGTCACCCATCCATTCATCTTAGAAGGATCTGTAACTAAGACCGATAACTCTATCATTGTAACTTAGGATAAGGGCTGAAAGGCTACCATCGGCCGGCAACGACAAAATCCCGACCTCTAGCCGCCGTAGTTATCTAAAAATCCAGAAAAAAAAATGTGTGCCTAAACAAAGAAGGCGAAGTGAAAACCCGAAAGGGTGCTCCGAGTAAAAACAGTGGGCATACAGCGGACTTGGTGAAAACCCGAAAGGGCGCCGAGGGTAAAAATAGCATAGATGCCAAGCAGTAGGCAAGATCAAATACTCGGGATGTGGTGAAAATCCGAGAGGGCGCCACAGGAAAAAAGATAGGAAAAGGCTGGTTGTGGTGAAAACTCGAAAGAGCGTTGAAGGCAAAAATGGCTCCAATAAAAAAAGAAAAATTAAAAGTGCAGTTACCAAGGAATCAGACGGTCTAGATCAGTTCAAGCAGTTGCAGTTCAAGAACAAGAAGAAGTACAATCGGGAACAAAGAACTCTACAAACTCTGACAATCTCAGGAAGCAACAGTTTCCATTGCCTACACCTCTAGGGAACCAAAGGGATCTCACGCAAGTCAATCTCGAGACATCGGTCAAAGCATTGGCCAAGCCTCAGTTCTGATTCCTACATCCCGGCACAAAATCCAGACACGTTCCCAAGATAACTCATGGCACAATAAGTTCTCAAAAAGTTTTCTCTTTTCATTAAATGCATCACATTTCTTTTACATATATCATTCATCTTTTTCAAAAAAACAAAAAAAAATAAAAAATGCATCATCATCAGTCATGTACTATGCAAAAAGGAATGTACAGACGGCTAACACAATCAATCTCTAACCTCCTCCTCGGTAATGTCAGGTAAGTCCTCTGACTCATAATGAAATAGCCTCACTCTCAACCTGCTCACCTCCATACGCAGGTAATGTACCTCACCTCGCTCAAGGCTACGGATCGTTGTCTCCTCATCAGACAACCTTTTATCACCAACCAATCTCCTTGACATGATCTCACAATGATACCGAAGTGCGGAAATCTCAGATAGAAAGTGGCCATGAGTGGCAAAGAGGAAACCAGGATCGATGAATGGGCACTCTTCAAAAAGGCTCATATGAACCAGATGAAGAGCCAGCATCCCCAAGAATCCTGCTCATCCTCATTAGCAGTCTAGTGCTAGCAAGGAATGCGCCAGTATAGAGACTGCTCAGCAACC
This sequence comes from Liriodendron chinense, assembly GCA_003013855.2. Classification (NCBI taxonomy): domain Eukaryota; kingdom Viridiplantae; phylum Streptophyta; class Magnoliopsida; order Magnoliales; family Magnoliaceae; genus Liriodendron; species Liriodendron chinense. The sequence continues at coordinate 4,968,795 of ML058389.1, forward strand.
CAGTGCTGGTATGGGGCGGTCGCCATCGGAAAAGTCCGCAGCTCAAAACCAAGCAAATCAACAGTCAAGTGACTCGCCCAGGATCCATCAACCTGAGTCCTAAAGTCAGATGATCTAGACGGAAGTGCTCGGCGCCCGATACCCATAAAAGCAAAAAGAGGAACATCCTGCTCATACCCGAACTGTCGCAGGAACCGGATAGGATGATAAGAAAAGTAAGATCGAAAGCCTACCAGCATCAGAGGAAGGCGGTGCGCATCACAAAGTACTGGAGGAAGTGAAAGCCAAGATGACTCCCAACGAACATTCCAGTCACGCAGCTCAGCAAACATCCAGCAATACAAGGGCTCACTCATCCTAGCCGTATGCGGAAGAAACTCCATGATGTGTCGCATGGGGTCAAGGCGACGGGTGCCAGGAAATGGTATAGGAATAGTCAGCAAAAGACGCTTCCATAGCCAGACCTGATCACAAGAAGGAAAAAAATTCAGCTAGAGCAGAGCATTCCCAAAAGACAAGAAAAGAAAAGAAAAGTGCAGAGAAGATACCTGGAGAAATGCACAGCAGCCGCGAAGGATATGGGTATGGCCCAGGGCACAGTCAGCCAGCCCATTAAATAGCTCAACCAGGACAAGAGAAATGATCCCCTGACGTCGAACAACTCGGCTCATCACCTTGAAAAGCAAATGAGTCTGAGATCTGCGCCATCCCAAGAATAGCACCTCAACTATCAAACAGAACATCAGTGCATTCCTAGAAAGTAAGGACCCTACCACACTCCAAAGACCCAAGAAAAGATCATACAGTAAGTCCAAGGAGAACACCACAGCATCCTGGCTGGCAGCTGCAGGCAGAACAAGATATGGGATCCCAAACCAGTTCTGCGGTGTGGTAGTCTTCGGCAAAGTCTTCGGCGAAAAATACTGAGTATAATCCCAAGGAAGACCGATCAAACACGCAAGCTCCTCCAAAGAAGGTCCCATCTCCATGTCATTGAATGCGAACAAGTTCAACAAGGGGACCCAGTCAATCAGTGCAGCCCCGAGCATCCTCCAATCAATGTCAACTCTAGCCATATGGATCAGACCACCAAAGCCATAGGACTCTAAGTCTCGAATCTCATAAGCTGACAATCTGTCAAGCCAAGCAAGCAACCGTGGCAAGCAAGAAGGACGATGAAGCAACTGGCAAGTCCTCACAGGAATCCCCTCCAGAACAAAAGGCCTAAGGATCGATGACAGCTCATCAAGGATTGGAAGATCAATGGGTGAAGGAGAAGGAAAAGTTGGAACCTCTACAGACTCAGTAGCCCCTGACCTATCCCCAGTAGCGGCTATGTCTAATATAGTCGCATCACTGTCTGAAACAGTCACGACCTCAGCTGCATGAGAAGACTCGCCCGCCTCGTGAACCGAATGTGTAAAGGGTCGGCAATTAGAAGAAGGATGGCACTCTCCATTGAAAGGGCTATCGGTAAAGATCACGCCGAACATTGTGGCATCCTGATCAATCTGACCACTGAAAAATGCATCTGAACAGTCAAGAAAGGCCCCGGTAACCCCGATCAAAGAATAAACGGTTAGATCTGGACCTGTGGCCCTCTCCAACAGGAAATGGTGAATCCAATCATCACTCTGTCCAATCAAAGGGATCATTGGGACATCCACACCGTCCATCATCAGGGGGACATCATCAATGATCACATCAAGTCCACCCAAGCAAGTGTGTCGCACATCTCGGCCATCATCAAGAGCATCCAGGCCGTCAAAGGTATCATCTGAACCATCCATACCATTCAGACATGAGATCAGCCCATCTATGTCCATCATGGCCACATCATCACCATCGATCACATCATCCATGCGGCCCACACTCCAAGGATGCATAGCCTCACCTATGTCCCATCTCCCCATCTCATCCATACCATCTAAAACTCCATCATCTAATGACATATCCAAATCTGAAATTCCAGCCATCCCACCATTAATGGAGTCATTAAAAGCTCCATTAACCACCAAGCTTAAGTCTTCATCAATGCTCCCACTTAAAGCCTCATCTACCCCATTCATTAAAGGCATCTCCTCTCCATCAAAGCTCAATTAAAAATATGGAATGTGGGACCCACCACGGACAGCCCCCACAGCCCCTATATCTCCACCATCTATTGCTTGGGAAAGGACAAAGCGAGAAGAAAATAAAAAGAGAAGAAAAGTGAAGACAAAATAAGGATTCATGGTTGGATCAAAACCTCGTGTGCACCGAATCAAGGAGACAGGGACAGTGGACCGCTGAGAATGTCCGAATACGAGAAAGCCCAAACTGCACAAGAGGCGAGGCTTGGGCCGCCCCCTGTGGGCTGCCCGTACAAACGGATCTTCTCTCTCTTCGATGGATTGGTCTATTCGTCTTTTAGTAGGTGAGATTGTCAGTCCATGTCAGAAGATGGCACCCTGAGGGCCGCCCAAAACTCCAATCAGCTCCAGATTTCGTTTGAGGCTGATTTGAATCATCTGGAAGGTACCCCACCTGTCCAATCATGAAGTACTACGGCCAACGTAGGGCTAATCAAGTCAAAGAAAAGGAAAATGGATCAATAAAGGCCCACAAGCAATCTAAGCCACTCAAAGGCTAGATCATCATGATCTAAACCATGAAAGAGCTCGCATGAGTTATAAAATAGCAAGATCAAGGGTTTAATCATCAAAAGGAGGGCCAGAATCCAAAGTCTGATCATCAAGTGGGCCCACATGGCTAAAAAGAGCAAGCTGAGCCGTTCAAGTCATCATCCGCACCATGGAAAGCCTGTTTAGCCTCACAAAACATCACGGACAGTTACTCCAAAGTGAAGCTGAAGTCAGGAAAGGGCCCACAGGGCCAAATCAAGTAATCTGAACCATTCAAGTCGTCATCCATGCAGTTGAGAAATCTTATCTTCCATAAAGTATCAAAGAATGAGTCAAGAGTCAAGACATCCAAGCATCATCAAGAAATTTGAGACAAACAGGGATTGTATATTCAGAAAATCTTAATACAGAAGAAAAGCAAAAGCAAAAAGGGCCTTAAAATGCGAGAAGGTCATACAAAGCTGAATACATCCTCAAAGAAGCAGGCTACAGATCACCAACATAGTCGTCATCATCCCTCCTCTCATCCCGCTCCCGACGATGAAGATCCATCAGAGAAGCTGTCACTGATCCGCCAGCATATCTGCGACGACCCCCTAGAACATAAAGCGAAGGAAGCAAAGGCCCCTGTCCGTACAGTAAGTACCACTCGTCGTAGCCACGATCCGGGATCATGAAGCGAAATCCAGGCTGGCCCACAAGAGCATAGGCAATCTCATCAGCTGGGATATGAGCAGCCGGAGGAGGTGCGGAACAAGGAACCCAAGCCACACCAGTGATCTGTCGAAGCAGCCTCTCACCCAAATACCAATGAAATGATTCAGCGTCAGAAAGCATGATCCGAAGACATGAAGGATCATATGCTTCCACAAGCTGAGGGGTGTAGTAAAGAGGAAAGTTGGCGTACGGCATCCGAGCAAACTACAACAAAGAGGTTCATCACAATTAGCCCTAGAACAGCACGACGGATAAGGAAAATAAGATACTTACGTCCTCAATGGTCAGTCCATCTATGTTAGCGCTCAATTGTCCCCAGATACTCGAGAATTTTATTGACGGTTTTGCTGATGCCAATGCATGAAGCGGTACAAGGATGTCTCAACACCATCCCGTATCCTTGGCGAGAGATGAGCAAAATGATTGTAAAAGCAGGTCTGGGGAAGGGCAGACATAATGATCAGATAAAGAAAGAAGACAAATGTCTCCAGGGAAGGCTAAAAAGAGTACCTCCACGACGGGCCAGAAACCTGTGTAGGACCGGCTACTCCGAGATGTCTTATCTAAGCCTTGGAAGATATGAGTCAAGATAGCCCCGTTCCAATTGTACAAATGGTGAAGATCCTTAACCAAACGAAGAAATCTAGGGTCGATCCTCTCGTTTGCATGGCAGAAAAGGAATGACCCAAAGGCATAAGTAATCATGGCCCGTGCCTTGTGAAGGGCCTCCAGCTCGGTAGTAGGGATGACAGCAGCGAAGGTGTTGTAAAACCATCGTAGTTTCACTTGGTGGCCCTAGAATTCATGCTCACATGGAAAGGCTCCCATAAGCCGTAGCCAGTCAGTGGAAGTGATGGGAGCAAGAGAGCTGACGTGGGGAACAACTGCCCCATGGAATGGGAAGCCAATCTGCATATATATATATATATATATATATATATATATATATATATATATATATATATATATATATATATATATCTAGGAGAGTTATTCCCCACTCGCCACAGGGAAGTTGAAAAGTGTGGGTCTCATCCCACCACCTCTCACAAAGAGCCGCAAGCAGCATGCGGTTGGCGTTATTATTGTGAAAGCGTAAGGTAAGGAGGCTTGCAAAAGGGGTATAAGTCAGAACACGTTCAAGCAAAGGCTGTGGTTGTTTCACCCAATCATCCCAGAGATCTTGGGTACCTCAGCCCTTTATGGAGGGAAGAGTTAGTGCTCCTTGGCTAAAGAACACATATGAGCCCCTCGGCAAACGATGAAGGCCGGGTCATCCTCATCGACCGCCCTTCGCCCCCTTGTACCATCCGCCATCAAATGCTACAAGCTTGGCAAGGTAAGTCCTTATTCTCTACCCGTTAAAATCCAAATCAAATAATTACTCAGGGAAACCCATGGATTAGGATCTATATTCAAATGTAAAAATCCTATGTCCAAATCCATGTGTTGCCTAGGATATGTGTGTTGGGCCCATTGAAGAAAGCAAGGCCCACCTTAAAGAAGGTTGCATGTCGTGCCTTAGGTAAGGAAAATCCACCATCCAAGGACACATTTTGGACAACAAATGCACTTGAGTGCCATGAGATCAACAAGGGATAAGAATCCAACTTCAAATGAGAAATCCCGCTTCAAAGTCCTTATGTGACCAAGGATTGGTTCACTTTTCATACCAAGGCCATGATTCTCATTTAAGATGTTTCCATCTTTTTATACATGTACATGGATGTTGGGGTCCCAAAAGTCAGGATCCTCAAAACAGGGATCGCAAGTGTACAAATCATCACCTGATTGGACTTAGGGCCAGTGCATCGGAAGTTTTGGAAAAAATCACAATACACGTCAAACTTAATAAAAAATGAAAAGTTGACCCAGTGGTGGGCCCCACCGTTCATCATGATCAAAACCCCCCAAATTTGGGAGGGTAACTTCAATCATAGACAAATAGAGCCAGTGCATCAGCATCCATCACAAAGCGGGCCCCACAAACCATCATTTTTGCAAGATAACCATAAATAAGTACGTCGACGCATCAAGAAATTCACCCTAGCGCATCAAGAAATTCAGACAGTTTTACAAAGTGAATTTCAGGATGCACTGCCCTCAGCGCGTCAAGAAATTCACCCCAGTGCATCAAGAAATTCAGACAGGTTTACAAGATGAATTTCAGGACGCACTGCCCTCAGTGCATCAAGAAATTCGTCCAGTGCATCAAGAAATTCAGACAGTTACAAAGTGAATTTCAAGACGCAGTGCCCTCAGTGGATCAAGAAATTCGTCCAGCGCATCTAATAATTCAGGAATTTCAATATGCACTGACCCTCAGCGCGTCCAATAAATCAGGAATTTTCAGCCAGTGCGCCCTGAAAATCTGCATTTAAACTAAGGCATTTTAAGACGCGCCGAGTGATTTCTCGACACGCCAACCCATTTTCTCGACATGCTACACGTGGCGGACTCCTATTGGTTGACTTCGGGTATAAATACCCCTCCCCTACGGATCATTTGCACGGATCCAGAAAACGAGAGAGTTTTGGGTTTTTTGAGATCGACGGAATCCCTCGCCGGAATCCTTTCCGACTGCCGGAAACCCTTTTCCGATCAACGAAAATTCCACTTTCGACCACAACAGGTCCGGTGAAGAAAACCTAATAATATACAAGTATAGTGGCGCATCGCAAAATGCGTTGAAATTAAATTTAGCTTGTTTTATTGACGCACTAGGTCCGAGCGCATCACAAAATTACTCCAGCGCATCAAAAAAATACCCTCAGTGGATCAAACAAATCAATGTTCCAAAACTAAACATTTTAAGGACGCACTGGCTCCAGCGCATCAGAAAATAGCCCAACGCATCAGTAAAATCAGTCGTTTATAAAATAAAGTTATTTTTGGACGCACTGGCCCCAGCGCATTGCAAAAATAGGCCAGCGGATCAGAAAAATACATATCATAAAACAAGTCATTTTTTGATGCGCTGGCCCCAGCGCATCACAAAAATACCTCAGCGGATCAGGAAAAATAGAACATTTTAACAATCATGTTGGACGCGCTGGCCCCACCGCATCAGTAAAATCAGCCCAGCGGATCATAAAAATCAGCACCCTAAACATCCATTTCAGCACCTTTAAATCTTCATTTTATGATTTTTTTTAGCCTCGGTTGGGCCTGTTTTGGGTATTTCGAGCGTTCCGGACGCAACGAAGGAGTCAAATAACTCATCCGGACCACCCAATGAGCAGAATGCAAGCCTTCGGAGTTCAATCCGATCCAACGAGATGAATGGAGTAATTCTCTCGAAAAGAGGCCGCCAGTGCCCAGAATCATATCAATGTCTCTATCATTACATGTACTATCATAATGTGACCCGAATTCAGGTTTGGACTAAGCAAATGGGACTATGGTTAACACGATAAACCATAAAGAGAGAGTTCTAAACCATTACATTGAATTTGTTAAAGACTGACACTTCAAGAACAGTCGATGCCCTACCGATTCAAACGGCATCCGCTGGTTGAGCTGCTCAGGTACATACAACTGTAGATCGGTCTTTCCACGGTCACCCGTCACAAATGACGGGTGCAGGCCCAGAGTTGCACCCCTCGGTTAAAAACCCTTGATAGTCTCAGCCCGGATCTCCGGTCAAAACATGGGACATAGACATCTGACTCGTACAAAGATGGATCAGTCCATAACAAAACACAACAAATACAGGTCTCTACGACCATACAAATACAGGTCTCCATGGTCACACGAAAATACAGGTCTCTACGACCATGAACTCTGAGACCATAGTCTCCGCTGACTAGTCTTCTGCCTTTTAATCAAGGGTCATCGATCATTCGATGTAATTAAGGGCTCGTGCCAGATCACGGCCTGGAATGTACAAGATCTCAGGATCTCTAGAATAAAATCCGTCTTGCGATACTTCTTCTCTTGTGTACTTTTGTGAATGCTTGTGATTGTCTATGAATGTTTCTATTATTCAAAACCCCAGAACAACAAAACACCAGAAAACTACGTCCGAGCATTTTTCTAGTTCTAACAAACTGGCGACTCTGCTGGGGATCGAACTATACTAGAATCTTTGGTTATTTCTGAGTATAGAAACACCCTAAGATGAATTACTTACAAACACGAATCTACACATAAGAAAGTTACCGCGAGGCGTAATGTTTCGGTGCCCCTTGGGCACCAAACTAGCGACTCTCAACGAGAACGTTCTTCCCTTCATCTTTAAGGCAATAGACATTTAAAAGGTTTTCAAACCCACAAACTTCCACAACTACACGTATTTGTCTCCTTCTTGCTCATTTTCGTCAGTTTGCGCACCGCGATCGATGGGTTCATTCTCCCAACTGCATTTGTGAACTGGTCTAATGATTTTATGACACAACAGAATTAGTGAAATACTAAAACACCAGAAGAAATGGCGTACTCAATGACCAATTCATGCACCTTCCTTACCACTGGAGGCTTTAGCTTCCCCCGCTTCCTCCCAACCGCGACAACTATTTCCAACTCAGGATGGCAGTTGGTCGAAACGCGCCGACTAGAAGAAATAGCAGAAGAAAGCGGCCAGCTTAACAGCGTATAAGAAGGCGAATGTTGCAAGACCTCGCCCTGCAATCAGGAAACAATGGCAGCCAAAACAGGGGCAGAAGATCCCTATCAGCAGTCAAGTCACATCAACCAAGTCCTCAGTGCCTGTGATGACGGTCGAACAGTTTCCATCATTGTCCAGGACCACCTGTGTCACACGTAAGTCGACCGAGACCACACTTGTGAAAAGCTCCAAGCCCATGACAGTTCTCAAGCCAAGACAGGGGCAGGTTCAGAAGGCACGACCAGCGCTGATCGCAATAGTTCAAGTAGTAGAGGAAGAAGAGGGACCGTATGAACCAGAAGAATTGCCGACAGTCCAAGATCAGATCGACAGATTAGTTCAGGCCAATCGTGAGACGAATGAACAAATGAGGATCATTCAGGAAGCGTTGACCACTCTGATAGCCCAGAACGCTACCAGAAGTCCTGTACCACCTACGCGCCAGTTAGCCGAAGAATCTCAAGGGGCAGCGGAAGGGCCAGCTAACTGCCGAACAGCTTACCCAGGCCAGAAGAGTTCCAGCGGAGCAAATGCCAGCCCCGACTGCGCAAATGTCCAGAGAGGAACTGTCACAAATGATTACGAGCCTCATGCGACAAGTGAAAGAGAAGGAAAGAGGAACTGGGTATAAATACCAAGTCCCGTACCCACTAGAGATAGAAGAGATACCATTTCTGGTCAATTTCAGATGTCCAGATTTTGAAAATTTGACGGTAGAGGATCACCAGAGGAGCACATTACTCACTTCCTCACAACACTGAGGAATTGGTCTGCCGTCCAACCGTACTGTATGCGGCTATTTAGGTCGACGCTGACAGGGAAAGCTTTTCAATGGTACATGTCGCTACCAGCCGAATCAGTGAGATCGTGGGAGCAAATGCGAGACGGTTTTATCTTGAAATTCTTCTCTACAGAGAGAGAAACATCAGTGACAGATCTGGCCTTGATCAGACAAAGACGGGGCGAACCCGTGGAAAAGTTCATGGACCGATGGGGGACGATAGCTGCTCAATGCCAAGAGTTGCCCAGTGAGAAAGAACAAATGAAGATGTGTATGCGGGCCCTTGACCTAATGATATCATATGGGTTATCGGGGAATAGTTTTCACTCTTTCCAAGAACTGGCCACCAAAGCACACCTTGGTAGAAGAAGCCACAGCACGGGTGAACTTCACACCCAAAAGGCAAAGGAGAGAGGGAGTTAAGGATTGTAGAAACGCACAATATAAACAAAGGCATAGGTATAATAGATCGGAAGCGGCCCGCCGTGGATTCCAAGACAGACATGAAAGCAACACCTACCCAAGACAGAGGCAAGAGGCCTTATGTGTCCCGAGGAATAACAATAGCCGAGAGAGAAAGAGCCAATGGCCCGTACACATTCGACATGACCGATCTGATCCCCATCATGGAACAACTAGTGGAAGAAAATGTAATTCGCTTACCAGAACCAATTCGTCCACACGAAGTTAGGAGGATGAATGATCCCCGGTATTGTAAATACCATCGATGTCTGAGCCACAAGACAGAAGACTGTTTTAGTCTAAAGGGAAGGATACAAAGGTTGATCAACCAAGGAGTGATTAGTATAAAGTCACCAGAAACAACAAGGAAGGAAACGTCGGTGGTAATTTCAGCGTTCCCCTCAGAAGAAAGCAACCGATCACGCATCCCGTTCCCTGAACCCGAAGAACCCTGGACTTTGGTCAGTAGCAGGAAGAGGCTCGAAAATAGACGAAGACTCCTCAGCTGCAAGAAGAAAGGGACGAGAAAGAAGAATAGCCAAGAAAAGAGCCGACTTATCGAGGCTCAGATACACTGTGCAATGGTATCATTCACAGAACAGCCATCAGCGAGAGAAACATCACGGGCAGGCGAAGAAGAAGTCAATGCCGTCATCCTCCGATCCTGAAGGCAAATATCAGAACGCGTTCGACCAGAACCAGTCGACCCGATGCAAGAAGATGGAAACCCTGAGATGCCATCAACAAGGCCCCAGGGGCAAAAGTTGAAAGAGAAAGTCATTTAAGCCACACCCAGTCGGCCGGAGCCAAGGCAAGGGGCAGCGCCAGTATCATATGATGTAGTGTCACACCTGCGAAAGGTCCCGGCTCGCTTGAGCATATACGATGCCTTATGTCTCTCAAAGGTATATAGGGAGATGTTGATCAATGCACTGCTAGACAGTAAAGTCAGAGAAGTGATGATGACAGAAATCGAAGCAAAAATGAACAATCCCGATAAATTCTGGGAAGGAAATGCGCCGATTCAGTAAGCAATGCAGATAGATCACCCCTCTGTAATCACATTATCCAAAGAAGACCGCATGATTGAAGCAACAGACCATAATCGCCCGTTGATGGTCACAGGAATGATTAGAGACACGAAAATTAAGCGATGCATGCTCGACGATGGATCCGCAGTAAACATCATGTCGTTGAAGACACTACAGAGGTTGGGTTGCAGACCGTCAGCCCTGCGTCCCAGCACCATGGTTATCCAAGGGTTTAATCAAGATAGCCAGCGCACTCTGAGGTCGATCACCGTGATGTTAGAAATTGAAGGGCTAAGGACGAAAGCAACGTGCCAAGTAATCGACTGTGGTGACTACATATAATCTTCTGCTAGGGAGGCCATGGCTCCATCAGAACTGCGTTATTCCCTCGACCTATCGTCAGTGCTTCAAGTACAACAGAGAGGGAGTTCAACACAGGGTGGCAGCAGACCCAAAGCCGTATACGATTGCAGAGTCATTCCTGGCTGATGCCCGGTACTATGGCTTGGTCGACGAAAGAGGGGTCACGAAAAAGCCCAATGTAACTCAGAAAGGGCAAGGGGTAAAACCTAGAGTCAACAAGTTTGAACAGAGAAGCAAGCCTCAGTTTATTGCTCAAAAAGAAACCGCAAGTCAGTCAGCCAAAGAACCTCAAGGGACTACCAAGAAAATTTATATAATCCCGAAGCACTTGCGATAGCCAGGGCAATCCATCCTAGAGATGATAGTCGAACCAGCACATGAGTGTGCTCAAATCTAGCTTCAACATGCCAGTGCTAAAATAGGAAGAGTTAAGCCCTTCCCAAAAGCTCCTAGCCAGTTTTTGGTACCACCAAGTGCCAATGCAAAGAAAAAAAATCAAATTTTATTCAGTGCCAAATGAACATGTGCAGTCCAAGGACGAGGCCAAGAAATCATCCCGTTGTTTGCCTCAGCCGATAGAAGAAGAAAGATACAGTGAAGCCAGCCATAACATCATGAAGAATATGGGCTTCTATTACTCAGAATCGGCCCCAAATGGGAGAATGTTAGCACCATTCGAAGAAAACACCGAAGCTTACCAAGGAAGAGAAGGGTTAGGGGCAAAGATGAAGATTAGACACGTCAACAGGGTGACAATCAGTCCCACAGAAGAGGTGCCACCACAAGAAGTACTCGACATCATTCAACCCAGTGCCGCACCCTCACAGGTAGAAGACGGGGGATAGCCCACGATAGATGAGCTTGAAGAAATAAATCTGAGAACCCCAGAGGACCCTAGAAATACATACCTGAGCAAGAATGTCCCAGAAGAAGAGAGGGAGAAATACATCCAACAGTTAAAAGAGAACAAGGAGGTGTTCGCTTGGACATACTCAGAAATGCCAGGGCTCAGTCCAACAATTGCGATGCACAAGCTGGGCATCATGAAAGGGAAGAAAGCGGTTAAGCAACCTCAACGACGATTCCATCCAGATATAGTTCCCAAGATTGAAGAAGAGGTAGAGAAGTTAATCCTAGCTGGGTTCATCAGAGAAGTCAAATACCCACGGTGGATTTCAAACATCATACCGGTCAAGAAAAAGAGCAGGTCAGATCCAAGTCTACGTAGACTTTCAGAACGTCATTGAAGCATGCCCTAAAGATGACTTCCCGCTGCCTATCCCAGAACTACTGATCGACAGCACAACAGGATACGCAGTGATGTCCTTCATGGATGGTTACTCGGGGTATAATCAGATTCGTATAGCCCTAGAGGATGAAGAATCGACAGCCTTCGGTACGACATTGGGCATATACTGCTACTGTGTGATGCTGTTTGGGTTAAAAAATGCAGGGGCAACATATCAGCGCGCAATGCAAGTAATCTTCCAAGACATGATGTATAAGCACGTTGAATGCTACGTAGACGATCTGGTGGAGAGGTCGGCTGAGCACGAGCAACATAGAGAGCATCTACGACAAGTGTTTTAAAGACTGAGAAAGAAAAGCCTCCGTATGAACCGCTGAAATGCGCATTCAGGGTTTCCTCTGACAAGTTCTTGGGGTTCGTCATTAGGCACCGGGGCATAGAAATCGACCCAACGAAGATTAAGGCAATCAAGGAAATGCCACCTCCAAAGAATCTCAAAGAGCTGAAAAGTTTCCAAGGCATGGTCGCGTACCTAAGAAGATTCATCTCAAATTTATCTGGCCGCTGTCAGCCATTTTCACGCCTCAATAAGAAAGGGGTACATTTTGAGTGGGATGATGCTTGCCAGAAAGCGTTCGACTCTCTGAAAGACCTGCTTGAAAAATCTTCAGTCCTTACAGCACCGATAAAAGGAGAGCCACTAATTCTCTATATCGCAGTTGGCGAAAATTCACTGGGAGCCCTCTTAGCCCAGAAGAACGAAGAAGGAAAGGAAACCGCACTCTATTACTTGAGCCGCACACTAATGAGAGCCAAGTTTAACTACTCAGCGATAAAAAAGATCTGTCTGGCATTGATCTTTGCCGTCAAGAAACTCAGACATTACTGTCTCTCTCACCAGATAACATTGATATCCAAAGCGGATCCTCTCAAGTTTCTCATGAACAGCCCCATGTTGTCTGGGCGGTTGGCCAAGTAGGCCCTTCTCTTGTAAGAATTCGACTTGACATACATGCCAGCTCAGGCTATCAAAGGACAAGCAATTGCAGATTTCCTTGTCGTGCATCCAGTACAGAGTGGTGAAGAAATAGAATATGACCTCCCAGATGATCAAGTTATGGCAGTTAATGAAGCACGCCATTGGGAGATGTATTTCGATGGTGCAACCAGAGCGATAGGATCAGGGGCAGGAGTTATATTCATCAGCCCATAAGGGGACTTGTTACCTTATTCATTCATGATAGTCCCGGCGCGCACCAACAACGAAGCAGAGTACCAGGCTCTTATTATCGGGTTACAATTGGCCCTGGAAATGCAGATCAAGGAAATACGTATCTATGGTGACTCTAGGCTTGTCATCGGACAACTGATGATAGAATACGAAGTCCGCAAACCCGAGTTATCGCCCTATTTCCACCAAGCACAGTCCATGTTCGATCAGTTTCGGAACAGCAGTATCTCACATATACCGAGACAGGAGAATGTACAAGCAGATGCACTTGCTAGTTTAGTCGCTGCTTTGGCTAACCCCGGGGGCAGCCCGCTTCAGGTAACAATTGAAGAAAGAAGAATTCTGCCGACAAATGCGTTGCGCAGTGGAGAATTGAGTGCCAATCTCATTTGTTGCTTCAAGGTTACAGAGGAAGACGATTGGAGAAAATCATTCATCGATTATCTGAAGTACGGATTTTTGACCGGAGGATCCCAAAATGCGCACACAAGTCAGAAGACGTGCCAATTCATTTATACTCCAGAATGATGTACTATACAAACGGTCGTATGAAGGAGTACTACTGCGATGTCTAAGCCGAGACGAAGCACACGATACATTGAGAGAAGGTCATGGAGGAGAATACGGTGCTCACCAAGGAGGTAACAATTTACATCATCGCGTGCGACACATGGGTTACTACTGGCCTACGATGACGAAAGATGCTATAGAGTATGTCAAGAAATGTCATCAATGCCAAATCCATGCGAATATCATACATTCACCACCAGAAGAATTGCATCAATCAGTGATGTCCTGGCCTTTCGCAGCCTGGGGCATGGACGTGATCGGGCCAATTAGTCCACCATCCTCCCAGGGGCATCAGTACATCCTTGCCGCAACTGATTATTTCTCCAAATGGGCTGAAGCAATTGCCTTGAGAAATGTGAAAGTCCGACATGTTGAAGGTTTCATTCGCCACACCATATTGTACCGGCATGGTATACCTGAGAGAATTACCACGGACAATGGAACACCTTTCAAGAATGCTACTATCGATAAGCTGTGCGCAAAATTCAAGATCAAGTATTGCTATTCGTCACCTTATTACCCTCCTGCGAACGGATTGGCCGAAGCATTCAATAAGACTAGAGTGAAGATTCTGAAAAAGACAGTGGTAGAAAATAAGAGAGATTGGGATAGGCGATTACCCGAAGCATTGTAGGCATACCGAACTACGCACCGCACAACCACTCGAGCTACACCCTACTCACTGGTGTACGGTACAAAAGCTGTGATCCCGATGGAATACAGGTTGAGTCACTACGGGTCCCACTCCGACACTCCCTGACAACCGAGCACAATGCCAAGATCAGAATGGCTGAACTCGATGATTTAGATGAGAAGAGACTCGCGACCCAACAAAGGCTCGAAAAGTAAATTTCAGCCGCGTACAATAAGCGTGCCAGGGGTAGATCATTCAAGAAGGGTGATCTCGTGCTAATGATGAAGCGTTCGGCATTGAGCCAAGGACCGAAAAGTAAATTTGACCCGAAATGGGATCCCGTCTGCATCATTGATGAAGTATATTCCAATGGAGCCTATCGGGTAATAGATTGCAAAGGGCAAGGCATCAGTTCGTTGGTGAATGGCCGATTCTTGAAAAGATATTACACTTAACGTAGGCTTATCATTGCGAGTTGTAAACACCCCACTAGAGGGAGAGTGTAATAAAGTAAACACCAAAAGAAATGACGCCATACAATGATTGATTCAAAACACTAATCATCTACTTTGTGCTTACACAGGTATCAGAAAAGCCAATAAGACTCAGAACACGTCGGGTATGGCAACCTATCCTTTCCAAGGCCATCAAGGATTGGGATAAGCCCTAAACCAAGACCCGGTTACGTCTTTACTCACATGAGCGTAGGTTTGAGTCCTAACAGGGGGACATTCCTTTCCAAAGGGCCCAATTTATTCGCATTCAAATTCAAAAGAAACGACAAGTAGGCTAAAAACACAATATAAATTCAGAACTACAATAGTATACATATTGTTACAACATCCATTACAACATGTTCCAAATTACAAATAAAAATGATTACAACTTAACCGTCTAAAGTTCTCAAACATTGTTCTAATAGGTTAACTGCAGATTCTTCAATCGCCTTTTGTTTCGCCTCAGCCTCGGCCAAAACCTGGGCAGGGTCAGGAGTGTCCTGAAGAGACCGCTTCAGCTCCGTAACTTGTGCTCTCACGGCATTACACTTGGTCTCGTGCTGGTCGATGGAGGACTGCAGGCGTGTCTTCTGACCACTGAACTTCGAAAGTTTGAGATGGACAACAGAATGTTCGGCTCGTAACCGGGCCATCTCATTCTCAATCTCCGCGAGACGTCCAGTAGCCTCTTGGTATTCCGTATCAATAGCCTGTCAATCCTTCTTTACTGCAGCCATGTCCACCTCATGCAACTCAAGTTTCGGAAGAAGGGACCGCAAGTGACCGCATTTTTCTTCGACGGAAGGGTCAACCTTGAGGTGCCTCGCCTCGTTCACTTGAGCCATCCCGTCCTTGAATTGGGACACGTGGCTGACTATCGAAGAGATGTCAATCCCGAGCCACATGGCGTTAAGCTCTAATGCCTGCAGCGCCTCGTCCAAGATAGACCATTCATCCCCATTCTTCAACGAGTCAACGATGTCGGACAGTAAGCTCTTCAGAAGATTTGCTTTGGTCCTTGACAGGCCTTGAAGAGATGAAAGGAATACCTCAGGCAGGACTACAGGAACTGGGACAAAGGCAGGAGCAGTGACTGACAAAAGGAATGATGAATATTAGCACACAGAAGAAAGAAAAGAAGTAAACAAAGTAATAAGACGAGTAGTTTACTAGCAAGAACTTCATCGACCAGTGCACTAGTGGGAGCAACGGACATTGATAATGCTGGGACACATTCGGTTGCGATCTTCGTGGTTGGTTCAGGCAGTTCAAGAGAAGAAAGTGCGACGATCTCAGGGGCAGTGGTGGCTTGAATCAATTCAGCAACAGGAGGTGCTTCCGTGACAGGCTCCGGTGCACTAATAACATTAGAGGGCATGGTTTCTTGAGCAAGAGGTGCTGCCTCTTCCGAAATAGTAGCAGGGCCTGCCTCAGGAATAGGGCTAGGGTTTACCACAGCTACAGTACTGACAGGGTCGGCAAGAGGAGGATCTTCAGCTTGTAGCCCACTGTCAAGGTCCATGGGGGTGGGATCTGTGTCTACTTCGGGAGCATATCTGTCGTATACAGGCTCGTTGTCTCCACCCTCCTCCGCGGGGCGATTTCCACTCAGACCTGCTTGAGAACTCATCTCCCCTTCCTCCCTTGGTTCGCTAACATCATCAGTCGGGACGCTGCCGGTAGTCTTGGAGAGTCGACTCCGTGCTTTTTCTGCCCTGTATAGCCTCCACATATCCTTGAGTTTCTTCCCTCCATCAATGACTGGGACGAGATGAGCGGTCTTCACTCGAGGACCAGACCGCTCAGGAGACGGCTCAGAATCGCTATCTCCTGGAACAGAGCATCTGGATAGGGTCGTCCGACT
Source organism: Liriodendron chinense (assembly GCA_003013855.2). Classification (NCBI taxonomy): domain Eukaryota; kingdom Viridiplantae; phylum Streptophyta; class Magnoliopsida; order Magnoliales; family Magnoliaceae; genus Liriodendron; species Liriodendron chinense. The sequence goes on from ML058389.1 coordinate 4,985,424, forward strand.
CGCTGGACTCTGATCATAGCCTCCCCGACCACCGATCGACAGGGTCCCTACTGCAGCATTAGCACCGCCCTCACCGTCACCTTCCCCACCATCCTCAGCATTGTCATCACCATCATCACCCCCTCCATCGTTGCCATCACAGACAGCATCGTCATTATCATCCCCACCATCATCACCACCAGCGTTTTCCTCATCATCACCATCACCCGCCTCGTCAGCCCCGTCATTGTCATCGTCATCATCACCGATGTCATAACGCTCCCTCTGTCCCTCTGCCATGGCACCAACGAGTGGGGAATCCGGATTCCCTTGCAATGTGACCCTCCGCCCATGAGCAATCCACCCCTCGAGTGTGTGCTCAGGCTTCTCATGATCTATTATTACATTCAGGGAGGTCATAAACTTCTGCATGCCCGGAGTGGCCAATTGATGAAGCGGCTCCGATACATAGCCCAAGCCGTCAGCAGGGGCGAGATCGATGATAGGAGGAGAAACGAAGACAGGATCGGCCACAGTGTCGATTGTTTCTGATCAAGGAGTATTGGTGAGCCCACCACCTCATCCATCCATACGTGGCACCGGGAGTATACTCGGGATGATGAAGGAACAGCCCGACCTGGTTAGCAAGAGTTGACGCCATATCCACTTCCAGTGAATCGGTCCTGTGCCATAGGCTCGCTGCTCTCGCATCACCAGTTCAAGAGTTTTCGGTACCCCTTGGTCATAGCCGAACTGACTGTCAAATCGGTTCGGGTAGTACAGCTCTCTCCAAAATTCGGCGCCCTCCCTTAAAGGCAGTGAGCCTGGGCGGATTGATATCAGAAAACAACGCCCGTAGGAACTAAGACTCTCATCGTCGTCGAGTAATTCCGGGTCTTCACTGTTAGTGCCCGAGAAGAGAAAGAAGTCGACGTCATCCTGGTGAGCTATCTTTGTCTCGATAGTCGCTAAGTTTTCGCTGTTCATCTTCCGTTTTTGAAAGGCATGTAGTGGGACCGATCCTCTTCGAATGAAGTCTTTGAGCTCCATGCCGTACACCCAAGGGAAATACACCCCAAGCCAACCCGAGAGGAAGTGCCATCCGCAGAAGGAGGAATTGATCCCGAAGGAAGCAGAACCCTTGTTGCTGATGACACCCCCGAAGGCTCGATATATGGAGCACAATACTACTGGGGCTAGTGCATAACGATGGCCGTTAGCCAAACTCCCCGCTACGGTAAAACAGGAAACCCTCACACTATCCACCTGCTTAGAGCTTGGAAGGGCCACGCAACATAGCCAATAGGCTAGGAATCTGGCGAGTTCACAGGTGGGAGATAGTTTGTTCGGCTGCGGGAACTTCGTCTTCATCTTGGCCTCTAAGACTAATTTGTCTCTGCGACCTTCGTTGTATGACGCATAATCCAGGCTGAAAGAGAAAGAGGAATCATCAGTAAAAGAAAAGAGTGGAACAAGATACAAAAGTACAACCCAAGTGAAGAAACTCACTTTAGACCATGGCTGAAATAAATCAACTAATCTTCAAATGGTACTTTATCCTTGGAGCCCAGAAATTGCGGAAGCTCCGCAAATAACTCATAACAGGCCTCAGAATAAAAGCCTTCATCGACGCCCTTCTTTTTTTTTTGATAGCTCCTCGTCATTGGGCGTCCATTCATCATAGATTCGGCCGCGAATAGGGAGACCTGCAATCCGATACAGGTCCCAAAGCGATATGCTCATTTCTCCACAAGGCAAGTGGAAGGAGTTCGTGATAGAACTCCAATGGTTCAAAAAACCCTTGTAGATGCACGGCTCGCTATGAAAATAGCTTGATGTAGCCTGAATGGCCCTCAGGAGACCAACTTGCTTCAAAGTCTCTTCATGCTGCTTGACTATTCGGTTGGCCCAAGCTTCGTAGCCGGGATGAGGACTCAGATGTCCTCAGGTCCTGAACCCTCCGGTCCGCCAAATTTCCGCATCAGACAGAGGGCAAAACCTTTGGCGTAAGGTCTCGTAATAATAGGTTGAAAACGGCATATGTGGGTCGTGGTTCGGCTCCAAGAAGATCATGTCCTTCTCTCCAAGGACAGACTGAAGCGTACCATTCTTAAATACGGCACAGTTAAGGAATGTCTCTGGGATAGACGTCTAGGAGTCGACGCTGTAAAATGAATTTGCACGACACACATCGAATGGCTCGATGCTCGGTAGGGAGCGATATCTCTAGAAGCTCTTGAGGAATCGGATGAATTGCTTTGTGTAGGGGTTACGGATCACAAGAGATGACACTGTCAGCTTCGCGGAGGACCAGACAACCCTCATTCTATCAGACTTCGACTTAGCCTGATTTTTCATATACACTTGCTTAGCACTCTTACCGGCCGTCTTAGGGCGACCGCGTTTAGCAGACTGAATGGGCACAACTGGGCTCGCCTCACCCTCTTCGGAGCCGACTACTTCGTCAGTACGAAAACCCCCCAACGGAGCATACCAGGCGTCCCATTCTTCCTCCGTGCCTTCGTCCAGAGGGGTCAGTAGGACTTTATCACAAAGGATCTTCCGTTGAATATCCTTCGGAAGTGTGAGGATGCGCTCATAAAAGTTGAACTTTTCGGGCTGATGAAACCACTGAGGGTTTTGATCAGATGGTCGTGCCACTTTCTAGGATGAAGTTCTCTTGCGTTTGCGAGTAACTGCTTTAGAACCTGAGGGACTAGCCTTTGAAGGGCCAGCATTGGAAGCACCACTAGCCATGACGATCTGCACGAACACGTTCAAACATCAGATAAAATGCAAGAGCCAGAAAATCATGCACTCAGGTACGCATAAACTCTACACAAATTAAACTAAAAGAAACACCATGCTTAGTTCAACACGCCTTGAAGAATTCCGGGCGTATAGCGGCTGGCATTCCCCTCACAAGAAGATCATGCATGTGTAAAAGCTCAAAAGAGAGGAGTACCAGACCCCATGCGCCCCTAAATAACAATCCCCAATATCGTGGGTAATGACCTCAATATCGTGGGTAATGACCTGTCCAATTGGGGCACATGGTTTAGGTCGTGCGTGTTTAATTGGAAGTGTCGGAGGGCAGGCAATTTTGTAACTCTAAAAATCAGTGTAAGCCAGACCTAGCGCATCCAATAATTGGACATTTCCATGACAATGTGCGCTAGGCCTAGCGCGTCCGGTAGTAGGAAAATCTTCATAAGTCCGAAAATATGATGCGCGCTGGACCCAGCGCATTGATAAAATAACTGCGCCAGGAGCTGGCGCATCGATAAAATAAACCAAGTCTGCCGCTGATACGCGCTAGGCATGGCGCGTCCAATAATCGAGCAAGTCCAAAAATGCTGGTATGCTCTGGGACGGGCGCATCGACAAAACATCAAAAGTTCACAAAGGACTACGCGCTGGCCCCAGCACGTACATAAAATAGGTTTTTCAGCCAAAAGCACGTAAGGGCGCGCTGGCCCCAGCGCGTACATAAAATGAGTTTTTCTGCCAAAAGCACGTAAGGGGGCGCTGGCCCCAGCGCGAACATAAAATGGGTTAATTTCAACTAGTCCCATTTCAGGACGCACTGGAGCCAGCGCATCGAGAAAAGGTCCTGACCTCGTTCTTCTACGCACTAGCTAATTAATTGATGCGCTGGTAACAATTGTTCGACGTGCTGGTGGAGAGCTCTGGTCAGCAAAATGTGAAGTGAAATGACCGAATGACCCTCAACTTTTCTATTTATAATGGGACCCGAAAAATTCGATGTGCCAAAATGGACGATTGTGTCCATCCCAACCCATTGGAGGGGCATCTGTTGGGGTCCAAAAAGTCTGGATCCTCAAAACAGGGATCGCAAGTGTACAAATCATCACCTGATTGGACTTTGGGCTAGTGCATCGGAAGTTTTGGAAAAATCATAATACACATCAAACTTAACCAAAAATGGAAAGTTGACCCAGTGGTGGGCCCCACCGTTCATCATGATCAAAACCCCCCAAATTTGGGAGGGTAACTTCAATCATAGACAAATAGAGCCAGTGCATCAGCATCCATCGCAAAGCAGGGCCCCACAAACCATCATTTTTGCAAGATAACCATAAATAAGTACGTCGGTGCATCAAGAAATTCACCCCAGCGCATCAAGAAATTCAGAAAGTTTTACAAAGTAAATTTCAGGATGCACTGCCCTCAGCGCGTCAAGAAATTCACCCCAGCGCATCAAGAAATTCAGACAGTTTTACAAGATGTATTTCAGGATGCACTACCCTCAGCGCATCAAGAAATTCGTCCAGCGCATCAAGAAATTCAGACAGTTACAAAGTGAATTTCAAGACGCACTGCCCTCGGTGGATCAAGAAATTCATCCAGCGCATCTAATAATTTAGGAATTTCAAGACGCACTGACCCTCAGCGCGTCCAATAAATCAGGAATTTTCAGCCAGTGCGCCCTGAAAATCAGCATTTAAACTAAGGCATTTTAAGACGCGCCGAGTGATTTTCTCAACGCACCAACCCATTTTCTCGACGCGCTACACGTGGCAGACTCCTATTGGTTGACTTCGGGTATCAATACCCCTCCCCTACGGATCACTTGCACGGATCCAGAAAAGGAAAGAGTTTTGGGTTTTTTGTGATCGACGGAATCCCTCGTCGGAATCCTTTTCGATCGCCGGAAACCCTTTTCCGATCACCGAAAATTCCACTTCCGACCACAACAGGTCTGGTGAAGAAAACCTAATGATATACAAGTATAGTGGTGCATCACAAAATGTGTTGAAATTAAATTTAGCTTGTTTTATCGACGCACTGGCCTCAAGCGCATCACAAAATTACTCAAGCGCATCAGAAAAATACCCTCAGCGAATCAAACAAATCAAGGTTCCAAAACTAAACATTTTAAGGACACACTAGCTCCAGCGCATCAGAAAATAGCCCAGCGCATCAGTAAAATCATTCGTTTATAAAATAAAGTTATTTTTGGATGCACTGGCCCCAGCGCATCGCAAAAATAAGCCAGCAGATCAAAAAAATACATATCATAAAACAAGTCATTTTTGGACGCGCTGGCCCCAGCGCATCAGTAAAATCAGCCCAGCAGATCATAAAAATCAGCACCCTAAACGTCCATTTCAGCACCTTTAAATCTACATTTTATGATGTTTTTTAGCCCGGTTGGGCCTGGTTTGGGTATTTCGAGCATTCCGGACGCAACAGAGCAGTCAAATAACTCATCCAGGCCACCCAATGAGCAGAATACAAGCCTTCGGAGTCTGATCCGATCCAACGAGATGAATGGAGTAATTCTCTCGAAAAGAGGCCGACAGTGCCCAGAATCATATCAATGTCTCTATCATTACAGGTACTATCATAATGTGACACGGATTCAGGTCTAGACTAAGCAAATGGGACTATGGTTAACACGATAAACCATAAAGAGAGTTCTAAACCATTACATGAAATTTGTTAAAGACTGACACTTTAAGAACAGTCGATACCCTACCGATTCAAACGGCATCCGCTAGTTGAGCTGCTCAGGTACATACAACTGCAGATCGGTCTTCTCATGGTCACCCGTCACAAATGACGGGTGCAGGCCCAGAGTTGCACCCCTCGGTTAAAAACCCTGATAGTCTCAGCCTGGATCTCCAGTCAAAACATGGGACATAAACATCTGACTCGTACAAAGATGGATCAGTCCGTAACAAAACAAAACAAATACAGGTCTCCACGACCACAGGAAAATACAGGTCTCTACGACCACGAACTCTGAGACCATAGTTCCCGTTGACTAGTCTTCTGCCTTTTAATCAAGGGTCATCGATCATTCAATGTAATTAAGGACTCGTGCCAGATCACGTCCTGAAATGTACAAGATCTCAGGATCTCTGGAATAAAATTCGCCTTGCGATACTTCTTCTCTTGTATACTTTTGTGAATGCTTATGATTGTCTATGAATGTTTCTATTATTCAGAACCCCAGAACAACAAAACACCAGAAAACTGCGTCCGAGCATTTTTCTAGTTCTAACAATGGACAAGTGGGGAATAGAGAGGAAATTGGCCCCCAAGAGCAACTCAAGTGCCTCACCTTAATGGATTGAAAGAAGCACATAGCCCACTTGAAAAAACATGAGATCTTATTCATGGGTTAACCATGGGCAACCTATGTGCATCATCTTGATAAATGTTTTAACCATGAGAGTACAACATGGTGGTCTACCCACAAACATATGAATCAAAGAAGCCAATGGTAAAAAAAAAATTGATGCACATATCCCACATGAAGAACCAAAGTTGGAAATGTCCATGCAAGGACAAGTTTGGGCAACTTATGTGCACCAATTGCTTTACAAAAAGGGGACCATTTGAGCACAAGAAGGCATGGCTTGATAAGTCACCCAACCATCATGAAAATGGCTAAGAATGATATACATAGCCCACTTGAAGTTCAAAATCCAAAATGCCCCAAAGCATAGGACAAAATTGGGCAACTTATGGGTATCATTCTTTCCCACAAATTGAAAGAAAAATCACTTATCTTTGAGAATGATGGTGGATGACCCACCAAGCACCCCAAAGAGAAGTTCAAGGAGCTATGGTTGTATAGATAGCCCACTTGATGAGAGTCATCCTATTGAGGTTGGTAACATTAAAGGAAGCTCTTGAGATCCACTTTCCTACAACATGAGAAAACCGTTTGAATTTAGTGAGATTGTTGAAACAACTCACTCATGGGACTTGTAGATGATCAAGTAACTCAAGTCCTCCATCCATCCAAAGAAAAAGCATGAAGGGAAAGAATCCCACATGCACAAAGTGTAGTGGTGCACACATGACTAAACGAAATACACAAGTTTCAAAGAGGGCCCAAAAGCTCATCTATATGGAGGAATTCCAAGGAACCCACCACACTTTGTGTACAAGGATGAACATCATAATCAAGAAATGGTGGAAGATTTGGGTTACTTGTCCATAAAGACCCAACTAAGAAATCTAGCCCACTTGAGATCCAAGTGAAAAATGGGCTAGTCACCTTTGTCCATACACATATGAAGAAAGATGGGGCCACCCAAAATGAGCTTTATGAGCCCAAAACTTGAGGTGGGCCCTACCATTCCCATAGGCCCAAACCTTGAAAAGATGATGGAAAAGAAAAGAAAGCTCCAAAGAATATGGCAAGGAAAAAAGAGCATGAGGGAGCCCAAAATGAAGTATTGGGCCCATCAAATACACCAAGGGCCATGACTTCACTTTGAGCCCATTTGATACACATAAAAAAGAGCCCAACTCCCATGAGAAAAGATAGGATATTTTACCATGCACACTTGATGGACATGGCAAAATTACCCTTTACATACACATGAAGGGAGTGTGAAAGAAGAAAAGAAAAAAAAAGAAGGAAATGGAAGCTTGCAATGTCCTTCTCCATGCGCCACCTTAAGAAGAGATTGGAGATCTAGAAAAGACTTGGGCCCACCTTGACTCCCTTGGAATATCTATATGGAAAAAAGAAAGGAAACATGAGAAGAGACAACGAAGAAGAAAAAGGACAAGAAAGAAAAGGGAGTGGTCCATACCTTCACCACTCACCAAAGGGGGACCACCTTGCTGTCCCAAAGCTCCATTAAGGCCCCACCACTTGAAAAGAGCAAAAGGCCACCAAAAGAAAGAGAAAAACTTGAAGCAAGAGAGAGTATGAGAAAGCGAAGAGAGAGATTGCACGTTGGAGGGGCCAAGGGTGCCCCATGTTATATAGAAAATGGGAGGGCACCCCATTATCCGACCCACTAAAAAGACCAGTGGCCAGAAGTGGCTTGGGTGGCACCCAGGGGGCCGTCCGTCCTCCCACTTGGTTAAAACAACCTCTCACCCCCTCTCCTTGGGAAGAACTCCTCCTTGGGAAGGGTGGTTGCAAGTGAATCTTGTACCTCCATGTAAGAATGAAGTGATGGAAGAGACGGATGAGAAAAAGTAAGGAATCTCACCAAAATCTCATCTTGTGAGAAATTGCGGAGAAGTTGGCTTGATGATGTGGAAAAAGCTCCATAGAATTTTCAAGAAAAAGAAAAAGAACTGACTTGGTTAAATAGTGATCTCAACCATCCAAAGTCATGGCTTAATGATCTGAATCATCCTCAGAAAAATCCCTGGAATTACCAACCATGATTGCTGCCTATTGTACATAAGTTTTATTCTGAAGACCTTAAACTACGTCGGGATCAACATCCCGAGGGATTTCATAATAAAAACCATCATTTGACCTCAACCGATCAAGGAAGGGGTCAGATAGACTGGATCTTTTTTAAAAAAACACAAAAAAAAATGTATCATGCTTCATGTAGATAATGTTAAGTCCGAAGACCTTAAACTACGTCAGGATCAACATCCTGAGAGATTTTTTTTAATAAAAACCGACATCGGTCCTAATTGTTCGAATCAAGATCCGACGGCCCCGGACATTTTCTAAAAAAAATGTGTATTTCCAGCATCGCTTGTACAAAGTTTTGGTCTGAAGACCTTAAACTACATCGGGACTAAAATCCCGAGAGATTTTTAATAAAAATGGGCATCAATCCCAGCCGTTCGAGTCAAGATCTAATGACCTGGATCATTTAGAAAAAATTAAAAAAAATGTGTTGCCCTATTCTGTACAAAGTTTTGGTCTGAAGACCTTAAACTACGTCGGGATCAACATCCCAAGAGACTTTTTAATAAAAACCGGCATCGACCTCAACCGCTTGGCTTAAGGTTCGATAATCCGGATCTTTTCAAAAAGTCACAAAAAGAATGTATTTTCAGCCTGTACATATTTTTGGTCCGAAGACCTTAAACTACACTGGGATTAATTTCTCGGGGGACCTTTCTTGCTTTCAACCAAAAATCGGCATCTCCCTCGACTGCTCGAATCAAGGTTCGATAACCCAGATCATTTCAAAAATACCAAAAAGATTTTGAGCTTTCCATAAAAACCAGTATCAATCTCGATTACTTGAGTTGAAGTCTGAAACTTTTTCAAAACAAAAAATATAAAAAAAAATTCACCATCAAAATTAACTGCACAAATCTACCCCCAGCGGTCCGAAGACCTAAAGCTACACTGGGATTAATTTCTCGGGGGCCTTCTTTCCAACCTGTTCCGGACATGGCTGACACTTCATTGTACGGGTGTCCAAAATCTTTTAAACAGGTAAGGGCCGAGGCGGGCAGAACTCCGTGATCCTGTTCGTGTTGAACGCACCGTGATAGACAACCTTGATTTGGAAGTCGCTATTGAATCTGATGAATGTTCCCTGTTCCTAAAACTCATGAAGGAGATTAAGGCAGTTGAGAGGTGAAGCGCACCCTCACGGAATTGTGAGCAACATAAGGCTCCAAACTGGATTGACAAAGGAAAATATGAGGATGTGGCTCATTTTGTGACCGAAGGAGTCCGTCAGATGATACGTGGTCTATGTGCATTGCCCATGAGGAACAGGCAACTTTGTGGGTGTGTTGACTGAAAACCCTCAAAATTTCCTCATCCAAAGATGTAAAACTACGGCACTTAACTGTGTGAGACTCGTCTTGCTCGCTGACGTAAAATGGATCGGGTGCCTTACCAGCAGTAGAAGCTGGAAATGGATGAAAACTCCATACCTTTCACTGCAGTTTAGAAAAATCCAACAAAAATACCAAAACATTGCAAAATCATCTTTCAAAAATCACAAAATATTTCCCTTGCTTTCAAACCAAATATTTTCAAAATACAAAAATATTTCCTTTGTTTTTAATAACCGATCTCCATCCTGACAACTCAGGTAAAGATTCGGACCAAATATTTGCTAAAAATCACAAAAAATGTCACTATCCCGAGCACTGCACTTCAGGAGTCTCGAACTCTGCTCACTCACTTCGCAGTTTAGGATGACAGATCCGATCACCCACAAATTGGAATCTTGACCAAAACTGGCAACCAAGCACCATCTCAATCGCATCCATTCACAAAAAAAACATCTTGAAGTCTGATAACCTCCTTCGTCCATCTCTATTAGTAAAGAAACAGCATCTTGGGACAATGGACCTGATCGACCATAAGTCGGGATCTTGACCAACCCGCTGACCAGACATAGCATTGAAAAAAAGAAAAAAAATCCCCAGAGGAGTATGACCCCGCAAGCATTAAGCTCAAAATTCTCTACATCCCCAGCAAAAACGAAATCATCAAACGGAAAGAGAATGAGCCAAACCATGCATCCATCATCAAATATGCATCCCCATGCATCAGCATCCATCACATCTATCATCATGTTCACCTGCTTTTAAAATAAAAGTCGATTAGCCAAAGGCCCCACTGGCATCCCTAGTGAAGGCGAGTGCAAGCCAGATTTCCTTCTCAAAAAGATAAAAAATATTACATATATTCTTATTTGCAAATAAAAACCCCACGGTGTATCACTCCCCATAGTGGGTACCTTTTTAAAATCCAAAAATATTTTTCCAGTAAAGCGTTCGACCTCCAAAACACCAAGAGATCTTCCATATCTCTGGGTAGGAACCGACGCAAAAATCAAATAAGATCCGATGTCTCGCGGTTTCCCCGGAGACCATCGGATCCAATGCACTCAAGGTACGATCGAACTGAACTCCAGTGTGAGTGCGGTCGTACCACATGCCAAGATATGAAAAGATGAAAGACAAAGGCTCAGTTAAAGAAACCATCTGAACAGTGAAAACGATGAATTGTAACCCAAGTATCAAAATTAGCAGATTGGGTGGAAAGAGTTCACCCGCACATACCTAAGCGTGGATGCCTGAATTACTTTGACTAATTCCAAGTCGGCCTAGTGATCTCCCGTAAGACTACATGGACGCAGGGTAGCTAACCACTTTGACATTCAAGCGAAACAAGTACTCCTGGAGTGATCCGGGAAAACATCAAACAATCAATCTCAGGGTCGGTAACCTCATAAGACTATGACGGACGCAGAGGCTCTACTGTACCTTTCCGATGTTAGTACCGATCGGGAATGAAAGGGTTGCGATTGGGTACCCAAGTTGCAATGCATGCAGGGACAATCGCAATGTTTTCTCCAAACTCCCACGGTATGTGCGAGTTATCAATCTCCAAATAATCAACTGACTCAGATACAAAGGAAGACAAAGATTCTAAACCACAATCTAGGAAAGAATGAATTGCAAACCAAGCATTAAAACCAGCAGATCGGGTGGAAAGAATTCACCCGCACATACCTAGGCGTGGATGCCTGAAGTACCTTGACTGATTCCAAGTCGACGTAGTGGACTCCCGTAAGACTACATGGACGCAGGGCAGCTAACTACTTTGACAGTCAAGCGAAAAAAGTACTCCTGGAGTGATCCGGGAAAGCATTGAACAATCAATCTCAGGGTCAGTAACCTCGTAAGACTATGAAGGACGCAGAGGCTCTACTGTACATTTTCGATGTTAGTACCGATCAGGAATGGAAGGGTTACGATTGGGTACCCAGGTTGCAGTGCATGCAAGGACAATCGCAACATTTTCTCCAAGCTCCCGCGGTATGTGTGAGTGATCAATTTCCAGACGATCAACTGACGCAGATGCAAAGGCAAGCAAAGATTTCAGACCATGATCTATGAATGACCGGGTCAGAACTGGGTTGTCCACTCGCTTTGACATTCGGTTGCACCCAACCTCTATCAAAGAGGGGCATCTGTAGACACCCCACCTTCGGCTACAATGTTGGTAGAGATAACTGAATGAATGGAGGACCATACCCCCAAATCACATGTCCAAACCGAGCCAAACTCACCCTTGTAAGCCCCAATCCATAGCCCAGCTCAAGCCTGAACCCAGTCAACTCACCCCTAAACATCAGCCCAAAAAAACCCCCATAAGAAAAACCAGTCAAAAAAGTCCTAGAAAAGTCAAACTTTGTGAGTCAACCCGCTGAGTCAACCCATCAAGTTAACTCACCGTGTCAACCCATCTTCCAAACCCAGTCAACTCACCGAGTTCCAAACCGTAGCCTCGGGCAGGTCCAGAACTCCAAACTTGGGGATTTTCTGCTTCAAGTTCGGAGGTCATACGCTCCGAAGTCGAAGCAGAACGGCCATACGGGTGGCCCCCTAGGTGCCGCCCAAACTTATTTACGCAAGCTGCCACTACTCGCAGCTATAAATACCCCCGCCCCTTCTCATTTACAGCATCCCCTCACGTCCACCTCCCCTCTCTTCAGTCCGAGAGTTTCGAGTCCACCTCCATCCCTTTAGCCCATTCCTCCACCAATGAGAGCCCGAGTGAGAAGAATCTAGCCCTGGTCCAGCCCAGCCTGACCCTGGTCTAAGTCTCCCAAGCTGCCCAAGTCCTGATCTAGCCACTCGAAGCAGACCCTTGCGACACCTCCGTCCATCTAGCTACTCTTTTACCAGCATCATCTCATTCGCATCTAGCATAAGTGCAACATTTACTTTTCTTCCAACCCTCCTGCTCATCATGTCACTACAAGCACTTTGATTATTCAAACACACAGCATGCATCCCGCATAAAGCACCTATCAGTTCGAGCGTATGCTCTGGGCTTGCCTGTTAATGGAAACCTGCCCGTCAGAAACTCTTACTGTTCAGACCTGCATTCATGCATCATGTCATCCATGAGAATGTACGATGATTAAATCAGACTTTCAAGTATTAGTTCGATTCTATAAAGTAGAGACCGTTCTTCGGTACGGGCAGTGTGTCGGGTGCTTAACCTCTTCCCACCCTATAACCGTGATCCCTTACCTCGAATCTCTGGCCGCAAATCAAAAGGAGTCATTTTAGAGGAAGGAATCTTCGGATCCCCTTCTCTAACGTTTCTATGGGGTCTAGTCGACTGTAGATTCGAAGTAACTGGCTAGTGGTGACTCTGGTCTTATACGAACTCAACTTGTTCGCTCGCCTCAAGTGTAAGGCTGCGATGTAGTAATAAATCTCGGTAAGACCGAGGTCAATCCACAGGGAATTGGAAAACAGATTCCAAACTATTACAGCAACTCAATTTTGTAAGAAATAGGAGATTCAATTGAAGCAATTATACTAAAACAATAACTTAATGAAAATCAATAGTTTAAGGTACTAAGGCATTCAAGGATCCACTTGTAGCAATCCCATGTCACTACGCCAAAACAGCGAAAAAAACGACACAAAAACGCTTGGTTTAACGACGGACTTGATCCGTCGTTAAAAAGGGCTTGGTTTAACGACGGACTATATCCGTCGTTAATATTAACGACGGACTATATCCGTCGTTAAGGCGAAAACAGTCCGTCGCTAACTACTACAACCTCCGTCTTTGGCGTGTTTAATCGACAAAATTGTACGACGGACCAGAATCCGTCGATAACTGTAAATTAACGACGGATATAGTCCGTCGTTAATATTACGACGGATCTAATCCGTCGTAAATTAATGTAATTCAAGGGGGATTTCCTGCGTCGTAAAATTCTGCTTCCGGAGACGGAACGTTGGGATTTATCGACGGACGTTCTTGGAGTTAACGACGGATGTAGTCCGTCGTAAATTGAAAATTATACATCTCGCAATTCTTTTTAAATAAATTTTTTCTTTAATAACTTTTAAAAAAAGTTGACAAATTTAATAAAAATTAACAATATTTAAGAAAAAATGGGATTTGGAAAAATTCGAGATTTTGAAAATAATATTCTAAATTTTAAAAAGAAATAGAATTTTGAAAGAAATTGACATTTTGAAATAAACTGAGACGTTTGAACAAAGTGTATAAGTTTGAAATAATGTAGACTTTGAGGAAGATTGAGGTTTTGCATTTTGAAAGATGTTGACATAGTTTGATAAAAAAAATTTAGATTGTCAAAAAATTGGCATTTTGAAAACGAACATCGGAAAGTTTAAAAAATTGTGATTTTGAAAAAATGTTGAGTTAATCTTGAATAAAATTTATAAGTTTGAAAAAAATGTAATAAAATTAATAATGTTTAAGAAAAATTGAAATGTAGAAAAAATCAAAATTTTGAAAATAATTAGAATTAAAAAGGAACAAAAAATCTGAAAGAATTTTGACATAAATTAGGATTTAAAAGGATTTAAAAAAGTTGGCATTTTGACATAAATCAAGAATTTTGAATAAAATTTATCGGTTTGAAAAAATATATTTTCAAAATAGAAATTGTGATTTTTAAAAAGAAATTTAGATTTTGTATTTTGTAAAAAAAATTGAGAAATTTGATAGAAAATGAAATGTTGAAAAAACAATTGACATTTTGAAAAAAGTGTTTATGTATTGAATTGCGATTTTGAGAAAAAATTAAGAAGTTTGAAAAAAAATTGTAATAAAACTAATAATGTTTAAGAAAAATTAAGATTTAAAATAACGAGATTTTGAAAAGAAATTCGGGATTTACAAAGAACCAAAAAGAAATTGTCATTCTTAAAAAATTAAGATTTAAAAAAAAAAACTGCGAAGATAGAATAAAATTTATAAGTGTGAAAAAAAATTGAAAAAAAATTACAATTTTTAAAAATAAAATAGGATTTTGTATATTGAAAATTTTTGAGAAATTTGATAAAAAAAATTTGACATTTTGAATTCTGAAAGTTGACAAGTTTATTAAAAAATGTGATTTTGAAAAATAAAATTATATTATTTAAAAAAAATTAACAATTTTAGGACATTAGGACATTATACCAAAATTGATATTTTAAGAAATCTAAACCAGTCCATCCACTTTGTGAGATAATTTTAGGACATTATACAAAAAAGGTAAGAACCCGAATCCTGGTGGGTGGGAACCCTGAACGTGGGGCCACTCTGATGAATGTGACTACATCCACGCCATACATCCATATTGAAAGTTCATTTTAGGGCGTGTTCCAAAAAATGAAGCAATTCTAAGTCCCGGATGGGACATAGTAGAGGAAACAGTGCTGATTGACCATTAAAGACTTCCTGTGGGGCCACAAAAGCTTTGGATCAAGATGATATTTTTGTGGTCTATTCATCTAGGTGTTTGTGACCTTACAAATAGGTTGGATGGAAAATAATGGCAAATAAACATTCCGGTGAAATCCATGAAGTTTTCAAGTGTAGAGATTCAATCACAATATTCTATGGTGTGGTCCACCTAATATTTGACTCAGCTTCATTTTTGGTATCATTCCCTAAAATGATATTTCAAAATGGTTGGATGGTGTGGATTTAAGACACATATATCACTGTAAGCCCCACAATCAAGGTGTGGACCCCACAAAGTTTACTCAATACGCAAGCCTTTTATCCAGGCGCGGTTTGGGTGGATCCCTGGATCCGGTAATTAAGGTTGGTAGATTCCCAATTTTGGGGCCACTGTGATGTATGTACCTTACATCTACACCGTCCATGCATTTTGAAAGCTCATTTTAGGGCATTACCCAAAAAATGAGGAAGATCCAAATCTTAGGTTGACCATACCACATGAAATAGTAGTAATTGAATCCCCACCATTAAAAAATTCATGGGGACCACTGGAATGTTTATTTTCCATCCAATTTGTTGAAAAGGTCACAAAGACCTGGATGAAGATACCAAACAAATATCAGCTTGACCCAAAACTTTTGTGACCCACTATAAGCTTTTAATAGTTGAGTACCATTGTTTATTGTATTATGGTGCACCTGAGATTTGGATGTACTTCATTTTTTTTAATCATGCTCTAAAATGTGTTTTCAAAATGAATGGACGGCGTGGATGTAACACATAAACATCACACAGTGGATGGCACGGTAAGGGATCCACCGACCTCGGTGGATACGGGGTTCGGCGAAGCCACGCCCCTTCCAAAGGGGGCGTGGATTTCGTGCGAAAGCCTTGCGCATGAAGTTCCTGCACTGGGAACTAAGGTGGGGCCTACAGTGATGTTTTTCAATAAATCCACCTCGTCCATCCGTTTTGGGAGCTCATTTTAGTACATAAAAACAAAAATGAACCGGATCCAAGACTCAAGTGGGCCTCACTAAAGGAAAAGGTGGGTAGGTAAATTACTACCATTGAAACCTCCCTGGGGTCGACAGTGATGTTTATATGACATCCATACCGTTCATAACGTCACTACTACTGGGATGAACAGGAAACACAAATATTATCCCGTTTCGAAACACCTGTGGCTCTACAAATATTTCAACTGTGGACGTTCAATCCTCACATTTTCGGCCCACTTGAGTCTTGGATCGGGTTCATTTTTGTTCTCATGTCCTAAAATGAGCTCCCAAAACGGATGGACGGGGTGGATTTATGAAAATAATCACTGTGGGCCCCACCTCGGTTCCCAGCAGAGTAACTTCCAGAGCAAGGCTTTCGCTGGAAATCCGCGCCTGTTACGGGAGCGGATTAGGTGCGACCCCGGACTCACGCAAGACGGTGCGGCCCTTACGTAGGTTCACCGTGGGGCCCACCTTGATGTATATATTATGTATCTACACCGTCCAACTGTTTATAAACATAATTTTAGGGCATTAAAACAAATATCATGCATATCCAATTATCAGGTGGACCATAGCATAAGAAACAGTGGTGATTGACCATTAATGGGCCACAAGAGTTTTGGATCAATCTGATATTTGTTTTTTTACCTTAATATAGTCTAATTTAACGTTATCCACAGATTGGATGGTAAATAAACACTACATAAACATTAAGGAGCACCCTGAGAAGTTTTTAATGGTGGGACGGGCAATCACCACTGTTTCTCATGGTATGGTTCACATGATAATTGGATCTGCTTAATTTTTTGTATAACCCCTTAAGATGATGTGAAAAAATGGATGGACGAGATGGATACATAATACATACATCAAGGTGGGCCCCACAACAAAGTCACGATAAGGGCTGCACCCTCTTACGTGGGGCCGGGGTCTCACCTAATCCGTTCTCGCCTGGCGCGACGAGAAAAATTTTGCTACACCCACGAGTTAGCTACGCTAGCTACAGCGGGTGTAGTAATGACCCCACCATGATGTATGTGTTATATCCACTCCGTCCATTCATTTGGAGAGATCATTTTAGGGCATGATACCAAAAATGAGGCAGATCAGAAGCTCAGGTGGCCCCCAAGAATTTTTTAATGGTTGGTGTTTAATTCCCTCTATTTTCTATTCTAGGTCCACTTAAGCTTTGAATCTGCCTGATTTTTAGTATCATGCCATAAAATGATCTCAGTAAATGGATGGACGGCGTGGATACAACAAATGCATCATGATGGGTCATTGGTACACGCGGTGTAGCTAGCGTAGCTTAGTTGTGGGTGTAGCAAATATTTTCTCGGGCGCGACTTGGGTGAGATCCCGGAATTTAAGATCTGGTGGGATTCTGAACATAGGGCGCACCTCTATGTATTAATGCAGTGACGTCATCAAGTTCTGTAGGTCCCACCATGAGGTACTTGTTATATTCAAACCGTCCGTCCATGTTCTAAAATCATTCTAAGGCTGGACCCAAAAAATCGGACAGATCCAAGGATCCAGTGGACCACACTGCAGAAAGCAGTGGGAGATTGAACGTAAACCATTGAAACCTTTTTGGAGGTCCCTGAAGTTTTGGATCAGTCTGATATTTATTTTTACCCTTCATCCAGGTCCGTGTGACCTTATGAACAGTTTGGATGACAAATAAACATCATGGTGGACCGTGGGTATGTTTTAACGGTGATAATCATTGTCCCCACAATAAATTTATTGGTGTGGTCCACTTGAGTTTTGAATATGACTCATTTTAGGTATCATACACTAAAATGATCTCTCTAAATATATGGACGGTTTGGATGTACTAAATACATCATTGTGGGGTCCACAGAGCCTTAATCTTCATAATAGTTTAATACAAACACGGTGCTCGTTGACTGCCCACTAGCTCTGCGTCCGTCACGTCCCTTCACCAGCTGTAATAACTGGTGTAGGGTGCACCAGCCAATCTGTTTCCAGTGACCAATTTCTGTAGGGCCCACCATGAGGTTCGTGGTATATCCAAACCGTTCGTCCATTTGGAGACATCGTTATAAAGGTTTACCAAAAAAATAAGGCAGATCCAATGATCAAGTGGACCACACTGCAGAATGCAGTGGGAGATTGAACGTCAACCATTGAAACCGTCTTGGTGGTCACAGAAGTTTTGGATTAATCTGATATTTGTTTTTATGCTTCATCCATGTCTATGTGACCTTATGAACAGTTTGGATGGCAAATAAACATCATGGTGGGCCCTAGGAATGTTTTAACGGTGAAAATCATTGTTCCCATTGCTTTTTGTGGTGTGGTCCACTTGAGATTTGGATATATTTATTTTTTTTATCATGCCCTAAAATGATCTTGTAAACGGGATGGACGGTGTAGATATGTTAAATACACCATCTTGGGGCCCACATGAACTTGATTTTCTTTGAACCGTTGGTATGAACACGGAGCTCAAGGACTGACAAAGCTGTCTGCTGGGAGCGAATTAGATGTTACCCCGGTAACACCTTAGTGGGTGTTACCCCTACCGTGTGGGGCCCATCTTGATGTATTTTTATATATCTATGTCGTCTATTTTTTTTCTCATATCATTTTAAGATATGATCCAAAACCTTAAGAAGATCTAAATCTCAGGTGGACCATACCACTAAAAACAGTGATTAATAACCATTAAAAACGTTTTGTGGGCCACAAAAGTTTTTGATCAATCTGATATTTATATTTTACCTTAATCAAGACCTTATTGACATTATCAAGAGCTTGGATTGAAAATAAACATTATCAAAACCTTACCATGGGCTCTTTGGAATTTTTAATGGTGAGTCACTCAATGACACTGTTTCCAGTGGTATGGTCCACTTGAGATTTGGATCTGCATAATTTTTGGAACCTTATCATAAAATGGGCTGTATAAACGGATGGATGGAGTGGATATAAAAAATATCATCCATGTGGGCCATACGGTAGGGGTAACACCCACTAAGCTGTTACCGGGGTAACACCTAATTCGCGCCCAAGGTTCAGGGACCCACCCACATCGCTGGTTCCGCGGTCTCACCCGAGTCGCGCCCAGAAGCGGACTGGTGGTAAGCAACTCCGCACGCTAAGCGTGCAAAGAGGGACCCACCGTAATTTATTTATTTTATCCACTCCGTCCATCCATCTTAAAAGTTAATTTTAAGTACGGAACATAAAATTGAAGCATATCAAGTTCGAAAGTGGACCACACCACAGGAAAAGTGTGAACTGAATGTCTACCATTGAAAAATTCTTGGGAGGAAACTGAAGTTTTGGATCAAACTGATATTTTTTTTTTCCCTTCATCCATGTCCATGTGATCTTATGAACAGGTTGGATGACAAATAAACATCACTGTGGGGCATGGAAAGGTTTCAACGGTGGAAATCATTATTCCCACTGTTTCCTGTGGCATGGTACACTTGAGATTTGGATATGCTTAAATTTTGGGCTTAACCCCTAAAATGATGTGTAAAAACATATGGACGGAATAGATGAAGCACATACATTCTAGGTGGGCCCAACAGAGTTTACTCTGCACGGAGAAAGCGTGCGGAGTAAGTCCGACGCAATCCTCTGTTCTCCCCCAAAAGAGAGACCCCTCTCTCTGTCTCAGCTCCTCTCTGTCTCTCTCTCTCTCTCTCTCTCTCTCACGCAGGCTCTCTCTCTCTCTCTCTCTCTTACTCTCACGCCCCCCCCCCCCTCCCAACTCTCTCTCTCTCTCACTCACGGCCCTCCCCCCTCTCTCACTCACGGCCCTCTCTCTCTCTCTCTCTCCTCTCTCTCTCTCTCTCTCCCTCCCTCTCGATCCCGTTCTTTGTTCCAGCGTGTGGGTGTACAACAACTGCTCCCTCTCTCTCTCTCCTCTACTTCCTCCACCAGGTAAAAAACCCTAACCCTAACCTTGCTTTCTTTTCTTTTTGGATTTTTATTGTCGAATCCCAAATTAGGGATTTGTATTGTCGAATCCCTAATTAGGGGTTTCTAAATTCTATGCTCATAAAAAATTGTAAATTGGATGGTTTACAATTTAAATAGGAAAATGTTGGCTAGGCTTCAGCTCAGCCGTTGGCAACACTAGACCACACGAGTATACAGTGTCACCGATATGCAGATATGCCATCTGTGCTAACTCCAAACTTTCCATGAGATGAATATATGTTTTAGATCATCTTACCCAAGAAATCAGGCCCATTTATTTCTGCCACATCCACAGGTTTGAAATTTGGTTTAGGCCATTTTTACTTTCGAGAGATTCTATCAAAATAGCGGCAGAATTTAAAATATCACGTTTTTTAGGCCATACTGATATTATAGTGAAAGTAGTAAAAAAAAAAAACCAAATTAAATTTGCTATATAAATTTATTTAATTATTTAATATATATATGATTTTGTACAATTTTTTTCCTGATAATATCCTTAAAAAAATATAAAAAAAATTGAGCTTTCAATACTAAATGTAGTCATATTCATCACAATGGGCCCCACAGTTAGGGGTCCAACCCACCCACCTAGGTGGTCCCGGGGATCCACCGAAGCTACGTCGTCCATTTGGCGTACTTGAATATGGCAGGCACCATTATGAACATAGGGTAGCGTTGTAGACGGTCTGGATCAACGTGTTAGGCTTCAAATTGCGGGTCTTAAGTTATCATTTCAATTAAAATCCCTCCAAGCTTATCTTTTTCTTCAAATTTAAATTTACCAAACCATTGGACTTTGATGCGCAGAGCAACCAATGGTAGGCAGCCACTTGCCATGCAAGAATTCATCGTCTGGTGATTATATACGATGAATTGAGTGAGGAAAGGAGAAAAAGATGTGGATGTGGAACATGCTCTTGATGGGTCCTTTCTCATAAAAAATGAGAAAATGTGCATTGATGGGAGAGGTGTATTAGAGGTCAGCTTTTGGCCACATTTCCTCTGTCTAAAGGTGCATTTATTCCAATGTTCTTTCTATGCCTGCTCATATTTACTTGAAACGAGAGGCAACAGTAGAGAATCGCATCTCACATGGCTGCTTTAATAAACATGTCTAGCCCAACTGTTATGAGTTTCTATCTGTTTATGTGTAAAATGACATGATTTGAAGATTAAAAGAACTACGTAGTGGCTTGATCCCAAATCCCTTTTGGGTACGTAGGCAGCCGTTCATAGTAGACCGTATCGGTTCAGCCACAATTTTTTTTTTTCCTTCTTGCAGTGTGGATCTTCATTCAAAAGTGTTTTCGAAAGATTTACAAGACATAACAACTATGGGAAATGTATAATATTCTCAATGAGGTTAGTCATTTTTCTTTTCAATCTCCTCTTCAACTTAAATCTTCTATACTCCTCTATAGTTATGAAAATTTCCAATTTTTACACATAGCATTGTGTACTTCTGTAAATTCATTTAGTAGGTGAAATTAGCAACTTTCTACCACTAGATTTCATGCACCCTAAAGGAATTGCTTGCGAGTCGTTGTTGGATTTGTAGTGTTCCATCTGAATGTACATCTGCTAGTTTTCTATTGGTTGCCAATCCATGGGCCATTTGCTAAGTTTGAACATTTTTCATGGGATAGCTTTCTATTCGCTAACAGAAGCATTGCAAGTGTTTGATGGTGCTTTTCGTTTCCTTAACATTATCTGATATATGATTTTGTCGCTAGTTTCCACTTTAATCTAGATGCCCATGATTTAAGCATGTCCATCTGATAAATGCAGGATATCAATTGAACTTGCTGACTCGTCTAGTCAGTAACATGCATGAGGCCTTGTTTCAAAACAAAAGCGGCAATGATAACTTATTCCGACAAGGCATGGAAACCACTTTGTTGTATTTGCTTGTCTAAACTCAGTCAGGACTTTTACAGACTTCATTTGATGCTTGATTTATGGCCTTCACTGCAACTTGTAGGGTAGGAGATTGATGAAATAGTAAGTGGAACTTCTGCTTTATATTTTTTAATAGAATTGCTTGTTGACGTGGGCTCCACCAAGATGTGTTGATGACATCCATTTCAACCATCATGCATGATGTCTCTTGTTTGGCATGGGCCCAAAAATCAGGCCAATCCATGACTCAGGGGAACCACCATTAGCAAAAGCAGTCTCTTGGGTATATACCCAACTTAATACATGCTCCATTGTCTTTGCATGAAAATAATTTAAAAGAAATTGAAGGTGGAGTTGTCTTACAAAACCTGGTAATTTCAGAGTCCTACACCATACCTATGGGATCTCTGTCTAACCATTCAATAATTAGCCTAAGCAAGGTACTAGATTTCAGTACCTTGCTTTAGATATTCTTAGGTATACGTAAAATTTACAAACAATTTTTAACTGACAGAAGCAAATTCATCCTTTCTACATATATTGTAATAACCTGATTTTTTTTCCTCTTGTTTCTTGCAGTTCATATCACACCAAGGTCACTAGCCAAGAGCCTTCACACCCTTAACTTATCAAGGAACAAGATATCTGCAATCGAGAGTCTCAAAGAACTAACGCGATTGCGAGTTCTTGATCTTAGCTACAACAGAATCTCCTGTATAGGCATGGTAAACATCTTTGATGCTAACATTTCATTCTTCTTGTAGTTGCATTTTTGTACAACATCTATACCTAACATAGGCACTGTTTGGATGTATCTGAAATCACCATTTGATAGAACATTTGTTTATTTTGATTAACAACTGTTCAGAAATTATGCCCAAAATGGGCATGTTCCTTGCCCAAACAGCCATCTAGAAGACTTTGGATCAGATTTGCATTTGCCTGGATGGATATTTCAGCATGAATATTTAGAGTGTTGAAAAAGAATTCATGCATGGATTTTTTTTCCTTTACTATCAATGAAGTGCTGTAATAGTCACTTTGTTGCAGGATAAAACAAAGTCCTTACAAAGCAAGTTGGACAATGGTACAAATCAAGCCAGAAAAATTAGCTGGTTCAGGCAATCTTAGCATCAGAGGCATGGATCTGCTTGGAAACAAGATGCAGACAGACTTGGGATCTCTAGACTGGGAGCTTGTTGACACATGAATCATACATATGTATTATGCTAAAATGCAAATCCCAAGTTTGTGAGCGTGAAATGCAAATCGACTTCAGACGAGAAATGTTTCAGCGGCCACTCCATTGATGTCTTTCGGTTGGTTTGGGAGAATCTACACAACAACTTATATACTTATGCATTAAGAAGGTAGGCTTATTGATATGGTTTTGAATGTTTGTAAAATAATCGCTCTTCTTTTTTTTCGTTCTTGGGCTGAATCTTGTGGTGTTTGTAGGTTGGACACAGAAGATTTGTCCAAGACAATGATAGTTCAAAGCTGTCTTCACCTAACCAGATATATTCACCCAATAGAAAAAAGGTAAAAATCATCAACTTACAGCAACAAGAAACATTACAAATTAACCTTTTCATCTCAAATTTTGAACTTTGCCTTTTGGATTTAGTTTGAATTGCTAACATTTCAACTGGAATATAGGAATTTGAATGTGTTAACTATTAATGAGTGAACTGTTTCTTGACACCTTTTTCTGTTAAACAGTTGGTCCATCAATGTATGCTTCTTGACACCTTTTTTCTGTTAACGACTGAACTATTTCTCCGTTTGGTTTTTAGTGTTGTCTGTTGCTTCATGGAACAGAGATAAATATATCCAAATGCAAAGATTTTATCAAAATGGAGAAACATACAATAGCATGCATCATGGCTCTATTTTGTTTCTAGCGAAATTGGCGTTTCTTTAGGTCCGTTTGGCTTGATTTTTGAAATCTTGTGCAATTTCTGAAGGTTTTGGATCTATTGCTAGTTTCAATCTACCATTTATGTTAGCTTTTGCCATTGATTTGCTCACATGTATGTGCCTTAAATCCACACCGTCCAACCATTTTGAAAGCTCATTTTTGGGTGCACTCTCATCCCTCAGGAGTCTTGATCTAAGCATGAATGAATTGGAGGGTTCCTTGTCCTTTGAAGGTAATTGTTGATTAATTGTACAGAAATTAAACCAAAATTGATAGCATCAATCACATTTACAAACTCCCCCTTTAATGTTTTTATTATTTTTCAAATTTGGGCAGAATTGGCAATTTTGAGCAAGCTGGAGGCTTTGGATTTGGGAGATAATTGGCTCAATGGGTCCCTAAATCTCAAAGGTAAGAGCACTTTGATATTATTGAGATTTTGATAATATTTTACCTTCATAGCGATGATTTTGTTCTCCTTATCTTTGATGGTGAGGAGATGTTAAAGCAGGACACTAGTTGCACACAACCTTCTTACATGGTGCTCGTGTAAGCCAAAATTCTCAAGTGGACTCCACAAAAGAAAACAGTGGGGACAGTAACGCTGAGCGTTGAAACCTTCCTAGGGCCCACCATGATTTTTATTTGACATCCAACCTGTTCATAAGTTCACACAGACATGGAAGAAGGGAAAATTTAAATATCAACTTGATCGAAAACTCCTATGGCCCCAAGAAGTTTTTAATGGTAAGAGATCAATCCCCGTTGTTTTCTTTGGTGAGGTCCACTAGAGCTTTGGATCTGCTTCATTCTTTGGTTCATGTCCTAAAATGATCTCTCCAAATGGATAGATGGTGTGGATACAAAACATACATCATGGTGGGGCCCACATAAGTTGGTGTAGGAGGGTAGCTACTCAACCTGTCAGTAGCTAATCCGCATCCCTCGTGTAAGCTAAAACTCTGTGGGGCCCACCACATGTCTGTGTAACATTCAAAACTCAGTAGGCCATGCCACAAGAATTGTTGGGAATTGAACATCCACCATCAAAACTTCATTGGGGCCCATAGAAGTTTTGGATCAGGAATGGATAGTATTTAAGGATGACTGTGGGCCTCAGGAAATTTTCAATGGTTGGTGTTTCCATTCCTGTTGTTTTCTATGGTGTGGCTTACTCGAATTTTGGATCTCCCAAAAATGATGGAAGGATCGGATGTCAGGTGGACATCATGGTGGTCCTCACAGAGTTTTCGGCTGCACAACCATGTGACAAGGATTGATAGGATGGATCTCACCTTGTAACCCGATGTTAGGATCTATGGCACCCACCATGACATTTGTGTTAGGATCTGAGCCCAAACACGATGGAGATCCCAAACTCAAGTTGGCCACACTTCACAAAACAGTGGGGATAGAAATGCCGACCATTGAAACCTTCTATGCAAGCATTTGTTACTATTTTACTAATTGTTTGCTTCATGTGCTGAAACTGCAGGATCTGATGCAAGTTCCACCACTTTACATCATTGCTATCATAATACCAGCTGTACAGCCTTTAGTTTTTCAATCACAGCTGGCTCAACCAGAGGTAGTTCAATATGAAAAACTCGCCTGCTTGTCATTATGACATTTTATTTCTCGGGTTCATGGTATATGTCTGGTTTTGAATATCACCAATTCATTTATGTAAACTCCATCATTGTCGTTATTTTATCAATAGCTTAATTAGTTCTTTCAAAATCATGATTTCAGGTTCTGCTTTGCGGTTTGCTAGGAGTTCCTCATTCGAATGGGGTCGTCCCACAATTTCCCCATGCACACTAAAAGCCTTGCTGTTTTAGAAAGACAGCTTAACTGGAGGATTTCAAAAGATTTTGTTGGTGCATTGTTGATTGAAAGACTAATATAGTTTCTTGTTGATGTAATCGGATATTAAGATGTCCGCAGCTACTTTGCAAGCTGTAAGAAATTCAATATGCAATAAGTGATGGATGTGTGAATTAGAAATGGTTAGTTTAGTTTATGTATTGAATTGGTTTGTACTGCTTTGATGATATCAGGTGTAAGAAATTCAAAATGCAACAAATGCGTGCTAATTTTTTTTTTATTTTTTAAGCATTAACGACGGACCAGATCCGTCGACGATGTCATAACAAAACTGACAGATCCTACTATTATCGACGGATTTGGTCCGTCGTTCTTTTTACAACGACGAATATAATCCGTTGCTGGAACGATGATGTTTTGGAGGTTACGACGGATAAGGTCCGTCGTTTATTTAACGACGGACTATATCCGTCGTAATTTACCGACGGATTTGGTCCGTCGTTTATGATTAACGACTTGCAAAAGAACGTGTGACCATGCGACGGACGAAGTCCGTCGTTAATGACGATTAACGACGGACTTGGTCCGTCGTTTTTTTGCGAAATTGGCGTAGTGTGTCAATCCAATCAATCCAAGCAAGATACACAACTAGATTTAAAGTCCTATCTCTCATATAGTTGGAAAATAAAGCATTAAACACATTCAATCCCATTCAAGTTGAACTTCCAAGTTCTAGTTCCATTCAATCAATGTAAAATTCAAAATCATAGCCTTCGGAGTAACAGCCATGCCTATGGACTATGGCATGCTCAAGGATTACTATAATTCGAATCTAAACAAGCACCATATGATAATCTCAGAGAATTGTAAGGAATCCATGTCCGGAGCACATGAACTCTCATAAAACATCTCAAACTATCAACTTGAAGAACTAGAATAAATAAAAATCCAAACTTGAATTGAAATTACTTGAATCAACTAAATCAAACATGAAATTAGCTACAAGCTTCACCTCTCAGCCTTAGCTGAGAGATTCTAGCCGAGCATTGTCATGCTACAACTAAAACTCATGAAAGAAAACATAAAAACTAGAAAAACTGGAGTTTGGAGGGTTGCAGACGCTCCATGACGACTTCTGTCCTCTCCCACGACGTCCCCTGGCTTCTATGATACCCTAGGAAGAGCCCCTAGGTGTCCTTTTATAGTGGGGAACTCCCTTGCGTCGGAAACATCCAAAAATTTCGTAAGGTTACGCACTACGCAGGAAATTTCGGAGCTTCACGGAGAAGCTCTGTTACGCAAACGACCGGTCACACGACCGATCTGAGCTCCCGGACAACCGGTCGCACGACCGGTCTCAAAACGGCAAAAACAGTCCAACGAGTTTTGCCAAAATCTGATTTTAAATTTTTAATGCAAGGATCGGTCGTGAATGGTCCAATGGTCTTCTGTGAAAAGTCTTCCTTTGTGAACAATTGGACCGGTCGGACGACCAGTCTTGGCGATGGACAACTGGTCGCACGATCGGTCTTGGCTTCTGTTTCCTACTTTCTCCTTGTGCTTCTTTCTTCCTTTCTTCTCCTTTCTTTCTAATTTCTTTGGTCCTTCTTCATTCTTCATCCAATGGCTTCAAATGACTCTTTTTAGTCTCCAATTGGGTGAAGTCCGCTCTCATCCCTACAATCACAAAACATACGTTAGATGGGCCTTTTAAACATGAAAACCGTGCGTCTAATGCGATGTAATGGGCGATGCAATGTATAAATTAGAGGTTCAACAGTGACTCTGGTCTTATACAAACTCATCCAAATACATCCAGCTTAACACGACAACCAACACAAAGCCCTTGAGAACGAGGCAAGCCAGTGGCACAAACGGCGATTCGCGCACACCCCCTCTTCTTTTCCAGAAGGAAGGGAGAACATTCGCGAGCGCGGAACGGCGAGCGTCCACACCAACCTGAAAGGTTTGTTATGCAAGGGGAGGAACATAAGGTGTATCAGCTGAAGAAAGCCCTCTATGGGTTGAAGCAAGCTCCACGTGCTTGAAATGTACGTATCGACAACTATCTTCAAGAGAACGGCCTCGCCCAATGTCCATATGAGCATGCAGTCTACATCAAGAAAAATGTTCATGGCGATATGCTCATAGCATGCCTGTATGTTGGTGATTTACTGTTTACAGGGAACAGCCAGCCGATGTTTGATGAATTCAAAAAGGCCATGTTTAAGGAGTTCGAGATAACCGACGGAGGTCTGATGTCTTTCTTTCTAGGCATCGAAGTGAAGCAACAACATGGTGGTATCTGTATATCTTAGAAAAAGTATGCTAAGGAATTACTTGAAAAGTTCAAGATGGCCGATTGTAATGCCGTGAGCACACCTGTAGCAACAGGCCTGAAGCTGACAAAAGAAGGAGAAGGAAGAAGCGTGGACTCTATTGAACCTCCAATTTATACATGATATGGCCCATTACATCACATTGTATGCATGGTTTACATGTTTAAAAGGCCCATCTAATGCAGGTTTTGTGATCGTAGGAATGAGGGCAGACTTCATCTAATTGGAGACCAAAAAGAGATACTTAGGAGCCTTAGATGAAGACCTAAGGTGGGCCAAAGAAAGAAGAAAGCAAAGAGAGAGGAAGGAGAGAAGAAAAGAAAGAAGAAACAATGCAGAAACTAGGTCCGACCGGTCAAGACCGTACGGCCAAGAAGGCCTGACCGGTCAAGACCGATCAGCTGCACTCCCTGGACACCTGCAAGACAGGCTAGACCGGTCAAGACCGGTCGGCCAGCCTGTCCGACCGATCTTGACCGGTCGACCATGCAATTTCACACTTCCAGATTCCAAACAGCGGGCTATTCCCGTGTCTGGTTTTTTGGCCCAATTTTTTGGGCCCATCGTGATGATATTTGGAAATCCAACACATCCATGTCGAAGAGGAGCTTGACACCGAAATAACCCAAGTGGTTTCATGTCGATCGGAGCTACGGATTGACCGTGGTGGCCAAAACAATACAAACTATCCAGAAAGTTTCAGATTCCGCCTACTCCACTCCGGGCCGGTCCAGGGGACCCATCATTGATGATATGAAGAATCTACTTTGACCATATTTTAAATCACATCCATATATGAATAACCATAAAGTTTCAAATCAAAAGGATGTGTGGTTTGATCGTACCGGTTGAAGAAAGATGGACCATCCAAAAGATCCAACTGCGCAGACTTTATAAAAGGCCTGAGTGTTCTAATTTTCGCACCCAATTCTGGAATTGTTTTGACAATCTAATCAGTCTATCATGTAGAGGAGAAATTTTGTTACCAATGTTAAAAATTTGAGATCAATCCAACCTTTGTACACTCCGGGGCGTTTAAAGCAAGATGACTGGTTCTGAAGGTACTCGAATTGCGCGATTTTGGGAGGCGGTCTCTGATCTGATTGGTGGGCCCATTCAGAAGATAATCTTAGAAATCTAAATCATCTATGAGGAAGATCACAGTACAAGGAAGCTGTAAATCAAATTTAAAGGCAATCCGACCATTGATTAAGCCGTACGAAGCGAAACAAAATCTGTACTGTTGCGGTACTCTTGCTGTATTATAAAAGGAGGTGCTCTCTTCTATTCCAAATCAACCAAGGACGTGGGAAGCAAGGAGTTCAAGTCCTAGGAGGCTACCTAGCCTCCTACAGCTAGTTTTTCTTCCTTTTCTTAGTTCTAGTTCTAGTTTTAATATGTTTTTCCTTAGCTAACCTCTTAGCTAGAGCTAGAGGTGAAATTTGTAATTGGTTTTAATGCTTTAATTCTTTTATTTCAAGTACCATTTTCTTAATTTTGGATTTTGAACTTCTAGTTTGAATAAAGTTTGAATTTTTAGATGAATTGTGAGAGTTTATGTACTCCGGACATGAGTTCCTTGCAATCCTCTGAGATTACCATGATTGGGTTGTTTGAATTCGAATTGTAGTAACCCTTGAGCATGCCATAGTTCATAGGCATGGCTGTTACTCCGAAGGCTACAAGTTCAAGTTCTATGTGCTTCATTAGAACTAGAAATCTGATTTCCAGATTTAAGTGGGATTGTTTGTGCTTAAATGTTATATCCTCCAATTAGATGAGAGATAGGACTTTGATTCTAATTATGTTGTACTTGGATGAATGGATTGGCATTGGACTACTACAAGTGGATCATTGATGCTCTAGTTCTTCTTATTTTCAGATTTTCATATTTCATGTGAAAAACTACTTTCTTAAACTTCTTAGATTTTAGTTATTAGAGTACTTGGAATTGTTTACCTCTTTCCCTGTGGATCGACCTCGGTCTTACCGAGATTTATTACTACATCGCAGCCTTACACTTGAGGCGACCGAACAGACTCAACTTTGTTCAAGAGTCTGATTGGAAGATTTAAATAATAATTTTATTAATTTTAAGTTTCTGAAATAATTTAAATAATAGTTTAATTAATTATTTGAGTAGTGCCTCTTTGAGTCGCTTCTTTGAGTCAATATTTAATGATTGGTAGTGCCTCTTTGAGTCACTTCTTCTCACTCTCCCCTGCTCGAATCAACTCCTCATGCTCCCTTGATCTTGTTGCCGATGCTTTATCAAGGCTTAAGCTCCGACGAACAATCGCCTTGTATTTGATCTTCTTAAGATGACCAATGTGATAGAAGATAGGTTGAATCTTCTACAAATGTTTGTGTGTTGCAAACCTAGAAGGATTCACCTATTTAAATCTCTAGAGAGGTTCATAAAAATGTTTTACATATAGTAAAGGTGCCTTAATATCTAGCGATTAAGAGGAAACAAGTTCATCTTCATTTGAGCTTTGAATGCTCCAACTAGTGAGGAATCACAAGGAAAATGACTTGGGTAGATTAGGATTTGATCCTAGTAATGGTTGCAATAATGGTGACTTCTAATACACTAAATTTCCTCTCTTAATGCCCAAAAATTGAGCCCCGTTCTTATTTAGATAAAATCTCCAACGGTTGAAAAACGGGCAGCAACTACTAGTTGTCGGCCGATCGAATTTGGACGCTGGTTGGTCACTTTACCCTCATGGCTCGTTGTCTTGTTTAGCCACTCTGACGACCTGTCAACCATGCCTATCGACTGGTTAATAAGGCATGTCGACCAACTGATTATAACCATCAACCGATCGAATTAGGCTAGGACAAATGTTGTCTTTGCTGTCCATCTTTGGCCATTGTTGGCATGTCGACATGATTGGTCGACCGGTCTAACTGGCTATCAGTCGGTCGATAGTTTGGCCGACAACGCTATGAGTTTTGCTTATTTGGGGTGCATTTGTACAACAACTCATGAATGCTTTAGGCCTTACTTTGGGTGGTCTTTTGGGATACCTAAGGCCAATCTAAGATGACTAAAAGTTTACCTAATTGGGTCCAAGTCATCTTGAGGTTTAGGTTGTTTTGGTTCTAAGGGTTAGGGTCACCAAGGCATCTCTAATTTACATGTATCTTCTTCCTTGATGCTTCTTGTCCATTCGAATATTCTGTCTTTAGCTTGCCAAGGCTCAATTGACATTACACCACATGGACACACGTGATTGATAGATAAGGTGCACTAGTATGCTATAGACAACTGCACTAACAATCTCTCCCTTTTGTCAATTACATGACAAAAACCTAACCTAGACCTTGTCATGTTCCATACCAAAACAACTAAAAAGATTACATGTCAAAGCATAAAAAATACAACTCGAATTACAACTCAGACATGAAATCTAAGCAATGCTCTTCTAGAATTGCTCTCTCATACTTCATTAACCCCTGCAATAACAAATAGATCCTGCAAAATAGAATACGACTTCTTTTGGTGGGACTTGATCTTTCTCCCCCTTTTTGTCAGCAATTGACAAACTAATTTCTCTTCCTTAATAATACATCAATTAAGTTTAAGGTATGAGAAATTAGAACGTGTACAGATATAACTATAAGCACATGCTAACATTAGAGGTTAAGGGTGCATGAACATTTAAAACATAGAGTATGCATCACATGATCATTATACGAATTCCTATCTAGCATAAATGATCATGCATAGATGGTCATTTAAGATATAAATGAAGTGTAAATGACTAAAGCATAGATTATTAAGCATTAAGCATAATTTTCACAATGCATTCTAATCAAAGTAGAATGATAGTTTAGCAATTAAAGATATTAATCAAAAGCATAGGCTAAACTATCGAGGTGGGCTAATGAGGCTTGAATCCTTTGATATGCCTATAAGCACACAGAAGAGGCTAACATCCTCAGATTTACCTATAGTGTTCAAATTCTATCTACCCTTACTAAATTCTTCTAGTGGAACCTAATTTCCTCAAATTCCTCATAAAATTCAACTAATGAGTAGGGGTTAGGAACACCTTCTTATGCTAGAAGGGATAATGGTCGAGATCCTCTCTTAGATTAAAAGGAAGAGAGGTAGTGGTGGAGGCCATTATAATTTTCACAATTTTTTATCCACATCACTAGTAGAGTCACTTGATTCAGATTTGAACTCTTCCATGTCATCCCATATTGTTGTCATAACATTCTTATCTTTTTTTTAGGCTTGATTGAACATCCATTGGTAACAATACCATATTCATCACAGATGTAATATTGGACGGATTTAGATTTGGATGATTTTTCTTTGAATTTCTTGTCCTTTTTGTCTTTATTGTCACAACTCTTCCCTCTATTCAATTTAAGGAATTTCTTAAATTGTCTATTAAAATTTTTTCCTCATCAC
Organism: Liriodendron chinense; assembly: GCA_003013855.2. Lineage (NCBI taxonomy): Eukaryota > Viridiplantae > Streptophyta > Magnoliopsida > Magnoliales > Magnoliaceae > Liriodendron > Liriodendron chinense. The sequence continues at coordinate 5,017,738 of ML058389.1, forward strand.
TATCTAGTTCAGATTCACTCTCAATTTTTCCATGTGAGTGCCTGTGTAAAGTCTGCAAGATAGTGTGTTTCTTCTTAGAGGGTGTCTTAAAGTGCAGTTCATGAGTTTGTAAGGAACGTAAGAGTTCTTCTACTTTCATCGTGTCTATGTCTCTATACTCTTCTAATGTTATGACTTTAGAGCTAAATCTTTCCTAAAGAGACCTAAGAATTTTCCTACATATTCTCCCATCCAAAACCCTTTTTCCTAAGCCACACGTTGAGTTATAAATGTGATTTAATCTAGCATCGAACTCCATGAAGGTTTCATCCTCACCCATTTTAATGTTTTTAAATTGTGTGGTGAGGAGTTGCAATTTGAAACATTTGACGGTACTTGTTCCTTCATGTGTGATCTCTAGGGTTTCTCGAGCTAATTTGCTAGTCTCATAATTATATATACGATTGAATTCAGTCAAGTGAAACAGTATAAAAGATTGCGTTAAGACTCTTTGTAATGCCCCCCAATTTTTAAAATTTATTTACACTTTCTAAAATTTTATTCCATTTTATTTTATAAAAAAATTGAGCGTTTACTTTGATTTGAAAACAATGGATCATCCGTAAGAGTTTTAGGTAAGCGACCCTTTAAAAAAAAAACCTTAGAATGATGCCATGAACAGTGTAGAAAGATTGGATTTCGAAAAACTCACATTTTTTTATAATTACGAAAATGCCATTAAATTAAATAGGTGATTTTAAGTGTGATAGTTTTCAATGATTAGTTTGATGTAAAACTTTAAACATAACTTATTAGATCTATTTAGCCGTACACGTCAAATTTCAATCCTCCGATCATTGTAGAAATGTCCCAATCATAAATCGAGCTATGGACGGTCCATTTGGACTCAGATCTGTCCCCTTTTTGGTGTCATGCCCTAAAATTATGGTGCCAACCTAGTGGATGGACTAGATTCATCACAGACATTGTGGTGGGACCTATGTGCACTGCGTGCACAAATCGCGGATTGTACAAATTCGAACCAGAGACGGAGATCCATCTTCTCCGTTCGCTGGGCACCGCTGCCCTCGTCACCATTCGTCCAATGGGCCACGTTGGTCTAATTTGAACCAGTCCATTGTCTTCACGCCTCGCCTAAACCTACTCCCATGTAGTTTCATCAACAGAGATCAAGCGTACGCCAAGATCCAAATTCTCTATTGACCTACACCTTGTAAGAATGTCTAATCCGGGCAATCCGTTGTGCATGGGCAACTAGGATTTCGTTTATAGGCTCCAGAGAATCCCACCTAGCTAGCCAACATAACCTTTTACATTGAAAACGAAATTTTTTATCTTCCAAAATAATCCTCCTCCAAATTCTTCTACCGCGTAAACGACTGATCAAAAGAGTGTAAAGCTTAGATTTGTAGACCCATAAGCTTCATTGGACTGATCTAAGCCCTCCAGTGGTGTCTGATCGATCGATAAACCCCACGTTTAGAATTTGCCATTTTCAACTTCTTTCTTCCAAGATTTTCACCAAAATCGTTTGTCTGTTTGTGAGTTCCATTCCAGAATCCTTCATGATCATTTTGTGGCCCATCCTCAATATACCCCATGTATGAAACATCTCCCCATCCATCATGTCTATCTCTCCCAAAATCGACTTGAAAACTCAATTTTTACACCTTTATCAATCATCCGCACACATGCAAGCTGTGTGTAGCCTCTCTTTGCCATAGAATCCAACCATCTCCTCTATAAGATCACTCTTCCAACACCAGAGCTTCCCCAGCCACATTTAGAAATGAGAGAGAGGAGAGGGTCGCACAGTCTTTCCTCCGTATTCTAGCGACGTTTTCATCTCCTACGGCTTCCAAATCAATCAAATTCGAGAGGTGAGGACCTCCCTTCGAGCTTAAATACAATAATAATCTATATTTTGTGGTTTGTGTGCGTTGTTTGTGACATATCTAGTGATGATTGTGTAAGACTAGTGTTTACTGTCTTAAACTTGATTTAAATGTGATTATTACGTAGGTTTATCGCTGGATTTTCATTATCGTACTTTATTATGCCTGTATGGATGTTTAGATGAGAAAACATGTATATATTCATGTCTATGAGAGAACCATAAGGAAGCTATACTCGATTCTATGTTTTTCATGCACTAATGATGTATTAGATAATCTATTGATGTGTGTACAAGATTTTTCTATGTGGATGTTACATTAGTGTACACCCCTTAACCCCATATTGATGAAACCATTTGATGAAAAGAGATGGAACCGTGAAATTATGTCCATGATGGGTAATAAGCCTTGGCGTGACCTTGAGAATGCCTTGATTTATTGACAAGGGATCCTTGTGTATTCATGTTACTTGTAATGGATTCGTATGTCATATAATTTGTGGTTCATGCGCGCATGCCTTATTATGGTTGTCCATTGAAAAGAAGGGGTTACCTTAGGCCATGACTGAGCCATAGATTGGGGTAAGGGATGGGCATTGATCGTAATCGTCATCTCATGAGCCGGGGTTGGTGATATGGACACTAAACTCGAGTTTTCGGCCTATGCTGGGTTGTTTACAACTCCCCATAGTGACCATTGAGTTTTTTAATATAGATGGATGCGAAACTATTTAGCTAAAGGTGAAATAAATTCATACATTCACTAGGGCCTGACTGGGTGGGCCAGCCCCTTTGGGTGTCACAGAGGAAGTGTATTGGAGGTTTCCCACCTCTTGACATGCACTATCTAGTGAAAGTGTATTGGGGGTTTTCCGCTTCCATTAGTTTGGTTATTTTCCTCTGTTGACTAGTGGCTAGCATGAAGTGTAACGAGAGTGTCCCACTTCATATATTATGATTCTAGCCATGGTGCCTTAACCAGAGCATGCATCTCATGCATTGCATTAACAAGACTTAACTTGTATGTTCTGATTGATTGATTAATATTATCATCATGCCTGCGTTTGTCTTTATAATATTATTATTATTGTGTTTATCTTTGTGGGATAGACCTCACCATGGCAGCGATTAACACTATCCAAACACATTCTAAATAATGCAGTTGAAGATCCTATAGTTAAACCTGAGCTCCAAGGAGAAGAGTATGATGGTTCATGGCAACAAATGTTGTATGACGAAGCCGGGATGACTTAAATGAAGTTTCTTATTACATCGAGTTTTAGGGTAGTTTATTTGCTTCTTTATGAATTTGTAATAAGTCTTCTTAATGAAGGCAATGATGGATATTTTGTTTGGTTTAGATTCAAGAATTTTGTGATGATAATATAGTTTAAAATACCATGGAAGAAAATATTTACCTTTTCATCACTGTACTTGAATGTCATACTTACCTGAATGTGTGAGAAATTGAAAGGACCTAGTGGAGTTTGCCCTTGACATATTCTAATTAGTAAAATTGAGTCGGTAATCTAACACGACACCTTCGTATAAACATGTGGAAGCTTAGAGTGGAGCAACTAAAATTATAGCTAAGTCCTAGCAGGGGGGGGGGGGGGGGGTTATTAGGACCTTTGAAATTCTTTTTGCCTACTTAATAGTTTAACAATTTAAACTAAGTAAGCAAGAACACTTCGTCTTCCAAGCCTAAGTGGGTCCAATCAATAGACGAACATATGGTTTAAACAATAAACAAACTAGTCTGAGCAAGCATAGATTATTAAATGATTATACTAATCAAGCTCCTAATCTATGCAACCTAAGTAGACTATTTGAGGATGGATCAATTAAGCTCAAGTCTGTTTACGTAAGTGAAAGTACATCATGTGTGTGTGGATGTGCTTATCAAGTGCCTAGCATACATTCCAATTAAGCATTCATAATTAAACAATTAAATACAATGCATAATAAGAAATGTGCTCACATACAATCACAAACACAACGATGTATTGTGGTTAGACTTCGGGTCTACTCCACTCCCAGTTCAAGAACTCAACCCCTTTGAGCACACCGGCATTCACTAGGGAGTTTAAATGTGATTCCTCCCAACCAAGGTGTTTTAAATCGAATTCAGTCAACCGGAAAGTTTACAGATTCTTTCCAACCAACACGTACACACCCGTATTGTTGGCTCCCCTTGGAGACTTGTTTAGGCTCTATAACCAAGCCAAGGTCCTATAACCGACTCTCAATTTAGACTCCCACTTATGAGTCAAGGTCCTACAACCAAACCTCAATGGTTTTAGGCTCTACAATCGAGCCAAGGTCCTACAATCGAGACAAGGTCCTACAACCGAACATCAATGGTTTTAAGCTCTACAACCAAGCCAAGGTCCTACAACCGAACCTTGCGTTTACTCCAGCCGAATGCTCCCCCTTAGAGACTCAATTCAACCCTACAACCGGGTCTAAGTCTTACAACCGAACCTATCGAGTTTGAAGACAAACTCTACACTCAATTCCCACAGGGAAAAGAGTGAAATCGAACTGTTACAAATGACAACTTATTTGTCGGATTGAACCCCTTTGTTGCTCCACTTCGGGTTGTTTGATCTTCGGTCTCCCATGCTTCAATCAGCTACCCTTATGCTCCTCCTAACTTTGATGCCGTTACATTGTCAATGCTCCAACTCCAAGATCAGCTACCTTGCTTATGATGCTTCAATGGAGATGCCCAAGGTGCTAGGAGGTAGGTTTGAGATCTTTACAACTAGTGAAAGTGAATCGCCTAGAGAGTCTCACCTACAAAGATCTCATCATAGAGTTTTGGATAGAAATATAACTATCAAGGTTAATCCAAATTCTAGAGATCAAAAGAGGGACAAGTAGATATTCATCATGAGCTTAGAATACTCCGTTCTTGTGATGAATCACAAAGAAGATCACTTATTAGGGTTAGAAATAGAGCTCTTAATGATCTTCAACAATGATGGCTTTTATCTCATCAAAATCCATCTTTTAAGCCCAAAGACCATCTCTCCCATATTTAAAGAAAATCTCCAACGGTCATATAATGGACAAACAAATGGCTACTTCGATACATCGAATTAGGGTTTCGATTAATCGGGGTTATCTTCGATATATCGAAATGATATTTCAATATATCGAAGAATATGTCCAAAGAGTTGTAAAGTTGTTGGACCATTTCTCCAATATATTGAAAACCCCAATTCTGATATATCGAAGGGCATTCTGATAGATCAAACATATTGTCTAGGGAGTTTGTGCATTTGCTGGACACTTAAGTCGATATATCGAATAGACATTTCGATATATCGAAGGTCTATCGAATAGACTTTCGATGTATCGGAGGTCTATCGAAAGTTATTGTTTGAGCTTGTTTAATTACAACAACTTCCACATCTTTAATTAACCTAATTTATCATGTTTTTTTATATGATCTAAGGCTAATGAAGATAACTAAGCGTTTTCCTAGCTGGTCCAAGTCATCTAAGAGAGTATGGGTGTTTTGGTCAAAAGGGTTAGGGTCACCAATGCATCTCATTTGCCTATTCTTCTTCCTTAATGCTTCTTGTCCACTTGAATCTTCAGTCTTCAGCTTGACAAGGCTCAACCGACATTACAACATATGGACACATGTGATTGACAAATAGGTGCACTAGTATGCCACAAAAAAGTGCACTAACAGTTAGCACTTGGGAATTCGACTGTCATGTTATACAAGGGAATTGAAATCTCGAGACGTTACACCCTTGGCATTGTAGCCATAAATAGACCTTTCTCGGTCACTTTAACCAGCCATTGGTTTACGTTGGGTGACCACAACTCTATCTCGTTCCACTATTTCCACTGGTGCGATCGAACCTTGTTCGACTAAGTCCCATACCATTGGATCAAGTGACATTAAGAATATTCTCATATGGGCCTTCCAATCGCATAATTTAACCAGTCAAAATATGGTGGATTAGTGGTGATGGTACTCCCCTCTTGGGTAGATATAGTACTAAAGCTCCAGTATCGAATCTTAGTCTAAACTGTTAAGTCCTTAAAGAGCAACCCGCTCTGATACCAATTGAAATTGCGTGGGTAGACTAACACGATACTGACACTTTATGCACAAAAGCTTATGGAGTTACTAGAACTACGGCTAAGTCCTAGAGGAGGGGAAAGGGTGATTAGGACCTTTTCAAAACTATTGCATAATTTAAACTAATTAAGCAAGTAACACTTAGCTTTCAAGCTTAAGTGGGTCCAATCACATAGACTAAAAATGATTAAGCAATTAAGCCCCTAATCTAAACACAAATTAATTAAGGTATACCTATCATGTGAGCCATTAATCTATGTGAGCAGTATAGACTACAAATGATATAACTATCAAACAACTAGCCTATAGAGTGAAACTACAAGTTGTGTATAAGAATTTACCTATCATGCATAGCATACATTCCATTTAAGCATTCATATAATTAACAATTAAATTAACAATGCTAGAATAATCATGCGCTTAAATCAATCCCAAACAAAAGCATGTATACTGATTCGACTACTTGTCTACTCCACTCTCGGTTGCCGTTCTCAACCCATGAGAATACCAGATTTTACTATAATGGAGGTTTTAAATCAGGTTCACCTCTCAACATTTCAACGGAGGTTTTACACACAAGTTCACCTCTCAATTTGAATGGAAGTTTTACGGGTTCACTTCTCAACCCAGGTGTTTTAACCGGTTCCACCCAACCAAGGTGTTTGACGAGTTCCACCTAACCCAAGAGTTTAAAGATTCCTCCCAACCCTTTAGTTTGAATCCAGGAACCTACAATGGTTTCTCAGGTTAACCAATAACCTACATGTACACACTCATGTCCGTGAGTCCCTTTGGAGACTTGATCGAGTTTGGGTCATAAAATCTCACACTTAATTATATTTAGGAAAGAGTATAACCAAACTCTTACAATTGACACTTATCGAATTAAGCTCCTTTTGTAGTGCCGCTTTGAGTCGCTTCTTCTCTCTTTTCCATGCTTGAATCAACTCATCTATTCCCTTGATCTTGTTGTCGATGCTTTGCTAAAGCTTTAGCTCCAATGATCAATCGTGTTACATTTGATCTTCTTGAGATGACCAAGGTGATATGAGATAGGTTAAATCTTCTTCAACTGGTTGTGTGTTGTAAGCCTAGAAGGATTCACCTATTTAGATCTCTAGAGAGGTTCAGACAAATGTTTTACCTATGGTGAAAGTGCCTAAATATTTAGAGATTAAGAGGAAACAAGTTCATCTTCATTTGAGTTTTGAATGCTCCAACATATGATGAATCACAAGAAAAATGACTTAGGTAAATTAGAAGTAGAGACTAGTAATGGTTACAATAATGGTGGCTTTTAATATGTTAAATTTCCTCTCTTAATGCAAAAAAGTCGAGCCCCGTTCTTATATAGATAAACCTGTAACGGTTGAAAAACGGGCAGTAACGACTGATTGTCGGCCGGTTGGCCAGCTATGTAGGCTAATCGAAATGGGCCGTTGGCCGGCCAAATTTAGACGCCAGCCGATTTCTCTACCCCTATGGCTTGCTATCTTTTTTAGCCACTCTGAAGGCCTGTCGACCCTGCCTATCGGATGCTCGACAAGGCCCGTTAGTCGACCGATTTTAACTATCGGCTGGTCGAATTAGGCCAGGAAAAATGATATCTTTGCTGTCCATCTTTGGCCACCATCGGCATGTCGACATGATTGGTCGCCTAGTCAAACTAGTTGTCGCCGGTCGATAGATCAGCCAACAACACTATGAGTTCTGCTGTTTTAGGGTGTATTTGTACAACAACTCATGAACCTCTTAAGCCTTACTTTGGATGATCTTTTGGGACACCTAAGGTCAATCTAAGATGACTAAAATTTTACCTAATTGGTGTTCACCAACCCCAAGTGCAAGGTTGCTTTGTAGTAATAATTCAATCACGAGATCGAGATTGTTCTCAGGGATTTTCGTAACAATTATAAATTATGTAACTAGGATTATCTAAATTCATATTTAAATTAAAAGATGAATTCTAAAAACATAAAACTATCTACTTTTGGAATAAATCAGAAAAATAAATACCAGAGCGTCAAGGATCCACTTATAATCAATTCACAATATCAATTCAACCATTCAAGCTGATAACTCAATTAAAATCAGAGTCTTATCCATATCCAATCGAAAGATATAATCAAATTATAATAGCATATCTAACATAGGTGGATCATTTATTGATATGGTTCTCCCATAACAACTAAGGCATTAGGCGTACTCAATTCACAAGCCAATCCTTCACAAAACAAGTGAGATCATTTTCATGGTATTCCTCAAATCCAGTCACTAAACTTGGTTTAGAATCATGAATTGAACCTAATTAAACCAATATCAATTAATGAAACATCCATCTTAGAATAAACAAAAGATATGAACTTTCCTAGTTTAGTTCTAGATAAACACTTAAGAGTCTTAACTTGTAAAATCACATAGTATCCACCATATCATAATGAATCTAAGATTTTCACAACCCAAAATCCTCTTAACAACACCTCATTGATCAATCTTAGTAAATTAAAACATCCCATGTAAACATATCATAAGAGATGGAAGATTAAAATAAAACTATCAACTTTATTTCAAACCAAAACTAGAATTGTTCATCATTAAACCTTAAAGTACTTGAATTAAATCAAACTAAGCATTGTAAACAACTATAAGCTTCACCTCTTAGCCCTAGCTAAGAGGTTTAGTCAACCATAGAGATGGTTGAACTAAAACTCAAAAGAAAACTAAGAAAAACATAAACTAGAACTAGAAAAACTCAGAAAATGGAGTTATAGAAGCTCCCCTTTAATCTTCTCCACCTCTAGCACAACTGAGACTCGATCTTCTAGGATGCCTCTGGAAGAGAGTTGAGGTGTCTTTATATAGAAAAAATAGCGCACCGCCTCTCCAAGTGCGTAAGATTTTCACACTTTACTTCGATTCCGATGGATGCTTCGATTGATCGAAACTACTTCGATGTATCGGAGTTTGTGTCCAGAGAGTTCAGATTTTTAACTCCTGAAATTTTAATTTTTTGATATATCGAAATTCATTTTCGATATATCGGAATTTAAATTTTGATTGATCGAAACTATTCCGATATATCGGAAATCAGTTCAGAGGGTTTGTTCAAAAATTCATTTTTTCTTGTATTTCCAAAGGATCCTCCGATTAATCGAACACATATCGGAACCGAATTTCCAATTGATTGAAGACCTATAAAAAATTATTATTTTCTGCATTCTTTTGATTTTGAACTCCAAACTTCTTTCACTTAGATTCTTTCTCTCTTCTCTTCTTAGCTTGATCTTTAAATTACTTTAAATTGTCTCTTTTAGCAATGAATTCATGAAGTCTCTCTCCTTTTCCTACAAACAAAAATACACACATAAGATGGATTTTTTAATACTCAAAACTATGTAAATGTGTACTAAATTGAGGTTTAGATATGCATAATTCAAGGCTCAACATTGGGTCCAAGTCATCTAGATGTTTAGGTTGTTTTGGTTCTAAGGGTTAGGGTCGCCAAAGCATCTCTGATTTACTTGTATCTTCTTCCTTGATGCTTCTTATCTATTCGAATCTTCGATCTTCAGCTTGCCAAGGCTCAACCGACATTACACTATATGGACGCACGTGATTGACAAGTAAGGTGTACTAATATGCCATAGAAAGGTGCACTAACATATTACAGCGAGTCTGTGGCCACTCTACTTTAAAGAAGTCCTTTGTCTTCTGGTGTATGAAGGGTGTCCCATTCTTTGTGGTGATGACTTGGAGAGTTCTATGATGTCTTGGTGATGTTTCTTTTCAGAGATGTTGTTATGATGTCGTAAATTACTACTTTCGCCCATTTAGTGCAATAAGCGACTGTTGTAAGGATGCACTTGGGACCGTTGGATGGTTTTGAGCTCACTTTAGTCGATGATGTCGATACCGACATTGAGGTTGGCAAAGGTATTATGAAGTTGTAAAGTTTAGAAGAAACGTGGATCCAATTTGCATGCTCCTAGCATTTAAGCATTTCCTGACATGCTGGTGGCAACCCGTCTCTATAAACATTAAGTGGTATCCTTACCATCAGATCTCCTTAGCCAACATGTGCTCATCCATCCATGGATCTCCCACTCTATTGTGGACTTCAGATATGATCTACGCTAGTTCTATTTTGTCCCCACATCGTAGTAAGACTTTGTTGAGAGATTTGTTTGTGCAAAATGTTAATGTGGATTATAAACTAGGTTGTCAGGTGATGATATATAGATGTTATATCTTCAAGTTGCATCTAGGCTTCTAGATATTGCTTGATGTCAGTGTATCAAGGGCAGTTATCATGTGACAATTTGACTTGTAGGCAAAATGCTTGTCCTAGTTGAGTCCAGGCTTATCTTCATGAGGAAAGATAAAATTTGGCAATCATGTTTCCAAGTACACTTGAAGGATTGAATGAATATTCGTGGATGATGCACCAATAGATGGACTATTCTTTCGATTTAGTAGAACCTTAATATGTAATATTTTATTTCAAATTGTAATATATCCCTAGCTAAGTGGATAAAATAGTTGATGTAAGAACTCTAATGCAAACTTTAATTTATCTCCTTTTGTTTTGTGTATACTATGTCAATGTCATTTAAAAAAAGGGGCGTGATTTGTGAAGCATTCATTTATCATTTAACTAACACCCAGAATTCTCGAGCACGAGTGTATACTCGGGCTGTGAAAATTTGGGACGTTACATACTTCCCTAGGGATTTCAGGTGTGCCCCCCAAGGTCTATGATCTTAAAGTTGTAAGGAACGACGATGTTGGCTTTTGAATCGAACTTTCTCGAGGAGGTCTTCTAGTCCGGGAGTCTAGTCATAATTTCACCTGTCCTTGACCTCTTTCAAACCCATGAGTTTGAAATCTAATTCCAAATTGAAATTGCAAAATTCGACTTCGACTCCATGTGACTTGTTAGACAAGCTTGACACTTTATTGCTGAGATTTTTAAATTTTTTATTTATTTATTTTGAATTTCAAAATTTTTAATTTTTGAAATTTAAAATTTATTTTGTTTCGTTTCGGGGTTTTGAGAATTTTTGTATGTTTTGGAATGTTGAATATTTTTTTATTTTTAGGCTTTCTGAAAATTCTCTTTTTTCTATTTTGAAAATTCTTGATTTTTTTTAGTTTGTAAATTTTTTGATGTTTTGAATTTTGAAAATTTTAATTTCTTGGATTTTTGTAAATTTTCTAGTGCTTCTTTTAATTTTAAAATTTAAATTTTTTATATTTTAAACAAATTTGTTTTTTATGGCTTTTGGATTTTTATAACCCTGATTAGGACGACACTGTGAACTAGCGAATTTATTAGGACCGACATCCTTAAAAGATTGGTCGGCTTATTCCACCTTCATGAGGATAGCGAATTGATTGATGCCCTGTGCTCCTTCCCCTTAAGAGGCAAAACTAGTAGTAGACAGATCTTCACAATTGTGCCCAAACATCATGATAAAGTGGGGATTGGGCTTCAAGGTGGTGTCGGGTGTGGGGGCTTATGGGTTATCTCCGAGGCATTAGAGTTCCTCGGGTGCTTGCGACTCAGGTGGGATTTAGATGGTGGTCTAGTCAATGAATGGAAATTTATGCCCCTTGCTCAAGTCCTCATTGATTTGCTCAATCGGTCTGTGCCATTAGTCTTTTAATGTGGAGTCCAGCTTGTCATTAGGGTGGACAATCCCCACACTGATGTGTCGAATATTAATGACTCGACTTGAGTCTTACTATTCAAGCTGATAATAAAAAAATTGGTGCTTGGTAAGAGAGAAGACATAGTTTGATCCGATAGGACATGTAGAGGGAATGTAGTTTACAGTCTCGGGTTCGAAACTGTTGTTTACTATGTACTCTTCAAAGTGTTGTATGTCTACAATCAGGGATCGGGAGGCTGGGGGCTGAAGCCCTTAAGAGATAAAGGCCAATGAATCAAAGTGACTTACCAGACTCTTTCCTTCGAGGACCAAGGGCTCGTTGTATGTTGAGGGACCTGATGAGGGAGCTGGACCACAAGCCTGGAAAAAGTTATCTACATAGTGGGACATCTTGTCTTACTAAAGTATGTGGTAGTTAATTTGGTTCGGGTGCCCTTCCTTAGAGTGATTAGAACACCTTAGATTGTGGTTGGGAGCTATGGTGAATGCTGGCTGTGAGGTCTTCCCTTGGCGGACCAATGGCTTATTAGCCCATGTCTGACTGAATCTAGAAGGTGGGGAACATGCCAGCTCTGGGGCCTTCCCATAGAGGACCAATGGCTAATTGGCCCACAACTGGCTGGAGACTAGAATGTATTTGGTTAAGGATCCCTCCTTCAGAGGACCAAGGCTAGAAGGGACACTAATTCAAGTGGTGCCCCTTGTAAGATGAATGGTTGGAATTCAATGGCATGGATGGGCTGGACTGGAAGAGGAAGAGATTTCCCCTGGATGGAATTGACAGTAAAAGTGCCTAATGTGTCGACGCTCACTCGATGTTATGGCAAAGGACTCTAGAGTATGCTATTAGCAGCTATGTCCGAAGTTACGATTGAAAATTTTCTTTAGTCAATCAAAATTTGGACTGCATTTTTCAATGTAAAACAATGATATGTCATGTGACCCATAGAATGATGGAATGAAAAACATTCATTTTCGTTATAGTTTGGTGGCAACGGGTTTGGTGGGGGCTTAAGCTGCAGTGTGACAAGAAGTTGCCTTTGGACTAGCATGGTAAGTATTTAACTATAAGATTGAGTCAATGAAGTAAAATGCCTAGGTTCTTCAACCATACCCATTTGTCGATTCTGATTGGAGTATTGTGGTTCCGTCTTTGCTGTTGATGTTGTTGTCATTGTCCCTGCCAAGGAGTGAATATTGCATCTTGGACAGAGGCGACAAGATGGTCATATTCTTTGGATAGGGGACAGGGACATCGTCATTGTTGTCCTCGTATTCTGTAAGCTTTCAATCCCCTTTATTCCAATCTTTCAGGGTGGCTTGATGTGGCAAAGGGGAGATTTTTCCAACCCCTATTCTGACTTCAACTTGTTCCCTGATGTGGATTAGATTAAGTTAGTGTACGAATACGAGATGAGGTATCCATATATACTCGGGTTTGTCAATTGGACAATCATGGAGATTTGTTCTTCCTCAACGATGGGTGTTTTCATTTTGGCGACCATGGCCCACCATCGTTCAATGTAAGCTGTCAAGGACTCATCATTCCTCTGTCTTAAGGCAGCACGATCCGCCCTTTTAGGTGTCATATTTAAATTGTACATGAAGCGGTATATAAATATTTGAGTGAGTTGTTCCCAAGTCTTGAATTCGATGGTAATCAAGTGATGTATACCAATCTAGCATGTCATCCTTTAGGGATTTTTTTTAAACAAACGGATTAACGTCTCCATCATCACTTGCCACAACCTCGAGTTCTCCACAGAAACGCATTATGTATCATCGTATCATTAGAATTTCGGTACCTCAAATTTTAGAGGCACCTTTACATCTAGAAATGGGGCATAGATCCTTGAATTTTGTGGTTTTGATCACTCTAACATTGGCCTTCATCTCCTTGCTGAAGAAAGATGAAATCAGAAAATAGGAGAAGGGGACCCAGGCTGGTCCGACCGGTCATGACCGGTCGGCCAGCAGCTTGGCTGCATTTTCAAAGGCACGCCGACCGGTCATGACCGGTCGGCCTTTACAATTCATAGAGGCCAGCAGAAGTGGCCGACCGGTCATGACCGGTCGGCCTGGTAATCCTAAACCAGCCAGCAAGGGGGGCCGACCGGTCATGACCGGTCGGCCAATGTATTGGCCCTGTGCATTTGATGTCTACCTTCAGCAGGGGTGTCCGACCGGTCATGACCGGTCGGGTCAGGTCGTTTATGACCGTTTTCTGCCCGTTTTAGAGCCGTTGGAGCCCTCTTTTCTATATATATGGTGCTCCATTCTTGGGCAACTGGAGAGAAGTTTTTGAGAGCCCATTCCACACTTATCTTGTACATCTTTTGGGGCCTCAAAGAGGAGGTTTTTCAAGTCATATCCCTTGTGTTTCAAACACAAGCATGGGCATTCAAATGCTATCAAGAGATGACTTGATTCCTCTCTCAAATCTAGAGGTGTGACACTAATCCACATAGGTATATCCTTTGTCCAAAACCTCTAGAAGACTCTCTAGGTGAATCTCCTAGTTGGAACATCCTACACATCCCATGTATGAGATTCACCCATCCTCCTAGCACCTTGGGCATTTCAAGGCATCGCATGCAAGGTGTTTGATCGAATGTAGCTGAGGCATTGGCAACGCAACGGCGGCACGATCGAGGGAGCAAAGGGAAGCTGATTGAAGCACGGGAGAGCGGAGATCAAGCTACCCAATCCGGCACTAAACAAGGGGCTCATCCGACAAGTAGGTTGTCTTATTTGAGAGTCCATTTTAGAGTTTGTTTGTCAACTCGCCTTAGGGACGTTAGCCGTTCCTTGGCCCGTCAGTCGGGCCTAAACTAAGTCTCCAAGGGGGAGCCTCCGACACGGGAGTAAACGTGCGATTGGGTTGAGAGTTAGCCCTTGGTTCAAAACTCCGGTGACGGTTGAGAGGTGAACCGATAAAACCTCCGTGTGTAAAGGTTGAGAGGTGAACCTCATTTAAAACCTCCGTTAGTGAATGCCGGTGTGCTCAAAGGGGTTGAGTACTTGAACCGGGAGTGGAGTAGACACGTAGTCGAACCACTATACATCCTTGTGTTTGTGATTGTTCTTGAGCACATTCTATCTTTGCATTGTTAGTTTAAATTGCTTAATTATGAATGATTGATATGAATGCATGCTAGGCACCTTTTAGGCATCCTCACACAAGATGTACCTTCACTACTTGTGTAGACTTGAGCTCATTGATCCACTCTCATAAGTCTACACAAGTTGCATAGGAAAGAAGCTTTATTAGTTGAATCATTTTCTTATCTATGCATGCTTAGACTAGGTTTGATTATTGCTTAACCCTTGCTAGTCTATTTGATTGGACCCACCAAGGCTTGGAAGCCGTCCACAAGAACGAATGTTGCGAATAAAACAACTTAACATAATCATCCGCTTTTCTAAAAGTTTTTCCAGGATAAGTGGGGGGGGGGGGGGGGGGGGGGGGGGGGGGGGGGGGGGGGGAGATCCAGGTATCGGTATAGAGGTTCACAGAGATGTTCGCCACTTTGGCGTTAAAGTTTTACCCCGTATCTAGGAGCTTAAATCACCTGTTTTCTAGGTGGGGTACGACGAAAACCTCAATTGAAAAGTACCTGGACTCAACAAGAAGTTTTACAAGGGACTGGGCTAGTTGAAGTCTTCCTGGACTAACTTCCCCAAAAGGGGGATACTACGCGCGTAACGGAGGAGGAGTATCACCAACTGGTACAATTGTGGGGATACTGAGGGTGAACCTCCTCCGATTTGAATCAACAAAGAGGACGATTCCCCCCACAAAACTTGACCTTGACCTTGACCCTCCCCTCTGACGTTTACTTTTCTTTAGAGCTAACACCCTCCTACGACACTATTGAAATGTACATGTTGTGGCTAAATGGAATGTAATTGACTAAAATGAGGCTGGCTCCTATAAGGGGAGTATTCTGGAATTGATAGGAATGTAGTTGAGTAGAATGTAAACGTTGGAATTGAGAAGAGCTCCCATTAGGGGGAGGATACTGAACTTGACTAGAATATAAATGTTGGAATAATGACTGACTCCTATTAGGGGGAGGTGGCTGGAATTGGTTGGTCATATACAAAGCTGAACATTGCAACGACAAACTAATTGGAGCGATCTGCAGTTGTACTAGCACACTTTGAGTTAACGAGGTGGCCTTGCTTTGAAGGAAGCAGGTCATGAGTCCCTCTAACTTTTGTAGGCCAAGGGTTATTTTGGATGTGGAAGGAGAAGTTGTGGTTCTTCGATTGACTGCCCGGGTGTCTTGGGGAAGTGGATGACTCACACTAGATAAACATCACAGCTTAGGCTAGGATGACGTTATGGTAGGTGGAAATAGACTTCAAAGGATGGTGAACCCGCAAATGATTTTCAAGTCAAATAGTGTTAGAAGAGCCTTCTGCTTTCTCTTTGTTGGATCATGCTTGCCCCTGCTCTCTTTTTTCTTTAATTTTTTACTTTTCTAATTTGTTCATGTTTTCTTTTTCTAATTTTTTTGTCTTTTAGTAATTATAACAAAAAGAAAGGTGCAGAATGTACAGACATATAAGTAAATGAGACTAGTATATGCGAGGATAATGGAATGAAAAGTAGGAAAGTAAATGGACCGGTATGTACTGGAATGCGGTAAAGTAAATGGATCAGTATAAACTAAAATGTAGAATGCTCATGAGAAAGTAAAGGGACTAGTTTGCACTGGAATGCAAGATGTAGGTAGGAAAGTAACAGGACCAGTATACACTAGAATGTTAGTAAGTTAGTTGGTTAGCATGTGACCAATATGTACTGGAATGTCAGTTAGTTTGGCCAGAAAATAAAAAGGACCAATATGCACTGGAGAGCTAGAATGTAAATGCGCCGAAATTGTGGAATCCCATAAAATCGTAAAATCCTGTGTTTCGAGTCAGGCCTTGGCTAGTGGCTAGCTCAAATCCCTAGAAAATTCACTATTCTTTGAACACCTCCCTACGCATGAGCATGTAATAGCCTTCACTTTTGCTTATCAATTGTGCAGATGGAGTGTAGAATTGACTCAGATGTAAAAATGGGTTTGATTTTTAGAGTCATCACTAGCCTAATGAAGTTTGGAATCAACAGTCGACTAGAAATCATAGAACTGCTTTAAAGGTCTGAGAAAGGTCTGAGAATCATAAAAATTTTCAACTCAAGTGACTCTTGTGGTTGGTCTGCAACCGTAGATTCTGGGTAAAGGCCTCGGTTTAGACACCTCACCCAGGCTGATAAGCTGATTAAAATTTTGACTAAATCAATTGTGCCAAACCCTATCCTAATCTAAAATCTGAACCTAAACCCAATCAACCCAATTAAACCCAAACTCTAAAACAAAATCCAGGAAAAACTCAACCCTAAGAAAAACCTAGTCAAACATAATCGACACACTGAGTAGACTCACTGAGTCAACTTGCTTAATCAACTCACCCGACAACTCAACCCAGTTAACCTACCCAAGAAACTCACCTTGTCAAAACAAGCCCAAAACCACCTTGAACCAATCCCATATGGCCAAGCCCATTCAGAATCCAAAGAAAAACAACAACCTAACATCCCCAAAAGCAGAGTTAACACACATACGGAGCTCACCTGCTAAAGCAAGAGACCTCATTTGTGACTGGTGGCACCTTGGTTGCCGCCAGCCATGTGGAAAGTCTCATGTCTTGGCCGAGCTCCATTCATGTGGCTTTTCTCTCTTTGCAGCCTCTAAACATATGACATTGTGAATTGACTCCGATGCCCCTCCCTTACACCTAAAATTATAGCCCATGCTATTTGAGCCATCCATTAAGATCTTACAATGTGGCAATCTCAAATCCCGGCCATCCAAGCCCTTTTCAACCCCAAACTTGCCAAGAATTACCAAAAACCTGGGCTAGAAGGCTTAGCCACCCCATACCTCTACCAAGGAGAGGAGAGAGCCATAGGAGTGAATCCAACACAGGTTAGCCCAGTCTAGCCTAAAACCATAGCCACCTGAGCAACCAAAGCCTTAATTCAAGCCACTCGATCTGACCCTTAAGACATTACCGTCCACCCAACTTTCAATCAACTTCATTCATTCTTCGTAAGCATCATACAACACGTATTCCCTTCTCTACCCTTTGCTAACTTCATCCATAACATTGCATTGTGCACCCGATCTATTTAAACGTATGCTCTGTGGCTTGCTGACATGGTCGGATCATGCTTATTAAAAAATTGGATTGATCGGTCGATCGTTTCAGCAAGTGGGAAGTCAAGGTGGATTTATCCATCCAAAACTACGCTTGTTGTAGGCATTACATTTTACATTACATCGCACACACCTCATCACATACAATTTTCCTATACATCACATTGTATACAGTGCACCCAGCACCCGATCTGTTCAAACGTACGCTTTGCGGCTTGTCGACGTAGTCAAACCCTACCCATTAGAAACTTGGACTGATCAGTTTATTGTTTCGACAAGTGGGCAATCAAGGATGATTTATCCAACAAAAAACTACTGCTTGTCGTACGCGTTGCTTTTAACACAACATTGCACACACATCGCATCATTAACACACAAGAACAAAGTCTTAATCCTCAATATTTTACTTAATCCTATGAAGTAAAGATAGTATATTTATACGGATAGATTGGGTGCCTAACACCTTCCTTCTCTATAATCGTGGTTCCTTACCTGAAATTTTCAGTCATAGATCAAGGATCCATTTTATAATCGAGAATCTTCAAATTCTCCCTCATAACATTTCTACAGGGTCTAACCGATTGTGGAATCGAATTAACTAGCTAGTGGCAACTCCAGTCAAACATAACCCCTTTTTCTCATATTTAAGCCCCTCAATCAATCAAACCACGTGAGCGCGGTCGACCCATCAGGATCCGACGTCCACATTCGGTTATAGAAGAGGAAGGGGTTAGGCACCCTCTTTCGACCGCTCAATGTACGGTCTCTACTTTACGCGATTTATTGAGTTTTTAGGAGATTTAAAATAATTTCATCATTATGTCATCTAGCCATGCTTCATAAAGTTCAAGACTTTAGATAGGAAAAAAGAGAAAATAAATAACACTTAGACTTAATATTTAGGGTTTAAGATCTTGGATAGGCAAAATAAAAAAGGAAAAGAAAGAGATTGTAGGATAAAAGATAAAGAAAGTAAGTGTGTGCTTTTGATGTGTCTAGGATGTGTGGACTAGAATACATGTTGGTTTGAGATGTGAGAATAAAAAGGGGAGACCCGATACCCTTTTATGCAAAAAGGGATGTTCAAATATCCCCGATTCCAACCCTACTCTTTAACTTTGTTGGCTTCTTCTAATAAGTTAGATTTTCTATGGTTACTCTTTTAAGTCGGGCAGAGCCTCAACGTCGATCAAGAATCTTCGAACGCTTCGAAGAAGGGCCCACCCGAACATATCCCTCTCAGACTTTATCTCTCCTTGACTTTGTGTTACTGGTCCCCCCTGAGCCAGGCACCGAGGCTAAATTTATAGAAAAAAACCATCAACGAACGGTTGGTCAATGGTGGACACTTGGAAAAAAAAATTCATGCAAGATCTATCAAAAGGCATCTAAATCTTTGGCCGGTGTAAAGGGGGTGTCAAGTGTCTGTCGGCTAGCGGTTGGCTGATAGTCCACATGGCACTCTAAAATGGATCCCTTAACACTTATAGGAGCGAAAAATGGGAGCAGGGATGATGATGTCACCGTCGGCTCACCATTAGCGTGTGATATTATTTTGTCAATTCGGACCATTGGTTATATCCAAGAGGTGTCGGGAACCCTAAATGTGTGACCCATTTGGATTTGTGATGTTTTATTGGTCAGATAGAGATGATCTTAGGGTACTAATCAGGGTTCCCAAGGCATTTGAATGATCAGCTAGGATATGATTTGTTAGGTTCCAAATCTTTTGAATAGGTCTGTCGATTGTTCCTACAACGTGAGGAGGGTCCTACCCATTTGATCGATTGGATTTCCAACAGTCCTTGAATTGCCCAAGGATGATTTTATCAAAGCTCAGCCAAGGTCAGTAGAGTAGTTTAATCTCATTTTGGGTCGGTGGGGTATCTACAGTCATGCTAAGTCGAGTTAAGTTACGCTGAGTTCTGCTTACACCAGCTACATAGAAATGAGAATGATCGTCCTATTTGGATTCCCTTCTTTTTGTTAAATTAGTGATTTTGTTAAAGTTTAAATTCTTCCTTCAATTCCATTATAGGTCCTGTTGTGGAATAAAGTTGGTCGTCAAAGAAGTATAAAAGATATGCGACCAGTGAGCGTCTCTTCATAAAAGTCGTGACCAAAACATCTGACTAGCAAGTCTTCCTGCTCACGTCTTGTATATCACTCAGACCTGCGACGGCCTATACGCCCCTGTCATGCGAGCAACTCTGCTCTTGGTCGACAAACGAGGCCATCTATGAGTGCGAGCAGCTCTACTCTTGGTTGTTGAGTGAGCAGCTCCTGTTATGTGAGCATCTCCCGTCATATGAGCAGTTCCTGTCATATGAGTAGCCCCCGTGATGTGAGCAGCTCCAGTCATATGAGCAGATCCAATCATATGAGCAGCTCCCGTCATATGAGCAGCCCCCGTTATGTGAGCAGCTCCCGTCATGTGAGCAGCCCTGGTCTCTGGTCTCTGGTCTCTGGCAGGGACGACCCTCGTCTCATAATACCAGCAACCCATATAGGCTGTTTTTGGCTTGTTTCTATTCGTAGCTCCGAACATCTCCATCAAGAGACATAATCAGCTAGACGTCTAGAGTGGTTAGGCCATCCTCTTATCTAAGGATTAACAAGATAAGCACCTTATCCCCTGAAATCAGCAGTGATCTTAACGGCTTGCGTAACAGACTAGATCACCTGAATCTGTGTAAATAGATGGCCCCACAAATGATAAAGGTACACAATTTCTAAGCCTACATTTTACACTCCATCTTACTATCAAGTCACCTCTGACTTAAGCTTAGGAGGGCCAACGGCCAAGCGCCGGCCACCCTTAGTTTTCTTCTTTATCTTTCAGGTTTGGAAGGGAGCTCACTTCGAGAAAGGCGTAAGCTTGGAAGAGACCTATTACTAAAATTTGATATCAACATATTGGCGCCGTCGGTGGGAACAAGTATTCAATTCGTTCTCATTACAAATTGTCACCTTCCGCTATGCCTCCTAAGAAAATGACTCATCCTTCTACCTCAAAGCAAACGTTACCACCACCAGACATCCCTAAGCCAACTCCCAACCTCCCTCAGGCTGCTTCAACAGGGATTCCTCCAGCGGAGTCTAGTCAACCCGTGCAAAATCCATTCCAAGAAATATCCGATGGCTACGATGGGGTAATGCGCTTCGTCGGGGATGCACTCCTCACTCTTAAAGCTGGACTTCAAACTCTATCCAATCGATTTGATCAGCATTTTCCCGAATCGCAGCAACCTCCAGAAGGACCGCCACTACAACCTGCACCTGCAGTTTATAGACACTCTTTAGATCAACCGCAAGCTCAGGTCAACCCTCCTTCAAACCCCAACGCATCATGAACATCAAGCGCGAAGGAACAAGTTACCGCAACATCGTCCTTCACAGGAAGATGCCGAACCTACGGGTGAAATTTGGACCATTACAAGTGGTCCAGCTTGTGGAGGAGATTCTCAAGCCTCAAGAAAAGCATATACTCGACAGGCGTGCCAAAAGCCTTAGCATATTTACTGGGTGGAGAAATCATTCAGCACGTCAAGTTTTGAACCATCATCCAATCTCTTTCTCTCACAAAGATGCTGAAGGAATCCATTTCCCTCATAAGGATTCCATCGTCATAACATTAAAGGTATCAAATTATTTAACTCGCCGTATTATGTTGGATATAGGCAGCTCTACACCCTCCCTACTTATGCGTTAAGTTCCCCACTCCAAACGGAGTAGGGGTAGTTCAAGGGAACTAGAAAGAAACTCGGGCATGCTATGAAATCACGGTACAAGGTTTAAAGAATGTCCAAGTAGCTCCTATTATGGCGATCTTAGGAGATTCAGTAAATTCACCGATAGCAACAATGGGCTATCGAGCTTAGCGAACACGATATTACCTTTTGATCACAAACCACCGTAAAGGCTTAAGCCATAGCCGACTTCATTGCCAAATTTACATATTCGACCCATACTTTTTCTACCTCTAGTGATGACTTGCTGGAGAGCAAGCAAGTACGTTAGTTGCTTTACGTAGGTGGATCATCATGCTCCTCTAGCAATGGAGCCAGATTAATCCTAATCGCTTCTGATGGATCACAATTCCAATATTCTTTGTGCTTAGGCTTTCGTGCCTCAACTAACGAAACGAAATATGAAGCCTTAATTGTCGGTCTCGAATTAGCAAATATACTCGCAATAAGGAACCTGCTCATTCACAGTGACTCTCAGCTGGTCGTATATCAAGTGCTCAACAAATTCGAGGCAAAGGAAGAGCGGATGGCTTCGTACAAATCTCAGGTACTTATCTTACTCGTTCAAATTGAACAAACATGAAATAAGTCATATTCCTCGAAAGGAGAACAAGCTCGCAGATTCTTTGGCAAAATTATCTTCTGCACCTGAGTCGATCTGATTTGAGCCGTTCTTATCGAGCATTTATCTTCCTCGAGTATCGATCAAGTTGCTCCAGAGCAGGTTGTCACATTGCTTTTATCTTTATGTTGGATGGACCCCATCATCCTTTACCTCCAAAGCGGACGACTCCCAGATAATAAAAAAAATCAGCCCGACAAATTCACTATCGTGCTGCCAGGTACATCTTACAAAATAGAAAATTGTTATGTAAAAAATTTTCTTTACCGTATTTAAGGTGTCTCCATCCAAAATAAGCACACCATGTTTTAGATGAAATACATCGGGGGAGCATGCGATAATTATCCCAATGGACATCTCTAGCATATAAAGCAATGAGGCAAGGATACTATTGGCCCATTACGAAGGCGAATGCTATCGAATTCTCAAAGAAATATGACAAATGTCCGCGATATTCTCCAGTCCCTCATTTACCGTCTGAGTAAATGACGCTGATGGACGGCCCTTGGCCTTTCGCTCAATGAGGAATAGATATAATCAGACCACTACCTATGGGAAAAGGACGTGGCTGTCGATTACTTCACCTCGATCTCCTAGAAGAGAAAATGGACATATCTCGTCTTCGAGCAGCGGCTTATCAACAACGTATAGCCTGTTGTCATAATTCAAATGTCAAATTTAGGGCTTTTCAGCTCGGTGACTTGGTGCTCAGGCAAAACATCAGAACAGCCACTCGGTTGCTGAATCCTAACTGGGAAGGCTCGTATTGAGTCATCGAGATTGCTCGACCAAGTACATATTATCTGGAAGACATGCGAGGAAGACCCCTATGTCACCCTTGGCACGTGGAACACTTACTTCAATGTTTTTCATAAAGCATGTGAATATTGGACCATTCCTAAATAAAGACGATCTCTTTCATTCTAGCTATTCAGCTAGGGAATCTATAACTTGGTCGCTACTCCATTTTTTGGACCTGAATAGCCTTGAAGAGAATATAAACATTCTCTTGACTAAATCTTCTGCTCATGGCAGAGCCAAAGACTCAATCGATAGGCCAGCTTATCTCTATACGGACATGGTCGCCAAGACCTCCCTAATTGAGCCCAACTCGTTTTCATGAGTTGAGTATAACATTCTAATATGAATTGACTAAGTCCTCTGCTCACCGCAAGGCCAAAGACTCAATTGATAGGCCAGCCTATCTCTATGCAAAAAGCTGGCACTCATAAATGGATGCTCAATCATGTACGGCTTCTCCTCCGAAGATAGGCGGTTACATATACAGACAAGTCCTTCGCATAACTCCTCAACACTAAGGACTTGGGGGGCATCTGTTGTAGAAATAAAGTTGGTCGTCAAAGAAGTATAAAAGATATGCGACCAACGAGGGTCTCTCCATAAAAGTCGTGACCAAACCATCTTACTAGCGAGCCTTCCTGCTCACGTCTTGTATATCACTCAAACCTGCGACCGCCTATACGCCCCTGTCATGCGAGTAACTCTGCTCTTGGTTGACAAACGAGGCCATCTATGAGTGCGAGCAACTCTACTCTTGGTCGTTGAGTGAGCAGCTCCCGTTATGTGAGCAGCTCCCGTCATATGAACAGCCCCCGTTATGTGAGCAGTTCCCGTCATATGAGCAGCTCCCGTCATATGAGCAACCCCCGTTATGTGTGCAGCTCCCATCATATGAGCAGCCCCCGTTATGTAAGCAGCTCCCGTCATGTGAGCAGCCCCCGTCATGTGAGCATCCCTGGTCTCTAGTGTCTGGCAGGGATGTCCCTCGTCTCATAGTACCAGCAGTCCAAATAGGCTAGTTTTGGCTTGTTTCTATTTGTAGCTCTGAACATCTCCATCAAGAGACGTAATCAGCTAGACGTCTAGAGTGGTTAGGCCATCCCCTTATCTAAGGATTAACAAGATAAGCACCTTATCCTCTGAAATCAGCAGTGATCTTAACAGCTTGCGTAACAGACTGGATCACCCAAATCTATATAAATAGATGGCCCCACAAATAATAAAGGTACACAATCTCTAAGCCTACATTTTACACTCCATCTTACTATCAAGTCACCTCTGACTTAAGATTCGGAGGGCCAACAGCCAAGCGCCGGCCACCCTTAGTTTTCTTCTTTGTCTTTCAGGTTTGGAAGGGAGCTCACTTCGAGAAGGGCGTAAGCTTGGGAGGGACCTGTTACCAAAATCTGACGTTAACAGGTCCTTCATTCCTTATCTATGTGATATGAGATTCTAAGTAAGGGATCTTTTCCTTATCTCTCTCTAAATTGGATTTTTTATGTATATTAAAGTTTTTTTTTTTTTTTTTTACTTTAAGTTTAACTCTTTTTACTTTGGGTTAGCCCTTTTACTTTTGGGATTAGCCATTTTCCTTCTTTTTTACTCAGGAGCTTCCCTTGATTGCCTTTACTGGATTCCACATGTTTCTTATGTTGTTATTTCTTTTGGGTTAACTTTACTGATTGAACATCTTAAATTTAGAATTTTTTTCCTTTGAAAATTCTATACTTAATTGCTTCCTTGCACTATATTGTAACCTTTTGTTAATCTAATCCTTTGTTTTATTAATCTCTTGAATTATTGATGAGTATGGATTTCCTGTTAAGTTGTCTATCTGTGAACACTACATGCGTCATGAACATTGTGCGCTTGAATCATGTTATTGACCAACATTACGATATTGCCTAGTGAATGAACTGGCTGCATGATCATGACATAACTGAAACTAAACTGGAAAACTTAAAATTGAATCTATTTTTACTTTTATACGACATATCGGTGAGCATGTTTGGATTGCCTCTTCACAAGACCGGTTAGGTGAGCATATCAGGATTGCAAAAGGTTCCCAATGTTAGGGTTGTGCAAAATTTGTCATTCTGTTAATCGGTGAGCATTTCAGAATTGCTCATCTGTGTGCATGTCAGATTATTACATTAATGGACTTGTTAAGTGAGCATATAAGGATTGTAAAAGGTTCTTAATGTCAATGCCATGCGAGATGTTAGATATTAGTACCCACCTCGCTAGACCAATTAGGTGAGCATGTCAGGATTGCAAAATGTTCATAATTCAGTGCCATACCAGTTCATGGAAAACTGTTATATTAAATTAATCAAGATGAAATAATTAACTGCATGCACCATACATACATAACATTTTAACATTTAGCTTATGCATCGCATCTTGGTATAAACATCAATGTGTCTCAGTCCTATTGATTTTTTATTAGCTTCCGCCTTTAATGAACTATCTGTATGTCGCTTGTATGTCGCTTGGAATTAACTGTGATGGATACGATATCACTAGGCTTCTAAATCACCCAATTTGTTAACATCTTATAAATTTACAGGAAGAAATAAGAGTAGAAAATGAAGAATACCTAAATGACTATTTCTATTAGAAACTAAGTTTTTTTTTATATATTTGGAAAGCTGTAATGCGCTTATAGTAAAAATCATGAGAAGGATTTAACAATAAATTAATTTGAATTAATGAAGCTTATTTTAAAGATGAAGTTTAAGTTATTAAGTTTTGGATGATTAAATCATGATTTAGTTTGAATATATGATGAATTAAATAATAATGTGATGAATAAATGCATATAATATTAATTCACACCCTAGAACTCATGATTAGGGTCCTCGTAATCTGATTCCGAAGTTCAGGGCACAACGGTGTAGTTTACATAATTTTAAGGATCTGGATTGGTACTGAGTAACATGTCTGTGATCCACGCTATCCATCCATTTTTCAGCTCATTTTAGGGCATGAGCCCAAAATTGAAGCATATCAAAAGCTCAAGTGGCCACACCATAAGAAACCCTATTGTTGAAAACTTCCTAAGGTCACAAAAGTTTTAGATCAAGCTGATATTTGTGTTTTCTCTTCATCAATGTCTGCGTCACCTTATGATGGGTTGGATGACAAAAAAACATCACTATGGACCTTAGGAAGGTTTCAATGGTGGACTCATTATCCCCATTGTTTCTTGTAGTGTGGTCCACTTGAGTTATGATATGCTTCGACTTTTGGCTCACACCCTAAAATGAGCTTGGAAAAATGGTTGGACTGTGTGGATGAGACAAAAATGGGCACGATTTGGCTATTGACTACTTCAGTAGCAAAAATGTTACTGAAGTGATGTGTTTGAGTTTAATTGGTGGAGAATTGGAAGCCCCGCTAGAGCATTTAATGCCTCTTCCGTTAGCAAATTAAACGGAGTTAAGAGCGTGTATCCTTCCTAGAGGAGATAAAACTTCAGAAATTTTCATATGTAAACCTCATATTTGACTGACTAGCCTAACTAAACCCCCAAAACTTTATTTTCCATTTCTAAATTTATAAATTTTTTTCAGACGAAAATGCCCTACAAAACCCAGCTAGATGAACGAGTACTTGTTGAATATTTCTTGTACTTGTTGAATTTCAACTAAAGGCTACAAATGTTAACCGTAGCCATAGAGTATTCGTTCAACTTTCAACAAGCATAGTGAAATTTGACCACTATGGTTAAAATCTGTAGCCTTTCCACTGATTTTGTTAAACGTTCAAGAATGTTCAACAAGTACACAGAATATACAATGTGTACTTGTTGAATATTATAACGTACTTGTTGCTTGTTGAATATTCAACGAAGAAGAATATGTTTTTTTTAGAATAAAAATGAAGAAGATAGGGTTTTTTTAGGAAGAAAAACTAAAAAGAATAAGGGTTTTTTCAGGAAGAAAACGAAGAAGAAGATAGGTTTTTTAAGGAAGAAAAAAAAAGGTGGTTTTTTTGTCAGGAAAAAAACGAAGAAGGGTTTTTTTAGCAAGAAATATAAAGAAGAAGGTTTTTTCAACGAAGAAGAAGATGGGTTTTTCTAGAAGAAAAGCCAAGAAGAAAATAGGCTTTGGAGGACATTTTCTTCCGAAAAAAGTCCATAAGTTTAGAAATAGAAATTAAAGTTTTGGGGGTTTACTTAGGCTGGTAAGTCAAAAGTGACGCTTATAGTGGGAAATTTCTCAAAAAACTTCTCTCATGAGACCGGATTTGGTGAGAACCTAAGGGACATGACTTGGTTGTACCCAGTCGGTGTTACCCCTACCATGGGGCCCACCTTGATGATTTATTGTATATCCACGTTGTCCATCCATTTCTACAAATCATTTTAAGACAATCCCAAAAATTAAGCAGATCCAAATCTTATGTGGACCATAACACAATAAATAGTGGTGGTTGAGTGTCTCACCATTGAAAATTCCAAAGGGCCCATAGTAAGTTTTTGTAATGTTTATTTTCCATCCAACCTATTGATAATGTAAAAAAGATCTAGATGAAGGGAAAATACAAATAGCAGCTCGATCCAAAACTGTTGTGGCCCATAAGAAGTTTTTAATGGTCATTTATCACTATTTCTAGTGGTATAGTTCAGGTGAGATTTCGATCTTCTCAAGGTTTGTAATCTTGCCCTAAAATGATATAGTAAAATAGATGGACTACATAGATGTACAAAAATACTACATCAAGGTGGGCCCCACACGGTTAGGGTAACACCCACTAAGTTGTTACCATGGTAACAGCTCATTCGCTCCCACCCCAAAGATAGTGCGGCCCTTATTGTGGGGTTATCGTGGGGCCCACCTTGATGTATGTATTATATATCCACTCCATCCAAAAGTTTTTCTAGGGAATTATCCAAAAAACGAAGCAAAGACAACCATCAGGTGGACTTTACCATAAGAAACAGTGGTGACTGACTATCCTACCATTAAAAACTTCTTAGGATGCACCTTCATGTTTCTGTAGCATTTATTTACCATCTAATTTGTTGATAAGCTCACACAAGCATGGATAAAGGGAAAAGAAAACAAATATAAGCTTGATTCAAAACTTTTGTTGCCCATTAATGGTTAATCAATATTGTTTCCCTCTGTTATGGTCCACTTTGTTTTTCAAGTTCGTCATGCAATGCACCCACTAGGTTAGTCACAAGATGCACCCACCAACTAGTGGAGTTTGTGTGTCTCCTTAGCACTCGAACCTTGAGATCGGCTGTTGAAACACCTAGGCATCTTCCAACTGGGCTAGCAGGTGAGACACTATTATGGTCTACTTGATAATTGGATCTGCTTCATGTTTTGGACAATCCCTTCAAATGATATGGAAAACGGATGAACAACCTGGATACATAATACATTCATAAAGATGGCCCATGGTAACCCGCAGTAAGGGCCACCTTGACGTATGTATTTTTTGTACAGTAGTCCATCTGTTTTACTGTATCATTTTAGGGCAAGATTCCAAACCTTAAGAAGATCCAAATCTCACGTGAACCAAACCACTAGAAACATTGATAAATAACTATTAAAAGCTCTTTATGGGCCACAAAAGTTTTGGATCAAACTGATATTTTTGTTTTCCCTTCATCTTGATCTTTTTGACATTATGTTGGATGGAAAATACACATGAAGAAAAATTTACTATGAGCCCTTTGAAATTTTTAATGATGAGGCACTCAATCACTAGTTTTTACTCTATTATGGTCCACCTAAGATTTGGATCTGCTTAATTTTTTAGACTCCATCCTAAAACGATACGTAGAAACAGATGGACAGCGTGGATATATAATAAATCATCAAGGTGGGCCCCACAGTAGGGGGTAACAGCCAAGTCGCGTCTCTCAAGGTCTCACCAAATCTACTTTCAAGAGAGAGAAGTTTCTTCTCGTACAGTAAGGAGGCGCCTAACTCCGTTTGAGTTGCTAACGGAAGAGCGGAACAGATTATGTGAGACCCGGATCCACCAAAGGTGGGTGGGACCTGAATGTGATGCCTACTGTGATGTATGTGACTACATCCATGCTGTCCATCCGAATTGAAAGCTCATTTTAGAACCCGATCCAAAAAATGAAGTAGTTCCAAATCCCAAATGGACCAAAGTATCGAAACAGAGGTGATTGACCATTAAAAACTTCCTGGGGGCCATAAAAGCTTTGGATCAAGATGATATGTGTGGTCTCTTAATTTAGGTGTCTGTGACCTTACCAGGTTGGACGGCAAATAAACATTCCGTGGAATCCATGAATTTTTTAATGATAAGGATTCAATCACGACTGTTTCCTGTGGTGTGGTCCACCTAAGATTTGCGTCAGTTTTTTTTTTTTTTTTTTTTTTTTTTTTTTTTTTTTTTTTTTTTTTTTTTTGTATCATGCCTTAAAATGAGCTTTCAAAGTACTTGGATATGCTACATATATTACTGTGAGCCTCACAGTCAAGGTCCCATCCACCTTGGTCACCTGATCCGCTCTCACGGAAGAGGCATTGAATGCTCCAGAGGGCTCCTCATTCTGTACCATTTAAACTCAAACATGTCACTTATCAAGTAATCAAACCGCGCGGACAAACATAGATGCGGATCACTTATCAAGTGGTCAAACCGCGCGGACAAACATAGGTGCGGCTTAGCTGCTGGACTTGACAGTGGCGAGACACGCTGCGAAGTGACGTCACCACTTTTTGTGGGCCCCACTATGATGTGTATATTGTATCCACACCGTCCATCCATTTCGAGAGACCATTTTAGGCCATGATCCAAACAATGAGGCTGATCCAAAGTTTAAGTGGGCCCCACCACAAAAAACAGTGGGGATTGAACACCTACCATTAAAAACTTCTTTAGGCTGCAAAGGTTTTAGATCAAGCTGATATTTGCGTTTTCCCTTGTCCCATGTCTGTTAACTTGTAAACAAGTTGGATCTCAAATAAACATCATGGTGGGCCCTAGGAAGGTTTCAACGCTAGGTGTCACTATCACCCCTGTTTTCTGTGGTGGGGTCCACTTGAACTTTGGATCTGCCTCATTCTTTGTCTCATGTCCTAAAATGATCTCTCCAAATGGATGGACGGTGTGGATACAACACATACATCATGATGGACCCAAAAAAGTGGTGACGTCACTTCAAGCTAATCCGCGTTCCGCAAATATATGGGCCCACAGTTTACTTAGCATGCTATATTAAGAAGCGGTGAATGCAGAAGGTTATGGGAGGCCGATTCCTTTCTCAGTATGGGCCCACCGTGATGTATTTGTTTATCCGCGCCGTGAATCCCTTTTATATGACCATTTTAACCCGTTAGCTCAAGAACGGAGCAGATCCAATGCTCAGGTCGGCCACACCAAAGATGACCCTTGCATTTAATGCTGAGGAGCATTTAATGCAGCTCACTATTTGGTGTGGCCGACCTGAGCATTGGATCTGCCTCGTTCTTTTTTTATGACTTAAAATGATCATACAAAATGGATGGACGGTATGGATAAACAAATACATCACGGTGGGCCCCTCCACAGCTCAATATGGATGCTTTGCCTCCATGGGAGGAAGGTCGCAATCCACGTCCAAGGTTATGGTTCCGTTGACCCCACAATAATGTATTTAGTATATACACACCATCCATCCATTTGGCCGGATCATTTTAGACCATTATATCCAAAATGAGTCATATCCAAAGCTCAAGTGGACCACACCACAAAAGGCAATGGATACAATGATTCTCACCATTAAAACATTCCTAGGGTTACCGTGATGTTTATTTGCCATCCAAACTATTCATAACGTCACATGGACATGGATGAACGGTTGAAACAACTATCAGATTGATACAAAACATTTGTGACCCCCGAGAAGGTTTCAAAGGTAGACGTTCACTCTCCACTGCATTCAGCAATGTGGTCCACTTGAACTTTGGATACATATCATTTTTGGTACAAAGCCTTACAACGATCTCAAAAGATGAACAGACAGTTTGGATATGACACATATGTCTTGGTGGGGCCCACGTAACTTACTGACGTCAATACAGCAGCCAAGTTCGTGGTGTGTGGTACACCACGCAATCCGAGTTACTACACAATCCCTGTCCAATTTTGGGTGGGTGGAGGATCATACATAATGACATAATGACAGTTACATGCACCTCGGGTTGGACTCGGATTGCTTCCTAGCCCTTCCAGAACGGTCCTGGCAGGGTCTCCCATAATGTATGTGCTTTCCTAATGCTGTCCATCAATTTTCCTAGATCATTTTAGGTTATGAGTCCATAAATTAGGGAGATCCAAGGTTCAAGTGGGCCACACAGTGGGGCTTGAATGCCTACCATTAAAAACTTCGTACAGCTACACTATTAAAATTTTATTAGTGCCACAGAAGTTTTGATAAGCTGATATTTGTATGTTCCCTTCATCCCGATCTATGTGACCTTATGAGCAGGTTGGATGGCAAATAAACATTATGGTGGGCCTTAGGAAGATTTCAACAGTAAGCGTTGTTACCACAACTGCTTCCTGTGGAGTGGCCTACTTGGAACCTTTGATCTGCCTCGTTTTGGGGCTCATACCCTAAAACTAATATTAGAAAAAAAAAAAAATGAATGGACAACTTTGATAAAACATCACGTTGGGAGCTATTGTCGCAGGGATTTTGGACAACGATTTGGATGGCTATGATCAGCCATGTAGCCTTCAACCCGTATGTGAGAGCATTTTTTTGGTTAGTTAAACATGCAAAAGAAAGATGAATAGAAAGGGGGAGGAATCGCGGTGCGGGGTTAGACTTTTCGATGCCTAAGTTAAATTTAGGAAAAAGAAGAATTAGGATTTGAGGGCTAAGATGTTTCGTACTTTTAAGGTGAATATCCCGCCCTGGATAGGACCTACGAGTCAGTTATGAAGAGTTGGATACTTTTACAATACATCAGTAGGATTCTGCCTTCCGATTGTGTCGGGTGGCTGTGAGAGAGTAGAAAGGGATCCAGCAATATCCGGATGGAATATCTGGATTTCCGCAGGCACTACGACAGCCTTCAGGTGGTCGGTTAAACTGGACCACCTGTAGACCTTCGATGATGTGAGGTCTCCAGTAGCGTTTATCTCATATGCGGAGTCATGGGCGAAGGCCTGTTGATGACTTTTGATCGGCAATGGCTGACGATCAAGCCTCGGATACAGTCGTCCCAGGTCTTCGGTTTATCCTCGGTTTATCCTGGGACCGAGGACTATGCCACGGGAATGGTCTTCCTCACTTCTGTGGGCAGTGGGGCCAGCTCAAAATATCCCCATAACAGGCCCCACAGAGCCCTGTCCTGGCAGGGATAGTACGCAATCCACGTCCCCTGCAAGTGGGGCTGACGGTTAAGTGGTGTGTGGAGTATTCCCCGTTACCTCCCCGCTAGCCG
Source organism: Liriodendron chinense (assembly GCA_003013855.2). Lineage (NCBI taxonomy): Eukaryota > Viridiplantae > Streptophyta > Magnoliopsida > Magnoliales > Magnoliaceae > Liriodendron > Liriodendron chinense. The sequence goes on from ML058389.1 coordinate 5,050,224, forward strand.
CCAAATCTGCGGCTTTCTTGAGGTGAGTGTAGACAAGTGCACGCTAATGGTATCGATCACTAATCTATAGGCCCCACTTTGCACAAATTGAAATCCCGAGGACAGTTATACCCTGCTTTTACATCCATTGGCTAGCGTTTCCTACAGGCAAGGACCCTTGTTCCATTGATGCAAGGTGTTCATATGATGGGTCCCCTCTTAGCAAAACAAGTAGGTTTCCTAAGCAACATACCTGTAAGAGAGAGCAACATGCTGCAGATGCATGTACAATCTAATCCATCCATTCAAGTGGGCAACCATCTAAACCCTCTTATTTGCCCCGAACCCAAGGGTACCCCAACGGATACCCAAACCTGATTGGATTCAGGTCAAGAACTAGATTTTTGGGCAGCTGGTTAGGCAGCTTCAGCTACTCATATTTGTTAAAAAAAAAAAATAAATAAAAAAAAAAAAACTGAGAAGAAATAGTATGAAATGCAAACCATTGTCCATTCCATGACTCAAGCCGTCCATAGATATCAAATCATCCTTCATGGTAACCATTCGATTTCAAGGTGGGCCTAACTCTTGAATGGTTCCAATCATCCGCAGTACACATGGGGGCCTACCTCTTGAATGTTTCCAATCATCCACAGTTCACATGGCCCAATTAGTTGACCAAAAAAATCATTTCAAACGCCTAGACCAGACCTGAACAGAGAGATTCCTAGAAACCCCCTCCATGCAAAGTTTGCATATTTCTTCATTTCCAACCAAGGCTTCAAGTAATTGCCCTGAAACAGTTTTTGAATCGCCAGTATCACCCATGAAATTCAGGGTGCTATGGATTCTTATTGGAGGTAAATCATACAAAGCTTAGGCCACATCCTTTAGCAATCAACACAACTGCCCTGCTGCATCTCCCATCAGGGTGAATGGACAACTGCTAAAACCCACTCAGACAAATCATAGTCTTCAATTTGTGGCCTACATATGATCCATATAAGAGTCCACACTCGACCATTCAAAGTTCAAATATTGGTGGGTCCATAAGAAAGGTATGGTACAGATTACTGAAGCACGTATCCCATATGATTCCTACTGTTTGGTTGGTAATCATTGCAAACGAAGACCATCAATGGCTGAAAACTCAAGAAAATGTCCATCAAACGTGTGTGGTTAGCATCTTCCAAACCATGTGAGTTTGGTTTAGAATACATCCAAAAGGACGGTGCGACACAGGCCACCATTTGGACGTATTGTGACATACCATACTCGATTACAAACTCTAGAAAGAAACAAAGTCCCCAAAAGGGGTGGGGAGGATGACATCTTTGGTTTCACCTTCAGCTGAAAATAGGGAAGAGATGGTGTGGGAGGTGGTCCCAGGCCTTAAAAAAGCTTAACCTGTTACATTCCCCATCATTTCAGTATCCCCGTCTCCATCAACCAAAAAAGCAATAAAGACATGCAACAGAGGCATGGTAAAAAAGATATTTTTTTCTAAAATCCTCTCTCTCTCTCTCTCTCTCTCTCTCTCTCTCTCTCATGGGAAGGGAATCCAATGACGTTACACACCAATACATCTGCCACAACAAGAATAATCATCACCATCCATTTCCATCTAATCTATAAAAAGGAAAAAAAGAAATGAAAAAAAAAAAAGAAGGAAATTTTCTTGCCCATGTCAAAGCAAGAAAATCATGGGCCCTAGGTAATTGCCGCTACAACCTAAATATTTTACCTAATAAAAATGAAAAATGGAGGAGAAGCATCGAAAATAGGGGTGCTTTTATCGACTCTGTAGCTACCAGGAAAAGAAACTATCCCCCCACTTGTGCCTTCTCTTTTCACTCTAGAATATCTTGAAGAGCAGCCCTCCATGCTTGGCAAAGAAAGGAGCAAACACAAGTGACTCCACAGCCATCAGCTTTATGAGAATGTTGAGTGATGGCCCTGACGTGTCCTTGAGTGGGTCCCCAATGGTGTCGCCAATCACAGCAGCCTTGTGCGGGTCTGATCCCTTGGGGCCGAGCGTCCTTGCATGCTCTGAAGCACCAGCCTGACCACAATTACGAGTGTCAGTTACCATTTACAAAAGCAATTGAAAATGGAGAGAAACCATCTACAGAGAGCTTCCATCAGGAAAGACACATGAATGAGCAAGAATTGTCTTTGTAAATATTGTGCAATCCAAAAGAAGAAGAAGAAGAAGAAGACGAAGAAAGATTAACCACCTATAACTGCTGATCTTGTATGGAAGTTTGATAGGGGAAGGCATTTATGGGCTCCACACCTTTGGATAGGCTAAGTGACAGAAGTTACCACTTTTCAGTTGGGTACCCACAAAATACACATGGGCCCCATCATTTGGGATTTTATCACATTGCCTTGGCTAATGGAGCTCATGGAATACCCAGTGTAGCCTGCAAACTACCACTCCCCTGCACACGCGCGCACGACTTTCACTTGTAAAATTATATTTGCTTCTCACTCATTGGTTTTACAAATGCAGGACAGACTCATTCCATGTTCTTACAACACCAAACATTGAATGGCCTGCAGCCATAGGTTCGTTGATAGACAATGTCTCAACATCCATATATAGTAATGGCATTCCACTGGTGAATTTCAGGATTTAAGCTCCACCTTATGGAGTGCATCTAAGTGAAAACAAGAAACAGCAACCACTCGTGTCCCACAGAAAAACAATTCACACTCAGTTCTCCAAGAAAAGCCTGAGAATTGCTGGTGGGGGAATCCACACACTTCAATCAGATCCATTACAGATTCCACACCTCAATATTGATGCAACATACAAGGGTCACAAGACAATGGGCAGGTCAATTGCTTTTGATAAACAGCTTTCTTATTTCAAAAGCGCTGAATATGCTATACTTGTGTAATTCAACATTTGGAAATCAAATGGAGAACCCAAGAAGGGATATGAATGTTACCTCAATGTACTTCTTGGCATTATCCCATGCACCACCGGTGTTGGATGCAGAGATTGCAATCTGTAGAACATACCAGAATTTAGAACTCAAGATGTGTCTGGAAACAAAAAACTGAAAGGAATGCACATGAGAAATTCTTACTACTTGCCTGTACTCCAGAAACAAGGGAACCTGCTAGGACACCTGAAAGAGTTTCTACACCAAAGAAGGTCCCAACAATGAGAGGTGTGAGCATAACCAGTGCACCAGGTGGGATCATTTCCTTGATCGACGCATCTGTGGAGATCTTGACACAGGTTGCATAGTCAGGCTTTGCAAGACCCTCCATGAGACCTGGTATTGTGTTGAACTGCCTGCGCACCTCCTCTACCATTTTAAGGGCAGCACTACCCACACTCTTCATTGTCATGGCTGAAAACCAATATGGGAGCATCGCACCAACAATCAACCCAATGAAGACTTTTGGAGTCAGAACATCTACTGTAGAAATGGCTGCACGACTCACAAAGGCACCAAAAAGTGCCAGAGACACCAGGGCTGCTGATCCAATTGCAAATCCCTTGAAACCAAGAATCAGGTGGAAACAATCAGAAAGCCACTAGCACTCAGAATGAAGGGGGCGGAGCAAGAGAGAGAAACTGTAAAGAGACTGCCTAAAGAAACACAAGGCTAAAAAAGAAAAAGAAGAACAAAAACAAAAGAAAAGAAAAAGAAAAAGAGAAGTTTCTTCGATGATAAGAAACATGATCTTATTCTATCGGTACTCATGAACAAATACATAAAAATACGGATAAGAATGCACATGTTACACAAATGCAAATGATATGCAATAAATACATACACGTATTCACCTGATTAACATTTTCCACTGGATCCACTATGGATTTAAGCAAAACTGGTGTTATCTTGGACATTCTATGCTCATCTTTCCACAAAACAGAGTAAATGCTTGTATTTTTTCATCTCAAAGGTGTCAATGGGCACCAGCTGGTGCAGGACATCATCTTTCTTTTTTTTTGGGGGGGGATATCATCTGGTTGTTGTACGTGTATCATAACACTAATCTAGGGAATTCCCCAATTTCTTTTCTTCTCCACACAAGATTACACACAAGATCCTCATGTCAAAGCAACCAAATGCATGTCTGTGTGCATAACATGTGCAAGCAACAAATACCAAGAGATGCAAACAAACAATTAAGAGAACAGAAATTAAAAGTACAATATACAGATGTGAAAGGTAAAGTCAGATCAATTTGCAGAGAATGAACATCACATGTAAGAATGACAAGTGGAAATTCGTACAAGAAAAGAGAAATAATAATAACAATAATATTAATAACCCATATAATTGGAATCAGATACCATTGGTTACTTTGAAGTAGAAGAGATCTAATTCCAGAATTATAAAATACCAACCTTTCCAATTGCAGCAGTAGTATTTCCTGCAGCATCAAGGGCATCAGTTCTCTCACGGATCCTGTGGCTCATGCCTGCCATCTCTGCAATGCCTCCAGCATTGTCACTGATGGGGCCATATGCATCAATGGCCAAACCAGTGGCAATAGTGCTCAGCATTCCAAGGGCAGCAACTGCAATGCCATACATGGCAGCAAGGCTAAAACTGACGAAAATGCTGACAGCAATAGCAAAAATGGGAATAATGACAGATTTGTATCCCAGAGCAAGCCCAAAGATAACATTGGTAGCAGCTCCAGTCCTGCAGGAATCGGCAACATCTTGCACAGGGCTGCAAAAAAAATGGAACTTGGAGTTGTAAGAGAAGGTATCTAGCCAAAATATCACAAGAATAACAGCAATTCAGTACTTACCCGTATGCATTGCTCGTGTAATATTCGGTTACAAACCCAATAACCAGCCCGGCCCATAAACCAATGGCAACACAGAAGAACAGCTCCCTGGAAAATCCAAGTCAAGATTAGCTGCTGGCAGTAGACATCAATGCCTGATCCTCTTGCAAAAACAAATATTATAGATGGCTTACCAGTTCTTCACAGACTTCTGGACACCAAAATTGAAGATTGTGAAGGACGATGGGAGGCCGATCCAACTAACAATCGCGATCCCAGCAGTCATCAGAGCAGTGGAGATGATAAGCTGCTTCTTCAATGCTGGCTCAATCTCCTTCACTGCCTTGATTTCAAAGAAATCGGTTGCAAAAAGAGTAGTGATCAAACAAACAATGATACCCATGGAGCTAATGAGCAGGGGATAACACATTGCGGTGAAATCATGGTTGATTCCAAAAGATGAGATAGAGGCAACAACAAGGGCGGCACAAGAAGCCTCTGCATATGAGCCAAAAAGATCAGATCCCATCCCCGCAATATCCCCAACATTGTCACCGACATTGTCAGCAATCACCTGAAATTAGATAGAACCAATGGTTTAGCTTTCAAGCCAACTTTGCTTAGAAGCAAACAGACTAGGGTCTTTAGGAAAAGAGAAGTTAATTACTGCTGGGTTTCTTGGGTCATCCTCAGGAATGTTCCTCTCGACTTTGCCCACAAGATCTGCACCAACATCCGCAGCTTTTGTGTATATGCCTCCACCAACTCTCCCAAATAGAGCCATGGAAGACCCACCAAGGCCATAACCAGTAATGGCCTCAAAAAGGCCTTCCCAATCATCACCATAGTACAACTTGAAAAGATTGATAGCTATGTAAAGAACCAACAGGCCATTTGCTGCAAGCAGAAAACCCATGACAGCACCAGATCTGAATGCGGTGATAAAAGCCTTTCCAACACCCTTCCTTGCCTCTAGAGTCGTTCTGGCATTTGCATAAGTAGCAATCTTCATCCCAAGGAACCCAGAAACCACTGAGGTGATCGCACCAAGCAAGAAGGATATAGTGCTGAAGATGGCATTTGCAAGTGAAGACTTGCACATCTTGTCCTTGCTATAGGTGCAGGGCTGACTCTTCGTACTGAAACCTTCTACAGAGCCGAGGAAGAGGAAGATGAGGATTGCAAATGCAATCATGAAGATCCCAACATATTGATACTCAGTGAAAAGGAAAGAAGTTGCCCCTGTTATAAGCATACACACCGGATTCAGAGAACTGAAAGCCCCTTTAACTATTGCAGTGATTATTATCTGACGCACGAAATCTAGTCTGATGGAAAACTTAACAAGAAAAAAAACAGAGAGAGAGAGAGAGAGAGAGAGAGAGAGAGAGAGAGAGAGAGAGAGATCCAAGGTCTAATTTTATGTGATTATGTCAAGCAGACAACAAAACTCATCGAACAAGATGAGGCAAAATATTAAAAACAATCTTTTATAAAATTGAAGAAGGTTAAAAAAAAAAAAAAAAATGGAATGCAATTTGGTGACCGAATTATACCAGAGCTTATATAATTGACTACAATCTCATAACAACGATCAAGGGAAAACGAATGGTAGCTCGTGGGCCTAACTGGGGATGGAGATCTGCTTGTCTGTAGCATCACTACCATAAACATGACCCACATCTAGGGCAATCACAAACCATTGATCAGTTGGGCCACCATGGCTAGGCCATACCTCAAATATAACAGTGAACGTGATGATAACAATCCAATCAGTGTAATATCACCCACTGAATGTGGACATCTGCTCATTTCTTTCTCAACATTTCATTTTCAAGTCACTAACATGGGGATTAAGATAGGATCCAAGGTTTAAAATATGATCCAATACTATGTCGAATCATTCAAAAAAAAAATAATAATAATAATAAAAGACTCAAGTCTGAGTAATTACAACACGAATCATTACGGTTTCACCCGAGTCGTACAGGGAAAAATCACTAGACTGAAACGGGGTCAACACCACCAAAACAGAACAAGCCAGGGCAAGTTTCGTAATGCTGGCAAGTCAACTCTATTTAAAATCATGGTCTCATCACAGTGAATTTTGAGCTTTACCCCATCACATGACGGCCACTAGATCAACAAATATTGATTGCCATAGGTAGGACCCTGCAACATGCAATGGAGATATTGGAGATGTGCAAGCACCGATCTTCAAGCATCCCTAAATCCCTATCAAAACATTGTCTTAGCACGTCGAGCATAAAAGTGATTACAATAAGAGGGTAATCAAGGTTTTTACTTTCGGATGGATCTCAGGCGACTTGACCGAGCCAACTCGGATTCAGTTGAACCCTAACTGGTTTGACACAGCAAGTCACCCAAACGATTCTATGAATGGTAGGATAATCATATAGGCTGCATAAATGGGCCCAAAAATTAATTAAAATATTTTTTTTGTTTTTTATTCAATTTTCTTCTTTCTGTTTACCCCTTTCCTTATAAAACATGGAAAAGGGAGAGAGAGAGGGAGGAAAGAGCAGATTTGGGGATTTTGATACTCAAAAACCCAAGACAAAAAGAAAAAAAGTCAAGATATCTTTTTAGTCACTCAATGGAATCAAATGCCATTTTTCTGAACATGATTCTATGCTTAAGAAAGATACAAAATTATTGAAGGACTCTTATATGTTTTTTAAGGTAAATTTTTGAAAGATAAAAGAAACAAAGGAAGAAGACAAGAATCCTTTACTATCATCATATGTAAACTATACACAATCTCAATTAACAAAATTATGATATGCATTACTTTTTTGGAACATGTTGATGGGCCATGGATGCTTGATGAGCTTTAATTTTTCTCGTTTACTCGTAATTTTTTCAGATGCTTTTGATATTTTTTAAAGAAATTCGGGGAAAAAAATCATACGATTTACAATACGATTTGAGATTAGATACGATTCAACCCCGTGTCCCCTAATACGAAGCAACCCCTATCACGAGATTGTTGTTTACCATACATGGATGGTACATAAGATGTAAATTGCTTAGAACTACAAATTCAGGAGTTGCTTCAGGCTACAATCTTTTTCCCCTTAAACAACTCAAAGACCACCACAGCTGTCACTATCGTCATACAACCCTAGGCCTTTCTTCCTCCTCAAGAGGATAGGGCCACGCACTACCAAACACCTCCAGCATTCCGCCACCCAGGACTCATACATGTCGGCACATGCTCATCTAGACCGTTGATCTGTTGAGGCTCGCTGCTGATGTGGACACCCCAAAACTCTCCCAGATTGCCAGACCCTAGAAGTTTGATCAGTAGCCTACAAATAATCACCAACGATAAAATAAAAGGAAAATAGACCAAAATATCAAACGGCTTAGATTTTCCAATCTTGGACACGCTCAGGACATCCCCCATCCACAGTGGGTACAGCAGATCAACAGCTGGATTGCGCCCTATCACATGTGCCAGAAGTACAAAATCCCAACCTATCCATAAACAAACAAACAACAACAACAACAACAACAACAACAACAACAACAACAATAATAATAGAAAAATAAGAAAAATGGAAAATTAGAAAACTTTTCAGCACCTATAAATCCTCAAAAGGGAATCACGAAAGGCTCCATTTGGATGGAAGGCAGAACCTTGCAACATCCAGCCAAAAACAAAAAACTACATTAAAAGAGAACATTAAAATTCGGAAAACTCGCAAATTGCAAAAATATTGTGACAACTGGTTCGTCCAAACACAACCTATTGTACCGAAACCCAACATTGTCGACACTGAACGAGATAGGACCCTACAAAACCATCAGGTCGCGAAATCATGCATGCCATCTATCTACCCATTTGCCCATGCTCACTGCTCTATCATCCCTTCAGAAGAAATCACAAAAGGCACCGTTTGGAGACACACACGCACACACAGAGAATTTGAACAGAAGACGCGCATACGCACATGCACGCACCCCAAATTGAAAACTTGCAAATTGCAAAGATATTGCAATAAGTGGTTCGTCCAAACGCACGCCTATCAGGCCCAAAACCTACAACTGCCAACATACATTAAGGAACGGAAGGAGATCAGACAGTATGAAACCGTCAGATCTGGAAAGAGAACAGCTGAGGTTAGAAGCTAAAGGACCTTCTGAGATGGCGTTCTGTATTTCAGCACATTTCACGACGACGTTGTGGTCGTTGAGGCCTTCCTCCTCCTCGATGAGGTAGTCAGTGTATCCACCGTTCTTGTTGCTGCTGTTGTTGTTATTGGACGGTGAAGATTGGCGCTCGGTAGAGACCTTGACGCGGGAAACGATGAGCCATTGAATGAGGGAGAAGGCGATGCCGATAACGGCCGCTACTGGAATCAGAATCTCCGTCAGGAGATCGGAGAGAATGGCCGCTCCCATGACGGAGAAGGTAACGGAGCAGGAGGAAAAAGGGGGAAAAAACGGAGGGAGACTGCAGTGGAGGGTTTTCTTACCGGAGCTGTTGCTGCAATGCCTGGCCTTCGTCTTCGTATTTATATACACTGCAAGCTTCTTGAAGTAGAGAAAGGAGAGGAGAAGTCAGATGTGGGGGAGGTGGATTATGGTGATCCGCTGTAGTACTGAAAAAAATAGGTACGCCTGCTCTTTTCAGCTGTATGATAAAATATCGCTGAGATTTTTAAAAGATCGAGATATTATCGCGAAATTTTGATAAAACGATATAATCGCGATGAAATGTCGATATTTTTAAAATCCGGGCTGATTTTAATCTTCAACATTTCATTTCACAATTATCATAATTTTAATAGAAAATTATTTAAAAGTTAAAATAATTAAGCTCATATTTTATGCTCAACCTTTCAAAACTATATAGTAATTTATAACAAATATTTGCAACTAATTTATTTCTTGCAGCATTTTGAATAATACTATAATGGGCCTATTTGAGCCTGTCCAGCAATGGATGCAGTGCAAAGAGTTGGATGGGAGTCAATAGAGGTAATCGGGTGGAATTGGGAGTAAATGGAGGTAAATGATATTTGAGGAGTGCTTAGATGGAAGTAAATGCGGTAAATAAAATGAAATTGAAATAGATATGCATGTAAATGAAATTCTCTTACTTGAAAGGATTGGTAAGTAAATGGGGTGAAATGCCTTTTCAAAGCTTCCTTGGAGAGGCGTAGGTGTAAACAAAGGTGTCTCTATGCATACGTCTATCGTACACGTGTCAAACTAATAATACTCTCCAACAATCCAAATATTTGCTACATCACTAAATTCACACCAAAAGAATGATCTAAGCCATCTAAATAGACGATAGAAAAACTTTAACAAATTATTTATTTATGATCTCTACATTTATGACTTATCCAAGGTTTGAAATTTCCTCATTTTTTGTTGAAGTATATGTTTCAATAGGCTTATTATAATCATTCTATTAAATATTGCATACGTACACTAAGTTGGGATATTGAAGTTAATTTGAAATATCACATATGTTCCTGTGGATTTGTTGAAAAATTCAAATGCATTTCAATTCCTCTCATTTACTCCCATTCAAGTATAATATTTTGATTTCGAATGCATTTCTTTTGCTCCCATATAAACAGAACTTTGTAAAGTTATTTACTCCCAGTTCATTTACCTTTAAATTCATTTTTCATTTACTTCTATTTATAAGCTCCCAAACATTGGATGCTTGTATATGGATTAAGTTGTAAATAATTTAAACATTTATAATCTATCTTATTTTACTTTAAGTTATAAATGATTTATTGGTAAATGGTTTGTAAGGGAATAGGGACGCCGGCAGCGGAAGCGGAAACCGAACAACACCACAGCAGAATATAAGATCAAACGAGAAACACAATGTAATCAAACCACACAAGCATTCAACCACAAGAGACAATCCGATTTTACGTGGAAAAACCCCTCCAACAGGTAAAAAACCACGGCACAAAGAGATCCACTATGATTAACAGAAGATTACAGAGATTGATAGCCCACAATTAAGGAAAACAGAAAAAATCCAAGCTCTCTCCCTCTCAAAACATTCTCCCCTATTCCTAACCCACTTAGGAAACCTTGAATACCTTAAGATTACTTCTAATCCCAGATTCATGCCATATATATAGCAACTCATCTAAAATTAGAAACATCTTACGTACGCAAATTCGCGCAATAGCGTAAGAAACCACTTGTTGTGCAAGACAACGCGTAACTGGCCGACCGGTCAAACCGGTCCATAAAACAATCCAAAGAGAAAAATCACACAAATTCACGTCTGCCTCAACACTGGCCGACTAGTCATGACCGGTCAGTACACAGTCTAGGGATGCCGTTTGAAGGCTCTTCCAACAAACTCCACTAAAGCTTCAAACGTCGAATCAGAACATTCTTACTTTCTTCGTCATCTAATCTTCATCATAGCTCCACCACTTCTCGTGCCACCATCAACCCTAACCTTATACTTTCACGCCCTTTTTCCGATCTTCTCATGTGGTCCTTGGGCACTTGCCACATACGAGCAACCGTGGATCTCGTTGCCCATCCCGCAGCTCCACCGTGAATTATGCTCCCGATCAACTTATAAAGATGGCCACACCTCCATGCCTTTATCCACACTAGTGCCCCATTCATCACTTTACAACAACGATTGCGGCCAATAATACACACCCTTTTCGCCTCGAGTGCACCAAGAGAGATCACATTCATCTTCATCTTGGAGACATGCTTCACATCTTCCAAGACTCGTTCGATCTCATCGAACATCTTGATGCGCACCGTACCAATACCCACCACCTTATGAGCGTAGCCATCGTCCATAAACACTGATTCACCACTATACTCAGTTGTATGTTGTGAATGAACTCCGGTTAGGACAAACGTGACATGAACCCCTGAATCTAGGATCCACTCTCTACCGTGAGATTCCTTGCCAGATACAGTCATAACTTCACAAAGATCACCACCGTCGTCTACGGTATTGGCTCCCTCTCTAGAAGAATTTCCATACATCTCTTGCTTCAAATTGGGATTCTGACAATCCCCTCTCATATAGCCTTCCTGACCACAACTCTAGCACTTCACCTTGGCCTTCCCTTTATCCTTAGCTTAGATCCCGATTTCAAATATCCTCCACCATACTCAAAATTTCTTCCACTCATAGTCAGTGCCTCTAAGGAAGAACGAGAACCCACGTCATTGTTTTTCTTTCTCATCGCCTTTGACTGGAGGGCTGATATAATGGTCTCCCTCCCTGCGCACACAGAGTCCTGAATGACTCATATGAATCTGGAAGAGAATTCAGCAGGATGCATGCTTGATATTCATCCTTCATCGGCTCATCTATCTCCACCAACTTGCAAACTAGCCCATCGAACGTGCTTAAGTGGTCCTCCACATCTGTCCCCTAAGCCACCCTGTAGACACCCCACCTTCGGCTACACTGTTGGTGGAGATAGCTGGATGAATGGAGGACCATACCCCCAAACCCCAAGTCTAAACTCAGCCAAACTCACCCTTGTAAGCCCCAATCCATAGCCCAATTCAAGCCTGAACCCAATCAACCCAGTCCTAAACATCAGCCTGAAAAACCCCCCATAAGAAAAGCCAATAAAGAAAATCCTAAAAAAGTCAAACTCACTGAGTCAACCCACTGAGTCAACCCGCTAAGTTAACCCACTGAGTCAACCCGCTGAGTCAACTCGTCGAGTCAAAACACCGAGTCAACCCGTCGAGTCAACCCGCCGAGTCAAATCACCGAGTCGACCGCTGAGTCAACTCACTGAGTCGACCCACCGAGCCAAACAGCAGTCCCGAGGGAACGACCGTACCTCGCTGGAAATCGAGGAGTGACCGTACGGGCGGCCCACAGCGGGCCGCCCAAAACTATTTACGAGTTCTGCCACTGCCCGCTGCTATAAATACCCCCCTCCCCTTCTCATTTCAACACAGCAATCCACCCAGTCCAGCGACCCGTCTGTCTGAGTCATTCTCCACCCCTTAGCCCATTCCTCCACCAAGGAGAGCCCGAGTGAGGAGAGCCCAGCCCTGGTCCAGCTCAGCCTGACCACTGGTCCAAGTCTCCCAAGCCATCCAAGTCTTGATCCAGCCACTCAAAGCCAACCCTTGCGACACCTCCGTCCATCCAGCTACTCTTTTTCCAGCATCATCTCATTTGCATCTAGCATAAGTGCAACATTTATTTTTCTTCCAACCCCCCTGCTTCACTATAAAGCACCTTGATTATTCAAACACACTGCATACGTCTTATATTAAGCACCTGTCAGTTCGAGCGTATACTCTGGGCTTGCCCGTTGTTGGAACCTGCCCATCAGAAACTCTTACTGTTCAGACCTGCATTCATGCTTTACTATAAAGTACCTTGATTATTCAAGCACACTGCATACGTCTTATATTAAGCACCTGTCAGTTCGAGAGTATGCTCTGGGCTTGCCCGTTGTTGGAACCTGCCCATCAGAAACTCTTACTGTTCAGACCCGCATTCATGCATCATGTCATCTATGAGAATGTATGAGGATTGAAACAGATTTTCAAGTATTAGTTCGATTCTGTGAAGTAGAGACTGTACTTCGGTACGGGCAGTGTGTGGGGTGCTTAACCTCTTCCCACACTGTAACCGTGATCCCTTACCTCGAATCTCTGGCCGCAGATCAAAAGGAGTCATTTTAGAGGAAGGAATCTTCGGATCCCCTTCTCTAACGTTTCTACAGGGTCTAGCCGACTGTAGATTCGAAGTAACTGGCTAGTGGCGACTCTGGTCTTATATAAACTCATTTAAACACATCCAGCTTAACACGACAACCAAACAAAGCCCTTGAGAACGAGGCAAGCCAGTGGCACAAACGGCGATTCGCACTCACGCATCCTCTCTTTCTTTTCCCGAAAGGGGAAGGGACGAGAACGTCGTGTGGGAGCACGGAAACGGCGAGGGTCCACAGAATGGCGACTCCACTGGGGATGAGCTAATCCCACTAGTCGTGATCCGACTTGAAAAATAGAATCATTCCTATACTTGAAAGTCATTAGTCCTCATACAATCTCATCTGCATAGCATTTTACCCAAAACCAAAACAAAAAAAAACCCAAAAAAAAAAAAAATCCCAAAACCCAAAAAAAAAGTAGTGCATACCTCCCACCATTATTCCTCCAAACCAAATCACCCTGCCACGTCCAGTACAAAATCGGCATGGCTCTCCCATTCCCTATACCTGAGGCTTCCTCTCCACTGTTAAACTCGAGTGAATCCATGTCAATTCCTGGCATCCAAGAGCTACAACAAAGCATGAAGGCCATGCAGGAAATGCTTCTCCGATTCACACAAGCCCAGGTTTCAGCAGCTAACAATCAAGCTGGTCCAGTTCAATAATCACAACAACCATCTCTTCCAGCCTCCAGTTCATCCCAACCACAGCTATCAGGGTTGGCGCAGGACTTTCAATATCCTCCGAATGAATGCCCTCAATTAGAACAACCCTCGACCTCAGGGCATTTCTTCCAATATCCTCCTACAAATGAGAGCCATTTTCAGTCACATCCCACAACCAGAACTCCGAGCCAATTCCAACATCCTCTCCCTAACGGGAGTTCCAACCAATTTCAATATTCTCCTATGACTAGGATTTCTTTGCAGTCTCCCTTCTCAGCTCCAGTCCAACAAAGTCCTTATAATGGGAGTAATTATCAGGCCCAACCTCCTTCAAGCAGGAATCATAGGAGCATCAATGACACCAATTATTACGAAAGGGGGTTAGCTCAGTCCTGACAAGGGGCAAGATCTCCTTCATTTGGTCCCTCTGAAATCGAACAACTCTGAGAACAGATGCGAGAGATGAAGAGAAAGTTGCAGAAGCAGCAAGGGGTGGATCTCCATCCACTAAGTTCAGGGACCTTTGTCCATTTCCCGATGCAATGATACCTCAAGGCTTTCAGGTACCAAAATTTAAAAGATATGATGGGACAAGGTGTCCTATAGACCACTTGAGATCATTTTGTGGTGAGTTAGATGCCGTGGCAAGCAACGACGAAGCGTTGATCCGTCTGTTTCAAAAGTCCCTGAAAGACGATGCCCTAGACTAGTACACATCATTGGACTACCATCGCATCAGGACTTGGGAGCAGCTCTCCAGGGCATTCGTCGACAGGTTCGCATACAATCTTAACATGGCACCCAGGAGAGCGGACCTCACAGCTCTCAGGCAAAGAAGTGATGAAACATTGTCAGCTTACGTTGGACGGTGGCGGGCCATGGCCGCTAGAATGAAGACTCCCCTCGACGACGAGGAGCAAATCTCCATGATCGTCCACTCGGTAAATCCAAGTATCTCTGGATACCTTGTCTCACATCCATATGCGAACTTCAGCCAACTCATCTGTGCCGGGGAACAAGTCGAAGCCGGAATAAGGGCTGGGATGATCTCCCCTTGGTGGGCTCAGCAGGCCTCTCTAGTACAACCGATAGTGGAACGTGAGTCGACTGGATACGAGAGCGATAATGATAGTGTTCCCATCTCCCATCCAATGGAAGAGGATGATCTTGTCGCCTCTACTGAAGGTGCACTATTCCTCCCTCAGCATGGACAACCGCAGCAACAACAACAGTCAAGATGGAACTCACAGTTCCCTAATCAAGGTTGGCAAGGGGTACCCCTAACCAGTTCAGTTTCAGAACCCCTCATCCTGCAAGGGGGATCTCTAGTTGGTCCAGTCTCCACAATGAAAGGGGCACCTCCTGCCTGTCCAGCTTTCATAAGCCAAGAAGAGCCTCCTCTCCAGTTATCCGTGTCATCGACTCTAGTTCAGAGTTCGAACCTCTCATCCTACAGGGGACATCCTCAACTATTTCAATCCTAGAGCCCATCATCATCCAAGAGGCACCTCCAGTTAGTTCATTCTTCACACCATTGCTCAACGAGGGGCATAACCTATCTATTCCAGCCAACCAAGGGCACAACTTGCCTATTCCAGTCAACCAAGGGGACAACCTGCCCGTCTCAGCAATAGTCAGTCAGGGGCACAGCTTGCCCACTCCAGCTTACCAGGGGCAAAGCCTGCCCGTTTCTCCAGCAAACAACGAGGGGCACAACTTGCCCACCGTACCTGTTTATTCGGCTTCTACTTAAGCCATCGTCCTCCAAGAAGAAGACCCTTCCTTAGACAGCATGCCACATGCCCTAGCAGAATTGGGGTCCAGCTTCAATTATATGGCCACTATCGAGGAGGTCGAAGGGGAGATTGATGTCTAGGTTCTGATCGGTCCAAAAACATCAACTATCACTCTTCAGGTCTTGGACATCTTAGCTTCTTTCCATCTCCTTTCCGATCAGACCTGGTTTCACAGAATCGGTGCCATCTCTTCAAATCTTCACTAAAGGGTCAAGCACAGCTTCGGAGATAGGGGGATCACCATCATTACCGATCCTGGACAATTTTCAATGGTAGAGGCATCCAACCTTCAAGAGCCTACCATCCCAGCCATGGATGTACAACGCTCTAATGGGGAGGTCTCATACCATCACAATGCAAATTACTTCCCTCGCGCATGTCCCATCGGATCGAACTACATCTTCCTTCCTGCCGAGCGTCAAACCTTCTACTATAAGCTCGAATATCAAGACTCGACCCGAATCATGGGAGTTCAAGAGAATGTGGATAGGGAAAGACTACGATATCGGCCTACTCGGATTAGGAAACCAAAGCACAGAAGTATCAGAAGAAGGCAAGGTCATCAAGAAGAAGTCAATCTCTACATCTGCACACCAATCCAGTTTATCAATGCAGGGATTATCTATCCTGATGATGGGATGGATTCCACCTTCGATGATCAAGCGAGTAGATTGAGTCTGATAGAGTTGCCCAAAGAAGACTCAAGCAAGGGGAAGGAATTTTCCCCGATCGACTGGACTGCTGTTCTGGTCTCACCTCAGCCAGATGAACCCGAAGAGCTACAATACACTGGGGATGAGCCAGGAGAAATCGCATCCGACACTGACTCGGAGCCCAATTTCAAATCTACCATGACGTTTGGGCACAACAATGAGGGTTGGCCTACTGATCCCTTTGGCCCTGCCTCCTGAGGGGAAGGAGTGCAGGGCAGTAACAAGTTTGTAGTCCCCATGATGGCCAATAAAAGTCGACAGTGCTCGGCTCCCTGAGCCTGAATCAGGCAACACCTGATTCACATCGCCATCTTGCTCGGGTCCTTTATACAAAATTTCAAAAAATTTCAAAAAAAAAAAAATCAGAAGATTCAAAAACCCAAAACACCAAATATTTTAAAATTTCAAAAAAAAAAAATCAAATTTTCACAAAGTCCAAAAGTTCAAAAAAATTCAGATATTCACAAAAATCCAAAAAACCAGAAAATCTTTGAAAGCAAAAAAAAAAAATTAGAAATCTCTTTTTCAATAAAGTATCAAGTCTATCTGTCAAAGCACTTGAGTATGAAGTTGACTCATATGATTTTAATCTAGAGTTAGACTTCAAACTCAAGGGTCTGGACAAAGCCAAATGATGTGAAAAATGATGAGCTGACTCCCAAACTAAGAGGGTCTCCTCAAAAGTTCGAACCAAAAGCCAATGTTATCTCTAAAAATTTCAAAATTATAACCCTAAGATCTCCTGAGACCCATAAGGAAGTGTGCATTGAGAATCCTTGTCCCCGAAAAATAAGCAGAGAATGATCGAATTTTTGAAGTCATGACTTCCCAATCTTGCGTCCTATGAAGACTTATCCAGACTCGATTAAAAACTCATCAAGCCTATCAAGAGGATACTACCAAGACTATGCTTGCATTCCATGCTGGAGTATGCGACCAGACGAATGAACAGAGAAATATCGCAGCTCAATGAAGACAAGATTGTTGCCAATATGTCAGCAAATACTTCAAGTGTCAGCAGCATGCACATTGAATCCATGTGTACGTTTCAGCCTGACAACGCTCCAGCTATTGCCTATACGAGGTATCTACATCAACAGAAAGATCGAGTCGGCGTCATCTAGTGGTCATACGCATATACTTGTGGCAGTCGATTACAGCACAAAGTGGATGGAGGTAACATTCTGATCTCGCACGATAATTCTCATGAAGAATGACATCATCAATTGTTAAGGGTTCCCACATGCTATCAACATTGGCAATGGGACGCCCTTCGAAATCCAAGGATGAAAGATTTTCTCAAGAAACTTAAAATCAGAAGACAGACCTACGAGTTCAACTCAAAATCCCGTCAACGTGAGTGCTGATGAAGAATGAAGCCGAAGAACGAAAAGTCATATCAGGTTTACAACAAGCATTGCTGCATCTATCAGACTCAAGGGGCAAGCCCCGAGAATCAGAGAAGTTCTTCTGGGAGGCACCGTTCGACTCACTAACCTGAAGGGTCAGGATCTTCCAGAGCCAATCAACGCCAATAACGTGAAAATCTCTCACAGGTAAGCCAATCTAACCTTATCAAGAGTTACATTAGTAGAGCTGAAGTCAAGAGGTCGAAGCTAAGACCTCTGAGAAATCATTCCCGTCCACCAATAAGTGTTCCAAATAAAGGGTTCAAAAGCAAAAAAAAAAAAAAAAGAGAGAGAGAAAAAAAAAAGAATAGAGCAAAAAAAAGGGGTTAAAAAAAAGGGGGGGCATACAACCCACAAAAAAAAAAAGAAGAGAAGAAGAAGAAGAAAGAAAGAAAGAGAAAAAAAATCGACCCAAAAGAAACACATCTATCCATCCATCCACCTTAGAATGGTCTATAGCTAAGGCCGACAGCTCTGCCATTGTAACTTAAGATAAGGGCCGAAAGGTTATCATCGGCCAGCAACGACGGATTCTTGACCTTCGGGCACCGCAGTTATCCAAAAAAAAAAAAAGAGATGTATGTCTAAACAAAGAGGGCGGAGTGAAAACCCGAAAGGGCGTTCCGAGTAAAAACAGTGGGCACACAGCGGACTTGGTGAAAACCCGAAAGGGCGCTGAGGGTAAAAACAACATAGCTGCCAAGGGGCAGGAAAGATCAAACACCCGGGACGTGGTGAAAACCCGAAAGGGCGCCATGGGCAAAAATGACGGGTAAGCCGGACGCAGCGAAAACCCGAAAGTGCGTTGCGGGTAATAATGGCTAAGAAAAGAAAAGAAAAAAAAAAAAAAAAAAAGCAGGTACATGAGAGATCCAAGCGACATGAAGATTCAATGGAAGCAAGGATGGCGGCTATGAGTCGAGAATTCTTTCAGGATCTACCCAAATTCTAGGGGTAGGATACCATTGCGCACTATCTTAAGGGGACCAGGACCCTTGGTGAATAATTAAGAAAATCGAGTATGACATCAGGCTGAGTCAAATATTCTGATTCCTACGTCTAAAAGCACATGTCCAAATCACGCACTAGACAGATAAGCACTTGACACAAATTTTTACTTCATGATTTACATATATGTTCCAAAAAAAAAAAATCTTACAGGGCTTTCAAAATAAACATCCCCCAGCCAATTCACAGAGTGCTTCGTACAAGCGTCTTTCTCCCGATCATTCCTCCCAGAAGGTAAGTATCTCTCTTCCTGCTTTAATGCTTCAATCCTTTTGCTAAAGTATTTTCTCTCCTCACAGGTACCAGAAGGCAATCTAAGATCAGCCCATCAATGTCCATCATGGCCCCGTCTCCATCATCAATCACACGATCCATGCGGCCCACACTCCAAGGATGCATAGCCTCACCTATGTCCCATCTCCCCATCTCATCCATACCATCCAAAATTCCATCATCCAAAGACCCATCCAAATCTGAAATTCCAGCCATCCCACAATTAATGGAGTCATTAAAAGCTCCATCAACCACCAAGCTTGAGCTTCCATCAATGCTCCCTCTTAAAGCCCCATCTATCCCATCCACTAAAGGCATCTCCTCTCCATCAAAGCTCAAAAATCTAGAATGTGGGACCCACCATGGACAGCTCCGACAGCCCCTATATCTCCACTATCCATTGCTTGGGAAAGGACAAAGTGAGAAGAAAACAAAAAGAGAAGAAAAGTAAAGACAAAATAAGGATTCATGGTTAGATCGAAACCTCGTGTGCACCGAATCAAGGAGACAGGGACAGTGGACCGCTGAGAATGTCTGAATACGAGACAGCCCAGACGGCAAAAGAGGCGAGGTTTGGGCGGCCCGCTCTGGGCCGCCCGTACGGACGCACTCCCTCTCTCTCCGCGAGATTGGCTCCATGGTCATTGGTAGGTGAGGTTGACAGTCCACATCAGCAGATGGCACCCTGAGGGCCGCCCAAGGCTCCAATCCATTCTAGATTTCGATTGAGGTTGATCAGAATCATTTGGAAGGTACCCCACCTATCCAATCACGAAGCATTGCGGCCAGAATGGGTCAGATCAAGTCAAAGAGAGGGAAAGATGATCAAGAGAGGGCCACAAGCAATCTGAGCCATTCGAAGACCAGATCAGCATGATCTAAACCATGGAAAAGCTTACATAAGTCATAAAATAGCAAGATTAAAGGTTTGATCATCAAGAAAGAGGGACAGAACCCAAGATCTGATCATCAAGAGGGCCCACAAGGCCAAATTAAGCGATCTGAGTCATTCAAGTCATCATCCACACCATGAGAAGCCTTCTTAGCCTCACAAAGCATCAAGGATAGGTGCTCCAAAGCAAAGTTGAGGTCTGGAAAGGGCCCACAGGGCCAATTCAAGTAATTCAGACTACTTAAATCATAATCAGCCCCGTCAGAAGCCAAACAAAGTAAGGTAAGTATGCCCAACCATAAAGTCTTTGGTCCGAAGACCTTAAACTACGTCGGGATCAATATCCCGAGGGATTTTAATAAAAACCAGCGTCGATCCTAGTCGTTCAGGCCAAGATATGATGACCTGGATCATTTTAAAAAAAAAAAGCACAAAAAGAATGTATGTTCAGTTTATACAATTTTTGGTCCAAAGACCTTAAACTACACTGGGGTTAATTTCTCGGGGGACCATTTCCTGCTTTCAACCAAAAACCAGCATCGGCCCCAACCACTGTGATCAAGATTGGATAATCCGGATCATTTTTAAAAATACCAAAAAGATTTCAAGCTTTCCATAAAAACCAGCATCAACCTCGATTACCCGAGTTGAAATCTGGAACTTTTTCAAAAATACAAAAAAATAAAAAATAAAAAAATAAAAATTTCGCCATCAATTTCAACTGCACAAATTCATCCCCAGCGGTCCGAAGACCTAAAACTACACTGTGATTAACTTCTCGGGGGCTTTATTTCCTAACCTGTTCCAGACATGGCTGACACTTGATCGTACGGGTGTCTGGAATCTCTTAAACAGGAAAGGGCTGAGGCGGGCAGAACTCCGCAACCCTGTTCGTGTTGAACGCACCGTGATAGACAACCTTGATTTGGAAGTCGCTGTTGAATCTGACGGATGTTCCCTGTTCCCAAAACTCATGAAGGGGATTAAGGCTGTTGGGAGGTGAAGTGCACCCTCACGGAATTGTGAGCAACGTAAGGCCCCAAACTGGATTGGCTAAGGGAAATGTGAGGATGTGGCTCATTTTGTGGCCGAAGGAGTCCGTCGGACGATACGTGGTCTATGTGCATTGCACATGAGGAACAGGCAACTTTGTACGTGTGTTGACTGAAAACCCTCAAAATCTCCTCATCCGAAGATGTAAAACTACAGCACTTAACTGTGTGAGACTCGTCTTGCTCGCTGATGTAAAATGGATCGGGTGCCTTACCATCAGTAGAAGCTGGAAGTGGATGAAAATTCCATACTTTTCCCTGCATTTCAGAAAAATCACAAAATACCAAAACATTACAAAATCATCTTGCAAAAATCACAAAAAAATATTTCCCTTGCTTTCAAATCAAATACTTGCAAAAATCACAAAAAAATATTTCTCTTGCTTTCAAATCAAATATTTGCAAAAATCACAAAAAATATTTCCTTTGTTTTCAATAACCGATCTCTATCCTGACCACTCAGGTAAAGATTCAGACCACATATTTACAAAAATCACAAAAAATTGTCACTAGCCCTCAGCACTACACTTCAGGAGTCTTGAACTCCACTCGCTTCACAATTTGGGATGACGGATCCAATCGCTCGCAAATTGGAATCTTGACCAAAACTGGCGACTAAGCACCGTCTCAATAGCATTTATGCCCAGAAGAACATCTTGAGGTCAGATAACATCCTCGTACATTCTCATTAGTAAAGAAACAGCATCTTGGGACGATGGACCTGACCGACCACGGGTCGGGATCTTGACCAACCCGCTGACTAAACATCCGCATTAAAAAGAAAATTTCCAGGGAGCACAACCCTACAAGCAATAAGCTCCAAGTTCTCTGCATCATCAGCAAAGCAAAATCATCAAACTAAAAGAGAATGAGCCAAGCCATGCATTCATCATGCATCTCCATGCATCAGCACCCATCGCATCAATCATCATGTTTACCTGCTTTCAAAATAAAAGTCGGTTAGCCAAAGACCCCACAGGCATCCCTAGTGGAGGTGCATGCAAACCAGATTCCCATTTCAAAAAGATAAAAAATATCTCTATTTGCAAATAAAAACCCCACGGAGTATCACTACCCAGAGTGGGTATCTTTTTGAAAAATTAAAAAAATATTTTTCCAGTAGAGCGTTCTACCTCCAAAACACCAGGAGATCTTCCATATCTCTGGGTAGGAGCCGACGCAAAAATCAAATAAGATCCGATGTCTCGCGGTTTCTTCGGAGACCATCGGATCCAATGCACTTAAAGTACGGTCGAACTGAACTCCAGTGTCAGTGCGGTCGTACCATATGCCAAGATACAAAAAGATGAAAGCCAAAAGGCTCGGTCAAAGAAACCATTTGAACAGGTGGAAACGATAAATTGTAACCCTAGTATCAAAATCAGCAGATTGGGTGGAAAGAGTTCACCCGCACATACCTAGGTGTGGATGCCTGAAGTACCTTGACTGAGTCCAAGTCGGCGTAGTAGAATCCTGTAAGACTATCTGACCCAGGGCGTCTAACCACTTTGACAGTCAAGCGAAACAAGTACTCCTGGAGTGATCTGGGAAAACATCAAACATCACATAATCAGTCTCACGGTCCAGCATCCTTGTAAGACTAGCGACGCAGAGGCTCTGCTGTACCTTTCCGATGTTAGTACCGATCGGGAATGGAAGGGTTGCGATTGGGTACCCAGGTTGTAGCAAACTGCAGGGACAATCGCAACGTTTTCTCCAAACTCCCGCGGTATGTGCGAGTTATCAATCTCCAAACAATCAACTGACTCAGATACAAAGGACAACAAAGATTTCAGACCACAATCGAGGAAAGAATGAATTGCAAACCAAGCATCAAAACCAGCAGGTCGGGTGGAAAGAGTCCACCCGCACATACCTAGGCGTGGATGCCTGAAGTACCTTGACTGAGTTCAAGTCGGGGTAGTAGAATCCCGTAAGACTATCTGACGCAAGGCGTCTAACCACTTTGACAGTCAAGCGAAACAAGTACTCCTGGAGTGATCTGGGAAAACATCAAACATCACACAATCAGTCTCAGGGTCAGTATTCTCGTAAGACTAGCGACGTAGAGGCTCTGCTGTACCTTTCCGATGTTAGTACCGATCGGGAATAGAAGGGTTGTGATTGGGTACCCAGGTTGTAGCACATGCAGGGATAATCGCAACGTTTTCTCCAAACTCCCGCGGTATGTGCGAGTGATCGAGTTCCAGACAATCAACTGGCACAGATGCGAAAGCAAGCAAAGACTTCAGACCATGATCTATGAATAACCGGGTCAGAAGTGGGGTGTCCACTCGCTTTGGCATTCGGTTGCACACAACCTCTGCCAAAGAGGGGCATCTGTAGACACCCCACCTTCGGCTACACTGTTGGTAGAGATAGCTGGATGAATGGAGGACCATACCCCCAAACCCCAAGTCTAAACTCAGCCAAACTCACCCTTATAAGCCCCAATCCATAGCCCAATTCAAGCCTGAACCCAGTCAACCCAGTCCTAAACATCAGCCTGAAAAACCCCCCATAAGAAAAGTCAGTAAAAAAAAAATCCTAAAAAAGTCAAACTCACTGAGTCAACCCACTGAGTCAACCCGCTAAGTTAACCCACTGAGTTAACCCGCTGAGTCAACTCGTCGAGTCAAAACATCGAGTCAACCCGTCGAGTCAACCCGCCGAGTCAAATCACCGAGTCAACCCGCTGAGTCAACTCACTGAGTCGACCCACCGAGCCAAACAGCAGCCCCGAGGGAACGACCGTACCTCGCTGGAAATCGAGGAGTGACCGTACGGGCGGCCCACAGCGGGCCGCCCAAAACTATTTACGAGTTCTGCCACTGCCCGCTGCTATAAATACCCCCCTCCCCTTCTCATTTCAACACAGCAATCCACCCAGTCCAGCGACCCGTCCGTCTGAGTCATTCTCCACCCCTTAGCCCATTCCTCCACCAAGGAGAGCCCGAGTGAGGAGAGCCCAGCCCTGGTCCAGCTCAGCCTGACCACTGGTCCAAGTCTCCCAAGCCATCCAAGTCTTGATCCAGCCACTCGAAGCCAACCCTTGCGACACCTCCGTCCATCCAGCTACTCTTTTTCCAGCATCATCTCATTTGCATCTAGCATAAGTGCAACATTTATTTTTCTTCCAACCCCCCTGCTTCATTATAAAGCACCTTGATTATTCAAACACACTGCATACGTCTTATATTAAGCACCTTTCAGTTCGAGCGTATACTCTGGGCTTACCCGTTGTTGGAACCTGCCCATCAGAAACTCTTACTGTTCAGACCTGCATTCATGCTTCACTATAAAGCACCTTGATTATTCAAGCACACTGCATACGTCTTATATTAAGCACCTGTCAGTTCGAGAGTATGCTCTGGGCTTGCCCGTTGTTGGAACCTGCCCATCAGAAACTCTTATTGTTCAGACCCGCATTCATGCATCATGTCATCTATGACAATGTATGAGGATTGAAACAGATTTTCAAGTATTAGTTCGATTCTGTGAAGTAGAGACCGTACTTCGGTACGGGCAGTGTGTGGGGTGCTTAACCTCTTCCCACCCTGTAACCGTGATCCCTTACCTCGAATCTCTGGCCGCAGATCAAAAGGAGTCATTTTAGAGGAAGGTATCTTCGGATCCCCTTCTCTAACGTTTCTACAGGGTCTAGCCGACTGTAGATTCGAAGTAACTGGCTAGTGGCGACTCTGGTCTTATATAAACTCATTTAAACACATCCAGCTTAACACGACAACCAAACAAAGCCCTCGAGAACGAGGCAAGCCAGTGGCACAAACGGCGATTCGCACTCACGCATCCTCTCCTTCTTTTCCGAAAGGGGAAGGGACGAGAACGTCGTGTGGGAGCGCGGAAACGGCGAGGGTCCACACACCCTCAAGGTAAACTACATCAACAGATACATGTGATTCTCTAAAGACTTCTTGGCATAAACCTTCTCTAACTTCTCCATCGTATCAGCCGCAGTCTTCTCCTTCATGACGTGATAAAGAACATCATCCGTAAGACATAACAGGATTGAGGTTTTAACCTTCTTGTCCAGCTATATCCACTCATCATCTTTCATAGCCTCGGGTCACTTTCCAAGAGCTTCATCAAGCCCTTGCTGAACTAGAAGGGATTCGATCTTCACCTTTCATAGCTCAAAATTATTTTTGCCGGAGAACTTCTCTACCTCGAACATGTATTTAATCCCATTTCCTCGTCTTAAATCCGAATTCTACTCCACCCCAACTTTATCTTTGATACCACTTGTTGGTAATAGGGACACCGGCAGCGGAAGCGGAAGCTGAACAACACCACAGCAGAATATAAGATCAAACGAGAAACACAATGTAATCAAACCACACAAGCATTCAACCACAAGAGACAATCCAATTTTACGTGGAAAAACCCCCTCAACGGGTAAAAAACTACGACACAAAGCGATCCATTATGATTAATAGAAGATTACAAAGATTAACAGCCCACAAGCAAGGAAAACAGAGAAAACCCAAGCTCTCTCCCTCTCAAAACACTCTCCCTTCTTCCTAACTCACTTAGAAAACCTTGAACACCTTAGGATTACTCTTAATCCCGGATTCATGCCATATATATATAGCAACTAACCCGAAATTAGAAACGTCTTACGTAAATCTGCGCAATAGTGTAAGAAACCGCTTGCTACGAAGCACTACGTAACTGGCCTTACCAGTCGGACCGGTTCATAAAATAGTCCAGGGAGAAATCACACAAATTCACGTCTGCCTCAACACTGGCTGACCGGTAGGCCCCCCACTATCCGATCGGTCATGACCAGTCGGTGCACAGTTCAGAGATGCCATTTGAAGGCTCTTCCAACATGGTTGTCTATTTTGTATAGCCTGTAAATTATTTAAGTCCTATTTAATAGAGAACCAATCTTTAAATATATATAACTATTAAGTTATATAACCATTAGGTTATAAATGGATAGCCTGTAAATGAAATCCCACCTTTTTTTTATGCAAAAATGAAATGAGGGTAAATACTATAAAAAAGCAGTGTGAATAATTTTCCTGTAAATTGTTTATAACTTGCCTCATTCAAAAGCATCCAAACAACTGTTTAAAAAAGGCAAAAATTTGAGAATGCGTGGAGAAATTCTTAAGCCTGTGAAATTGCGTCAATGAGATCTCATTCGTATTCCTAGGCTTTTTTACCCCAAGAGTACCCATTGAGAAATGTTGTAGTGTTCTCAAGCCCAATTGCATTGCTCCTAGTTGTATAAATTGATTTGAACTATCAATATTTGAGTTCGAAACATATTTTTATCAGCCAGGATGCCAAAAGGAACCGAATGATGAAATGACCTAAAATACCCTTTATTTAGCCTTTTTTTTCTACAACAAACCTACTTTCATGTAATAGGTGGGATGGTTACGGTTGTTTAAAAAAAAAAAAAAAAATACTTCTTTAGAATTATAAGCAATTGATGGTGGGTAATGACTAATAAATCAATGAAAATTTTCATTTGATTTTTATTTATATAAATGTTCTTCATTATTCATATTAAAGGTCATTGAAAAATGGTTAGTATTTGTCGGATTAATCTGACATTTGCATGATAGCCTATAAAATGTACATTGCAACTAATGAACCATATAGATTAATGGATTGCACTACCTACATGTCCCAGATCAACTGGGAGCACTATGGAATTACTCCTCTGTGTGTGTGTGTGTATTTGAAAGGATATCATCCTACAGAAAAAAGCTTCCCATTCCGTGGCAAATGTGAACATTGATTCCTAGGCATAATACATATTTCAAACCAAACCGTACACATTGTGGCCCACATTTAGATGGAATAAATTCGAAATTTAAAACAGTTAATTGTCTAAGTGTATTTGATATCCATTCGACAAAGGTAGGCTTCTAGTACCTTACTATGAAAAACATAAGAGTGACATGGGTCGAACATTTCATGTTCGATCCAACTAAGTATGCTGCTTTTTCTTAACCATTGAATTCAAAAATCATAATAATCTACCACCCAAGTAGGCCACCACGCCATGGGAAACAGTTGGATGCAACTGTGGCCGTTAGCTTGTGTATTACTCAAGTTGGTGTTGGTGTGCTGTACAATCCATTCTGATGTCCCTCATCATTACTAAAAACTCATAGCATTCCAAAACTCAGATTAGACATGACATGAAAATTTAAATCTTATTGGTGTAATCTTTAAGTGGCACACCTAAGCATTGAATAGCCTGATTTTTTGGATCAAGGCCAAACGAGAGGTGACAGCTAGTGACCCCAACACCAACCAACTAGCTGGTGTCAAAGCTCTGCAAGCCTTATTATGATATATGTGTTTTATCATGCCATTCATCCATTTTGCTAGCTCATTTTAAAGCATGAGGCCGAAAATAAGGCAAATTCAAATCTCAAGTAGAGCAAACCACAAGAAACCAATGTCGATTGAATGTCTACCATTAAAAATTTCTTACGGCCCACTATAATGTTTATTTGCCATCCAAC
The DNA here is from genome assembly GCA_003013855.2 of Liriodendron chinense. Lineage (NCBI taxonomy): Eukaryota > Viridiplantae > Streptophyta > Magnoliopsida > Magnoliales > Magnoliaceae > Liriodendron > Liriodendron chinense. Next base: position 5,078,025 of record ML058389.1, read on the forward strand.
TTGTTTATAAGGTTACACATACTTGGATGAAGGAAAAACATAAACTGGCTCCCAAAAAGATTTCAATGGTAAGCATTCCCTATTGGGATAGGAAGGCCAGCAGTGGAAGCAAAGCCGAACACAAGCAGCAAATTGAATCAAACAAGCCACACAATGCAATCACAATGCATGCAATCACTCACACATAGACAATCCGAAATTAACGTGGAAAAACCCCTCACGAGTAAAAAATCACGGCACAAAGCGACACTAATCCACTATAATCTCAGAAGTTACAAGAGATGGAACCCAAGACCCAAAACCCAAGCCCACAAGAGAAATTCCAAGCTTACCCAAGAAGAAAACCCTCTTCTTCAAGCTCTTTCTCTTACGTAGAAGCTCCCTCAATCCCCTTTGCAACCTTAGAAACCTCTAATCTCGTATTACCCCTTAAATAGGCAAGAAAAACGGATTTAGAAACCTCTTGCGCGCAAACCGCGCAAGAATCTGTGTTACACAAGGAAACTGCCGACCGGTCGCTCGACCGGTCGGACACCCCTACCAACCGGTCGGCCGACTGGTCAGATGGCCTAAAAAACTTCACAGCAGCAACGCTGCCTGGATCTTTTGTGTGACCGACCGGTCAGACGACCGGTCGATGGCCCCTATCACGTGATTTGTGTTGACCGTTTCCAACATTCCCCACCCTTCCCTATGGTGTGGTCCACCTAAAATTTGGACCTGCCTCATTTTTGAGCTGACAAAATAAATGAATGGAGTGTTCCCACAGGGCTTTGACACCAGGTAGCAGGCTAGCGTTGGGTTACTAGCCAAACCGCGTCCATTGACAGCGTTGCATGCACGAAAGTCATTTTCCAGAACCTTGGAGAAAGTAAAGCCCATAGGTACCTACGAGGTACGCAAGCTTTTTCCTCGTTAGACAGTTGAATGAAACCATTTCAGCGAACAAGTGTCCACTAATCAAAGAATGAGATTTTTGACAAATTGGATTTCTGGAATGTGATGATTGTACAATGGGTCCTATATTTTGGGCGGTTTATGTTGAGTTATTGTGTGCCAAGCACGCAAGTTTTAATTGCCTGAGTATAGACTGTCACCCTCCGCCAGACTATCAAATGACACTTTTATACGATGATGGGATGCTGCCAAGTGCACCTGCACATGCGTGTGCAATAGAGCATGTACACTCCACATGTCGTAGCATGGTACACAAGCGTGAGATCCAAGTCGTCCATCTAGTTGGTCTGACTTTGAACATTCTTTTTCAAAAATAAATCTAGTCTAAGTCAGCATGTAGCCGGAAGTATTGGAAATCGAAATCGGTGGATGAGTTAAAGAAAATTTTAGCTGAGATTTTCAATTCATAAATATTTTTTTTTCAAAAACAATGTCCCATTAAACCAATGGGCCAAGACTAATTTTTAGGGGGCACAGTTTGGGTATTACCCCCACCGGGACGTACCTAGAGATGGACGTTCCTGTTAGGGGTTCTGTGGGAGGCCACTATGATGTATGTGTTTTATCCACGCTATCCATCCATTTTGACAAATCATTTTAGGGTATGGTCCTAAAAAGGAAGCAGATTTAAGGATCAAGTGGACCCCTCCACGGGAAACAGTGGGGATTGAATGCTTACCGTTGAAAACTTCCCAAGGGCCACCCTGATGTTTATTTTCCATCCAAACTGTTCACAAGGACACATGGACCTGGATGAAGGGAAAACATAGATATTAGTTTGATCCAAAACTTCTGTGCCCCCTAATAAGTTTTCAATGGTAGGTGTTCAATCCCCACTGCTTCATATGGTGTGGTCCACTTAAGCCTTTCATCTTTTTTTTTTTTTTGGTTAGTCATGCAATGCACCCCAGTCAATCACGCATCACACCCACCCAGTCAGTCACACAACGCACCCACTGGTGATGTTAGCCACATGGATTTTCACCACTGATGGATTTTGAAACCAAGACCCCCTCTTGAAACTCTGCAGAGTCCACCAACCAGGCAAGGCTCCGAAGCCAACCTTCGATCTTTCTTCTTATTTAGGCGCATGGCCTAAAATAATCTGCCAGAATGGACGGACTGGGTGAATAAAACATATACATCACGGTGGGCCCCCAGAAAGCCCCTATTAGGACTATCCATCTCAGGCTACATCCTAGTGGAGGTAGTACCCGATCCGTCTCCATATTTAGGTTAGGGCATAGTATAGGGATGGTTTGGATCTCAGACCTATCATGGCATATTGGCACATGTGTAGCGTATAAACAAAATTTATTGGAGGTACGGGTGAGCTAAAGAAAGCTTGAGGATGGAAGGAGAGCCTTGCCGACCCACACAAACCCTCTTTGCACATATAGCCATACAAAGCACACGTCTAACAACCTCTTTACATCCATTTTTGGCACCTTGACGTGGGCCAATAAGAAGACGCCACATGAAGACACTATGTATTTGGCATAGTCATAATCATACTCACACTCGAAGGAGATTTGCATATGATTTTCCTTCAGCGTTACGCATTCTGTTATTATTGCGATGATACTGACTCCTATCAAGCCATTTACATGGATGGATCATTACACGCCATGTGGGCATGATTAATGTGCCTAGTAAGTGAGGGACGTGCCTAGCACGGCTATAAAAAGACTCGTTGGGTAAGTGTATCCTCTCTCACAACTGTATATGATCTCATCTAAAAGGCTGTCTCTTATAGTCCTAAAATGAGAGATTTCCTCAGAGACGTTCGAAGGGCCAGCAGCAATCCAGAAGATTTCGAAGATCCGCATATCGAGTCAATCTCCAAACGAACCTAGCCTTAGATTGGGCCATGATTAGGAGAAACGAACACATCTTCGTGTTGGGTCCGCAATCATGACCCATTCGAAATAAAGCGAATGGGAGAATTTGATGTGACCCAGCCCATCTTCAATCGGTATCTAGTGTTAAATCCCACATTTGTGGGGAAACAGATGATCTACATTAGATCCCCACAATAGACGGCTACAATTAAGCGAAAGATGCTCCCTTGATCAAACCGAGAAAGTCCTATAAGGGAGCATCTACATAAAGGATGGAAAGCTGAGAGCTAGCTGTCGTTACCATTTTGGAGACCTTCCTGATTACGAGCGTCCAAGATTGTTAAGGAGTGGGTCACATATCTTAGAAGTCCGCATAAAGAATCCCGAAGGACCCAGAAGCCTAGCCAGGGGCTTCCACCACCTCGAGAAAACTATAAAAGGAACATTTGAAGAAGAGCTCAAGGCACCATGCTTAACGCATCTATTTACATATCTACTTTATTCTCATGTATATTTTACTTTTCGTAGCTTAGTTCATTACTGCCCAGCGGCTCCCGTTGTAGTACATTTATCTTAGGAGTATATTAAATATCTACAACCTTAAATTTCCAAATCTCCTATGTTCATTTGAGTTTCGATTTAGTTGTTCATACCTCGGTTATACCATGCTGACCACCCCCCTCGAGCATATGTTCCGATAGGCGCATCAAGTGTTTATGCTAGTCTTTACTCTGTTATGTGTAAATCTTTTACTCTGATTGAGAAATACTACGTTAAAGCACTTTGTGAAATAAAATGTCTTTAAACCAGCCGATTCTGCAATCGTTGGTATAAGGTAAAAAGAACTCATTTGTGAGGGTTAACCCCTTTCCTTGCTCAATCGCTTTAGCACGACGCGCATTTAAAAATCGATCGGTGATTGTTAACTGTTGAATTGTGCACATTTAACCCCAATTCCACATTGTATTTACATGAATCTTACGTTTAAAGTGATATAATTACATATGCTTTCATGATTGCAAGTGATTGAGAGAGGTTTGTGACAAATTGAGCTAAGTCAGATGATTTAGAGCTTCAAATGAATAAGTTCCAACAACCAAGAATTATGAAGAAACCAAGAGTTGAAGATCTGGAGCTCAGAACTCAAAATCTGTAATTTATAGGATTGTAGATTGATCTATAGGATTTGAGATTGATTTATAGGAATTTGTGATCAATCGAAAACCATTATAGATCGATCATAAAAATCCCCGAAGTGCTGATTTTCTTGTTGGAGCTTGCTGAACTAAAAATGGAACTTACGATTGATCGACAGAGCCCGTAGATCGATCAATAAAATCCTGGAATTCACAGAAAGCTTACTAAACTCTTTGCAAGTTTGAGATTGATTGATAGAATTTACGATCAATCGATGGAGATTTGTGATTGATCGACGGATCGATCAATCGACAAAGGCGGTGCTTACAAAATTTTGTGATTTTCTGAGATGGTGTAGATTTTTCATATATGAAGAGACATCTACACTTGTTTTAAAGCATCTAGAGATGAAGGAGAAGGAGAGGAGCTCGAGGGTGGAGCAATGCCACATCATTTTTCCTTATTTTTCTTAGTTTTTAGTTTATTTTTTTATTTTTTCTTAACTATGCTAGGCTAATCTCTTAGCTAGGGCTAAGAGGTAATACTTCTAGTTTATTTATGATGTTCTAGCTTCTTTGATTCGAATTAATGGTTTAATTGATGAATAATTAGTTAGTTTTGATTTGAATAAACAGATAGTTTTAGCTTACTTTGATCCATTATCGACTCCGTACACATTGGATGCTTAGGAAACTGAGATTGTTTTCTTATCTATTTTATAAGAGATTAATTTGTAAAATTCATTGATCTACTGTAGACTCCGAGCACGGTAGATGTTTTGGATTCCTTGCGATCAGAACTTAGTGCTTCATGTAAGAACGAATCAATTGAAGTTCATTTCTATCTTAGTTTAGAAATTCTAATCTAACCACTCTATCATCCGATTGGATAGGATATGACTTCAATTCTAGTTGTGTTATCTGATTAAATCATGTGAATTAGACGTTGTAAATAACTAAATGTGGATCCTTTAAAACCCTAGTACTTATTTCTATTGATTTTCCTTTCACAATTAAATACATCTATCATTAATTCAGTTTTAGTTTAATTTAGATAGTTTAGTTTTAGACCCTATATACCCTTTAAGTGTTTGAACCTATAATCCTCTACGTTGATCAACCTCGGTCTCACTGAGTTATTACTACATCGCGACCCTGCATTTGGGGTTGTTGACAAGTTTTTTGCACTATTGTCGGGGAGGTGTTGGGTTTGAACACTTTTAGGTTTACGTTTGTTTTTTTTTTTTTTTTAAGTTATGATAAGTTTAAATTCTTCACTATTTTTTAGGTTACGGATTTATTCCTTTCAAATTACTAACATTGTTTTTTTTTTTTTTTTTTTTGGTAGGAACTTCTAACCTAGTTCATCATCTTAGGTACCATCTTTCCATCTCTTCTGTTTATTGTTTTTTTCTAGATTTTCTATTTTAATTTTTTAGATTTTTGTTAGATCTTAGGAATTAGGTTTAGATTAATTGTTAAAACATCATTATGCCCATGCCCAAGTGGACATATAAATACTCTAAGTATCTATTAGATGACGAGACATCAGATCAAGGACCTTCAAACCATTATGTTTAGAAACATTCTAAGCATGATTATTTTACTGAGAATCAATCTACTTTTAATACTCCACCATGTAAGACGCTACGTGATCACTTAAACGAAAATGCTTATAATACTTCATTGCGTAAGACAATAGGTGAGTATCAGAAAGAGAATCTGATATATGATGTTCTATTGGTTAGGACAATGCGTCACTACTTGTATGGCTATGTTTATCAATAATCATCTAGCACTCTAACATCTGACATACATGATCCAAATTGGTGGGAGAATAAGAATTTCAGTTCGAAGACCGAACCAACCGTGGATGCTAACAACCATCCCCAATGGCCTCTTTAATTATGTGCACCCACCAACAGATACAGTGCAAGCGTTTACATATGATAAGGACAAATTAAATCAAAATGCTATGTAAATGTTCCAAGATATCAAGGAATAAATGGGGATGCTACAAGCATTGAGTGAGTGACTGGAATCACACTTCATTGAAGAAGAAGAGATTTCTTCGTTGACCAACTCTAACAATTATCCTCAAGAGTCCTCACCTCATGAGCTCTCACTGATAAAGACCTTTGAGGAAATATGGTAAGAGTTTATGGAAATAACTAAGCAATGTAATCAATACCTCTCGCCAACTTTTAAAGACTCCAAGCTAGAATTTGAGAGCAGCTACTGAATCACCCATTGTTAATGAGGAGGAAGGGACTTTTCTAGCCCAACCTCCACTAAACCTACTTGAACAACTTGGGGAAGTCGATTTCAGTTCTCCCAAAATCCTTGTCAAGTGTGATGAATTTATTATCTCTTTTAGATACAATGAGCCAATTGATGAAGAGATTCCAATAAATGTTGACAGACCTGAGGAATTTACAGAATCTGAGAATGATGGCATGATTCATTATGATGAGGGCTTAGAGTGTGTGTATGAGCCTATGGTTTCGGTTCCTCAAACGATGATCTCAAATGAGCTTCCAATTAATGATCACGCCATGGAAATTTCCAAACTAAGTGACTTTGATCTAATCCTACCAAATTGAAACACCTAAATCCATTGTAAAAGAAGAATTTCCTTTGATTTAGTATCCCGATCCTTTAGAAGAATGCTTGGCCCACTCCCCCAACCTTGATGATGATATGATTAGGGAGATGGATGCTTTGCTTAATGCGATGTCGGTGATTAAGTAGTCCTCTTCCATTGACTTAAACTCATTTCTCTCTATTGTGGAACACCAGAACATTTTGATTTTGTAGAGGAGACAACTTTATTTGAAGAGAACATGATTGATGTTTCTCCATCGCTCTAGGTTCTTCAACCTGACGCAGAGTTCCAACACTTAGAAAATTTTTCATCGAGGCGAAGGAAGTTGCGCGATCGCTCAACTATACAACAATGGACCAGAATGAAGGCATAAATCTGGCAAAGTACGAAAGAAAATAGGGACTAAAGTTTATATAGCCACTGGACTTGCCAGAATTTATGCGAACCCGACCACGCAACTTGGTCGACTACACAACTATGAAAGTTGTGCAACTGTGAAGGTTGCGCAACTAATGAGTATTATGGGATTTTTATACTTCTGATTAAAGTGATTGCTGAGCAATCGATCCACATCCGATTCCATCTTTAAAGAAATCAAAGGGGATCGAGGGGGCATCTCCTAAGGCATAAAAAAAATACATAGAGTCAAGTTGCGCGGCCGCACAACTCTGTTATGCTGCGCGGCCGCATGAAGGAACCAGTGAACATGCAGCAGCAAGATGGTTGAAGTAAAGAAGTCTAAGTTCATTTTTCAATTGAGTTGTATGGCTGGACAATAGAGTCAAGTTGTGTGGGGGCGCAATAGTGATATTGTGAGGATAATTTTTGTCCCGTGCAACTATATTGAATTATGCGAGAAAGGGGCTTCACATGTGTGGATGGCTATAAATACCCCCTCAGCCCTCTCATTTGGGTACTTTTGAGAATCTAGAGCTTCTTCAGAGATCCCGTCCGAATGAACGAAAGGTATCAAGGAAGACCCGAACAACAACTCCTTCCCAGGAGTCATGCACTAGCCATAGTAAATAGTATTCCGGGAATGTAGAAGTTGTGAAGGAAATCAAAGAAGGAGAAAAGAGAAGGCAGGATGAGTTGTGCGACCGCGTAACTTATCCTTGTTGTACAATTGTGCAACTTGTTTCCAACACTACTGGTTTAAGTGTTTCAATATTTGCAAGCCCGGGACAATTATGTTCTTATTCTGAAGCCTCACGAAGGGGTTTTAAAGCCTGTAAACACTTCCATCACTTCGATGGACTACGAATATACGCCAAAATGATGCCGAAATTGTTTTCTATATTTCATTTAATGTTGTACATTAAACATATCTTATTTTAAGAATCAAGGGACTTCCCAAAGGGATGTAATTAAAAGAATGTAAAAGAACTTAGATAAATTAAATGTCTGATGATGAACATTCTTCTAGTTGAATTTCCTTGTTAATTATTAAAGTATATATATTCCGATCCCTCAAATAAAATTTTGACTTAACAAGGTGAAAGCCTAAAAGTGTTGGGAAGAATTGGGATACACTAGGGCTTCTAATTCACTCAAAACCATCCCCTTTGCAAAGATTCATAATTTAAATATTTATAGAAAATGCTTTAACAGATCTATAACGGCTAGTGTTGATTGATTGGCCGAGGACCTTTAATCAATCAAACTTAGTTTAAAATTAGGACAGAGAGCTTGCTGGGCAATTTTGCACATTGACGATTGATAGAGCTTTAAATATCGATGGATCAAACTTCATTCGATTTGGGTAGAAAGCTCACTAGATGTTTTTGACCATTTTCGATCAATAAACTTCGATCAATCAAGGTTCGATTGAATTAAGCCATTGTACTGTTATTTTGGGTTTCTGATTTATAGCAGCTTCGCTCCTATTTTAAGTCTATCTTATTGTTCATATAAGGCTCCTAAGGCTTGAGAAGATGACTCAAGGTTTATCCATTAAGATCAAGTCATCTAAGGCTAGGATGTTTTGGAACTAAGGGGGTCTAGGCTGGGTTTACCAAGGCACCTCATATTTACCTGTATTTTCATTCATTGAAGCTTCAAGTTTTTGAGTTTTTGGTCTTCAAATGTCTTCCAATGGAGGCTCAATCGACTCTGGACTTACTAGCTCACGTCATTGACAAAACGAGGCATTAACAATTTCCCCATTTGTCAATTTCGTGACAAAAATATACTAGACTCTGTCATGGTCTATACCAATGACAAACCAAAATAACTAAAAAGATTACATGTCAAATATAAGAATTTACAACTCGAATATACTAAAACATGTAACTACTTGTAATGCTCCCCCTCAATTGCTCCCCCTAACTTCAACATCTCCCTACAACAAAAGGAACCTGCAAAATAACATTCAACTTGTTTTGGTGAGACTTGATCTTTTTCCCTAGTTTTGTAAGTAAATGAGAAAGAGTTAATTCTATAGATATACTAATAAATTGAAAAATATGAAAAGTTCTTATAAGTAAAAAACATATACTAATAAGCTTAAACTAACAAGGGAATAAGGGTGCATGTAAACATTGGAAACATGGAGAATGCATATTATGGTCATTAAAAGATATACCTATCAAACAACATGACCAATGATAATTCAGCAAAAACATATGACACAAAAATGAAGCAACTTAAAGATAAACTAATAAAATGAAAATGAGGCTAAAATCCTTGAATATACTTATTAAGCACAATTATGAGGCTACCTATGTTGATCCTACCCGTGGTATTATTGTCCCAACTTAGTATTTTCCTTTTTTTTCGTAGGATAAAAAGTGTCATCAACACCCTCATATGATTAAACAATTTTTGGAGTTGGAAACTTCTTCTTCTTATAAGGAGTTATGGTTAGGATCTTCTCTCAAATATCTAGGGAAAGTATATGTGGTGGAGGTCATTAGAACACATAAGTGTCTAAGGTCTTCATCACTAGGGGAGTCTCTTGAATCAGATTCACTCATCTGTATCATCCTATGTTGCTGTTATAGCCTTATCTTTGGATCTTACTTTGTTAGTGCATTCGGAAGCAGTATTTTCATAACTCTCATAGTTGAAACATTGGGTTACACTCGATTTTTTTGAAAAAATTACCTCTTCACTTAAATTCAATCGATTTACCCTTTGTGTCATAACTCTTTCATCTATTGAGCTTGATGAATTTCTTAAATTTTCTAACAAACGCGTCATTACTGTCATCTTCTTCGGACTCGATTTGCCTATATAGGGGCCTATGTGAAGATTTTAAAACAATGTTCTTCTTTCTAAAGTGTCACGCCCCAAATTCAATTCTCGACGTCCATTCGCCGTAACCCGAATTCAGAGGTGGCAGCCTCCGTAGTACCCAAATCTCATATCCTAACCCCACACGCCAGGTTCCGATCCTGGGATACCACAAGGAGGATTTTAGGGTCTGAATTTTTTTTTCATTGAAACATGAGCATCATCATATGAGTACCATCAAAGACAAACACAATATTTCCACTAAGTCATTTCGTTTACATACAATACTGAAAGGTAAATACACAATGCGTAAATATAAAAACTGTGCACACTCCGACACCTCCTGCTACTGCACTCCTAACCCAACTCAATGTTGCTGATACACTCTGGTATAACCTGCAACGTAACAAACGCGCATAAGCTTCGAACGAAGTTTTGTGAGTGCGTGTGTGCGTGCGCAATGCGTATGACAAGCATGATAAATATCAGAGTAAGCAGTAAAGCATGATGAGAAATTTAAACCAAAACTTAGCCTAAGTAGGCTACTCGATCATGTGATGTGGATAACCAGTCCACCACGGCTATGCAAGCATGGAATACATATAACTAGCCTACTATGGCTATGCAAGCATGCAATACAGGTAACCAGCCTACCAAGGCTATATACTCATACTATGTAATGGCCTACAGGGCCTAATGTCACATATAATGATCCAATGCATGTATGCAAATCACTACCTCTCAGTACAGTGGTCAAGATATGAATAGTCATAACGTGATCGCCTAAGCAATGCAGGATTCGGAACTGGTAGCTCGTCCAGTGTGGTAGCTCGCTCAGGCTTACAGCCCCGCCCACATCACACCCGCCCACGTCAGGACCGTCCCACACCACACAGAACATCAGTCACATCACTGATACCAATACCATCTCTGAAACGGAACATCACCGGGGTCTCATAGACCTCACTACTCACCAGTAGAATGCCAAAGCCTATCTGGTGCAATAGCGGACCTACTCACAGCTGGTCAAACTCAACCCACTTTGCCAACACTCTTCCGGCATGTTAGGTCAGACCTCCTTCCAAACTGACCACGTGCAGTGGAAAACACCGCCGTTTGGTATTCGGCATACTGGTGTATGATTAAACCACCCGGTCTTTGAATGGAGCACCCACCTTGGTACCAACGGCATCAGGGACTTTCACCCAGGGACATCTTTGGCATCCAGTTTAAAGATCACATATTTCTGGTGTTCTACAAACCACGATGGAGCTGTGCTTGCAACGTAGTAACCATGCTATATGCGGCACAAGCAGACGGTGCGAAATGCAACCATGCATACAAACGTGGGACGACATGCCCGTGCAAGTCTCCAAAGAGCACCATAAAACTATAGGGTCTCAAATACAATGTCACCGTTAACTGGTAATGAACTGCACGACAATCGCGGCCTGCTATGGCCGGTTGATACAAGACAATCAGATGAGCCAAGCATTTATGATGCATGAGTCAAGCATACAGTATGAGTGCCAACAAGTAGTCAATCTACCATGATGACTATAAATCAATTTAGTCCAACTTATTTGAGATATGATTAAGATGAGGGGACGCATATGAATGATCGAGTCATAGTGCGGGATGTCGCTAGCCAGGGAATCTCGCACCAAGGGCTACAAGGTATGCTAAGTTATTCCTACCATACAGTGTAAGTCAGGATGATAGATTCTTGTCCTCGAATAGTCGCATACCTATTGGAGAGGTTTGCGATAGAGAGCACATGAATTACATTTGCTGCGACTACATCTCGAATGCTTTATAAATGCGTTTATGCCCTAGTAGTCCCCAACTAACAATGGTGATTCAGGATGCATACTCATTACACATGCATGGTGGTCATCGAAGCATATAGTATATAGATCGCATAGGGATATTCCAAACAACACTACGTGTGGCAACAGACATACTAAAAACATCATAAAACGATAATTCACTTATAACACAAGCAAACACAAAGAGATAGGACCCTAAATGGATGGTATACAACAACACAGATGGTCCAACAATTGAACGGTATGGATTAACCTTCAACATTCAGATAACCCAAATGGAAAGAAAATGATTGAATACACTGCCAACATATCAAAGGTAGAACCTATTTGAACGGCAAGAGTAGAATACCCAAAATCATGCCGAGACCCATAATCCTGTAGTACAGTTGAGATAAACACAATAATGGTCCATAAAAGGAATGTCATAGAATGGGTTGCAAGATAGACAGGTCATGACAGAGAATCATACATGGTAGGGTAATCTGAGATAGATGGTCAATACAATGAGGTCCAAAAAGGTACGACTAGGTCTAACCTCATACTACAAGATAGGCTTCATATAATGGATGGCCTAGATGACATACGAACGTCGAGGATGAGCCCCACACTCGTCCTAAAGGTAAACGGATGGTGTGGATGTGATATACACGATATGGTGGTCTTTAATAGTTGGGTACAAAGGTAGGAGAGGTGAGTCATATGAGTATATAACAAGCTGAGTTACTAGGATCAATCAACGTGGTGAGTCAATAAGGCAAGTTGACAAGGCGGGTCAACATGGTGAGTTAACAAAGTGAATTAACAAGACAGTTCAACAGGGTGAGTTTAAGAAAGTAGCCCTATGACTTAGATCGAGAGAACTTTAGGGATGACCTTTCAATAAGGGTTTACACAACTAATCATCAAGGTGGATCCACGGGATGGACAACGCGGTCATTCAAACACGTACACTAAGGTGGTCCCAAGGCCATCCTGTACATAACATGCTAAGGTCCATTCATTTGGATGGTTTGGATCAAGAACAAAATTAAGGCAGTCCTAATCGATGGGCAACATACATATCACACCATAGTGGCCAATGGCTGGCGTGGATAGAACACATGCACAACAAGGTGGACCCGTGGTTGGGTATAACCGCACAAAGGAGTGGGGAAGCCACATACATCAATGGGCCCCAACAGTTTGGGATCAACTCGATATTTGTGCTTTCCCACTAATTAAGTGAGATGGCAACCAAACACCATGGTGGGGCCCGCACACCACACGTGTGGAACCCCACCCATGGCTAGGTGACTTATGAACATGAAGAATGGCAAATAAACATAATAGATGGGTCCTGTAAAGTTTCCAATGGTAGGCGTTCAACCACCCTTATTTTCTACGTGTGGCCCACCCAAAACTGGGCCCACACCCCTGCCAAGAAGAACGACAAGGTATACCCAACATACATCAAGGTGGGACCCAAAGTTGGGCCCCATCACCTTTGTTTAGATGGATAAATAAACATTACAATGGCCCCAAGGAAGGTTTCAAAGGTGGGCATCAATGACCACTGTTTCCTACAATGTGGTCCACTTGAGGTTTGTATTTACCTCATTATGCTGGCCCACGGCCCTAAAATAATATGAAAAAATAGATGGTCGCCATAGATAAAACGGATGCATCGTGGTGGGACCCACAGGGTAGGCCACCTGCTGGGCAGCATGTTAAAGCAAGTTGCTTGGAGCGTGGCACCCAAATGGGCCCCAAGAGTTTTGAATCAAACTGATATTTTTGTTTTCCCATTCATCCATATCCATGTGATCATATGAACAGGTTGAATGACAAATGAACATCACTGTAGGGCCTGGGAAGGTTTCAACGGTGGAAATCATTATTCCCACCGTTTCCCGTGGCATGGTCCACTTGACCATTGGATATGCTTAAATTTTGGGCTCAGCCACTAAAATGAGCTGGAAAAATATATGGACGTAATAGATAAGGCACATACATTCTAGGTGGGCCCAACTGAGTTTTCAATCAAGTTGATATTTTGTTTTCCCTCTTCCACACTTGTGTAGAATTATGAACAGGTTGGATCTCAAATAAACATCATGGTGGGTCCCACGAGGTGGGCCACTGCTGGGCAGCGGGTACAGCACGCTGCCTCCAGCGTGGACCACACTCATGGCCCAAAAGGTTTTGGACCGAGCTAATATCTGTGTTTTCTTTTCATCCAGGTCTGTGTGTCCTTTGACAACAGATTAGATGGTAAGTAAACCTCACAGTGGGGCCCTGAAAAGGTTTCAACAGTAAACATTCATCCTCACGGTTTCCTGTGGTGAGGCCCACCCAAGATCAGGATCTTCTTAATACTCGGGCTTGGGCCCTTAAATTATCTGGGAAAAACAGATGGACGGCTTAGATAGAACAAATACATCATGGTGGGTCCCACGTGGTGGGCCATTTACTGGGCGGCCGAGCAGCCTAGCGTCCGTGGACACTGGGTACTCCCAGCGTCGTCAGAGAGGCTGCGCCTCTCCTTCTCTCTTTCTTTCTTTTTTTTTTGTTTTCTTTTGGTTTTCGTCCAGTGGGGCCCACAAGAAGATGATCCACTCCGTCTATCAGTTTCCCCAGCTCATGGGGGACCCAATGAACCCAATACTGGGTAGGTGAATTAGTCCACAAACATCAAAGTGGTCCGAGGAAGTTTCGACAGTGGACATCGTTTTCTCCACTGTTTCATGTGATGCGGTCTGCTTAAGATTTGAATCTAATTCAGATTCTGGCCCTGGCCCTAAAATGGAAGGGAGAAATAGATGGACGGTGTGGATTCAATAAAAACATCAAGGTGGGTCCCACGAGTGGGGGCCCATTCACGGCTTCCAGGTGACGCTGGACTGTTCCAGCGTTCTGACGCTGTGAACGTCCAGCGTCCAGAAGCTGGTAGTTTCTTTTTTTTTCTTTCTGTTAATATCAAGTGGGGCCCACATGGGTATGATTCAATCCGTTCATCAGGTTCCCCAACTCATGGGGAGCCCATAGAGTCCAATATTCGACTGATGATTCCGTCTACAAACATGACGGCGGGCCACGGAAGTTTCAATAGTGGACATCGTTATCGCCACTGTTTTCTATGGTGTGGTCCACCCGAGATCTGGATCTACTTCATTTTTGGTTTCCAGCCCTAAAATGGGCTGGAGAAACAGATGGACAGGCGTGGATCAAATACATGCATCAAGGTGAGTCCCACGAGTGGGCCCCAATGCTAACGCCTATATTGGGCTAGGCGCTGCTGGGCAGCAGCGTCCTCTGGACGCTGTCTGTGCAGTGGCCTCCTCTTCTTCCCCCTTTTTTTTAATTATTATTATAGTTAGGTGGGGCCCATTCATGGATGATCCAGCCCATCCATCTCATTGCCCATCACAAGGTAGGCCCAAGGAAATAAAATGAAAGGTAAACGAGCAAAAAAAGGGAGAAAGTTTGCACTCACAATGATGGTTGGACGGTTGGATGGGGTTGGATTGCTAATCAGACCGTCCGGATGATGATCAGGGTCCTCCGAGCTTGATCTCCACCTTCAAATCCTCTAAACTCACTCAAATCTCTCAAATCTCTTTCTTCTCTCTCTCTCTCTCTCTCTCTCTCTCTCAAATCTCTTTCTCTCCTTTCTCTCTTTTGTAATTTTTAGAAAATGAGAAGCCCTCCTCTCCCCTACGTATGCACTTATATGGGTAGAGAGGGGGGTGCATGAGGTGATGATGATGATGATGAGAGAGGGCATGGGAGGTATGGGTTGGAGTTGACTTTGGAGGTGAGAGAGTGATGGGGTGGGTATGGTGTGTGTAGACTAGGGTGATGAGAGGGGTATGGGTGAGGGTGATGGTGATTGATTTGACATATTGTTGGCATTTGTGCAAGTGGGGCCCACCCCACACGTGCGTTGCGCGACCCACCTCGGATTGCCAAAAGTACGCATCTTTCACACCGGGTATCGCAGTGGGGCGTGCCGCACGGCGTTGGAGTCGTGGCGCCCGCGCGGTCGTAAGGGTAAAAGTCTTAGGTCATTGCGGTACTAAATCAGGGTCGTGATGAGAGATCGTCGATCTGGTCAATCCGGAATGTACCGACATCGGAAACTAAATGTACGTTCGGTTAATCAGGGTACGATTTTTACATAAAGGGAGTCTTAAAGTTCAGTTTATATGTTTATAGGGAACTTACAAGTTCTTCTACATTCATGCTATCAATGTCTCCACACTCTTTAATAGAGGTTACTTTGGGAGTGAATATCCGAAAGGGATTTAAGTATTTTTCCTACATATACGTCCATTTGAAACTCTTTCTCTTAAACCCCACATGGAGTTACAAATATCACTAAGTTTAGTATACAAATCTATGAAAGTTTCAGACTCTTTCATTTTAAAAATTTTAAATTGTGTGGTTAAGAGCTAAAGCTTTGAGCTCTTTATTGTGTTAGTCCCTTCGTGGGTGGTTTCCAATGTGTCCCACGCTTCCTTTCTCGTTTCACATGTACAAATGCGTTTAAATTCATTGACAAAAATCGCACAGTAAATTGTATTGAGAGTTTTGACATCATAAGTATATCGAACTCTCTCATTAACACTACACTTGGATGAATCTTTGGGAATGTTAATGGTTCTACCATCAACCACAACTTGTTTTATGGGCACAATCCATTCTTATTCAATAAGAGCCCAGACTATAGGGTTAAGGGATCTTAAGAATACCATTATTATACTCTTCCAATAGGCGTAGTTAGACCCATCAAAATAAGGCGATCATGTGACCGCACTCCCCTCACAGGTAGACATCATTCTAAAGCTCCCAACAAATCTTACTCTAGACAGTTAAGTCCTTAAAGAGAAACTCACTTTGATACCAATTGAAATTATGTTGGTAATCTAACATGACACCATGCTACGAGGAAGCTTATGGAGCTTAGAATTACAGCTAAGTCCTAGAAGGGGGGTAAATAGGACCACTTAAAAATTATTGCCAAATCAAAATAATTTACCAATTAATCTAATAAGGCAAGTAACACTTATGCTTCCAAACCAAGTGGGTCCAATTACATAAACTATAATAGATGCAATAATATAAGAAATTGGTCTATAGAGATAATGATCTTGTTTGTGCTTTACAAGTTAAGTTCCTAGCATACGATCCAATTCAAGTATTCATATAATTCAACTAATTAAACACATAAGCATGGATAAATTGTAAATATTCAATCGCAAACACAAAGATGTATAATGGTTCGACTAATTGTCTACTCCACTCCCGATGGACGCACACTCTTCGAGTGTACCGGATTTCAATATTTTAGAAGTTTTTAATAGATTCACCCCTAACCTTTACAAATGCACACTTCCGCCAGAGGCTTCCATGGAGACTTACACTAATACACTCCCGTAGGAGGCCTACACAAGGTCTTAACGATTGTACACTCCCGTCAAAGGCCTACACAATGACTTCAAAAACATACTCTCGCTTGAGACCTACGCAAGGAATTATATGAGTTTGGGTCACAAACTCTATAGTTAATCTTACACAAGGAAAGAGTATATGAACTCTAAAATTGACAACCTTAATTATCGGATTGAGCCGCTTTTGTAGTGCCTTCTTGAGATGCTTCTTCGATGCTTTCGCATGCTTGAATCAACTTCTCATTTGTTCCTCTAATTTTTGAAGTCGATCTTCTTTTACTTCGTTAAATTTGCTACCTCGCATTTGATGCTCCATGAGGTGACTGAGGTAGATGGAGGATGGTGGAATCTCCTACAACTAATGGATAATTAGTTTCCAATAGGAATTCACCTATATGGGCATTCTAGATAATTTAGACAATGTTTTACCTATAGAATTGAGTCTAATTTCTAGAGAATGTAAGATACTATGTTCTTCTTCAAATAGAGCTTTGTAATGCTCATAGAGTAATGAATCACAAGAAAGAATACATGGATCTCTTTGGGTGAAAGCCTAAAAGTGTTGGGAAGAATTGAGATACACTAGAGCTTCTATTCACTCAAAACCACCCCATTTGCGATGATCTGAAGTCCGAATATTAATAAAAAAAAGCTCGAATGAATTTATAACAACTTGTCGATCGATCGATCAAACTTAGTTCAAAATTAGGGCAGAGAGCTTGCAAGACAATTATGCGCATTGTCGATCAATAGAGCTCTGGACATCGTTTAATCGAACTTTATTCAATTTAGGCAGAAAGCTCACTTGACGTTTCTGGCCATATTCGATCAATCAACTTCGATCGATTAACGGTTTAATCGATCGAACTAAGTCGTTTTGTTGTTGTTTTGGATTTCTGATTTACAACAACTTTGCACCTATTTTAAACCAATCTTATCAAATTTATATAAGGCTCTTAAGGCTTGGGAAGATGACTCAATGTTTACCTATTAAGATCAAGTCATCTAGAGGCTAAGTTGTTTTGAAACTAAGGGGGTTTAGGTTGTGTTTACCAAGGCACCTCATGTTTACTTATATCTTCATACTTTGATGCTTCAAGTCTTCACGTCTTTGGTCTTCGAATGTCTTTAAATGAAGGCTCAACTAACTCTAGACTTCCTAACTTATGTCATTGATAAAACAAGGCACTAATAGTAATGACACGTGCCCTTTTCCTAATTGGCTCTTTCAGAACCGGTAAAAAATAGGGTACAACACCCATTACAAAAGGCTTACAAGTGATCCTAGGGGATTGTGCAACATAAAAAAAATTACTTTTCTAGATCCAATGCGTGTTATCCTCATAAGGCTACGCGCGCAGGGGTTCTAACCACTCAAACATCCAACTCAACAGTTTTTTTCAATGTGTATGCCAATCAGCGACGTGAAAAGGTTGCAATTAGATATTGCAACGTTTTTCTCACCCTCATGAGATGTCTGAGTTAAGCTTCTAACTAAGCAAACTTCTCGATCACGACACTTTGGCAAGTAGAGGAACCAATCGCCTCTCCATCTAATCTAGACGGGGTGTCCACTTGCTTTGGCATTCAGTTGTACTCCAACCTCTTTCAAAGAGAGGCATTTGTAGACACCCCACAATGAAAACATGACCTCATAGTTTTGTAAACTTTGGTGGGCCCACTATGAATAGGAACACAACTTAGAATGAACCTTACAAGCAACTAAATGGGTTAGGTTGAGCCAGGGTAAGCCCAACACAGGGAACCAAACAACCCAGAGGCTAAATGGTTAAATGAAACCCGAAAGCAGCTGAAGCTCAGCCGATTTTGCTCAAAGGCGATTGAAGAATAACTAGTTTTAAGCTAAGTCGGCTCCTCTTGAATTGGTTGCGGGTTTGGTTTGGCGATGCGCTGGACTAACCTCAATTTACATCATATTATCACCAGCTTTGGTTCCCCCAAGCCTGGCTTAATTTGAAGAGTCTATCGTACACCCTTACATACCTCTCTTAAGCTCAGGCTCGGGAGGATAAGATCTATCCATTTAGCCTTATGTGTCCCTCTCTGGTTTGCTTATTTAAGGGACCCCTCACTAAAGCAATGAGCATAGGAGTTCAAAGAAGAAAAGAAAGAAAGGGGAATTATCTTAGAGAACAAAAGATAGACTGGAGTTTCTGCTTCCCATCCAGAGATAGAGACAGAGAGTCTGACTCTTCTGTTCTCTCCCTCCTTCTAAACTCTTCTGACTCTTCCTTATTCCATACTATTTGTAAAGCCATTGTATTCTGACTTACCCTTTTCTAGTCTATATATTCCAACTCCACTACTTTGTGTTCGCTTGCCTCAAGTGCAAGACTGCAATGTAGTAATAATTCTCGGTAAAACCGAGGTCGATTCACAGGGAAAGTGGTAAACAATTTCAACTACTCCAATAACTTGAATCTAAGAAGATTTTAGAAAAAAAAATAATTTTTAAGAACTAAATAGGAAATCTAAGATTTAGGAAGAACTAGAGCATCAAGGATTCACTTGTAGCGGTCCAATATCATTCATTCATCCAAGAACAACACAATTAGAATCAAAGTTCTATCTCTCATCTAATTGGAGGATATAATATTCAAGCACAAACAGTCCCACTTAAATATGGAAATCAGATTTCTAATTCTAATGAAGAATATAGAACTCAAACTTGTAACCTTCAAAGTAACAGCCATGCCAAGAGACTATGAAATGATGTAGGGTTACTACAATTCGAATCTAAACAAACCCATCATGGCAATCTCAGAAAATTGCAAGAAACTCATGTCTGAAGTACAAAAACTCCCATAATTCATCTAAAAATTCAAGCTTTATTCAAACTAGAAGTTCAAAATCCAAAATTAAGAAAATGGTACTTGCATAAATAAATTAAAGTATTGAAACTAACTACAAATTTCACCTCTAGCTCTAGTTAAGAGGTTAACTAAGAAAAAATATTAAAATTAGAATGAGAACTAAGAACAGAAAGAAAAATTAGCTGTAGGAGGCTAGAAAGCCTCCTAGTACTTGAACTCCTTGCTTCTGACGTCATTGACTGCCTTGGAATAGAAGAGAGCACCTCATTTTATAATACAGTAAGAGTACAACAACATAACAGATTTTGTTTAGCTTCATACGGCTTAACCAATGATCGAATTGCCTTCAAATTTAATTTGTAGCTTCCCTAAACTTGATCTTCCCTATAGATGGTTTAGATTTTCAAGATTATCTTCTGAATGGGCCCACCAATCAGATCAGCGACTGCCTCTCAAAATCACGCAATTCGGGTACCTCTAGAACTAGTCATCTTGCTTTTAATGCTGCGGAGTGTACAGAGGTCAGATTGATATCAAATTTGGATCATTAGTAGAAACCTTCCTCCTATAGATGATAGACGGATTATATTATCCAGATCAATTCCATAATTGGGTGTGAAAATTAGAATACTTAGAGCTTTTTATAAAATCTGCCCAGTTGAATATTTTTGGATGGTCCATCTTTCTTCAACTGGTACGATCAAACCACACATCCTTTTGACCTGAAACTTTGTGATTATTTATATATAAATGTGGTATAGAAGATGGTTAGATTAAAATTTTCATATCATCAATGATGGGCCACTTGGACAGTTCGTATTGTTTTGGCCTGCCACGGTCAATCCGTAGCTCCGATCGACACGAAACGCTTGAGTTTTTTCGGCGTCGAGCTAATCTTCAATATGGACGGATTGGATTTGTAATAATCATCAAGATGAGCCCCATAAACTGGGCTAAAAATCCAAAAATGGGACTGCCTGCTGTTTGAAATTCGAAAATTAGAAATTGCATGGCCCACCGGTCTTGACATGTTGGATAGGGTTGGCCGACTGGTCTTGACCTGTCTGGGCCTTGGTACAGCAAGCTTTGTAGAGGGCAGTTGTGTTGGTTGACCGATCTTGACCGGTTGGACCACCTTGTAGGGCTCCTTTTCATTCTTTCCTTCTTTCTCTCCTTTCCTTTCTTCTTCCGTCTTTTGTTCTTCCTTTCCTTTGATCTATAATGGTGTTAGAAGGTGTCTTTTAAGCATCAATTTATACAATCACTCTCTTATTTCTACAAACACAAAACCATACATCAAATAGGTATTTAAATATAGAAATCATGCAATATATATGATGAATTTGGGCTGGAATATGTAATATTCATGGCTCAACACTTTGAACACTTGAGGTAGTAGGCGTTGCTCTGACATCACGTAAAGTATGCTTTATAGTTGCCTCTTTTGAGGATCTTATGTATCAGAATACATGACTTAAAGGATTAACCGAAAACTCCATGTTCTTTTTCTTTTCCTGTGCTTCTATTGAAAAATCTTTTTTTTTTTACCATTTCCATTTCGTTTTCAATCTATCTCTTGTAGTTTAGACATATAAAGCTCAGTATTTTACTGGAAGTTATTTGAATCTGTTAGTGCACTTTTCTGTGGCATACTAGTTCACCATTGTTTGTCAGTCATGTGAGTCCTTATGTTGTAATGTCGGTTGAGCCTTGAAAATCTGAAGATCGAAGATTTAAGTGGATAAGAAGTATCAAGGAAGAAGAACAAGTAAATGAGATGCCTTGGTGATCTAAAACACCCAAAACCTCTTAGATGACTTGGACCAACTAAAAATACCCTTATTCATCGTTATTAGCCTTAGATCAAATAGAAAAACATGATAATTTAAGTTAATTAAAGATGTGAAAGCTGCTGTAAACAAATCAGCCCAAACAACAGTTTTTTATTGATCTTTGATCAATCGAACATCAGTTTCAATGGGACTCCGATCAATCGGACAAAGTTCCGATCAATCGAAATTTAGACTAGGGGAACTTCCAAAACTCTCTGGATAGATTTTTGATCAATCAGACAATGCCTCTGATCAATCGGATGTGGTCCATCCGATCAATCGGACCATGTTCTGATAAATCAGAATTTGTGCCAGAGATCTTTGAAAATCTTCTGGACAGATTTTTAATCAATCAAATGTGACCTCCAATCAATCGGACCATGTTCTGATTAATTGAAGATACTCGATCTACCATTTTTTATCTTTGGAGAAATTTCGATAAAAGTGGAGGCATTCATTTTTAGGCTCATAAGAGGGATTTTAAGGAGTTAGAAGCTACCACCATTGCATACCTTTAGGAGCTCTAATCTTAACCCATTGCGAGTCATTCTTCTTGTGATTCATCACAAGCTTGGAGTATTCAAAGCTTAAATGAGAATGAACTTGTTTTCTCTTGATTCCTAAGAATTTAGACACCTTGATCATGGGTAAATCTTTTATCTAAACACCACCTATGAATCCAAATAGGTGTATTCCTCTAGAAAATCTATTTCTTACCATTTGTAAAAGATTCACCACCTCCTAACACCTTGGGTATCTCCAATGGAGCATCATATGCAAGGGAGCTGATCTTGGAACTGAAGCCTTGGCAAAGCGGCGACATCAACGATCGTGAGAGGAAAAGGGGAGCTGATTCAAGCACAGGAAAACGAGAAGAAGCAACCCAAAGGGGCGTAACAACGGGGCTCAAATCCGACAAGTAAGATTGTCATTTGTTAGAGTTCATCCACTCTTTTTTCAGTGGGAATTAAGTGTAGAGTTTGTTTGTCAAACTTGAATTTAGGGTCGTTTACTGATCCTTGGCTTATTAGTTGAGCCTAAAAGGCTGGAGACAGTTGCCCTTCCTTAGCACGTTTGTTGGGCCTAAACTCCAGGGTTGTTTGGCAATCATTGACATGTTTGTCGGGCCTAAAGTCTAAGGGTGTTTGTCAGTCCTTGACACGTTTGTCGGGCCTAAACAAGTCTCCAAGGGGAGCCACAAACATGGGTGTAAACGTATAGGTTGGGAGGAACCTATAAACTCCCTGATAGGGTGGATCCGAGTTAAAATACCTAGGTTGGAAAGAACTTGATTTAAACTCCCTAGTGAATGCCGATGTGCTCAAAGGGGTTGAGTACTTGAACCAGGAGTGAAGTGGACTCAAAGTCGAACCACTATACATCGTTATGTTTGTGTTTGTATTTGAGCACATTTCTTATTATGCATTGTGTTTAATTGTTTAATTATGAATGCTTAATTAGAATGTATGCTAGGTACTAAATAAACACATCCACATACAAGATATACTTTTACTTATATAGACTTGAGCTTTATGATCCATTCTCATATAGTCTACATAGGTTGCGTAGATTAGGTGCTTCATTAGTTTAATCATTTAATAATCTATGTATGCTTAGACTGGGTTGCTTATTGCACATCATATGCTAGTCTTGTGATTGGATCCACTTAGGCTTGGAAGCCGAAGTGTTATTGCTTAGTTTAAATTGATAAAATTGTTAAGTGGGCGAAAAGATTTTTAAAAAGTCCTAATTACCCCCCTCTGGGACTTAATCATAATTCTAGTTGCTCCACTCTAAACTTCCGCACCCATACAGTGTCCACAAGTGTAATAAAAGGGTCCCTAACCTCTTCCTTTTTCGTAACCGCGACCATTATCCATAATCCATGGTGCAGACCTATCCAAGAGTCACTCGAGTCAGGAATTCTTTGATTTTCCTTATCTCATGGCGATTCCATGGATTCTAGCCTACCATGGATTTTGAGGCCTTTACTTTGGCTAGTGGTGACTCCAGTATAATGTTCATTGTGCCATACTGTAATCTTATAAAAAAATAGTGCACATCCAAGAAAATCAAATTGAGCTAATCATATCAATCACACCTTCATCTGGGGCTTAGCATTGGATACAAGTACATTGCAGGCATGTTGCCATGAGGTGTTACGAACGGTATAAAATTATCGTAATCATTTTCTCTTCTCAACCCCTCCACAAGCTTCAGGCATGGAGGTCTTCGCTCCAAGTTCAACTGGATTTGGATAGACTTCGGATTTGGGTCTTTATACGCATTTATATTCTAAGTTTGTAAATGATGTATGCTCTGTGACTTGTCGGAACTTTGGATCCTGTTTAATCGAAAATTCGAGAACTTCCATGAGGTTGAGCTGCGTGGGCCCCATCGTGAACATCTACCCCATTAATTAGATGCACCATTCCATGGTGGGCCACGGGCTTAAAAACAAGGTCAATCTATAATTTAGGTGGGCCACACCAAAAGCAACAATTGAGAGGGGCTACCCGTATATTATATTAAAACCTTCATGATTGTTTATTGGACCCACCGAGATGTGATTCACAAATCCAACCCATCCATTGTATATCTCCCACTTGGATGAGGGGTTAAACCAAGTTTCAGCCACATCCAAAACTCAGTTGGGTCCCACTAAGTGCTTTTAGATGTTTTAGGCATGTCTTCACATAGTTTTAGATGGTATGGCCCACTTGAGTTTTGTATATTGCTATTTTTGGGATATCCCATCACCTAAAGGGGACCCATCAAATGCACAGTGTTGATGTCCAATCCACATCACGATGGGGCTCTCACAGCTCGACCTCATAGTATTGAGGGCCCCACCGTGATGTGTATTGGAAATCCACTCCATCAATTAGATGCACCCTTCCATGGTGGGCCATGGGCTTAAAAAGTAACCCAATCCATGACTTAGGTGGGCCACACCACATACAATAGTTGAGAGTGGATGCTTGCCCATTAAAACCTTACTGATCGTATATAGGGCCTGCTGAGATGTAGTTCACACATGCAACCCATCCATTGTGTGTGTCCCACTTGGATGAGGAGTCACACCAATTTTAAGCTTTATCTAAAATTCAAGTGGCCTGTTCCAAGAGCTTTTAGATATTTTAGGCATGATTTCACATAATTTCAGATGTATGGCTCACTTAAGCTCGTGGTACGATTGATTTTTGGGATATCCAATAAACTAGAGGGGATCCATCAAATGCACGGTGTGCATGTCTGATCCACATCATGGTGGGGCTCACACAGCTTGACCTCATAGTGTGTGTGTGTGTGTGTGTGTGTGTGTGTGTGTGTGTGTGTGTGTGTGTGTAACCCTATATCTATTTATCCATTGTTAGTAGAGCTGTCAATAGATCAGATCATGGTCCGAATATCGGATTCAGACCATGATCTGATCCGATTTAATCAGATTTGGATCATTAATTGGATCAATGGATCGGATTTGGATCAAAATCTTTGATTCATTTAATAATTGGATTGGATTCGGATCGAGCCTGATCCGATCTGATTTTAGGGAGTATAAAAGGAAAAGAAAAAAAAACCTACGCTGCACTAGTTTTTTATCAGATTTATAAAGGAGTACTAGTTTTGATCGGATTTACATTAAAGAGTACTCATTTTAATCGGATTGGATACGGATCGGATCGGATTTAGATTTCAAAAAATTTAAATGGATCGAATTTGGATCAAACACTTGTGATTAGGATTGGATTTGAATCATGTAAATCCTTAATCGGATCGGATTCGGATAAACACTAATCTGGTTTGAATCCGATCCGTTGACAGCCCTAATCATTTAGACTCATGCGGCCACCCCTGCAACCATTAAACGGCCTCAAGAGTATATTTGTAGTCAATCATGGCAACACAATAAACTCATATGCCTCCTAAGCATCCCAGAGGGGGAGAAATCACCCTCGAGCGCGCACAAAATATCAACACATAATGGGCCCACTATATGAACAGTTCTGATTGGGCCATACAAATTGGACACTCAAATGCTATACATAATGCCCAAAGTGGTTCATACCTCCAGCAGATGCAGCAAAGTCCATCCAGTTAGACTATTCTAGCTACTTATAACTTAGAAATGGATGGGTGAGGAGGAAAAAGTACTTGAGATGGGAAAGGAGTCCACCATTCCAATGACTTAGATTACTTAATGGAGTTCACTTGCCCATCCATGGTGGGGCTCGGGAGATGAACGATCCAGATCAATAAAGGTTAGCAACCACCAACGCGAATATGAACCTAAAAAAAAGTCAGTAACTCGGGGGAGCTTCGCGACAAAAACAGTAATTCAAGGAGCATCGTGTAAATGGAATCTCCCATTGGAGAAATGTTCTCAACCCAAGGGTATTGTACTCTGGTTTACTATTTCTACAGGTGGGGCCTTTTGGAAGAGCCTTCAAATGGGTCCTTAGACTATTTACAGACCGGTCATGACCGGTCGACCAATGTTGAGGCAGATGTGAATCTGCGTGATTTTTCTCCTTGGACTGTTTTTTGGGCCGGTCATGACCGGTCGGGCCAGTTACGCGGTGTCTTGAGCAGCAAGCGTTTTCTTACACTATTACGCGATAGTGTGTAAGATGTTTCTAATTCGGGGTTGCTTGCTATATACATGGCATGAATCCAGGATTAGGAGTAATCCTAAGGTGTTCAAGGTTTCCAAAGTGTGTTTGGAAGATGGGAGAGTGTTTTGTGAGAGAGAGCTTGGGTTTTCTCTATTTTTCCTTGGCTAGTGGGCTGTCAATCTTTATAATCTTCTAAAATCATAGTAGATCGCTTTGTGTCGTGGTTTTTTACCCGTTGAGAGGTTTTTCCATGTAAAATCAGGTTGTCTCTTGTAGTTGAATGCTTGTGTGAATTGATTTCATTGTGTTTCTCATTTGATCTTATATACTACTGTGGTGTTTGTTCATCTTTTGCTTTTATTGCCTGCGTCTCTATTCCCAACAAGTGGTATCAGAGCTAAAGTTGGGGTAGAGTAGAATTCGGATCTGAGACGAGAAGATGGGATTAAGCATAAGGTTCAAGGTAGAGAAGTTTTTCGGCAAAAATAACTTTGAGCTATAGAAGGTGAAGATCGAATCTCTTTTAGTTCAGCAAGGGCTTGATGAAGCTCTTAGAAAGCGACTCAAGGCTATGAAAGAGGATGAGTAGACGAAGCTCGATAAGAAAGCTAGAACCTTGATCCTGTTATGCCTTACGGATGACGTCCTATATCACGTCACGAAGGAGAAGACAACCGCTGATATAATGGTGAAGCTAGAGAAGGTCTATGCCAAGAAATCTCTAGAGAATCAGATGTATCTATTGATGCAATTGTTCACCTTGAGGATGGCGGAGGGGACAGATGTGGAGGACCACTTAAGCATGTTCAATTGGTTGGTTTGCGAGCTGGTGGAGATAGATGAGCCAATGAAAGATGAATATCAAGCGTGCATCCTACTGAATTCTCTTCCAGATTCATATGAGTCATTCAGGAGGGAGACCATCAACGTCGAGACCGTTATTTCAGCCCTCCAGTTGAAGGTGATGAGAAAAAAGAGCGGTGATGTGACTTCTCGTTCTTTCTTATAGGCACTGATTATAAGAGGAAGAAATTCTAAGTATGGTGGAGGATATTCGAAATCGGGATGTAAGGTTAAGGGTAAAAGGAAAGCTAAGTGAAGTACTGGAGTTGTGGTCAGTAAGGCCACATGAGAGGGGATTGTTAGAATCCCAAGTTGAAGCAAGAGAGTTATGAAAATTCATCTAGAGAAGGAGCTAATACCGTAGAGGATAGTGGCGATCTTTATGAAGTTCTGACTGTATCTGGCAAGGGATCTCATGGTAGAGAGTGGATCTTAGATTCAGGGGCTTCATGTTATGTTTGTCCTGACCGAAGTTCATTCACGACATACAAGGAGTATGGTCGTAAATCGGTGTTTGTGGATGATGGTTATGCTCATAAGGTGGTGGGTATTAGTATAGTGTGCATCAGGATGTTCGATGGTATCGAACGAGTCCTGGAAGATGTAAAGAATGTCCCCAAGATGAAGATGAATGTGATCTCTCTTGGTGCACTTGAGGCGAAAGGGTGCGTGTTCATCAGACGCGATCGTCGTTATAAAGTGATGAAGGGGGCACTCATGTGGATGAAGGCATGGAGGTGTGGCCATCTTTACAAGTTGATCGGGAGCAAAATTCACGGTGGAGCTGTGGGATCTGCAACGGGATCTACGGTTGCTCGTATATGGCAAGTGCCCAAGGGCCACATGAGAAGAGCGGAAAAGGGCGTGAAAGTACAAGGTTAGGGTTGATAGTGGCATGAGAAGCAGGTTGAGCTATGATGAAGATGAGATGACGAAAAAAGCGAGGATGTTCTGATTCGACGCTCGAAGCCTTGGTGGAGTTTGTTGGAAGAGCCTTCAAACGAGTCCCTAGAATGTTCACCAACCGGTCATGACCTGTCGGGTAGTGGGGCCGACCAATGTTGAGGCAAACGTGAATTTGTGTAATTTTCTCCTTGGACTGTTTTTGGCCGGTCCGACCGGTCATGACTGGTCGGCCAGTTATGCGGTATCTTACACAGCAAGCGTTTTCTTACGCTAATACTCGGAAGTGTGTAAGACATTTTTAATTTGGGGTTGCTTGCTATATATATGACATGTATCCAGGATTAGGAGTAATCCTAAAGTGTCTAAGGTTTCCAAAGTGTGTTTGGAAGAGGGGAGTGTTTTGTGACAGAGAGCTTGAGTTTTCTCTATTTTTTCTTGGCTTGTGGGCTGTCAATCTTT
The DNA here is from genome assembly GCA_003013855.2 of Liriodendron chinense. Lineage (NCBI taxonomy): Eukaryota > Viridiplantae > Streptophyta > Magnoliopsida > Magnoliales > Magnoliaceae > Liriodendron > Liriodendron chinense. The sequence continues at coordinate 5,106,546 of ML058389.1, forward strand.
GTAATCTTCTGGAATCATAGTGGATCGCTTTGTGCCATGGGTTTTTTACCCGTTGAGGGATTTTTCCACGTAAAATCGGATTGTATCTTGTGGTTGAATGCTTGTGTGAATTGGTTTCATTGTGTTTCTCGTTTGATCTTATATACTGTTGTGGTGTTTGTTCGGCTTCCGCTTCCACTGCCGGCATCCCTATTCCCAAGAGGGTCCATAACCCATCGTTTGGTGATCCAAACCATTGGAAAGTTGGGCCATGTGCAAAGATCTCTTCTATAGGACAATTTAAACCCTTTGATTTGTGGCCTGTAAACAAATGGTTAAGAAGAGAATAAAATAGTTGATCACATTAGACTAAAAGAGGTTAATGGTCCCTGGTTTGCCCAATTGACCAATGGTCTGGATCATTGAGCCATCCTATGGAGCACTCGAGTAGACCATGAATATCTGCCGTAAGGAGTTACAGATCGTAAGATGCCTCTTTATAACATCCTAGACCGAGTATATGCATATGACAATTGGTACTTTTACTGTGGCAGGTATGGATAAGTGATCTGAACCATTGTGCTGATGCGTCCTGCAGTGGATGGACGATGCCTGATTAATCTGGTCAATTGGAAGAACTCATTCTTCAAATCTTTCATCATTACTTTAGCTTCTTTTACCCTTTTTTTTCCCTAACTGTCGGCCTAGAAATGTCCCGTTCCAACTATCCGGCATGGACGCGGATTAGCTACTCACAGGTTGAGCAGCTATCTCGCTACTGAAGTGACCTCACCAACTTTTGTTGGCCCCACCGTGATGTATGTGTTGTATTCACATTGTCCATCTACTTAGAGAGATCATTTTAGGGCATGATCCAAAGAATGAGGCAGATCCAAAGTTTAGGTAGACCTCACCAAAGAAAACAGTGAGGACTGATCTCCTACCATTAAAAACTCCTTTGGGCCACACAAGTTTTCAATCAAGCTAATATTTATGTTTTCCCTTCTTCCATGTCTGTGTGAACTTATGAAGAGGTTGGATCTCAAATAAACAGCATGGTCAGCCCTAGAATGGTTTCAAGGTCATCTCGCTGTCCTCATTGTTTTTCTTTGGTGGAGTCCACTTGAGCTTTGGATCAGTCTCATTCTTTAGTTAATGCCTTAAAATGTTCTCTCCAAATGGATGGACGGTGTGGATATAACACATACATCATAGTGGGCCCCACAGAAGTTGGTGACATCACTTCTGTAGCCAAATAGCTAGTCAACCTGTAGGTAGCTAATCCGCGTCCATCTGGACGTGAATTAGCTACTCACATGTTGAGCCAGATAGCTACTCAACATGTCGGTAGCTATTCCGCGTCCATTTGGACATGATAGCTACTCACATGTCGAGTAGTTATCTCGCTACTGAAGTGACCTCACCAACTTTTGTAGGCACCACTGTGTTGTATGTGTTGTATCCATATTGTCCATCTATTTAGAGAGATCATTTTAGGGCATGATCCAAAGAATGAGGCAGATCCAAAGCTCAGGCAGACCTCACCAAAGAAAACAGTGGGGATTGATCTCCTACCATTAAAAACTTAACCATTTGTTTACAGGACGCATGATCTAGTTCTGTGGTGTAATGATGTCATCAAGTTATGTGGGTCCAGCCATGAGGTACGTGTTATATCCAAACTTTCGGTACATTTTTTGAGATCATTATAAGTCTTTTGTCAAAAAATAAGATAGATCTAAATATCCAGTGGACCACACTGCAGAAAGCAATGGGAGATTGAACGTATACCATTGAAACCTTCTTGGGTCCCAAAAGTTTTGGATCAGTCTGATAATTATTTTCACCATTCATCCAGGTCCGTGTGACCTTATGAACAGTTTGGATGACAAATAAACATCATAGGTGGGCCTTAGGTATGTTTTAACGGTGAGAATCATTGTCCCCACTGCCTTTTGTGGTGTGGTCCACTTGAGCTTTGGATATGACTCATTTTACGTATCACTCCATAAAATAATCTCGCCAAATGGATCGACGGTGTGGATATACTAAATACATCATTTTGGGGTACACAGAGCCTTACTCATCTTTGGACTGCTCGTACAATCCTACTCGAGGACTGGCGCGCTTGTCTGCATCCACCATGAACCCTAGCTGCTGTAGGGTACAACAGCCAATCCGCTTCCTCCAGCATGATCCATCTAAAGGGATCAATCATATCAACTCTCTGGATCACCTAACTTTGGCATCCATGTGTACGGACGAACTCATGGCCCATGGATTAAAAACTAAGGCCCAATGAGACAAAAATTAAGGGAAAAATAAATGAATATCGAATTTGATCCAAAAATTTTATGGCCCATGATTTTTTTTTTTTTTTTTTTTTTTGTGGTGGACATTTTATCTTTTACTGTTTGGTCCACTTGAGATTTGGATTTGCTTCGTTTTGGGAGACCATGGCATAAAATGAGCAGTAAAAACTGATGGACAGTGTGGATGTACAACACATACATTAAGGTGTGCCCTATGGTAACATGGAAGGACCTGCCATGAAAATGCTCCTTTCTTTATTCTTGTGTAGCCCGCCTGCATGTGTAGCTGCACCCCTCTGAGTGTCCGTCTCTAATTTATCTCTATTCCTTAATTTTCTCCACTTTAGTTGCATGTGGCATAATCTGCCATAAGAGTAGCCTTATCGACAAAAAATTCTGTGGTACCGCACACCACGGAACAATAGCTAAGGAAGTACATCTACCGCCTTTTTTCTCAGCAGATTTTCTAGACCATTGTTTCTTACTCATCTTCATATGGACGGTGATGATCTATGAGATTTTTCTTTCTCCCATATGTGGCCCATACGAACTATCTAGTTCATCATTAGCATTTCTTCCTTTTGTCGAAAAGAACAAAAACATTGAAACCTCGAATGATGGTCCACACGCATCACACAATCACTTTACACGTTGGGCACCGCTTCTCAATTCAAACGGAACTGTGGGCCCCACTTATATGTGCATAGCACCGAAATCAGATCGATTGGACGTACGTAACATCCTCTTGTTCTTCATTTTTCTTTTCCGGAATTTGGATCGCAGGCTATTTTTGTTATGGCCGTCCATTTGATGGCCATCAACCAGGCAGAATATCTGTTAACCGTAATTTTTGGACGGTGTGAGTTAATTTCAATTGGGATTTTTACCACAAAGTTCCTTGTATATCTATATTTTACTAAATAATGCCTCCACAATAACAAGTGCCTTTTGAGGGATAAAATTACAAAAATACCCTCTTTCATTTACTTCAAAAATAGTAGAGCTCCAGACTTGTGGGGCCCACGTTGTCTGTGCACAACTTTATTTACTTCAAAAATAGTAAAGCTACATAATTGTGGGGCCCACGTTGTATGCGTACAACATCCAAACCATTAAACCTATGCACTACACTAGGGTAATAACATGAGCAAAACATCAGGTTAATCAGATAATCAGATGTGCTACATTTGAATTTGGATATTTTGAATGGTGTGCTTTATTTTTTTTTATTTTTTTTTATGGATTGGCTCACCTTACAATTGAATTTGCCGTATTTTTTTTTTTGTTCGTTTGGTTATAATGTTGGCGTGCATCCGTTGGACAGATTGAACGTGAGACACGTACCACGTGGGCTCATTTCTTTCAAATTTTTTTCACTTTGTTGTAAAGAAAAGCAAGATAGGGCAGTAACGTAATTTCCTCTCTTTTAAGCCACTGCACCAGTAATGTAATTTCCTCTCTTTAAAAGCACTGCACTGGAATACAGTCACTGGAAGCACTATTTGGTGGTGTTTGGTGGACATTGGGAGATTGAGCTTTGTTAAGTGCTCATGCCTGTGCAATGAAGCTCATGGACACACATCATGTCACATTGGTGCTAGATCCAGTCCCAATTAGGTTGACCCGACCTTCCTCATGCTTTCCCAAAAAATAAATTGGTCCATCAGCATGTGGACACACTATCAGAAATAAATGGATGGTTAGAAAACTTCGGCCAATTTTTTTAGAGCTGTACATTTGTTTCCCTAACTGTGGCCCATCTGACCAGTAGATCAACTTGATTCTTGGGTTAGGGAACTAAGATAATGGTGCCCTTTTGATGGGCGGATTGGATATGGCATACTTTAACTCAAATCTAACTGGGTCAGCAGATCCGATGGGGTACCCAGACCCGACCCATTTATTATATGGTACAGGTCTGGGTCTAAGAACAGACCCATTTGCTAAACGGGTCTGGGTCTGGTTTCCTTTATATTAGGCCCAACCTTACCCGACCCGAACCCATTTACTAAGTGGGCGGGTTTGGTCCATGTTTCAAGGGACCCATCCAGCCCAGACAGGTCTAGACCTGATTTTAAGACATTGTAAAAATGCTTGTATATTAGATCCGATGGGTTGACTCGGACCCGACCCAGACCCGCCCATTTAGTAAAAGGGCTTGGGTCTAAAATTTGGACCCAGACCCATTTATTAAATGGGGACCCGGTTTTGGTTAAACCCGCCCTGAACCTGACCATTTACAGCCCTAACCACACACGCCGTCCTCCCATGGGACTTGAACCCCTGACCCTGAGGTTGAAATACACTCTATCTACCACTGAGCCATGGGTTGGAACCCATTGTGGTTGAGTTACTGCCCCATAATCGGATTTGTGGAATAATGCTATCTCTGGTCTATGGGCACTTATTTCATCCGTTTGGACTATTAGATATTTTTTATTCCTAACCATTCAATTAAAAGTTCAACAATCTAATGGTTAGATGATCAAATGTGCAAGATTTAAAATTTGGACCCTTCGTAGAGCAATGAAGATTTTCTCTTTTATACCAGTTGAACAAGTCGCATGCCACAGTTCCAAAACTCATTCACTACTCAAAACTCAGCCGAGTCAACTCAACTCAGGTAGATTTCAAGCCCGGCCCTGAGGAAACTCAGATTTAAGACTAAATCTGATAGCCTTGTGCAGAAAATGAAAAGATACAATGTGAAGAAAATGAAGTGATACCCACAACCACTTAGGTATACATTACCTTCTATTAAGCTTCTTATTTTATAATACTTATACTAACATAAATATTAGAAATATTCTTTATAATTAGAAAATGTTTAATTTATGATAAAGGAATTTTATAAAATACTACCTGAAATTTATAGCATTTACATTTTGAAACCTTTTTTTTTTGTGCAAATGTTTTCATTAAACTACCTCATTAAATAGCCTTCTATTAACACCTACACCTTTGGGATAGTGGTAGACTGAGGGAAGATAACCTCATCTCAACACTGTGGTCAAGGTATCGAATCCCAACTTAGGGGGTGACTAACAATGTGGGTGTGTGTACTAACAGTGGTATGTGTGAACTAACCGCCCCCAAAAAAAAGAAAAAAGCATTCTATTAGATTTTGCTAGGAGTAGTTGTTATATGAAGTGGATTTTTTTTTAAATAACGAAAATGCCTTTCCAATGACAATGCCCTTTCAACAAACATTGTTTAGAAATAGGAGAATAAAATTCTTCGATTGATCTTACTGTGGAACTTTTGCTTAAGTATAATGACTTCCACTATTTAGTTGGTTCTTATTTGAGTTGATATATGCCACTTATACCAATTAATAGTGATTTGTAACAACAGCCATATTCCAATAGACTCTCTAATGACCCAAAATTTATTTCCTTCTTTGCTACACCCAGCTCCAGGTGCTCCTTTTATGTCCCTTCAACGCATCTTGCAGAAGTACATGTGATGTGCCTACTACTAAAGGAGCACTACGTGGATGAGAAACTTTCATGAGATCTTCACAGTCTAAATTATGAGTCCTTATTTAGATTGTGGACCCTCGCCGATTTTTCCGCGCTCCCACACGACGTTCTTCTCCCTTCCCCTTTCCTTTCGGAAAAGAAGGAGATGAGGATGCGTGAGTGCGAAATCGCCGTTTGTGCCACTGGCTTGCCTCGTTCTCGAGGGCTTCGTTTGGTTGTCGTGTTAAGCTGGATATGTTTAAATGAGTTTATATAAGACCAGAGTCGCCACTAGCCAGTTACTTCGAATCTACAGTCGGCTAGACCCTGTAGAAACGTTAGAGAAGGGAATCCGAAGATTCCTTCCTCTAAAATGACTCCTGTTGATCTACGGCCAGAGATTCAAGGTAAGGGATCACGGTTACAGGGTGGGAAGAGGTTAAGCACCCCACTACACTGCCCGTACCGAAGTACGGTCTCTACTTCACAGAATCGATCGAATACTTGAAAGTCTAATTTAATCCTCGTATATTCTCATGAATGACATGATGCATGGATGCGGGTCTGAACAGTAAGAGTTTCTGATGGGCAGGTTCCAACAACGGGCAAGCCCAGAGCGTACGCTCGAACTGACAGGTGCTTAATATAAGACGTATGCAGTGTGCTTGAATGATCAAGGTGTTTTATGGTGAAGCATGAATGCAGGTCTGAACAGTAAGAGTTTCTGATGGGCAGGTTTCAACAACGGGCAAGCCCAGAGCATACGCTCGAACTGACAGGTGCTTAATATAAAGACATATGCATGTGTGCTTGAGTAATCAAGGTGCTTGTAGTGAAGCAGGGGGGTTGGAAGGAAAGTAAATGTTGCACTTATGCTAGATGCAAATGAGATGATGCTGGAAAATGAGTAGCTGATTGGATGGAGGTGTCGCAAGGGTTGGCTTCGAGTGGTTGGATCAAGACTTGGGTGACTTGAGAGGCTTGGACCAGTGGTCAGGCTGGGCTGGACCAGGGCTAGACTTTCCTCACTCGGGCTCTCCTTGGTGGAAAAATGGGCTAAAGGGTGGAGAGATGGACTCAGAGCTCTCGGGCTGAAATGGACTCGAACGGCTTCGAATGGATTGTTGGAATGAGAAGGGGAGGGGGGTATTTATAGCAGCAGAGAGTGGCAGCTCTCGTAATTTTGTCCGGGCGACCTGCCATGGGCCGCCCGTACGGCCGCTCCTCGGTTTCCAGCGAGTACGGCCGTTCCCTCGGGGCTGCTGTTGGACTCGCTGGTCGACTCAGTGAGTTGACTCAGCGGGTCGACTCGGTGGTTTGACTCGACGGGTTGACTCGACGGGTTGACTCGGTGTTTTGACTCGACGGGTTGACTCAGCGGGTTAACTCAGCGGGTTAACTCAGCGAGTTGACTCAGTGAGTTTGACTTTTTTAGGATTTTTTTTACTGGCCTTTTTTATGGGGGGTTTTTCAGGGTGGTATTTAGGACTGGGTTGACTGGGTTCAGGCTTGAACTGGGCTATGGAATGGGGCTTACAAGGGTGAGTTTGGCTGAGTTTGGACTTGGGATTTGGGGGTATGGTCCTCCATTCAACCAGCTATCTCTACCAACAGTGTAGCCGAAGGTGGGGTGTCTACAGATGCCCCTCTTTGGCAGAGGTTGCGTGCAACCGAATGCCAAAGCGAGCGGACACCCCACTTCTGACCCGGTCATTCATAGATCATGGTCTGAAATCTTTGCTTGCTTTTGCATCTATGTCAGTTGATCATTTGGAAACCGATCACTCGCGCATACCGCGGAAGTTTGGAGAAAACGTTGCGATTGTCCCTACAGTTTTCTGCAACCTGGGTACCCAATCGCAACCCTTCCATTCCCGATCGGTACTAACATCGGAAAGGTACAGCAGAGCCTCTACGTCGACAGTCTTACGAGGATGCTAACCCTGAGACTGATTGTATGATGTTTGATGTTTTCCCAGATCACTCCAGGAGTACTTGTTCCGCTTGACTGTCAAAGTGGTTAGACGCCCTGCGTCAGATAGTCTTACGGGATTCTACTACGCCGACTTGGACTCAGTCAAGGTACTTCAGGCATCCACGCCTAGGTATGTGCGGGTGAGCTTTTTCCACCCGATTCGCTGGTTTCGATGCTTAGTTTGCAATTCATTCTTTCCTTGATTGTGGTCTGGAATCTTTGTTGTCCTTTGTATCTGAGTCAGTTGATTGTCTGGAAATTGATAACTCGCACATACCGCGAGATTTTGGAGAAAACGTTGCGATTGTCCCTGTAGTTTGCTGCAACCTGGGTACCCAATCGCAACCCTTCCATTCCTGATCGGTACTAACACCGGAAAGGTACAACAGAGCCTCTGCGTCCGTAGTCTTACGAGGTTGCTGACCCTGAGACTGATTGTGTGATGTTTGATGTTTTCCCAGATCACTCCAGGAGTACTTGTTTCGCTTGACTGTCAAAGTGGTTAGACGCCCTGCGTCAGATAGTCTTACGGGATTCTACTACGCCGACTTGGACTCAGTCAAGGTACTTCAGGCATCCACGCCTAGGTATGTGCGGGTGAACTCTTTCCACCCAATCTGCTGATTTTGATACTTGGGTTACAATTCATCGTTTCCACCTGTTCAAATGGTTTCTGTGACCGAGCCTTTTGGCTTTCATCTTTTTGTATCTTGGCATGGGGTACGACCGCACTGACACTGGAGTTCAGTTCGACCGTACTTTGAGTGCATTGGATCCGATGATCTCCGGGGAAACCGCGAGACATCAGATCTTATTTGATTTTTGCGTCGGCTCCTACCCAGAGATATGGAAGATCTCCCAGCGTGTTGGAGGCAGAACGCTCTACTGGAAAAATATTTTTGGATTTTTGAAAAGATACCCACTCTGGGGAGTGATACTCCGTGGGGTTTTTATTTGCGAATAGAAATATTTTTTTGTCTTTTTAAAATGAAAATCTGGTTTGCATGTGCCTCCACTAGGGATGCCTGTGGGGTCTTTAGCTAACTGACTTTTATTTTGAAAGCAGGTAAACATGATGATTGATGCGATGGATGCTGATGCATGGAGATGCATAATGAATGCATGGCTTGGTTCATTCTCTTTTCATTTGATGATTTTGCTTTTGCTGGAGATGCAGAGAATTTTGAGCTTATTGCTTGCAGGGTTGTACTCCCTTGGGGATTTTTCTTTTTGATACGGAGGTTTGGACAGCGGGTTGGTCAAGATCCCGACCCGTGGTCGATCAGGTCCATCGTCCCAAGATGCTGTTTCTTTGCTAATGAGAATGTACGAGGATATCATTTGACTTCAAGATGTTCTTCTGGGCATACATGTGATTGAGATGGTGTTTGGTTGCCCGTTTTGGTCAAGATTCCAATTTGCGGGCGATTGGATCCGTCATCCCATACTGTGAAGTGAGCGGAGTTCAAGACTCCTGAATTGTAGTGCTGGGGATGCTAATTTTTGTGATTTTTGTAAATATGTGGTCCGAATCTTTACCTGAGTGATCAGGATAGAGATTGGTTATTGAAAACACAGGAAATATTTTTGTGATTTTGAAAATTTTTTGCTGCAAGCAAAGGAAATATTTTTGTGTTTTTCGAAGTATTTTCTTTGAAAGCGAGAGAAATATTTTTGTGATTTTTTATAACATTTTGTTCGAAAGTAAGGGAAATATTTGATTTGAAAGCAAGGGAAATATTTTTGTGATTTTTTGCAAATTTTTTGATTGAAAGTAAAGGAAATATTTTTGTGATTTTTGAAAATATTTTGCAATGTTTTTGTATTTTGGTGATTTTTCTGAAATGCAGGGAAAAGTGTGGAATTTTCATCGACTTCCAGCTTCTACTGCTGGTAAGGCACCCGATCCATTTTACGTCAGCGAGCAAGACGAGTCTCACACAGTTAAGTGCCGTAGTTTTACATCTTCGGATGAGGAGATTCTGAGGGTTTTCAGTCAACACACCCACAAAGTTGCCTGTTCCTCATGTGCAATGCACATAGACCACGTATCGTCCGACGGACTCCTTCGGCCACAAAATGAGCCACATCCTCACATTTTCCTTAGTCAATCCAGTTTGGGGCCTTACGTTGCTCACAATTCTGTGAGGGTGCACTCCACCTCCCAACAGCATTAATCCCCTTCATGAGTTTTAGGAACAGGGAACATCCGTTAGATTCAACAGCGACTTCCAAATCAAGGTTGTCCATCACGGTGCGTTCAACACGAACAGGGTTGCAGAGTTCTGCCCGCCTCAGCCTTACCTGTTTAAAAGATTCCAGACACCCGTACGATCAAGTGTCAGTCATGTCCGGAACAGGTTATGAAAGAAAGCCCCCGAGAAGTTAATCCCAGTGTAGTTTTAGGTCTTCGGACCACTAGGGATAAATTGGTGGGTTGAAACTGGTGGTGAAAACTTTTTTGTTTTATATTGTATATTTTTTTTGTTTTGAAAAAGTTCCAGACTTCAACTCGAGTAATCGAGATTGACACTAGTTTTTATGGAAAGCTTAGAATTTTTTTTTTTGGTATTTTGGAAATGATCCGGGTCATCAGATCCTGGCTCGAATGGCTGGGATCGATGCCGATTTTTGTTGAAAGCGAGAAAGGTCCCCCGAGAAACTAATCCCAGTGTAGTTTAAGGTCTTCGGACCGCAAATATGTACATGCTGAAAATACATTCTTTTTTGTGATTTTTCGAAAACTGTTCCAGGTCATAAAATTTCAATTTTGAACGGTCAAGATAGACACTGGTTTTTATTGGAAATCTCTCGGGATTTTGATCCCGACGTAGTTTAAGATCTTCGGACCAGAAACTGTAAAAAAGGGGGGCAAACATATTTTTTTTTTTTTGGAAAATATCCGGTATTAGCGGATTCTTGATTCGAGCAGTCACGGCCGATCCCGGCTTTTATTGAAAATCCTTCGGGATGTTAATCCCGACGTAGTTTAAGGTCTTCGGACCATAAAACTGTACAAAACAGGAAAAACATTTTTTTTTGTTTTTGGAAAATGTCCGGTGTCAGCGGATCTTGATTCAATCCAGACTGATGCCGATTTTTATTAAAAGTCCCTCGGGATCTTGATCCCGACGTAGTTTAAGGTCTTCGGACCATAAAACTTTAAAAGAGGGGCTGGTAATATATTTTTGTTTTTCGAAATGATCCAGATCATCAGATCTTGGCCCGAAAGGCTGGGATCGATGCTAGTTTTTATTAAAAATCTCTCGGGATGTTGATCCCGACGTAGTTTAAGGTCTTCGGACCAGAAATTGTACAAAAGGGGGGCAAACATATTTTTTTGTTCTTTTTTTGGAAAATATCGGTATCAGCGGATCTTGATTCGAGCAGTCACGGCCGATCCCGGCTTTTATTGAAAATCCCTCGGGATGTTAATCCCGACGTAGTTTAAGGTCTTCGGACCATAAAACTGTACAAAACAGGAAAAACATTTTTTTTTATTTTTGGAAAATGTCCGGTGTCAGCGGATCTTGATTCAATCCAGACTGATGCCGATTTTTATTAAAAGTCCCTCGGGATCTTGATCCCGACGTAGTTTAAGGTCTTCGGACCATAAAACTTTAAAAGAGGGGCTGGTAATATATTTTTATTTTTCGAAATGATCCAGATCATCAGATCTTGGCCTGAAAGGCTGGGATCGATGCTAGTTTTTATTAAAAATCTCTCAGGATGTTGATCCCGACGTAGTTTAAGGTCTTCGGACCAGAAACTGTACAAAAGGGGGGCAAACATATTTTTTTGTTCTTTTTTTGGAAAATATCCGGTATCAGCGGATCTTGATTCGAGCAGTCACGGCCGATCCCGGCTTTTATTGAAAATCCCTCGGGATGTTAATCCCGACGTAGTTTAAGGTCTTCGGACCAGTTTTTGGGGTTGGGCATACTTACCTTGCTTTTTTTGGCTTCTGACGGGGCTGATTGTGATTTGAGTGGTCCGAATTGCTTGATTTGGCCCTGCGGGCCATTTGATGATCGGATCTTGAATTCTGGACTTCTCTCTTGATGATCATGCCTTTGATCTTGCTGCTTTTTGACTTGTGTAAGCCTTCCAATGGTTTGGATCCTGATGATTTAGCCCTTGAATGGTTCAGATTGATAAATTCGGCCCTGTGGGCCCACTTGCGATCTTGGCTTTACTTTGGGGCACCTCTTTTGATGATTTGTGAGGCTAAGAAGGCTTCTCATGGTGTGGATGATGGCTTGAACGTCTCAGATCGCTTGACTCGGCTTTGTGGGCCCACTTAATGATTAGATCTTGGATTCTGGCCCTTCTTTTGATGATCGAACCTTTGATCTTGTTGTTTGATGGCTCATGTAGGTCCTTCAATGGTTTAGATCATGATGATCTAGTCTTTGAACGGCTTGGATTGCTTGTGGCCCCCACTTGATCACCTTTTCTTCTCTTTGGCCTGATCAACCATGTTTTGGCCGCATTGCTCCGTGATTGGATCGGTGGGACACCTTTTATATGATCTTGATTAATCTCCATTGAAATTTGGAGTGGACCGGGGCCTTGGGCGGCCCATGGAGCGCCATCTGCTGACGTGGACTGTCAGCCTCACCTACCAAGAAACTTGGAGCCAATCCCGCGGAGAGAGGGGATCCGTGTCCGTACGGGCGGCCCATAGCAGGCCGCCCAGGGCTTGTCTCTTGAGCGGCCTGGGCTGGCTCGTGCTCGGACATTCCCTGGTCCCTGTTGCTGCTGTCCCCACCTGCTCTGCACTGGATCATTCGATTCCAGCCATGAATCTCTCTTTTGTCTCCCCTTTTCTTCTCTTTTTGTCTTTTTCTTTCTTGGTCTTTTGTTGGGCAGCCATTGATGATGGCTTGGGGGCCATTGTGGGAGAGGTTGGTGGGTCCCACACTTCAGCACTTGATGAAGGCTTTAAAGATGATGAGGTGCCTTTAATGGATGGTGGAGATGGGGCATTGAATGGGGGCATTGATGAGGGGCTAGAGATGGTTGTTGGTGGAGCTTTGAATGGCTCCATTAATGGTGGGATGGCTGGATTTTCTGATTTGAATGGGCCCCTTATTATGGGAGGAATGGATGGTATAGATAGGATGATGGGATGGGACATAGGTGAAGCTATGCATCCCTTGAGTGTGGGCCCCATGGATGATGTGATGGATGGTGATGATGGGACCATGAGGGACATAGATGGGCTGATCTCATGCTTGGATGGGATAGATGGTTCAGATGGTATTTTTGATGGTTTGGATGCTCTGGATGAGGGCCAGGATGTGCGGTATACTTCTTTGGGTGGACTTGATGTGATTATTGATGATGTCCCCCTGATGATGGACGGTGTGGGTGCCTCGATGATCCCTTTGATAGGCCAGGATGATGATTGGATTCATGATTTCTTGTTGGAGGGGGCCGCAGGTCCAGATCTGACCGTTGATTCTTCGATCGGGGCTGCTCGGACCCTTTTTGATGGTTCAGATGTATTCTTTGACGGTCAGATTAGCCAGGATGTCACGATGTGCGGTGTGATCTTCACTGATAGTCCTTTTGATGGAGAGCATTGTCCTTCCCCTGGTCATCGGTCCTTTGCGCACTCTGTTCATGAGGTAGGCGAGTCTTCTCATGCGGCTGAGATTATGACAGTTTCAGACAGCGATGCGGCTATATCCGGCATAGCCATCACTGAGGGTAGGTCAGGGGCTGTCGAGTCTGCAGGGGTTCCAGCTTTTCCTTCTGCTTCGCCCGTTGACCTTCCGATCCTTGATGAGCTGTCTTCGATTTCTGGGCCTTTTGTGCTGGAGGGGGTACCAGTGAGGACTTGTCAGCTGCTTCCTCGTTCTTCCTACTCGCCACGACTGCTTGCTTGGCTTGACAGCTTGTCAGTTTATGAGATTCGAGATTTGGAGTCTTATGGCTTCGGTGGTCTGATCCATATGGCCAGAGTTGATATTGATTGGAGGATGCTCGGAGCTGCCTTGATTGACTGGGTCCCTTCGTTGAACTTGTTCGCGTTCAACGATATGGAGATGGGACCTTCTTTGGAGGAGCTTGCTCGCTTGACAGGCCTACCCTGGGATTATGCTCAATATTTTTCGCCGAAGACGTCGCCGAAGACTGCTACACCGCAGAACTGGTTCGGGATCCCTTATCTTGTTCGGCCTGCAGCTGGTGGCCAGGATGCTGTAGTGTTCTCTTTGGACCTGCTGTATGATCTTTTTTCGAGTCCTCAGAGTACGGCCGGTTCTACCTTTGCTCGGAACGCACTGATGTTCTACTTGATTGCTGAGGTGCTGTTCTCGGGATGGCGTAGATCCTAGACTCCTTTGCTTTTTGAGGTGATGAGCCGAGCTATCCGTCGGCAGGGGATCATTTCTCTTATCTTGGCTGAGCTATTCGATGGGCTGACCGACTGCGCCTTGGGCCGCACTCGTGTCCTTCGCGGCTGCTGTGCCTTTCTGCAGGTATCCTTTCTACGCCTTTTTTCCTTCTTGCTTTGTTGGGGATTGCTTTGCTTTAGCTGAACTTCTTTTCCTTTTTGTGATCAGGTCTGGCTATGGGAGCGTCTTTCTCTGACCGTTCCTGTACCTCTTCCTGGCATCCCGGGCTCTGACATCATGCGTTATATCATGAAGTTCCTTCCGCCTACAGCTAGGATGAGCGAGCCCTTATATCGCAGGATGTTCGCTGAACTTCGTGACTGGAACGTTCGTTGGGAGTCATCTTGGCTTTCACTTCCTCCAGTGCTTTGCGATGCACATCGCCTTCTTCTGATGTTGGTAGGCTTTCGATTTTACTTTTCTTACCATCCCATTCGATTCCTGCGGCAGTTTGGATACGAGCAGGATGTTCCTCTTTTCGCTTTTACGGGTATCGGGCGTCGAGTACTTCCATCCAGATCCTCTGACTTTAGGACCCGGATTGATTGTTCTTGGGCGAGTTATTTGACAGCTGATTTGTTGGGATTTGAGCTACGGACTTTTTCGATGGCGACCGCCCCATATCAGTATTGGGTTGCTGAGCAGTCTTTGTATCGACGTATCCCTTGTTGGCACCATACTGTTGATGAGGATGAGCAGGATATTCTTGGAGATGCTGACTCTTCATCTGGTTCATATGAAGCTTTTGAGGAGCGCCCGTTTATCGATCCTGGCTTCCTTTTGGCCACTCATGGCCATTTGCTGTCTGAGATCTCCGCACTTCGGTATCATTGTGAGATGATGTCGAGGAGATTGGCTGCCGATCGGAGGTTGTCAGATGAGGAGACAGCGATCCGTACCCTTGAGCGCGATGAGGTGCATTACCTGCGTATGGAGGTGAGCAGGTTGAGAGCGAGACTACTTCATTATGAGTCAGAGGACTCACCTGATGTGGCCGAGGAGGAGGGTAGAGATTGATTGTGTTGGCCACCTGCACATTCTTTTTTGCATGTATGATTGATGATGATGTATTTTTTTGTATTTTTTGAAAAAAGATGATATGATATGTGTAAAAGAAATATGATGCATCTAATTAAAAAAGAGAAAACTGTTTGAAAATCTACTGTGCCATGAGTTGTCTTGTGAGTGTTTCTGGACTTTGTGTCGGGATATAGGAATCAGAACTGGGGCTCGGTCAATGATTTGACCGATGTCTCGAGATTTGACTTGCTTGATCCTTTGGTTCCCTAGAGATGTAGGCAATGGAAATTCTTGCTTCCTGAGATTGTCAGAGTTTGTAGAGTTCTTCACTCCTGACTGTACTTCCTCTAATTCTTGCACTTTCACTGCTTGAGCCGATCTGGACTGTCTGATTTCTTGGTACCTGCACTTTTATTTTTTCTTTTTTTTCTTTTTCTTTTTGAGCCATTTTTGCCTGCAGCGCTCTTTCGAGTTTTCACTACAGCCGGCCTTTTCCCGTCATTTTTGCCCGTGGAGCCCTTTCGGGTTTTCACCACGTCCCGGGTATTTGGTCTTGCCTACCCCTTGGCGGCTATGCTGTTTTTACCCTTGGCGCCCTTTCAGGTTTTCACCAAGTCCGCTGTATGCCCACTGTTTTTACTCGGAGCGCCCTTTCGGGTTTTCACTCCGCCCTCTTTGTTTAGGCACACATTTTCTTTTTTCTTTTTTTTTTTCTTTTTCTTTTCCTACATCCTTGGATAACTGCAGCGGCTAGAGGTCGGGAATCCGTCGTTGCCGGCCGATGGCAGTCTTTCAGCCCTTATCCTGAGTTACGATAATAGAGCTGTCGGTCTTTGCTAAAGACCCCTCTGAGATGAATGGATGGATGACTGTGTTTCTTGGATTGATTTTTTTTTCTTGAGTGCCTTTCTTTGGCTTCCCTTTTCCTTTTTTCTTTTTTTCTCTTTTTTTTTCTTTTATATATATATTTTTTTGTATGTTTCTCTTTTTGAATCCCCTTGTTTGAAACACTTGTTGGTGGACGGAAATGATTTCTCAGAGGTCTTAGCTTCAACCTCTTGACTTCAGCTTTATTAAAGTAACTTTTGATAAGGTCAGAATGGCTTACCCGTGAAAGATCTTCACGTTGTCGGCGTTGGTTGGCTCGGGAAGATCCACCCCTCTCATGCTGGTGAGTCGGAGGGCGCCTCCGGGAAGTACTTCTCTGACGATCAGTGGCCCGTCCCACGAGGGTTTGAACTTTCCTCTAGGGTCCGGAAGGTGCGACGATAGAATCTTCTTCATAACCATGTCGCCTACCTTGAAACTTCTTTTTCAGACTCTCTTGTTGTAAGCCCGAGCGATCCTTTTCTGATAACACTGTGAATGACTTAGTGCACGCATGCGCTTTTCATCTGCTAGCTGCAACTGATCGAATCTGGCCCGTTGCCATTCTCCTTCTTCAATTCGCTTTCTAATAACACCCGTAGTGATGACTAATTTTTCGTCTGGCCCTTGATCAGCAGGCCTGGATGAATGGTCTGAACGGATTGGATTCTATACACACGATAGGCGACCCACTATAATCACCTGTGGCCGTTCCCTCTCAACAGGCTCCATGTGCTATGGCCCACCTGGGATCGGGCTGATTTTTATTGCTGTAGGCTATTTGAGGCGACCCATCTGATGGATGTGTTGGGTTCCGTGAAGGCATCACTGATGGGCCACACAGCTAGAGAAGAACACAAATCGAGCCAGCTCGAAAGTTATGCCTGGCCTTATTAAAAAAGGCTGGTTTGGCTCCGTTGGAAGTGGAGTTTGAGGTAGCATGAGTCACCCTAATGCGACCTGTTTAATAAACAAGTCAAATCTAATCTCTTGTAGCGCTGGCCTAGCCTGGCTTGGAGCTCGACTCAACCAGGTCTGGACGGCCCAGTTTAGCTTGAAAAACCCTAAACAACCTCATCTCTCTCTCTCTCTCTCTCTCTCTCTCTTACCACACCCTCTTCGGCTACACCCCAAATGTCTCTCTCCTCTCTCCCCCCCTTTCCCAAACTCTCTCTCTCTCTCTCTCTCTCTCTCTCTCTCTCTCACACACACACACACACACACACTCACACAAATAAACACATCTATTTTGAAGTTGCACTCCTTTGTTAGGATGTTAAACATCATGTTGGAAGATACTTTTGTATTTTTTGTGTTATTTATAATTTTTTAATTCTTTCTATTTAAACAAAAAAAGAGCCACCAAACCCAACCTGAATTAGATTCTTCTAGAGCAAATCAAAATTGGGCTGCATGGGTAAGCCCAAAACCTAAACTGGGTCTATCTACATCCTAAAGTGGCACAAAAAAAGCCAAACCCAAATTAGGGCTAACTTGCCCAGCCGGCTCGTTGCCAACCTCTACCTACACAGCTTGCCTGTACCACCGGATCGTGATCCCTTCTTAAAATCTAGGCAATGTTTGTCACGTGCAACTGACTATGATTGCCTTTTATTTTATTTTTTTTCCCCTCCCCCTTTCAAAGATTAGGTTAGTTAGGCAGAGGAATGATTTTTTTTTTTTTTATTATTTTTTTTTCAGTTGAACGTGACGGTTTAGATTAGTTATGACAGTTGAACTTTGGTACTCTAGCAGATGGATGATACACAGGCACTTAAAAAAATTATTTAGAAATTGCATGTGTGCCAAACAATGAATCAAATTGAACAATCGAAATTATGTTTCCCAGTTTAGATATACTGTGAACAAACATTACATCCATTTGATTATTTGACAATCAGATCAGTGGACTTTTATTTGACGGTTAAAATTGAAAAAAACCATGGTCAGATTTAAACAAACAAGAATCGAACAACCAGTGGCTACGATTCTTCAAACAATCTGATTTAGGACTCTGATTTAACGACAGTGGTTTTCATAGTTTAGTCGGTTTAAAATTGAGTTAATGTATGGGAACTGTACAATTTCTGAGTACCTGCGTATTAAGTGTCATAGGCAGCTTGAGTATCACATTACTCCTCTCTGAGGAATAGTGGCATCCACCTCAATGCATCGCAAGGTTACGGTCCATTGGGTGCATACGGCAGAAGTGAAATCCGAACCTGTCAAAAGGAAGGTACCACCTTAAATCGCAGTAGCACAAAAAAATGGGTCTAATCCATTCATCAGGTGGGGCCACACGTGGACATTTAGTAAATCCATTGTCGTGCATTCATCTTGTATTTCTACATAGTGGCCCACCTAGTTTATAGATCGACCTGAATTTTAATGGCCAATATTCTTCAATGTGGGGCCTATGTTTTCAGCAGGTCAGATGTCATTTACAATTGGCACGTTGGCTGTATGGGCCCAATGTACTGTAACCCTGTGGTCCATGCATACCTTCACACCCAAGGCACTTGCGAAACTGACAAATGCATGTGATTAGGCGTCGCACAAGGTGGGCCCCACCATGAAAGATACCTACATGGAAAAGAGAATTGCTATAATACCATCCCGATGTATGGAAATAGGATGTGGCGGCACTTTAGCCATTGGATTGGGGTAATGGATCTTCTTCATTGACCCAAACCGTTTATATGATGGGCCACTATGGGGATAATAATAATAATAAAAAAAAATCGTATGTAGATGTTTCACCCCATTGATTATTCAAAGTTCATGGAGACCGTCCATGATCATATATGGTTGAAGAGTTTCTATTTTAAGTCATGTCCAAACAAGGTGAGGCCCATCGTTTAATATGAACGGTTTGGATCACTGAAATACGAACACATATTGACAGGGCAAAGTCCTGCCATGTCCTGTAGCAATACACTCGAATGTATTGTATCCCACGTTCCTACATTTAATGTGGACCGTTGGCAAGTCTTCTTTAACCAGCCACCCTTCTTTTAATATGGTCGTGGCCCACCTGAATATTGGACCAACCTCATTTTTCTCGTATGGTAATCTTCAAGCTGGGGCCCACCTTATCCGCTGCTCAGAATCCCTACGCACTTGCCAACTTGGTCACATGTACGGCGTGAAAAGGTGCGTGTGGGACCACCCAAATTCCGTTAACGGCATGTATTTATAAATGTCCATCATCATCTCAGATGTCCCATTACCAAACCACAAGTATGATGAGGCCAAGGAATCTCTTCCCCTATCTCGTTCTTGGGCTCATGTTATCCGGTCTGCTCACTCTTACCGGAGGTAAGCATATTCTCTTCATCAGCACGTGATGATCCAGACCGTCTATCTGGTTGGATGGGCCTAGTGAATGTCAATTATCTCTTAGGAGTTGGGTTTTTCGTGCATGGGATGGCCCATCTAGCATATACTAGATGAATGGTATGGATCACTAGTGCAGAGGTAGTACTGGCACACCTCTCTAGACATGAGCCATCTAATCGTAATTGGGTTCGGATCGACCTGACCCAAGCGGTGGATACATACATCGTATCATCTATTGAGTTGGGTCATTTGGCCCAGCCCATTGACAAGCCATGTTGGGTGGGCCCAACCCTGCCTTGGTTGGGCCCAACAGATGGGACGAATTTGGGTCCCTCTGTCTCCATCTATACATCCATACATGGGGTTGAGCGTTGGTAACGAGCTATGGTTTGTTGGACGTGATCCTCAAAAGAAAATCTTACAGGGTCCTTGCCACAATGGACAATCCTATCCACGTGGATGTTCGCTTATGAATGGATGGTCTAGATTGAAATCAATTTAACAAGTGAAACTAATGCGTGACATCCAACCGTCCATAAATGGACAGTCCATTCAAACTATTCGGAAGGTGAGCTCCACCAGGATGAATGGACTCACAAAAAATCAGGCCATTCCAAAACTCATGAGTTTATAGAGATTTACATGGTGTGGCCGTCTTACGTTTTGGATTGTCGTTATTTTTGGCCGCCTAGGAGAAATAGAGGGTATGCACATGATGCACGGATTGGATGTCACGCACACATCACAATGGGCCCCACATATCTCGTGGGGCTCAGCAAACCTTTGTGAAATTCTCCAGTACTCGAGGAGCGCTGCAAGTTATAGTGCTCCTAGTTGCATCGGGACAATCCAATCCATTGATTTAGACTGTTTACTATCTTTAACACTCACTCATGGGCTACCATGCAAACGTCACACCAATCTGACAATCTTAGCCATCTGATCAGTAGAATTTAATATAGATGGTCAGGATCGTTTGCACAAAATAGGTCCCATTAACAATCTGATCCATGTAAATAAGTCCAATCTTTGGATGGATGGATTGGATCATCCGATTAGTGTGATGTTTCCATGGTAGCATATGAAATATATTCTGGACTCAATGAACAGCTCAGATCAATCAATTGAACTGTCCAAATGAGTCAATAAAATAATGTCTTAACTGTATAAATGCACCTGGGTGTAGGCAACACAAGCAAGGAACGCAAGATTTCAAGGGAGAGAGCAATTCCGAGGTGGGACATGAAGTACCTTACCCTATGCATCCCGTCATTCATTTGTAACAACACTCCAGATGGCCCACAAAAGATCCATTTCGGACACTGCTGGTGTTGCATCTTCAAAGGCAAATGCTACTCCGGCAAGTTCACCTGCACCGACAAATGCTTTTTCTCCTCTTTCACTGCAAAACACAACCCTCCTTCCCTGCATTAGATTATGTGCATGCAGATGTACGTGTGGATGTATCTAAGATATAGTGCATGCATGGCCCACATGGATGCATGTGTGCATGTGGGTAGATGAACATGCATGGGAATACGTATGCATGCAACATTGCAATTAGTATATTGAATCATGCAAATGCAATATAAGTAGATAATGACTATGAACTTCTATGCACATGCTTCTCTCTCTCTCTCTCTCTCTCTCTCTCTCTATTTGTGGGGTCTACTGTGATGTTTGCATGACATCTACTCCGTCCATCATGTGCACCCCATCATATTTTCCATGGAAGCGAATACCAGTATGATTGAAAACACAGGTGGGCCACACCATTAAACTCATGCAAGAAACATCTAAAATCACGTGGTGTGGTCCATATGGGTTTTTGAGTGGCCTGAATTTTGGGTTGTCAATCCATCCTTGTAGGGCTCATCTTATGAATGGGTTGGATGGGATATAGAAAGCACGGCGGGCCTCAACAAGCATCTGGAAAATTTTTAATGGTGGGTGTCCCATCCCAACCGAGTTTTGGAATGCATCTGAAAAGGTGAGTGGGTGTATTTGGTGGACATACTGGATGTGTGGTGGTGGGCCCCACAGATGGCATTGTAACCTACAAAGCAGTGTAGTGGATCCGGCCTCTTGCTTGCGTGTAAAGGTCATCAACAAGGCTGTAAAAGTCACTAACATGCAGTGGAATTTGTTCACCTACGTGAAAATACTTTCAGCTGTTCGTGTGGGGTCCACCGTTGAGTGAATGCCATCCAATCCGTAGATCAAGAGATTTCCACCATTGTGGTGATGAGGTTCCCCACAAATCAGGTATATACGATTATTAGGTGAGTCACATCATATAAAACAATCGTCATCATCCCTTAGTATTCAAATTCACGTGGTGGCCCACTTAATGTTTGGATGGTCATTATTTTCTTAGCTCGAGAGTTTCTTTATGGGAAGACCTTTTTGGACGGATTGGATTCCATATGCAAATCACAATGGGATCCACATGCAGATTTGTAGAATAAGCATTTTCTCCCAACATTTGTAAAGTATCCCGCCCCTGCATGCAAACCATACAAATGGAAGAGTCCACGTGGTGCGGCTGAGGACGCGGATTGCCTGTTCCGGTATTGTAGGATGCTGTGTGGGCCCCACAGAGATGATCGTGATAAATCCACTCCGTCCACAACTTTGAAAGGCCTCAATAGGACAGGAATCTAAAAATAGGCAGGTCCAAAACTCAGGTGGGCCACACCAAACGAGATGGTGGGAATGTAAACGTCCATTGTTGAAACCTTCTTGGAGGTGACCACGATGTTTATATGCCATCCAAACCGTTCATAAGATTATTACCACTCAGATAAACTGTAGGCACAAAATCATCCTGATTCAAAACATCTGTGGTCCCCACAAAACTTCCAATGGTGGGCGTTCAATCCCCGCTGTTTCGTGTGATATGGCCCACATGATTTTTTGGGTCTACCTTATTTCTAGACTCCTGTCCTTGGTCTTGCAATACTGATGTGCCTAGTGGATTTGTCACGAGCATCTCTATGGGTCCCACACAGCTTCTGACAACTGGCAATCACCTTCCCCTGCTTGATGTGTCAGTGAACGAAAGCTCACCCAAACTAAGATGGGGAGCTTGGGTTGGGTTGGTCAACTACGCTAGCTGATCGAGTTTGATGGCCCACAGGAAGTTTTGAATGGTGGAGGTTGAACCACTACTATTTCCGCTAGTGTGGTCCACCTGATATTTGGATCTACTTCATTTTTTTTTTTTTTTTTTTGTCTTATGCCCTAAAATGATACGGAAGAATGGATGGACATCATGGATATAAAACAGATACATTACGGTGGGCTTTAGAGTCATGAATCCATCGATATCAGTAGCTCCCCAGATCCACCTAATCCGGGTCCCATTATTCAATGCATAGAAACCATGGGCGGGCTTACTTTATGGACAGACTGGATGTCATGAACACATGGCAGAGGGCCCCACAAAGCGTTGTAGTGGATCCAGCTTCTTGCCTGCCCTAAAGGTCATCAACATGCCCGAAAAAAGTCACCTGCATGCGTGGAATTTGTTCCCCTATGTGTAAATATTATTCAGTTTTCCCTGTGGGGTCCACCATTTTGAGTGCATGACATCTCGACTTGGATTTTATGGTGACTACAAAACCACTACATAGCTCGGTGGTATTAGGATGTGGTGGAATTTGATTGGGCCACATACTACTGATAAGTTGCCATCACCATGCAATTCCGTACCAACCCTTAGGTCAAGATATTCTCATCATCAACATTGATTGTATTTCTAAAAAGTCTATACAATTATTAGGTGGGCCACATCATTATAAAACAATGAATAAAAATTAAACTGAAGCAATCACTAGGTAGCTGCTACTCTTGGAAGAGTCAAACTTTTAAAGGCGGTGCTTGAAAGTATTTGATAGAAACTTGACAGATTGCATTTTGAATTGACGGGTTGGTGTGAGTTTATTCATGTGGTTATGGGCTTTTCGATTAGGAATTTATTTTCAAGAAGATTCTGCTTTGGTGCTTTTGGTGGGTTATTAAAGATACTTTTTAACCCCAAAACATTCAAATTTAAGTGAAGGCCTATGTTACTATTGGATCGTCGTTATTTTTCAATTGCGGATTAGGTGTTATTAGCCCCACTTTAATGATGTATTATATGTTGTGCATCTGTTTTTTAAGCCCAGTTTAGTAAGTTTTCCAAAAAATTAAGAAAACATATCTCAGGTGGGCGACACCATGGGAAACAACTAAATTGAATGCCCACTATAAAAACTTCCTAAGATCCACAGTAATGGCTACCATAATCTTTCTTTTCCATCCAAACTGTTGATAAGGTCAACCAAATTAGGATGATGAAGTGAAAATATAAATATCAACAACTAAATTGAATGCCCACTATAAAAACTTCCTAAGATCCACAGTAATGGCTACCATAATCTTTCTTTTCCATCCAAACTGTTGATAAGGTCAACCAAACTAGGATGATGAAGTGAAAATATAAATATCATCTTGATCCAAAACCCACCCCCCCAAAAAAAAAACTTTTAATGACCATTCACCAATTTTTCCAGTGGTGTGGTCCACCTGAGATTTGGATCTACTTAAATTTTGGGATCAAGTCCTAAAATGATATTGTAAAATGGATGGACGGCCCGTAACACCTAATCCGTGTCCGTATTTTCTGGCTTGAAACTTTCTTGATGGACAGATCTTTTCGGACGGATTAGATTCTGTATGCAAACCACAGTGGGATCCACAAGCATCCACAAACATTTGTAAAGTATCCCTTCCATGTACAAAGCTCTCAAAATCTAAACACATGAAATTTCATATTCTGCACCTTTTCTTATTTATTTATGGCTCTCTATGTTATATTACCTATTCTCATTATTCTCATTTTACCCATTCTCGTAATCCTCTAAATGGGCCCACTTTACACCC
Organism: Liriodendron chinense; assembly: GCA_003013855.2. Lineage (NCBI taxonomy): Eukaryota > Viridiplantae > Streptophyta > Magnoliopsida > Magnoliales > Magnoliaceae > Liriodendron > Liriodendron chinense. The sequence goes on from ML058389.1 coordinate 5,130,829, forward strand.
CATGACGTATTCATAACGCCCCACCACACTTCAATTGTCTAGGTGTATCATGATCAGGACCGTTGATCTATCAGGCTGCCACATAAACCAATCACGAAGAAATATTTCAATGATTCGACGATCCTAAGCTTGTTGTTATGAATTTCGATCAGTTGCATATTGATGGTTGAATCAATCAGTATGGTGCCACTACATCAACGGTCTTGATTGGCCTATGCATGCTACTCGGGGATTACAATTTTTTTTGGTTCCCTATTTAAAAAGTCCAATTTATCTATGCACTTCAACTTAGACCGTCCAAATGGTGGGCCCAATCATGGATGAAGCATATCCCATTCTAAGATTGGAAGTACCATCCTAACCATCTATTTGATTTTGAGTTTGGACCACTGATCATTTTATCTTTAAACATCCATTTGGACCACTGCATCCAATCAATTGGGCCGATGGTCTATATTTGACACGGATTGACTTGTTTGGTCCCTAGTTGAGCTCGCCTCGGCTGAGTCAAGGGTGACTGGTTCGAGTCAGTAGCACAAATTTTCGCTGGTGACCCGTCATGCTGAACCAGACGGGACTTGACCGTATCCTAGTTGACTCAGACGAGTCAGCATCGGACTCAGATGAGTTCTCAATCCATGATTTGGGACTCCGGGCCCAGATTGGACAGATTATTTAATTGTTGGGATGGGACATGGATACCAAGATGGGCTGGTCTTTAAACGTAAAATACTCATATAGTGGGCCGGGTCGGTCCCAGGCCCACTATCTTGCTCATGGACGATGTTGTGTTTGTTTGTGTGAAGGTCTGCAATTACATCCAACGGTTGCTAGAAGTGCGAAATTGGGGACCATATGATGCAGAGGGACCCACTGCGCTACCAAATTGGATTGTTATTATCGTCCCATAAGTGGGGATTGCTGGCCCATTCGTGAGACCTGCTGTGGGCCCCACTAGAATGGTATTTCATCTATCATCGAATTAGTGATGAGGCCTAGCTAAATCAACACCGTCCATCAATGAAATCAATGAAGAATAAAAGAGGAAAGACTCTTTTTGTTTTGCCACGGGGCAAGATTACCCGTCCGTTTCCAACATTTTATGATCTCTGGCTAGAAAGTTGCAGCTCAACTGAGTTGGCCACATCCGGCCCAAGGCCAGCCACTTTCGTCTGGTTTCGGGCTGAGCCTAAGAGATCCATGGTTTGAACCTATGATGGGTTTCAGGACCTAGTTATTTAGAGCCATCAACATAGTAAATCCTAGGCCTGAGCCCGACCCAGATCGCTGACGGGCCGAAAACAACCGGCTCGATCCTGACCACTCATTTTTATGCAAGATCTGGGCTATTTATTTGGTGTGCCTCATAATGCGTGAATAATACCCTTGAAACCCCAAACGGCCCTAAGCCCAGGCCAATGAAAAAATAAGCTGAAAGTTTAGACCGTGACTGCCTGTTGGGTAGGCGTGTCACTGGGCAGGGCTCGGGCCGGAAAAATTACAATTTTGAATAGGGCCGATCCAAGGGCCTGGCCCAAAATAGATCAAAATCTGGGCCAAAAACTACCCCAGGCCCGGTTCAATGACAACTCTATTTACAATGCCGCTGAATGTTATATGGTAGATCCTGCATTGATTAGTATTATATAATGTACATGCTTTTCATTATCTATATTTATGTTACTCAAAAAAAAATTCTAATATTAAGTGAGGCCCACAACCAATTCAACCATAAGGTAAACCCCCTTTCCAAGTTCACCTTTTATTATTATTATTATTATTATTATTTTTTTTTTTTTTCATGAAAGGCACCCACCCTGTTGGGTAATGCACCCACGTGGTTAGTCACTCGATGCACCCACCAACCGGTGGGGTTAGTATCTCGTTGGCATATCGAACCTGAGACCTGCTGTTGAAACAGATTGGCGTCCTTCAGCTGGGCTAGCAGGCAAGACACCCTCCCAAGTTCACCCTGAAATCCCGAAATCAATCTAATGCAAAACAGGTAGATTTGGTGGATCCTAGATCCATGACTATGCGCCCACATTGATGCATGTGTTTTATACCCACTTTGTCCATTCATTTTAAAGTTCATTTTAAGGCATGTGTCAAAAAATGAAGTAGATCCAAATTTCAGGCAGACCACACCTCTTGATTGAATGCCCACCATTAAAAACTTCCTATAACTCATTATAATGTTTATTTGCCATCCAACCTGTTGATAAGGTCACACACCCTAGGTGAAGGGAAAACACAAATATTAGCTTGATCCAAAATTTTATCAGCCCCACTGATGGTTTTAATGGTGGGCATTCAATCAAAAGGGCTTCCTGCGGTGTGGTCCACTTGAGATTTGCATCTACTTCATTTTAAGCTCATGCCCTAAAATTAGCGGGCCAAACAAATGGACGGCCTGGATATAAAACACATAAACCACGGTAGGCTCATAGTCACAAATCCACCAAGCTAAGTGGTATCCCAGATCCACCGAATCCGGCCGGGTCCCATTTTTTCAAAGCATACGAGATCGTGAGTGGGCGTACTTGATAAACAGAACATGGCAGTGGGCCCCACACATCACATTGTAACTTACGAAGCTATGCCGTGGATCCGGCCTTTTGCCTGCCACTAACATGTGTGTAAAAGCCACCAACATGCATGGAATTTGTTCACCTACAGGTAAAATTTATTCAGCTGTACCCTGTGGGGTCCACCATTTTGGATGCATGCCATCCCAACTCTATCGTGTGGTGACCAAACACCATGTAGCTAGGCCGTATTGGCACATGGCAGGATTTGATTAGGGCAGTGTGCTGCTGCCGACAACGTAAGTGCTGAGCTGCAGACGCTCCAGACTCATATTTTTCTCTTTTATGGATTAGTTCACACACCCCATTGCTACTACACCAACCCACCCCTGTTTGTCACATCATAATATTAGCAACACCCAGTCTGAGAATCGATGCCATGACCTCATTGTTGAAACGAGGCTATCTTCGAATCGATACCAACTTGAGCTATGGACCTTCGAATCGATACCAACTTTCAAACATGCTTAGCCTGCCGTCCCAGCTGGAAGGCGCCTAGGGGTTTCAACGCAGGTCTTAGGTTGGAGTGCTAAAGACTAACCCTACTAGTTGGTGGGTGCACGTGGTCTAATAAAATTATGTAGTTTCCCAACACCATCTATGGCCTACCATTAAGGTGTGCTTTAGGAAGTTTTTAATGGTGGGCATTCGATCACCATTGTTTCCTATGGTGAGGTCCACCCGAGATTTGGATCTGCCCTATAACGAGCTGTAAAAACGGATGTGCGGTGTGAATATACAATAAATACATCAAGGTGGCCCTAGCGCCACATGTGTCCACGCCGCACCTAATCCGCTATGTTTACATGTAATCTAATCCGACATTTTTCAAAAGTCTATAAAATGACATTTTTCAAAAGTCTATAAAATCATTAAGTAGTATGATCATTATAAAACATTGGATACACCCGGAAAACATCCAAATCCAAGGGATTAGATTCCTTGCAAAACCCAGTCGAAACTATACCTTTCTAAATGATCCGGTAACTATATAAAGCCCTACCATAGATCACTTGAAATTTCATTTTTTTTGGTATGTTTTCTTATTCATCCATGGCTATTTCTATCACTTTCTTCAGTGCACCCATTCTACTTACCCTCTTACTAGCTCACATTACACTCCATGAAGGTATCCATCATGCCCCACTACACTCCAATTGTATAGGTGTATCATGATGATCAGGACCGTCGATCTCTCATGCCGCCATGTAGACCGAGCTAGCAAAGAAATATTGCAGTGATATTCGATGATCCAAAGCATCTGCTTGTTATGACTTGCTCAGTTACACATCGATCGTTCATCACTCTATAGTCTTTTTATTTTATTTTATTTTATTTTTATTATTTTTTTTATAGCTATATTTGATCACTTTGATTAACAAGATTGAATCTATTATGGTGCCACCAGATCAACGGTCTTGATTGTCCTTTGGAGGCTACTTGGGGGATTTTTATTTTTATTTTTTCTATTGAGGCTACTCATAGATTACAAATTTTTTTGGTACTCATTTTTTTATTAATGGCCCAACTCGTCTACGTACTTCAACTTAGACCGTCCAAATTGTGGGCACAATTCTGGATGAGGTACATCCTAACCCTTCATTTTCATCCTGCGTTTGGAACTCTGATCATTTTATCTTTAAACATTCATTTATGGCTATCAACTGAGAAGCAGGATCATCCAATCTTGTGTTTTGTTTTTGGGTTACCGCACAATGGGCCAATGGTTTGGACAGTCTAGATTGATGTACAGGATCCCTCTCAGACAGAGTGGAAGTACGCCGACGGTCTATATTTGACGTGGATTGACTTGTTTGGTCGTTAGTTGAGTATTGACTCGGCTGAGTTGGAGGTGACTGGTTCAAGTCAGGCGAGCCTATTTTTAATGGTAACTCGTGGTGCTGAACCAGATGCGACTTGACAGAGTCCAAGTTGACTCGGACGAGTCAGCATCGAACTCGGACCAGTCACCAACTCGGACGAGTCCAACTCGTCAGCCCATGAGTTTGTTACTTTGTGCCCAAATGGGCCAGATGATTTATTTAATTGTTGGGATGGGGCAATGGATACCAAGATAGGCTAGGTTTTAAATTTATACACTCATTTAGTGGGCCGGAGCGTTCCCAGGCCCAGTATCTAACTCATATTGTGGGACTGGTAAAACCAATGGTCCAGATCATCTCAGTCCATTTGGTGTTTGCTTCTGTGAAGGTATGCAAGCAGATCCAACGGTTGCTGTAGGAGCGAAACTGGAGACGGTACGATGCGGAAGGACACGATGCGCTACCAGATTGACTTGCTACTGTTGTCCCATAAGTGGGGATTGCTGGCCCCTTCGAGAGACCTGTCTTGCGAGTTGTGGGCCCCACTAGAATGATATTTCTTCTACAATCGAATCATTGATGAGGCCCAGCTAAATCAACACCATCTATCAATGAAATCAATGAATAAAAAAAGAGGAAGGAGTTTTTTGTTGTGCCGCATGGCAAGATTACCGTCCATTTACCTATATTTTGTTATCTACGGCTAGAAAATTGCAATGGGCTGCCTTGGTCGGGTCCAAGTTTGGCTGGTTTTGGGCTGAGTCTACAGGCCCATGGTTTGGGCCCATGATGAGTTTCAGGACCTGGTTACTTAGAGCCATCAATATAGCTGAACTCTTAGGTTTGAGCCCGACCCAGGTCTCTGACGGGCCAAAACAGACAGGCTCGATCCTGACCACTCATTTCTGTGCAAGATCTGGGCTGTTTATATGGTGCGACTCGTGGTGCATGATATACAACGAAAATACCCTCAAATCCTAAACGGCCCGAGCCCGGCTTTAATTTCAGAGCAGGCCGCCGCGTGGGTCCAGCGTGACAAATATCACCAAGAGTACTCGTGTATCAAGTGTCATGCTTTGCCAGAGTATCAAAGAACTCCTGTTAACTGTGAACACTGTATTGGGTCTCAGATTTCAAATCATAGCACCGTGCATGATAGGTTTCACATAGACGCGCAAATTCGATGCGCGTGTGGATCCATGCACATTTCTTCGCAGACGCACATGCCAATAGAAAAAACGTATACGAGATCTGAGCCTTCCATCTAGTTTAAAATAATTCTTAGATCATCTTATTTAAAAATCAGGGCTTTTTATTTTCAAAGAATACTACAATGTACCAAGTAAAACTAACCGCTAAAACAGTTTTCTTCCTAGCCGTTCGTTGTTTAGCTTGCTGTGGCCAACCTGAGGTGATCAAATGGCTTGTTTCCTAGGCCAGAATATCTAAACAATGTATCCCACCTGATATAAAATCAGTCAAATACACGTGCTCCGTAGTAGCACGTGCCAGAGATGACTGTGGAACGGGAGCGAATTAGTTGTACCCTGGTAACACCTTAGTGGGTTTTACCCCTACCTTGTGGGGCCTACATTGATGTATTTTTTGTATATCCATGCGGTCCATCCGTTGTTACGATTAATTTTAGGACGCGATCCAAAATTATAAGAAGATTCAAATCTCAGGTGGACAATACCAATAGAAAGAGTAATGAATAATCATTAAAAGCATTTTTCGGGCCACAAAAGTTTTAAATCAAGATGATATTTAAATTTTATCTTCATCCCAAGTTTCTTGACATTATGAAGAGCTTGGATTGTAAATAAACATTAAAAAAAAACCTTAAGAGGCTCTTGGGAATTTTTAATGGTGGGAACTCAATCAGAACTGTTTCCAGTGGTATGGTCCACTTGAGATTTGGATTTACATAAATTTTTTTATAACATCCTAAAATGGGCTGGAGTAACGGATGTACGGCGTGGATATACAAAATACTATCCATGTGGGCCACACGGAAGGGGTAACACCCACTAAGTTGTTCCCGGGGTAACACCTAATTCGCTCCCTGACACTAGCAATACAAGAATACAATCCCCATGTATTACAATAGGATACGTCGTGACTTTATCCGTTGAATCATGGTCCTTTTAGATGATCCAAACCGTTCATATGATGGGTGTAAAAATATTTCAGCATCCTAATTATTCCAAAGTCATATAAATAGTACATTTCAATGAAAAGGTTAAATAATTGGAGGCTTCTAAGACACTAATACAAGAGTTTTCATTTTCTACCAACCTCATTTAAGGTGAGTCCCATCAAATAAACGGCACTGATCATTGAGATATGACTCCAAATTCACAGTTTAAAGTCCCGATGCATCCTATAGTCATCACACATACATACGAATCTTTTAACAGTACACCCGTCTCTTCTCGTAATTAATATAAACGATAAAATTCCAACCTGTAATAACCTATTTTTAGAGTCTCCAGGGATTATAAAAAGGCTTGTATTTTCTTAATAGCAGCATTGCATTTTAGGCCATGGCTAAGTTTATAAACACCATCTTTGTAGCTCTTCTGATCTTGCTTTTGTCAGGTCTTTTTCCACTTCACGAATGTAAGTAAATTCTAACTGTTTCTTTTGGTATGGCCCACTTCAGTTTTTTTATTGGATTGATCTTAAGGAGAATAAATATGAACCCACATGATGGTTGGATTGGATGTCATGTACATGTCATGGTAGGCCCTACTTTGTGTGGGGCCTGTTGTGCTCTTTATATGCTGAGATTTGTCCAACAATATCAATATAAGGTGGAGTAAATTCTCTAAAAATCTAGACAACTAAACCATCATGTAGGCTACCATGTGAATTTAGATGTTTACAAAACATTTTTTCGATGGTTTGGCCAAATTTACCATGGAATTGGATTGCATGGTGGGCTGAGACACCATCAACCTCTCTGTGTTTTTACGTCACCAAGTTTTATAGGTCCCACCATTATATGTGTGTGTGCATGTGTTATATCCCTACTGTCCATCCATTTTACAAGATTGCTTTAGGGCATCAACCTTTAATTGAGGTAAATATAAAGTTCAAGTGGACCATACCATAGAAAGCAGTGGAGACTATTACTTCTACAGTTGAAATCTTTCTTGAGCCCACCATGATTCGCCATCCAACCTATTCAAAAGTTCACACAAACATAAATGAAGAGGAGAAATATCAAATTGATCCAGAACTTCTTTAAAACCCAAGAAGTTAGTTTTCGATGGTAGACATTCAATCTCCATTGCTTACTATGGTGTGGTCCACTTGAGATTTGGATATGTCTCCTTAAAACAATCTTGCCAAATGGACGGTTTGCATGTAACACATACATCATGTTTGGGCCTACAAAACTTGACGATGTCATCACACCATGGCGGACTGGACTTCTTATGAAAGCCTTCCACTAGAAGTTGTTTTTCGACTTCATTGTAGGACATGCAGCCAAAAATGAGGTGGATCCAAAATTCAAGTGGCCCCACATGAGAAGAAAATTGGGGGAAAGAAATTCACATAGTTGAAACCTTTTCCGGGCTTCACTTTGATGTTTATATGCCATCTAAACTGCTCATAAGGCCATTTCCAATTGAATGAAGGGAAAACACAAAAAATTTATCCTGGTATAAAACTCTTGTGGCCATATGAATGTTTTAACTGTGGTCACTGAATTCCCACTGTTTACTCTTTTATGGCTCAATTGAATCTTGGATCCACCTCATTTTTGGCCTCATGTCCTAAAATAAGGTCACAACATGGATACATGGGGGTGGATTTCTCACAAACATTAGGGTGGCCCCACTTAGCATCCTAGCATAGGATCTTCCTGCCAAAGGCTTTCTAGGAAATCCGTGTCCATATAGGCCCAGTTTTACCAGCACCACACAATCATGGTGGGGCTGACTTGATTCATGAGTTTGATAGCCTATACACAACATGGCCCACCTTAATGCATGTATTCTGTATCCACGCTGTCCATCCGTTCTTAGGGATTATTTTAGGGTATTATTCAAAAAATGAAGCATATCACAAATTATCAAGTATTATTCCAAAAATGAAGTATATCACAAATTATCAAGTGAACTTTGCAACAGGAAACAGTGGTGATCGAACACCGTACCCTTAAAAACTTCTTAAGGAAAACATTAATGTTTCCTTGGTGTTTATTTGCCATCCAATCTATTTATAAGGTCACATAAGCCTGGATGAAGGGATAAAAGAAATATCAGCTTGATCTAAAACTTATGTGGCCCATTAATGGCCAATCACCACTGTTTCCCATGGTGTGGTCTACCTTATGATTGGTTCTGCATCATTTTTGGAATAACTCATTATTATTATTTGTAAAAACCGATGGACAGTGTGGATACAGAATACATATATCAAGGTGTGTCCCACAGTAAGGGAGCAACTTCTTGGGAGAGTCCGGCCCGGGACTTACCTAATCCGCTCTCCTCTTCCACATGCGTGAGAAAGTGTCACGGATATGCTGATTGCAACTCCATAGAACTACCACGGTCGCCTGAAGAATCTTATTCTGGACAGTTCGGGTCCACGTTTAATTTTCCAGATTGGATGATCCTATCTATACCATTTGAGTAGCTATAATTGGGACCGTTGCAATGTTTTCTCTATGTATCCCCATTCATGGGGAATGTTCTCGAGAGCGGTCAAATAAAAGCATCACAACCTTTTGATACTATGATCTGCCATTAGACGGTTGAGATGAGAACATTCAACCGTCCGGATTCACCAGTGAAAAATTCGAATATTGTGAAGGTCGTAGGATCTCAATCCGGCAGATCTCAAGTAGTCCCTCATCCACGTTTATGCCCATCATTTCAACGGTAGTTGACCATGACCCCACGTGCAGGAAATCCAACTCCTTCGCAAATCAGACATTTGGCGTTTGGTAATGGGTTGGAAGGTGTTGAGAAATTTCTGATCTCAGAAAATAAATTAATTAGAAAAACTGGGAAATAAGGACAGGGTGAAGCACGTGAAAAACAAGCTGTCCTTAAAGCGTAATTCACCCCTAGCTACTCAAATTATTTTGAGTCTGCTGATACGTGGCAGATGGATTGCTTCCAGGATACGACGAGCCTTATGTGGTTCTGCGTTTAGCAAAAAACGAAAGAACCTAAGATAAAGAAAAGAAAGAGAGAAAAGGAATGGCTGTCTTCTTCTTGTAGCAGCAGATCACTACACTGGTCTAAGTGGCTTGCTTTATATCAATCAAACCGAAAGGCTAATAGACTCAGATGGGTGCTGGTTCAGTAGAGACGGTTGTAATTGCTGTTGTTGTGTTGGAATGAACCAGACCTGTCCGGTTTATATAAGCAAGGGTGGGCTAGCCACATGCAGCTGTTACTGCAAGGTCTGGACCGTTACTACATGAGCAGTTACACAAGTCCCTCCAATTAGCCCTACAGCTCTCTATAAAAAGCAGAGAAGTCTATCTGTCAGACCTCCCACCCATATCACCTCCTCTGTTCCGAAACTAGCCACCTGACGTACTACCTAGCCTCTGTTGCACCGCGACTCGCACCAGTCTCACTCCGAAGTGCCAAGTGCGCCACTAGCGCCTCTACAGCCACACTGCCACATGTGCCCACGCCCTCGCACCTAGCCCGAGCCCGAGCCCATGCCCGTGAACGAGCCTGTGTACGTGTACCCGAGACCGAACCCAAGCCACCATTCTCCCTCTCTTCCACCATAAATAAGTAAGGTGCACAACACCCTACTTATAAAGAGGTAAAAATCATTTCTTCCATTCGATATGGAACAAAAACCAAACACATATTTTTCTTTTAAAAATTGTTTTCAAAACAAACTTTTTCGACAGACGGTAGAGCTCCTCTCATCAAACCATAGTTCCCACGTGTACGGAAACTCCCCTCAGCAAACTGTACCTTTTCTGCCCACTAGGTGAACGGCCCAGATCCACCATCTATCCTTCCAAATGGAAGCCAGCATCTTACAACACTCCTTGTATGCGATAAAAAGTTCCGTGGGACCCACCGTGATGTATGTTTGACATCCTCTCTGTCCATCATTTCAGACAGCTCGGTTTTATAGAGCCTGAGCAAAAAATCAGGCTGATACAGAAAGCAAGTGGGCCACACTACAAGGAACAGTGCTGATGGGGATGCCTACAAATGAAACCTTCCTGGGGCCAACATGGTGTTTATATGCAATCCAAACCGTTCATAAGGTGACTCCCCCAATGATGAAGTGAAAAAAGAAATCTAAGGTGGACCACACCACAGGAAACAGTAGAAATTGAATGTCCACCGTTGAAAACTTCTTGGAGGCCACAAAAGTTTTGGATCAAGCTGATATTTGTGTTTTCACTTCATCCATGTCTGTGTGACCTTATCAACAGGTTGGATGGCAAATAAACATCATGGTGGGCCCTGGTAAGTTTTTAATGGTTGATGTTCAATCAACACTTTTTTTCCTATGGTGTGGTCCACCTGAGATTTGGATCTTCCTCATTTTTGGGCCCATGCCCTAAAATGAGGTGGAAAAATGGATGGACAGCCTGGATAAAACACATACATTATGGTGGGGCCCACACAGCTTTGACACCAGCCCCGGGCTGGTGTTGGGGTCACTAGCCCATCCGCGTCCAAAAAACACCCTCTTTGTAACTCTTCTTTTACTGCTTTTCCAAGGTCTTTTTCCGCTCCATGAATGTAAGTAATTTCCTTTGGTGTGGTGTATTTCAGTCTTGGTTTGGATTGATTTTGAGAGACTATAGAGAATAAGAAGGAACACACATGATGGACGGATTGTATATCATGTGCATATCATGGGCCGTCGGTTAACACCTTGTGCGTGTGACCTATTGTGCTATCTACATGGTCATGTGGTGTGGTATCTGTATCAAACCACCATGGGAGGACGCGGTTTGGTTAGTGAACCCATCAACAGCCAGCTAGCTCGTGTCAAAGCTTTGTAAGCACCACCATGATGTCTGTGTTTTATCCACGCCGGCCATCCATTTTTCTAGCCCATTTTAAGGCACGAACAAAAATGAGTTAAATTCAAATTTCAGATGGACCACATCAAAAGAAAACAATGTTGATTGAATGTCCTCCATTGAAAACTCCGCAAGTCTCATTGTAATGTTTATTGCTATCCAACTTCTTGTTAAGATCACATGTATTCAACTTCAATGATAATCATTTAATCTCCACTGTTTCATGTGGTGTGGTCCACCTAAGATTCGGATATGCTTGGGTTAATGCCTTTAAATGAGCTGAATAATTGGACCAATGGTGTGGATAAAACACATACATCATGGTAGGGCTTGTAGAACTTTGACACCAGCAAGCTACTGGTGTTGGGATCACTAGTTTCTGGATTGCCTGACCATCACGTGGTCTACCATGTAAATTTGAAAGTTTGCAATTGGTCCCTTTTTCTTTCTTCGATGGTTTGGCCCATCTTATGGTTGTATAGACCCATTTTTACGAGCATCATGCAATCATGGTGAGGCCCACTTGATTCATGAGTTTGATAGCCTATACAGAAGTGGAAGCCAGCATCCTACAACACTCGTTGTATACAACAAAAAGTCCCGTCCATTTCAGCCAGCTCTCGTTTTAAGCCTGAGAAAAAACCAGGCTGATACAGAATGCAAGTGGGCCACACCACAGGGAATAGTGCCGATGGTGATGCTTACCCCCTGAAACATCCTGGCACACAACATGATGTTTGGCGACCCCATCCACACTTTTCCCTGTGGCGTGGCCCACCTTAGTTCTATATCAGTCTTATTTTTCTGCTCTAATCCTAGCATGAGCTGTGGGAAATGATAGACGGTGTGGATGCGAAAGAAACACATCACAATGGGCCCAATGGATATTTTTATTGCGCGCATCCCTTGAATTATGGTAGACACAATTCTACCATATCATTTCTCCGAGTTCAATGGTTGTCGCTTTTCTTCTATCCCGTACGCAGGCAGCGCCGATGTGAGCACTGGACACAAGATCAAAGATTCAGGACCGTTGATAGATGTCATACCATGCAACAAGGCATGGTGCAGGGCTGCTGCGAGTGTACAAGATCAAATCCTCCTCAACCGTTGTTGGTGTTGCATGCCCACCGATCGTTGCTACTACTCCCAACAGGACTGCTGGAACGTCTGTCCCCACAATCCACCATCTCATGCCCCATGACCATATCTTCTATGTACCGTTCATTTGGTCGTATGTGTATGTATGCATCCGCATGCATATGCATGTGGCTACAGTGGAGTGTATGTGTGCGTTCATGTACATCCGCATGGGCATGAACATGTCCATCCATGTGTGTGACCTCATGTACGTGTGCACATGTGTCGCGTCGTACAGTAATATGTTCGTACTAGCATGCATGTTTACATTTACATAATATCTTGATTAAATAAAATTAACCGTTCATTTTCTGGGTTATTTCATAATATAATCAGAATCGTTCGATCTTTGTGGTTTTTGTCGAGTGGGCCCTGAAGAGTATGATAGAGTAGAAGGACGCTGCAGATCTATCGATGGGAGTTTCAGAATGTCCCCATGCAACAAGGAGACGCGGATTGCATGCTAACCCTACCAGATCCGAGTCGCTCCTGGTCAGGGCTTTGTGTGCCCCCACCATGTGTTATCCACGCCGTCCATCCATTTTGTGAGCTCATTTAGGGAATGAGCCCAAAAACGAGGCAGATCCAAATCTCAGGTGGACCACACCAAAGGAAACAGTGGTGATTGAACGGCCACAATTGAAAACTTCCTGAGAGCCACAAAAGTTTTGGATCAAGCTAATATTTGTGTTAGCCTTCAGGTCTCTGTGACCTAACCAACAGGTTGGATGTCAAATAAACATTACAGGTTGGTGTTCAATCACCACTGTTATCCTTTGATGTCGTCCACCTGAGATTTGGATCAGCCTCATTTTTGTCTTCATGCCCTAAAATGATCTGGAAAGTGGATCGACGGCTTGGATAAAACACAAACATCATAATGGGGCCTACAGAGCACCGACCAGCAGCGACACCAGTATGTGCAGGGTCAGGATACAATCAGGGTTCGACTTATGGTGCTTTGAGAACCAAGATTATGCAGCATGCCTATCTTTCAGTGCAAACTACAAATTCCTCTGTGGTCCAAGTTGGGCTCGCATATGACCATGCTACACCTTTGTCCAGGAATGGGTCACCATGGACTGGACCTCACCCTAAAATCACCGCAATTTGAATGATTGGGGCTGTTGGATTTAGTGGCCACAAAATAGATGATATCATGACTTCACTCTTACTGTCCATTCTGCATCCTCTGAAATTGGATGGTACACACTTATAGATCAATGAGATGCCGCCACATGTTAACACTATATGGTAAATGATGGACGAAATTCTACTTGCATGTCCAAAGTATAGTTACACTTGGCCTGGCTAAGTCAAACGATCTGGAAGTCACCATGTGGAAATTGTGCCATATGTGATATGGCTGACTTTAAGAGGAGTTAGAGACTTGCAAGTGTGATAGAGCTTTATAAAGTAAGAGTCTCATTTAAGCAAATCTCTCTCTCTCAACATTAAAGGACAAAATTTTATCAAAGCATATCTCTATCTAGCATTAAGTATTCGGGTTATGCCAAATACATGTCGAAGTTAAGTAACCGTCAAAAGTAGTATCTCTCATATACACATGGCCATATGCTAGAAGCTATAAAAGGATAACATGACGAAAAGCTTAAGGCCTATGTCAAACATAATTTACCTTCTTTTACATTTATCTTAGCATAGCCTAATCTTAGAATAGATCACTATTGTCTAACATTATTGCTATAGTACTATTGGATTAGATTAAATATCCGCAACCTTAAGTTAGTTGGATCTCAATCAACCAAATCTTTACTTCGGATGATCAATCTTTCTTGTTACATCCTGTTGACCATCTACCTAGTTGTCTTTAGTTATTTTACTTTGTCGATTATAATGAGTCATTTCTACATATTAACAAAAATCGATATTGTTTAGCCATTTTTAGTTCATTTATTCATTTTTATTATTTTGAAAAATATATTGGTTACAAGCAATAGTGAGAGAAAAGTAATGAAGTCGTAAGGTGAAAAGAATCTATAAGGAATAACTCACCCCTACCATTTCGTAAATCGGTCAATCACTGATCATAGCTAGTGTGGCTAACTCGAAAGGTAGATTTTCAAATCAGGTCTTACGCAATCATTTTAGCACGAGCGTCAATGTTCAATCAAACATTGACTTGAATTCATCTCTGGCACACCCACACTTTATAATCGCACATGAAATCTGAATACATGCCCTTGATCACACAAGTGGCGTTGTGTTTGAAAATTGCGCAAAAAATTGTAATCATTAAATCATTATAATTTTGAGTTCGTATTTGATTTGCAATGGTCCCATCATATCAATCACTTATTAGTGGTCCTAGATGGGCGCAATTGTTTCCCAAAGATTTCATCCAAGCTTGAAACATGTACGATTATGGATCAACCCGTGCATCTTTTTAAAGGTTTGATACTCTCACTCCCTGATCACCAGGTAAACCATTATAGGCAGGAAACTTGCCAATCCCAAGAGTGAACATATGTGCCATGTATAGTCTGGGTATAGTTTGGGCTCACTCCCTTCATGTTATTTAAATATCATTTGCTCTCTCATACATAGATGTAGTGGATTCACCTTTGCACATTATCCATGACCATAACCCTTTTTGTTTTTTTGGTCAGTCATGCACCGCACCCACCCAGTTGATTGTGCAACACACCCACCCAGGCAGTCATGCATCGCACCCACGGGTGCTGTTAGCAGCGTGGATTTTCACCATTGATGGGTTTCGAAACTAAGACCCTCTGTTGAAACTCCGCAGAGTCTACCAACGAAGCAAGGCTCCGAACCCAAATGTCCATGACCCTAACACTATTGACCAATGGTGTTTAGACATGGTGATTTGATTGGTCCATATACTATTATAAGAGGCCTAACAACTTTCAAACATGTTTTGTTGGGCCAGCTCTTATGGTCGTGGATTGGGTACTACCCCACTAGGACCTAGGTAGAGACTAATGGGCCTGACAAGGCTTTGTGGTGCCCACTATGATGTATATGTTTTATCTACCTATGTGGTTCATCTATTTTGTCCAATCATTTTAGGGCAAGAGGCCAAAAAGGAGGTAGATCGAAATCTCAAGTGGACCACACCATAGGAAGTAGTGGGGATTTGGGCGGTAAATGGGTCAGCGAACTCGACTCATTGAGACTCGACCCAGACCCGACTCATTTGTTAAATGGTACAGGTCTGGGTCCAAGAACAAACCCAGTTGCTAAACGGGTCTGGATCTAACTTCCTTTATATTAGGCCCGACCTGACCCAACCCGAACCCATTTAGTAAGTGGGCGCGTTTGGTCTATGTTTCAAGGGACCGATTCAGCCCAGACCCATCCATATCCGGTTTTAAGCCTTGTAAAATGCTTGCATACTTGATCCAGACCCGGACCCATTAGACCCGACCCATTTATAAATGGGTTGGGTGGATCTCCCACTACCAGACCGGACCCATTTTATAAATGGGTTTGATGGGTTGACTTGGACCCGACCCAAACCCGCCCATTTAGTAAAAGGGTCTGGGTCTAAAATTTGGACCCAAACCCGCTTAGTAAATGGGTAGGTCTGATTTTGGCTAAACCCACCTCGAACCCCGACCATTTACAGCCCTAGTGGGGATTGAACTCTTACCATTGAAAACTTCCTAGGGCCCATGAGATATTTATTTGCCATCCAATCTGTTCATAAGGTCACATAGACCTGGATGAAGGGAAAACATAATATTAGCTTGATCCAAAACTTCTGCAGCCCCCAAGAAGTTTTCAACGGTAGGCTTTCAATCCTCATTGCCTATGGTTAGGGCTGTAAATGGTCGGGTTCGGGGCGGGTTTAGCCAAAACCAAACCCGCCCACTTAATAAACGGGTCTGGGTCCAAATTTTAGACCCAGACCCTTTTACTAAATGGGTGGGTCCGGGTCGGGTTCGAGTCAGCCCATCAGACCCATTTATAAATGGGTCCGGGTCTAGCAGAGGGAGATCCACCCAGACCCATTTATAAATGGGCCGGGTCTAATGGGTCCGGGTCTGGATCAAGTATGCAAGCATTTTAAAAGGCTTAAAACCGGGTCTGGACGGGTCTGGGCTGGACGGGTCCCTTGTAACATAGACCAAACCCACCCACTTACTAAATGGGTTTGGGTCGGGTTGGGTCGGGCCTAATATAAAGGAAACCAGACCCAAACCCGTTTAACAAATGGGTCTATTCTTGGACCTAGACCCATACCATTTAACAAACGGGTCAGGTCTCGGTCGGGTCTAAATGGGTTGGGTCCGGGTACCCCATCGGGTCCACTGACCCATTTACAGCCCTACCTATGGTTTGGTCCACTTGAACCTTTGATCTGCCTCCTTTTTAGGCATATGCCTTAAAATGACCTATAAAAATGTCAGTGTGGATTAAACGTATACATCATGGTAGGCCCCACAACCCTTGACAAGACCGTTCTTCTCTAGCTAGGTCATGACGGGTAGTACCCAATCCACGTCCATCTATGAGAGGAGTAGGTGGTCCAATAAAATCCCATCACATCTCAACACCACTTATGGTGAGATCACCACGAGATTGCTGTCCATACCATCCGACCAGCAGATCAAGAGATTCCCATCATTAACCATGATGAAAATTTCCAAAATTTTATGGAATCATTAGGTGAACCATCGTCATCTGATAGTTGCCCTATTCTAAATTTTCTTCTTGAATTTGGTCTCAGGCCATCTTAGTTTTGACATTGGCATTCCATCCCCACTATTTCCTTAAGTTTGGTCCACATGAGTTTTGGATCTACCTCTTTTGTAGGATCAGATCATGTCCTAACATGAGCTGGAGAAATTGACTGATGGGTTGGATTTTGCACAGACATCTAGGTGGGCCCCACATAGCTTTCCACTGTAGTAACTTCCTGTAGGTGTGGTAAAGGCAAGACATAAATGATCCATATAAGATTCTCCCCAATTTTACTAACATACATGTTTGGATGGGAACAAAAGGCTTGTGACATACAAAACTCATACCTTTAATGTGATTTCTGCAGATTTTTTTAATATGATTTTGGCTTATAGAACTATGATATGTCATGGTATTTTACTGCATCCAAAATAAAAAAAGATAAGACACTCAGATATCTTATATTTTCCAAAGGTAATATTTTTTTTTTCCTGAAAATATAATATCAGTTCTTTCTTAATTATCATTGTTTGACATAATTATTTATTTGTTTGTGATTCAATAGTGTAAATTTACTCAAATACGATTGGTATATTGGAGGAAACCGAAATTTCAAGGTAACTCATAAACTTGATCAATAGACACCAGATCACAAATTCCATGCCATTGAATACGATGAGAAGATGCAATATATTTATTTTACCACACCTCAAGTTATGGTGCAAGGGTTCTGTAAGTGCGCAAGATCAATTTGGGACCACGGTGAGGGCCATATCGTGTACAGGTGACACCTAATCCACACCTAATTCCGCTCTTATTCATACCATCTAACCCCTGGGCAGATGAAGGAATTCCTATCATATATAACCATGATGAAATTTCTCAAAGGTCTATAAAATCATTAGCTATTCACATCATTATAAACTATTTGACACACACCAAAACATCTAAATTCAAGAACAATTTAGATTACATGTCGCAGGACCACGATGGGACCCATAAGTTTCTACTAACATTTGTAAATGATCCGGCTGCACATTTAATCAGAAACAATTGCTCATTGTATCACTTTCTTCATTACTTGTATTCTCCTGATTCTCTCAACGGACCACTTTACATCCAGTAAGGTATACATCATGCCCCAGTGCACTCCAACTGTCTAGATGTATCATGATAAGAGACTTCCAACTCTCAGGCCGCCATACAGTGATTTGACAATACTAAGCATGTGGTTCTAATGAATTTTAATCAATTGCACAAGATTGTGAATCTATTAGTATGTTGCCACCATATGAATGGTCTTGATTGTCCTATGAAGCTAGTGGGGGATTACAATTTTTTTGAAGTTACTCAATTATTTATTAACAAGCCAACTCGTTTATGTACTGGATGAAGCACATCCTAACGATCTATTTTCATCCAGAGTTTGGACATCTGATCATTTTATCTCTAAACATCTATTTTACGGCTACCAATGGACAACAAGTAACATCCAATCATGTGTTTTTTGGGTCACCACATTAAGGGCCAGTGTTTTAGACAGTCTCCATTGATGTACATGATCTCTCAACTGAGGCAAGAGTGGGCTTATGGTCTGTATTTAACGGTAATTGACTTGCCGGGTGACTGTTCTGAATCAGGCCTATTTTCACCGAGTCAACTTCCAAGTTGACTTGGACGAGTCAGCATCAAACTAATACGAGTCGTCAGCCCACGATTTGGTACTCGGTCGCTGATTTATTTAATTCTTGGGATGAACGTTTGAACTTTCAACATAGAACGCTCATTTATTCTGGAAGGGCAGTTCAGGCCACCCTATTTAGTTCATTGGGATGTATTTAAAAAAATCATCCCATACCATTTACGAAAGCAGATTCGCTGGTGTACTGCACACCAGTGAAGTCCTTGGTGTAGTGACATCATCAAGTTCTGTGGGTCCCACCATGAGTTACCTGTTATATACAAACTATTCGTCCTTTTTTGAGATCATTATAAGGCTTGATCCAAAAACTAAGACATCCAAAAATCCAATGGACCACACTACAGAAAGTAGTGGGAGATTGTATACCATTGAAACATTCTCGGGGGTCTTAGAAGCTTTGGATCAGTCTGATATTTGTTTTGATGAAGTCTGTGTGACCTTATGAAAGTTTGGATGACAAATAAACATCATTGTGGGCCTACTTAGGTTTTAACGGTGAGACTTATTGTCCCCACTGCCTTTTGTGGTGTGGTCCACTTGAGCTTTGGATATGACACATTTTAAGTATTATGCCTTAATCTTCTTTGTGGATATACTAAATACATCATTGTGGGATCCATAGAACCTTAATCTTCTTTGGACCGTTCGTACAATCATGGTGCTCGAGGACTGGCACACTCATCTACGTCCGGCATGTACCCACACCAGCAACGTTGGTTACACCAGCCAATCCACTTCCCCCCATTTACACTCCTACTATATGAAATTGCGCCTTTTGGATCAACACAGTTGTAAAGGTGCTTGCGTGTGCGGAAGCTTGGGGAGCAACTAGAATTAGAGCTAAGTCCTAGATGGGGGTAATTAGGACCTTTTGAAATTTTTTTCGCCCACTTAACAGTTTTATCAATTCAAACTAAGTAAGCAAGAACACTTCGGCTTTCAAGCCTAAGTGGGTCCAATCACAATGCTAGCATGTAATTAGTAATTAAACAACATAACCTAAGCAAGCATAGATTAACATATGATTAAACTAATCAAGTACCTGATTTATGCAACTTAAGTAGACTATCTGAGAGTGGATCATATAAGCTCAAGTCTACTCAAGAAGTGAAAGTACATCATGTGTGTGTGGTTGTGCTTATCAAGTGCCTAGCATACATTCCAATTTATCATTCATAATTAAACCATTAAACACAATGCATAATAAGAAATGTGCTTAAATACAATCACAAACATAATGATGTATAGTGGTTCGACTTTGGGTTTACTCCACTCCCGGTTCAAGTACTCAACCCCTTTGAGCACACCGGCATTCACTAGGAAGTTTAAATATGGTTCCTCCTAACCAATGTGTTTCAAATCGGATCCACCAAATCGAAAAGTTTATCGGTTCTTTCTAACCTACACGTACACACCCTTACTGGTGGCTCCCCTTGGAGATTTGTTTAGGCTCTACAACCAAGTCAAGGTCCTACAACCGAACCTCAATTTAAACGTCACTCATGAGTCAAAGTCCTACAACCGAATCTCAATGGTTTTAGGCTCTACAACCATGCCAAGGTCCTACAACCGAACTTTGCGTTTACTCCCGCTAAAGGCTCCCACTTAGTGACTTAATTCGACCTAACAACCGGGTATAAGTCCTATAACCGAACCTATCAAGTTTGAAGACAAACTCTATACTTAATTTTCATCGAGAATAGAGTGGAACCAGGCTCTTACAATTGACAACTTAGTTGTCAGATTGAGCTCCTTAGTTGTGCCGCTTCGGGTTGCTTGATCTTCGCTCTCCCGTGCTTCAATCAATTACCTTAGTGCTCCTCCGGTCTTTGATGCCGTTACGTCGTCAATGCTCCAGCTCCAAGATCAGTCACCTTGCATATGATGCTCCAACGGAGATACCCAAGGTACTAGAAGGGTAGGTTTAAGATCTCTACAACTAATGGGAATGAGTTGCCTAGAGAATCTCACCTACAAGGATCTCATCATAGAGTATTGGATAAAAATACCACTATCAAGAATAATCCAATCTCTAGAGATCAAAAGAGGGACAAATGGATCTTCATCATAAGCTTGAAATGCTCCATTCTTATGATGAATTACAAAGAAGATCACTTGCTGGGGTTAGGAATAGAGTTTCTAATGATATGCAATGATAGTAACTTTTATCTCCTCAAAATCCTCCTCTAAAAGTCCAAAGACTATCTCTCCCGTATTTAAAGAAAATCTGCAACGGTTTTAAAACGGGCAGAAAATGGCCACTTCAATATATCGAATTGATGTTTCGATTAATCGGAATTATCTTCGATATATTGAAATGATATTTCAATATATCGAAGGATATGTCTAGAGGATTGTGAAGTTACTGGACCATCTCCCTGATATATCGAACTAGGGTATCGATATATTGAAAATCCCAATTCTGATATATCGAAATGCATTTCGATAGATCGATTATTTTATGAAGGAAGTTGTGCATTTACTGGACACTCAATTCGATATATTGAATAAACATTTTTGATATATCGAAGGACTATCGAACAAACTTCCGATATATCGGAGGTCTTTTGAAAGTTGTTGTTTGGGCTGGATAAATTAAAGCAACTTTCACCTCTTTAATTAGTCTAACTTATCATATTTTTGCAATGTGTTCTAAGACTAATTGTGGACCCTCGCCGATTTTTCTGCGCTCCCACACGACGTTCTTCTCCCTTCCCCTTTCCTTTCGGAAAAGAAGGAGATGAGGATGCGTGAGTGCGAAATCGCCGTTTGTGCCACTGGCTTGCCTCGTTCTCGAGGGCTTCGTTTGGTTGTCGTGTTAAGCTGGATATGTTTAAATGAGTTTATATAAGACCAGAGTCGCCACTAGCCAGTTACTTCGAATCTACAGTCGGCTAGACCCTGTAGAAACGTTAGAGAAGGGAATCCGAAGATTCCTTCCTCTAAAATGACTCCTGTTGATCTGCGGCCAGAGATTCAAGGTAAGGGATCACGGTTACAGGGTGGGAAGAGGTTAAGCACCCCACACACTGCCCGTACCGAAGTACGGTCTCTACTTCACAGAATCGATCGGATACTTGAAAGTCTAGTTTAATCCTCGTATATTCTCATGGATGACATGATGCATGAATGCGGGTCTGAACAGTAAGAGTTTCTGATGGGTAGGTTCCAACAACGGGCAAGCCCAGAGCGTACGCTCGAACTGACAGGTGCTTTATGCGAGATGATGCATGCTGTGTGCTTGAATATTCAAAGTGCTTATAGTGATATGTACGTGAATGCAGGTCTGAACAGTAAGAGTTTCTGATGGGCAGGTTCCAACAACGGGCAAGCCCAGAGCATACGCTCGAACTGACAGGTGCTTTATGTGAGATGCATGCGGTGTGTTTGAATAATCAAAGTGCTTGTAGTGAAGCAGGGGGGTTGGAAGAAAAGTAAATGTTGCACTTATGCTAGATGCAAATGAGATGATGCTGGAAAAGAGTAGCTGAGTGGACGGAGGTGTCGCAAGGGTTGGCTTCGAGTGGCTGGATCAAGACTTGGATGGCTTGGGAGGCTTGGACCAGTGGTCAGGCTGGGCTGGACCAGGGCTAGGCTCTCCTCACTCGGGCTCTCCTTGGTGGAAAAATGGGCTAAAGGGTGGAGAGGTGGACTCAGAGCTCTCGGGCTGAAATGGACTTGGAGGGATGTTGAAATGAGAAGGGGAGGGGGGTATTTATAGCAGCGAGGAGTGGTAGCTCTCGTAATTTTGTCCGGGCGGCCTGCCATGGGCCGCCCGTACGGCCGCTCCTCGGTTTCCCGCGAGTACGGTCGCTCCCTCGGGGCTGCTGTTGGACTCGCTGGTCGACTCAGTGAGTTGACTCAGCGGGTCGACTCGGTGGTTTGACTCGATGGGTTGACTCGACGGGTTGACTCGGTGTTTTGACTCGACGGGTTGACTCGACGGGTTGACTCGGTGTTTTGACTCGACGGGTTGACTCGACGGGTTGACTCAGCGGGTTAACTCAGCGAGTTGACTCAGTGAGTTTGACTTTTTTAGGATTTTTTTGACTGGCCTTTTTTATGGGGGGTTTTTCAGGGTGGTGTTTAGGACTGGGTTGACTGGGTTCAGGCTTGAATTGGGCTATGGAATGGGGCTTACAAGGATGAGTTTGGCTGAGTTTGGACTTGGGATTTGGGGGTATGGTCCTCCATTCAACCAGCTATCTCTACCAACAGTGTTGCCGAAGGTGGGGTGTCTACAGATGCCCCTCTTTGGCAGAGGTTGCGTGCAACCGAATGCCAAAGCGAGTGGACACCCCACTTCTGACCCGGTCATTCATAGATCATGGTCTGAAATCTTTGCTTGCTTTTGCATCTGTGTCAGTTGATCGTTTGGAAACCGATCACTCGCACATACCGCGGAAGTTTGGAGAAAACGTTGCGATTGTCCCTGCAGTTTGCTGCAACCTGGGTACCCAATCGCAACCCTTCCATTCCCGATCGGTACTAACATCGGAAAGGTACAGCAGAGCCTCTGCGTCGACAGTCTTACGAGGATGCTGACCCTGAGACTGATTGTATGATGTTTGATGTTTTCCCAGATCACTCCAGGAGTACTTGTTTCGCTTGACTGTCAAAGTGGTTAGACGCCCTGCGTCAGATAGTCTTACGGGATTCTACTACGCCAACTTGGACTCAGTCAAGGTACTTCAGGCATCCACGCCTAGGTATGTGCGGGTGGGCTTTTTCCACCCGATCCGCTGGTTTCGATGCTTAGTTTGCAATTCATTCTTTCCTTGATTGTGGTCTGGAATCTTTGTTGTCCTTTGTATCTGAGTCAGTTGATTGTCTGGAAATTGATAACTCGCACATACCGCGAGAGTTTGGAGAAAACGTTGCGATTGTCCCTGCAGTTTGCTGCAACCTGGGTACCCAATCGCAACCCTTCCATTCCTGATCGGTACTAACACCGGAAAGGTACAGCAGAGCCTCTGCGTCCGTAGTCTTACGAGGTTGCTGATCCTGAGACTGTTTGTGTGATGTTTGATGTTTTCCCAGATCACTCCAGGAGTACTTGTTTCGCTTGACTGTCAAAGTGGTTAGACGCCCTGCGTCAGATAGTCTTACGGGATTCTACTACGCCGACTTGGACTCAGTCAAGGTACTTCAGGCATCCACGCCTAGGTATGTGCGGGTGAACTCTTTCCACCCAATCTGCTGATTTTGATACTTGGGTTACAATTCATCGTTTCCACCTGTTCAAATGGTTTCTGTGACCGAGCCTTTTGGCTTTCATCTTTTTGTATCTTGGCATGTGGTACGACCGCACTGATACTGGAGTTCAGTTCGACCGTACTTTGAGTGCATTGGATCCGATGGTCTCCGGAGAAACCGCGAGACATCGGATCTTATTTGATTTTTGCGTTGGCTCTTACCCAGAGATATGGAAGATCTCCTGGTGTTTTGGAGACAGAACTCTCTACTGGAAAAATATTTTTGGATTTTTTAAAAGATACCCACTCTGGGGAGTGATACTCCGTGGGGTTTTTATTTGCAAACAGAAATATTTTTTGTCTTTTTGAAATGGAAATCTGGTTTGCATGTGCCTCCACTAGGGATGCCTGTGGGGTCTTTAGCTAACCGACTTTTATTTCGAAAGCAGGTAAACATGATGATTGATGCAATGGATGCTGATGCATGGAGATGCATGATGGATGCATGGCTTGGTTCATTCTCTTTTCATTTAATGATTTTGCTTTTGCTGGAGATGCAGAGAATTTTGAGCTTATTGCTTGCAGGGTTGTACTCCCTTGGGGATTTTTCTTTTTGATACGGAGGTTTGGACAGCGGGTTGGTCAAGATCCCGACCCGTGGTCGATCAGGTCCATCGTCCCAAGATGCTGTTTCGTTGCTAATGAGAATGTACGAGGATATCATTCGACTTCAAGATGTTCTTCTAGGCATACATGTGATTGAGATGGTGTTTGGTTGCCCGTTTTGGTCAAGATTCCAATTTGCGGGCGATTGGATCCGTCATCCCATACTGTGAAGTGAGCGGAGTTCAAGACTCCTGAATTGTAGTGCTAGGGATGCTAATTTTTGTGATTTTTGTAAATATGTGATCCGAATCTTTACTTGAGTGATCAGGATAGAGATTGGTTATTGAAAACACAGGAAATATTTTTGTGATTTTGAAAATTTTTTGCTGCAAGCAAAGGAAATATTTTTGTGTTTTTCGAAGTATTTTCTTTGAAAGCGAGAGAAATATTTTTGTGATTTTTTATAACATTTTGTTCGAAAGTAAGGGAAATATTTGATTTGAAAGCAAGGGAAATATTTTTGTGATTTTTTGCAAATTTTTTGATTGAAAGTAAAGGAGATATTTTTGTGATTTTTGAAAATATTTTGCAATGTTTTTGTATTTTGGTGATTTTTCTGAAATGCAGAGAAAAGTGTGGAATTTTCATCCACTTCCAGCTTCTACTGCTGGTAAGGCACCCGATCCATTTTACGTCAGCGAGCAAGACGAGTCTCACACAGTTAAGTGCCGTAGTTTTACATCTTCGGATGAGGAGATTTTGAGGGTTTTCAGTCAACACACCCACAAAGTTGCCTGTTCCTCATGTGCAATGCACATAGACCACGTATCGTCCGACGGACTCCTTCGGCCACAAAATGAGCCACATCCTCACATTTCCCTTAGTCAATCCAGTTTGGGGCCTTACGTTGCTCACAATTCCTTGAGGGTGCGCTCCACCTCCGAACAGCCTTAATCCCCTTCATGAGTTTTAGGAACAGGGAACATCCGTCAGATTCAACAGCGACTTCCAAATCAAGGTTGTCTATCACGGTGCGTTTAACACGAACAGGATTGCGGAGTTCTGCCCGCCTCAGCCCTTACCTGTTTAGAAGATTCCAGACACCCGTACGATCAAGTGTCAGCCATGTCTGGAACAGGTTACGAAAGAAAGCCCCCGAGAAGTTAATCCCAGTGTAGTTTTAGGTCTTCGGACCACTGGAGATGAATTTGTGCAGTTGAAATTTTTGGTGAATCATTTTTTTTTGTGTTTTTTTTTTTTGAAAAAGTTCCAGATTTCAACTCGGGCGATCGAGATTGATGCTGGTTTTTGTGGTAAGCTTTTAAAATATTTTGGTATTTTTGAAATGTTCCGGGTTATCAGATCCTGGCTCGAATGGCTGGGATTGATGCCGGTTTTTGTTAAAAGCTAGAAAGGTCCCCCGAGAAGCTAATCCCAGTGTAGTTTAAGGTCTTCGGACCGTAAATATGTACATACTGAAAATACATTCTTTTTTGTGATTTTTCGAAAACTGTTCCAGGTCATAAAATCTCAATTTTGAACGGTCAGGATTGACACTGGTTTTTATTGAAAATCTCTCGGGATTTTGTTCCCGACGTAGTTTAAGGTCTTCGGACCAAAAACTGTACAAAAGGGGGCAAACACATTTTTTTTGTTTTTGGAAAATGTCCGGTGTCAGCGGATCTTGATCAAGACCGATACCGGCTTTTATTGAAAATCCCTCGGGATATTGATCCCGACGTAGTTTAAGGTCTTCGGACCCAAAAACTTTAAGAGAGGGACTGGTGATATACTTTTTGTTTTTCGAAATGATCCAGATCATCCGATGTTGGTCTTAAAGACTGGGATCGATGCTGGTTTTTATTAAAATCCCTCGGGATGTTGGTCCCGACGTAGTTTAAGGTCTTCGGACCAAGATATGTACATGCAAGTGCTGGAAATGCATAAATATATTTTTGTGATTTTTTGAAAAATGTCCGGTGTTGTCGGATCTTGACTCGAGCAATCAAGACCGATGCCGGTTTTTATTGAAAGTCCCTCGGGATCTTGATCCCGACGTAGTTTAAGGTCTTCAGACCATTTTTAGGGTTGGGCATACTTACCTTGCTTTATTTGGCTTCTGACGGGGCTGACTGTGATTTGAGTGGTCCGAATTGCTTGATTTGGCCCTGCGGGCCATTTGATGATCGAATCTTGGATTCCGGCCTTCTCTCTTGATGATCATGCCTTTGATCTTGCT
The DNA here is from genome assembly GCA_003013855.2 of Liriodendron chinense. Taxonomy (NCBI): domain Eukaryota; kingdom Viridiplantae; phylum Streptophyta; class Magnoliopsida; order Magnoliales; family Magnoliaceae; genus Liriodendron; species Liriodendron chinense. The sequence continues at coordinate 5,157,826 of ML058389.1, forward strand.
GCTTCCTGACTTGTGTAAGCTTTTCAATGGTTTGGATCCTGGTGATCTAGCCCTTGAATGGTTCAGATCGCTAGATTTGTCCTTATGGGCCCACTTGAGACCTTAGCTTTACTTTGGGGCACCTCTTTTGATGATTTGTAAGGCTAAGAAGGCTTCTCATGGCGTGGATGATGACTTGAACGTCTCAGATCGCTTGATTTGGCTTTGTGGGCCCACTTGATGATTAGATCTTGGATTCTGGCCCTTCTTTTGATGATCCGCCCTTTGATCTTGTTGTTTGGTGGCTCATGTAGGTCCCTCAATGGTTTAGATCATGATGATCTGATCTTGGAATGGCTTGGATTGCTTGTGGCCCCCACTTGACCACCTCTCCCTTTCTTTGACTTGATCAGCCATGCTCTGGCCACATTGCTTCATGATTGGACCGGTGGGGCACCTATTATATGATCTTGATCAACCTCAGTCGAAATCTGGAGTGGACCGGAGCCTTGGGCTGCCCATGGAGCGCCATCTGCTGACGTGGACTGTCAGCCTCACCTACCAAGAACCCTGGAGCCAATCCCGCGGAGAGAGGAAATCTGCGTCCGTACGGGCGGCCCAGGGCAGGCCGCCCAAGGCTCACCTCTTGAGTGGCCTGGGCTGGCTCTGGTTCGGACACTCTCCTCTGTCCACTGTCCCTGTCTCCTCATTCCTTGCACGTCCGGGTTCGATTGCAGCCATGAATATTCCTTTTGTCCCTTCTTTCCTTCTCTTTTTGTCTTTTTCTTTATTGATCCTCTCTTGGGCAGCCATTGATGATGGCTTGGGGGCCATTGTGGGAGAGATTGGTGGGTCCCATGTTGTAGCAATTGATGAAGGCTTTAAAGATGGTGAGGTGCCTTTGATTGATGGTGGGGATGGAGCATTGAATAGGGGTATTGATGATGAATTAGGGGTGGTTGTTGGGAGAGCTTTGAATGGCTCTATTAATGGTGGAATGGCTGGATTTTCAGATTTGAATGGGCCCCTCATTATGGGAGGAATGGATGGTATAGATAGGATGATGGGATGGGACATAGGTGAGGCTATACATCCCTTAGATGTGGGCCCCATGGATGATATGATGGATGGTGGTGATGGGACCATGATGGACATAAATGGGCTGATCTCATGCTTGGATGGGATGGATGGTTCAGATGGTATCTTTGACGGTTTGGATGCTGATTGGATTCATGATTTCTTGTTGGAGGGGGCCGCAGGTCCAGATCTGACCGTTGATTCTTCGATCGGGGCTGCCCGGACCCTTTTTGATGGTTCAGATGTATTCTTTGACGGTCAAATTAGCCAGGATATCACGATGTGCGGTGTGATCTTCACTGATAGTCCTTTTGATGGAGAGCATTGTCCTTCCCATGGTCATCGGTCCTTTGCGCACTCTGTTCATGAGGTGGGCGAGTCTTCTCATGCGGCTGAGATTATGACAGTTTCAGACAGCGATGCGACTATATCAGACATAGCCATCACTGAGGGCAGGTCAGAGGCTGTCAAGTCTGCAGAGGTTCCAGCTTTTCCTTCTTCTTCGCCCGTTGACCTTCCGATCCTTGATGAGTCATCGTTGATTTCTGGGCCTTTTGTGCTGGAGGGGGTACCAGTGAGGACTTGTCAGCTGCTTCCTCATTCTTCCTGCTCGCCACGACTGCTTGCTTGGCTTGACAGCTTGTCAGTTTATGAGATTCGAGATTTGGAGTCTTATGGCTTCGGCGGTCTGATCCATATGGCCAGAGTTGATATTGATTGGAGGATGCTTGGAGCTACCTTGATTGACTGGGTCCCTTCGTTGAACTTGTTCGCGTTCAACGATATGGAGATGGGACCTTCTTTGGAGGAGCTTGCTCGCTTGACAGGCCTACCCTGGGATTATGCTCAATATTTTTCGCCGAAGACGTCGCCGAAGACTGCTACACCGCAGAACTGGTTCGGGATCCCTTATCTTGTTCGGCCTGCAGCTGGTGGCCAGGATGCTGTAGTGTTCTCTTTGGACCTGCTGTATGATCTTTTTTCGGGTCCTCAGAGTACGGCCGGTTCTACCTTTGCTCGGAACGCACTGATGTTCTGCTTGATTGCTGAGGTGCTGTTCTCGGGATGGCGCAGATCCCAGACTCCTTTGCTTTTTGAGGTGATGAGCCGAGCTATCCGTCGGCAGGGGATCATTTCTCTTATCTTGGCCGAGCTATTCGATGGGCTGACCGACTGCGCCTTGGGCCGCACTCGTGTCCTTCGCGGCTGCTGTGCCTTTCTGCAGGTATCCTTTCTACATCCCTTTTTTTTTTCTTTTGCTTTGTTGGGGGATTGCTTTGCTTTAGCTGAACTTCTTTTCCTTTTTGTGATCAGGTCTGGCTATGGGAGCGTCTTTCTTTGACTGTTCCTGTACCTCTTCCTGACACTCGTTGCCCAGACCTTATGCGACACATCATGGAGTTTCTTCCTCATACAGCTAGGATGAGTGAGCCCTTGTATCGCAGGATGTTCGCTGAACTTCGTGACTGGAACGTTCGTTGGGAGTCATCTTGGCTTTCACTTCCCCAGTGCTTTGTGATGCACACCGCCTTCTCTGATGTTGGTAGGCTTTCGATCTTACTTCTCTTATCACCCTATCCGGTTTCTGCGGCAGTTTGGATACGAGCAGGATGTTCCTCTTTTTGCTTTCACTGGTATCGGGCGTCGAGTGCTTCCATCTAGGTCCTCTGACTTCAGGACCCGGATTGATTGTTCCTGGGCGAGTTATTTGACAGCTGATTTGTTGGGATTTGAGCTGCAGACTTTTCCGATGGCGACCGCTCCGTATCAGTACTGGGTTGCTGAGCAGTCTTTGTATCGACGTATCCCTTGCTGGCACCAGACTGCTGATGAGGATGAGCAGGATATCCTTGGAGATGCTGGCTCTTCATCTGGTTCATATGAACCTTTTGAGGAGCGCCCATTCATTGATCCTTGCTTCCTTTTGGCCACTCATGGCCATCTGCTGTCTGAGATCTCTGCACTTCGGTATCATTGTGAGATGATGTCGAGGAGATTGGCTGCCGATCAGAGGTTGACTGATGAGGAGACAGCGATCCGTACCCTTGAGCGCGATGAGGCGCATTACCTGCGTATGGAGGTGAGCAGGTTGAGAGCGAGGCTATCCTTTTATGAGTCAGAGGACTTACCTGATGTGGCCGAGGAGGAGGGTAGAGATTGATTGTGTTGGCCACCTGCGCATTCTTTTTTGCATATATGATTGATGATGATGAAAGATTTTTTATATTTTTTGAAAAAGATGGTATGATATGTGTAAAAGAAATATGATGCATCTAATTAAAAAAGAGAAAACTGTTTGAAAATCTACTGTGCCATGAGTTGTCTTTTGAGTGTTTCTGGACTTTGTGTCGGGATATAGGAATCAAAACTGGGGCTCGGTCAATGATTTGACCGATGTCTCGAGATTTGACTTGCTTGATCCTTTGGTTCCCTAGAGATGTAGGCAATGGAAACTCTTGCTTCCTGAGATTGTCAGAGTTTGTAGAGTTCTTCACTCCTGACTGTACTTCCTCTTGTTCTTGCACTTTCACTGCTTGAACCGATCTGGACTATCTGATTTCTTGGTACCTGCACTTTTATTTTTATTTTTTTTTCTTTTTCTTTTTGAGCCATTTTTGCCTGCAGCGCTCTTTCGAGTTTTCACTACAGCCGGCCTTTTCCCGTCATTTTTGCCCGTGGCGCCCTTTCAGGTTTTCACCACGTCCCGGGTATTTGGTCTTGCCTGCCCCTTAACAGCTATGCTGTTTTTACCCTTGGCGCCCTTTCAGGTTTTCACCAAGTCCGCTGTATGCCCACTGTTTTTACTCGGAGCGCCCTTTCGGGTTTTCACTCCGTCCTCTTTGTTTAGGCACACATTTTCTTTTTCTCTTTTTTTCTTTTTCTTTTCCTGCATCCTTGGATAACTGCGGCGGCTAGAGGTCGGGAATCCGTCGTTGCCGGCCGATGGCAGTCTGTCAGCCCTTATCCTGAGTTACGATAATAGAGCTGTCGGTCTTTGCTAAAGACCCCTCTGAGATGAATGGATGGATGACTGTGTTTCTTGGATTGATTTTTTTTTTCTTGAGTGCCTTTCTTTGGCTTCCCTTTTTCTTTCTCTTTTTTTCTCTTTCTTTTTTTTTTATATTCTTTTTCTCTCCCCCTTTTTTTTCTTTTCCTTTTGAATCCCCCCCCTTTTTTTTGTATGTTTCTCTTTTTGAATCCCCTTGTTTGAAACACTTGTTGGTGGACGGAAATGATTTCTCAGAGGTCTTAGCTTCAACCTCTTGACTTCAGCTCTATTAAAGTAACCTTTGATAAGGTCAGAATAACTTACCTGTGAAAGATCTTCACGTTGTAGGCGTTGGTTGGCTCAGGAAGATCCACCCCTCTCATGCTGGTGAGTCTGAGGGCGCCTCCGGGAAGTACTTCTCTGACGATCAGTGGCCCGTCCCGCGAGGGTTTGAACTTTTCTCTGGGATCTGGAAGGTGCGACGGTAGAATCTTCTTCATGACCATGTCGCCTACTTTGAAACTTCTTTTTCGGACTCTCTTGTTGTAAGCCCGAGCGATCCTTTTCTGATAGCATTGTGAATGACTTAGTGCACGCATGCGTTTTTCATCTACTAGCTGCAACTGATCGAATCTGGCCCGTTGCCATTCTCCTTCTTCAATTCCGTTTTCTAGTAATACCCGTAATGATGGTATTTCCACCTCGACTGGTAGGACTGCTTCCATTCCGTAAATAAGCTCGAAAGGAGTAATGCCCGTAGTAGACCGTACAGACGTTCGATAGGCCCAAAGTGCACATGGGAGCATATCTGACCAATCTCGATAGGTCACGACCATCTTCTCAAGTATCCTGACGATTGTCTTGTTTGCGGCTTCTACCCCACCGTTCATCTGGGGACGGTAGGGGCTTGATCGATAACGTTGGATCTTGAACTTGCTGAGGAAGTCATCCATCTTCTTATTGACGAACGGGGTCCCATTATCTGTGATGATAACATTGGGGATTCCATACCGGCATATGATGTTGTTCTTTATGAATTTGATCACTTGAGATGCTGCAATTGTGGTGTAGGAGGCTGCCTCTACCCACTTGGTGAAGTAGTCGACTGCCACAAGTATGTACTCATGACCATTTGATGCTTTGGGACTGATCTTGCCGATGATGTCGAGTCCCCACATGGAGAAGGGCCAGGGGGTGGTCAGGTTGTATAACTCTGACGATGGATTTGATTTGCATGCTCCTGACACTTGAAGCATTTTCTGACGTGCTGGCAACAGTCTGTCTCCATGGTGAGCCAATAGTAGCCGAGTCGCAGAATCTTCTTTGCCATCATGTGCCCGTTCATGTGTGGGCCACAGATTCCTTCGTGTATTTCTTTCATGATCTTTGCAGCTTCTGTTTCATCGACGCATCGAAGGAGGATGTGATTATAGGATCGCTTGTAAAGAACTTCGCCACTGATGGTGAACTGACCGGCCAAACGCTGGATGGTTCGGCGATCTGTTGCTGTTACTGATTCTGGATACTCCTGGGTTTCGAGATATTGCTTGATGTCGGCATACCAGGGTTTGTCAAGGACAGCTTCGGCTTCTTCTATTTGCAGGCAAAAGCAGGTTCTTCTTGAACTTCAACTGTGAGCTCCCATTCTGAAGCTCCTTTTGGGATCTCGAGCATTGATGCGAGCGTGGCGAGAGCATCTGCAAACTGGTTCTTGGCTCTGGGCATGTATGAGAAGGTGATTTCCTTGAATTCTTCGATCAGATTGTCAAGATACACATGATATGGTATCAACTTCTCATCCTTGGTCTTCCATTCGCCATTGGTCCTGATTGATGATAAGCTGTGAGTCTCCAAATACTCGTAGCTTCTTGACGCCCAAGATTATGGCTTCTCTTAAGCCAGCGATGCATGCTTCGTACTCTGCCATGTTGTTGGTGCACTCGAATGCGATGCGCCTCGAGATAGGAATAGGGACATCATTTGGAGAGTAGAGGATTGCTCCAATACCACTCCCTTTAGAATTTGCTGCGCCGTCGAAGAATAATGTCCATTCATCTTTCTTCTTCTTTTCATCCTCTTCAATGAGCAAGAGATCTTCATTAGGAAAGAACGTCTTGAGCGGCTGATAGTCCAGGAGAGAGTGAACCGCAAGATGATCGGCGAGGGCCTGCCCCTTGATTGCCTTTTGAGTGACATAGGTGATGTCAAACTCAGACAAGGAGTAGCTGCCATTTAGCTATCCTTCCAGTGAGTGCCGGTTTCTCGAACAGGTACTTGAGCGGATCCATGTGAGCGAGGAGGAGAATAGGGAATGCAATCATGTATTGACGGAGTCGCTGAGTTGCCCAGACTAGGGCGAGGCAATTCTTCTCGATCGGGGAATACCTGGTCTCGTAGTCGGTGAACTTCCGGCTCAAATAGTATATTGCTTGTTCCTTCTTCCCGGTCTCGTCGTGCTGGCCGAGGACACAGCCAATGGCTTCTGCTGCTACCGAGATGTATAACGATAGTGGTCGTCCAGGAGTGGGCGGCACTAGGACTGGAGGATTTATGAGATATTTCTTGATGCGGTCGAAAGCGACTTGGCAATCATCATTCCATTCTTTTGGGACGTTCTTCCGAAGGAGCTTGAATATGGGCTCACAGATAGGTGTGAGCTGTGCGATGAAGCGACTGATGTATTGAATTCTGCCGAGGAAGCCACGAATTTCTTTCTCTGTTCTAGGAGGGGGCATCTCGATGATTGCTCCGGTTTTGGTCTCGTCGACCCTGATGCCGTCTTCGCTCACCATAAAGCCGAGGAGCTTACCTCCCATTGCACCGAAGACACATTTCTGAGGGTTGAGACGGAGCTTGTACTTTTCTAATCTGTTAAATAATTTCTTCAGATCTTCAAAGTGTCCTTCAATTGTGCGAGATTTGACGATCATGTCGTCCACATATACTTCGAGCTCTTTGTTCATCATGTCGTGGAATAGTGCTGTCATTGCTCGCTGATATGTTGCTCCTGCGTTCTTCAGACCGAACGGCATCACCCTGTAACAGAAGGTTCCCCAGGGAGTGATAAATGCTGTCTTCTCACGATCTTCGACGGCCATCTTAATCTGATTGTAACCTGAGAACCCGTCCATGAATGAGAAGATCTTGTATCCAGCAGTGTTGTCGACCAAAGTGTCGATATGTGGCAAAGGGAAGTCATCTTTTGGACTGGCTTTGTTGAGATCTCGGAAGTCGATGCACATTCGAACCTTGCCATCCTTCTTCGGTACTGGTACGATGTTGGCGAGCCATTCAGGGTAATTGGAGACTACCAAGAATCCCGCGTTGTATTGTTTGATGACTTCATCTCGGACTTTCAGGGCCCACTCTGGCTTCATTCTTCGAAGTTTCTGCTTCACTGGCTTCATATCTGCCTTGGTTGGCAGATGGTGTACAACGAGCTCTTCATCGAGCCCCGGCATATCTTCATATGAGAACGCGAAGTTGGACAATCTTGGAGCTAGGAACTCTATCATTTTCTGTTTCATCTCAGGTGGCAACGATTTTCCAATGCGTACTTCCCTAGGGATCTCAGGCGTCCCCAAGTTTACTATCTCGAAATCATCGGCTACAACATTGGCTTTAGATTCGAACTTTTTGAGGAGATCCTCTAGTTCGGGAGCTGGATCATCATCTTTCTCGTCCCGAGCTTCGTCCAGACCCATGAGTTCGAAGTCTAATTCGATGTCGAAATCATATGATTCGACTTCAAACTCATGCGACTCATTAGACGAACTTGGCACACTATTGAATGCAGGAAAAGAAATATTTTTTGGTTTTTGAGATTTTTCTGAAATGGAAATACTAGATGTTTTTGGCTTTTGAAAGTTTTTGATTTTTTTGGATTTTCGAAATTCACGGGACTTTGAACAAGCAGGCATTGCAGACCATGATTGATCCCAACTTGTTCCAAAGTTCCGGTCGCTGCTTAAACAGGCGTTTTTTTTTGGAAGCCAGAGCCCTCAGATGGCTCTTTGGCTGATTCAAAAGTGAGGGGAATAGATGACCATTCAGGACCCCACACTTCCTCCCCTGAAGAGGTGGGGGTTGATGATTTGGGCGAAGAATCATGGTCTGGCCCAATGACCATGACTTCTTGCTGGTCGGGTTCGAGATCTGAGTTGCACTCAGTCCCTCCCGGATCACTTACCTCGCATTGCAGTTCGTCTGGTTTCACAGTGAGACACAAGTTTGGAACCTGGACATCAGACCAATCTAGGGCTGGCCACTTCCCTTTCTTGGTCCAATGGATGGGCTGCTTCTGCCCCTGGCTGATGATTGATGATGTTGACTTTGCAGAGATGGGCAAGTCGTGCCCCTTGCTAATTGGTGCTGAGATGGGCGAGTTGTGCCCCTTGCTGATTGAAGTGGGCAGGTTGTGCCCCTGGTTGAGAGAAGTGGGCAAGTTGTGCCCCTGGTTGGGAGCAGGTGTCAGAGTAACCTGGTCCTGAAGCTGCTGTATTTGACTTCCTTTTTCGTCTTCATCCTTTTCTTCTTCTTCTGGAGATGGTTCGAGAATCTGATCCCATCGAATGGGAGGCCATGTGACCCAAACTAGGCTCATCGGGAGGCCTTTGTGTAGTGCAGTCGGTTGATTCCCTCCTGGATCTTTGCAAGGTTCTCCTGGCTTGACGAACTGGATGGGTGAGCACCGAAATTTCTTCCTCCTTTTGTCCATGAATGTTGACCTGTATCCGAGTCCCCATTTGCGTTGGTTATATATCAGCGGTATCTTTCTGGATTTGAAGTGATTCTTCATTCGGTATTTGAGGCTCAGACGCTCTGCCGGTGAAAAGACACGGTCCACCCTTATTGGTTCTGGATTAGCGATAGAGTTCACAGTCTCGAATTCGAAACTGTGAAACGGGATGTCTTCTTCAGAGTGCTGGATATCGATGACCGGGATGTCTGGTTCAGTGGCAGCAGCATTGGAGGGAATGATGAGCTCCTTCTCTGCATGGATAGAGATCACTTGATTTCCACAGATATACTTCACTCGTTGATGCAGGGTTGATGGCACAGCTCCAACCTTGTGCAGCCACGGTCGTCCGAGCAACATGTTGAAAGAGGCTGATATATCCAGGACTTGGAATGTGATGGTGGAGACTTCCGGACCTATCTGTACCTCTATGTCGACCTCCCCTTCCACTGATCGGCGGGTGTTGTCGAATGCTCTGGCGCATATGGTGCTGGGTCGGAATGAAGAAGGACTGATTCCCAGACGTTCTGCAGTCTTGAGTGGGCAGACATTTAAGCTTGAGCCATTATCGATAAGGACCAGCGGAACACAGAGGTCTTTGTATCGTAAGGCTATGTTGAGGGATCGCCCATGATCACGTCCCTCTGGTGGCAACTCATTATCTGTGAAGGTGATGGCGCGCGGAGCCAGGAGTTGTCCAATCATCAAAGCTATCATTTCTGGTGCCGTATCGGAGGAGACATGAGCATCGTTCAAGGTTTTGGCAAACGTTTCTCGGTGTATGCGAGATGTGCAGAGTAGCTCCCATACTGAGATTTGTGCAGGGATTGACTTGAGCTGAGTCGCCACATCGTATGCGGCTTCATTTTTGTTGCCGAGGCCTGAGAGAGCGCCTTTGGTATCTCCTCTGTTCTGATTATCTCTTCGGATGCAACGCCCATTGGGATTCATGTTCCCCACTTCCGCACATTCTGGATAGTGCCATGGAACCTCATTGTAGTTTTCCTCCCTTTTGCCTTCTAGGACCACCGGTTCTTGCAACGGTGCTGTTGTGGGTACCAGATCTTCCTCGTATGGAGCTTTTCCCTTGAGGACTACATTGTTGCCTGTGCTGAAGGGGTAATATCGAGGCTTGTCTTCATAGACCACATAAGGTCGTGGTCCTGGCTTGACTGTTCCTGGGGCGGGAGGCTCCCATGGAATGAATAATGGTCCTTTTGATATGGCAGGAGGTTTCTCTGTTCGTCCGAGCTGCCGTAGCGTGATTGATACGCCTCTGGGACTTGCCCCTTGCAATATGATAGGCTTGACTGGAAGAGCTCCTTCCAAGACAACGGGCTCTTGCTGCTGATGAGTATAATCCTTCCATTGCGGATTGGATTGTTCTGGAGTTGCCCCTTGCAAGATGACAGGTTCGTATGTGGGCTCAATGTATGATTGTGCTCCTTTCAGGACGACTGGTTCCCAGCTTGAATGGTTGTAAGGTGCCCCTTGAACAACTGGTATATCATATGGAGGTGCTCCTTCAAGCACTACTGGCTCGGAGATTGAAGGAAGAAAGGGACTTGCCCCTTGCAAGACTGGAGGAGGATTTGTTGGCTCATAAGTGTAGGCGTGAATGGATTGGATGGGGGAGAAGAAGCGATCGAGATGATCCCCTTCTTCTATACTATTGACTGCAGGGCCACGAGACGAACTGGGGTCCGTCGGATGTTGAGGCAGAGGATTCTGAAGGATGTTGGTGGAAGCTGCTGGAGAAGTTCCAGGGACCGAGATGACGATCTTGCGGTCATCAATTAGGTCTTGTATAGCATTTTTCAAAGTATAGCATCGATCAGTGGCGTGGCTACGTCCTTGATGGTAGGCACAGTACTCATTTTCTCGGTAGTTTGGAGGCAGAGGATGAGGCGGAGGCCTAGGTGTCATCATGATTTGACTAAGTGGTTGACTGAGTGGAGTGAACTTCCTGAACTCCCTGTAATTCTGCCTGTTCTGGTATGAGTATTGGCCGTTCCCTCTGAACTGCTGCTATTGTCGAGGTGTTTGTGGCTGAGGATTCGGTTGTGGCTGATACCGCTGAGGCTGATGCTGAACTTGATTCTGCTGATACTGTTGACGTCCCTGTGGGGGAGCATGTTGATTTCCTTGAGCAGTGGTGTTGATGTTGTTTACCTCTGTTGGGCGGGGAGGAGAACCACTGCGGTTTCCATTCCCGTGCCCGATAGGTCTTCCTTCCACCCTGTTCCTCTTGACTGGAGTGGCTTGATGAGGCCATGGGGAAATCGTCCCGGCACGGATTCCTACTTCGACTTGCTCTCCAGCACGGATTAGCTGCGAGAAGTTCACATATGGATGCGAGATGAGATACCCGGATATGCCTGGATATGTTGAATGAACAATCATGGAGATTTGTTCTTCATCGTCGATGGGTGTCCGCATTCTGGCTGCCATAGCTCGCCAACGTCCCACATAAGCTGATAGTGTTTCATCACTCCTTTTGCCTGGGTGCTGCGAGGTCGGCTCTTCTGGGTGTCATGTTGAGATTGTATGCGAATCTGTCGACGAAAGCCTGGGAAAGATGTTCCCATGTTCTGATGCGGTGGCAGTCCAATGAAGTGTACCAATCTAGGGCATCGCCCTTCAGAGATTTTTGGAACAAACCAATAAGGGCCCCTTCATTTCCTGCGATTGCACTCAGCTCCCCGCAGAAAGCCTTGAGATGTGCTGTGGGACAACCGCTGCCATCGTATCTCTTGAATTTTGGTACCTCAAAGTTTTGAGGTACTTGAGCATCTGGGAAAGGACACAAGTCTCTGAACTTGGTCAAAGGTAAGTCGATTCCTTGCTGTCGCTGAAGCTGATTTTGCAAGATCTGGAACTGCTCCCGCAACTCGTCCAGTCCTGAGTGATCTGTTCGAGCGACTGGTGCCTCCTGGAGTAAGGAACGTTCTTCTTCGGCATAGTGGTCGATGTCTTCGACCCTATGGGCTTGCTGAAAAGCAACCGCGGGTTGCTGAAATTGATTTGATGACTGAACTGGATTCTGATGAACTTGTGCTTGAAATGATGGTAACTGAACTAGAGACTGTACTGAAGGTTGAACTGGAACTTGCTGGAAATTGACTGGATTTTGCTGAATTGAAGATTGCTGAAAATTAACTGGATTTTGCTGAATTGAAGATTGCTGGAAATTAACTGGAATCCCATCGGCGGGGATGTGCTGGAATTGAAAAGTGCTCCTGTTTGCAGGAGGCTGAGATGCTGGGAAGTGACCCCCTTGTTGGGTATTCGCCACTGTCCGCTGATTGATGTGAGCTTGACACTGACCCCCGTTGTGGGCATTCGCCAGTGCTGTCCCTGTTGCTGGAGATTGAATTGAAATTCCATCGGCGGGGATGTGCTGAAATTGAAAAGGTGTCCCATCGGCGGGGACATGCCGAGATCTACTGAGATTGTTGTTTGCAAGATTGACTGGAAGCTGACTGGATGTTCCTGCAACGGAAGTGCTCTGAGATGGCCTTGTCGTCGCAGGAAGATATTGAGAAGGATGCCCCATAGCGAAGGGCTGAGATGGCTGCTGTCGGTAGTCTTGGGCAGACTCCGATGGTTGTGCTTGATTTGAACTGGAGGCCGGGAGGACCCGGCATGGTTGCTGAGATTGCTGAACTGGGCCAACTTGATTGTTGGCTGCTGCGGTGGCTTGTGCTTGCATGAATTGCAAGAGCATTTCTTGCATTGCTCTCACTCCTTGTGCCAATTCTTGTATGATTTGCGTATTATCAATGGGCTGTTGCGCTGGAGGTTGCGCTTCGGTCATTTCAAGAGCAGGGAAGTGATGGGTTTCTTCTTCGTGGTCGGACATGGCTTGCTGAGCCTGAGTGCGGATTATGTTGCTGAAGGGAAGCTGTCTCCGAACACGTTGAGCCCGAAGTGGCGCAATGGTGAGGACTATACTCTACTCTTTTTGGGTTTTGGGATTTTCTATATTTTTTTTGTTTTGGAATTTTCTATTTTTTTGTTTGTTTTGGGTTTTGGGTAGAATGCTATGCAGATGAGATTGTATGAGGATTAGTGACTTTCAAGTACGGGAAGGATTCTGTTTTCAAGTCGGATCACGACTAGTGGGACTAGCTTATCCCCAGTGGAATCGCCATTCTATGGACCCTCGCCGATTTTTCCGCGCTCCCACACGACGTTCTTCTCCTTTCCCCTTTCCTTTCGGAAAAGAAGGAGATGAGGATGCGTGAGTGCGAAATCGCCGTTTGTGCCACTGGCTTGCCTCGTTCTCGAGGGCTTCGTTTGGTTGTCGTGTTAAGCTGGATATGTTTAAATGAGTTTATATAAGACCAGAGTCGCCACTAGCCAGTTACTTCGAATCTACAGTCGGCTAGACCCTGTAGAAACGTTAGAGAAGGGAATCCGAAGATTCCTTCCTCTAAAATGACTCCTGTTGATCTACGGCCAGAGATTCAAGGTAAGGGATCACGGTTACAGGGTGGGAAGAGGTTAAGCACCCCACACACTGCCCGTACCGAAGTACGGTCTCTACTTCACAGAATCGATCGAATACTTGAAAGTCTAATTTAATCCTCGTATATTCTCATGAATGACATGATGCATGAATGCGGGTCTGAACAGTAAGAGTTTCTGATGGGCAGGTTCCAACAACGGGCAAGCCCAGAGCGTACGCTCGAACTGACAGGTGCTTAATATAAGACGTATGCAGTGTGCTTGAATGATCAAGGTGTTTTATGGTGAAGCATGAATGCAGGTCTGAACAGTAAGAGTTTCTGATGGGCAGGTTCCAACAACGGGCAAGCCCAGAGCATACGCTCGAACTGACAGGTGCTTAATATAAAGACATATGCATGTGTGCTTGAGTAATCAAGGTGCTTGTAGTGAAGCAGGGGGGTTGGAAGGAAAGTAAATGTTGCACTTATGCTAGATGCAAATGAGATGATGCTGGAAAATGAGTAGCTGGGTGGATGGAGGTGTCGCAAGGGTTGGCTTCGAGTGGTTGGATCAAGACTTGGGTGACTTGAGAGGCTTGGACCAGTGGTCAGGCTGGGCTGGACCAGGGCTAGACTCTCCTCACTCGGGCTCTCCTTGGTGGAAAAATGGGCTAAAGGGTGGAGAGATGGACTCAGAGCTCTCGGGCTGAAATGGACTCGAATGGCTTCGAATGGATTGTTGGAATGAGAAGGGGAGGGGGGTATTTATAGCAGCAGAGAGTGGCAGCTCTCGTAATTTTGTCCGGGCGACCTGCCATGGGCCGCCCGTACGGCCGCTCCTCGGTTTCCAGCGAGTACGGCCGTTCCCTCGGGGCTGCTGTTGGACTCGCTGGTCGACTCAGTGAGTTGACTCAGCGGGTCGACTCGGTGGTTTGACTCGACGGGTTGACTCAGTGTTTTGACTCGACGGGTTGACTCAGCGGGTTAACTCAGCGGGTTAACTCAGCGAGTTGACTCAGTGAGTTTGACTTTTTTAGGATTTTTTTTACTGGCCTTTTTTATGGGGGGTTTTCAGGGTGGTATTTAGGACTGGGTTGACTGGGTTCAGGCTTGAACTGGGCTATGGAATGGGGCTTACAAGGGTGAGTTTGGCTGAGTTTGGACTTGGGATTTGGGGGTATAGGTCCTCCATTCAACCAGCTATCTCTACCAACAGTGTAGCCGAAGGTGGGGTGTCTACATAGATATATCATGAACCAAAATTTATTAAATGAATATCTAATTAACATATTTGTGGACATTTATTAGATGGTCAGAAGTGAAGACATCTAATGATCTTAATTCAACAAACAACCGACCCAAAAATCAGAATATTGTTCTACCCATTTTGGGCAGGCCTTTTTTGGCCAATGAAAAAAGGACATCTGGCATTATTTAGCGAAGACGTAGTGGCATTGGATTTGAAGACATGTTATCGGTCGATTTTGTAGGGACACAATTGATAGTCTTTAGATATGCCACGTGAGAGATGACTAATTAAAATAAAGGCGAATTAAGTGAAAGATGGTAGACAATAGGGGAGTTCCTGCGGTCAAGAGAAGAAGAGCCTAGAAGGGCTAGTTGTGGGATGCGGTTAGTGACCATCCACTAAACGAAAAATCTAGATGAAGGATTAGATGCTATAAATATGAAAGATTACAGCATTGTAAAGGGTCTAACAATAAACAAATCAAATCAGATCTCAAATTATCTTTCGATTATCATGCTTCTTAGCATAATCCTGCTATTTACCTTCCCTAGTGTAATCAGCGTTTTCATTTTTCTTAGCGTAATTTTACTATTTACATTCCATAGTGTAAGTTACGAATTTACATTCTGTAGCAGTAAATCAGTAGCGGTGATCCTGGTAGTTGATAATCATAGTTGCACTCAAAGTCAAAGTTCATACGTTGGACTCAAGTTAATGAAGTATTCTGTTCGGAAAGGAGATCTGCAACATCCTCCGTGTGGCCAACTGTGAGCGTCTTTTCCCTAATTTGTTCCATTAGTTTTGTATTAGTAAAGTCCTTTCATACGTAAGGCGAAAGTGCAACTCAATGTTGGAGGACGAACCCTACCCTCCAAATATTGCATGATTAATATTGAAATAGCTAATCGAGTCGCTGATTAGGCAACCGATCTTCAAAGATCTTGGTCATATATGGTTGATTACAACGTATCTGCCTATCTTGGCCCTTGGGGTCAAAGTTTTTCAGTTGGAATCGATCCGTACAGTTGGTTCTGGCACGCCTGATACTCATGACCGAAAATAATGAGCAACATTTTTGGGCATGCCCAGTGGGACTTTAGTCTTAATGGACAAGCCATTTTTATAAATTGGCTAGAAGAAAGAAAATGAGCCGAAGAGGTGACCGAACAGCTAATGTTAACGAGCCCGCCACACTTATCCCAATGTCTCCCATTGAGGAAGTACATGAGGAACCTGAGGGTTATGGATTGGACTTGAATGATCCAATGCCTAATCCAGATCGGGCATTGTCTTCACAGACTAGCCCTTTGGAAGTAATCTCTTCGGGGATCCGTGATATGCAGTTGGGTCTACAGCATGTCGCGGATCAAAGGTGTTCACAGGCTAAATTCTCTCACGCGATGGTTGAACAATCCTGCCTTGAAAGATAAAGTTTAATAGGTGGATGGCTGCCCAAATAGAGAGGCTTAATAGGCTGGTGAACATAGTGGCCGCACGAACGACACAGGTGCTACCTTGACTGAATGTTAAAACAAGTTTGGTAGGAAATCTCATCCCACAAGCGCGATCCTCTATAACCACAGCAGAATGTGCATCCTATTCTAATTCTGGATACTTGGAATGCGCCACTGGTCGCCGAATTGCGACGATTAGAAAGGGATGTGAGAAATTTCGTGCGGGCTCCAAAATTTTGAAATAATCCCATGTCAGGGGGTATCTTTCTGCAAAGAAACACACCTTATTGGGGAGGGCCTCAACATGAAGGCCCCGGACCTCCACCAATAGATGAACATCAACATTTTGACTAAGAATAAATAATGCAAATAGTATAGAAAGTAGCAGTCCAAGTTCTTGGTCGTACTACAATTCCTATTTACCATAAACCATATCTAGAATGGATAGATAAGCAATATCCTTTGCCTAGAAATTATTGACCGAAATTTGCATTATTTGCTGGTAATCCTGGTCAATCAACCATTGAGCACATTGGTTGGTTCACCATGCAGTATGGAGAATTAGCAAACAATGATTACCATAAAGCATAGCTGTTTGGTCATTTATTGACCACGATGGCATTTACCTGGTATTCCAATCTGCCACCAAATTCGGTGCAGAATTGGCAAGAAATGGAAGAAAGGTTCCATGCTCAATTTTTTTTTTTATAAAGATAAGGAAATAACTATGGCTGATCTGACGCGATTCCGGCAGTTTCCAGTAGAAACATACGAAACTTACATCGCCCAATTTAAAAGAGCTAAAATCCGATGTAAAGTAGTTGTCCCTGAGTTTGAATTCGTACAAATCACACATAATGATTTAAAATTAGATCTCAGAAAAAAGTTCATTGGGATTGAGTTTTCTAATTTATATGATTTGATGAAAAAGGTTTCTCGTTATGAGAATCTTCTTCAGAAGGATCGATTCAACAAAACGTATCGGTAGGGACATATTACTATGATCCCAACTATGAAGTTGCCATAGCCGAAGTAATTGCGAAGAAACCATTTGTATGTTCATCCTTGAATAAAACAGAATCGACCATGTCAATCGCATAAAAAAAGCTCAAAGGACGTACAAATTTGATATTTCCAAGGCTGATGAAATTTTTGACATAATGTTAGCTGAGAAATTCATTTAAGTACAAGTAAACCATAAGATTCTGTTAGATGAAGAAGTTAAGAAAAATGGATATTGTAAGTGGCATGGTACATGCAATCATCCAACTAACAAATGTATCATTTTCAGGAATGTCATTCAAGATAATATCGACAAGGGTTTGTTGAAGTTTCCTGAAAAGGAGGTTGAAGCAATGCAAATCGATGTGGATCCATTTTCGTTAAACGTGAAATTCAATATGGTGACTCCAAATTTATGGAGATCAGATTGGCCAAGACAAAAGATTGAACTCAAATCCTCTAGCCATGCTATGTCACTATGGCTGTCCAGAAAAGAACGGTACAGGGCTCGGACCTCTGAGCAAGGTGAGTGACGCCCTTCAGTTGAAAGAACTACTCGACTGAGAAAGTTAGTTTATGATTATTGTGCTCGAACGATCGAATTAAAATTATCACATGCCGGTACTCGTTTCGAGCGTGGATTGACAAAAAGAGGGAGGTTACAATCTCACAAAAAGAAAGATAAATTGCAAGCTCATGAAGGACGGTCAATTCCACCACCAAGATGGAGGATGGTGAAACCATGGCCAACTCATGAGGGAGTTTCGCAGAAAGCTAGACATCCTAAATTTCCCATCATGCCGATGGTACCTGAAAACGAGTGGCGAAACATGGGAATCATGGTTGTGGCAGAAGATGCTTCAAAGTGAGGTTAATCGATCAACATTAGAATCCCA
This sequence comes from Liriodendron chinense, assembly GCA_003013855.2. Classification (NCBI taxonomy): domain Eukaryota; kingdom Viridiplantae; phylum Streptophyta; class Magnoliopsida; order Magnoliales; family Magnoliaceae; genus Liriodendron; species Liriodendron chinense. The sequence goes on from ML058389.1 coordinate 5,175,661, forward strand.
CAGTTGGAGGGAGAGCAGGTGACTGTCAATACGATCGATGTGGTGATGAAACAGGTAAGCTCGACCCAGAATGACCTCGTGAAAGCCAACAATAGCGAACCTATGAAATTAGACAATGTAAAGGCCACTGGTGTTTCAGAGGATTCGACCGATTATTGTAGTGATGAATATTTTTCTGGAGATGATTTAATGGTCGAAGCGTGTGTGACATCCATTCTATCCATCATTTGTACCAACTCATGTAATCGTGTAAGATCAAAAATAAGCTTGAGCTAATACTTTTGTGGGGCTCGTAACCTTTCTAAGGTTGGATGCTTACCATTGAAATCTTTTTTGGGTCCACAGAAGTGTTGGATCATGTTGATATTTTGGATTTCTCATATCTTAGTGGGATTCAATTTATGAATGGGTTAGCTGTGATATAAACATTATGGTGGATCCTAATTAAGAGGATTTCAATGGTGGGCGTATGGGGATTATTTATCTTAAAAACTAATACTTAGTTGCTCCTCAATTTGTTTTATGCATGGATTCATCATATATACATGCAGTGGCCTAGTTAGTATATGTGGAACAATGTTTATACTTATGGATTTATTATCCTTAAGCACCTTGAAATTTGACACATCAACATGTTAGAGAGAAATGTGATCCATGGATCTCAATGCCTTAGTCATAATCAAACAAGTATTTGGATATACCTATATCATTTAGACTGGTTATTGTATATGAGAGGTCTGATTTGGTATTAGGATAGATAGTCTCCACTATCATGCGTAACTCGTTGTCAATGCACCCTCGCCCTACCTTATATGAGTGTGTGAGTATGTCATAGATAATTCCCTGGAATTAAACTTTTCATCACTTATGTTGGTAAGATGATTTATAAGTAATTAATCAAGAAGGCCTATCATGCCCATATTAGAAGGTACTTGTGATTGCATTAACTCCTGTCAAATTTTTTGACTTGAGGATGTGCAGATAAGGAGATCTCGATTGATACTACTTTGGCTTACTTTAGAAGGCAGCTTAAAAGGCAATGAAAGTAGGTGTGGCCGAGTGATTTCGTCAGGGTTATCAAAATCCACATGATCCAACATCTGATCCTCTTAGTTCACCCAAGACATTATTAGTATGTGGGATAATCTTATAGTTTTAGAGGACCAGTAGTATGTCTATGATTTTTAATTGGCTAATCATAGGTTTTCAATCGTTATAATTTTTGATATATTTTAAACTTTTCTTAATGGACATCCAATGGCTAAGATTTGTTGATCTACTATTTGGGAAGGCATAGGATGGGCTGATGATGATGACCATAAATACAGGAGGTAGTTGTATGTTTGGATTAAAAAGGTAAATAGGTTTCCTCATTATAGAATATACAAAATTTATAGGCTAGTAGAACACCATACTGGATGCTTTTAAACTCCAAATTGCCTTCCTATTTAAAATTCTAGGAGGGGGGGTTCCAACTTCCTATTAAATGTGTGCACACTCGTCCAACCTCCTTCTCCTATTAAATGGGTGCACGCCCCCTCTCTTTGGTATAGGGTCTACCTCTTAAATGGCTCAAGTCAAATCTCACTTTCTACTTAGAGATCTTGATGTGATTTTTTACCCTCCTATACTTGTGATAGATATGAGAGAGCCTTCTTACCTTGGGAAATCCTCAATCTTTTTCAAGTATAGGTATGATTCTATAATATACTGACTTGTGTTTATTCGTGAAACATAGCATAATTAAAACAATGATCATTATGATTAATTAAAATAGAATTTTTGAAAAGTATTATTCCACCCATCGCACTAAGGGTATAAAATGGGAAGCGGATTTGTTGGTGTACCATACACCAGCCACCTTGTTGGTGTATGTACGTGGATGCGGAAGAGCTAGTAGTCCTCAAGCCTTGTAACCATACGAACGACGGAAAGAAGACCATAATCCTTTGGGCCCCACTATGATGTATTTATTATATCTACACCATCCATCCATTTGGCGAGATCATTTTAGGGAATGTGCCCAAAAATGAATCATATCCAACTCTCAAGTGGATCACATCACAAATAGTAGTGGGGACAATGATTCCCAACACTAAAACATTCGTAGGGCCCGTCGTAATGGTTTGTTTTTTATTTTTATTTTTTCTCTCCATCCAATCTGTTCATAAGCTGGATGAAGAGAAAATAACAAATATCATATTGATCCAAAACTTCCGTGACCCCCCAAGAAGGTTTCAATGGCAGACGTTCAATCTCCCACTGCTTTCTGCCATGTGGTCCACTTGATCTTTGGATCTGTCTTATTTTCTGGCTCAACCCTCACAACAATCTCGCCAGATGGATGGACGGTTTGGATATAACATGTACCTCATGGTGGGGCCCACAAAACTTGGTGATGTCAACACACCAGCGCCGGTTGCTGGTGGCTGGTACACCAGCCAATCGGCTTCCTTTAAAATGACAAGCTCGCTCCTGAGAAGCTCTTAAAACATGAACCGTCTGGTGACATTCACTGATAGATGATGGCTTTCTACGTTGTTTTGCAGAGATAAAAATGTGTACTAGACCTTGTCCTCTTTTTAATAATTTTATTTTTTAATTTTTTGAGAGGGAGGATAATTTTGTCGTTTATGAAAATCTCATTCATTCTAACTACTGAGTAAAATCTAACCGAAGGTAACTAAATGAAGCTTAACTTAGTAAGGTAGTTTTATAAATAAAAAAAAAACATTTTAAAAAAGGTAAATTTTATATATGAATATACAGGAGTGCTTTCTTATTTAAATTGAATTGATTTCGTTCAATCTTTGATTTGATCTGACCCTGGAAAACACGGGTCTAGTCAAGTTTTCAGGGTTTTCGAACTACTGAACCATATAAGATCCACGTATCACACAGGTGGACTGCATGGTACAGATTGAATTCTTATCATTGAAAGCCTCTTGGGGCCCACAAAAGTTTTAGATCAAGTGGCTATTTATGCTTAACTGTGACCGTGAATTTGGCACGAGTGACCTTGATCACAACCATAGAGCAGAGTAGGTCCCACCATGGGAAATCAACCAGGGTTGATCGTTGCCGTTCATCGAATGTTCAAGACCATTTTAATAGAGTAGGATATCACACATGCTCAGAAACATGATGTAGGAGAGGACTCTTGATGAAGGGTGAGGATCGACCACATTTCTATCGCACATAGATTGAAAAAAGATTTAGAAAAAGTGACAAAAATCCAGTAATTTTTAGTTCCACTGAAACCGAATTAGGAGCTACAAGCTGTGAAGTTTTGGTCTATTACGGTGCCACTGAAGTTACCTTCAATTGGTTTTGGTGCGACCTAAGGTAACTTTCGATCCACATATGGTGGCATTGACAACAACATATAATTTGCGCCATTTTGCTATTTTTATTTCCACTTTCAATTAAGACTATCTTAATTCAATTTTAAGGTTTGTTTAGGTGTTAAACTCGTTTATGATTATTATTTTTCATTATTTTTATTAAAATTTGGCTTTACTTTCTCTTTTCTCGTGAATTTGGTGATCAATCTCACCTCATCTACACCTTTGCCTACACCTTTGCCAGAACAATGTGGAGGTATTAGAAGGCCTGCCAATGGTGGGGCTTATTCTTGAACAGTCCAGCCACACCGCACACGTGCCTCAATTTAGTGCTCCCAGTGTACTACACCTGTCCTACTTACAATGTACACATGTGGGTCCCCCTGATTTTGGTGCTACTTGATGAATGGTCTGGGTCTGGGTCTCGCACTCGTGTAAAACGATGGGGCTTGTACCTGCCGTGGTCCCACGAGGAAATCGAAGATGCCACGAAGATCCAAGATTCTAGCCAGGGCTACAGGCCACGAGCCTGATCGACTGGGGCCTGTCCCACCACTGCTCGCAAAGCAATGACTTTTGGCCATTTATTTCGTTCATTAATCTGTAGCTGGACACCCGCTTCTATTTCACTCGACGTTCGTGCCGTTCAGTGGTCCGAGGGACCACCCAAAAATGTACTCTGTGGCCCACCACTGTCCACGTTCGCAGCCATTGTGATTGGAACATCCGGTGATCCTTGTTTTCGATGAACCAAAGAGCAAGTCTGTTGCTCCATCCGGGCTGTTAGCCTATTAATGTTAACCTTATTTTTGTGATCAGAACGGGAGATCAGAATAAAGGATCATCCATCAGTGTCATTCTGCGCACCCTGGGCTATCCATCGTCGGATCTGAAGGATGAGCGGTTCGGATCATGGATCGTGGGCCTATATTACGTTTAAGAAATAGTGGTCCCTCGGACTATCAATCTTTTCTACACGTTGGTGTTTACTCGGGTGAAAATTGAAAAAGCCATTTGCCTCGACATCGGAGAGATGCCATCGATTTTTGGAATTTATCGATTCGAGGTGTGGTGGCACAATTGTAATTGCCATGCTCCTTCATTGTTGGGTTAGGTAGCTTCGCTTGACAACTGGGAGCAAGAATAGATCCGACCGTTGCCAGGAGATGGGACCACAACAAAAAGGTGTGTCCCATTAGTCATGTACAGGTCCCACTCTTTCTAGAAGCTAGGATGCTTTGAACAAGTTGTAGTAGTCCTCCAGACCACCAAATCAGTTGCTCCTAAACAATCTGGCAGGGACGCTCATTGGATACTAACCCTGCGAGTACCTAGCTAGAGACGGACAGTCCTGTTGGGTAATCTGTGGGGTCAATTGTGATGTATATGTTTTATCAATACCATCCATCCATTTTTGCATATCATTTTAATACATAATCTGAAAAAGAAAGCATATTGAACGCTCAAACAGACCACACTACAAGATGAAATGGGGATTGAATTCCTAAGTGAAAACTTCCTAGGGCCAACCGTAATGTTTATTTGCATCTAACCTGTTCATTAGTTCACATAGACCGGTATTAGGGGGTGTCTGTTTTGTTGTAAATAGAGGAAAATAATTCTAAATGTATGTAAATGAGTAATAATTATCATTTACCCATATCTAATGCTAATGGTAATTACTTCCTGACAAACATCTAATGCTAATGGTAATTACTTCCAAACAAACGTCAAAATCATTTGCAAATGATCGACGTAGGGAAAACATAAATATAAGCTTGATCCAAAACTTTTATACCCAAAGATTTCATTCCCTACTTTTCCCTGTTACGTGCTATACTTGGGCATTCAATCTTACTCTTTTTTGGACTTATGCCTTGAAATTATCTTTCAAAATGGATAGATCACATGGATCACAATAGATCACATGGATAAACTATATACATCACAATGGGCCTACAAATCCCTCGTGGGGTAGTACCCAATCCAAATCGCGCTTTACTCCTCCAGCTGGAACGGGTAGGGTTAGGGCTGTCAACGGCACGGATCTTAATCCGTATCCGATCCGATTTAATCGGATTCGGATTAATAATCGGGTAATTGGGTCGGATACAGATACCCAAAGATGATCCGTTTAATATTCGGATCAGATTCGGATCGACCGTGATCCGGCCCGTTAAGGACCCGATCCGATTAAAGATAGTATATAAAATAATAAAAGTAGGTTTCAATGGGCTAGGCGGGCCTGAAAATCAGAATTTACATAGGGTTTCAATGGGCAAGGCGGGCCTGAAAATCATAATCTTCGGATATCGGATCATATTCGGATCGGATCATATTCGGATATCGGGTCGGATCATATTCGAATCGGATACGGATTTCGAAAATATCTAAACGCGTCGGGTTCGGATCATACATTTGTGATCCGAATCGGATTCGGGTCGGATATATCCTTAATCGGATCGGATACGGATCATCACTGATCCGGCCCATATCTGACCCGTTGACAGCCCTAGGTAGGGTCTCAAATGGGAACGCGGATTGCGACGCAGGAGCTTTGGGTGGCCACTGTGATGTATGGATTTTAGCCACACCGTCCATCCTTTTCGCCCTGCCATTTTATAGAATCGGAGTAAAATTTAGATAAATCCAAGGATTAAGTGGACCACACCACAGGAAGTAGTGGTGGTAATGATTCTCACCATTGAAACTTTCCTAGCACCCACCGTGATGTTTATTTTCCATACAACCCATTCATAAAGTTACATATTCATAAAGTTGCATAGACCTGGATGAAGGAAAAACACAAATATCAGCTCAATCCAAAGCATCTATGGCTCTCAAGAAGTTTTCAATGGTGAAAATTAATTCCCATTGTGTAGTCCATCAGCATCTTGGATATGCCTCAATTTTAAGCCTGTAACGTGAAAGGATAAGGCTAAATAGATGGATGGTGTGGATACAACCCATATATCTCGTTGGCCATTCGTAGCTACTGTCCGTTCCATGCTGGAGACAGTCGCGCGTTAGGACGCAATCCGCGGGTTTTATCAACGCTGTTCATTTATTTTTTTCATATAATTTTCAAATGAGGCCCAAAAAACAGGGGATATCCAAGGCTTAAGTGTACCACATCATAGGAAGCAGAGATGATAATGATGCACTCACCGTTGAAACCTTCTTAGGTCCCACTGTGATGATTAATTACCATCCAACCTGTTTATAAGATGAAGAACACAAATATCAGTTTGATGTAAAACTTCTATATCCCAAAGATTTTTCCAACGGTATGTGTTTAATTTCCACTGTGTGGTTCACTGGAGCCTTGGATCTGCCTCATTTTTGGGCTTAGACCCTAAAATGATATGACAAAAATGGACGGACGGTGTAGATAAAACCCATACATCACGGTGGCCCCTCTCTGAGCCCCTGCCTTTTCGGAGCTCGGGAGGGGCAGAGTAGTACCTAATCCGCGTCCTCGTCCGTTCATCATGGACTGAATCCTCTGCAACAACTGATTTATGCAGTGCAAACCTACCTGTTGTATATGTAAAATCTACTCTGGTTCTATCCTCCATGTTAGCCCCTAATGCCAAACATCATAACTCAGATGGGCCACACTACTTAGAACGGTTTGGGATGCGATGCCAACCATAGGTTGGTATGTGGGGTCGCCACGATGTTTATCATTCATCAAACCCGCTTATCAGGCGTAACGCACCAGGATGAAGTGAAGATACAAAAATCAGCTTGATACATACTCAGGCTGGCCACACCATGGGAAATTCCCCTTTTCTGTAGGAATTTTAATTGTTCCAATTGGTGTGGCCCAAATGATATTTTAATTGGTACTATTTTCTGTACGTACGATCCAAATAATGTCTCGCACCTGATGGACGGAGTAGATTCTACATATACAACATGGTGGACTCAAAAGAGCTTTGGCATTTTACACCTTGTGCAAAACAGGCGCTTGGTGATTCCTGTCCGTTCATTACAACGATGGACTACCATTTTCAGCTAAAGGGCTGCATGCTAGGACACGAGTTTACTAAAACAGCCATTACAGAGTCTTATAAGGCTCATCGTGGTGTCCATGTCAAATCCATCCATACCGTCCATCAGTTTGGCCAGCACATGTCATTTTGGGAGCTGAAAAATTAACTAGAGCCCAGATGCAAGTTTTGGATTAAGCTGATCTTTGTGTTTCCCCATTCGTCCCGGTGGTAATCACCTTGTGAACCGGTTTGGATGGCATGTAAATATCCCGGTGAACCATAAGATGGTTTCAACGGTGAGCGTTTTTATCCCTGACTTTTTCCTATTTTGTAGCCCTCTCTGGTCTTGGTTTTCCTTCATTTTTGAGTTCTCATCCTAACATGAGCTGGCGAAACTGATGAACCGAGTGGATTTCAAATGGACTTTCCAATGGGTCCCACAAAGCTTTGTGTTGCATGAACTCTGTATAACAGGTGTTGCCAGTTTGTTTTTTATTATCAAAATAACCCCAACTTATGGTCTTTTGCACGAGCTTAGCCCCCATTTAAATGTTTATTATACATTTGGTCTCTGGACAATTTTTTTCCAGGGAAGAAACTGGCTACGGCAACGAGACGCACCCATACTTGGCTTTGAGTGTCCGAGAATATATGGGGCTGCACCATGATGTTGACATGGGCCCATCAAGTGTTGATTGGCCCATTGTAGGAGAGATCCAATACGCTCATTCTCATTGTACAGGTGTGGACTGATGGGAATTTTTTCGCCTGATACAAGCCCTCTGTGGCCCACAACAAACAATAATAGCTAGTGTTCAATCCCAACTCTTTTTTATGGCGTGGTCGACCTATTATGTGGATATGCCTCATTCTTGGGCCTATGCCATTAAATTAAAATCAGAATCCAATGGATGGAGTGAAATTGACACAGACCTCACGCGAGGCCCCACAAACAGGGTCTGAAGACAATTTGGTAGGGCCAAGTCGGTTGGAAAATTCCATCTCAATTTTTGTATTTTTTCAGAGTGCTTCTTTTTTCGAAGCTTCCTTCATGGGGCTCGCCACCACTCTCGAGCCTAGTCCAATCCCTGGCATTCAAGTCAGAATTGGATTGCTCCGCAGCGCTCTTATCGTGTAGAGTAAACTCAGCTGGGCCCACTTAGAATGCATGTGCTTTATCTATTCCATCCATATGTTTTTCTAGCTCATTTTAGTGGTTGAGCCCAAAATTTAAGCATATCCAAATCTCAAGTGGACCATGCCACGGGAAACAGTGGGAATAATGATTTCCACCGTTGAAACCTTCCCAGGCCCTACAGTGATGTTTATTTGTCATCCAACCTGTTCATAAGATCAAATGGATATGGATGAAGGGAAAACACAAATATCAGCTTGATCCAAAACTTCTGTGTCCTCTGAGAATTTTTCAATGGTAGACATTTACTTCACACTTTTCTTGTGGTGTGGTCTACTTTAGATATTTATATGCTTCATTTTTTGGCACCATACCTAAACTTTTCTATTAAGATGGATGGACGGAGTGGATAAAATACATAAATCACTATGGGCCCCATAGAGTTTACTTCGCACGCTAGCGTGCAGAGTTACTCAGTACGCAATCCGCTTCCATTCAAGTCACCAACATTACATTCTTTAGCATTCAAGTCTTTAACGTTACATTCTCTGGCATTATTTACTTCTAAACTCTTCTTATTTGAAGCTTCCTTGACAAAATCCACCACCACACTCCTATATTCTATTCTCCATCGGTTCATTCTCCTATGTTCCATTCTCTGTCGTAGAAATTGGGTCGAGTGCACATCCTCTCCACCGATAGGAAAAATTAATATTTTGTACTCCCATATAAAGAATGAATGTATATTCATACTTTTATACTGTTATAGTATGACATAATTAGACCATCTATTTGTATGCTTATTGTGTGATGGTGGGTGTTGTGAATTTATTTACATTGGTCAAAAGGTTGAATATAATCACTCATATATTGTCCTGATAACCATGACCTTTAATACATGACAACTACGATAATTAACACATGATAACCACGACCCTAGTAACATGATAACCCCGACCATTAGCATATGACAATCATGACCCCTTAGCACATGACAACCTTGACCCCTATCATGTTGGAAGAGTCATGCCTGTCAGTAGCAGTTCCATTGAACCTTTGACATTAATGTAAATACATAACAAAATCCATCATCTCACAATAAGCATATAAATAGATGGTTCAATTATGTCACATTATAAAAGTATGAAAAAGTTTAAATATACATTCATTCTTTACGTAAGAATATACAATATCAATTTTTTCTGCCAATGCGAAGGAATGTGCACCTAATCTGATTCTCACATTGGAGGATGGAACGCTGGAGAATAAAACGTAGGAGCTTGGTGGTGGACTCTTCAAGGAAGCTTCGAAGAAGAAGAATTTTTGAGCAAATAATGTCGGTGGATGTAATGTTGGAGAATGTAACGTTGGAGATTGGAGTGGGTTGGAGAGTGGTGGTGGGTCTCACAAAGGAAACTTTGAAAGAACAAGATCTTTGAAAAAAAATGCAAAAGTTTTGCAAATGGAACTTTTCCAACCGACTTGGCCTACTAAACGGTCTTCGCACATCATTTGTAGGGCCGACCATGAGGTATGTGTTAAATCCATTCCATCTAGCACGGCCCAAGAATGAGGCACATTCAAAGGATAGGTGGACCACACAATAGAAAAGAGTTGGGATTGAACATTGGCCATTATCATTTCTTGTGGGTCATAAAGGGCTTGTATTAGGAAAAAAAATATTATTTTCTTCCATTTGTCTACTCCTGTACAATGAGAATGATCAGATTGAATCTCCCCTACAGTGGTCCAATCAACACTTGATGGGTCCTCATCAAAATTATGGTGGGGCCATGTATCTTCTATCGCACTTGAAGCTAAGTACGAGAGCATGTCTTGATGCTAGGGGCAGTTTTGTCCTTGTAAAAGGCTATTAGGAAGCAAAAAACTTAAAAATTTAAAAGAAGGCTAAATTAGTATAAAGACTATACCATGAAGCCATTTTAGTAAAAATTTCTATTGTCAGAGCTCATGTCTCACATGCTACTAGAGTGGACCCATATTCTTCCACTAAATAGAGCCTTGAATTAAACGGTATTTTAAAGCTTGGACCAACCCACGGGTCTGATTTTGACTGGAGTGGTTCTATGTAAGGCCTGGTCAATGGAAACTTAGGTTGGTTACGATAACTACTGTTATCCAAGTATATCTATGTCCACATCTCTATGTACTATATACAACGAGTATCATGCTACACATTATGAGTATCGTACTACATACAACGTGTAACGAAGGATAATTTTACCCATGGCCAGAGAACTTCCATTCAAAGGACATGGAAGACATTTTAAATAAAGTTTTAAGAATGGAAAAATCATCATCATCAATGTCATCTATGCTTGTAGACATTCCACCAAAGATAACGAAGAATACTCTGCAGGATTACAGTAGAATTTTAGAATTAGCACCAGATTGGCTTGGAGAAGCATTGTAAATGTAAACGAATTGTGCATAGGAGATCCCTGGGACCTCCGGAGTTAGCCAATGATTTAGATGAGCCAAATGAAACTGAATGGAACCAATTCCCGCGGCACCACCTAGATTTGCAAGGTTAGCGTCGTTGTACCTCATTTCTGGCGAGTAGAAAACAGGCCAATCCAGTGGCTCCATGTGTGACTGTAGAGCTTTGCAAAGTGAAAAATTAATAATAGAATTGGGATTGTATTTAATTTCCTAGTGACACAGTTGACACTATGAGATAATGCCATGAGACCAGAGAAGATGGAAAGACATAAGAAGATTGGCGCAATGGTAACAGAAAAGAGTATAGAAGGAAGAAAGGCGTGGGAGATCAATCACCCGAGAGAATGAAGGAATTACAAATCTGAAGGTTATAAATTGCAAATAGGGAGGTAGAACAAAGGGAACTCAACTAACCAATCCAACACAAATCAAATTTCCTAATTTATCATTTTCTATATTGTCATTAGCCTAATTTATCTTATGTCCTTTAGCATAATCGTTCTTTAGATTAAATTGCATTCTCAAAAGGTGAACTACAGTCTGTTATATGCGGCCGTTTGTAAGTATTTCATTTTGTTATTTGATTTACATTATTCGATTTTATATTGAAAAATCATTTTTCATAGAAGGTAAAAGTGTAACCCATCTTTGAAGGACGAACCCCACCCTCCAAATATCGCCTGATCTCATAAAAATAACTGAGCGAGTAGCTAAATAGGCAACCGATCTTTATAGATTCTTTTCATATACGGACGATCATGGCGTATCTTCCTATTCTGGTGCTCGGGGTCATCGTTGTTTGGTTGGAATCCAGCTGCACAAATCAGTTTTGGCACACCTGCACACATCTCACACGTGTGATGGAAGAATAGTGAGCAACATTTTTTGACACGCCTGGTGAGACATTTTCTGTTATCAAAAGTAATAACCGGACACGGCAAGGCGAGGCTGACCTGTTGGTACCGAGCTTGCAACACCAACTCCGCCAACTCTTATAGTGGAAGTTCCAGTTCATTCGGTTCCTGAGTTGAGCCTGAATACAGGCCCACCACATCCTCTCACTAATCAACCATTGGTGGCCCAATTGCCGGCTAATTCTTTGGAAGGAATACCGACCGATCTACGGTAAATGCGAATGAATGTGTAAGGACAGGGAAGGGCTCAGGTAGAATTAATACCAGCCCAAGCAGAACATCTTCGTTTAAAAAAATGAGAATGTTAATAGATGGATGACTCAACAAACTGAAGCCATGCAACGTATGTTGAATGTGGTAACTAAACGAATATCCGTTCCTATATCGCATAATGGGAGAAGCTTTATTGTCCAACCACCACCGATGATGTCAAGAGGGACACAAATCCTAGTTGGGTATAGTAATAATACTCCAATGAAATTTAGGCAATCAGATAGGGAAGGTAGGAATTTTATGCCAGAAGCTCGTGTTCATACATCACCGGTAACACAACCTTTTCAACAGTTCTCACGGAATCCACTCTTCCAAGAAGGACTACCATGCGCTAGTCCTGAACATCCACCAAGGGTTGAATCACAACACATGGATCGCGATTAAATAGTGTAACTTGTCCAAGAAGTGGCAGGACAAGTACTCGGCTGACATGCTATACCGGTGTATCATAAACCTTACCCAGAATGGGTCAACCGTCAGCACCCATTGCCAAGAAACTATCATCCTGATTTCACATTATTTTCTGGTGATATAGGACAATCCACCATTGAACATGTTGGCCGATTTCCCATGCATTGTGGAGAACTGGCCAATAATGATTATAAAAAATTGCAACTATTTGGCCATTCTCTTATGGCCACTGCATTCACATGGTATTCTAATTTACTGCCAAAATCAATTCATTCTTGGTAAGAATTAGAGAAAAAGTTTCATGCTCAGTTTTCTTGTAAAGAATGAGAAATGACTATGGCCGATCTTGCACGATTTCGACAGTTGCCTGGAGAGTCCTGTGAAAATTACATTGCTCGATTTAAAAAAAGCTAAGAGTCGATGTAAAGTGGTCACTCCAAAAGTTGAGTTTGTACAATTAGCTTTGGAATGGTTAGACTATAAACTTCGTAAAAAGTTTGTCGATACATAATTTGCTGATTTATATGATTTAATTAAAAAGGTTTCCAGATATGAAAAATTATTACAAGAAAGATCTAGGCAAAAGGATTCGCCATTAGGGACGTATTATTACAATCCTAATTATGAAATTGTGATCGCCGAAGTTATCACGAAAAAGCCATTTGTATGTTCGGCATTGGTTAAAACCGATGCAACAACAATGACTACTTAAAGGAATAAAAAAATATATACCTTTGATATTATGCGAGCATATGAGATTTTAAGTTCCTATTAATTGAAAACCTAACCATAAGATCCTTATAGTAGAAGAGTTGAGAAGAGGTGAATACTGCAAATGGCATGGAACTTGAACCTATTCCATTAGAAAATGTGTTATTTTCAAGAATGTTATTCAGGAGAATATCGATAAGGGTGTTAAAACTGAAAATGCCACAGGGATGTTTTCTGTGTATTGTTGCTCTGGGGTTCTGAGTAATGACAACATTTATAGACAATCACAAGCATTCATAAAAGTACACACAAGAAAGATATCGCTAAGCAAATTTTATTCTAGAGATTATGAGATTTTGTACATTCCAGGCCGTGATCTAGCACAAGCCCTTAATTACATCGAATGATCGATGACCCTTGATTAAAGGCAGAAGACTAGTCGGCATGGACTATGGTCTTTGAATTCGTGGTCGTAGAGACCTGTATGTTTGGTTATGGATTGGGCCATCTTTGTATGAGTCAGATGTCTATATCCCATGTTTTGACTAGAGATTCGGGCTGAGATCGTCAGGGTTTTTTAACTGAGAGGGTACGACTCTGGGCCCGCTCCTGTCATGTTTGGACAGGTGACCTCGAGAAGACCGGTCTATAGTTGTGTGTACAGGAGCAGCCCAACTGATGGATACCGTTTGGATAGATAAGGCATCGACTGTTGTAATGTGGTAGTTCATAGCAATTACTTTGTAAAGAATTGGAAGCTCTTTGATACAGTTTATTGTGGTGACCATAATCCTGTTTGTTTAATTTTTAACCTTAATCAAGTCACATTTTTACATTACATATAAATAATGATATGTTTATACAATTCTCGGCGTTGGCGGCCTCTTTCCGAAAAGTTACTTGCGTTGGGTCGGATCAAACTTCGAAGGCTTGTATTCTGCTCATTGGGTATCCCGGAACAATCGTTTGACTATTCTGTTGCGTCTGGAATGCTTGAAATACCTAAAATAGGCTTAAATATAGCCTGAAAAGACTTAAAAGGAGGTTCGACGCACCCTTAAATGTTTTATGAAATTGGCTGATTCATGGGTGCGTAGGACTGAATTTATGGGTATGTGGGACTTCGACACACCCTTAAATTACTTGTCCGATTTTACTGATTTTATGGGTGCGTGGGAGTCCAATGCACCCTTAAATTACTTGTCTCAATTATGCTGATTTTTAGGGTGCGTGGTACTCCAATGCACCCTAAAAATCATTTTCTAGCCTCTGTGGATTTTATGGGTACGTGGGATGATTTTACGGGTGCGTAGGAGTCCAATGCACCCTTAAAATACTTGTCTGAATTATGCTGAATTTATGGATGCGTGGGCACACTTGTGATTTTTAAGATCTGGACTTGCGTGGGTCTGGTCGGAATAATCTTCCGGTGGAAGACGCCGGTGATCAGAAAGGGATTCCGGTGATCGGGAAGGTTTTTTTATGGTCGGAAAAGGGATTCCGACGAGAACTTCAAATACCCAAAGGATAATAACTCTCTCTCTCTCTCTATATATATCTTAGAACGTACTAATGAATAGTAGGAATGGGTATTTATACCGTAAAATATCGGAGGCTGACCAATGAGGGGCTGCCACGTATAACACATCCAAAATGTCTTTGACGCATCCATAAATTATTGATTTTATGGGTGCGTGGGGATCTAACGCACCCAAAAATGATCGTTTGTTTTATGCTGATTTTTTGGTGCGTGGGACTATTTTTCAGGTGCGTGAGACGTCAATGCACCCTTAAATCATGTTCTGATTTCTACTAAATTTAAAGATGCGTGAGGTTGAATTTACGGGTGCGTTGGAGTCCAATGCACCCTTAAATTCATCATTTGTTTTATGCTCATTTTTTAGGTTGCGTGGAACGTCAATGCACTCTTAAATTATTTTCAAATTTTCATTGAATTTAAGGGTGCGTTGGACCATATTTTACGGGTGCGTTGACAGACTTTTTGTCTTGTTTCAATTGGGCTTTAAAAAATGAGGGGTTTGCAGGGCCCGTTTGGTGATGAATGGTCATACACTGGTCATAATAATTCATGATGATGATCTTGACTTGATTTTGGGTGGTTCTGATCACAATGATTTGTGGGGCTTGTCGGGAATTTTTACGAAAAAATGGCTAAGGGATCCCAATTTTGTAAATCTCAATCTTTTGTGTGTGCTGAGGGGTATTTTGTGGGATTTTCTCGAGGTTCATGAATATTTTGTTTGTTTTTGAGGATCACAACAAAGGGTCTCTTAAAATTTTCAGAAAAGGATGAGGAAGTCATGTTGATCGATACAAATCCATTTCCACTTGACATGGAGACTAATATTGTTATGGTCGATTTTCGAGTTAAAAGTCGGCTGAAGTAGAAAATAGACCTACGGTCGATCGATAGACAACGAACTTCTTTTCGCCCATGGATGTAAATAAAATTCCAATGATATGAGCAAAGGGGTGTAACTGAGGTTAGACCGTGGTGGCGACCCAAGACAGAACAATGTGCAGAATCCAGCACGAAGTTGTGTGATCGCTGTGCATAAAACTTGTGGCAACCTAGGGGCATAATAACGGCCGGTCAGAAATTGGAACCAAAGGCCACATCTTCCGACTAATGTTTGCTCACCTCAAGTGTAAGGCTGTGATGTAGTAATAAAACTCGGTAAGACCGAGGTCGATCCACGGGGAATTGGAAAACAGGTTCCAAACTATTTTAGCAACTCAATTTTCAATAGACAGGAGATTCAATTGGAATATTTATGCTAAAACAGTAACTTAATGAAAATCAGTAGTTTAAGGTACTAAGGCATTCAAGGATCCACTTGTAGCAATCCTATGTCAATCCAATCAATCCAAGCAAGATACACAACTAGATTTGAAGTCCTATCTCTCATCTAGTTGGAAAATAAAGCATTAAACACATTTAATCCCATTCAAGTTGAACTTCCAAGTTCTAGTCCCATTCAACACATGTAGACTTCGAAATCATAGCCTTCGGAGTAACAGTCATGCCTATGGACTATGGCTTGCTCAAGGGTTACCATAATTCGAATCTAAACAAAAACCATATGATAATCTCAGAGAATTGCAAGGAATTCATGTCCGGAGCACATGAACTCTCATAAAACATCTCAAACTATCAACTTAAGGGACTAAAAGATTAAAAACCCAAACTTGATGAATAAACTGAATCAAACATGGACATTAGCTACAAGCTTCACCTCTCAGCCTTAGCTAAGAGATTCTAGCCGAGCATTGTCATACTACAACTAGAACTCATGAAAAAATTAGAAAACATAGAAAAACCAGAGTTTGGAGGGTTGCAGACGCTCCACGACGGCTTCCTCTCTCTAGCACCACGTCCCTTGGCTTCTATGATACCCTAGGAAGACCCTAGGTGTCCTTTTATAGTGAGGACGCTCGGTTGCGTCGGAATCTTCCAGAAATTGCGTAAGGTTATGCACTGCGCAGAAAATCTCGGAGCCGGAAATAGAAATTGCCTGATTTTCAGCGTGGTCGACCAGTCAGACTACCGGTCGAACTGGCCTGGCTGACTGGTCACGACCGATCGGACCACCCTGTTTACCCGTCTAGGGAGTGCAGTGGATTTCCCACCTTGATGGCCGACCGGTCAAGACCGGTCGGACCACTCTGGTCATACGTCCAGCGAGCTCAACAGCGGCACCGACCGGTCAAGACCGGTCGGACCAACTGGTCCTTCTTCCAGTGGTATCCAAAGGTGAGGCCGACCGGTCGGACGACCGGTCGGACTTGCTATTCCTCTTCTTTTTCTTCTTTTCTTTATTCTCTTTTCTCCCTCTTTCTTCTTCCTTCTTTGGTCCACCTTGGACCTTCATTCACAGGTACTAAATGGACCCTTTTTGGTCTCCAATTGAGTGAAGTCTGCTCTCATCCTACAATCACAAAACATACGTTAGATGGGCCTTTTAAACATGAAAACCTTGCATATAATGTGATGTAGTGGGCTATGCAATGTATAAATTGAAGGTTCAACAAGTAACACTAGCTTTAGGCCCTCATTGAGGGTAGCAAAAGATTACGGGCAAAATATTACAAGACCGAGAATGATTAAACCTCCTCTAGTACAAGGAGAGGTATGGAAAAGGGTGAGGCATCCTAAGTTTCCCGATGTACCTAAATTAATGACACGATCACAAAAGTGAAGATGACAGTGTTGGCAAGCTGTTATGAAAAAGGCTGAGGCTGAAATAAATTCGGCCGGTCATGAGTCTCAGCCATTCTGACGATTGTCTCAGGACAAGGGAAAATCAGTTTTTGAGAAACAGGAACTGAGAAAAACAGATAAAGATCCTACATCGATGACTAACGTCGATAGATCTACTGATTGTTTTAGTGATCAATGGTTGGCTGACGATGATTTACTATTTGATGAATTAATGAATGAATCTGTGAAAATCTCTCCTTGGCTTCTTTGCCTTGAACTGCGCTTTGAACGCAGCTGCTTCTACCATATGGGCTTTCGTAGCCATATCCCGAAATGTTGAGAAATTGTGCTCGGATAAGCCAAACGAAATCATTACATCCATAGCCTACAAACACATCTTGACTTGCTCGGGCTCGCTGGGCAATTCTCAACATTACGCTACTATAGTTCCCCACCTATCGATAAACTTCTCGACTGACTCTCCTTGCCTCTGACGGACCAAGGCTAAATCTGTCATTGAGACTTCTTGTTCTGTATAAAAAAAACATGGAGATAAACAACTCCTGCATCTGATCCCAAGACTTGATGGACCTTGCAGGCAATTACATGTACCATTGAAACGCCTTGCCCGTGAGTGTCGAACCAACTACTGAGGGATTGTTGATAAGTTGCCCAGCATCGTGATGAATTGGGTCATATGTTCCTCCGATGACCCTTTCCCATCGAATTGGGGGAAATCTAGACGCTTGAACCTGTGGGAAAATGGAACATCATCAACTTTGGGTGGATACAGCACCCAATAAACATACTTTCCTCTCTTCTCCTTTTCTCTCTCCTGACACATCAGGTTTGAGACCATTTGGGATAATTCTTCTCTCGTAACATGGGATGGTTGTGTTAGTACTCAGTTCAAACATGATGCTCCTCGGACTGGCCTGTGGTTCAGCGGCCATCGGCTCTTCCGCTGCCCCTTGCATTCTTCCATCGACTGTCGAGTAGGGATGGCTGTACTTTTGGTTGCCCCTTGGAAAAATAAAGCCAGCAAGGCTTCCTTCATCTATCTTACTTCTCTGGCCGTGTCCTCTTGAACTTGGATTATTTCATCTATCTATTCTTGGATTGGAGGCAGGTCAACATCTCGCTCGCTCATCTCTCCTTTGACAACTTGCACCATCGTAGCCTGCACTCATTGTAGCCTTGACTTGGTCGTGGTCGTCATGGTAAAGAATGTCTTCATCACTGTCTTGGGAGATTCTCCAACAACGGATCTGTTTAATATCTTGGCTGGTTGTGCTGTCTTGGACAGGACCGGGAAATCGGCAATGGCGAAGGAAAACTTTTGACTTGGTGATGCAGTGGCTTTGTTGACATTCAGGCCTCATTCACCTGGACTAGCCTCCACTATTTATTAGTGCCGATCCGTATCTTCACTCCGATTGAAGCTACCTTTCTGTCCTTAGTCTTCCTTAATGATCAACGTTTCTAGACGATCTGCCAGCTGGCTTTAGGGATCATTACTCCTGATGCTGCGAGGTGAGGGAAGTAAAACCTTCCGGATGCCAAGAAGACCATTATCGTTGTCATTTGTGCTATTTTGGTTGTTAGTTCTTTTGCTAAGGTTCTCTTTTCTCCGCACAACCGTACATGCATTAGAGTATTCTGCGGCTTTGAAAAGATGAGAAGAGGTGATCTTATCATTCGCGATATAGCTCAATGACAAACATAACGTACATGTATGAACCATATACATGCTGTGAGAAATTCACACTATACTTTCGAAATATTTTAGAAATTCTTTTGAAAAGCTTTTGATAAGTTAACTTAAAATTCTTTTGCCTTAAAGATGAAGGGAAGAACGTTCCCGTTGAGAGTCTCCAATTTGGCACCCGTGAAGGCACCGAACATTTCTCCTTACAGTAACCTTTCTCATGTATACAGCTGTATCTGCGAATGATTTATTTTAGAATGTTTCTTTTACTCAGAAACAACTAGAGATTCTGGTATGGTTCGATCCCCAGCAAAGTCGCTTGTTTGTTAAAACTAGAAAATGCTCAAGGCAATTTTCTTATGTTTCCTTATTCTAGGGGTTTCTGAGTATAAAGACATTCGTAGAAAATCATAAGCATTCACAAAGTATACACAAGAAGAGATATCGCAAGACGAATTTTATTCTAAAGATTCTGAGATCTTTTACATTCCAGGCTGTGATACTGGTCACGAGCCCTTAATTACATCAATGGTTGATCATCATTGACTAAAAGGCAAAAGATTAACCCGTCAGGGATTATGGTCTTGAGTTCGTGGTCATAGAGACCTTTTTTTTTATTTTTTTTATTTTCTTGTTATGGACTGAGCCACGCTTTTAGGAAAGTTGGATGCCTATGTCCCATTTTCTTTCGGGTTGTTCAGGTTGAAGGACTGTCAGAATTTTTAATCGAGTGGTGCATCGCTGGGCCCTCTTCCCTTATTTTTATAATAGGTGACCAGTGGAGTACACAGACTACGATTGTTGGTCGGCACAACTCGAAGCCCTCTTCCCATATTTTATGACAGGTGACCTTGAGAAAGCTCGACTCGAAGCCCTCTTCCCGTATTTTTATGACAAGTGACTTCGAGATAGTACAACTCTTCCCGTATTTTATGAAGGGTGACTGTGAGAAGACACATCGCAATTGCCTGATCAGCTCAACCAGCAGATCCCATTGTGGATGGGTAGTACATCGAATAGCTTTGTAATGGCAGTCCATAGCATGACATTTTGAATGTTGTTATCCTCCAATTTATACATTTGCCAACCTATTACATCACATTATATGCATGGTTTTCATGTTTAAAAGGCCCATCTAATGCATGTTTTGTGATTGTAGGAATGAGAGTGAACTTCACCCAATTGGAGACCAAAAGACCATGTTTAGGAGCCTTTGATGAAGGTCCAAGGTGGACCAAAGAAAGAAGAAAGCAAAGAGAGAGGAAGGAGAGAAGAAAAGAAAGAACAAAAACTGCAAAAACTGGGTCCGTACCGGTCAAGACCGGTCGGCCATGCAATTTTGCACTTCCAGATTTCAGGCAGCAAGCTATTACCGTTTTGGGATTTTCGGAACATTTTTCTGAAGCCATCTTAATGATATTTGAAATCCAACACATCCATGTCGAAGAGGAGCTCGACGCCGAAATAACCCAGGTGGTTTCGTGTCAATTGGAGCTACGGATTGACCGTGGTGGCCAAAACAATACGAACTGTCCAGAAAGTTCCAGATTTCGCTGTTCCACTCTGGGCCGGTCCAGGTGAGCCATCATTAATGATATGAAGAATCTACTTTGACCATCTTTTAGAACACATCCATATATGAATAACCACAAAGTTTCAAATCAAAAGGATGTGTGGTTTGATCGTACCGGTTGAAGAAGGATGGACCATCCAGAAAGATCCAACTGCGCAGAGTTTATAAAAGCCCTAAGTGTTCTAATTTTTGGACCACATTCTGGGATTGTTTTGGACAATCTAATCCATCTATCATGTAGAGGAGGAAGTTTTCTACCAATTTTCAAAATTTGAGATCAATCCGACCTCTGTACACTTCGGAGCGTTGAAAGCAAGATGACTGGTTCTGAAGGTACCCGAAGTGCGCGATTTTGAGAGACGGTCGGTGATATGATTGGTGGGCCCATTCAGAGGATAATCTTGGAAATCTAAATCATCAATGAGGAAGATCACATTACAAGGAAGCAACAAATCAAATTTGAAGGCAATCCGACCATTGGTTAAGCTGTACCAAGCGAAACAAATTCTGCTATGTTGCTGTACTATTGCTGCACTATAAAAGGAGGTGCTCTCTTCTATTCCAAATCAAGCAAGGACGTGGGAAGCAAGGAGTTCAAGTCATAGGAGGCTTCCTAGCCTCCTCCAGCTAGTTTTTCTTCCTTTTCTTAGTTCTAGTTCTAGTTTTAATATGCTTTTTCTTAGCTAACCTCTTAGCTAGAGCTAGAGGTGAAATTTGTAGTTGGTTCCAATGCTTTAATTCTTTTATTTCAAGTACCCTTTTCTTAATTTTGGATTTTGAAGTTCTAGTTTGAATAAAGTTTGGTTTTTTAGAAGTTTTGTGAGAGTTTGTGTGCTCCAGACATGAGCCCCTTGCAATTCTCTAAGATTACCATGATTGGGTTGTTTGAATTCGAATTGTAGTAACCCTTGAGCATGCCATAGTCCATAGGCATGGCTGTTACTCCGAAGGCTACAAGTTTAAGTTCTATGTGCTCCATTAGAACTAGAAATCTGATTTCCAGATTTAAGTGGGACTGTTTGTGCTTGAATGTTATATATTCCAATTAGATGAGACATAGGACTTTGATTCTAATTGTGTTGTACTTGGATGAATGGATTGGCATTAGACTACTACAAGTGGATCCTTGATGCTCTAGTTCTTCTTATTTTCAGATTTTCCTATTTCATGTGAAAAACTACTTTCTTAAACTTCTTAGATTCTAGTTATTAGAGTACTTGGAATTATTTACCTCTTTCCCTGTGGATCGACCTCGGTCTTACCGAGATTTATTACTACATCGCAGCCTTACACTTGAGGCGAGCGAACATAACTCTTTGATTTCGGTTTCTCGTGGTAACCATAGTCCCTTAGGTTTAGCCTCAGACCTTGATTCAGGATGAATAAAGTTTGTATAATACATGAATAGATACAAAGAAAACATGCTTGATCTTGGAGTCTAGCGACTCATCTTCGAGAACATTCCTTCCTTGGCACATCTTTCGATTGTTGGTACGGAATCAGATAGGCTGTATCAAGCTATTCTCCTTCAAGGATTTGAATATGATGGGTTGGATTGTGCATTTCGGGGCCTGAAAATGGCTAAGTATCGGGACTGATATACACCCATTTATGCCAATAACTGATAAATGGTGGGGATTGGTATCCCACAAGTGCTTGGTTTAGTTGCCTAATAGTATGAGGATATTACATTTGCTTTAGCGTCAGTGAGATTGCACTTAATTCTTCTTGGCATCAGTCAATTTTCGAGCCAACAGGGCACTTCCCAAGGTTGGAAATGACTAAGTAGTGGGCCTGTTTATCACTTAATTAGGATATTCAGTGAATACCGATGATGATTATCTTTGAATGGTGCTGTATTATATTCATTAGGTTTGTAATGATGTTAAATCCGGTTTAGCATTAGTGAAATCGTGCTTAATTCCACTTGACGTCAGTCAATCTTTGAGCCAATAGAGCACTTGTTGGGGCTGAAAATAACTAAGTACTGGGCTTGTTTATTGCTTAATTAGGGTATCTGACTATTAGGATAGCGTTTGACGTCGATGCGATGCATTATTACGTTGCTTTGAACTATGGAGAAACTAAATCTCTCTTAGCGTCGGTCAAATTCTACTTAATTTTACTCGGTTTTAGTCATTTTATGCTTTTGTAGAGGGGTTTGTGTTGGTCATTTTTGATTAAATAATAGATTAGAGGTGTTTAACGTTGACCGTTAGAAAATTCGATCCGGGGGATGGATAGAACTCAACGGTGTGTATCTGGGAGGGATTGTACGTCAGAGAAGCGAGCCACATCCAAAGTGGGCCATGCCACAGACGTCCCAGGCCAGGTGGGAACGTCCAGGTGCATGTAGGTGCAGGTGTGGGTGCATGTGCCTGGGGTGGGCACATGTGTCCCTTCCCCTAGGCGCATGTGTCCTGAGATGAGAAAGAGAGAGAGTACTCCCCTCCCGGGCGCATGTGCTATAACACATGCATTTAGACCATCATGGTGGGCACATGTCACTTTGTGACTTAACCAGATTCATCCCACCCTCATGGGGTGGGCGCATGTGACTCTTAAGAGTGGGAAAATCCCACTACTTAGTGGATTTTCAGGTTTTTTAAGCTGCAAGGAGGTGGGTTCATGTATTCCCTTGTGGTGGGCGCATGTGTTTCTGGGGCTGGCGCATGTCCCTCTGTAAAGTAGGAAATTTCTACTACTTAGAATATTTTTGGGTTCTGCACTATATAAGAGAGAAACAACCTCCAGACATAGAATATTTCAGGATTTTCAGGCTCCGATGGGCGACCCCTCCAAGGACAGGTACCCTTTTGGGGATCGAAGTCACTAATATTAAGCCACTTTTAAGCTCTTATTGACCTATCAAATGAACGAGATGGGATGTGGAGGATTAGATGTTATAAATTTTAGTAGTTTCTTAATAATTTGGACCCCTAGCTCGGCTCTTGGTATAAGAACTTCACTCCTGGAAGCGTGCACATGAAAATATGCATCGCTCGGCTTTCAAACTTGGTAGTCGAGAGTTTTTGGATATTTTGGATCATTTGGAGGCAATATACATGTCCAAATGGGCTCCGAAATAGCATTCGTAGGTTTTGGACCCTTCCGGTTAGCTTCAAACAGGGGCAGAATGCACTTTAGGGTGCGCAGATGAAAATATGCATCACACGACATTCAAATTCGGGTGTTAAGGGTTTTCGGGCATTCAGATCATTTGGTGGCAATACGCATGTCCAGATCCACTCTAAAATAATATTCACAGGTTTCGATCATGATTGCGTAAGTCGCCTAGGGTTAGGGCTGCGCTGGTGTCCGATCACGTTTTTCGGGTGTTTTTTGGGTCTGGAATTAATCTGGATTTTCATAAATGGACCACAAAAAATTTGAGCCCCAACAACAACGTATTCATAATTACCTTACATTGCATAATTTTATACAACTTTCTAAATAAATATATTAATTGTGATTAATTGTACTAAGATGTAATTTAGTATCTCATATGCATATATAAAGGTGCACTCACTAGGCTTATTAAGCTCACCCAAGTTGTTGTTTTTAATTTTTAGGAAAAATTAATCCATGATAATGGCTTGTCATGGACCTAAGGATATTTCACTTTGTTTATTTTTTTAGAAGCATTTATTGTAATATTTATATTGGGACTGAGTATTACTTTGCAAACTTGAATGGTTATTAAATGAGTTTGATGTTAGTTTCTAAGAGTTGAATGTTATAATGTTTGAAAGAGAAATAGCGTACTTAGTATGTAACGAAAAAAATATTTATGTCAAGTCACTCTTTCAGACTCGGTGTTGGGGTCGTGTGTGTATCCGGGTGCTGAGTTCAGGTGTAACAGAAGAATTTTAAAGGGTATATAAGTCATTCCTCTCCTTAGTGTTTTGAATTGATGCAATGAAATTCGCAAGCTCGTACACGTGCATGATGCCTACCCGATGGAAAAGTTGGTCAAAAAATGAGTTAATCGGGCGTGTGCCCATGGGAAAAATTAGACAGTTTTTTTCTTATTATTTTTTTTTATAATCCTTTAGTCGGTTGGATGTGGCTTACTTTTATTTTTGTGTCCTCACGTGTGTTGTATCTCCACACGAGTGAACCATTTACTGTATGCGAACGTGGCGTGTATGTGTGGTGCAACAATGTCATAGTGGGATTAAGTCTCTCTCTTTTTTTTGCTTCTATAAAGGGGGTTTTTGTTTGTTGCGTTTTACACATTGGTTTTTTTCTCTTTTCGATTTTTCTTCTCTTTCTTCTTCTCCCTGGTGTACAAAGAATGTGTTATGTACTTGGTGTTGAGTTTTGCATGACGTGTGCATGCTGTCGAGATCATACATTTAGCGATTATATCTTGGGATATTACGTTGCAAACCTTCTTCACCAGAAATGGTATACTGAAAGGTGCGAACTATCTCAAAGAGAATGACCTAGTATTTCTTGTCGAAGAAGAAGGCAGCTTCTACATTGATCGGGACGGTGCTTTTTCAATATCAATAAGTATGATGTTTTATTTTCCTCTTATTTATCTACTTTGAATATTTCTTGTTCTATTATTTTCAACTTTTGAGTGATCTAGATAGACATACATAAATAGCACAAGGAGGATGTGTCCACAATAATAGTAAGCCATCACAGGAGTTGTCCACTTTTTTTAACCACTTCTTCTCTCCCACATGGTTCATCTCCCAACTCACATGCCATGTTTAGCAGGCTCATTTAACTTGAACTTTGGGTTTGCCAACCCGCTATTACACCTACCCTTATTCGTGGTTGAACCTACTTGTATCTCCACATGGGTGAACTATCTTCTGTATGCATACGTGGCATATACGTGTGGTGTAACAATGTCATAGCGGAATTAAGTCTCTCTCTTTTTTTATCCTATAAATGGGGTTTTTGTTTCTTGCATTTTGCACATTGTTTCTTCTCTCTTTTCGAATCCTTTTCCCTTTCTTCTCTTCCCTGAGAGTACAAAGAAGATGTTGTGTACTTGGTGTTGAGTCTTGCATGACGTGTGCTTGCTGTTGAGATCATACGTTTGATGATTATATCATGGGGATAATGCGTTGCAAACCTTTTGTACCAAAAATATTATACAAAGAGGTGCAAATTATCTCAAAGAGATTAATGACCCGGTTCATGCCTTGTCGAACAAGAAGGCAGCTTCTACATCGACCAAAATTGCTGCTTTCACAATCATCTCAATAAGTATGACATTTTATTTTGCTCTTATTTATCTACTTAGAATATTTCTTGTTCTATTGTTTTCAACTTTTGAGTGATCTAGATAGACTTACATAAATAGCACATGCATGGAGGATGAGTCCAAAAAAATAGTAAACCATCATAAAGGAGTCGCCCAGTTTTTTTCAGCCGCTTCTTCTCTATCCCACATGGTTCATCTCCCAACTCACGTGCCATGTTTACTAGGCTCAGTTAACTTGAACTTTGGGTTTGCCAAACCGCTATTACACCTACCCTTATTGGCCGCTGCACATATCATTTCTAAATTTTTATTATTTATTTTTTATTATTATTATTTTTAAATTTTTTACTCTTTGGCACGCCCATAGGAACCATTGCTGAGAAAGGCTATCAACAGGTGGGGTTTGGGTCAAATCCTAGAGGTACCGGACCCAGGCTGATCGGGTTTGATTTCTCTTCGCACCAGGTCTTGTTTTTGATCGAGGACCCGGGTCTGGATGCGATTGGGATAGGGTACCTTCCACTTGGCCATGGGGTACTTGGACCTTGGTTTTGAGTTGGGTTTGGATCGGGTCCTGGTTGGGTCCACATCAAATAAAGGACATTTATATGGTTGGGCACACTCGAATCAATGCATTAGATGACAAACGTGTTCCACCTGACACATGGATTGTTGAAACGGGCTCTATTGCATGCAAATGTCTTGGCAAACCTCATTTGGTTGCTAGAATAACTAATATACATTTAATATATAGAATATTACTACTAAATTAATTGGACAACCTAGGCCAAGCGTGCCCAACATGATTTGAACAGGTTCCAAGATGGTGGAGCGAAATGTACTCTACTACTATGTAGGGGAAAAAAAAAACTTGGCTAAAGTTATTCTAAACCGTCCACTTGTTTCTAATGTTGTGTCCCACATGATGGTGAGACCCACCTGATGGATGATTTGGGCATTGCAGTTGTCTGCCACGCTGGTAAATGAAATGGCAGGTGCAACTAGGGCTGTCAACGGGTCGGATATGGGCCGGATCAGTGATGATCCGTATCCGACCCGATTAAGGATATATCCGACCCGAATCCGATTCGGATCACAATTATATGATCTGAACCTGACCCGTTTAAATTTTTTAAATCCGTTTCCGATCCGATTATGATTCGACCCGATATCCGAAAGAGATGAGAGAGAGAGATGTTCGTGTGCATGGAGAGTAGAGACGAAGGAGACGGCTGCTGTTTTTTTTTTTTTTTTTAATCGGGTCGGATCGTTAACGGGCCGAATCAAGGTTGATCCAAATCCGACCCGAATATTAAACGGATCATCTTTGGGTATCCATGTCCGACCCGATTATCCGATTATTGATTAGAATCCGATTAAATCGGATCGGATACGGATCAAGATCCATGCCGTTGACAGCCCTAGGTGCGACCCGGATTGCGTCCTGCCACTCGGCATAAGCAGTGGTTCTGTGGGCCCACCGTGATGTTTGTGTTTTATCCACACCGTCTATCCATTTTGACAGATCATTTTAGGGCATGAGCCCAAAAAGTGGCACAACCAAGGCTCAAGTGGACCGCATCGCAGGAAGCAGTAGTTATAATAACACCCTAACGTTGAAACCTTTCTAGGGCCACCAACCTGTTCATGAGGTCACATAGACCTGAATGAAGGGAAAACAGAAATCAGCTTGATCAAAACTTCCGCGGCTCCCTAGAAGTTTTTAATGGTGTGCGTTCAATCCCCACTATGTCGTCCACTTGAGTTTTCAATCTACCTCAATTTTGGGGCTCACACTCTAAAATGATCCATCAAAATGGATGGATGGTGTGGATAAAACACATTCATCACGGCCCCACAGCTAGCGACTTGTACGCGCGCGATTAGCAAAGCTCCAGATGCAGTTGGTGCTATACTGCTATTGCATAACCGAAAGTAGAAAGGAAAGGTGGTAGGCGAGAAATCGTTGTAAATGGTGATCACGTTTCCAATCAATCTGATTTGGTTTAAGCTCATTATTTTTTGTGTGACCCATAATTTTGATGTGTTTTTTTAATCAGTTAGACATGACATATCATGCGGCAGCTACGTGTGATGAGTATTCAACTTAGATGGATTTGATATGTTGCTTAGAATTAGCCCCAACATAAACATTCTGAGGATGTTCTGTTCCAGCTAAAAGCAAGGTTGTCAACGTGGGTGGTGAGATGCGGATTATGGAAGCATGTGATCAGAATAACTTTGATAATCCGGCAGAGATGACAGTTGATATGCATGCACCAAGAGACCATACACATCGTATATGAATAGCTCAAATGATTAAGCCATGCAATTGATGGGCCCCACTTTAGGTGAATCACAATCCAAATGGAAAATTGATTCAGTTAATTATCGGTTGGGGGAGTTTTACCGGACGGCTGGGATTGAATAAAGAGCCAACAGCCCATTGTTCGACCAATCTGACATTGAGATTGTTGTGCGGATGCCTTGGATTATGCAGGCTCTCTAGGAGATGGATTCGGGTACTGTCGGTTCGACTGATAGTAGGTTGGACCGAACGACATTGAGTTGGTCCGGCCGACAGAGGGACAAGTTCTCTCGGATGGAGCAAATCAGGACAATGTCAGTCCAACTAGCAGGGGGTCGGTCCAACTAACAGTGTGCGAGATGGATTTATCAATTAGAAGGTAGGGTTGTATCGATCTGGGTTTGTCTGACTGACAGTTCACTGGTCAGACCGACGGTGTTAGCATAAATTAGGGTATTTAAGCCTAATTGCGATTAAGGCTTTGTATCGACTAGTGCTTTCTCTCTAAGGGCAAGGGTTTTGGTGGTGATAGGGATTTTTATACTGTAAGGGCTTGGAAATGGATTTTCTCAAGGGGCTAGGGTTTTTCTTAGGCGCACATCGTAAGGGAAGATCTGGTGCTTCTGTAATTGAAGAAGGTGAGTGGTATAAACTCTAAGGCTTTTGATTATAGTGGAGATCTCTGTCACTTTGTGCCTTGATTTTTCCCCTCAAGGGTTTTCCACGTAAAATTGGTGTGTTCTTTGTTTGCTTGCTTGATTGTTTTGGTTTGTCGAAAGTGCTTCCGCAAAGCGCAAGGATTGACGGTAGTATTAGATCCGAATTTCTAATACCTATGGTTGATCTGGATTTGTTGGGTTTCGGGATTACAACAAAGTTGGATCAGAGCCGAGCTCAGTTTATCACAACAAAGTTGTATCAGAGAGTCAGGTTTAAGGACATTTGGAATTCAACGAAGATGTTAGGGTCAAAGTTTGATATATAAAAATTCAACGGGAAGAACAATTTCAGTTTATGGCAGCGAAATGTTAAGGATATTCTAGTGTCACAAGGGTTGAGTAAGGCATTATTGGAGACTAAACCAATGAAGATGTTTGAGACAACTGGAGTAAACTCAGGGACAAGTCTATGAGCGTCATCCATCTGTGTCTATCGGATGAAGTCATGTACAATGTTTTGAACGAGGCATCAACCTTGGATATGTGAAAGAAATTAGAAGATCTATCATGGAAAAGTCTCTCACTAACCAGTTGTTTATGTAAAGAAACAACTTTAAGGGCTACAGATGAAGGAAAGATTCGATCTCTTGGAGCACATAAACTCATTCATAAACATATTCAACCACTTATTGAGGTTCAGATAAATGATCAAGGATGAAGATAAAGCGTTGTTACTTCTACCATTGCTTCCCACATCATATGATCATCTCGTTACTACTTTACTATATGGGAAGAGTACTTTAAAGACAGAGGAAGTCACCACGACTCTCGTAGATGAGAAAGAAATCAAACAATAAGGATTCTCAGGCGGAAGGGTTAGTGGCGAAAGAGGTTCAGGGATATGGGAGATTCGTGAAGCGATCTTGGTCTAATAGGAAGAAAAAGACTAAACCAAAATTGAACCCTAAGGATGGATGCTTCTACTGTGGCAAAAATGAGAATTTCAAGATAGACTGTTAGAATGGAAAGATGACCTAAAAAGCAATAATAAAAAGAACACGGGCAAATCGGCTAGCGTAGTGTAAGAGAGCTCAGAAGAAGACCTCCTCTTGGTCTTCTTAAGTACGAGTCATCTTACAGATATGTGGATACTTGATTCGAGATGTTCGTCTCGTATGTGTTTGAATAGGACTTGGTTCAATACCTACAAGTCCTATGATAGTAAGAGTATTCTAATGGAAAATGACACTGCATGTGAGGCCATCGGAATAAGGAACATTAAGGTAAGGAGGTTTGATGGAGTCGTATAAACTCTAGGTGATGTCAAGCATGTCCTGGATCTGAAGAAGAACTTAACATTATTAGGCGATCTAAATACGAATGGGTGCACATTCATCACATCTAGTGATGTTATCAAGGTCGTCAGAGGTGTAATGGTGTCAATAAAGGGATATAAGATGAAAAATCTATACAAGTTAGATGGGAGCATGATTGTAGGTAAGGTTGCTACTGCCTCACACAGAATCCGACACAGATGACAATAATTTGCCGCATATGTGGCTAGGGCATATGAACAAGAGGGGTATGATGGAACTCCATAAATGGAAACTATTGAGGGAGTTAAGGCATGCAAGGTGAATTTCTGCGAGCATTGCATATATGACAAACAGTGCAAGGTAAAGTTCAAGACTACTACACATACTAGCAATGGGGTACTCGATTACATACATTCTGATGTCTGAGGTCAGTGATACTTTTTAAGGGAGGAGCATGATACTTTGTGAGCTTCATAGATGATTACTTGAGAAATGTTTGTATCTACTTCTTAAAGCACAAGTTTAAGGTGTTCGCTAAGTTCAAGGAATGGAAGGCAGGAGTAGATAAGCAAACTGGGAGACAGATTAAGTGTCTCAGGTCAGATAACGATACAGAATACAGAGAGACAAAATTCGTGAAGTAAGGAAAAGCACATCACAAGGCACTTCTCAACTCCAGAGACCCCACAACAGAATGTGGTGGCAGAAAGGACGAACAAAACTATATCGAAGAGGGTGACAAGTATGCTGCATGGCTGCCTAAAAGCTTATGGGCAGGAGCAATTAACATAGCATGCATTATTATGAATAGGTCACCATCTACAATGCTGGACTTGAAAGTTGCAAAGGAAGTCTGGATAAGCAAGGACATTGATTACTTGAGGTTAATGATCTTCAGGTATCCAACATATGTCCATGTGTAGAGTGAATAAAGGACTAAGTTGGATACAAAATATAAAAAGCGCATCTTTGTCGGGTATGAGAAATGCATTTAGGGTTACAAGCTTTGGGATATAGTTTCTCAGAACATTGTCATTAGCAGATATGTCACTTTGATGATGCATCTATGTTAAAGACTAATAATGATGCTGCAGGGAAGTCGAAAATACATGGTGATGCAGAGAGATTGTCGGTGCGGGTGGACCCAATTGAGCCGGTTATTGAAGGTGAAATTTAGCAAGAACAAGAAACTAACCAAAATAATTAGTAGGATACTTAGAAGTGTGTGACTAGGAATAGGGAGAGACTGAACCATTAGAGCCTCGGTTCGATATGGGTTCGAGGACATGATTTCTTTCACATTATTCATAGAAGTAGAGATCTCTCAAACTTTTAAGAGGCTAAGTCTGGAATGGATGATAATAAGTGGATGTCGGCAATGGCGGAGGAGATGAAATCTTTACATAAGAAACAGACATGAGAGTTGGTGGAACGTCTAAAATGTCAGATGACTATAATAAACAAGTGAGTGTTCAGAAAGAAAGAAGCATTAATAGAAAAAAGGCAAAACGTTCAAGACACGACTTGTGGCAAAATGGTACTCACAGAGGAAAAGAGTATATTACACCGAAGTTTTCTCTTAAGTAGTAAAACATACGTTAATCAAGGTGCTACTGGCTATGGTAGCAGAATCTAATTTGGAATTAGATCAAATTAATGTGAAGACAACATTCCTTCATAGGAACTTAGAGGCAGTTACTTCATGTAGCAGCCATAAGGATTCGATGAGCTTGCTAAGGAAGATTACATGTGTATGCATGAAGATTGACTATATCATGTGTGAGTACGATTGCTGCTATATTACAAGGTGCTTTACGATGGGTCCTATATTCTGTTGATGCTATGCTTATTGCTGTAAATAATAAGAAGGAGATACTCTTGCTTAACTATCTTTTAAGCAAGGAGTTTGACATGAAGGATCTGAGCACTGTGAAAAAGGTAATATGCATGGAGATTCAAAGAGACAGAGAGTCTATCTCAAAGGGGTTAAGTGCAAAAGGTGCTAGAGAGGTTCCACATGGAAGGTGCTAAGCTAATTAACACACCTATAGTAGGTCATTTTATGTTGTTAGCTAAGTGATGTCTAAGAATAGAAGAGGAGATTTCAAATTGTCACAGATGTCATATGCTAGTGCAGTGGGTGTTGGGCAAACCCTAAGTGCAGGGATGCAAAATAGTATATACTCGGTGAAAATGAAGTCAAACTCACATGGACTTGTATGGTATTTTTCCAAAATAACTTAGAACTAGAACTTGAATTAATAACTAACTAGAACAATTTTCTGAAATCTGAATTTAAATGAAGTAATAAACGAATATGAGAATTTAAAGGAAATTTAATAAGAGAAAACACTAGAGCTTCACGGATACACTTATAGCCATTCATAATGCTGTTGAGCTCTGAATTGTGCTTATTCTAACCCCAATTCATCACACATTATACATGGTTTACAATGTTAAAGAAGGCATCTTATATGTGTATTTATGTTTGTAAGAAAGAAAGAGAGAGACCTTATAAATTCAATGTTAAAAGGACTACTTTAAAGCATATTGAATATCAAAGGAAGAAGAGCTAAGGAGTAGAGGAAAGAAGCAAGAAAGAAAGATGAAAAAAAGAATAAAAAGTGAAAAGACAGTCTTCCAAGACCAGTTGCACGATCGATCGTCCACTACCAAGGATCGATCGTCCAATCAGTTTGAAATTCTAAGGAAACCTGTTGAACTCGTTGGACAAATTTTGTCCATTTTAGACCAATCGTTTGACTGATCTGAAATTTAGATGTGGAGGAAAAATTCTGTCAAAAGCTTGCTGGACTAAAAACGAGCGCTAAGGATCCACTTATAATCATTCACAATGTCAATTCAAACTATTCAAGCCAATAACTCAATTAAAGTCGGAGTTCTATCCCTATCCAATTGGAATATGGATCAATCAAATCATTATAACATATCTAACATAGATGGATCATCCACTAATATGGTTCTCTCATAATCAACTAAGACATTGGGCGTATCCAATCACACAGTCCAATCCTTCATAAAACAATTGAGATCACATTCATAATTCTTCCTCAAGTCTTGTCACTAGACTTGATTTAGAAGCATAAATTGAACTTCTATTAAACCAAAATCAATACATAAACATCTATCTCAGATCAATCCTAAAGATAAAAATGTCTTCTAGTTTAGTTCTAGATAAGCACTTAGAAAACTTAGTTTGTAAGATCTCATAGCATCCAACATATCATGATGGATTTAAGATCTCTACAACCTAAAATCCTATCAACAGCACCCCATTGATCAATCTCAGTAAATCAAAACATCCCATGTAAGTAAAATCACAAGAGATAGAAACTAAAAATACCAACTTTATTTCAAACTTGAACTAGAAGTGTTCTTCATTAGACCAAAAAGTACTTGAACTAATTTGAATTGAACATTGTAAACAACTATAAGCTTCACCTCTTAGCCCTAGGTAAGAGGTTTAGCTAACCATTAACAGGTTAAATTAAAACTAAAAAAAACTACAATAAAAGCATAGAAAACCCATAAAAACCCGAGTTAGAGGAGTTGCGAACACTCCACGACGTCCTCTCCACCTCTCACGAACTTCTCAGCCTTCTATGATACCTTAAGAACAACGTAGAGGTTTCCTTTTATAACAAAAAACTGCCACTGACTTATAATCTTCTGGAATTGAGTAAGTGTTTACGCAGTTTGAGGCGGTGGTCGACCGGTCGAAGTTTATGGTCGACCGATTAGAGCTAAAAAAACCCAGCGAACTTAACAATATTTCAAATCTAGAAGTCTTGTAAACCTGTCTGCTAGCCTGTCGGAGCCTCCTGCCGACCGATCGAAGAAATTACTTTTTAGTCCAGCGAGTTCAGTAAGAAATTTGCCCTCTACAACAAATTTCTGATTGGTTTGGCACTCGGTCGGTGGCTATGGCCGACCGGTCGATAGTGCAATATTTTTCACTTTTCCTTCCTTCTTCTCTATCGTCCGTGCTTCTTTCTTCCAGCTCTTGGCACTTGTTCTATTGGTCTTCAATGCATACAAAGTGACTCTTTTGACATCATATAGGTGAAGTCTCTCTCTCATTCCTATAAACACAAAAACATGTATTAGATTAGTCTTTAAACATGTAAACCATGCATAATGTGTGATGAATTGGGGTTAGAATATGCACAATTTGGAGCTCAACATTTTCAAGGAGGAGATTCATATAATTGGGGATTCTAGGCTTGTTTACATAAGGTTTAACTACAAGATTTGTGTCTAAACACTAGAGAATCTAAGAGATTATTCTCACCATGAACTAGAGCTTGGAATGCTCATAACAAGGTAATGAATCACAAGGTGGATTACATAATCTCAATATATTTGAGGCTAGAATAAGGTTTAGGGAGTTAGAACACAACTTCAGCTTTAAATATACCAAAAACCCCTTAAAATGCCCATTATATAGAGAAAGTTTACAAAGATTAGAAAAAGGGGAAATAACGGCTAGTTTAATTGATTGATCGATGATCGGTCGAATTAATTCGATCTTAAGATAAAATAAAGTGGTTGTACTAATTTAGCCTACTTAGGTTAATCGAGGATCGATTGTAGGTTGATCAAACTTAAACCTTTGATCGATTGAGATTGATTGAGGGATTGATTAACAACTGCCTGTTTAGTCAGAAACTTTGCTGGACAGATTTCGCCTAACAGTACTCTCATAACCTATACATGTGATTATAAAGGTTTAACATGAAGGATTATTGTTTGCATAAGGCAACACAAGTAGTTTCATTATGTATTATTTCTCCAATCTATACAATGTGAGTAGCAAAGGGATTTTTTGCAATTAGTTTTGGGAGGGCAGTAAACTTTGAATTTCACTCTTCTCGAATGTATCGGATTTCACTATCTTAGGAGTTCTCGATAAGTTCACCCTTAACCTTTATAGTGATTTTACAGGTTCACCATAAATCCTTGGTCCTACATAGGAACCTACATGTATACACCCGTGTTAGTAGCTCCCTTTAAGACTTCAAGGGTTTTATATATGATAATTAATTAATAACCTCAATTCTAGTCCAAGGACCTACGTTTACTCCTGTTGGAGGCAGGCTCCCATAGAGACCAACATGTACGTACTTGTGAATTCGGTCCTATACAAGAACTGCTACAATCCGAAGATTGCACACCCAAGTGTAAGTAGCGAAGTAAGTAAAATACTTGGTGAGACTGAGGTCGAACCACAGGGATTGAGGTTAAGAACATTTAGAGGAATTAGTTTAGGTGTGAGAGATGAAATCTGAACTATTCACGAGAGTGGAGCAAGTTGTGTGTGGTGAAAGACAAAAATAGAAAAGGGGCTAAGGCATTAGGGATCCACCTTTGATTTATCCACAAGGTTTGATTCATTGGTCCAACTATAACTCAACTGGAATCGAATAAAGATTCACTCCAATCTGAAGATGAAACGGTTAAACCACTTGTATATTTCATAAAAGATGATGATCTGAACCGATTGATTTGACCATGAAGTACTCGTTAGTTGATCACAGGGAATTCCAAGCATCCAATGTGCCTGAAGTCGACAATGGATCAAGGAATTATACAGATAAACAACTTTTCCAAAAAGCCAATCGATAAGATCACAAATCATACGATCAAATGCATACTTACAAAACATGAGGTTTTAATTGACCGATCCAACCGTTAAGATCTCGTCTATCGATCGCAGGGAATCCAAAGCATCCAATGTGCCTGGAGTCTACAATGGATCATTGGATTTTACAAATCGATGACTTTACCTACACTAGCTTGATGAACATAGGGAATCCAAAGCATCCATCGTGCCCGGAGTCGACGATGGATCAAGGGACTTTATCGATCATGAACTATCTAATTGGTGTGCAATGGATCCCAAGAATCCAACGTGCCCGGAGTTGACGATGGATCAAGGGGCTTGCACAAC
The DNA here is from genome assembly GCA_003013855.2 of Liriodendron chinense. NCBI lineage: Eukaryota > Viridiplantae > Streptophyta > Magnoliopsida > Magnoliales > Magnoliaceae > Liriodendron > Liriodendron chinense. The sequence continues at coordinate 5,211,894 of ML058389.1, forward strand.
AATAGCGTCTGCCGATGTGGATAACCAAACCAATCAACTAAAGAATACTCCAACATTCACATCACCATGATGAACCAAACGAACCAAAGCTTGTAAATTTCTTCAAAGGCTTCACCCCTAGTCTTATCTAGAGGTTTAGCCAACACAATGGAAGACCAAATTCTCTACAAAGGAAAAAACTACTCTACACTGCAAAACTAAGAAAGAATGTAAGAAAGAAAGGAATTTGGAATGTGGGATGGGGATTTTGTGGGATGATTGAAATGAGTGAGAGGAGTGCTCCTTTTGTAGCCTCTTGAGAAGCTTATGTGGCACTCCAAGTAAATTTCCTCTAGGTTTGGGCTTGAAGTTAGGCTTGGAATGACATGTGGCAAGAAAAGTACTCCAAGCCTAGGTGTCACTCCAAACATAAAGCAAAGTTTTGTCTAGGTTTGGAGCTCATGGATGGAAGAGGATGGAGAGAGCATTTGCCTGGCCCAAGGATAGAAGGTAACTAGGTGAGTTAACTAGGTCCACATAAAGAATTTGGACAATTCGACTCGTCCATTGCGGTTGGATGTTGAAGGCACATGCAAAGACAAGAAACATTTTCATTTGTTGGATGTTAGAATGGATGGACGGTTGGATGTGTTGCATTCATGTAGCCGAGTGAGGCCTGCAACTGGATTGTCTGATGTGGACAACTAAGATGGAAGTCCTTCAAGAGCTGCTGGATGAGATGGGGTCCACTGTGGACAGATGGACGGCTAGATGTAAAGTAGTTGGACAGTGATGATGGCTTCCATCTGCAATTGTTGTCTACTCCTGGACATGATGAAGGAGCAGATGTTAGCTCCACATGTGAGGACTCTGGCCGTTGATTGCTGCCTGGCCGTTCAGATGCAGCACATGTGTGCTGATGATGGATGGATGGTAAATGATGCAGCTGGACGGTGGGCTTGCTGTGATGGACGTCCACTGATGCACGTTGATGAAGATAGAGGAGATTGTTGAGCTTGGACAGCTGAGGAGCTGGAGTGGTTTGCTGGACGGACGTCCTGGAGCTGTCTTTGATGGACGGCTGCTGTGATGGACTTGGGCTCCACATTGATGGATGGCAGAGATGAAGATGGTGGTATGATGGATGGTCATGGAGGTGTCCAGCAGGTGGAGCTGATGGACAGTTGGCTGATGTGCTGCACGTATGGGCTAGCCATTGGGTGGTTGGATTGCTGGCCGTTGGGTGGTCTTCATTGGCTGCAACGTGCAAGGTAGCCATTGAATGGATGGTGGTGATGTGACCACATCTGGACGTGGAATGGTAGGGACCACCTTTTGCTTGCACGTGCTGGAGGAGAGAACTTCTCTTGATATGGTGCCAATTGATGTTCAACAGGTGGGGTCCCTTGCTGATTGCAGATGATGTTGCACGTGTAGATGCATCATATGTATAAAGGTGGCCCACTTAATTAGTCGGACGATGGACGTGCATGATGTTGTATTGGCCCGCTGTGAGGTCCATCTTGATGCATGCTCTTCATATATTCATGAATGCTCAATCTTGACCGTCACCTAGATCTCCAAATTGCATTATCCTGACATGGTCTTCTTAAACTACCATAGAGTATGGTCTAGTCTCTGATTTCCATGGTCTGATTTCCTTCAGGGCTGCCCTGATGGTTGATCTTGCTCTCTTTTGGGCCTTTAAACGCCCTAATTGGCTTGGATTTCCTTCAGCCTCCATTAATCACCTGAATGGTAAAAGCACATCTAATGAGAGATAATTAACCAGGCAAACAATGATAATACTCTAAATATCTAGGGTTAATTATACAATATTAGAACTTATCAAGAACCTATTAGAGTTTGGATTACAAACTCTATACTCAATCCTACACAAGGAAAGAATATATGGACTCTTACAATGACAACCTTACTTGTCGATTGAGCCCCTTTGTTGTGCATTCTTGAGTTGCTTCTTTAATGCTCTTATGTACTTGAATCAACTCCTCATTTGCTCCCCTGATCATTGATACGGATGTGGATGCGGATGTGGATGCTTCAGCTTATATGATCAATCACCTTAAATTCGATGTACCTAGGAGGTGACTAAGGTGATGGGAGGTATGGGTAGGGGTAAATCTCCTACAGCTAAGTCTAGTTGTTTCCAAGGAGGGGATTCATCTAATTAGAGATGCTAGGTCTGTTTAGACAAGGTTATACCTATGAGATTTGTGTCTAAGCACTAGAGAATCCAAGAGATTATGCTCACCATGAAGTAGAGCTTGGAATGCTCATAACAAGTAATGAATCACAAGGTAAATTACATAATCTCAATATATTTGAGGGTAGAATAATGTTTAGGGAGTGGGAACACACATAGGCTTCAAATCTACCAAAAAACCCTTGAAATGCCCAAATACCGAATGCCCATTATATAGGGAAGGTTTGTAATGGCTAGAAAAAGGGCGAATAACAACTAGTTTGATCGATTGATGGATACTTTGATCAATCGAACTAATTCGATCTTAAGATAAAAAAAAAAACTCACTGTGCTGATTTGGCCTACTTAGGTTAATCGAGTTTCGATTGTAGGTCGATCGAACTTGAACCTTCAATCGATCGAGATTGGTTGAGGGATTGATCCACAGGTGCCTATTTAGCTAGAAACTTTAGTAGACAAATTTGGCCTGTTTCGATAGATTGACAATTCCTAGAGTTCTGTTGTGTTTGGGCTATTTAATTTACAGTAGCTCTAAAGCCTATCTTAGCATGTTCAAAAGAACCTTCTAAGGCTAAGGGATGATCAAACAAAGGTTTACCTATTGAAGAATGGATCATTTAGAGGTTAAGGTTGTTTTGGATCTAGGGCTAGGGTCACCAAGGCACCTCAATTTATTTGTTGTGTTCGCTTCTTTATGTTTCATGTCTTCATGTGTCTTTGGTCTTAACTTTCAAGGACTTAACTAACTCACTGACACACTTACTCACGTGATTGACAAAATAGATGCACTAACACTACTCTCATAGGCCATATGTATGATTATAAAGGTTTATCATGAAGGATTATTGTTTGAATAAGGCAACCCTAGTATTTTCATTATATATTGTTTCTCCAATATATACAATGCGAGTAGCCAAGGCAATTTTTCCATGCAATTAGTTTTGGGAGGGTAGTAATCTTTGGATTTCAAAGGACACAAAAAGTAAGGGTGTCAATGGGTTGGGTTCAACTGAGTATAAAGGTACCCATAACCATATCTACTAATGGGTGTTTCATTCATACCTTTACTCATACCCATGTTGAGCCTGGAATGGGCACTTGTAATGGTACGCTCTTGGGTATTATGGTAACCATTATGGCATCAGGTACAAATTTATACTTTGATATTCAAAACACAAGTACACCATTAGCTCAAAAAATTAAATTCCATAGAAAATAAATAAATAAAAAAACTACAATTTTTCTTTAAAACAAATAGGTATAGCATGATAACATGCTATCTTGGGTTAGAAAACATAAAAAAAATAACTCGTCTTCATGTTGTTTTCAATCGATTACATGATCAAAAGCTAAAATCTATCATAAAAAAATTGCATACTTCGTGTGCAACACCCTTATCCATAGCTCAAGTGGCGGACTGAGTGAAGATAGTGTCATCTCAACACTGAGGTCTTGGTATCGATTCCCAAAGTGGGGGTGGCTAACATTTTCATATGACTAAAAGGGAGATGGGTGCACTAACAGTGGGGTGTGTATACTACCCAAAATAATAATAATAAATAAATAAAATAAAATAAAACATAAAATATAAATTAACCTTCCAAATTATAGGTCCTATATTAGATCTAAAATGAACCAAAAATTAATCTTGTTTGATTATTTGTTTATAAGATTGCTGTACATTTTTTGGACGGTTAAAAGTGTAAAATATTTTATGGTCCTATTCCATTAAACAAGTGTATATGAATTGGAGATTAGGGTTGTTTAACCAATCTAATTTTAGGATTGTTGCTTAGTGAGAGTGATTTCCACAATTTACTCAGTTTAATTTGAGACATTGTTTCCAACATATGCAATTTCTAAGTGCTTGCATATCAATTATCATAAACAACCTGAATATCAAATTACTCTCCATTTTATTATGACGCTTAATTTTGTTCATAAATTATATACCAAGACTTTTGATTTGGTATATAAATTCTACATAGATCTACTCGTTGGCACTTGTACCACAGGTTGTTTTATACCTTTGGTAGGCAACATGTTTATGTAAAAATAAATAGCTAATAGGCTTGATCTAAATTGTGCACTATTTTAATATATGGAATGTATGTACATATATTATTTATTTATATATATAATTAGTTAAGGGTAGCATGGGTTGGAGTATATCCACACCTAGCCCATTTATTAGTCTAAGCACAAAAAAATTAAAAAAAATTAAAAAAAAAACCGACACCCACGCTCATTAAGCTGCACTCATACCCAAGCTATTTTGGGCTAGGCTTGGGTACCCATTGGGTGCACCCAGCTTGTTGATGCTGCTAATGGGAAAGGATTTGAACCAAAGATAAGTGTAAGATATATGGCTACTTAATATTCAATGGTTGAGATTTTACTTACACAAGCTGTTGAGCCATGAATTGTGCATATCCGAACCCCAATTCATAGCACAATTGCATAGTTTAAGTTGTTAAAGATAATGACTTATGCTTGTTTTGTGTTTATAGGTAAAAGAGAGAGATGTCATGAATTTAATGCTAATTTGAAGGATTTGGAATGACTAAAAGACCAAGCTTTGATGACTAGAGAAGTGGAGAAAAAGCCTTGAAGGAATCAAGTTGAAGACCTGGAATGGTCAGAAAAGTCAGATTGTAGAGCTGCAGGGCTAGAAAAATGCAGAAAATTCAGCAAATGACTCTGCAGAATAGAAAAACTGTAATTTTAAACCTTCGGGTGTCCGACCACCACTTCGTCGGGCGCCCGAAATTCACAGAAAATTCAGAATTCTTGCTGGAACTTTTCTAAACATGGCCGGGCAGTTCGACCACAATTGGTCGGGCACCTGATAAAGAGGTTCTGGGCGCCCAAAATTTGAAGAAAATTCACCAAACACGCTGCACTATTTTGTAGTATGGTCGGGCACCTGAGCGACACTTGCCGGGCGCCCTGTGACCCACGTAAGTGCATAAATTCTTACGAAATTTGAGGCGATGGATGATTTTTACTATAAAATAACACCTCCACACTCTTCCTAGGGTATCATAGAAGGTTTGGGAAGTCGTGGGAGGTGGAGATGATCATCGTGGAGCGTTCGCAACTCCTTCAACTAGGGTTTTTATAGTTTTTTTTATGCTTTCAAGTAGTTTTTCTTTTGATTCTAGTTGTAGTATGACAATACTCAGTTAGAACCTCTTAGCTAGGGCTAAGAGGTAAAGTTTGTAGCTAGTTTCAATGTTTAATTTGTTTAATTTAAGTACATTTACTTAAAATTCATTTACTTAAAGTTTGGATTTTTAAATTCTAGTTTGAATAAAGTTGGTATTTTTGGATGTTTTATGAAAGTTCATGTTCTTCGGACATGAATTCCTTGCGATTCTCTGAGATTTCATGTTTGGATTGATTAGATTCGAATTGTAGTAACCCTAGGGCATACCATAGTCTCTTGGCATGACTGTTACTTCAAAAGATACAAGTTTGAACTCTACATGCTTCATTAGAATTAGAAATTTGATTTTTCAGATTTAAGTGAGACTGTTTGTGTTGAATGAAATATCTTCCAATTAGATGAGAGATAGAACTTCGATTCTAATTTTATTTGTGCTTGGATGAATGGATTGGCATTGGACTATAACACGTGGATCCTCGAAAGCCCTAATTACTCTTTAAATATCAGACGTTCCTTTACTTAAGTTACTGTTTTAGTTCTAGTTCTAAAACTGAATTCTAAATTGCTAAGATTGAAGTTATTAGAACAATTGGAGTTGTTTACCCTAATTCCATATGGATCGACCTCGGTCTCACCGAGAATTATTACTACATTGTAGTCTTGCACTTGAGGCGAGTGAACAAGTTTTTGACGCCGTTGCAGGGGAGTAAGGTTAAACGGTTCTGAATTGTTTTAGTAATTATAAAAGTAGAATTAGTTAGGTAGGATTTTTCTGTTTTCTTAGGACTAGTTTACTAATTTCTAGAACTAACAAGTTTGTTTTGTTTTGTAGGTATTTCTCCTAGTTCAAGTGCATCCGGTAATATCCTTCTAACCTAGAATTTTTCTATTCCGATTTTACAATTTTTAGTTTTTTTTTTTTTCAGATTTTTGTTTATAGGATCTAGGATTTAAATTCATATTTTGTTTGTGTGGTTTATGTCTCGTTGGGAACGTGACCACACAAAACATCTCCAAACCCAGGGTGGTTTAGTCAGACCACTTTCCGTTTATAGACAAGTTAAAAAATATTTAGAACATAGTCAAAATTTGGGGAGTATGGATTAAACACCATTAAAGAATCCTCCCCCTCCTACTCCAACTACAAACACAAATCAAGAGGGAGTAGGAGAGAATGAAGTGCACGATGCTCCTCCAATGAGAGCTCTACATGACTACTTACAACTGGCTCGTGCTACCACACCTTCGTGTATGTTTTTCCCAAACAATGTCGGAACAATTGATATAAAGCCAGGAGTAATTCAACTTCTACTTAAGTTTCATGGGCTAGATTCCGAGAGCCCATATCTACACCTAAAAGAATTTGATGAGGTAGTTGTTACATTGCAATATAACAATGTGTCTGAAGATGTAGTGAAATTAAGGCTATTCCTTTTCTCTTTCAAAGAAAGAGCCTAAAACATGGCTTCACTCTCTAAGACTAAGGTCGATCGGGGCATGGACTGAGATCACCCGGGGGTTTTTGAAAAAATTCTTCCCGGCTCATAAAACAAACACCCTTCGACGAGCTATAATGAATTTTTCTGTCAAAGAGATTGAAACCTTCTTTTAAAGTTAGGAGAGATATAAGGACCTCCTACTTGCTTATCCACATCACAGCTACGAAATATGGTGAATCATAAGCTTCTTCTATCAAGGATTGAACGCAAATATGCGCCAATTCGTAACGACGAGTTTATGAGCAAAGATCCCGAGGATCAGTGGAGTTACCTAGATATGTTGGCCGAGAATGCCCAATCATGGCATACCTCGGACAAGTCTAGTAACCTTAAACCTCTTCAACAAAAGGAGAAAGGAGGGATCTACATCCTTAAAGAGGGAGACGATGTTAATACAAAGATAACTAGCCTCATAAGGAAGATAGATGCCATGAAACTTAGCAAGAGTAGAGTTTCAAAGCCCATTGAAGCTATTGAGAACGTATGTGAAATTTGTGCCGCTAATGTACACTCTACGCAAAATTGTCCTACAATTCTTACGTTTCAAGAGGTGTTACAAGAGCAAGCAAACGCCGCATATGGTTATTAACGGCCTTTCAATGGACCGATAGGTAACACATACAACTCTACTTGGAAGAACCATTTCAATTTCAGTTAGAGGAATGGTCCCATGGCCAATCCTACCAACTCTTAAGGAGGGTCACCCATGCAAAACATGGCCCCACCTCAATTCTCAATGGAGGACACTTTAAAGGCGTTTATGCATAGGCAAACGCAAATTAATCAATCAACTCAGCAAATGTTCCAAGAGCTTAAAGTGTCAGTTGATGAGATAAGGGACGCTTGAATGCTAGGGAAGGGACCTTTCTGACCCAACCTCAGCCTAATCCTAAACAAGCACAGTGAAATCAGTGCCCCTAACCTCCCCAACCAACATGTGGAGCAAGCAAAATCCATCCCCACTCTTAGAAGTGGTAAACAAGTGGATAAATCTTTTCCGATGAAGGCCGATAAGCCTAATATTCGGTAATTTCTGAGAATGAGGATGGACCTAGCTTAGCCCCACAAGAAACAGAACGCGTTCTTAAGCCCATAACACCATTCCCTTTGAGATTGGTTGCTCCCAAATCTCTCCCAAAATCTCATGATATTTTAGAGTTTTCAGACGAGTCAAGATCAACATTCCATTGCTTAACATCATTAAACAAATCCCCTCTTACGCCAAGTTTCTAAAGGACTTATACACAACTAAATGCAAATACAATGTGCAACAAAAGGCATTTTTGAATTAGCAAGTGAGTGTCATTCTCACCCAAAAGACCCTTCCAAAATATAAGGATCCCAGTAGTCCCACAATCTCATGTATCATTGGTGACTAATGGATTGAGCATGCATTGCTAGATTTGGGGGCAAGCATAAATTTAATCCCATACTCGGTATACGAGCAATTGGGTATTAATGAATTAAAACCCACCAACACGATGTTGCAACTCGTTGATAGATCCATCCGTGTACTGAGAGGGATGGTTGATGATGTATTGGTCCAAGTCGACAAATTCTACTACCCGGTGGATTTTATCGTCTTGAACACACAACCGGTTATGGATATTAGCACCCAAATACTGGTAATTTTAGGCCGCCCATTCTTAGTTACATCAAACGCAATTATAAATTGCCGGAATGGGGTGATGAAATTGTCCTTTGGGAACATTACATTGGAAGTGAACGTGCTCCATATGTGTAAAAATCAAATGAATGAGGAGGATGATGAGCTTGTCAAGGTAAACATGCTTGAATCCTTTGAAGAAGAGGAGCTCCTCCAACTTGAACCACTAAAAATTTGGAGACATGCTTGGCACACTTTGAAAACTCTAAAGATCCCATCTTGTGTGATATTGTGCAAGCATTGAGTAGTGAGAAACCGATAGTTGATACTGGCCGGTGGAGGCCCCATTTTGAAAAATTACCATCAACTACATTAATGCCTCTACCATCTAATATCAAACCGCCAAAGCTTGACCTTAAACCATTACCATCTGAGCTTAATATATGTATATTTGGGTCAAGAGGAAACATTCCCAGTTGTCATAGCCTCTCACCTAGAAAAAGACCAAGAGCTCAAGTTGATTGAGCTACTCAAAGAACATAGGGGAGCTATAGGGTGGACAATAGCGGACCTCAAGGGGATAAATTCTTCGGTTTGTACTCACCATATACACCTTAAAGAGAATGCAAAAACGACTAGACAACCTCAAAGGAGGTTAAATCTAAACATGATGGAGGTTGTCAAGGGCGATGTGTTAAAGATATTAAATGTGGGTATCATCTACCCCATCTCGAAAATTCAATGGGTGAGTCTTACCCAAGTTGTCCCTAAGAAGTCCGGTATTACCATTGTAGAGAATGCCAACAACTAGCTTATACCGACTAGAGTGACCACCGGTTGGCATATGTGCATAGATTATCGAAAGCTAAACACGGTCACTAGGAAGGACCACTTTCCTCTCCTATTCATGGATCAAATTTTGGCGAGGTTGGAGGGTCACTTCTATTATTGCTTCTTTGATGGTTATTCCAGCTATAACCAAATTGAGATAGCCTCGGAAGATCAAGAGAAGACTACCTTTACATGCTAGTTCGGCACCTTCGCATACCGAAGGATGCCATTTGAACTATATAATGCACTCGCCACATTTCAACGATGCATGTTGAGTATTTTCTCAGACATGGTGGGTGAATTTCTTGAGGTATTCATGAAATTTTTTTTTATTTTTGGTTGTATATTCGATGAGTGCCTCAATCAATTGAAATCGGTCTTGACTAGGTGTGAGGAGAAGTACCTTATTTTAAACTGGGAGAAGTGCCATTTTATGTTGCAAAGAGGAATAGTCCTTGGACATATCATCTCGTCCAATGGAATAGAGGTAGACCGGGCCAAAATCGACATTATTGTTAATCTACCACCACCCAAAAGCATACGCGATGTGGTCCTTTCTTGGACACACCGAATTTTATCGAAGGTTCATAAAGGATTTCAGTCATATCTCTAGGCCTTTATGTAACCTTCTTCAAAAGGAACATCAATTCGAGTAGAGTGCCGAATGTCAATTAGCTTTTTCAAAGCTCAAGGACATGTTGACAAACGCACCTATCATGCAACCAACGGATTGGTTCGTGCCTTTTGAGTTGATGTGCAATGTGAGCGATTATGCTATTGGGGAGGTGCTAGGCCAAAAGAAGGATAAGAAACCCCACATTATCTACTATGTGAGTAGGACCTTGAATCCCGCCCAAGTTAATTACTCGACTACGGAGAAAGAGCTCCTAGCCGTTGTTTTTGCCTTGGACAAATTCAGGCCTTACTTGATAGGATTCAAGGTTATCATCTACACAGATCATGCAGCGCTAAAACACTTTTTTTTAAGAAGGATGCTAAGCCCTGTTTACTTAGATGGATCATACTCCTTCAGGAATTCGACTTAAAGATCAAAGATAAGAAGGGAGTAGAGAACGTGGTGGCGGATCATCTATCCCGCTTAGTTTTACCTGATTCCATTGATAAGTCACCTATTGAGGACTCATTCTCTGATGAGAAACTCTTTGTTGCTATGCATCCACCGTGGTACGCTGATATAACAAACTATCTTTCCACAGGTGCGATGCCGACTTATTGGATTGCGCAGGATAAACAAAAATTTCTAAGGGAAGTGCGCAGATTTTTCTGGGATGAACCATTACTTTTCAAATAGTGCCCAGATCAAATAATTAGGAGATGTGTTCCTTATGATAAACAAAATTCTATCATCTCCTTTTGTTATAGTTAAGCATGTGGGGGTCATTTTTTCGTCAAGAAAACCACTGTAAAAATTCTGCAATGTGGTTTTTATTGGCCTACTTTGTTTAGAGACACCCAAAAGTTTTGCAAAGCATGTGAGCGTTGTCAAAAGCTATGAGGATTGTCCCATCGAAATATGATGCCTCTTAACCCAATTCAACATCTTGAAGTCTTTGATTGTTAGGGCATCGATTTCATGGGACCATTTCCCTCATCTTTTGGACATGTCTATATATTGTTTGCCATAGATTATGTGTCTAAGTAGATAGAGGCTATTCCATGTAGAACCAAAGATCATCGCATGGTTCTAAGGTTCCTTAAAGAAAATATACTTTTCAGATTTGGAATGCCTCAAGCCATCATAAGTGAAGCCTTAATGAAGAAATATGACATTACGCATAAAGTGAGTACCCTATACCACCCACAGAAAAGTAGGCAAGCTGAAATTTCCAATCGGGAAATCAAACAAATTTTGAAAAAGACGGTGATGCCGGATCACAAAGATTGGTTGCTGAGATTAGTGAACGCTCTTTGGGCTCACCGTACAGCTTATAAGACCTCGATTGGAATGTCCCCCTATAGACTTGTCTATGGGAAAGCTTGCCACTTGCCCGTGGAGTTTGAACACAAAGCCTATTGGGCAATTCGGGCATTGAACTTCTACATTGATAAGGCTAGCTCGCTTCACAAACTCCAATTGAATGAGCTTAACAAGATTCAGAATGATGCTTATGATAACTCAAAGATTTACAAGAGTACGATGAAAGGCTTTCATGACAAACACATTTTCAGGAAAAATTTCAATGAAGGTCAAAAAGTACTCTTGTACAATTTCCGACTTCATCTTTTTTCGGAAAAATTGAGATCTCGATGGATCGGCCCATATATTGTTAAAGAAGTTTTTCCTCATGGGGCTGTTGAGATATAGAATGCGACGAATGGTAACTGTTTTAAAGTGAACAGACAATGCCTTAAACCATTCGTTGAGAAGTTTGATTCAGAGGATATGTCCATCCCTCTGAAGGATCCTGTGTATCGGGATGTTTAATCTCCTAGTCTGATGGAGGTATAAAGTAGATTAGATTAGTTATTTTTCTGTTTTTGATTTATTACTTTCTTAGATTTAGTTGTTGGAGGTAGATTACCATGATCGACGCTCTCAGGTACTCTCATTCTCACCCTTTTTTATTTTTATCATTGCTCTCATACTCATATTGATTGCATATTTTTTACATTGAGGACAATGCAAGATTTGGTTGGGGGGGGGTGAGTTCCTAGATGAATCTAGTGTTTTGTAACATTTCGAGCAATGTTTGTAGAAAAAATTTCAATTTTTCTGAAAATTCAAAACTCTTTTGAAAATCCTTGTTTCTATGAACTTGGGGTGTCATAAGTATGAAATGATGAGAGATGAATTGATATGATTTTGAGAGCTCTAAATTAACTTAAATATAATAATTTTTTATATGAATTCCCCTATTTCTATGATTGATAGAAAATTTGAACACTTTTGAGCCTAGTTCATATTACACGATTCTCATGGTTTAAAGGGATTATGTAGATTTGTAGATTGATTAGACTTTGATCTAAGGTGTTAAGGAACCAAGCCGGGAAATTTTTGTCCATCCTTGTTTATGAGAAAGAAGAATGAAAGATATGGATTTCTAAAAATCTTATCTCATCATGTATATGAAAAGAAAGAAAGTATGGTTATTATTGAATATTTGTTGATAAATTTCGAAAATGGCTACCTATTACTAACCAGGGGATGATCTATCCGTAACCAAAGCCAGAAATGGAAAGTAGTGTGAAAGCAGTCGAAGGAACAGAAAAGCAAATTCTTGTCATAGGCATTTGGTTGATCTGTACACTTTTAGATATCTTGTTTCGCTGATTTATGAAGAAGGTAATCCTGAAAATTCATGAGATGAACTTTCACAATGCACACTAGATCATACATGTTCGAGTTCTTCTATTTGTCAATCAATCGATGGGGATTCTATATGAACATTTATTATGTTTAGAGAATTTAGGACTTCAATTTCTTGTCACTAAGTTTTTTCTGAATTTTATGCTTATATGTCTTGAAATCTATAAAAGTATAGTTTCCAGGATAGAGTTGTGTTTTTAGAGAAGTAAATCGTTTCACGCATGTTTTGCTCAGGATTAACAAAACGCTTGTTGGGGGGTGTGTTGAGCCATGAATTATGCATATCTGAACCCCAATTCATAGCACAATTGTATAGTTTAAGTTGTTAAAGATAATGACTTATGCTTGTTTTGTGTTTGAAGGTAAAAGAGAGAGATGGCATGGATTTAAAGCTAATTTGAAGGATCTAGAATGACTAAAAGATCAAGCTTTGATGAGTCAGAGAAGTGGAGAAAAAGTCTTGAGGGAATCAAGTTAATGATCTAGAATGGCCATAAAAGTCAGATTGTAAAGCTGCAGGGTTAGAAAAGTAAAATACAGAAAATTCAGCAGATGACCCTCCAGAACAGAAAAACTGTAATTTTTAGCCTTCGGGCGCCCGACTACCTGTTCACTCCCCAAGTGTAGGGTTGCGAAGTAGTAATAATTCGGAAAGACTGAGTATCGTTCCCAAAGAGATTTATGAATGGGTATTCTCAGAATTTGTCTAAAATAACTAATAATTAAGATCCTATTAAGAACTAAAGCTGGAAAATAATGATTTGGGTTTAAACAGTGAATGTGTGAGGTAATTTCAATCTAAAAAGGCACTAGAGCACCAAGGATCCACTTTTGATAAGTTTCAATGCATCAACACAACTAGGTCTCTCATAACTCAATCGGAATTGAATTCATATCTCTATCCAATCGGAATATAGAGCGGTTCAATAAGCAATTATCCAAAACAAGTGCTTATTCATTGATTTGATTCCCACAATAATACTCAGGCCTTGGGCACACTCAATTGTGTAGGCCAAGCCTCTTTCCAATCTAGTTGAGATTCACAACCATAGCTTTCATTAATTCCTGTCACTAGACTTGATTACAACTAATGATTAGAACTCTAATTAAATCAAAATCAATCAACAACCAGTTATTTCAGATTACTACAAAAGATAAGAACTTTAGTTGAATGAGTTTCCACATGAAAATCAGGCCATTGTACACAAGGCAATCAAAGGGTCTACCATGCCCGGAGTCGATGATAGATCAATGAGCTACACAAGCATAAACAATACTCAGAAGCTAAATTACTAAGTTAGGATCACTAAGAATCACATGAGCCCGGAGTCATCAAGAGATCAAAGTAAAAACCCAACTAGAACTTGATTCAAACTCACATTAACTAAAATTCATCAATTAAATCATAAAAAGGAAACCTAGGTTGCATCAATCCATTAAAAACAAATCAAAAGCTTCACCTCTTAGCCCTAGCTAAGAGGTTTTAGTTCATCTCTAACATCCTTGAACTAGAAGCCTCAAAAACATAAAACCTACTAAAACAGGAAGAAAACTTGAAGTAGAATCCGTCTCCCAAGCAATCCCCACGTCCTAGCATGCCGTGGTATGAAGAGGAGAAGTCCCTTTTATAGATTGGCGCGGAAGATTCCAGATTTAGCAAGGAATTACGCAATTGCGCAGAGAAAATCGGAGCTTCACGCACACGTTGTTGCACTGACGACCGGTCTGAGACTTTGGACGACCGGTCGCATGACCTCCAAAATCATCCAGTGAGTTTTGTGTTTCTAGACTACTCTCGACCTGTCTGGCGACCTGTCTGGCGACTGGTCTACAGACGAGAAAAACAGTCTAAAAAATACACTGTAGACCTGTCTGGCGATCGGTCTAGCGACCGGTTTAAAGACAGGTCTAAGTACAAAATTTCAGATTTTCTTCATCAACTCTTCTCTTTCTTTCTTGCTTCTTTCTTCCACCTTTCGGCACTTGTTCTATTGATCTTCAATGCATACGAGGTGACTCTTTTAACCATGAATTGGTGAAGTCTCCTTCTCATTCCTACAATTACAAATCCATGCATTAGATTAGTCTTTAAATCATGAAACCATGCATAATGAGTGATGAATTAGGGTTAGAATATGCACAATTAAGAGCTCAACACACCCCCTAACCAGCATTTTGCTAGTCTCGAGCAAAACATGCGTGAAACAAGTTTCATTCTCCAAAACCCAACTCTCCTCTAGAAACTATTTTTCTATACATTCCAAGACCACAAGCATAAAAATCAGTGATATTAGGTGATAGAGGTTGAAACCTTAAACTCTCAGAACATAATAAGTGTTTATATGAAATTCCCGTTGATTGATTGATAAATAGAAGAACTTGAACAAATTCAACCTAGTGTGCATAGTGAAAGTTCATCTCATGAGTTTTCGGGATTATCTTCTTCATAAATCAACTAAACTATAGATCTCAAGGTGTATAGAGCAACAACAAGCCAATGACAGGAATTTGCCTTACCGTCCTTCCGACGGCTTTCACATTATGTCCCATTTCCGGCTTTGGTTACGGGTAGACCATCCCCCGGTTGGTAGTAGGTAGCCCTAATCGGAATTTTCCACCATTTTCCATCATTCCCAATTTCATCCTTCCTTTTCCTTTTTCTTTTCCTTTTTTTTTTTACATTAGATAGGATTTTTAGAAATCCATATATTTCGTTATTTTCCTATGGACAAGGATGGACAAAGTACCTCGGCTTGGTTTCTCAACACCTCAAATCAAAGTCTAGCTAATCCACAAATCACATAATCCTTTCAAATCATGAAAATCGTGTAATGTGAACTAGGTGTAAAAGTATTCAAATTTTCTATCAATCATAAAAATAGAGGAATTCACATATAAAACCATTATATTAAGAGAAATTCAAAGCTTGCAACATCCCTCACTTCGTATCTCCTTTTCTTATACTTATATCATCTCGAATGCATAGAATCAAAGATTTCCAAAAGAGTTTTGAATTTTAGAAAAATTGAAAAATTTCTACATCATTGCTCGAAACGTCACAAAAGGCTAGTAGATTCATTTAAGGAATCTCTCACCCCCCAACCAAAACTTCACATTGTCCTCAATGTAAGAACGTGTACAATGAATGCAACACATGAGAGCAATGACAAAACAAAAAGGAGTGAGAAAGAGAGATATCACCTGAAGCATATATTCCATGGCAAGATTAACTTTTGGAGATGGATTACTTCACAACTAATTCAACTATCAAAGCAAATCCTAATGGGAAAGCATTCTAGAAAATCATCCTCCGTCAGACTAGGAGGTTAATCCCAACAACTCATCCAAAAGCATAAAGTCAAGCAGAATCATTAGATGGATCAAAAGGTTTCGCAGTAACATCATCCAATATCCTGCTTTACAATATACATGTGTGTAATTGATCTAGATAACCCAATGAAAATCCCAAAAAGGAATTTCAGCAGGTCCTTAATATTTTCACCACATGTATAAGAGGGAACATCATCATATTTATTAGAAAAAATATGTCTCAATTCAGATTTTCCTGGGCATTGGTATTGCAAATATGGATCATCCCAGGGTTGGTGGAGTTCGGTATGCATGATCCACAAAGGTGTGGAAATATGAATTGATTTCTCAGCACAAAAAGGTATTGTTTCCACATCCTTCTCTCGGCTAACGTCATATGCCGATACCGACTCGAAAAGTGTGACCATCTCCCTTATCATATCATCGTTCTCATCAAGGGAGTAAGTCATATCTTCATCTAAGTGACATGAGTAAAAAGGTGAGAGGGACTCATTTTCCATAATATAATTTATCATGTTTATTTCGTGGACCTCCTCATCCTCATCCTCTTGTTGGTTGTCAATATTGAAAGCATTCAACTCAATCGTCATATTGCCAAAAGACATTTGTATGACCCCACTCCTACAATTGATGATAGCGTTTGATGTAGCTGGGAATGGACGGCCAAGTATAACAGGAATTTGAGGGCCAATATTAACCATGGGTTGTGTGTCCAAGACAATAAAGTCCACCGGGTAGTAGACTTTGTCAACTTGGACAAGGACGTCCTAAATCACCCATCTCGGAATACGGATCGATCGGTCAGCAAGTTGTAATGTGGTTTTGGTGGGTTTTAATTCACCTAAACCCAATTGTTCCTAGACCGAAAAGGGGATTAAGTTCACACTTGCCCCTAGATCGAGTAAAGCATGTTTTACCCGGTAGTCTCCAATTATGCATGATATTGTTGGACAACCGCGATCTTTGTATTTCTTGGGCATCCCGTGATTTATAATGGCACTTACATTCTCTGTCAAAAATGCCTTCTTTTACACATGTATTTTTGTTTTCACCGTGCAAAGGTCTTTTAAGAATTTAGCATATGACGGTATTTGTTTAATTGCATCCAACAATGGGATGTTGATTTTTACTTGCTTGAAAACCTCCAAAAATTCCTGATATTTATCTTGAGGTTTGGCTGAAATCAAGCGTTGGGGGAATGGGGCAACGGGCCTATATTCTTTCAATGGCTCTTTTTCATTCATGGCGGTGCTAGGTCCATCATCCTCTTTGGAAGATACCGGATCATTAGGCGTTGAAACCTTCACCGGATCATATTTTTCAATAATTTTACCACTTCTAAGAGTAGTTATGGCCTTAGCATGTTCCATGTGTTTGTTAGAAGAACTAGGCACGCTTATTTCGCATTGTGGTTTTGGATTTGGTATGGGTTGGGCTGGAAGAATCCCTTCCCTTGCGTTTAAGCGAGCCTTGATTTCCTCCACCGAATTTTTAAGCTCAAGCATTATCGTATGGTTGGATTGATTTATTTGAGCTTGACCTTCCATGAATGCTTTCAAAGTATCCTCTATAGGCATTTGAGGTGGGGCCATATGAATTTGCATTGGGGGCCCCCTTTGAGGATTATTTTGATTAGCCGTGTTTCCATTTGCCCAATTGAAGTTAGGGTTGTTTCTCCAACTAGAATTGTTCGTGTTTGAATTTGGAGTACTAAAAGGTCGTTGATAACTATTCAAAGCATTTGATTGTTCATATAAAAGTTCTCGAAACGTATAAATTGTTGGACAATCCGGCGTTTGATGCACATTGGAAGCACAAATACCACAAATAGTTTCAACCGTCCCCCTTTATTGGGTTGTATCCACTTTCCTTAATTCCATCTCCTCGACCTTTCGTGTGAGGTTAGCCACTCTAGAACCTAGATCATCATTCTCATTCAAAACATAAATTTCTCCCTTTTCCTTGGCTTTGGGTTGTTTTGAACTTTTTGGCTTAGATGTATCCCATGCTTGTGTGTTTTCAGCCAACATGTCAAAATAATCCCAAGCTTCCTCCGTTTCCTTGTTCATGAACTCCCCATTGCACATCATCTCTACAAACTGGCGTATGGTTGAGTTTAATCCATCATAAAAGAAACTAATCAACCTCCACCGTTCATAGCCATGAAGTGGGCATGCGTTTAATAACTCATTATACCTTTCCCAACATTGGAAAAATATTTCTTCTTCTTTTTGGGCGAAGTTCATTATGGCCCTTCTTAGTGCATTGGTTCGATGAGTAGGGAAGAATTTTTTTAGAAATTCCCTAGTCATCTCAGCCCATGTCCCAATAGACCTTGGCCTTAAGGAATGTAGCCATGATTTGGCCTTCTCTTTCAAGGAAAAAGGGAATAATTTAAGTTTTATAGTATCCTTGGTTACATTGTCATAGTTTATTGTGGCAATAACCTCTTTAAATTCCTTAATATGTAAATAAGCGCTTTCAGAGTCGAGTCCATGGAATCTAGGAAGAAGTTGGATCAACCCCGGTTTAAAATCAATATTTCCCACATTGTGAGGGAAAATTATGCAAGAGGGAGTACTCGTCCTAGCTGGTTGTAAATAGTCACTTAAAGTTCTAGGTTGAGGTACATCCCCCACTTCATTCTCATCCAATTCAGTAAGGTTTGGGGCTTGATTTTGATGTTGATTAGCCCCTTGATTTGGTTGATTTTCAGACATCTCTCTAGTAATTTCAGAAAAATTTTGACGTTTTCTAAGACGAGGCTCTCTATCAATCCCTTCAACAATTACTCCGTCACTAACAAGTCGGTTATTAGAATTCTGAGCCCAATGTGGCATGCAAATCCAAAAAGAATGAAACAAAAAGGAATTCTTCCTTCTTTCCTTTACTTCTCTCTAAGACCGAAGCACAAGGTGTCTTGCAATGGCTGAGCCAGAAGCAAGGATAGAGACCGATTTCTCCTGGTCAATAGGGGTTCAGAGAACTCCCCACCCACTCTTTGAGTCTTTTGAGAAAAGTGCAAAAAAAGAAGAAAGAGGAATAAGGTTAAGAAGAGAAATCTCTGAGCACAAGGTGATCCAAGACGGCAGAGCCGACCAATAGAAATCCAGGCGGCACAAGGCCAACCTATCAGAGATCCAAAAGGAGTCTCCACCCACTCTACAAGAGATGAATATGGTAGGAATGAGTAGGAGAAGAAGAAGAGTAATGTTAGAATGATAAAACCTGATTTGTGACTTAAGATGCCTACTTCTTCAACTTCCTAAAAATCCCTGAATTAGACCTATGTTAGAATCCTGCAAAAATCAAAACAAAGTAAGTTAGAATTTAGAAGAAAACCTACCCTGGAAAGCAAAACAAATCCTAAACCTATCTTAACATAATCTACACTAAAAGTTAATTCAGAAAATTCTAAAAATACCGCATAGAAATCCCCGGCAATGGCGCCAAAAACTTGGTCACTCCCTAAGTGTAGGGTTGCGAAGTAGTAATAACTCGGAAAGACCGAGTATCGTTCCCACAGAGATTTATGAATAGGTATTCTCAGAATTTGTCTAAAATAACTAATAATTAAGATCCTATTAAGAACTAAAGCTGGAAAATAATGATTTGGGTTTAAACAGTGAATGTGTGAGGTAATTTCAATCTAAAAAGGCACTAGAGCACCAAGGATCCACTTTTGATAAGTTTCAATGCATCAACACAACTAGGTCTCTCATAACTCAATCGGAATTGAATTCATATCTCTATCCGATTGGAATATAGAGCGGTTCAATTAGCAATTATCCAAAACAAGTGCTTATTCATTGATTTGATTCCCACAATAATACTCAGGCCTTGGGCACACTCAATTGTGTAGGCCAAGCCTCTTTCCAATCTAGTTGAGATTCACAACCATAGCTTTCATTAATTCCTGTCACTAGACTTGATTACAACTAATGATTAGAACTCTAATTAGATCAAAATCAATCAACAAACAGTTATTTCAGATTACTACAAAAGAGAAGAACTTTAGTTGAATGAGTTTCCACATGAAAATCAGGCCATTGTACACAAGGCAATCAAAGGGTCTACCATGCCCAGAGTCGATGATAGATCAATGAACTACACACGAATAAACAATGCTCAGAAGCTAAATTACTAAGTTAGGATCACTAAGAATCACATGAGCCCGGAGTCATCAAGAGATCAAAGTAAAAACCCAACTAGAACTTGATTCAAACTCACATTAACTAAAATTTATCAATTAAATCAAAAAAGGAAACCTAGGTTGCATCAATCCATTAAAAACAAATCAAGAGCTTCACCTCTTAGCCCTAGCTAAGAGGTTTTAGTTCATCTCTAACATCCTTGAACTAGAAGCCTCAAAAACATAAAAAACTACTAAAACAGGAAGAAAACTTGAAGTAGAATCCGTCTCCTAAGCAATCCCCACGTCCTAGCATGCCCTGGTATGAAGAGGAGAAGTCCCTTTTATAGATTGGCGCGGAAGATTCCAGATTTAGCAAGGAATTATGCAATTGCGCAGAGAAAATCGGAGCTTCACGCACCCGCTGTTGCACTGACGACCGGTCTGGCGACCGGTCTGAGACTTTGGACGACCGGTCTTAAAACCTCCAAAATCATCCAGTGAGTTTTGTGTTTCTGGACTACTCTCGACCTGTCTGGCGACCGGTCTGTAGACCTGTCTCTCGACCTGTTTGGCGACCGGTCTAGCGATCGGTCTACAGACAGGTCTAAGCACAAAATTTCAGATTTTCTTCATCATCTCTTCTCTTTCTTTCTTACTTCTTTCTTCCACCTTTCGGCACTTGTTCTATTGATCTTCAATGCATACAAAGTGACTCTTTTAACCATGAATTGGTGAAGTCTCCTTCTCATTCCTACAATCACAAATCCATGAATTAGATTAGTCTTTAAATCATGAAACCATGCATAATGAGTGATGAATTGGGGTTAGAATATGCACAATTAAAAGCTCAACACTACCACTCTGCCGGGCACCCAAAATTCACAGAAAATTTAGAATTCTTGCTGGAACTTTTCTGAACATGGCCCGGTGCCCGACCACAACTGGCCGAGCACCAATGACCCATCAGGCGCTCGATATTGAGGTTCTGGCTGCCCGAAATTCGAAGAAAATTCACCAAACTCGCTGGATTGTTTTGTCGTATGGTCGGGCGCCCGACCAACACTCCCCGGGCACCCGGTGACCGACGTAAGTGCGTAAATTCTTACAAAAATTTGAGGCGGTGGGTGATTTTTGCTATAAGAAAAAACCTCCACACTCTTCCTAGGGTATCATAGAAGGCTTGGGAAGTCATGGGAGGTGAAGAGGATTGTTGTGAAGCGTTCGCAACTCCTTTAACTAGGGTTTTTATAGTTTATCTATGCTTTCAAGTAGTTTTTCTTTTAATTCTAGTTGTAGTATGACAATGCTCGGATAGAACCTCTTAGCTAGGGTTAAGAGGTGAAGCTTGTAGATAGTTTCAATGATCAATTTGTTTAATTTAAGTACCTTTACTTAAAGTTTGGATTTTTAAGTTTTAGTTTAAATAAAGTTGGTATTTTTAGATATTTTATGAAAGTTTATGTGCCTCGGACATGAATTCCTTGTAATTCTCTGAGATTACCATGTTTGGATTGATTAGATTCGAATTGTAGTAACCCTAGAGCATGCCATAGTTTCTTGGCATGACTGTTACTTCGAAGGCTATAAGTTTGAACTCTACATGCTTCGTTAGAACTAGAAATTTGATTTTTCAGATTTAAGTGAGACTGTTTGTGTTGAATGAAATATCGTTCAATTATATGAGAGATGGAACTTCGATTCTAATTGTGTTTATGCTTGGATGAATGGATTGGTATTGAACTACAATAAGTGGATTCTTAAAAGCCCTAGTTTCTATTTAAATATCAGATATTCCTTTACTTAAGTTACTGTTTTAGTTCTAGTTCTAAAAATGAATTCTAAATTGCTAAGATTGAAGTTATTAGAACAATTGGAGTTGTTTACCCTAATTCCTTGTGGATCGACCTCGAACTTACTGAAAATTATTACTACATCGCAGCCTTGCACTTGAGGCGAGCGAACACAAGCTTATAAGTTTTGTACATTTCACCCACTATATGTTAAGGGCATTTTTATCATTTTAAAATGTTGATGTGAATAGCTTCATCCACTAGATGTTAAAGGGCATGTTTATCATTTTAAAATGTTGATGTTAATAGCCCATCACAGTGTTAACCGTGTGTAGACTGCACCCTCGCCAAACCAAGGTTTGTTAGAATACATTTTGACCTATTGCTGTAGGATTTAGGGACTCTAGCCTTTGGAGCTGGCCTCCTATTCCAACGATCCAAATTATTTATATAATGGGTCTCAGTAAAAATGGGATAAAGGATATTTTATCCCTTTGATTATTTGACTCTTTCCTTTGGATCGAATCTAGACAATCTTCATAGTCAAATAATTAAAGGGTTAAAATGCTTCAATTTGAGAGTAATTTTGGACAACCTCACCTATAATTAGAATCATCATTCAACATTTTTTACCATTGAAAAGGACCAGATCGAATAGATGAGGTCCCTACACATCATATTAGGAGTTGTACTCTTCTAGAGTATCAAATAATTCTTCTTCTCTTTTTAACCCTCCTCCGCTTGTCTCTACATGTATTATCTCTCCACGTGAATTGCATGTGCCATACCCACTCTTGGATACTAATCAAACATATTTAGTGTATTAAAAAAATCTCCTTGGTTACTAATTTAATTAAAAGCTTAAAGAATGGGTTGGTAGATCTTGCTGACTCAGGATGGGTAGTTTTAGCCTTAAATAAGAGTGGGTCAGTGAGTTGTAAAGGTATGGTTGTTGGGTTAGGGCCCAACAGGGTCTTGTTTCATTACTTCTCAACATATCTTACCTAGTAAAAAAGAAAAGAAAAAAAAAAAGAGTCAAAAAACAAATTAAAACTGAGAAAAATGATGAGACATGAGGTTGTCTCCTGTACAAGAGATGGTATAACTAAAAAATAAATAAAAATGAAATAGACATATGGGTAATCTCCTCGATCCACATGTAGGATCCAGACAGTTCATCTAGTGGGTCCACTGAGAATGAGTCACGACCCATAGAAAAGGTACAGCTGTTGATTCAAACTACTTGATCGATGGGCTTTTTAAGCTAATTATGTTTTAATAGTCCATTTGTAAGTTCCTGATGATCAGACTATTAGGATCAAGCAATCAATTGATTTTGGGCCATGTACCTTGGGGCCCATCAGATGAATAGTCTCAAACATGCTAAACATGGTCACATATTTTGGTGGAAATGGTTGCTCATCGTGAAACATCCTATAAATCGGTTTATTTGACTTGGGTCTCCTTAAAGATCTACAAAGAGAGAGTGATTTAAGAAATATATAATGTCGTTGAGATGGTCCTTTTGTGGACCACCAAATTCAGAAGGACATTTCTTGGATTTTTTTCTTTTTCTTTTAGAAAATGAGTAAAATGCCCCAGGGCTTTAAACAAAGGGTACTTTTATCTTTGACCTTTTATGAAGATTAGGAGAATGACACATGCAACACATGTAGGGAAGCGGATTGCCTGGTGTGCCACACACACCAATGATGCCCATGGAGTGTTGATGTCACCAAGGTTTGTGGGGTCCACCATGATGTAGGTATTACATTTAAACTGTCTATCCATTTTGTAAGATCATTTTATGGCATAAGCCCAGAAAAAGATTGAAATCTCAAGTGGACCACACCACAAAAAGCACCGAGGACAATGATAGCCACCAATGAAAACTTCTTGGGGGCCACATAAGTTTTGCATCAAGCCGATATTTGTTTTTTCCTTTATCCAAGCCGGTGTGAAATTATGAATGGATTGGATGGCTAAGAAACATTATGGTGGGCCCTAAGAAGTTTCAACGATGGGCATCATTGTCCCCACTTCTTTCTATGGTGTGGTCCACTTTGAGATTTGGATCTAACTCAGTTTTGGGCTCATGCTATAAAATGATCTCGCCAAGTTGATTGATGGTGCGGATATAGCCTATACATCATGGTGGGGCCCACAAAACTTGGTGACATCAAAACACCACAGAGGTCGGTAGCTTCCCCATGCAGAGAAGACATTGAGGTCATGGCATCTATTGAGTGACGGTGGCTAACATTGCGGTGTGACTAACTAGGGGGGTGGGTGTACTAACACTGGGGTGTGTGTACTAACCCACTGAATAAAATAAAAAAAAAAAATTTAAACCGAAAAAAGGAAAAAACTATAATTTTAAGTTTCTAAACATGTACAATTTTATTTAAAATATCATCACATACCCTTTCTAATATTCAAAATTCTCCATCGTAGAAAGACTATTTATTGGAAGAGAAATGTCCAATGCAGGATAAATATAGATAAAGATTACATATCTTCCACCGAGGATCGGCACACATTAGGCTGACCACCTAGGCTCAGCCTCGACAGGCTGACCACCCATCTCAGTACTAGAGCAATCAGATTCAATACAAAACTAACCGACCACCCAGAGTCAGTTCATGATATTTACGGAAGGTTCAAATAGTCCCAGATTTATTGCATTCTCCATAACGTTTTCCCTAATATCACGAGAGAAAATCTTTCCTCCAATTGTACTCTACCAACGTATCCTGTCAGAATCCGTCTCTCCAAACCACCTCCAAGCCTCTAGAAATATAGCTTGGGTCTAAACCTTAAAGGTAATGAATAATCTAAGCCTTTAAACCCTAATCTTCCTTATTCTTGGACTTGACTTAGGCAACGGAGAGTTCCCCGCCGCACAGAGGCACCTTCTTTTGCTTTCTCTCTCTTTTTCTTCACAAGTCCGGTGGATGGAAGGAGCTCTGACCCACAAATTGAAGGTCGCGTGGAAAATCCTAGCCATCCAAATCCATTGTCCAAAATCGTACGACAACAGTTGGCGCCGTCTATAGAACTGACGTTACCCGTGTTCTCACCGCTTAAACCCTAGTATTCAATACCCATCCCTGGGCGGACATGACTAAGGGTAGGAAGAAGGCCAAGACTACTGCCAAAACACCCCTAGACCCCGCTTTAGAGAGCCAAGCGCAGCAATCAAGATAGCCAGACTCGTCGTAGCCTTCCCTAATGCCCAGTCAACGAAGGTCCCAGAACAAAAAATCTCGCATAACCGTTATCGAGGAACGGTACAAAAATATGGTGGAAAAAGCTAGATCGTATCGCGGTATACTTTGAGAGTGGTGGGACACCACAGGTTACTCATTTTCGAACGACCGCTTCAGTAGGAAACCTGGGAGACCAGTAGCCTCAGTTGTCCCATGATCAACCTTGTCAAGCTCGCCATCCAGGCAACAACAGGCACATTTGGTGACTCAACTCGATGCTGCAAACCTACATCACACCCTGAACGAGATACATCGGGGGAAAGAGATCAAACAAGTCGCAGAGAGTCACTCTCACCTTGGAGCTTAGCATGAGGAACTCCGGGACCAAATCAACCACAAGAGAAAGAAACATCAGTCTAAGGCCCCAACCTCGATCGAAGCATTCCTCGAAGAAGCGGAGCCCCCATTCACTAAAGACATCTTAACAGAGTGTCTTCCTTCTGATTTCAAAGTACCCAACTTTGGACTCTACTTCGGTGAAGGCGATCCAGCCGAACACATCAAAACCTTTAGGACTTGGATAGAGCTGTATGGTACTTCGGGATCCATCATGTGCAAAACCTTCCTCCTGTCACTAACAGGTCCTGCACGCAGGTGGTTCTGGGGACTGCGGCCGAAATTCATCTCCTCCTACGAACAATTGAGGAGGGCCTTCGTTGCCCAATTCATCGGTAATGGAGGATCCCGAAAAGAGGTCACTTATCTACTGGCCCTAAAGTAGAAAGAAGACAAGCCTTTGCGAGACTACATCACCCGGTTCAACAAAGAATCCCTAAACATGGATGACTGCCCTAAGAAGATGGCCCTCGCAGCCCTCATCAGCGGACTCCAACCCAAAAAACTCCTCCATTCGCTTGGAAAAATACCGCTAAAAACCTTGTCTGAGCTCCTTGATAGGGCAAGTAAGCATGCAAACGCCGAGGATCTCATCAACGCACATCTCAACAATAACGGTTCGTCCACGAGTAAAGGGCGAAGAGATACAAGAGATGACCATGGCTCCGATCACAGGCAAAGAAGAGACGAGGATATGAGTGGCTCCTCACAGCCACCTAAAGCTCTTGTCCCTAAGTTTGAAAAGTACACACCTCTTAAAGCCTTTGTTAACCAAGTCTTCCTAAAAATTGAAGGGAAGAGTTATTTGAAGGCTCCCATTAGGCTAAGATCCAACCTGGAGAAGAGAAGTATGTCAAAGTATCGTCTCTTCCACAAGGATCACGACCATAACACAATGATTGCTACGAGTTGAAGTAGCAAATAGAGGCTCTAATCCAGAAGGGCTTCCTCCAGGAGTATGTCGACAGACGCCCAATGGGCGACTTCTTGCCTACCCAGAGCGCACCAGAGGCCCACGTCAACGACGAGCCCTCAGAGAAATCCACCGAGGACTCATCCGACCAACTGGAACATCCAGGCCATGAAGGGGTCGACCACCCTTGATCTGCACAATATAGGTTGACCGCCCAAGCCAACCCAAGACGAGCTGACCATGCGCTCAAGGCACTGCCATTAGTAGAAGCGTTAAGTCGTAAACTATCATTCTTTCCTAAAACCACTTGTACTGAAATCTCATCGTCAATAAAAGTAGAATCTTATTTTCAACCAAAGATTTTGCACAAGAACCCCACTTGGTGAAAAAGTTACCTTAAATCAGTCGCACAGGCTTGGCCGTCTAGGCCCCACATAAGCTGCCCAGGTCCGGCCGTCTAGGCTCAGCCGCCCAAGCTCAACCGACCAGGCCCCATATGGGCCGCCTAGGCCTGACCATCCAGGCTCCTCTCATGGGTCGTCGAGGCTCGGTCGCCCAGGTTTAGTCGACCAAACCCCCTAGGCCTCGGATAGACCGTCCAGGCTTGGCCAACTAGGCCCGGTCACCACCCTGCTCCCCCACTAGAGTAGGGCCTCCATACAAAAGATGTCTTTCACTTAACATGGAAAGGAAAAACTAAAAATGATGAAATATCTTTTTATTATGAAAAACCTATCAGGGTCACTTACAACAGGCGTCACGCGCCGACAGTTGTACATCACAGAAAAATACTTATCCTAAAGCGACCTTTGTCAAACAAAAGAGAGGAAGAACGACCCCACAGAGGCAATCCATTCTCTTTCCCGACGTCGCCTCTTTTTCCTTGTTTTGCTATTCAACCAACAGCTTAAGCTGGAAAGTCATGAGCATATCTCAAGGGAGCTCTGCCGAATTCGATCCGAGAAGTCAAACAACAAAGGGAGTGGAGGCACAAGCTAACAAGCTATACACACTTAGACTGTGGCAACATGCAACAAAACAAGAAGAAACCTTTCGCGATAGAAAACGTGACCTCCTCAATCACAAGACATTGTACATCACACAAGAAGCCACCACTAGCATCAGGCAATGTTTGATCCTTAAAGGCCGCTGCTCCAAAGCCTTCCTCCCATTTGAAGAACCAGAGGTGTGCAATAGAGACACTCATAGCTAACTAGTGCAAAGCCATCTCTGCCGGAACACCCTAAGGGACGAGCTACTTATAATCAATTTTCCGCCCATTTCCCTTCCAACACAAGCCACGTGCCCACCTGTGATTAGCTACTTCCACCCATCACCGTGTGCCCCTGTAACGTGGACATTTACAACTGGATACTCAAGAAGGCATGCTTCGAAAATTAAACCGTCACCACTTGTTGAACGGTTACTCGTTGGAGATCACATAATTCAAGACTGAAATTAATTCCCCTTCGATCTCCGCACCTCAAGTACGACTTATCAAATCACGAACTGTGACGCTATCATCTACAACATCGTACAAGGATTGATGCGGCATCTCAAGAGACTCAACCCCAATAAGCCAATCTCTAGATATCACCAAGGCCAGATCGGCCGAATCACTATACTCCTAAGACCTCGCATGCTTGACCTAGGAGCAGGGGGCAATTGTTATGGGGATATTCTGACTAAGCCAGACCCTGACTCACGATCCATGAGGAAGTCCATTCCCCACGGCCCATCCCACAGATTGTTCTGTAGCTCGCACCTTGTAGAGGCCGACCACCCAGGATCGGCATACATCAGGCTGACCACCCAGGCTCAACCCCAACAGGCTGACCACCCAACTAAGCCTCAGAGCAGCCAGATTCGGTATAAGACCAACCGACCACCCAGAGTTGGTCCGTGATATTTATGGAATGTTTAAATACTCCAAGATCTACTGCCTTTTCCAGGAAGAAATCCCTGATACGATCGTGAGAGAGAATCTTTCCTCTAATGAGACTCTACCGACGTATCCTAGCAGGATCTGTCTATCCAAATCGCCTTCAAGCTTCTATAAATATAGCTTGGGTCTACACCTTAAAGGTAACGAATAATCTAAGCCTTCAAACCCTAATCTTCTTTATTCTTAGACCTGGCTTAGGCAATAGAGAGTTACTCGCCGCACAGCGGCACTTCCCCTTGCCTTCTCTCTCTTTTTCCTCACAGGTTCGGTGGATGGAAGGAGCTTTAAAGTGTAAATTGAAGGTTGCCTGGTAAATTCTAGCAGTCAAAATCCGTTGTCCAAAATGGTGCGACAATAGATATTTATAGATCATATTTAAATCCAAGATTCAAATGTTAGTAATTAGAACATGAACGGTTCAGATCATTCTGAAGATGAAACCGGCCACGGCATGGTAATGCGGTACGGTCGTTCTGTACCCTATCAAAATCCATATGCCATAATAGCTTTGACGACAAATAATCTTCAGAGGGAAAAAAATAAAATAAAAGTGGAGCTTTGCTCAGGCATGTGGCAAGATGCCTGGCCACAAATCGGAGAAGTCAAATCATCTGGTGGGCCAGTAGTAAAAAATGGACGGCTAAGAAAAAGAGTTTCCATCTGTCCACATTTGGTTTACAAATATCGGCTACCTAATTCTTCTGCATTCAAGATAGGCCCACGTACCCACGGGCTTAGATCTTCCATGCACGTGCTAGGTTGTCTTTTAGTGGTGCACGTGGGTTCACACATGACAGCTTTGCTTCATAAACACAACAACAACAACAACAACAAAAATAATTCTGCTCCACTGCTCCGGGAGCACTGAAAGTTACACTGCTGCAGCTAGTGTATGGGTCCACTTGGACAGCCCAATTAATCAATCCCAACCGTCCAGAACCCTTCATGGGCCATCATACAAAAATCGCAATGATCGATGATCCATCCTATCCTTGATTTGGTCTTGTTTTCTATAGCTATCATTTTTTCCACACCATGGATGTGATCTTTATGGTAGCCTAACAAAAGCGATTTAGAATCATAAGCAGTCCATGATGTCCGCAACAAATAGATGGACTAAATTGTTAATTGGAGCTATTTTTCGGTAAATAATCTTGACCATCTATACTAATGCCACTGATCAAATGGTTAATATTTGTCAGATTGGTATGATGGTTGCATTGCAGCTCATGAAATGTGTTTGGACCTAATGAACGGTCTAGATCAACTGATTAGCCTGTGTAACTGTCCCAATGCAAGTGATGGTGGGCCACACAAAATAGAGGCTAGAAATTGCTTGTACTTTTTATAGAACAGAAAAACACAAGGACCCGCAAAAAGCATATCCTCATAAGCATATCCTCATTTTGTGTGGGGAAACCCCAACTGCTTGTAGTTCACACGTTGGGTCATGAGAGGTGAGGAGGAGAATGAGATTGGATCCATGGGCGTTTGGTACACCTCCTTTGAGTGTCTGTGATAGCTACCCTCAACCTAGAGGACGTTGAGTTTTACAGATCAGATATATTTTATTCTATATATAGGATTTAAATACACTTTTGTGTTAAGCATCTTTATATCGTGGGCCACAAGGCATCAACGGTCTGGATCTGTAGAGTGTCAAAGTCGGCACCAAGTACGAGCCGATCATAGGAGGCGGGCCCAACCCGGCAGGAAAATGGGACAACCCAACCTGTATGTAATTTATTTAGGAATATTATAGAGTACCACTCTGGTTTTTATTCTTTACAAATGAGCTAGGCCCATTATTCAATCATTCCAACCATGATATTATGGGCCCACCTTAAAAAAAAAAAAAAAAACACCAACTTCGTTAGGTGGTCCTCAGACCTAAAATTTAGAAAGAAAATACAGCAAGTTTCACCTTTCGACCATTTATGCAATAAAATGCCTACGGTTGATGATGGACTAGTAAAGGGGCACACATAACCATTTCTTCACCCATTTAGGCCTAAAATGGACACATATATCATACTCATTAGGGTGTGGGATACCCATTTGTGATTTGATATTTGTAAAAGTAAATGTTCATGTGTGCCGCCCTCTGTATGAACTAGTGCTATGTATCCAACATAAGTCCATCAAAATTTGCCATAGGTGCAAGTTTTTGTATTCTACTTTTCAATTTCTGTTTCAGGAAATTTGCATCTGGGTCCCACCTTGGCACTGTATTTCATCCAACCTGCGGATCAAGTAAGGCACCCACCAGGATTATATATAGCGCAAATAGCTTTAGTCATTTCTACCCTCGCAAGTCTCCACGATATTCGTTAAGATAGGGCAAATTTACAATAAAAAGATAGTTGCTTGGCAAGAAATGGTTGAGATTTTACCACACAAGCACTGGCTTAGATTGAACCCGATCCATAGCTCAAGTGGTAGACTGAGTGAAGATAACCTCATTTCTGTTGGGATTGTGGAAGCAACTTGCAGGAGAATCAAACAAAGGAATCATAAAAGCACCAGCAAATCCAATAACAGAAGACAAATAACTTTACTTGGAAAAACCTTTATGGGAAAAAATCACGGTGCAAAGTGAATTACTATGAAAATGAAAGTTACAAGAGATGGAGAACACTTACAACTTAACCCAGAGAGAAAACCCTAGCTTTTTCTTCTCCCAAAACCCTCATACATTTAGAACTCAAGTGTTTAAACCCTAATCCCGATTACACTCATATATATATAACATGAAATCAGAAATAGAAACAAAATGCGCAAAACAACGCTAAACAGCACGCACCGTCGACCGCTCGATCAATCGATCGAGATGGGTCGAGCAAATCGTCGACCAATAAACAATAAATGTTCGATCAATCGAACATGCAAAAAAGTGTCCAAAGATTCACCCAAAATTTCGAATATTGTCGATCAGTCGAGACCCTGACCAAAACTATCTAGAGACTTTTTGTGCTATTCCAGGCATGCTCGATCAGTCGAGCCCCCGACCAAAACTGTCCAGAGACCTGTCTGTGTTATTCCAGGTATGCTCGATCAGTCGACCAAGGTAGTCGACTAGTCGAACACCCTGTTTTCTTCATAAATTGAAGGCTCCATAAAACAATCTCCACAGAGGCTTCAATCATTGATCCCCCATTCATCCTTTTATTCCATCGACCATCTTTAATTCGTCTCCACCATAACTCTACCGCTTCTTGTGTATACTCTATCTTCACTACATCTTCACTAGACGCAAAGAAGTTGAACAGAACTTGAACTTCTCTACAGGGATCACCTTTATAAGCACGTCGGCCGGATTCACGCTTGTATGGATCTTTTTCAAGGTCACACCGCCTTCCTTAAGCACTTGTCGGATAAAATGATGATGCACATCAATATATTTAGTTCCAAAATGGTAAACCGAGTTCTTCACTAAATTGATAGTGCTTTTGCTATCACAATTAACCAACACGACCTCCTGCTAAATCTTTAATTGATTTATCATTCCCCATAACCAAATTGCTTCTTTAATGCTTTCGTCACCACCATATACTAAACTTCAGTTGTGGAGAGAGCTACCACAGATTGAAGTTTCGACATCCAACTGATCGCTCCACCTGTTAGCACAAACGAGTAATCGGAAGTCGACCTTCTATTTTCCACACTACCCACGTAGTCTAAATCCACGTAGCCTACTAACTTCTCCCTTGATTTCTCAAATTTCAAAATAAAGTCTTGCTTACCTTGAATATAATGTAGCCATTTCACTACCTCCCAGTGTTGCTTGTCGAGTTTAAACATAAATCTGCTAACAACACCTACTGTATGTGTTGAACTCTGAATCGTACATACTTAGACCTCAATTCATCACATATTTACATTGATTAAGCTATTAAAAGACTTATCTTATATGTGTATTTATGTGTGTAGAAAAGAGAGAGAAGCCTCATGATTTTAAAGCTAATGGAACTATGTTGAAGCACATTGAAGATCAATAGGAGAATAGCTAAGAGGTAGAGAAAGGAAGCAAAGAAGAAAGGAAGAAGTCCGGATTCTGTAATAAGAAGAATATGAAGATAGGAATTTTCGATAGGTGTTTGATATATGCTCGATAGGTTTTCGATATATTGAAATTATAAGCTCGATTGATCTAAAATTCAGAGATCCGAGGTTGAATGGCTGAACTCTTTGGACTATAATCTCGATGTATTGGAGGAGTTTTGATATATCGAGATATGAATTTCGATATATCGAAAATGAGTTCAATTAATAAAAAAATTTGTAACTCTCTGGACATTATTTCGATACATCAGAGAGAGTTCGGTATATCAAAACCGCAGTTTCGATTGATCTAAGTTCCTATTAGAATCGACTTTTCCTACGCAACCAGTTATGCAATTCTAGAAGATTCCAAGGCGGTGCGCAATTTTTATTATAAAAAGACACCTCCAAACTCGTCTTAAATCATCATAGAGGAGTACTAATCATGCTAGATGTGGAGATGATCGAAGTGGAGCTTTTACAACTCCAATTTTTAGCATTTTTCTAGTTTTAGCTCATGTTCTTAGTTATTTCTTGTTCTTTTTCTAGTTTAATCATGTCTTCGATTGGATAGACCTCTTAACTAGGGTTAAGAGGTAAAACTTGTAGCTTCTTTTAATGTTTTGATTTAATTATAGTTTTTACTTTTGGATTTAATGTTGAACATGATTTATTTAAGTTTGAATGAAGTTCTAAGTTCAGTTTTTCTTTAATCTCTTAATGCCTTCGGTTTCATGTAATGCTTATAAAATTTAAACTTAGAATCTTACTTGTTTTGCAAGGTCTAGACCTGTATAATTCGAGAAATTGAATTCCCTACGCTCTAGAACTTGGATCTTAATGTGGGAACTTATTTAAACAAAAGTTTTTATCTTTCTATATTTCTGAGATAGTTGTTTGCTCATTGTTGTGATTTGATTCAAGTTCATATTGTGTTATTAGTCAATTTTAGTGACAAGATTTGAGGATGACCATGATGGTGATCTTACATTATTGGAAAGAGGATTGGCCTATGCAATCGAGTGTGCCACTACAAGAAATTCCATTTTTACCGACGAATGATTTCGTCGGGAATTAGTAAAATTTCGTCGAGAAATCTTTTTCCCGACGAAATTTTTCGCGGCTAACGTCGTCGCAGAAAGGCCGTCGGTAAAGGTTTTTACCGACGAAACAAATTTTCGTAGGTAATAATAAAACCATTACCGACGAAAAAATTCGTCGGGAAAACATATGAATTTTTGTCGGAAATAAAAATGATACGTCGGTAAAAAAACTTTTACCGACGAAAATGTTCGTCGGTAAAGGTTTTGCCGACGAAATATTTCGTCGGTAAAACCTTTTCGGGGTTATCACCGACGAAATATTTCGTCGGCAAAACTTTTCCGGGTTTATCACCAACGAAATGTTTCGTCGGTAAAACTTTTCGTCTTTTATTGCAGACGAAAAATTTCGTCGATAAATTTTTTTTTATTTTTTTACCTACGAACAATTTCGTCGGTAATAGTATTTCTTGTCCCGGTTTCATTTGTTTTCAAAATTCAAGAAAATTTCTGATATACACCTGTAAAGAAACCTATACATTTTTCTCCTATTCACATTCACATACATACGAATAAACAGAAACTACACCATCCATACACAAATAATCTATTCCACATCCACAAACAAACAATATTCATCAACACACAAATACATACAAGTTAAAAGTCGTATAGTAAAAAAAATAATCAGGAAGATGAAGGCGGAGGTGGCGGGGCATCGGCGCCAAGGCGTGCAGCGAGAGCCTGAACATCTCCTGCATCCGTCGCTCATGCTCCTGCCGCTCCTGCGGCAACTCCTCGATCTGCCTCTCCTCCTCCTCCCTACGCCTCTGCTCCTCCTCCTCCCGTCGCCTCTCCTCCTCCTCCCTACGCCTCTGCTCCTCTCTCTGCCTCTCCAGCTGCTCTCGAATCTCATCGACGACGACCCGTAGCTGCTGAGCCTCTCTCCCTCTGCGATATCAGTTCGGCGTTGAGCGCTCTCACCAGCTACGGATCGACTGGAGCCAGCTCTAGTTTGTGCCATGAGCTTGGCACCATGGCCAAGCCCACGCACATATGCAGAACGGGTGCCAAGCACCTCGCTCAGGATTTCTGGCTCACTCCGCTGACTACCATCGGGAGTGGGCTGACTGCGTATGGTGTCCATCGCCGCCTGTAATGAAAATATATGAAATTTCATAAAAAATGACATGAATGACATTATTATCAATCACTGCGCAATTAAATTTTACAAAGTAAAGATTTTTACCCAATGCTCACTGGCTCTAGGATGAACCCAAGATCCCGTCGCCTGCCGACAGTGAGTCCCTCTGTAGAGGTCTACTGGTCCAGGCTCCTGGCCGGTGACGGAATCTCGCTGCGCAATCGAAAGGAAAAAAGACTTATAATAAATGCCAATCAAAATAATATATTAACTTAATAATCATCAATAATTTCTTAGCATGTCGTAACGATGTCGTACAAATGACTTTGAACCAACTACGTGGTTCACTTGTAACTTTTCCCTGTTCGCAGAATTTATTCTACTCCTCTTCTGAACACATTATACAAAATACATTTCTATTAATTGCGAATTTAATTGCGAATTGAATTGTTACCGTAAGATATCGTACATGTAAATATTACCTGAAAAGCCTCCGACGAAAATCTCTCGCAAAGTATCCGCCAGTCGTCTGTAGTAACGTGTGGCGGTGCGGACAATACGGCCTCATCGTGCATCCTGCACCGCTTGTACCGCTGGTGCAACTCTCCGCGGTACTCCTTGAACCGCTCTCTAATCATGTCGTCGACGGCATGAGAAATGTAGTGAACATTCAAATCGAATTCAAATTTATCCTGCAGTTTCGTAAATAATAAATTAAGGCAATAAACTTATTAACAATAGGATTTAACCGTAAATGAACTTTCACAAAAGAAAATTTCAATTTACTAAACTTTATCTGAAGGCGCTGACGATGAGCTGTCTCACATCATCTGTCACGTCAGTCCAACAGGGGGTGGTGGCGGGGATCAGAGATCGGCATAAGACACGACCTCAGACGTAAACAGTCTAGCACTGTCCCCAACAGGTCTAAGGCAGTCCTGTGGGAACTCTACCGCCACCCTACCCTCAAGCGTAAGTCGCTCTAAAACTAACCCACGCGTGGGTCCACGTCCTCGTCGGCTGGTAGAAGATGCTGCTGCGAAAAGATATATGTAAGTAACAATATAAACAGAAATCACTAAATAAATGTCTAGACTTACATGCAGTGCCCGGTGTACGCTGAACCGAAGGATCAGATGACTGTGATGCATCGTGCGACGTCGATGCTGTCTGCGTCGCATCACGGGTGGAAGGGGTAGATCCAGTGCGCGAATGACCTGATCTCCCACCTGGTGCCATGATTGAATATGTCTGAAATACAAACTTATAAATTTAAACAATGTCAATGCAAGTTTATGAACATCATTGTAGAGTGAATTTGTGCTTATGGTTAGAGAAATGATAAAAATATGATTAGACCATTACACTATAATGCAAGCAGAATATAATAAAACCGTAAATAGAATATAAAAGTTGAAAAATTCATTACACATTGTCATTCTATATTAAATACATATATCTCATTGTAATACAAATCAACTTCGGATCAACTATCCGAAATACTCCCTGCGTAAGTTATCGTACACTGCAGATGTATATGTCAAGCTGTATGAAGCACTCGACATTGTTACAGCCAACATGCCAATCACAATAGGAGAAATCTGATCTCTCGGGACTCCATTCAGATGTGCAAGTGATAATGTCGCA
Source organism: Liriodendron chinense (assembly GCA_003013855.2). Classification (NCBI taxonomy): domain Eukaryota; kingdom Viridiplantae; phylum Streptophyta; class Magnoliopsida; order Magnoliales; family Magnoliaceae; genus Liriodendron; species Liriodendron chinense. The sequence goes on from ML058389.1 coordinate 5,248,120, forward strand.
TATTCCATACGAAGTTTTCCGCGGTTATATTCCTCAATCAGGTCCGGAATTTCTTTGAGATTGTATAATCTTTCATCTGAGTCATCATCTTCCTCCCTACATTTCTCGACCAGACCGGGTATCTCTCTGGCCCTACCAGAAGAATATAGGGCCGAAAAGTCCATCCGCAACAGCTGATGAAGTATGCTGCGTGCTTCCGCTACGCTCCAGTTTGTGGAGGACATGATCAGAAAGTGACTTAACTGTAAATGTAGATTATAAACAAGTCAATTCAGGAAAAAAATCATGACTTGTAAAACATATATACATGTAATAATCAAATTAATCGAATTGAAAATTGCATATAAATCTTGTATACATTTAATAATCGTCGTCTGAATCATTATCGCTTAGGACTTTTTCTTCTTCACCATCACTATCGCTGATCAGAATTTCCTCTTCATCGTCTGCAACGTTGTCATCGATGAAAGCGCTATCATCTCTAACAATGTCATTTATGATTCAGGCATCAACATGATCAGGTGGCACATCATCTTTATTCAATTGCACCACATCAATATCAACATTTGGATCATGCCCTCTATCCCAAGATGGCATGTCTTCTTGGTATGCTTGTTCAACTGACGACGTTCTATTACTCCCTTCATCGTTACCTTCAACGTCTACTTCGGGAACGTCAAATATGTTCCTGGGCTTTATTTTCTGCACCACGTGCCAAGAGCCGCCTAAATTGGTGTCAGCGAGGTAGAATACTTGTTCGGCTTGGCCGGCTATGATAAATGAGTCATCTTTAAACCACTTCCGAGATAAATTTACGCTCGTGAAGTAATTATTAGTCTGTATTCCCAACTTTTTATTTCCAATGTCCCACCAATCGCATTTAAATAAGTACACCCGCTTTCTCATACAATAACTCAGCTCAATAATATCCGTCAAAACGCCATAAAAATCAATTTCGACCTCCTCATGTGTTCCCTTCACAACCACACAACTATTTTGTGTGGTCCTATATTTCTCACGCTCCTCAGTGTGGAACCGAATCTCGTTTACAATACAACCTGTATATCTAGATACACGTCTATCAGGGCCACACGCCAGTGAGTAGAGCGCATCAGACGCATCCGCAGAGTTGCTAGCGCGCAACATCTTCATCTATCATCACGTACAGAATATAAATGTACGTTTAGGCATTTAAAATTACGTGTAAATATTGTGCAATACAACAATATTGTAAGTGTGGTGAGATAGAAGTTAAATTAATCTTACACGTTTTTCAAACCATTCTGGAAACAAATCCTGATGCATTCGATCATAATTTGTAGGGTATTGGGACTTCATCTCCTCGATGTGTTCGCTATACACAATTGGTACGTTGTAAGCAAGAAATTTTGAGATTAAAACTGTCTGTAGATATACAATTATGTGCGAAGACTTACTCCAAGTACGACTCTATTTCTTCACAGTTATGCAACACATACCACCGCGCCTTCGCTTGATCCCGATGGTCCATATCCTGAAACGTCGGCGATCCTAAAGGACGGACGTTATGTGCGAATACAGATATGAGTCCTTGTTCATGCTCCTGTCCCTGCATCGGCATTCCGATCTTCTCGGTTGAATCTAGTCTCTATGCCACGAAGATACATGGAGCAAAATGTCAGGCACTCATTATCAATGTACGCCTCAGCAATGGATCCCTCTGGACGTGCCTTATTCCTCACATATTGTTTTAATGTGTGAAGGTATCTGTACACAAAATCAATATGTTTAGGACATGAAAACATGGATATACGTAGTTTATGGAATGAATAAAAATTTATGATCATTGTTCTATCACCTTTCGATCGGATACATCCAACGATATTGTACTGGGCCTGCAAGCTTTGCTTCGTGCGGTAAGTGAATCGCTAGGTGTACCATGATATCAAAAAACGCAAGTGGAAATATTCTTTCAAGTTTTCAAAGGATTACGGCAATATCCTTCTCCAGTCGTTTAATAACCTCTACATTCAAAGATTTCAAACACAAATCCTTAAAGAATATCCCCAACTCAATCAGCGTAGCACTGACATCCTTGTTAAGGAATCCACGAATCGCAACCGGTAGTAGACGTTGCAGAAGGACGTGACAGTCATGACTTTTCATTCCTGTTACCTTACAGTCCGTAATGTTTACGCGCCGAGAGATATTTGATGCATACCCATCGAAAAATTTTACCTTGTTCAACCATTCACATACACATTTTTTCTCTAGTTTTGTCAATGTGTAGCAGGCTGCTGGTATAGTATATGAATTTTCATGTGGTTGCAAGTGCAACTCTTTCCTTAAACCCATTGCTTGTAGATCCAATCGAGCCTTAAAACTGTCTTTTGTTTTTTTCTCTATGTTCATCAATGTTCCAAAGACATTGTCACATATATTCTTCTCAATATGCATGACATCCAAGTTGTGTCGTAATTTCAGATGACTCCAATAAGGCAACTAAAAAAAATGCTCTTCTTCCTCCAGTTGTACTCCAATACTGTATGTTTTCTCTTCTTCAAGTGCGGTGCCTTACCAAATCTAACTTCTTCAATGTTACTCAGTTGTTGTAACACATCTTCTGCAGATAGTTCTTTCGGTGGTGGCCTATGATCTTGTTTGCCATCAAAGATTACCGTCTTCCTGCGCCAACTATGATCCCTCGGAAGGAAGCGACGATGGCCCATATAACACGTTTTCTTACCATGCTTTAAGGACAATGAACAAGTCTCAGTACTACATGTAGGACAAGCCAACTTTCCCTTCGTGCTCCACCCAGACAAATTCCCATATGCAGGGAAGTCATTTATTGTCCACAAGACCGCTGCATGCAATCGAAACGTCTGTTCTGCAAAAGTGTCATACGTCTGGACACCTTGACTCCACAACTCGTTTAACTCATCTACTAACGGTCGGAGATACACATCAATGTCATTCGCCGGTGACTTGGGTCCAGGAATAAGCAACGACATCATAAAAAATGATTCCTTCATACACAACCAAGGAGGTAAATTGTAGGGCATAAGTATCACTGGCCACATACTGTACGAGCTACTCATATTACCAAATGGATTAAAACCATCACTTGCAAGACCTAGCCGAACATTGCGAGAATCCTCTGCAAACCAGTCATATTGCTTATCAAAATGTTGCCAGGCTTCAGAGTCAGCGGGATGCCTCAATGTATTATCATCATGAACGCGTTTCTCCTTATGCCACCTCATATCTTCAGCCGTCTTGCTCGACGTAAACAATCTTTGTAATCTGGGTTTCAATGGAAAGTACCTTAACACCTTTTGTGAAATTTTCTTACGCTTAGCTTCGTCATATTTCCACCTAGACTCTCCACATTGTGGACACTCCTCAACATTTTCATGTTCTTTCCAATACAACACACAATCATTTATACATGCATGTATGAGGATGTATCCAAGGCCCAAGTCTCGCATTAACGATTTTGCCTCGTAATGAGACTTAGGCAATGTCTCACCTTTAGGTAATATTTCTTTCAACAAGCCAAGTAACATATCGAACGATTTGTTACTCCAACGATTTATTGTCTTTAAATGAAGTAACCTTGTAAGGAAATTCAACTTGGAGAAGTTCCGACACCCCGGATAGAGTGGACGTTGCGCATCCCTCAACAACCTACTAAACTTTTCTGATTCGGCATCACCCATAGGAGGAATATCCTGGCTAGTACTTGTCGCTGCAAAATCAGTATTCGTAATTGTTCCTCTTAACACATCCCCAATGATATCTTGCATATCGTCAACATCTTCATCCTCGTCATTACGCACAATTGGGTCAGCAAGGACTTCAGTGGCCTCAACTCTTTGGTGGAAGTCTTCACCATGATGAATCCACCAAGTGTAACCCTGGTCAATCCCAACTATGAACAAATCATCTTCCACTTTGTCCAATGTCTTGTGAATCATGTTCTTGCATTTTTGGCATGGACACCTAATTCTATTACCTGAATCTGCCCGATATCTCGCGAATTCCATGAACTCCTTAACACCTTCTTTATACTCTGGGCCAAACCGATTCTTAGCTTGCATCCAACTCTTATCCATATCTACAATGCAAAGATTAGAGTCAGGTTTAGTTTAGCTGATTTGAGTTTAGGATTAGGTTTAGTCATAGGTTGAGATTTTTGGGTTCGGGATCGGGTTTAAGGTTAGGTTTTCGAGTTTGGGTCTAGGTTTAGGTAAGGTGAATGGATTTAGGAATAGGTGTAGGTTTAGGTTATGTGACATGAGTTTAGGATTAGGTTTCGAGCATAGGTTTAGATTTTCGGGTTCGGGATCGGGTTTCGGGTTTGGTTTTCGAGTTTGGGTCTAGGTTTAGGCTAGGTGAATGGATTTAGGAATAGGTGTAGGTTTACTTTAGGTGACATGAGTTCAGGATTAGGTTTCGGGCATAGGTTTAGATTTTCGGGTTCGGGATCGGGTTTCGGGTTTGGTTTTCGAGTTTGGGTCTAGGTTTAGGCTAGGTGAATGGATTTAGGAATAGGTGTAGGTTTAGTTTAGGTGACATGAGTTTAGGATTAGGTTTCGGGCATAGGTTTAGATTTTTGGGTTCGGGATCGGGTTTCGGGTTTGGTTTTCGTGTTTGGGTCAAGGTTTAGGCTAGGTGAATGGATTTAGGAATAGGTGTAGGTTTAGTTTAGGTGACATGAGTTTAGGATTAGGTTTCGGACATAGGTTTAGATTTTTGGGTTCGGGATCGGGTTTCGGGTTTGGTTTTCAAGTTTGGGTCTAGGTTTAGGGTAGGTGAATGGATTTAGGAATAGGTGTAGGTTTAGTTTAGGTGACATGAGTTTAGGATTAGGTTTCGGGCATAGGTTTAGATTTTTGGGTTCGGGATCAGGTTTCGGGTTTGGTTTTCGAGTTTGGGTCTAGGTTTAGGGTAGGTGAGTGGATTTAGGAATAGGTGTAAGTTTAGTTTAGGTGACATGAGTTTAGGATTAGGTTTCGGGCATAGGTTTAGATTTTTGGGTTCGGGATCGGGTTTAGGGAAAGGTTCTCGTGTTTGGGTCAAGGTTTAGGTTAGGTGAATGTATTTAGGAATAGGTGTAGGTTTAGTTTAGGTGATTTGAGATTAGGATTAGGTTTCGGCATAGGTTGAGATTTTCGGGTTCGGGATCGGGTTTCAGGTTTAGTTTTCGTATTTGGGTCTAGGTTTAGGTTAGGTGAATGGATTAGGAATAGGTGTAGGTTTAGGTTAGGTGACATGAGTTTAGGATTAGGTTTAGGGCATAAGTTGAGATTTTTAGATTCGGGATCGGGTTTCGGGTTTGGTTTTCGTGTTTGGGTCAAGGTTTAGGCTAGGTGAATGGATTTAGGAATAGGTGTAGGTTTTCTTTAGGTGACATGAGTTTATGATTAGGTTTCAGGCATAGGTTTAGATTTTCGAGTTCGGGATTGGGTTTCGGGTTTGGTTTTCGAGTTTGAGTCTAGGTTTATGGTAGGTGAATGGATTTAGGAATAGGTGTAGGTTTTTACTTTAGGTGACATGAGTTTAGGATTAGGTTTCGGGCATAGGTTTAGATTTTCGAGTTCGGGATCGGGTTTCGGGTTTGATTTTCGAGTTTGGGTCTAGGTTTAGGCTAGGTGAATGGATTTAGGAAATGGACAGCTTCATCATGGTCATAACAGCGGTTCCCACCTTTCAGGGACCCCCGCTCAACACCCGGATAACTCCGATGCACATCCGGGTCTGCTCCATTAATTTCGAGCTAATACATAAACACGGGCCTGTCTAAATGGCCAGGCCACCCATATTGCTGTCCATAAGAAATGGACAGCTTCATCATCATGGTCATAACAGTGGTTCCCACCTTCCAGGGACCCCTGCTCAACACCCGGATAGCTCCGACGCATATCCGGGTTTGCTCCATTAATTTCGAGCTAATAATAAACACGGGCCTGTCCAAATGGCCAGGCCACCCATATTGCTGTCCATAGGAAATGGACAGCTTCATCATCATGGTCATAACAGCGGTTCCCACCTTCCAGGGACCCCCGCTCAACATCCGGATAGCTCCGACGCACATCCGTGTCTGCTCCATCAATTTCGAGGTAATACATAAACACGGGCCTGTCCAAATGGCCAGGCCACCTATATTGCTGTCCATAGGAAATGGACAGCTTCATCATGGTCACAACAGCGGTTCCCACCTTCCAGGGACCCCCGCTCAACACACGGATAGCTCCGACGCACATCCGGGTCTGCTCCATTAATTTTGATCTAATACATAAACACGGGCCTGTCCAAATGGCCAGGCCACCCATATTGCTGTCCATAGGAACAGGACAGCTTCAGCATGGTCACAACAGCGGTTCCCACCTTCCAGGGACCCCCGCTCAACTTCAACATCAATCAACTACTCTTAATCACAAGTATCATGTTCGTCATCTAATTTGCCACTAAATGATAATATAATAAAATCAGTCGCCCATCCAAGGATGGATAGATTGAAATGCTATCATTATTTCCATTTACATGCCCAAGCCTAAATTTCGATAGCATCTCCCCCTATCTCTCCAGATATATTTATCTTACATTTCATTTCCACGTCAACTATCCACACATTGTGTGGATTAAATTGATAATGGAATTAAACATAAGAAACATATCCAGAGAGAATAGGAGAGTTACCGCACAAAACTAATGACCCTACACATGTAAATGACAAACAACGATAACATTCCAATCTATCAAACCTTGGACTGTCCAACAGGACAATTTGGCAGATTTCTATACCTCCAAAACACACTTTATCTATGCTCGGCAATATAGAAATCTCCAAATGGGCTAACTGATTCTATTATACTACCATTTGTGGACAAAAAATAATTATTAATAATAAGCCAAATACATCCACAACATACATATCCACATAAATCAACCACGGATAGCTCCGACGCACATCCAGGGTTTGCTCCATCAATTCTAGATACACAAGCACATGAAAATGGTAGAATCATCAACACCATGAATCAAGTTTAATCAAATACCTAATGACTATTTTGTGAACAAATAAGTATGGGCGGCCCACCATGGGAATCGGATTGCGTGCGGAGTGTAGAGTAAACTCAGTTGGGCCCACCTACAATGTATGTGATTTATCTATTCCGTCCTTATGTTTTTCCACCTCATTTTAGTGGTTGAGCCCAAAATTTAAGCATATCCAACTCTCAAGTGGACCATGCCATGGGAAACAGTGGGAATAATGATTTCCACCATTCCCAGGCCCTACAGTGATCTTTATTTGTCATCCAACCTGTTCATAAGATCACATGGATATGGATGAGGGAAAACACAAATATCAGCTTCATCCAAAACTTCTGTGTCCTCCAAGAATTTTTCAATGATAGACATTCAGTTCACACTTGTGGTGTGGTCCACTTTAGATTTTGATATGCTTCATTTTTGGGCACCATACCTAAAATTTCCTGCTAAAATGGATGGACGGAGTGGATAAAATACGTAAATCACTGTGGGCCCCACAGAGTTTACTCCACACAAATAGATGCTTGATCCAAAACAGTGGACAGTGAGGGTGGGCCCCACGAGCAGTGGACAGCGACGGTGGGCCCCACATTTATTGTATATCATGATTTTTTTTTAATTTGTAAATCACAAATTTGGAATTTAAATTTTAAAATCCCTAATTAAGGAAGGAATTAGGGGATTTTAATTTCGAAATTCCTAATTAGGGATTTACTAAATCAGTGGGCCCCACCAAATGGTAGACAGCTAAGGCGGACCCCACGCACATGCAATGGACAGCGATAGCGACGGTGGGACCCACATGCAATGGACAGCAACGGTGGGACCCACATGCACTGGACAGCGATGGTGCATGGGACCCACATGCTTTGAATTTTGACAGTGGGCCCCACAATGAACAACGATGAGAGAGAGAGAGAGAGAGAGAGGAAATGGAGGAAAAAGGAAGGGGGAGACGGTTACCGGCGGAGGCAGCGGCGTACGGTGGCTGGTGGAGGCGCGTGCCTACTGGCGTCGGTGGTTGGCTGGGGGGAGGTGGTCAGCTTACGCGGGTGGCCGCCGGTGACGGTGACGGCCGGTGGTCGGCAGTGAGGGAGATGACCAGAAGGGTGGGCCGCTAGAGAGAGAGAGAGAGAGTGCGAGAGAGTGAGAGAGAGACAGAGAGAAAAGAGGGCCGATCGGGTAAGTTAAAAAACAGATTTTTACCGACGAAAATTTTCGTCGGTAAAAGTCTTTTTAAAAACTTTTACCGACGAAAATTTCGTTGGTAAAAGTCATTGTGAAAACTTTTACCGACAAACATTTTCGTCGGTAAAAGTCATCTCTTTTCTTGGCGGGAATCACACATTACACATTATTACCGACAGGCAACAGTCGTCGGGAAAAGTTTCACTTTTACCGACGAAAAGTTTCGTCGGTAAAAGTAAAATTTTCTGTTTTAATTTTTAGCGACAGGTATCTTCGTCGGCAATAAGCTTTTTACCAACGAAATTATAATTTCGTCGGTAAAAGTGTATGGCGGGAACCAAATCCGGCGTTGGCGGGAAGCTAGAGTGATTTTTACCGACGATTTCTATATTTCGTCAGGAAAAATGATTTTTCCCAACGAAAATAATTTCGTCGGTAATACTTTCGTCGGTAAAAAGCCGTTCTCTTGTAGTGTGCCCAATGCCTAAATTTTATTGAGGAAATCATGTTAATGAACAACATCTATTTTAAATGTTTATGTGTTTTGAATAATTTCATATTCCGACTAGATAGGATTGGATTTCGATTCCAGTTGTTTAATTGAGATAACTTAGTTGAATTATGTATTAAGGATAGTTATATGTGGATCATTGGCGCTCTAGTATTTTTAGATTATTGAATTCATCTTCCTAGTATATTATTTTCAACCGTTCATACAAATCAGATTTTCAAATTTAGTTTCTCTTAGCTTGATCTTAATTTAGGTTGTTTTAAGAAGTTTTGTGAACTTATATATAATCTTTGAGGACAATATCGGTCTCAACCGAATTATTAATACATTGCAACCTTACACTTGGGGTTGGCGAACAATTTTTTGGCGTCGTTCACTTACATCACACCTAAGGCTACACTTGAGGATATGTTGTGTGCATTTGTGTCGGTTCAAGCTAAATATAACAAGATCAATTCTCTGAAATTAGATAAGTTTATGCAAGAGCAACTAAGATTCAACCAAATTACATCTCAAGCCATTAATGACTTGAAAAATTCTATGGCAAGGGTTGAATGTCATCTAAGTGTTAGGAAGAAGGGCACACTTTTTGCTCAACCTCTCCTTAACCCAAAAATTCAATTTGAGATACATGATCCTAGCTCATCCTCCCAATTTATAGAAATGTCAAATCTATCACCACCTTGAGGAGTGGCAAAATAATTGAAAAATCTAGTCTGGTGAAGGCCCTAAAGCCTAATGATCTGGTAATTGCCATAAAAGATTATGGATATAGCATTACCCCACATGAGAAAGAGCAGGAAAATCAATACAAGTTCTTTCTCTCAAATGTTAATTCCACCCAAACCTTTAGACAAAAATCTAAATATTTTAGAGGTTTTTAAGCAAATGAAAATCAACATTCCATCATTGGATGCTATAAAACAAATACCATCTTATACCAAATTTCTAAATGACTTTTGTACTGTCAAAAGAAAACACAATGTGGATAACAAAGTATTTTTTACCGGGAAAGTGACTGCCATCATTAAACAAGAAGTGCCCCAAAAATATAATGATCTAGATAGTCCAACCATATCATACATAATAGGTGACTAACAGATTGAACAAACCTTACTCGATTTAGGGGCAAGTGTAAATCTCATCCCATACTCTGTTTTATAAGCAATTAGGTTTAGGTGAATTAAAACCCACCAAAACAATGCTTTAACTCGCTGATCAATCTATTTGTATATCGAGAAGGGTGATAAAAGATGTGCTTGTTCAAGTTGATAAATTCTACCATTTGGTAAATTTTATTGTCTTGGATACACAACCCATCCTTAGTACCGGCACTTAAATTCCTATCAACTTGGCCGTCCCTTCCTAGCCACGTCAAATACAATAATCAATTGTAGGAATGAGCTCGTACAAATGACCTTTGGAAATATGACGCTTGAGCTGAATATTTTCAATTTATGCAAACAATCACGGGATGGAGATGAGGAGATCCACAAAATTAATTTGATTGATTCATTCGTAGATGACAAGTCCCTCTTAACATTTTACTCTGATTACTTGGAAGCGTGCTTGGCCTACTCCTTCGACATTGATGATGACATGATACGGGAGATGGATGCCCTTTTAAACTCTATGCCAATACTTGATATTAACCTATGGAAGACACCTTTTTAAGAATTGCCCTTAACCGAAAACAAGTCTTTTCCATCTAGTATCAAGGCACCAAAGCTCGACCTAAAACCATTACCTATGGATCTGAAATATGTTTATTTAGGTCGAGATTAGACATATCTATTGGTGATTTCTTCCCACTTGGATGAGGAACAAGAGAATAAATTGATCACTACTCTTGGAGAATACAAGAATACCATCGGGTGGACAATTGTGCACCTCAAAGGCATTGATCCCCTGATTTATACTAATCGCATACACCTTGAGGGGAATGCAAAAACATTTAAGCAACCGCAAAGATGCCTAAATTCAAACATGAAGGAGGTGGTTAAAGCTGATGTGTTAAAACTGTTGGATGTGGGTATCATCTACCTAATATTTGATAGTCAATGGGTGAGTCCAACTCAGGTCGTGTCTAAGAAATTCAGGATTACCATCGTAGCCAATGCTGAAAATGAACTCGTGCAAACTAGAGTCACTACCGATTGGTGAATGCGCATTGACTACCGGAAGCTAAACACGGTTACAAGGAAAGACCACTTCCCTTTACCTTTTGTCAATCAAATCGTAGAAAGGTTAGCGGGTCATTCTCACTTTTGCTACTTCGATGGATATTTAGGGTACAACCAAATAGAGATCGCCCTTGAAGAACAAGAAAAGAAACACATTCACATGTCCTTTCGGCAATTTCACTTATCGAATGATGTCGTTTGGATTATGTAATGCTCCCGCCACTTTTTAACGATGTATGTTGAGTATTTTTTCTGACATGGTGGGGAAGTTTCTTGAAGTCTTTATGGATGACTTCACTGTGTTTGGTTGTGATTTTGATGAGTGCTTTGGGCACTTAAACACTATTTTAAAAATATGTGAAGAGAAGAATCTTGTTGAGCTCTGAATTGTGCATATTCTAACCTCATTTCATCACTTATATTGCATGATTTATTTGATTAAAAGACTTATCTAATGCATGTTTTTGTGATTGTAGGAATGAGAGAGAGACTTCACAATTTGGATGTTTAAAGACTCTTCTTACATGCAATTAAGATCAAAGGGAGAAAGTACAAGAGGTGGAGGAACGATGTAAAGAAGATGGAGAAGGAAATCATGAAAAATCACAATTTAAAGACTGAACGACCAGTCGTCCGACCGGTTAGCCATTGCAGTAGACGGGTTAGCCAAACCCTTCAGAAATCACAAACTCGCTGGACAAAAAAATGCACTAATCGACCTATCATTTGACCGGCTGGATGGGCTTCCGACCGGCCGGCTGGCCGGTCGGCAGATAGATCGGCTAGAGATTAAAAAATCAAACCGTTATTGTGCAAGCTTCGACCGGTCAACCAAGGGGGTTTGGCCAGCTGGCTGACCAACGTCCAGAAACAGAAATTTTTGTTTTAGGATTCCGATTTCTACCACGCACTGCGAAAGTTTTACGCAAAATCTCGAATCTTCTTCATCGGTGGAGCTTCAAAGCTATAAAAGGACACCTCCACTCCATTTCTAAGGCATCCTTCTAAAGCATTGGGAAGTGGAGAAGCACAATTTCAGAGTTCTACAACTCCCTCTATTAAAATCTTTCTAGCTTTTTATGTTTAGCTTAGATTTTCTATTTTGTTCTAACATAGTTAGCTAGACCTCTTAGCTAAAGCTAAGATGTGAAGCTTGTAGTTATCTTAGATGTTTTAATTCGTTTTCAAGGTTTCAAAGTTGGATTTCTATGTTGAACAATGGTTTGTTTCAGTTTGAATGAAGTTCTAAGTTGGTTTTTTTTTAATCTCTTGATGACTTATGGATGTTAAGAATTATATTTAGTTTATTACTTTTTATGCAAGATCTAGACTAGTTGTACGCTTCAAGGAATCGAATTCAATACGCTCTAGAGCTTGGATCTTCATGTGGGAACTTCAAATCAAAGTTCTATCTTTTTTAAATTCTGATATATGTGTTAAACAACTTTGTAATTTGAATCAAGTTCAAATTATGATGTTAGTTGAATCTAGTGACAATATTTGATGTTTATCATAGTTGTGATCTTATTCTATTGGGAATAGGATTGGCCTATGCAATTGAGCATGCCCAATGCCTAACTTGAATTGAGGGAGTCATGTTGATAAACAACACATATGTTGGACTGTTTTGATGTTATAACTGCTCCATGTTCTAGCTAGATAAGATTGAATTCCAATTCTAGTTGTGTAGTTGAGAAACCTATAGGAATTATACATCAAGAATAGTTATAAGTGGATCCTCGGTGCTCTAGTATTTCTTTTAGATTGTTAAGTTCATCCTTTAAGTTTACAGATTGCTCATCTATATTTAAATTTTAAATTAATTTACTTTGATTTGATTTCAATTAGAGTTATTTGAAGAAGTTTTGTAAATTTCTGGTTGATCCCTGAGGACGATCTCGGTCTCTACCGAATTATTACTACATTGCAACCTTGCACTTGAGGCGAGTGAATACGTTTTTGGCACCAGGGATTCGATGCTGTTCGCAGGATTTATAAAAATAGCTTTCAATTGAGATTTTTAGGAATTTTTTTAAAGAATAATACTTAGTTTTTTGTTTTAATTTTTGCAGAAATTTTCTTTTAGGAGTGAGTTGGTTCTTCTAGATTTATAAATCAGGTTTTGTTTTTCCAACTTCATTCTTCTCCTTATTTTTGTTCATCTCTAATAGAGTGGGTGGACTACAAGGTACGACTGACTATGTTTTGTGTTTTGAAAAATCTAAAGAGAGACTAGTAGGCTATATGGATGTGGATTATGTTGGGAATGTGGACAATAGAAGGTCGACTTCCGGTTACTCATTTGTGTTAGCAGGTGGAGCGATCAATTGGATGTTGAAGCTTTAGTCTGTGATGGCTCTTTCCATAACTGAAGCTGATTATATGGCAGTGACAGAAGCATTTATGGAGACGATTTGGTTGAAAGGGATGATGAATAAGTTGGGGTTTCAATGGGAAGTCGTGCCCATGCATTGTGACAACGAAAGTGCGATCAATTTGACGAAGAACTAGGTATTTCATTCTCGGACAAAACACATTGATGTTTGTTACCACTTTATCCGACAGATGTTGGATGAAGGTGGTGTAACTCTTAAGAAGATTCACACTAGTGAGAATTTGGCAGATATGCTTATGAAAGTGGTTCCTGCAAAGAAGTTCAAATTTTGCTTAACTTCTTTGGCCTTGGCAAAGAAGATGAGATGAAGACACATGCGTAAGAAGCGATGATAATAATGCTACTATGAAGATACTAGATATGGTGGAAGCAACTTAGAATAATGAAGACGAAGGATTGAAGCCATGGTGGAGATTATTGATTGAGGGCCTTCAATCTGTATAAAAACAGGGACCATCGATCAATCAAACAATCTGGTTGATTGATCGACAAAATCTAAAAAATGTTAGTTAACTCTCTAGACAATTTTGGATAGTTTCGATTAATCAAAGGTCAGGTATTGATCAATCGAAGTAATTTTGAATTTAATTGAAAACTCTTTAGATACCTTTGAGAATGTTTGATTGATCGAACATGGGAGTGTTAATCGGTTGAGGGATCATCGATTAGTGTCGATCGATCGAGAGATAAATCGACGATGCATGCAATTTTGCATAAGTACACGGTTTTAGTTTCTAATTCTGTATGTGGTTATATATAGCTTGTTAATATGAGATTAGGGTAACTTGCAAGTGAGAATAGAGAGAGCTTAAAGGCTCGGGTTTTGAAGGGAGAAAACTAGGGTTTTTTTAATATGTAAGTTATTTAATCTCTTGTATTTTTTGATTCATAGTGGATTCACTTGTCGTTTTGTGCCGTGGTTTTTTCTCGCAAAGGTTTTCGACGTAAAATCGTTGTATTCTCTTTGTATGCTTGTGTTTTTCTTTCCCTATTGCATTGTATGATTCACAAGGCTGCTTTTGCGTGCAACAGTATTCCTTCTTGCATTAGCACGTGAGTTTTCTCAATTGTACTCCGACAAAAGTTACTGTCGTTACCAAATCCGAGTCCTTTAACGGTCAGATCTTAGATATATGCACAGGACTCAGTAGTGCCCCCTCTAGTACCAAGGTTGACGCTGTTAAGTGCTGCTCAATGCTTTGTGAGCCCCACCATGATGCATGTGCTTTATCCACATGTTCTATCCATTTTTCTAGTTCATTTTAAGCATGAGAAAGAAAGAATGAGGCAGATCCAGATCTCGGGTGGACTACACCAGAAGAAATAGTGGTGATTGAAGGCCCACCATTGCAAACTTCCCAGGACTCACTGTAATGTTTACGTCCATCAAACCTGTTGATTAGGTCACACAGACATGGATGAAAGGGAAACACAAATATCAGCTTGATTTAAAACTTTTGGGACCCTACGAATTTCTTAATGGTGAGCATTCAATCACCACTATTTCATGTGGTGTAGTCCACCTAAGACTTGGAGCAGCCTCCTTTTTTCTTTTTGTTCTTTTTTTCTCATGCCCTAAAATGAACTAGCAAAATGGATGGAGAGAGTGGATAAAACACACGCATCAGAGTGGGGCCTGTAGAGTACAAAATATCGCCAACCAGTACCAACCTCGATACTGGAGGGATCACTACCGAATTACAGTGGATATGCACATGAGCGTGACCATCACGTGGCTTTGTGGCCATAACTTGTATTTGAATAATCCAATCATCCTTTCATGGACGTAACCCTATTTGGACGGTTAGATCATTATTTAAAGATCGTGGCCCAATTTGATGGACACACTATCTTTTACCATTTGCAGAGAAAGATTAAGGTTCCACTTAGATTACTTTTCGTGATGGGCCGGGCCAAGGTTGGCCTTGGCCTGGCCCTAATTTCTTAAGCCTAGCCCTTGCTTGGCCATAGTCCCAAGCTGAATGAAAAGGCCTTGGCTCTAGAAGGTGTGAACTATGTCTAATTCTTTTAAGAATTTGAGCAATAAATCCTACATATAAATGGTTTGGATCATTGAAACATGATCCCATATCCAATGATTTTCTTCAAAACTCCTAGATTTCTTAGGGCTAAGTGCCCTTAAAGGCCTAGTTTCATGGGCCACAATGGGCCATCTGGTTGATTGCGACTGCTATCCTTACCATTATTTGCCCATTTTGGAAACCTATTAATCAACCAACCCCTGGGGATTAATTGATGATTATGGGATAGGGTGGTGTGATTGAGCTCGACTTGACTGCGACAACCCCAAAACTAGTGATGTGGGTTCGACACTGTACTGTAGTCCTCAGCTCTTCCTCATTATGGAGATTGGCTCAGTTATCTCTTGGAGGATATAGAGGTTGGTGTGATTTAATCCTCAGCCCACCCCTTCTAGCAATTCTCCTTGATCTCCCAGGGCATTGATATCTAGAGAAACTCAACGCCCATGAAGGTGGTGATGTCGCTGCTATTGTATCTCTTGCAAACTGTCCTCATGGATGATGTGATCTTGCTGCATCTTAAAAATAGTATAGTATTATTTTGGCCGATTTATATGAAAGGCAAGGCAGTATTTTTCTGAGAAATCGACAAAGTTACATGTGGTGTGTGCCCACCTTTTACTTTTTCTAGAAAAAAAACAAAGAAATAAAATAAAAGGGTTGTGAGAACTGGCTCTGCTTCTAGTGAACCTTTTTAGGAGATTCCAGGGGCCCTGAAACTGACGGCCCACAGATGATTCCAAGGCAGTTTTTTAGTACAATATGTGGGTCGCTGTCGTTGGGCTAACATAAAATGGATACAGCACTGTCTGTACATGGTAGTCAGGCCTACACTGCAATCTAGTTTGCTACAGGTGCATTTGGCCCACGTAGGAACATAATCTTAGTGGGCCGGTTGTGTATACATAAGCCATATCTACCATGCATTTGTATATACCCTTACAAATATTGCGGAGAATTTTTTAAATCACTAGTTGATATCACCAGTATAACATCATGAGATTTTCAGAATATCAGTTGTTAGAATTGCCGATATTGACTCGAATACTGTAAAATTCAACTATTTTGTTATATCAGTTTCAGAATTCAACCATTTTGTTATATATATGTAAAATTTTAAAATGATTTTATCAATTATCATAAATATCTTTAGAACTTTTTATTTTTAGCAAGATTTTCCTGATAAAAATTTAAAAGTCTCCTGAGAAATTCCCAAAAGAATGTGCATATGGACCTTAAAACCACTTAAAGAAGGATGTTGATGAACATGATCATATGTGGGCCCAACTTGTGTATGAAATCTTAGTGGGCCCGTTTGGTCTGGTTGGATTTTGATGTATAATGGCCTTTACCAGCATTCCACTTCTAATTTGGAGTGTAAACACAAATGGTATCCCTTACGTGCTACCTCTGGTGATGTGAGGACAACCAAATAGTGCAATGCATAGGCTGCATAGCAGGTGGGCCCTGATTGTGCAATGAGCCAACTTGAAGTAGTATGAAGATTTAGATGTGAATGCTTTAGGCCCACACTATGCCGGATAGCCAGTGCAATCCACTCACATGTTGGGACATCAACGTGTGGCCCTTGATGAGTAGTTGGGATATATGGGCCTCACTTGAATGTACGTGAAATCCAAATGGGCCTAAGACATTTTAGTGTTGTATACATTTATTGCATCCATCATTATGGTTTTTACATTGAGATGTGCTTCATTGGCTTGTTCTGTGGGTTCTTGTGAGGACACAAGATGTAGTGTTGTTAAGAGACCCCACACGGCCATTTCAGCAGCTCATGCAGCGCCTAGCCCATGGCTTTCGGCACTGTGCGTGCGTGAATTCGTCCACAAGGCTTGATTTCCTTGATAGAGGACCACACGTTGTCGTACAATGAGTTGCACCCGTCAAAGCTGGTCAATTTACTATAGGTTCTTATGGGGCCCACAGTGATGACCATGAATGGATATCATAAGCAGGAGACTAATGCTGGCCCATTAAAAAGATAAGGTCATTATCTTCTCATGCACTTGATGTCACCCTTTAGATTGGCCTTGAACTTGTGGATTAACTAAGCAAGTTTAGGCATGTTGATTTCAATCACGGTTTCATTACATCTGAGGGTGGATCTTACCTCTTTTTTTTTCTTTTTTTTTTTTCAGTAGTTGGGCGGTTGATCTTGAAGCTTAAGAGCATCAGTAGCGAAATCACTTCCTTAGGGCCTGTTTGGATTAGATTATCACATCGTAAAGACAGGTAAATAAGTAATTACCTCCACATGACCTTGGGAGCTACGCTGATTGGAAGGCTGTGAAGCTAAAATCAAGGAATGAAAGCACATCACCTGTAAAAAAATGTGGGGCCCACTTTGGTGCATGTGTCTGATTCACACCGTCCATACGTTAGGGAATGAGCCCAAAAATGAGGCAGATCCAAAGCACAAGTGGACCACACCACAGTGGAAAACTTATTGTGGGCCACAGAAGTTTTGGATCAAGCTGATAATTGTGTTTTCTTCACCCATATGTCTGTGTGACCTTGCGAACAGGTTGGATGACATATACACATCCTTACAGGCTGTGAGCCACATTTCAGCTCTCATTAGTGGACGTCATTATCCCCTTCTTCCTTTGGTGTGGTCCACTGGAGCTATGCCCTAAAATGAGCTGGTAAAATGGATGGACAGCATTGATTAAACATATACATCACTGTGGGAGAAAAAGATTTAATTGGATGCAATCCCGGTCCAATTTCCACACATGCAATCACAATTTTTGAGGCGTAATTAACAGGCTATTACCATCTCTTCCAAACACAACTATTGTACAGATAAGACCCTAATTATAGGTAATTGCTTTGCGGTAACCTAATCCAAACAGACCCTAGACGTACTTGCAATGAAATCATGGGATAGGTTCAATTTTTAGAGTTTAACAATTGATTGGATCTCATAGATGCTGGTTAGGAATGACTAGATATGCTCCAAAGGTTCCAATGTGACCTTGTGTTTATAAAATCTTGAAATAGATTCAATACATAAAAGAATTTACATTATAACTATATAATTGAGTTTAATGATTTTTGCAAAATTAAGAAAATGAAGAAAACATTGCATTTATTTATCATTTGTGAAATTAGATGAGATAAATCTGACTGATCTTAGGGCATCCATGTCCATGTCAAATAACCAATTGCTTTAAAAAGCTTCGAACCATTAGAGGATGATGTATCAATGTATATTAAGGAACTTTTACAGAGCATAGGATCTACACATGACATAGGGATCTTCCATATCAGATTCCTCCATATTTGTTCTCAGAGGAATCTAATTAAGCTCTAAACTAATCTATTGTTAAAATTTAAAAAAAAAAAAAAAAAATTGTGTTGATTTGATTTTCCAAAATGCAATTTGTCGAGTTAAATACTTCAATAATTGGTATCAAAGCTTGGTGTTCTTTCCATTACTTGTTCATATTCTCTATGTTTGGTACCTATAAAGGGGCATGAAGATCAATATGTTAATATGCTAATGTCATTTCTGTAAATATAGGATTCTAAAATATATCTTGAAGCTGTCAAAATAATTGCTAAGTTTTTCATGTTATGGCAGCCACAGACGCAAGGTCTTAAGGTATAGTTCTAAAACTCATTGGCTCAACTCAAAACTTAGCCGAGGAAACTTGACCCAATGAGATTTCAAGCCAAGACTCTGGGGAACTCAACCATGAGCTTGACTCACTCTAAACTTGACAAGACTTGCCGAGTAAGCTCTTTTTTTTTTTTTTTTTTTTTTAAACTCTGGGGAACTCAGCTATGAGCTTGACATCAGTTTGAACTTGACAAGACTTGTTGAGTAAGCTCTTTTTTGGGGGGTTAGTACATGCACCCCACTGTTTGTACACCCACCATTGTCAGTCACACAGTAATGTTAGCCACCTCCACTTGGGAATCGATACTAAGAGCTCAATGAGGTTATCTTCACTCAGTCTACCACTTGAGTTATGGACGACAACTCAGATGACTTGCCGAGTTATGAGGCTTGTTATGATAAAAAAAAATGCAAGAGAAAAGATTCAAACGCTGACGCTGCTGATGCACAGTCCTGTTACTGGCACTTGCATAGGCTTTTTTGGTTTTTTATAAATAAAATTTATGTATACTAAGTTTAGATATTTATTTACTACTTATATATCAACTATATATGTTATAATATAGAGTTGATTCAATTTAAAACTCATTTGAGTCTCTGAGTCAACTCAGCCCGACTAGACATCAAGTCAAGTCAGATTTTTGGATTTTTCAACTATGGTGTAAGGTTGCAGCATTCCCAATAGACCTTGGCCTTAAGGAATGTAGCCATGATTTGGCCTTCTCTTTCAAGGAAAAAGGGAATAATTTAAGTTTTATAGTATCCTTGGTTACATTGTCATAGTTTATTGTGGCAATAACCTCTTCAAATTCCTTAATATGTAAATAAGCGCTTTCAGAGTCGAGTCCATGGAATCTAGGAAGAAGTTGGATCAACCCCGGTTTAAAATCAATATTTCCCACATTGTGAGGGAAAATTATGCAAGAGGGAGTACTCGTCCTAGCTGGTTGTAAATAGTCACGTAAAGTTCTAGGTTGAGGTACATCCCCCACTTCATTCTCATCCAATTCAGTAAGGTTTGGGGCTTGATTTTGATGTTGATTAACCCCTTGATTTGGTTGATTTTCAGACATCTCTCTAGTAATTTTAGAAAAATTTTGACGTTTTCTAAGACGAGGCTCTCTATCAATCCCTTCAACAATTACTCCGTCACTAACAAGTCGGTTATTAGAATTCTGAGCCCAATGTGGCATGCAAATCCAAAAAGAATGAAACAAAAAGGAATTCTTCCTTCTTTCCTTTACTTCTCTCTAAGACCGAAGCACAAGGTGTCTTGCAATGGCTGAGCCAGAAGCAAGGATAGAGACCGATTTCTCCTGGTCAATAGGGGTTCAGAGAACTCCCCACCCACTCTTTGAGTCTTTTGAGAAAAGTGCAAAAAAAGAAGAAAGAGGAATAAGGTTAAGAAGAGAAATCTCTGAGCACAAGGTGATCCAAGACGGCAGAGCCGACCAATAGGAATCCAGGCGGCACAAGGCCAACCTATCAGAGATCCAAAAGGAGTCTCCACCCACTCTACAAGAGATGAATATGGTAGCAATGAGTAGGAGAAGAAGAAGAGTAAGGTTAGAATGATAAAACCTGATTTGTGACTTAAGATGCCTACTTCTTCAACTTCCTAAAAATCCCTGAATTAGACCTATGTTAGAATCCTGCAAAAATTAAAACAAAGTAAGTTAGTATTTAGAATAAAACCTACCCTGGAAAGCAAAACAAATCCTAAACCTATCTTAACATAATCTACACTAAAAGTTAATTCAGAAAATTCTAAAAATACCGCATAGAAATCCCCGGCAACGGCGCCAAAAACTTGGTCACTCCCTAAGTGTAGGGTTGCGAAGTAGTAATAATTCGGAAAGATCGAGTATCGTTCCCACAGAGATTTATGAATAGGTATTCTCAGAATTTGTCTAAAATAACTAATAATTAAGATCCTATTAAGAACTAAAGCTGGAAAATAATGATTTGGGTTTAAACAGTGAATGTGTGAGGTAATTTCAATCTAAAAAGGCACTAGAGCACCAAGGATCCACTTTTGATAAGTTTCAATGCATCAACACAACTAGGTCTCTCATAACTCAATCGGAATTGAATTCATATCTCTATCCGATTGGAATATAGAGCGGTTCAATTAGCAATTATCCAAAACAAGTGCTTATTCATTGATTTGATTCCCACAATAATACTCAGGCCTTGGGCACACTCAATTGTGTAGGCCAAGCCTCTTTCCAATCTAGTTGAGATTCACAACCATAGCTTTCATCAATTCCTGTCACTAGACTTGATTACAACTAATGATTAGAACTCTAATTAAATCAAAATCAATCAACAAACAGTTATTTCAGATTACTATAAAAGAGAAGAACTTTAGTTGAATGAGTTTCCACATGAAAATCAGGCCATTGTACACAAGGCAATCAAAGGGTCTACCATGCCCGGAGTCGATGATAGATCAATGAACTACACACGAATAAACAATGCTCAGAAGCTAAATTACTAAGTTAGGATTACTAAGAATCACATGAGCCCGGAGTCATCAAGGGTTCAAAGTAAAAACCCAACTAGAACTTGATTCAAACTCACATTAACTAAAATTTATCAATTAAATCATAAAAAGGAAACCTAGGTTGCATCAATCCATTAAAAACAAATCAAGAGCTTCACCTCTTAGCCCTAGCTAAGAGGTTTTAGTTCATCTCTAACATCCTTGAACTAGAAGCCTCAAAAACATAAAAAACTACTAAAACAGGAAGAAAACTTGAAGTAGAATCCGTCTCCTAAGCAATCCCCACGTCCTAGCATGCCCTGGTATGAAGAGGAGAAGTCCCTTTTATAGATTGGCGCGGAAGATTCCAGATTTAGCAAGGAATTATGCAATTGCGCAGAGAAAATCGGAGCTTCACGCACCCGCTGTTGCACTGACGACCGGTCTGAGACTTTGGACGACCGGTCTTAAAACCTCCAAAATCATCCAGTGAGTTTTGTGTTTCTGGACTACTCTCGACCTGTCTGGCGACCGGTCTGTAGACCTGTCTGTCGACCTGTTTGGCGACCGGTCTAGCGATCGGTTTACAGACAGGTCTAAGCACAAAATTTCAGATTTTCTTCATCATCTCTTCTCTTTCTTTCTTACTTCTTTCTTCCACCTTTCGGCACTTGTTCTATTGATCTTCAATGCATACAAAGTGACTCTTTTAACCATGAATTGGTGAAGTCTCCTTCTCATTCCTACAATCACAAATCCATGAATTAGATTAGTCTTTAAATCATGAAACCATGCATAATGAGTGATGAATTGGGGTTAGAATATGCACAATTAAGAGCTCAACACTACCACTCTGCCGGGCACCCAAAATTCACAGAAAATTTAGAATTCTTGCTGGAACTTTTCTGAACATGGCCCGGTGCCCGACCACAACTGGTCGAGCACCAATGACCCATCAGGCGCTCGATATTGAGGTTCTGGCTGCCCGAAATTCGAAGAAAATTCACCAAACTCGCTGGATTGTTTTGTCGTATGGTCGGGCGCCCGACCAACACTCCCCGGGCACCCGGTGACCGACGTAAGTGCGTAAATTCTTACAAAAATTTGAGGCGGTGGGTGATTTTTGCTATAAGAAAAAACCTCCACACTCTTCCTAGGGTATCATAGAAGGCTTGGGAAGTCATGGGAGGTGAAGAGGATTGTTGTGAAGCGTTCGCAACTCCTTTAACTAGGGTTTTTATAGTTTATCTATGCTTTCAAGTAGTTTTTCTTTTAATTCTAGTTGTAGTATGACAATGCTCGGATAGAACCTCTTAGCTAGGGTTAAGAGGTGAAGCTTGTAGATAGTTTCAATGATTAATTTGTTTAATTTAAGTACCTTTATTTAAAGTTTGGATTTTTAAGTTTTAGTTTGAATAAAGTTGGTATTTTTAGATGTTTTATGAAAGTTTATGTGCCTCGGACATGAATTCCTTGTAATTCTCTGAGATTACCATGTTTGGATTGATTAGATTCGAATTGTAGTAACCCTAGAGCATGCCATAGTTTCTTGGCATGACTGTTACTTCGAAGGCTATAAGTTTGAACTCTACATGCTTCGTTAGAACTAGAAATTTGATTTTTCAGATTTAAGTGAGACTGTTTGTGTTGAATGAAATATCTTTCAATTATATGAGAGATGGAACTTCGATTCTAATTGTGTTTATGCTTGGATGAATGGATTGGTATTGAACTACAATAAGTAGATTCTTAAAAGCCCTAGTTTCTATTTAAATATAAGATATTCCTTTACTTAAGTTACTATTTTAGTTCTAGTTCTAAAAATGAATTCTAAATTGCTAAGATTGAAGTTATTAGAACAATTGGAGTTGTTTACCCTAATTCCTTGTGGATCGACCTCGAACTTACTGAAAATTATTACTACATCGCAGCCTTGCACTTGAGGCGAGCGAACACAAGCTTATAAGTTTTGTACATTTCACCCACTATATGTTAAGGGCATTTTTATCATTTTAAAATGTTGATGTGAATAGCTTCACCCACTAGATGTTAAAGGGCATGTTTATCATTTTAAAATGTTGATGTTAATAGCCCATCACAGTGTTAACCGTGTGTAGACTGCACCCTCGCCAAACCAAGGTTTGTTAGAATACATTTTGACCTATTGCTGTAGGATTTTTAGGGACTCTAGCCTTTGGAGCTGGCCTCCTATTCCAACGATCCAAATTATTTATATAATGGGTCTCAGTAAAAATGGGATAAAGGATATTTTATCCCTTTGATTATTTGACTCTTTCCTTTCGATCGAATCTAGACAATCTTCATAGTCAAATAATTAAAGGGTTAAAATGCTTCAATTTGAGAGTAATTTTGGACAACCTCACCTATAATTAGAATCATCATTCAACATTTTTTACCATTGAAAAGGACCAGATCGAATAGATGAGGTCCCTACACATCATATTAGGAGTTGTACTCTTCTAGAGTATCAAATAATTCTTCTTCTCTTTTTAACCCTCCTCCGCTTGTCTCTACATGTATTATCTCTCCACGTGAATTGCATGTGCCATACCCACTCTTGGATACTAATCAAACATATTTAGTGTATTAAAAAAATCTCCTTGGTTACTAATTTAATTAAAAGCTTAAAGAATGGGTTGGTAGATCTTGCTGACTCAGGATGGGTAGTTTTAGCCTTAAATAAGAGTGGGTCAGTGAGTTGTAAAGGTATGGTTGTTGGGTTAGGGCCCAACAGGGTCTTGTTTCATTACTTCTCAACATATCTTACCTAGTAAAAAAGAAAAGAAAAAAAAGAGAGTCAAAAAACAAATTAAAACTGAGAAAAATGATGAGACATGAGGTTGTCTCCTGTACAAGAGATGGTATAACTAAAAAATAAATAAAAATGAAATAGACATATGGGTAATCTCCTCGATCCACATGTAGGATCCAGACAGTTCATCTAGTGGGTCCACTGAGAATGAGTCACGACCCATAGAAAAGGTACAGCTGTTGATTCAAACTACTTGATCGATGGGCTTTTAAGCTAATTATGTTTTAATAGTCCATTTGTAAGTTCCTGATGATCAGACTATTAGGATCAAGCAATCAATTGATTTTGGGCCATGTACCTTGGGGCCCATCAGATGAATAGTCTCAAACATGCTAAACATGGTCACATATTTTGGTGGAAATGGTTGCTCATCGTGAAACATCCTATAAATCGGTTTATTTGACTTGGGTCTCCTTAAAGATCTACAAAGAGAGAGTGATTTAAGAAATATATAATGTCGTTGAGATGGTCCTTTTGTGGACCACCAAATTCAGAAGGACATTTCTTGGATTTTTTTCTTTTTCTTTTAGAAAATGAGTAAAATGCCCCAGGGCTTTAAACAAAGGGTACTTTTATCTTTGACCTTTTATGAAGATTAGGAGTATGACACATGCAACACATGTAGGGAAGCGGATTGCCTGGTGTGCCACACACACCAATGATGCCCATGGAGTGTTGATGTCACCAAGGTTTGTGGGCTCCACCATGATGTAGGTATTACATTTAAACTGTCTATCCATTTTGTAAGATCATTTTATGGCATAAGCCCAGAAAAAGATTGAAATCTCAAGTGGACCACACCACAAAAAGCACCGAGGACAATGATAGCCACCAATGAAAACTTCTTGGGGGCCACATAAGTTTTGCATCAAGCCGATATTTGTTTTTTCCTTTATCCAAGCCGGTGTGAAATTATGAATGGATTGGATGGCTAAGAAACATTATGGTGGGCCCTAAGAAGTTTCAACGATGGGCATCATTGTCCCCACTTCTTTCTATGGTGTGGTCCACTTTGAGATTTGGATCTAACTCAGTTTTGGGCTCATGCTATAAAATGATCTCGCCAAGTTGATTGATGGTGCGGATATAGCCTATACATCATGGTGGGGCCCACAAAACTTGGTGACATCAAAACACCACAGAGGTCGGTAGCTTCCCCATGCAGAGAAGACATTGAGGTCATGGCATCTATTGAGTGACGGTGGCTAACATTGCGGTGTGACTAACTAGGGGGGTGGGTGTACTAACACTGGGGTGTGTGTACTAACCCACTGAATAAAAAAAAAAAAAAAATTTAAACCGAAAAAAGGAAAAAACTATAATTTTAAGTTTCTAAACATGTACAATTTTATTTAAAATATCATCACATACCCTTTCTAATATTCAAAATTCTCCATCGTAGAAAGACTATTTATTGGAAGAGAAATGTCCAATGCAGGATAAATATAGATAAAGATTACATATCTTCCACCCAGGATTGGCACACATTAGGCTGACCACCTAGGCTCAGCCTCGATAGGCTGACCACCCATCTCAGTACTAGAGCAATCAGATTCAATACAAAACTAACCGACCACCCAGGGTCAGT
The DNA here is from genome assembly GCA_003013855.2 of Liriodendron chinense. NCBI lineage: Eukaryota > Viridiplantae > Streptophyta > Magnoliopsida > Magnoliales > Magnoliaceae > Liriodendron > Liriodendron chinense. The sequence goes on from ML058389.1 coordinate 5,274,029, forward strand.
TCATGACATTTACGGAAGGTTCAAATAGTCCCAGATCTATTGCATTCTCCAGAACGTTTTCCCTAATATCACGAGAGAAAATCTTTCCTCCAATTGTACTCTACCAACGTATCCTATCAGAATCCGTCTCTCCAAACCACCTCCAAGCCTCTAGAAATATAGCTTGGGTCTAAACCTTAAAGGTAATGAATAATCTAAGCCTTTAAACCCTAATCTTCCTTATTCTTGGACTTGACTTAGGCAACGGAGAGTTCCCCGCTGCACAGAGGCACCTTCTTTTGCTTTCTCTCTCTTTTTCTTCACAAGTCCGGTGGATGGAAGGAGCTCTGACCCACAAATTGAAGGTCGCGTGGAAAATCCTAGCCATCCAAATCCATTGTCCAAAATCGTACGACAACAGTTGGCGCCGTCTATAGAACTGACGTTACCCGTGTTCTCACCGCTTAAACCCTAGTATTCAATACCCATCCCTGGGCGGACATGACTAAGGGTAGGAAGAAGGCCAAGACTACTGCCAAAACACCCCTAGACCCCGCTTTAGAGAGCCAAGCGCAGCAATCAAGATAGCCAGACTCGTCGTAGCCTTCCCTAATGCCCAGTCAACGAAGGTCCCAGAACAAAAAATCTCGCATAACCGTTATCGAGGAACGGTACAAAAATATGGTGGAAAAAGCTAGATCGTATCGCGGTATACTTTGAGAGTGGTGGGACACCACAGGTTACTCATTTTCGAACGACCGCTTCAGTAGGAAACCTGGGAGACCAGTAGCCTCAGTTGTCCCATGATCAACCTTGTCAAGCTCGCCATCCAGGCAACAACAGGCACATTTGGTGACTCAACTCGATGCTGCAAACCTACATCACACCCTGAACGAGATACATCGGGGGAAAGAGATCAAACAAGTCGCAGAGAGTCACTCTCACCTTGGAGCTTAGCATGAGGAACTCCGGGACCAAATCAACCACAAGAGAAAGAAACATCAGTCTAAGGCCCCAACCTCGATCGAAGCATTCCTCGAAGAAGCGGAGCCCCCATTCACTAAAGACATCTTAACAGAGTGTCTTCCTTCTGATTTCAAAGTACCCAACTTTGGACTCTACTTCGGTGAAGGCGATCCAGCCGAACACATCAAAACCTTTAGGACTTGGATAGAGCTGTATGGTACTTCGGGATCCATCATGTGCAAAACCTTCCTCCTGTCACTAACAGGTCCTGCACGCAGGTGGTTCTGGGGACTGCGGCTGAAATTCATCTCCTCCTACGAACAATTGAGGAGGGCCTTCGTTGCCCAATTCATCGGTAATGGAGGATCCCGAAAAGAGGTCACTTATCTACTGGCCCTAAAGTAGAAAGAAGACAAGCCTTTGAGAGACTACATCACCCGGTTCAACAAAGAATCCCTAAACATGGATGACTGCCCTAAGAAGATGGCCCTCGCAGCCCTCATCAGCGGACTCCAACCCAAAAAACTCCTCCATTCGCTTGGAAAAATACCGCTAAAAACCTTGTCTGAGCTCCTTGATAGGGCAAGTAAGCATGCAAACGCCGAGGATCTCATCAACGCACATCTCAACAATAACGGTTCGTCCACGAGTAAAGGGCGAAGAGATACAAGAGATGACCATGGCTCCGATCACAGGCAAAGAAGAGACGAGGATATGAGTGGCTCCTCACAGCCACCTAAAGCTCTTGTCCCTAAGTTTGAAAAGTACACACCTCTTAAAGCCTTTGTTAACCAAGTCTTCCTAAAAATTGAAGGGAAGAGTTATTTGAAGGCTCCCATTAGGCTAAGATCCAACCTGGAGAAGAGAAGTATGTCAAAGTATCGTCTCTTCCACAAGGATCACGACCATAACACAATGATTGCTACGAGTTGAAGTAGCAAATAGAGGCTCTAATCCAGAAGGGCTTCCTCCAGGAGTATGTCGACAGACGCCCAATGGGCGACTTCTTGCCTACCCAGAGCGCACCAGAGGCCCACGTCAACGACGAGCCCTCAGAGAAATCCACTGAGGACTCATCCGACCAACTGGAACATCCAGGCCATGAAGGGGTCGACCACCCTTGATCTGCACAATATAGGTTGACCGCCCAAGCCAACCCAAGACGAGCTGACCATGCGCTCAAAGCACTGCCATTAGTAGAAGCGTTAAGTCGTAAACTATCATTCTTTCCTAAAACCACTTGTACTGAAATCTCATCGTCAATAAAAGTAGAATCTTATTTTCAACCAAAGATTTTGCACAAGAACCCCACTTGGTGAAAAAGTTACCTTAAATCAGTCGCACAGGCTTGGCCGTCTAGGCCCCACATAAGCTGCCCAGGTCCGGCCGTCTAGGCTCAGCCGCCCAAGCTCAACCGACCAGGCCCCATATGGGCCGCCTAGGCCTGACCATCCAGGCTCCTCTCATGGGTCGTCGAGGCTCGGTCGCCCAGGTTTAGTCGACCAAACCCCCTAGGCCTCGGATAGACCGTCCAGGCTTGGCCAACTAGGCCCGGTCACCACCCTGCTCCCCCACTAGAGTAGGGCCTGCATACAAAAGATGTCTTTCACTTAACATGGAAAGGAAAAACTAAAAATGATGAAATATCTTTTTATTATGAAAAACCTATCAGGGTCACTTACAACAGGCGTCACGCGCCGACAGTTGTACATCACAGAAAAATACTTATCCTAAAGCGACCTTTGTCAAACAAAAGAGAGGAAGAACGACCCCACAGAGGCAATCCATTCTCTTTCCCGACGTCGCCTCTTTTTCCTTGTTTTGCTATTCAACCAGCAGCTTAAGCTCGAAAGTCATGAGCATATCTCAAGGGAGCTCTGCCGAATTCGATCCCAGAAGTCAAACAACAAAGGGAGCGGAGGCACAAGCTAACAAGCTATACACACTTAGACTGTGGCAACATGCAACAAAACAAGAAGAAACCTTTCGCGATAGAAAACGTGACCTCCTCAATCACAAGACATTGTACATCACACAAGAAGCCACCACTAGCATCAGGCAATGTTTGATCCTTAAAGGCCGCTGCTCCAAAGCCTTCCTCCCACTTGAAGAACCAGAGGTGTGCAATAGAGACACTCATAGCTAACTAGTGCAAAGCCATCTCTGCCGGAACACCCTAAGGGACGAGCTACTTATAATCAATTTTCCGCCCATTTCCCTTCCAACACAAGCCACGTGCCCACCTGTGATTAGCTACTTCCACCCATCACCGTGTGCCCCTGTAACGTGGACATTTACAACTGGATACTCAAGAAGGCATGCTTCGAAAATTAAACCGTCACCACTTGTTGAACGGTGGAGATCACATAATTCAAGACTGAAATTAATTCCCCTTCGATCTCCGCACCTCAAGTACGACTTATCAAATCACGAACTGTGACGCTATCATCTACAACATCGTACAAGGATTGATGCGGCATCTCAAGAGACTCAACCCCAATAAGCCAATCTCTAGATATCACCAAGGCCAGATCGGCCGAATCACTATACTCCTAAGACCTCGCATGCTTGACCTAGGAGCAGGGGGCAATTGTTATGGGGATATTCTGACTAAGCCAGACCCTGACTCACGATCCATGAGGAAGTCCATTCCCCACGGCCCATCCCACAGATTGTTCTGTAGCTCGCACCTTGTAGAGGCCGACCACCTAGGATCGGCATACATCAGGCTAACCACCCAGGCTCAACCCCAACAGGCTGACCACCCAACTAAGCCTCAGAGCAGCCAGATTCGGTATAAGACCAACCGACCACCCAGAGTTGGTCCGTGATATTTATGGAATGTTTAAATACTCCAAGATCTACTGCCTTTTCCAAGAAGAAATCCCTGATACGATCGTGAGAGAGAATCTTTCCTCTAATGAGACTCTACCGACGTATCCTAGCAGGATCTGTCTATCCAAATCGCCTTCAAGCTTCTATAAATATAGCTTGGGTCTACACCTTAAAGGTAACGAATAATCTAAGCCTTCAAACCCTAATCTTCTTTATTCTTAGACCTGGCTTAGGCAATAGAGAGTTACTCGCCGCACAGCGGCACTTCCCCTTGCCTTCTCTCTCTTTTTCCTCACAGGTTCGGTGGATGGAAGGAGCTTTAAAGTGTAAATTGAAGGTTGCCTGGTAAATTCTAGCAGTCAAAATCCGTTGTCCAAAATGGTGCGACAATAGATATTTATAGATCATATTTAAATCCAAGATTCAAATGTTAGTAATTAGAACATGAACGGTTCAGATCATTCTGAAGATGAAACCGGCCACGGCATGGTAATGCGGTACGGTCGTTCTGTACCCTATCAAAATCCATATGCCATAATAGCTTTGACGACAAATAATCTTCAGAGGGAAAAAAATAAAATAAAAGTGGAGCTTTGCTCAGGCATGTGGCAAGATGCCTGGCCACAAATCGGAGAAGTCAAATCATCTGGTGGGCCAGTAGTAAAAAATGGACGGCTAAGAAAAAGAGTTTCCATCTGTCCACATTTGGTTTACAAATATCGGCTACCTAATTCTTCTGCATTCAAGATAGGCCCACGTACCCACGGGCTTAGATCTTCCATGCACGTGCTAGGTTGTCTTTTAGTGGTGCACGTGGGTTCACACATGACAGCTTTGCTTCATAAACACAACAACAACAACAACAACAAAAAAAATAATTCTGCTCCACTGCTCCGGGAGCACTGAAAGTTACACTGCTGCTAGTGTATGGGTCCACTTGGACAGCCCAATTAATCAATCCCAACCGTCCAGAACCCTTCATGGGCCATCATACAAAAATCGCAATGATCGATGATCCATCCTATCCTTGATTTGGTCTTGTTTTCTATAGCTATCATTTTTTCCACACCATGGATGTGATCTTTATGGTAGCCTAACAAAAGCGATTTAGAATCATAAGCAGTCCATGATGTCCGCAACAAATAGATGGACTAAATTGTTAATTGGAGCTATTTTTCGGTAAATAATCTTGACCATCTATACTAATGCCACTGATCAAATGGTTAATATTTGTCAGATTGGTATGATGGTTGCATTGCAGCTCATGAAATGTGTTTGGACCTAATGAACGGTCTAGATCAACTGATTAGCCTGTGTAACTGTCCCAATGCAAGTGATGGTGGGCCACACAAAATAGAGGCTAGAAATTGCTTGTACTTTTTATAGAACAGAAAAACACAAGGACCCGCAAAAAGCATATCCTCATAAGCATATCCTCATTTTGTGTGGGGAAACCCCAACTGCTTGTAGTTCACACGTTGGGTCATGAGAGGTGAGGAGGAGAATGAGATTGGATCCATGGGCGTTTGGTACACCTCCTTTGAGTGTCTGTGATAGCTACCCTCAAACTAGAGGACGTTGAGTTTTACAGATCAGATATATTTTATTCTATATATAGGATTTAAATACACTTTTGTGTTAAGCATCTTTATATCGTGGGCCACAAGGCATCAACGGTCTGGATCTGTAGAGTGTCAAAGTCGGCACCAAGTACGAGCCGATCATAGGAGGCGGGCCCAACCCGGCAGGAAAATGGGACAACCCAACCTGTATGTAATTTATTTAGGAATATTATAGAGTACCATTCTGGTTTTTATTCTTTACAAATGAGCTAGGCCCATTATTCAATCATTCCAACCATGATATTATGGGCCCACCTTAAAAAAAAAAAAAAAACACCAACTTCGTTAGGTGGTCCTCAGACCTAAAATTTAGAAAGAAAAAACAGCAAGTTTCACCTTTCGACCATTTATGCAATAAAATGCCTACGGTTGATGATGGACTAGTAAAGGGGCACACATAACCATTTCTTCACCCATTTAGGCCTAAAATGGACACATATATCATACTCATTAGGGTGTGGGATACCCATTTGTGATTTGATATTTGTAAAAGTAAATGTTCATGTGTGCCGCCCTCTGTATGAACTAGTGCTATGTATCCAACATAAGTCCATCAAAATTTGCCATAGGTACAAGTTTTTGTATTCTACTTTTCAATTTCTGTTTCAGGAAATTTGCATCTGGGTCCCACCTTGGCACTGTATTTCATCCAACCTGCGGATCAAGTAAGGCACCCACCAGGATTATATATAGCGCAAATAGCTTTAGTCATTTCTACCCTCGCAAGTCTCCACGATATTCGTTAAGATAGGGCAAATTTACAATAAAAAGATAGTTGCTTGGCAAGAAATGGTTGAGATTTTACCACACAAGCACTGGCTTAGATTGAACCCGATCCATAGCTCAAGTGGTAGACTGAGTGAAGATAACCTCATTTCTGTTGGGATTGTGGAAGCAACTCGTAGGAGAATCAAACAAAGGAATCATAAAAGCACCAGCAAATCCAATAACAGAAGACAAATAACTTTACTTGGAAAAACCTTTATGGGAAAAAATTACGGTGCAAAGTGAATTACTATGAAAATGAAAGTTACAAGAGATGGAGAACACTTACAACTTAACCCAGAGAGAAAACCCTAGCTTTTTCTTCTCCCAAAACCCTCATACATTTAGAACTCAAGTGTTTAAACCCTAATCCCGATTACACTCATATATATATAACATGAAATCAGAAATAGAAACAAAATGCGCAAAACAACGCTAAACAGCACGCACCGTCGACCGCTCGATCAATCGATCGAGATGGGTTGAGCAAATCGTCGACCAATAAACAATAAATGTTCGATCAATCGAACATGCAAAAAAGTGTCCAAAGATTCACCCAAAATTTCGAATATTGTCGATCAGTCGAGACCCTGACCAAAACTATCTAGAGACTTTTTGTGCTATTCCAGGCATGCTCGATCAGTCGAGCCCCCGACCAAAACTGTCCAGAGACCTGTCTGTGTTATTCCAGGTATGCTCGATCAGTCGACCAAGGTAGTCGACTAGTCGAACACCCTGTTTTCTTCATAAATTGAAGGCTCCATAAAACAATCTCCACAGAGGCTTCAATCATTGATCCCCCATTCATCCTTTTATTCCATCGACCATCTTTAATTCGTCTCCACCATAACTCTACCGCTTCTTGTGTATACTCTATCTTCACTACATCTTCACTAGACGCAAAGAAGTTGAACAGAACTTGAACTTCTCTACAGGGATCACCTTTATAAGCACGTCGGCCGGATTCACGCTTGTATGGATCTTTTTCAAGGTCACACCGCCTTCCTTAAGCACTTGTCGGATAAAATGATGATGCACATCAATATATTTAGTTCCAAAATGGTAAACCGAGTTCTTCACTAAATTGATAGTGCTTTTGCTATCACAATTAACCAACACGACCTCCTGCTAAATCTTTAATTGATTTATCATTCCCCATAACCAAATTGCTTCTTTAATGCTTTCGTCACCACCATATACTAAACTTCGGTTGTGGAGAAAGCTACCACAGATTGAAGTTTCGACATCCAACTGATCGCTCCACCTGTTAGCACAAACGAGTAATCGGAAGTCGACCTTCTATTTTCCACACTACCCACGTAGTCTAAATCCACGTAGCCTACTAACTTCTCCCTTGATTTCTCAAATTTCAAAATAAAGTCTTGCTTACCTTGAATATAATGTAGCCATTTCACTACCTCCCAGTGTTGCTTGTCGAGTTTAAACATAAATCTGCTAACAACACCTACTGTATGTGTTGAACTCTGAATTGTACATACTTAGACCTCAATTCATCACATATTTACATTGATTAAGCTATTAAAAGACTTATCTTATATGTGTATTTATGTGTGTAGAAAAGAGAGAGAAGCCTCATGATTTTAAAGCTAATGGAACTATGTTGAAGCACATTGAAGATCAATAGGAGAATAGCTAAGAGGTAGAGAAAGGAAGCAAAGAAGAAAGGAAGAAGTCCGGATTCTGTAATAAGAAGAATATGAAGATAGGAATTTTCGATAGGTGTTCGATATATGCTCGATAGGTTTTCGATATATTGAAATTATAAGCTCGATTGATCTAAAATTCAGAGATCCGAGGTTGAATGGCTGAACTCTTTGGACTATAATCTCGATGTATTGGAGGAGTTTTGATATATCGAGATATGAATTTCGATATATCGAAAATGAGTTCAATTAATAAAAAATTTGTAACTCTCTGGACATTATTTCGATACATCAGAGAGAGTTCGGTATATCAAAACCGCAGTTTCGATTGATCTAAGTTCCTATTAGAATCGACTTTTCCTACGCAACCAGTTATGCAATTCTAGAAGATTCCAAGGCGGTGCGCAATTTTTATTATAAAAAGACACCTCCAAACTCGTCTTAAATCATCATAGAGGAGTACTAATCATGCTAGATGTGGAGATGATCGAAGTGGAGCTTTTACAACTCCAATTTTTAGCATTTTTCTAGTTTTAGCTCATGTTCTTAGTTATTTCTTGTTCTTTTTCTAGTTTAATCATGTCTTCGATTGGATAGACCTCTTAACTAGGGTTAAGAGGTAAAACTTGTAGCTTCTTTTAATGTTTTGATTTAATTATAGTTTTTACTTTTGGATTTAATGTTGAACATGATTTATTTAAGTTTGAATGAAGTTCTAAGTTCAGTTTTTCTTTGATCTCTTAATGCCTTCGGTTTCATGTAATGCTTATAAAATTTAAACTTAGAATCTTACTTGTTTTGCAAGGTCTAGACCTGTATAATTCGAGAAATTGAATTCCCTACGCTCTAGAACTTGGATCTTAATGTGGGAACTTATTTAAACAAAAGTTTTTATCTTTCTATATTTCTGAGATAGTTGTTTGCTCATTGTTGTGATTTGATTCAAGTTCATATTGTGTTATTAGTCAAGTTTAGTGACAAGATTTGAGGATGACCATGATGGTGATCTTACATTATTGGAAAGAGGATTGGCCTATGCAATCGAGTGTGCCACTACAAGAAATTCCATTTTTACCGACGAATGATTTCGTCGGGAATCAGTAAAATTTCGTCGAGAAATCTTTTTCCCGACGAAATTTTTCGCGGCTAACGTCGTCGCAGAAAGGCCGTCGGTAAAGGTTTTTACCGACGAAATAAATTTTCGTAGGTAATAATAAAACCATTACCGACGAAAAAATTCGTCGGGAAAACATTGAATTTTTGTCGGAAATAAAAATGATACGTCGGTAAAAAAACTTTTACCGACGAAAATGTTCGTCGGTAAAGGTTTTGCCGACGAAATATTTCGTCGGTAAAACCTTTTCGGGGTTATCACCGACGAAATATTTCGTCGGCAAAACTTTTTCGGGTTTATCACCAACGAAATGTTTCGTCGGTAAAACTTTTCGTCTTTTATTGCCGACGAAAAATTTCGTCGATAAATTTTTTTTTATTTTTTTACCTACGAACAATTTCGTCGGTAATAGTATTTCTTGTCCCGGTTTCATTTGTTTTCAAAATTCAAAAAAATTTCTAATATACACCTGTAAAGAAACCTATACATTTTTCTCCTATTCACATTCACATACATACGAATAAACAGAAACTACACCATCCATACACAAATAATCTATTCCACATCCACAAACAAACAATATTCATCAACACACAAATACATACAAGTTAAAAGTCGTATAGTAAAAAAAATAATCAGGAAGATGAAGGCGGAGGTGGCGGGGCATCGGCGCCAAGGCATGCAGCGAGAGCCTGAAACATCTCCTGCATCCGTCGCTCATGCTCCTGCCGCTCCTGCCGCAACTCCTCGATCCGCCTCTCCTCCTCCTCCCTACGCCTCTGCTCCTCCTCCTCCCGTCGCCTCTCCTCCTCCTCCCTACGCCTCTGCTCCTCTCTCTGCCTCTCCAGCTGCTCTCGAATCTCATCGACCACGACCCGTAGCTGCTGAGCCTCTCTCCCTCTGCGATATCAGCTCGGCGTTGAGCGCTCTCACCAGCTACGGATCGACTGGAGCCAGCTCTAGTTTGTGCCATGAGCTTGGCACCATGGCCAAGCCCACGCACATATCCAGAACGGGTGCCAAGCACCTCGCTCAGGATTTCTGGCTCACTCCGCTTACTACCATCGGGAGTGGGCTGACTGCGTATGGTGTCCATCGCCGCCTGTAATGAAAATATATGAAATTTCATAAAAAATGACATGAATGACATTATTATCAATCACTGCGCAATTAAATTTTACAAAGTAAAGATTTTTATCCAATGCTCACTGGCTCTAGGATGAACCCAAGATCCCGTCGCCTGCCGACAGTGAGTCCCTCTGTAGAGGTCTACTGGTCCAGGCTCCTGGCCGGTGAAGGAATCTCGCTGCGCAATCGAAAGGAAAAAAGACTTATAATAAATGCCAATCAAAATAATATATTAACTTAATAATCATCAATAATTTCTTAGCATGTCGTAACGATGTCGTACAAATGACTTTGAACCAACTACATGGTTCACTTGTAACTTTTCCCTGTTCGCAGAATTTATTCTACTCATCTTCTGAACACATTATACAAAATACATTTCTATTAATTGCGAATTGAATTGTTACCGTAAGATATCGTACATGTAAATATTACCTGAAAAGCCTCCAACGAAAATCTCTCGCAGAGTATCCGCCAGTCGTCTGTAGTAACGTGTGGCGGTGCGGACAATACGGCCTCATCGTGTATCCTGCACCGCTTGTACCGCTGGTGCAACTCTCTGCGGTACTCCTTGAACCGCTCTCTAATCATGTCGTCGACGGCATGAGAAATGTAGTGAACATTCAAATCGAATTCAAATTTATCCTGCAGTTTCGTAAATAATAAATTAAGGCAATAAACTTATTAACAATAGGATTTAACCGTAAATGAACTTTCACAAAAGAAAATTTCAATTTACTAAACTTTATCTGAAGGCGCTGACGATGAGCTGTCTCACATCATCTGTCACGTCAGTCCAACGGGGGGTGGTGGCGGGGATCAGAGATCGGCATAAGACACGACCTCAGACGTAAACAGTCTAGCACTGTCCCCAACAGGTCTAAGGCAGTCCTGTGGGAACTCTACCGCCACCCTACCCTCACGCGTAAGTCGCTCTAAAACTAACCCACGCGTGGGTCCACGTCCTCGTCGGCTGGTAGAAGATGCTGCTGCGAAAAGATATATGTAAGTAACAATATAAACAGAAATCACTAAATAAATGTCTAGACTTACATGCAGTGCCCGGTGTATGCTGAACCGAAGGATCAGATGACTGTGATGCATCGTGCGACGTCGATGCTGTCTGCGTCGCATCACGGGTGGAAGGGGTAGATCCAGTGCGCGAATGACCTGATCTCCCACCTGGTGCCATGATTGAATATGTCTGAAATACAAACTTATAAATTTAAACAATGTCAATGCAAGTTTATGAACATCATTGTAGAGTGAATTTGTGCTTATGGTTAGAGAAATGATAAAAATATGATTAGACCATTACACTATAATGCAAGCAGAATATAATAAAACCGTAAACAGAATATAAAAGTTGAAAAATTCATTACACATTGTCATTCTATACTAAATACATATATCTCATTGTAATACAAATCAACTTCGGATCAACTATCCGAAATACTCCCTGCGTAAGTTATCGTACACTGCAGATGTATATGTCAAGCTGTATGAAGCACTCGACATTGTTACAGCCAACATGCCAATCACAATAGGAGAAATCTGATCTCTCGGGACTCCATTCAGATGTGCAAGTGATAATGTCGCATATTCCATACGAAGTTTTCCGCGGTTATATTCCTCAATCAGGTCCGGAATTTCTTTGAGATTGTATAATCTTTCATCTGAGTCATCATCTTCCTCCCTACATTTCTCGACCAGACCGGGTATCTCTCTGGCCCTACCAGAAGAATATAGGGCCGAAAAGTCCATCCGCAACAGCTGATGAAGTATGCTGCGTGCTTCCGCTACGCTCCAGTTTGTGGAGGACATGATCAGAAAGTGACTTAACTGTAAATGTAGATTATAAACAAGTCAATTCAGGAAAAAAAATCATGACTTGTAAAACATATATACATGTAATAATCAAATTAATCGAATTGAAAATTGCATATAAATCTTGTATACATTTAATAATCGTCGTCTGAATCATTATCGCTTAGGACTTTTTCTTCTTCACCATCACTATCGCTGATAAGAATTTCCTCTTCATCGTCTGCAACGTTGTCATCGATGAAAGCGCTATCATCTCTACCAATGTCATTTATGATTCAGGCATCAACATGATCAGGTGGCACATCATCTTTATTCAATTGCACCACATCAATATCAACATTTGGATCATGCCCTCTATCCCAAGATGGCATGTCTTCTTGGTATGCTTGTTCAACTGACGACGTTCTATTACTCCCTTCATCGTTACCTTCAACGTCTACTTCGGGAACGTCAAATATGTTCCTGGGCTTTATTTTCTGCACCACGTGCCAAGAGCCGCCTAAATTGGTGTCAGCGAGGTAGAATACTTGTTCGGCTTGGCCGGCTATGATAAATGAGTCATCTTTAAACCACTTCCGAGATAAATTTACGCTCGTGAAGTAATTATTAGTCTGTATTCCCAACTTTTTATTTCCAATGTCCCACCAATCACATTTAAATAAGTACACCCGCTTTCTCATACAATAACTCAGCTCAATAATATCCGTCAAAATGCCATAAAAATCGATTTCGACCTCCTCATGTGTTCCCTTCACAACCACACAACTATTTTGTGTGGTCCTATATTTCTCACGCTCCTCAGTGTGGAACCGAATCCCGTTTACAATACAACCTGTATATCTAGATACACGTCTATCAGGGCCACACGCCAGTGAGTAGAGCGCATCAGACGCATCCGCAGAGTTGCTAGCGCGCAACATCTTCATCTATCATCACGTACAGAATATAAATGTACGTTTAGGCATTTAAAATTACGTGTAAATATTGTGCAATACAACAATATTGTAAGTGTGGTGAGATAGAAGTTAAATTAATCTTACACATTTTTCAAACCATTCTGGAAACAAATCCTGATGCATTCGATCATAATTTGTAGGGTATTGGGACTTCATCTCCTCGATGTGTTCGCTATACACAATTGGTACGTTGTAAGCAAGAAATTTTGAGATTAAAACTGTCTGTAGATATACAATTATGTGCGAAGACTTACTCCAAGTACGACTCTATTTCTTCACAGTTATGCAACACATACCACCGCGCCTTCGCTTGATCCCGATGGTCCATATCCTGAAACGTCGGCGATCCTAAAGGACGGACGTTATGTGCGAATATAGATATGAGTCCTTGTTCATGCTCCTGTCCTACATCGGCATTCCGATCTTCTCGGTTGAATCTAGTCTCTATGCCACGAAGATACATGGAGCAAAATGTCAGGCACTCATTATCAATGTACGCCTCAGCAATGGATCCCTCTGGACGTGCCTTATTCCTCACATATTGTTTTAATGTGTGAAGGTATCTGTACACGAAATCAATATGTTTAGGACATGAAAACATGGATATACGTAGTTTATGGAATGAATAAAAATTTATGATCATTGTTCTATCACCTTTCGATCGGATACATCCAACAATATTGTACTGGGCCTGCAAGCTTTGCTTCGTGCGGTAAGTGAATCGCTAGGTGTATCATGATATCGAAAAACGCAGGTGGAAATATTCTTTCAAGTTTTCAAAGGATTACGACAATATCCTTCTCCAGTCGTTTAATAACCTCTACATTCAAAGATTTCAAACACAAATCCTTAAAGAATATCCCCAACTCAATCAGCGTAGCACTGACATCCTTGTTAAGGAATCCACGAATCGCAACCGGTAGTAGACGTTGCAGAAGGACGTGACAGTCATGACTTTTCATTCCTGTTACCTTACAGTCCGTAATGTTTACGCGCCGAGAGATATTCGATGCATACCCATCAAAAAATTTTACCTTGTTCAACCATTCACATACACATTTTTTCTCTAGTTTTGTCAATGTGTAGCAGGCTGCTGGTATAGTATATGAATTTTCATGTGGTTGCAAGTGCAACTCTTTCCTTAAACCCATTGCTTGTAGATCCAATCGAGCCTTAAAACTGTCTTTTGTTTTCTTCTCTATGTTCATCAATGTTCCAAAGACATTGTCACATATATTCTTCTCAATATGCATGACATCCAAGTTGTGTCGTAATTTCAGATGACTCCAATAAGGCAACTAAAAAAAAATGCTCTTCTTCCTCCAGTTGTACTCCAATACTGTATGTTTTCTCTTCTTCAAGTGCGGTGCCTTACCAAATCTAACTTCTTCAATGTTACTCAGTTGTTGTAACACATCTTCTGCAGATAGTTCTTTCGGTGGTGGCCTATGATCTTGTTTGCCATCAAAGATTACCGTCTTCCTGCGCCAACTATGATCCCTCGGAAGGAAGCGACGATGGCCCATATAACACGTTTTCTTACCATGCTTTAAGGACAATGAACAAGTCTCAGTACTACATGTAGGACAAGCCAACTTTCCCTTCGTGCTCCACCCAGACAAATTCCCATATGCAGGGAAGTCATTTATTGTCCACAAGACCGCTGCATGCAATCGAAACGTCTGTTCTGCAAAAGTGTCATACGTCTGGACACCTTGACTCCACAACTCGTTTAACTCATCTACTAACGGTCGGAGATACACATCAATGTCATTCGCCGGTGACTTGGGTCCAGGAATAAGCAACGACATCATAAAAAATGATTCCTTCATACACAACCAAGGAGGTAAATTGTAGGGCATAAGTATCACTGGCCACATACTGTACGAGCTACTCATATTACCAAATGGATTAAAACCATCACTTGCAAGACCTAGCCGAACATTGCGAGAATCCTCTGCAAACCAGTCATATTGCTTATCAAAATGTTGCCAGGCTTCAGAGTCAGCGGGATGCCTCAATGTATTATCATCATGAACGCGTTTCTCCTTATGCCACCTCATATCTTCAGCCGTCTTGCTCGACGTAAACAATCTTTGTAATCTGGGTTTCAATGGAAAGTACCTTAACACCTTTTGTGAAATTTTCTTACGCTTAGCTTCGTCATATTTCCACCTAGACTCTCCACATTGTGGACACTCCTCAACATTTTCATGTTCTTTCCAATACAACACACAATCATTTATACATGCATGTATGAGGATGTATCCAAGGCCCAAGTCTCGCATTAACGATTTTGCCTCGTAATGAGACTTAGGCAATGTCTCACCTTTAGGTAATACTTCTTTCAACAAGCCAAGTAACATGTCAAACGATTTGTTACTCCAACGATTTATTGTCTTTAAATGAAGTAACCTTGTAAGGAAATTCAACTTGGAGAAGTTCCGACACCCCGGATAGAGTGGACGTTGCGCATCCCTCAACAACCTACTAAACTTTTCTGATTCGGCATCACCCATAGGAGGAATATCCTGGCTAGTACTTGTCGCTGCAAAATCAGTATTCGTAATTGTTCCTCTTAACACATCCCCAATGATATCTTGCATATCGTCAACATCTTCATCCTCGTCATTACAGCACAATTGGGTCAGCAAGGACTTCAGTGGCCTCAACTCTTTGGTAGAAGTCTTCACCATGATGAATCCACCAAGTGTAACCTTGGTCAATCCCAACTATGAACAAATCATCTTCCACTTTGTCCAATGTCTTGTGAATCATGTTCTTGCATTTTTGGCATGGACACCTAATTCTATTACCTGAATCTGCCCGATATCTCGCGAATTCCATGAACTCCTTAACACCTTCTTTATACTCTGGGCCAAACCGATTCTTAGCTTGCATCCAACTCTTATCCATATCTACAATGCAAAGATTAGAGTCAGGTTTAGTTTAGCTGATTTGAGTTTAGGATTAGGTTTAATCATAGGTTGAGATTTTTGGGTTCGGGATCGGGTTTAAGGTTAGGTTTTCGAGTTTGGGTCTAGGTTTAGGTAAGGTGAATGGATTTAGGAATAGGTGTAGGTTTAGGTTATGTGACATGAGTTTAGAATTAGGTTTCGAGCATAGGTTTAGATTTTCGGGTTGGGATCGGGTTTCAGGGTTTGGTTTTCGAGTTTGGGTCTAGGTTTAGGCTAGGTGAATGGATTTAGGAATAGGTGTAGGTTTACTTTAGGTGACATGAGTTTAGGATTAGGTTTCGGGCATAGGTTTAGATTTTCGGGTTCGGGATCGGGTTTCGGGTTTGGTTTTCGAGTTTGGGTCTAGGTTTAGGGTAGGTGAATGGATTTAGGAATAGGTGTAGGTTTACTTTAGGTGACATGAGTTTAGGATTAGGTTTCGGGCATAGGTTTTAGATTTTCGGGTTCGGGATCGGGTTTCGGGTTTGGTTTTCGAGTTTGGGTCTAGGTTTTAGGGTAGGTGAATGGATTTAGGAATAGGTGTTGGTTTACTTTAGGTGACATGAGTTTAGGATTAGGTTTCGGGCATAGGTTTAGATTTTTGGGTTCGGGATCGGGTTTCGGGTTTGGTTTTCGTGTTTGGGTCAAGGTTTAGGCTAGGTGAATGGATTTAGGAAATAGGTGTAGGTTTAGTTTAGGTGACATGAGTTTAGGATTAGGTTTCGGACATAGGTTTAGATTTTCGGGTTCGGGATCGGGTTTCGGGTTTGGTTTTCAAGTTTGGGTCTAGGTTTAGGGTAGGTGAATGGATTTAGGAATAGGTTGTAGGTTTAGTTTAGGTGACATGAGTTTAGGATTAGGTTTCGGGCATAGGTTTAGATTTTTGGGTTCGGGATCAGGTTTCGGGTTTGGTTTTCGAGTTGGGTCTAGGTTTAGGGTAGGTGAGTGGATTTAGGAATAGGTGTAAGTTTAGTTTAGGTGACATGAGTTTAGGATTAGGTTTCGGGCATAGGTTAGATTTTTGGGTTCGGGATCGGGTTTAGGGAAAGGTTCTCGTGTTTGGGTCAAGGTTTAGGTTAGGTGAATGTATTTAGGAATAGGTGTAGGTTTAGTTTAGGTGATTTGAGATTAGGATTAGGTTTCGGCATAGGTTGAGATTTTCGGGTTCGGGATCGGGTTTCGGGGTTTAGTTTTCGTGTTTGGGTCTAGGTTTAGGTTAGGTGAATGGATTAGGAATAGGTGTAGGTTTAGGTTAGGTGACATGAGTTTAGGATTAGGTTTAGGGCATAAGTTGAGATTTTTAGATTCGGGATCGGGTTTCGGGTTTGGTTTCGTGTTTGGGTCAAGGTTTAGGCTAGGTGAATGGATTTAGGAATAGGTGTAGGTTTTCTTTAGGTGACATGAGTTTATGATTAGGTTTCGGGCATAGGTTTAGATTTTCGAGTTCGGGATTGGGTTTCGGGTTTGGTTTTCGAGTTTGAGTCTAGGTTTAGGGGTAGGTGAATGGATTTAGGATAGGTGTAGGTTTTTACTTTAGGTGACATGAGTTTAGGATTAGGTTTCGGGCATAGGTTTAGATTTTCGAGTTCGGGATCGGGTTTCGGGTTTGATTTTCGAGTTTGGGTCTAGGTTTAGGCTAGGTGAATGGATTTAGGAAATGGACAGCTTCACCATGGTCCTAACAGCGGTTCCCCACCTTTCAGGGACCCCCGCTCAACACCCGGATAGCTCCGACGCACATCCGGGTCTGCTCCATTAATTTCGAGCTAATACATAAACACGGGCCTGTCCAAATGGCCAGGCCACCCATATTGCTGTCCATAAGAAATGGACAGCTTCATCATCATGGTCATAACAGTGGTTCCCACCTTCCAGGGACCCCTGCTCAACACCCGGATAGCTCCGACGCATATCCGGGTTGCTCCATTAATTTCGAGCTAATAATAAACACGGGCCTGTCCAAATGGCCAGGCCACCCATATTGCTGTCCATAGGAAATGGACAGCTTCATCATCATGGTCATAACAGCGGTTCCCACCTTCCAGGGACCCCCGCTCAACATCCGATAGCTCCGACGCACATCCGTGTCTGCTCCATCAATTCGAGGTAATACATAAACACGGGCCTGTCCAAATGGCCAGGCCACCTATATTGCTGTCCATAGGAAATGGACAGCTTCATCATGGTCACAACAGCGGTTCCCACCTTCCAGGAATTGTTCAACTGACGACGTTCTATTACTCCCTTCATCGTTACCTTCAACTTCAACGTCTACTTCGGGAACGTCAAATATGTTCCTGGGCTTTATTTCTGCACCACGTGCCAAGAGCCGCCTAAATTGGTGTCAGCGAGGGTAGAAATACTTGTTCGGCTTGGCGCGGCTATGATAAATGAGTCATCTTTAAACCACTTCCGAGATAAATTTACGCGTCGTGAAGTAATTATTAGTCTGTATTCCCAACTTTTTATTTCCAATGTCCCACCAATCACATTTAAATAAGTACACCCGCTTTCTCATACATAACTCAGCTCAATAATATCCGTCAAAATGCCATAAAAATCGATTTCGACCTCCTCATGTGTTCCCTTCACAACCACACAACTATTTTGTGTGGTCCTATATTCTCACGCTCCTCAGTGTGGAACCGAATCCCGTTTACAATACAACCTGTATATCTAGATACACGTCTATCAGGGCCACACGCCAGTGAGTAGAGCGCATCAGACGCATCCGCAGAGTTGCTAGCGCGCAACATCTTCATCTATCATCACGTACAGAATATAAATGTACGTTTAGGCATTTAAAATTACGTGTAAATATTGTGCAATACAACAATATTGTAAGTGTGGTGAGATAGAAGTTAAATTAATCTTACACATTTTTCAAACCATTCTGGAAACAAATCCTGATGCATTCGATCATAATTTGTAGGGTATTGGGACTTCATCTCCTCGATGTGTTCGCTATACACAATTGGTACGTTGTAAGCAAGAAATTTTGAGATTAAAACTGTCTGTAGATATACAATTATGTGCGAAGACTTACTCCAAGTACGACTCTATTTCTTCACAGTTATGCAACACATACCACCGCGCCTTCGCTTGATCCCGATGGTCCATATCCTGAAACGTCGGCGATCCTAAAGGACGGACGTTATGTGCGAATATAGATATGAGTCCTTGTTCATGCTCCTGTCCTGCATCGGCATTCCGATCTTCTCGGTTGAATCTAGTCTCTATGCCACGAAGATACATGGAGCAAAATGTCAGGCACTCATTATCAATGTACGCCTCAGCAATGGATCCCTCTGGACGTGCCTTATTCCTCACATATTGTTTTAATGTGTGAAGGTATCTGTACACAAAATCAATATGTTTAGGACATGAAAACATGGATATACGTAGTTTATGGAATGAATAAAAATTTATGATCATTGTTCTATCACCTTTCGATCGGATACATCCAACAATATTGTACTGGGCCTGCAAGCTTTGCTTCGTGCGGTAAGTGAATCGCTAGGTGTATCATGATATCGAAAAACGCAGGTGGAAATATTCTTTCAAGTTTTCAAAGGATTACGACAATATCCTTCTCCAGTCGTTTAATAACCTCTACATTCAAAGATTTCAAACACAAATCCTTAAAGAATATCCCCAACTCAATCAGCGTAGCACTGACATCCTTGTTAAGGAATCCACGAATCGCAACCGGTAGTAGACGTTGCAGAAGGACGTGACAGTCATGACTTTTCATTCCTGTTACCTTACAGTCCGTAATGTTTACGCGCCGAGAGATATTCGATGCATACCCATCAAAAAATTTCACCTTGTTCAACCATTCACATACACGTTTTTTCTCTAGTTTTGTCAATGTGTAGCAGGCTGCTGGTATAGTATATGAATTTTCATGTGGTTGCAAGTGCAACTCTTTCCTTAAACCCATTGCTTGTAGATCCAATCGAGCCTTAAAACTGTCTTTTGTTTTCTTCTCTATGTTCATCAATGTTCCAAAGACATTGTCACATATATTCTTCTCAATATGCATGACATCCAAGTTGTGTCGTAATTTCAGATGACTCCAATAAGGCAACTAAAAAAAATGCTCTTCTTCCTCCAGTTGTACTCCAATACTGTATGTTTTCTCTTCTTCAAGTGCGGTGCCTTACCAAATCTAACTTCTTCAATGTTACTCAGTTGTTGTAACACATCTTCTGCAGATAGTTCTTTCGGTGGTGGCCTATGATCTTGTTTGCCATCAAAGATTACCGTCTTCCTGCGCCAACTATGATCCCTCGGAAGGAAGCGACGATGGCCCATATAACACGTTTTCTTACCATGCTTAAGGACAATGAACAAGTCTCAGTACTACATGTAGGACAAGCCAACTTTCCCTTCGTGCTCCACCCAGACAAATTCCCATATGCAGGGAAGTCATTTATTGTCCACAAGACCGCTGCATGCAATCGAAACGTCTGTTCTGCAAAAGTGTCATACGTCTGGACACCTTGACTCCACAACTCGTTTAACTCATCTACTAACGGTCGGAGATACACATCAATGTCATTCGCCGGTGACTTGGGTCCAGGAATAAGCAACGACATCATAAAAAATGATTCCTTCATACACAACCAAGGAGGTAAATTGTAGGGCATAAGTATCACTGGCCACATACTGTACGAGCTACTCATATTACCAAATGGATTAAAACCATCACTTGCAAGACCTAGCCGAACATTGCGAGAATCCTCTGCAAACCAGTCATATTGCTTATCAAAATGTTGCCAGGCTTCAGAGTCAGCGGGATGCCTCAATGTATTATCATCATGAACGCGTTTCTCCTTATGCCACCTCATATCTTCAGCCGTCTTGCTCGACGTAAACAATCTTTGTAATCTGGGTTTCAATGGAAAGTACCTTAACACCTTTTGTGAAATTTTCTTACGCTTAGCTTCGTCATATTTCCACCTAGACTCTCCACATTGTGGACACTCCTCAACATTTTCATGTTCTTTCCAATACAACACACAATCATTTATACATGCATGTATGAGGATGTATCCAAGGCCCAAGTCTCGCATTAACGATTTTGCCTCGTAATGAGACTTAGGCAATGTCTCACCTTTAGGTAATACTTCTTTCGACAAGCCAAGTAACATGTCAAACGATTTGTTACTCCAACGATTTATTGTCTTTAAATGAAGTAACCTTGTAAGGAAATTCAACTTGGAGAAGTTCCGACACCCCGGATAGAGTGGACGTTGCGCATCCCTCAACAACCTACTAAACTTTTCTGATTCGGCATCACCCATAGGAGGAATATCCTGGCTAGTACTTGTCGCTGCAAAATCAGTATTCGTAATTGTTCCTCTTAACACATCCCCAATGATATCTTGCATATCGTCAACATCTTCATCCTCGTCATTACACACAATTGGGTCAGCAAGGACTTCAGTGGCCTCAACTCTTTGGTAGAAGTCTTCACCATGATGAATCCACCAAGTGTAACCTTGGTCAATCCCAACTATGAACAAATCATCTTCCACTTTGTCCAATGTCTTGTGAATCATGTTCTTGCATTTTTGGCATGGACACCTAATTCTATTACCTGAATCTGCCCGATATCTCGCGAATTCCATGAACTCCTTAACACCTTCTTTATACTCTGGGCCAAACCGATTCTTAGCTTGCATCCAACTCTTATCCATATCTACAATGCAAAGATTAGAGTCAGGTTTAGTTTAGCTGATTTGAGTTTAGGATTAGGTTTAATCATAGGTTGAGATTTTTGGGTTCGGGATCGGGTTTAAGGTTAGGTTTTCGAGTTTGGGTCTAGGTTTAGGTAAGGTGAATGGATTTAGGAATAGGTATAGGTTTAGGTTATGTGACATGAGTTTAGGATTAGGTTTCGAGCATAGGTTTAGATTTTCGGGTTCGGGATCGGGTTTCAGGGTTTGGTTTTCGAGTTTGGGTCTAGGTTTAGGCTAGGTGAATGGATTTAGGAATAGGTGTAGGTTTACTTTAGGTGACATGAGTTTAGGATTAGGTTTCGGGCATAGGTTTAGATTTTCGGGTTCGGGATCGGGTTTCGGGTTTGGTTTTCGAGTTTGGGTCTAGGTTTAGGGTAGGTGAATGGATTTAGGAATAGGTGTAGGTTTACTTTAGGTGACATGAGTTTAGGATTAGGTTTCGGGCATAGGTTTAGATTTTCGGGTTCGGGATCGGGTTTCGGGTTTGGTTTTCGAGTTTGGGTCTAGGTTTAGGGTAGGTGAATGGATTTAGGAATAGGTGTAGGTTTACTTTAGGTGACATGAGTTTAGGATTAGGTTTCGGGCATAGGTTTAGATTTTTGGGTTCGGGATCGGGTTTCGGGTTTGGTTTTCGTGTTTGGGTCAAGGTTTAGGCTAGGTGAATGGATTTAGGAATAGGTGTAGGTTTAGTTTAGGTGACATGAGTTTAGGATTAGGTTTCGGACATAGGTTTAGATTTTCGGGTTCGGGATCGGGTTTCGGGTTTGGTTTTCAAGTTTGGGTCTAGGTTTAGGGTAGGTGAATGGATTTAGGAATAGGTGTAGGTTTAGTTTAGGTGACATGAGTTTAGGATTAGGTTTCGGGCATAGGTTTAGATTTTTGGGTTCGGGATCAGGTTTCGGGTTTGGTTTTCGAGTTTGGGTCTAGGTTTAGGGTAGGTGAGTGGATTTAGGAATAGGTGTAAGTTTAGTTTAGGTGACATGAGTTTAGGATTAGGTTTCGGGCATAGGTTTAGATTTTTGGGTTCGGGATCGGGTTTAGGGAAAGGTTCTCGTGTTTGGGTCAAGGTTTAGGTTAGGTGAATGTATTTAGGAATAGGTGTAGGTTTAGTTTAGGTGATTTGAGATTAGGATTAGGTTTCGGCATAGGTTGAGATTTTCGGGTTCGGGATCGGGTTTCGGGTTTAGTTTTCGTGTTTGGGTCTAGGTTTAGGTTAGGTGAATGGATTAGGAATAGGTGTAGGTTTAGGTTAGGTGACATGAGTTTAGGATTAGGTTTAGGGCATAAGTTGAGATTTTTAGATTCGGGATCGAGTTTCGGGTTTGGTTTTCGTGTTTGGGTCAAGGTTTAGGCTAGGTGAATGGATTTAGGAATAGGTGTAGGTTTTCTTTAGGTGACATGAGTTTATGATTAGGTTTCGGGCATAGGTTTAGATTTTCGAGTTCGGGATTGGGTTTCGGGTTTGGTTTTCGAGTTTGAGTCTAGGTTTAGGGTAGGTGAATGGATTTAGGAATAGGTGTAGGTTTTTACTTTAGGTGACATGAGTTTAGGATTAGGTTTCGGGCATAGGTTTAGATTTTCGAGTTCGGGATCGGGTTTCGGGTTTGATTTTCGAGTTTGGGTCTAGGTTTAGGCTAGGTGAATGGATTTAAGAAATGGACAGCTTCATCATGGTCATAACAGCGGTTCCCACCTTTCAGGGACCCCCGCTCAACACCCGGATAGCTCCGACGCACATCCGGGTCTGCTCCATTAATTTCGAGCTAATACATAAACACGGGCCTGTCCAAATGGCCAGGCCACCCATATTGCTGTCCATAAGAAATGGACAGCTTCATCATCATGGTCATAACAGTGGTTCCCACCTTCCAGGGACCCCTGCTCAACACCCGGATAGCTCCGACGCATATCCGGGTTTGCTCCATTAATTTCGAGCTAATAATAAACACGGGCCTGTCCAAATGGCCAGGCCACCCATATTGCTGTCCATAGGAAATGGACAGCTTCATCATCATGGTCATAACAGCGGTTCCCACCTTCCAGGGACCCCCGCTCAACATCCGGATAGCTCCGACGCACATCCGTGTCTGCTCCATCAATTTCGAGGTAATACATAAACACGGGCCTGTCCAAATGGCCAGGCCACCTATATTGCTGTCCATAGGAAATGGACAGCTTCATCATGGTCACAACAGCGGTTCCCACCTTCCAGGGACCCCCGCTCAACACACGGATAGCTCCGACGCACATCCGGGTCTGCTCCATTAATTTTGATCTAATACATAAACACGGGCCTGTCCAAATGGCCAGGCCACCCATATTGCTGTCCATAGGAACAGGACAGCTTCAGCATGGTCACAACAGCGGTTCCCACCTTCCAGGGACCCCCGCTCAACTTCAACATCAATCAACTACTCTTAATCACAAGTATCATGTTCATCATCTAATTTGCCACTAAATGATAATATAATAAAATCAGTCGCCCATCCAAGGATGGATAGATTGAAATGCTATCATTATTTCCATTTACATGCCCAAGCCTAAATTTCGATAGCATCTCCCCCTATCTCTCCAGATATATTTATCTTACATTTCATTTCCACGTCAACTATCCACACATTGTGTGGATTAAATTGATAATGGAATTAAACATAAGAAACATATCCAGAGAGAATAGGAGAGTTACCGCACAAAACTAATGACCCTACACATGTAAATGACAAACAACGATAACATTCCAATCTATCAAACCTTGGACTGTCCAACAGGACAATTTGGCAGATTTCTATACCTCCAAAACACACTTTATCTATGCTCGGCAATATAGAAATCTCCAAATGGGCTAACTGATTCTATTATACTACCATTTGTGGACAAAAAATAATTATTAATAATAAGCCAAATACATCCACAACATACATATCCACATAAATCAACCACGGATAGCTCCGACGCACATCCGGGTTTGCTCCATCAATTCTAGATACACAAGCACATGAAAATGGTAGAATCATCAACACCATGAATCAAGTTTAATCAAATACCTAATGACTATTTTGTGAACAAATAAGTATGGGCGGCCCACCATGGGAATCGGATTGCGTGCGGAGTGTAGAGTAAACTCAGTTGGGCCCACCTACAATGTATGTGATTTATCTATTCCGTCCTTATGTTTTTCCACCTCATTTTAGTGGTTGAGCCCAAAATTTAAGCATATCCAACTCTCAAGTGGACCATGCCATGGGAAACAGTGGGAATAATGATTTCCACCATTCCCAGGCCCTACAGTGATCTTTATTTGTCATCCAACCTGTTCATAAGATCACATGGATATGGATGAGGGAAAACACAAATATCAGCTTCATCCAAAACTTCTGTGTCCTCCAAGAATTTTTCAATGATAGACATTCAGTTCACACTTGTGGTGTGGTCCACTTTAGATTTTGATATGCTTCATTTTTGGGCACCATACCTAAAATTTCCTGCTAAAATGGATGGACGGAGTGGATAAAATACGTAAATCACTGTGGGCCCCACAGAGTTTACTCCACACAAATAGATGCTTGATCCAAAACAGTGGACAGTGAGGGTGGGCCCCACGAGCAGTGGACAGCGACGGTGGGCCCCACATTTATTGTATATCATGATTTTTTTTTAATTTGTAAATCACAAATTTGGAATTTAAATTTTAAAATCCCTAATTAAGGAAGGAATTAGGGGATTTTAATTTCGAAATTCCTAATTAGGGATTTACTAAATCAGTGGGCCCCACCAAATGGTAGACAGCTAAGGCGGACCCTACGCACATGCAATGGACAGCGATAGCGACGGTGGGACCCACATGCAATGGACAGCAACGGTGGGACCCACATGCACTGGACAGCGATGGTGCATGGGACCCACATGCTTTGAATTTTGGCAGTGGGCCCCACAATGAACAACGAGGAGAGAGAGAGAGAGAGAGAGAGAGAGAGAGAGAGGAAATGGAGGAAAAAGGAAGGGGGAGACGGTTACCGGCGGAGGCAGCGGCGTACGGTGGCTGGTGGAGGCGCGTGCCTACTGGCGTCGGTGGTTGGCTGGGGGGAGGTGGTCAGCTTACGCGGGTGGCCGCCGGTGACGGTGACGGCCGGTGGTCGGCAGTGAGGGAGATGACCAGAAGGGTGGGCCGCGAGAGAGAGAGAGAGAGAGAGAGAGAGAGAGAGAGAGTGCGAGAGAGTGAGAGAGAGACAGAGAGAAAAGAGGGCCGATCGGGTAAGTTAAAAAACAGATTTTTACCGACGAAAATTTTCGTCGGTAAAAGTCTTTTTAAAAACTTTTACCGACGAAAATTTCGTTGGTAAAAGTCATTGTGAAAACTTTTACCGACAAACATTTTCGTCGGTAAAAGTCATCTCTTTTCTTGGCGGGAATCACACATTACACATTATTACCGACAGGCAACAGTCGTCGGGAAAAGTTTCACTTTTACCGACGAAAAGTTTCGTCGGTAAAAGTAAAATTTTCTGTTTTAATTTTTAGCGACAAGTATCTTCGTCGGCAATAAGCTTTTTACCAACGAAATTATAATTTCGTCGGTAAAAGTGTATGGCGGGAACCAAATCCGGCGTTGGCGGGAAGCTGGAGTGATTTTTATCGACGATTTCTATATTTCGTCAGGAAAAATGATTTTTCCCAACGAAAATAATTTCGTCGGTAATACTTTCGTCGGTAAAAAGCCGTTCTCTTGTAGTGTGCCCAATGCCTAAATTTTATTGAGGGAATCATGTTAATGAACAACATCTATTTTAAATGTTTATGTGATTTAAATAATTTCATATTCCGACTAGATAGGATTGGATTTCGATTCCAGTTGTTTAATTGAGATAACTTAGTTGAATTATGTATTAAGGATAGTTATAAGTGGATCATTGGCGCTCTAGTATTTTTAGATTATTGAATTCATCTTCCTAGTATATTATTTTCAACCGTTCATACAAATCAGATTTTCAAATTTAGTTTCTCTTAGCTTGATCTTAATTTAGGTTGTTTTAAGAAGTTTTGTGAACTTATATATAATCTTTGAGGACAATATCGGTCTCAACCGAATTATTAATACATTGCAACCTTACACTTGGGGTTGGCGAACAATTTTTTGGCGTCGTTCACTTACATCACACCTAAGGCTACACTTTAGGATATGTTGTGTGCATTTGTGTCGGTTCAAGCTAAATATAACAAGATCAATTCTCTGAAATTAGATAAGTTTATGCAAGAGCAACTAAGATTCAACCAAATTACATCTCAAGCCATTAATGACTTGAAAAATTCTATGGCAAGGGTTGAATGTCATCTAAGTGTTAGGAAGAAGGGCACACTTTTTGCTCAACCTCTCCTTAACCCAAAAATTCAATTTGAGATACATGATCCTAGCTCATCCTCCCAATTTATAGAAATGTCAAATCTATCACCACCTTGAGGAGTGGCAAAATAATTGAAAAATCTAGTCTGGTGAAGGCCCTAAAGCCTAATGATCTGGTAATTGCCATAAAAGATTATGGATATAGCATTACCCCACATGAGAAAGAACAGGAAAAGCAATACAAGTTCTTTCTCTCAAATGTTAATTCCACCCAAACCTTTAGACAAAAATCTAAATATTTTAGAGGTTTTTAAGCAAATGAAAATCAACATTCCATCATTGGATGCTATAAAACAAATACCATCTTATACCAAATTTCTAAATGACTTTTGTACTGTCAAAAGAAAACACAATGTGGATAACAAAGTATTTTTTACCGGGAAAGTGACTGCCATCATTAAACAAGAAGTGCCCCAAAAATATAATGATCTAGATAGTCCAACCATATCATACATAATAGGTGACTAACAGATTGAACAAACCTTACTCGATTTAGGGGCAAGTGTAAATCTCATCCCATACTCTGTTTTATAAGCAATTAGGTTTAGGTGAATTAAAACCCACCAAAACAATGCTTTAACTCGCTGATCAATCTATTTGTATATCGAGAAGGGTGATAAAAGATGTGCTTGTTCAAGTTGATAAATTCTACCATTTGGTAAATTTTATTGTCTTGGATACACAACCCATCCTTAGTACCGGCACTTAAATTCCTATCAACTTGGCCGTCCCTTCCTAGCCACGTCAAATACAATAATCAATTGTAGGAATGAGCTCGTACAAATGACCTTTGGAAATATGACGCTTGAGCTGAATATTTTCAATTTATGCAAACAATCACGGGATGGAGATGAGGAGATCCACAAAATTAATTTGATTGATTCATTCGTAGATGACAAGTCCCTCTTAACATTTTACTCTGATTACTTGGAAGCGTGCTTGGCCTACTCCTTCGACATTGATGATGACATGATACGGGAGATGGATGCCCTTTTAAACTCTATGCCAATACTTGATATTAACCTGTGGAAGACACCTTTTTAAGAATTGCCCTTAACCGAAAACAAGTCTTTTCCATCTAGTATCAAGGCACCAAAGCTCGACCTAAAACCATTACCTATGGATCTGAAATATGTTTATTTAGGTCGAGATTAGACATATCTATTGGTGATTTCTTCCCACTTGGATGAGGAACAAGAGAGTAAATTGATCACTACTCTTGGAGAATACAAGAATACCATCGGGTGGACAATTGTGCACCTCAAAGGCATTGATCCCCTGATTTATACTAATCGCATACACCTTGAGGGGAATGCAAAAACATTTAAGCAACCGCAAAGATGCCTAAATTCAAACATGAAGGAGGTGGTTAAAGCTGATGTGTTAAAACTGTTGGATGTGGGTATCATCTACCTAATATTTGATAGTCAATGGGTGAGTCCAACTCAGGTCGTGTCTAAGAAATTCAAGATTACCATCGTAGCCAATGCTGAAAATGAACTCGTGCAAACTAGAGTCACTACCGATTGGTGAATGCGCATTGACTACCGGAAGCTAAACACGGTCACAAGGAAAGACCACTTCCCTTTACCTTTTGTCAATCAAATCGTAGAAAGGTTAGCGGGTCATTCTCACTTTTGCTACTTCGATGGATATTTAGGGTACAACCAAATAGAGATCGCCCTTGAAGAACAAGAAAAGAAACACATTCACATGTCCTTTCGGCAATTTCACTTATCGAATGATGTCGTTTGGATTATGTAATGCTCCCGCCACTTTTTAACGATGTATGTTGAGTATTTTTTCTGACATGGTGGGGAAGTTTCTTGAAGTCTTTATGGATGACTTCACTGTGTTTGGTTGTGATTTTGATGAGTGCTTTGGGCACTTAAACACTATTTTAAAAATATGTGAAGAGAAGAATCTTGTTGAGCTCTGAATTGTGCATATTCTAACCTCATTTCATCACTTATATTGCATGATTTATTTGATTAAAAGACTTATCTAATGCATGTTTTTGTGATTGTAGGAATGAGAGAGAGACTTCACAATTTGGATGTTTAAAGACTCTTCTTACATGCAATTAAGATCAAAGGGAGAAAGTACAAGAGGTGGAGGAACGATGTAAAGAAGATGGAGAAGGAAATCATGAAAAATCACAATTTAAAGACTGAACGACCAGTCGTCCGACCGGTTAGCCATTGCAGTAGACGGGTTAGCCAAACCCTTCAGAAATCACAAACTCGCTGGACAAAAAAATGCACTAATCGACCTATCATTTGACCGGCTGGATGGGCTTCCGACCGGCCGGCTGGCCGGTCGGCAGATAAATCGGCTAGAGATTAAAAAATCAAACCGTTATTGTGCAAGCTTCGACCGGTCAACCAAGGGGGTTTGGCCAGCTGGCTGACCAACGTCCAGAAACAGAAATTTTTGTTTTAGGATTCCGATTTCTACCACGCACTGCGAAAGTTTTACGCAAAATCTCGAATCTTCTTCATCGGTGGAGCTTCAAAGCTATAAAAGGACACCTCCACTCCATTTCTAAGGCATCCTATAAGAGTTCTAAAGCATTGGGAAGTGGAGAAGCACAATTTCAGAGTTCTACAACTCCCTCTATTAAAATCTTTCTAGCTTTTTTATGTTTAGCTTAGATTTTCTATTTTGTTCTAACATAGTTAGCTAGACCTCTTAGCTAAAGCTAAGATGTGAAGCTTGTAGTTATCTTAGATGTTTTAATTCGTTTTCAAGGTTTCAAAGTTGGATTTCTATGTTGAACAATGGTTTGTTTCAGTTTGAATGAAGTTCTAAGTTGGTTTTTTTTTAATCTCTTGATGACTTATGGATGTTAAGAATTATATTTAGTTTATTACTTTTTATGCAAGATCTAGACTAGTTGTACGCTTCAAGGAATCGAATTCAATACGCTCTAGAGCTTGGATCTTCATGTGGGAACTTCAAATCAAAGTTCTATCTTTTTTAAATTCTGATATATGTGTTAAACAACTTTGTAATTTGAATCAAGTTCAAATTATGATGTTAGTTGAATCTAGTGACAATATTTGATGTTTATCATAGTTGTGATCTTATTCTATTGGGAATAGGATTGGCCTATGCAATTGAGCATGCCCAATGCCTAACTTGAATTGAGGGAGTCATGTTGATAAACAACACATATGTTGGACTGTTTTGATGTTATAACTGCTCCATGTTCTAGCTAGATAAGATTGAATTCCAATTCTAGTTGTGTAGTTGAGAAACCTATAGGAATTATACATCAAGAATAGTTATAAGTGGATCCTCGGTGCTCTAGTATTTCTTTTAGATTGTTAAGTTCATCCTTTAAGTTTACAGATTGCTCATCTATATTTAAATTTTAAATTAATTTACTTTGATTTGATTTCAATTAGAGTTATTTGAAGAAGTTTTGTAAATTTCTGGTTGATCCCTGAGGACGATCTCGGTCTCTACCGAATTATTACTACATTGCAACCTTGCACTTGAGGCGAGTGAATACGTTTTTGGCACCAGGGATTCGATGCTGTTCGCAGGATTTATAAAAATAGCTTTCAATTGAGATTTTTAGGAATTTTTTTAAAGAATAATACTTAGTTTTTTGTTTTAATTTTTGCAGAAATTTTCTTTTAGGAGTGAGTTGGTTCTTCTAGATTTATAAATCAGGTTTTGTTTTTCCAACTTCATTCTTCTCCTTATTTTTGTTCATCTCTAATAGAGTGGGTGGACTACAAGGTACGACTGACTATGTTTTGTGTTTTGAAAAATCTAAAGAGAGACTAGTAGGCTATATGGATGTGGATTATGTTGGGAATGTGGACAATAGAAGGTCGACTTCCGGTTACTCATTTGTGTTAGCAGGTGGAGCGATCAATTGGATGTTGAAGCTTTAGTCTGTGATGGCTCTTTCCATAACTGAAGCTGATTATATGGCAGTGACAGAAGCATTTATGGAGACGATTTGGTTGAAAGGGATGATGAATAAGTTGGGGTTTCAATGGGAAGTCGTGCCCATGCATTGTGACAACGAAAGTGCGATCAATTTGACGAAGAACTAGGTATTTCATTCTCGGACAAAACACATTGATGTTTGTTACCACTTTATCCGACAGATGTTGGATGAAGGTGGTGTAACTCTTAAGAAGATTCACACTAGTGAGAATTTGGCAGATATGCTTATGAAAGTGGTTCCTGCAAAGAAGTTCAAATTTTGCTTAACTTCTTTGGCCTTGGCAAAGAAGATGAGATGAAGACACATGCGTAAGAAGCGATGATAATAATGCTACTATGAAGATACTAGATATGGTGGAAGCAACTTAGAATAATGAAGACGAAGGATTGAAGCCATGGTGGAGATTATTGATTGAGGGCCTTCAATCTGTATAAAAACAGGGACCATCGATCAATCAAACAATCTGGTTGATTGATCGACAAAATCTAAAAAATGTTAGTTAACTCTCTAGACAATTTTGGATAGTTTCGATTAATCAAAGGTCAGGTATTGATCAATCGAAGTAATTTTGAATTTAATTGAAAACTCTTTAGATACCTTTGAGAATGTTTGATTGATCGAACATGGGAGTGTTAATCGGTTGAGGGATCATCGATTAGTGTCGATCGATCGAGAGATAAATCGACGATGCATGCAATTTTGCATAAGTACACGGTTTTAGTTTCTAATTCTGTATGTGGTTATATATAGCTTGTTAATATGAGATTAGGGTAACTTGCAAGTGAGAATAGAGAGAGCTTAAAGGCTCGGGTTTTGAAGGGAGAAAACTAGGGTTTTTTTAATATGTAAGTTATTTAATCTCTTGTATTTTTTGATTCATAGTGGATTCACTTGTCGTTTTGTGCCGTGGTTTTTTCTCGCAAAGGTTTTCGACGTAAAATCGTTGTATTCTCTTTGTATGCTTGTGTTTTTCTTTCCCTATTGCATTGTATGATTCACAAGGCTGCTTTTGCGTGCAACAGTATTTCCTTCTTTGGCATTAGCACGTGAGTTTTCTCAATTGTACTCCGACAAAAGTTACTGTCGTTACCAAATCCGAGTCCTTTAACGGTCAGATCTTAGATATATGCACAGGACTCAGTAGTGCCCCCTCTAGTACCAAGGTTGACGCTGTTAAGTGCTGCTCAATGCTTTGTGAGCCCCACCATGATGCATGTGCTTTATCCACATGTTCTATCCATTTTTCTAGTTCATTTTAAGCATGAGAAAGAAAGAATGAGGCAGATCCAGATCTCGGGTGGACTACACCAGAAGAAATAGTGGTGATTGAAGGCCCACCATTGCAAACTTCCCAGGACTCACTGTAATGTTTACGTCCATCAAACCTGTTGATTAGGTCACACAGACATGGATGAAAGGGAAACACAAATATCAGCTTGATTTAAAACTTTTGGACCCTACGAATTTCTTAATGGTGAGCATTCAATCACCACTATTTCATGTGGTGTAGTCCACCTAAGACTTGGAGCAGCCTCCTTTTTTCTTTTTGTTCTTTTTTTCTCATGCCCTAAAATGAACTAGCAAAATGGATGGAGAGAGTGGATAAAACACACGCATCAGAGTGGGGCCTGTAGAGTACAAAATATCGCCAACCAGTACCAACCTCGATACTGGAGGGATCACTACCGAATTACAGTGGATATGCACATGAGCGTGACCATCACGTGGCTTTGTGGCCATAACTTGTATTTGAATAATCCAATCATCCTTTCATGGACGTAACCCTATTTGGACGGTTAGATCATTATTTAAAGATCGTGGCCCAATTTGATGGACACACTATCTTTTACCATTTGCAGAGAAAGATTAAGGTTCCACTTAGATTACTTTTCGTGATGGGCCGGGCCAAGGTTGGCCTTGGCCTGGCCCTAATTTCTTAAGCCTAGCCCTTGCTTGGCCATAGTCCCAAGCTGAATGAAAAGGCCTTGGCTCTAGAAGGTGTGAACTATGTCTAATTCTTTTAAGAATTTGAGCAATAAATCCTACATATAAATGGTTTGGATCATTGAAACATGATCCCATATCCAATGATTTTCTTCAAAACTCCTAGATTTCTTAGGGCTAAGTGCCCTTAAAGGCCTAGTTTCATGGGCCACAATGGGCCATCTGGTTGATTGCGACTGCTATCCTTACCATTATTTGCCCATTTTGGAAACCTATTAATCAACCAACCCCTGGGGATTAATTGATGATTATGGGATAGGGTGGTGTGATTGAGCTCGACTTGACTGCGACAACCCCAAAACTAGTGATGTGGGTGCGACACTGTACTGTAGTCCTCAGCTCTTCCTCATTATGGAGATTGGCTCAGTTATCTCTTGGAGGATATAGAGGTTGGTGTGATTTAATCCTCAGCCCACCCCTTCTAGCAATTCTCCTTGATCTCCCAGGGCATTGATATCTAGAGAAACTCAACGCCCATGAAGGTGGTGATGTCGCTGCTATTGTATCTCTTGCAAACTGTCCTCATGGATGATGTGATCTTGCTGCATCTTAAAAATAGTATAGTATTATTTTGGCCGATTTATATGAAAGGCAAGGCAGTATTTTTCTGAGAAATCGACAAAGTTACATGTGGTGTGTGCCCACCTTTTACTTTTTCTAGAAAAAAAACAAAGAAATAAAATAAAAGGGTTGTGAGAACTGGCTCTGCTTCTAGTGAACCTTTTTAGGAGATTCCAGGGGCCCTGAAACTGACGGCCCACAGATGATTCCAAGGCAGTTTTTTAGTACAATATGTGGGTCGCTGTCGTTGGGCTAACATAAAATGGATACAGCACTGTCTGTACATGGTAGTCAGGCCTACACTGCAATCTAGTTTGCTACAGGTGCATTTGGCCCACGTAGGAACATAATCTTAGTGGGCCGGTTGTGTATACATAAGCCATATCTACCATGCATTTGTATATACCCTTACAAATATTGCGGAGAATTTTTTAAATCACTAGTTGATATCACCAGTATAACATCATGAGATTTTCAGAATATCAGTTGTTAGAATTGCCGATATTGACTCGAATACTGTAAAATTCAACTATTTTGTTATATCAGTTTCAGAATTCAACCATTTTGTTATATATATGTAAAATTTTAAAATGATTTTATCAATTATCATAAATATCTTTAGAACTTTTTATTTTTAGCAAGATTTTCCTGATAAAAATTTAAAAGTCTCCTGAGAAATTCCCAAAAGAATGTGCATATGGACCTTAAAACCACTTAAAGAAGGATGTTGATGAACATGATCATATGTGGGCCCAACTTGTGTATGAAATCTTAGTGGGCCCGTTTGGTCTGGTTGGATTTTGATGTATAATGGCCTTTACCAGCATTCCACTTCTAATTTGGAGTGTAAACACAAATGGTATCCCTTACGTGCTACCTCTGGTGATGTGAGGACAACCAAATAGTGCAATGCATAGGCTGCATAGCAGGTGGGCCCTGATTGTGCAATGAGCCAACTTGAAGTAGTATGAAGATTTAGATGTGAATGCTTTAGGCCCACACTATGCCGGATAGCCAGTGCAATCCACTCACATGTTGGGACATCAACGTGTGGCCCTTGATGAGTAGTTGGGATATATGGGCCTCACTTGAATGTACGTGAAATCCAAATGGGCCTAAGACATTTTAGTGTTGTATACATTTATTGCATCCATCATTATGGTTTTTACATTGAGATGTGCTTCATTGGCTTGTTCTGTGGGTTCTTGTGAGGACACAAGATGTAGTGTTGTTAAGAGACCCCACACGGCCATTTCAGCAGCTCATGCAGCGCCTAGCCCATGGCTTTCGGCACTGTGCGTGCGTGAATTCGTCCACAAGGCTTGATTTCCTTGATAAATCATGATAGAGGACCACACGTTGTCGTACAATGAGTTGCACCCGTCAAAGCTGGTCAATTTACTATAGGTTCTTATGGGGCCCACAGTGATGACCATGAATGGATATCATAAGCAGGAGACTAATGCTGGCCCATTAAAAAGATAAGGTCATTATCTTCTCATGCACTTGATGTCACCCTTTAGATTGGCCTTGAACTTGTGGATTAACTAAGCAAGTTTAGGCATGTTGATTTCAATCACGGTTTCATTACATCTGAGGGTGGATCTTACCTCTTTTTTTTTCTTTTTCTTTTTTCAGTAGTTGGGCGGTTGATCTTGAAGCTTAAGAGCATCAGTAGCGAAATCACTTCCTTAGGGCCTGTTTGGATTAGATTATCACATCGTAAAGACAGGTAAATAAGTAATTACCTCCACATGACGTTGGGAGCTACGCTGATTGGAAGGCTGTGAAGCTAAAATCAAGGAATGAAAGCACATCACCTGTAAAAAAATGTGGGGCCCACTTTGGTGCATGTGTCTGATTCACACCGTCCATACGTTAGGGAATGAGCCCAAAAATGAGGCAGATCCAAAGCACAAGTGGACCACACCACAGTGGAAAACTTATTGTGGGCCACAGAAGTTTTGGATCAAGCTGATAATTGTGTTTTCCCTTCACCCATATGTCTGTGTGACCTTGCGAACAGGTTGGATGACATATACACATCCTTACAGGCTGTGAGCCACATTTCAGCTCTCATTAGTGGACGTCATTATCCCCTTCTTCCTTTGGTGTGGTCCACTGGAGCTATGCCCTAAAATGAGCTGGTAAAATGGATGGACAGCATGGATTAAACATATACATCACTGTGGGAGAAAAAGATTTAATTGGATGCAATCCCGGTCCAATTTCCACACATGCAATCACAATTTTTGAGGCGTAATTAACAGGCTATTACCATCTCTTCCAAACACAACTATTGTACAGATAAGACCCTAATTATAGGTAATTGCTTTGCGGTAACCTAATCCAAACAGACCCTAGACGTACTTACAATGAAATCATGGGATAGGTTCAATTTTTAGAGTTTAACAATTGATTGGATCTCATAGATGCTGGTTAGGAATGACTAGATATGCTCCAATTGTTCCAATGTGACCTTGTGTTTATAAAATCTTGAAATAGATTCAATACATAAAAGAATTTACATTATAACTATATAATTGAGTTTAATGATTTTTGCAAAATTAAGAAAATGAAGAAAACATTGCATTTATTTATCATTTGTGAAATTAGATGAGATAAATCTGACTGATCTTAGGGCATCCATGTCCAGGTCAAATAATCAATTGCTTTAAAAAGCTTCGAACCATTAGAGGATGATGTATCAATGTATATTAAGGAACTTTTACAGAGCATAGGATCTACACATGACATAGGGATCTTCCATATCAGATTCCTCCATATTTGTTCTCAGAGGAATCTAATTAAGCTCTAAACTAATCTATTGTTAAAATTTAAAAAAAAAAAAAAAATTGTGTTGATTTGATTTTCCAAAATGCAATTTGTCGAGTTAAATACTTCAATAATTGGTAGCAAAGCTTGGTGTTCTTTCCATTACTTGTTCATATTCTCTATGTTTGGTACCTATAAAGGGGCATGAAGATCAATTTGTTAATATGCTAATGTCATTTGTGTAAATATAGGATTCTAAAATATGTCTTGAAGCTGTCAAAATAATTGCTAAGTTTTTCATGTTATGGCAGCCACAGACGCAAGGTCTTAAGGTATAGTTCTAAAACTCATTGGCTCAACTCAAAACTTAGCCGAGGAAACTTGACCCAATGAGATTTCAAGCCAAGACTCTGGGGAACTCAACCATGAGCTTGACTCAATCTAAACTTGACAAGACTTGCCGAGTAAGCTCTTTTTTTTTTTTTTTTT
Source organism: Liriodendron chinense (assembly GCA_003013855.2). Taxonomy (NCBI): domain Eukaryota; kingdom Viridiplantae; phylum Streptophyta; class Magnoliopsida; order Magnoliales; family Magnoliaceae; genus Liriodendron; species Liriodendron chinense. The sequence continues at coordinate 5,310,783 of ML058389.1, forward strand.
TTTTTTTTTTTTTAAACTCTGGGGAACTCAGCTATGAGCTTGACATCAGTTTGAACTTGACAAGACTTGTTGAGTAAGCTCTTTTTTGGGGGGTTAGTACATGCACCCCACTGTTTGTACACCCACCATTGTCAGTCACACAGTAATGTTAGCCACCTGCACTTGGGAATCGATACTAGAGCTCAATGAGGTTATCTTCACTCAGTCTACCACTTGAGTTATGGATGACAACTCAGATGACTTGCCGAGTTATGAGGCTTGTTATGATAAAACAAAAATGCAAGAGAAAAGATTCAAACGCTGACGCTGCTGATGCACAGTCCTGTTACGGGCACTTGCATAGGCTTTTTTGGTTTTTTATAAATAAAATTTATGTATACTAAGTTTAGATATTTATTTACTACTTATATATCAACTATATATGTTATAATATAGAGTTGATTCAATTTAAAACTCATTCGAGTCTCTGAGTCAACTCAGCCCGACTAGACATCAAGTCAAGTCAGATTTTTGGATTTTTCAACTATGGTGTAAGGTTGCAGCATTCCCACTTGGTTATACTCTAATATGTCATTCATCATTGTTAGTACACTTTATTTTGTCAATTATCGTATTCGGTTGGTCGCGTCTTGTCGTGTGAGCCCCGGTTGAAGATTTAATGCTCAAGACTTGAAGATTATGCATCTTCCATTGCTCAAGCTCAAGCTGAAACAAGATCTCAGGTAAGTTGCATATAGATCGACCTTAGGAAACCCCAAAACTATCAATGAATGGCGTAATTACCGACCTATCTCATCACATTCCTTCTTAACCCTATAAGCGCAAGTTGATCAGACTTGTATGTTCATGGTAGGTGCTAATATCATAGGAAAACATTGTCCAATCTTTGGACCCTGTGCACCATCACTTCATGCTGAATATCTAGCTGAGATGCCATGTTATAAGGTTGCCGACCAGTCTGGACTAATCAGACGGTCCATTGAAGTGGTTTGCTGCCGTGTTGAAGATCATCTAAGGCAGCCGACCGGTCATGAGCGGTCGGATTGACCCTTCCATCTTTCCAGCAGATATTTCATGTCTTGCTGAATGGCAGCCGACCGGTCTTGACCGGTCGGTCTAGCATTGCAATTCAGTACAGCAAGCTTGCTGTAATAATTGTGGTAAGACAGTCGACCGGTCTTGACCCGTCGAGCAGTCGGCTAGACCTGCCCAGCAGCAGTGCTGCATGTGGGCTGCCAAGACAGCCAACCGGTCTTGACTGGTTGGCCAGGCACATCAAATGTGGTCAGTGACCTTGCTGTGTTATATATAGCTGGACAACCGACCGGTCAAGACCGGTCGGCCTGAAGTGTAAAAAATATCCAGCAGCTGTGCTGCATTGTACCAGATAGGCAGCCGACCGGTCTTGACCGGTCGGACTGCATGTATCAGTGAGACCAGCAAGGTCAGCCGACCGATCTTGACTGGTCGGACAGACCCAGATGAGGTCCAGCAGTTTGAAATGCGACCGACCTGTTCGACCGGTTGAGGCCTCTCTCTGACAGGTCGATTGTGACCTGTTTTTTATCCGTTGTGGCCATCATTTGGGGCTCTATAAAGCCATATTTCAGAGGCTTTCTTGACATGCATTCAACACCCATCAAGAGCCAAGTAAGAGAGTCTTTACTCACATCTTCCTACCCTCCTTGCTCTTAACTCCCTTGAGTACATCATTCAAACCTAGCCATTAATGGCTTGTCATTGAGTATTCAAAGCTCGGTTTGAAGTATGAACTCAAGATATGCATTCATGGCTGACCTACCTTCGAAATATCTTTATGAGGTCGTTTATAGCCATTGAATGCTGAAGTTTGGTAGTTCCCTCATAACCTTTGCATTGAATAGGCAAGAGGAACTTGACCATCTCTCTCCCAACTACCCGGCATAATTATACACACATCATTTGCATCGGTAGCTGATCTTGGGAGCACAAAAAGAAGCTGAAGCACTTGGAACTGAAGCTACTCATCAAAGACATTGAATCGGGGCTCAATCGTCTAGGTATGTCTAGTATTTGAGAGTCCATTTATTGAATCACTATTCCCTGGATTGGAAAACTCCGGTGGGAGTGTACGTGACCATCCTTGGATTAGGATTGGTGAGAGTTTGAGATCTAAACTCGTCAAGTCCCTGAATTGGGCCATCGGTGGATGGTAAACGTGGTCCTAGATTAAAGGATGCTAAGGTTGATGGTTAACCTGATTTAAAACCACGACTATAGTGAAATCCGGTGTTCTCATAGGTTGAGATCGTAAACCGGGAGTGGAGTAGGGAAACCGAACCACTATAAATCGTTGTGCATTGTGAGATTGAATGATTGCTATGTATTGAATGGTTTAGTCAATCATGAATGCTAACTGTTTGATGAAATGCCTATGATAGTCTTTTCTTGCAAATTAATCATATAATTGCCTTGAATGTTATTGTGATAATCTTGGTTGGTAAGATTGACTTGATTTAGTTTTAAATTGTAATTGAAAATTCAAAAAGTCCTATTCACCCTCCTCTAGGACATTAAGCATATCTCCGAGTATCTCTACAAGCGGTAAAACCGCAATTTCAATCATGTGCACAGCAAATTTGATCTCCCATTTCTCTGAAAACCCACTTTGATTAGTTGATCTCAACCATTCCATCAATGGCCTGGAAATGGAGGGTCTAGATCATCAAGCCGAAGCTTGCTAGTTTGAACCATTAGTCATTTGGGTACACCTTTTATTGTTGGCATTCTCGAGAATTGATTTTGAGTGGATGGTTTGGATGATTTCACAAACCACATGGATTGGTTATACTAAAAAGGTCTTATCATTAGTCTATCATAGATGCCTATCCTTCATGAATCACTTTGACTCACGGGAGAGCGGATTAGGTGATACCTCGGCCTCACGCAATGTTGGGAAAACCGGCAGCGGAAGCAATGTGTGGAGCAATGCGAGATCAAAGGAGTAAACAAGATGCAATCAATCACACACAAGCATTCACCACAAGACACTCTAAATTTACGTGGAAAAACCCCTCAACGGGTAAAAAACCACAGCACAAAGCGATCCACTATGATAAAAAGAAGATTACAAAGATTGACAGCCCACAAGCAAAGAAAACCGAGAAAATCCAAGCTCTCTCCCTCTCAAAACACTCTCCCCTCTTCCTAATGTAATTAGGAAACCTTGGACACCTTAGGATTTCATCTAACTCTAGATTCATGCCATATATATATCAAGAATCCCGAAAATAGAAACATTTTACGCACTACCATGCAATAGCGTTAGAAATATCTTGCTACGCAAGTCATCGCGTAACACGGTCGACCGGTCAAACCCCATGGCCGAATGGTCGAACCGGCCCAAAAACAATCCAAAGGCAAATTCACACATAGCTTCAACTCTAGCCGACCGGTCAAGACCGGTCGGCCTCCACTGCCCGACCGATCGTGACCGATCGGTGACAGTCTAGGGACATCCGTTTGAAGGCTCTCTTTTAACAAATTCCACTGAGGCTTCAAACATCGAATCAGAACATCCTCGCTTCATCATCTCATCTTCATCATAGCTCCACCGCTTCTCGTGCCATCATCAACTCTAATCTTGCACTTTCACGCCCTTTTCCACTCTTCTCATGTGGCCCTTGGGCACTTGCCACATACGAGCAACCGTGGATCTCGCTGCCAATCCCGCAGCTCTACCTTGAATTGTGCTCCTGATCAACTTGTAAAGATGGCCACACCTCCGTGCCTTCATACATACGAGTGCCCCCTTATCACTTTACAACAATGATCGCGGCCGATGAATACTCACTATTTCGCCTCGAGTGCACCAAGAGAAATCACATACATCTTCATCTTGGGAACATGCCTCACATCTTTCAGGACTCGTTCGATCCCATCGAACATCCTGATGCACACTGTACCAATACCCATCACCTTATGAGAGTTGTCATCACCTACAAACACCGATTCACCACGATACTCCATATATGTCGTAAATGAACTTCGGTTAGGACAAACGTTACATGAAGCCCCTGAATCTAGGATCTACTCTCTACCGTGAGATCCCTTGTTAAATACAGTCAAAACTTCACAAAGATCGCCACCGTCCTCTACGGTATTAGCTCCCTCTCCAGAAGAATTTTCATACATCTCTTACTTCAACTCAGAATTCTGACAATCCCCTCTCATGTGGCCTTCCTGACCACAACTCCAGCACTTCACCTTGGCCTTCCTTTTGCCCTTGGCCTTAGATCTCGATTTCGAATATCCTCTATGCTCAGAACTTCTTCCTCTCATAACTAGTGCCTCTGAGAAATAGCGGGAAGCCACGTTATCGCTTTTCTTTCTCATCGCCTTCGACTAGAAGGCTGAGATAACGGTTTCAATGCTAATGACTTTCCTCCTTGCGCACACAAAGTCCATGAACGACTCATATGAATCTGGAAGAGAATTCAACAGGATGCATGCTTGATATTCATCATTCATCAGTTCATCGATCTCCACCAACTTGCAAACCAGCCTATTGAACATGCTCAAGTGGTCCTCAACTTCTATTCCCTCAGTCATCCTTAAGGTGAACAACTGTATCAACACGTATATGCGATTTTCTAGAGACTTCTTGGCATAAACCTTCTCTAGCTTCGCCATCGTTTTAGCCGCAGTCTTCTCCTTCATGACATGATAGAGAACATCATCCGTAAGGTTTAACAAGATTGAGGTTTTAGCCTTTTTATCAAGCCTCATCCACTCATCATTTTTCATAGCCTCGGGTCGCTTTTTAAGATCTTCATCAAGCCCTTGCTGAACTAGGAAGGATTCAACATTCACCTTTTATAGCTCAAAGTTATTTTTCCCAGAGAACTTCTCTACCTCGAACCTTGCGCCTGATCCCATCTTCTCGTCTCAGATCCAATTCTACTCCACTCCAACTTTAGCTCTGATACCACTTATTAGGAAAACCGGCAGTGGAAGCGGAAGCCGAAACGCGTGGAGTAATGCGAGATCAAAGGAGTAAATAAGATGATCAATCACATACAAGCATTCACCACAAGAGACTCCGAATTTAGGTAGAAAAACCCCTCAATGGGTAAAAATTCACGGCACAAAGCGATCCACTATGATAAACAGAAGATTGCAGAGATTGACAGCCCACAAGCAAGGAAAACCAAGAAAACTAAAGCTCTCTCCCTCTCAAAACACTCTCCCCTCTTCCTAATGCAATTAGGAAACCTTGGACACCTTAGGATTTCATCTAACTTTGGATTCATGCCATATATATAGCAAAAATCCCGAAAATAGAAACATTTTATGCACTACCGCGTAATAGCACAAGAAATATCTTGCTGCACAAGTCATCGTGTAACACGGTCGACTGGTCTTGACCAGTCGGACCCCATGGCGGACCGGCCCAAAAACAATCCAAAGGCAAATTCACACATAGCCTCAACTCTGGCCTATCGATCAAGACCGGTCAGCCCTCGCTGCCCGACCAGTCATGACCGGTTAGTGACAGTCCAAGGACATCTGTTTGAAGGCTCTCTTCCAACACGCAAGACGGTGCGGCCCTTACTGTGGGGTTAAGTGGAACCACCTTGATGCATGTATTATGTATCTATTCCGTTCATCCGTTTTTCCATACCATTCTAGGGAATTATCCAGAAAATGAATCATATCCAATTATCAGGTGGACCATACCATAAGAAAGAGTGGTAGTTGACCGTCCTACCATTAAAAACCTCTCAGGGTGTACATTAATGTTTCCGTATTATTTATTCACCATCTAACCTGTTGATAAGTTCACATAAGCTTTAATGAAGGGAAAAAAACAAATATTAGCTTGATCCAAAGCGTTTGAGTCCCATTAATGGTTAATAACAACTGTTTCTTATGGTATGGTCCACTGGATGATTAGATTTTCTTAATGTTTTTCATAATACCCTCAAATGATTTGGAAAAACGGATGGACTGCGTGGATGCAGGATACATACATCAAGGTGAGCCCATGGTAATTCATGGTAAGGGCCGCACCATCTTGCGTGAGGCCGGGGTCTCACCTAATCCGCTCTGGACTCGGGGTTCCTAATTGTCCAACCAATGGCTAGAAAATGGATTATCCACTTTAATCATATTGAGATAAGTTTGATCAGGTGGTGTTGCTAACATCACCCTTGGCCGTGGTTTGTTTTGCACTATGGTGCCCAATGTGATCTGTATGTTTTATATCCACAACGTCGATTTGTTTTACCCTCTCATTTTAGCATACGAACCCAAAAATGAAGCAGAGCTCAAGCTCAAGTGGAGCACACCATAGGAAACCGTGGTGATTGAACGGCCCCCATTAAAAACTTCTTCCGGATACAAAAGTTTTGGTTCCAACTATTATTTGCGTTTTCCCTTCATCCAGGTCCAAGTGACCCTATCAACCTGCTGGATGACAAATAAACATTACGGTGGGACCCAAAAGGGTTTCAACTGTAGGTGTCACTATCCCCCATGTTTCTGGTTGTGAAGATGACCTTGGGATTTGTCTCTTTTTTGTTTCATGCCCTAAAATGAACTGAAAAATGAATAGACATAGTGGATATAAAACATATATATGGTGATGCAGGAAAGGACATGATAAGGTTGATCACCGTCTTCCTTAAAGAGAACTACCTTGAGTCCACAAGGCCCTCTTAAATCCACAAAAATCTTGAATCTACGGTATGTGAGTCGATAAAATCAAATTTTGATTGAATAAAATGAGAATTAACCCTAATACGAGTTTTAAAAAGACATTATATACTCTAAGCAAACCTTGAAACGAAATTAAGGAAGTCCTAAACAAAATAGGAAAGTAAACTAGAAAACGCTCAAAAGCTTCATTGGTTGTCGATCGTTGTCGGTCGACTGATCCGAGAGATCGGACGGTCGATTAATCTAGTTGGTCAGCCAAAATGGCTCCAAAGTGTCCAAAGACCAAACTTATATTTTCAGAATATTTTCGATCAATCGACATAAGTGGATCGGTTGACCGAAATAGCTCAAAAGTGTTCGGCAACAAAATAGACTTTCTGGAGCATTTTCAATCGACTGAACTATACTAAATACCACCGATTTCTCTTGAGCTCCTTCCTTTGGCACATCTGAGCCATGAATGCATTCGTGACCCGTTCTACATCATTTGGCCCCACAATGTCCAACAAATCAACACTTGGGGGTGGTGTTGGCAACAACACCTAATCCACGTCTAATATGGACCATCTATCATTTAGACCTCACCTTCATTTGTTTGTTCCTCTCAAGGACCATATGATGCAATGATAATAACCATTGGATTAGTGTCTAGGAAAGAGATCATCGAGATCAAATATACTAGAAAAAAAATTCATCATGTTTTGGGTCATCCATAGTGTGAAAGTCAAAATCATGTGACATACGGTGAGCAAAAACCAAAGCACTTGAATAAGGAACTAAGCATATCACTTGGATAAGATAATCCTTTGAGTTGGAGAGAGTGAACAACCCTGGAGTACAGTGGCTCCCAAAGTTACACTCTTTACTGAAGTGTTTAACCCCTTAGAAGATTACGGGCTTTCATTTTCTCTTTCATACAAACCTAAATGTTTTATGAGAAGGGGAGCACACACAAACTTATTTCTCAACTTGAGTTAGCCTTTATCTTTGCAGCATGTCTTTCATGGAATTGCATATATGAATAAAGGTATTGAAATCTATTCACTAAAAGTCTATTAATACATTAGCAATATTATATTCGAAGATAGATCAGAACAAGATTTTATCCTTCTTTTATCAAACATTTTTTTTAATAATGTATTATTTCTTTTGATAGCTTGATTTCTTATAAAAGAAGGAGACACCCTTCTCAGCCTACTTACTTTTCAGTGTTTGGTTTCCTTTTCTTATTTTTATTTTGTTTTTTTCCTAGAGGTTAAAAGATGTGTATTACATGTCGTTCTTTACTTACTGAACCTTTGAACCTTTCTTCCTCTTGAACGCATTACACAATCATTTCATTTAATGTCTATTTTCTTCTTTTGAGTGTTATAACTAATTTAAAATAAAACAAACAAATAAGGGATGGAGTTTAAAATAAAAAAAATTAAGAGTTTATCTTGTATCTTTTAGGCCTAATGTCCGAATTTTAAAAACTATATTGAATAACTTCGAGATACATTCTTGAATATTTATATGGTTGTTATCAAATGTAATTGTTAGTTTGTGTAGATGTGATCTCGCTTCTACTTTATATAAACTTTAAATTGATTTTCTATTTTTGTCAAGAATTTTTTAGCATTATCAGAGTCAGGCATGACACTCTTTATTTTCTTAAAGATTAAATGCTTGATGATCTTGAGGCACATTTTATTGGACTTGACCCAAGCATCGTAATATACAATCTTTTCGTAATATACAATCTTTGACTTTGAATCAATGTCAGATAGCTTAAGAGGTTCGTCTTCTTCTAGGGCAAGATCTAAGTTCATACAACTTAAAACAATTTTAATAGATTCTCTCCATTTGGGATAATTAGTTTTAATCAAACACAGTTTGAAAATTTATTGAGTTGAAATATTGAAAAAATCATAGCAGTATATACAAAATAAACACACAAATTAATAAATGTCCCACTTAAGCATAAATACGAGTTGAATATCAAATTACCAAAAATGATGATCGACTTCATTAATCCAAGAGCTTGGCATATCTTATCATGACTCGTTTGGCTGAAATCACGATATCATAATAGTTTTACTAAAGTGAAGCTAATGAATGATGATCACATAAATCTTGGAAGCCCAACACATTTTAATGAGATTGATCTCTTAAACTTATTTTACCAGCATAATCACTTTCATTACTAGCATCCTACCAAATAATGATGCATTTTTTTTTTTTTTTTCTAATTATCATTCACGATGGATTCAAACACAACCTAATGCAATAGTAAATTTGAACAAAAATTATTAAATTCCACACAATTTTAAACTTAAATACTTTCATCAATTAAAGTTACTTTGGTGGCCAACACAAAGTGGTTAACATAAGTTCCAACAATCGAATCTTAAATTTAAGGATTGTTCCATGGACCTACCCTTTATAGACTGCCCTAAATAAATATGATTGACTTAAAATATAGCTACTATTTATTATTGATAAGATGAAAGTATTTAAAATAAAACAGATGATTGGATTTTCCTTTCCTCATACCAAAACCAACAATAAATATAAGCTCCTGAAATATGGGTAAAAGATACCAAAAGTTTGGGACTAATAAAGACATGATATACATAACACTAATGTATTGTTTAGGTCTCCATGATTAGACCATCCTATGGTCAATCTATGTCAATGAATGTTTTTACACCACGATCGATAGTTCAAGTGGTAGACTGAGTGAAGAGAACCTTGTTTCAATACTGAGATCTTGGTATCGATTTCCAAGTGGGGGTGGCTAAAATTGTGGTGTCACTGGCAGTAGGGGTGTGTGTACAACCCAAAAAAAAGAAGTCAATGGATGCTTTTAAAATATATCAATTGAGCTAAGTATTGAATTTCAATCCAATCTGACATATTCAAAACAAATTAGATATGCTAACAAAATCTATAAATGGCCAATCCAACTGGACTGTGTCCAAGAGCCTATCAAGAACATTACTTGGACCAAATTTCATCGCATTTTGATTAATATACCATGAGATAAGACCCACTCAATATATTATCGATATTGAGTATCTAATAAGTTCACTATCCAAACTCCAATTGGGATAAGTGACGATTTATGTCGAAGCTCTCGATGAGGAGAACACAATTAATAGATAAGATCTCTTAAATGGAGTAAAAATAAGGTCAAAAGTGGGTTTTAATATACTGAGGCCACATATACTGCTCCAGGACCAACATACAGAAACCCTGTAGGCCTCACGTGTTGACCATTGTTGTGGGGTTCGACAAACACTAAGCCAAGGGTGGGCCTTGCATCCTCAAGTGGTCAAATGGCCCAATAGGCTCAAATATCATCAAGATTGGGAAATGGGCCCAATAGGCCAAAATTAGAGGGGTTAGGCCCAAAAACGACAAGTCCTGACATGAGTTCAGAAACTGATCTACAGGGGCCCATAAATGGACTGTCCAGATTTTTTTATGCCTTAAGATGCATTCTAGCTAAAAGGAATTCAGGTCCACTAAAGGGATTCAGGCCCACTAAAAGGATTCAGGTCAAAGTTCGATATATAGGCCCAAATAACACGGACCAAACAATGGTAACTAGGTTGAGCAAAGGGAAGGCCAATCTAGACTTGATAGAGCCAAGCTTAAAATAGGAAAACTCAAGCCTACACCAAATAGTCCTAGGTTGAAGATTCTGCATCGTCCAAGCCGAAAAACAGAAAATGGCCCAGAAGGAACAAAGCCCACATGAAGACACCCTACCCGTGTAATATAGTAACTGCATGTAATGAAGCATGTTAGACATGTTACCTACATTACCTAATCTATCATTATAACTAAATGGAACATCTCTATGTGAAAGTCATGTTGCCCATCTTCCTTTTAAGACACAGCCCATGAGTTTGGCAAGTGGGGCCCACATTGATGCAGGGCAACATCCATACCATCCACTAGGACCACGCATTTCAAGTTCATCCCTTGTACCAAAAAATGGCAGATTCTTAACCCAGATTGATCACACCATAGGGAGAAGTTGGGATGGGGATCACACACCATTAAAACTTCTAGATTATGTGTAGGGCTTTTTTGTATGACATTCATTCCATTCATCAGATTCAGCAAGCTAGGATTAATGGATATGCCAAAAGTAAAACTTAACCCTGGTTATGCAAATCACCTATTTGGCGGCCTCTATGATGTTCACCGTACATCCTCTAGCGATACAACATAAAACCATATCGAGCAGAAACGATGGAAACTATCTTACTCCAGTGGTAATATTGTAAAGAGATGAAACTCTTCGAAGAGAAATTGGATTGTGTACTGAGTTACTCAAATTACTGAGGAAACTTAGTTGGGCCCACCGTGAATGTTTGTGGTTTATCCACTCCGTCCATCTATTTTCAACTAATTTTAAGTGTTGAGACAAAAATTGAAGCATATCCAATGATCAAGTGGACCATACCACAAGAAACAGTGGAAATAATGATTTCGACCATTGAAACCTTTCTAGGGCCCACAGTGATCTTTATTTGTCATCCAACCTGTTCATAAGATAAAAAAGACATGGATGAAGGGAAGGAAAATATAAGCTTGATCCAAAACTTGCATGGCCCCCAAGAATTTTTCAACGATAGAAATTCAATTTACACTACTTTCTATGGTGTGGTCCACTTGAGCTTTAGATATGCTTTATTTTTGTGCTCAAGCCCTAAAATTATATTTTAAAATGGATGGACAGAGTGGATAAAAGACATAAATCACAGTGGACCCCACAAAGTTTACTCAGTATGCTTAGCGTACTAAGTTACTCATTGCGCATAGCGTACTGAGTTACTATTACGCAATCCAAGGGAAGCGGCGAAATCAGTGCCACGACAAGATGCAAATTGCCCTTTTGGTAACTACTGGATGGTTCTCTGTGAGCCCCCACCATGATGTATTTATTTCATCCCTGCCATTCATTCCATTTTTTCATGTCATGTTAGGCACGAACCAAAAAATGAGGCAGATCCAAATCTCATATGGACCCACCACGAGAAACAGTGGTGATTGAACACTCACTATTAAAAACATTTTTTGGGCCACAAAAGTTGTTGATGAAGCTGATGTTTATGTTTTCCCTTCATCCAGGCACGTGTGGCCTAATCAACAGATTGGATGACAAATAAACATTACAGTGTGCCTTAGGAATTTTATTTTATGTTGGGCGTTCAATTGGATCTTACTCATTTTTTGGCTCATGCCTTAAAATGATCTAAAAAAAAAATAGATGAATGGCATGGATATACACACACACATACACACACACATACACACACATAAAAGAAGAGATGATCACACAAAACTAGTTAAACAGAATTAAGTACTAATAAATGTTAATAAATAACGTATCTTTAAAAGTTAATTCAAAAAGCAAAGGATTCGCAGGCTTGGGATGCCCTACCCCACACACACACACACATATAAAGAGAGATGATCACACACAACTAGTTAGATGGAATTAAGTACTAGTAAATGTTAATAAATAACATCTCTTTAAAAGTTAATTCAAAGAAGTAAAGGATTCTCCGGCTTGGGATGCCCCACCATAATATTTATGTAAAATTTGGTTAAGGTAAACCACAATATCAAAAACATTGTATAAGGAAAGCTCACTTTCCAAACTGTTTCCCTTGTTATAGGCTACTTGAGTTATGTATAGGCCTGCATTTTAGGCCTCAAACTATCTTTTGGTGCAAATTCTACTGGTTGGAGATGATTTCATATGCTCGTCACGGTGAGCCTTGTAACAATCAAGGGTGGATGTCTCTCCCAACTATTTCCATGTGTATGGCCTACTTGAATCAAATCTCACCCTCATTTGGTTTTATGCTCTAGGCCTATCATGGGATTACACATCCAATGATCGAAGTGGATCTCATGTACACATCATGGTGGGCCCTGTTAAAAAATGAATGGTGGGCATCCTCGGACTGTGAGTTCTAAGAAATGTGCCACATTTTAGAGAATGGGAAAGAGTGGATTAGTTGTTACCTGGATAAGAAAGTAGTGGGTGCTTCCCTGACCATCGGGCCCACCTTATGTATGTGTTGTAGATCCATGCCATCCATCAGTTTTTATCGATCATTTTAATATTAGGTACAAAAAATGAAGCAGATCTAAATGTTAGGTGCACTACACCATAGGAAATTGAACTCCTGCCATTAAGATCTTCCTAGGGCCCATTGTAATATTTGTTTGTCATCCAACCGGTTAATAAGTTCATATCGACATAGATAAAGGGAGAACTAATATCAGCGTGATCTAAAACTTTCGTGGCCCTAAGGAAGTTTTTAATGGTCGATCACCACTATTTCCTTTAGTGTGGTCCACTTGAGATCTAGATGTACTTCATTTTTTAGACCATGCCCTAAACTGATCTGGAAATACTAATGGACGTTGTGGATATAAAACACATATATGAAGGTGAGCCCTATGGTCAAGGAAGCACCTTTTTTTCTTCACACGCAATCACACACCCCGCACACGCCCGCACACTCACACCACAATGGGTGCTCGAACCTCATGTTGAAGGGTGGATTGTGTCCTGCCCCATTCGGACAGCTTACCATCCGGTCAGATCTATGGAGGGGCTTAATGTGATGTGTTGGTTTATCCATGTCGTCTATCTCAATCCTCTTAATGTTCTACTGACAACATCTCTTCTTAATCCCTTGGTGAACGGGTCCGCTAGGTTCTGGATGTACCGCACATACTGTATTGTTATAACACCATCACTAAGTAATTACCACAAAAAATCGGCCTTAAATTGATATGTTTGGATTTTCCATTATAAGTTTTGCTATATGCGTTTGACAATGAAGAGACACTATCATAGCAGATTGAGACAGGTGGCAAAGGCCTTGTCAATAATAGATTCTCTAACAAGATGTTCTGCTAACATTCTGCCTTTCTACTAGTAATTGTTAAAGTTATGAATTCAAATTTCATAGTAGAATAAGATATGCAAGTTTGCTTCTTGGATCCCTAAGAAATAGCAGCTCTAAGTGTAAAAACCCATCCACTTGTAGACTTGGATTCATCAGAATTAGTGACCCAACTTTCATGACTATACCCTTCAAGCACACTAGGGTAACTAGAAAAATGTAGACAATAGTTAATTGTTTTGTTCAAGCATTTGAGTACTTTATAAACAATATTCTAGTGATCTGAACTTGGATTATTTGTAAACCTACTCAATTTACCTACTACAAAAGCAATATCATATCGAGTTGAAATCATAACATACATAAGACTGACAATCACCTTGGAATACTCTAATTGAGATACATCACGGCCTTCATTTTTAATTAACTTGTTAGAATCAAAAGGACTAGAAATTAAGTTCTTATCATAGTAATCAAACTTTTTGAGTATCTTTTCAATATAATGTGACTGAGAAGGAATTATACCATCCTTGTTTCTCATTAGCTCAATACCTAGAATTACATTAGTTTTATGTAATGCTCCAATTTTTGTAATCTGAGTTTTGTACTCATGTCCCGAAAACTCAGGTGTTAACTTTTGAAAATAATTCATATTTCACAATATTCAAATGTCATTCCCAAAAAAGAGTGTTGCAGTGAAAGAAAAACAACTTATGCATATAGGGAAACATCTAAACACATGCCCCAAAATCTCAAGGCCTTAAAGTGGAATCTACACAGTAGCAAATTGAGTCAGTTATAACTCAGTAACTCAAAATATAGATAACTCAGTTATGAGTCAAGTGCAACTTGGTTTGGGAAAGCTCTGTAAGTAAGAATTCATAACTAGGTTGAGTTGTTGTAGCAAACCTAGATATCAAACTGCGTTTAATCCAAATTTCAATTGAGATTGACGAATTGAGTTACCCTTAAGTAACTAGATCACACCAGGGGGTTAATGCGAGCTGTTGATTGTTAGGACAACTGAATGTAATGACCATCACACTCAAATTCTAATTGATCAAAATTCAGCCGTCCAATTGAGTTAGCTCAGCTAGAAGTAAGTAATCGAACAGATAAAAAATAAGTTCAAATTCAAATAGGGAACACTATCTTACTTTTGATAAAATAGACGCCCACAATCTAATGAATGAAAGAATCCTCAAACCATCCACCCAACGTTCCAATTGAGTATGCCAATTCGAGTCAAAACTCACTGCTAATAGGGAGCTAACTTGAGTCAACAATCAGATATGAACCGGACTTATCTATCAACTATTAATACAAAATGGAAAGAGACTTCAGGAGCTACTTACCCTCCTGGAAATGGCAGACGAAGTAAACGTCGATCACCAACCAGCGATTCAAGCTGAAATGACTTGACAGAACAGCAACATACGCACACAACTTTAAATAATAATAATATGAACTATGAACCGGGATTTGTCCACAACGACAGTTCTAACCTGAAACTTTGATGATCTATTCCTGGTCACGAGTCCTACCAGATGAATGAACCAGATCCAACCTTGACAACCAAATGAAGATCTATTATTGAAGCTTCTCACCGAGGAAGATGAAGTGGTCAGTCAATGGAAAAATATTTCTCACTGGATTTTTCTCCGATTGGACGGTTGAGAACAGTCTAAAAGCTAGTAAGGGAGCTTAAGAAATGAAAATCTCAAAGGTTGGGTGACATTAATCAGTGGGTTCAAAGGAAGAGGAGAATGACTTATGATCTCTTGTAGTTGTGAGAAACAGAGAGAAACATGGAGATCGAAAAGCCTCCTCAAATATGAACAAAAGGAAAATAGATGGTCTGTATCCTTTCTAAGGTTTTCATTTCTAGATGCAAGAAGAAGGGAAAATAAAGTCTTCTATTTATATACCTACTAGTTGATCCGTGTGAGCTGAATCTAATGGTTGTGACGAGTCTATTTGGACGGCTTAGATTGTTAGAGAAAACCCTCACACGGAGTGCCAACATGGCACCTAGAAATGGAGTTTTCTATTTTCGGAAGATATCTCATGCACAACCCATATGTGTTTGGATTTATGACCCCTGCACGAGCATATTAACATGTGGAATCTATTGGGGTTTGGTAAAAATCATCATCCCTACTAGATGGACAGTTTGGATAATCTTGAATGAACCCTAACAATGGCCACGATAAAAGAAAATGGACTTGATCCGTTTAAAATCCAACAGTGGGAAAACGGGAGAAAAAAATCTCTCTTTTTTTAGAGATGCTTGGGTCAAATCAAGTTTGACTTGGATCTGGGTTCGATGCGTCACATGTACATGCACATAGCTACACATGCGGCTCAATGTGGAGATTCACTACAATACTTTTGTGAAATATGTCCTATCCATTAGGCTCTACCGGTTGAGATAGGACCCTAGCCCAACAATCAGTGAGATCCAACTGCTCAGGTGACTTACATTACTTGAGTTTTGAGTTTTGAGTGCTAAATAATGACCATTCAATGATATTGATCTTATAGGATTCCCTTATGAAATTAGGAGTCTACAACACTACTCTGGAGGTTAATTACTGGTAATTCTTGAATTCTGATTATCTAAATTATGGTGACCTAGGTTTAATTCGTGTAAGTATAAGTTTGGTCTTGATGAATGGTGGATTTGGAGATCCAAGTTCCGAATTTGACTTTGTACGGTTCAATTTGCTTATTAAGGTGTTGTACCAAATTTCATGACAACTAGAACTCTGGAAATTTATTTTCACATATACAATTCGAATTTTTAAGTATAAGTTAAATATAATCACACACATATACAAACTACATTAGATTTCCTTAGTAACACCCGAGTATGAAAAAGTATGGGGTGTCACATTTCACCTGATATCCTCCATGTCAAAACTAAATGATAGGAATCTTTTAGTGTCATTTATAATTTTTAAACATGTACCAAAGATTAACATAACATTTACATATAGACATATAATAGTCCTTCATTACTAGAGAATTTTAAATACACATATTTATCAGATTCATTAATCTTAAAATTATATATGCTGATCACTTTATTGAAGTTCTCATGTCATCGTTTAAGTGCTTGTTTAAGTCTATATAGTGCCTTGATCAATTTATATACTTTATTTTCTTATCTTGGAATTATAAAACATTCTAGTTGCTTCATATATACCCCTTTATCGAGGTCATCATTTAAAAAAGTTATCTTTATATCCATATCAGTGAATTTCTAACTTAAAAATAGATGTCAGAACAACTAAAACTCTAATGATTGATATCTTTTCTACTAAAGCATAAGTATCGAAAAAAGTTGATATATTTTTTTATGTAAATCATCTAGCCACTAATATGGCCTTCAACCTTTTAGCGGTCCCATCTGGTTTTAGTTTTCTTTTAAATATCCATTTATCATTTATTAGTTTTGATCCTAAAGCTAAATCCACTAGTTTTCATGTTCCATTTTACAATATATAATCATATCATCGTTTATAACTTCCTTCTAAAAAGAAGTATCATTTAGTGTTACAGGGTCATTTTCTATGTTACATACCAACATGATTTTTTCGATTATGCTTTCTCTATCTCATTCTATTATCCTATTAGCAGAAGGTAGAAATCGAGTCCAAAAGATGTACCTGTCATGATCTTCTTAGTCCTTCTAAGTTTTATATTCTATTTATTCAGACTAATAATGTCTTAAAGTATATGAGTACTATTACTTGTACTAGGATCTTGAGATCTTAACTATTTTTTAGTATACAATAGAATAAGTTTTCATAAAACTCAGCATCTCTAGATTCTATTGAGGTTTTATTGGGATCGCGTCATTAGATTCTACAACTAAAAACTTATAAGCCTTACTATTTTGTGTATATCTTATGAAAATCCACTC
The DNA here is from genome assembly GCA_003013855.2 of Liriodendron chinense. Lineage (NCBI taxonomy): Eukaryota > Viridiplantae > Streptophyta > Magnoliopsida > Magnoliales > Magnoliaceae > Liriodendron > Liriodendron chinense. The sequence continues at coordinate 5,328,333 of ML058389.1, forward strand.
AAAAGATCTCAACCCTATCTTAGGTCTTTTAAGATTGATAAGCCTAACTAAGGCTCTACAATCCATACCTTGAAGTACGAGATGTTTGAATTTATATTCTTTTATAGTTCATATGGAGTCTTATTAGTCTTAGAGTGAGGTATCCTATTTAAGATATGACAGGTAGTCAAAAGACTTCTCCCCGAAACTCTAAACTTAAACTTGCATTATTTAGCATAGAGTATCACCATGTTTATAAGATACTCGTTTTTACATTCTGTTACCCCATTCTATTAGGGTGAATAAGGAGTTGTAATTTGTTGACTTACACTAAGGGTAAGCACGAGCCAAGCTTAGCCATGTTCAAGCCTAGCTTAGTCACTGAATAGCTTGGCTCATGTTCAGCTCAGCTCGGCCATCGAGCTGGACTAACATGTTCGAGCTGGCTTAATCGAGCTTTCAAGCCGAGTTCGAGCCTAATTCGAGTTGAGTTCGAGCGTGAAAAGATCAAAATTTTAAATATACCTAGTACAAAGCCAAGCTTAAAACTATTAAAAGCCAGGCACAAAGCCCATTTCCATTCCCCCACTTACTTTTATATAGAGTTTCACCTCTCATTTCCTTACTTCTGATGTGGGACTAAAAATCATACTTTTCTAAGTCAGTCGAGCCAAGCTGAATCGAGCTTCGATCGAGCTGAACTTTGAGCCAAGCTGAATCGAGCTTGGGGCGAGCTTGGCTTGAAAATCACTTTCGACCTTGGAAAAATGGCTTGGCTTGGTTTGAATCCAACCTTCGAATTGAGCCGAATCGAGCTAGTTCGAGCCTGAGTTGAGCGAGCTAACCGAGCTAGCTTGGCTCATGCATAGCTCTAAATTACACCATGAGTTTTACAAAACTCCGAGAATTTTAAGGATAAAGATTCTCCTCCTATGTCTGACCTTAGGATTTAAATATTTTAATCTAATTAGTTTCCCACTTCTGCCTTATATATCTTAAATTTATCTAATGCCTTGTCTTTATTCCTCAATATGTATATTAGGACATAACGGGAGAAATTAGCTATAAAGGTTATTAAATATTTTTTCTCCCTCTTGTTATTAAATTCCTTATCTCACATATGTCAATACGAATTAGGTCTAAGAGTTGTAATTCTCTTTCTACCTTAGAAAACAATTTCCTAGTTATTTTAGATTGTATACAAATGTTGCATTTGTCATTACGTTTTTGGTACTCATGGATTAGATTAATATTAAACATATTATCCATATTATGGTAACTAATATGTCCTAAACTAGCATGCTAAACATCATATGAATCAAGCATATAAACAGAAGAAGAATTTTCATTCATAAGGTTTAACTTCAACATTTCATTGGATACATAGCTATTCCCCACATATACCTCATTTTTAGACACAATCAGCTTATTAGATTCAAAGAGAAGTATGAAGCCAAACTTAGTTAGTAGACTAGTATGGATAAGATTCATCTTGATATTCGGTACATGTAGTACATCGTTCAGAGTAAGGATTTCTTTTTAAAAGTTAGCTTGAGCAGTACCTTCCCTTTTCCTACAACCTTGGCTGTGGAGGTGTTTCCCATGTATAGTTCTTGATCATCCTCCACTAATTCGTAGGAACTGAACATGTTGCGATTTCTGTAAACATGTCTAGTAGTGCCAGACGTTTACCCACCATTCAACAGCCTCATTCATCATGTTAACCTCAGAGACGATGGTTGTCAGATTCATGTCTTCTATCATATTGACTTACCGTTTTTTTCTTTCTTTCTTTTTTTGTATTTTCATCAGTCTTTCTTAAAGTGGTCATGAATTTTATAAAAGAAGCATAGACCCTTTTTTAATATGTTCTTTTTGAACCCTTGGTATTATGTTTGAGTCGATCATCTTTCTTAAAATGTGTCTTATCTGATTCCCAATTCACACTACTCTCGACTAAGTTAAGGTTATCTAGAATCTTCTGTTGTTCTTCCTGTTTTTCATGGAGCCTAGATTCTTCTTCTATTCGAAGAAACATTAGGATATCCTCTAAAGACATTTTCTCTTTTTTCTGTTTTAAAGATTTTCTAATATCCTTCAATTTATGTGGCAGTTTGTCTATAATGATGGATACTTGAAAAGATTCGTCAAGATTAGTGCTTCGACAATGATCTGTTGGATTATGACCTTAACTCATGGAAATTGTTAAGGAAATGTTTTTCATCCAACATTTTGAATTCTAAAAACCGACTTATAAGAATTTTTTTTGTTACCTTCATCCTTTGATGTATATTTGGTGAACAACGACTGCTACAATTCATTAGCAATTTTCTTTTGGCAGTAGATGGCGTACAACGAGTCAGAAAGAGCATTAATGATGTGACCCTTGCATGGGTAGTCATTGCGCTCCCATTTTTATCACTTTTGAATTTGTTCTGTTGTATCATTGTTGGATGATGGTGAAGGGGGATCTTGAGTGAGCACGTGATCCAACTTGAGCGATGTGAGGAAAAGATACACCCTCGATTGCCATCAAAGAAAATTTGAGCCGTCGAATGGTGTTACTCGAATAAAGTCAAGATGACCCATAGAAGAGGTCATAATATTGCCTTAAAATTGTAAGAGTTGAAGCTAAAATAAAGTAAAAAACTCACTTAAAGATAGGCTTAAGGCACGCTTCAATGTCGCTATTTTTTTCGCATCATATCAGTGATTAAACCAGTTTGCAAAATGGTTATGACAAATCCACCTCCAGGATACAATAAGCCTCTTCTCTAAAATCGAAAAAATGTGGGCTTTGGTCTGCAAAACTAAAAACCCGCACACTTTTACAGTGTACAACCCCGACTTCTATGCTTTTATAGTTTACCCCTTGAAAAACTATTTGCAGTTTACTACCTGAAAAAAATGTTTGTAGTTTACCACCCGAAAAAAAATTGTTTTGTAGTTTCCCGCATGAAAAACTGCAACTTTAAAAAACACCCAAAATGAAAATAGAGATGAAGAAATAGAAGAAATTGTTGGAATTGTTAGGCTTTTTTTTTTTCAAATTGACTCAAAGATGGGTTTATATAAACTCTCAAGGGACATTAGATAGCCCATTTCATAATCGAAAGCCACGTACATTTTCATGTTTATATGCCTTTTCAAGGCGGCATTTCTTCATTAATGGCTTCCTTCCACCATTAATGGCATCCATTCACCTTTAATTCGAAATTAAAGGATGCTTCATTTACTAAGAGGCATCACTATTCACAAATGAATGGTCACCATCAATAATAAAAAGCCACAACCCTTCTTCTACATTTTCTTTATAAATTTGAAAACTCCGACATTTTTCTTCTTCTTATTTTGAAAAAACCCTACACTTGATACACCTGATACCCCTGATTTGCCTTTTCTTAAATCAATTTATTTTGAAATACATTTGAACATGTAACATAGTTCAAGCGCACCATCCATTACATATATTACAACTGCTATGGTGTTCCTCAATCTAAATATTTAACCATTGTTGCCGAGTTATTCGTCGGCCACGCGTGTGATGTGTGTGTGGGCGTGCCAGAACCAATTTTTACGGTTCGATTCCAACCGAACAATGATGACCCAGAGCGCTAGGGAAGGCAGATATGTCATGATCAACTGTAATTGATCGAGATCTGTAGAGATCGGTCGCCCAACTGGCCACTCGCTCAAGTTGTTTTGTAAAAATGATCGGCGATGTTTGGAGGGTGGGGTTTGTCCTCCAGAAAGTAGGTTGCAATTTTACCTTCCGAGTGAAAGGATTTCTCTTAGCGTTACTTTAAAAGGAGTGAAAAAAGAAGAATTAACAATCGACCATGTGGGCGATTTTTACCCTCTAATATCATCAATAAGAGATGTAAAATGGAACTTTACTAATTATGAAACTTGCTGCTATAGAATGTAATTTTAAAGATTATGCTATTAAAATTGAACACTATGATTTATGCTAAGGAAAGTAACAAGAGCTAATTACGCTAAGGAACGTAAATAACAAGACGAAGAACCTGGTCAAACTTACTGAGCGATAATATAATCTTGACTTGATAGATGCCGAAGCACTTACTCTAAGAAATACCAAGTAGTTGAAATGTAAACATGGATCGATTACACTATGAAATGTAAAGGATTTGGTAATTTAGAAAGATAGATTGGTTTGGTTGGTGCTGGACCTCTTTTATTGTCATCTTCTTACTGCTTTTATAACTTCAATTACCCATCCAGATACTTCTACTGCTAACCATCTACTTCGACCACTCGCCCACTATTCCTCTTCTATATTTCTCTTTCCTAATAACTGTTTGTTGACTTGGCCATGTTCTCTCGTTCCCTTTAGTATCGTGGCATTTCAGACCGATGCCAACTGTATCACTACGAACTCCGTCGTGGCCACATGCACCTCACATTTATTTACTTACGTGCCTCTGTTCGCTCGCCTCAAGTGTAAGGCTGCGATGTAGTAATAAAACTCGGTAAGACCGAGGTCGATCCACAGGGAAATAGAAACAATTTTAAACTACTCCAGCAACTCAATTTTGCAAGAATATAAGATTCAATTTGGTAATTAACTAAAACAGTAACTTTAATAGAAAATCAGTGATTTAAAGTACTAAGGCATTCAATGGATCCACTTGTAGCAATCCCATGTCAATTCAATCAATCCAAGTAGAGAACACAACTAGATTTGAAGTCCTATCTCTCATCTAGTTGGAGAATAAAGCATTCACACACATTCAATCCAAATCAAGTTGAACTTCCAAGCTCTAGTCCCATTCAATCAATGTAGAATTCAAAATCATAGCCTTCGGAGTAACAGCCATGCCTATGGACTATGGCTTGCTCAAGGGTTACTATAATTCGAATTTAAACAAGCATTATATGATAATCTCAGAGAATTGCAAGGAATTCATATCCGGAGCACATGAACTCTCATAAAACATCTCAAACTACCACTTTAAGAAACTAGAACATGAGAAAAATCCAAACTTGAATTAAGAAGTACTTGAATTAACATGAATCAAACATGAAATTAGCTACAAGCTTCACCTCTCAGCCTTAGCTGAGAGATTCTAGCCGAGCATTGTCATACTACAACTAGAACTCATAATAAAAGCATGAAACTGGAAGAACCGGAAATAGGAGAGTTGCAGACACTCCACGGCAGCTTCCTCTCCTTAGAACCACGTCCCTTAACTTTTCTCGTCTTCTAGGAAGAGCCCCTAGGTGTCCTTTTATAGTAAGAAAGCTCCCTTGTGTCGGAAACATCCAGAATCTGCGAAAGGTTACGCAGTGCGCAGTAGATTTCAGAGTCCCGTTTTAGAAAGGACTCTGTTTACGCAGAGCCGACCGGTTTAGACCGGTCGGACTGGTCTGGCCGATAGTCCAGTGAGTGTAGCCGACCTGGTCAAGACCGGTCGGACTTATTTTAAAAGCAATCAGCGTGCATAGCCGACCGGTCAAGACCGGTCGGTCTCTCTTCACTATGTCCAGTGTGCATGGCCGACCGGTTAAGACCGGTCGGTCCTGCTTCCTTTTGCCCAGAGATGTGGCTGACCGGTCGGACGACCGGTCGGCTTTGTTTTTCTTCATCTTTTTCTTCTTTTCTTCATTCTCTTTTCTCCCTCTTTCTTCTTCTTTCTTTGGTCCATCTTAGACCGTCCTCCAATGTCTTCAAATAACCCTTTTTAAGCTCCAATTGGATGAAGTCCGCTCTCATCCCTACAATCACAAAATATGTGTTAGATGGGCCTTTAAATCATGAAAATCATGCAAACCATGTCATGTAATGGGCAATGCAATGTATAAATTGGAGGTTCAACAGCCTCTCTCTGATTGGCCCTTCACCTTGTTGCCAAAATTAGGGTATAACATTTTCCCCCCCACTGCCGATTTCTTTCTTTTTTTTTTCAAAACAAAAGAAGATGGCGTGTGATAGGCGATTGATATTACATTAAATGATGCCGTCTCTTCTTTCCACACATCGGAAGCAGATTCAAAACATATCACTGACTTCGATTTTCATCATACGAACATTTTTTTTACGGTTCGAACCCCATTTTACCAAGTGTCAAGCGTCTTCACTCGAATGATTCGTTATCATGACGAAACATTAATATTGCTTTGACCGACGAAATTTTAAATTTCATTCTTACTTTCTTTCTTTTGCAATTCTCTCAATTCTCCACAATGGCTTCTTCTTCTTCTATGTTCGATCTGATTTAAGTGATCGATGCTCTAGATAATTTGACCGATCTTTACACAAAAGAAACCATATTTACCATGGAGGCAGAAGGACATAAATTCTATCATTTGGGTCCTTCATTCCTCCCAAGAGTTAAACTCGACGACTATCTCTTCTTTGAATTTATTGTTTCCTATATGTCCTGGTGAACCAATAGTTCTACAAGAAGTTTGACTTCCTGATCCTCAAAATGCCCTGAAACGCCCTTGATCTTGGCCGACTCCTCTTCCATATTGGAAAACATGGTTCGAAGGCATGGAGGGCCAATTTAAATAAACTTGGCAAGAGATGGGGATTTATGAATATACCAAACTGTCCACAATACCTTTCAAAGTGAATCCCGCCGTTTTATCTGTGGCCTCTGTGTTTTGGAGTAGATCCACTAATTCCTTCTTCTTCGGATGCAGCTCGATGAGTCCTACAATCATGGACATTTGTGCTTTCACCCATCTACTTCCTTTTGGTGAAGTAGTTTTTTTGGATTTTTCCAAGGATAAAGGAAAATAATTCATACCTCATGGTAGCAAGGCGTATTCTCTTTTCTTAACCAACTTCAAGAAATGAAAAGGTCCAGTGGAATATGAAGAACTCACATCATTTTTCTTATTTTGGATTTGCTGACATCTCTTGTGTGTGAATGCTCTCAACATCACACATGAGTATATTTCGCTGGTCGAAGCACTCGCTCAGGGCCGAAAGCTAGCTCTTGCTCCATTTGTTTTGGGGCATTTATATCGAAGCATGTATGATGCGACCACTAAAGGTGTCATGAGAGTGATATTCACTTAACAAAGGATTTCCCAACAATCTCTGCATTTCAAGAGATTTTGTAAACTCAATCGAACGCCACAAACACTTACCAGCGCCCCTTTAGCACAACAAATTCTAATTTGCAAAATCCTAATTGGCGGTGTAAACCAAATCTTAATGGGATGAATGGACCCATGGTAAATACAAACGATGCTTCCTAAGGGCCTCCTCAAAAGAGCACTCTTAAGGATACATTGAACGCATTCATGATTGGACAAACTCAGATAAATTAGTCCAACATGCAGGCCACAAATGAAATTAAAAAGAATTGAGACGCCCCTACGAGTTAGGGAGAAAGAGGACTTTTTGACCCAATCTCATCCTAACCCCAAGGAACAACTTGAATCGAATTCCAATTCTTAAACCATTCAAGTGGAACATGTTCAAGCCATCACCACTCTTAGAAGTGGTAAAATAATTGAAAAATCTAAACTAGTGAAGGCTGCAAAGCCTAATGATCCGGTTGATTCTAAGAGTGAAGGTGAATTGAATAATGCTCCACAAGATAAAGAGACGGAGCATGTGTATAAACATGTGGCTCCATTCCCCCAACGTCTTGTCTCAACCAAAAGGCTAAGTGAAAATCAGGACATCCTAGAAGTCTTCAACAATTTAAAATCAATATTACCTTGTTGGATGCAATCAAGCAAATTCCTTCATACGCCAAATTTCTAAAGGATTTATGTGCCATATAGCGTAAGCAAAACATGCACAAGAGAGCATTTTTTACGAAACAAGTGAGTACTATCATACAACAAAACACTCCTTTAAAATTCAAAGATCCTGAAAGCCCTACAATCTCTTGCATGATAAGTAACTTCTGGATCAATAGAGCATTTCTTAATTTAGGGGCTAGTGTTAACTTGATTCCTTACTCGGTAGATGAGCAACTTGGACTTGGTGAATTAAAACCCACCAAGATAACTTTACAACTTGCGGATCGCTCTGTTATAATACCGAGAGGAGTAATTGAGGATGTGTTAGTCCAAATCGATAAGTTCTACTGCCCGGTAGACTTTATCATTTTGGATACTCAAGCCGTTAAAAATATAAGCACTCAAGTTCCCGTTATTCTAGGCCGACTATTCCTAGCAACCGCCGATGTTATAATCAATTGTAGGAATGGAGTGATGAAAATATCTTTCGAAAATAAGACAATGAAGCTGAATGTGTTTCATTTGCAAAAACAACAAGAGGATGATGATGAGGATGAAGATGAGATCCACATGAGTAATTTTATAGATACAATTGTGGATGATGATGAGCCACCCTCGGCTAAATTTTTCAAAACCATAGAAGTTTGCTTAGCTCATTCCAAGGTAGAAGTAATTTTAGATATTGATGACGCATTAAAAGAGCCAAAATTTGAATGCCTTAAGGGAAACTTCACCGGTGCCCACGAAGACTCCTTCCATGGAGTGTAACACTGAAGTACCAATAGTGTAGGCGCTGGTAGAATCTGAAAATGTGGAGACAGTACCGACTTGTAAAGAAGAAATACAAGTCTCCACATCTCTTTGGTTTATTCAAACGAAGGGCACTATCTCTGGGATGACCCTTGAATGATTTTTTTTTCAGACAGCTTGGAAAAGAGATCCATGCTTAATGATTTCCAACCAAAGAAATTCTCATTTCCAAACGCATGGAGTGATAACTTTGAGAAACCCATTGAACCAGCAGGATTTTCAACTGATTACCACAACGAACATCACCCATGTGCATTATGAACCAGGGTGGTGGATCATATTACTGAAAAATCTTTTACTCCACCTTTTAATCTTGCTAGATTCCATTCTTTTGGATGATCATATGTATTAAGATTGACTTCCTAGTTTGATGGAGGTATATAATAGTTTATATTAGTTTGAATTAGTTAATTTTCGGAGTTTTAGACTTTCACGATCGACTCTCTCAAGTACGCTCGTTCTCACCCTCTTTTATTTTTATCATCGCTCTCATGTCATGCTTATTGCATATCTTGTTACATTGAGGACAATGTAAGATTTTGGTTGGGGGGTGAGATTCCTAAGATGAATCTACTAACTTTTGTGACATTTCGAGCAATTATGTAAACAAAATTTTCAATTTTTTTGAAAATTCAAAGCTCTTTTGAAAAACTTTGTTTCTATGCACTTGGGATGTTATGAATATTAAAAGAAGATAGATGAAGTGATTAATTTGAAAACCTTGAATTTCGTACAATATAATAATTTTCTATATGAATTTCCCTATTGAGTTGATCGATAGAAAGCTTTGAACACTTTTGAGTCTAGTTCACATTACATGATTCTCATGGTTTGAAGGGATTATGTAGATTTGTAGATTGGCTAGACTGAGATTTAAGGTGTTAAGGAACCAAGCCGGGGAACTTTGTCAATCCTTGTTCATGAGAAAATAAGCGAAAAGAACGAAAGATATGGATATTTAAAAATCCTATCTAATCTATATGAAAAAGAAAAAAAAAAGAGAGTATGGTTATTATTGAATATTTGTTGATAAATTCCGAAAAGGGCTACCTATTACCAACTAAGTGATGGTCTACCAATAACCAAAGCTGGAACTGGGAAGTAGTGTGAAAGCCGTCGAAGGAATGGTAAAGCAAATTCTTGTCATAGGCTTGTTGTTAATCTGTACACCTTTGGATCTTTAGTTTTGTTAGTGTATATAGAAGGTAATCCTAGAAATTCATGAGATGAACATTCACTATACATACTAGATCATACTTATTTAGATTTGTCTATTTATCAATCAATCGGTGAGGATTCTATGTGAACACTCGTTATGTTTAGGAAATTTAAGATTTCAACTTTTATCACCTAATTTTTCTGAATTTTGCACTTGTATGTCTTGAGGTTTATAGAAGTATAGTTTCTAAAAGAGAGTTGGGTTTTGAAAAGTTGGATTTTGTTTTCCGTATGTTTTTCTCGAGACTAGCAAAATGCTGGTTGTGGGGTGTGTTGAGCCATGAATTGTGCATATCTGAACCCCAATTCAAAGCATAATTGTATAGTTTAAGTTGTTAAAGTTAAGGACTTATGCTTGCTTTTTTGTTTGTAGGTAAAAGAGAGAGAGAGAGAGAGATGTCATTGATTTAATGATAATTTGAAGGATTTGAAGTGATTAAAAGACTAAGCTTTGATGAGTCAAAGAAGAGAAGAAAAACCTTGAGGAAATCATATTAAAAGTCCTGAATTTTCTTGAGAAAGCAAAGTGCAGAGCTGGAAGGCCATAAAAGTAAAACGTAGAAAATTGCAGTTTCTGAAGATTGATCCAGAGATTGATCCGTCGATTGATCACCCAGCCTGAGCGATTGATTGACACCCCTGAGCGATTAATCACTTACAGCAGAATTTTGCTGATTTGTTGTTGGACCTTGCTGGACTAAAAAGAGGAGTTGTGATATCAATTGATCGCCAGCCATGAGCGATCGATCACTAGACCAGTTGCGATTGATCGCTAGTCACTTACGATTGATCGCCTAGGCTCACAGATGTCCAGATTCAATTTTTATAGTTGGCCCGAAAAATCAATTGATCGACCAGTGTCCAAACTGCGTAAGGAGACTCCGATTTCTGGAAGATTCCAAGTCGGTGGCGGATTTTTGCTATAAAAGGACACCTCTACGTCGTTCCTAAGGCATCATAGAAGGCTGAGAAGTTTGTGGGAGGTGGAGAGGAGCGTTGTGGAGCTTTCGCAACTCCTTCGACTAGGATTTTTACGGTTTTTCTATGTTTTCTTAATAGTTTTCTTTTGACATTTAGTTCAATCTGTTAATGGTTGGCTAAACCTCTTAGTTAGGGCTAAGAGGTGAAGTTTTTAGTTATTTACAATGCTTAATTCGAATTAGTTCAAGTACTTTTACGTTAATGAAGAACACTTCTAGTTCTAGTTTGAAATAAAGTTAGTATTTTTAGTTATTCTTCTATCTCTTGTGGTTGCTATTACATGGGATGTTTTAATTACTAGGATTGCTTAATGGGGGTATTGATTGATAGGATTTTAGGTTGTAGAGATCTTAGATCCATCATGATATGTTGGATGCTAGGGGATCTTACAAATCAAGTTTCCTAATTGCTTATCTAGAACTAAACTAGAAGTTCTTATTTTTTGATTAGTTTAAGATAGGTGTTTATGTATTGATTTTGGTTTAATAGAAGTTCAATTCATGCTTCTAAATCAGGTCTAGTGATAAGGCTTGAGGAAGAATCATGAATGTGATCTTACTTATTTTGTGAAGGATTGGGTTGTGTGATCAAATGCACCCAATACCTTAGTTGATTATGAGATAACCATATCAGTGGATAATCCATCTATGTTAGATAAGTTATGATGATTTGATTGCTATATATTCTAGTTGGATAGGGATAGAACTCCGATTCCAATTGACTTATTGGCTTGAATGGTTTGAATTGGTATTGTGAATGATTATTAGTGGATCCTTGGCACTCTAGTGTTTATTTTCCTGATTTAGTTCTAAAATAAATAATTTAATATTCTTAATTTATATCCATCATTACAAATTTGAATTTAGCCTATCCTAGTTATAAAGTTTAGAATTGTTATGACAATCTCCGAGGATTGACCTCGGTCTTACCGAGAATTATTACTACATCGCAGCCTTGCACTTGAGGCAAGCGAACAATTCTCTCATAAACAACTAAGGCATTGGGTGTATTCAATCACATAACTCAATCCTTCACAAAACAAGCAAGATCACATTCATGATTCTTCCTCAAGCCTTGTCACTGGACTTGATTTATAAGCATGAATTGAAGTTCTATTGAACCCAAATCAATACATAAATACCTATCTCTGATTAAATCAAAAGATAAGTATCCCTTTTAGTTTAGTTCTAGATAAGCTCTTAGGAAACTTAGTTTGTAAGATCCCCTAGCATCCAACGTATCATGATGGATCTAAGATCTCTACAACCCAAGATCCTATCAATCAACACCCCATTAAACAATCCGAGTAATCAAAACATCCCATGTAAGAGAAATCACAAGAAATAGAAGATTAACTAAAATGCTAATTTTATTTCAAACAAGAACTAGACGTGTTCTTTATAAAATCCAAACGTACTTAAATTAATTCAAATTAAACATTGTAAACAACTAAAAGCTTCACCTCTTAGCCTTAGCTAAGAGGTTTAGCTAATCATTAATAGGTTAAACTAAAACTAAAAAAAACTAATGAAAAACATAAAAAAATCGAGTTTTGAAGAGTCGAAGATGTTCCACAGCGATCTCCTTCACCTCCCACGAAGTCCCAAGCCTTCTATGATATCTTTAAATCCACCCCTGAGTGTCCTTTTATAGATTTGGAGCTCCATCGCATGAGAAAATCGTGAAACCACGTGTCTTAGCCGCACTAGGAAACCTAGAAAATTGAATTTTGAAAGTGCGGAATTTTCACACTTGCTGATTAAGTATGGCCGACCGGTCTTGACGGGTCATGACCGATCGGACTGGGCTGGCTGACCGGTCTTGATCAATTGGACCCGTCTGGTCCTTTGTCCATCAACTTGAAGGAGGGGCTGCCCATGTGGCCGACCGGTCTTGAACGGTCGGAGCCTGTTTGGCCGACCAGTCTTGACTAGTTTAGGCCTATTTCTTTTGGTTCTCTCTCTCTCTCTCTCTCTCTCTCTCTCTCTCTCTCTCTCTCTCTCTCCTTCTTTCTTCTTCCATCTTTAACTCACCTTGGATCATCATCAAGGACCATCTAAATGTGGTCTTTTGAACATCATGTTGGTGTAATCCCTCTCTCATTCCTACATCTACAAAACATGCATTAGATAAACCTTTTAACATGCAAATCATACATAAGATGCAATGTAATGGGCTAGGATATGTATAAATTGGAAGCTCAATAATTTTATTGTCTTGGATACACATCCTGTGATTAGTGCCGGTGCTCAAATTCCCGTCATACTTGGCCGCCTTTTCTTAGCCAATTCCAATGCAATTATTAATTGTCGAAATGGGCTGGTACAAATGTCCTTCGAAAATATAACACTCGAGCTGAATATTTTTTATTTATACAGACAACCACGGGATGGAGATGATGAAGTCCACAAAATAAATCTGATTGACTCGTTCGTGAAAGATATATTCCTCTTGACATTCGTTTCCGATCCCTTAAAGGCATGTTTGGCCCATTCTCATGAGATTGATGATGACATGATACGGGAGATGGGTGCCATTTTAGACTTTGTGTCGGTACTTAACAGTAACAGATGGAAGACACCATTTGAGACTTTGCCTTTAATTGAGAATAATTCTCTTCCATCTAGTATCAAGGGTCCGAAGCTCGACTTAAAACCATTGCCCAAAGATTTGAAATATATATATATTTAGGTCGAGATGAAACATATCCGGTGGTGATTTCTCCCACTTGGATGAGGAACAAGAGAGTAGGTTAATTTCCACTCTAAAAGAGCATAAGAATGTCATTGGGTGGTCAATTGCAGATCTCAAAAGCATAGACTCCCTGATTTGTACTCATTGTATACACCTTGAGGAGAATGCGAAGACATCTAGACAACCACAAAGACGCCTCAATCCAAACATAAAGAAGGTAGTTAAGGCCGAGGTGTTGAAACTATTAGATTTGGGTATCATTTACCCTAATATCCGATAATCAATGGGTGAGTTCAACTCAGGTGGTGCCTAAGAAATCTAGAATAACCATCGTAGCCAATGCCAACAATGAACTCATGCCAACCAGGGTCACTACCGGTTGGTGAATGTGCATTAACTACCGAAAGCTAAACACAATCACAAGGAAAGACCACTTCCCTTTACCATTTGTTGATCAAATTTTAAAAAGGTTGGTGGGTCATTCCCATTTTTGCTTCCTCGATGGATATTCAGGGTATAATCAAATAGAGATCGCCTAGAGGACCAAGATAAGACAACATTTACATGTCCATTCGGCACTTTTGCCTACCGAAGGATGCCGTTTGGACTGTGCAATGCCCTTGTCACGTTTCAATGTTGTATGTTGAATATTTTTTCTGATACGGTGGGGAAGATTCTCAAAGTCTTCATGGATGATTTCTCAGTATTTGGTTGTAATTTTGATGACTGCCTCGTGCACTTAAAAACAATTTTAAAAAGATGTGAAGAGAAGAACCTCGTGTTAAATTGGGAGAAATATCACTTCATGGTTAAAAAATAAATAGTCCTTGGTCACATTATCTCAGCCAAAGGAATCAAGGTGGACAAGGCTAAAATCGATCTTATCCCTAACCTTCCACCACCTAAGAGCGTACGAGATGTGCGGTCCTTCTTAGGACACGCCGGATTTTATAGAAGGTTCATAAAGGACTTTAGTTCCCTCTCTCATCCTTTATGTAACTTCCTTCAAAAGGAAAACTTATTTGAGTGGAATGAGGATTGCCAAAATTTCTTTGTTAAACTTAAAGGTATGTTGACATGTGCTCCTATAATGTAACCACCTAATTGGAGCCTTCCTTTTCAGATTATGTGTGATGCGAGTGACTATGCTATTGGGGCAGTGTTAGGCCAGACAAAAGAGAAGAATCCATACATCATCTATTATGCAAGTTGTTAAGCCTCCAATTTATATATTTGCCGACCCATTATATCACATTATATGCATGGTTTTCATGTTTAAAGATTAATTTAATACATGTTTTTGTGATTATAAGAATGGGAGAAGATTTCACCAATTCATGGTTGAAAGAGTCACTTTGTATGCATTGAAGATCAATAGAACAAGTGCCAAAGAATGGTGAAGAAAGAGAGGAGGAAGAGGAAGAAAGAAAGAAAGAAAAAATCAGCCATAAGAGGTCCGACCGGTCAAGACCGATCGGCCAGCCATGTTGCCCCTTTGTTGTTACGCTAGACAAAGGACTGGGTGAGTCCGACTGGTCAAGACCGGTCGGCCAACAGGTCGGCCAGCCCAGTCAGACCGATCAAGACTGGTTGGCCACATGCAAACAACGAGTTGCACTTTCCTATTTCGATTTTTGGGTTTCCTAAGTGCGGAAAGACTCCGTAGTTCCGCGATTCTTCCAAGTCGGTGATGCCTCTAAGCTATAAAAGGACACCTACAGCCCATTCCTAACCCATCTAGCAATGTGGGGAGCAAAGAGATCAAGACCTAGGAGGCTTCTTAGCCTTCTACAACTAGTTTTCTTCTTCTTCTAGCTCTAGTTTCTAGTTTTTAATATTTTATTTTAGCTAACCACTTAACCAGAGCTAAGAGGTGAAGTTCGTAGTTTGTTTCAATGCTTTAATTCGTTTCTTCAAATACCCTTTACTTATCTATGAATTTTCAAGTTCTAGTTTGAATAAAGTTTGGTTTTTTAGAAGTTTTGTGAGAGTTTGTGTGCTTCGGACATGAATTCCTTGCAATTCTCTGAGATTACCATGATTGGGTTGTTTGAAATCGAATTATAGTAACCCTTGAGCATGCCATAGTCTCTTGGCATGGCTATTACTCCAAAGGCTACAAGTTGAAGTTCTACGTGTTTCATTAGAACTTGAAATCTGATTTCCAAATTTAAGTGGGACTGTTTGTGCTTGAATGTTTGTAGACACCCCACCTTCGGCTACACTGTTGGTAGAGATAGCTGGTTGAATGGAGGACCATACCCCCAAATCCTAAATCCAAACTCAGCCAAACTCACCCTTGTAAGCCCCATTCCATAGCCCAGTTCAAGCCTGAACCCAGTCAACCCAGTCCTAAAAATCACCCTGAAAAACCCCCATAAAAAAGGCCAGTCAAAAAATTCCAAAAAAGTCAAACTCACTGAGTCAACCCGTCGACTCAACCCGTCGACTCAAATCACCGAGTCGACCCGCTGAGTCAACTCACTGAGTCGACCAGCAAGTCCAACAGCAGCCCCGAGGGAACGGCCGTACTCGCTGGAAACCGAGGAGCGGCCGTACGGGTGGCCCATGGCAGGCCGCCCGGACAAAATTACGAGAGCTGCCACTCTCTGCTGCTATAAATACCCCCCTCCCCTTCTCATTTCAACAATCCATTCGAATCCATTCGAATCCCTTCGAGCCAGAGAGAGCCCGACCGTCTGAGTCACCATTTTCCACCCTTAGCCCATCTTTCCACCAAGGAGAGCCCGAGTGAGGAGAGTCTAGCCCTGGTCCAGCCCAGCCTGACCACTGGTCCAAGCCTCTCAAGCCATCTAAGTCTTAATCCAGCCACTCGAAGCAAACCTTTGCGACACCTCCGTCCATCCAGCTACTCTTTTTCCAGCATCATCTCATTTGCATCTAGCATAAGTGCAACATTTACTTTTCTTCCAATCCCCCTGCTTCACTACTAGCACCTTGATCCGTCAAGTACACATGCATATGTCTTTATATTAAGCACCTGTCAGTTCGAGCGTATGCTCTGGGCTTGCCCGTTGTTGGAACCTGCCCATCAGAAACTCTTACTGTTCAGACCTGCATTCATGCTTCACCATAAAACACCTTGATCATTCAAGCACACTGCATACGTCTTACATTAAGCACCTGTCAGTTCGAGCGTACGCTCTGGGCTTGCCCGTTGTTAGAACCTGCCCATCAGAAACTCTTACTGTTCAGACCCGCATTCATGCATCATGTCATTCATGAGAATATACGAGGATTAAATTAGACTTTCAAGTATTCGATCGATTCTGTGAAGTAGAGACCGTACTTCGGTACGGGCAGTGTGTGGGGTGCTTAACCTCTTCCCACCCTGTAACCGTGATCCCTTACCTTGAATCTCTGACCGCAGATCAACAGGAGTCATTTTAGAGGAAAGGATCTTCAGATCCCCTTCTCTAACGTTTCTACGGGGTCTAGCCGACTGTAGATTCGAAGTAATTGGCTAGTGGCGACTCTGGTCTTATATAAACTCATTTAAACATATCCAGCTTAACACGACAACCAAACAAAGCCCTCGAGAACGAGGCAAGCCAGTGGCACAAACGGCGATTTCGCACTCACGCACTTCTTCTTCTTCTTCTTCCGAAAGGAAAGGGAGAACGACGTCGTGTGGGAACGCGGGAAAATCGGCGAGGGTCCACAGAATGGCGACTCTGCTGGGGAGAAGCTAGTCCCACTAGTTGTGATCCGACTTGAAAAACAGAATCCTTCCCGTACTTGAAAGTCACTAATCCTCATACAATCTCATCTACATAGCATTCTACCCAAACCCAAACAAAAAAAATAGAAAATTCCAAAACAAAAAAAAAATAGAAAATCCCAAAACCCAAAAAGAGTATAGTCCTCACCATTGCGCCACCTCGGGCTCAACGTGTTCGGAGACAGCTTCCCTTCCGCAGCATAATCCGCACTCGGGCTCAGCAAGCCATGTCCGACCACGAAGAAGAAACTCATCACTTCCCTGCTCTTGAAATGACCGAAGCGCAACCTCCAGCGCAACAGCCCATTGATAATACGCCAATCATATAAGAATTGGCACAAGGAATGAGAGCAATGCAAGAAATGCTCTTGCAATTCATGCAAGCACAAACCACCGCAGCAGCCAACAATCCGGTTGGCCCAGTTCAGCAATCTTAACAACCATGCCGGATCCCTCCGGCCTCCAGTTCAAATCAAGCACAACCATCGGAGTCTGCCCAAGACTACCGACAGCAGCCTCCTCAGCCCTTTGCTATGGGGCATCCTTCTCAATACCTTCCTGCAACAACGGGGCCATCTCAGAGCATCCCAGTCGCAGGGACTTCCAGTCAGCCTCCAGTCAATCTGGCAAACAACAATCTCAGTAGATCTCAGCATGTCCCCGCCGATGGGACACCTTTTCAATTTCAGCACATCCCCGCCGATGGGATTTCAATTCAATTTCCAGCAACAGGGACAACACTGGCGAATGCCCACAATGGGGGTCAGTGTCAAGCCCACATCAATCAGCGGACAGTGGCGAATACCCAACAAGGGGGTCACTTCCCAGCATCTCAGCCTCCTGCAAACAGGAGCACTTTTCAATTCCAGCACATCCCCGCCGATGGGATTCCAGTTAATTTCCAGCAATCTTCAATTCAGCAAAATCCAGTTAATTTTCAGCAATCGTCAATTCAGCAAAATCCAGTTAATTTCCAGCAAGTTCCAGTTCAACCTTCAGTACAGTCTCCAGTTCAGTTACCATCATTTCAAGCACAAGTTCATCAGAATCCAGTTCAGTCATCAAATCAATTTCAGCAACCCGCGGTTGCTTTTCAGCAAGCCCATAGGGTCGAAGACATCGACCATTATGCCGAAGAAGAACGTGCCTTACTCCAGGAGGCACCAGTCGCTCGAACAGATCACTCAGGACTGGACGAGTTGCGGGAGTAGTTCCAGATCTTGCAAAATCAGCTTCAGCGACAGCAAGGAATCGACTTACCTTCGACCAAGTTCAGAGACTTGTGTCCTTTCCCAGATGCTCAAGTACCTCAAAACTTTGAGGTTCCAAAGTTCAAAAGATACGACGGCAGCGGTTGTCCCACAGCACATCTCAAGGCCTTCTGTGGAGAGCTGAGTGCAATCTCAGGAAATGAAGGGGCCCTCATTCGTTTGTTCCAAAAATCTCTGAAGGGCGATGCCCTCGATTGGTACACTTCATTGGATTGCCACCGCATCAGGACATGGGAACAGCTTTCCCAGGCTTTCGTCGACAGATTCGCATACAATCTCAACATGGCACCCAGAAGAGCCGACCTCGCGGCTCTCAGGCAAAGGAATGATGAAACGCTATCAGCTTATGTGGGACGTTGGCGAGCTATGGCAGCCAGAATGCGGACACCCATCGACGATGAAGAACAAATCTCCATGATTGTTCATTCAACATATCCAGGCATATCCGGGTATCTTATCTCGCATCCATACGCGAACTTCTCGCAGTTAATCCGTGCTGGAGAGCAAGTCGAAGCAGGAATCCGTGCCGGGACGATTTCCCCATGGCCTCATCAAGCCACTCCAGTCAAGAGGAACAGAGTGGAAGGAAGACCTATCGGGCACGGGAATGGAAACCGCAGTGGTTCTCCTCCCCGCCCAACAGAGGTAAACAACATCAACACCACTGCTCAAGGAAATCAACGTGCTCCCCCACAGGGACGTCAACAGTATCAGCAGAATCTAGTTCAGCATCAGCCTCAGCGGTATCAGCCACAACCGAATCCTCAGCCACAACCACCTCGACAACAGCAGCAGTTCAGGGGAAATGGCCAATACTCATACCAGAACAGGCAGAATTACAGGGAGTTCAGGAAGTTCACTCCACTCAGTCAACCACTTAGTCAAATCATGACTACGCTGGTACAAAAGCAGTTACTCACTCTGATGACACCTAGGCCTCCGCCTCATCCTCTGCCTCCAAACTACCGAGAAAATGAGTACTGTGCCTACCATCAAGGACGTGGCCACGCCACTGATCGATGCTATACTTTGAAGAATGCCATACAAGACCTGATTGATGACCGCAAGATCGTCATCTCGGTCCCTGGAACTTCTCCAGCAGCTTCCACCAACATCCTTCAGAATCCTCTGCCTCAACATCCGACGGACCCCAGTTCATCTCGTGGCCCTGCAGTCAATAGTATAGAAGAAGGGGATCATCTCGATCGCTTCTTCTCCCCCATCCAATCCATTCACGCCTACACTTATGAGCCAACAAATCCTCCTCCAGTCTTGCAAGGGGCAAGTCCCTTTCTTCCTTCAATCTCCGAGCCAGTAGTGCTTGAAGGAGCACCTCCATACGATATACCAGTTGTTCAAGGGGCACTTTACAACCATTCAAGCTGGGAACCAGTCGTCCTAGAAGGAGCACAATCATACATTGAGCCCACATACAAACCTGTCATCTTGCAAGGGGCAACTCCAGAACAATCCAATCCGCAATGGAAGGATTACACTCATCAGCAGCAAGAGCCCGTTGTCTTGGAAGGAGCTCTTCCAGTCAAGCCTGTCATATTGCAAGGGGCAAGTCCCGGAGGCGTATCAATCACGCTACGGCAGCTCGGATGAACAGAGAAACCTCCTGCCATATCAAGAGGACCAGTATTCATTCCATGGGAGCCTCCCGCCCCAGGAACAGTCAAGCCAGGACCACGACCTTATGTGGTCTATGAAGACAAGCCTCGATACTACCCCTTCAGCACAGGCAACAATGTAGTCCTCAAGGCAAAAGCTCCATACGAGGAAGATCTGGTACCCACACCAACACCGTTGCAAGAACCGGTGGTCCTAGAAGGCAAAAGGGAAGAAAGCTACAAAGAGGTTCCATGGCACTACCCAGAATGTGCGGAAGTGGGGAACATGAATCCCAATGGACGTTGCATCCGAAGAGATAATCAGAACAGAGGAGATCCCAAAGGCGCTCTCTCAGGCCTCGGCAATAAAAATGAAGCCGCATACGATGTGGCGACTCAGCTCAAGTCAATCCCTGCTCAAATATCAGTATGGGAGCTACTTTGCACATCTCGCATACACCGAGAAATGTTCGCCAAAACCTTGAACGATGCTCATGTCTCCTCCGATACGGCACCAGAAATGATAGCTTTGATGATTGGACAACTCCTGGCTCCGCGCGCCATCACCTTCACAGATGATGAGTTGCCACCAGAGGGACGTGATCATGGGCGATCCCTCAACATAGCCTTACGATACAAGGACCTCTGTGTCCCGCTGGTCCTTATCGATAATGGCTCAAGCTTAAATGTCTGCCCACTCAAGACTGCGGAACGTCTGGGAATCAGTCCCTCTTCATTTCGACCCAGCACCATATGTGTCAGAGCATTCGACAACACCCGCCGATCAGTGGAAGGGGAAGTCTACATAGAGGTACAGATAGGCCCGGAAGTCTCCACCATCACATTCCAAATCTTAGATATATCAGCCTCTTTCAACATGTTGCTCGGACGGCCGTGGCTGCACAAGGTTGGAGCTGTGCCATCAACCTTACATCAACGGGTGAAGTACATCTGTGGAAATCAAGTGATCTCTATCCACGCAGAGAAGGAGCTCATCATTCCTTCTAATGCTGCTGCCACTGAACCAGACATCCCGGTCATCGATATCTAACACTCTGAAGAAGACATCCCATTTCACAGTTTCGAATTTGAGACTGTGAACTCTATCGCCAATCCAGAACCAATAAGGGTGGACCGTGTCTTCTCACCGGCAGAGCGTCTGAGCCTCAAATACCGAATGAAGAATCACTTCAAGTCCAGAAAGGTACCGCTGGTATATAACCAACGCAAATGGGGACTCGGATACAGGGCAACCTTCATGGACAAGAGAAGGAAGAAATTTCGGTGCTCACCCATCCAGTTCGTCAAGCCAGGAGAACCTTGCAAAGATCCAGGAGGGAATCAACCGACTGCACTACACAAAGGCCTCCCGATGAGCATAGTTTGGGCCACGTGGCCCCCCATTCGATGGGATCAGATTCTCGAACCATCTAAGCCTCCAGAAGAAGAAGAAAAGGATGAAGACGAAGAAGGAAGTCAAATGCAGCAGCTTCAGGACCAGGTTACTCTGACACCTGCTCCCAACCAGGGGCACAACTTGCCCACTTCTCTCAACCAGGGGCACAACTTGCCCACTCCTCTCAACCAGGGGCACAACCTGCCCACTTCAATCAGCAAGGGGCACGACTTGCCCATCTCAGCACCAATTAGCAAGGGGCACGACTTGCCCATCTCTGCAAAGTCAACTTCTTCAATCATCAGCCAAGGACAGAAGCAGCCCATCCATTGGACCAAGAAAGGGAAGTGGCCAGCCTGGATTGGTCTGATGTCCAGATTCCAGACTTGTGTCTCACTGTGGAACCAGACGAACTACAATGCGAGGTAAGTGATCCGGGAGGGACTGAGTGCGACTCCGATCCCGAACCCGATCAGCAAGAAGTCATGGTCATTGGGCCAGACCGTGACTCTTCGCCCAAATCATCAACCCCCACCTCTTAAGGGGAGGAAGTGTGGGGTCCTGAATGGTCATCTGTTCCCCTCACTTTTGAATCAGCCAAAGAGCCATCTGAGGGCTCTGGCTTCCAAAAAAAAATGCCTGTTTAAGCAGCGACCGGAACTTTGGAACAAGTTGGGATCAATCATGGTCTGTAATGCCCGCTTGTTCAAAGTCCCGTGAATTTCGAAAATCCAAAAAAATCAAAAACTTTCAAAAACCAAAAACATCTAGCATCTCAATTTCAGAAAAATCTCAAAAACCAAAAAATGTTTCTTTTCCTGCATTCAATAGTGTGCCAAGTTCGTCTAATGAGTCGCATGAGTTTGAAGTCGAATCATATGATTTCGACATCGAATTAGACTTCGAACTCATGGGTCTGGACGAAGCTCGTGACGAGGAAGATGATGATCCTGCTCCCGAACTTGAGGATCTCCTCAAAAAGTTCGAATCTAAAGCCAATGTTGTAGCCGATGATTTCGAGATAGTAAACTTGGGGACACCTGAGATCCCTAGGGAAGTACGCATTGAAAAATCGTTGCCACCTGAGGTGAAACAGAAAATGATAGAGTTCCTAGCTCCAAGATTGTCCAACTTCACGTTCTCATATGAAGACATGCCGGGGCTCGATGAAGAGCTCGTTGTACACCATCTGCCAACCAAGGCAGATATGAAGCCAGTAAAGCAGAAACTCCGAAGAATGAAGCCAGAATGGGCCCTAAAAGTCCGAGATGAAGTCATCAAACAATACAACGCGGGATTCTTGGTAGTCTCCAATTACCCTGAATGGCTCACCAACATCGTACCAGTACCAAAGAAGGATGGCAAGGTTCGAATGTGCATCGACTTCCGAGATCTCAACAAAGCCAGTCCAAAAGATGACTTCCCGTTGCCACATATCGACACTCTGGTCGACAACACTGCTGGATACAAGATCTTCTCATTCATGGACGGGTTCTCAGGTTACAATCAGATTAAGATGGCCGTCGAAGATCGTGAGAAGACAGCATTTATCACTCCTTGGGGAACCTTCTGTTACAGGGTGATGCCGTTCAGTCTGAAGAACGCAGGAGCAACATATCAACGAGCAATGACAGCACTATTCCACGACATGATGAACAAAGAACTTGAAGTATATGTGGACGACATGATCGTCAAATCTCGCACAATTGAAGGACACTTTGAAGATCTGAAGAAGTTATTCAACAGATTAGAAAAGTACAAGCTCCGTCTCAACCCTCAGAAATGTGTCTTCGGTGCAATGGGAGGTAAGCTCCTCGGCTTTATGGTGAGCGAGGATGGCATCAGGGTCGACGAGACCAAAACCAGAGCAATCATCGAGATGCCCCCTCCTAGAACAGAGAAAGAAATTCGTGGCTTCCTCGGCAGAATTCAATACATCAGTCGCTTCATCGCACAGCTCACACCTATCTGTGAGCCCATATTCAAGCTTCTTCGGAAGAACATCCCAAAAGAATGGAATGATGATTGCCAAGTCGCCTTCGATCGCATCAAGAGATATCTCATGAATCCTCCAGTCCTAGTGCCGCCCGCTCCCGGACGACCACTATTGTTATACATCTCGGTAGCAGCAGAAGCCATCGGCTGTGTCCTCGGCCAACACGACGAGACCGGGAAGAAGGAACAAGCAATATACTATTTGAGTCGAAAGTTCACCGACTACGAGACCAGGTATTCCCCGATCGAGAAGACTTGCCTCGCCCTAGTCTGGGCAACTCAGCGACTCCGTCAATACATGATTGCATTCCCTATTCTCCTCCTCGCTCACATGGATCCGCTCAAGTACCTGTTCGAGAAGCCGGCACTCACTGGAAGGATAGCTAAATGGCAGCTACTCTTGTCTGAGTTTGACATCACCTATGTCACTCAAAAGGCAATCAAGGGACAGGCCCTCGCCGATCATCTTGCGGCTCACTCTCTCCTAGATTATCAACCGCTCAAGACGTTCTTTCCTGATGAAGATCTCTTGCTCATTGAAGAGGATGAAAAGAAGAAGAAAGATGAATGGACATTATTCTTCGACGGCGCAGCAAATTCTAAAGGGAATGGTATTGGAGCAATCCTCTACTCTCCAGATGATGTCCCTATTCCTATCTCGAGGCGCATCGCATTCGAGTGCACCAACAACATGGCAGAGTATGAAGCATGCATCGCTGGCTTAAGGGAAGCCATAATCTTGGGCGTCAAGAAGCTACGAGTGTTTGGAGACTCACAGCTTATCATCAATCAGACCAATGGCGAATGGAAGACCAAGGATGAGAAGTTGATACCATATCATGTGTATCTGGACAACCTGATCGAAGAATTCAAAGAAATCACCTTCTCATACATGCCCAGAGCCAAGAACCAGTTTGCAGATGCTCTCGCCACACTCGCATCAATGCTCGAGATCCCAAAAGGAGCTTCAGAATGGGAACTCACGGTCGAAATTCAAGAAGAGCCTGCTTTTTGCCTACAAATAGAAGAAGCCGAAGCCGTCCCTGACAAACCCTGGTATGCCGACATCAAGCAATACCTCGAAACCCAGGAGTATCCAGAGTCAGCAACAGCAACAGATCGCCGAACCATCCAGCGTTTGGCTGGTCAGTTCACCATCAGTGGCGAAGTTCTCTACAAGCGATCCTATAATCACATCCTCCTTCGATGCGTCGATGAAACAGAAGCTGCAAAGATCATGAAAGAAATACACGAAGGAATCTGTGGCCCTCACATGAATGGGCACATGATGGCAAAGAAGATTCTACGACTCGGCTATTATTGGCTCACCATGGAGACAGACTGTTGCCAGCACGTCAGAAAATGCTTCAAGTGTCAGGAGCATGCAAATCAAATCCATGCCCCATCATCAGAGTTATACAACCTGACCACCCCCTGGCCCTTCTCCATGTGGGGGCTCGACATCATCGGCAAGATCAGTCCCAAAGCATCAAATGGTCACGAATACATACTTGTGGCAGTCGACTACTTCACCAAGTGGGTAGAGGCAGCCTCCTACACCACGATTGCAGCATCTCAAGTGATCAAATTCATGAAGAACAACATCATATGCCGGTACAGAATCCCCAATGCTATCATCACAGATAATGGAACCCCGTTCGTCAACAAGAAGATGGATGACTTCCTCAGCAAGTTCAAGATCCAACGTCATCGATCAAGCCCCTACCGTCTGCAGATGAACGGTGGGGTAGAAGCCGCAAACAAGACAATCGTCAGGATACTCGAGAAGATGGTCGTGACCTATCGAGATTGGTCAGATATGCTCCCATATGCACTTTGGGCCTATCGAACGTCTGTACGGTCTGCTACGGGCGTTACTCCTTTCGAGCTTACCTATGGAATGGAGGCAGTTCTACCAGTCGAAGTGGAAATACCATCACTACGGGTGTTACTAGAAAGCGGAATTGAAGAAGGAGAATGGCAACGGGCCAGATTCGATCAGTTGCAGCTAGCAGATGAAAAGCGCATGCGTGCACTAAGTCATTCACAGTGTTATCAGAAAAGGATCGCTCGGGCTTACAACAAGAGAGTCCGAAAAAGGAGCTTCAAGGTAGGCAATATGGTCATGAAGAAGATTCTACCGTCGCACCTTCCAGATCCCAGAGGAAAGTTCAAACCCTCGTGGGACGGGCTGCTGATCATCAGAGAAGTACTTCCCGGAGGCGCCCTCCGACTCACCAGCATGAGAGGGGTGGATCTTCCTGAGCCAACCAACGCCGACAACGTGAAGATCTTTCACGGGTAAGTTATTCTGACCTTATCAAAGGTTACTTTAATAGAGCTGAAGTCAAGGGGTCAAAGCTAAAGATCTCTGAGAAATCATTCCCGTCCACCAATAAGTGTTTCAAATAAGGAGATTCAAAAAGAGAAAAATACAAAAAAAAAGGGGGGATTCAAAAGGAAAAGACAAAAAAAAAAAAAAGAGAAAAGGAATACAAAAAAAAAAAAAAAAGAAAAAAAAAAGAGAAAGAAAAAGGGAAGCCAAAGAAAGGCACTCAAAAAAAAAATCAATCCAAGAAACACAGTCATCCATCCATTCATCTCAGAGGGGTCTTTAGCAAAGACCGACAGCTCTATTATCGTAACTCAGGATAAGGGCTGAAAGACTGCCATCGGCCGGCAATGACGGATTCCCGACCTCTAGCCGCCGCAGTTATCCAGAGATCCAGAAAGAAAAGAAAAGAAAAAGAAAAGAAGAAGAAAATGTGTGCCTAAACAAAGAGGGCGGAGTGAAAACCCGAAAGGGCGCTCCGAGTAAAAACAGTGGGCATACAGCGGACTTGGTGAAAACCTGAAAGGGCGCCAAGGGTAAAAATAGCATAGCTGCCAAGGGGCAGGCAAGACCAAATACCCGAGACGTGGTGAAAACCCGAAAGGGCGCCACGGGCAAAAATGACGGGAAAAAGCCGGTTGTGGTGAAAACTCGAAAGAGCACTGCAGGCAAAAATGGCTCAAATAAAAATAAAAAAAATAAAAAGAAAAAATAAAAGTGCAGGTACCAAGAAATCAGACAGTCCAGATCGGTTCAAGCAGTGACAGTTCAAGAACAAGAAGAAGTGCAGTCAGGAACGAAGAGCTCTACAAGTTCTGACAATCTCAGGAGGCAACAGTTTCCGTTGCCTACATCTCTAGGGAACCAAAGGAACACACAAGTCAAATCTCGAGACATCGGTCAAATCATTGACCGAGCCCCAGTTCTGATTCCTATATCCCGACACAAAGTCCAGAAACACTCACAAGACAACTAATGGCACAATAGATTTTCAAACAGTTTTCTCTTTTCAATTAAATGCATTATATTTCTCTTACACATATCATCTTTTTCAAAAAATACAAAAAATGCATCATCATCAATCATATATGCAAAAAAGAATGTGCAGGTGGCCAACACAATCAATCTCTACCCTCCTCCTCGGCCACATCAGGTGAGTCCTCTGACTTATAAAAAGATAGTCTCGCTCTCAACCTGCTCACCTCCATACGCAGGTAATGCACCTCATCGCGTTCAAGGGTACGAATCGCTATCTCCTCATCAGACAACCTCCGATCGGCAGCCAATCTCCTCGACATCATCTCACAATGATACCGAAGTGCAGAGATCTCAGACAGCAAATGACCATGAGTGGCCAAAAGGAAGCCAGGATCGATAAACGGGCGCTCCTAAAAAGGTTCATATGAACCAGATGAAGAGCCAGCATCTCCAAGAATATCCTGCTCATCCTCATCAGCAGTCTGGTGCTAACAAGGGATACGTCGATACAAAGACTGCTCAGCAACCCAGTACTGATATGGGGCGGTCGCCATCGAAAAAGTCCGTAGCTCAAATCCCAACAAATCAGCTGTCAAATAACTCGCCCAAGAACAATCAATCCGGGTCCTAAAGTCAGAGGACGTAGATGGAAGCACTCGACGCCCGATACCCGTGAAAGCGAAATGAGGAACATCCTGCTCATACCCAAACTGCCGCAGAAACCGGATGGGGTGATAAGAAAAGTAGGATCGAAAGCCTACCAACATCAGAGGATGGCGGTGTGCATCGCAAAGCACTGGAGGAAGTGAAAGCCAAGATGACTCCCAACGAACGTTCCAGTCACGAAGTTCAGCGAACATCCTGCGATACAAGGGCTCGCTCATCCTGGCTGTATGAGGAAGGAACTCCATGATATAACGCATGATGTCAGAGCTAGGAATGCCAGGAAGAGGTACAGGAACGGTCAGAGAAAGACGCTCCCATAGCCAGACCTAATCACAAAAAGCAAAAGAAGTTCAGCTAGAGCAAAACAATTCCTAGCAAAGCAAGAAGAAAAAAAGGTGCAGAAAAGATACCTAAAGGAAAGCACAACAGCCGCGAAGGACACGAGTGCGGCCCAGGGCACAGTCGGTCAGCCCATCAAATAGCTCGGCTAAGATGAGAGAAATGATCCCCTGCCGACGGACAGCTCGGCTCATCACCTCAAAAAGCAAAGGAGTCTGGGACCTACGCCATCCCGAGAACAGCACCTCAGCAATCAAACAGAACATCAGTGCATTCCGAGCAAAGGTAGAACCGGCCATACTCTGAGGACCCGAAAAAAGATCATACAGCAGGTCCAAAGAGAACACTACAGCATCCTGGCCACCAGCTGCAGGCCGAACAAGATAAGGGATCCCAAACCAGTTCTGCGATGTAGCAGTCTTCGGCAATGTCTTCGGCGAGAAGTACTGAGTATAATCCAAGGGTAAGCCTGTCAAGCGTGCAAGCTCCTCCAAAGAAGGCCCCATCTCCTTATCGTTGAACGCAAACAAGTTCAACGAAGGGACCCAGTCAATCGAGGCAGCTCCGAGCATCCTCCAGTCAATGTCAACTCTAGCCATATGAATCAGACTGCCAAAGCCATAGGACTCCAAATCTCGAATCTCATAAACTGACAAGCTGTCAAGCCAAGCAAGCAGTCGTGGCGAGCAAGAAGAACGAGGAAGCAGCTGACAAGTCCTCACCGGTATTCCCTCCAGCACAAAAGGCCCAGAAATCGAGGACAACTCATCAAGGATCGGAAGGTCAACAGGCGAAGGAGAAGGAAAAGCTGGAACCTCTGCAGACTCGACAGCCCCTGACCTGCCCTCAGTAACAGCTATGTCTGATATAGCCGCATCGCTGTCTGAAACTGTCATAATCTCAGCCGCATGAGAAGACTCGCCCACCTCATGAATAGAGTGCGCAAAGGGCCGATGACCAAAAGAAGGACAATGCTCCCAACCAAAAGAGCCATCAGTGAAGAGCACACCGCACATCGTGGCATCCTGACCAATCTGACCGTCAAAGAAAACATCTGAACCATCCAAAGGGGTCCCGGCAACCCCGATCAAAGAATCAACGGTCAGATCTGGACCTGCGGCCCCCTCCAACAGAAAATCATGAATCCAGTCATCATCCTGGCCGATCAAAGGGATCATCGAGGCATCCACACCGTCCATCATCAAGGGGACATCATCAATGATCACATCAAGACCACCCAAACAAGTGTGCCGCACATCTCGGCCCTCATCCAGAGCATCCAAACCGTCAAAGGTACCATCTGAGCCATCCATACCATCCAGACATGAGATCAGCCCATCTATGTCCCTCATAGTCCCATCATCACCGTCCATCACGTCATCCATGGGACCCACACTCAAGGGATGCATAGCCTCACTTATGTCCCATCCCATCATCCCATCTATACCATCCATTCCTCCCATAATGAAGGTCCCATTCAAATCTGAAAATCCAGCCATCCCACCATTAATGGACCCATTCAAAGCTCCACCAACCACCAAGCTTAAGTCTTCATCAATGCCCCCTCTTAATGCCCCATCTACCCCATCCATTAAAAGCATCTCCCCATTATCAAAGCTCAGTTGAAGATCTGAAGTGTGGGACCCACCTTGGACAGCCCCCACAGCCCATAAATCCCCACCATCCATGGCCCAAGAAAGCACAAGGCAAGATGAGGACGAGATGATGATGAAAGAGGAGACAAAGAGAAGATTCATTGTTGGAATCGAACCTGAACGTACACAGCAGGTGGGGACAGCAGCAACAGGGACCAGAGAATGTCCGAGCACGGGCCAGCCCAGGCCGCTCAAGAGACGAGCTCTGGGCGGCCTGCCCTAGGCCGCCCGTACGGACACAGATTCCCTCTCTCCGCGGGATTGGCTCCAGGGTTCTTGGTAGGTGAGTCTGACAGTCCACGTCAGCAGATGGCGCTCCGTAGGCCGCCCAAGGCTCCGGTCCACTCCAAATTTCAACTGAAGATGATCAAGATCACACAAAAGGTGCCCCACTGGCCCAATCACGAAGCAATGTGACCGGAATAGGGCTGATCAAGCCAAAGAGAAGGAAAGGTGATCAAGTGGGGGCCACAAGCAATCCAAGCCATTCAAAGACTAGATCATCATGATCTAAACCATTGAAGAACCTATATGAGCCGTCAAACAACAAGATCAAAGGTTTGATCATCACAAGAAGGGCCAGAATCCAAGATCTAATCATCAAGTGGGCCCACAAAGCCAAATCGAGCGATCAGAGACGTTCAAGCCATCATCCACACCATGAGAAGCATTCCTAGCCTCACAAATCATCAAAAGAGGTGCCCCAAAGTAAAGCTAAGGTCTCAAGTGGGCCCACAGGACCAAATCCATCAATCTGAACCATTCAAGGGCCAAATCATCTAGATCCAAACCATTGGAAAGCTTACACAAGTCATGGAGTGGCAAGATCAAAAGCCCAATCATCAAAAGAAGGGCTAAAATCCAAGATCCAATCATCAAGTGGGCCCCGCAGGGCCTAAACAAGCAATCTAAACCGTTCAAGTCATTGTCCATGCAGTTGAGAAATCACAAATCATGAAGGAATGAGTCAAGAGTCAAAGCATACAGACATCACCAAGGAATTTGGGAGAAATTAAAGCCTGTATATTCATCCAAAAGAGCTTGATACAAAAGGAGACAAAAATAAAAATACAAGGCCATATAAAGCAGAGCCAGCTACAACTCACCAACATAATCATCATCGCCCCTCCTCGCGTCCCACTCCCGACGATAAAGATCCATCAAAGGAGCAGTCACTGAACCTCCAGCATACCTGCGACGGCCACCTGGAACATAAAGCGAAGGAAGCAAAGGCCCCTGGCCAAATAGCAGATACCACTCGTCATAATCACGATCCGGGATCGTGAAACGGAAGCCAGGCTGGCCCACCAGAGCCTCAACTCTCTCATCAGCTGGCATCCGAGCAGCTGGAGGAGGTGCAGAACAGGGGACCCGAGCCACCCCAGTGACTTGCCGAAGCAATCTATCTCCCAAGTACCATTGGAAGGACTCAGCGTCAGAAAGCATAATGCGGAGACATGAAGCATCGTATGCCTCCACGCGCTGGGGTGTGTAGTAAAGAGGGAAACTAGCGTACGGCATCCGGGCAAACTGCAGCAGAAGAGGTTACCACGATCAGTTACAAGTACAGCACAAGGACAAAGACAAGTAAGATACTTACATCCTCAACTGTCAGCCCGTCTATATCAGCACGCCAATTGTCCCCGGGAACTCGGGAGTTCCGCTGACGATTCTGTTAATGCCAGTACATGTGGCGATACTGAGAGGGCTCAATGTCATCTCGCATCCTCGGCGCAAGATGCGGAAAATGGTCATAAAAGCAGGTCTGGATGAAAGTACATTTAATGATCAGAGAAAGAAAGGAGGCAAACGGCTCCAAGGAGGATGAAAGAAGAGGTACCTCAACGACAGGCCAGAAGCCTGTGAAGGACCGGCTATACCGACAGGTCTTGTCCAGACCTTGAAAGAGACGGGTCAGGATGGCCCCATTCCAGTTATAGGGGTGATGAAGGTCCTCGACTAAACGAAGAAATTTAGGATCAACTCTCTCATTCGCATGGCAAAAAAGAAAGGATCCAAAAGCATAAGTGATCATGGCCCGCGCCTTGTGGAGGGCCTCTCGCTCGGTGGTAGGGACGACGGAAGCAAAATTGTTGTAAAACCATCGCATCTTCACTTGATGGCCTTGGAATTCACCCTCAGGAGGGACGTCACCGACAAGCCGCAGCCAATCAGTGGAAGAGAGGGGAGCTAAAGAGCTAACTTGAGGGACAATTGCCCCATGAAACGGGAAACCTATCTGCATGTAAATGTCCAAAGGGGTTATTCCCCACTCCCCACAAGGGAGCTGGAAGGTGTGGGTCTCATCTCGCCACCTCTCACAAAGGGCCGCAAGCATCATACGGTTGGCGTCGTTATTATGGAAGCGTAGGGTGAGGAGGCCAGCAAAAGGAGTACCATCTAGTACTCGCTCAAGCAAGGGCTGTGGCTCTTTCATCCAATTGTCCCAGCGATCCCTGGTACCTCGACCCTTGATAGCAGGAAGAGGTTGATGCTCCATAGCTAGGGAACACATGTGGTCCCCTCGGCGGACAATGAAAGCAGGATCATCCTCGTCAACCACTTGGTGGCCCCTGGTACCATCCGCCATGGAATCCTACAAGCTTGGCAAGGTAAGTCCCTATCCTTTACCCATTAAAATCCAAATTCTCATCCAAGAAACCCATGGGATTGGACTCACATTCAAATGCAAAATCTAAAGTCCAACTCCATGTGTCACTTAGGATATGTGTTGGGCCCATTGGAAAAAGTAAGGCCCACCTTAAAGAAGGTGGCATGGCATGCCTTAGGTAAGAAAAGTCTATCATCCAAGGACACATTTTGGACAACAAATGCACTCAAGTGCCATGAGATCAACTAAGGATGAGAGTCCTACTTCACATGAGAAGTTCCTCTTCAAAGTCCACATGTGGCCAAGGATGGACCCACTTTTATGCCAAGGTTATGATTCTCACTTAGGATGTCTCCATCTTTTTACACATATGCATGGACAAGTGGGGAATAGAAAGGAAACGGGCCCCCAAGAGCAACCCAAATGCCTCATCTCAATGGATTGGAGAGAGCACATAGCCCACTTTGGAGAGTATGAGAACCCATTCATGGGTTAACCATGGGCAACCTTATGTGCCTCATCTTGATGAAAGTTTTGACCATGAGAATACAACAAGGAGGTCTACCCACAAACATATGAATCAAAGAAGCTAAGGGTAGAAAGTTGATGCACATAGCCCACATGAAGAATCAAAGTTGAAAATGCCCATGAAAAGGCAAGTTTGGGCAACTTATGTGCACCAACTTGTTCACCAAAAAGGGAGACCATTTGAGCACAAAAGAGCATGGCTTGATGAGTCACCCAACCATCATGAAAATGGATAAGAATGGTACGCATAGCCCACTTGAAGATCAAAATCCAAAATGTCCCAAGGCATGGGACAAAAATGGGTAACTCATGGGTATCATTCTTTCCCACAAATGGAAAGAAATCACTCATATTTGAATGATGATGGGTGATCCACCAAGCCCCCATAGAAAAGTTCAAGGAGCTATGGTTGTATGGATAGCTCACTTGAGGATCATCCATTTGAGGTTGATAACATTAAAGGGAAACTCTTGAGAATCACATTCCTACCACAGAGAAAACCATTTGAACTTAGTGAGATTGTGGGAACAACTCACTCATGGGACTTGTAGATGGTCAAGTAGCTCAAGTCCTCCATCCATCAAAGAAAAAGCATGAAAAGAAAAATCCTACATGAACAAAGTGTAGTGGGGCACACATGGTTCATAGAAGTGCCCAAGTTTCAATGAAGGCCCAAAAGCCCATCCACATGAAAAACTCCAAGGAGCCCACTACACCTTGTACAAGGATGTACATCATAATCAAGAGATAGTGGAAGACTTGAGCCACTTGTCCATGTAGGCCCAACTAGGAAATCTAGCCCATTTGAGATCTAAATGAAGAATGGGCTAGTCATCTTGGTCCATACACATGTAAAGAAAGATGAGGTCACCCAAAGTGAGCCCCATGAGCCCAAAACTTGAGATGGGCCCTACCATGCCCATGGGCCCAAATTTGAAAAAGAAAAGGGAAAAGAAATAGAAAGCTCCAAAAAAAAATGACAAGGGTAAGAAAGCATGAGGGAGCCCAAAATGAAGCATTGGGCCCATCAAATACACCAAGGGCCATGACTTCACTTTGAGCCCATTTGATACATATGAAAAGAAGCCCAACTCCCATGAAAAAGATAGAGTATTTTGCCATGCACACTTGATGACATGGCAAAATTACTCTTTACATGCACATGGAGGGAGTGTGAAAAAAGGAAAAAATGATGAAGTGGAGAGCTTGCAATGTCCTTCTCCATGCACCACCTTTGAAAGAGACTTGAGATCTAGGAAAAGATCAAGAATGCTTGGGCCCACCTTCACACCCCTTTGAATAGCTACATGAAAAAGAAAAAGGACCATGAGAAGAGACAATGAAGATGGAAAAGGACAAGAAAGAGAAAGGAAGTGGTCCATACCTTTACCACCCACCAAAGAAGGACCACCTTGCTGTCCCAAGACCTCTCTAAGGCCCACCACTTGAGAGAAGCAAAAGGCCACCAAAGAAGAGAGAGAAAACTTGAAAAAGAGAGAGTATGAGAGAGAGAAGAGAGAGATTGCACGTTTGAGGGGGGGAGGGTGCCCCATGTTATATAGAAAAGGGGAGGGCACCCTTTTACCCAGCCCCCTGAAGAGACCAGGAGGCACAGACCGGTCGGGCGGCCCATGGGAGGCCGTCCTAGCCTCCACCTAAGTGAGGTGACTTCTCACCTCCTCTCCTTGGGAAGAACTCCTCCTTGGGAAGGGTGGTTGCAAGTGAATCTTGTACCTCCATGTAAGATTGAAGTGATGGAAGAGAATGGTGAGAAAAAGGAAGAAATCTCACCAAAATCTCATCTCATGAGAAATGGGTGAAAAATTGGGATGATGATGTGGAAAAGTTCCATGGAATTTTCAAGAAAAGAAAGAAAAAGATTGACTCGGTCAAACAATGATCTCAACCATCCAAAGCTATGACCTGATGATCCGAACCATTCCAAAGAGAATTCCCGTAGTCTCCAACCTGGATTGCTGCTCTTTTGTATATAGTGTTTGGGTCCGAAGACCTTAAACTACGTCGGGATCAAGATCCCGAGGGATTTTTAATAAAAATGGGTATCGATCTCGACCATCAAAATCAGAATCGATGACCCAGAATATTTTTCAAAAAAGAAAACAAAAAAATGTCTTTCCTCTTTTAAAGTGTTGGGTCCGAAGACCTTAAACTATGTCGGGATTCACATCCCGAGGGATTTTCAATAAAGGCCGGTATTGGTCTTGATTGCTCGAATCAAGATCCGACGACACCGGGTACTTTCGAAAACCACAAAAAAATATATTTATGCATTTCCAACACTTATTTGTACATAGTTTTGGGTCCGAAGACCTTAAACTACGTCGGGATCAACATCCCGAGAGATTTTCAATAAAAGCCGGCGTCGGTCTTGTTTGCTCACATCAAGATCAATGACTCCGGACATTTTCAAAAATCATAAAAATATATTACCAGCCCCGCTTTTAAAGTTTTGGTCCGAAGACCTTAAACTACATCGGGATCGACATCCCGAGAGATTTTCAAAAAAAACCGGCATCAGTCTGGATTGTCCATCTGCTGACACCGGACATTTTTCCAAAAACAAAAAAAAAATGTTTGCCCTTCTTTTGTACAGTTTCATGGTCCGAAGACCTTAAACTACACTGGGATTAATTTCTCGGGGGACCTTTCTCGCTTTCAACTAAAAACCAACATCGGCCTCGACCGTTGGGATCATGGCTCGATAACCCGGATCATTTCAAAATACCAAAAATATTTTAAAGCTTTCCATAAAAACCAGTATCAATCTTGATCACCCGAGTTGAAATCTGGAACCTTTTCAAAACAAAAAAAAATAATATAGATACAATATAAAACAAAAAAAATTTCACCACTAGTTTCAAACGCACCAATTTATCCCCAGTGGTCCGAAGACCTAAAACTACACTGGGATTAACTTCTCGGGGGCTTTCTTTCCTAACCTGTTCCAGACATGGCTGACACTTGATCGTACGAGTGTCTGGAATCTCTTAAAGAGGTAAGGGCTGTGGCGGGCAGAACTCCGCAATCCTGTTCGTGTTGAACGCACCGTGATAGACAACCTTGATTTGGGAGTCGCTGTTGAAGCTGACGGATGTTCCCTGTTCCTAGAACTCATGAAGGGGATTAAGGCTGTTGGGAGGTGGAGCTCACCCTCACGGAATTGTGAGCAACGTAAGACCCCAAACTGGAGTGACTAAGGGAAATGTGAGGATGTGGCTCATTTTGTGGCCGAAGGAGTCCGTCGGACGATACGTGGTCTATGTGCATTGCACATGAGGAACAGGCAACTTTGTGGGTGTGTTGACTGAAAACCCTCAAAATCCCCTCATCCGAAGATGTAAAACTACGGCACTTAACTGTGTGAGACCCGTCTTGCTCGCTGACGTAAAATCGATCGGGTGCCTTACCAGCAGTAGAAGCTGGAAGTGGATGGAAATTCCACATCTTTTCCCTGCATTTCAGAAAAATCATAAAATACAAAAACATTGCAAAATCACCTCTTCAAAAATCACAAAAATATTTCCCTTGCTTTCAATCAGAATATTGCCAAAATCACAAAAAATATTTCCATCGCTTTCAAATCAAAATATTTTCAAAAACCACAAATATATTTCCCTTGCTTTCAATCAAAATATTGTCAAAAATCACAAAAATATTTCTCTTGCTTTTAAAGAAAATATCCTCAAAAATACAAAAATATTTACTGTGTTTTCAATAAACCAATCTCTACCCTCTCAGGTAAAGATTCGGACCACATATTTACAAAAATCACAAAAATTAGCATCCCCAGCACTACAATTCAGGAGTCTTGAACTCCGCTCTCTTCACAGTATGGGATGACGGATCCAATCGCCCGCAAATTGGAATCTTGACCAAAACGGGCAACCAAACACCATCTCAATCACATGTATGCCCAGAAGAACATCTTGAAGTCGAATGATATCCTCGTACATTCTCATTAGCAAAGAAACAGCATCTTGGGACGATGGACCTGATCGACCACGGGTCAGGATCTTGACCAACCCGCTGTCCAAACCTCCGTATCAAAAAGAAAAATCCCCAAGGGACTACAACCTTGCGAGCAATAAGCTCAAAATTTTCTGCACCCACAGCAAAAGCAAAATCATCAAACGAAAAGAGAATGAACCAAGCCATGCATTCATCATGCATCTCCATGCATCAGCATCCATCGCATCAATCATCATGTTTACCTGCTTTCAAAATAAAAGTCGGTTAGCTAAAGACCCCACAGGCATCCCTAGTGGAGGCACGTGCAAACCAGATTTCCATTTCAAAAAGACAAAAAAAAAAAAATATTTCCATTTGCAAATAAAAACCCCACGGAGTATCACTCCCCAGAGTGGGTATCTTTTCAAAAATCCAAAAATATTTTTCCAGTAGAGCGTTCTGCCTCCAACACGCTGGGAGATCTTCCATATCTCTGGGTAGGAGCCGACGCAAAAATCAAATAAGATCTGATGTCTCGCGGTTTCTCCGGAGATCATCGGATCCAATGCACTCAAAGTACGGTCGAACTGAACTCCAGTGTCAGTGCGGTCGTACCACATGCCAAGATACAAAAAAGATGAAAGCCAAAAGGCTCGGTCACAGAAACCATTTGAACAGGTGGAAACGATGAATTGTAACCCAAGTATCAAAATCAGCAGATTGGGTGGAAAGAGTTCACCTGCACATACCTAGGCGTGGATGCCTGAAGTACCTTGACTGAGTCCAGTCGGCGTAGTAGAATCCCGTAAGACTATCTGACGCAGGGCGTCTAACCACTTTGACAGTCAAGCGAAACAAGTACTCCTGGAGTGATCTGGGAAAACATCAAACATCACACAATCAGTCTCAGGGTCAGCATCCTCGTAAGACTAACGGACGCAGAGGCTCTGCTGTACCTTTCCGATGTTAGTACCGATCGGGAATGGAAGGGTTGCGATTGGGTACCCAGGTTGCAGCAAACTGCAGGGACAATCGCAATGTTTTCTCCAAACTCTCGCGGTATGTGCGAGTTATCAATTTCCAGACAATCAACTGACTCAGATACAAAGGACAACAAAGATTCCAGACCACAATCAAGGAAAGAATGAATTGCAAACTAAGCATCGAAACCAGCGGATCGGGTGGAAAAAGCCCACCCGCACATACCTAGGCGTGAATGCCTGAAGTACCTTGACTGAGTCCAAGTCGGCGTAGTAGAATCCCGTAAGACTATCGGACGCAGGGCGTCTAACCACTTTGACAGTCAAGCGAAACAAGTACTCCTGGAGTGATCTGGGAAAACATCAAACATCACACAATCAGTCTCAGGGTCAGCATCCTCGTAAGACTAACGGACGCAGAGGCTCTGCTGTACCTTTCCGATGTTAGTACCGATCGGGAATGGAAGGGTTGCGATTGGGTACCCAGGTTGCAGCAAACTGCAGGGACAATCGCAACGTTTTCTCCAAACTCTCGCGGTATGTGCGAGTTATCAATTTCCAGACAATCAACTGACTCAGATACAAAGGACAACAAAGATTCCAGACCACAATCAAGGAAAGAATGAATTGCAAACTAAGCATCGAAACCAGTAGATCGGGTGGAAAAGCCCACCCGCACATACCTAGGCGTGGATGCCTGAAGTACCTTGACTGAGTCCAAGTCGGCGTAGTAGAATCCCGTAAGACTATCGGACGCAGGGCGTCTAACCACTTTGACAGTCAAGCGAAACAAGTACTCCTGGAGTGATCTGGGAAAACATCAAACATCATACAATCAGTCTCAGGGTCAGCATCCTCGTAAGACTGTCGACGCAGAGGCTCTGCTGTACCTTTCCGATGTTAGTACCGATCGGGAATGGAAGGGTTGCGATTGGGTACCCAGGTTGCAGCGCATGCAGGGACAATCGCAACGTTTTCTCCAAACTTCCGCGGTATGTGCGAGTGATCGGTTTCCAAACGATCAACTGACACAGATGCAAAGGCAAGCAAAGATTTCAGACCATGATCTACGAATGACCGGGTCAGAAGTGGGGTGTCCACTCGCTTTGGCATTCGGTTGCACGCAACCTCTGCCAAAGAGGGGCATCTGTAGACACCCCACTTTCGGCTACACTGTTGGTAGAGATAGCTGGTTGAATGGAGGACCATACCCCCAAATCCCAAATCCAAACTCAGCCAAACTCACCCTTGTAAGCCCCATTCCATAGCCCAGTTCAAGCCTGAACCTAGTCAACCTAGTCCTAAAAATCACCATGAAAAACCCCCCATAAAAAAGGCCAGTCAAAAAATTCCAAAAAAGTCAAACTCACTGAGTCAACCCGCTGAGTTAACCCGCTGAGTCAACCCGTCGAGTCAAAACACCGAGTCAACCCGTCGAGTCAACCCGTCGAGTCAAATCACCGAGTCGACCCGCTGAGTCAACTCACTGAGTCGACCAGCGAGTCCAACAGCAGCCCCGAGGGAACGGCCGTACTCGCTGGAAACCGAGGAGCGGCCGTACGGGCGGCCCATGGCAGGCCATCTAAGTCTTAATCCAGCCACTCGAAGCAAACCCTTGCGACACCTCCGTCCATCCAGCTACTCTTTTTCCAGCATCATCTCATTTGCATCTAGCATAAGTGCAACATTTACTTTTCTTCCAATCCCCCTGCTTCACTACTAGCACCTTGATCCGTCAAGTACACATGCATATGTCTTTATATTAAGCACCTGTCAGTTCGAGCGTATGCTCTGGGCTTGCCCGTTGTTGGAACCTGCCCATCAGAAACTCTTACTGTTCAGACCTGCATTCATGCTTCACCATAAAACACCTTGATCATTCAAGCACACTGCATACGTCTTACATTAAGCACCTGTCAGTTCAAGCGTACGCTCTGGGCTTGCCCGTTGTTGGAACCTGCCCATCAGAAACTCTTACTGTTCAGACCCGCATTCATGCATCATGTCATTCATGAGAATATACGAGGATTAAATTAGACTTTCAAGTATTCGATCGATTCTGTGAAGTAGAGACCGTACTTCGGTACGGGCAGTGTGTGGGGTGCTTAACCTCTTCCCACCCTGTAACCGTGATCCTTTACCTTGAATCTCTGACCGCAGATCAACAGGAGTCATTTTAGAGGAAAGGATCTTCAGATCCCCTTCTCTAATGTTTCTACGGGGTCTAGCCGACTGTAGATTCGAAGTAATTGGCTAGTGGCGACTCTGGTCTTATATAAACTCATTTAAACATATCCAGCTTAACACGACAACCAAACAAAGCCCTCGAGAACGAGGCAAGCCAGTGGCACAAACGGCGATTTCGCACTCACGCACTTCTTCTTCTTCTTCTTCCGAAAGGAAAGGGAGAACGACGTCGTGTGGGAGCGCGGGAAAATCGGCGAGGGTCCACAATGTTATATCCTCTAATTAGATGAAAGATAAGACTTTGATTCTAATTGTGTTGTGCTTGGATGAATGGATTGGCATTGGACTACTACAAGTGGATCCTTGATGCTCTAGTTCTTCTTATTTTCAGATTTTTTTTATTTTATGTGAAAAACTATTTTCCTAAACTTCTTAGATTCTAGTTATTAGAGTAGTTGGAATTGTTTACTTCTTTCCCTGTGGATCGACCTTTTTCTTACCGAGATTATTACTACATTGCAGCCTTGCACTTAAGGCTAGTGAACACAAGTAGAATTCTAAACTTGGCTCAAGCGAATTACACCGTTATGAAAAATGAACTCTTAGCCGTAGTATTTGCTTTGGACAAGTTTTGGTCCTGCTTGATCGGATTCAAGATCATAATATTTACCGATTATTCTACGTTTAAGTACCTTCTTTCTAAGAAAGATGCTAAGCCGCGCTTGTTGAGATGGATCCTCCTACTCCAAGAATTTGACATAGAAATATGAGATAAAAAGGGAGTAGAAAACGTTGTGGCTAACCATCTCTCACGACTTATCCTCACTGATTCCCTTGAGACAACTGCGAGTAATGACATGTTCCTTGATGAACAACTTTTCAAAGTCTCCCAATTACCATAGTATGCGGACAATGCTAACTATCTTGTTACGGTACAATCCTGACACATTGGAAAAAGCAAGATGATGATAAGTTTTTCAACGAGGTGAGAAAATTCCAGTGCGACGACCCGTACTTGTGCCGGATGATGAGCAACATAGCATCATCTCCTCTGTCATTCCTAGGCTTGTGATGGCCACTTTCGGCTAAGAAGACCACAACCAAAATTCTGCAATGTGGGTTTTATTGGCCCACCATGTTCAAAGATACACATGAGTTTTATAAGACGTGCG
Source organism: Liriodendron chinense (assembly GCA_003013855.2). Lineage (NCBI taxonomy): Eukaryota > Viridiplantae > Streptophyta > Magnoliopsida > Magnoliales > Magnoliaceae > Liriodendron > Liriodendron chinense. The sequence goes on from ML058389.1 coordinate 5,369,177, forward strand.
AGCCTTGTCAGAAATTGGGAGGAATATCTCATAGAAATATGATTCCACTCAATCCAATCTTACCAATTGAAATTTTTTTATTGTTGGGGCATCGATTTCATAGGTCCATTCCCATCTTCTTTTGAAAATTTATATATTTTGCTTGCTATCAATTATGTTTCAAAATGGGTCGAGGCGATTCTATTGTTCGCTTCCCCAAGTGTAGGGTTGCGATGTAGTAATAAACTCGGTAATACCGAGGTCGATCCACAGGGACTTATGTAGGATGTCACAAACTCATCCACAAGTTTCTATTGAAGCTAACAATCAAAATTTGAATAGAATGTGTGTGTTTAATAGTTTAAGCTAAATTGAATGTAAACAAGTATAAGAAGGCACTAGGGGTTCGAGGATCCACTTGTAGCAATCCTCGATGTTTAATCCTCTGTGGTTTCCCATTCTCTCAACTAGAATCACCAGTCAGGTCTATCTAGTCGGATAATAGAACTGTTAAACCAGAAGTCTGCAACATGTAAGTTCTGTGCATAAAGTTCACTCAACTCTAGGCTGATCTGAGCATGCTCATTGCATAGGTCATTCACCTTTTCTATAGGTCCAATTCCCAATCATAACCATCCTCAAGTCTTCTCACAAGACAAGGCTAGATCATGATTTGAACTGGATTCAAATTATATGCACAGTCCATATATATTCCAGATAATCAACCAAAACTAGAACTTTGGCATGAAGCCCCTTTATGAAGAGCTTGGTACTAGAGCGCACTCCAATTCCTCGGATCATACAGGTCTAGACCGTTGCAAACAAATTAAGAAGATAAGTAATTCATCCAAACATCCATGAGTCATCACAAGACTAAGAGAAATTACTTAAAAACTTGTATAAACTTCAAACCTTAGTTCATAATCATGAATTCCAAACTGAAAACCACTTAACTACGAATTAAAACATCTTGGATTCACTACAAGCTTCACCTCTTAGCCCTAGCTAAGAGGTTTAGCTGTTCATGATCCAAGGAAACATGAAACAACTACAAAAAGCATAAAAACAGCAAAGCAAACCAAAAGGAGTTGTGAAACTCCAATCTTCACTTTCACAGCCTCCAACCTCGCTTGAACCCTTCCAGGATGCCCTAGGAACGATCCCTAGGTGTCCTTTTATAGTCTGGAAGCTCCACAACTTCGGAAGAATCGAGAACTTGCGTAACACTTACGCAGCGCAGAGAAAATCGGGATGAAATTAGAAATTTCTAACTCAGTACGCATGGCCGACCGGTCATGACCGGTCGGCCTCAAGTGAAAACACTCCAACAGGTATGCCCGACCGGTCAAGACCGGTCGGGCCTAGTAGAACATCAGTCCAGCAAGCCTATCCGACCGGTCAAGACCGGTCGGATGTTTTCATCCACCTTACAGCAGCAATGACCGACCGGTCTTGACCGGTCGGTCCTTTTCAATGAAGTTCCAGCATATGTCCGACCGGTCAAGACCGGTCGGACGTCTTCAGTAGGAGCCAAATCTGCATGGCTGACCGGTCAGTGACCGGTCTGGCTTCCTTGGCCGACCGGTCACGACCGGTCAGCCCTCTTTTCTTCTTGTATTTTTCCTTTCTTTCTTCCTTCTGCTTTCTTTTCTTCTTTAGTTCTTTCTTTCTTTATTAGAATAGTTCCAAATGAGCTCATTATATCTTCAATTGAGTAGAGTCCACCCTCAATCCTGTAGTCACACAACATGCATTGAATTAGCTTCCAAACCATACAAACCTTGCACAATGAGTGATGAATTGGGGTTAGAATATGCATAATTAAGAGCTCAACATCTATGCGGTAACAATGACCATAAAACAATCATTAAATTTTTAAAAGAAAACATTCTTTTCTGGTTCGAAACTCCTTGAGTCATTATCAGTGATGGAGGGTCTCACTTTTATAACCGCTCATTTGAAGCTTTAATGAAGAAATACAGTGTTAATTATAAGGTGAGCACTCCCTATCACCCATAAACAAGTGGACAAGCTGAGATATCCAACAGGTAAATCAAACACATTTTAGAGAAAACAGTAAACCTCGATAGCAAGGATTGGTCGCTTCGACTTATTGATGTGCTCTGGGCTTATCGTACAGCTTCCAAGACCTCCATTGGAATGTCTCCCTATAGACTTGTTTATGAGAAAGCTTGTTATTTACCTATGGAGCTGGAACATAAGGCATATTGAGCGATAAAGAAAATGAATTTCGATTTAAATAAAGCAAACTCGTTGTGCAAGCTTCAATTGAATGAACTTGTAGAACTCCGAAATGAAGCGTATGAGAACGCGAGAATTTACAAGGACAAGACGAAGATGTTCCATGATAAGAACATCCTTCGTAAGACTTTCACGATTAATCAAAAGGTTCTTATGTACAATTCTTAACTACATTTATTTTTGAAAAAAATTGAGTTCTCGATGGATTGGTCCCTTCATTGTGAAAACTATTTATCCTTATGAGACTGTCGAGTTGTTAAATCCAAGGAACGGTAACATTTTCAAAGCAAATGGTCAACGATTAAAACCGTTCTTTGAGAACTTTCCCTCAGAAGGTATGTCCATACCTCTGACTAATCCCGTGTATCAGGATACTTGATCTCCTAGTCTGATGGAGGTATTGAGTAGTTTAGGATTAGGATTTTGTTGCTTTTTGCTTTATTTTTTTAGTAGGTTTGTTGGAAGGAGGTAGAATTCCAACTTTTGCTCTCTCAAGTACTCGCATTCCTCACTCTTCTTATTTTCGTTATTGCTCTTATGTTATCATTACATTCACATCTTGTTACATTGAAGACAATATAAGATTCAGTTAGGGGGTAAGATTTCATCATCTAGTATTTTGTACATCTCTAGCATTCATGTAGAATTTTTTTTCAATTCTCCGAAATTTCAAAACTATTTTGGAAAACATTATATCTATGTACTTTAGATAATACGAATATAAAAGGAAGAGAGATAAAGTATTGTGAATTTGAAATCCTTGAATTATTTCAAACATAGTAGATTTTTGTACGAATTCCCATACTGAATGGTTGATAGAAATTTTAAACATCTTGAGTCTAGCTCACATCATCATGATTTTCATGATTGAGGGGTTATTAGATTTGTGGATTGATTAGACTGTGATCTAAAGTGTTGAGGAACCAAATCGAGGAATTTTGTCCATCCTTGTTCATGAGAAAATAAAAGAAAAGAACGAAAGATATGGATTTCTAAAAATCCTATCTAATGTGAAAGAAAAGAAAGAAAGTGTGGTTTTGATTGAATATTTGTAAAGAAAATTCTGAAAAGGGCTACCTACTAACTAACCAGGGGAAGATTTACCCGTAACCTAAGCTGGAAATAGGAAGTATTGTGAAAGCCGTCGAAGGAACGGTAAGGCAATTTCTTATCATAGGCCTGTTGTTGAACTGCACACTTGGGATCTTTAGTTTGGTTGATTTATGAACAAGGTAATCCTTGAAGTTCATGAAATGAATATTCACCTTGCACACTAGACCACATTTGTTCTAGATCTTCTATTTGTTAATCAATTGGTGGGAATTCTATGTGGAACATTTACAGTATTTGGAGGGTTTAAGATTTCAATGTCTATTATTGATTATCTCTGATATTTATACTTGTATGCTTTAGAGTTTATAAAAGAATGTTTCCGGGAGAGAGTTGAGTTTTAGAGGATGGGATTGTTTCATGCATGTTTTGCTCGGGACTAGCAAAATGCTGGTTGAGGGGTGTGTTAAGCTCTTAAATGTGCATATTCTAACCCCATTTCATCACTAACTATGCATGATTTATATGATTAAGGACCTACCTAATGCATGGTTTTTTTTTATTGTAGCAATGAGAGAGAGACTTCGTCAATTGGTTGGAGGTCCTTCTTATATACCTTGAAGATCAAAGGAATAAAAGAACAAAGGTGGAGTAAGGATGCATTGAAGATGAGGGAGGAAAAGCTTAAAACTTAGCAATTTTCACGACCACCGGCCGGCTAGCCAAACCTTCCAGAAATGCAATTTTCTTTGGACCCTTTTTTGTGAAGACCGGCCGGCCGGCCGGCCGGCTGGCTGGTGTATTACAATGTCCAGAGATTTTGATGTTTTGAGACACTCTCTCCGGCCGGCCGGCCGGCCAACACCCAGAAACTTCTGGAATCCTGATTTTTCTTGCGCAAAACGTAATTTTTACAAGATTTCTCGAAGGTTCTTCACAGCTAGGGCCCAAAACCTATAAAAAGACTCCTCTACCTTGTTCCTAGGGTATCCTAGAAGAGTGCTACTATGGTGGGAGGTGGCAAAAGATGGATTCGGAGTTCTACAACTCCTTTTTCTACTTTGCTTTCTAGTTTTGATGTTTTTAGTTGATTTCATGTTTTCCTTAAGCATGGTCAGCTAAATCTCTTAGCTATGGCTAAGAGGTGAAGCTTGTAGTAGATCTAAGATGTTTTAATTCGTTTATTATGGTTTCAAGTTGGATTTTTATTGATTGAACAATGGTTTGTTGAGTTCGAATAAAGTTCTAAGTAGTTTTTCTTAATCTTGTGATGACTTATGGATGTTTGGAAGAATTGCTTTAGTTCTTAGTTGTTTTGCATGGATCTAGACCTATACGCTTTGAGGAATCGAATTCAAGACGCTCTAGAACTTAGTTCTTCATGTGGAAACTTCAACCAAAGTTCTACATTTTTCTGAAAGTCTGATTTATGTGTTGCTTATTCATGTGATTTGAATGAAGTTCAAACCATAATACAATTAAGCTTTGTGACAGGGATTGATGATTATTATGGTTGTGATCTTAACCTATTGGAACTAGGATTTACCTATGCAATTGAGTGTGCTCAAGTCCTAACTTGAATTGAGGGAATCATGTTTATGAACAACACATGTATTGGACTGTTTTGCTGAATTAACTACTCTATCATCTGGCTAGATAGGATTTGATTTTAATTCTAGTTGTGTAATTGAGAAACCACAGCGAATTATGCATCAAGGATTGCTACAAGTGGATCCTTGGCACCCTAGTGCTTCTTTTATATTGATTACATTCACTTTTAGTTTAAGATTTTCAGTTACATTCAATTTTAAAATCTATTTAGTTTGATTCAATTAAAGATTATTGGAAGTAGCTTTGTAAGGTCCTGAGTTAGTCCCTGTGGAATCGACCTCGGTCTTACCGAGATTATTACTACATCAAAGTGTTGCACTTGAGGCGAGCGAACATCAAGATCGGTTGGCCAACAGTCAGGCAAAGATAGGAAGCTATTGTCTTGATGGGGGGTCTGTCTGACTAGTCAAGACCGGTTAGCCCAAGGGCCTGTGTACACAACATGCCGTTGTTCAGTATGGAAGCCAGCTCGACCGGTCAGTCCAGTCTAGCCGGCCGGTCTGACAGGCCTGGGTTCAGCCAAATGGGTTTGCTGACCCACTCTTTTACCGTCCAAACACTATGGCCAAGAATGATATGGTCTTTTAGGACAACTAGGGCCAATCTAAAGATGACTACAAGATATTCTAAGGGTAGGGTCATCAAGAGGTTTGGGTTTTGGGTAGGTCAAGGTTCAAGGCTCACCAAGGTATCACTTTTACCTGTTTCTTCTTCCTTGATGCAGCATAGCCACTTGAGTCTTCGGTCTTCGTCTTCATTAAGCTCAACCGACACTAGACTCATTGACCTAAGTGATTGACAAACAAGGTGCACTAATATGTGTTCGCTCGCCTCAAGTGCAAGGCTTGCGATGTACTAATAATCTCAGTAAGACCGAGGTCGATCCACAAGGAATTAGGGTAAACCAATTCAAACTATTCTAGCAACTTTACAGGGAGGACAACGGGGTGGCCTATCGGTCTTGACCGGTCTGGTCGTAGTTCTCTCCTTTCTTTCTCTCTCTTTTCTCCTTCTTTCTTCTTCCTTCTTTGGCCCACCTTCGGTCATCATCAAGGGACTCCTAAATGCAGTCTTTTGAACATCAATTGAGTGAACTCTCTCTCTCATTCCTACAGTCACAAAACATGCATTAGATAGGTGTTTTAACATTCAATTTCATGCATACACTGTGATACAATAGGCTAGAAAATATATAAATTAGAGGCTCAAGACACCCCTAACCGGCATTTCGCTAATCCTGAGCAAAACAAGCATGAAAACTCAACTCTTTCTTGGGAACTATGTTTCTATAGACTTTAAGACATATAAGTGTAAAATTAAAAAAAAACAAAATAATAAAAAATTGAAGTCCTAAACTTTCCAAACATGATAAGTGTTAACATAGAATCCCCACCGATTCATTGACAAATAGACAAATCCAAACATTTATGGTCGAGTGTGGATTGTCCATATTCATCTCATGACTTTCCAGGATTACCTTCCTCATAAATAAGCTAAACCAAAAATCCAAAAGTGTACAGAATCAACAATGGTTGATATTGAGCCTTATCGTTCATTCGACGACTTTCACACTACTTCCCATTTTCAACTTTGGTTACGGGTAGACCATCCCTTGGTTGGTAATAGGTAGCCATTTTAAAAAAATTTCACAAATATACAATAATACCTATACTTTCTTTTTCTTTTCTCTTTTTTTTCTTTTCATACAAATTAGATAGGATTTTTAGAAATCAATATCTTTCGTTCTTTGTCTTATTTCTCATGAACAAGGATGGACAAAGTTCCCCGGCTTAGTTCCTAAACACTTCAAATTTTCAGTCTAACCAATCTACAAGTCTAGTAATTCCTTCAAACCATGAAAATCATGTAATGTGAACTAGACTCAAAAGTGTTCAAATGTTCTATCGATCATATAAATAGGGAGATTCACATATAAAACTATTATGTTTAAGATAATTTAGAGATCTCAAAATCATATCAGTTCATCTTTCATACTCATGATATCTCAAGTGCATAGAAATAAAGTTTTCCAAAAGAATTTTGATGTTTCAGAAAAATTGAAAATTTTCTACAAAAGTTTGCTCGAAATGTCCACAAACTACTAGATTCGAGGAAATCTCACCCCCAACCAAATCTTGCATTGTCCTCAATGTAAAAAGATATGCAATGAGCATGAACATGAGAACAATGATAAAAAAATAAAAGAGGGTAAGTATGAGAGTACCTGAATGAATCGATAATGGAAGTCTACCTCCGGTATCAAAATCTACTAAAGTAAATAAAAATAGAAAAACAAACTAAACCTAATCTACTCTATACCTCCGTCAGACTAGGAGATCAATAATCTTGATACACATGATCGCTCAGAGTGATGGACATGTCCTCTGAATCAAATTTCTCAACGAATGGTTTAAGGCATTGTCCATTTACCTTAAAATAGTTACCATTCGTCGCATTTTCTATCTCGACAGCCCTATGAGGAAAAACTTCTTTAACAATATATGGGCCGGTCCATCGAGATCTCAATTTTTCTGGAAAAAGATGAAGTCAGGAATTATACAATAGTACTTTTTAACCTTCATGGAAAGATTTCCTAAAGATGTGTTTGTCATGAAAAGGCCTTCATCCTACTCTTGTAAATCCTCAAGTTCTCGTAAGCATCATTTCGGATCTCATCAAGCTCATTCAATTGGAGTTTGTGAAGCGAGCTAGCCCTATCAATGTCAAAATTTAATGCCCGAATTGCCCAATAGGCTTTGTGTTCAAGTTCCATAGGCAAATGACAAGCTTTCCTATAGATAAGTCTATAGGGAGACATTCCAATGGGAGTCTTATAAGCGGTACGGTGAGCCCAAAGATCATCGACTAATCTAAGCGACCAATCCTTGCTATTTGGTCTCACCATCTTTTCCAAAATTTGTTTGATTTCCCGATTGAAAATTTCAGCATGCCCACTTGTCTGTGGGTGGTATGGGGTACTCACTTTTTGTCTAATGCCATATTTCTTCATTGAGGCTTCAAAGGGCCTATTGCAAAAGTGAGAACCACCATCACTTATGATGGCTCTAAGTATTATAAATCTGGAAAGTATATTTTCTTTAAGGAACTTTAGAACCGTACGATGATCGTTAGTTCTACATGGAATGGCCTCTATCCACTTGGACACATAGTTTACGGCAAGCAATATGTAGACATGTTCAAAAGATGAGGGGAATGGTCCCATGAAATCGATGCCCCAATAATTGAAGACTTCGTAATGTTGAATTGGGTTGAGATGCATCATATTCCTACAGGACAATCCTCTTAGCTTTTGACAGCACTCGCATGCTTTGCAAAACTCGTGGGTGTCTCTAAATAAAGTAGGCCAATAAAAACCACACTGTAGAATTTTAGCAGTGGCTTTCTTAGTAGAAAAATGACCTCCACATGCTTGACTATGACAAAAGGAGATGAAAAAATTTAGTTCATCATTAGGGACACATCTCCTAATTATTTGATCTAGGTAATATTTAAAAAGTAATGGTTCATCTCAGAAAAAACCTGCATACTTTCCTTAAAAAATTTCGTTTATTTTGCGCAGTCCAATGAGTCGGCATCGCACCCGTGGAAAGATAGTTTGTTATGTCAGCATACCATGGTGGATGCATAGCAACAAAGAGTTGCTCATCATGGAATGAGTCCTTAATAGGTGACTCGTCAATGGAATCGGGTAGGACTAGGCGATATAGATGATCTGCCACCACGTTCTCTACTCCCTTCTTATCTTTGATCTCTAAGTCGAATTCTTAAAGGAGTAGGATCCATCTAAGCAAACGGGGCTTAGCATACTTCTTAGAAAGAAAGTGTTTCAGTGCTGCATGATCCGTGTAAATTATGACCTTGGATCCTATCAAGTATGCCCTGAATTTGTTCAAAGTAAAAAAAAATGGCTAGGAGCTCCTTCTCCGTAGTTAAGTACTTGACTCGGGCGGGATTCAAGGTCCTACTCGCATAGTAAATAACGTAAGGCTTCTTATCCTTCCTTTCTCCTAACATCGCCCCAAATGCATAATCGCTCGCATCGCACATCAACTCAAAAAGAACGGGGAGTTACAAAGTGCTCATGGGAAATAATGTTGTTGAAGATGTGTTAGGGATTGACGTTTACCGTCTCCATATGCACGTAGGGCGATTAATAACCCTATGTGATAATTTTTATGCATTGGGCATGTGTCAAAATTTAATTTTTGTTTCTAGGTTGTTAGTTGATGGTTTTGACATTCATTTTTTCAGGACAAGATTTTCTTTAAGACTCAATAACCTCATCTTTGTATGGAGAGACTTGATTTGAGATATATTGATTCTAGATGTAGATAGTGATGATACACCTTTTTGCTTTATCTGCTATGTTAAATGAACTTATAGTATCTAAATCCTTGAAATGGCATACGAGGTTTTGTCACATTAAAAAGGATCGTATAATAAGACTAGCACGTTTTGGTTTATTAGGTTCATTATCCAAAGTTGATTTGCCATTTTGTGAATATTGTGTCCAGAAAGACTTCTAAAAAACCATTCCCTAAAGCAACTAGGTTAAAGGGCTTGCTAGAGATAATCCATTCGGATATCTGTGGACCCTTGAATCTACGTGCTAGAAATGGATGTCAATACTTCGTCACTTTTATTGACGATTACTCACGCTATAGATATGTGTATCTCCTCTCATATAAATCTAAGGTTTTTTATTGCTTTTTCAAATTCAAAGCTAAAGTAGAAAATCAGCTTGAGAAAAAGATTAAAACCCTTAGATCCGATAGAGGTGGCGAGTATACATCTGAAACATGTAAAACATACTATGCAAACATTGACATCATCAGGCAGTACACTATGGTATATACTCTACAACAAGATGGAGTTGTAGAGAGAAGGAACATGACACTACTGGACATGGTAAGGTCGTTGATAGCACATGACAATCTTTCTACCACATTCTGGGGAGAAGCGCTTCTTACAGTCGTCTACGTCTTAAATAGAGTCTCATCTAAATCCATTCCTAAGATCCTATATGAGATGTGGATTGGGAGGATTCCTTCTCTTACTGACCTGCACCCTTGAGGATCTTTAGCATATATTTTATTACCTGCTTATCCCTCTATCATATCCTATAAATAGAGGATGACTCTCTCCCGTAATAACTAAGTAACAAGAGATGTAAAAGAGAAAATATATGGAAGTACTTTGAGTGTCCATCTCGCTTGTCCCTTTCGATCTAAACCGTAGATTGTGATCCGGGGACCATCCTCATCGTAGGATCAGAGGGGTGATCAAACTCATTTGCTCCTGTAGCAGCTAGGCGGATCGTCGGACTACACCGCACATCCTCGGCTTTGCGAATGTTCTCATCGTGTAGATCGTCGGATCCTGGAGGCCCATACTTCCACAAATCCTTTTACACTTGCCACGTGGGTTAGTGTTTAAACAAATGGATCATCACTATCATCAACATCATCTAAGCCTGATCTTAAATAAATGGAGTTAGCTGGTCTATCATGTGTGTACGTGCTACATAAAGCATGCTGTACGACATGACACAATACAGTTCGATCATTTTAAAGACGAGGACTGATCACTTATAATAGGTTGTACGCTACAACCCATTCAAAATTTTGATTTCAAACCTTGCCCTCAAAATTCGTATTTACAATATGTATTTTCAAAGAACTGATTGCCGACAGAATAGCACCATAACTTGCGGTGCCATGCTATCTTTCAGGGTGACAGTCACACCAACTGTGTAAGACATCCGTGCCATGAAAACAGTGGCATTGTGAAGATAAACCATTTCTAAAATTAGGATGATCCACTCAATAAGTAGGCCATACCCATATGTTCTAATAGGCCATCAATCGTCCATTGATTCTAGTGGTGTGACAAATCTGATGAGGGCACTGACGTGATTACTGTGACAAGTTATCTTCATGATGAGGCCTACCATTTTCATGGCATTGATGTCCTAAACAAGTAACATGTCAGCGTAAAAGATGGAATGGCACCACAATTTGTGGTGTTGTTGTAGTTGATCGATTCTTACATTTTCAAGAGCAAAATGCTTGTCAGAAAAGGGTCGCAAGTTAACCTATAACTGGCTACATGTAATTAGTTCTTATATGTTGCAGCATGTCTAATGTCTAGTTAGTGAAATCCCTTTTTTAAAATCCTTTTCACCCAAAATTCTTAGTTCATGAATACAAGAAAAATGGGTTGTAGCTTACAACCTGCTGCAGGAAATCACTCCTCATAACCACAACGAGTACACGATGAAATGCATACAACAATCTACATTTGTAGCCAATTTAGCATATGTAGAAACCTAGACCGAGTACAAATAAAGAAACTAGGGTTCTAATATATAGATCCAAGATTTTTATTCAATTGACAGGAATATCACGTCTCCCTAAACAAGGTATCCTCCATTGATAACAGACATATATATATATATATATATATATATATATATATATATATATATATATATATATATATATATATATATATATATATATATATATATGGACACACACACACACACACACACACACACACACACACACACACAGAGCAAGTTTTTTACTTCCATTCACATTTGCATAGACAAAAATAGTATACTATCATTCACATTCTCAAATCACATCTCAAAACTTATGCCAACCAAAAAAAAGGAGAAGAAGAAGAAAGAGAAGAAGTTCTAAAGTAGCACTATGTAATGTTCTAGAAAAAATAGGATTTTTTTTTTTCTTTTCTTTTATTTGCTACATTAGAAACTTGATATACTTGAGTGGATCTGATCACTTAAGTTGACCATCAGATGGATCTCATAACTATCCTATCCATCATCAATTTTTGGACAGTTATCAACAACAATTAAGGGGAAAAATGAAAAAGGAAAAAACCCCAGGGATTAAGAAACACAAAACTACAAGATCTACAATGAATATGACGTAGATTAATCCAAGAGAACGAGATTTAAAAAATTACAAAAAATTACAAAAAACTCCAACTGCTATGGCAAGAGAAATTAGTCACTAAAAAAAAAAAAAAAGAACAAAAAGAAATTTATAGGAATTTCAATGAATCCGATCATAACATCTTTGAGAATTTGATAGTAAGATCTATACAATGGAATGAAATCTAATCCGATTATAGGAATTTCTATCTTGTCTTGACTTAGCATGTTGTGGACGATCAGTAGACTGAATTCCTTCTCATCAATTAAAATCCAATCTGATTACAAGTTTAGCAGACGCCCAAGTTTGGGTATAAATTGATAAAATCTTACCATTCCTAGGCCGTTGGAAAATATCATCTACTGACCATTTGGTAGCGACATTTGCTGATGTGTTATAATCCACAAAAGGATCATAGCCCTTGATGTGAAATCTGTACCATGATGATCCAAAACTAGATGCTCAATGAGAGACAGTTGGACGTCCAGATCTGCCATTATAAAAATATTGTAGTATGTGTTAATGTTAGATTCTGGTAATAGGTCTCTCCCAAGTATGCACCCTTCTCGAAGTGAGCTCTCCTCCAAACCTGAAAGACAAAGAAGAAAACTAAGGGTGGCCAGCGCTTAGCTGTTGGCTCTTCGAAGCTTAAGTCAGAGGTGACTTGATAGTAAGATGAAGTATGAAACGTAGGCTTAAAGATTGTGTACCTTTATCATCTATGAGGCCATCTATTTATACAGATCCGGATGATTAAGTCTGTTACGCAAGCTATCAAGATTACTGCTGATTTGGGGGGATAATAAGCTTATCCCGTTAATCCTTAGATACGAAAATGATGTAACCAATCTAGACATCTAACTGATTACGTTCCTTGATGGAGGCTCTCCGTGGTAAGGATCTGTGAATAGAAACAAGCCAAAGCCAGCCTATATGGGCTGCTGGTACTATGAGACGAGAGACGTCCCTAGCGAACATCCAACGACCAGGGGTGCTCGGACTTGGGGATGTCCTCGTTTGGTGGCCAAGGAGCAGAGCTGCTCGGATGACGGAGATGTTCCCAATCAATGACCAGCGACCAGTCCTACTTGCATATCAAGAGTGTATAGAAAGTCACAGGTCTGTGCGATATATGTTGAACATCCAATTTATACATTTGCCAACCCATTACATCACATTATATGCATGGATTTCATGTTTAAAAAGCCCATCTAATACTTGTTTTGTGATTGTAGAAATGGGAGTGACTTCGCCCAATTGGAGACCGAAAGGAGCACATTTAGGAGCCTTTGATGAAGATTAAAGGTGGGCTAAAGAATGGTGAAGAAAGAGAGGAGCAAGAGGAAGAAAGAAAGAAGGAAAATGAAGAAAATAGAAGGCCTGAAAGGTTAAGACCGGTCGGCTAACAGGTAGTCCACTCCCTGGACTGTCAAAAGACAGGTCAAGACTGGTCGACCACAAGCAAACAACAAGATTAACTTTCTAAATCCAATTTTTGGGTTTCCTAAGTGCAGGAGGACTCTGTAGTTCCGTGATTATTCCAAGTTGGTGATGCCTCTAAGCTATGAAAGGACACCTACAGCCTCTTCCTAACCTATTTAGCCACGTGGGGAGCAAAGAGATCAAGACCTAGGAGGCTTCCTAGCCTCCTACAACTAGTTTTCTTCTTCTTCTAATTCTAGTTTCTAGTTTTTAATGTTTTCTTTTAGTTAACCTCTTAGCTAGAGCTAAGAGGTGAAGTTTGTAGTTTGTTTCAATGCTTTAATTCGTTCTTCAAGTACCCTTTACTTTAATTTTGGATTTTCAAGTTCTAGTTTGAATAAAGTTTAGTTTTTTTAGAAGTTTTGTGAGAGTTTGTGTACTCCGGACATGAGTTCCTTGCAATTCTCTGAGATTACCATGATTGGGTTGTTTGAATTTGAATTGTAGTAACCCTTGAGCATGCCATAGTCTCTTGGCATGGCTATTACTCCGAAGGCTATAAGTTCAAGTTCTATGTGCTTCATTAGAACTAGAAAGCTAATTTCCAGAATTAAGTGGGACTGTTTGTGCTTGAATGTTATATCATCCAATTAGATGAGAGATAGGACTTTGATTCTAATTGTGTAGTGCTTGGATGAATGGATTGGCATTGGAATACTACAAGTGGATCCTTGATGCTCTAGTTCTTCTTATTTTCAGATTTTCCTATTTCATGTGAAAAACTAGTTTCTTAAACTTCTTAGATTCAAGTTATTAGAGTAGTTGGAATTGTCTACCTCTTTCCCTGTGTTTTGACCTCGGTCTTACCAAGACTTATTACTACATCGCAACCTTACACTTGAGGCGAGCGAACAATATACAAGACTGCGACCAAGTAGGCTCGTTAGTCGGATGGTTTGGTTGCGACTTCACGGAGTCAGAGGCCCTCGAGGGTCGCGGGTCTCTAGACTTCTTCAATGACCAACATTATCCTACAGCAGATGCCCCCTAAGTCCTTAGCATTGGGTAGCTAAGCGAAGGACTTGTCTGTACATGTAATAGCCTAGTGCTTTTTTCGGAGGAGAAGTCGTACATGATTGAGCCTGCATTTATGAGCACCAGCTTTTCACAGCTTTTCGGCTAAGAGAAATGAAGTGGCATTCGCCATGTGTCCCGAGAGTTAATGCTCGTGCCCATTCGACTATTGTGCCAAACGAAGGGTTGCCACGTGTCAATCAAATCCTGATGAAATGATTGCCTATAAATATCCAGAGCTTGCGGAGATTTCTTCACTTCGAAGTTTTGCTGGAGATAACAAAAAATTCTTCCTCCTTTCTTCATCTGTCTCTGGCATGACCTCTTTGCTGAGGTATTCCTCCTCCCTTTCTCCTATTCTTCTATTTTCTTTCTATGGCGGGGAACTCTGATGATGAAGTCATTCCTTTTGGAGATGATACTCTGGATTCTTCTGAATCGAATAATGCCAGGGTGCCAGTGGGAAGATATTCTGCTTCTGGTTATCCTTCAGTAATGACGGAGGAACAACTTTCTGGCATACGTGAAAGATATCGAATTCCTGACTCCGTCATTCTTAGACTGCGCGGAGAGGGAGAAACCCCATATTCTCCACCGCTAGGTTGTGTGGCTATGTATGAGTATTTTTTCAGACTTGGAGTACGTGTCCCTCTTCATCCTTTCATCTGAGACGTGCTCCGCATTTGTAAGATTGCCCCCAGCCAACTTATTGTGAATAGTTGGAGGGTCATACAAAGTGCTTACGTCCTCTAGAAGCAAGCAGGGAACGGGGACTTTGACCGCCGATGAGTTTTTGAAGATGTATCAACTCAAAAAGGCCCCGTTCAGTGAGGGTTGGTACTATTTATGTTTCTGGCACCAGGAGAATTTCATCATGGGGAATCCCACTTCGAACTATCCTTGATGGAGGAGGCAGTGGTTTTATGTCTCCGGTAACTGGGAGTCTGATGTGGGATCCCACCCAGGGGACATAACGTCAGCCACTTCTTTTACGAAGGTGGGTGAATTTTTACTCCTCTATGAAAATAAGCAGGATTTCATCTTTATTACTGAGTTAATTTTTCTTATATCTTGCAGGCGTTCCTGCTGGAAAGAAGCCCAGCTTGCGGGGAGGAATCAACGAAAAAACCATCAAAATCTTCAAGCTCTTGGAGGACAATCGAAATGTCAACCTCTCCCTCTTCGCTCCCTTGTCTAGCTACCTCTGGTCTTATATCCCAGGAGGAAGCGATTGTGAACGTAGGAGACAAGAGGGGAGCGCTGAGAGTGCTGCCCCGTCTGAAGGGCGCTGCTTCAAAGTGGCAGAAGAAGACAATGGCCGGTCCCTCCAGTCCGCTTGTGCGAGCAGATGAGCCTGCTCGCGGCTCGCAACCGCACAATCTTCCCCAAGCGGAAACGACAGCTACCCCTCCGACTGGTCCTCGTGACTAGACAATAATTGATATAGTAGATAACTCCCCGAGGGGCGACGAGGCGGGGCCTAGTCACCTTTCGGGTGAAGAGGGTCGCGAGCTTACTGCAGCTCGTGAGCTAGCTCCTGCTCTGGAGTCAGCTCCTGCCTAAGAACCATCTTTTGCTCGCAAGGCAAGCACTTCTGAAATGGTGGTAGCCCACCCTTCGAGGACTGGGGTTTACACCATTCTGGCCCACTTGCATCCTATTTGTAAGTTTATTTTTGAAAACATCACTCCCAATCCTTCGGTGCTCTTCCTGAGCCTAGTTCGGAGGATCTCTCTACGGACATCGGAGTGAGGCTGATCTAGGTAAGCATGAAGCACGTCATCATTTCTGTTGTTCTTTTAAAGAAATTTTTATACCTTCATTAATAACTTCCTTTATTTTCTAGCAGGGTTTGGATCTTACTTTGCGAACGAGACGCGATATCGACATTGCTCGTTGCATCATTGATGAAGGAGAAGAGAAGAGACGGGCCATGGAGAATGAGATCCAGGGGATGGATCGAATAATTAAGTCTCGTGAGACTTCGATCGCCAAACTGAATGAGGAGAAGAAGATCCTCATTGGTAAGATCCAGGCTTTTAACTGAGCGGTATCAGTCGTTGGATCTTAACTTCACGAGGCTTTTGAAGATAAAGGAGAAGGCCGAGAAGAGAGAGATCTTCCGTCAGGATAAGATCTCTCTTGAGGAGTAGCTTGCAGAGAGTAAAGCGCACCTCAAGGAGGCCGTCAAAGGCTTGGAGAGGGAGAAGAAGGCCCTTGCTTAGCTGAAGGATGGCTCCATTCACTCGGATGAAGAGAGGATGACATATGTCAAAATGGTGTCCGAAGAAGGCCCTCGTGCAATTCTGGAGTTCTGGACTTCACAACTTTACGACGACGAACATTATGAAGCGTATGTCGTTGGTCATGATTTTGCAGTCAGGGTTATGCAACGAATTTCTCTAGTGTTTAACATGGGGGAATTTGACAAAGTTGCTGCATCGTCACCCCTAAAGAAAGAGCAGAGGCCGAAAATGAAGTCACGGAGGCTACTGAAGCTGCAGGAGTTCCTGAGACGAGGCCTGAAGCAGAAAGCTGAGCACCTCCTCTAGGCGACGAATGAGCAACTGCGAGATGCTCCTTCTCTTTTTGAACAAATGTATCTTCTCCTTCTTTTGTAATCTAAATGATTATTAAATGAAAGGATTTTGTTATCTCTTCTTTGATTCATGGGAATGAATTCGTAATTGTTGGATGTTTTACTCAACTCATGAAAATGAATTGGGCTCAATTAGGGAGGTCTTGGTGACCGTGTCCGCTTGGAGATAGGCTGACCTATCAATTGAGTCTTTGGCTTTGCTGAGAGTAGAAGACTTAGTCAAGAGAATGTTTATATTCTCTTCAGGGCTATTTAGGTCCAACAAGTGGAGTAGCGACCAAGTTATGAATTTCATACCTGACCAGCTAAGATGAAAAGAACTGTCTTTATTCAGATATGGTTCGGAATTTACATTACAAATGGTTTATGGGAAATACTGAAGTAAATGTTCTACATGCTAAGGGCGACGTAGGGGTCTTCCTCGCATGTCTTCAAGGTAGTAAGTCCCTGGTCAAACAACCTTGATGAATCGATACGGGCCTTCCCAGTTAGGATCTAGCGACCGAGTGGTCGTTTCGATGTTTTCCTAAGCACCAAACCACCGAGCTGAAAAGCTCTGGTTTTAACCTTCGAATTGTGATAGAGAGCTATTCGTTGTTGATAAGCCACTGCTCGAAGACGAGCTATATCCATTTTCTCTTCTAGGAAATCGAGGTGAAGTTTTAAACTTTCCTCATTACGGGCTACCTCATAGTCTTCTACTCGATGAGTAGGTATCTTGACTTCTACTAGGACGACCGCTTCGGTGCCGAATGCCAATGAGAAGGGTGTTTCTCTCGTTGAATTGCAAGTTGTCATCTTGTAAACCCATAAAACTTCTGGTAGGAGTTCTGGCCACATACCCTTACATTCATCAAGTTTGGTCTTCAAATGGTGCTTGATAATTTTGTTAACCGCTTCTACCTGTCGGTTGGCCTGAGGATGATACGGGGAAGTTCGAATATTACATATCTTTCACTTCTCGCAAAACTCAGATAATGAGGCGTTATTCAACTATCTTCCCTTGTCGGAAATTATGGTATGGGGGAGCCTATAACGGCATATAATGTTCCTTCATATGAATTTAGTGGTTTATTTTTTGGTGATGGTGGCCAGAAGTTCCGCCTCGATCCATTTGGTGAAGTAATCAACTGCCACAATTGCAAACCTGTTTTGGCCTTTTCCTGTGGGTAGTGGTTTGATTATATCGACTCCTCATTAAGCAAAAGGCCAAGGACCGTCCATCAGGGTCATTTGTTCAGATGATAAATGAGAGACTGGAGAGTATCGCTGACATTTATCACATTTCTTGGAGAATTCAATATCATCAGCTTTCATAGTGGTCCAATAGTACCCTTGCCTCATTGCTTTATATGCTAAAGACCGTCCTTTAGGATGATTACTGCATTCCCCCTGGTGTATTTCATCTAGAACACAATGTGCTTCTTCTAGATGGAGATACCTTAAATACAGTAAAGTAAAACTTTTACGTGTTGAACCTCCAATTTATATATGATATAGCCCATTACATCACATTATATGCATGCTTTACATGTTTAAAAGGCCCATCTAATGCATGTTTTGTGATTATACGAATGAGAGCAGACTTCACCCAATTAGAGACCAAAAGGATCCATTTAGAGCCATTGGATGAAGATTGAAGGAGGACCAAAGAAAGAAGAAAGCAAGTAGAAGAGAGAGAAGAGTAAGGAAAGAAAGAGAATTTGGAAAAGAAGAGGCCTGACCGGTCATGAATGGTCGGCCAAGGGAGCCCGACCGGTCGGCCACCCCACTCCCATTCTTGTGAAGTTGCTGGACCAACGACCAACTTGGTCCGACCGGTTAAGGCTAACAGGTCAGAGGTCTCCTTGAGCTCGATGGACTGACTACAAGCCTGTTCGACCGATCAAGACCGGTCGTCTAGCCCAGTCCGATCGGCCATGAGCGGTTGGCCATGCATTAAACAACAAGTTTCCAAATCGGGCTTCGATTTTCTCTGCGCAAGTGCGTAACCTTACACAAATTTTGGAAGATTCCGACACAACAGAGCTTCCCCGTTATAAAAGGATACCTAGGGTCTCTTCCTAAGGCATCATAAAAGCTGAGGAACTTCGTGGGGAGTGAAGGAAGCCGTCGTGGAGCGTTTGCAACCCTCCCAACTCCGGGTTTTTATGTTTTTATGTTTTCTTTTATGAGTTATAGTTGTAGTATGACAATGCTCGGCTAGAATCTCTCAGCTAAGGCTGAGAGGTGAAGCTTGTAGCCAATTTCATGTTTAATTCCGTTTGATTCAAGTAGCTTCACTTCAAGTTCAAATTTTGATTGTTCTAGTCTTATAAAGTTGATATTTTTAGAAGTTTTATGAGAGTTCATGTGCTTAGGACATGGATTCCTTGCAATTCTCTGAGATTATCATGTTTTACTTGATTAGATTCAAATTATGGTAACCCTTGAGCGTGCCATAGTCCATAGGCATGGTTGTTACTCCGAAGGCTATAATTCCGAATTCTATATGTGGTTGAGTGGGACTAGAACTTGGAAGTTCAACTTAAGTGGAATTGAATCTGATTAATGCTTTATCTTCCAACTAGATGAGAGATAGAACTTCAAATCTAGTTATGTTTTATGCTTGGATTGATTGGATTAATATGAGATTGTTACAAGTGGATCATTGAAAGCCTTAGTTCCTTAATTACTGAATTTTATTAAGTTACTATTTTAGCATAATTCTCTCAATTGAATCTCTTATTTGTTGCAATCTTAGTTGCTGGAATAGTTTAGAAATTGTTCTCTAATTCTGTTCGCTTCCCCAAGTGTAGGGTTGCGATGTAGTAATAAACTCGGTAATACCGAGGTCGATCCACAGGGACTTATGTAGGATGTCACAAACTCATCCACAAGTTTCTATTGAAGCTAACAATCAAAGTTTGAATAGAATGTGTGTGACTAACAGTTTAAGCTAAATTGAATGTAAACAATTATAAGAAGGCACTAGGGGTTTGAGGATCCACTTGTAGCAATCCTCGATGTTCAATCCGCTGTGGTTTCCCATTCTCTCAACTAGAATCACCAGTCAGGTCTATCTAGTCGGATAATAGAACTATTAAACCAGAAGTCTGTAACATGTAAGTTCTGTACATAACGTTCACTCAACTCTAGGCTGATCTGAGCATGCTCATTGCATAGGTCATTCACCTTTTCTATAGGTCCAATTCCCAATCATAACCATCCTCAAGTCTTCTCACAAGACAAGGCTAGATCATGATTTGAACTGGATTCAAATTATATGCACAGTCCATACATATTCCAGATAATCAACCAAAACTAGAACTTTGGCATGAAGTCCCTTCATGAAGAGCTTAGTGCTAGAGCGCACTCCGATTCCTCAGATCATACAGGTCTAGACCGTTGCAAACCAAATAAGAAGATAAGTAATTCATCCAAACATCCATGAGTCATCACAAGACTAAGAGAAATTACTTAAAAACTTGTATAAACTTCAAACCTTAGTTCATAATCATGAATTCCAAACTGAAAACCACTTAACTACGAATTAAAACATCTTGGATACACTACAAGCTTCACCTCTTAACCCTAGCTAAGAGGTTTAGCTGCTCATGATCCAAGGAAACATGAAACAACTCCTAAAAGCATGAAAACAGCAAAGCAAACCAAAAGGAGTTGTGAAACTCCAATCTCCACTTCCACAGTCTCCAACCTCGCTTCCAGCCTTCTAGGATACCCTAGAAACAATCCCTAGGTGTCTATTTATAGTTTGGAGGATCCCCAACGTCGGAAGAATCGGAAATTTGCGTAACACTTACGCAGCGCAGAGAATTTCGGGAAGAAATTAGAAAGTTCTAACTTAGTACGCATGGCCGACCGGTCAAGACCGGTCGGCCTCAAGTGAAAATACTCCAGCAGGTATGCCCGACCGGTCAAGACCGGTCGGGCCTTGTAGAACCTCAATCCAGCAAGCCACTCCGACCGGTCAAGACCGGTCGGATGTTTTTCTTCACATTGCAGCAACACTGACAGACCGGTCTTGACCGGTCGGTCCTATTCATTGAATTCCCAGCAGCACTGTCCGACCGGTCATGACCGGTCGGACGTCTTCAGCAGCATCCTCCATACATGGCAGACCGGTTACTGACCGGTCTGGCTTCCTTGGCCGACCGGTCACGACCGGTCAGCACTTTTTCTTCTTTGCTTTCTTCTCTTTCTTTCTTCTTTTCTCTTCTTTCCTTGCTTTCTTCTCTTTGATCTTCCTTCAATACTTCATCCTATGGTCTTCAATACTTGTAAGGAGCCTCATTTAGCTTTCAAATGGTGAGCTCTCCATCTTGTCCCTACAATCACACATCATGCATTAAGTTAGTTCTTTAAATGTATATATCGTGCATAATGAGTGATGCATTGGGGTTAGAATATGCATAATTATGAGCTCAACAAATTCCCTGTGGATCGACCTCGGTCTTACCGAGATTTATTACTACACCACAGCCGTGCACTTGAGGCGAGCGAACATTACGTAACAATTTTCCTTTTTGTAAGATGTATCTGGCAGCACTATAGTGAATTTGTCACACAGATTTTTTATCATCTGGGAGTTGTCCGCTTTGGAGGTAAAGGATGATGGGATCCATCCAGCATGGGGATAACTATAATGTAGCAACTAACTTTGGAGCGATTTGATCAATACTCGGAGTGGAGAGGTGCTCGATAGGAATGGCTCGCGTTAGATCAAACTCTGGAGTGGAAGTTAATTTTGCTAGAAAATCTGTGAGCTTATTCTCCTCGTGAGGAATATGAATTATCTCATATTTACCCAATTTAGCGAGCATGATGAGTTCTCGTGATTTGTGCAAAGCCATTCGCTCTTCTTTCACCTTGAATTCGTTGAGTACCTGATTGACAACAAGCTGAGAGTCACTGTGAATAAGCAGATTTGTTATCGTGAGTATATTTGCTAATTCGAGACCAACGATTAAGGCCTCATATTTTGCTTCATTATTAGAGGCATGAAAGTCAAAGCACAAAGCATATTGAAATTGTGACCCATCGGGAGCAATTAGCATCAAACTGGCTCCACTACCAGAGGAGCATGATGATCCATCTACGTAGAGTGGCCAGGTTGGCTGCTCGCTGGTCGTTGGGTCATTACTGGAGATAGGAGCAGTGGGGGTAGAATATGTAAATTCGGCAATGAAATCGGCCATGGCTTGGGCCTTTACGGTAGTTCTCGAGCAGAAGGTAATATCGTGTTCCCCAAGCTCAATCGCCCATTTAGTTAACCATCCAGATACTTTGGGCTTTTGAAGGACTTGCCTTAAAGGATGATTAGTAGGTACTATTATAGAATAGGCTTGAAAATAAGGTTGTAGTTTTCGTGCTACAGTTATTAAGGCTAGATCAAGTTTCTCCATATCGGAGTATCGAGTTTCAGCATCCACTATTACTCAACTGACATAATAAACGGGCCTCTGCACTGCGGAGTCTTCTCTTATTTAGGTGGTGCTAACGGCCGTGGAAGACACAGATAAATAAAGAAAAAGCTGCTCATGCGGAACAGGCTTGGATAATATGGGAAGTTGTTCGCTTCCCCAAGTGTAAGGTT
Organism: Liriodendron chinense; assembly: GCA_003013855.2. NCBI lineage: Eukaryota > Viridiplantae > Streptophyta > Magnoliopsida > Magnoliales > Magnoliaceae > Liriodendron > Liriodendron chinense. The sequence goes on from ML058389.1 coordinate 5,391,753, forward strand.
GCGATGTAGCAATAAACTCAGTAAGACCGAGGTTGATCCACAGGGACTTGTGTAGGAATTCACAAACACATCCAATAGTGTCTATTGAGAGCTAACAACCAGATTTTATATGAGATTGATGTAAGTAACAACTTTGAACTAAATTGAAGGTAAACAATTATAAAAAGGCACTAGGGGTTCAAGGATCCACTTGTAGCAATCCTTGATGTTCAATCCGCTGTGGTTTCTCACTTTCTCAACTAGAATCGATATTAAGATCTACCTAGCCGGATGATAGAGCTATTAAACCAACAATCTGTCATATGTATGAGCCCTGTGTATGATTCACTCAATGCAAGCTAGGTTGAGCATGCTTCAATTGCATAGGTCAGTCCCAATTCCAATAAACTAAGTTCATAATCATGATCATCATTAAGTCCTGTCACCAGACAAAGTTAGATCATGGTTTGAACTTGAATCAAATCACATGCACAGTCCCATACATAATTCAGAAAACTAGAAAAGTAGAACTTTGGTAGGAAGTCCCCACATGAAGATCATAGTACTAGAGCGTACTCCAATTCCTCGGATCATACAGGTCTAGACTAACACAAAGCAATTAAGAACTTAAGTAATTCTCCCAAACATCCATGAGTCATCATAAGACTAAGAAAAACTACTTAAAACTTGTATAAACTTCAAACCATTGTTCATAATCATGAAAGCCAATCTTAAAACCAACTAAAAACGAATTGAAACATCTTAGATTCACTACAAGCTTCACCTCTTAGCCCTAGCTAAGAGGTTTAGCCGTTCATGATCTAAGGAAACATGAAACAACTAAGAAAAACATAAAACAAACTACAAACTAGAAGGAGTTGTGGAACGCCGAAATCCACTTCCGCCGCCTCCCACCTTGCTTAAACTCTTCTGAGATACCCTAGGAACGATCCCTAGGTGTCCTTTTATAGTGGGGAGGCTTCGTAACCTCGAAAACTTTCAGATTTTGCGTAAGGGTACGCAGTGCGCAGAGATTTTCGGGACTTGTAGAACACGTTTCGTTATGTAGGCGACCGGTCATGGATGCTGGACGACCAGTCTTAAAACGGCATAAAAGTGTCCAGTGAGTTTCGGGAATTTTCAACCCGAAAAAATAATTTAAGGACCGATCGCACGACCGGTCGCAGAAGTGAACGACCGGTCACACGACCGGTCGTGAACAGTCCAAAGAGTTGTGGCCTCTGGGTCTCCTCTGTGCATGTGCGGACCGGTCAGACGACCGGTCCTTGACCTTGGACGACTGGTCGGACGACCGGTCGTGGGCACCTTCTTCTGCTTTCTTTTTTCTTTTTTCTGACTTCTTTCTTTCATTCTTTGACGCTTAGCCCCTTGGATCTTCTTTGCTTCTAACTAGCATCTTTAAGTCTTCAATTGATGCTTCCTCTCTCTCATCCCTACAATCATAAATCCATGCATTAGTTTAGTCTATAAACCATAACAACAAGCATAATGAGTGATGAATTGGGGTTAGAATATGCATAATTAAGAGCTCAACACACCCCCCAGCCAGCATTTTGCTAGTCCCGAGCAAAACATGCGTGAAACCAATTCCATTCTCCAAAACCCAACTCTCCTTTAAATACCATTCTTCTATACATCCCAAGATACATAAGTGTAAGAGTTAGAGAAATTAGGTGATAGAGGTTGAAACCGTAAACTCTCAAAACATGATAAGCACCCATATGAAATTCCCGCTGATTGGTTGACAAATTGAAGAACTTGAACAAATTCAATCTTGTGTGCATAGTGAAAATTCTTTTCATGAGTTTTCAGGGTTATCTTCTTCATAAATCAACTAAACTATGGATCTCAAGGTATATAGAGCAACAACAAGCCAATGACAAGAATTTGCCTTACTGTCCTTCCGACGACTTTCACACTACGTCCCATTTTCGGCTTTGGTTATGGGTAGACCATCCCCCGGTTGGTAGTAGGTAGCCCTAATCGGATTTTTCCACTATTTTTCCGTCATTCCCAATTTCATCCTTCCTTTTCCCTTTTCTTTTAAATTAGATAGGATTTTTAGAAATCCATATCCTTCGTTATTTTCCCATGGACAAGGATGGACAAAGTACCCCGGCTTGATGTCTCAACACCTTGAATCAAAATCTAACTAATCCACAAATCACATAATCCCTTCAACCCATGAAAATCATGTAATGTGAACTAGGTGTAAAGCGTTCAAATTTTTTATCAATCACATAACTAGGGGAATTCACATATAAATCCATTATGCGATGAGAAGTTCCAGACATATAACCTCATACACTTCATATCTCCTCCTTTTATGCTCATATCATCTTGAATGCATAGAAACACAGTTTTCCAAAAGAGTTTTGAATTGTAGGAAAATTGAAAATTTTCTACATAATTGCTCGAAATGTTACAAAACGCTGGATTCATCCAAGTGATCCTACACCCCCCAACCAAATCTTGCATTGTCCTCAATGAAAAAGATGCGTAATGAACACAACATGAGAGCAATATGAACATAAAAGGGAATGAGGAATGAGAGTACCTGAAAAAGTGAAGAGTGGAATTCTTCCTCCTTCTAACAAACCTAAGCAAAAGCAAACAAAAGCAACAAAATCCTAATCCTAACTACTCTACACCTCCATCAGACTAGGAGATCAATCATCCTGGTAGACAGGATTAGTCATAGGTATGGACATACCTTCTGAGGGAAATTTCTCAAAGAATGGCTTTAATCACTGCCCATTCGCCTTAAAAATGTTGTCGTTCCTTGGATTTAACAATTTGACAGTCCCATATGGATAGACAGTTTGCACAATGTAGGGACCGGTCCATCGAGATCTCAATTTGCCCGAAAATAAATGTAAATGAGAATTATACAGGAGGACTTTTTGATTGATCGTAAATGTCTTACGAAGAATGTTTTTATCATAGAATATCTTCGTTTTGTCCTTGTAAATTCTCGCATTCTCATATGCTTCGTTCCGGATTTCTACAAGTTCATTCAATTGTAGTTTGTGCAATGAGCTTGCCTTGTCAGAATCAAAATTCATCTTCTTAATTGCCCAATATGCCCTATGTTCCAACTCCACAGGCAAGTGACAAGCCTTCCCATAGACAAGTCTATAGGGAGACATTCCAATAGGGGTCTTGAAAGCAGTACGGTAGGCCTAAAGCGCATCGGTAAGCCGAAGCGACCAATCCTTGCGATTGGGGTTCACCGTTTTCTCTAAAATGTGTTTAATCTCCCTATTGGATATCTTAGCTTGTCCACTAGTTTGTGGGTGATAGGGAGTGCTCACTTTGTGTGTTACGCCATATTTCTTCATTAAAGTTTCAAAAGGGCGATTACAAAAGTGAGACCCTCCATCACTTATGAGGACTCGAGGTGTTCCAAACCGGGAAAGAATATTCTCTTTTAAGAAGCGAATGACCGCTTTATGATCATTATTCCGGCAAGGGATGGCCTCGACTCATTTGGAAACATAGTCAACGGCAAGCAAGATGTATGTGTTTCCAAAAGAAGATGAGAATAGACCCATGAAATCGATGCCCCAACAATAAAAAATTTCGATTATTAAGATGGGATTGAGTGGCATCATATTTCTATGGGAGATTCCTCCCAATTTCTGACAAGGTTCACATGTTTTGCAAAACTCATGTGTCTTTGAACATAGTGGGCCAATAAAACCCACATTGCAAAATTTTTGCTGTGGTTTTTTTAGCCGAAAGTGGCCACTACATGCATGAGAATGACAGAAGGAGATGATACTTTGTTGTTCATCATCTGGGAAACATCTCCTTATGATTTGATCGGGACAATACTTGAATAAGTATGGGTCGTCCCATAGGAATTTTCGCACCTCAGTGAAAAATTTATCCTTATCTTGCTTTTTCCAATGTGTAGGAATTGTACCTGAAGCAAGATAGTTAGCAATGTCCGCATACCATGGCAATTGGGAAACAGCAAAAAGTTGTTCGTCAGGGAACATGTCATTGATCGCGGTCGTTTCAGGAGAATTAGTGAGGACAAGTCGAGAGAGATGGTCAGCCACGACATTTTCTACTCCTTTATTATCATGTATTTCTATGTCAAATTCCTGGAGTAGAAGGATCCATCTTAACAACCTTGGTTTAGCATCCTTCTTAGAGAGAAGGTACAATTAAGTGCGGCATGGTCAGTGAATATGATGATCTTGGATCCAATCAAGTAGGACCTAAACTTGTCCAAGGCAAAAACTACGGCTAAAAGTTCTTTTTCAGTAGTAATGTAGTTTGCTTAGGCTGAGTTTAGGGTTCTACTTGCATAGTAGATGACACATGGCTTTTTCTCTCTTCTTTGGCCTAGCACGGCCCCAATAGCATAGTCGCTAGCATCGCACATAATTTCAAAAAGAAGGCTCCAATCAGGTGGTTGCATTATGGGAGCACATGTCAACATACTCTTAAGTGTGGTAAAGGCCTTTTGACATTCTTCATTCCACTCGAATGAATTTTCCTTTTGAAGTAGGTTACATAAAGGACGAGAGAGTGAATTGAAGTCCTTTATGAACCTTCTATAAAATCCTGCGTGTCCCAAAAAGGACCGCACATCTCGTATGCTCTTGGGTGGTGGAAGGTTGGAGATAAGATCAATTTTCGCTTTGTCCACCTCGATTCCATTTTGTGAAATGATGTGACCAAGTACAATTCCCTTTTGAACCATAAAGTGACACTTTTCCCAATTCAGCACAAGGTTCTTCTCTTCACATCTTTTCAGCACAAATTTTAATTGCTCAAGGCACTCATCAAAGCTACAACCAAATACTGAAAAATCATCCATGAAGATTTCGAGAATTGTCCCCACCATGTCAGAAAAGATACTCATCATACAACGCTGAAAGGTGGCAGGGGCATTACATAGTCCAAACGGCATCCGTCGATAGGCGAAAGTGCCGAATGGACATGTGAATGTAGTCTTTTCTTGGTCTTCACAGGCAATCTCTATTTGGCTGTACCCTGAATAGCCATCAAGGAAGCAAAAGTGGGAATGACCGGCCAACCGTTCTAAAATTTGATTAACAAATGGTTGGGGGAAGTGGTCTTTCCTCGTGATAGTGTTTAGCTTCCTGTAATCAATGCACATTCTCCAACCGGTAGTGACTCTAGTTGGCACGAGTTCATTATTAGCATTGGCTATAATGGTTATTCCGGATTTCTTAGGCACCACTTGAGTTGGGCTCACCCATTGACTATCGGATATTGGGTAAATAATACCCACATCCAATAGTTTCACCACTTCGGCCTTAACCAAATCCTTCATGTTTGGATTGAGTCGTCTTTGTGGTTGCCTGGGTGTCTTCGCATTCTCCTCAAGGTGTATGCGATGAGTACAAATCAGTGGGTCTATGCCTTTGAGATCCGCAATTGACCATCCAATGACACTCTTGTGCTCTAATAGAGTGGCCATTAGCCTACTCTCTTGTTCCTCATCCAAGTGGGAAGAAATCACCACCGGATATGTCTCATCTCGACCTAAATAGACATATTTCAGCTCACTTGGTAATGGTTTCAGGTCGAGTGTTGGCGCCTTGATATTGGATGGGAGGGCTTTGTTCTCGTTTACAAGCAAATGCTCAAATAGGGCCCTCCATCTTTTATTATCAAGCACCGGCATCGCATCTAGAATGGCATCCATCTCTTGTATTGTGTCATCATTTATCTCATGAGAATGGGCCACACATGCCTCCAAAGGGTCGGAAGATAATGACAAGGGGAATGTATCTTCCACGAATGATTCAATCATGTTTATTTCGTGGATATCATCATCAACCTCCCGTGGTTGTTTGCATAAATCAAATATGTTAAGCTCAAGGGTCATATTTCCAAAGGACATTTGTATAAGTCCGTTTCTACAATTGATAATTGCATTTGAAGTAGCTAGAAACGGTCGACCAAGTATGACGGGAATTTGAGCACCGGTACCTATCACGGGATGTGTATCCAAGACAATAAAGTTTACTGGGTAGTAGAATTTATTAACTTGGACTAGAACATCCTCAATCATTTCTCTCGGTATACGAATGGATCTATCAGCAAGTTGGAGTGTGGTTTTGGTGGGTTTCAATTCACCTAACCTAAGTTGTTTGTAAACGGAGTAAGGAATGAGGTTCACACTTGCCCCCAAATCGAGTAAGGCTTGTTTAATCCAGTAATCTCCTATGATGCATGAGATGGTTGAACTACCTGGATCCTTGTATTTTTGGGGCACCTCTTGTTTGATGATAGCGCTCAAAATCTCAGTCAAAAGTACTTTGTTGTGAACATTGTGTTTCCTTTTGACCGTACACAATTCCTTTAAAAATTTGGCATAAGATGGTATTTGTTTTATGGCATCCAACAACGGGATGTTGATCTTCACCTGCTTGAAAACTTCCAGAATCTCCAGATTCTTATCTAAAGGTTTAGGTGAAATCAACCTTTGTGGAAACGGGGCAACCGGCTTGTATTGCCTTTCCTGGTTCTTTCTCTTGTGGAATCTTATTTGAGCTATCATCCTCTTTGAAAATTTTCGGATCCTTAGGCTTTGGGGTCTTCACCGGATTAAATTTGTCAATTTCTTTCTCACTTCTCAAAGTGGTGATAGCTTGAACATGCTCCGTATGATGGGAGGATGAGCTTGCATCTTGTATCTCAAATTGGGTTCTTGGGTTAGGAAGAGGTTGGGCAGGAAGTGTGCCCTTCTCTCTAACACTAAGATGAGATTCAACTCTAGCCATTGATGTTTTCAATTCATTGATGGCTTGAGTTGAATTTTGATTGAATTTTAATTGCTCTTGCATGAACTCATCTATTTTCAAAGAATTTGTCTTGTTATACTCAGCTTGAACCGATACAAATGCACCCAACATCTCCTCTAGCGTAACTTTTGGAGTAATGACTAGAGATGGACCTAGTATAGGTTGAGCTTGAGGGATATTGGATGCATTCGCAGTGGGTCCATTCCTCCAACTGAAGTTGGGATGGTTCTTCCAACTAGCATTAAACGTGTTTGAGGTTGGAGCATCAAATTGCCGTTGATAACTGTTTATGGCATTTGATTGTTCTTGTAAGATGTCCTAAACTGCTTGAAATTGTGGGACAATCTTGTGTTGCATGTTGATTTTCGACACAAATTCCACAAACAATTTCAACGTCATTGGAGTTAATCGTCTCTCCTTTCCTCAATTCCATGGCTTCGACCTTTCTTGTGAGGCTAGCCACCCGTGCACTTATGCTATCCTCTTCCAATAAGACATACATTCCCCCTCTTTCCTTTTGTTGGCCAGTCTTGGAATTTGTTGGTTTCGATGTATCCCAAGACTGTGCATTTTCAGCCAATTCTTCCAAATAATTTCATGCTTCATCAGCTTCTTATTCATGAACTCCCCATTACACATCATCTCTACAAATTGGCGCATGGGTGAAGTCAGTCCTTCATAGAAAAAGCTTATAACCCGCCAAATTCATAGCCATGATGTGGGCATGCGTTTAATAAGTCCTTAAACCTCTCCCAACATTGGAAGAAGGTTTCATCTTCCTTTTGGGCAAAGTTCATGATAAGGCACTTCAACATGTTTGTTTTGTGAGTAGGGAAGAATTTTTTTATGAATTCCCTACGCATATCAGTCCATGCACCAATTGATCTTGGCCTTAATGCATGAAGCCAACCTTTAGCTTTATCTTTAAGAGTAAAAGGGAAGAATTTGAGTCTCACCACATCATCAGTCACGTTAGCAAAGTGCATGGTGGTTATTACCTCATCAAACTCCTTAAGGTCTTGATAGGCACTTTCACTGTCTAATCCATGGAATTTAGGGAGAAGTTGGATCACTCCCAATTTTAAATCCACATTCCATGCATTTTGTGGAAAAATTATGCATAAGGGAGTGCTCACTTTTGCTGGTTGCAAGAAATCACGTAAAGTTCTTGGTCGGGGAACATTCTCAACCACATTCTCCCCCGTTTTAGTTTGGTTTTGGCCCATAATAGGATTGGCCATCGGATTAGGTTGATTTGTAGCCATGTTTTCAGACAAAAGTGGAGAGTTTAGATGTCTCCTAGCACGTGGCTCTCTGTCAATCCCTTCTACTATCCCCCCTTCACTTATGAGTCGGTTATTGGAATCCCAAGCCCAATGTGGCATGCAAAAGCTAAAAAAAAAAAAAATGAAACAAAGAGAAAGAAGAATTTTTCCTCCCTTTCTTTACTCTTCTCTAAGACCGAAGCACAAGGTGTCTTGTAATGGCTAAGCCAAAAGCAAGGATAGAGACCGATTTCTCCTGGTCAATAGGGGTTCAGAGAACTCCCCAACCACTCTTTGAATCCTTTGAGAAAAAGTGCAGAAAAAGAAGAAAGAGGAGTAGAGGTGAGAAAAGAAATCTCTGAGCACAAGGTGATCCAAGACGGCAGAGCTAATCAATAGGAATCTAGGTGGCACAAGGCCTACCTTTCAGAGATCCAGAAGGAGTCTCCACCCACTCTACAAGAGATGAATATGATAGGAATGAATAGGAGAAGGAGAAGAGTAAGGTTTAGAAAGATAGAACCTGATTCGGTGCTTGAAATCCTTATATCTTCTTCAGCTTCCTAGAAATCCCTGAAAAAGAAAAATAAATCAAAATAAACTAAGTTAGAACTATTCCTAAAAATCCTAAATAAATTCTATTTTCAGAAATCTGTGAAAAACCGTCAAAGTTCCCGGCAACGGTGCCAAAAACTTGTTCGCTTCCCCAAGTGTAGGGTTGCGATGTAGTACTTAAACTCGGTAAGACCGAGGTTGATCCACAGGGACTAGTGTAGGAATTCACAAACACATCCAATAGTGTCTATTGAGAGCTAACAACCAGATTTTATATGAGATTGATGTAAGTAACAACTTTAAACTAAATTGAAGGTAAACAATTATAAAAAGGCACTAGGGGTTCAAGGATCCACTTGTAGCAATCCTTAATGTTCAATCCGCTGTGGTTTCTCACTTTCTCAACTAGAATCGATTTTAAGATCTATCTAGCTGGATGATAGAGCTGTTAAACCAACAATCTGTCATATGTATGAGCCCTGTGTATGATTCACTCAATGCAAGCTAGGTTGAGAATGCTTCAATTGCATAGGCCAGTCCCAATTCCAATAAACTAAGTTCATAATCATGATCATCATTAAGTCCTGTCACCAGACAAAGTTAGTTCATGGTTTGAACTTGAATCAAATCACATGCACAGTCCCATACATAATTCAGAAAACTAGAAAAGTAGAACTTTGGTAGGAAGTCCCCACATGAAGATCATAGTACTAGAGCGTACTCTAATTCCTCGGATCATACAGGTCTAGACTAACACAAAGCAATTAAGAACTTAAGTAATTCTCCCAAACATCCATGAGTCATCATAAGACTAAGAAAAACTACTTAAAACTTGTATAAACTTCAAACCATTATTCATAATCATGAAAACCAATCTTAAAACCAACTAAAAACGAATTGAAACATCTTAGATTCACTACAAGCTTCACCTCTTAGCCCTAGCTAAGAGGTTTAGCCGTTCATGATCCAAGGAAACATGAAACAACTAAGAAAACATGAAACAAACTACAAACTAGAAGGAGTTGTGGAACTCCGAAATCCACTTCCGCCGCCTCCCACCTTGCTTATACTCTTCTGAGATACCCTAGGAACGATCCCTAGGTGTCCTTTTATAGTGGGGAGGCTTCGCGACCTTGCAAACTTCCAGATTTTGCGTAAGGGTACGCAGTGCGCAAAGAATTTCGGGACTTGTAGAACATGTTTCGTTACTCGCACGACCGGTCGTGGATGCTGGACGACCGGTCTCAAAACGGCATAAAAGTGTCCAGTGAGTTTTGGGAATTTTCAACAACTCGGAAAAATAATTTAAGGACCGGTCGCAGAAGTGGACGACCGGTCAGTAAATAGTCTAGAGAGTTGTGGCCTCTGGGTCTCCTCTGTGCATGTGCGGACCAGTCGAACGACCGGTCCTTGAACTTGGACGACTGGTCGGACAACCGGTCGTGGGCACCTTCTTCTGCTTTCTTTCTTCTTTTCTCTGACTTCTTTCTTTCATTCTTTGACGCTTAGCCCATTGGATCTTCTTTGCTTCTAACTAGCATCTTTAAGTCTTCAATTGATGCTTCCTCTCCCTCATCCCTACAATCACAAATCCATGCATTAGTTTGGTCTATAAACCATAACAACAAGCATAATGAGTGATGAACTGGGGTTAAAATATGCACAATTAGGAGCTCAACAGAGGCGTGCTCATATACTGTTTCAGTTGTTGAAATGCCTCCTCACATTGTTGGGTCCACACCTAGTCGGTTTTTAAGTTGTACGGAGGAGTTTAAAAAAGGGAAGGAATTTATCAGAGGCACGCGAGATAAACCTATTTAACGATGCAATACAACCAGCCAATCATTGAACATCTTTGAAAGTGGATGGAGATTGCATTTTAATCAAGGCCTTAATCTTTTCAAGGTTTGCTTCCCTCGCTGACCAAACATGAACCTGAAAATTTTTTCAGCAGTGACCCCAAAAGTACATTTTTCTGGATTTAACTTTATATGATACCTCCTCATCAGTTCGAAGGCTTCTCGAAGATCCACGAGATGATCATTGGCCTCAACACTTTTTACAAGCATGTCGTCGACGTAAGCCTCCATATTTATGCCGATTTTCGCGGAAAACATTTTGTTGACTAGGCACTGATAGGTGGCCCCCGCATTCTTGAAACTGAAAGGCATTAGCATCACTTTATAGCAGTATAAGCCTCGATCAGTGATAAAGGCAGTATTTTAACGATCAGGTGAATGCATCATGATCTGGTTGTAACCAGAATAAGTGTCTATAAAACTGAGCAGGGCATGTCCTACTATTGAATCAACCAGTTGATTGATGCAGGGAGTCGGGAAGCTATCCTTCAAGCATGTCTTGTTCAGATCGGACTAATCTATGCACATCGCCCACTTATCACTAGCCTTGCGGACGTGAATGACATTCGTGACCTACTCTAGGTAGTTGACCTCTTTGATAAAGTCGATAGCCAATAACTTTTCGACCTCAGCTTTAATCACCATTTTCCTTTCAGCTGTGAACGCTCATCACCATTGATGGATATGTTTGAATTTTGGGTCAATATTTAGGTGGTGGATTGCGACATCGGGGTCGATACTTGACATATCTTCATGAGACCAGGCGAATATATCTTGATATTCAAACAGAATGTCGGTCAGGCGGATCTAAAAGGAGGAATCCAGAGACGATCTGATATGGACCTTTCTGGAAAGGTTGTCCTTTGATAGCTGAATTTTGATCGTTTCTTCTTCAAAAGTTCCTGCTTGAAATGTATTCTCCCTTGGGTCCAGGTTTGTTGCCATCGGAGAACTTACTAAATCTCCTGAAATCGTCATTATAGGAGCTCCTTAGGACATTCTTTGGATCTTGTACTGCGATTTCATAACACGCTCGAGCCTCCTTCTGGTTGCCTTGAACCACTCTCACTCTGTTTGGAGTGGGGAACTTGATGCATAAGTAGAGGGGGTGTAGAGCCGCCCCTAACTTGGTGAGAGAGGGGCACCCCAAGATTGCATTATATGCAAACTTTCGATTGACCACAAAAAAGTTGACGAAAATAGTAACTTTGGTCGGAGCTTCACTGAATGTAACAGGGAGGTCAATATTCCCCTCTGGCGCCACAACTTCACCTCCGAAGCCGACAAGGGGGGTCGAGACTGGTTTAAGCAGATTTTTTGCAAGAGCGATCTTATTGAAAGCTTCTAGATAAAGGACATCTGTAGAGCTACCTGTATCCAACATAATACGATGGGTTAAATAATTCGATACCTTTAATGCCACTACAATGGAATCTTCATGAGGGAAATGGATTCCTACAGCATCTTCGTGAGAGAAGGACATTGGTTGATGGCCCAAGTTGGTCGGGTTGGATGACTTTTCCACCCAATAGATATGATGAGGCTTCTAGCTTGCCTTTCGAGTATATGCTTTCCTTGAGGCTCGTGAATCCCCTCCACAAGATGAGCCACCTACAATGGTTCAGATTTTGCCTGCTGGTTCGGCATCCTCCTGTGAAGGACGATGTTGCGGCGACTTCTTCCTCTGGTTTTGATGATCGCGACGTGCTGGGGTATCTGATCATTTGGGCGAATGATCCTGCCGTGCAACATAGTCTTGAGTTGTCCCTTTTAAATGGGGGTTTCAATCTGGTCTTTAAAAGATATACAATCTTAAGGTGTTATACTCATGATCTTTATGGAAATAACAAAACTTTCTTTTGTCTCTTTTCTAGGGATCCGATTTGATCCTCGGAGGCCATCTAACATACGACTTATTTTTTATCTCCATCATTACCTTCTCTGGAGACTGATTGAGATGCGTATAATGGCGATATTTCCTAGAATAAGACTTCTTTGGAGAGTGGTCATGTCGATCACGTCGTTACTTCTTATCTGCTGGAGAAATATCTTCAGCCTTTCGCTTTTTTCCTTGGATACCATGACGAGCCAAGGCTACTTCTTCAGTGTTAATATATTTTTGAGCTTTGCTCTGAAACTCAATCATCGTTTTAGGAGGGTTTTTATCCAGGGCAAATCGAAATTTTCGCTCGTAATGCCCGCTATAAGGGTGATAAGACCCTTATCTTCAATATAACCTTCGGTTTGGACTACTTATGTCGTGAATCGAACGGTGAATTCTTTAATTATCTCTCTATATTGCTACTTCAAATCTAACAGGTTAGATGTGGGTTTTTTGGTACGGATGCTTCCCATAAACTGAGAAAGAAAGAGATTCGATAATTGAGAGAAGGATTCAATGGATCAGGTGTTAGACCATAAAACCAAGTATGTGCTCCGTCCTTCAGAGTTAAAGAGAAGGCTCTGCACATAATTTTCGAGCTATATCCTTCCAGCTCCATGAGGGATCTATACGTCTCCAGATACTCGAGGGGATCACTGATACTAGTATATGGAACGATTTTGGGCGTCCGATATTTTTTAGGCAGATGAGCCTCCATTACTTCATCGAGTAAAAGGAGGTTCAGATCATCGGATTGTTGCCAGAGTGGATGTTGGGAGGTTAGGCTGATATCACTGTTCAATATCAGCGAAACGGTGTTCAATTTTTCTGAGATCTCTCTCCCAAGGCAGAGTATAACTGGATGTCTCGGCATCAAATTTTTTTTCAGGTTGATGTTGTCGGGAAGCACTGGAGCAGATAGATTGCGGGCGTTGATTAGGAACTTGATTGCCGTGAGGAATACGATTTGAAGGAGGGTTGGCCTGAACTTGTGGTTCATCTAGAGAATGTCTAGAAGCTGTAGCCACAGGTTGTAATAACAGTTCTTCTGGAGGTTGCTGTGATTCGAAGAAATGTTGATCAAACTGATTAGATAGGCTTTGAAGTCCAGCCTAGAGAGTAAGGAGTGTATCCCCGACAAAGCACATAATGTCATCGAAGCCACCAGATATATCTTGGAATGGATTTTGCACTAGGTTGGCTGGCTTTACTAGAGGAATCCCTGTTAATGCAGCCTAAGAGAGGTTGGGGGTTGGCTTAGGGATATCTGGTTGAGGCAATGTTTGCTTTGAGGTGGAAGGATGAGTCATTTTCTTAGGAGGCATAGTGGGAGGTAATAATTTGTAATGAGAACAAATTGAATACTCGTTCTCACAGATGACGCCAATCTGTTAACGTCAGATTCTGTAACATGTCCCTCCAAGTATGCTCCCTTCTTGACGTGAGCTCTCCTCCAAACTTGAAAGACAAAGAAGAAAACTAAGGGCGGTCGGCGCTAGGCCATTGGCCCTCAGAAGCTTAAGTCAAAGGTGAATTGATAGTAAGATGAAGGTGTTGTTTGGTAAACTGAAAAATTAAGTCTGAAAATTATAAGTACTGAAAACTTAAAGTGCTGAATTTAAGTACTTATAAGAACTGAAAAATCTGTTTGGTAATTTATCTGAAAACTACCATTGAAAACTTATCACGGCCACAAAAGTTTCGGATCAAGCTAATATTTGTGTTTTCCCTTAATCCAGGTCTTTGTGTTCTTATGTACAGGGTTGATGGTAAATAAACATCATGGTGGGCCCTAGTAAGGTTTCAATGGTGGGCATCATTGTCCCCATTACTTTCAGTGGTGTGGTCCACCTGAGGTTTGGACCTATCTCATTTTTGGGCTCATGCCTTAAAATCATCTCTCCAAATGGATAAACTATGTAGATATAATACATATATTATGTTGGGGCTTATAGAATTTGGTGACTTCAAGTACTTGTGTGGTATGGTTTCTGAAATTGCGTCAGGGTAGTCTAACACGACACCCTATGCATACACGTGCGGAAGCTTAAAGCGCAACTAGAATTATGGCTAAACCTATATGAGGGGGTGATTAAGACATTTTTAAAATTTTTGCCTACTTAACAAATTTAGCAAATTAACCTACGTGAACAATTAACACTTCGGCTTCCAAGCCTAAGTGGGTCCAATCAAAAGACTAGAGAATGATATATGCAATAACAACCTAGTCTATTCAATACATGTAGACTATAGAGGATGGATCAACAAAAGCTCAAGTCTACACGAGGAGTGAAGGTACATCATGTGTGTGTGTATGTGCCTATCAAGTGCCTAGCATACATTCCTAACTAAGCATTCATAATTAACAAGTTAAACGCAATGCATAAAGAGAAATGTGCTCAAGAACAATCACAAACACAAGGATGTATAGTGGTTCGACTACTTGTCTACTCCACTCCCTGTTCAAGTACTCAACTCCTTTGAGCACACCGGACATTCACTGGGGAGTTTAAATCTGGTTCCTCCCAACCAAGATGTTTTAAATCGGATCCACCCAACCGGGGAGTTTATAGGTTCCTCCCAACCTACACGTTTGCACCCGTGTTGGTGGCTCCCGCTTAGAGACTTTGTTTAGGCCGACTAACGAGCCAAGGAATGGCTGACGTCCCTAAATTTAGGCCGACTAACAGGCCAAGGATCGGCTAACGACCCTAGATCGAGTTTGTCAAACAAACTCTTCACTCAACTCCCACAGGGAATTGAGTGGATGGACTCCTAACAAGACAACCTTACTTGTCGGATTGAGCCCCTTTGTAGTGCTGCTTTGGGTTACTTATTCTTGCTCTCCCGTCCTTGAATTAGCTCCCCTTGTGTTCCCCCGATCTTTGACGCCTGCCGCTTTGCCAAGGCTTCAGCTCCAAGATCAGCTACCTTGCATGTGATGCTCCATTGGAGATGCCCAAGGTGCTAGGGAATGGTTGAATCTCCTACATGAGGTATGTAGCTTGTCCTAACTAGGAGATTTACCTAGAGGGTCTTCTAGAGGTATTGAACAAGAGATAAATTATATGGTATAGTGTCTCACCTCTAGAATTGAGAGAGGAATCAAGTCATCTCTATGTTTGCATTTGAATGCCCTCGCTTGTGATTTAAACACAAAGGATATGACTTGAATCTCCTCCTCTTTGAGGCCCCATATGATGTACAAAAGGTATGGTAAATAGGCTCTCAAAACCCTCTCCAAATGCCTAAGAACCGAGCTCAATATTTATAAAGTTCGAGCTCTAACGGTAAAAAAAGGGCAGATTAGCGCATCTCTGATTGATCGGAAAAAGGTCCGATTGATCAGAGACCTGTCCGATTGATCGAAAATCAGTCCAGTGGATTCTCTGGAGGATATTCCGATTGATCGGAACGTGGTCCGATTGATCGGACTGACCCCTTCCGATGGATCGGAAGACTGTCCGATTGATCGAAAATATGTCCAGTGGATTTTCAAGGTTGATTGGAACAATTTTCGATTGATCGGAACTTCTGTCCAATTGATCGGAGTCCTATTGGAGCCAACGTCCGATTGATCGGAGATCAATTGAAAACTGTTGTTTGAGCTGTTTTGATTACAGCAGCTTCCACCTCTTTAATTAGTCTAACTTATTATGTTTTTCATGGAGTTCTAAGACTAATGATGATGACTAAGGGTATACCTAGTTGTTGCAAGTCATCTAAGAGGTTAAGGGTTAGGTTTTGGTCAAGGCAAGGCACACCAAGGCATCACTTTTACCTGTTTCTTCTTCCTTGATGCATCTGATCCGTCTTGAGTCTTGAGTCTTCGTCTTCATTAGGCTCAACCGACACTAACTCTCACTGACGTAAGTGATTGACAAACAAGGTGCACTAGTATGCCACAGAAAAGTCACTAACAGTTTCATGTATGGGAAAGTAAACAAAGAAGAGGTAATCTTGCCATTTTTAAATGTTAATAGGGAGACTTTTGTCAATTTTTATCTAAAAATTTAAAGAGAAACCACTTACCACATTCAGCTATAAGCTTTAAGTCAAGTTGGCATGACTTAAAATAATCCACTTAATTTAAGTGATTTTTCCAATTAAGCACTTAATTATTTTAGTTACCAAATGGTCTGAATTACTAAAATAACTGAAAATATCATTTTTCAGTGATAAGTCGTGGAATTAAGTTTTACCAAACGCACCCAAAGTGTGAAACGTAGACTTAGAGATTGTGTACCTTTATCATCTATGGGACCATCTATTTATATAGATCTGGATGATCAAGTCTGTTACGCAAGCTATTAAGATTACCGCTAATTTGGGAGGATAAGAAACTTATCCTGTTAATCCTTAGATAAGAAGATGGTGTAACCAATCTAGACATCTAGCTGATTACGTTCCTTGATGGAGGCCCCCCGTGGTACTGAACTGTGAATATAAACAAGCCAAAGCCGACCTATATGGGCTTGCTGATACTATGAGACGAGAGACGTCCCCAGCGGACGACTAGCGACCAGGGGTGCTCGAACTTGGAGATGTCCTCGTTTGGTGGCTAGGGATCAGAGCTGCTTAGATGACGGAGATGTTCTCAATCAACGACCAACAACCAGTCTTGCTCGCATATCGGGAGAGTATAGGAAGTCGCAGGTTTGTGCGATATACAAGACGCGACCAGGTAGGCTCGTTAGTCGAATGGTTTGGTCGCGACTTCACGGAGTCAGAGGAGCTTGCGGGTCGCATGTCTCCAGACTTCTTTGACGACCAATTTTATTCTACAACAGTATGTAAGTTTTGTATCAATCAAATTTGTTGAAATAGGACAGACCTGACCCTAAGATTTGATTATTTAGAAACCATCATTTACAAGGAATTATGACTCTAATAGAACCCTAGACAGTCCATGAATGATTGACAATTATGGGCCATTAAACGGCCATATTTTGGACAATCCAATTTGATCCAATTTGAGGGTTAGATCTAGACTGTTGAGGATGACATTTTATGGATGATTAGAAATCCGAGATTTGGGTCAGTCCTAGACCCTAAAATCTATCTTAAAATCTATTTGTTATAATATTTCATAAATCTCTATTATATGCTTCAATTTGGATAACTTTTCATGTACAATTTTTCCCAACTTTTAGAGCTGCTATGCTAATCAGATTTAGCATTAATCTGGACATTAAAAAGGCTCAAAAGGACCATAATCTAAGGGCCTTAGAACCCTTAAATAGGGAAACCATCTCTGGAACATAGATGTTATGCCAACTAAAAGATAATGGACGACCATAAGTTATTTCATATAATGTTTCAATGGCCATATTAAGAAGTAGATCGAACCAGTTGGCAGCCATTTTTTATTCAATTCTTTACTTTAAAAAGGCTCTTTTAAATCCTAGTTATGAAGAAAATCTTGGGTTAGACCATAATCTAGAACATTGGATGAACTGGATGTAATATTTCTTTTACAATGACTCAAGGTAGAAAGTTGCTAATTCACCCATTGCTAATTCACCCATTTTGCTGGTATATTGGAAAATCATGTGAGGCCACAGGGTGATCATTTCAAAAGAAAAACAATCAAATTTGGGGCCGTGACAATAAGTCAGGACTGTCCTATGTAATTGGGCAATGGGTACAACATTTACTATTAAAGTTGGATACAAGTATGATACCAAATTGTGAATGTTTGGGCAGCAAGGATCTTGTGCAACAACCTTTTTCTGATCTATAAGTCTCATGGCTAAGTAGATAGAAAAGGAAGATATTTCATACTTTGGAAGATACGAGACATTTTGAAGTTGCATACATGGCATATATATGATAACTTATACTGCCTAAATTGTTGAACCCCCTATAACTCGGTTATAATCCCAAAATCTTAAACAATCCCAACTTCTCACTTGTGATACTTGTTTGCTGAAATAGGACCAATGGGTAATTTTTATTTTGTTCTAATGCCACTGGTGCCCTTTACACATCCAAGTGGGGTGCCTTATATAGCCTTATGAACAAAAGAAACCCTACATTAGAGAGAAAAAAAAATTGGTAAAAATGCCTTCCCTTGTGGTGGCTCATCAACGTACTGAAGTAGGGGTATTCTAGTAACTTTCCTTTATGTAAAATGACATAGAATTAAAGGAAACAAAGAACAACTATTCTTATCTAATGTATGATCACAAGGTGCACATGTATGTATTTATAATGATCAAGTGCTCTCAAGAGAGCTATTAAGTTATGGTGTTTCTACTTGCATAAGTTCACGTGGATAGTTCAATCAATCAATCCAAACCGTCCATTTAAGTCTAGAATACTTTTCATGGGCTTTAGACAAAATAGCACTAAAGGGATGATCTAATCCATCCTTATTTGGTCTGATTTTTTATAGCCACAGATGGGATGGTTATGATTGCCTAGAAAATGATTCTTTAGAATCATAAGCAACTCATGATGGTCCGTAACAAATAGATTGATCAAATTGTGGATTGGGCCTATTTTTGTCTAAATGATCTTGACCGTTCATGTTAAATTCCATTGATCAAATGGTGATTATTGGTGAAATAATGGTCTGTTTGCGCGTAGCCCGTAAAAATTGTATTAGACATTATGAATAGCTTGGATTAATGAATTCGACTGTGTAAGTGTCCCAACGAAGTAGACCCATTCTGATTTTCTTGAGCTTCCAATATTTCTAACACAACAGTGTTAACAAGCAAATGAAGGCCAAGCATTCATGGCTAGGCTCTTTCAAACTGAATAGCTATCGGCATATGGGCAACCAAGATAGGGCATGGCCTATCTTATTGATGGTTTGGGATACTGAACAACAGGCCCAGTTGTACAAACTGAAAACTTAAGTGATTATAATTTCCGTAAATAAGATAACATTAGCTTTACAATACGCTTTTCCCCCCAACTCGCAATAATATGGTAACCCAACACACTACATGCATGCATGCCAATCAAGCCATCCACATTGTGCAGCCATTTCATAACCCAGAAGTCTGAGTGGCCAAATGATGCCAACCATCCCCCATTGGTGATCATCAAATGGAAAGTTGAAGAGAAAGTGGTACACGTCCCAAATTCAATAGTTGAGTTGAAATCAGACATTTCAGATCATATAAACAAGGTGAGTTTTACTGTCTGTCACCTAAATAATAAGAAATGCACTTACACATTGCAAAATAGCCACATCAAAATTATTCAAACCAGCACCTAATCCAATTGTAAAATCTACCATTCTCTTAAATAAAATGTCATTAGCATAGACCATGAAAAGTCACTGCTTTTCTGATAAATCAAATTAAACTAAAAAATGAGCCTACTACATTAAATACAAAAACAAAATCCAATGGACTGTTTGATTTGGTGGGTGTTAAAAAGTGGGTCTTGCCGCCTTTAACCTTTTAGGAGGTAGTGAGTCAAGTGGGGTGCATTTCTTATCAACATCTTATCATGATCTGACGGTTACCAAGGTTCGCTAGGCTCTCTCTCCCTTTGTTGGGAAAGCCGGCAGCGGAAGCGGAACGCCGAACGCGTGAAGCAATGTGAAATCAAACGAGTAAACAAGATGCAATCAATCATACACAAGCATTCACCACAAGAGACTCTGAATTTTACGTGGAAAAACCCCTTAACGGATAAAAAACCACGACACAAAACGATCCACTATGAATATCAGAAGATTACAGAGATTGGCAGCGCACAAGCAAGGAAACATAGAGAAAACCCCAAGTTCTCTCTCACACACACCTCTCCCCTCTTCATAACACGAATAGGAAACCTTGGACACCTTAGGATTCCATCTAAGACGGAATTGCACCTCCTTAAATAGGCAAAACTCCCGAAATAGAAACACCTTGCGCAGTACTGTGAGTTGCGTAAGAAACCCACGCGCACAGCCGACCGGTCGCCCGACCGGTTGCACATTACACAGTAACAGTCCAGGGAGATTTCACATCGCAGACCCGTCCCTGCCTCACTGCCGACCGGTCGGAGCCCTCTACAGACTGGTCGGACGACCGGTTTGGGCACATAAAACTTGTCCAAAGCCTTCACGTGCATCTGGGCCAGACGGCTAGACCAGTCGCCCGACCGGTCTGAGCACCCAAACCATGCATATGTTCGAAGGCTCTCAAATAATCTTCAGCGAGGCTTTGAACAATGAATCAACACATCCTTGCAATCTCATCCCATCTTCAATCATAGCTCTACCACGTCTCGTGCCACCATCGACCCTAACCTTGCAAATTCACGCCCTTTACCGCTCTTCTCATGTGGCCCTTGGGCACTTGACACATATGAGCAATCGTGGATCTCGTTACCTCTCCCGCAACTCCACCGTGAGTTGTGCTCCCGATTAACATGTAAAGATGGACACACCTCGGTGCCTTCATACAAACGAGTGTCACTTTCATCACTTCACAACTAACGATCACGGTCGATAAACACGCACCCTTTCGCCTTGAGTGCACCAAGAGAAATCACATTCATCTTCATCTTGGGAACGCGCTTCACATCTTCCAGGACTCGTTCAATCTCATCGAACATCTTGATGCACATAGTACCAATACCCATAACCTTATGAGCGATTCCATCGCCCACAAACACCGATTCTCCACCATACTCCCTGTATGTCATGAATGAACTCCGGTTAGGATAAACGTGACATAAAGCTCCTGAATCAAGGATTCACTCACTACCGTGAGATCCCTTGCCAGAAACAGTCAGAACTTCACACAGATCGCCACCATCCTGTACGGTATTGGCTCCCTCTCCAGAAGAATTTCCATACCTCTCTTGCTTCATCTTGGGATTCTGACAATCCCTTCTCATGTGGCCCTCCTAGCCACAATTCCAGCATTTCACCTTAGCCTTCCCTTTGCCCTTGGCTCTAGATCCCGATTTTGAATATCCTCCATACTCAGAACTTCTTCCCCTCATAATCAGTGCCTCTGAGGAATAATGTGAAGCCACGTCATCGCTTTTCTTTCTCATCGCCTTCAACTGGAGGGTTGAGATAACGGTCTCGACGCTTATGGTTTTCCTCTCTGTGCACACAAAGTCCCTGAACGACTCATATGAATCTGGAAGAGAATTCAACAGGATGCATGCTTGGTATTCATCCTTCATCGGTTCATCGATCTCTACCAACTTGCAAATCAGCCTATTGAACGTGCTTACGTGGTCCTCCACCTTCGTTCCCTCAGTCATCCTCAAGGTGAACAACTACATCAACATGTACATGCGATTCTCTAGAGATTTCTTGGCATAAACCTTCTCTAGCTTCGCCATCGTTTTAGCCGCAGTGTTGACATGATAGAGAACATCATCCATAAGGTTTAATAGGATTGAGGTTCTAGCCTTCTTGTCGAGCCTCATCCACTCATCATCTTTCATAGCCTCGGGTCGCTTTCCAAGAGCTTCATCAAGCTCTTGCTGAACCAAGAAAGATTCAACCTTCACCTTCCATAGCTCAAAGTTATTTTTCCTAGAGAACTTTTCTACCTCGAACCTTGCGCTCGATCCCATCTTCTCGTCTTAGATTTGAATCTACTCCACCCTAACTTTAGCTTTGATACCACTTGTTGGGAAAGTCGGCAGCGGAAGCGAAACACCGAACACGTGAAGCAATGCGAAATCAAATGAGTAAACAAGATGCAATCAATCACACACAAGCATTCACCACAACAGACTCCAAATTTTACGTGGAAAAGCCCCTCAACGAGTAAAAAACCACGACACAAAACGATCCACTATGAATATCAGAAGATTATAGAGATTGGCAGCGCACAAGTAAGGAAACACAGAAAAAACCCCAAGTTCTCTCTCACACACACCTCTCCCCTCTTTCTAACACGAATAGGAAACCTTGGACACATAGGATTCCATCTAAGACGGGATTACACCTCCTTAAATTGGCAAAACTCCCGAAATAGAAACACCTTGCGCAGTACTGCGAGCTGCGCAAGAAACCCGCGCGCACAGCCGACCGGTCGCACATTACACAATAACAGTCCAGGGAGATTTCACATCGCAGACCCATCCCTGCCTCACTGCTGACCAGTTGGAGCCCTCTGCAGATCAGTCGTACGACCGATCTGGGCACATAAAACCTCTTCAAAGCCTTCATGTGCATCTGGGCCAGACGGCCAAATCGGTCACCCGACCGGTCTGAGCACCCAAACCATGCATATGTTCAAAGGCTCTCCAACAGCCTCCACACATACACATGTATGTATGTATTCAATCAAGCTAAATACCATAAGTCAAATTGCAATTACCATCATTTCAAGTTCAAGTCCAAGTGCATGTTTGCTCACCTAACACACGTGTCTAAGGTCCAGCTATCCTATCCGGTGAGCACCATCCACTTTCCCTAACCAAAAATCTGCATGGTTCACTCATCAGATGGGCCACACTCAAACCTCCATTGAATTTAGATGGTTGGTAATCTTTTTTTCAACCATTCAATTTTCTCATTCACAATGGCCCACCTGAAAGTGGACCCGCCTACTTTTTAGCTAGGGCATGTTCATTGTGCACCACCTGATCAATGGCCTCAATCCCTCTTCAATCACTGCGCCCTACCTGATGATTGGCTCCGCGATTTTTTTTTTAATCTGTGAGTTGGATCTGGAGTGGATTGGACGTGGGCTCGCATGAATGTAAAGGCCCAAAAAGTAGGCCAATGTCTTATTGACAGCTAGTGGGCCATTCAATACATCCAGACTGCCAGTCAGGGTATGGGCTCATTTTTTCTCGCCTGTTTGATGTCCACGAACAGCCCAACCAGACTATCATCCAAAGAGTGGTGATATGGATGCGCAGAGCATCACGAGAGTTTCATTCCTTAGGGGTGCGGTTCCATGCATAGTGGTGTGGGAAATATGGCTCCGCCGAAACAGTAGCGGGTTTGAAGGAAAACGCACTTCTCACGACTTGGTCATTGGTGGGGTTTACAAATGGCTGAGGGAGATTGGGAGAAAGCTTCCAAATAAAGGCAGGGAATCCCTCATGGACTAGTTGGCCCTTCGTTCAATAGGGGTCCTAGAAAGGACAGGTAGCGTGAGGGAGAACATGTTCATCATCAAATGGGCAAGTCCGGCACAAGATTGGTTTAAGCTCGATGTGGATGGCTCGGCTAGAGGTAACCCGGGAGAAGGGGTGGTGAAGGTATTTGTAGGGACCACGACAGAAGGGTAATTTTTGCTTTTCATAAAGCCTATGGGAGGGTTTCCAATACTGTGGCTGAGGCTCGGGTTGTACTTGATGGCCTGCACTGCTGTGAGGAAGCAGGCATATTCTCCCAAGTAATTCTGGAATCTGACTCAGAAATTGTGATGGGTACGCTGTCCAATCTAGCGGCCAAGACCCTGTGGAACATATGGTACATTGTTGGTGCAATCCATTGCATCTGGGCCAACGTGAACTTCATAATTTCACACACCCATCGGGAAGGCAATGCAGTAGCTTATGCTCTAGGTAGGCTAGGCAGTGAACGCCATCCGGATAAGCATTTCTTGTCTTGTGCGGACTTCCCGTTGCATATCAGGGGGCTGGTTGCCCTGGATAATGCAGTATCAGAACGATTAGAGGAGGATAGGCAGTGATGGGCTGCGGGTTTTGTCTCTCTTGGAGGTTTGGTTGCACCAGGGTGCTGATAATGCCAATGGCACTAGTGCGGCTCGGTGTTAGTTCTAGGCTTGCAGAGGTTTTGAGTCTCTGTACATGCATATGATAGGCGGAGCCTTTTTTTTTTGTTGGGCCCTGCTTGAAGCCTGTGTACTCTCTTCCCTTGGTTAATAATATTTTTTGCCTTTGAAGAGAAAAAAAAAAGAAAGCAAAGCCCAAATGCCTCAGCTTTACAAAATGGTCTGGGCTTGGACCCAAGTATTTATCTCATGGGCTGACTTGGATCCATTGATGACCCACCAGTGTTTGGTCCAAAGAGGACATCATATGGACTGGCTTTGGACCAAGTTGGGTTCAAAGATCATTGTTTTATCTCCCATTACATGATTTGGTGGAAGTAAGAAATATGTTTGAATTAGGTCAATAATAGATGAAGCAATAGAAATAAAGAAGTAAAGATCAAGATCAACCTGTTAAAAGTAACACATAACTAGGAGTTTTGGTGTTTAATGGGCTCAACACAAACAAATGTACATCTATATAATATTGCAAGAATCTTAAATGAAGAAATTGTACATGAAGTGCCGGCGGTGTGTCTTTCCCAGATTCCTCTTTAGCACTTCCAGATCTCAATCTCCCAACAAAATCACCTAAAAAAGAAAAAGAACAAAAACCCTCAAAACAAACCTTAAAACCATAATCTCGAGAGCGGGGGGGTTGAGAGAGAGAGAGAGAGAGAGAGAGAGAGAGAGAGGGACCTTCTTAAGGATTGCTGGATTCGAGGTGGATCCGACGAAATCCGGCGAAATCGCAGGAGGTGGTAATCTGAAGAGAGAGGGACAGCTACTCTTTTACCAACATCATCTCATTCGCATCTAGCATAAGTGCAACATTTACTTTTCTTCCAACCCCCCTGCTTATCATGTCACTACCAAAACTTTGATTATTCAAACACACAGCATGCATCCCGCATAAAAGCACCTGTCAGTTCGAACGTATGCTCTGGGCTTGCTTGTTAATGGAAACCTGCCCATCAGAAACTCTTACTGTTCAGACCAGCATTCATGCATCATATCATTCATGAGAGTGTACGAGGATTAAATCAGACTTTCAAGTATTAGTTCGATTCTGTGAAGTAGAGACCGTACTTCGTTACGGGCAGTGTAGGATGCTTAATCTCTTCCCACCCTGTAACTGTGATCTCTTACCTCGAATCTCTGGTCGCAGATCAAAATGAGTTATCTTAGAGGAAGGAATCTTCGGATTCCCTTCTCTAATGTTTCTACGGGGTCTAGCTGGCTGTAGATTTGAAGTAACTGGCTAGTGGCGACTCTGCTCATACACAAACTCATCCAACATATCCAGCTTAACACGACAACCGACAAAAAACCCTCGAGAACGAGGCAAGCCAGTGGCACAAACGGCGATTTCGCGTGCACGTACCCCTCTTTTCCGAAAGGAAGGGAGAATTCAGGAGTGTAAAATGGCGAGCGTCCACAGAATGGCGACTCCACTGGGGACATGCTGTTGAGCTCTTAATTGTGCATATTCTAACCCCAATTCATCACTCATTATGCAAGGTTTTCATGATTTAAAGACTAATCTAATGCATGGATTTGTGATTGTAGGGATAAGAGAGAGGATTCATCAATTGGAGACTTAAAGACGCTATTTACAAGCATAGAAGATCAAAGGACTAAGCGTCAAAGGATGGAAGAAAGAAGTCAAAGGAGAGAAGAAAGAAAGCAGAAGAATGTACCCAAGACTGGTCGTTTGACCGGTCGTCCATAGCCCAGGACCGGTCATCCGACCGGTCCGAACACTCATCAGAAGGGGCCTCATTGCAAACCTTATTGGACCATTCAAGACCGGTCGTGCGATCGGTCGTCCACTGCTCAGACCGATCGTGCGACCGGTCCTTGAATTAAAATCCTGGGCTTGGAATTTATGAAAACTCTCTGGACATTTTTTACGTTTTTGAGACCGGTCGTGCGACCGGTCGTCCAGGAGCTCAGAACGGTCGTACGGCCGGTCATCTGCGTAACAGTGCATGTTCTACAAGCTCCGATTTTCTCTATGTAGTCCAGGAATTCGTGCGCAATCTGGAACCTTCGCACTACGCTATAAAAGGGGACCTGGGGCTTCTTCCTAAGGCATCCTAAAACAAATTGAGCACGGTGGGAGACGGCGGAAGCCGGATTTGGAGTTCTACAACTCCTCCTAGTTTGTTTTTCTAGTTTTATGTTTTGTTTAGTTGCTTTCATGTTTCTTTGGATCATGAACGGCTAAACCTCTTAGCTAGGGCTAAGAGGTGAAGCTTTTAGTGAATCTAGGATGTTTTAATTCGTTTGATTTGGTTTCAAGTTGGATTATTAGTGAAGAACAATGGTGTGAAGTTTAAATAAAGTCCAAAGTAGTTTTCTTAGTCTTATGATGACTCATGGATGTTTAGAAGAATTGCTTGTGTTCTTAACTGTTTTGAGACGGTCTAGACCTGTATGATCCGAGGAATTGGATTCAATACGCTCTAGATCTATGATCTTCATGTGGGAGCTTCTTACCAAAGATCTATTTTTCTAGAAATTCTGAAGTATGTAAGATTGTGTATGTGACTTGGATCAAGTTCAAATCATGATCTAGTTTTATCTTGTGACAGGATTTAATGATGATTATGGTTATGATCTTAACCTATTGGAATTGGGATTGACCTATGCAATTGAGTGTGCTCAAGTCCTAGCTTGAATTGAGAGAATCATGTACATAATTCATACATATGACAGATTGACTGTTTTAACTGCTCTATCATCCGGCTAGATAGAACTTAATTTCAATTCTAGCTGAGAAAGTGAGAAACCACAGCGAATTGAGCATAAAGGATTGCTACAAGTGGATCCTTGAACCCCTAGTGCCTTTTATTAATTGTTTACCTTCAGTTTAATTCAAAGTTACTATCTACATCAATCTTCTACAAATCTGTTAATTAGCTCTTCAGTAGAATTATTGGAAGTGTTTTGTGAATTCCTACATAAGTCCCTGTGGATCGACCTCGGTCTTATCGAGATTATTACTACATCGCAGCATTGCACTTGAGGTGAGCGAACACATGCTAGTCCCACTAGTCGTGATCCAACTTGAAAAATGGAATCCCTCCTATACCTGAAAGTCATTAGTCCTCATACAATCTCATCTGCATAGCATTCTACCCAAAAAAAAAAAAATTCAAAACCTAAAAAAAAAAGAGTAGAGCATATTCCTCACCATTGCGCCTCCTCGGGTTTAACGTCTTCAGAAACAACTTCCCTTCTGTAGCATAATCCTCACTCGGGCTCAGCAAGCCATGTCCGACCACAAAGAGGAAGCTCACCTCTTCCCCACCCTCGAGATGGCCGAAGCGCAACCTCCAGCACAACAACCAATTGAGAATACACCAATCATGCAAGAATTGGCACAAGGAATGAGAGCAATGCAAGAAATGCTATTGCAATTCATGCAAGCACAAGCTACCACAGCAGTCAACAACCAAGCTGGCCTAGTTCAGCAATCTCAGTAGCCATGCCGGGTCCCTCCGGCCTCCAGTTCGAATCAAGCACAACCATCGGAGTCTGCCTAAGACTACCGACAACAGCCATCTCAGCCCTTCGCTATGGGGCATCCTTCTCGGTACCTTCCTGCGATGGCAAGGCCGTCTCAGAGCATTCCCGTCGCAGGGACTTCCAGTCAATCTTACAAGCAACAATCTTAGTAAATTCCATCACGTCTCTGCTGATGGGACCCCTTTCCTTTCTCAGCATGTTCCTCCTGATGGGACCTTTACTCAATTTCAACATGTCCCCGTCGATGGGATTTCAGTTTAATTTCCAGCAGCAGGGATAGCACTGGTGAATGCCCACAATGGAAGTCAGTGTCAAGCCCACATCAATCAGCGGACAGTGGCGAATACCCAACAAGGGGGTCACTTCCCAGCATCTCAGCCTCCTACAAACAGGAGCACTTTTCAATTCCAGCACATCCCCGCCGATGGGATTCCAGTTAATTTTCAGTAATCTTCAATTCAACAAACTCCAGTTAATTTCCAGCAATCTTCAATTCAGCAATCTCTAGTTAATTTCCAGCAAGTTCCAGCTCAACCTTCAGTACAGTCTCCAGTTCAGTTACAGTCCTTTCAAGCACAAGTTCGTCAGAATCCAGTTCAATCATCAAATCAATTTCAGCAACCCGCGGTTGCCTTTCAACAAGCCCATAGGGTCGAAGACATCGACCACTATGCCGAGGAAGAACGTGCCTTACTTCGAGAAGCACCAATCGCTCGAACAGATCATGCAGGACTAGATGAGTTGCAGGAGCAGTTCTAGATCTTACAAAATCAACCTCAACGACAAAAAGGAATCAATCTACCTTTGACCAAGTTCAGAGACTTGTGTCCTTTTCCTTATGCTCAGATACCTCAAAATTTTGAGGTACTAAAATTCAAAAGATACGAGGTAGCAGTTGTCCCACAGCACATCTCAAAGCTTTCTGTGGAGAGCTGAGTGCAATCTCAGGAAATGAAGGGGCCCTCATTCGCTTGTTCTAAAAATCTCTAAAGGGCAATGCCCTAGAATGGTACACATCATTGGACTGTCATCGCAGTAGGACTTGGGAACAACTTTTCCAGGCTTTCGTCGACAGATTCGCGTACAATCTCAACATGGCACCCAGGAGAGCCGACCTCATGGCTCTCAGGCAAAGGAGTGATGAAACGCTATCAGTTTATGTGGGACGTTGGCAAGCTATGGCAGCCAGAATGCGGACACCTATCGACGATGAAGAACAAATCTCCATGATTGTTCATTCAACATATCTTGGCATATCTGGATATCTCATCTCGCATCCATATGCGAATTTCTCACAGTTGATCGGTGCTGGAGAGCAAGTTGAAGCAGGAATCCACGCAGGCACAATCTCCCCATGGCCTCATCAGGCCACTCTAGTTAAACGGAACAGAGTGAAAGGAAGACCTATCAGATATGGGAATGTAAACCGCAGCGGTTCTTCTCCTCGCCCGACAGAGGAAAACAACATCATCGCCACTGCTCAAGGCAACCAATATGCTCCCCCACAGGGACGTCAACAGTATCAGTAGAATCAGGTTCAGCATCAATCTCAACGGTATCAACCGCAACCAAATCCTCAACCATAGCCATAACCACCTCGACAGCAGCAGTAGTTCAGGGGGAACGGCCAATACTCATACCATAATAGGTAGAATTACAAGGAGCTTAGGAAATTCACTCCTCTCACTCAGCCACTCAGTCAAGTCATGGCTATGCTGGTACAGAAGCAGTTACTCACTCTGATGGCACCCAGGCCTCCTCCTCATCCTTTGCCTCCGAACTACCAAGAAAATGAGTATTGTGCCTACCATCAAGGGTGTGGTCACACCATTGATCGATGCATGACTGTGAAGAATGCCATATAAGATCTGATTGACGACCGCAAGATCGTCGTCTCAATCCCATAGAACTCCTCCAGCAACTTCCACCAACATCCTTCAGAATCCTTTGCCTCAACATTCGACAGACCCCGGTTCGTCTCGTGGCCTTGCCATCAACAGCATAGAAGAAGGAAAGCGTCTCGATCACTTCTTCTCCCCTGTCTAGTCCATTCATGCTTACACTTATGGGCCAACAAGTTCTCCTCCAATCTTGCAAGGGCCAAACCCCTTTCCTCCTTCAGTCTCCGAGCCGTTAGTACTCGAAGGAGCACCTCTATATGATGCACCAGTTGTTCAAAGGGCACCTTACAGCCATTCGTGTTGGGAGTCGGTCATCCTAGAAGGAGTACAGTCATACATCGAACCCGTATATGAATCTGTCGTTTTACAAGGGGTAATTTCAGCTTAGGAACAATCCGATCCGTAAGGGAGGGATTATACTAATCAGCAGTAAGAACTCGTTGTTTTGGAAGGGGTTCCTCCAATCAAACCAGTCATATTGCAAGGGGCAAATCCCGGAGGTGTGTCAATCACATTACGACAGCTGGGCCAAATAAAGAAACCCTCCGCAATATCAAGAGGACCAGTATTCATTCCATGGGAGCCTCTCACTCCAGGAACGGTCAAGCCAGGACCACGACCCTATGTAATCTATGAAGCAAGCCTCGATATTATCCCTTCAGCACAAGCAACAATGTAGTCCTCAAGGCAAAAGCTTCATATGAGGAACATCTGGTACCCACACCAGCACCGTTGTAAGAACCAGTGGTCGTGGAAGGCAAGAGAGAGGAAAATTATAAAGAAGTCACGTGGCACTATCCGGAATGTGCAGAAGTAGGAAACATGAATCCTAATGGGCGTTGCATCCGAAGAGATAATCAGAACAAAGGAGATCCCAAAGGCGCTCTCTCGGGCCTCGGCAACAAAAACGAAGCTGCATATGATGTGGCGACTCAGCTTAAGTCAATCCCTGCCCAAATCTCAGTATGGGAGCTACTCTGCACATCGCACATACACCGAAAAATGTTTGCCAAAACTCTGAGCGATGCTCATGTCTCCTCCGATACAGCACCAGAAATGATAGCATTGATGATCAGACAGCTCCTGGCTCTACTCGCCATCACCTTCACTGATAATGAGTTACCACCAGAAGGGCGCGACCATGGGCATCCCTCAACATAGCCTTACGATACAAAGACCTCTGTGTCCCACTGGTCCTTATCGATAACGGCTTAAGCTTAAATGTCTGCCCGCTCAAGATTGCGAAACGCCTAGGAATCACCCCCTCCTCATTTCGACCCAGCACTATATACGTTAGAGCATTCGACAACACCCGCCGATCAGTGGAAGGGGAGGTCGACATAGAAGTACAGATAAGTCCAGAAATCTCCACCATCACATTTCAAATCTTGAATATATCAACCTCTTTCAACATGTTGCTCGGACGACCTTGGCTACATAAGGTTGGAGCTATGCCATCAACTTTGCATCAATGGGTGAAGTACATCTGTGGAAATCAAGTGATCTTTATCCATGCAGAGAAGGAGCTCATCATTCCTTCCAATGCTGCTGCCACTAAACCAGATATCCCTGTCATCGACATCCAACACTCGGAAGAAGACGTCCCGTTTCATAGTTTTAAATTCGAGACTGTGAACGCTATTGCCAATCCAGAACCGATAAGTGTGGATCGTGTCTTTTCGCCAGCAGAATGTCTGAGCCTCAAGTATCGGATGAAGAATCATTTCAAGTCCAGAAAGATGCCACTGGTATATAATCAACACAAATGGGGACTCAGGTACAGGGCAATCTTCATGGACAAAAGAAAGAAGAAATTTCGTTGCTCACCAATTCAATTCATCAAGCCAGGAGAGCCTTGCAAAGATCCAAGAGGGAATCAACCGACTACACTACACAAAGGCCTCCCGATGAGCCTAGCTTGGGCCATGTGGCCCCCCATTCGATGGGACTGGATTCTCGAACCATCTAAGCCTCCGGAAGAAGAAGAGGATGAAGACAAAGAAGAAAATCAAATACAACAGCTTCAGGAATAGGGTACTCTGATACCTGCTCTCGACCAAGGACACAACCTGCCTACTTCAATTTCAGTCAACCAAGGTCACAACTTGCCCATCTCAGTATCAATCAACAAGGGGCACGACCCGCCCGTCTCTGCAGAACCAACATCATCAACCATCAGCCAGGGGCAGAGGCAACCCATCCATTGGACCAAGAAAGGGAAATGGCCAGCCCTGGATTGGTCCGATGTGCAGATTCCGAACTCATGTCTCATCGGGGAACCAGATGAACTGCAATGAGAGGTAAGTGATCCAGGAGGGACTGAGTATGACTCAGATCTCGAACCCAACCAGCGAGAAATCATGGTCATTGGGCCAGACTGTGATTATTCGCACAAATCATCAACCCCCACCTCTCCAGGGGAGGGACTGTGGGGTCCTGAATGGTCATCCATTCCCTTAACTTCTGAATCAGCCAGAGAATCACCTGAGGGCTCTGGCTTTAAAAAAAACATCGGTTTAAGCAGCAAGCAGAACTTTGGGACAAGCTGGGATCAATCATGGTCTGCAATGCCCGCTTGTTCAAGGTCCCGTGAATTTCAAAAAACCAAAAAAATAAAAAACTTTCAAAAACTAAAAATATCCAGCATTTCAATTCCAGAAAATTCTCATAAACAAAAAAACATTTCTTTTCCTGCATTCAATAATGTGCCGAGTTTGTCTAAAGAGTCGCATGAGTTTAAAGTCGAATCATATGATTTTAACATCAAATTAGACTTTGAGCTCATGGGTCTGGACGAAGCTTAGGGTGAGGAAGATGATGACCCGGATCCCGAACTAGAGGATCTCCTCAAAAAGTTCGAATCCAAAGCCAATGTTGTAGCCGATGATTTCGAGATAGTAAACTTAGGGACACTTGAGAGCCCTAGGGAAGTACGCATTGGAAAGTCGTTGCCACCAGAAATGAAGCAGAGAATGATAGAGTTCCTAACTCCAAGATTGTCCAACTTCGCGTTCTCATATGAAGACATGCCGGGGCTTGATGAAGAGCTCATTGTACACCACCTACCAACCAAGTCGGATATGAAGCCAATGAAACAGAAACTTCAAAGAATGAAGCCAGAATGGGCTCTGAAAGTCCAAGATGAAGTCATTAAGCAGTACAATGTGGGATTCTTGGTAGTCTCCAACTACCCTGAATGGCTCACCAACATCGTACCAGTACCGAAGAAGGATGGCAAGGTTCTAATGTGCATCGATTTCTGAGATCTGAATAAAGCCAGTCCTAAAAATGACTTTCCTTTGTCGCATATCGACACTCTGGTCGACAATACTGTCGGGTACAAGATCTTCTCATTCATGGACGGATTCTCAGGTTACAATCAGATCAAGATAGCTGTCGAAGATCACGAGAAGACGTTGTTTATCACTCCTTGGGGAACCTTCTGTTACAGAGTGATGCCATTCGGTCTGAAGAACGCAGGAGCAACGATCAGCGAGTAATGACAGCATTATTCCACGATATGATGAACAAAGAGCTTGAAGTGTACGTGGACGATATGATCGTTAAATCTCACACAGTCGAAAGACACTTTGAAGATCTGAAGAAGTTATTCAACAGATTAGAAAAGTACAAGCTCCATCTCAATCCTCAGAAATGTGTCTTCGGTGCAATGGGAGGCAAGCTCCTTGGCTTTATGGTAAGCAAGGATGGCATCAGGGTCGACGAAACCAAAACCAGAGCAATCATCGAGATGCCCCCTCCTAGGACAGAAAAAGAAATTTGTGGCTTCCTCGATAGAATTCAATACATCAGTCGCTTCATCGCACAGCTCACACCTATCTGCGAACCCATCTTCAAGCTCCTTAGGAAGAATGTTCCAAAAGAATGGAATGACGATTGCCAAGTTACCTTTGACCACATTAAGAAGTATATCATGAATCCTCCAGTTCTAGTGCCGCCCACTCCCGGACGACCGCTATTGTTATACATCTCAGTAGCAGTAGAGGTCATTGGCTGTGTTCTCAGCCAGCACGACGAGACCGGAAAAAAGGAACAAACAATATACTATTTGAGCTGAAAGTTCAACGACTACGACACCAGGTATTCCCCAATCGAGAAGACTTGCCTCGCCCTAGTCTGGGCAACTCAGCGACTCCGTCAATACATGATTGTGTTCCCTATTCTCCTCCTCGTTCACATGGATCCGCTCAAGTACCTGTTCGAGAAACCAGCACTTATTAGAAGGATAGATAAATGGCAGCTACTCCTGTTGGAATTTGACATCACCTATACTTAGAAGGCAATCAAGGGGCAGGCCCTCGCCGATCATCTTGTCGCTCACTCTCTCCTAGATTATCAACCGCTCAAGACATTCTTCACTAATGAAGATCTCTTGCTTATCGAAGAAGAAAAGAAGAAGAAAGATGAGTGGACGTTATTCTTCGACGGCGCAGCAAATTCTAAAGAGAGTGGTATCGGAGCAATCCTCTACTCTCCAGACGATGTCCCTATTCCTATCTTAAAGCGCATAGCATTAAAGTGCACCAACAATATGGTAGAGTATGAAGCATGCATCGCTGGCCTAAGGGAGGCCATAATCTTGGGCGTCAAGAAGTTATGAGTATTTGGAGACTCACAACTTATCATCAATCAGACCAATGGCGAATGAAAAACCAAGGACGACTTGAAAATTTTGATCGAAGAATTCGAAGAAATCACCTTCTCATATGGCCAAGAATCAGTTTGCAGATGCTCTCGCTACACTCGCATCAATGCTCGAGATCCCGAAAGGAGCTTCAGAATGGGAGCTCACAGTCGAAACTCAAGATGAACCTGCTTTCTGCCTATAAATAAAAGAAGCCGAAGCTGTCCCTGACAAACCCTGGTATGTCGACATCAAGTAATATCTCGAAACCCAGGAATATCCAGAGGAAACAACAGCAACAGATCGTCGAACCATCCAGCGTTTGGCCGGCCAGTTCACTTTCAGCGGCAAAGTTCTTTACAAGCGATCCTATAATTACGTCCTCCTTCGATGCGTCGACGAAATAAAAGCTGCAAAAATCATGAAAGAAATACACGAAGGAATCTATGGCCCGCACATGAATGGGCATATGATGGCAAAGAAGATTCTATGACTCGGTTACTATTAGCTCACCATGGAGACAGACTGCTGCCAGCACATCAGAAAATGCTTCAAGTGTCAGGAGCATGCGAATCAAATTCATGCCCCTTCATTAGAACTGTACAACCTGACAACTCCCTAGCCCTTCTCTATGTAGGGACTCGACATCATTGGAAAGATTAGTCCCAAAGCATCAAACGGTCATAAGTATATACTTGTGGGAGTCGACTACTTCACCAAGTGGGTAGAAGCAGCCTCATACACCACGATTGCAACATCGCAGGTGATCAAATTCATGAAGAACAACATCATATGCCGGTATGAAATCCCTAATGCTATCATCACAGATAATGGGAGCCCATTCGTCAACAAGAAGATGGATGACTTCCTCAACAAATTCAAGATTCAGCGTCATCGATCAAGCCCCCTATCGTCCTCAGATGAATGGTGGGGTAGAAGCCGCAAATAAGATAATCGTCAGGATACTCGAGAAGATGGTCGTGACTTATCGAGATTGGTCAAATATGCTCCCATATGCACTTTGTGCCTATAGAACGTCTGCACGATCTGCTACAAGTGTTACTTCTTTCGAGCTTACTTATGGAATGGAAGTAGTCCTACCAGTCGAGGTGGAAATACCGTCACTATGGGTATTACTAGAAAGCAGAATTGAAGAAGGAGAATGGCAACAGGCCAGATTTGATCAGTTACAGCTAGCATATGAGAAGCACATGCGTGCACTAAGTCATTCCCAGTGCTATCAGAAAAGGATCGCTCGGGCTTATAACAAGAGAGTTTGAAAAAGAAGTTTCAAGGTGGGTGACATGGTCATTGTTAAAACTAAACAAAATCACTCAAGGCAATTTTTTCCTATGTTTCATTATTCTGAGGGAATTATGAGTATAAAGACATTCATAGACAATCATAAGCAATCACAAAGTGTACGCAAGAGAGATGTCGCAAGGTGAATTTTATTCCAGAGATTCTGAGATCTTTTACATTTCAGGCTGTGATATTTGTCACGAGCCCTTAATTACATCAATGGTTGATCACCTTTAATTAAAAGGCAAAAGTAAATGAATACATACATTATAGATAGATTAAATAAAGCAAATGAGGAAATATCAATGTAAATCATGCACACTATAGAGAACACAAAGATTTTTTACGTGGAAACCCTTGCGGGAGAAAACCACATCACAAAGCGACAAAGCTCCACTATGAATGATAGTTATACAATAGATGGAGTATTCAAGAAAAGGCCTGGATAGATCGAGCAGGTGACTAAGTCATCGGGGACTATCGTCTTTGAGTTCATGGTCGTAGAGACCTATTTATTTTCTTGTTATGGATTGAGCCATGTTTCCTAGACAAGCCAGATGTCTATGTCCCATTTTCTTTTGGATTGTCCGGGTTGAGAGATTATTAGGATTCGAGTGATGCAACTCTGGGTGCGCGCCTGTTACTATGAACAGGTGACCACTGGAATGCACAAACATCGAAATGTTGGTCGACATAACTTAATGCTCGCGCCTGTTACTGTGAACAGGTGACCTTTGGAAAGTAATCCGCAACTGCCTCATCAGCTCAACCGACGGACCCGTTGTCGATGGGTAGGGCATCAACTGTCTTTTTTATAATGACAATCCATAGCAAGATGTTTCAAGCTTGTTAGAACTCTTTTATTTGTGGTTTCTTGTGATAACCATAGTCCCTTTTGGTTAGTCTTAAGCCTCAATCCGGGCTGAACCCTAATTGTGCAATGAACATAATCAATACAAAGTTCCTATAATCAGTTGTCGAGTAAGGTTGGAGTCTGTTGACTCATCTTCAGAAGTGATCCCGAACCTCGCACCTTTATGGATAGCTAATACGCAACGAGAGATAAGAAGAGAACCTGCTCACGCGTACATAAATGTTTAGGGCATTGTAACGAGATAAGGGATCTTCAATGTACAATGAATGTAATTGAATGTATATCATATGAGATTGATTGTATGTGATGAATACAATAGAAGATATGTCATATAAGAATGAATGTATATGAGAACACAATAATATGTATGCCATGTGAAGTTGAATACATGTTGAGTTAAATAAATGCTAGATTAAGCAAAGATGAGTGCTAGATTAAGCAGAGACGAGTGCTGGATTAAGCAAGATGAATGCTAGATTAAGCATGAATGAATACTAGATTAAGCAAGATAGGTGTTAATGCATGAAGCAATCAATATTATCTAGTCATAACTTCATTTCTGTACAAATTTGCATTAAAACGATATTCTGGTCATTTCGTTGCCTGAAAATTCTTAGTAAACATCTGGATTTTTTATATATCTACAAATCGACCATAAAATATCATGAATATTTCACCGAACTTTAGTGTTTTAGTATAATTAGGGTATTTCAGATTTTTTTGACTGTTTAGATTCGAAGAAAATCCCTCCAATCAAAGGCGAACTTTTTGGGGAGTGTCAAAAAGTTACGATTTGTACTTCGGATGGAAAATCAAAATATTCATTGTTGGGAATTTATTTTTTTAGTATTTTTTATTGAATCCAAATTGGGGGTACTTCCTTATTTACATAAATAAGTTAAAGTAAATGGAAACATAAATTTATTTTTATGTAAATAAGGTGTGCATTGTGTAGTGTAAGTGCAGGGAGTGCAGTGCAGTGTAGAGAGATGTGCAATGCAGTATAGGTGTGGCCAGTCCAGGCGTATGTTGAAAGAGGGCTGGCTTCAGATCTTCCTGTGGTGTGTCCCACCTGAGCTTCAGATCTGCCTCATACTTAGTCCCAAGGGTTAAAATGAGCTATCAAGGTGTCTTGGAGGTTTGGATTACCCTTATGCATCACGATGGGGGCCCTATAGCAATAAACTCATAAAGTTGTGTTTTCACAAATTCAGAAGTTTAAAGTGTGAGTTTTACATGCTTTATGTATGTTGCCAACTTCCAACCATGGACAATTCTTCCTCCAATGTTTCTCCTGGTGTAGTCTCCTTAGGACTCAGATCTTCTTCATTTTCTGTCCCAATGGATAAAATGGGTTGGTGAAACAGATGATCGGCTTAGATCAAGTATATACTCCATGGTGGGTTATAGAGAACAACGTCTGGTGGGAACGTTACCATGGGCAATGTGAATGTACATACAAACTGTGGTTTT
This sequence comes from Liriodendron chinense, assembly GCA_003013855.2. Taxonomy (NCBI): domain Eukaryota; kingdom Viridiplantae; phylum Streptophyta; class Magnoliopsida; order Magnoliales; family Magnoliaceae; genus Liriodendron; species Liriodendron chinense. The sequence continues at coordinate 5,429,539 of ML058389.1, forward strand.
ATGTGTGCATGGGATATTTTGGTGGTGTTCAGGTCGTGCATGCATTGCATATGTATGTGAACATGTAGTTTGTGGCGTGTATGCATTTGTTGCATGGATGACACATGTGTTTCATACATGAGTCTTAGGCATGGTCCATGGTTTAGATGTGTTATGCATGCATGTATGAATGGGTTACACAAGAATAGTGTTCTTGCATGGTGTGAATGTATGTATGTTTGAGATATATGCATGGGCATAGATGAGAGTTACATTTATACTCAGTGCATTCATGAGCTTCATACATGGGTAGCATGTATGGGCTGTATGGGTTGCATTCATGGCATGCAAAAAAAGGTACATGTGTGTGGCATGTGTGGTTATGCATAGTATGCATGAGTTGGTTGCATGCACATGATGGCTTAGCTTAACATTGCATGTGCTCATGCGAGCTTTAGGTATGCATAGCTATACGCACTATTCTCTTGTATGAGTTCTATGTGTATTACATGTATGGAAGGTGTTCTATCGCTTTTATGACTATTTTTGGGTATTGAACTGATCCAAACCATTCATTTTGAGCCATCATTCATCCTTCTATCATGGGTGAAATTTTGAGCCCCAACAGTCATGAAGAAGATTCTACCGTCGCACCTTTCAGATCCCAGGGGAAAATTCAAACTCTCGTGGGACAGACCGCTGATCATCAGAGAAGTACTTCCCGGAGGTGCCCTCAGACTCACTAGCATGAGAGGGGTGGATCTTCCTGAGCCAATCAACGCCAACAAAGTGAAGATCTTTCACGGGTAAGTCATTCTGACCTTACTAAGAGTTACATTAATAGAGCTGAAGTCAAGAGGTTGAAGCTAAAACCTCTGAGAAATCATTTTCGTCCACTGAAAAAGGTGTTTCAAATAAGGGGATTCAAAAGAAAAAATAAAGAAGAAAAAGAGAAAAAAAAAAAAAGAATACAAAAAAAAGAACAAAAAGAAAAAAAAATAGGGAAGCCAAAACAAGGCACCTTAGAAAAATCAACCCCAAAAGAAGAAACACAGTCACCCATCCATCCATCTCAGAGGAATCTATGGCTAAAACCAACAGCTCTATCATTATAACTTAGGATAAGGGCTGAAAGATTGCCAACGGCCGGCAACGACGGATTCCCGACCTCAAGCCACTGCAATTATCCAGAAATTCAAAAAAAAAAAGAAGAAAAAAAAGAAAAAAATGTGTGCCTAAACAAAGAGGGCGGAGTGAAAACTCAAAAGGGCGCTCTGAGTAAAAACAATCGGCATACAGCGGACTTGGTGAAAACCCGAAAGGGCGCCGAGGGTAAAAACATCATAGCTGCCAAGGGGTAGGTAAGATCAAATACCCGGGACGTGGTGAAAATTCGAAAGGGCGCCATGGGCAAAAATGACGAGAAAAGGCCGGCTGTGGTGAAAGCTCAAAAGAGCACTGCAGGCAAAAATGGCTCGAAAAGAAAAAAGTAAACAAGTGCAGGTACCAAGAAATCAGACGGTCCGGATCAGTTCAGGCAGTTGCAGTTGAAGAATAAGAAGTATAGTCAGGAACAAAGAACCCTATAAACTCTGAATATCTTAAGAAGCAACAGTTTCCATTGCCTACACTTCTAGGGAACCAAAGGGATTTCACGTAAGTCAATCTCGAGACATCAGTCAAAGCATTGGCCGAGCTTCAGTTCTGATTCCTACGTCCTAGCACAAAATCCAAACACACACTCACAAGACAACTCATGGCACAATAAGTTCTCCAAAAAAAAAGTCTTCTCTTTTCATGCATCATATTTCTTTTACATATATCATATCATCTTTTTCAAAAAAATACAAAAAAAATGCATCATCATTAGTCGTGTACTATGCAAAAAGGAATGTACAGACGGTCGACACAGCCCTAAAAAGCAAAAACAATCAATCTGTACCCTCCTCCTCGTCCAAGTCAGTAAGTCCTCTGACTCATAATGAAATAGCCTTGCTCTCAACCTGCTCACCTCCATACGCAGGTAATGTACCTCATCTCGCTCAAGGCTACGAATCGTTGTCTCCTCATCAGACAACCTTTGATCGGCAGCCAATCTTCTCAACACCATCTCACAATGATATCGAAGTGCAGAGATCTCAGACAACAAATGGCCATGAGTGGCCAAGAGGAAACCAGGATCGATGAATGAGCGCTCCTCAAAGGGCTCATATGTACCAGATGAAGAGCCAGCATCCCCAAGAATATCCTACTCATCCTCATTGGTGGTCTGGTACCAGCAATGAATGCGCTGGTATAGAGACTACTCAGCAACCCAGTGCTGGTATGGGGCGGTCGCCATTGGAAAAGTCCGCAGCTCAAAACCAAGCAAATCAACAGTCAGGTGACTCGCCCAGGATCCATCAACCCAAGTCCTAAAGTCAGATGATCGGGGTGGAAGTGCTCGACTCCCGATACCTGTGAAAGCAAAAGGAGGAACATCCTACTCATACCTGAACTGCCGCATGAACCGGATAGGGTGATAAGAAAAGTAAGATCGAAAGCCTACCAGCATCAGAGGAAGGCAGAGCGCATCACAAAGTACTGAAGGAAGTGAAAGCCAAGATGACTCCCAACGAACATTCCAGTCACGCAGCTCAGCAAACATCCTGCGATACAAGGGCTCTCTCATCCTAACTGTATGTGGAAGAAACTCCATGATGTGTCGCATGAGGTCAGAGCCATGAATGCCGGGAAATGATGCAGGAACAGTCAGCGAAAGACGCTCCCGTAGCCAGATCTAATTATAAGAGAGTAAAGAGGTTCAGCTAAAGCAAAGCAATTCCCAAAAGACAAGAAAACAAAAGAAAAGTGCAGAAAAGATACCTGGAGAAATGCACAGCAGCCGCGAAGGACACGAGTGCGGCCCAGGGCACAGTCAGTCAGCCCATTAAACAGCTCAGCCAGGACGAGAGAAATGATCCCCTTTTGTCGAACAACTCGGCTCATCACCTCAAAGAGCAAAGGAGTCTAAGATCTGCGCCATCCTGAGAATAGCACCTCAGCTATCAAATAGAACATCAGTGCATTCCGAGAAAGCAAGGACCCTGCCATGCTCCGAGGGCCCGAGAAAAGATCATACAGCAAGTCCAAGTAGAACACCACAACATCTTCGTCGGCAGCTTCAGGCTGAACAAGATACGGGATCCCAAACCAGTTCTGTGGGGTGGCAGTCTTCGGCAAAGTTTTCGGCGAAAAATACTGAGCATAATCCCAAGGAAGACCGGTCAAACGCGTAAGCTCCTCCAAAGAAGGTCCCATCTCCATGTCGTTGAACGCAAATAAGTTCAACGAAAGGACCCAATCAATCAATGCAGCCCCGAGCATCCTCCAATCAATGTCAACTATAGCCATATGGATCAGACTGCCTAAGCCATAGGACTCCAAATCTCGAATCTCATAAGCTAACAAGCTGTCAAGCCAAGCAAGCAGTCGTGGCGAGCAAAAAGGACGGGGAAGCAACTGACAAGTCCTCACGGGTATCCCCTCTAAAATGAAAGGCCTCGGAATCGATGATAGCTTATCAAGGATCAGAAGATCAACGGGTGAAGGAGAAGGAAAAGCTGAAACCTCTGCAGACTCAACAGCCCCTGACCTTTCCCCAGTAGCGGCTATGTTTGATATAGTCGCATCACCATCTGAAACAGTCACAACCTCAGCAGCACGAGAAGACTCGCCCACCTTATGGACTGAGTGAGTAAAAGGTCGGCGATTAGAAGAAGGATAGTACTCTCAATCAAAAGGGCTATCAGCAAAGATCATGTCGCACATAGTGGCATCCTAACCAATCTGACCGCTGAAAAATGCATCTGAACCGTCAAGAAGGGCCCCGGCAACCCCGATCGAAGAATCTACGGTCTGATCTGGACCTGCAGCCTCTCTCCAACATGAAATCATGAATCCAATCATCACTCTATCCAATCAAAGGGATCATCGGGACATCTATACCGTCCATCATCAGGGGGATATCATCAATGATCACATCAAGTCCTACCCAAGCAAGTGTACCACGCATCTCGGTCATCATCAAGAACATCCAAGCCATCAAAGGTGTCATCTGAACCATCCGTACCATCTAAACATGAGATCAGTCCATCTATGTCCATCATGGCCCCATCACCACCATCAATCACATCATCCATGCAGCCCACACTCAAAGGATGCATAGCCTCACTTATGGCCCATGTCCCCATCTCATCCATACCATCCATTCCTCCCATAGCCAATGCTCCATTTAAACCTGAATTCTCAACATGGCTACCATTAATGGGGCCATTCAAAGCTCCACCAACCACCATCCTTAAACCCCCATCAATGCCCCCATTTAAGGCTTCATCCACACCATCAATCAAAAGCATCTCACCATCATTAAAGCTCCCCTCACTTTCTGAAACGTGGGACCCACCAACCTCTCCCTCAATGGCCCTCAAATCAGCATCAAGGGCTACATGACAAAGGACAAACCAAGAAGAAGACAAAAGGAGAAGGAAAGATGAGACAAGGAGAAGATTCATGGCTGGAATCAAACCTGGGCGTACAGAGAATATGGGACAGGGACAGTGAACTGCTGAGAATGTCCGAACACAAGACAACCCAGGCCGCACAAGAGGTGAAGTTTGGGTGGCCCGTTGTGGGCCACCCGTACGTACAGTCTTCTTCTCTCTCCGCGGGATTGGCTTCACAGACTCTGGTAGGTGAGACTGTGAGTCCACGTCAGCAGATGGCACCCTGAGGGCCGCCCAAGGCTCCAATCAACTTCAGATTTCGATTAAGGCTAATCTAAATCATCTAAGAAGGTGCCCTACCTATCCAATCATGAAGTGTTACGGCCAACATGGGTCTGATCAAGTCAAAGAGAAGGAAAATTGATCAAGAGAGGCCCACAAGCAATCTGAGCCACTCAAAGACGAGATCATCATGATCTAAACCATGGAAGAGCTCACATGAGTCATAAAATAGTAACATTAAGGGTCTGATTGCCAAAAAAGAAGGTCAAAGTCCAGGATCTGATCATCAAGTGGGCTCACATGGCTGAAAAGAGCAATCTGAGCCGTTCAAGTCATCATCCGCACCATGGAAAGCCTTCTTAGCCTCACAAAACATCATGGACAAGTGCTCCAAAGCAAAGCTGAAGCTTGGAAAGGGCCCACAGGGCCAAATTAAGCAATCTGAACCGTTCAAGTCATCATCCATACAGTTGAGAAATCCTATCTTCCACAAAGCATCAAAGAATGAGTCGAGACTCAAAACATCCAAGCATCATCAAGAGGTTTTGAGGCAAATCAGGGGTTGTATATTCATTCAGAAGATTTTGATACAGAAGAAAGTAAAAGCAAAAAGGAAGAAGATCATACATCAAGTAAGCTGAATACATCCTCACAGAAGCAGGCCTACAGATCACCAACATAATTGTCATCATCCCTCCTCTCATCCCGCTCCCGACGATGAAGGTCCATCAGAGGAGCTGTCACTGATCCGCCAGCATATCTGCGACAACCCCCTAGAACATAGAGCGAAGGAAGAAGAGGCCCCTGTTGGTACAGCAAGTACCACTCGTCGTAGTCACGATTCGGGATCGTGAAGCGAAATCCAGGCTGGCCCGCGAGAGCATCGACCATATCATCAGTCGGGATTTGAGTAGCCGGAGGAGGTGCGGAACAAGGAACCCGAGCCACGCCAGTGATCTGTCGGAGCAATCTCTCGCCCAAGTACCACTGAAATGATTCGGCGTCGAAAGCATGATCCGAAGACATGAAGAATAATATGCTTCCACACGTTGAGGGGTATAGTAAAGAGGAAAGTTGGCGTACGGCATTCTGAGCGAACTACAACGAAAAAGTTCATCACAGTCAGTCCCAAAATAGCATGACGGATAAGGGAAACAAGATACTTACGTCCTCGACAGTCAATCTGTCTATGTCAGCGGGCCAATTGTCCCCAAACACTTGAGAATTCCAGTTAACGATTTTGCTGATGCCAGTGCATGAAGTGGTAACAAGGATGGTTCAACACCATCTCGTATCCTCGGTGAGAGATGAGCAAAATGATCATAAAAGTAGGTCTGGGCAAAGGCAGACACAATAATCAGCTGAGAAAGAAGATAAATGTCTCCAGGGAAGGTTAAAAAGAATACCTCCACGATGGGCCAGAAACCTGTGTAGGACCGGCTACTCCGAGAGGTCTTATCTAGACCTTGGTGAATGCGAGTCGAGATAGCCCCATTCCAATTATACGAATGATGAAGATCCTCAACCAAGCGCAAAAATCTAGGATCGACCCCCTCGTTCGCATGGCAGAAAAGGAACGACCCAAAGGCGTAAGTGATCATAGCCCGTGCTTTGTGAAGGGCCTCCAGCTTGGTAGTAGGGATGACAGCGGCGAAGGTGTTGTAAAACCATCGCAGTTTCACTTGGTGGCTCTGGAATTCGCTCTCGGGTGGGATAGCTCCCACAAGCTGTAGCTAGTTAGTAGAAGTAATGGGAGCAAGAGAGCCTGCGTGGGAAACAATGGCCCCATGGAATGGAAAGCTAATCTGTATATATATATATATATATATATATATATATATATATATATATATATGGGAGTTATTCCCCACTCGCCACAGGGAAGTTGAAAGGTGTGGGTCTCATCCCGCCACCTCTCATAAAAAGCCGCAAGCAGCATGCGGTTGGCGTTATTATTGTGAAAGCACAAGGTAAGGAGGCCGACAAAAGGGGTATCGGCCAGAACAAGTTCGAGTATAGGCTGCGGTTGTTTCACCCAATCATCCCAGAGATCTCGGGTACCTCGACCCTTTATGGAGGGAAGAGGTTGGTGCTCCTTAGCTAAAGAACACATATGGGTCCCGCAACGAATAATGAAGGCCGTGTCATCCTCATCGACCGCCCTTCGCCCCCTTGTACCATCCGCCATCAACTCCTACAAGTTTGGCAAGGTAAGTCCCAATTCTTTACCCGATAAAATCCAAATCATTATCCAGAAAACCCATGGATTTGGACTCACATTCAAATGCAAAAATCCAATGTCCAGCTCCATATGTTACCTAGGATATGTGTCGGGCCTATTGAAGAAAGCGAGGCCCACCTTAAAGAGGGTTGCATGCCATGCCTTAGGCAAGGAAAGTCCACCATCCGAGGACACATTTTGGACAACAAATGCACTCAAGTGCTATGAGATCAAAATGGGATAAGAATCAAAATTTATATGAGAAATCCCTCTTCAAAGCCCATATGTGACCAAGGTGTGGTACACTTTTCATATCAAAGCAATGAGCCTCATTTAAGATGTTTTCATCTTTTTACACATATACATGGACAAATGGGGGATAGGAAGGAAATCGGTCCCCAAGAGCAACTCAAGTGTCCCACCTCAATGGATTGAAAGGAGCACATAGCCCACATGAAGAATCAAAGTTGGAAATGTCCATGCAAGGACAAATTTGGGCAACTTATGTGCACCAATTTCTTCACCAAAAGGGAGACCATTTGAGCACAAGAGGGCATGGCTTGATGAGTCACCGAACCATCATGAAAATGGCTAAGAATGATATACATTAATAGCCCACTTGAAGATCAAATCCAAAATGCCCCAAAGCATGGGACAAAATTGGGCAACTTATGGGTATCATTCTTTCCCACAAATTGAAAGAAAAATCACTTATCTTTGAGAATTATGGTGGATGACCCACCAAGCACCCCAAGAGAAGTTCAAGAAGCTATGGTTGCATGGATAGCTCATTTGAAGAAGAGTCATCTATTCAAGGCTGGGAACATTAAAGGAAGCTCTTGAGAACCACTTTCCTACAACATGAGAAAACCATTTGAACTTAGTGAGATTGTTGAAACAACTCACTCATGGGACTTGTAGATGATCAAGTAACTCAAGTCCTCCATCCATCCAAAGAAAAGGTATGAAGGAAAGAATCCTACATGCACAAAGTGTAGTAGTGCACACATGACTAAAAGAAATGTACAAGTTTCAAGGAGGGCCCAAAAGCCCATCTATATGGAGAAATTCCAAGGAGCCCACCACACTTTGTGTATAAAGGTATACATCATAATCAAGAAATGGTGGAAGATTTGGGCCATTTGTCCATAAAGGCCCAACTAAGAAATTTAGCCCACTTGAGATCCAAGTGAAGAATGGGCTAGTCACCTTTGTCCATACACATGTAAAGAAAGATTGGGCCACCAAAAGTGAGTACTATGAGCCCAAAACTTGAGGTGGGCCCTACCAATCTCATGGGCTGAAACCTTAAAAAGATTATGGAAAAGAAAAGAAAGCTCCAAAGAATATGGCAAGGAAAAGAGAGCATGAGGGAGCCCAAAATGAAGTATTAGGCCCATCAAATACACCAAGGGCCATGACTTCACTTTAAGCCCATTTGATACACATAAAAAGGGGCCCAACTCCCATGAGGAAAGATAGGATATTTTACCATGCACACTTGATGGACATGGCAAAATTACCCTTTACATACACATGAAGAGAGCGTGAAAGAAGAAAAGAAAAACGAAATGGAAGCTTGCAATGTTCCTCTCCATGCACCACCTTGAGAAGAGATTGGAGATGTAGAAAATGCCAAAAATACTTGGACCCACCTTGACTCCCTTGGAATATCTACATGGAGAAAAGAAAGAAAACATGAGAAGAGACAATGAAGAAGAAAACAAGGAAATGAAAGAAAAAGGAGTGGTCCATACCTTTACCACTCACCAAAGGGGGACCACCTTGCTGTCCCAAAGCTTCACTAAGGCCCCACCACTTGAAAGAGTAAAAGAGCCACCAAAAGAAAGAGAAAAACTTGAAGAAAGAGAGAGTGTGAGAAAGAGCAGAGAGATTGCACGTTGGAGGGGCCAAGGAGGGCTCCCCATTATCCAACCCACTGGAAAAACCAGTGGGCAGAAGAGGCATGGATGGCACCCAGGGGGCCGTCCGTCCTCCCACTTGGTTGAAACGACCTCTCACCCCCTCTCCTTGGGAAGAACTCCCCCTTGGGAAGAGTTGTTGCAAGTGAATCTTGTACCTCCATGTAAGAATGAAGTGATAGAAGAGAAGGATAAGAAAGAGAAAGGAATCTCACCAAAGTCTCATTCGGTGAGAAATTGGGGAGAAATTAGCTTGATGATGTGGAAAAAGCTCCATGGAATTTTCAAGAAAAAGAAAAAGAAATGACTTGGTCAAACAGTGATCTCAACCATCCAAAGTCAGGGCCTGATGATCTGAATCGTTTTCAGAAAAACACCAAGAATTTCCAACCCTAATCTCTCCATATCTCCGATCCCTAGTGGTCTGAAGACCTTAAACTACGTTGGGATCAAGATCCCGAGAGATTTTTAATAAAAACCGGCATCGATCTCAACCGTTCGGGCCAAGATCTGATGACTTGGATCATTTAAAAAAATGTGTATTTTCCAGCATCGCTTGTACAAAGTTTTGGTCCGAAGACCTTAAACTACGTTGGGATCAAGATCCCGAGAGATTTTTAATAAAAAGTGGCATCGATCCCAACCGTTTGGGCCCAGATCTGATGACCTGGATCATTTAAAAAAAACCAAAAAAATGTGTTACCCTATTCTGTACATAAGTTTTTAGTCTGAAGACCTTAAACTACGTTGGGACTAAAATCCTGAGAGATTTTCAATAAAAACCAGTGTTAATCTTGGTCACTTGAATTGGGATTTAACAGCCTGAACTATTTCAAAAAATCATCAAAAAAAATATCGCCTGTACAAAGTTTTGGTCCGAAGACCTTAAACTACGTCGGGATCAAGATCCTGAGAGATTTCAATAAAAATCGGCATTGATCTCAACCAGTTCGGGCCAAGATCTGATGACCTGGATCATTTTGAAAAAAAATGTGTATTTCCAGCATCGCTTGTACAAAGTTTTGGTCCGAAGACCTTAAACTACGTCGGGATCAAGATCCCGAGAGATTTTCAATAAAAACCGGCATCGATCTCAACCGTTAGTGCCAAGATTTGATGACCTGGATGATTTTGAAAAAAAAAATGTGTATTTCCAACATCGCTTGTACAAAGTTTTGGTCCAAAGACCTTAAACTACGTCGGGATCAAGATCCCAAGAGATTTTCAATAAAAATCGGCATCGATCTCAACCGTTTGGGCCAAGATCTGATGACCTGGATCATTTCAAAAAATCATTAAAAAAAATATCGCCTATACAAAGTTTTGGTCCGAAGACCTTAAACTACGTCGAGATCAACATCTCGAGGGATTTCATAATAAAAATCGGCATCGACCTCGACCGCTTTGCTCAACGTTCGATAGTCCGGATCTTTTCAAAAAATGACAAAAAAATGTATTTTCAGCATGTACAAAATGTTTTGGTCCGAAGACCTTAAACTACACCGAGATTAATTTCTCGGGGGACTTTACTTGCTTTCAACAAAAAAAAAAAACCGGCATCAACCTCGACTGCTCGGATCGAGGTTCGGTAACCCGGATCATTTAAAAAAATATCAAAAAGATTTTGAGCTTTCCATAAAAACCAGTATCAATCTCTATCACTCGAGTTGAAGTCTGGAACTTTTTCAACAAAAAAAAATTTTCACCATCAAAATTAATTGCACAATTTTATCCTCAGCGGTTCGAAGACCTAAAACTACATTGGGATTAACTTCTCGAGGGCTTTCTTTCCCAACATGTTCCGGACATGGTTGACACTTGATCGTACAGGGTGTTTGGAATCTTCTAAACAGGTAAAGGCTTGAGGCGGGCAGAACCCCGCAATCTTGTTCGTGTTGAACGCACCGTGATAGACAACCTTGATTTGGAAGTCGCTGTTGAATTTGACGGATGTTCCCTATTCCTAAAACTTATGAAGGGGATTAAGGACAGTTAGGAGGTGAAGCGCACCCTCACGGAATTGTGAGCAGCATAAGGCCCCAAACTGGATTGACAAAGGAAAATATGAGGATGTGGCTCATTTTGTGGCCGAAGGAGTCCGTCGGACGATACGTGGTCTATGTGCAGTTGCATATAAGGAACAAGGCAACTTTGTGGATGTGTTAACTGAAAACCCTAAAAAATCCCCTCATCCGAAGATGTAAAACTACGGCACTTAACTGTGTGAGATTCGTCTTGCTCGCTGACGTGAAATGGATCGGGTGCCTTACCAGCAGTAGAAGCTGAAAATGGATGAACATTCCATACCTTTCCCTGCATTTCAGAAAAATCAGAAAAATACCAAAACATTGCAAAATCATCTTTCAAAAATCACAAAATATTTCCCTTGCTTTCAATAACACCGATCTTTACTCGGACCAAATATTTTCAAAATTACAAAAATATTTCCTTTGTTTTCAATAACCGATCTCCATCCTAACTACTCAGGTAAAGATTAGGACCAAATATTTGTAAAAAATCACAAAAAATTGTCACTATCCCTAGCACGGCACTTCAGGAGTCTCGAACTCCGCTCACACACTTCACAGTTTGGGATGACGGATCTGATCGCTGACAAATTGGAATCTTGACCAAAACTGGCAACCAAGCACCGTCCCAATCACACCCATTCCCAGAAGAACATCTTGAAGTCTGACAACATCCTTCATCCATTCCCATTAGCAAGGAAGCAGCATCTTGAGACGATGGACCTGATCGACCACGAGTTGGGATCTCGACCAACCCACTGACCAAACATCCGCATTGAAAAAAAAATCCCTAGGGGAGCATAACCCTGCAAGCAATAAGCTCAAAGTTCTCTGCATTCCCAGCAAAAGCAAAAAAAAATAAACTAAAAGAGAATGAGCCAAACCATGCATTCATCATCAAATATGCATCTCCATGCATCCCTATGCATTGCATCAATCATCATGTTTACCTGCTTTCAAAATAAAAGCCGGCACGTGCAAACCAGATTTCCTTTTTCGAAAAGACAAAAAATATATTTTCCTATTTACAAATAAAAACTCCACGGAGTATCACTCCCCAGAGTGGGTATCTTTTCAAAAATTCAAAAACATATTTTCCTATTTGCAAATAAAAACCCCACGGAGTATCACTCCCCAGAGTGGGTACCTTTTCAAAATCCAAAAATATTTTTCTAGTAGAGAGTTCGGCCTTCAAAACACTGAGAGATCTTCCATATTTCTGGGTAGGAGCCGACGCAAAAATCAAATAAGATCCAATGTCTCGCGGTTTCCCCGGAGACCATCGGATCCAATGCTCTCAGAGTACAGTTGAACTGAACTCCAGTGTCAGTGCGGTCGTAGCAACATGCCAAGATACGAAAAGATGAAAGCCGAAAGGCTCGATTAAAGAAACCGTATGAACGCTGGAAACGATGAATTGCAACCCAAGTATCAAAATCAACAGATTGGGTGGAAAAAGTTCACCCGCACATACCTAGGCTTGGATGCCTGAAGTACCTTGACTGAGTCCAAGTCGGCGTAGTGATCTCCCGTAAGACTACATGGACGCAAGGCAGCTAACCACTTTGACAGTCAAGCGAAACAAGTACTCCTAGGAGTGATTCGAGAAAGCATCGAACAATCAATCTCCAGGTCGGTAACCTCGTAAGACTATGACGGACGCAGAGGCTCTACTGTACCTTTTCGATGTTAGTACCGATCGGGAATGGAAGGGTTGCAATTGGGTACCCAGGTTGCAGCGCATGCAGGGACAATCGCAATGTTTTCTCCAAACTTTTGCAGTATGTGCGAGTTATCAATTTTTAGATAATCAACTAACTCAGATACAAAGAAAAACAAAGATTTTGAATCTCGATCTAGGAAAGAATGAATTGCAAACCAAGCATCAAAACTAGCGGATTGGGTGGAAAAAGTTCACTCGCACATACTTAGACGTGGATGCCTGAAGTACATTAACTGAGTCCAAGTCGGTGTAGTGATCTCCCATAAGACTACATGGATGCAGGGCAGCTAACAACTTTGACAGTCAAGCGAAACAAGTACTCCTGGAGTGTTTCGGGAAAGTATCAAACAATCAATCTCAGGGTCGGTAACCTCGTAAGACTATAACGGATGCAGAGGCTCTACTATACCTTTCCGATGTTAGTACCGATCGGGAATGGAAGGGTTATGATTGGGTAACCAAGTTGCAGCACATGCAGGGACAATCGCAATGTTTTCTCCAAACTCCCGCGGTATGTGCGATTTATCAATTTTCAGACAATCAATTGACGCAGATGCAAAGGCAAGCAAAGATTTTAGATCACGATCCATGAATGACCGGGTCAGAAGTGGGGTGTCCACTCGCTTTGACATTCGGTTGCACGCAACCTCTGTCAAAGAGGGGCATCTGTAGACACCCCACCTTCAGCTACAATGTTGGTAGAGAAAGCTGAATGAATGGAGGACCATACCCCTAAATCCCATGTCCAAACCCAGCCAAACTCATCCTTGTAAGCCTCAATTCATAGCCCAGCTTAAGCCTAAACCCAGTTAACTCACCCCTAAACATCAGCCCAAAAAACTCCCATAAGAAAAACCAGTAAAAAAATCCTTAAAAAGTCAAACTTGGTGAGTCAACCCGCTGAGTCAAATCACCGAGTCAACCCACCGAGTCAACTCACCGTGTCAACCCATCTTCCAAACCCAGTCAAGTCATCGAGTTTCGAACCACAGCCTCGGAGCAGGTTCGGACTCCGAACCTCGGGCTTTTCTGCTTCAGGTTCGGAGGCCGTACGCTCCGAAGCTGAAGCGGAGAAGCCGTACGGGGGGCCCCTAGGGTGCCGCCCAAAAATATTTATGGCAGCTACCACTGCCCGCTGCTATAAATACCCCACTCCCTCTCCTGTTTCAGCATCCCGTCACATTTAGGAAAAATCCACTTCCATCTATCCAGCCCGAGAGCTCCGAGTCCATCTCCACCCCTTTAACCCATTCCTCCACCAAGGAGAGCCCGGGTGAGAGGAGTCTTGCCCTGGTCCGGCCAAGCCTGACCCTGGTCTAAGCCTCTCAAGCCACCCAAGTCTTGATCTATCCACTCGAAGCAAACCCTTGCGACACCTCCGTCCATCTAACTACTCTTTTACCAGCATCATCTCATTCGCATCTAGCATAAGTGCAACATTTACTTTTCTTCCAACCCCCCTTCTTATCATGTCATTACCAACACTTTGATTATTCAAACACATAGCATGCATCCCGCATAAAGCACCTGTCAGTTCGAGCGTATGCTCTGGACTTGCCTGTTAATGGAAACCTACCCATCAGAAACTCTTACTGTTCAGACTAGCATTCATGCATCATATCATTCATGAAAATCTACGAGGATTAAATCAGACTTTCAAGTATTAGTTCGATTCTGTGAAGTAGAGATCGTACTTCGTTACGGGCAGCGTGGGGTGCTTAACCTCTTCCCACCCTGTAACCGTGATCCCTTACCTCAAATCTCTGGCCGCAGATTAAAAGGAGTCATCTTAGAGGAAGGAATCTTCGGATTCTCTTCTCTAACATTTCTACGGGGTCTAGCCGACTGTAGATTCGAAGTAACTGGCTAGTGGCAACTCTGGTCATACACAAACTCATCCAACATATCCAGCTTAACACGACAACCGACAAAAAGCCCTCGAGAATGAGGCAAGCCAGTGGCACAAACGGCAATTTTACGTGTACGTACCTCTCTTTTTCGAAAGGAAGGGAGAATTCGGGAGCGCGGAACAGCGAGCGTCCACACTAGGCCTCCAAATTTATTGAAAAGGAAGAGTGTTAAGCCTTGAATTGTGCATATTTATCCCCAATTTCATGCTTTAATTACATAAAATAATGCATTTATAGACTAACTTTGATGTGTTTTTGTGATTATACGAGTAATGGAGAGATGTGAGCAGAATGAGCTCAATAGGGAACCGATGGACAGTTAGCAATGGATCACCACATGAACGGTCTGGATTTGAGGCATGGCTAACTGTCAAAACAAAAAGGAAAGAAAAAAAAAGGAAACGAAGGTGTTGCATGTCTTTAGAGTTTGAAATAAGAAAGTGTTCGCTCGCCTCAAGTACAAGGTTGCGATGTAGTAATAATTCTCGGTAAGACCAAGGTCGATTCATAGGAAAGAGGTAAACAATTCCAACTACTCCAATAATTAGAATCTAAGAATTTTAGGAAAATAGTTTTTAACATAAAATAGGAAAATCTGAGGTTTAGAAAGAACTAGAGCATCAATGATCCACTTGTAGTAGTTCACTACTAATCCATTCATCCAAGCACAACACAATTAGAATCAAAGTTCTATCTCTCATCTAGTTAGAGGATATAACATTCAAGCACAAATAGTCCCACTTAAATCTGAAAATCAGATTTCTAATTCTATTGAAGCACATAGAACTCGAATTTGTAGCCTTCGAAGTAATAGCCATGCCAAGAGACTATGTCCGAAGTACACAAGCTCTCATAATTCATCTAAAAATTCAAGTTTTATTCAACCTAGAATTTCAAAATCCATAAATAAGAAAAGGGTACTTGAAATAAAAGAATTAAAGCATTGAAACAAACTACAAACTTCACCTCTTAGCTCTAGCTAAGAGGTTAACTAAGAAAAAGCATATTAAAACTAAAACTATAACTAAAAAATGAAGAAAAACTAGCTATAGGAGGCAAGATAGCTTCCTAGGACTTGAACTCCTTGCTTCCCATGTCCTTGACTGCCTTGGAATAGAAGAGAGCACCTCCTTTAATAATACAGCAAGAGTACAGCAACATAACATATTTTGTTTCGCTTCGTACGACTTAACCAATGATCAGATTGCCTTAAAATTTGATTTGTAGCTTCCCTGGACTTGATCTTCCTCATAGATGGTTTCGATTTCCAAGATTATCTTCTGAATGAGCCCATCAATCAGATCATCGAGCGCCTCTCAAAATCGCGCAATTCAGGTACCTCCAAAACCAGTCATCTTGCTTTCAACGCTACGGAGTGTATAGAGGTTGGATTGATCTCAAATTTGGAACATTGGTAGAAACCTTACTCCTCTAGATGATAGATGGATTAGATTGTTCAAATAAATTTTAGAATTGAGTTTGAAAATTAGAACACTTAGGCCTTTTATAAAAATCTGCGCAATTGGAATCTTTCTGGATGGTCCATCTTTCTTCAACCGGTACGATCAAACCATATATCCTTTTGATCCAAAAATTTATGGTTATTCATATATAGATGTGGACTAGAAGATGGGCAAATTAGATTTTTCATATCATCAATGATAGGCCACCTGGACCATTTCAGTGTTGAGCGGCGAAATCAGGAAACTTTTTAGACAGTTCGTATTGTTTTGGCCGCCACGATCAATCCATAGCTCCGATCGACACGAAACCACTTAGGTTATTTCGGTGTGAAGATCCTCTTCGACATGGATAGGTTGGATTTTCAAATATCATTAACATGAGCCTCACAAACGGGGCTGAGAAATAAAAAAATGGACTGTTTGTATTGAAATCTGATTTAGAAAGTGCATGGCCGGTTGGACCACAGGTCGGCCTACATAAAATTGGTCAAGAGATATTTGTATTTTTAGAGGGTTTGGCTGGCCGGCCGGCCAGTCACGCTGTAAATCATGACTCTTTCATACTTTTCTTCCTCCATTGCATTGCATCTTTCCTCCATCTCTTGTCCTTTATTTCTTTGATCTTCAAGGCATACAAAGTGACTCTTTTAACCATGAATTGGTGAAGTCTCCCTCTCATTTCTACAATCACAAAAACATATATTAGATTAGTATTTAAACATGAAAACCATGCATAATGTGATTATGAAAAAGGGGTTAGAATATGTAATATTCATGGCTCAACACACCCCCTAACCAGCATTTTGCTAGTCTCGAGCAAAACATGTGTGAAACAAGTTCAAATCTGCAAAACCAAACTCTCCTTCAGAAACTATGTTTCTATACATTCCAAAACATACAAGAGCAAAAATCAGAGAAACTGAGTGATAGAAGCTAAAACCTTAAACTTCTCAAAACATAATAAGTGTTCATATAGAATTCCCACTGATCGATTGATAAATAGAAGAACTTGAACAAATTCAACCTAGTGTGCATAGTGAATGTTCATCTCATAAGTTTTCGGGATTATCTTCTTCATAGATCAACTAAACTATGGGTCTAAAAGTGTACAGATTAACAACAAGCCTATGATAGGAATTTGCCTTACCGTTCTTCTGACGGCTTTCATACTACATCCCATTTCCGACTTTGGTTACAGGTAGACCATCCCCCGGTTGGTAATAGGTAGCCATTTTCAGAATTTTTCACCATATTCTCAATCATACTCATATTTTTTTCCTTCTTTCCTTTTCATACACATTAGATAGGATTTTTAGAAATCCATATCTTTTGTTATTTTCCCATGGACAAGGATGGACAAAGTACCCTGGCTTGGTTCCTTAACACCTTAAATCTAAGTCTAGGCAATCCACAAAGTTACATAATCCTTTCGAACCATGAAAATCGTGTAATATGAACTAGGTGTAAAAGTATTCAAATTTTCTATCAATCAAATAAATAGGGGAATTCACATATAAACCATTATATTAAAGGTAGTTCAAGACTTGCAACATCACTCACTTCATATCTCCTTTTCTTATACTCGTATCATCCCGAATGCATAGAAACAAAGTTTTCTAAAAAGAGTTTTGAATTTTCAGAAAATTAAATTTTTTTTTACATAATTGCTCGAAATTTCATAGAAGCTAGTAGATTCATCTAAGAAATCTCACCCCCAACCAAAATCTTACATTGTCCTCAATGTAACAAGATATACAATAAGCATGACATGAGAGTAATGACATAAAATAAAGGAGAGTGAGAACGAGAGTACCTGGGGTAGCAAGTTGATCAATTCTAGCATCTTCCATTGTCTTGATGAGACTTATTCAATCCTAATTGCAAAAAAAAATAAATCCTAACCTACCTACCTACCTTTGATTAGTTCGATCGACTACATGATCAAATTTGAGTAGGATCTTCATGAATTTCAATAAATTTCTCATGAGGACCATCCAAAGTCCTGCTCAACGGTAAACATGGATGCTTTTCTTCATTGAAGTCCAATGTTTATGTGCACCACATGCATAGGAGGAGATAAGAGCAGCAAAAAGACATCTCCTCAAATTCTGATCTGGGTTATGATTGATTAAAAACGGATCCTCCCAATCAGAATTTTCAATAGGCTGAAGGACCCATGATGATGGAGAGATATTCATCAAGTTTTCATTAGTTAAAGTTGTCTCCTCCACAAATTCAGAATTGTACGATGCTTCCACAAACAATGGTAAAGAGTGTAAATCAGTGGAATAGTGTTCTTCAGGCACCAACACCGTGTCTAACAAAATATCCAACTCCTTAATCATCTCATCATCAAGATCATAAGAGTGGGCCAAGCATTTCTCTAGGAAATCAACATAGTCAAATAAAAGCTCTTCGTCTTCTCTAAGGGATTACAAAAATTCAGTTTCTATGGTGAGGGATTCGCACTCCATGGAGTGAAATTCTTCCAAGCTAGGTTCCTCATAACTAGTATGGGGCACCAAGTCGGAAGTGTGCAAGTCTTTAACAATCTCTTGAATAATTGGGTCTTTTGAATTTTCAAAGTGAGCCAAGCATTTATTTAAAGAATTTGAATTTTCACTCAAAAGGAAGTCTTCCACAATAGAATTTAGCATGTGTTGTTGGTGGAAGGACTAAAAAATCTCAACTTCGGCTATCTCTCTAGCATGCATATCCTCTAGAGACTCATAATCAGTATGCCCTTAGGAAAAAGAAACCATAAGTTCATAAGAATCCACTGAATCCTCATTGTAGGTAATCCCACTATAACTTTCAGATTTTATGGATTTCTCGGGTTCGTCAACCGTTATTGAAATCTCTTCATCATTGAGTGCAAAGCATCCAAAAGAGATAGTGGACTCACCATAATTGATGATGATATTGGGTCATCGAGATCGATCTCCTCTAAAAGTTTATTCATTATATTTGAAGAAGGTGGGACTTGGATTGGCCCATCCTCTTCATTAGAGGGAGTTGATTCGATGCCCCCAAATTTGAGCTCAACGTCTTCACAAGATGACGATGAAGCTTGATTTGATTGTTCATCTTCATACTCTTTCCATAATTCCTCAAGTATTTGTGTATACATGTCATCATAAGAGGAAGACGTTTGGGGTGATTGTTAAGAACCACGGTTGGTTCTTCCCTTGAACAAGGAGAATGGTGGTTTCCCTAAATTAAAACCATACGCATTGTAGGATGAAGAGTTATGTGATGGTTAATAGGCATATCCATACAAGTGATCACGCATCATTTTAACCGATTGGCCACTATTCAACTGTTCCTTTTGATGTTGCACACCTCCTACCATACTCGGTGAAACACTCATGTTATTTTCAATCTGGTAATCACGTAATATTTTCCCCGGATGATTATTTAATTTTTCTTCGTTCCGGTACTCCCCCATCGTCTTACACCGTGTCTCAACATGTGTATTGCTTTCATTAATGTACTCACGCATCGTCTTACGTGGGTGGGTAGTGGTAGTTGTTTGAATCTCAGAAAAACACTCATGCTTAGAGGGATCCCAATCACATTGACTTTGGGTCCCCCAATCCGACGTCTCATCCTCCAAAAGCTACTTGTATGCACCATTCGTCCAATCATACATGATGAAATTTTAAGGAATTAAAAACTACCCTAATCTAGAAAAAGTAAAAATAAAAAGGGAGATGGGGAGATGTTACCCGCGAAGGTGAGAACTATGTCAGCAATAATGTCCTACAAAAAAAAAATTGTTAGTAATCTATAAAAAATCAGAAAATTTACTTCTATAAAAACTAAAAATCCTACCTAACTAAGACTACTCTATAGCTACTAGAACAATTAGAACCGTTTAACCTTTTTCCCCGGCAATGGCGCCAAACACTTGTTCGTTCGCCTCAAGTGCAAGGCTGCGATGTAGTAATAATTCTGGTAAGACTGAGGTCGATCCACAGGGAAAGAGGTAAACAATTCCAACTACTCCAATAACTAGAATCTAAGAAGTTTAGGAAAACAGTTTTTAACATAAAATAGGAAAATCTGAGATTTGGAAAGAACTAGAGCATCAAGGATCCACTTGTAGTAGTTCAATACTAATCCATTCATCCAAGCACAACACAATTAGAATCAAAGTTCTATCTCTCATTTAATTAGAGGATATAACATTCAAGCACAAATAGTCCCACTTAAATCTGGAAATCAGATTTCTAGTTCTAATGAAGCACATAAAACTTGAATTTGTAGCCTTCGAAGTAACAGCCATGCCAAGAGACTATGGCATGCTCTGGGGTTACTATAATTCAAATTCAAACAACTCAATCATGGCAATCTCAAAGAATTGCAAGGAACTCATGTCCGGAGTACACAAACTCTCATAATTCATCTAAAAATCTAAGTTTTATTCAAACTAGAAGTTTAAAATCCATAAATAATAAAAGAGTACTTGAAATAAAAGAATTAAAGTATTGAAATAAACTACAAACTTCACCTCTTAGCTCTAGCTAAGAGGTTAACTAAGAAAAAACATATTAAAGCTAGAACTAGAACTAAGAAAAGGAAGAAAAACTAGCTGTAGGAGGCTAGGTAGCCTCCTAGGGCTTGAAATCCTTGCTTCCCACATCCTTGACTGCCTTGGAATAGAAAAGAGCACCTCCTTTTATAATACAGCAAGAGTACAACAACATAACAGATTTTGTTTCGTTTCATACGGCTTAACCAATGATCGGATTGCCTTCAAATTTCATTTATGGCTTCTGTAAAACTTGATCTTACTCATAAATGGTTTAGATTTCTAAGATTATCTTCTGAATGAGCTCATCAATCCGATTAATGACCGCCTCTTAAAATCGTGCAATTCGGGTACCTCCAAAACTAATCATTTTGCTTTTAACGTTACGGAGTGTGCAGAGGTCGGATTGATATCAAATTTGGAACATTAGTAGAAACCTTCCTCCTCTAGATGATTGATCGATTAGATTGTCCAAATCAATTCCAAAATTGGGTGCAAAAATTAGAATACTTAGGCCTTTTATAAAATCTGTGCAGTTGGAATCTTTCTGGATGGTCCATCTTTCTTTAACCGGTATGATCAAACCACACATTCTTTTGACCTGATACTTTGTGGTTATTCATACATAGATGTGGACTACACGATGGTTAAATTACATTTTTCATATCATCAATGGTGGGCCACCTGGACCTAGGGCTGTCAATGGCACGGATCATTATCCGTATCCGATCCAGATCCGCTTTGATTTAATCGAATTCAGATCAATAATCAAATCATCGGGTCGGATACGGATACCCAAAGATGATCCATTTCATATTTGGGTCGGATTCGGATCAACCTTGATCTGGCCTGTTAATGACCCGACCCGATTAAAAAAAAAACAGCCGTCTCCTTCTTCTCTACTCTCCACGCACAAGCATCTCTCTCTCTCTCTCTCTCTCTCTCTCTCTCTCTCTCTCTCTCTCGGATATCGGGTCAGATCATAATCAGATCAGAAACGGATTTCAAAATATTTAAATGGGTCGGATTCGGATCATATACTTTTGATCCGATATCGGATTCGGATTGGGTATATCCTTCATCGGGTCGGATACGGATCATCACTGATCCAGCCCGTATCCATCCAGCCGTATCCGACCCATTGACAGCCCTACTTGGACCATTCCAGTGTTGAGCAGCGAAATCAGGAAACTTTCTGGACAGTTCATATTGTTTTGGCCGCCATGGTCAATCCGTAGCTCCAATCGACACAAAACCACTTAAGTTATTTCGACATCGAGATCCTTTTCGACATGGATAGGATGGATTTCCAAATATCATCAAGTTGGGCCCCGCAAACTGGGCTTGAAAAATAAAAAATGAGACTACTTGTATTTGAAATCTGATTTAGATAGTGCATGGCAGGCCGGCCAATCCATCCGGCCAGTCGGACCACGAGTCAGCCTGCATAAAATTGGTCAAGGGATATTTGTATTTTGGAGGGTTTGGCTGGCCGACCGGTGGTTGTGGCCGGCCGGCCGGTCACGCTGTAAATTATAACTTTTTCATACTTTTTTTCCTCCATTACATTGCATCTTTCCTCCATCTCGTGTCCTTTATTTCTTTGATCTTCAAGGCATACAAAGTGACTCTTTTAACCATGAATTGGTGAAGTCTCCCTCTCATTCCTACAATCACAAAAACATGTATTAGATTAGTCTTTAAACATGAAAACCATGCATAATTGATGATGAAAAGGGGTTAGAATATGTAATATTCATGGCTCAACAGAAAGAAAATAAAATTTGAAATAAGGTTAGTGTTTTGAGTTTCAAAGAAAATAGGAAACAAGCTTGTTTCCATTTTGGGTTTCAACCAAAATAGAAAGCAGAAAGCCCAATCCCCTTTTTCACCTTCTGGCATAATTTTTGGGGCCCATCTTGATGATTTTTACAAATCCAGTCCATCCATGTCGAAGAGAAGCTCGACGATGAAAAAACCGAAGTGGTTTTGTGTTAATCCGAGCTACGGATTGACCGTGGTGGCTAAAATAATACGAACTGTCCAAAACTTTTCTGATTTTCGCCGACCCAACTCTGAGATGGTCTAAGTAGCCCATCACTCATGATAAGAAAAATCTAAGCCAACCACCTTCTAGAGCATATCAATATTTTCCAAACCATAAAGTTTCATATCAAATAGATGTATGGTTTGATCATACCATTGGAAGGAAAATGGATTGTCCTGAAAGATTCCAACTACGCAGATTTTATAAAAAGCTCTAAGTGTTCTAATTTTTAAACCATATTTTGGAATATGTTTGGACAATCTAAACCGTCTATCTATATGTTTGGACAATCTAAACCAAATATACTCGAACACTTTGCAGAAGAACAAAACCTAAACCCTAATCTCGTGGGGGGAGAGAGAGAGAGAGAGAGAGAGAGAGAGAGAGAGAGAGAGAGAGAGAGACCTTGTTAAGGATTGCTGGATTTAAGGTGGATTCAATGAAATTCAGCCAAATTGCAAAAGGTGATAATTGGAAGAGAGATGGAGAGATAGGTGTAGCTTGCTGGAAGACGAGTGTTAAGCCTTGAATTGTGTATATTTATCCCCAATTTCATAGTTTAATTACATAAAATAAATATGTTTATAAACTAACTTTGATGGATTTTTGTGATTATAAGAGCAAAAGAGAGATGTGAGTGGAAGGAGCTCAATAGAAACCAATGGTCAGTAAGCAATGGACCACCACATGAACGGTCTGGATTTGAGGCATGACTACTTGTTAAAATAAAAAGGAAAGAACTACAAAAAAAAAAAAGAAAAAAAGAAACAAAAGTGTTGCATGCCTCTGAAGTTTGAAATAAGAAAAAAAATAAAATTAGAAACAAGGTTGGTGTTTTGAGTTTCAAATAAAATAAGAACATGCTTGTTTCCATTTTGGGTTTCAACCAGAATAGGAAACAGAAAGCTCAATCCATTTTTCACCTTCTGGCCCAACTTACGGGGTCCATCTTGATATTTTTGTAAATCCAGTCCATCCATGTCGAAGAGATGCTCGACGAAGAAAAAACCTAAATGGTTTTGTGTCAATTCGAGCTACGAATTGACCCTGACGGCCAAAACAATACGAACTGTCCAGAACATTTCTGATTTCCACCGACTCAACTTTGAGATGGTTCAGGTGGCCCATCACTCATGATAAGAAGAATTTAAGACAACCATCTTCTAGAGCACATCAATATTTTCCAAACCATAAAGTTTCATGTCAAATGGATGTATGGTTTGATCGTACCATTTGAAGGAAAATGGACAGTCTTGAAAATTTCCAACTGCGCATATTTTATAAAAATCTCTAAGTGTTCTAAGTTTTAGACCATATTTTGGAATATTTTTGGATAATCTAGACCATCTATCATGTATAGAAGGAAGTATTCTACCAAATTTCCAAATTTGAGAACAATCCAACCTCTGTACATTTTGTACCGTCGATTGTAAGATGACTGGTTCTGTAAGTATCTGAATTGCATGAATTGAAGAAGCGGTCATTGATTTGATTGATGGGCATCCTCAGAAGATAATTTTAGAATCTAAACCATCCATGAGAAAGTTCATATATCATGGAAGCTATAAATCAAATTTCAAGGCAATCCGATCGTCGGTTAACCGTGCAAAGCGAAACAAGATCTGCTATGTTGCAGTCATCTTGTCTACATGCATTATAAATATAAGAGCTCTCTTCTCTTCTAGGGTATCAAGAACATGAAGAAGGACTTGGAAGAGGAGTTCTAATTCAAGTTTTAAAAGTTTTTTTCTAGTTATAATTCTTTTTTTATATTTTTTTCTCAGAGATTTTAGTTTAATTATGTAAGAGATGAACTAAAACTTCTTAGCTAGAGCTAAGAGGTGAAATTTGTAACTTATTTTTTATGAGTTGATTCCATCTAAGTTTTCTTTTTATGATTTAATGATGAACATGATTTGATTTTAGTTTGAATGAAGTTCTAGTTCTAGTTCTTTTTTTTTTATCTTTAGATGACTCCGAGATCTTTTGATGCTTAGAAGTTCCAAAACTAGTTTCTTAATTGTTTTGCATTGTTTAGACCTATAAAGTTCATTGATCTACCATAGACTACGGACATGGTAAATGCTTTAAATTCCCTATGCTCTATAACATGGATATTTATGTGAGAACTATTTCAAACACAACTTCATATCTTTGAGAATTACGAGATCAATGGAATTGTTTATCAATTGTAGTTTGATTAAAATTAAATTATGATTCTACTTCTAGTTTAGTGACAGGATTAGAAGTAGGTTGTGATTATAATTTTACCTGTTTTGGAAGAAGCATTGACTTGTATAGTTCAAGGAATTGAATTCCCTACGCCCAATACCTAAGCTTGGAAAGAGGAAACTATCACTGATGAATATTCTAATTATTTCTTATAGATTGTGATTTAACTGCTCCATATTCCGGCTAGATAAAATTGAACTCTAATTCTAGTTGAGATAAGATAGAACCTAGTTGAATTAATTTATTGAAAATAGCTATAAGTGGATCATTGATGCTCTAGTGTTTATTTTTCATTAGTTTTCCTTTAAATATGAATTTAAATATCCTTAATCTAATATCAATTTAGTTTAATTAGTTAGTTGTAGATCCTAGATAGCCTTTGAGTGTTTGAACCTAATTTTCTTCCCCGTGGATCTACTTCAGTCTCATCAAGATTATTACTACATCGCAACCCTACACTTGGGTTATGAACAGTGAGAGAGACATGAGAGAGAGAGAGAGAGAGAGAGAGAGAGAGAGAGAGCATGCCTGAGAGAGGGAGAGGGAGAACGTGTGTGAGAGAGGGAGATGGAGAGCATGCGTGAGAGAGGGAGAGATATTTGGTTTATTAAATAAAATTTAATTATTTTCAAATACATGTGAGTTTGACACATCAAAGGGTTATGCTTCCACGTGATCTGTGGGCCCACCATGATGATTTTTTTCCACGCTGTCTATCAATTTGTACAAATCATTTTAAGGTATAATGCCTAAAAATAAGGCAGATAAAAATCTAAAGTGGATCACACCACAGTAAACATTGAGGAGAATGATGTCCACTATTGAAACTTCCTAGGGCCCACAGGTGATGTTTATTTTTCATCCAACTTGTTCATAAGATCACAAAGAGGGATGAATGGAAAACACAAATATCAGCTTAATCCAAAAGTTCTGTGGCCCCCAAAAAGTTTCCTACAGTGAATGTTTAAGCCCCACTATTTCCTATGGTGTGGTCCACTTGAGCTTTTCACCTGCCTCAGTTTTAGGTTCTATGCTTTGAAGTGATATTTACAAATGGATAGACGGAGTGGATAAACAAATACATCATGGTGGGACCCACAGAGCTTTGACATCAGCTTGCTGGGTGGTGTCCACGTCACCCACCAATCCATGTCCGTGGTGCCCCCACTTACAGCTAGAGACGGACGGTCTAGATAGGGGCTCGTGGGGCCCACTGTGATGTATTTGGTTTATCTACTTCGTCCATCCATTTTGACAGATCATTTTAGGACATGATCCGAAAAAATGAGGCAAATCCAATACTTAAGTCGGCCTCACTAAAGGAAAAGGTAGGTAGGGAAATTTTGTTAGTGTACTTTTCTATGGCATACTAGTGCACCTTGTTTGTCAATCACTTAGGTTAGTGAGTCTAGTGTCGGTTGAGCTTAATGAAGACAAAGACCGAAGACTCAAGTGGCCTTGCTGCATCAAGGAAGAAGAAATAGGTAAAAGTGATGCCTTGATGTGCCTTAACCTTAACCAAAACATAACCCTTAACCTCTTTGATGACCTTGACCATATTAGGAAACCTTTAGTCATCATAGATTGGCCCTAGGTGTACCAAAAGACCATCCATACCTTGGTATCTGAGTGGGATTGCTCTTCAAGGACTTAGCAATTTATAGTAAGATCCAGTACCAGAGCACTAGCATAATGTCTAACCGAGATGGGAGTACCACCAACCGTCCACCATTCTTTAACGGATCTAACTACGCCTATTGGAAGGCTAGAATGAGGATTTTTCTTCAATCCGTGGATCGTCCGGTATGGCTAAGCATACAAAATGGATATACCTTGCCCATCGAGCAAGTAGAGGTTGATGGGAGATATATTGTCCATTCCAAAAGATGATGCAAAATGGGATGACAGAGAGAGAGCTCAATACATGGCAAATGCCAAAGCTCTCAATATGATTTGCTGTGCGGTTTTCCCGGATGAATTTAAACGCATTCTCACATGCGCAACTACAAAAGAAGCGTGGGATATACTTGAGGTTACCCACGAGGGAACTAGCACAGTAAGACGCTCAAAGCTTCAGCTCTTAACCACCAAATTTGAAAACATTAGGATGGAAGAGACTGAAACCTTTATGGTGTTTTATACTAAACTTTCTGATATTTGCAACTCCATAGTTTGTCTTGGGTGATCAGGTTCAGGAAGGACGTATATGTAGAAAAATACTTAAGGTCCCTCCCGAAAAGATTTAACACCAAGGTAGTAGCCTTAGAGGAGTGTAGAGACATAGATAACATGAAAGTAGAAGAACTCATAAGTTCCCTACAAATTCATGAACTACACTTTAAGGCCACTTCTAGAAAGAAAAGCATCGCTCTTAAGTCCTCTCACAAACATAAGAAAATTAAGAGTGAGTCGAAGGAAGATAGTGATGATGAGAATGATGAAGAAGAAAAGTTGAACAAAAAATTTAAGAGATTCCTCAAATTTGATAGAGGGATTATCTATGACAAGAAGGACAAGAAGGGTGAAAAATATAAAGGAAAATCATCCAAACCTTCATTCGTCCGTTGTTACGGTTGCGGTCATCGTGGCCATATTGCCCCGGAATGTCCTAATGGGCCTAAACCGAAAGGTAAAAAGGCAATGGCTGCCACTTGGGATGATACGGAGGAGTCCGAATCCAAATCTGGTGACTCCACTAGTGATGGGAGTCAAAATATTGATCTAGCTTTCACGGCTTTCACCACTACCTCTCTTCCCCCTAATCTAAGAGAGGATCCCGACCGCTATCCCTTCTAGGAGAAGAAGGAGTTCCCAACCCCTCACCTCATGCTACATTTTATGAGGGTGTTGTAGAAATTAGTTACCTTTAATCTTATCAAACTAAACATAGTTAGTGAGGGTAGCTAGAAATGCTTAAATAGGAAAATCTGAGGATTTTAGCCTCATTTCTGTGCGTATAGGCAAATCAGAGGATTTAAGCCTTATGAGTCCAAAATTGGTAGTTTAGCCTTGCGTTTAACTTATATATTTGCTTGCTAGACTATTATCATGCTTAGATTAGCTTATTTTGTTGAATTATATGCTTCATTATATGCTAATCTTTACTTAGTATTGGTCTTGATATACCAATAGGGGAGGTTGGTTGATTGGGCTATAAGCCCTTTATGCTTTTATTGCAAATGTATATCTTTGACCAATAATGCATGATTAACTATGCGTAGATAGTTACATTTTCTTGTTAATCATGTTCCTTAGCATGCTCCATGTTTTAAAGTTCATGCACCCTATACTCTCCTTGTTAGCATGTGCTTATAGTTATAACTGTGACATACTATCTACTCTTACCTTAACCTTAATTGATATATCATTAAGGGGGAGAGAATAGTTTGTCAATTGCTGACAAAAAGGGGGAGAAAGATCAAGTCTCACCAAAACTAGTTTGCTATGTTTTGCGATGCAAGGATTGACAGGTTATGGGGGAGCAAACTGAAGAGGAGATGCTTAGTTAGGCATGTCAAGAGTTATGTATTTAATTCATTATCAATGTAATATCTTGTATATGTATTTTGTTTTGGTAGGTTAGCTTTTTAGTAATTAACAAAGGGGGAGATTGTTAGTGCACATTTCTGTGGCATACTAGTGCACCTTGTTTGTCAATCACTTAGGTCAGTGAGTCTAGTGTCGATTGAGCTTAATGAAGACGAAGACCGAAGACTTAAGTGGCCCCGCTGCATCGAGGAAGAAGAAACAGGTAAAAGTGATGCCTTGATGTGCCTTAACCTTGACCAAAACCTAACCCTTAAGCTCTTTGATGACCTTAACCATTTTAGGAAACCTTTAGTCATCATAGATTAGCCCTAGGTGTACCAAAAGACCATCCATACCTTGGCCATAGAAAGTGGGTTGTGAAAGAAATGGGTCAGCAAATCAATAGGTTGAACCCAGGCCTGTCCGATTGGTCACAGCCAGTCGGCTGGACTGGACCGACCGGTCAAGACCGATCGGACTGGCTGCCAGTCCAGACAGCAAGTTGCTGGAGTGCTCAGGCCCTTGGGCCGACCGGTCGGACAGCCCCCCCCCCCCCCCCCCCCCCCCCCCCTAGATAGTGCATTTTCTGTCTTACTTGGCCTTTGGCCGACCGATCGGGACTAGCTATTTTCTGCCCGTTTTTTGTTTGTTTGACCATCTTTTATAAAGGGGCTTTGCTCATTTTGAGGGGTAAGGAGTGGGATTTTGAGAGGAGTGAAGCCACCATTGTTGGAGACCATTTAAGGCTCATTCCCAACCTATGCAAGGCATCTTCCTTGTGCTTTAACACAAGATTGGAGCATTCCAAGCTCATGAAGAAGATGAACTTCATCCCCTCTTGATCTCTAGAGTTTGGATATTCCTTGATAGGCATATCTTTATCCAAAACTCTAAGATGAGATAGTTGTAGGAGGAAAACTTTAGGCAACTCATTCCCATTAGTTGTAGAGTTCTCAAAGCTACCCTCCTATCACCTTGGGCATCACAAGCAAGGTGATTGATCAAGTATAGTTGAGGCATTGGTGACGCAATGGCAACACGATCGGGGGAGCAAGGGAAGCTGATTGAAGCACGGGAGAGTGGAGATCAAACAACCCAAACCAACGCTGAACAAGGGGCTCATCCGACAAGTAAGGTTATCTTTATTCAGAATCTATTCACTGAGTGTAGAGTTTGTTTGTCAAACTCGAACTAGGGACATTGGTCGTTCCTTGGCTTGTTTGTCAGCCTAAAGACTATGGGTTGTTTGGCACTCCTTGGCCCATTAGCCAGGCTTAAACAAAGTCTCCAAGGGGGAGCCTCCGACATGGGAGTGAACGTGCTTCGGGTTGAGAGTTAATCTATGTTCAAAACTCCGTTTGGGTTGAGAGTTAGCCATTTGTCCAAAACTCTGGTTATGGTTGAGAGGTGAACTGGTAAAACCTCCGTGTAAAGGTTGAAAGGTGAACCTCATTTAAAACCTCCGATAGTGAATGCCGATGTGCTCAAAGGAGTTAAGTATTTGAACCGGGAGTGGAGTAGACCCAAAGTCGAACCATTATACATGCTTGTGTTTGTGATTGAATTGCGCAGATTATAATCTTAGCATTGAATGTTTAATTGTTTAATTATGAATGCTTGATAGGAATGTATGCTAGGCACTAGATAGGCACATCCACACACATGATGTACTTTCACTAGTTGTGTAGACTTGAGCTCATTGATCCATTCTCATAAGTCTACATAGGTTACATAGGTTAGGAGCTTGATTAATTAAATCATTTGATTATCTATGCATACTTAGACTAGATTGTTTATTGCTTAAACCTTATGCTAGTCTTGTGATTGTACCCACTTAGGCTTGGAAGCCGAAGTGTTCTTGCTTACTTAGTTTAATTTGTTAAATTGTGTAAGTAGGCGAAAAGAATTTCAAAAGGTCCTAATCATCCCCTCCTATAGGACTTAGCTATAATTCTAGTTGCTCTTTAAGCTTCAGCACATATGAAGGTGTCGTGTTAGACTACCAACATACTTTCAAATTCCTACAGTTGAAACCTCCCTGGGTCCACAATGATGTTTATATGTCGTCAATACCGTTCATAGCATCATTCTTATTGGGATGAAGTTAAAACACAAATATTAGCTTGATTCAAAACATTTGTGGCCCCATGAATATTCAATTATGGACATTTAATCCTCACTTTTTTCAGTCCACTTAGAGTCTTGGATCTAGCCCATTATTTGTTTCAAGTGCTAAAATGAGCTCACAAAATGGATGGATGTGATGGATTTTTCACAAACATCACAGTGGACCCAACTTAGGTTCACAAAATGGTTCTTTTTGCGGGAAATCCTCTTCCCAGTACTGAGAGAGGGAGAGAGGGAGAGAGGGAGAGCATGCGCGAGAGAGGGAGAGATATTTGGTTTATTAAATAAATTTAATTATTTTCAAATCCTATGTGAGTTTGACACATCACAGGGTTATGCTTCCACGTGATCTATGGGCCCACCAAGATGTATTTTTTTTCCACGCCATCTATCAATTTGTACAAATCATTTTAAGGCATAATGTCAAAAATAAGGCAGATAAAAATCTCAAGTGGACCACACGACAGTAAACAATGAGGAGAATGATGTCCACTGTTAAAACTTCCTAAGGCCCATAGTGATGTTTTTTTTTTTTTTTCTATCCATCTTGTTATAAGATCACAAAGAGAGGGATGAATGGAAAACACAAATATGAGCTTGATCCAAAAGTTTTGTGGCCCCAAAAAAGTTTCCTACGGTGAATGTTTAAGCCCAACTATTTCCTATGGTGTGGTCCACTTGAGCTTTTCACCTGCCTCAGTTTTGGTTCTATGCCTTAAAATAATATTTACAAATGGATGGACGGAGTGGATAAAATAAATACATCATGGTGGGACCCATAGAGCTTTGACATCAGCTTGCTAGGGTGGTGTTCACGTCACCCACCAATCCATGTCCGTGGTGCCCCCACTGTAGCTAGAGACGGATGATCCAGATAGGGGCTCGTGGGGCCCACTGTGATGTATTTGGTTTATCTATTTCGTCCATCCATTTTGACAGATCATTCTAGGACATGATCCGAAACAAAATGAGGCTAATCCAACACCTAAGTGGGCCTCACTAAAGGAAAAGGTAGGTAGGGAAATTCCTACCGTTGAAACCCCCCTGGGTCCACAATGATCTTTATATGCCATCAATACCTTTCATAGCGTCATTCCTATTGAGATGAAGTTAAAACACAAATATTAGCCTGATTCAAAACTTTTGTATTCAATTATGGACGTTTAATCCTCACATTTTAAGTCCACTTAGCGTCTTGGATCTAGCAAATTTTTTCTTTCAAGTGCTAAAATGAGCTCACAAAACGGATGGACGTGATGGATTTTTCACAAACATCACAATGGGCCCCACTTAGGTTCACAAAATGGTTCTTTTTATAGGAAATTCCGCTTCCCAGTACTGAGAGAGGGAGAGAGGGAGAGGGACAACATGCGCGAGAGAGGGAGAGATATTTGGTTTATTAAATAAAATTTAATTATTTTCAAATCCATGTGAGTTTGACACATCACAGGGTTATGCTTCCACGTGATCTATGGGCCCACCAAGATGTATTTTTTTTCCACGCCATCTATCAATTTGTACAAATCGTTTTAAGGTATAATGTCAAAAATAAGGCAGATAAAAATCTCAAGTGGACCACACGACAGTAAACAATGAGGAGAATGATGTCCACTGTTAAAACTTCCTAAGGCCCATAGTGATGTTTTTTTTTTTCTATCCATCTTGTTCATAAGATCACAAAGAGAGGGATGAATGGAAAACACAAATATTAGCTTGATCCAAAAGTTTTGTGGCCCCAAAAAAGTTTCCTACGGTGAATGTTTAAGCCCAACTATTTCCTATGGTGTGGTCCACTTGAGCTTTTCACCTGCCTCAGTTTTGGTTCTATGCCTTAAAATAATATTTACAAATGGATGGACGGAGTGGATAAAATAAATACATCATGGTGGGACCCATAGAGCTTTGACATCAGCTTGCTGGGTGGTGTTCACGTCACCCACCAATCCATGTCCGTGGTGCCCCCACTGTAGCTAGAGACGGATGATCCAGATAGGGGCTCGTGGGGCCCACTGTGATGTATTTGGTTTATCTATTTCGTCCATCCATTTTGACAGATCATTCTAGGACATGATCCGAAACAAAATGAGGCTAATCCAACACCTACGTGGGCCTCACTAAAGGAAAAGGTAGGTAGGGAAATTCCTACTGTTGAAACCCCCCTGGGTCCACAATGATCATTATATGCCATCAATACCTTTCATAGCGTCATTCCTATTGAGATGAAGTTAAAACACAAATATTAGCCTGATTCAAAACTTTTGTGGCCCCACGGATATTCAATTATGGATGTTTAATCCTCACGTTTTCGGTCCACTTAGATTCTTGGATCTAGCCCTTTTTTTTTGTTTCAAGTGCTAAAATGAGCTCACAAAATGGACGGATGTGATGGATTTTTCACAAACATCACAATGGGCCCCACTTAGGTCCACAAAATGGTTCTTTTTGCAGGAAATCCGCTTCCCATTACACCCATAGAAAGAGTTTTTTTTCCAACGGCAGATTGAGATTCGCTGACGGCTATAATCCGTCATGGAAAAAAGGTGGACCATCGGAGAAAGTCGATTTTCTGGTAGTGATTACACTAAGGAATGTAAATAGCAAAACTCTAAGGAGCATGATAATTGAAAGATAATTGAGAGATTTGATTTGATTTGGTTGGTGCTGGACCATTTGCTCTATCGCTTTCCATCTGTATTTATAGCCTTTATCGTGCGCACGTCACAAAACTCTTGATGCTATAGTCGGCACAATTGATCGTCCAGATCTTTCTTCATTCATCACTTGTTCTTGTAACCGTCTCGCTGACTCATCCATAATCGCTCGTTTATTGGTGCTGTGGCATCACTTAATCAATGCCAACTGTGTCACCACAAATCTTGCTACATCTTCGCTTATCAGTTCATGCATCCATTTCTTAGGATTGTACAACCATGTCTTTTTCTTATTAGCTCTTTCAAGGCCAGCCAGAAATATGATACAAACAGTTGATACGACCACAAATGCCTGAATGATGGGAAAACACAAATATCATATTATTCAAAACTTTCGTAGCCCATAATAGGTTTTTAATGGCCAATCACCTTCGTTTCCACAATGAGATGATAAAATGGACGGACGGCGGTGGATGTCCAACACATACATCAAGGAGGGCCACGGTCACAGCCTGACCGATCTTGGTTTTAACCCGACCTGGCCAAATCCGCTGAACCTGAGGACTTTTTCTCACCCACCTTTTGTTGTACCTGAAATTTCAACATTTTATTGGAAACTGTCCTTTTTAGGGATTTGTAGTTTCTCGGGAGAAACACGTCCGCGTAGCTTCTTTCTATTACAATTTTCGGGATATTTTTTACCCGAAAATATGTGACACGACGGAGCGGATTAGGTGTTAACGGGAAACAGGTTAGTGGGCGTTTCGTCCACCTTAATGTTGTGTTGTATATCCACGCCGTCCATTAGTTTTTCCAGCTCATTTAGGGCATGATCCCCAAAATCAAGTAGGTCCAAATCTTAAGTGGACCATACCACAGAAAAGAGTGGGATAATGGCACTCACGGTTGAAATGTTTTTAAGGCTCACTGTTATGTTTGTTTGCTATCTAACATGTTCATAAGGTCACAGACCTGAAAGAATATCAGCTTCATCCAAAACTTTTGTGGCGGCCAATAAGTTTTTAATGGTGGAAATTTAATCATCATTTTTTTCCTTGGTGTGATCCACGTAAGATTTGGATCTGCTTCAATTTTGGAACCATTACATATAATGAGTTGGAATAACTGATGGACGCCAACCATAGGTTTGTGTGTGGGGCCACCATGGTGTGTATCTTTCACCAAAGCCGTTCGTCAGGTACAAATCACCGAGATGAAGGTAATATACAGAAATTTGGTATGTAAGGAGGGTACAATGCATGACCTTTTTAAGCGAAATTTTACGTTGTTCGTGTTAGTGTGGCCCATTTGAGCTTTTTCTCTTGATGATGCTTTGTTGTTGAGTTGTTGCCTGATGGACGGTGTGGATTTCACATATACGTCGAGGAGCTTGCGTGCTTTACTGGTTTTCTAAAACAGGTATTGTAGACTTAGTTACGGGTCTAAACAGAGTGGTGGCTGGGCTGTGCATGATCTCGCCCTCGACGCTGCGCTTGGGTCCAAAGGACACGTGTTGCGTGTAAACCCCTGCAAGGAGCCTGTTGAGCAATGGTTACGCGCAACGTGTCCTTGGTTCACCTATAAATCCATGCAACGCCCCCTCACCATCTCACCAATCCCTGCTAATTAATATGGAGAAACGAATATTCATCTCCCTTGTTTTGGCTCTCCTCGTCGTAGGTAAGCGGTTATGCCTTAGCATTTTCGTGTTACTTCTGGCAAATGTGTTTGGTGAATGCAAGTTGATCTAGTTGTCCACCTCTTGGATGGGCCATCTAAAATGTAGCCATATGGCCATCTTTGATGGGTGCTCATATGGTAAATAGTTCATTGCCCATGTTCAAGGGACACAAAATAACTTCCTTTCGAAGGTTTGATCATACCACGGATGCAAAGTTTCACTAGATCAATGATTCCAATCACGGTAGAGCATCAGAAGAATAAGCATTTTATTAAGGGGGCGGATTGTCCTTGCCGAAGCTGCGTGGGGCCCACAGAGACTCCGGTGACAAATCCATTCCGTCCATCAGTTTTCCAAGAGTACAGTAAGATAGGAATCCAAAAATTAGACAGATCCAAAACTCATGTGGGCCACATGAAACCAAACAGTGGGAACAGATGTTCACCATTGAAACTTTCTTGGAGCCGACCATGATTTTTATATGCCATCCAAATCGTTCATAAGGTTACAACCACTCCGATAAACTGTAGATACAAATATCAACCTCATATGAAACTTCTGTGCCCCAGCAACGTTTCCAATGTTAGGCATTTCATGTGGTATGGGCCACATAGTTTTGTATCTGTCTGAATTTTATATTCCTTTCCTATTCCTATTTTGTTGTTGAAAAACTGATATACAGAGTGGCTTTGCAACAAGCGCATCTCTGTAGGCTCCACACAGCTTTCGACTGCAGGAATTTCCTTTCACAGGGGAGGCCGGAAATAGTGTCTTTTATGCA
This sequence comes from Liriodendron chinense, assembly GCA_003013855.2. NCBI lineage: Eukaryota > Viridiplantae > Streptophyta > Magnoliopsida > Magnoliales > Magnoliaceae > Liriodendron > Liriodendron chinense. Next base: position 5,465,131 of record ML058389.1, read on the forward strand.
AGCTGATTTACACAATTAGGTCAGCTAATCCCAGCTGTCCATTGGGCAGTCAGCGACTGTTTACATTCCTTGGTCCAAAACCCATCCCGGTGACTCATCGTGTAGACCAGAGGGTACAATAAATTAACGGCTAAAAGCCATTTTTAGCCATCCATTTGTTTTATAAAATGGTCCATCCCACGTGTTCGGCCATTTCATATTTTGACCAATAAATCCACATGATGCGGCCTACCTGATGGATGGATAGGATATTTCCCACACATTCCAAACTTCATGCACATGCTTCTTTATGGGAAGTGGCTTGCATCCTACCCTGCTTGGGCGATAATCCGGCCAGGTAGGGCTCTTTTTTACCAACGGTGATGTATGGGTTTTATACACGTCATCCATCCACATTTCCAAATCATTTTTAAGGTATGAGCCCAAAAAATGGGCAGATCAAAGATTGAACGCTCACTTTTAAAAAAAGTTACTAGGAGCTGCAGAAGGTTTGGAACAAGCTGGTATTTGTGTTTTCCCTTCATCTAGGTCTATGCGGCCTTATGAACAGGTTAGGTGGCAAATAAATATCACGGAAGGTTTCAACAGTGGGTGTCATTATCACTGATGCTTCCTGTAGTGTAGTCCACTTGATTTTTGGATCTATTTCAATTTTGAGCTCATATCATAAAATTATCTGGAAAAAGGGGTAGACGGATGTGGATAAAACCCGTAAATCATTATGGGCCAACAGAGCCCCTTCCTGGACGGAATGAAATCCACTTCTGCATAAAGAAGCAAGCGGATTGATAAAACTAAACTACAAATGTATTAAAATGTGTTGGTCCTGTTGGATAACGTCGAGATAAAAGACGTAACTATAACTGTCTTATTTTTTATTTATTTCAGGGGTTAAATCAACAAAGTTGACCTTCACAAATAGGTGCCCATACACAGTATGGCCCGGCACGTTGAACAACTTCGGCAAGCCCCCGTTGTCCAAAACAGGGTTCGAACTCGCACAGGGTGCATCAGAATCACTAGATGCACCTGTAGGATGGCAAGGCCGGGTCTGGGGCCGAACTGGTTGCTCCACAGACCCTAATGGAAGGTTCAGATGCGACACAGCGGACTGTGGCAGTGGTGTAGTTGCATGCAACAACATGGGCGCTGCACCGCCGGCCACCTTAATCGAGTTCACATTCCAGGGTGACGGTGGTAAGGATTTCTATGACACAAGCCTAGTTGACGGCTTTAACGTGCCTTTTGGCATTGCCCCACAAGGTGGAACCGGGGATTGTAAACTTAGCAATTGCCCAGCGGACGTGAACGCGATCTGCCCACCTGAGCTTCAGGTCACGGCGGGTGGCAGGACGATTGCATGCAAGAGTGCTTGTGAAGCGTTCAACACTGACGAATATTGTTGCAGGGGTGTGTTTAATTCACCAGATACATGCAAGCCCACGAACTATTCCATGATTTTCAAGAATGCATGTCCGTTGGCTTATAGCTACGCCTATAATGATGGTTCCAGTACTTTTACTTGCACCGGCGCTGACTACATCCTCACCTTCTGCCCATGAACTCAATATCCATATAAAAGGCTTTATAGACTATTTGAAATATCATATTTGTTTGAGAAATAACGTCTTCGTAATTGGATAATTACGAGGCAATACGTATTTTGTAATCCATGCATTGATATGAATAAAATTCGATGGCATGGGCCATCGATTTATATGAAGTTTGTTTTTTCATTCCATGTGCGGCCCCTCTTGCATTTTTTCATGGATGGTTCTAGGAGTGTCCATTATCAGGTGATTCGCATGGCCCATCTAGGGTCAAACACTGTGGATGATACATGGATAAAAAATTATGGTGATCAGTTGAAATCTTTCTAAATGAGTCTTTTTATGGATGTAATTGTTGGTGTTGGGGGTGGGGGTGGGGGTGGGGGTTTAGGGTCAATGGACCAGACTGGCCCCGCCTTGGGCCGGGTTTGGACTAGAGTATTAGGCCCGCAGGTCAGGTTCGAGCCTAAATATAAGCCCGTTTTTCAAATGGGCCGGACTTAGACAAGACTGTTCAAAACCCGTCAGCCCGGCCCAACCCGAATATTTTTTTTAAATTTAAATATTTTTTGTCCTTTCAAATTTTCAATTTTACACATATTTTTCCTAAAGCTCCTTTTATTCTCTATAGTGTTGCTGATCTTTTTTTCATATATAGAAAAGTGTGGGAGCAAAGGATAATTTCTCTCTCTATGTGAAAGGTCAGGCTCAGGTTGGGTCGGGTTTAGGCCAGACCTTGCATTTCTATCTTGGGCTAGGCTCGAGCTAGACTATTATTGTAACACCCCATACTTTTCTGTACTCGGGTGTTACCACGAGAATTCAAAGTATATGTGTATGTGTAATGCCCTTCCGTGACTCTTTCGTCAATAAGTACACGACTCCTGGTGCCCCGGACTGACAGTGTGTAGTTCGCACCCAAATGACTAAAGTCCTAAGATCCCGAAACTTCTGTCATATTGACCGCGCCGTCCTCGTGATCGCAATGGTGAAAACAGTGCGTCGATCTGATACCCGAGCGCAAAGATATGAACATTTAATCAAACACCCAAAAAAATTGTGGTTGTGCACACTCGTGTGGGGCCACCCAATGTGGGGCCCACTACACGGTCTCCTTTGCAATTAATATATTAATATATAAATAAATATATATATATATATATATATATATATATATATAATAATAATAATAATAAAATAATGAAAATAATGAAAAAAATAATAATAATAATAAAAAGTACAAAAAGTAATGATGGCTAGAATCTCACCACCATACCTCCCTACTCCTCCCCACTCCTCCCCACGTCACCCCATTTCCCTCTCCATGCCTTCTTTAAAAATAATAATAATAATAAACAATAAATAATAATAATAATAATAAAAAGAATATAAGGGAGGGAGAGACGTTTCTCTCATTCCATCCTTCCTTTCTTCTTCCTTCATCTCCATCCACACCCTCACTATGTGTGTGTGTGTGTGTGTGTGTGTGTGTGTGTGTGTGTGTGTGAGAGAGAGAGAGAGAGAGAGAGAGGAGTGGGCCACTTCAACCGTCAAGATTAACCCTTGATCAAGGAGATTAAGGTGAGTACACCCTCTTCACTCAACATTTTATATTTTTTATGTTGATTTTGCTTAGATGATGATTGTGATGGTGATGATGAGGTGGACCACACTATAGAGATAATGATGTACACTGTTGAAACTTCCGTGGCCCACCATGATGTTTCTAGGCCAAATGACCTGCCCAATATAGGGCTCTATGGGTTCCTCATGAGCTGGGGAACCTAATGAATGGCATTGATCTTCCCTAAGTGGGCCCCCACTTGATATGAACAAAGAAGAAAACAAAAAGAAAATAAAGAAAAAAAAAAAAAGAGGAAATCATCCAGACGCTGGACGTTATCAGCTTCAGGGACGCTGGAACCGTCCAGCGTCAGCGTGGCTCAATTGGGGTCCCACTCGTGGGACCCACCTTGATGATTATGCTGGATTCACACCGTACATTTGTTTTCCCAGATCATTTTAGGGCCAGGGCCCCAATATGAACCAGATCCAAATCTTAAGTGGACCGCACAGCATAAAACAGTGGAAATAATAATGTCTACTGCCAGAATTTCTTCGGCCCATCTTGATGTTTGTAGGCTGTATCACCTATCCAATGTTGGACTCTTCGGGTCCCCCATGAGCTGAAAAATCCGATGAACGAAGTGGATCATCCTCATGTGGGCCCCACCTGACCAAGAAAAACAAAAACAAAAAATTAAAAAGAAAAGGGTGGCTGGACAGTCACCTGGACGCTGCTGCCCAGCTACGTGAGGACGGAAGCCCTTTGAGCGTTAACCTGTGGGCCCCACTCAGGAACCCCACCATGATGTATTGGTTTTATCCAAGCCATTCATCTGCTTTGCCAGATCATTTTAGGACATGGGCCCAAAAATGAGGCATGTCCAAGTCTTAGGTGGGCCATACAAATGGGAACAATACCCACCATTGAAACATCGTGGATGATTGACGTCCCTGCATGAAAAAAATTACAAATGATGGTTGATTCAAAAGCAATGCAGGTATTATTTACCTTTATGTATATCTTGGATCCAGACCGTCCAACTGCTTTGTCCAGTCATTTTAACTATTAGGCCTGAAAATCAGCCATATCCAAATCTTAGGTGGGTCGTACTACAAGAAATAGTGAGATTGAACGGCCATACTTAAAACCTTTCTGCGGCCCACCATGATACTTAAGTTTCATTCAAATTTGGATGTCAGCCAGGTGGGACTTGCCTCGAGACCCCTATGCGGTTAGAATGAAGGAAAAACACAAATATCAGCCTGACATAGAACTCGTGGGGCCACGTGAGTTGACGCTGACGCTGCCAGCATAGGCACGTTGTCCAAGCAGGGCCTAACTCGTGGGGTCCAACTTGATGTATGTGTTTAATCCTCGCCGTCCATCTGTTCCTCCAGCTTATTCTAGGGCAGGGGCTGAAAAATGAAGAAGATCCAGATCTCAAGTGGGCCGTGCCGGAAGAAACAATGAAGACCGTTGAATTTAGTGTTTTGGGCCGTGTTTGGCTGTCCTTGGTGGACCCCATGTGGGGGCAATGTAGAAACCACCATTTGGACCTTGAATACTGTATATGTGGCTACAACGATGACATTTTACCTGGGCCAAAGCGGACCCCACATGATCGGAAATTAAGTTCCAAAATGGGGTCGGGCAAAGTTGTGCAGGAATTTCTGTGCAGAAATTTCGAGTGCTTATGTTTGGCCCCGCACCAAAAAATATTTATACATATCCAGTAGGCCCTACCTTATGGGTTTTAGAGACCATGCATGGGTCTACGAGGGGGACTTGACAACACACCAAAGGGTGATCCCGTTTGATGGTGGGACTTGTCCAAAGTTGGGCCAAAATCATTTCTGCACTACCATTTCTGCACAACTCCAAGTACCCATGTTTGGGCCTTTGTTAAAAATCGTACACATGCAAACAAAGGGATCCGCCTTATGAGTTTTGAGGACCATAAATTGGTCTGTGAAGTAGTCATATTATTTCTCCAAAAGCTGGCCCCTTTTGATCACGAATTGGACCCAAACTTAGCCAAAAATCATTTATGCATATAAAGTCTGTTTAATTAAAAATCTACGTGGGGTCACATCTATGGAATCCGCCACCTTTCTAAAGTATTAAATAGGTCATTTAAACCATAAAACTTGAATTTAGATTGTATAGGCTAACTCCTTAAAAATTTAGAGCCACCACCATAGGGTTGATCTTAACCGTATAAATTATGGATATGACAATCTACCCGCATAAATGGTATAAATATGGTAGGGTCGAATTCTAGCGAGCGTGTACATGTTTCAAGCAACATTAGAAGACGCTTCGAATCTTAAGGTGATGATTCCTCCCCTTGAGCTTTCCGCCTTCATGTTAATTAAGTAATAGTTGTATTCATATATAACTGAAAATTTTACTCTATCTCATGATTACTTCTGCTGTTTGATTTTGCCATAAATCATATGTTTAATCTTGCTATACGTGAATTTCTTTATAACTGTGAATTATTTACGAATTTTGGAATTGTCATTTTCATTCTTCATGTTTGGAATATGAAAGTGGAATATGAATTTGAATGGTTGTGATCACCTATATTTGATGTGACCTTAAACTGGTGGCCTTTGGAAGCGATTTATTAGAAAGATTCCTGATGGTGTCCTTAGATGGAAGTGTTGGACTAAATGTTAAATGAGATGAGATCTTGATTATGCCCCTAACTGGACTAGTATGGAGATATTTTTGATGACGTCCGTATATGAACTTGTTGGGCTGAATGTCCTATTGAGATGAGTTGTTGGGATTCCATATGGACTTGATGGACTAATGGTCCTGTGAGATAAATTATTGCTTATGTCCCTAGTTGGACTCGTGTGTAAATATTTTGGAGAATTATTGTAATGAAAGGCCACTAGTTGTAAGGGAATGTCATAATTGGTTTGGTTGTAAATTGGAATAATAATGGTTGGTTTAATTATGCATATCATGGCACAGACGGGACGTGTGGTGACGAGCCATATTACCGTCGGGTGGTCTGGTTGCTGAGAGCACGTACCCTAGAGGTATTTTCGCTGGCTCTAGACCACCATAGAGTGTGTCATTCACTGAGAGCACGTACCTTTGGTATTTTCGCTGGTGATGACCACTCGTGATATTGTGGGGCCGATGTGTGTCCTTAGTGACTTCTGGATCACCAATTGATGGATTTCATTGTGGGGCTGATGTGTGTCCTTAGGGACTTCCAGACCACATTTTCGAACTGGATGTACATCCCCAGGCTGAGGGACATGTGCATGCATTCATGCATTTAAGAAAGATTGCATCATGGATGTTTTGTACATTTTTTTATTATTCTTCATTAATGTGTTAGTGTGTAATCTTGAGGGGACCTCACACTGAGCTGGCCACTCATGCTGTTAAATTTCAACCGTACAGTTGGTGCAGGTGATTTGAATAATGTACAGGTTGTACTGGAATGGAGTAGGATGCTCAGGTTATGCTGATGTCATGGATCAAAGAGCTGTGTTTAATGGTTGCTGCTTTAAATTTTGTATATAATTGTAATCGTTTATTAGTATATTCTGAACTAAATTTGAGATATTCGGTTTATATAAGCCTTATGGGTACCACTCTGCGATGTTTGTTGTATCTTTCCTATATGCATGGTTTGTTGTCTTCCGCAGTGAACACCCTTCTTGGAATGACAGTTGAAAAGGGACTGAAATGTGGGTTTTCTTCATAGGCTAACGCCCGGGTCTTCAAACACGGGTCTAGAACTCGGGTTGTGAAAATCCGGGGCGTTACAATTATGGCCCGTCACAGGCCCAGGTCGAGTTTGGGCATATGTTGAGAGAGGCGGGTTGGAGTTGGACAAAGCTTGGCCGAGCCCTAACCCGGCCCATTGAAACCCCTAGTAAGGGTGCTATGATCACTGTCTTCTTCCTCAAAGATAATCCTTAATCCACAATGTAGAAATATCTATGATGAGAATTAGTAAAATGAGTATGGATTGTCTGTATTGAAGGCACATGGAAAATTTGTGCCTTTGCTTCTCATTGGTCCATGTCATCGCTGATGCCAGCAACTCACAAAGTATATCGATTTTCCCTCCTGAATACATTACTTATCACACAATACATTGTGTATTACACAACAAAACATTTAACGTGTGGAGCTTCTCCAGCCCTACTATGATTTCATGTGTTAGATCTACACCATCCCACCATGATTTTTTGTTAGAGCCACATTGTCTATCAATTTTTCCAGTTCATTCTGAAGCATAAGCCCTAAAATAAGACACATCTAAAGCTCAAGCATACCACACCACTGAAAGAAGTAGGGATTGGATGACTACTGTTGAAACCTTCTTAGAGTCTACCGTGAGGTTTATTTGCCATCTAACCTGTCACACAGATGAAGGGAAATCACAAATATCATCTTTAAAAGAGCGTTATGGCACTCCAAGAAGTTTTTAACGGTATGTGTCTAATTCCCACTGTTTCCTATAGTGTGGCCCACTTGAGACATGGATCTGCCTCTATTTAATCTCATGCCCTAAAATGATATGGAAAAATGGATGGACAATGTGGACCTGATATAGATATTAATATGGGACACATGGAAGTTTGACTCATCAACACTTCTGGTTTTCTTGTGTCCTGGGAATGTGCCAAGTCGAAATTTGTGTGGGCCCACAATGATGCATTTCTTAGATCCACAACAACCATCTATTTTCTTTAGATCATTATAGGATAAGACACTACAAGAAAAATGACCTATAAGGACGAAAATTTTACTGAGGAAATGAATTTCCTCAATAATAACACACTTTTCCCGACCAAATTCAAATTTTGTTGCTAAAAACTGCTTCACTTTTACCAAGGAAAAATTTCCTTGATGAAAGAGACAAATGCCGATGAAAGTCATATTTCGTAGGTAAAGAAGGGGGTTATTTCATGGCTAAAATACTATTTTTCTTACTTTTACCAAGGAAAAATTTCCTTGGTAAAGGCCCATAGTTACCTAGGAAATACACACTTTTACCAAGGAAAGCTTTCTTTGGTAAAAGGTCACTTTTGCCTAGGAAAGAATTCCTGGTAAAAGGGACAATCACTGATGAAATGCAAATTTCCTGGGTAATTGTGGGCTTTTACTGAGGAATTTGTTCCTTGGTAAAACATTACAAGAAATATCTTATTTTCCGTCGAAATCAATTTCCTGGGTGTTGGGGCCTAAAAAGTGACATACATGAAATTCACCTGTGGATCTATTGTTTGGTGATTTATATACCTTCTCAACTCATAAATCACATCTATTCAACTTAATCATGAATCTGCCTATATAATTATACATTTTACTATTTATATAGTAAAGACAGTTATACCAATTTTGTCTCACTCCGCATGGTTCTTATATCTCTTATGATTGGCATGGATCTGGGTGTATTATCTTATTATCACAAGACTCACTACAAGACCATTTATTGTCAGCATGTCAGTATCAAGATGTATATATTCTCTGAAAAAGTACAACAATGAATATTAGCAAATAGTTTGCTTAGAGTCAGAAGATAACTAGGTAAGCAATGTCTGTTCAAAGAAAAGGTTACGTCATGAGAAAGTTTATCAAGTCATGATTCCAACAAGCTCAAGATCATCCCATTCCGAACTGTAACGAAGAAGATACGAGTTGTTCATCGAAGACCGTATATTATTGATGACACTGACCACTTGGGGCCCACTTTTGAATATGTAAGTGACATCTAAATGTGATCATGATAATTCTATTGTATAGAGAATCGAAATAGCTTTCCAATGAGTATAAGAGCACCCAAATCGGAGTTATAACAAAGCAATTATGGTTATTTTCGTGGAGATATGCATTAAGGTGCACGAGCAGGGGAGCATACACTCACCTGCAGACACTTGCGCCCCGGCTCTGGGCCATGCGGCCAAGGCTCTAAGCCATGCACGCTAGGCTCCAGGCCATGTGTTCAGGGCTTTGCAGCATGCTCTCACCCCCAGATACATGCTCCCACCCCCTATTTACTTCATAGAATGCTCGGAACATGCCCTCAATGTTGATTGGTACGCTCTCCACAATCCCCAGCTATAAATAGCCTTGCATCCACATCACACACACACACACACACACACACACACACACACACACACACACAAAGAGAGAGAGAGAGAGAGAGAGAGAGAGAGAGAGAGAGATGGGGACTCTGGAACTTCCGCTCACCCCAAAAATCCCTCGTCGGAAACAAAAAATCCCTTACCGAAATCCTTGCTGAAGCCATGCCATTCTGACATACAAGGTGTGGGTTTAGAGCTGGCGAATGTAACTAATGAAATACTAAAAAAATTCTAAGTTCAGACCCGAAACGAATGCCTGAAGAAGACAAAAGCCCGGGTGAAGAAGACAAAAGCCCGGGTATTGTGGTGGGAGCATGAAACAGGAGACCATCGCCCCACCTTTCTAAGCCACGTGGCCATACGCCTAGCCAATTACAGGCAAGGGACCATGCGGCCAGGTGGTCCTACCCAAGTGTGGGCCACTGGATCATGCGTCCCCCTCCATTTGTTCAGTGGACCATGTGCCTCAATTTTTCAAGCCAAGTGGCCATGCGCCCCAGCCAATTCCGAGTAGGGGACCATACGCCCAGGTGGTCCTAGTCAAGTTTAGGCCACTAGACCATGGATTTAAACATGCACTCAGTCACATTTGTTTCGAGTTTGTTTTGGCCCGCTTACCACACACCTAACTCAATTCAGAACATTTGACCATGCACTCAGTCACATTTGCACACCATTCTGCACTGCACACCTATACACATGCACCACACTACACACGTGCACCAAACTTTTAATTTATGTTTCATTTACTTTAAGTTATTTATGTAAATAAGGAAGTACCCCCTAATTTGGATTCAATAAAAAATACTAAAAAATCAAATTCCTGATAATAAAGATTTCAACTTTCCATTCTAAATACAATCGCAATTTTTTAAGACTTCTTGAAAAGTTCGGCTTTTACACGAAAGGATTTTCTTTGAATCTAAACCGTTCATAAATTCCGATATACCACAATTAGGCTAAAAAACCAAAGACCGAAAAAATATTCATGATAGATTATAGTTGATCTATAGATGGATTGATAATCCAAGGGTTAACTTAGACTCTACAGAAACAGTGACATGATCACATCATCATTTTAGTGCATATCCATATAAAATGGATCTATAATTTAACAACATTGTTGGCATCATGCACTCAACCTAATTTGGCTTCATTTAACATGCACTCAACCTAATTTAGCTTAATTTAGCCTCCACTCTACTTAATTCATTATGCACTCTGCTTGATTCAGCATGCATTTTGTTATACTTGTCATGTACTAAAGACTCTTTTGCCTTGTTTGTAATGTACCATGTTGTAGAATAAAGTTGGTCGTCGAAGAAGCCTGAAGACCCGCGAATCTGGAACGTTTTTACAGGCACCAATGCGCGACCCGCGAGCGCCTCCAACTCCATAAAGTCACGATCAAATCATCCGACTAACGAGCCTACCTGGTCGCGTCTCATATATCGGATGAACCTGTGATTTCTATACACCCCCAATATGCGAGCAGGACTGGTTGCTGGTCGTCGATTGAGAACACCCCCGAGCAGCTCTGGTCCCTGGTCATCAAACGAGGATATTTCCAAATTCGAGCAGCCCTGGTCTCTGGTCGTTTGTTGGGGACGTCCCTCGTCTCATAGTACCAAAAGCCCATATAGGCCGGCTTTGGCTTGTTTCTATTCATAGTTCCGTACCACGAGGGGCCTCTATTAAGGAACGTAAACAGCTAAACATCTAGATTGGTTATGCCATCTTCTTATCTGAAGATTAATGGGATAAGTTCCTTATCCCCCCAAATCAGCAGTAATCTTAATAGCTTGTGTAACAGACTGGATCACCCAAATCTGTATAAATACATGGCCCCACAGATGATAAAGGTACACAATCTCTAAGCCCACGTTTCACACTTCATCTTACTATCAAGTCATCTCTGACTTATCTGAGGATTGACGGGATAAGCTTCTTATCCCCCCAAATCAGCAGTAATCTTAATAACTTGCGTAATAGACTAGATCACTCGGATCTGTATAAATACATGGCTTCACAGATGATAAAGACACACAATCTCTAAGCCTATGTTTCACACTTCATCTTACTATCAAGTCATCTCTTACTTAAGCTTCGAAGGGCTAACGGCCAAGCGTCGACCACCCTTAGTTTTCTTCTTTGGCTTTCAGGTTTGGAGGGGAGTCCACTTTGAGAAGGGCGTACACTCGGGAGGAATCTGTTACTAGAATCTGACATTAACAAATTGGCGCCGTCTGTAAGAACGAGTATTCAATTCGTTCTCATTAACAATTGTTACCTCCCACTATGCCTCCTAAGAAAACGACTCATCCTTCCACCTCAAAGTAAACGTTTCCCCCACCAGATATCCCTGAGCCAACTCCCAACCTCCCTCAGGCTGCATCAACAAGAATTCTGTCGGGGAAGCCCAACTAGCCTGCGTAAAATTCATTCTAAGATATATCTGGTGGTTTCGACGGTATCATGCGTTTCGTCGAGGATACACTCCTTACTCTCCAGGCTGGATTTCAAACCCTATCTAATCGGTTTGATCAGCATTTTCTCGAATCGCAGCAACCCCCAGAAGGACTGCCATTACAACCTGCACCTACAACTTTTAGACACTCTCTAGATGAACCACAAGTTCAGGCCAACCCTCCTTCAAATCATATCTCTCACGGCAATCAAATTCCTAATCAAGGCCTGTAATCATCCGCTCCAGTGCTTCCCGACAACGTCAACTTGAAGAATAGCTTGATGCTAAAACATCCAGTTATACTTTACCCTAGGAAGGAGATCTTAGAAAAATCGAGGACCATTTCACTGATATTGAACAGCGATATCAGTCTAACCTCTCGACATCCACTCTGGCGACAATCCGTCGATCTGAACCTCCTTTGACTCGCGAAGTAATGAAGGCTCCTCTACCTAAAAAATATTAGACGCCCAGTATTTTTCAATATATTGGTATCTCTTCACTAATAATCCAACTTTGAAACCAAATCAAACGAATTGAAACATCTTAAATTCACTACAAGCTTCACCTCTTAGCCCTAGCTAAGAGGTTTAGCCGTTCATGATCCAAGGAAACATGAAAACAACTAAACAAAGCATGAAACTAAAAGAACAAACTAGGAGGAGTTGTAGAAATCCGAATCTGACTTCCGCTGTCTCCCACCGTGCTTAATCTCTTCTAGGATGCCTTAGGAAGAAGCCCTAGGTCCCTTTTTATAGAATAGTGCAGAAGGTTCTGGATTGCGCAAGAAATCCCGGACTGCTTAGAGAAAATCGGAGCTTGTGACATACGTTCTGTTACGCAGATGACCGGTTGCACGAACGGTCTCAAAAACGCAAAAACTGTCCAGTGAGTTTCTCAGAAATTCAAACCCAGAATTTTAATTCAAGGATCGGTCGCACGACCGGTCTGAGCAGTGGACGACCGGTCGTGGATGGTCCAACAAGATATGCAGTATGGCCCCTTCTGTTGAGTGTTCGGACCGGTCGGACGACCGGTCCTGGGCTATGGACGACCGGTCTTCAGTGTATTCTTCTGTCTTCTTTCTTCTCTCCTTTGCTTCTTTCTTCCATCCTTCGACGCTTGATCTTGTGATCTTCAATGCTTGTAAATAGCGTCTTTAAGTCTTCAATCGATGAATGCTCTCTCTTATTCCTATAACCACAAAACCATGCATTAGTTGAGCCTTTAATCATGTATTTCAAGCATGGTTAATGATAAAATGGGGTTAGAATATGCACATTTAAGAGCTCAACACACCCTCCAACCAGCATTTTGTTAGTCCCAAGTAAAACATGCGTGAAACAAATTTCATTCTTCAAAACCCAACTCTCCTTCAGAAACCATGTTTCTATATACCTAATGATATGCGAGTGCAAGAATCAGGAAAACTTAGTGACAGAAGTTGAGACCTTAACCTTGTCATAACATAACAAGTACTTATATGAAATTCTCGCTGATTGATTGATAAATAGAAGAATCCAAACAATTTAACCTAGTGTGCTTGGTGAATGTTTATCTCATGGATTTCCGGGGTTACCTTCCTTGTGAATTACTTAAGGTATGGATTCAACGGTGTATAGATCAACAACAAGCCTATGATAGGAATTTGCCTTACCGTCCTTCCAATAGCTTTCACACTACGTCCCATTTTCGGCTTTGGTTACGGATAGACCATCCCCCGATTGGTAATAGGTAGCCCTTTTAGGAATTTTCCACCATATTCTCCATCACTCCCATATTTCCATCCTTCCTTTCCGTTTTCTTTTTCTTTAGATAGGATTTTTAGAAATCCATATCTTTCGTTATTTTCCCATGGACAAGGATGGACAAAGTACCCCGGCTTGGTTTCTCAACGCCTCAAATCCAAACTTCACCAATTCACAATTCTACATAATCCTTTCAAAGCATGAGAATCGTGTAATGTGAACTATGTGTAAAAGTGTTTAGAAATTCTATCAATTATAAAAATAGGAGAATTCACATATAAAACTAGTATCTTAGAGATTGCTCAAGGTATTCAACTTCACTCACTTTACTTTCCTTTTTCTTATACTCACACCATCCCAAATGCATAGAAACAAAGTTTTCCAATGGAGTTTTGAATTTTAAAAAATTAAAAAAGTCCCTACATAATTGCTCGAGATGTCATAATTTCTCGAGATGTTACAAAACACTAGAGTCATCCTACTGATCTTACACCCCCCAACCAAATCTTGTATTGTCCTCAATGTAAAAGATATGCAATGAGCAAAACATGAGAGCAATTCAAAAATAAAGGGGAGTGAGCAATGATAGTACCTGAGAGAATGAAAAGTGAAAATCTACCTCCTTCTAACATACCTATGAAAAAGTAAACAAAAGCGACAAAATCCTAATCTTAACTACTCTATACCTCCATCAGACTAGGAGATCAAACATCCTGATACACAGGATCAGTCAGTGGTATGGACATACCTTCGGACGGAAACTTCTCAAAGAACGGCTTCAATCGCTGACTATTTACCTTAAAGATGTTGCTGTTCCTTGGATTCAACAACTCAACGATCCCATATGGGTAGACAGTTTGTACAATGTAGGGACCGATCCATCGAGATCTCAATTTCCTTGGAAATAAATGTAAGCGAGAATTGAGCATGAGGACTTTTTTATTAGTCGTGAAGGTCTTACAAAAGATGTTCTTATCATGAAACACCTTCGTCTTGTCCTTGTAAATTCTCGCATTTTCATATGCCTCGTTCTGGAGTTCTGCAAGTTCATTTAATTGAAGTTTGCATAACGAGCTAACTTTATCAGAATCAAAATTCATCTTCATTATCGCCCAATATGCCATATGTTCCAACTCTACAGGCAAGTGACAAGCCTTCCCATAGACAAGTTTATAGGGAGACATTCCAATGGGGGTCTTAAAAGTGGTACGGTAAGCCCAGAGTGCATCGGTAAGTCGAAGTGACCAATCCTTGCGATCGGGGTTCACTGTTTTCTCCAAAATATGTTTGATCTCCCTATTGGATATCTCAGATTGTCCACTTGTTTGTGGGTGATAGGGAGTGCTCACTTTGTGATTTACGCCATATTTCTTCATTAAGGCTTCAAATGGGTGATTACAAAAGTGAGACCCTCCATTACTTATGATGACTCGAGGTGTTCCAAACCGGGAAAAAATATTCTCTTTTATGAAACGAATGACTGTTTTATGGTCATTTTTCCGGCATGGAATAGTCTCGACCCATTTTGAAACATAATCGACGGCAAGCAGAATATACAAATTTCCAAAAGAAGATGGGAATGGTCCAATGATATCGATGCCCCAACAATAAAAAATTTCAATTGGTACGATGGGATTGAGTGGCATCACATTTCTACAGGAGATTCCTCCCAATTTCTAACAAGGCTCACATGTTTTACAAAACTCATGGGTGTCCTTGAACATGGTGGGCCAATAAAACGCACATTGCAGAATTTTGGCTGTGGTCTTCTTAGCCGAAAAGTGGCCACCACACGCCTGAGAATGACAAAAGGAGATAATACTGTGTTGCTCATCATCCGGCACACATCTCCTTATAATTTGATCGAGACAATACTTGAATAAGTAAGGATCGTCCCATAGGAATTTCCTCACCTCGTTGAAGAAATTATCTTTATCTTGCTTTTTCCAATGTGTTGGAGTTGTACCTGTAGCAAGATAGTTATCAATGTCCGCATACCATGGCAATTAGGAGACTTTAAAAAGTTGTTTATCAGGGAACATGTCATTGATCGCGGTCGTCTCAGGGAAATCAATGAGAACAAGTTGAGAGAGATGGTCAGCCACTACGTTTTCTAATCCTATCTTATCATGTATTTCTATGTCAAATTCTTGGAGTAGGAGGATCCATCTTAACAAACGTGGCTTAGCATCCTTCTTAGAGAGAAGGTACTTAAGCGCGGCATGGTCGGTGAATATGATGATCTTGGATCCAATTAAGTAGGACCTAAACTTATCCAAGGCAAAAACTACGGCTAAAAGTTCTTTTCCTGTAGTAGTGTAGTTTGCTTGGGCTGAGTTTAAGGTTCTACTTGCATAGTAGATAACACATGGCGTCTTCTCTTTTCTTTGGCCTAGCACAGCCCCAATAGCATAGTCGCTCGCATCGCACATAATTTTAAAAGGAAGGCTCCAATCAGGTGGTTGCATTATAGGAGCACATGTCAACATACCTTTAAGTTTGGTAAAGGCATTTTGACAATCTTCATTCCTCTCAAATGAGTTCTCCTTTTGAAGTAGGTTACATAAAGGACGAGAGAGTGAACTGAAGTCCTTTATGAACCGTCTATAAAATCCGGCGTGTCCCAAAAAGGACTGCACATCTCGTATGCTCTTAGGTGGTGGAAGGTTAGAGATAAGATCGATTTAGCTTTGTCCACCTCGATTCTATTTTGTGAGATGATGTGACTACGTACAATTCCCTTTTGAACCATGAAGTGACATTTCTCCCAATTCAACACAAGGTTCTTCTCTTCACATCTTTTCAACACAGGTTTCAAGTGCATAAGGCACTCATCAAAGCTACAACCAAATATAGAGAAATGATTCATGAAGACTTCAAGAATTGTCCCCACCATATCAAAAAAAATACTTAGCATACAATGCTGAAAAGTGGCAGGGGCATTACATAGTCCAAATGGCATCCTTCGATAGGCGAAAGTACTGAATGAACATGTGAATGTTGTTTTCTCTTGGTCCTCTAGGGCGATCTCTATTTGATTGTACCCTGAATAGCCATCAAGGAAGCAAAAGTGGGAATGACCCACCAACCTTTCTAAAATTTGATCAACAAATGGTAGGGGGAAGTGGTCTTTCCTCGTAACTGTGTTTAGCTTCCTATAGTCAATGCACATTCTCCAACCGGTAGTGACTTGGGTTGGTACGAGTTCATTATTGGCATTGGCTATGATGGTTATTCCAAATTTCTTAGGCACCACTTGAGTTGGGCTCACCCATTGACTATCGGATATTGGGTAAATGATACCCACATCCAATAGTTTCACCACTTCGGCCTTAACCACATCCTTCATGTTTAGATTGAGTCATCTTTGTGGTTGCCTAGATGTCTTCGCATTCTCCTCAAGGTGTATGCGATGAGCACAAATCAGTGGGTCTATGCCTTTGAGATCCGCAATCGACCATCCAATGGCACTCTTATGCTCTATTAGAGTGGCTATTAGCCTACTCTCTTGTTCCTCATCCAAGTGGGAAGAAATCACCACCGGATATGTCTCATCTCGACCCAAATATACATATTTCAAATCACTTGGTAATGGTTTTAGGTCGAGTGTTGGTTCCTTGATATTGGATGGGAGGGGTTTGTTCTAGCTTAAGGGTAAAGGTTCAAATAATGCCCTCCATCTTTTGTTATCAAGTACTGGCCTCACATTCAAAATGGCATCCATCTCTCGTATTGTGTCATCATTTATCTCATGAGAGTGGGCCAAACATGCTTCCAAAGGGTCAGAATATAATGTCAAGGGGTATGTATCCTCCACGAATGATTCAATCAAATTTATCTCGCGGATCTCGTCATCAACTTCTCGTGGTTGTTTGCATAAATCAAATATATTCAGCTCGAGTGTCATATTTCCAAAGGACATTTGTACAAGCCCGTTTCTACAATTGATGATTGCATTTGAAGTAGCTAGAAAAGGGCGGCCAAGTATGATCGAAATTTGAGCACCGGCACCTATCACGGGATGTGTATCTAAGACAATAAAGTCTACTGGGTAGTAGAATTTATCAACTTGGACTAAAACATCCTCAATCACTCCGCTCGGTATGCGAATAGATCTATCAGCAAGTTGGAGTGCGATTTTGATGGGTTTCAATTCACCTAACTTAAGTTATTCATAAACCGAGTATGGAATGAGGTTAACACTTGCCCCTAAATCGAGTAAGGCTTGCTTAATCTGATAGTCTCCTATGATGCATGAGATGGTT
Organism: Liriodendron chinense; assembly: GCA_003013855.2. NCBI lineage: Eukaryota > Viridiplantae > Streptophyta > Magnoliopsida > Magnoliales > Magnoliaceae > Liriodendron > Liriodendron chinense. Next base: position 5,482,856 of record ML058389.1, read on the forward strand.
GGACTACTCGAATCCTTGTATTTTTGAGGCACCTCTTGTTTGATAGTAGTACTCAAATTCTCAGTCAAAAGTATTTTGTTATAAACATTGTGTTTCCTTTTGACTGTACACAATTCCTTTAGAAATTTGGCATAGGATGGTATTTGCTTTATAGCATCTAACAACGGGATGTTGATTTTCACTTGCTTAAAAACCTCTAAAATTTTCAGGTTTTTGTCTAAAGGTTTGGGTGAAATCAACATTTGGGGAAACGGGGCAACCGGCTTGTATTTCTTTTCTGGTTCTTTCTCTTGTAGAGTGTTGTTCGGGCTATCATCCTCTTTGGAAATTTTCAGATTATTAGGCTTTGGGGCCTTCACCGGATTAGATTTATCGATTATTTTTTCACTTCTCAAAGTGGTGATAGCTTGAACATGCTCCGTATGTTGGGAGGATGAGCTTGCGTCTTGTATCTCAAATTGGGTCATTGGGTTAGGAAGAGGTTGGGCAGAAAGTGTGCCTTTCTCCCTAACACTGAGGTGAGATTCAGCCCTAGCCATTGAGGTTTTCAAGTCATTGATGGCTTAAGTTGAATTTTGATTGAATTTCAATTGCTCTTGCATGAACCCATCTATTTTCAGAGAATTAGTCTTGTTATATTCAGCTTGAACCGATACAAATGCACCCAACATCTCCTCTAGCATAACTTTTGGTGTAATGACTAGGGATGGACCTAGTAGAGGTTGAGCTTGAGGGATATTGTTTGCATTCGCAGTGGGTCCATTCCTCCAACTGAAGTTGGGATGGTTCTTTGTTGAGCTCTTAATTGTGCATATACTAACCCCAATTCATCACTCATTATGCATGGATTGTATGTTTAAAGACTATTCTAATGCATGGTTTTGTGATTGCAGGAATGAGAGAGAGTTCACTCGATCAATAGCTAAAAGAAGCATATTTAGGAACCTTGAATGAAGACCCAAGGTGGGCCAAAGAATCATGAAGAAAGAAGGAAAGAAAAGAAAGAAGGAAAGTATGAAAAGGAGCCCCACAAGGTGGTCCGATCGGTCAAGACCGGTCGGCCAATTGATCTCCCCTCTCTTAAAGCTGTTGGAGCAAGGCCAGCCCTGTCCGACCGGTCTAGACCGGTCGGCCATGTAAATTCAGACTTCCAGATTTCAGACAGCAGGCTATTACCGTTTCTGGTTTTTCGGACCAATTTTTTGGGGCCCATTTTGATGAAATTTAAAAATCCAACACATCCATGTCGAAGAGGAGCTCGACGCCGAAATAACCCAAGTGGTTTCGTGTCGATCGAAGCTACAGATTGACCGTGGTGGCCAAAACAATACGAACTGTCCAGAAAGTTCCAGATTCCTCCTACTCCACTCTGGGCCGGTCCAGTTGACCCATCATTGATGATATGAAGAATCTACTTTGACCATCTTCTAGACCACATCCATATATGAATAACCACAAAGTTTCAGATCAAAAAGATGTGTGGTTTGATCGTACCGGTTGAGGAAAGATGGATCATCCAGAAAGATCCAACTGCGTAGAGTTTATAAAAGCCCTAAGTGTTCTAATTTTCGGACCATATTTAGGGATTTTTTTGGACAATCTAATCCATCTATCATGTAGAGGAGGAAGTTTTCTACCAATATTCAAAATTTGGGATCAATCCGACATCTGTACACTCCGGAGCGTTGAAAGCAAGATGACTAGTTCTGAAGTTACCCGAAGTGCGCGATTTTGAGAGGCGGTCGCTGATCTGACAGGGACTTGTGTAGGAATTCACAAAACACTTCTAATAGTTTCTACTGAAAAGCTAACTAACAGATTTTTAGGAGATTGATGTAGATAGATGCTTTGAATTAAATTGAATGTAATCAATAATAAAAAGGCACTAGGGGTTCAAGGATCCACTTGTAGCAATCCTTGATGCTCAATTTGCTGTGGTTTCTCATTTTGTCAACTAGAATCGAACTAGTCGGATGATAGAGCAGTTAAAACAAACAATCTGTCATATGCATGATTCATGTACATGATTCTCTCAATTCAAGCTAGGATTTGAGCACACTCAATTACATCGGTCAATCCTAATTCCAATAAGTTAAGATCACAACCATAATCATCATTAAATCCTGTCACCAGACATAACTAGATCATGATTTGAACTTGATCCAAATCACATATTGTTGAGCTCTTAATTGTGCATATTCTAACCCCAATTCATCACTCATGGTGTATGGTTTATTTGGGTTGAAAGCTAATTCAATGCATGTTTTGTGACTACAGGATTGAAGGTGAACTCTACTCAATTAAAGACATAAAGATATCATTTGGAACTATTCTAATGGAGATTACTTGAGGACCAAAGAAGAAAAGAAGAGAGAAAGTGAAAGAAAGAAGAAAGAAAAGGAAGAATGTAGATGCATGAAGACTGCCGACCGGTCATGACCGGTGGGCCAAGAGGGCCAGACCGGTCTTGACCGGCCAGCTATGAACAATGAACTAAGGCCGACCGGTCATGACCGGTCGGCCATTGCTGCTGGTATGAGAAGAAAAACGTCCGACCGGTCATGACCGGTCGGACATCATTGCTGGAGTGCTTTCACTTGAGGCCGACCGGTCTTGACCGGTCGGCCATGCGTACTGAGATAGAATTTTCTAATTTCTTCCCGAAATTCCCTGCGCTGCGTAAGTGTTACGCACTTTCTCGATTCTTCCGAAGTCGTGGAGCCTCCAGACTATAAATAGACACCTAGGGATTGTTCCTAGGGCATCCTAGAAGGGTTCAAGCGAGGTTGGAGGCTGTGGGAGTGAAGATTGGAGTTTCACAACTCCTTTTGGTTTGCTTTGTTGTTTTCATGCTTTTAGTAGTTGATTCATGTTTCCTTGGATCATGAGCAGCTAAACCTCTTAGCTAGGGCTAAGAGGTGAAGCTTGTAGTGTATCTAAGATGTTTTAATTCGTAATTAAGTGGTTTTCAGTTTGGAATTCATGATTATGAACTAAGGTTTGAAGCTTATACAAGTTTTTAAGTAATTTCTCTTAGTCTTGTGATGACTCATGGATGTTTGGATGAATTACTTATCTTCTTATTTGGTTTGCAACGGTCTAGACCTGTATGATCTGAGGAATCGGAGTGCGCTCTAGCACTAAGCTCTTCATGAAGGGACTTCATGCCAAAGTTCTAGTTTTGGTTGATTATCTGGAATATGTATGGACTGTGCATATAATTTGAATCCAATTCAAATCATGATCTAGCCTTGTCTTGTGAGAAGACTTGAGGATGGTTATGATTGGGAATTGGACCTATAGAAAAGGGGAATGACCTATGCAATGAGCATGCTCAGATCAGCCTAGAATTGAGTGAACTTTATGCACAGAACTTACATGTTACAGACTTCTGGTTTAATAGTTCTATTATCCGACTAGATAGACCTGACTGGTAATTCTAGTTGAGAGAATGGGAAACCACAGCGGATTGAACATCGAGGATTGCTATAAGTGGATCCTCGAACCCCTAGTGCCCTCTTATAATTGTTTCCATTCAATTTAGCTTAAACTGTTAATCACATACATTCTATTCAGACTTTGATTGATAGCTTCAATAGAAACTTGTGGATGAGTTTGTGACATCCTACATAAAGTCCCTGTGGATCGACCTCGGTCTTACCGAGTTTATTACTACATCGCAACCCTACACTTGGGGAAGCGAACACATATACAATCTCACATACTTCAAAAATTTCAGAAAAATAGACTTTTGACATGAAGTTCCCACATGAAGATCATATGTCTAGAGCGTATTGAATTAAATTCCTCAGATCATACAAGTCTAGAATAACTCAGAACAATTAAGAACTCAAGCAATTCTTCTAAACATTCATAACCCATCATAAGATTAAGAAAAACTACTTAGAACTTTATTTAAACTTCAAACCATTGTTCTTCACTAAAAGTCCAACTTTGAAACCAAATTAAACGAATTGAAACATCTTAGATTCACTACAAGCTTTACCTCTTAGCCCTAGCTAAGAGGTATAGCCGTTCATGATCCAAGGAAACATGAAAACAACTAAACAACGGAGCTTATGACACGTTCTGTTACACAGACGACCGGTCGCACGACCTGTTTGAGCTCCTGGACGACCGGTCACACGACCGGTCTCAAAAATGCAAAAATTGTCCAGTGAGTTTTTCAGAAATTCAAACTCAAAATTTTAATTCAAGGACCGGTCACACGACCGGTCTGAGCAGTGGAAAACCGGTCGTGGATGGTCCAGCAAGATATGCAGTATGACCCCTTCTATTGAGTGTTCGAACTGGTCGGATGACTGGTCCTGAGCTATGGACGACCAGTCGGACGACCGGTCTTTAGTGTATTCTTCTGTCTTCTTTCTTCTCTCCTTTACTTCTTTCTTCCATCCTTCGACACTTGATCTTGTGATCTTCAATGCTTGTAAATAGCGTCTTTAAGTCTTCAATCGATGAATGCTCTCTCTTATTCCTATAACCACAAAACCATGCATTAGTTGAGCCTTTAATCATGTATTTCAAGCATAGTTAGTGATAAAATGGGGTTAGAATATGCACATTTAAGAGCTCAACAGTATCGACAATCCTCTTGAGCATCTGGAGAAGTATAGATCCCTCATGGAGCTGGAAGGATATAACTCAGAAATTATGTGCAGAGCCTTCTCTTTAACTCTAAAGGACGCAACGCATACTTGGTTTTGTGGCCTAAAGCCTCTATATATTGAATCCTTCTCTCAGTTATCAGATCTCTTTCTTTCTCAGTTCATAGAGAGCATCCGTATCAAGAAACCTACATCTCACCTGTCAGATTTGAAGTAGTAGCATAGAGAGACAATTAAAGAATTCACTATTCAATTTACGACAAAAGTAGTCCAAACTGAGGGTTATACTGAAGATAAGGGTCTCACCGCCCTTATAGCAGGCATTACGAGCAAAAAATTTTGATTCACCTTGGATAAAAATCCTCCTAAAATGATGATCGAGTTCCAAGCCAAAGCTTAAAAATATATTAATGCTGAAGAAGTAGCCTTGGCACGTCATGGTATTCAAGGAAAAAAGTGAAAGGCTGAAGATATTTCTCCAGCAGATAAGAAGTACCGACGTGATCGACATGATCGCTCGCCAAAGAAGTCTTATTTTGGAAAATATCGCAATTATATGCCTCTTAATCGATCTCTAGAAAAGGTACTAATGGAGATTAAACATAAATCGTATGTTAAATGGCCTCCGAGAATCAAATCGGATCCCGAAAAAAGAGACAAGAGGAAGTTTTGCTACTTTCAAAAAGATCATGGGCATAATACCCAAGACTGTATTTTCCTTATAGACCAAATCGAAGCCCTCATTCGAAAGGGATACCTCCGAGACTATGTTGCACGGTAAGATCGTTTGCCCAAACGATCTGATACCCCAGCGCATCATGATCATCAAAACCAGATGAAGAAGTCACCACAACGTCGTCCTTCATAAGAGGATGCCGAACCTGCAGGCGAAATCTGAACCATTGCAGGTGGCCCGGCTTGTGGGGGAGATTCACAAGACTCCAGGAAAGCGTATACTCGACAGGCGAGCCAGAAGCCTCAGCACATTTATTGGGTGGAAAAATCACCTAGCGTGACAAGCTTGAGCCACCAACCAATCTCCTTCTCCCACGCCGATGTTGAAGGAATCCATTTCTCCCATGAGGATTCCATCATAGTAGCGTTAAAGGTATCAAATTATTTAACTTACCGTATTATGTTGGATACAGATAGTTTTGCAGACGTCCTTTACCTTGAAGCTTTCAATAAGATGGCACTCGCTAAAAATCTACTCAAACCTGTCTCGACCCCCCTTATCAATTTTGGGGGTGAAGTGGTGGCGCCAAAGGGGAGTATTGACCATCCCATTACATTCGGAGAAGCTCCGACTAAAGTCATTATTTTCGTCAACTTTCTTGTGGTTGATCGAAAGTCGGCATATAATGCAATCTTGGGCCGACCTTCGTTTACCAAGATAGGAGCGGCTCTACACCCCCTCTACTTATGCTTTAAGTTCCCCACTCCAAATGGAGTGGGAGTAGTTCGAGGGAACCAAAAGGAGGCTCAAGCGTGTTATGAAATTTCGGTACAAGACGCAAAGAATGTACAGGCAGCTCCTATAATGACAATTTCAAGAGATTCAACAAGTTCTCCGATAGCAACAAACCTAGACCCAAGGGAGGATATGTGTCAAGTGGGAACTCCCGGAGAAGAAAAGGTCGAAATTCAGCTATCTAAGGATGACTTTTTCAGAAAAGTCCATGTCAGATCGTCTCTGGATGCCTCCTTTCGGATCTGCCTGACCGACTTCCTGGTCGAATATCAAGATGTATTCGTCTGGTCTCATGAAGATATGCCAAATATAGACTCCAAAGTCGCAGTTGACCGCTTAAATGTTGATCCAAAATTTAAACCTATCGATCAGCGTCGACAAGCATTCACAGCTGAACACCAGATGGTCATAAAAACTGAGATCGAAAAATTATTGGCCGTCGACTTTTTTGAAGAGGTAGATTACCCGGAGTGGGTTGCGAACGTCGTTCTCGTACACAAGGCAAACGATAAGTGGAGGATGGGCATAGATTACTCCGATCTGAATAAGGCATGCCCAAAAGATAGCTTCCCAACTCCCCGCATCAACCAACTGGTCGATTAAACAGCAGGACATGCCCTGCTTAGCTTTATGAATGCTTATTTTGGTTACAAGCAGATCATGATGCATCCACCTGATCGTCACAATACTGCTTTTATCATTGATCGAGGTCTATACAGCTATAAAGTGATGCCTTTCGGTTTCAAGAATGCGGGGGCCACTTATCAGCTTCTAGTCAATAAAATGTTTGCTGCACAAATTGGCAAGAATATGGAGGTTTACATCGACGACATGCTCGTAAAAAGTGTTGCAAGCCGATGATCATCTCACAGATCTCCGAGAAGCCTTCGATCTGATGAGGAAGTATCATATGAAATTGAAACCAGAAAAATGTGCTTTTGAGGTCTCTGCTAGAAAATTTCTCAGGTTCATGGTTAGTCGACGAGGGATTGAAGCAAACCCTGAAAAGATTAAAGCCTTGATTGAAATGCAATCTCCATCCACTCTCAAAGAAGTTTAATGATTGGCTGGTCGCATTGCATCGTTAAATAGGTTTATTTCGCGTGCCTCCGATAAATGCCTTCCCTTTTTCAAGCTCCTACGTACAATTGCAAAATCCAACTGGGTGTGGACCCAACAATGTGAGGAGGCATTTCAGCAACTGAAACAGTATATGAGCACGCCTCCCATCTTATCCAAACCTATTCCACACGAGCATCTCTTTCTTTATTTATCTGTATCTTCTACGGTCGTTAGCGCCGCCTTAATAAAAGAAGACTCTGGGGTACAAAGGTCCATTTATTATATCAGTCGAGCAATGATAGATGTTGAAACTTGATACTCTGATATGGAAAAACTCGCTCTAGCCCTAGTGACAGCAGCTCGAAAACTTCGGTCTTATTTTCAGGCCCATCCTATAATAATACCTACGAATCATCCTTTAAGGCAAGTCCTTCAAAAGCCCGAAGTATCTAGACGGTTAACTAAATGAGTGATTGAGCTTGGCGAACACGAAATTGCTTTCTACTCGTGAACAGCCGTGAAGGCCCAAGCCGTGGCCGATTTCATCGCCGAGTTTACATATTCGACCCCCACTACTCCTACCTCTAGTAATGACCCAACGGCGAGCGAGCAGGCATCCTGGTCGCTCTACGTAGATGGATCATTATGCTCCACAGGTAGCAGAGCCGGCTTGATCCTAATCGCGCCTAATGGGTCACAATTCCAATATGCTTTGCGCTTCAATTTTCATCCCTCTAATGACGAAGCAGAATATGAGGCCTTAATCGTTGGTCTTAAATTAGCAAATATACTTGTGATAAAGAACCTGTTTATTCATAGTGACTCTCAACTCATCATCAATCAAATGCTCGACGAATTAGAGGCGAAAGAAGAGCGAATGGCTTCATACAAATCTTGAGTGCTCATCTTGCTCGCTAAATTGAGCAAATATGAGATAACTCATATTCCTCGTGAGGAAAACAAGCTCGCAGATTCTCTAGCAAAGTTAGCTTCCGTACCAGAGTCCGATCTAACGCGAGCTGTTCCTATCAAGCATCTCTCTACTCCAAGTATTGATCAAGTCGCTCCAAAGCCAGTCGCTACATTACATTTATCTCCGTGTTGGATGGATCCCATCATCCTTTACTTTCAAAGCGGACAACTTCCAGATGGTAAGAATTTACGTGACAAATTCGCTACCGTGCTGTCAGGTACAGTCCTCCAAAATGGAAAATTGTTGCCTAAAAGTTTTACTTTACCATATTTAAGGTGTCTCCATCCAGAAGAAACACACCATGTTCTAGATGAAATACACCAGAGGGCATGTGGTAATCATCCTAAAGGACGATCTTTAGCATATAAAGCAATGACGTAAGGGTACTATTGGCCCACTATGAAGGCTGATGTTACTGAGTTCTCAAAGAAATGTAATAAATGTTAGCAATACTCTCCAGTCCCTCATGTACTGTCTGATCAAATGACACCGATGGATGGCCCTTGGCCCTTTGCCCAATGGGGAGTCGATATAATCGGACCACTACCCAACAGAAAAGGCCAAAAAAGGTTCGCAATTATGGCAGTCGATTATTTCACCAAATAGGTTGAGGCGGAACCTTTGGTTACCATGACTGAAAAGCAAACTACTAAATTCATATGGAGGAACATTATATGTAGTGATGGGCTCCCCCATACCATAATTTCTAACAACGGAAGACAGTTCAATAATGTCGCATTCTCTGAGTTTTGCGAGAAATGAAAGATACGTAATATTTGAACCTCCCCATATCATCCTCAGGCTAACGGACAGGTAGAAGCGGCTAACAAAATTATCAAGCATCATTTGAAGACTAAGCTTAATGAATGTAAAGGTATGTGGCCAGAACTCTTACCAAAAGTTTTATGGGCTTACAGGACGACAACTCGCAATTTAATGGGAGAAACACCCTTCTCACTGGCATTCGATACCGAAGCATTCGTCCCAGTAGAAGTCGAGATACCTACTCATCGAGTAAAAACCTACGAGGCAGCGCGTAATGAGGAAAGTTTAAAACTTCACATCAATCTCCTAGAAGAAAAAAAGGGATATATCTCATGTTCGAGCAGCAGCTTATCAACAACGAATAGTCCGTTATCACAATTTAAAGGTTAAAACCAGAGCTTTTCAGCTCGTGGACTTAATGCACAAGCAAAACATCGGAATGACCACTCGGTCGTAGGATCCTAATTGGGAAGGTCCGTATCGAGTTATCAAAGTTGTTCGACCAGGAACTTACTATCTTGAAGACACGAGAGGAAGACCCCTACGTCGCCCTTGGCATGTGGAACATTTACTTCGATATTTCCGTAAACCATTTATAATGTGAATATCCGATTATATTTGAATAAAGGCATTCTTTTTTCATTCTAAATGGTCAGCTATGAAATCCATAACTTAGTCGGTACTTCACTTATTGGACCTGAATAGCCCTGAAGAGAATACAAACATTCTTTTGACTAAGTATTCTGCTCTCAGCAGAGCCAAAGACTCAATTGATAGGTCAAGCCTATCTCCAAGTGGCCATGGTCGCCAAGAGATCCCTAATTGAGCCCAATTCATTTTCATGAGTTGAGTAAAACATTCGAGCACGAATTCATTCCCATGAATACAGAAAGAGATAGCAAAATATCATTTCATTCAATCAAATATCATTTGAATTACAAAAAAGAGAAGAAGAAGAAGATACATCTATTTTAATTAAAAAAAAGGGGGGAGAAAGGAAAAGAGGATCAGCTCGTTGTCGCTCATTTGTTACATGGAGGAGGTGCTCGTCTTTCTGCCTCAGGTCCCGTCTGAGAAACTCCTGCAGCTTCAGTAGCCTCCGTGACTTCATTTTCAGCCGCTACTCTTTCCTCAGCAGCGACGATGGCATAAACTTTGTCAAATTCCTCCATGTTGAACGCTAGAGAAATTTGTTGCATAACCCTGATCGCAAATTCGCGACCAGCGACGTAGGCTTTGTACTGCTCGTCTTCGTAAAGTTGTGAAGTCTGAAACTCCAGAACTGCATGAGGGCCTTCTTCAGACACCATTTTGACATATGACGTCCTCTCCTCATCCTAGTGAATGGAGTCATCCTTCAATTGAGCAAGGACCTTTTTCTCCTTCTCCAAGCTTTCCACGGCCTCCTTGAGGCGCGATTTGCACTCCGCAAGCTACTCCTCGAGAGAGATCTTATCCTAACGAAAGATCTCTTTCTCCTTCTCATCTTTTCCTTTATCTCCGCAAGCCTCGCGAAGTTGAGATCCATCGACTAATACCTTTCGGTTAAAGCCTGGATCTTACCAATAAGGATCTTCTTCTCCTCATTCAGTTTGGCAATCAGAGTCTCGCGAGACTTTATTACTCAATCGCTCCCCTAACTCTCATTCTCCATGGCCTGTCTCTTCTCTTCTCCTTCATCTATGATGCGATGAGCAGCAACGATGTCACGACTTGTTCGCAGAGTAAGGTCCAAACCCTACTCGAAAATAAAAGAAAGCATCATTAAAGGTGTAAGAGTTTCTTTAAAAGGACAACAGAAATGATAAAGTGTTTCATGCATACCAGGACCAACCTCACTCCAATGTCTGTGGAGAGATCCTCCGGACTAGGATCAGGAAGTGCACCGAAGGATTTGAGAGTGATATTTTCAAAAAGAAACTTGCAAATAGGGTGCAGGTGACCCGAAATGGTATAGACCCCAGTCCCCGAAGGCTGGACTACCACCATCTCAGAAGTACTCGTTTCGCAAGCAAAGGATGGTTCTCGAGCAGGAATTGACTCCAGAGCAGGAGCCAACTCACGAGCTGCGTGAGGCTTGAGACTCTCTTCACCCTGTTAAAACTAGAAAAATACTCGCAAGGGGCAGTTTTTCCTGTGTTTCATTATTCTGAGGGAATTTTGAGTGTATAGGGACATTCATAGACAATCATGACCAATCACAAAATGTACACAAGAGAGATATCGCAAGGCGAATTTTATTCCAGAGATTTTGATATCTTTTACATTCCAGGCTGTGATACTGGTCACGAGCCTTTAATTACATCAATGGTTAATCACCCTTATTAGAAGGTAAAAGACTAATCCGCCAGGGATTATGATCCTGAGTTCATGGTTGTATAGACCTATTTATTTTCTTGTTATGGACTGAGCCACGTTTCTTAGACAAGTCGGATGTCTATGTCCCATTTTCTTTCGGATTGTCCGGGTTGAAGGACTGTTAGGATTCGAGTGGTGTAACTCTAGGCCGTTGGCCTCTGGAATACATGAGCATCGAACGTTGGTTGGCACGACCTAAGGCTCGTGCCCATATTTTTATGACGGGTGACCTTAGGAAGGCACTCCGCAGCTTCTTGAGCAAGGTTTTTAATCGAGTAGTACAACTCTAGGCCATTGGCCTTTGGAATACACAAGCAACGAAATGTTGGTCGGCATAACCCAAAGCCCGTGCTCATATTTTTATGACGGGTGACCTTAGGAAAGCACTCCGCAACTACCTCATCAGCTCAACCGACGGACCCGTTGTTGATGGGTAGGGCATCGACTGTCTTTTTCATAGTGGCAATCCATAGCAGGATGTTTCAAACCTTGTTAGAACTCTTTTGTTTGTGATTTTTTTTGGTAACCACAATCCCTTAGGTTTAGCCTCGGACCTTTATCCGGGATGAATGGAGCTTTGTACAGTAAAGTAAATATGTTTCTTCTTGGAGTCAGGTTAGTCGTCTTCGAGAACATTCCTTCTTCTGAATATTTTCTGGTGATCTATTTGAGATCGAATAGGCTATATCGAGCTGAGATCCTTTGAGGATCCAAATTCAATGGGCTGGATTGGTTGTTTTCGATGCCTACAAATGGCCAAGTATCGGGTCCGATGGATACCCGTACATGCCAATTTCTAATGAATGATGGAGATCGGTGCCCTGTAGATGTTTAACTTTACTATTTCATAGCCTGAGTGCATTTTGTTTGCCTTAGCGTCTTCGAGATTGCGGTTGATTTCATTTGGCATTGGTTAGTTTTCGAGCCAACAGGGCACTTCCTAAGGCTGAAAATGACTAAGTAGTGGACCTATTTGCAGTCTGATCGGGGCATTCAGTGAATATCGTTGATGATAATCTTTGAACAAGGATTGATCATGTGCACGAGGGTCGCAATGTGATCGCATTTTGATCTGCTTGGCATAAGTCGATTTTCAAGCCTATAGGGCCCTTCTTAGGGCTGTTAATGATTAAGTAGTGGGTCTGCTAATCGCTTAATTATGGTATTCAAGGATACTGAGATTAGATAACCTCATCACAGTGCATGATTATGGTGTATCATGTCATGCAGGAGAGAAGTCTCTCTCTCGGGTTTGGTCCAATTCTGCCCGATTCTTCTCTGTTTCGGCTGTTTTCGGCTCTTTCGGAAAGATTTACAAGACTACAAAATTGGTTAAGTGTTGGTCATTTTTTTATGAAAACACTAATTTGGGCCACTTATCATTGACCATTGGAGAATCTGATCCGAGGGATGGAAAGATTGCATCGAGGTGCATCTAGGAGAGGCAGTTTGATCGAAAACCGATTCCAATCGAAGGTGAGCCACACGAAGGAAGGTACAACCCCTCCCATCAGCGTCCAGGCGCATGTGGAGGGGGGTTTGGGCACATGTTACATTTTTGGTGGGTTGGTGGACGCATGTGCTTAGGAGGTGGGCACATGTGCCCTTACCTTGTGAAAATAGAGAGAGACAAAGAGTCTCGGGCGCATGTCTCACTGCACATGCACCCAGCCCCAAATAGTGGGCGCATGTGAGATTGGGACTTGGCATATTTTTCATAATTTTGACCTTCGAAAGAATGGGCATATGTCCCTTTTGGACTTAGTGCATTTCGCACTTTTCGGCGAGCAGAAGTGGGCGCATGTCCCTCTGCAAAATGGGAAAAGTCCCAACACTTAGAGAATTTCAGGATTTTCCCCCTTGCACATGATTCCAACGGAGGATATCCCTATCCGACGAGGGACTCCGGTGGAAGAAACTATTTGATAGTAGTGCAATTTTTTGTTCTGACGGGGAAATCCCCTTTCTGGCGAGGGATTTCGATGAGGGAAACCAGTCCAATGAGGACATCCAGCGAGGGGTAATGGAGATGGCACATGTTACCACTTACGTCGCTCTGAGGTCAGAAGGGAGTGATGTTGCTTAATGTCATCAGGAGGACCTTCTATTTATAGTAATGTAATCGGGTTCGGGTCCGACCCGGCGAGTATTTCTCAGCGCATGTGTTTCTGGGACGTTTTTCGGCGCATGTGCTGGGCGGAAGTGTTGAGCGTAAGGGTCCAGGTGCATGTGGTTTCAGGCCGGGTGCATGTCATTTCTGACGGATTTTTCGGGCAGTTTTCAAAAAAGTGTTCGAATCGCTTTCTTTCGAGTACACGTTGCGAGCGCATGTGGTGGAAGGCCGGGCACATGTCCCTTGTTCGCTCGCCTCAAGTGTAAGGCTTCGATGTAGTAATAATTCTCGGTAAGACCGAGGTCGATCCATAAGGAATTAGAAAACCAATTCTAAATCATTCAAACAACTTGGATTGGAACAATTTGAGATTTCAATTAAGAGAACTAACTTAAAACAATAAATTGTAAACTCTGTAATTTAAAGGAACTAAGGCTTTCAAGGATCCACTTGTAACAATCACATATTAATCCAATCAATCCAAGCATAAAACACAACTAGATTTGAAGTTCTATCTCTCATCTAGTTGGAAGATAAAGCATTGAAGCACGTTCAACCCCACTTCAATTAAACTTTCAAGTTCTAGTCATATTCAATCACATAGCATTCAAAATCATAGCCTTCAGAGCATGCCTATGGACTATGGCATGCTCAAGGATTACCATAATTCGAATCTAATTAAGCCAAACATGATAATCTCAGAGAATTACAAGGAATCCATGTCTAGAACACATGAGCTCTCATAAAACTTCTAAAAATATCAACTTTATTCAAACTAGAACATTTAAAATCCAAACTTAAAGTGAAAGTACTTGAATCAAACTGAATTAAACATGAAATTGGCTAAAAGCTTCACCTCTCAGCCCTAGCTGAGAGGTTCTAGCCGAGCATTGTCATACTACAAATAGAATCTAAAAGAAAAACTAAATAAAAGCATAAAAACTAGAAAACCAGAATCGGCGGAGTTGCGGACGCTTCACGATGCTTTCCTTCACTTCCCACGACCTCCAATCTCTTCTAGGATGCCTTTAGACGAAGCCTTAGGTACCTTTTTATAGAATAGTACAGAAGATTCCAGATTGCGCAAGGAATCACAGAGTTGTGCAAAGAAAATCGAAGCTTGTAAAATAAGCTCTGTTACGCGGACGCTCCACGATGTTTTCCTTCACTTCCCACGACCTCCAATCTCTTTTAGGATGCCTTTAGATGAAGCCTTAGGTACCTTTTTATAGAATAGTACAGAAGATTCCAGATTGCGCAAGGAATCACGGAGTTGTGCAAAGAAAATCGAAGCTTGTAAAATAAGCTCTGTTGCGTAGACGACCGGTTGTAAAACGCCAAAAACTATCCAGTGAGTTTTTGAAATTTCCACCCCCCTCCTATTGACTGCTCGACCGGTCTGACGACTGGTCTGAGCTATGTGCGACTGGTCTGACGACCGGTCTGTCTTGGTCCAGTGAGATCTGCATAAATGTGAGGGTCTCTGTTAAATTGCAGACCGGTCGGACGACCGGTCCTGTGCCTTGGCCGACCGGTCTTCAGTGCAGTGAGTTGCACTTCTTCCTTCTTTCTTCCTTTTCTCTATTGCTTCTTTCTTCCTTTCTTTAGCACTCGATCCTTTGATCTTCAACGTGTACAAAGTACTCTTTTTGAACCTTGAATTAGTGAAATCACCATCTCATTCTTACAATCACAAATCATGTATTAGATGGGTCTTTTAAAGTGTGCAAACCATGCATATAATGTGATGTAATGGGTTAGTAAATGTATAAATTAGAAGCTCAACACCCCCCCCCCCCCCCAAACCAGCATTTTGCATACAAATGTAAAATTTTAGAAAAATTCAGTGATAGAAGTTGAAACCTTAAACTCTCAAAACATAATAAGTGTTCATATGAAATTCCCGCTGATTGATTGATAAATAGAAGAACTTGAGCAACTTTACTCTAGTGTGTATAGTGAATGTTCATCTCGTGAATTTTCAGGATTATCGTCTTCATAGATCAACTAAACTGTAGATCTGACGGTGTATAGATCAATCATAAGCTAGTGACAAGAATTTGCCTTACCGTCCTTCCGACGACTTTCACACTACGTCCCATTTCTGGCTTTGGTTAGGGGTAGACCATCCCCCGATTGGTAATAGGTATCCCTTTTCAGAATTTTCCACCATATTCTCAATCATTTCCATATTTTCATCATTCCTTTCCTTTTATTTTATATTAGATAGGATTTTTAGAAATCCATATCTTTCGTTATTTTCCATAGGACAAAGATGGACAAAGTACCCTGGCTTGGTTCCTCAACACTTAAATCAAAATCTAGCCAATCCACAAAGCTATATAATTCTTTCAAACCATGAAAATCGTGTAATGTGAACTATGTGTAAAAGTGTTCAAATTTTCTATCAATCATATAAATAGAGGAATTCACATATAAAACCATTATATTAAAGGTAGTCAAGACTTGCAACATCACTCACTTCGTATCTCTTTTTCTTATACTCGTATCATCCCGAATGTATAAAAACAAAGTTTTCTAAAAGCGTTTTGAATTTCCAGAAAATTCAAAAAAAATTCAACAAATAATGCTCGAAATGTCCACAAACTACTAGATGAGGAATCTTATCTCACCCCCCAACCAAATCTTGCATTATCCTTAATGTAAGAGATATGCAATTAGCAATAACATGAGAGCAGTGTTAAAAATAAAGGAGAGTGGAAATGAGATCACCTGATAGAGTCAATCATGGAAGTCTACAATTCTGGCAACTAAACTACTAACGAAATAAACCTAAAACAGAAAATCAAACAAAACCAAATCCTATGCTATACCTCGATTAGACTTGGAGATCTATCGTCCTGATACATAGGATCATCCAGAGTGATGGACATGTTCTCTGAATCAAATTTTTCAACTGAATGGTTTAAGGTGTTGTCCGTTCATTTTAAAACAGTTACCATTCGTCATGTTTTCTACCTCGACAGCCCCATGAGGAAAAACTTCTTTAACAATATATGGGCCGATCCATCGAGATCTTAATTTTTCTAGAAAAATATGAAGTCAAGAATTGTCCAAAAGCACTTTCTAACCTTCGTGGAAAGGATTTCCTGAAGATGTGCTTGTCATGGAAGCTAGGCCTTCATCCTACTCTTGTAAATCTTCGAGTTCTCAGTAAGCATCGTTCCAGATCTCATCAAGCTCATTCAATTGGAGTTTATGAAGCGAGATAGCCTTGTCAATGTCAAAATTCAATGCCTGAATTGCCCAATAGGCTTTGTGTTCAATCTCCACAGGCAAGTGACAAGCTTTCCCATTGACAAGTCTATAGGGGGACATTCCAATGGGGGTCTTGTAAGCAGTACGGTGAGCCCAACGAGCATCGTCTAACCTTAGCGACTAATCTTTACGATCCAGCCTCACCGTCTTTTACAAAATTTATTTAATTTCCTGATTGAAAATTTCAAGCTTGCCCACTTGTTTGTGGGTGGTATGGGGTACTCACTTTATGTCTAACGTCATATTTCTTCATTAAGGCTTCGAAAGGCCTATTGTAAAAGTAAGAACCGTCATCACTAATGATGGCTCGAGGCGTTCCAAATCTAGATAAGATGTTTTCTTTAAGAAACTTTAGAACCATGTAATGATCGTTGGTTCTACATGGAATTGCCTTTATCCACTTCGACACATAGTCTACGACGAGTAATATGTAGACATGTCCAAAAGATGAGGGGAAGGGTACCATGAAATCGATGCCCCAACAGTCAAAGACTTCAAGATGTTGAATTGGGGTAAGAGGTATCATATTTCAACGAGACAATCCTCCGAGCTCTTGACAGCGCTCGCATGCTTTGCAAAACTCGTGCGTGTCCTTAAACAAAGTTGCCCAATAAAAACCACACTGCAGAATTTTTGCAGTGGTTTTCTTGGTGGAAAAAATGACCCCTACATGCTTGATCATGATAAAAGGAGATGATAAAATTATGTTCATTATCAGGGACACATCTCCTAATAATTTGATATGGGCAATATTTAAAAAGTAAAGGTTCATCCCAGAAAAATTTGCGCACTTACCTTAGAAATTTTCGTTTATCCTGTGCAGTCCAATGAGTTGGCATCGCACCTATAGAAAGATAGTTTGCAATATCAGTGTACCACGATAGATGCGCAGCAACAAAGAGTTGCTCATCAGGGAATGAGTCCTCAATATGTGACTATCAATGGAATTCGGTAAAACTAGGCAGGATAGATGGTCCGCCACCACGTTCTCTACTCCTTTCTTATCCTTGATCTCTAAGTCGAATTCTTGAAGGAGTAGGATCCATCTAAGCAAACGGGGCTTAACATCCTTCTTGGACAGAAGGTATTTCAGCGCCGTATGATCCGTGTCAACTATGACCTTGGATCCTATCAAGTATGCATTGAACTTGTCCAAGGAAAAAACAATGGCTAGGAGCTCCTCTGTGTAGTCGAGTAATTGACTTGAGCGGGGTTCAAAGTCCTACTCGCATAGTAGATAATGCAGGGCTTCTTATCCTTCTTTTGTCTTAACACCACCCCAATAGCATAATCGCTCGCATCACACATCAACTTAAAAGGAACGGACCAATCTGGTGGTTGCATGATAGGAACAGTTGTCAACATGTCTTTTAGCTTTGAAAAAGCTAATTGACAATCGGCACTCCACTCAAATTAGTTCTCCTTTTGGAGAAGGTTACATAAGGGCCTAGAGATATGATCGAAATCCTTTATGAACATTCTATAAAAATCGGCGTGTCCAAGGAAGGACAGCACATCATGTATGCTCTTGGGTGGTGCTAGATTGGAAATAATATCAATTTTAGCTCAGTCTACCTCTATTCCATTAGACGAGATGATATGTCCAAGGACTATTCCTCTTTGTACCATAAAATGGCACTTCTCCCAGTTTAAGACAAGTTTCTTCTCCTCACACCTTGTCAAGACCAACTTCAAGTGATTGAGGCACTCCTCAAATGTACAACCAAAAATAAAAAAAATCATTTATGAAAACTTCGAGAAATTCACCCACCATGTTTGAGAAAATACTCAACATACAACGTTGAAATGTGGCAGGGTGCATTACATAGCCCGAATGGCATTCTTCGGTATGCGAAGGTGCCAAACGGGCATGTAAATGTGGTCTTCTCTTAGTCTTCCGGGGCTATCTCAATTTGGTTGTAATTGGAATAGCCATTGGGGAAGCAATAATAGGAGGGACCCGCTAACCTCTCCAAAATTTAATCCATGAATGGGAGAGGGAAGTGGTCCTTCCTAGTGACCGTGTTTAGCTTCCAATAATCTATGCACATACGCCAACTGGTGGTCACTCTAGTCGGTATAAACTCGTTGTTGGCATTTTTTATGATGGTAATACCGAAATTCTTAGGGACAACTTGGGTAGGACTCACTCATTGGCTATCCGAGATGGGGTAGATGATACCCACATCTAGTAGTTTTAACACCTCGGTTTTGACAACCTCCATCATGTTTGAATTTAGCCTTCTTTGAGGTTGTCTAGTCATTTTTGCATTTTCCTCGAGGTGTATATGGTGAGTGCAAACTGAAGAGTCTATCCCCTTGAGGTTCGCTATTATCCAATCTATGGCTCCCCTATGTTCTTTGAGTAGCTCAATCAACTTGAGCTCTTGGTATTTTCCTAGGTGAGAAGTAATAACAACCGGGAATGCTTCTTCTTGACCCAAATATACATATTTCAGCTCGGATGGACAATGGTTTAAGGTCAAGCTTCAGCGGTTTGATGTTAGATGGTAGAGGCCTTGATGTAGGTTGGTGGCAATCTTTCAAAATGGGGCCTCCACCAGCTAGTACAAACTACCGGTTTCTCAATATTCAATGTTTGGACAATTTCACTAATGATTGGGTCTTTGAAATCCTCAAAATGTGCCAAGCATGTCTCCAAGTTTTCTAGTGGTTCAAGTTGGAGAAGCTCTTCTTCTTCAAAAGATTCGAGCATGTTTACCTCGAAGATCTCGTCATCATCAACATCCATATGCCTTTTGCCCAAATGAACATATTTACCTCCAATGTCATGTTTCTAAAGGACAATTGCATTACCCCATTCCGGCAATTGATAATTGCGTTTGATGTAGCTAGGAATGGGCAGGCCTAAAATCACCAGTATTTGAGTGTTAGTATCCATAACCGGTTGTGTGTCCAAAACGATGAAATCCACCAGGTAGTAGAATTTATCGACTTGGACCAATACATCCTCAACTATCCCTCTCGGAACACGGATGGATCTATCAGCGAGTTGCAACATGGTTTTGGTGGGTTTTAATTCACCAAGGCCTAGTTGCTCATATACCAAGTATGGGATTAAATTTACACTTGCCCCCAAGTCTAGCAATGCACGTTCAATCCGGTAGTCACCAATGATGCATGAAATTGTGGGGCTACCGGGATCCTTGAATTTTGGAGGGTCTTTTGAGTGAGAATGGCACTCACTTGCTCATTTAAAAAGGCCTTTTTCTGCACATTATATTTGCGTTTAGTTGTGCATAAGTCCTTTAGAAACTTTGCATAAGAAGGGAATTTGTTTAATGGCATCAAGCAATGGAATGTTTATCTTCACTTGTCTGAAAATCTCTAAAATATCATGAGTTTGGGAGAGATTTTAGAGCAACCAATCTCGAAGGGAATGGTGCTACGAGCTTATAAATGTGTTCCGTTTCTTGTGGGGCTGAGTTAGATCCGTCCTCATCCTCAGAATTTACCGGATCATTAGGCTTGTCGGCCTTCACCGGAATAGATTTGTCAATTTGCTTACCACTTCTAAGAGTAGTGACGGATTTAGCTTGCTCCACATGTTGGTTGGGGAGATTAGGGATGCTTACTTCATGTACTTGCTTTGGATTGGGTTGAGGTTGGGCCGAAAAAGTCCCTTCCCTAGCATTCAAGAGTCCCTTAATCTCATCAACCGAGACTTTAAGCTCTTGGAACAATTACTGATTTGACTTATTAATTTCCGTTTGCCCTTGCATGAATACCTTTAGGGTATCCCTCCATTGAGAATTGAGGTGGGGCCATGTTTTGCATGGGTGACCCTCCTTGAGAGTTGATAGGATTGCCCGTGGGAGCATTCTTCCAACTGAAATTTGGGTGGTTCTTCCAAGTAGAATTATACGTGTTACCCATTGGTCCATTAAAAGGTCAGTTGATACCCATATGTGGCATTTGCATGTTCTTGTAACACCTCTTAAAATGCAAGAATGGTAAGACAATCTTGCGTAGCATGTATATTAGTGGCACAAATTCCACATATGTTCTCAATAGCTTCAGTGGGTTTTGTAACTTCACTCTTACTAAGTTCCATGGCCTCGACTTTCCTTAGTGAGGTTAGCTAGCCTTGCGTTAACATCTTCTTCTTCTTTAAGAATATAGATGCCTCCTTTTTCCTTTTGTTGAGGAGGCTTGAGATTAGTAGATTTGTCTGAGGTATCCCATGATTGGGCATTCTCGGCCAACATATCCAAGTAAGTCTTAAGCTTCATCTGGACTTTTGCTCATAAACTCGCCTGTTGTACATCATCTCTACTAATTGGCGCATGTTGGAACTTAATCCATCATTGAAGAAATTTATGATTCGCCAGCTTTTGTAGCTGTGATGTGGGCAAGCAAGTAGGAGGTCCTTAAACCTTTCCCAACATTGGAAGAATAATTCATTCTCTTTAACCTGAAAAGTTCATTATAGCTCTTCGAAGGGTAGTTCGTTTTATGAGCCGGGAAGAACTTTTTCAAGAATTCCCAAGTCATCTCATTCCATGACCCTATCGAATGTGGTCTAAGAGAGTTGTTGAACCTCTAATTTATACATTTACTAACCCATTACATCAGCATTATATGCATGATTTGCATGCTTAAAAGACCCATCTAATGTGTGATTTGTGATTATAGGAGCAAGAGGGAGATTTCACCAATTCATGGTTAAAAGAGTCACTTTGTATGCATTGAAGATCAATAGAACAAGTGTCAAAGGATGGCAAGAAAGAAGTAAGGGAGAAAGAGAAAGAATGAAGAAGTACAGCATTGAAGACCGGTCAGGCCAAGGCACAGGACCGATCGTCCAGGAGCTCAGACCGGTCATCCGACCGGTCGGCTGCGTAACAGAGCTTGTCCTACAAGCTCCGATTTTTGCTGCGCAGCTCCATGATTTCTTGCGCAATCTGGAATCTTCCGCACTATTCTATAAAAGGGGACCTAGGGCTTTAGTCTAAAGGTATCTTAGAAGAGATTGGAGGTCGTGGGAAGTGAAGGAGAGCACCGTGGAGAGTCCACAACTCCATCGATTTTGATTTTTCTAGTTTTTCATGCTTTTATTTAGTTTTTCTTTTTTATTCTAGTTGTAGTATGAAAATGCTCGTCTAGAACCTCTCAGCTAGGGCGGAGAGGTGAAGCCTGTAGCCAATTTCATGTTTAATTCAGTTTGATTCAAGTACATTTACTTCAAGTTTAGATTTTGAATGTTCTAGTTTGAATAAAGTTGATATTTTTAGAAGTTTTATGAGAATTCATGAGCTTCGGACATGGAATTCCTTGCAATTCTCTGAGATTATCATGTTTGGTTTGATTAGATTTGAATTATGGTAACCCTTGAGCATGCCATAGTCCATAGGCATGGCTGTTACTCCGAAGGCCATGATTTTGAATGCTATGCACTTGAATAGGACTAGAACTTGAATTCCTAACTTAAGTGGGATTGATAATGTGCTTCATTGCTTTATCTTCCAATTAGATGAGAGATAGAACTTCGAATTTAGTTGTGTTTTATGCTTGGATTGAATGGATTGACATGGGATTGCTACAAGTGGATCCTTGAAAGCCTTAGTTCCTTTAAATTACTGTTTTTTCTAAGCTACTGTTTTAAGTTAGTTTTCTTAATTCACAACTCCAAATTGTTTCAATTCAAGTAGCTGAAATAGTTTAGAATTGGTTTTCTAATTCCCTTTGGATCGACCTCGGTCTTACCGAGAATTATTACCTACATCGCAACCTTGCACTTGAGGCAAGTGAACAAGTTTTTGGCGCCGTTGCTGAGGAATTTAGATAAACGGTTCTAGATTATTTTAGTGGCTATAGAAGTGGAAGTAGATATGTTTCTAATTTTTTAAGACTAACAAGTTGTTTTGTTTTGTAGGAATTCTTCCATAGCTCAAGGGAATTAGGTAATATCCTTCTAACTTAGTACTTTTTCGGATTTTTCAATTTTTAGATTTTTTTGTTAAATTTTGTTTTAGAACTGAAGATTTATTTAGATCTTAGTTGTGTGGTTTATGTCCCGTTGGGAACGGACTACACCAATCATCTTCAATCCGAAGGTGGTCTAGTTGGACCATTATCAGTCCATAGACGAGTCCAAAAACACCAAGAGCTTTGTGATATTTTGGAGAGTATGGATCAAACACCTTTAAGGAATCCTCCCCCCTACTCTAATGACAAACGCAAATCAAGAGGGAGTAGGAGAGAATGAAGCATATAATGTTCCTCCAATGAGATCTTTACAGGACTACCAACAACCGGCCTGTACAACTACACCAGTCAGTGCGTGGTTTTACCACCAACCGGGGGAAACATTGATATAAAGTCAGGGTGTGATTTAACTTTTGCCAAAGTTCCATGGGCTAGACTCTAAGAGCCCATACCTACACTTAAAGGAGTTTGAAGAAGTAGGTAGCTACTTTGCGATACACTAATGTTTCAGAAGATGCCATTAAACTTAAACTTTTTTCCTTTTCATTGAAAAAAAGAGCCAAGAGTTGGCTCCACTCTCTTAGACCACACTCGATAAGGTCATGGAATGAGATGACCCGGAATTCTTGAAAAAGTTCTTCCCGGCTCATAAAACAAATACCCTTCGAAGAGCCATAATGAATTTTTCGATTAAGGAGAATGAGTCATTCTTCTAATGTTGGAAAAGGTTTAAGGACCTCCTACTTGCTTGCCCACATCACGGCTACGAAAGTTGGCGAAATCATAAACTTCTTCAATGATGGATTGAGTTCCAACATGCGCCAATTCGTAGAGATGATGTGCAACGGCGAATTTATGAGTAAAAATCCAGATGAAGCTTGGAGTTACTTAGATATGTTGGCCGAGAATGCCCAATCTTGGGATACCTCAGACAAATGTAGTAATCCCAAGCTTCCTTAACAAAAAGAAAAAGGTGACATCTATATTCTTAAAGAAGAAGATGATGTGAACGCAAAGATAGCCAACCTCACAAGGAAGATCGAGGCCATGGAACTTAGTAAGAGTGGAGTTTCAAAGTCCAATGAAGCTATTGAGAACATGTGTGGAATTTGTTCCACTAATATACACACTACGCAAGATTGTCTTACAATTCCTGCATTTCAAGAGGTGTTACAAGAACATGCAAATGCCACATATGGATATCAACAGCCTTTTAAAGGACCGGTGGGTAACACGTATAACTCTACTTGGAAGAACCACCCAAATTTCAATTGGAAGAATAATCCCACGGAAATCCTACCAACTCTCAAGGAGGGCCACCCATGCAAAACATGGCCCCACCTAAATTTTCAATGGAGGATACTCTAAAGGCGTTTATGCAAGGGCAAACGCAAATAAACCAAACGAACCAACAAATGTTCTAAGAGCTTAAAGTCTTGGTTTATAAGATTAAGGGACGCTTGAATGCTAGGGAAGGGACCTTTCCTGGCCCAACCTCAGCCCAATCCAACACAAGTACATGAAGTAAGCATCCCTAATCTCTCCAACCAACATGTGGAGCAAGCCAAATCCATCACTACTCTTAGAAGTGGTAAGCAAATTGACAAATCTATTCCGGTGAAGGCCAACAAGCCTAATGATCTGGTAAATTCTGAGGATGAGGACGGATCTAACTCAGCTGCATAAGAAACGGAACGCGTTTATAAGCCCATAGCACCATTCCCTTCGAGATTGGTTGTTCCAAAATCTCTCCCAAACTCTCATGATATTGTAAAGATTTTCAGACAAGTCAAGATCAACATTCTATTGCTTGATGATATTAAACAAATCCCCTCTTTTGCCAAGTTTCTAAAGGACTTATGCACAACTAAACGCAAATATAATGTGCAACAAAAGGCATTCCTAAATGAGCAAGTAAGTGCCATTCTCACTCAAAAGACCCCCCCCCCCCCCCCCCCCCCCCCAAAAAAAAAAAAAAAATTTTAAGGATCCCGGTAGTCCCACAATTTCATGCATCATTGGTGACTACCGGATTGAACGTCCATTATTACACTTGGGGGCAAGCGTAAACTTGATCCCGTACTCGGTATATGAGCAATTGGGTCTTGGTGAATTGAAACCCACCAAAACCACGTTACAACTTGTTGATAGATCCATCTGTGTATCGAGAAGGATAGTTGAGGATGTATTGGTCCAAGTCGACAAATTCTACTATCCAGTGGATTTTATCGTCTTGGACACGCAACCGGTTACAGATACTAGCACTCAAATACCGGTGATTCTTGGCCACTCGTTCCTTGCTACATCAAATGCAATCATAAATTGCTGGAATGGGGTGATGTAAATATCCTTTGGGAACATGACATTAGAGGTGAATGTGTTCCACTTGGGCAAAAGGCATAGGGATGACTATGATGTCCACGAGGTTGATATGATTAAATCAATCGTGGAAGAGGAGTTCGCTTTAAATCAGAATTTTGATCATCTAGATGTCGTTAGCTTCGATCCCCTTGAGGATTGGGACGATGATGATGTTCCTCATGAGATAAACATGATAGAATCTAAGGAGGATGGGGAGTATTTCCAACCTAATCTACCTGAAAACTTGGGGACATATTTGACACATTCCAAGGATGAATTCAATTCTATCATTAATGAGATTTTGGAAGTGTCAATTTCTGAAAATTTACTTGACAAGTCACCAATTTCTAATTTACACAAATTTGTTATGTAGAAATTAGAAAAATTGGTGCTTGACTTACCTACAGAGAGGCCAATTTATAAAATTGTAGAGGTTGATGACCTACTCCAACCTACACAAAAGTTTGAGAAGGAGGAAGACATAAAGGATCCAAATCTGAAAACTTCTTCCGATGAGGTCTCCTATACTCTAGAGGAGTGTTTCGCATATTTTAAAGATGGGGATGATCCCATGATTAAGGACATAGTGCATGCCTTGAAGGAGATCCCTCCAGTGCCTAAAAAACTTCCTTTCACAGAATGCCAAACTAAAAAATCAATTGTGGACGCACCGGTGAAATCTGATTTTGTGGAGATCATATCGACTTGTGAATGCCCAGACAAGATGGAAAGGAGATCCGTATTCAATGATTTCCCACTAATGCAATTCTCCTTTCCTAGTACATGTGACAATTTTATTGAGGAATCCGCTGAAATTTTTCCGTAGGATTTTCAATGGATTAGACTGGTTGATGTCACCAATGTACTTTCCAAAGTAGGATGGTGGATAGTTCTCTTGAAAAAATTGTTACACCACTTGATGATGTTGCTCAACTTTATCCTTTTGGATATTATAATGATAATCGATATCCTAGTCTGATGGAGATCCTCTTTTTAAAAGGACGGATAGCGTAGGATTTGGTTTTGTTTGATTTTCTGTTTTAAGTTTATTTCGTTAGTAGTTTAGTTGCCAGAGTTGTATACTTCCATGATCAACCCTCTCAGGTACTATCGTTCTCACTCTCTGTTATTTTCCCATTGCTCTCATGTTCATGCTCATTGCATATCTTTTACATTAATTTCTCGCGTCAGGCCGTCTGAAATCATAGGTCGACCCAACATTACGCATTTTTGGGATCAGATAAATCGGGACAACTCGTGGCAGTCCTTGAGGTGGTTATGCCATATTATTGACCGAGCTCCCTTCATTATACGAAACTGATACGATTGTCCTCTCTGTCATAATATTCATCATTCGGTGCATAGCCTCAATCTGATGGGCTATCCATCTATTCAAGCTATCCGTTTGCACACGGAGATGCTCGTCCTGAACATTCATTATGTCTGCCTGAGTTTTCCCTTGTTCTTGAATTTGCTACATAATCACTAGTACTTCTCTAAGGTCGCTTGTGACCTCATCTAGTGGAGTGGCCTGAGAGGTTGACTCTATGACTTGGTTAATTAGGTTCACGGGTTAATATTCATATTGGAATGAGGGATTGGGACTCTCTCTAATTCGATGTGTGGTAGTTGAATATTAGTACCCTCTGGTTCTATCCCGACAATTCGATTACTCCTTCTGCTCATAAATCTTTATACTGTATAAATAGCAATGCGGTGCCCCACCGGGCATGCTAAAAAATGTTGCAAAGTTATTCGTCGGCCACGCATGTGATGTGTGTGCAGGAGCGCCAAAATCGATTTTTGCGATTTGATTCCAACCGAACAACGATGACCCCAAGCACTAGGGAAGGCAGATACGTCGTGATCGACCGTATATGACCGAGATCTGTAGAGATCGGTTGCCCAACTGGCCACTCGCTCAAGTTACTTTGTAAAAATGATCAAGCGATGTTTGGAGGGTGTAGTTCGTCCTCCAGAAAGTGGGTTGCAATTTTACCTTCAAAGCAAAAGGATTTCTCTCGGCGTTACTTTAAAAGGAGTGAAAAAAAGAAGAATTAACAATCGACCGTGTGGGCGATTTTTACCCTCTAATATCATCAATAAGAGATGTAAAATGGAACTTTACTGATTATGAAATTTACTGCTATGGAATGTCATTTCAAAGATTATGCTACCGAAATTGAACAGTATGATTTATGCTAAGGAAAGTAACAAGAGCTGATTACGCTAAGGAACGTAAATAACAAGACGAAGAACCTGGTTAAACTCACTAAGCGATAATATAATCTTGACTTGATAAATGCTGGAGCACTTACTCTAAGAAATACCAAGTACTTGAAATGTAAACATGAATCGATTACACTATGAAATGTAAAGGATTTGGTAATTTGGAAAGATAAATTGGTTTGGTTAGTGTTGGACCTCTTTTACTGCCATCTTCTTACTGCTTTTATAACTTCAATTGCATATCCAGATACTTCTACTGCTAACCATCCATTTCGAACCACTCGCCCACTATTCCTCTTCTAAATTTTTCTTTCCCAATAACTGTTTGCTGACCTGGCCACGTTCTCTCGCTCCCTTCACTATCGTGGCATTTCAAACCGATGCCAACTGTATCACTAGGAACTCCGTTTTCGCCACATGCACCTCACAGCTATTTACTTACGTGCCTCCCTCTAATTGGCCCTTCGCCCTGTTGCCAAAATTAGGGTATAACAACCATCACACCATCCAAACCAGTTGATTACATAGGCCCACATAACAAGTTGAAAACTGTAATTTGATAGCCCGGAGAATTCAACAAATGAGCTGATATACATACACGATAATGAATAGGAACTGAAGCACTCAATAACCTTAGCGCTTGATTTGATAGTCCCTACGTGAGATAGGTCAGCTCTAGCATATCCTCTATCAGATGTTCCAGCCATAAGATGAGTATGGACAGCTGTGACCAACGGTCCACATGTAACTTTGGGCCCACCATTTGAATCATTTCGATTACAAAGGGTGTAATTCTGCATCTATAGTTTGTTGGGCCGAATAAGATCTTCACTAATTGTGCATTTCACACATAAAAGTGTATGGATACCTTCAGTGCACATATTTGTATTTAGATTCGTTGGCATTCCCATCACCATCTAGACCGTCCATTATGTCCAGTCTGCTCTTTCTTCGTCTTCTAGGAAAAGATTATACCTTTATTCTACAATCTTGTCGATTCATTTCAGGCATCTTATCAGTTTTTTTTCTCTCTTTTCTAAAGGAAATCTATAAGAGTGGGCTGGACATTATGAATGGTCCAGATGAGTGTTGATGCCAACGGGTCCAAATTCTACAATGTATATGGGGAAGGTTCCCATACACAGCACATTAGATCAATACTCATTAACAAATTTCATCAACTGCTCACACAAGTGCAACGGCCAACAAGCACTCTGATAGTTGGTTTTCAAAACGCAAGGGTTGCCAACGTTTGCTAACTTGGAGGATTCCGAACATGTGGGCCATACACTAGTGTTTCAACCATTTCTCTCATTGACCTTTTGTGGATCTTGAATGACTTGAACTGATTACAGATAGGAAGTTAGCAATCCTTGGTTCAATGGCCTACTACTTTCTTTGATCGATGGCATACAAAACCGCTAAGAAAAGAAGAGTTGAAGTGGGCTGGGCAACCCGGCCTGTAGGGCCCGTGCTTAATTGGACCCTTAACATGGCCAATGGGCTGGTTCTGATCAGCTTGAAATATAGGCCCAGTTTCCAGGCCAGACCAAGTCCAGGGCCAATGATGAATGGCCCCGCCGGTTCCTTTGGACCAATCTAACCAATAACCATTGAGTGGGCCACCACGTTACAATAAGAATGGAGGGTCAAAAGACGGTCATGAGCAATTCTCATTCACCATACATGTGACACTTGTTGTTGGATCTGAGTCATGTTTCCACGATCCAAACCGTTGATATGATGGGACTTGGCCCATAATGATAAATACCCACATCCAAAGCGGGCTGGTATGATGAATGACCAACTTCAAGGGTAGGGCCTACATGATGGACGGTCCACAACAAAGGTGGGCTCCAGGTGATGAAGCAATGGACATTGGAGTTTGGCCCCACATGTTGGATCGTCCATGCTGAGGTGGCCCCACATGATGGACGGTCCTACATCAAAGGTCGGCCCCTAATGATGAATGACCCACATCCAAGGCGAGCATGCATGATGGGAAACCCTACATTGAAGGTGGGGCCCACATGATGGACAACCCACATTGAAGGTGGGCTCCACATGATGGGCAATTAATATTGGTGGGCCCCACATAATGGTCGATCCACATCACAGTTGGGCCCCACATGATGGCCGTTCCACATCAAAGGTCGGCCCTAATGATGAGTGGTCCATATCCAAGGTGGGCCCTACATGAGGACAGGCCCACAAGATGGACAGTCCACATCAAGGTTGGGCTCCACATGATGAGCAATGGATATTGAAGGTGCGCCCCACATGATGGACAATAACATTGATGGTGAGCCCCACTTGATTGATGACCAACATCAAAGGTGGGCCCTACATAATGAATGGTGTCCATTACAAGACGGGCCATAATGATGAATGGCCCACATCCAAGGTGGGCCCCATATGATGGATGGCCCACATCAAAGGTGTGGCCCATACAATGAATGGTCCACGTAAAAGATTGGCCCCCATATGATAGATGGTAGATGTGAGGGAGACCAAACAAACTTGGGGACTTATTATGCTGGAAACCAACATGCATGTTTTTCTACTTTTTAGTTAATAAGTATGTTAGCAGCCAAACATACTTACTGAAGGAGTAAGTAGAGAGAAAAATAAGCTACTTATGGCCTAAGTAGCTTATCCAAAGCAACTTATTGATCCAAACGGCGCCCTTAGTGTAACCAAATGTAATTATAGTTTATTAAAATCAGATGAGCTCATTTTTAGGAATCTACCAAAGATGCCCTAATTGTTCCTTTTAGCATACATGATAACGGTCGTGATTCAATGAGTGACCCACCTAATGCGATGGAACACAGATTTGAGCAGACAGCACAAGTGTCAGAGATCCAGACCATTGATCAGGTAGTGCACACTGAAAGCATGCTATGTACCAAAAATAGGATATTACACACTAGTCAAGTGAGCCACAATTGTACTTTTAATTTGCATATCGTACTTTACTAACTGATCATTTTTCTCTTACAAGCCTAGCCAACATTATTTTAGTCCCCTGGCAGGTTGGCAGTTGCCTTACCTGATGAATGGCCTGGATCTCTAACATGCCTGCCATTCTGTTCCTGCACATCACAGGCCCTCATTGGAGTCCAAACGTGGAAATTACTACTGTGACGGCAGCATCCTTTGAATTTTCCTGTGGGCCAACTCATTATTAATTATTTAAAAAGAACTGATCACGTACAGCTAAAAGTACATGCTGACTTGCCATCCAGCACCCAACATGCCACTTCAGTAGGAAATCTGTTCCATGCAAGCAATGGTAGGCCTTGCAGTGAAGACCATAGTACAGCAATCAGGCCCGTTCACTCATCAAGCAGCCACAACTATGTCCGTTGAGCCAGATAGTCCAATATTGTGGCCTGTATAACGAACGTAGTGAGACCTGATTTATTTACTAGGTGATTTTGATGGTGGGGCCTACAGTTACCATGAACTAGTTTCGAACACAAATTGCACGTTGGATGAAAAAAAATGTAAGTGGATGGATGATATGTTAGCCTACTTTCGTCATGTGATCAGTTCTCTTTGTATAATAGCCTCGATCTTATCACGGATAACCCATCAACCGTAGACTACGGCAACCACTTCTCTATTGTTGAAAAATGATCCCACACAGCGGCTGTATTATAAGTCAAGATATAGACTTCTTTTTGCCTCCAACATATAATAGATGTAAAATATCGTATCCATACAAAAGTTGGGCCAGACCATGATGACCACCTGATACAAAAATCAGGCTGATCCAGACATACAGCAGTAAACAACGTTAATATCAATGGACAACCAATGGTATGGCTGAGTTTTACTGCTGTGATCAATCAAATTTTCATTGCCTTGATTTTCATATCAGGTGATCATCATGGTGCGCCCCCCCCCCCCCCCCCCCCCCCCCCCCCCCCTTGGGTGCGGATAGGATATTCTATGCATGTGACATGTTACTAGGAAAACAATAGCTGTATGGTAACTTATGATACAACAGTTGCATCTGATCATCTTTTACTATCATTTGTGTATTTTGTTGGGACTTGCTTGGCACCATGGATTTGAGAGGAAGGGATGAGAAGTGAATTCCATTATATGAATTCTAATCAATTTTAATTCTTATCAATTCCTAGATTTTCTGTTTGGCAGCCTGATTTGGAGAGAAGTCAACAAGACAAGAGAGAATGAACAGGTGTGGATTTTAATCCCACCGTATGCCCACCTATATTTTGGATTTTAATCCCACCATCCATCAATTTTTAAATTCATGTCAGTCCATTCATTTTTACAGGACATTTTATGCCAGGATCTCAAAAATATAGCAGATCCACATCTTAAGTGGACCATAAAACAAGCAAAAGGTGGAGAGTGGCCATTTATGATGCACAAAAGTTTTGGATTAAAATGGTATTTGTGTGGTCCCTTCATTCAGGTCTTTGTGACCTTGTCAGTAAGTTGGATGGAAAATATACATCACATTGGTTCCCACAGTTAGGGACACATCATGTTGGGTCTCACATTGGGAAGGATTTCTTATCAAATCTCGACTTTTTTTAGAGGAATTAGAAAGGAGCCGAAAGTACCTTTTTGAATTCTTATAGATTCTAATGAAATCCATTTCTTATCAAATCCTCTTCACCAAATAGAGAAAAGCAAATGGTTTCTCATCACTTCTCATCAAATCCACTGGTGCTAAATGAGCCCTTGGGGTATCATTGAGAATAGTGAAGAATCCTTCAAGCTAGACTTGAGTCTTCTCTCGTATAGGTTCCTGCTCATCAGCAAACATACAGTTTAATTGGTATGATATTTTTTACATGTGAGGCCATAGTTTGTTGATCTAAATCGTTGATCTATTGAGATAGAAAGCTTGCGGTATGCCTCAAGGGACGTTCACGACGTGTATAGTCCTGAAGGACCTTAACTTTTCAGCTAGAGATGGCCAACAAAATATTGTTAAGGAGACGTTAACATTTAATGTTTGAAGGAAAACAGTTGAATATTGATCAGAGGTTTGAATTATTTCCATTTGGGAGATTTTTATTGTTGTCCTCAATCCATAGTAAGGCTCATCACGTTTGAGAAGGTTGAAACATGTCTCCACATGTATAGAATCATATCAGTGGCAAAATAGGGCCTCCAATTCCTCC
The DNA here is from genome assembly GCA_003013855.2 of Liriodendron chinense. Classification (NCBI taxonomy): domain Eukaryota; kingdom Viridiplantae; phylum Streptophyta; class Magnoliopsida; order Magnoliales; family Magnoliaceae; genus Liriodendron; species Liriodendron chinense. Next base: position 5,515,209 of record ML058389.1, read on the forward strand.
TCCCACATGGGTAAAATTTGTTATTCACTATGATATCATCAAGTTTTGTGTTATACAGCTAAGCCAATGGAAGTTTAGTTTTTATGAATCGAGAACTGATCATGCTCTAGGCCAGTATCATCTTGATTTCTCCTGACGAAATATGCTTTTCGGCTAGAGTTTGATTATACATATAATTAGGTGGAGTACGAGGCCTTAATCAAGGGCCTCGAAATGTTAAAAGAGTTTAGGGCAAGAACAATTGAAATTGTAGGAAATTCTACATTAATGATTAACCAACTTGCAGGATTCTGAAATGTTCGAGTTGAACCCTGATGTCATATTATGCTACAGCAATTCAATTATTAAACAATTTCGATGAAATGTTTTTAGAGGATGTTTCTTGAGAACATAATGTTGATGTCAATAATGAAATAGCATAGTTGATAGCCAAACTCTAATTGGCGGAAGACATAAACAACGGATTTGTTTCAGTCTAAAAGAGATCTCTATCGTCAGCTCTTTAGAGAGGGTCATCCTTAGAAGTATCTTCTATTCCAATCATCCAGTATTTATTCCATTCCAGTAGGAAGACTAATCAAGTAGTTAGGAGGATTGTGTCGAATTAGTCATTTTCAATGGTGACCTCTAACAAAAAGAGTTTGACAGCCTTCTTTCTAAGATGTCATGCCTTTGTTAAGAAGAAGAATGATAGTCATGGGCAAAGTCCACGAAAAATTTGTAGAACTTATCAAGCTAATTTGAAAATGAGATGGTTAATTCAACCTCACAGCTAATGTTTATTAAAAATCTTGAGCGGTTGTATGAAATTTACAAAGGGATGTGAAGCGTGCGAAAAATATGGACTGATTCAACATGTACCAATTGTTGAACGCCATCCAATTGTTAAGTTATGACCATTTTGGAATTGTGTCTAGATTTGATCGGAAAAATATACCGTCAATTCTTTGATTTATACATTTTATAATTGTTCCAACCGATTATTTCATGAAATAGGTCAAGGCCAAGCCAATTAAGGGTATGGGTCAAGCTAAAGTAATTGAATTTATCAAGAAGCATATTATTCATTGGTTCGAAATTTCAAAATCAATTACGATCAACATGGGGTTAACTTTTTAAGGAAGTCAGATCAAAGTTTTTGTAGATGAATGTAAGTTTAAGCTTCTTAAATCCTTATTATGCTCAGGCCAACGGTCAGGCCAAGTCTACCAACAAAATCCTTAAGAATATCCTTAAACGAATGACTAAGGATAACCCCAAAACATGCAACTAGAATGTATCTGAGGTTTTGTGGGCCTATCGAACTTCTTAAAGAACTAGTACTTGCATTAGTTTGTTTGCTTTAACTCAGAGACACAATGTTGTTTTGACCATGGAAGTCCTTCTTTCAGAGTAGCATCTCAAAATCAATTGACTCCGATAGAGTTTAATAAGCCATGAAGATCAAGTTGCAGGAGTTGGATAAAACAGAGCTTAACGTCTGAGATTCATTAAAGCTCGATAATTGAAGATGACTAGAGCATATAATAAATAAATCAAGGAAAAGGTATTTGGAGAAGGGTTATTAGTTTGGAAGGCCATCCTTCCAATTGGAACCAAGAACCCTAAATATAGGAAATGATCCCCTACTTGAAAAGGGTTGTTTACAGTAAATGAATCACTCTATGGAGGAGCATATCTTTTACAATACTTAAATAGCCAAGTAAGCAAAATGGTCATAAACTATCATTATCTTTTAAAAAAAAAAACATGTCACCATAATATGTGGGTAAATGATTGAAAGATTAAAGATGAGCAATGCGGCCAAACAACATGCAAGAAATGACTAAAAAGAACGATTAAGCAATTAAGATTAAGTATGCTAAAATAAATGATGAGCAAAATTAAAGTATCATTTATTGAAATCGTTGAAACCAATAAACAGATTTTTCTCTGTACTTTGGCCTCATTCAGTATATATAATAAAAAAATATATATCATCTTATCTTGCTTGAAATCAATGCCTAAGCTTGTATTAAAATGCCTGCCCATTAAAATGCTTCATATTGACATTCCACGCCACGTATTAAAAGTGGGCAAACATCAACTCTTTTAATTAAAGCTCATGGAACTGGGATAAAAGTGAATGCTATGCGTTATTGAGAAAAAAAACTTTAATGCACATTGATCTTAGAATCAAGTAAGCTCGGAAGGAAATCGGTATCTTCCTAAAGCCGCAAGTCAAAGCTGGAGCCGCCCTTATCTAATCCACAATCATACAGTAAGCATATTTTAGGCAAAAGACCATCTCTTAGCTTCAATCTTCTCCCAAACATGAAATCCTTGTGCTAAATGCGGACTTTAGTGCACTCCATATCCATAATCAAATATAACGATGACTAATGGAGGGAACGTATAGAGAAAGAGAGGTTAGGGAATGAAGACGTAAGAATGAGGAGACAATTCACAGATAACCATTTATAGAGATTTAGTCATCGAGAGTTCCGCATAATACTTATTTATTGAAGTAATTATGTCAAGCAAGTCCCTAGGAAAAATGATTGCACAAAATTATTAACGAAACAACTAAGGGCTGCCACATGGAACCTAGTGTAGCTTCTTGCTAAAAGAAATAAATAGCTCTTCACATTCCTTGAATACAAGGAAACATGAGGGGTAATATTTACACCCATTTTAACATTATCAAATTAGATAGCTAGAAAGTTGACACATGGCAGCACTATTATACATAAGATCAAGACAAGATCCTTCCTACCAAAGGAAGATCATGAGAAGTCAAGATGGCTATTATCATGAGACACACGTCACACAATCGGATAAATTAGAGCGAGTAGCTATCATACAAACACATGGCGGAACATGAAGGTCTATAGTCATGTAATGGCTTGGAAGATTGCACATGATCAAATGGCTAGGTGGCACTAATTCTTCTCGCTGTACATGACAAAATAAAATTGGCCACACTTACTTATTGGTTGATTGATTGCACGAAGATCATGAAGAGTGATCTAATTAGTCACATTTATTAATTAGCTAATCGATTGAAATAAAAATCACGAGAAGCAAATTCTAAGATTATTCAATAGCAACCCTCTCACATATGTATAAATAAAATTAAGAGAAAAGAACTTCAAACCCATGCAGACCTAACACAACTCTACTCTACAGTGCCACGTTGTTCATCTTTCATCCCTCTTGGATGCTTTTAGTTTATTTTGGTCTAACTCCTAGAATAATGCTACAGAAAGCATAAACAGATTAGATTACTTATTCATCCATACTACATCCATGATTACATCATTGAAATGTTGGAAATATTTCTCATTCTCGAACAAAAGATTGTGGGGCTTTTCTACTACGTGCTAAGTGATTCCGTCAACTATCTCACCATGAAACCTAGTTTCTCACCTAAAGTGATGAACAAACAATTGAATCATCGATCATCTTGCTACGTGCTTGGTTTTCATCAAGTCCTCGAATGGATTGTCGACCCCACTAACTTTCTTGCTACATGCATAATCCCTCATCCAAGCCTTTGAATAAATTGTCAAAAATCCACCCTCTATTAGTCATCTCTCTATAATGTCCGATTCTCACTAAGCAACGAACAAACCGCCATCTTACACCTGACGATCATTTCTCCATGAAGCTAGATTTCTCACCAAAGTAATGAACAGATGATCATCCCGAAATACAATCATCCACCATGAAGCTCGGTTCCTTATCAAGATTCGAATACATAGTCATGACTATTAAAGTTAATTGTAAGTGTTCATTGTAAATATTAATAACTATACTTTCAACTCCTTTCCTACTATACTTTTTATTTATATTATTATTATTAAATTATGGCACTATCATGCGCTTAATTAAAAGTCATTTCATTTGAAAATTAAAAAAGAACTCATTAGAAGAACAAAACATATCATTCAAAAATTGCTTGATCTTTCATGATCAATGGATAGATAGATAGTCGATTTGCATCGACATTAGTCTCTCAGCTATTTCGGCACCCAGTGTCATAAGTGTTCAGTTCGATTCAAACTGAACAACAGTGAGCCATTTTGAGACTTTTTTTTTTTTACTTTATTTGCTGAATTTGAGAATACACCCATGAACTTTAAATCAAGTTCATGAAGGATAGATATTTACCTTGATAGTTCTATTGTTGCGGCTGTATGACTTAATATTTGTTGGGTGAGTTACACGAAACCTTAGGATCTCGCCCCCCAACTACGTAAATTATGTGATATGATAATGCAATAAACAAAATCAAACCAACAACCATACAAACACAAGAGATTTTTTAGGTAAAAACCACAAGACCTCTTTCAGAGAAACAATCCACTATCAAGAGAACTGTTTACAACCTTCGATCACAAGCATAATCCACTTGGATCTAACCTTCTTCACTCATGCAAGAGCGGATAACAATAAAAGGAATAGAAAACTGAGAGATATCACTTGGCACGAGGACGTAAATGAGCCTGAGATGTCAACTGAGAAATGAAACACCTTTCTAATCAGAAAATCTCTCCTTCTAACAAGCTTCCTCTCTCTCTTCCTCTTTTTCTCTCTCTCACCTTAGACATATAAACCTTTGAATTGGATACCCTAATCTCATATTAGAAGCTCATATATAGCTTTGCGTAAGAGTTCTAGCCTAAATAGGAAAGTGCGCATAGTAATCCACGTGCACCACCACCCGGTCGGCCAAAGCCATCGACTGGTCACAGGCGACCAAAAACTATCCAATGAGCTTACTGATAAGAAAAACCATAATTTGACCCATCTGTCAATCGGTCACCGACCGTTCGGCCAGGACCCTAGATCTGTCGGACGACTGGTTTGAATGGACTAGTGAACTAGTCCAGCGTGCAGCACTCCCTCTTGGCCAAAATTCGGCAAGTCAGCTAGGGTGGCCAACCAATTGTGAGATCCTAAAACTACACAAACCTCTCCTCTATCCTGAGGAAGAAAACTCATCAATATTTAGCCTATGCATTCAATTGAAACATAGTTGATTACTTTTGCTACTCTATAAAATAATATTTTCATCTAAAAATATATAAAAGCTTGATACAAATTTTCTTATATCTAAGTTAACATTAAAATAAGTTGTGAGTATGAATATATCGTATTGAGACTTAGCATAGCATAAGCCATTACATAAAGTTCCCCTCACATATAAAGGATTTGCTTGGAAATATGAAAATGATAAGATCTAGGGTCATGCTTAAATTAACTTACCTGAATAACTGTAAAGGTTATATCATGTTTGGTAGATGTTATAAACCCTTAATAATATTTTCATAAGTAGTGAGATCTGATAACTTATCCCATTAATAAAAATTTTAAGTTTAGTAGTATGAATATTAAAATATGTCTACAATATAACATTTTGAATTTTTTTTCAAAAGACTAAGTGTGTACTAATATCGTGTGATCTTCATACCATTATTAGTTTGTTTAACCCAACACTAAGGAAACAAAATTTTAACTCCTCAAAATCTTTCATCTTTCATCTCCTTTCTTATTTCATTTTTATCTCCTTCTATTAAAAATAGATAAAAAAAATCTAGGCCAAAAGATATTTCTTTTCTTATATTTTTTTCTATCTTCCTAGTTCATTTTCTTTTGGAAGAATTGTTAATTTATCAAGAATGTTATCTAAATTTTTATTTATTAGTATCTACTTCATTACCATGAATTTAACATTTTGTACTATTAAGTCATATACTCTTTATATACTATATATTTAAAAACATATTATCTTTGAACTAGAATTATATTTTCCTTAACGAAAATAGATTATTCTAGAACTAGAATCTATATACAAGACTACAAATCTCATAACCCACAAAGGCACACCTGACTCATTTAGAATCTAATTTTAATATTTTAGAATCAGTTATCCTGATTTTCACTATACTTCCTCATACTTTAACATAATGAAGCTAGGTTTCTTCCTTTTCCATAGTTCATATGGAGAGATATATAATATTTTATGTATGATAGAATTTAGAATACGGTTTATGATAACAATCTAAAATTTGATACTATATAGTTAATCACTCAATTATTGTCCTATTTTTTCGTTATACTAAGCCATTTTATTAAAGTGTAAGGGGTTATAAATTCATGAATTATACTATTTGATTCACAGAAATCATTTAATTTATTAGATGAGCACTCACCTCTTCTATCACTTTTAAGGACTTTAGTATTTAGGTTCATCTATTTTTTCACTTTAATCTTATAAAGTTTAAATGATTCAAAGGCTTCATCTTTATATTTAATCAGGTACAAGTACATAAAAAAAAAATTTAGTAAAATCATTAATAAATGTTATATAATACATTTTTCTACAATGACTTAATGTATTATTCAAATCATTAATATTGTAATGAATTAACTCTAAGGATTATGATTTTTTAATGCCACTTAAAAATGAATTTTCTGATTATTTTATAATAACATCATAATTCCCTTATAGTTCAATTTCGTACTTTGGTGTAAGTCTTAATTTCATCATTCGTTTTATTAAATGATAATTATCATGACTTAACATGCTACAGAGATATAAAATCCATAATATAAATGAAAATATTACTATTATTATTTGTATTTAGTTTAATTATACAGTTACATAAATATTTTTTCCCTACAAAGAGATCATGCATAGTAGTAACTAACTTATCAAACTCATACACTATTTTGAATCTTCTCTTATTAAGAAGGCCACCTGATAACAGATTTTTAGATATGTTAGGTGCACAGAATATATTCATTGGTATCAACCTTTTGCTTAATGTAAATTGAAAATCGACGATACCTTTTCCAATAACCTTCACTCAAATGTTGTCAATTGTCTTCACCTCTTATCCATTAGTAAGGTTCTCATAAGGTCTTTAAGATGTTTCACTCCTTTAATATGTCAATGGTTAAAACAGCATCCAACTATCATCCATCATTAGATTCTATTGTGTCGGCTTCTATCACCATTGTTACAAGTTGCTCTTCTACTATGTTTGCCTAATTTAGTTGGATTTTTTCCGTGTTGGCATTCTTTTATATAGTGTTCTATCCGTTACAGAAGTGACACTTGTACTTCTTTTTGCATTTTTCTTAAACTTCGCATCTTTTTTTAGAATGATTGGATTTGAAATTTTGAGATTATAGCTTGTCTTCTTCTACTACATTTGCTTTGGAATGATTCTTCAATGCATCTTCTCGCTTGTCTCAATTTTCCTCTAAGATGTAGGATAACTTTATAGTTGTAAAAAAGAAAAGCATCTTCTATTGATACCTTGAGAAAATTGACCATCAAAATTATCCCTTCATACAAAATCTTGGTTCATCAGTTAGATGAAAGAGATTGCTTCCATTTATGATTAAAGTAAATTAAAAAAATATATCTTGATTATTAGAAATTAATAGTATACAATGGAGAAAATAAAGATATTTGAGATGAAAAATATTAGATTTGTGGGTTTAATTCTTAACTTGAATAAGTAATATCTCAAGACAAATTTGCTGACATTTTCTATATTTTATAGCAAGTGTAAAAGAAGAAAAATGAAAATTTATCTTTAAGATACAATGAACTAGTACATTCATAACTCATCATGAAGATTTGCATATTTAAGTATTAAATGGATATCCAAGAGTAGACACTAATATACCTCATAATTAATCTTAAGAGAATAAGTGCAAGAGGGTAAAGATGAGAGAATAAGCCTAAGAATGGCTTAATTTAGAATTTTTTCATGTGTCTTTGAGATATAATACCAATATATATAGAGCCTGTTACAACATGGTATCCTACTTAGAGAAGCACTCATGTACCTCTTTAAGAAATCACAGACTCATTCGCAAATAACAAACATGCAATTGTTAGTGTCAAATTCGGTCACATGTGTTATGCGTGTGTGTGTGTGTGTGTGTGTGTGTGTGTGTGTGTGTGTTGTGCTTGTTAGAGCTTATAGCAACTCAAGTCGAATCGAACGCCTTATGACCCTAGGCACCGCGATAGGCATATTAAGATTGGATCTGTGAAAATCGGCTAGCTATCCAACCACTGATTATGTACAACTAAGTGATTTGTGAAGGGGAGGGTTCATCATTCTAATGAGTTCCTTTTACCTTGAGAGAAATGACTTTCTTTAAGTACGTGATTTCTTAAAATGTTCAATAATAAGATATTAAATTTAAAAGAATAAAATTAAGCCAAATTTGATTAATTAAATAAATAATTTTTAACTATGGTTGGTGGAAAAAGGTAAATGATAAAAAGTGAAATAAAAGGAATAAATAATGATAATATATTCAAAGTAAGATGATCATCGAGAATGATTATCTGTTCGTAGTAAGAAAGTCATCGGGCATAAAAATTAGATTGCCTACGTAGTTGACTTTGTGGCCAGATTATTGTTCTATTCTTTACGGTTTAGGCTTCGTTATGCGAGACAATCATGGTTCGTGAAAAATGAATAGACATATTTTGTCACACGATTAGCTTTATGGTTAGACAATCATTATAGCAACTGTAATACACTAAACAAATTTTAGGGGTATAATTTTTTTTGAAAATAAAAATAAGTCTTAACCATTAAATGAGTCATCTGACTCTTAACTATGGATATAAGCCTAACTATCCAACAAAACACATGTCTGAACCATGGATTGTTCATCCATGACATATAAAATGTAACCTTACCTTTTCATCAACAGTACAAAAGTTAAAAAGGGTCAGATCGATAGACGAATGGTTTAAATCCTCCAAGTCGATCATACTAAAGTATGATCCATACAATGTTCACCAATCATCTTGTTAATCTGGCCATAACCTTCAAAATAATATAATTTCAATAATTTTCTCTTGAGTAGAACTCAAGATCTGAGGCCAAATATGTGGATTACATAATTTAATGAAAATATTAATCAATCTGATAATCTAATTGGTGTCAAACTACTTTTACATGATTCATCTTGAGTAAATCTATAAATTCATCTGATTTGATCATATCAAATATGCATAGATCATGCTAGATCATGCGCATGTACATAAGACATTGTCATAACCATCCATTATCTCATCCATCAGCAATATTTGAACTTTGTAACTATTTTTCCATGTGTATGAAACATGATCTACAATTTTATATGGTTAGAATTCACTAATTAATAGCAATTTGCGACATACATGCATAGCATGTACACACACATGTTTGCACCCTCATCCATGATAAGTTAAGGTGTACACAGCTTAAATACACTCTCAGACCCATGGAAGGCTAAGATTAATCTAGGGTAATATGATTACCATCTAACTATGAAACAAATTTCTGTATATGTGGAAACACCTTAAGAATTAGATGGATGGTTTAGATCAAGATGATCTGTGCTAGTGGGGCCTACTTTACCATGCACGCTCACGCTTGAAGAAAACATCTTAGGTGATAACATAACGTATTAAAGAGGAAAAGTGTCTCCCATACTACTATCATGCCGCGGCCATGACTTAAGAGGGGGGTGGACGCCCATCCCTAGCCCCTATCGAGCCACCCTACTCTACTCTCGCACCTATTTAAGACACGGTCCCCACTCATTTATTCTTAAAAAAAAGTAAAGCAATGAGAGAAGAAAGAAAGAAAATAAAGAAAAGAGGAGATTAGAGAGAATGAGAGGCAATCTCAAGCGTTCGTGTGCACTCCATCCCCAATTCAACTGTTGAGGTGAGTGCGTGCATGAATAAGGCAATCTGGGATTGCTTCATGTCATGGGGACCTCCCCTGAGCTCTAGGATGATCCTAGGGAGGTCTGGAACTCCAGACTAGTCCTGAAAATATCTTCGATTAGATGGCATTCACATTCAAGGAGGCCTGCCTCATGGGGCAAAAAGTTGCCTTATAGGGCCTTTACACGGCAACACTAACCTTGTGTGTGGGGTACCCAGGCAGTAGAAAATTCAGGCCTGTGGGTGGCGCGCGACCCCAAAACACCAAGGCATGATGACGGCATAGGCGTCGTGTGGATGGGATGGCCATGGCTCAGGACAGTTGAGTGGGTAGCCAGCGTGTGCATAAACATCACCGCGTGGCAGCTGCGCGAGTAAAAATCCTGATACGCGATGCCCGCACAGGGAGAGTGGGACTTGGTCCCTTGTCTTCAGTGTCCTAGCGGCAGGGGCTAACAATTTTTCGCACTTGGCTCCTGACACGGCGACCGCATTAGGGCCAACATTGTCGCGCTTGCGGACTTGTCTTCTATTCTCTTGATTTGTTAATAGCGTCGAGACACTGGAGTTTGGCCAGACATTCATCACCTACCGATGATCGAAAATGGATTCTAGTGATTGAGAAGTATTTCAATAGTCAAGAAAGTGATTTTGGTACTCAGGAAAAGGAATTCTGGTAATCGAGAAAGAGATTTTGGTGATCGAAAAAGGATTCCAACAGTCGAGAAAGAGATTTTAGTAGAGTACTCGAGCTCTCTCTTTTGATCAGTAGTTAATAACTAGAGGTCTCTCTTTCAAAATAGAAAGAATCGGGGTACTTATAGCCAAGAAATGTGGAAAATTGGTCAATCGGGTGCCACCACGTGGATTGTCGCGCGCCGCTAATTTTGGCGTGGCACAGAGGTCTCACTGCAAAAATTTGACCCACACAGAGGGCACACTGCTGAGATTTGGCCCACGCAGAGGTCGCGCGACGTAAATTTAGCGACGCGGCTGGTACGAAGTAGAGATCAAGACTATGTGACCGCTGCATACCACTCTGCACCAAGGTCTTTTCGACTTCCTTCCTTGAATTCCCTCCCCCGCACACCTGTTATGCCAAAGCTCCACACGGCGAAGTTCCCCTCTGCACTGGGAGACTTAAACATTTTTATGCCTCAACACCCATCTAGGTGAATCCACAACATGGAACCAACTCCCATCCTTAGGTTGTGGAGATTTCACCAACTCTCATCATCTTGGTCACCTCAATGGAGTATTTCATGCAAGTGTTTGATTATGGAGTTGAACCATTCGACATCAATGATTGGGGAGTAATGAGGAGTTGATTTAAGCATGGGAGAGCATGAAAAAGCAACTCATGTATAGAATATCAAAGTGGGCTATTCGACAAGTAAGTTGTCAATTGTAAGAGTTCATGTTACACTCCTTGTATAAGATTGAGTGCAAAATTTGTGACCTAAGCTCATTAAGTTCTTGTGTAAGACCTTGGGTTTTATGTAGCACATTGGTTCTTGTGTAGGACCTAAATCAAGTCCTTATATAGACCTCCAATGGAAGTGTACGTGTAGTGGTTGTTGGTTAGCCGATAGAAAATTAAGGCTCCATAGGAGCCAATCCTTGTGTAGGATCGAGATTTTTGGCGAACCTATTAAGAACCAAGTGTAAAGGTTAGGAGGACCTATTGAAACTCCTAGATAATGAAATCTGGTACACTTAAGGAAATGGTGCGTCAACAGGGAGTGGAGTAGGAAAACTGAACCACTATACATCATTGTATTTGTGATTGAATTATTTAAATTCATATGTATGCATGAATGGATTGTATGCTAGATACTTGATTGGTGAAGCACACACAACTTGTATTTCACCATCTTCTATAGACTAGTTGCCTAGATTGTTGAATCTTTTATAGTCAATGTCGATTAGGCTCATTTGGCTTGGAAGACTAAGTGTTAATTACTTAATTAATTTTGATTGGTAAATGTTTTAATTAGGCATGAATTTTAAGTGGTCCTATTTTAAGCCCCCCCAAGACTTAGTCGTGATTCTAAGCTCCACTCTTGGCTTCCGCAACGCGTAACATGTTAGGTGTCATATTAGATTACCCATTGCACACACAATTTCAATCTTCCATCAACTTGGTGATGCTGCTGATGAAAGTGTCAAACTTTGACTCTAACTCTATCGAGTCCACCCTATTAATAAGTGTTCCAGGTCTCGAGCAGGATTTTTCGCAGTAGTGACTCCTTCCAATCAATCATATTTGTTCTGACTGCTAAAGCGTAAAGAGTCAATCTGCCTTGTGTAGAGATTGGCTTTAACCACGTTTGACTCGGCTACGAACAGTCAAATATCTATATAGTCAATTTTGACCTTCTTTTCATTCCATAAAAAGATGAAATTGATGTAGGGATGACGAGATACACCAGTTCGAGTAGATTTAATCCCTTCTTAGGAGCGCATTGAGTTGGTGGTTAGTTTAATGACGAAGGACGCCACCATAACCTTTTTTCTCCCTACCATCAACTCTATGGGAAGAACCCCTTTGGTATTTATTATACCACCTATAAAGTTGGAGACAATTACCTTAGTAGGCATTAGATCATGTGGCATCTTTCTGAGCCTTCAAACCATCGACATAGGCATTATGTTGACGACCGATGCCATTGTCCACCATTACTCGGGTTATTAGGCAACCATCCATCTGTAGCAGTCACATAAAAGGGCTTTAGGTGCTTGGTCATAGGGTATGAAGGCTTCGTAAAGATGACCTTGTCTACTTTTTCACCATCCTCGATAGCAAAGGTAGGCCTAGCTCCATAGCCATGACCAACTATGGGGAACCCAAGCTCCGCCTATGCTAATGTCTTGCCTACCTCTTCCACATCTCCAATCATTTGAGTGGCTTGGTCCTAGATGTGCCTGAAATTTTATTAACAGGATGAAAGCCATGTTACAACTGTGGAGTGACATGTGACAAGGTCCCATACATAACCGACGTCTTAGAACCGCTTTCTTTTGAATTAGCCACCTTAGTTTATCTCTTATTCCCTCCAGGAAATCTTTCAGTTGAGGAGATCCTTGAAAGGATTGGTCGACCAAACAGTATTCTTCAGAGGAAACATGATCATTTTTTAAATCGTCCTCCATAAGAATGTCTTTAGGAGGAGGCATAGACTCCTGACATGTCAGAAACTCTATGCGTAGTTCAAGCCTCTCGATAATTGGTTACATATTTTTGTGTTGATGCATTCAGCAATGACAAAGGCCCTTACTATAGCCCACTATCTTTACATTCTATGCTTTTGAGTTCTGGTCAGTCCCTGAGGATCTTGAGGGAACTTTCAATGGATCGTTATGGTCCACCAATCGGTAAATGCTTCAGTAGGTCTAACCATCCTCGGTCTTACTCGGGGTTGCACAGGCTGACGTTGATCTAACTGGTGAATAACGCATCTCCTTAGAGCCCAACGTGGTCATTCCTAAATTCTTAGCTCCCCTCAAGTGCAAGGCTACGATGTAGTACTAATCTCGATAAGACCGAGGTTGATCCACAAAGACTAACTTAGGAATTCACAGAATTACTTCCAATAGTCTCTAATTGAAATCAAAACTAAACAAATTTGGAAATTGAATGTAGATAAGTAATTTGTAACTAAAAGTGAATGTAATAATATAAAAGAAGCACTAGGGTGCTAAGGATCCACTTGTAGCTATCCTTGATGCATAATTCGCTATGGTTTCTCAATTACACAACTAGAATTGAAATCAAATCCTATCTAGCCAGATTATAGAGCGGTTATATTACCAAACAATCTATCACATGTGTTGTTCATCAACATGACTCCTCTCAATTCAAGTTAGGACTTGAGCACACTCAATTACATAGGTACAATCCTAGTTCCAATAGATTAAGATCACAACTATGATAAACATCAAACCCTGTCACTAGGCTTAACTAATATCAGTAATTTGAACTTGATTTAAATCACATAAACAACTAACACATATTCCAAAATTCTCAGAAAAAGAATAAAACTTTGGTTTGAAGTTCCCACATGAAGATCTAAGTTCTAGAGCGTCTTGAATTCGATTTCTCGAAGTATACAGGTCTAGAGCTTAGCAAAATAACTAAGAATTAAGCATAGTTCTTCCGAACATCCATGATGTCATCATAAGATTAAGAAAAACTAACTTAAACTTCATTCAAACTTAAACATACCATTGTTCAACATTAAAAATCAATCCATGAAACCCTAAAACAAATTAAATCATCTAAGATAAACTACAAGCTTCACCTCTTAGCCCTAGCTAAGAGGTTTAGCCTATCATGCTAAAAGAAAACATGAAAGCTAATAAAACATGAAAACTAGAAAGAAAACTAAAAAGAGGAAGTTGTAGAACTTCAAATTCGTCCTTCTCCACCTTTCACTGTAGTAGATCTCTTCTAGGATGATTTAGGAACATAATAGAGGTCCCTTTTTATAGCAAAAGACGGCCACCGACTTGGAATCTTCTGGAATTGCGTAACTCCTTACGCAGTTCCGCAAACAGGTCTGATTGATCGGAAATCCCTCTGATTGATCGAAAGTCGACCGATTGATCGTAAAAGAGTCTAGAGAGTTGCAATTTTCCACCACTATGTCTGATTGATTGGACATGCATACGATTGATCAGACACTTCCTTTCGATTTATCGGAGAGGTGTTAATTGATCGGAAATATGTCCAGAGAGTTTATTTAAAATTCAGTTTATAAGGTTGGTCCGATCGATCGGAGACCCATCGAAACCTCCCCCGATTGATTGAGAACCCATTGGCGATCCATCGAAACTATCTGTTTTTCCTTTTCTTCTGCTTTCTCTTTGGACTTTCTTTGCTTGATTTTTTCCTCTCCTTCTTCCTTTCCTTGACTCTTCAATGACCCTTTGAAGTGTCCTTTAATATCCAAATGGTGAGGCCTCTCTCCCATTCCTATAATCACAAAACCATGCACTAGGTAGGTCTTTAAACATATGAATTGTGCATAGTTAGTGATGAAATAGGGGTTAGAATAAACACATTTAAGAGCTCAACAGTGGTTTTTTATAACCAAAACCTGAATCAGTCAGGGTTCAATTCATCTTATGGTCGTTGGCGCCATGGGACATCAACTCATCTCCCTGCATTCGTAAATAGAGCATGAAAGGTGTTGCTATAGGTTAGTTGGTCAATATGTGTTCGCTCGCCTCAAGTGTAAGGCTGCGATGTAGTAATAATTCTCGGTAAGATCGAGGTCGATCCTCAAGGATTGTCGTAACAATTCTAAACTTTATAACTTAGAATGACTAAATTCGAATTTGCATCGATGAATAGAATTTAATAACATAAAACTATCTACTTTAGACTTAAATCAAAGAAATAAGCACTAAAGCACCATGAATTCACTTATAATCATTCACAATGTCAATTTAAACCATTCAAGCCATTAACTCAATCAGAATTGGAGTTTTATCCCTATCCAATTGGAATATAGAGCAATCAAATCATCATAACATATCTAACATAGATGGATCATCCACTGATATAGTTTTCTCGTAACAACTAAGGCATTGGGCGTATCTAATCACACAGCCCAATCCTTCACAAAACAATTGAGATCACATTCATGATTCTTTCTCAAGTATTGTCACTAGACTTGATTTAGAAGCATAAATTGAACTTCTATTAAACCAATATCAATACATACATATCTAGCTCAAATCAATCTCAAAGATAAGAACTTCTTCTAGTTTAGTTCTAGATAAGCACTTAAGAAACTTGGTTTGTAAGATATCCTAGCATCCAATATATCATGATGGATCTAAAATCTCTACAATCCAAAATCTTATCAATCAACACCCCATTAAACAATCTCA
The DNA here is from genome assembly GCA_003013855.2 of Liriodendron chinense. Taxonomy (NCBI): domain Eukaryota; kingdom Viridiplantae; phylum Streptophyta; class Magnoliopsida; order Magnoliales; family Magnoliaceae; genus Liriodendron; species Liriodendron chinense. Next base: position 5,530,846 of record ML058389.1, read on the forward strand.
GTAATCAAAACATCCCACGTAAGAGAAATCACAAGAGATGGAAGATTAACTAAAATATAACTTTATTTCAGATTTAAACTAGAAATGTTCTTCATTAAACTCAAAAGTACTTGAATTGAACTAAATGAAACATTCCAAATAACCCTAAACTTCACCTCTTAGCCCTAGCTAAGGGGTTTAGCCAACCATTAAGAAGATTGAACTAAAACTTAAAAGAAAAACTACTAAAAACATAAATAAACTAGAAAAATCGTATTCGGAGGAATTGTAGACGCTCCACGATGATCCTCTCCACCTCCCACGAACTTAGATCTCTTCTAGGATGAATTTAGATCCACCCCTAGGTGTCCTTTTATAGCTTTAAAGCTCCACCACCTAATGAAAGTTCCAAAATCACGCAAAAGGTTACGCAGTTGCACAGGAAAAATTGGAGCAAAATTAGAAATTTATATTTTCTGGACCTGGCCGACTGGTCTTCGACCTATGTTTTTGGTCCAGCAAGTTTAGCCCAAAAGGCTGGAAATTCGACCTGTCCCTGACCCCAGGGCCTGACCAGGTCAATCGACCAGTTGGAACTGGCCACCGATCGGTCGAAGGTGTAACAGCAAGGCTATTTTCTGTAGTTTCTGCAATTTACTTTTCTGGCCCTGTAACTCTGTAATTAGGTTTTTCTGGCCCTTCTAGGTCTTTTAACATGATTTCTTCAAGGTTTTTCTTTATTTTTTTATTCCATCTTCCATTGCTTCTTTCTTCCATTCTTGGCCTTTCTTCCTTTGATCCTCAAAGTGTCCTAAAGTGGTCTTTTAGCATTGAATTCACAAGGTCTCTCTCATTCTTACAAACACAAAATCATGCATAAGCTGGGTCTTTAACACTATAAATTATGCATAAAGAGTGATGAATTTGGGATAGAATATATATAATTCAAGGCTCAACAATATGCCAGTACACTTTCATTGGGTGGTTTGATAGCCGTGTTAATCTATCATGTCAGCAATTAGGGGATGGTCCTTTCGCTTTTTCATTGATGCACCTTGAGCAGCGTTCACATATAACCAGACGCTTATCGGGCTCATTGAGAGGGGCCTTCCCCTTATCTTTTGTCTGGGTTTACTTTTCCTATTAGTTCTACTATGGATATACAGAAGAAGCAGCGGCCATTCATCGTTAAGATTCAAACAACTCATTTCTTGGTGTCTGGGGAGCCGTCGTCTTTGGACTTGTCAGTTGTTTGGTTTATCGTCTTGATCTCGGCTATGACAACGTTGATACTGACAATCTTTGGGAAATGATCTCGATCAAATCTCATGGCTTCCTTCTTATTAAGAAACTTTAGAAGGCCTTTGTCAATATTCTCTTAGAATGAGTTCCTAAAAATGACACAATTTTTTATGAAGTGAGTTTTAGAACTATACTATTTACATTATTCTCCTTTCTTTAGGATCTTCTGATACTAAGGGAGTTTGATGAATCTAATCTCCAAAAAGAGGTCAAAGATCTCATTGACCTTGAAGATGTTGAAAGAGTACTACCTTGAAGCTTCGAGGATACCCTTTCGAGGGTTCACACTTGTGAAGGTTTGAATCTCAAAATGTTTTAAGGCTAAGCATTCGTACGGTTGTTTGGCTATCACTTCCACAATGAACAGCTCATAGTTAAGGTCATGATAATACATGCCCTGTGACACGTTCATATGGTGATTATCCTCACGGAGGATTCACCTATAATGAGTAGCCCTAGTCAATAGTTTGATAAAGTCGCTGAAGTACATGCCTTCAAATTTCTTGTAAATCTCAAAGTTTGTGTTGTCTAGGGAAATCTGGCAAACTCATCCTCAGGTAGAATTATGGGAATCGGCTCTTGGCACTCTTGAACTAGGTGATAAACTATTCGGCCGATTCACCAAGCAACTGACAAAGTCTAGACAAATCAATCATGAAAACCTTAGGCTCTAACAAAGTCTGGACAAATCAAGCCATGTAAACCTTTGTTAATTTGACATTCTGCTTTAAGTTTCAGTGGAGTTGCATGTGGAATCTCTCCTCTTATGAATCGAGTTTGGAAGGAGGTTTATTTACCAAGTAAAGGTCGCTCCCATTAGGGAGTTACAAAACATCTCGAGTTTTACGAAGTCATGAGTCGATTCCTCACCACATTGCATGGTGAACTGACCAATGTGCTCGATCGTCATTGTTTCACCTCTCCAAAGAACAAGGTAAACTCAGGGAACTTGAATCCTCTAGGTAACTTAAAGTATTGATCCACCAATTCGGTGTAAGGTTTCATGTAGATGGGTCAAACAAACCATCAAATGTTTGGCTGAGCGATGTATTCTTAGATGAGCCTATGAGCCATGCTAGCAAGAGGTCGTTGCGACTGCACATGATACTGCCTTTACAACACTTGGTGACAGCCGCGGGAGGTGGTGGGATAAGAGGTTGCTCCCCAGTACCTCAACCCTCTAGTAGCCTTGATGAACTGCTGACAGCATGGGAGGTTGTCCCCCTTGGTATTTAGCCACCAGGTAGTAAGTCTATGATATCGGTGGCATGGGCAGTTGCCCTCCAAGTTGATTGAAGACAACATGGAATTGCCCCCTAGGCATATAGAGATTCAAGTGTCAACGAATTCTAATTAGCTATTTTGTCGGTTGTTTCGACCGTTTCTCCTTGCCACCATTGGAGGTGGTACAAGATGGCCTTGAGGTTCGGTTTGATTGATCCTTGTAAGAGGTTCAATTTAACATTCTGCTTCAAGTTTCATAGGAGAACTGCTAGTAGGTTGTATGTTCATCATCGTTGAAAACCTCTCGAAGAAGCTTTTAATGACTTTGTTAAACGACTTTTCTTGGGCACTATTACCCTTTGCAATTTATCATAAGTCTTCTTTCATATCAATGATGTGATTTATGACATCTTCTAGGGTTGGTGAGAATAGGATCTTACGTATACGTTGATGGATTCAATTTGTTGTCCCTCATCTTATAAACCTTATGTAACTTCAAGGATAGAACTAACCTTTTTTCTCTACCAACCATCTTGCTTTACGGATAAATGTTAAGAATAGTACACAATCGTTCCACTAGGCATACAAAAAAATATTGCTGTAGTTCAATTAGACACTAGGCCACACGTGTTAGCAAACAACCCGTATTTGGCTAAACGTGTGCGGTTAGGATAGTGTTAGGCGTGCCAAAGTCATACTTGACTCACATTCAATTGAACGCTTGTGACCTTAGGAGCGAAATCAACTATTAGATCAAACCTATGAAGATTGACCTAATTGTCCAACCACCAATGTGCAGTGATTAGGCAATTTTAAAAAGGAAGGGTTGGTCCTTCTAAATGAGATCTTTTTGTCTTGAGCTAATGACTTTTCTTTCAATAGTGATCGCGGTTATCAAGTTTCTCAATAATGCAATAATGGATTATTAAAATTAAAAATAAAGGTTGATCACTGATTTCATCGATTTAATAAAGATCAGTACAAACATAAGATAAACAGAGAAAAAATAAAAGATATTTACCTTCGATCATCTGTGCAAACAAACAATCAAGGTGAATGGCCAGTAGGATGTGATTGATGTGATCTTCCAAGTATGGACTCAATTGATCGGGAATTTATGATGAAGGTCATGAATATTTACAATACTCCTAAGTGTATTGCAGTGGTAATGCTGGATAGTAGTGATCTAAGCTATGCTAAACTTCGGATTTGCTGCAACGAGGTTGGACAAAAGTGAAGGTCCTTAGGCTAAAATTAAGATAGAACATCGTTGGCTGTGAGAGATTGTGTGATGAATCGATTTGTGCCTCGAGCTCTTTGTCGGGTGATCCTTACATAAACTGGGAGGGGCGGAAACTATATTGGGTTTCCTTATCGGTCAACATTTTATCCTCAAAAGTCACGGGATCGTATCCCAACAAGACTGGATTTCTTCTCGCATTCCTTGATTTCCTTCTAATTTAAGAAGTATCAACTTCTTGAATCTTTGTAGTCATCGTGAAAGCACCGATTATCTTTAGAAGGTTTTCCATTTAGCATGTTGTGTGAGACGGCCTTATTGAACGTATCTAAATTGCGAAAGGTTTCTTGTCTCGATGGGGCATACATGTGCCAGTTGTGTGAGGGCTACATGTTATTTTTGCAGTGTCTTACTTTTCTCGATTGTAGATGTGTGTACAACTCTAAGCCATTTTGCTTTTGAAAGGTGATGTGTCATGAAGAAATAGGGTTGGAAGATATCCTTCACGTGTGAGTAAGATTTTGTCTGTCATTCACACATAGTGCTCACACGTGGCAGCATCTCATTGGCCCATGTTGAAACCTCACGATAGATGTAAATAAATAAAACTATAAAACAAGTGTGGTAGGGAATTCCCATCCACGGGTGGCCATCCAAAGTAGGACTTTATTTTTTTATTTTTACTTAATTTTTTACACACACCCACGTCACACGTACCCAGATTATGGAAATTTTTCTCATGATCAAGCTGCCTTTCCAAGGGAGTGGATTTTTAGGTGTTACTCGGGTAACACATTACTGGCTATTTCTCTAACCGTGGTGCCCACTATGATGTATTTGTTTTATATCCACATTGTCCATCAGTTTTTTCGGATCATTTTAGGTTATGGTCCCTAAAATTATGTCGGTAGTCTAACACAACACCTTCGTACGTGCGGAAGCTTAAAGAACAACTAGAATTATGGCTAAGTCTTATGGGGGGGGGGTGATTAGGACCTTTTGAAATTCTTTTCGCCTACTTACACAATTTAACACATTAAACTAAGTAAGCAATAACACTTCGGCTTTCAAGCCTAAGTGGGTCCAATCACAAGACTAGCATATGGTTTAAGTAATAAAAAACCTAGTCCAAGCATGCATAGATAATCAAATGATTTGACTAATCAAGCTCCTAATCTATGCAACCTATGTAGACTTATGAGAATGGATCAATGAGCTCAAGTCTACACTACTTAGGGAAAGTACATCTTGTGTGTGGATGTGCCTATCTAGTACCTAGCATACATTCCTATCAAGCATTCATAATTAAACAATTAAACATCCAATGCTAAGATATCAATGTGCTCAATTCAATCACAAACACAAGCATGTATAGTGGTTCAACTTTGGGTCTACTCCACTCCCGGTTCAAGTACTCAACTCCTTTGAGCACACTAGCATTCACTATCGGAGGTTTTAAATGAGGTTCACCTCTCAACCTTTACACGAAGGTTTTGCCGATTCACTTCTCAACCATAACCGGAGTTTTGGACAAAGGGCTAACTCTTAACCCAAACGGAGTTTTGGATATAGGTTAACTCTCAACCCGACGCACGTTCACTCCCGTGTCGGAGGCTCCCCCTTAGAGACTTTGTTTAAGCCCGGCAAACGAGACAAGGAGTGCCAAACAACCCCTAGTCTTTAAGGCCGACAAACAGGCCAAGGAACGGCCAACGTCCCTAGTTCGAGTTTGACAAACAAACTCTACACTCAACTCCCACAGGGAATTGAGTGGATGGACTCTCAACAAAGATACCTTACTTGTCGGATGAGCCCCTTGTTCAGTGCAGGTTGGGGTTACTAGATCTCCGCTCTCCCGTACTTCAATCAGCTTCCCCTGCTCCCCCGATTGTGTTGCCGTTGCGTCGCCAATGCCTCAGCTACACTTAATCAATCACCTTGTTTGTGATGCCTTTGAGATGCCCAAGGTGATAGGAGGGTAGGTTTGAGAACTCTACAACTAATAGGAATGGGTTGCCTAGAGTTGCTCACCTACAACGATCTCATCTTAGAGATTTGGATAAGGATATGCCAATCCAAACTCTAAAGATCAAGAGGGGATGAAGGCCATCTTCTTCATGAGCTTCGAATACTCCAATCTTGTGTTAAAGTACAAGGAAGATGCCTTGCATAGATTGAAAATGAGCCTCAAATAGTCTCCAACAATTGTGGCTTCACTCCTCACAAAATCCCTCTCCTTACCCCTCAATTTGAGCCAAGCCCCTTTATAAAAGAGGTCCAAACGGACAGAAAATGAGCAAAAAAACGGCCAGTCCCGACCGGTCCCAACCGGTCGGCCAACGGCCAGGCAAGACAAGTAAACATGCTATTTAGAGGAGGGGGGTCTGTCCGACCGATCTAGACTGGTCGGACCAGACCTGCCGACCGGTCACGACCGGTCGGTCCCAAGGGCCTGTGTACATAGCAGTGTTGCTGTATGGACTGGGAGCTAGTCCAATCGGTCTTGACCGGTCGGTCCAGTCCTAGCCGATCGGTCGTGACCGGTCGGACAGGCCTGGGTTCAGCCAAATGATTTTGTTGACCCACTTTTTCACAACCCGATCTCTATGGCCAAGGTTTAGATGGTCTTTTGGTACACCTAGGGCCAATCTATGATGACTAAAGATTTTCCTAATATGGTCAATGTCATCAAAACGTTAAGGGTTAGGTTTTGGTCAAGGTTAAGGCACATCAAGGCATCACTTTTACATTTTTCTTCTTCATTGATGCAGCAGGGCCACTTAAGTCTTCAGTCTTCGTCTTCACTAAGCTCAACCGACACTAGACTCACTGACCTAAGTGATTAACAAAGAAGGTACACTAGTATGCCACAGAAAACTGCACTAACAGTCCCTAATATGAAGCAGATCCAAATCTCAAGTGGACCACATCACAGGAAACAGTGGTCCTTGACCATCCACCATTAGAAACTTCCTATGGCCCACTGTAATATTTATTTTCCATCCACTTTGTACATAAGGTCACACATACCTGGGGGAAGAAAAAACATAAATATAAGCTTGATCAAACCTTTTGTGGTTCATAAGAAGTTTTTCATGGTCAATCACTATTGTTTCCTATGGTGTGGTTCCCTTGAGATTTGGATCTTCTCCATATTTGGAACCATGCCCTAAAATGATTTGGAAACACTAATGGATGGCATGGATAGATAACATATACATCAAGGTGGGCCCCACTGTCAAGAAACACCCACTATGGTTTTAAAGGGCTAACATCTGATCCGTTCTCTTGGATTGAGTAGTGTAGATCACAGCACTGACGACGGTGAGGTGCATACATAGCAAAACTCTACGATTCTCATCACAATGTATTTGTTTTACTCTTGCTGTTCATCCCATTTGCCGGATCATTTAGAAATGAGCCCAAAGTTAAGATAAATCCAAAGCTCCTAAGCTCCAAATCTCAATGGTGTCTCGCCTGCTTTCCCGGCTGGAAGACGCTACGCGTTTCAAGAACAGGTCTCAGTGCTCAAGTGCTAAGGAGACCTACTGACCCAATAACGGTGGGTGGGCATCATCGAATACTTTTTAAGAACCATGCCTGTGTGATCTTATGAGCAAGTTGGATGGCAAATAAACATCATGGCGGGTCTTGAGAAAGCTTCAACTTTGAGTGTTATTATTATCTCCATTGGTTTCTGAGGGGCGGTCCACTAAAACTTTGGATCCTTTTCATTTTATTTTTTTGGCTCATGCTCTAAAACAATCTAGTATAATAAATGGACTCGGTGGATAAATTAATATATTATTGCTGGGGCTCATATAGTTTTGCGACCTGAGAAAAGGAAAAAAAAAAACTCACATGCAGACCCACACCACATGGTCACTCAGTGATCCCAATGTTGAAACGGAGTGTGTCTAGAACTGAGGCATGTAGCCAGCCCATCGGTGCTGTATTCTGTGCTACGCAATTCGCGTCCACCAAAATGGCAGTGCAATCAATGGGCGATGACCAAAAAATACGTCCATGGGACAATTCTAGCCGTGTAATTGGCGGTGCTCATTGAATGGTTTTAAATAAAAGACACAAAAGTATGGGAGGAATCATTTTCTGAACGCACCCTACAAACGCTCAAGCATCCAATAGTCCAAATGTGAAGGAGGCAAGCCACGACAAATCCAAGGTCTGGGTTGGGTAGCAACCCAAGATGCGCGGAGATCGCGAGGTGAGAGAATGACAGGTTACAGATACACCTCGGGAGCAGTGAATTTCGTACACAGCCACGCAATACAGTGATCACAACAGGTGCTAATAGTGGGCTTCACCAATGGATAGACCACAGTTTTTGGAATCTATATCATATCCTTCTATGATGAATGTGAAGATGGCTCAGATATAGCTAAATAATAGATGGTTAATACAAACTTGCCAATGTTCCACATTTATGATACACATCTGCCCAATTTATCAGAGAACGTGCCTTTTTGTGGCCCACCTTATCACTATATGAAGTGTACGTTTAGGGTCAGTAAACCTACGGTTTCGATCACCATAGCCTCCACCTGCCGGCACAAGATCCTATAAAAAGAGCACAGTTCCTGGATGCTCACGAAGTGTATCATAATACGGAAAGATGACGTTTGACGTACTTGAATTCAATTCAATCCTCCAACGCCGAGCTAACTCCGAATTTGACCTTTTTTTTTTTTTTTTTAATTCGGTGCTGAACTCCGTGAGCGGGCCCTCATGCGATAGGGTGGAATATGGGTCAAATAATCATGTGTACAGAGCACGTGTTAGAGATCTGGACCATTCATCAGGTAATTTACATAATCAACATATTATCGGCCAGTATTAAATTTGATCGACCAATCAGGAACGTCTAAATTGCAAGGCTAAAATTAGTGGTTCCAAGCACTAAAAAATTCAATACGTATACGTGTTGCTCTGAGCATACTAGCCTACGTGATGAATGGCCTGGATCTCTGACACGTATTCCAAGAGAACTGTTCTCTCACGCATATTCTTCGCCGCCGCGATGAGGGGCCTCTCACGGAATCGAAGACCCATTAAGTTTAGCTAATTGCCACCGTATTTCCGGATAAATCCCGTCGAGAATTCCAAAAAAATCTCCATCAGGTGAGTCATTTTATACTCTGGATGGGTATGATACTCATACTCACGCACACTGCAACTATATAAATGGTATAGATGTACTGAATCCAATCCGTTCATTTATTGAGATTCGTTATGGATCGAGCATGACCGAAGGATCACAATGAACGATTTTATTTACTGATGGAGTCTCAATAAATGGATGTTTTAGAAATAAAATATGGTCAAGGGTCGTCATTCAATGAGGTGCCCGTCTTGTGACTGGGGTGGAGCACGAGTCACAGATCTGGTCTGACAGAACACGTGTCACAGATCTGGACCATTCATCTGATACGGTACACTATGATATACTACTAATAAAATAATATTGGTTCGCTTATTCGTCCAAATTGCAATAGATAGATCGGCACTTAGGAAAACACCAACGGTCCAAATTCAAACTACATGCGCAAGTAATGTTTATGCCATGTTGACAGTTTGATTATTTGGTGAATGGGAGCGGAACACCATAATGGGTGTTTCCGCAGGACGCGGATTGCCTGCGAAAGCCTTTCACAGGCATCTCCTACGTAAGGAATCTATGCGGGGCCCACCGTGATGTTGGTAAGAAATCTACACCGTCCAACCGTTTTGTGATATCATTTTAGACGTTGCAACAAAAAATGAACGGGATCCAAGACTCAAGTGAGCCGCACTAAAGAAAAATGTTTATATGCCATCCATACCGTTCATAATGTCATTCCTCCTGAGATGAACTGAAAACACAAATATTATCCTGATTCGAAACTTCTGCGGCCCGATGAATATTTCAAATATGGAAGTTCAATCGTCACGTTTTTGGCTCACTTAAGTCTTGGATCCCGTTAAGTTTTGGTCGCAACGCCTAAAATGATCTCACAAAATGGTTGAACGGCATAGATTTCTCACAAACATCACGGTGAGCCCCATCTAGATTCCCTGCACTGGAGATGCCTGTGAAAGGCTTTTGCAGGCAATCCGCGTCCGTTTCTGCAGGACTCAGGCTTGCGTGGTGGGCCACACACCACCGGTGGTGTGTTGACGTCGCAAAAGTTCCATGGTCCCACCATGATTTGTGTTATATCCACACCGTCCATCCATTTTCCTAAACCAGTTTTTGGCACGACCTAAAAAATTAGACAGATTAAAAGCTCAAGTGGACCATACCAAAGGAAGCAGTGGGGATTGAGCCCCTACCAATGATAACTTCACGGGGGACACAAAAGTTTTGGATTAAGCTGATATTTGTGTTTTTCCAGTATTATTGGTAGATTCGGGCTTAGCTTAAAACACGACAATTCAACATTTGAGTATGGTCATAGATTGAGTATTTAGGATAAGAAGTTAAGTCCACCTCAGCCTTGGGCATCCGCCACCTAGCTCGACCTTGGCATTTGGCACTCAGCTTAGCAAGAGGCCTCAGCCTCATTCGTCACCACCGACTCGACCTCGGCACTTAGCACTCGACCTCGGTTCACTCGGCTTACCCAGCCTCGACATTCGACACAGGAATCAAGGAGCAAATCTAAAGGAAAGATATCTATCATAATCCTAACGTGATTAGCAAGATCCCTCCAAATAAAGAAACATATCCTAATAGAAATCTGCAAGATCCACAACCATAATGGCAACATATCTACCAACATATCTAGCAAGAGGTCGACTCATGGCTTCATAGGCTCATCTAAGAATACATCGCTCAGCCAAACATTTGATGGTTTGTTTGACCCATCTACATGAAACCTTACACCGAATGGGTGGATCAATACTTTGAGCTACCTAGAGGATTCAAGTTCCCTGAGTTTACCTTGTTCTTTGGAGAGGTGAAACAACGACGATCAAGCACATCGGTCAGTTCACCATGCAATGTGGTGAGGAATCGACTCATGACTTCCTAAAACTCGAGATGTTTTGTAACTCCCTAATGGGAGCGACCTTTACTTGGTAAATAAACCTCCTTCCAAACTCGATTCATAAGAGAAGAGATTCCACATGCAACTTCACTGAAACTTAAAGCAAAATGTCAAATTAACAAAGGTTTACATGGCAGATTTGTCCAGACTTTGTTAGAGCCTAAGGTTTTCATGGTTGATTTGTCTAGACTTTGTTAGTTGCTTGGTGAATCGGCCGAATAGTTTATCACCTGGTTCAAGAGCGCCAAGAGCCGTTTCCCATAATTCTACCCGAGGATGAGTTTGCCAGATTTCCCTAGACAACACAAACTTTGAGATTCACAAGAAATTCGAAGGCATGTACTTCAGCGACTTTATCAAACTATTGACTAGGGCTACTCATTACAGGTGAATCCTCCGTGAGGATAATCACCATATGAACGTGTCACAGGGCATGTACTATCATGACCTTAACTATGAGTTGTTCATTGTGGAAGTGATAGCCAAACGACCGTACCAATGCCTAGCCTTAAAACATTTTGAGATTCAAACCTTCACAAGTGTGAACCCTCGAAAGGGTATCCTTGAATCTTCAAGGTACTCTTTTAACATCTTCAAGGTCAATAAGATCTTTGACCTCTTTTTGGAGATTAGATTCATCAAACTCCCTTAGTATCAGAAGATCCTATCGGCTGAAGAATTGAAGAAAGGAGAATAATGTAAATAGTATAGTTCTAAAACTCACTCCACAAAAAATTGTGTCATTTTTAGGAACACATTCTAAGAGAATATTAACAAAGGCCTTCTAAAGTTTCTTAATAAGAAGGAAGTCATGAGATTTGATTGAGATCAATTCCCAAAGATTGTCAGTATCAACGTTGTCATAGCCGAGATCAAGACGATAAGCCAAACAACTGACAAGTCCAAAGACGACGGTTCCCTAGACACCAAGAAATGAGTTGTTTGAATCTTAACGATGAATGGTCGTTGCTTCCTCTGTATATCCATAGTAGAACTAATAGGAAAAGTAAGCCCAGACAAAAGATAAGGGGAAGGCCCCTCTCAATGAGCCCGATAAGCGTCTGGTTATATGTGAACGCTGCTCAAGGTGCATCAAGGAAAAAGTGAAAGGACCATCCCCTAACTGCTGACATGATAAATTAACACAGCTATCAAACCACCCAATAAAAGTGTACTGGCATATTGTTGAGCCTTGAATTATACATATTCTAACCCAAATTCATCACTCTTTATGCATAATTTATAGTGTTAAAGACCCATCTTATGCATGATTTTGTGTTTATAAGAATGAGAGAGACCTTGTGAATTCAATGCTAAAAGAACGCTTTAGGACACTTTGAGGATCAAAGGAACAAAGGCCAAGAATGGAAGAAAGAAGCAATGGAAGATGAAATAAAACAATAAAGAAAAACCTTGAAGAAATCATGTTAAAAGACCTAGAAGGGGCAGTAAAAACTAATTGCAGAGTTACAGGGCCAGAAAAGTAAATTACAGAAACTACAGAAAATAACCTTACTGTTACACCTCCGACCGGTTGGTGGCCAGTTCCAACTGGTCGATTGACTGGTCGGCCCTAGGGCCGGGACAAGTCGAATTTCCAGCCTTTTTGGCTGAAACTTGCTGGACCAAAAACATAAGTCGAAGACCGGTCGGCCAGGTCTAGAAAACATAAATTTCTAATTTTACTCCAATTTTTCCTGTGCAACTGCGTAACCTTTTACGTGATTTTGGAACTTTTTAGGCGGTGGAGCTTTAAAGCTATAAAAAGACACCTAGGGGTGGATCTAAATTCATCCTAGAAGAGATCTAAGTTCATGGGAGGTGGAGAGGATCGTCATGGAGCGTCTACAATTCCTACGAATACGATTTTTCTAGTTTATTTATGTTTTTAGTAGTTTTTCTTTTAAGTTTTAGTTCAATCTTCTTAATGGTTGGCTAAACCCCCTAGCTAGAGCTAAGAGGTGAAGTTTAGGGTTATTTGGAATGTTTCATTCAGTTCAATTCAAGTACTTTTGAGTTTAATGAAGAACATTTCTAGTTTAAATCTGAAATAAAGTTAATATTTTAGTTAATCTTCTATCTCTTGTGATTTTTCTTACATGGGATGTTTTGATTACTGAGATTGTTTAATGGGGTATTGATTGATATGATTTTGGGTTGTAGAGACTTTAGATCCATCATGATATATTGGATGCTAGGATATCTTACAAACTAAGTTTCTTTAGTGCTTATCTAGAACTAAACTAGAAGAAGTTCTTATCTTTGGGATTGATTTGAAATAGATATTTATGTATTGATATTGGTTTAATAGAAGTTCAATTTATGTTTTTAGATCAAGTCTAGTGACAATACTTGAGAAAGAATCATGAATGTGATCTCAATTATTTTGTGAAGGATTAGGCTATGTGATTAGATATGCCCAATGCCTTAGTTGTTATGAGAAAACCATATCAGTGGATGATCCATCTATGTTAAATATGTTATGATGATTTGATTGCTCTATATTCCAATTGGATAGGGATAGAACTCCAATTCTGCTTGAGTTAATGGCTCGAATGGTTTAAATTGGCATTGTGAATGATTATAAGTGAATCCATGGTGCTTCGATGCTTATTTCTTTGATTTAAGTCTAAAGTAGATAGTTTTATGTTATTAAATTCCATTCATCGATGCAAATTCGAATTTAGTCCATCTAAGTTATAAAGTTTAGAATTGTTACGACAATCCTTGAGGATCGACCTCGGTTTTACCGAGAATTATTACTACATCGCAGCCTTACACTTGAGGCGAGCGAACACATATTGACCAACTAACCTATAGCAACACCTTTCATGCTCTATTTACGAATGCAGGGAGATGAGTTGATGTCCCATGGCGCCAACGACCATAAGATGAATTGAACCCTGACTGATTCAGGTTTTGGTTCTAAAAAACCACTATTGAGCTCTTAAATGTGTTTATTCTAACCCCATTTCATCACTAACTATGCACAATTCATATGTTTAAAGACCTGCCTAGTGCATGGTTTTGTGATTATAGGAATGGGAGAGAGGCCTCACCATTTGGATATTAAAGGACACTTCAAAGGGTCATTGAAGAGTCAAGGAAAGGAAGAAGGAGAGGAAAAAATCAAGCAAAGAAAGTCCAAAGAGAAAGCAGAAGAAAAGGAGAAACAGACAGTTTCGATGGATCGCCAATGGGTTCTCGATCAATCGGGGGAGGTTTCGATGGGTCTCCGATCGATCGGACCAACCTTATAAACCGAATTTTAAATAAACTCTCTAGACATATTTCCGATCAATCAACACCTCTCCGATAAATCGAAAGGAGGTGTTTGATCAATCGTATGCATGTCCAATCAATCAGACATAGCGGTGGAAAATTGCAACTCTTTAGACTCTTTTACAATCAATCGGTCGACTTCCGATCAATCGAATTTCATTGTCCGATCAATCAGAGGGATTTCCGATCAATCGGAGCTGTTTGGGGAACTGCGTAAGGAGTTACGCAATTCCAAAAGATTCCAAGTCGGTGGCCGTCTTTTGCTATAAAAGGGCACCTCTATTACGTTCCTAAATCATCCTAGAAGAAATTTACTGCAGTGAGAGGCGGAGAAGGACGAATTTGAAGTTCTACAACTCCCTTTTTTTTTTTTTTTTTTTTTCTAGTTTTCATGTTTTTATTAGCTTTCATGCTTTCTTTTAGCATGATAGGCTAAACCTCTTAGCTAGGGCTAAGAGGTAAAGCTTGTAGTTTATCTTAGATGATTTAATTTGATTTAGGGTTTCATGGATTGATTTTTAATGTTGAACAATGGTTTGTTTAAGTTTGAATGAAGTTTAAGTTAGTTTTTCTTAATCTTATGATGACTCATGGATGTTCGGAAGAACTATGCTTAATTTTTAGTTGTTTTGCTAAGCTCTAGACCTGCATACTTCGAGAAATCGGATTCAAGACGCTCTAGAACTTAGATCTTCATGTGGGAACTTCAAACCAAAGTTTTATTCTTTTTCTGAGAATTTTGGAATATGTGTTAGTTATTTATGTGATTTAAATCAAGTTCAAATTATGATGTTAGTTAAGCCTAGTGACAGGGTTTGATGTTTATCATATGATAATTTGTACACTGCCATTAAAACTCCCTTTCAGTATCCGTACTAACTTGGGCATCGAAGGGCCATAAGCCGGGACAACCGACGGTGGTCCTAACCTTTCTCAGTGACTGCAGGTCCCTCGATCTACATTGTTCATCCTCATCTGAAGATCATACGGCGAAGAATTCAAGTTGGTCCCTGATTAACAAGTTGGTCCTTGACCAACATCTGATGACGAGATTTAATGTCAATAGATTGGCGCCCACCTTGGGACCGACTTGATCTTTTTCTTTGTCATTCAATCGTTCTTCACGTCATCAATGGAGCGGCTCCACCATCATTCCAAGGGTGTTTCTCCACTGTCCAGATTATCATCTTCAATCCAACAAATGGGAGGCCGCCCATAGCTTCAGCCAATCACATGTGCAAGGGTTGCCGCTGATCATGCCTCCAATGTCAACCGGGCTCATCAACGGCTAGCAAGGATCCTCCAACAGCCATCTATTCCAACCTTCACCATCAGCACATCACATAGCAATGGAAACCACCTTCACCGTCCAGCCATGGAGCCTCCGTCCACCTGTGATCGTTTAGTAGTTGTGGCAGCAAACATCATCATCAACCTACCGACCCATCGCTGCCTTGCACTATCCATTAGGGTGGGACCCACCTCGTAGATTTGCACCGATCATCAGTACCAGACGCATGAAAAACCTCATCAAATGGCTTTCTAAGCCATCCAAATCTTCAACGCTCATCCAGTTGATGGACGGCTCAACTCACCACACGTGCGCAAATCAAGCATCAATGGACGCTCCATTCCATTTTCATATCCAGCTGCTAGTGAACTCCAGTCGTCCGTCAAGCTCCCCCAACGCCTACTACTCATCAATGGTCAACCAAGCAATGGAGGCTAACATCCCCACCTCAATCCCATGTACAACAACCAGATGAGGAGATCTCCATCATCCATCGTCCGCCAAGTGGGCCTCATTTCTTACGTTCAGCAGAGGATGTCCATCCAACCATACGTCCAACAATTCCTGCCATCCGTGTTAGGTTCTCCATCTATGACCGTCCACACCTCAAATGACAACTCTTGATGTCCATTTATCTAGAGTCTTTTCTATGGCCCACCTATTTCTTGATCTGCTTCATGTTTGGACTCTTATATATACAAGATCCATCTTGGAAACCTCATGAATGGCCTGGATTCATCTTTCAATAACTTAGTGGGCCCCACTTCATCACAATGAAAGAACAATTATTACATCACCCGCATGTGAACAGTGTATTCAACCCAACTTCTGTTCTCTCTTTCTAATATGAGAGAGATTCCTTTCACAATCCTTGTGAGTTTGCTCCAACTCATCTCAGCCGTTCATCTCTACCATCCCTCCATCAACGTCAGTTTTCAAATTCCAGCCTTGCATGTGTCAGCAAGGATTAAAGCCAGTCATCTTCACCGTACATCGGCTACAGCTGATGAACACCTTCAACACTAGAGGCATATCATGTCCATCATTTCATCATCCATCAAGCACCAATAGATGAGAGACTACATATCAACATCTAGATCAATGATCATCCATCAAATATCCAGCCGTTCAAGTTGCAAGGCTTTCCAACAGTGAGCACAGTGTAAAGCTCCTACAATGTCCACCGTCCAGCACGAGTTTAACTCCAGCGGTAGACGGTCTCCTCCCTCGTCTCCATCACCGTCTAATGGACCTCTCCAACGTGTTGATCTAGGAAGGCTCTGGCCATCTCCATCCCTTCTCACATGTGCAACTAGCAACAATGGAGACATGCTCTGGCCATCTCCATCCCTTCTCACATGTGCAACTAGCAACAATGGAGACATGATGTACCCCATCATATCAATGTCCAAGGCAGCAACTTCAATCTTCATTATGCATCACACATCAACCAACAAAGGGAGATCATCTTAACTGACCATCCATCCATTAGCTAAGTGATCCAACCTCTTCACACGTGCTGCCATCCATCACGTGCAGACCATCCAAACGTCTAGATGGTGTACACTCAACACATGTGCCAGAAAATCCCAAGTCGTGCAGGGAGCTCCAACGTCTTAAACACCCAAAGAAATAAGACTTCTTCCGCTCGTTATCCACGTGAAGGCCACATTTTCCTCAACCGTTGCAAGTTCCGCACAAAGAAAAAATCCTTCCGCACTTGGAAACTCCATCGGCCGGTAATCCGTGTGAGATACAATCTTCGCACATGTAAAGATCTGGGCCCTCAAAAAAGCTTTGTGGCCCCCACCACAGTACATTAATAACTCTCAAGATAACTTACTCGGGAGTCTTGGATGATAATTCAAGGGAGAGAGTCATGTCATCCTCCAAGCAATCCACTTCCACCGTACACGTGGCCTGTGGAATCATCCAAAAAATGGCCCACTTCCCGCATGTAGCCGTTGAAATTGCGGTTTCACCGCTTGTAGAGACACTTGGAGATATGGCTATGGACCTAGAGGGGGGGTGAATAGGACCTTTTTGGAAATCTTTTCGCCTACTAATACAATTCAACAAAATAAGCGTTATAAGCAAGAACACCTCGGCTTCCAAGCCTTGGTGGGTCCAATCAGATAGACTAGCAAGGGTTAAGCAATAATCAAACCAAGTCTAAGCATGCATAGGTAAGAAAATGATTCAACTAATAAAGCTTCTTTCCTATGCAACTTGTGTAGACTTATGAGAGTGGATCAATGAGCTCAAGTCTACACAAGTAGTGAAGGTACATCTTGTGTGAGGATGCCTAAAAGGTGCCTAGCATGCATTCATATCAATCATTCATAATTAAGCAATTTAAACTAACAATGCAAAGATAGAATGTGCTCAAGAATAATCACAAACACAAGGATGTATAGTGGTTCGACTACGTGTCTACTCCACTCCCGGTTCAAGTACTCAACCCCTTTGAGCACACCGGCATTCACTAACGGAGGTTTTAAATGAGGTTCACCTCTCAACCTTTACACACGGAGGTTTTATCGGTTCACCTCTCAACCGTCACCGGAGTTTTGAACCAAGGGCTAACTCTCAACCCAATCACACGTTTACTCCCGTGTCGGAGGCTCCCCCTTGGAGACTTAGTTTAGGCCCGGCTGACGGGCCAAGGAACGGCTAACGTCCCTAAGGCGAGTTGACAAACAAACTCTAAAATGGACTCTCAAATAAGACAACCTACTTGTCGGATGAGCCCCTTGTTTAGCGCCGGATTGGGTAGCTTGATCTCCGCTCTCCCGTGCTTCAATCAGCTTCCCTTTGCTCCCTCGATCGTGCCGCCGTTGCGTTGCCAATGCCTCAGCCACATTCGGTCAAACACCTTGCATGCGATGCCTTGAAAAACCCAAGGTGCTAGGAGGATGGGTGAATCTCATACA
Source organism: Liriodendron chinense (assembly GCA_003013855.2). Taxonomy (NCBI): domain Eukaryota; kingdom Viridiplantae; phylum Streptophyta; class Magnoliopsida; order Magnoliales; family Magnoliaceae; genus Liriodendron; species Liriodendron chinense. The sequence continues at coordinate 5,549,143 of ML058389.1, forward strand.
TGGGATGTGTAGGATGTTCCAACTAGGAGATTCACCTAGAGAGTCTTCTAGAGGTTTTGGACAAAGGATATACCTATGTGGATTAGTGTCACACCTCTAGATTTGAGAGAGGAATCAAGTCATCTCTTGATAGCATTTGAATGCCCATACTTGTGTTTGAAACACAAGGGATATGACTTGAAAAACCTCCTCTTTGAGGCCCCAAATGATGTACAAGTTAAGTGTGGAATGGGCTCTCAAAAACTTCTCTCCCTTTGCCCAAGAGTGGAGCCCCAAATATATAGCAAAAGGGCTCCAACGGTCATAAAACGGGCAGAAAACGGCCTGTCCCGACCTGTCCCGACCGGTCATGACCGGTCGGACATCCCTGCTGGAAGGTTTCATCAATGCAGGTCAAACACACTGGCCGACCGGTCATGACCGGTCGGCCCCCTTTGCTGGACAGCCAAGATGCCCCAGGCCGACCGGTCATGACCGGTCGGCGCCCTCTGCTGGATGAAGGAAATCCTCTGGCCACCATGATTTGTAAACGGCCGACCGGTCATGACCGGTCGGCTGGCCATTGCATAAAGCAGCAAGGCTGCTGGCCGACCGGTCATGACCGGTCGGACCAGCCTGGCTCTCCCCACATACAAGCTGCACTCTACTTTCTTCAGTCTGTACATAAAGTCCTAGGAAAGGTTGATCAAATGGGACACCTAGGGCCTATCAAAGATGCCTAAAGGGTTCTAAATATGGTCAAGGTCATCAAGGATACAAAGGGGATAGGTTTTGGTCGAGGTTAAGGCATCAAGGCATCTCATTTACCTGAATCTTCATTCTTGATGCGGCTGGACGTCTTGAGTCTTCGGTCTTCGTCTTCTTTGGGCTCAACCGACTCTAGACATACTGACGTAAGTGATTGACAAACAAGGTGCACTAGTATGCCACGGAAAAGTGCACTAACAGCCGTCCGAGACAAGATGAACCGTTCATCCATTGAAAATAGACAGATCTCCTCTCCAACAGTTGGATGATATCCAACACTAGCATGTGGACACTCCATATCAACCATCCACCGTCGTATAGCAGTTGTCATCAAGTACAAAAGGTGGATCATCTTCCCAGTCGTTGATCATGTCTTCGGCAAAGAAGAAGTAATTCAAAATTCCACACGTGCAAAGCTTAAGTGGATCCATGCTCAAGAGGACCTCTTCAACAGCCCGAGCACAAACAACAGGCTACCATTCAGCTCATTCAACTCTTCAAATCCAAGAAGAACTGGCTCAATTTCACTCCATCTACATTCTGAAGATGAGTACGACCATGTACCAATTATTGAAATATATTTGTTCGTTACCAGGACATGGGCCTCGGTAGCCTCGAGCACACCCATCAGGCCTTGGCCTAAACATATGGTATTCCCTCGATCAGACACTCGGCTCGGCCTCGGCCCACTCGCCCTCAGATCGACATTCGACCTACACACTTGGCATCGACACGTGGTGCTCGGTCTTGGGCACTCGCCCTTGGTTCTGCCTACTCGGCCCATTCGCCCTCGGATCGACACCCGCCTCAGGTAATTGGCAGACGACCTTGGCATCGTCCTGAAGGCTTCGACAAACGACCTCCACATAATCCAGACAGTCCCATCCTGAATGCGAGTACGGTCATGGTCCGAGTATTGAAATGTATGTACTCGCTATCCAGGAAGTTACGCACAGGGGCTCTGTCTCATCGCTTTGCCTCATCCATGCCTCAGGCCACAGTTCGACAACATTCATCTACCAAGACCTCACTCATATATGGGCTCTCATCCTTGAGGCCTCATCCTTAAGGGAAAAAAAGAAGAAGATGAAGAAACTGCTTGTCCACAAGGCATGGCAAATTTCCAAGTCAGTAAAATTGACAGCGACAGGATCAATCGCCTTGATGGTCAAGCCGCAGGCGCCCAAAGAAGATGTCAAACAACGAAAGATTTCATCAAGCATGTACGTGGATTCGACGCTTAGTTGCCCTTATCCCTAGAGGATACAAGGACTTAGGGAGAATGCTAGACGTTCCTCGGCCAAGAATTGGAGGCCTCCGAGCCACATCAATGGAGACTCAGTCGGCAGTGACAGCTACCCAAGTGAGGGACAAGGCCGACCAGAGCATCCCCTGACTGAGGCATTCAGTTGGCAGCAGATGCTACCCAAGAGAGGGGCAAGGCCGACTAGAGCGTCCCCTAACTGAATAAAGTCGTTAGCCAGACAATTAAAATAACGAAAACATAGCCTCCAAGCACCATCCCCTCTAGGCCACTCTAATTAAGCTCAGCTTACTCAGACGCTTTAGTAGTAACCTCTTAAAGTTTTGCGCTCAGACTTTCTGACCACGAAACTTGGAGGACTTCTGTTATTGGTAGATTCGGGCTGAGCTCAAAGCACGACAATTCAGCATACGAGTATGGTCATGGGCCGAGTATTTAAGATAAGAAGCCAAGTCCACCTCGGCACTGGGCATCCGCCACCCGGCTCGGCCTCGGTATTTGGCCATCGGCTCGGCAAGAGGCATCGGGCTCGGCATTTGGCACTCGGCTTGGCAAGAGGCCTCGGCCTCATTTGTCACCCCCCACTCGACCTCGGCACGTAACACTCAACTTCAGTTCACTCGGCCTACCCAGCCTTGGCATTCGAAACTGAAAATCAAGGAGCAAATTTAAAGGAAAGATATCTATTATGATCCTAACGTGATTAGCATGATCCCTCCAAGTAAGTAAACGTATCGTAATAGAAATCTTTAAGATCCACAGCCATAATGGCAATATATCTATAAAAAGGCCCTCTGCATACACTCCAGGTACGCAATATCATATGTAGCACAACGCCATTAAAACTCCCTCTCAGTATCTGTACTAATTTGGGCATCGGAGGGCCATAAGCTGGGTCAACCGACGGTGGTCCTAACTTTCTCAGTGATTGCAGGTCCCTTGATCTGCATCGTTCATTCTCATATGAAGATCAGATGGTGAAGAATTCAAGATGGTCCCTGATCAACAATTTGGTCCATTACCAACATTTGGTGACAAGATTTAACGTCAACGCACTGCATCCAAATCTGTGACTGAAGATTAAGTTGATATTTGTGTTTTCCCTGCATCAGATCTGTATGACCTTATGAACCGGTTGAATGGCAATAAACATCATGGTGGACCCTAGAAAGGTTTCAACGGAAGATAACGTGATCTTATGAACCGGTTGGATGGCAATAAACATCATGGTGGACCCGAGAAAGGTTTCAACGGAAGGACGTTATCGTCTCCACTGCTTTTTGTGGTGTTGCCCACTTGAGTTTTGGATGTGCCTCAGTTTTGGTACCATACCCTAAAATAATCTGAAAAAATGGATGGACAATATGGATTGAATACATGCATCATCGTGGGCTTATAAAACTTTGCCACGTCAACTCATCACTCAGGTAGGTGGTGTGTGCACACCAGGCAATCCGAGTCCGTTCCAATGCGTTGTATATCCACGCCGTGCATCAGTTTTTCCATACCATTTTAAGGCATGGTACCAAAAGTAAGGGAGATAAAAACGGAAAGTGGAAGGGACCATTAAAGGAGAAAACCAACTATAGACTGAGTCACAGTCAAACATTTAAATTTTGTAAGACAATCCTAACCATTGATTCCTGATTTTTTTTTTTTTTTTTTTTAAATAAGTCATAGGAAAAAGTGTTCATTGAACGCCCACGTGGTAATCCAAACATTTGACCACACCACAGATCCAAATGTCAAGTGGACCACGCCGTCCATCAGTTTCTCGTGATGAAACTCGTGATTCAATGAGGGCGCTCCAGAGGGAGAATGGTCATGATCCGCTCCCCTGGTGATTGGTCCGTGTCTCTGACATGTGGAGGGCCCTCATTGAATCACGAGATTCACCGCCCCTTTAGATAATTCCTAGAAAGTTTTTCCGGATAAACGCTATCTAGAATCTCACGAAAATCTTGCTGGAAGTTCGTGGAATAGGACAACTCATACACACGCATGCCGAAAGCATACACATGGCACAAAAAGTACAAAATCCAATCCGTCCACGTCGCGTTATTAGTTTTGTGCAACCATTTGCCAATAATCCCACCGAAATATGATCCTTTCTAATGTATTGCAGCTGAATGGATCTTTGGAATTAAAAATTAAGGGCAGTGATTCAACTGTTTCCCTCTCATATTATGGGTGCAAACATGTGGAAGATCTGCGCATACGCACACGTAAGAATAATCCGGTCATTCATCAGGTAACGAGAGAGAGAGAGAGAGAGAGAGAGAGAGAGAATGAGCGGTTAGAGAAAAAAGTCCATCAGTTCGAGGGCAAGTTACAAAGCTGGGTGAGGGTACGATCCTCTTTTGGGACGCGGATTGCGTCCGACCCCTGCGTCCGACCAGATCTGTGAGAGGGCCCACCGTAATGTATCGGTTTATCCACGCCGTCCACTCATTTTCTGAGATCATGTTAATCAGGAATCAAAAACTGAAGATGATGCAACGGTGTCATGAACCACACCAAAGACTCTTACATTTAATCCAACTTGAATTTATGATATGTGCATTTAATGCAACTCAAGCTTATTATTTGGTGTGGTAGACTACAGCGTTGGATCTGACTAATCTTTGGGATCATACCTTAACATGATCTTATAAGAGGGATGGACGGCTTGGATAAATCGATACATGACAGTGGGTCACCAAACAGCTCTGGTCGGACGCTTAAAGGTCCGACCAAGGTCGGACGCAATCCGCGTCCCTCTTTTTAGGAGATGGCACGTTGACATTTCGCACGCACAACACAGGGCGCGACTTGGGTGAGACCCCAGAACCAGCTATGTGGGTGGGACCCTGAACCTAGGGCCCACCTGGATGTATTCCTTGTAGATCCATGCCGTTAATATTCTTTTTCAGATTATTTTGTACTATGGTACCAAAAATGAAGAAGATTAAAATTTTGGGTGGACTACATCATAAGAAACACCAATTAATGACCGTTAAAAACCTTTTGTGAGTCACAAAAGTTTTCTATCAACCTGATATTTGTTTTTTCCTTTCATCCCTGTCTACGTGACCTTATCAACAGATTGGATGGTCAATAAACATTACAGTGGACTTCAGGAAGTTTTTAATGGTCACGGTCGAATGATAACTGTTTCTTGGGGTGTGGTCCACCTAAAATTTGCATCTGTTTCATTTTTGGGACTGCATCCTAAAATAATACAAAGAAACCGATGGACAGCATGGATCTACAAGGAATACATCCAGGTGGGCCCTAGGTTCAGGGTCCCACCCACATCGCTGGTTCCGGGGTCTCACCCAAGTCGCGCCCACACAATATAGCGAATGACGCAGGTATTTGACACATGCAATTCGACACGTGTTCGCATCCCTGGCTTGAATCATGCCCCAATTGGCAAGTTAAGCCGTTGAACCAACTGTTGACTGAGTTCCAGTCAAACATTTAAATTTCTAGGACAATCCTAGCCCTTGATTTATGGATACTGTTTCATTTTTAACCATCTAATAAACGCCCACCAATCCAACAGCAAGATGGTCACCAGAAAATTATGACGAAAGAAAATTTAGGTTATTTTCAAATAAAATTTTAGACCTATTTTTTAAGTTTTTTGTTTGATAAAATAAGCATGCATAAGATTAACACGTAGCACACCACGTATGCAACACTTCAAGATGAATAATGTCACTTGTGGGGGCTTAATGGCCTGCTTGGGAGCTTGTATTTTATTTTATATTTATTAATTTTGTTTGTACACACGCACACTCCCCATGCACACCCACACAAACACAACCCTACACTCACTCCCTAGCTGGGTTTTCCCCACGTATGGGTTTTGAACCCAAGGCCTATTGCTGAAACTCTAAAATGTTTACCAATAAGGCAAGGACTTGAACTAAAAACCTCTGGGGAGCTTGTATTTGGATTGCAATGGAATTACAAATCAAGGTGAGATTCATGTTTAATAGCTTGTATTGGGAGAACATTATAACCTAAAAATAGAAAATATAGAAATGCATGGAAATTTTATAATTTATCTACAAATTTAAATTTGATTACTAAATCAACTTTAATAATTTAAATTAGCATACATATGTGAATTTGACATAATGATGGTAATAAGCTCATTGAAATATATACTTTTGTACAAAAATGATGAAATTTCAAGTCTCCAGCTAGCCACAAGCAGAGTATCACAAATGAGCAAGTAGCCAATTTTTTTTTAATTGTCGGTTTGCATTGCCACTGTTCGGATTGTTGGGATCGTTCAATTAATGTAGTTTTAGTCAATAATTTGAATAATTTAGAGTATTATCAACATGTCATGCGTACAACTAATGAAACCTTTGTTACACATGCCACTCTCATGCCTTTCAAAAGTAGTAAAAAAACATTTAATTCCAAATGGTAGCAAAATAGATAGATTTCAAAATACAATTAAGATTGTACATTTCAAATATTTCCAATTCCAAATAGCTCTAAATCTATGTTATAAAACGACTTTTGTATTATAAATGCACTCAAATACAATCAAATCGACATTACCAAACAACCACTAAGGTTAAAAATGTCACATGGGACACATGAGGGTTGCTTGAAGTTGTATAATGACATATGTGACAGAAGCAACATATCAGCACACTTGACACATGTGAGATCTTGAAGGTAGATAGTGGCACATGTTGAACAATTAAAGATGAGCAATGACACATGAGTTTCAACACGAGGTCTTGGGTTTGAATATCCATTGTGGCATAAGAAAAAACCACTATGATGTGAGTGCATTAGTGTGAGTGTGTGTATAAAAAAAAAAAAAAAGATGGACAATGGCATGCGACAAAGTGACACATGTGGGTACTGCATGTGTAGGGTGCAATCTAAAGTTGCAATAGTGTATATTTATTAGAAGTGTACACGAGCCGAGCCGAATCGAGCTTTGTGCAGTTTGACTTGGTTTGGTCAGCGGGTGACCTGGGGCTCGAGCTTGGATCGGCTTGGTCCTCGAGCCCAAATGAAAGGCTTGGCTTGGTTTAGTCTTGGTTTGGTCGAGCTTTTGAGCTGAATTCGAGCCTATTCGAGCTTTAAGCTTTCAAGCCTAAATTCAAGTCAAGCTTTCGAGCCACTATCGAGCTTGGGCATTGCCGGACAAGGTTGAGGACTGTCAGAATGGGCGTTGCCCAGGGCTGGAGGAAAGTCAGCTGTCGGATATATAGGGGTGGTCAGCTATAGGACAAGGTTGGGGACTGCTGGAATGGGTGGGTGTTGGTTGGCCAGGAGACGAGCGGAGAGAGAGAGGAGATGAGAAGAGAGAAGATGAGAGAGAGAGAGAGAGAGAGAGAGAGAGAGAGAGAGAGAGAGGGTCATGGTCCTCGTGGAGCCCGGACGGCTGGAAGGCGGTCAGGCAGTCGTGGGGGAGGGCGAGTAGGGTTTGAGGGAGGCGGGCGAGAGAGAGGGGGCAGCGCGCTCGAATGGAAAGCTTTTAGACTTTTAGGGTTTTGTTTTGTTTTTTTTTTAAATTTTTTTATATATATTATATAATAATATTAATATATATATAGGCTCTAGCTTGGTTTAAATTTTCAACGAGCCCATAAAATAGGCTCGGCTTGGCTTGTTCAACCCTACGAGCCAAGCCGAACCGAGCTTTTTCAAGCCGAGCCGAAGCTTTTCAAGCTAGCTCGGTTCATGTATAACTTAATATTTATAACTCAAAGAAGATGACCAATTGATAGTTAGTACATGTGGCACATGTAAATCACTTTGCACATGTCGGCCAAGTAAAAGATGAACGATGGCACATTTGGCGTATTAGCATATGCAACACAAAAGTAAATGGACAATGAAATAATGGCACATGTGGCATATTTAAGGAGTTTTGTAAATACAAGTCACATTAACACATACCATATGATTGCACATGTGTGGCATAATAGAAGAGGGGATGTTGGAACATTGGCATATGTGACATATGTAGGGGGTGTTAATGGGTCGAGCTTGGGCATGAAAAGTCAGAATTTTGAATAAGGCCCACCTAACAGCTTGGCCCGAAAAAGTTCAAAATCCGGTCGGAGACCTACCCTAGTCCTGGCCCGTCGACAACCTTAGACATATATGGAGCTATTCAAGATTATCCGCATCACATGTGAATGAAAGAAAAAAAATGGAGTATCTAAGTTTTCCTGATGGTGAATAACCTAATGGCCTGTTTGACACCATGGATTTGATGAGAAGTGGATTTCTGAGGAATCCATTAGAATTCAAAAAAGCACTTTTAACTCTTTTTCAAATCCTCTAAAAAACGTGGGATTTGAGGAGAAATCCTCCTCAATGTGGGACCCAATGTGATGTATATTTTCCATCCAACTTGTTGATAAGGTCACAAAAAGCTTAATGAAGGGACCGCATAAATATCAATTTAATCCAAAACTTTTATGCATCATAAAAGGTCTCACTCTCCACTTTTTCTTGTTGTATTGCCACTTAAGATGTGGATCTACTTTATTTTTTGGATGCTAGTATAAAATGATTGTAAACATGGATGGACGTCATGAATTCAAAAATCGAGGTTGATACAGGGAGCATACGGTGGGATTAAAATCCACACAGTCCATTCCCTCAGGTCTGATTTCTCTCTAAATCTTGGCTGCCCAACAGAAAATGTGGAATAGATAAGAGCTTAAATTGATGGGAATTCATATCATGGAATTCATTTCTCATCACTTCCTCTCAAATCAACGGTGCCAAACAAGCCCAAAATTCAAACGCAACTGTTGAAGATTTCGGATTTTCGGAGTGATCGAATTGCGTGCAACGAATCGGACGGTTTATGATGATTACGACAATTCCACGTTTCCATAAGGTGTGTGCCAGAGTATGAACAGTCGTAGTATGCCAGAGTATATAATTATATTGCTTTTTCCTCCTTTGAAAACATCTCCCCCCTCCCGTAGGCCACACATTGTTTGTTTCCCACTTCGTTCTCTCTTTTCTCCCTGCTAAAATACAGAGAAATCGCGCTGAGATTTGAGAGCAAGAGGGGAGAGAGAAGAAAATCAAAATGTCAAATGTGGAGAGTTTTATTGGATCGATAGATCAAGGAACGACGAGCACCAGATTCATCATCTACGATCATAATGCTCAAGTCGTTGGCTCTCATCAGGTTGAATTCACACAGTACTATCCCGAAGCAGGGTAAGATCTTTGATCCATTTCTTCCTCTCTCAATCTAATTTCCATCTTCTATACGTTGATTTTGATTTGGGCTTTTTTTTTTCCTTCTTTGGAATTTGGTTTTTATTTTTTTTTATTTTTATTTAGATGGGTAGAGCACGATCCAATCGAAATTCTCGAGAGCGTTCGAGTTTGCATTATGAAGGCGATCGATAAGGCGACCGCGGACGGGCACAACGTTGATGGAGGATTGAAGGCTATTGGTCTTACTAATCAGAGAGAGACTACAGTTGTTTGGAGCAAATCTACTGGTTTGCCTTTTTATAATGCTATTGTTTGGATGGATGTTAGAACGAGTTCCATTTGCAGGTTTTGTTCTCTCTCTCTCTCGTGCGTGTTGATTTCTGCGAACTTTTCTGTTTCGTGTTTAGCAGCACCTGTGCCATGTATTGATTTTCTGATTTTGAGTAACACCCATTTCGTACATGGGTTTTGTGATTTGAAGCAACAATCATGTTAAAAATGGATTTTCCTACAATTTAAGAAATAGCCATGTCTTGGATATAGGATTTTCTTAGAATTTAAGCAATACCCATGTCATGGATTTTGCAATTTCAGGCAATACCCATGTTATATAGTGATTTTCTGATTTTAACGAATACCCATGTCATGGATTTGTAAGATGAAGCGATATCCATGTCATAGATTTTTGTTAATCATGAACAACACCTGTGCTATCTGTTTGACTTGTTTGATTTTAATCAATGCCCATGTCATACTTGTTTTTTGTAATCTTCAGCAATAACCATGTCATACATGTATACTGTAATATGTAAAAATACGCACATCTTGAATTATGTGATTTTGAGCAATAACCATGTCATATATGGATTTTGTTGTAAGCAATGCCCATGTCAGCGATGGATTTTGTGATTTCAAGCAATATGAGCTGCTTTCCACCATAGATCGGGACAGAGTGGATCCTGTTTCAATCATATTTAGTCACTTTCCTTTGGGGTTTTGCGTCATTTGCATTTCCTTGCCTGTTGCCTGCTTTTTGCAGTAGTACTTCTTGCTTTCCGGCATCATCGAATGTTTTCCACTTTTCAGGTAGGGCTCTGGTCAAACCATATTTTATCTACAAAAAAAAGAAAAAAGAAAAAGAAATTGCCTGACATTTGGCAGTATCTATTTCATTAATCAAGCAGACCTCATATAGCTGGGACAAAGATATCAAGATGATGATGCTTGCCATGAATTGGTAACATTAAGCAATATCAATGACATACATGGATTTTGAGATTTTAGCAATATCCATATCAAGGATTTTGTGATGCTAATAAATACTCCTATATCATATCTGGATTTTGTAGTTATGACCAATACCCATGCCACATGGATTTTGTGATTTTTAGCAATGCCCATGGCCTATAGATTTTGAAATTCTAAAAATAATGCTATACAATTCGTAATTTCAAGCTCTAACGATTTCATAGATTTTTTTTATGTGATTTGCATGTATCACCCATTCCATGGATTTTGTTGTTTTAAGCAATGTCCTCATCCTGTATTTGATGATTGATGTAGGAGGTTAGAGAAGGAGTTATCAGGAGGAAAGACCCATTTTGAAGAAACTTGTGGTTTGCCTATCAGTACTTATTTTAGCGCCCTTAAGCTGTTATGGTTGCTAGAATCGGTTGATGCTGTTAAAGAAGCTGTGGAATCAGGGGATGCTCTGTTTGGTACTGTAGATACATGGTTGATTTGGAATCTAACTGGAGGTTGTGGTTGGGAAGATCAAAATAAAAATATGGTGACTGGACTGCATGTTACAGATTGCTCGAATGCATCTAGAACTATGCTAATGAATCTCAAGACCCTTGACTGGGATAAACCCACATTGGATGCCTTAGGAATACCCATTAGAATTTTGCCTAAGATCATTAGTAATTCAGAGATTATTGGCAAGATCACGAGTGGGTGGCCAATTGCAGGTGTACCAATCGCCGGTTGCCTTGGCGACCAACATGCTGCGATGCTTGGGCAGGCATGTCGGAAGGGTGAGGCCAAGAGCACTTATGGGACGGGTGCATTTATACTACTCAATACAGGCAATGAGCCTGTGAAGTCCACACATGGGTTGCTTAGCACCATTGCGTACAAGCTCGGTCCCAATGCCCAGACAAATTACGCTTTGGAAGGGTCAATTGCTATAGCCGGTGCAGCTGTTCAATGGCTGAGGGATAGTCTTGGAATAATTTCCTCTGCGAGCCAGATCGAGGAGTTGGCGGAGACAGTTGAGAATGCAGGTGGGGTGTATTTCGTGCCAGCTTTTAATGGGTTATTTGCACCGTGGTGGCGTGATGATGCACGTGGAGTTTGTATTGGGATTACGCGGTTTACGAACAAGGGTCACATTGCACGTGCAGTGCTTGAGAGCATGTGTTTTCAGGTAAACGATGTGCTTGATTCGATGCAGAAGGACTCAGGGGAGAATGAAGAATCTGAAGATGAGAAGAAAGAGTTCTTGCTGCGGGTAGATGGGGGTGCCACAGTGAACAACCTTTTGATGCAGATACAGGTGATGTTTGCCTTCTTCTGTGTGAAATTTGTTGTGTTTCTTTGCTTTGGAGTTGATACGCTCAATTATGGAATATTGTTCTTCTTGCTAATAGCTTTATGCTATTGTTTCCCTCTTACATTTTCGTAAGCTTTATAACTGCCTTTATTGTCTTGGGTGTTATAGCTTTTAGCTTAGTTTTGTACTCTTCTGGAACTTTGGCAATGCCGAAGTTTACCAAATAGCTCGATTGGGTAGTGTTTTGTTCTCTTTTTCAAATGAATGAACTCTCTTCTGTAACTTTGGCGTTGCCGAAGTTCTTTTTTTTTTTCCTTGAAAATTTTGTTTTTGAAATCTTAATTTAACAGTTAGATGTATTTTAGAATTTGGAAAATTTGTATCAGACTTAGGTATCCATTTCCTAGGGCCTGTTTGGTGGATGCCTAAAAATAATTCATCTCATCTTAGTTAATCGTAATTATTTGTAGAGATCATGATTGTTGGTTATGAAAATTATTTGAAATCCTTAGAATTATGATATTGAATTCATAATTATGATTAACTAGAATGTGATGAGCTCATTTTAGGTGTCTACCCAACAGGCCCTTATTCTTAAATACAAAATGCTATGGGCAAGATACAAATGAACCATCTCTTTTATCTTTATATCTTGTCTGTGTGTAGCTGAAAAAAAATACCATTTTATCAATGTAATTAGCTACATTTCTGCACTTAGGATACATACCACAACAACCTTTTTCAAAAGAGGCTTTTCCACATTTCTAGTGATGCTTTTCTCATTCGTTCTTAGCTGGCAAGTGCAGTAAATATTGATGACCCAGGGTCCCTTGCAGTAATTTGTGTTATTAATTAATCACTGGTCCGCTTGGCTTCATTTTCATTTCTAACACTTGGGTGCACCATTTATCCATGGGTGCATTTTCCTACACACTCACACACACACACACACACACACACACTGCAAAATAGTTTTACCACAATAGTTGTAGGATTTGGGATTTGCAGTATTTCTCGGAGTTCTTCAACCCATTAGAGCATTCCTACCATATGACGTGCACTTCAGTAAATGATTGTGTTACTTATTGGCAGGCGGACTTGTTGGGTAGTCCTGTGGTGAGGCCAGCCGACATAGAGACAACTGCCCTAGGAGCTGCATATGCTGCTGGATTGGCTTGTGGATTTTGGACAGAAGATGAGATTTTTGCACAGAAGTCTGCGAAAGCTGCCATTTTCCGTCCCAAGATGGTCAAGGAGCAGCGAAAAAAGAGGTTGGATTCATGGTGCAAGGCCGTGTCTAGAACTTTCGATTTGGCTGACCTATCCATCTAGACTTGCATCATATCTTCTTTCTTTTAAAATGCTGTTTTCATTATTTTTCTTTTAAATAAGAAATTGCTTGTTTGTAGATCTTTATTCATGGAAGACTTTGTCCTTGCGTAGTAGATCATCGTCGAAATGAAAATGATGTTATTTCTTGCTTTTGGGGTCTTGCTTAGATTTGTGTTGTTAACTTGAAAAATTGTGCTTTTATTGGTTAGGGCCATTTCAACTATATTGGGAAGAATAGGATTTGCATAAATTTCTTAGGTTATGTTTGGATTCAGTGTCTTTGAAAGTCTTTGTTTCAGTGTTTCTGCGTAATCAGGACTTTGGCAATTTCCATACCTGGCATCAAGCATCAGCCTTCCCTTGTCAGTTTGCAGCGAAAGTGCCACAATGTCCGGAATAGGTGAGTTCCCCAAGATGTGGACTGTTCCTATTTAATTTCGGTGGGGCTTTCTCTGTGAACTAACAACCGAAACCGAAAGCTGATGCATAAGCTGTGGGGGCCCACTTAAGTTTTTATTGTATCGAAGTAAAGATTTTAAGATATACCCCGTCTCAACCAATGGGATCAAGGAAATGAGAATGTGAATTTGATAAATGCATTAACTGGTCAAATTCATGGATTTAACAAATCCCAAAGTCCATACTCCACATCCTTGGATTTGGGAGTGTTTATGGCAATGTCAAAGCATTTATGCTTTTAAGCAAGTTTTTCATTTTGTGGATTTGCGTAGTCTTTAGTTTTTTGGGATATGAAGTTGCTCCAATCCATAGATTTATAGGGTTACGGATTTAAGAAATCCAAAAATTTGACAAATCCTTGAAAAAAATAAAAATAAAAATAAAAATCACAAACAGGATAGATTTAAAATATCTGCACTTCATAAATCCCTGACCCCAATAGCCCTTAAAATTGCCAACTGCCCAAAGTTTTATATCCGGAATCCCACCATTCAAATTATGGGCAATTTGAGATAGGGACTTTATTTTTACTGATCTAAAACTATGGTTATATACTCTTAATGTAGATTAACTTTTAATGTTAATCTACATTTAGGACGGAGAGATTAAAATTTTGATTTCTGCAATGGGACCTATAGTAATGATATTCATCTTTCGTATACAAGAATGAACTGCCATCCCAACCTTTTGGTATGTGTCCCAATCAACACGGTGGGCCACCAATTCAAATCATTATAACTCTAAACAATTTACACATGGAAAATAGATTTACCAGTGCGTGTTCAATGGGACGCCATGAAGCTTAAACTTTAATTTGTGGAATGTGGATGACATTCGTCCTTGCACAATGTAAGCGTTTGTGGTTGATCGGCGCCATGAAGGTTGGATTTTGATGGGCAAGTGAAATTTTAGAAAGTAAAAAGAAAATCATCATCGTCATCATCATCACTGTCTCAATTTTTTCCCAATTTGTTGGGTTGGCTGCATGGATCCTGTTCCACCGTTCCATTCTATCGAGGGCCATAATTTCAGTCAGACAAAAAAAAAATGTCAGGAAAAAATGATATTCTTTGTATTCTTAAATAGGAATATCTATATAGTTGCAATTATGTTTCTTTGGACCCAACTGCTGGAGACCAGACACTATGGAATGCTCAGGAAATTACAAATCCATGGCACTTTGGATTTAGTTTCTCATGCCATGACAAATTCCAAAGAACATAACAAGTAGACCAAACATGTCGCCTGGTGGGCCACATCGTGTCAGGCATGAAATGAGCTCCCAAAAGTTTACTTTAAAATACATATTCTCATGGCCGCTGCCATTTTCTAATTTTATTTAATCACTTGATGATGGCTCACAAGCAACAAATAGACTAAGGTTGCCAATCACTCTCTCTCTTGTTTTTTAATTTATGGCCCACCATTTTATTCCTCCCTGAGGGTACTGAGCACATCACTTCGCAGAGCAGCTCTTCCCGCACAGATCCTAGTGTGTAATCTGGATCTATTGTGTGTTCTGATACTATCGGATCACCTTCGACCACTATTATGAAGAGGCCAAGCTCTATTTAAAAGATTGGACTTTCTTACTGTGATTAGTCAGGATTATCTGAAATATAATTGCCTACATTAGCCTTAGAGGGTTGGGTTACCGAGGATAACTCCAACTATTTTTAGTCACCCTCTACCTCATATTTCTCAACCCAAAAATATAATATTTCTCCTACTTTTACCAATACCCAAAAAATGACACTTCTAAAACCACCAAAAATAAAAAAGTTCTTCGCTCTCCTCAAGTGGTCCGCTTTCAATCAATCTTCTTCCTTTAGGACCCATTTGAATGGACATCAAAACCGGAATTTGGAGACAAAACCCTCATTTCCAACCAAAATGAGGGTTTTGCGACCTGTTCTATGTTCATGCCACCCCTAATTGTCAGTTTGGGATGATGATTTTGGCAACAAATAAACAAGACCCTAGCAACCAATCTGATTGGTTTTTGAGGAAACAATGCTTGCTGGTATCTGCTGCAGTTGGCAATCGATTATTCGGCCAAACAGGCCCTTATTATGACCAATCATTGGACCACTATAATGGATATGTTCAAACGGTTATTTTAGCTAAGGTTGAATAATTAAAGAATCAAACGATAATAATGTAGTTCTCATCCCCAAATTATCTACAGATATAAAGTGTTCATTCCATTCATCAGATTAGAAAATATGTAGATATAGTAATGAATTTTGTAACGTTTCCAACTAAAACAGGCTCTCTGGTCTCAAGAGTTTCACCTTTTCCCAATCGAATCAAATAGACCCGACCTCAATATAAGGAATGGTAGGTCCCCAAGCCTTATATTGTAAGTAGTCAACCTTTGGACCTCTTTATCTATGCTTATCTGAATGCATACTCACAACAAAAAAAAAAAAAAAAGAAAAAAAAATCAAATATGTTAAGATATTAACATAAACAACTCTAGGAGTGTTGCTAAGTCCAGCATCAGAAGCCCTATATTTGAGAGCATCATGTGCATTTTAAGAGCGTCTAAAATATCAAATGCATAGGCCAAATATTTTTTGGGCTTTGAAATTCATTTTTGAGCCCAAACCATGGCCTATTCAGGACTTGAGAGCCATAAAGCAGGGCTTTTGAAAAAAAAAAAAAAACCTTTATGATATAACCTTTTCAGCTGTACCATAAGCGTATGTGATATGGGGGTGAATCCAGCCATTCAGAAAATGAGTTGTATTTGGCTGGTGTTTATATGGCTGATGAAGGACCCTTTTATATATTTTTTGTATTTCAAGTTTCTCTCCTTTTTTAACCTTTTCATTTAATTCAACTATAAGCAAGCTTAGAAACTCATTTTATACTGATGTGCCAGTACGTAATATTTGAGTGGATTCAACTAATCGAATTGGAATAAGAACATTCCGAGAAAAGCTGGAAAATGAAGTAAACCATAACTTCTTTTTATTCTTTTTTTTTCATCCTTTCTTTAATAAAAATGTATTTCAATGTTGTGAGCTCTAATCCATCAAATCATTCTTGATTCGTTTTCAATTGTGGCTTATTTGGTTGACTTTCAGTAGGTCAAGTCGATGGGCATCATTGGGTCCCTACTCATCGACTTCATTGGGTCCCTAACTCATAGCTTAGTGGTAAACTTACAAGAGTTTCAACACTGAGGTCATGGGCCCGGGTAGCCATTGTGGTGTGTGTGGGTGTGTGCATAGTAGAAAAGAAAAAACAGAAGAAGCCATAGACATCATTCTTACAAATAAATATTCTGATACATCATTAAATGCATGCCAAAAAGCACAAAGTGATTGAGAATCTAGTGTTTTACATTTTTTTTTTTTACATGTTTTTACAAATTTTCAAAGTACATTGTACCAAAAATAATTTTGGCTAATATGAGTGATGCGGGCCCATATCTTCCATAGGACTCATATCTTGGGATACGGATCCAATACCATCTGATACAACCCATGGACATATCATTTTTTTTTTTCCCTTCTATGCCTCCTGATGCTGACTTTTAGAAAGTGGCCATAAATTGTGCTAGAGCTAGGATAGTCAACTTGCACCTTGATCTGCAGGAACCAAATTCGATTTAAATATCAAAATAAAAAAAAAATAGACCCTTTTAATAATCAATACGATTTACGATTTTGGGTCCAATACGATATGCCTAATTTATATTTTGAGTCGGGTATCTAATTTTGTACCCCTTCTTTCTCTCTCTCCACTTCAATTATTAATACAATACAATATCGTATTACAAAATATGATATAATATCATAGTGTGTGCCATACTGTAGGATATGTATATGCATGTCATCATAAGAGGAAGATGTTTTTGGGTGATTGTTGATGACCATGGTTGTTTCTTCTCTTGAATCAGGAGAATGGTGGCTTCTCCAATTAAGACCATACGCATTGTAGGATGAAGAGTTATGCAATGGTTGATAGGCATATCTATACAAGTGATCACGCATTGTCTTAACCGGTTGGCCACTATTCACCCGTTCCTTTTGTTGTTGTGCACCTCCTATCATGATCGGTGGACACACTCATGTTATTTTCAATTCGATAATCATACAATGTTTTTCCTGGTTGATCATTATCGATTTTGCTTCATTCTGGTATTCCTCCATCGTCTTACGCCGTGACTCAACATGTGTATTGCTTTTATTAATATAATCACATAGCGTCTTACGTGGGGGGTAGTGGAGGTTGTTTGAATCTCAAAAAAATACTCATGCTTGGAGAGATCCCGATCACAATAAGTTTGGATCACACGGCTCGGCTTCTTATCTTTCAAAAGGTATGCATAAGCACTACCCATCAAATTAGCTATGATGAAATTTTAAGAAATTGAAACTACCCTAATCTAGAAAAAATAAAAATCAAAAGAAGGAAATGGGGAGATGTTACCCGTGAATGTGAGAATTATGTTAGCAATAATATCTTACAAAAATAAAAAATAAAAAGTTGATAGTAATCTAGAAAAACAAAATAAAAAAGCCTACTTCTAGAAAAACTGAAAATCCTACCTGACTAAGACTACTCTATAACAATTAAAATAATTAGAACCGTTTAACCTTTTCCTCGGTAGCGACGCCAAAAACTTGTTTGCTCGCCTCAAGTGTAAGGCTGCGATTTAGTAATAATTCTTGGTAAGACTGAGGTCAATCCACAGGGAAAGAAGTAAACAATTCTAACTACTCTAATAACTTGAATCTAGAAAGTTTAGGAAAAACAATTTTAAGAACATAAAACAGAAAATTTTGAGAATAAGAAGAACTAAGGCATCAAGGATCTACTTGTAGTAATTCAATACCAATCCATTTATCCAAGCGCAACACAATTAGAATTAAAGTCCTATCTCTCATCTAATTGGAGGATATAACATTCAAGCACAAAAAGTTCTACTTAAATTTGAAAATCAGATTTCTAATTCTAATGAAGCATATAAAATTTGAACTTGTAGCCTTCGAAGTAACAGCAATGCCAAGAGATTATAGTATGCTCCAGGGTTATTACAATTCGAATTCAAATAAACCAATCATGACAATCCAGAGAATTGCAAGGAACTCATGTCCGGAGTACACAAACTCTCACAAAACTTCTAAAAATCTAAACTTTATTTAAACTAAAACTTGAAAATCCAAAGTTAAGTAAATGGTACTTGAAGAA
Organism: Liriodendron chinense; assembly: GCA_003013855.2. Classification (NCBI taxonomy): domain Eukaryota; kingdom Viridiplantae; phylum Streptophyta; class Magnoliopsida; order Magnoliales; family Magnoliaceae; genus Liriodendron; species Liriodendron chinense. The sequence goes on from ML058389.1 coordinate 5,567,916, forward strand.
ACGAATTAAAGCATTGAAACTAACTACAAACTTCACCTCTTAGCTCTAGCTAAGAGGTTAACTAGAAGAAAACACAATAAACTAAAACTAGAACTAAGAAAAGAAAGAAAAACTAATTGTAGAAGGCTTGGAAGCCTCCTAGGACTTGATCTCTTTGCTCCCCACATTCCTAAATGCCTTAGGAAGAGAGTAGAGGTGGCCTTTTATAGAAGAAATTCGCCATCGACTTGGAATTTTCTGGAATTACGTAAGGATTTATGCACTTGAGGCAGTTGTCGACCGGTTGGAGGTGGGTTGCGACCGATCGGAGCTCAAAAATCCAACTGAAATAACTGAAAACTGAATCTAGATGTGTTGTCTACTCGTTTGTCGACCTTTCGGAGCCTCCTGCCGACCCGTCGGAGCCTCCTATAGATTGACCGGTCGAAGATAGAACTTTTTAGTCCAGCAAGTTTAATAGGAAATCTGTCCTCTGAAGTGAAATTCCAACCGGTCTAGCGACCGGTCGGTGGCCATGGTCTACCGGTCAATGCATTTTTTTCTGCACTTTTTTCTTTCTTCTTCTCTTTCTTCCGTGCTTCTTTCTTCCACCTCTTGGCACTTATCCTATTGATCTTGAAGGCATACAAAGTAAATCTTTTGACTATCATATTGGTGAAATCTCTCTCTCATTCCTATAAACACAAAAACATGCATAAGATAAGTCTTTTATCATAAAAAGTATGCATAATGTGATAATGAAAAAAGGGTTAGAATATATAATATTCATGGCTCAACAATGGGCAGTACTTTAACTGGTTTTAGTGATAGTAGTTCATAATGAAGTGTTTCAGATGTTTTGGAACTCTTTGGTTACAATTGTTTATGATAACCATAGTCCCTTTGATTTAGTTTCAAGCCTCATTGTAGGATGAATAGAGTTCATATAATGGATATGAGGAACATAGAGTAAGTATGTTATATTGCATGCTCGAGAGAGGATTGCACTTATGCTTGATGTTTAGTACATCGGGTGAATTATGCACTTAATTTGGTTAATTTACTTTAAGTATATTCTTAATTTAACCATGTTATTGTTAAGTAATCGATGCTTTTAGAGATTGGATCACTTGGATGGGCTGTGTTGAGCTATATTTCTTTGAGAGTTCAAGCTCGATGAGCTAGTTTGCACATTTCTGGGCTTGAAAATGGCTAAGTTTCGGGGCTGATATATGCCCGTTTATGCCGATAATTGATAAACGGTGGGGATTGGTATCCCACAAGTGCTTGATTTAGTTGCCTTAAGATGAGAGGATGTTAAATCCGGCTTGGTGTCAGTAAGATTGCGTTTAATTCCACTTGCCGTCGTCAATCTTCGGGCCGTCAGGGCACTTCCCAAGGATGAAAGTGACCAAGTACTGGACTTGTTTATCGCTTAATCATGGTATTCGGAAAATAATGATGATGATTATCTTTGGATGATGCTTGATTATATTCATTAGGGTTGTGATGATGTTAAATCCAGCTTGGCGTCAGTGAGATCGCGCCTAATTCTACTTGGCATCAGTCAATCTTCGAGCTATCAGGGCACAATCCCAAGGCTGAAAATGACTAAGTACTGGGCCTATTTACCACTTAATCATAATATTTAGCCATCAGAATGGTGATTAATGTCGACGTAGCACATGATTATGTTGCTTCGGACCATAGAGAAGCTAAACTCACTTAGCGTCGGTTAGATTCCGCTTAATTTTACTTGACATCATTCAATTTATGCTCTTAAAGAGGAGTTTTTAGGGTTGCAGAATTGACTAAGTATTAGTAATTTTTTTTATTAAACTGCTGATTAGAGGCATTAAACCTTGATCGTTGGAAAATTCGATTCGGGGGATGGATAGAGAACATCGATGTGTGTCCAAGAGGCATACTACGCCGGAAAAGCGAACAACATCCAAAGCGAGCCACACCATAGAGTCCTTGGCTTAGCCAAGGATTTCTGGATGCAGGTGTGTATGAGTGGGCGCATGTGCCCCTTTCCCAGGCGCATGTGGAGAGAGGTGAGTGAGAGAAAGGAAGGGAGAGAGAGGTGGGCGCATGTGGCAGAACACTGCCTGCCCTCCTATGGGCACATATAAGATTTTTCCTACCCTCCAATGGGTGGGCTCATGTCTATCTTGAGAGTGGGGAAATTTCCACTACTTAGTTTATTTTTTGCACTTTTTCAAGCCCAATGGAGTGGGCGCGTGTCACCCTTTTAGGCGAGGGAATTCAGAGCGGGCACATGTTACCTTGCATCGCGCTAACGTCTATTTGTAGATGAAACACCCCCCCCCCCCCCCCCCCCCCCCCCCCCCCCCCCCCCCTGTCATCAGGTGAGTGCACTATTTATAGTATGCTAATCGGGTCTTGGGTCCAAGCAAATGGAAAATGGCAAGTGCATGTGTTTGGGAGAGGGGGACTAGGCGCATGTCATTAGAGAGTGGGCGCATGTGCCCACACTTAATAAATTTTTGAGTTTTCTCCTTTTTTAAAGATATGGAGAGGAGCTCATGGGCATATGTGGTGAGGGTGTGGGTGCATGCCTCCCTTCTTGCGCACATCTCCGCATGTAGTCCAAGACTTAGAATATTTTTGAAATTTCAGGCTTTGATTGTCTGCTACAAATGATAAGTACCTTTTCGAAAGCCGAAGTCACTGACGCAAAGCACTTTAAGCCTCTCATCGGGCTGTTGAATGAACGATTTAGAGTATGGATGATCAACTGCTGTGAATTTTGATAGTTCCTTCCCAATTTAGACTCTCCCGATCAACTCCAGACAGGGGTACAATGCGCTTCGGGGTGTGCAGGTAAAAGTCTGTATAGTACGACATTCAAATTCGGGGGTTAAGGATTTTTGGATCATTTGGTGGTAATACGCATGTTTAGATAGGCTCCAAAATAGTAGTTGTTGTAACGCCCCGAGATTTCGGCTCTCGTGGATTCCATGATAGGCCGAATTTTCAGGTGTTATCTAAGACGTGTCAATAATGAAATTCTTAATATATCACTATATTTTTATATATTTGAAATTTAATGGCATTCATGCACATAGACGAAAGATAAACATGTGATTTAATGAAATTTTAATCTACGTTATTATTAAAAATAATCAATTATTGCCTTCATTAAGAAAACTTATTACAATTTTGAAATAAACGATAAACTATTCTAAAAACACATAATCAAATAAAATCTTCAACATGTCACTCCAACTTCATCATTCGTCATCTGTGCTGCAAGCCTTCGAACATCTCACCGTAGTGCTCGATTCACTTATTGGATCTTCACCTAGATTATCTGAGATATGGTTGAATAGCGTTAAATGCTATCATAGTGGGGAATATCCCTCCAAGATAATAAAAAATAATAATAACGGTACAGAGTAAACACAAGTAGGATATTATCATTTAATCAAATCAAAACAACTAAGTAAAAAATCTTTGTTAATGCGATGCATGGAATGCATGCTTTGGCTAAGGCACCATGGCTAGAAATCATAATACATGAAGTGAGAGACTCACTGTTACGACTTCATGCTAGCCACTAGTCACCAGAGGTTTCTGGGACGCACAAGCCCACAGTTTTGCCAGAACACGTGAGAAACGGGATGCTCATAGCCCAAATCTACACGTGACAGTGTACGGGAGAAGTAGGACACTCTAGCCTATTCTCAATTCCGTGCACCCACATGAAACCAAGTGAATGCATGACTTTAGTTTCACTTTTATTTAAGTATTTTCACATACAACCGATTTAAATAAAACTCAATGGTCACTATGAAGAGTCGCAAGCAACCCAGCATAGATCGATAGCACAGGATTAGTGTCTATGGCACCAACTCCGGCTCATGAGAATTTATATACCATTAGTGTCCAACCATTGTTCCGTTTTATAATTCCATCATGTTTCAAGAAGCCAATGTTGTACATCATGGCCAAAATCATTAAAACAGTAATGTAATGTATATGGATCCAACTAAGTATTATGTACATGTAAGGATCCCTTGGCAAACATTTATTACATTCTCTTAGTCAAATTAAGACATATCTTTTCATCATGGACACCCCTCATGGGTTCCATCTCTCTACATCAAGTGATTTTACCAACTTAGAGACAATAGTGTACATTAGTGAAATATCCATATAATGATCTTACACACATATTGCATATAACAACATGAAAGCCAATATCGCTTGTAGAACATAAATCAAGAGGACTAATGCATAACTTTCACAAAAATAAATGATAAAAATACACATGCTTCTTAGTAAAAAATCCAAACATGGAATCGCATCATTATTTAATGATAATCATTGTAAATCCTACGTTAATCTTCATGTTATATGGATCAACAATTCAAAACAAAATACGTCATATGTCACAAAAGGAACTTATGATAATTGTATCATTATTAATAAAAGGCTTGAAGGAAAATCCTCACATTGTCTTTAGATGAAACTTTAGATGTAGAATCTCTAGAAAGATGACATTTAAGTAAAATACGAACCACACGAGTTTAGTAGAATGGGTCCTAGACGTTGGATCCTTAAGGTGGACGGCTAGGATGGAAGGAAAGTGCTCTCTCTCTCTCTCTCTCTCTCTCTCTCTCTCTCTCTCTCTCTCTCTAGGGCATGGAGGCTAGGGTTAGGAGAAGGGTTTGAGGTGCGTAGTAGGAATATGGAGAGGGATGTGCACACATGGGGAGAGAAAAGAAGGGCATGGGCGTGAGGTCTTGTGTAATAACCTTTCGAGGTGGGTTTCTCAAATCTCAATACTCGGGTGATTTTTGATCAATTCCAATCCGTTCATCTTATCAAGCTCGAAGAGTAGAGTCAGAATACGTAAATTTCTTGATGATCCACATTCTAAATTAGCCGATCCCTGAACGTGGCCTGACGGGTGCTAAAATGGGCTTGATCTCAATTAACGGTCTACGCTTGATGATCAGGGCCCAAATTTTAGAAAAATATGTAGTCATGATAGGAAAATAATTGTACAAAGTTTAGTGGTTGATTGATGGTGAGAAATGCTTAGATCTGAAATTTCAAATTTTGGCGAAAAATGAAGGGGCTCGCTTTGTGGTTCAACGGTGTAAGATTATAGATTGAGGTCCAAATTTTGTGCAAACTCGTAGTTATATGAGTACAATGGGCGGTCTAAATTTGAGAAGCGATTGATGGTGAGAAGTGGGTAAATTTAAATGTTCAGATTTAAAAAGAGTTGGTAACTCGTTAATTCCTAAAACGGGATAACTTCATGCTTAAGAAAGATGCTTATCAAGGTGGGGCACCCAAATAACGCTATTGATCCATGATAAAGACGATCCAAGTCACTCATATGAAGGAAAATATTTGACTATGACTAACTATCCACTTTCCTCACTTGATGGACATGAAAATAAAGGGTTAAGGGCTGATTTGACAATTGGACCACTTCTATTATGATTTAAGGGCTGAAATTTGACGTGATGATTAATTTATGATGAATAGGCATGGTATAAAATTTCAAGTCAAATGGATTATGGGAACCAAGTGATCTAGAAATCAATGATCTAGGTTAATGTGAGCTGTACACATTTGGGCACTTAGGATTTCATATCTATATACCTAAGATAATCACTCAAATTCTAGGTTAGGAATTTATCACTAAGATGATCAATTTGGTATGGTTACTTTTTCGACCACATTTCTCAATCAACGGCTACGGATGCTCCTAGATTAAGATCTCCATGATCACGGGGCTTACTTGAAAATCTATCTACAAAGAATTATTATACACCTAAAATTATGCTTATCTTTCGGACGGATTCGAGAACCACCTATTTGATTGATCAAAAATCACAAATTAGGGGATCCAATGGCATTATCGTAATTATCAAGAAAGTGCGAGATTTGAAAAATGTAACCTCTCTACGCTGTTCATGGGTTTATTCCAAGCAACTTTTGTAAAAGGTTCGCTATCGGATCTCTTACAGATGCCCCATTCGCCAATCAAAGTTAATGTACGATAATTAATTAAAATAAAATAAAAATAAAATTTAAAATTTTTTAAATAAATTCTAAAAATCTGGGGCATTACAATTGTAGTTTCAGTCGTGATTGTCCGGTCCACTTAGAGTTAGAGCTATATTAATCGCATTTTTCGGGTGTTTTCTTGTAATGACCAAATATTTTGGGAGCGTGTATACACGCATGAGAGTACAAATGGCTACATTTACCTAGTACATATGTGTAGACCCATTAATCTTGCCATTGCAATTGTCTATTTACATTGAGTACTTAACTACCAATCATAAACTTATATATTATAATGAACCAGGTCCTTGGAATAATTTAAGTATTTGTTTAATAAATTATGTGACATATAGTATTGATAAATTCATAATAAATGACCCGTAAATTTTTAGAATAAATTAAATAATTATTTTATTGATTTTTTAGTGAATTGCATAACTTAATATATTAATAAATTAATAATAAATCAATTATAAGGAATTTATGTAGGATTCCTTTATTAAAGTTGCTCAAAATAAACCCTAGAACAGTGTAGAAGGGTCAGATTTCACAAAATATGTAAATTTACGATAATTACGAAAATGCCATCAGTTAAACTTAAGTTAAACTGATGATTTTAAGTATGCCAGTTTTTAACTATCAGTTTCACGCCAAAACTTCATATATAAGTTTAATGGCACATTTTAGCCGTTCACATCGAATTTCAGCCCTCCGATCATCTTACAAATGCTTTAATCAGAAATCGGGCCATAAGTGGGCCATCAGACCTCGGATCTGCCTCATTTTTTTATGTCATGCCTTAAAATCATGTGGCCTACCTGATGAGTGGTGTAGATTTTGCATATACATCATTGTGGGACCCACGTGTACATAGCAACATCAATGTGCACGGTCAAACGTGTTTGACCGCGACTTCTCTTCCTCGCCGAACGCTGCAACAGTGTTGCACGCTGTCCATCCAAGCGACACACGCCATCCATCTATGGGCCCCTTCTGAAAAATCTAAGCCGTCTATTCTCTCCCTCTGCCCCACGCAAGGAGTCCCCTTGAACCTTTTCACATCGGTCGTACATCTGATTGACTTTAAATCGCTGTTCGAATCAAAAGAGGCCAAGATCCAGACCGTTACTTTGCATGGTGGCTTAGGAGCTGCTCCGTTAGAGTCGTGTGGACCCCACCTAGGTCTCTAATGTTTCACTTGTGGCTTTGTCTCTGGAAGAAATGATAACGGAATCCTTCTCCAACTCAAACTCCACAAACGTCGGTTCGGTTGTCTTACCGCAAACACCAGCTATCCAAGTCCATCTTGGACCATTCAAATGCATCTAGGGTATTGTATAAAACCCCCCAAGTGTCGTTTTCCTTGAAGAGAAACGTAGAGAGAGAGAGAAGGTTGGGTAGAGAGAGAGAGTCGTTTCTCTGCCAAAGAGAACATCTACTCTCTCCAGAACTCTGAGAGAGAGAGAAAGAGAGAGTTGGATTTTCTCTTTAGGGAAAGAGAGAAAAAGAAAGGAAAGAAGAAGAAGGAAAGAAGGAGAGAAAGAAAAGGAAAAAGAAAGAAAGAAAAAGAAGAAAGAAAGAAAAAAAGGAAACGAACTGAGAGTTGTTTCTCGTATTTTTTTCCACTATGTGATTTCAATTTTCATCACTTATTTGTGTTTAATTTCCATCTTATAAGAAGTTTTGATTTATGAACAAATTTTCTATTCCGTTTACAAGCTATGTTATTGAGATTTTATGCGAGTTTGTTAACTGAGTAGAGTTGTACATACGTGAGATTATTTTGAGTTTTTGGTAAAGGTTTAAGGTGTTGGTTTGGTTCATGCATAACATAGTTTTGGGTGAGCACCCTGGTGTGTGCGACAAGCCCTGTGGATTCTTGTGATTGAGCGGCCAGGTGTGTGCGATGGATTGTGTTCCCCCATCGGTTGTGGCCGGTAGGGTGAGCACTCACGTGTGTGCAAGAGACCGCTATGCAAACCGTTTGGGTGTTCTGTTGATTTTGCCTAGTTGGGTGAGTATTGTGCAACAGACTGCTATGCAGACTATTGGAATGGTTTTGGCCGGTTAGGTGAGCACATACAAGAGACCGCTACGTAGTTCAATGGAGTTGGTTGTGGCCGGTTGGGTGAGTGTTATGCAAGAGACTGCTATGTGTTAGTGCACTTTTCTATGGCATACTAGTGCACCCTGTTTGTCAATTACTTAGGTGAGTGAGTCTAGTGTCGGTTGAGCTTAATGAAGACGAAGACCGAAGACTCAAGACGGATCGGCTGCATCAACAAAGGAGAAACAGGTAAAAGTGATGCCTTGGTGAGCCCTAACCTAGTACCTACCCAAAACCATTAACCTCTAGATGACCATGACCCAATTGGCATACTATTAAGTCATTTTTGTTTGGCCTTAGGAGTCCCAAAAGTCCACCGAAAGGAAGGCCAAGAGGTTGCATGTTCTGCTGAAAAACAACAGAAATTCAGGCCAATCCGGGCGCCCGACCCAGTGTCCACCGGGCGCCCGGCCTGAGAGGAATCCGTCCAAGGAGTTAGGCCTAAGTCCAGAGGGTCACCGGGCGCCCGACCAAAAACTTGTCCGGGTGCCCGACCAGTGCAAGAGGGTCACCGAGCATCCGACCAAAAACCTGTTCGGGCACCCGACCTGTGCAAAAAATGTCCAGCAGTAAAATGACCCTGTCTGGAGCAATTTCGGGCGCCCGACCAAAATGTGCATCGGGCGCCCGACCAGTGGAAAATAGGCCATCGGGCGCCCGACCAAAACTTGTCCGGGCGCCCGACCAACTCTGAAAATGTCCAGCGTTTATAATCTTTTTATTGGACTTGATTTCGGGCGCCCGACCCAAACTGATCGGGTGCCCGACCTGCGCAAATCTGCCCGTTATTTAACCGTTGGGAAGAACTTTATAAATACGGAGGATTAGTTTTTAGGGTTAAGAGAGGGGATTTTGAGGAGATAGAAGCCACCATTACTAGAGACCATTAGAGGCTCTATCCTAAACCCATAGCAAGTCATTCTCCTTGTGTTTTCATCACAAGCTTGGGCCATTCAATGGCATCTTGAGAATTGGACTTGTTCCCTCTTGATTCCTAGGGTTTAGACACCTTGATCATAGTTAAATCCCTTGTCTAAACATCACCTAGGAGTCCAAATAGGTGCATTCCTCTAGGAAACTCATTTCCTACCATTTGTAGAGGTTTCACCATCCCCTAACACCTTGGGCATCTCCAATGGAGCATCTCATGTAAGGTAGCTGATCTTGGAGCTGAAGCCTTGGCAAAGCAGTGGCGTCAAAGATCGGGGGAGCACAAGGGGAGCTGATTCAAGCACGGGAGAGCGAGAAGAAGTAACCCAAAGCGGCACTACAAAGGGGCTCAATCCGACAAGTAAGGTTGTCTTGTTAGGAGTCCATCCACTCAATTCCCTGTGGGAGTTGAGTGTAGAGTTTGTTTGAGAAACTCGAATTAGGGTCGTTAGCCGATCCTTGGCTTGTTAGTCGGCCTAAATTCAGGGACGTCAACCGTTCCTTGGCTCGTTAGTCGGCCTAAACAAAGTCTCCAAGGGGGAGCCACCAACATGGGTGCAAACGTGTAGGTTGGGAGGAACCTATAAACTCCCCGGTTGGGTGGATCCGAGTTAAAACACCTTGGTTGGGAGGAACCAGATTTAAACTCCCTAGTGAATGCCAGTGTGCTCAAAGGGGTTGAGTACTTGAACCGGGAGTAGAGCAGACAAGTAGTCGAACCACTATACATCCTTGTGTTTGTGATTGTTCTTGAGCACATTTCTCTTTAAGCGTTGTGTTTAAATTAGTTATTTATGAATGCTTAGTTAGGAATGCATGCTAGGCACTTGATAGGCACCTCCACACTCACAAGATGTACTTTCACTATCTCATGTAGACTTGAGCTTTTTGTTGATCCATCCTCTATAGTCTACATATGTTAATCAGACTAGGTTGTATATTGGATTTATCTTTTCATAGTCTCTTGATTGGACCCACTTAGGCTTGGAAGCCGAAGTGTTCATTGCTTATGTAGTTTTATTTGCTTAATTAGTTAAGTAGGCGAAAAGTTTTTAAAAGGTCCTAATCACCCCCCCCCCTCTAGGACTTAGCCATAATTCTAGTTGCTCCTTAAGCTTCCGCATGTGTATGCATAGGATGTCGTGTTAGACTACCCGACGCAATTTCACTATGCAGACCACGGGGTCAGTTGTGGCTGGTTGGGTGAGCATGGTACAAAAGATCACTATGCAGACCAAAGGATAATGGAGAGATTGGATGGAATTAGCCCTGGATGTTCTATTGAGGACTATACTGGAATTGATTGAGATATACTTGCATACCATGCATCATATGCATGTTTTCAGAGATTTTGGTTTGGTGAAATTGTCTTTGGATTATTGGTGAATTGTATTTTAACTGTTATGCAGTTTTATGTATTGAATTACATGTGTTAAGCTGTACGAGATTACTCACCGGCTTTTATAGCTGACACAGTATTATGCGATTAACCGTAGTGATAGGTAATGACTTAGAGACTTACGAGGGAGCAAATCCAGATGAAGAGATACTTTAGAAGACCTTTGAGAAATTTATTTATTTTGCGTTTTTACATTGAAGTTTGATGTAATAAGGCCCGTTAGATGACCATTTGTTTAGATAGTTTGGGATAATGTAGTGAACTCATGGATTTATGATTTAATATTTCAAGTTTGGTTTATTTTGATTTTATATTTTTAGTACCATGCTGAATGGAAAGAGAAAAGTATCAGTTGAGAATGTGATAAGTTCATTCATTATTTACATAACACCCTTGATTTCGATATTTGAGTTATATACTCGAGTGTCGAATTTTGGGGGCATTACATTTCTGGGTCTGGAATTGATCCGAATCATCACAGATGAACTGCTATGCATTGTTTTATCACGGGTGATATTTTGAGCCCCAACATATATAAACAGTTTATTTAGTGAAAAAATAAGATCATAATTAACAACGCACAACGACAGGCCTACTAACACCTATCCAACTGAGATCCACAAAAGCCCAACATATGTAGGAGTATACTCACATCCTACGCGAACACTGGCTTAAGGTATCTCACATACTGTGTGTAACTGTGTAGTCTGACAATGAGTGGTCTACTCTAAAGCTGGCCAAACTCCTTCCCTAGCCTTGACCGTAGTTCGAGAAGGTCCTATTATACCAACTCGGATTCCATTGGGAATTTGCTTGAGAATTTAAGACATAGCTTGATCCTTGAATTGTCTGGTGTTCTAAGAATGATTACACATCACCATACAAGATAATTGCATATTTAAACATATACCAACGAATTTTAAAATTTAAGTAAAAGTAAGCATGTTATGTTATTTAATACATGCAATAAAATCTATCCATGATAGTGATAACTTACCCAAAGTGTCTTATCCTCATTGGTCTATTTGGGCTTTTTAATAATTTTCTTGATGATCTGACTGCTAGATTCTGATTTTCATTCTTTAGATAGTTTCCTTTTTTGAGTTATTACTAGAATTTAAATAATTAAGTCAATGTCTTTCTCTAACTTAGGGTCCACATACTTATATTATAAGTAAAATAGGGACTAGTACATGATCTAATCGTTAATCGGCTAATCCATACCTTAAACCTTAGATCCATGCCATAAATGGCCCATTTCATAATAATATGGGTTATTTTCCACAATCATTATCGTTCATCAAAGCTAAAATCCAATTTGGGTCAAGATTTTATTTTTAGATTAGTTGGATGTTAAGATCCATCCAATCCAACCGTTGAATCTCTTGATACAACTCAAATTTGAATCTAATAGTCAATATTTATTTTAGATCAGGGGGGTTAGGTCAGGTTGATCTTACTTTCCATAAGATAGACCCTTAAAATGGTTGGATTGGGTGAGATTGCAATTTTAATGGTTTATACCATTCCTTTTCACATTTTCTCTAATTTCAACGGTTCGGATGTAAGATTAGGCTAAGGATCATGATTAACATACAATGACCCAGATTTATAAGGTCCTCGATCAAGATCTACACTTTATGGATAAGATCCACAGTTCATTTAAATGTATGTGGTGGGGGTCACTTAAGGATGCCTTTAATGCTAGTGGGGCCCGCCATCATACTACTTTGCTAGTGATGGCATCTTACATATTAAATGATATTAAAACTCATTCTATGGTTAGATCTTCTACCATGCTTCCAATAAGAAGATCTTAAGGTGGGACCCACTTAAGATTAGATTTCACATGGGGCCCTACCCAAATGTATAATTAGGCGAAATTATACATCAACTTCTGTTGACATGGAGTTCATATCTCATTCTCAATCTAATCAATTAGATTAAGATCATATGGTGGGACCCACCTTGAGTGATCGTGATCACTCATTGTAAGATCCACCATATGAGTAATCATCAAGCATTTCATTTAAGTACAACATCAAATCTATACTCAAGATCTCTACATCACTACATCATTCACACATCTTAATCTCAGTGGTGGGCCACCATCTTAGGATACAAGTAATGACATGTGACCTGCCTAGGGGCATGATTACATGTCATTAGAATGAATTTTCTAATCCTCAAAGTGTGCTTATTGTCCATTTCTTCCATGTTGGGTCCACTACACTTGATCAATGTATGATTTATATCGTTGATCTACATCCATACTAAGTGATCTACCATGATCAAGTGATGCTTTAGATAATAATTCAATGCTTGTTATGTAAATTCTACCACTTGGTCGTAGTGGATCTTAACAAATCTTGAGAATACCAACATACATATAACAAATCTATGTTTTTGTATGATTTAATATATGTTATAAATCATCTAAGATAATATGGTGAGGCACACTTTCATGATCATAGATCTAATTGGGGTCCAACTACATGTCTAGATGATGGATTTACATGTACATAAAGTAAATCAAGAAGGAAGTAATCTCAACATCACTATCTAGAATACACATCAAGTGAGGCCCGCTTAGACAAAGGGTACTTAACCGTACCAAAACCGCAACCCAAGTTGGGCCCACCATGCTTACGTGGTGCCATGGGTCACCACACAGAGTGATAGGGTCCACTTGTTCCTTTGTTGATTGATTTCATGTGAGGTCCACCTCGATGTGTATTTTGATAAAAGAGATTTAATGCATTTTAAACCATTAGATCTAGATCAAATTGGAAAAATACTTCTAGGGTGCACTTTGGACAAGGTTAAGCAGCTTAGATCAAACAAGGTCGAAACAGGGCCCACCTATTAAGACATTTCCCTCACTTTGTGTGTTGTAAGCAATGATGGTAGGGAGTGGCGCACACCTCCTCTTTTAAAGAGATTCATTAATTCCATATAACGCATGAAGGGTTTAAGAAAAAGGTTATAGAAGAGAGATCTAAGAGAAAGTCTTGTATAAAGAAGTGAGGCTAAATGAACTGTCACATCACTAAGGGTCCTACAACGACTAATTACAAGATCTAAGGCAGTTAAACCATTGTCCCAATTGAGATCTCTATGCTAAAATTTGTCTCATGTCCAAATGATGTGTAGATTAGGAGATGTGGGCTTTGACCGCTCATAATATCGAAGGTGTACCTAGTAAGGGTGTTCTTCTTTCTCTATGTGTGAAGGTGTACCTTTAAGTATGTGCGTGCCACACATGTATACACCACATGCATGTGTGTGATCTAATGCAATTAGAAAGTGCCATTTTGATGCACATGATGCATGGAGTTAAGAAAAAATATTCTAAATGTACAAATATGCATGATGGATAAGACATTCAATATTTATGATGATGGACATGTACATGCCATGATAAGTCACCTTTTCACGTGTTTCTAGCAAGATCTAACCATATGAGTGAGTAGATCTAACCATAAGAAGTATAACGAAATCATCTATTTATATATTGGTTCACTACATCAAGCTAGATTATCAATTAATCATGGTCATCCACACTCTTGGCCCTAGATTTAGATTTGTACTCAAGATTAAAATATGCAAATTATATCATCTTGAAGTTAATTAATGGGAAATTAAATAAATGATGATCATTAGGTGGATCATGTGATTAAATAGTCAATTTAAGTGATTTAAGTGATCTGTCCATTAATTTGACATCTTTTGACGGTTAATTTGGCAATCCAAAGGTCGAGAATTAGTTTATATGGTATGGATGGCTTATCCATGCTGTGGATTAGTGTTTCAATGGACAAAAAGACATGGATATAGGTGATTTCAAAACCATTTTAAGAGTCATTCAATTACCATTTCAACAAGTACAAGATCATCCTAATTGGACATGTCACGAGGGAGTTATGGCTGTTTTCGTGGGACATAGAGTATCGATGATCTAAAGTGACTTGGACCCACTTTTGAGCTATCAAATGGTGTCTAAATGAGGTTGTTCCAAAGCTATTTGAAACCTCATTCACTTAACTTTCCAACAAGTACAAGATCACCAAATAAAAAATGTAACGATGGAGTCATGACCGTTTTCGTGGGACACATAAAGTATCGGTGATCCAAAGTGAGTATCTGCGATTTAAAGTTACCTGGGCCCACCTTTGATCTATCAAATGGTGTCCAAATACGGTGATTCTAAAGCCATTTGTATTCTCATTCAATTACCTTTTCAAAAAGTACAAGATTACTCAAACCAGACATGTAACGAGGGAGTAATGACCATTTTCATGAGACATAGAGTATCATCGATCCATAGTGAGTGCTGCATCAATAAGTGACTTAGACAAACTTTTGAGCTATCAAATGGTGTCCAAATAAGGTGAATCTAACTCAATTTTAAATCTCATTCAATTATCTATACAACAAGTATAAGAGCACCCAAATCGAACATGTAATGAGGGAGTTATGACCGTTTTCGAGGAACACCTAAAGTATCGGCAATCCATAGTGAGTATTTGTGATTCAGAGTTATTTGGACCCACTTTTGAGCTTCAAATGGTGTACGAATGAGGTGATTCAAAATTCATTTGAAATCTCATTCAATTATCTTTTCAACAAGTATAAGATCACCCAAGTTGAACATGTAAAGAGGGAGTTATGATCGTTTTCATAGGACACAGAGTATCAGCAATCCACAGTGAGTATCTCTGATCTATAGTGATTGGACCTACTTTTGAGCTATCACATGGTGTTCAAATGAGGTGATTCTAAAGCCATTTGAAAACTCACTCAATTATCTTTCTAATAAGTATAAGATGACACTAATCAGACATGTAATGAGGGAGTTATGCTATTTTTGTGGGACACATAGAGTAGTGATGATCCATAGTGAGTACCTGCAATCCATAATGACTTGGGCCTAGTTTTGAGCTATCAAATTGTGTCCAAATAAGGTTATTCTAAATTCATTTGAAATTACATTCAATTATCTTTCCAACATGTATAAGATCACTTGATTCAGACATGTAATGAGGGAGTTATGACCATTTTCATAGGACATAGGGAATATTAGCTATAGATAGTGAGAATATGTGATCCATAGTGACTAGGGCCCACTTTTTAGATATAAAATGGTGTCAAAATGAGGTGATTCAAAATCTATTTAAAAGCTCATTCAACTACCATTCCACCAAGTATAAGATCACCCAAATTAGACATGTAACGAGGGAGTTATGACTGTTTTCATGGGACACAATGAGTATCTGTGATCCACTTTGACTTGGACCCACTTATGCATTATCAAACGGTGTTCAGAAAAGGTGATGTCATACCCATTTGAAAGCTTATTCAATTATCTTTTTAAAAATTATAAGATCATCTAAATCAGATATGTAACTGGGGAGTTATAACCATTTTTATCAGACACAGTGAGTGTCGATGATCCATAATGAGTATCTGCCATCCATAGTGACTTGGAATCACTTTAGAACAATCAAATTATGTCCAATTGAGGTGGTTCCAAATCCATTTAGAAGCTCATTCTCTTACCTTTCTATAAAGTACAAGATCACCCAAATTGGACATGTAATGAGAGGTTTATGACTATTTTCGTGGGACATAAAGTATCGACGATTCACGGTGAGTATCTGCGATTTAAAGTAACTTAGGCCCACCTTTGAGCTACTAAATGGTGTCCAAATGAGGTGATTCTATAGTCATTTTCAAGCTCATTCAATTAACTTTCCAAGAAATACAAAATCACCTAAATCGAGTATGTAATGAGTGAGTTATGACCATTTTTGTGGGACATAAAGTATCGGTGATCCACAGTGAGTATCTGCGATTTAAAGTGACTTAGGCCTACATTTGAGCTACTAAATGGTGTCCAAATGAGTAGATTCCAAATTCATTTGCAAGCTCATTCAATTAAATTTTCAAGAAATATAAGATCACCTAAATCAAACATATAATGAGGGAGTTATGACCATTTTGTAGGACATAAAGTATCGACAATCCATAGTGAGTACCTACGATACATAGTGACTTGGACCCACTTTTGAGTTATCAAACTTTTTCTAAATAAGGTGATTCCAAAGTTATTTGAAATATCTTTCAATTACCTTTCCAACGAATATAAGATCACATAAATTAGATTTGTAATGAGAGAACTATGACCATTTTTTTGAGACATAAAGTATCGGTGATCCACAGTGAGTATCTGCGATTCAAAGTGACTTGGTTCCACCTCTGAGCTATCAAATGGTGTCCAAATGAGGTGATTCCAAAGGCATTTGCAAGCTCATTAAATTACCTTTCAAACATGTACAAGATCGCCCAATCAAACATCTAATGAGGAAGTTATGCTAGTTTTTTTATGGGACACAAAGTATCGTCGATCCACTATGACTATTTGTGATCCATAGTGACTTGGACCCACTTTTGAGTTATCAAATGGTGTCCAATTGAGGTAATTCAAAATCCATTTGAAAGAACATTCAATTAGCTTTCTAAAAAGTATAATATCACCCAAATAGGAGATGTAATAAGGGAGTTATGACCAATTTTGTGGGATATATAAACTATCATCGATCCACAGTGAGTATTTACAATCCAAAGTGATTTCGTCCCACTTTTGATCTATCGAATGGTATCCAAATGTTGTGACTCAAAAGTCATTTGAAAGCTCATTCAATTTCCTTTCCAACAAGTATAATATCACCTAATAAGGACATGTAATGAGGGAGTTATGACCATTTTCGTGGGACATATAAAGTATTAGCGATCCACAATGAGTATTTATGATCCATTGTGGCTTGGAACCACTTTTGAGGTATAAAATGTGTTAAAAGGAAGTAATTTTAAAGAAATTTAAAAAAAATCATTCAATTGCCTTTACAACAAGTATATGATCACTTTAATTGGACATGTAACGAGGGAGTTATGCAGTTTTCGTGGGACATAAGTATCAATGATCGATAGTGAGTAATTACGATCCATAGTGACTTGGATCCAATTTTGAGCTATCAAATTATGTCCAAATGAGGTGATTCTAAATCCATTTGAAATCTCTTTCAATTACCTTTCCAACAAGTATAAGATCACCCAAATCAGATGTGCAACGAGGGAGTTATGACTATTTCATGAGACATAGTGAGTATCAGCTATCTACAATTAGAATCTGTAATACACAGTGACTTGGACCCACTTTTGAGATATCAAATGGTTTAAAATCTCATTCAATTACCATTTTATCAAGTATAATAATCACCTAAATCGAACATGTAACTAGGGAGTTATGATCGTTTCCATGGGACACAATAAGTATCTACGATTCACAATGACTTAGACCAACTTTTAAGCTATTAAATGGTATCAAAATAGGATAATTCTAAATCCATTTGAAATATCATTCAATTACCTTTCCAACAAATATAAGAACACCCAAATCAGACATGTAACGAGGGAGTTATGACTGTTTTTGTTGGACACAGTTAGTATCAACGATTGAAAGTGAGTATCTGCGATCTATAGTGACTTGGACCCACTTTGTGCTATCAAATGGTGTCCAAATGAGGTATTTCTAAAGCCATTTGACAACTCATTCACTTATCTTTTCAACAAGTATGAGATCACCAAAATTGGACATGTAACGGGGGAGTTATCATCATTTTCATAGGACATAAAGTATCGACGACCCACAATGTGCGATCCAAAGTAATTTGGGCCCACCTTTGAGCTATCAAATGGTGTCTAAATTAGGTGATTCCAAAGTCATTTTCTATCTCATTCAATTAGCTTTCTAATAAATACTGGATCTCTCAAATCAGACATGTAATGAGCGAGTTATGACCGTTTTCGTGGGACACAAAGTATTAGTGATCCACGGTGAGTATCTACTTTCCATAGTGACTTGGACCCAATTTTGAGTTATCAAATGGTGTCCAAATGAGCTGATTCCAAACTATTTAAAGCTCATTCAATTATCTTTCTAATAAGTACAATATCACCCAAATTAGACATGTAATGAGGGATTGATGACCGTTTTCATGGGACATATAAAGTTTTAGCAATCCATAATGAGTATCTGCGATTCAAAGTGACATGGGCCCACCCATGATCTCTAAAATGGTGTCCTGGCACAGGCGTAGATGACGTGAGATCAAACACCATTTCTATTACGAGATAAAAACTCCGATTCCACAGAGTAATCGAAAATCCTCAACTAGGTTATTTAAATCCATGAAGAAGAGGAAGAAGAAGAAGAAAGCAAGCTTTACTAAATAATAATGATGAATAATCTCTAAACATGGAAATTAAAGAATTTAAATATTCTAAACCCAAACATGGAACCCTAAATCCGAGATTAGTAAGAATCTTAAATGAAAATGAAAAGTAATTGTGTCTTGCGTGTGAAACTGCGAAATCAACCCACCTGTTGCTAGGAGTTAGTGATCGGTCGCTATTGAGTGGCGACCAATCGCTGACCTTGGGCGATTGGTCGCATAGGGTCCAAAACAGTCCAACGTGTACAAGCTTCCCTAGTGGGATTTGTGACCAGTTGTAGGTCAAATGAAACAGTTCGACTGGGAACAAATTTAGTCCAGGGAGTTTTGCTAGGTCCATGGTCTACATGAGATCGGTCATCAGGGCTCATATGACCGGTCACTAGGGCTTGCGACTAGTATATTTTTTGGACTTCAGTTCTCTCTCCCCTTTCTTGCTTTAGTTGATCCGCAACATGTATTCTTTAGCGGTCCTCTCTACATCAGTCTCCCCATATTCAAAATAACTCGTCCTCGAGTTCTCATTCGGCTTAGGCTCGTGATACTAGAACAAATCCACCACGTTGAATGTTGTTGAGATCTCAAACTCTTCTTGGAGATCGACCACATAAGCATTGTCGATCAACTTCTTGAGGATCAATACTGGTCTAATCTTCTTATGCTTCAAATTGTTGTAGGTATCGGATGGGAAGCATTCCTTGCACAAGTGGACCATCACTTGGTCTCCAACCTCAAACACTTTGGCATATCGATGTCTATCTACGTCATTCTTATATTTCTCGTTGGACTCAAGTAGTTTGTTTTGCACTTCACTGTGTATCTCCATGATGTCATTCAACTATGTTTTCAACGACGATGATCATTCTAGGAATCTTGGGCAACAAAACTAAATCCAGTGTGTGACAGGGTACTCGTCCGTAGATGATTTGAAACGGTGACTGCCCTGTTGTTCAGTTCACCATGTTGTTGAAGGTGAACTTAGCTTGTGATGGGGCTAAGTCCCACTGCTTTGGCTTGTCGCCGGAGATGCACTACAGAAGATTACCTAATGTCATGTTCACAACCTCAGTTTGTCCATCAGTTTGTAGATAATACGCACTACTAAACTGAAGTTGTATCTCAAATTAACTCCATAAAGTCCGCCAAAAGTGACTAACGAACTTTGTATCACAGTCTGATGTAATAGTCTTGGAAATTTCATGCAGTATCACGATCTCTCTAAATAAGAGGTTAGCTACATTTGTTGCATCATATGTCTTCTTGCATGGGATGAAATGAAACATTTTCGAGAATCGATTACCATGAACATAGAGTCCATGCCGCATTGTGTTCGTGGGAGACCCAAGATGAAATTCATAGAGATGTCCTCCCAAGGGCCTTAAGGGATGGGCAATGGGTGTAGAGGCCCATGTTTTGAGAGTGATCCTTGGATGTTTGACACATGTGGCATCGTTGAACCATTCTTCTAACATGACGGCCTAGATGAGGCTAAAAGTATCGCTCTTCTACCAGGGTCTTCGTCTTGTCTCGACCCATATGGCCTCCAAGGCTCCCACCATAGAGTTCCAATATAACCTTGTCACGTAGCAAGCTCGATGAAATGCACAAAGAAATCCAAAAGGATAGGAAACTACCTTGGATGTGGAAGTAACCGGGGTGGCCTCCTTTGCTCTGCATCTATACGTCCTTAAACTTGTCATCTTCCACATACATTTCCTTGAGGCAATCGAAATTGACAACCCCATTGGCCATTATGATAAGAAGGGCGACCTGGTGACTTAAGGAATTAACAACTTTATTTTGTTAGCCTGATTTATGCTTCAATATGAATGTGAATTCCTGTAAAAATGAAACACACCTGGCATGCATACGACTCACGTTAGTTTGGCTATTGATAAACTTCAAAGCTTGGTGGTTTGTGTAAAGAACAAAATCCATTTGAATGAGGTAGTGTCGCCAAAGCCGAAGAGCTTGTATCACAATGTACAACTCAATTTCGTATGTATACCATTTCTTCCTCGCATCACTCGATTTCTCGCTGTAGAGGCCACGTAGTTGCCTTCTAACGAAAAAATTGCACCAATACCCACATATGACGCATCACAGTCCACTTCAAAGACCATCTTAAAACTTTGCATAACCAAACATGGAGTGGATGATAATCATTGCTTGGTTTCAGCGATGCTTCTATCGGCTTGATTGGTCCATTGGAACGGGCCCTTCTTAATACAATCAGTGATAGGAGCAACAATGGTGCTGAAATTTCTGATGAACCAACAGTAGAAGTTGGCCAACCTATGAAAACTGTGCACTTCATGGATATTAGTTGGAGTAGGTCACTCTTGAATGGCCCTGACATTTTCCTTATCCACCCGAATGTTTGTGGATAATACAACAAAACCCAAGAATAACGGGTGATTGGTTAGGTAACTACACTTCTTCAATTTCAATGTATAACTTGTTATCTTGTAACACCTAAAGAACTTGTCTGAGATGCCCTATATGTTTTGATTCATCTTGATAGTAAATCAAGATGTCGTCAAGGTACACTACAACGAACTTTCCTATGAACGACTTCAATACTTGATTCATGAGGCGAATAAAGGTACTTAGAGCGTTTGATATACCAAAGGGCATAACGAGCCATTCATATAGCCCCTCCTTGGTTTTAAAAGTTTTTTTTTTCCATTCAGTCTCTAGGCCGATTTTGGTTTTGATGGTACCCACTATGCAAATCCAGCTTGGAAAACACTTTGGAACGCTCCAACGTATCCAACATAACATTCAATTGGGGTATGTGAAATCTGTATTTGATGGTGATCTTGTTGATCGCCTAGATATCAACATACATTCGCCAACTACCATCATTCTTTGGCATCAACAACGCTGGCACTGCATAAGGGCTCATACTCTCCCTCAAAAGTCCTTTCTTCAATAATTCTTCAACTTGGCCTTGGAGAATTTTAATCTCTTTCGGGCTCAAACGGTAATATGGGCAGTTATGCAAACTAGCCACAAGGATAAGATTGATACGATACTGAATATCCCTCATAGGTGGCAGACTGTCTGATAGTTCTTTAGGCCATATGTTCTTGAATTCATTCAACAAGGGTTTTAGAATTAGGGGTATGTTTGACGACTCTAAGTTCTCACCGTTTACAATCATGACATAAACCTCGCCAGTCTCTTTAGACTCTTACACAAATTCTCATATGGCAAGAAGAGTATTCCCTCTACTTTAGAAGTTTCGGGGTGGCTCTTCGGTGCCATAAGAGCCAAAATTCTCTTCTGCTAATCTTTGACGAACATGTAAACATTGTCCCTTCCACAGTGGGTCATGTAATGTTCGACTACCACGGTCGACCGAGAAGCATATGACATACTTACATATCAACTACATCACATAACACTTCATCTCTATAACTACTACCAATGGAAAACGAAATCAAACATTGCTGAAGTTACCTTAGTATCGTTGACCTTCTTGATTCAACTGATGGAGTATATGGCTAGATGTTTTGTCGTCGGTAATTAAAGCTTGTCCACCACAACCTTGGACACAATGTTTTTGCTGCTCCCACTATCAATAATGACGCCGCAAACCTTCTCATTCACTGCGCAGCAAGTACGGAAGATGTTGTGGCGTTGGGGATGCATCACTTTCCTAGGAGTGTAGCATAGACATCTCACGACCAAGGACTTGCCTCAATCCTCAGCCAACCATTCTATGTCATCCCCATCCTCCTCAATGGGCTGCTTAAATTCTTCATTCTCGAGCCCTCCTTCCACTAATTCATCTTCAACTCTCCCATCATTAGTAGTCAGATTGGTAGTGGAGTGCTGAGGGCGTGTGTTAGATAAGTGGCTCGGTTAGCCACAGTGAAAATAATTGTTCGGCCTTGGCTGAGCATATGGATTGGGAGCCCGACTCGCTCTTGCAGTGACGGGCTACGCATTGAGGTCTAGTAGGACCGCTCCCCTTTTCTTGATTTGCGGTCATTGGGGGCTAGGCACGCCCACCAATAGGCTCATTTTCCTTACATAGGGATGCATCTAGAACGAGACATGTTGTAAAGACACGGGTCGACGGATAGGGGCGCGTAGGAACTGTAGCAAGTTGGGCCTCTATGCGATTGGCTAGTTGGACAGCCTCTTCCACAGTCCAGACTGGAAGTAGTTGTATTCGGTCCTGGATAGTAGATCTTAAACCGCTGATGAATCTCACAACTTTCTCGGAATCTGTCTCTGATAAGTTGTTGTGCGTTGCTAACTTTTTAAATTCTGCCGTGTACTCATAGACAGTCCAATTTTCATGCCTACAAGTCGTCTCATACATGACCATGATCGGATAGGAAACTTGTTCTGCCGGGTTCGGATGAGTTGCAATTGCTCCTACCATACAGAGGCGCCTGACTTCAATTTGTACGCAACTAGTTTCACCTTCTTATCCTCCGACATATCAATATAATCAAAGAATTTTTCTACTTCCGCTATCTAATCAAGGAAATCTTCAATGCGTAGTAAACCATTAAATGTAGGAATTCAGCCTTACCTCGAAAGTCTCTTGTGAAATATAAATTTTCAACAGACCACATTCAACTCTAAGACTTGAAAGGTTAACTCAACAATGGACCGTGATTATGAAACCATAGCTTATTTATTGTAGTAACAATAATATGGATGGTTTAAATCATTGAACTATCTCAAAATGTGGGTCCTGGTGGCTGGCGACACACGCTAGAATCTGTGCCGCGACGAAGACGAAAGGAGCTCTTATTTTATGTGCTAATTGTCTGTATCATGATAAGGCGTCACATCAGTCTTTTATTTATTACTTAAACAATGGCAATCTTTGGCCATTAGCTAATCGTTTCTATAAAATAGAGAGCATGACTCCAAATGGTTTCTGTGACGTGTCGCTAAACGCAGAAGAAATGGCTTCATGGTCAACGATCTACACCGTCCAGCATCACAGGACGTGAAATGCCTATGCCCCTGGGCCACATGAAGTTTCTGTGATCGGAAGCTACTTGGGGCCACAGAGATTCCCGTGACAAATCCACTCCGTCTATCAGTTTCTCAAGAATACAATAGGACAAGAGTCGGAAAATCAGTCAGATCTAAAACTCAGGTGAGCCAAACCATAGGAAACACTGCAAATGAAAACTTCCACCGTTGAAACCTTCCTGGTGCCTACCATATGTTCATATGCCATCCAAACCGTTCATAGGATTACTACCACTCAGATTCAAGTGGCAGACTGAGTGAAGATAGCCTCGTTTCAACAATGAGGTCATGGTATCGATTCCCGTAGTGGGGTGGCTAACATTGTGATGTGACTAACAGGGGTGGGTGGGTGTACTAACAATGGGGTGTGTGAACCCCCCCTCCCCCAACACACACACACACACAAAGAGTCTCCATTGGTGGCGTTCAATTTCGCTGATTCGTGTGGTATGGCCAACCTAAATTTTGGATCTATGTACTATTGTGATCTTGAGCAAGTAATGGACGGAATGGATTTTCCACGGGCTTCTCTATGGTTACCGCGTAGCTTCCGACAACAGGAACTTGCTGTGGTCAGGGCACATGCAATTGGCATCCTCATCACAGGAGCTAACCAATTGCTACAACATTTCACTGTGGGGCTACATATTGCATCTGTAAAATCTACACAGTCCGTCAGGTGAGAACTCTTATGTTTAGCGTAACTACAAAATATCAGCCCTGCAAAAGACTCATATGGGCCACAACAATGAAGTAATGGAAAATTGCTTCTAAAACCTGTAAGTTCACGCGCTGTTGCCCGCTATAGTTTTGAGCTACAAAGACTTTGTATTTAAACCTGATCGAGGATTCGAAGAAAGATTTGAACGCAGCCCACCACACAAAACTTATGGTCCTTGTTAACACTAAAAATTGGTCAACAGATGATAATGATGATGATGATGATGATGATGATGAATCTATAGTGGATCTTCGTCGTTCGATAGGCTCTTGATGATCGGTGTGGATGAAAGATATGCAACCACAAAGACATACTAGCTAAGGACCCTTGGATGCTTAAGTCAGAAGAAAGATATGAATTCTCAATCGACTGATTTTTCTAACTGAATCAGAGGTTGCATACCTTGAGGCTATGCACGACTTTTATAGATGATAAGGGACTGTCATCCATTCGTGATTCGCGGCAATGCATCCATTGGGTCCATTTTGGGAGATGTACTCGGACAATATACGGTCCAGGTAATATTTCCTAATTGGGAGAGATCCGTGATAATACGTTCGAGATCCCGCATATCTTAGCGGTCATATTTATCCCCGTATGATGGCGTGTGGTAAGCTCCGATCTGAGCAACCCTGTTGTGGTCGGTACCATGTCAGCAGTTGAAGCTACTCGTATGGAGTGGTTGTCCTACAACAGGCACTTATCTCGAAAATTGGGTCCTCAGTCTTGCCAAGGCTGAGGCTACGTGCTTAGTTAAGTCGTTTTGTAGTTAGATAATGATATGATTTGAGATCATAATTGAGGTCGGCGGCCTGGCCCCGAAGCTGCAGAGGACGAGGGCTCAGCATTGAGACCACTGAGGCTGAGGGATCGGGTCATTGAGGAAGGCGCTTGCTCTTCTCTGTAGTATCTGATTCGTCTGTGGACGAGCTTATTAGCTTAGGTCTAGTCCCACTATCTGAGCCGAGCATGTCTAGCCCCTCTATCTGAGCCAAGGCCTATGGCTCAGAACTGCTTCTATTTAAGGTTGCTTGCTGTACAAGCTTTGATCCCTCTTTGACATGTATCTCCTCATTCCAGGTGTCTTTCCTTCTTGCCACATGTGATACGAGGTGGCCCTAGTGGGCCACATACCAACAGTTGCGCATCTTCCATATCATGATCTTGGACAAGCTTAGATTTACCCATAAAAGTAACCCCCAAGTTTTATGGTCAGGAAAGCTGAGCACAGAACTTAGAGATTTGTCTTTAGTTTTCTTGACGCAACTGTCACAATGAGTGCATTTTTCGAAACGTGGTCTCATTGAATGTATGCATTAAATGCACATGGAAGAGAAATGTCACAATCATTCCTCTTGTACAAAAAGCCGTTACGTCATAAATGTGGCATACTACTTGAAACGTTTTAACGAATGGGGGTTTGCCACGCATCGCATCCTTTAGAGATTGGAGGGGCATGGTTGCCTATAAATGTGACGTCTCCATCTTTGGGGGTTACCAAAACCCTAGAAACCCTATTTAGAAACTTTGCCTCTCCTTCTCCTCGCTTCGGACTTAGTAACTTTTCCGCAAATACTTCCGCAGCGCCTCCGCGTCTTCTTCCAATCTCAACAACTTCTCCCTCCATTTTCTTAGGAACCATCTCCATTCAATTCTTTTTCCCTTTTTTCTTTTCTTTCATGACTTAAAAACAGGCTGTGAGCTCCAATAATGAAAAAGCGGAGGCTTTGGGGGACCATACCCTAGAATCTTCTGCTTTGAATGTCCCCAATTGAAATCCTAACAGATTTAATGTCAATGATCATTCATCCCAAATGACAGAGGTAGACTTGGAAGAAATTTAGACAAAATACCAAATCCCTAATTCCGTCACAATTCGCCTGCCAAACGCAGGCGAACTCCCAAGTAGGCCACCTATTGGAGAGGTGGCCATTTATAAGTACCTCTTTGATGTCAGATTTAGGCTTCCCTTACATCCTTTTGTGAGGGAAGTCCTATCTGATACAATCTGTCCCCTAGACAGCTTCTGCTGAACGGCTGGAGGGTTATGCTTGGATCCTACGTCCTTTGGCATCAGGTCAGTATGGGGGAACTCGCTATTAGTGAGCTCCTCAAAATGTTTAAATTGAAGAAAAACCCCGCCCACAATGGACAATATTATCTCTCTTTCCAGCATGGGTCTAATTTGTTAGTGCACTTTTCCGTGGCATACTAGTGCACCTTGTTTGTCAATCACTTACGTCAGTGAGTCTAGTGTCGGTAGAACCCAAAGAAGACGAAGACCGAAGACTTAAGACGTCCAGCCGCATCAAGGAAGAAGATTCAGGTATATGAGATGCCTTGGTGCCTTAACCTCGACCAAAACCCATCCCCTTTGTATCTGTGATGTCCTTGACCATAATTAGAACCCATTAGGCATCATTGATAGGCCCTAGGTGTCCCATTTGAACATCCCCACCTTGGCCTAAAACTACAGCTGAAGAAAGAGGTGATTCAGCTTGTTGAAGAGGGGACCCAGGCTGGTCTGACTGGTCAAGACCGGTCGGACAGCAGCCCTGCTGCATTTTCATATGGCCAGCCGACCGGTCATGACCGGTCGGCCTTCACAATGGAAGGGTTCAGCAAGCCTGGCCGACCGGTCTTGACCGGTCGGCCTTCACAATCTAGGCCGTCCAGCAAGAGTGGCCGACCGGTCATGACCGGTCGGCCTGATATATTGAGGCTGTCCAGTGAGGGGGTCCGACCGGTCATGACCGGTCGGCCCATGTGTTTGGCCATGTTATGCTTGTCTTTCAGCAGGGGGGTCCGACCGGTCGTGACCGGTCGGGGCAGGCCGTTTTATGGCCGTTTTATGACCGTTGGAGCCTCTTTTCTATAAATATGGAGCTCCATTCTTGGGTCATGTAGAGAAGTTTTTGAGAGCCCATTCCACACTTATCTTGTACATCTTTTGGGGCCTCAAAGAGGAGGTTTTCAAGTCATATCCCTTGTGTTTCAAACACAAGTATGGGCATTCAAATGCTATCAAGAGATGACTTGATTCCTCTCTCAAATCTAGAGGTGTGACACTATTCCACATAGTTATATCCTTTGTCCAAGACCTCTAGAAGACTCTCTAGGTGAATCTCCTAGTTGGAACAACCTACACATCCCATGTATGAGATTCACCCATCCTCCTAGCACCTTGGGCATTTCAAGGCATCGCATGCAAGGTGTTTGATCGAATGTGGCTGAGGCATTGGCAACGCAACGGCGGCACGATCGAGGGAGCAAAGGGAAGCTGATTGAAGCACGGGAGAGCGGAGATCAAGCAACCCAATCCGGCGCTAAACAAGGGGCTCATCCGACAAGTAAGTTGTCTCATTTGAGAGTCCATTTTAGAGTTTGTTTGTCAACTCGCCTTAGGGACGTTAGCCGTTCCTTGGCCCGTCAGCCGGGCCTAAAACTAAGTCTCCAAGGGGGAGCCTCCGACACGGGAGTAAACGTGCGATAAGGTTGAGAGTTAGCCTTTGTCTAAAACTCCGGATACGGTTGAGAGGTGAACCGATAAAACCTCCGTGTAAAGGTTGAGAGGTGAACCTCATTTAAAACCTCCGATAGTGAATGCCGGTGTGCTCAAAGGGGTTGAGTACTTGAACCGGGAGTGGAGTAGACAAGTAGTCGAACCACTATACATCCTTGTGTTTGTGATTGTTCTTGAGCACATTCTATCTTTGCATTGTTTGTTTAATGGCTTAATTATGAATGATTGATAGGAATGTGTAGACACCCCACCTTCGGCTACACTGTTGGTAGAGATAGCTGGTTGAACGGAGGACCATACCCCCAAATCCCAAGTCCAAACTCAGCCAAACTCACCCTTGTAAGCCCCATTCCATAGCCCAGTTCAAGCCTGAACCCAGTCAACCCAGTCCTAAAAATCACCCTGAAAAACCCCCCATAAAAAAGGCCAGTCAAAAAATCCCAAAAAAAAAGTCAAACTCACTGGGTCAACTCGCTGAGTTAACCCGTTGAGTCAACCCGTCGAGTCAAC
This sequence comes from Liriodendron chinense, assembly GCA_003013855.2. Classification (NCBI taxonomy): domain Eukaryota; kingdom Viridiplantae; phylum Streptophyta; class Magnoliopsida; order Magnoliales; family Magnoliaceae; genus Liriodendron; species Liriodendron chinense. The sequence goes on from ML058389.1 coordinate 5,596,440, forward strand.
CCGTCGAGTCAAAACACCGAGTCAACCCGTCGAGTCAACCCGTCGAGTCAAACCACCGAGTCGACCCGCTGAGTCAACTCACTGAGTCGACCAGCGAGTCCAACAGCAGCCCCGAGGGAACGGCCGTACTCGCTGGAAACCGAGGAGCGGCCGTACGGGCGGCCCATGGCAGGCCGCCCGGACAAAATTACGCAATCTGCCACTCTCCGCTGCTATAAATACCCCCCTCCCCTTCTCATTTCAACAATCTACACAATCAATTCGAAGCCCTTCGAGTCCAGAGAGAGTCCATCCTTTCGAGTGCCCTTAGCCCATTTTCCCACCAAGGAGAGCCCGAGTGAGGAGAGTCTAACCCTGGTCCAGCCCAGCCTGACCACTGGTCCAAGCCTCCCAAGCCATCCAAGTCTTGATCCAACCACTCGAAGCCAACCCTTGCGACACTTCCGTCCACCCAGCTACTCTTTTCCAGCATCATCTCATTTGCATCTAGCATAAGTGCAACATTTACTTTTCTTCCAACCCCCCTGCTTCACTACAAGCACATTGATTACTCAAGCACACATGCATATGTCTTTATATTAAGCACCTGTCAGTTCGAGCGTATGCTCTGGGCTTGCCCGTTGTTGGAACCTGCCCATCAGAAACTCTTACTGTTCAGACCTGCATTCATGCTTCACCATAAAACACCTTGATCATTCAAGCACACTGCATACGTCTTATATTAAGCACCTGTCAGTTCGAGCGTACGCTCTGGGCTTGCCCGTTGTTGAACCTGCCCATCAGAAACTCTTACTGTTCAGACCCGCATTCATGCATCATGTCATCCATGAGAATATACGAGGATTAAATTAGACTTTCAAGTATCCGATCGATTCTGTGAAGTAGAGACCGTACTTTGGTACGGGCAGTGTGTGGGGTGCTTAACCTCTTCCCACCCTGTAACCGTGATCCCTTACCTTGAATCTCTGACCGCAGATCAACAGAGTCATTTTAGAGGAAAGGATCTTCGGATTCCCTTCTCTAACGTTTCTACGGGGTCTAGCCGACTGTAGATTCGAAGTAATTGGCTAGTGGCGACTCTGGTCTTATATAAACTCACTTAAACACATCCAGCTCAATACGACAACCAAACAAAGCCCTCGAGAACGAGGCAAGCCAGTGGCACAAACGGCGATTTCGCACGCACGCACTTCTTCTTCTTCTTCTTCCGAAAGGAAAGGGAGAACGACGTCGTGTGGGAGCGCGGAAAAATCGGCGAGGGTCCACAGAATGGCGACTCCACTGGGATGAGCTAGTCCCACTAGTCGTGATCCGACTTGAAAAACAGAATCCTTCCCGTACTTGAAAGTCACTAATCCTCATACAATCTCATCTGCATAGCATTCCACCCAAAACAAAAAAAAAATAGAAAATCCCAAAACCCAAAAAAAAGTAGTGCATACTTCCCACCATTACTCCTCCAAACCAAATCACCTCGCCACATCCAATACAAAATCGACATGGCTCTCCCATTCCCTATACCTGAGGCTTCCTCTCCACTGTTAAACTCGAGTGAATCCATGCCAATTCTTGGCATCCAAGAGCTACAACAAAGCATGAAGGCCATGCAGGAAATGCTTCTCCGATTCACACAAGCCCAGGCTTCAGCAGCCAGCAATCAAGCTGGTCCAGTTCAACAACCACAACAAGCATCTCTTCCAGCCTCCAGTTCATCTCAACCACAACTATCAGGGGTGGCGCAGGACTTTCGATACCCTCCTAATGAAGGTCCTCAATCAGGACAACTCTCGACCTCAGGGTATTTCTTCCAGTATCCTCCTGCAAACAAGAGCCATTTTCAGTCACATCCCGCAACCCAGAATCCCAGTCAATTCCAACAATCTCTCCCCAATGGGAATTCCAACCAATTTCAATATTCTCCTGTGACTGGGATTTCTTCGCAGTCTCTCTTCTCAGCTCCAGTCCAACAAAGTCCCTACAATGGGAGTAATTACCAGGCCCAACATCCTTCAAGCAGGAATCATAGGAGCATCAATGACACTAATTATTATGAAAGGGGGCCATCTCGGTCCTGGCAAGGGGCAAGATCTCCCTCATCTGGTTCATCTGAAGTCGAACAACTCCGAGAGCAGATGCAAGAGATGAAGAGAAAGTTGCAGAAGCAGCAAGGGGTGGATCTTCCATCCACTAAGTTCAGGGACCTCTGTCCCTTTCCAGATGCAATGGTACCTCAAGGCTTTCAGGTACCAAAATTTAAAAGATATGATGGGACAGGGTGTCCTGTAGACCACTTACGAGCTTTCTGTGGAGAGCTTAATGCTATGGCGGGCAATAATGGAGCACTCATCCGCTTGTTTCAAAAATCTCTGAAAGACGATGCCCTAGACTGGTACACATCATTGGACTTTCATCACATCAGGACTTGGGAGCAGCTCTCCCAGGCTTTCGTCAACAGGTTCGCATACAATCTTAACATGGCACCTAGGAGAGCGGACCTCGCAGCTCTCAGGCAAAGAAATGACGAAACATTGTCAGCTTACGTTGGACGGTGGCGAGCCATGGCCGCTAGAATGAAGACTCCCATCGACGACGATGAGTAAATCTCCATGATCATCCACTCGGCAAATCCAAGTATCTCTGGATACCTTGTCTCACATCCATATGTGAACTTCACCCAACTCATCCGCGCCGGGGAACAAGTCGAAGCCGGAATAAGGGCTGGGATGATCTCCCCTTGGTGGCCTCAGCAGGCCTCTCCAGTACAACCGATAGTGGAAGGTGAGCCTACCGGATACGAGAGCGATAATGATAGTGTTTCCATCTCCCATCCAATGGAAGAGGATGATCTTGTCGCCTCTACCGAAGGTGCACTATTCCTCCCTCAGCATGGACAACAGCAGCAGCAGCAACAGCAACAGTCAAGATGGAACTCACAGTTCCCTAATCAAGGTTGGCAAGGGGCACCCCTTACCAGTCCAGTTTCAAAACCCCTCATCCTGCAAGGGGCATCTCCAGTTGATCCAGTCTCCGCAATGCAAGGGGCACTTCCTGCCTGTCCAGTTGTCATCAGCCAAGAAGAGCCTCCTCTCCAGTTTATTCGTGCCATCAACTCTAGTTCAGAGTTCGAACCTCTCATCCTGCAAGGGGCATCCTCAACTATTTCGATCCCAGAGCCCATCATCATGCAAGGGGCACCTTCAGTCGATTCAATCTTCGCACCCATTTCTAACCATGGGCACATTCAGCCCATCTCAGTCAACCAAGGGGACAATCTCCCTAACGCAGCATCAGCAAACCAGGGGCATAACCTGCCCGTCTCAGCAATAGTCAGTCAGGGGCACAGTTTGCCCACTCCAGCTTACCAGGGGCAAAGCCTGCCCGTTTCTCAAGCAAACAACCAGGGGCACAACTTGCCCACCGCACCTGTCTATTCGGCTTCTACTTCAGCCATCGTCCTCCAAGAAGAAGACCCTTCCTTGGACAGCATGCCACATGCCCTAGCAGAATTGGGGCCTAGCTTCAATTATGTGGCCACTATCGAGGAGGCCGAAGGGGAGATTGATGTCCAGGTTCGGATCGATCCAAAAACATCAACCATCACTCTTCAGGTCTTGGACATCTTAGCTTCATTCCATCTCCTTTCCGATCGGACTTGGTTTCACAGAATCGGTGCCATTTCTTCAAATCTTCACCAAAGGGTCAAGCACATCTTCGGAGATAGGGCGATCACCATCATCACCGATCCCGGACAATTTCCCATGGTAGAAGCATCCAACCTCCGAGAGCCTACCATCCTAGCCATGGACATACAACGCTCTAATGGGGAGGTTTCATACCATCACAATGCAAATTACTTCCCTCGCGCATGTCCCATCGGATCAAACTACATCTTCCTTCCTGTAGAGCGTCAAACCTTTTACTATCATCTCGAATATCAAGACTCGACCCGAACCATGGAGGTTCAAGAAGATATGGATAGGAGAGGACTACGATATCAGCCTACTCTGATTCAGAAACCAAAGCATAGAAGTATCAAAAGAAGACGAGGTCGTCAAGAAGAAGGCAATCCCTGCATTTACACACCAATCCAGTTCATCAATGCAGGGATTATCTACCCTGATGATGGGCTAAATTCCACATTCGATGATCAAGCGAACAGATTGAGTCTGATAGAGTTGCCCAAAGAAGACTCAAGCAAGGGGCAGAAATTTCCCCCGATCGACTGGACTACCATCCTGGTCCCACCTCAACCAGATGAACCCGAAGAGCTGCAATACAATGGGGATGAGCCAGGAAAAATCGTATCCGACACTGACTCGGAGCCCAATTCTAGATCTATCATGATGTTTGAGCGCAACAATGAGGTTTGGCCTACTGATCCTTTTGGCCCTGCCTCCTGAGGGGAAGGAGTGCAGGGCAGTAACAGGTTTGTAGTCCCCATGACGGCACAATAAAAGTCGACAGTGCTCGGCTCCCTGAGCCGAATCAGGCGACACCTGGTTCACATCGCCGTCTTGCTCGGGTTTTTTTACGAAAATTTTCAAAAAAAAAAAATCAGAAGATTCAAAAACCCAAAAACACCAAATATTTTAAAATTTCAAAAAAACAAAATCAAATTTTCACAATCCAAAAGTTCAAAAAAAAAAATCCAGATATTCACAAAATTCTAAAAAATCAGAAAATCTTTAAAAGCAAAAAAAAAAAAAAAAAAAAACTTTTTCAATAAAAGTGTCAAGTCTGTCTGTCAAAGCACTTGAGTATGAAGCTGACTCATAAGATTTCGATCTAGAGTTGGACTTCAAACTCAAGGGTCTGGATAAAGCCAAATGTGTGGAAAATGATGAGCTGACTCCCAAACTTAGAGGGTCTCCTCGAAAGTTCGAACCAAAAGCCGATGTCATATCAAAAATTTTCAAAATTATAAACCTAGGATCTCCTGAGACCCATAAGGAAGTGTGCATTGAGAATCCTTGTCCCTGAAAAATAAGCAGAGAATGATCGAATTTTTGAAGTCATGACTTCCCAATCTTTGCGTCCTATGAAGACTTATCGATCAAAAACTCATCAAGCCTATCAAGAAGATGCTGCGAAGACTATGCTTGCATTCCATGCTGGAGTGTGCGACTTGACGAATGATCGAAGAAACCTCACGGCTCGATGAAGACAGATTGTTGCCAACATGTCAGAAAGCACTTCAAGTGTCAGCAACATGCACATCGGATCCATGTGTGTGCTTCGAAATTCTTCAACCTGAAAACGCTCCAGCTATTCCCTGTACGAGGTATCTACATCAGCAGAAAGATCGACTCGGCATCATCTAGCAGTCATACACATATACTTGTGGCAGTCGATTACAGCACAAAGTGGATGGAGGATGGAGGAGTTCAAGAAGCTTAAAATCAAAAGACAGACCTACGAGTTCAACTCAAAATCCCGTCAACGTGAGTGCTGATGAAGAATGAAGCCGAAGAAAGACAAGTCATATCGGGTTTACAACAAGCACTGCTGCATCTATCAGACTCAAGGGGCAAGCCCCAAGAATCAAAGAAGTTCTTCTGGGAGGCACCGTTCGACTCACCAACCTGAGGGGTAAGGATCTTCCAGAGTCAATCAACGCCGACAACGTGAAGATCTCTCACAGGTAAGCCAATCCAACCTTATCAAGAGTTACATTAGTAGAGCTGAAGTCAAGAGGTCAAGGCTTAGACATCTGAGAATCCCTTCCCATTCACCAATAAGTGTTCCAAATAAAGGGTTCAAAAGTCCAAAAAAAAAAAAGAAGAAAAAAAAAAAGAAGAGAAAAAAAAAAATAGAGCAAAAAAAGGGGGGGCACACAACCCAAAATAAAAAATAAAAAAAAAAGAAGAGAAGAAGAAGAAGAAGAAAGAAAGAAAGAAAGAAAGAAAGAGAAAAAAAAAATCGATCCAAAAGAAACACATCTATCCATCCATCCACCTCAGAAGGGTCTGTAGCTAAGGCCGACAGCTCTGCCATTGTAACTTAGGATAAGGGTCGAAAGGTTACCATCGGCCGGCAAGGACGGATTCCTGACCTCTGGTCGCCGCAGTTATCAAAAAAAAAAAAAAAAGAACCAAAAAAAAGAAAGAAAGAAAAGAAAAGAGATGTGTGCTTAAACAAAGAGGGCGGAGTGAAAACCCGAAAGGGCGCTCCGAGTAAAAACAGTGGGCACACAGCGGACTTGGTGAAAACTCGAAAGGGCGCCAAGGGTAAAAACAGCATAGCTGCCAAGGGGCAGGCAAGATCAAATACCCGGGACGTGGTGAAAACCCGAAAGGGCGCCACGGGCAAAAATGACGGGCAAGCCGGACGCAGCGAAAACCCAAAAGGGCATTGCGGGTAATAATGGCTACGAAAAAAAAGAAAAAAAAAGCAGGTACATGAGAGATCCAAACGACATGAAGATTCAATGGAAGCAAGGATGGCGGCTATGAGTCGAGAATTCCTTCAGGATCTGCCCAAATTCTAGGGGCAGGATACCATTGCGCACTATCTTAAGGGGACCAGGACCCTTGGTGAATAATTAAGAAAATCGAGTATGACATCAGGCTGAGTCAAATATTCTGATTCCTACATCTAAAAGCACAAGTCCAAATCATGCACAGACAGATAAGCACTTGACACAAATTTTTACTTCATGATTTGCATATATTTTCCAAAAAAGAAAAAAAAATCATTTTTCCTTATTCGCATATATGCAAAAAAAAAAAAAAAAAAAAAAAAATCTTACAGGGCTTTCAAAATAAACATCCCCCAGCCAACTTATGGAGAACCTCGTACAAGCGTCTTTCTCCCGATCATTCCTCCCAGAAGGTAAGTATCTCTCTTCCTACTTTGAAGCTTCAACATTTTTGCTAAAGTGCTTTCTCTCCTCACAGGTACCAGAAGGAAGTCCAGGATAAGCCCATCTATGTCCATCGCGACCCCATCATCACCATCGATCACATCATCCATGTGGTCCACACTCAAAGGATGCATAGCCTCACCTATGTCCCATCTCCCCATCCCATCCATACCATCCATCTCTCCCATAATCAATGTCCCATTCAAATCAGGAATTTCAGCATGGCTGCCATTAATGGGGCCATTCAAAGCTCCACCAGCTACCATCTCTAGCCCCTCATCAATGCCCCCATTCAATGCCTCATCTCCACCATCCATTAAAGAAATTCCACCATCATTAAAGCCTGATTAAAGCCTGCACCACCTCCTGGAATGTGGGACCCATCATGAACAGTCCCTACAGCCCTTGAATCTTCACCATCCATTGTTTGAGAGAGGACAAAGTGAGAAGAAGACAAAAAGAGAAGAAAGGATGAGACAAAGAGAGGAAACATGGCTGGAATCGAAAGGCCTGTTACAGAGAATGTGGGGACAGCAGCAACAGGCAACAGGGGATGTCCGAACCCGAGCCAGCCCAGGCCGCTCAAGAGGCGAGCCTTGGGCGGCCCGCCGTGGGCCGCCCGTACGGACACGCTCCCTCTCTCTCCGCGGGATTGGCTCCACAGTCGTTGGTAGGTGAGGCTGACAGTCCACGTCAGCAGATGTCGCTCCATGGGCCGCCCAAGGTTCCGGTCTACTCCAGATTTCGATTGAGGTTGATCAAGATCATATAAAAGGTGCTCCACCGGTCCAATCATGAAGCAATGCGGCCAGAACATGGCTGATCAAGTCAAAGAGAAGGAAAGGTGATCAAGTGGGGGCCACAAGCAATCTGAGCCATTCAAAGACTAGATCATCATGATCTAAACCATGTAAAAGCTCGCATGGGTCATCAAATAGCAAGATCAAGGGTTTGATCATCAAGAGAAGGGCCAGAATCCAAGATCTGATCATCAAGTGGGCCCACAAGGCCAAATCAAGCAATCTGAGTCGTTCAAGTCATCATCCACACCATGAGAAGCCTTCTTAGCCTCACAAAACATCAAGGATAGGTGCTCCAAAGCAAAGCTGAGGTCTATAAAGGGCCCACGGGGCCAATTCAAGCAATTCAAACCATTTAAATCACAATCAGCCCCGTTAGAAGCTAAACAAAGCAAGGTAAGTATGCCCAACCCCAAAAAATGGGTCCGAAGACCTTAAACTACGTCGGGATCAAGATCCCGAGGGATTTTTAATAAAAATGGGTATCGATCTCGACCATCAAAATCAAAATCGATGACCCAGAATATTTTTCAAAAAAGAAAACAAAAAATGCCTTTCCTCTTTTAAAGTTTTGGGTCCGAAGACCTTAAACTACGTCGGGATCAACGTCCCGAGAGATTTTTAATAAAAACCAACATCGATCCCAGCCTTTCAGGCCAAGATCTGATGATCTGGATCATTTCGAAAAAAAAAAAATGTGTTTGCCCCCCCCTTTTTACTAAGTCTGGGTCCGAAGACCTTAAACTACGTCGGGATCGACATCCCGAGAGATTTTCAATAAAAGCCGGCGTCGGTCTTGTTTACTCAAGATCAATGACTCCGGACATTTTCAAAAATTATAAAAATATATTACCAGCCCCGCTTTTAAAGTTTTGGTCCGAAGACCTTAAACTACGTCGGGATCGAGATCCTGAGAGATTTTCAATAAAAACCGGCATCAGTCTGGATTGTCCATCCGCTGACACCGGACATTTTTCCAAAAACAAAAAAACATGTTTGCCCCTCTTTTGTACAGTTTCATGGTCCGAAGACCTTAAACTACACTGGGATTAATTTCTCTGGGGACCTTTCTCACTTTCAACTAAAAACCGGCATCGGCCTCGACCGTTGGGATCATGGTTCGATAACCCGGATCATCTCAAAAATACCAAAAATATTTTAAAGCTTTCCATAAAAATCAGTGTCAATCTCGATTACTCGAGTTGAAGTCTGGAACTTTTTCAAAACAAAAAAATATATATACAATATAAAACAAAAAAAGTTTTCATCACTAGTTTTGATCCATCAATTTATCCCCAGTGGTCCGAAGACCTAAAACTACACTGGGATTAACTTCTCGGGGGCTTTCTTTCCTAACTTGTCCCAGACATGGCTGACACTTGATCGTACGGGTGTCTGGAATCTTTTAAACAGGTAAAGGCTGAGGCGGGCAGAACTCCGCAATCCTGTTCGTGTTGAACGCACCGTGATAGACAACCTTGAGTTGGAAGTCGCTGTTGAAGCTGACGGATGTTCCCTGTTCCTAGAACTCATGAAGGGGATTAAGGCTGTTGGGAGGTGAAGCTCACCCTCACGGAATTGTGAGCAACGTAAGACCCCAAACTGGATTGACTAAGGGAAATGTGAGGATGTGGCTCATTTTGTGGCCGAAGGAGTCCGTCGGACGATACGTGGTCTATGTGCATTGCACATGAGGAACATGCAACTTTGTGGGTGTGTTGACTGAAAACCCTCAAAATCCCCTCATCCGAAGATGTAAAACTACGGCACTTAACTGTGTGAGACTCGTCTTGCTCGCTGACGTAAAATGGATCGGGTGCCTTACCAGCAGTAGAAGCTGGAAGTGGATGGAAATTCCATATCTTTTCCCTGCATTTCAGAAAAATCACAAAATACAAAAACATTGCAAAATCATCTCTTCAAAAATCACAAAAATATTTCCATCAAATATCTGTAAAAATCACAAAAATATTTTCCTTGCTTTCAATCAAAATATTGTCAAAAATCACAAAAAAATATTTCCCTTGCTTTCAAATCGAATATTTCAAAAATGACAAAAAATATTTCCTGTGCTTTCAATAAACCAATCTCTACCCTCCCAGGTAAAGATTCGGACCACATATTTACAAAAATCACAAAAATTAGCATCCCCAGCACTACAATTCAGGAGTCTTGAACTCCGCTCACTTCACAGTATGGGATGACGGATCCAATCGCCCGCAAATTGGAATCCTGACCAAAACGGGCAACCAAACACCATCTCAATCACATGTATGCCCAGAAGAACATCTTGAAGTCGAATGATATCCTCGTACATTCTCATTAGCAAAGAAACAGCATCTTGGGACGATGGACCAGATCGACCACGGGTCGGGATCTTGACCAATCCGCTGTCCAAATCTGCGTATCAAAAAGAAAAATCCCCAAGGGAAGCACAACCCTACAAGCAATAAGCTCAAAGTTCTCTACACCCATAGCAAAAGCAAAATCATCAAACTGAAAGAGAATGAGCCAAAGCCATGCATTCATCATGCATCTCCATGCATCAGCATCCATCGCATCAATCATCATGTTTACCTGCTTTCAAAATAAAAGTCGGTTAGCTAAAGACCCCACAGGCATCCCTAGTGGAGGCACATGCGAACCAGATTTTCATTTCAAAAAGACAAAAAATATTTCTATTTGCAAATAAAAACCCCACGGAGTATCACTCCCCAGAGTGGGTATCTTTTCAAAAATCCAAAAAATATTTTCCCAGTAGAGCGTTCTGCCTCCAAAACACCAGGAGATCTTCCATATCTCTGGGTAGGAGCCAACGCAAAAATCAAATAAGATCCGATGTCTCGCGGTTTCCCCGGAGACCATCGGATCCAATGCACTCAAAGTACGGTCGAACTGAACTCCAGTGTCAGTGCGGTCGTACCACATGCCAAGATACAAAAAGATGAAAGCCAAAAGGCTCGGTCACAGAAACCATTTGAACAGGTGGAAACGTTGAATTGTAACCCAAGTATCCAAATCAACAGATTGGGTGGAAAGAATTCACCCGCACATACCTAGGCGTGGATGCCTGAAGTACCTTGACTGAGTCCAAGTCGGCGTAGTAGAATCCCGTAAGACTATCGGACGCAGGGCGTCTAACCACTTTGACAGTCAAGCGAAACAAGTACTCCTGGAGTGATCTGGGAAAACATCAAACATCACACAATCAGTCTCAGGGTCAGCATCCTCGTAAGACTAACGGACGCAGAGGCTCTGCTGTACCTTTCCGATGTTAGTACCGATCGGGAATGGAAGGGTTGCGATTGGGTACCCAGGTTGCAGCAAACTGCAGGGACAATCGCAACGTTTTCTCCAAACTCTCGCGGTATGTGCGAGTTATCAACTTCCAGACAATCAACTGACTCAGATACAAAGGACAACAAAGATTCCAGACCACAATCAAGGAAAGAATGAATTGCAAACCAAGCATCAAAACCAGCAGATCGGGTGGAAAAGCTCACCCGCACATACCTAGGCGTGGATGCCTGAAGTACCTTGACTGAGTCCAAGTCGGCGTAGTAGAATCCCGTAAGACTATCGGACGTAGGGCGTCTAACCACTTTGACAGTCAAGCGAAACAAGTATTCCTGGAGTGATCTGGGAAAACATCAAACATACAATCAATCACAGGGTCAGTAACCTCGTAAGACTGTCGACGCAGAGGCTCTGCTGTACCTTTCCGATGTTAGTACCGATCGGGAATGGAAGGGTTGCGATTGGGTAACCAGGTTGCAGCAAACTGCAGGGACAATCGCAACGTTTTCTCCAAACTCTCGCGGTATGTGCAAGTGAGCGATCTCCAAACAATCAACTGGCACAGATGCAAAAGCAAGCAAAGATTTCAGACCATGATCCATGAATGACCGGGTCAGAAGTGGGGTGTCCACTCGCTTTGGCATTCGGTTGCATGCAACCTCTGCCAAAGAGGGGCATCTGTAGACACCCCACCTTCGGCTACACTGTTGGTAGAGATAGCTGGTTGAACGGAGGACCATACCCCCAAATCCCAAGTCCAAACTCAGCCAAACTCACCCTTGTAAGCCCCATTCCATAGCCCAGTTCAAGCCTGAACCCAGTCAACCCAGTCCTAAAAACCACCCTGAAAAACCCCCCATAAAAAAGGCCAGTCAAAAAATCCCAAAAAAAAAAGTCAAACTCACTGGGTCAACTCGCTGAGTTAACCCGCTGAGTCAACTCGTCGAGTCAACCCGTCGAGTCAAAACACCGAGTCAACCCGTCGAGTCAACCCGTCGAGTCAAACCACCGAGTCGACCCGCTGAGTCAACTCACTTAGTCGACCAGCGAGTCCAACAGCAGCCCCGAGGGAACGGCCGTACTCGCTGGAAACCGAGGAGCGGCCGTACGGGCGGCCCATGGCAGGCCGCCCGGACAAAATTACGCAATCTGCCACTCTCCGCTGCTATAAATACCCCCCTTCCCTTCTCATTTCAACAATCTACACAATCAATTCGAAGCCCTTCGAGTCCAGAGAGAGTCCATCCTTTCGAGTGCCCTTAGCCCATTTTCCCACCAAGGAGAGCCCGAGTGAGGAGAGTCTAACCCTGGTCCAGCCCAGCCTGACCACTGGTCCAAGCCTCCCAAGCCATCCAAGTCTTGATCCAACCACTCGAAGCCAACCCTTGCGACACTTTCGTCCACCCAGCTACTCTTTTCCAGCATCATCTCATTTGCATCTAGCATAAGTGCAACATTTACTTTTCTTCCAACCCCCCTGCTTCACTACAAGCACATTGATTACTCAAGCACACATGCATATGTCTTTATATTAAGCACCTGTCAGTTCGAGCGTATGCTCTGGGCTTGCCCGTTGTTGGAACCTGCCCATCAGAAACTCTTACTGTTCAGACCTGCATTCATGCTTCACCATAAAACACCTTGATCATTCAAGCACACTGCATACGTCTTATATTAAGCACCTGTCAGTTCGAGCGTACGCTTTGGGCTTGCCCGTTGTTGGAACCTGCCCATCAGAAACTCTTACTGTTCAGACCCGCATTCATGCATCATGTCATCCATGAGAATATACGAGGATTAAATTAGACTTTCAAGTATCCGATCGATTCTGTGAAGTAGAGACCGTACTTTGGTACGGGCAGTGTGTGGGGTGCTTAACCTCTTCCCACCCTGTAACCGTGATCCCTTACCTTGAATCTCTGACCGCAGATCAACAGAGTCATTTTAGAGGAAAGGATCTTCGGATTCCCTTCTCTAACGTTTCTACGGGGTCTAGCCGACTGTAGATTCGAAGTAATTGGCTAGTGGCGACTCTGGTCTTATATAAACTCACTTAAACACATCCAGCTCAATACGACAACCAAACAAAGCCCTCGAGAACGAGGCAAGCCAGTGGCACAAACGGCGATTTCGCACGCACGCACTTCTTCTTCTTCTTCTTCCGAAAGGAAAGGGAGAACGACGTTGTGTGGGAGCGCGGAAAAATCGGCGAGGGTCCACAGAATGCATGCTAGGCATTTTATAGGCATCCCCACACAAGATGTACCTTCACTACTTGTGTAGACTTGAGCTCATTGATCCACTCTCATAAGTCTACACAAGGTGCATAGGTTAGTAGCTTAATTAGTTGAATCATTTTCTTACCTATGCATGCTTAGACTAGGGTTGGTTATTGCTTAACTCTTGCTAGTCTTGTGATTGGACCCACCAAGGCTTGAAAGCCAAGGTGTTCTTGCTTACCTAGCTTAAACTTGTTGAATTGCATAAGTAGGCGAAAAGAATTTTAAAAAGGTCCTATTCACCCCCCCTCTAGGTCCATAGACATATCTCTGAGTATCTCTACAAGCGGTAAAACCGCAATTTCAATTGGTATCAGAGCGGGTTTCTCTTTAAGGGCTTAATTGCCTAGAGATAGATCCTAAAGAGAAACTTGAAAATATGTCTAGAGAGGACTCTTCATCCGTCACTAAGCCTCCTTTCTTTGATGGGTCAAATTATCCATACTGGAAAGCCCGAATGCGCATCTTCTTGGAATCTATTGATTCGGATGTGAGGGACATGGTTGATTTTGGATATGAACCCCCAATGGTCACTATTTCTAAGGAGGGTGAGCCGGATGTTCTCAGGCCAAAAGACAAGGCATTGTGGACTGCTCATGAAAAAGCTCAACGTATTAATAATGCCAAAGGCCTGAATGCCATATTTTGTTCAGTATCAAGAGAAGAATTTGGTCGGATCCAAAATTGCACTACCAGTAAACAAGCATGGGATATTCTGGAAGTTACCCATGAAGGAACAAATGTTGTTAAAAATTCTAAACTCCAGCGCCTCTCCACTCTCTTTGAAAATATTACTATGGAGGAGGATGAAACGTTTACTGAATTTTATACCAAACTGAACAAAATCACAAATGATATGTGGGGCTTAGGGGATCCGGTTCCGGAACATAGGCTTTGTAGGAAAATTCTGAGATCTCTTCCGGAACGGTTCTCCTCTAAAGTCACCACCATTGAAGAGTGTAGGGATCTAAACACAATGAAAGTTGAAGAACTCATAGGTTCCCTACAAACCTTTGAGCTAGGCTTTAAAGCCCCCTCTAGAAGGAAAAACATCGCCTTCAAGTCCTCTCACAGACACAAGAAAATCAAAAGTGAGACGGAGGATGATAGCGATGATGAGGATGATGAGGAAGAACAATTGAACAAAAAATTCAAGAGATTCCTCAAATTTGATAGAGGGAATAGCCGTGACAAGAAGGACAAGAAGGGTGATAAACGTACAGGAAAATCATCCATACCTTCATCCGTCCGTTGTTACGGTTGCGGTCGTCGTGGCCATATTGCCCCGGAATGTCCGGAAGGGCCTAAACCGAAAGGTAAAAAGGCAATGGCTGCCACATGGGATGATACGGAGGAGTCCGAATCTGATGATGAGAGCCAACATAATGATCTTGCTCTCTCGGCCTCCATCACGACCCCTTTACCAGATTATCTAAGAGGGGATCCCAACCGCTATCCCTTCTAGGAGAAGAAGGTATTCCCAACCCCTCACCTCATGTTATATTCTATGAGGGTGTTGAGAAATTTTGCTACCCTTTGGCTTTTCAAACTTATCATGGTTAGTGGGGGTAGCTAATTTTGCTTTTATTGGTAAATCTGAGGATTTCAGCCTCATTCCTGTATGTATGGGCAAATCAGAGGATTCCAGCCTCATTCACCCAGATTTTGATGATTTAGCCTTGCTTTTAATAAATACATTTGCTTGCTAGATTATCATCCTGCTTAGATTAGCTAAACATCTTGAGTTTTATGCTTCATGTATGCTAATCTTTGCTTAGTATTGGTCTTGATATACCATTAGGGGACGTTGGTTGATTGGACTATAAGTCCTTTGTGCTTCATTGCAAATGTATGTCCTTGACCAATATTACATGGTTAACTATGCTTAGAGAGTATATCTTCTTGTTAATCATGTTTCTTAGCATGCTCCATGTATTAATGATTCATGCACCTCACACTCTCCTTCTAGCATGTGCTTATAGTTATAACTGCGACACACTATCTCCTCTTACCTTAACTTCATTGGTATATCATTAAGGGGGAGAGAATAGTTTGTCAATTGCTAACAAAAAGGGGGAGAAAGATCAAATCCCACCAAAACTAGTTTGCTATGTTTTGTGATGCAGGGATTGACAGGTTATGGGGGAGCAAACTGAAGAGGAGCAGCTTAGTTTGTCATGTCAAGAGTCCTGTATTTTATGTTTTATTAATGTAATCTCTTGTTCATGTAATTTGTTTTGGTAGGTTAAGTTTTTGTAAGTAATTGACAAAGGGGGAGATTGTTAGTGCACTTTTCCGTGGCATACTAGTGCACCTTGTTTGTCAATCACTTACGTCAGTGAGTCTAGTGTCGGTAGAACCCAAAGAAGACGAAGACCGAAGACTTAAGACGTCCAGCCGCATCAAGGAAGAAGATTCAGGTATATGAGATGCCTTGGTGCCTTAACCTCGACCAAAACCCATCCCCTTTGTATCTGTGATGTCCTTGACCATAATTAGAACCCATTAGGCATCATTGATAGGCCCTAGGTGTCCCATTTGAACATCCCCACCTTGGCCTAAAACTACAGCTGAAGAAAGAGGTGATTCAGCTTGTTGAAGAGGGGACCCAGGCTGGTCCGACCGGTCAAGACCGGTCGGACAGCAGCCCTGCTGCATTTTCATATGGCCAGCCGACCGGTCATGACCGGTCGGCCTTCACAATGGAAGGGTTCAGCAAGCCTGGCCGACCGGTCTTGACCGGTCGGCCTTCACAATCTAGGCCGTCCAGCAAGAGTGGCCGACCGGTCATGACCGGTCGGCCTGATATATTGAGGCTGTCCAGTGAGGGGGTCCGACCGGTCATGACCGGTCGGCCCATGTGTTTGGCCATGTTATGCTTGTCTTTCAGCAGGGGGGTCCGACCGGTCGTGACCGGTCGGGGCAGGCCGTTTTATGGCCGTTTTATGACCGTTGGAGCCTCTTTTCTATAAATATGGAGCTCCATTCTTGGGTCATGTAGAGAAGTTTTTGAGAGCCCATTCCACACTTATCTTGTACATCTTTTGGGGCCTCAAAGAGGAGGTTTTCAAGTCATATCCCTTGTGTTTCAAACACAAGTATGGGCATTCAAATGCTATCAAGAGATGACTTGATTCCTCTCTCAAATCTAGAGGTGTGACACTATTCCACATAGTTATATCCTTTGTCCAAGACCTCTAGAAGACTCTCTAGGTGAATCTCCTAGTTGGAACAACCTACACATCCCATGTATGAGATTCACCCATCCTCCTAGCACCTTGGGCATTTCAAGGCATCGCATGCAAGGTGTTTGATCGAATGTGGCTGAGGCATTGGCAACGCAACGGCGGCACGATCGAGGGAGCAAAGGGAAGCTGATTGAAGCACGGGAGAGCGGAGATCAAGCAACCCAATCCGGCGCTAAACAAGGGGCTCATCCGACAAGTAAGTTGTCTCATTTGAGAGTCCATTTTAGAGTTTGTTTGTCAACTCGCCTTAGGGACGTTAGCCGTTCCTTAGCCCATCAGCCGGGCCTAAAACTAAGTCTCCAAGGGGGAGCCTCCGACACGGGAGTAAACGTGCGATAAGGTTGAGAGTTAGCCTTTGTCTAAAACTCCGGATACGGTTGAGAGGTGAACCGATAAAACCTCCGTGTAAAGGTTGAGAGGTGAACCTCATTTAAAACCTCCGATAGTGAATGCCGGTGTGCTCAAAGGGGTTGAGTACTTGAACCGGGAGTGGAGTAGACAAGTAGTCGAACCACTATACATCCTTGTGTTTGTGATTGTTCTTGAGCACATTCTATCTTTGCATTGTTTGTTTAATGGCTTAATTATGAATGATTGATAGGAATGCATGCTAGGCATTTTATAGGCATCCCCACACAAGATGTACCTTCACTACTTGTGTAGACTTGAGCTCATTGATCCACTCTCATAAGTCTACACAAGGTGCATAGGTTAGTAGCTTAATTAGTTGAATCATTTTCTTACCTATGCATGCTTAGACTAGGGTTGGTTATTGCTTAACTCTTGCTAGTCTTGTGATTGGACCCACCAAGGCTTGAAAGCCAAGGTGTTCTTGCTTACCTAGCTTAAACTTGTTGAATTGCATAAGTAGGCGAAAAGAATTTTAAAAAGGTCCTATTCACCCCCCCCTCTAGGTCCATAGACATATCTCCGAGTATCTCTACAAGCGGTAAAACCGCAATTTCATAATTTCATCAAAGGCAACCCGTCCAACAATAAAGACTGGAAGGAAGAACGATTTTTTGCATCAACCTCTTGGGAGTCGACTGACCCTGTGGAGTTACCAAGCCTGGGGCCTGGTAACCACTAATATATTTATATTTGCAGGGAATCCAAGTGAGAAAACTGACCTGAAAGGAAGAATTCAGGAGAAGATCATGCGGGCCTTCAAAATTCCTAAGAAATCACAACATATAGATACTCTTCTGCGGCCTAAGGCTTTACTATCTTATGGCTTGATAACAGGTAACTACTGACCTTTCTCAACTTTATCTTTTGGAGAATTGAATCTTGGTTGTTTGCCTAATATACTTCTTTAGTTTTATGCATAAATGACTTCTGAGGAGCATGATAAGAAAAAGGCATGCCGTCATCCCATCTGAAAGGGCTCAGAAAAAAGTTAAAGGGGCTAGCTCCTCTACCCCAAATAGAGCTATGTCAGTTGGCATCCTTCCACAATCCGCCTCGACGAGACCTCCTACAGGAAGAGGAGGGCTTTAACCTCTTATGGGACACATAATGCTGCTCCTCAAGCGGAGGGTAAGAGGAGTATCGACCCGAGGCTAGTGGGGGCTCAGCTCGTTAGGGCTCAGTCTTCATCAGTTTAGCAGCCCCCCCCCCCCCCCCCCCCCCCCCCCCCCCCCCCCCCCCCCCGGGGGTACACTATCCCAACATCTTCTCAGGCTCCCGCACCCGATAGGGCTCAACAAACTCCCCCTAAGGGGGCTTGACTTGTTGGTCAGCAATGTCTGATCCTTGCACCAACTTCCAGCAACTCTGGGAGTTTCATTGTTCTAAGTCATCGGGTACCGATGTGCCGATTTCTTTTCGAGTATGTTGGGAGAGATACTTTGGAATCAACTCGGGATCTAGTGCCCGAAGAAGTTATTGTTCTGGCAGGGATCCAGAGTGCTCGGGTAAGACTCCTTCCTTGTTTACATGTCATTTATCTATTTCATGTCTTCTAACGAATTAATTATGCATTGGTGTTTCCAGTCTTTAGACACCACCCTGAGGTGTAGATGCCACTTAGGCGAGAAAGATTGCCTCTTGTGTGAGAAGGCGCATCATTGTTGATGCAAAGGAGAAAGTAAGAGCAGCAGAGGAGAGTTCCCTCGAGAAAGGGAAGGTTTTGCAGGTCCTTGAAGCACGGATAAAAGAATTGAAACTCGAGGCTGATGATAACATGAAGTAGGTATAGGAATGGCATGCCAGGCATGAAGCCTTGGAGATCCGGTTCAAGATGCTGCTGGAGTCGAAGGAGCGACTGGAAGTAGAGAAATCTCAGGCCAAGTGAGAGGTGCAGCGCCACCTCAATGATCCGAAGAAGGAGAGGGCCAAGTTCGCAGTGAGGTTAGGGACTGAGAAAGAACAGGAAGTGGAAGCTTTCAAAGAGTCCGAAGCCTACGTAGATGATCAACTTTTTGTGTACTCGACCGCCCGAGATTGATGCATTAAGATTTTCAAGATTCCGCACCCCAACGCGGAACTCTCGGCAATCAATAAATTCATTACAATGGAGGAGGCCCTCGCTGCTCAAAAAGAGGCCGAAGTGGTTGAGCCTATGACTTTGGCCGAGGCCCCAGACGTTGGGGAAGAAATTACTTCCGTAGTTGATGCTATAAACATGGTCTCCGTTGCCCTTAGCTACTCAAGATGTCTAGACTTAGTAGTTTTTTCTTCTTCCTTTTCTTTTGTATCGCCTTAAGGCAAAATTTTGAATGAAAAAGCTTTTTCTCCCATTTGATCATTTTGTTGTTGATTTTCTTTTGGTTATAGGCTGGATTGTTCTTTAAGCCGAGAAGATTGTGCTCAGCTGTCAGTCCGTTTGAGCAAACTATGCTCAGTTGTCATTCCGTCTAAGCATACTGTGCTCAGCCGGAGGGCACCATAAATTGGCCCTTCCCTCTCTAGGGCGAATTGCCATTAAGTCTTTGAACTTTATCTCTTGTTAGAGAGAGTACTCAGTCCGGGAAACGTCGTGCATTTCTCCTTAGAGCCTCGTATCCTCTAAGGATAAGGGTCACTGAGCATTGAATTTTAATCCAAAAGAATGACTGAAAATGGGAGTGAAATCAATATCTGTTGACTTCAATTGGGCATGAAGAACCTTATTACAATTTTAACCGCCCAACGATTTATTGGTAATACCTCTGCAGATTTATCGCATTCCAATGGCGACGAATGACCCTACCTTCCATATTTTCGAGGTGATAAGTCCCGGGTCAGACCATTTCTGCAATCTTGTAGGATCCCTCCCAATTTGGCTCGAGGGCTCGAGGGCCCGGATCCTTGGTGCTCGGAATAATCCTTTTGAGGACAAGATCACCAACAAGGAAGGGTCTGACCATGACCCGAGAATTGTAATGTTGAGCTACCCTTTGCGGATGAGCCATGAGGCGGAGCTGTGCTTGATTTCTTTGCTCTTCTAGCATGTCAAGTTGGAAATTCATAGCTTCTTCGTTTTGATCTGGTTGGAAATGCTCTGTGCGATAGGAAGGCATTTCGATTTCTACGGGGACGACCACCTTGACACTAAAAGAAAGCGAGAAAGGGGTTTCTCATGTAGAAGTCTGAGTAGTTGTTCTATAGGCTCACAAAACTTCGGGTAAACATTCGGACCAGGCATCCTTATGCTCCTCTAGCTTGGTCTCAAGTGGTGCTTGATGATCTTGTTTATGACTTCAATTTGGCCATTTGCTTGAGGATGATATGGCATAGTTAGCACATGTTGTATCTTTCATTCTTCACAGAAATCCCTAAACTTCTTATTATCGAACTGTCGCCCATTATCAGTAATGATAGTATGCGGAATTCCAAAGCGGAAGACGATCGACTACTATGTGAACTTAGTAACCTGTTTCTCTGTGATTATTGCCAAGGGCTCAACTTCAACCCACTTTGTAAAGTAATCCACTGCTATAATTGTAAATTTTACTTGTCCCTTCCCTTTTGGCAAATGGCCGATAATATCGATCTCCCATTAAGCAAAGGGCACAGGACCTATCATGGGGGTGATGCTCACAGGGGATCTACGCAGAATCTTGGTGAAGCGCTAACACCTATCACAATTATTCAAAAACTGTATGGAGCTAGCCTTCATTTTGGGCCAATAGTATCCTTTCCTAATTGTTTTATAAGCCACTAATCGGCCCCTTAAGTGGTTTCCGCTTACTCCTTCGTGGATTTCTCTAAAGACATAATCAACCTCCATGGAGTGGAGGCACTTCAAATATGGTATAGAGTATCCTCGCTTGTAAAGGGTTCTTTCTTTAAAAAAGTATCTCAGAGCACGAAACTTCAATTTTCGAGCTTCCTTCTTGTCTTCGGGGAGCTACCCCATTTGGAGATACTGGATGATTGGATCCATCCAGCATGAAGTTTGACAAATAAAAAATGTTTCCTCGGCCTTGCTCGATATGATAGTAGGCTCAACCAAGTATTTAATGGGGATGATCCGAGCAAGGTCGCCATATGATGTTGAGCTGAGGCTGGCAAGTGAATCAGCCATCTTATTCTTCTCTCTGGGAATCTGGGAATCTGAACAAGCTCGTATTTCTTGAAATCTTTCAACAAATTGAGAGCTTGTGTTCTGTACGTAGCCATCTTCTTGCCCCTAGCTTTAAACTCATCGGTAACTTGATTCACCACGAGCTGAGAATCGCTGTGTATTTTTAAGCTGAGGATTCCCAATGCCCTGGCTAGGTGGAGTTTGACTAAAAGAGCCTCATATTTGGCTTTGTTATTGGATGCTAAGAAGTCGAAATGGAGCACGTACTCAAACCATGACTCGTCAGGCGTGATTAAAATCAGCCTAGCCCCACTTCCCTGAGAACTGGTATTGTCGTCCATGAAGAGAGTCCACACTAGTAGCTGAGAAGAGGGCTCAGTTAGTTGCTGAGGAACCAGGTATGTAAACTCTGCAACGAAATTCACAGTAACTTGTCCCTTATTTGTTGTACGTGGGCAAAACTTGACATCATATTCGCTCAATTCCATGACCCACTTTGCCAGCCTTCTAAAAGCCTAAGGTTTTTGCAAAACCTGCCATAAAAGTTGGTTCGTAAGGACCACTTTTATATTCGCTTGAAAATATGGTCAAAGCTTCCTAGCTGAGGTGACCAGTGCCAAGGCCAACATCTTTATTTCTAGATATCTGGTTTCAGCATCTACCATTGCACGGCTAACATAATAAATGGTGTTTTGCACATCGTTATCATTTCTTATTAATGCGGTGCTAACGGCCGTAGCAGAAACAGCTAAATACAAAATTAATTCTTCACCAAGGATAGGCTTTGATAGTACCGAGGGAGCTCCCATTTCTCCTTGAGCTAAAGAAAAGCCTGCTCACACTCATTTGACCATTGCACCATTTTCTAAGACCCCTTCAAAAGATTGAAGAAAGGTAGGCATTTATCTGATGCCTTGCAAATGAATCTGCTTAGGGAAGCAATTCGTCCTGCTAATCATGTATGTCCTTCACGGTCTTCAGGGAGCTCATCTCTAGGAGGGCTCAAATCTTCTCTAGATTCGCTTCAATACCTCACTGACCAACCATAAAACTGAGAAATTTTTGGGAGACAACTTGTTCACTCCCCAAGTATAGGGTTGCGAAGTAGTAATAAATTCGAAAAGACTGAGTATTCTCCCACAGAAAATTGTTTATGGATATTCTCAGAATTTATCTCAAAATAACCTAGAATTTAGATCATATTAAGAACTAAATCTGAAAAATAGTGATTTGGAATTAAACAGTAATTATGAGAGGTAATAATAATCTAAAAGGCACTAGAGCGCCAAGGATCCACTTTTGATTATTTTCAACGCATTAACACAATTAGGTCTCTCACAACTCAATCGGAATCGAATTTCTGTCACTATCTGATCGAAATATGGAGTGGTTTAACAACACTATCTAAATGGTTGCTTGGTCATTGATTTGATTCCACGATAATGCTCAGGCATTGGGCATACTCAATTGCATAGGCCAAGCCTCTTTCCAATCTAGTCAAGATCATAATCATAGCTTTCATCAAATCCTGTCACTAAACTTAACTACAACCAATAGTTAGAACTTCAATTAAATCAAAATCAATCAACAAAATAACTATTCCATATTAACATAGACGATTGAAAATTTAGTTTGAACTAGCTCCCACATTAAGATCATGACATTGTACACAAGGCAATTAAAGAGTCTATCATGCCCGAAGTCGATGATAAATCAATGAACTACACAAGTATAAATAATACAAAAAGGTAAGCTACTGGATTTAGATTCATTAAGAAACACATGAGCCCGAAGTCATCAAGATATCAATGAAGAACTAAACGAGTACTTTATTCAAACTTGTATCAAACCAAATTCATCAATTAAATCTTAAAAAAGAAACCTAAGTTGCATGAATCCATAAAAAAATGAATTAAAAGCTTCACCTCTTAGCTCTAGCTAAGATGTTTTAGTTCATCTTTAACATCCTTGAACTAGAAGCCTAAAAAACATGAAAATAACTAAAACTAGAAGAAAATTAGAAACTATAAGTAGAAATCCTTTTTCCAAGCCTCCTTGATCTTCCCGACGTCCTAGCATGCCTTGGGAATGAAGAGGATGTGTCCTTTTTATAGCCTTGAAGCTCCACCGCGTTGGAAGATTCGAGAAAATGGATAGTCCTATCACACTTGGGAAGCTTGGAAATTCGAAATTAGAAAGTTACTGATTTTGCAACATGTTGACTGCATGTGGCCGTCGGACTGGTTGGCCGATCGGTCGGACTGACTCTGGGCATAATCCAGCAACTCCAGACGTGTAATAACATTGTGGCCGACTGGTCAGTCGACCTGTCGGACCACCTTCTGGCTTGACTTTTTCTTTTCTTTTCTTTTCTTTTCTTCTTTTCTCACTTATTCTCTCCTTCTCTTCTCCTTGCTTCTTTGGTCTTTAATGGTGTTCTAAAGAAGGTCTTTTAGCATTGAAATCACAAGGTCTCTCTCATTTCTACAATCACGAAAACATGCATTAGTTAGGTCTTTAGATATATAAATCATGCATAGTTAGTGATGAAATGGGGTTAGAATATACACATTTCAGAGCTCAACACACCCTAAACTAGGATTTTGCTAGTCCCGAGCAAAACATGTGTGAAACAATTCACTTCGCTAAAAGCACAACTCTCTTTTGGAAACTATACTATTATAAACTGTAGGACATATAAGCATAAAATTCAGAGAAATTTAGTGATAGAAAATTAAAATTCTAAATATAATAAGTGTTCACATAAAATCCCCACCGATTGATTAACAAATAGAAGAATCCGAACATGTATGGTCTAGTGTGCATCGTGAAAGTTCATCTCATGAATCTTCAGGATTACCTTCTTCATAAATCAATGAAACAAGAGATCTAAAAGTGTACAAATCAACCAAATGCCTATGACAAGAATTTGCCTTATCGTTCCTTCGACGACTTTCACACTACTTTCCATTTCCAGCTTTGGTTACTGGTAGACCATCCCCTGGTTGGTAATAAGTAGCTCTTTTTCAGAATTTATCAACAAATATTCAATAATAACCATGCTTTTTTCTCTCTCTTTTAATATGAGATAGGGATTTTAAGAAATCCATATCTTTTGTTCTTTTCTTTAAGTTCACATGAACAAGGATGGCCAAAGTTCACCGGCTTGGTTCCTTAACACTTCAAACCTTTAGTCTAACCAATCTACAAATCTCCATAATCCCTTCAAACCATGAGAATCATGTAATGTGAACTAGAATCAAAAGTGTTAAAATTTTCTATCAATCAATTCATATAGGAGACTAATACATTTGAGATAATTCAGAGATCTCAAAATCACATCAATTCATCTCTCATCCTTTCATAATTGTAGCATCCCATGTGCATAGAAACAAGGTTTTCCAAAAGGGTTTTGAATTTTCAGAAAAAATTGAAAAATTTCTTACAAACATTGCTTGAGATGTTACAAAAATACTAGATTCATCTAGGAATCTCACCCCCAACCAAAACTTTACATTGTCCTCAATGGAAGAAGAATATGCAATGAATGCAACAACATGAGAGCAATAATAAAATAAAGGGAAGTGAGCAAGAGAGATAGTACTTGAAAAAATAACACAGCATGGAAAGTTTTGCTTAGAGAGATGAATTACTTCAAAAACTAAATCTACTAATAAAAGGAAATCCTAGGAAAGCAATTAAAAAGTTAAAATGGCCTCCATTAAACTATGAGGTTAATCCCAACAACTCATCCAAAAGCATAAAGTCAACCAGAATCATTAGATAGATCAAAAGGTTTCACAGTAAAGTAATCCAAGAACCTGTTTTACAATATACATGTGTGTGTATGATCATGATAAGCCACTGAAAATTCCAAAAAGGAATTTCAGCAATATTTTCACCATATGTATAAGAAGAGACATCATCATATTTTTTAGAGAAAATGTGTCTCCATTCATATTTTCCTGGGCAATGATATTGCAAGTATGGGTCCTCCCAGGGTTGGTAGAGTTCGGTATGTAGAAACCATGGAGGTGTGGAAACATGAATTGATTTTTCAACACAATAAAGTTTTATTTTCACATCCTCCTCCTGGCTAGTGTCAATGCCGGTACCGACTCTAAAAGTGCAATTACATCCCCTATCAAATCAATATGCATATCAAGGGAGTGGGTCACGCCTTCTTCTAAGTGATCGGAGTAAAGAGGTGAGAGAGAATCATCTTCCACAATTGAATCTATCAAGTTTATTTCATGTACTTCCTTATCCTCATCCTCTTGTTGGTTGTCAATGTTGAAGGCATTTAACTCAATCATCATATTGCTAAAAGACATTTGGATAACCCCACTCCTACAATTGATGATAGCGTTTGATGTAGCTAGGAATGGGCGACCATGTATGATAGGGATTTGAGTGCCGATATTACCATGGGTCGTGTGTCCAAGACAATAAAGTCTACCAAGTAGTAAACCTTGTCAACTTGGACAAGGACATCCTCAATCACTCCTCTTGGTATACGAATCGATCGGTCAGTAAGTTGTAGCATGATTTTGATAGGTTTTAATTCACCTAAACCCAGTTGTTCATAAAACAAGAAAGGGATTAAGTTCACACTTGCCCTTAGATTGAGTAAAGCGTGCTTCACCCGGTAGTCACCGATTATACATGATATTGTTGGACTGCAGGAATCTTTGTATTTTTTGGACATCCCGTGATTTATAATGACGCTCACATTCTTTGTCAAGAATGCCTTCTTTTGCACATATATTTTCCTTTTTACTGTGCAAAGGTCTTTTAGAAAGTTTGCATATGACGGTATTTGTTTAATGGCATCCAACAATGGGATGTTTAATGGCATCCAAAAATTCCCGATGTTTATCTTGAGGTTTGGTTGAAATCAAGCGTTGAAGGAATGGAGCAACGGGCTGATATTCTTTTAATCGCTTTGTTTTCATGTGCTAAGTCCTTCATCCTCTTTGGAAGATACCGAATCATTAAGCGTTAAGGCCTTCACCGAGTCAGATTTTTCAATAGTTTTACCACTTTTAAGAGTGGTGATGGACTTAACATGTTTAATGTGTTGGCTAGCAGAACCTAGGCACGCTTATTTCGCATTGTGATTTTGGATTAGGTATGGGTTGGGCAGGAAGGGTCCCTTCCCTTGCGTTTAAGCACGCCTTGATCTCCTCTATTGAACTTTTAAGCTCAAGCATCATCGTATTGTTTGTTTGGTTGATTTGAGCTTGGCCTTGTATGAATGTCTTCAATGTATCCTCCATAGACAATTGAGGCGGGGCCTATAGAAAGTTGCATTGGGGGGCCCCCTTTGAGGATTACTTTGGTTGGCTATGGGTCCATTCGCCCAATTAAGGTTAAGATGGTTCCTCCAACTAGAATTACACGTGTTTGAATTTGGAGTACTAAAAGGACATTGATAACTATTTAAGGCATATTTGATTGATCATATAAAAGTTCTTGGAATGCAAGAATTGTAGGACAATCCTAAGTTTAATGAACATTGGACACACAAATACCACAAATAGTTTTAATAGCCCCCTTTTGTTGAGTTGTATCCACTTTCATTAATTCCATAGCCTCGACTTTTCGTGTGAGATTAGCTGTTGAGCTCTGAATTGTATATATTTTAACCCCAATTCATTACACATTATGCATGCTTTGCATGTTTAAAAGATATGTTTTGTGATTGTAGGATTGAGAGAGAGACTTCACTAATTTAATGCCTAATGAGTCATTTTGTATACATTGAAGATCAAAAGATTAAGTGCCAAGCGGTGAAAGAAAGATGCAAGGGAGAAAGAGAAGAAAGAAGAAAAATTGCAGAAAAATGCACTGCTGGTCGGCCAGAGACCACAACCGATCGCCTGACCGGTCGACCACGTGAAAATTCAGAAGAAGCTTGTTCTTTAAGCTCCGAAATTTCATGCGCTGCGTAAGTACTACGCGGATTCTAGAACTTTCTGAGTCGGTGGGGCTTCTCCATTATAAAAGGACACCTAGGGTTCGTTACTAAGGCATCATAGTAGGCTTGGGAACTTGTGGGAGGTGAAGAGGATCGCCATGGAGCGTCTGTAACTCTCCCAAACCTAGTTTTTCATGTTTTTCTTTAGTTTTTCATTTTTTTTAGTTGTAGCATGATGATGCTCGGCTATAACCTCTTAGCTAAGGCTAAGAGGTGAAGCTTGTAGGTAGTTTTCATGTAGAATTTGTTTAATTCAAATACATTTACTTAAAGTTGGATTTTTAAGTTCTAGTCTGAATAAAGTTGGTATTTTTGGATGTTTTATGAGAGTTCATATGCTTCGGACATGGGTTCCTTGCAATTCTCTAAGATTATCATGTTTGGATTGATTAGATTCAAATTGTAGTAACCTTAAACCATGCAATAGTCGCTTGGCATGGTTGTTACTTCGAAGGCTACATATTTGAATTCTATGTGCTTCATTAGAACTAGAATCTTATTTCCTTACTTACGTGGGATTGTTTGTGTTTGAATGCTTAATATTTCAACTAGATGAGAGATAAAACTTCGAATCTAGTTGTGTTTATACTTAGATGAATGAATTCACATGGAACTACTGCAAGTGGATCTTTGAGGCCTTAGTTTCATTAATTAACAAATTTTTATAAAAGTTACTATTTTTACTTAGTTTTTAAAATCAAACTCTAAAATTGCTGAATTTAAAGTTGCTAGAATGGTTTGAATTGGTTTACCCTAATTCCCTGTGGATCGACCTCGGTCTTACTGAGTTATTACTATATCACAAGCCTTGCACTTGAGGCGAACGAACATTAGCCACTCTAACACAGCCCATGTCCCAATAGACCTTGGCCTTAAGGAATGTAGCCATGATTTGGCTTTCTTTTTCAAGGAGGAAGGAAACAATTTGAGTTTTATGATATCCTTAATTACATTGTCATAGTGAATTGTGGCAATAATCTCTTCCAACTCTTTAAAATGTAAATAAGCACTTTCGGAGTCGAGTCCATGGAATTTAGGGGAGAAGTTAGATCAACCCCAGTTTAAAATCAATGTTTTCCACATTGTGAGGGAAAATTATGCAAGAGGGGGTACTAGTCCTAGCAGGTTGTAAATAATCACGTAAAGTCCTAGGTTGGGGTACATCCCCCTCTTCATTTTCATCAATTTGAATATCATTTTGGGCTTGATTTTCAGCCATCTCTGTAATAATTTTAGGAAGATTTTTATGTTTCCTAGCACAAGGCTCTCTATCAATCCCCTCAACAATTACTCTGTCACTTAATAATCGCTGAGTGTGATCACGAACCCACTTGGGCATGAACCACTTATAAAGGGTTCCCTCTTTCGAAAAGTACCTCAGAGCACGAAACTTCAATTTTCGAGCTTCCTTCTTGTCTTCAGGGAGTTGCCCCGTCTAGAGATATTGGATGAATGGATCCATCCAACATGGAGTTTGACAAATCGAAAATGTTTCCTCGGCCCTGCTCAATATGATACTAGGCTCAACCAAGTATTCAATGGGGATGATCCGAGCAAGGTCTCCATATGATGTTGAGCCGAGGCTTGCGAGTGAATCAGCCATCTTATTATTCTCTCTAAGAATCTGAACAAGCTCGTATTTTTGGAAATCTTTCAACAAATTAAGAGCTTGTGTTCTGTACGCAGCCATCTTCTTGCCACTAACTTTAAACTCATCGGTAACTTGATTCACCATGAGCTAGGAATCGCTGTGTATTTTTAAGCTAAGGCACTCCCATTGCCTTGGGTAGGCGAAGTCCGACCAAAAGAGCCTCATATTTGGCTTTGTTGTTGGATGTTGAGAAGTCGAAACAGAGCACGTACTCAAACATTGACTCGTCAGGTGCGATTAAAATCAGCCTAGCCCCACTTCCCTGAGAACTGGTCGAGCCGTCCATGAACATAGTCCACACTGGTAGTTGAGAAGAGGGCTCAGTTAGTTGCTGAGGAATCGGGTATGTAAACTCTGCAACAAAATCCACAGCAGCTTGTCCCTTATTTTCTGTATGCAAGCAAAACTTGACATCATATTCACTCAATTCCACGGCCCACTTTTCTAGCCTTCCAGAAGCCTCAAGTTTTTGCAAAACCTACCTCAAGGCTGGTTCGTAAGGACTACTTTTATATTCGATTAAAAATATGGTCTAAGCTTCGAAGCTGAGGTGACCAGAGCGAAGGCCAACATCTCTATTTCTAGATATCTAGTTTTAGCATCTACCATTGCATGACTAACGTAATAAATGGTGTTTTGCATGCCGTTATCATTTCTTATTAATGCGGTGCTAACGGCCGTAGCAGAAACAGCTAAATATAAAATTAATTCTTCACTAGGGATAAGCTTTAATAGTACTGGGGGAGCTCCCATTTCTCCTTGAGCTAAAGAAAATACTGCTCACACTCATCTGGCCATTGCACCATTTTCTAAGACCCCTTCAAAATATTGAAGAAAGGTAGGCATTTATCTGATGCCCTGCAAATGAATCTGCTTAGGGAAACAATTCATGTATGTCTCCAGCAATCATGTATGTCCTTCACGGTCTTCGGGGAGCCCATCTCTAAGAGGGCTTAGATCTTCTCTAGATTCGCTTCAATTCCTCCTTGACCAACCATAAAATCGAGAAATTTTCGGGAGTTAAGTTGTTCACTCCCCAAGTATAGGGATGCGAAGTAGTAATAAATTCAAAAAAACCGAGTATCATCCCACAAAGATTTATTTATAGATGTTCTTAGAATTTATCTCAAAATAACCTAGAATTTAGATCATATTGAAAACTAAATCCGAAAAATATTGATTTGGGATTAAACAGTGATTATGAGAGGTAATAATAATCTAAAAGGCACTAGAGCGCCAATAATCCACTTTTGATTATTTTCAATGCATCAACACAACTATGTCTCTCACAACTCAGTCAGAATGAATTTTTTTATCACTATCCAATTGGAATATGGAGTGGTTTAATCAACAATATCTAAACGGTTGCTTGTTCATTGATTTGATTCCCACGATAATGCTCAGGCATTGGGCACACTCAATTGCATAGGGTAAGCCTCTTTCTAATCTAGTTAAGATCATAATCATAGCTTTCATCAAATCCTGTCACTAAACTTGACTACAACCAATAATTTGAACTTCATTTAAATCAAAATAAATCAGCAAAACAACTATTTCAAATTAACATAAAAGATTAGAACTTTAGTTTAAACTAGTTCCCACGTTAAGATCATGACAATGTACACAAGGCAATTAAAGAGTCTATCATGCCTGAAGTCGATGATAGATCAATGAACTACACAAGTATAAACAATGCAAAAAGGTAAGCTACTAGATTTGGATTCACTAAGAAACACATGAGCCCGGAGGCATCAAGAGATCAAAGAAGAATTAAACTAGTACTTTATTCAAACTTTCTTCAAACCACATTCATCAATTAAATTTTAAAAAGGAAACCTAGGTTGCATCAATCCACCAAAATCGAATTAAAAGCTTCACCTCTTAGCTCTAGCTAAGAGGTTTTAATCAATCTCTAACATCTTTAAACTAGAAGCCTCAAAAACATGAAAAACAATTAAAACTAGAAGAAAATTAGAACTAGAAGTAGAAATCCTTCTTGCAAGCTTCCTTGATCTTCCTCACGTCTTAGCATGCCTTGGGAATGAAGAGGAGGTGTCCTTTTATAGCCTTGAAGCTCCATCGCGTTGGAAGATTCGAGAAAATGGAGAGTCCTATCACACTTGGGAAGCTTTAAAATTCAATTAGAAAGTTGCTGATTTTGCAACTTGCTAACTACATGCGGCCGTCGGACTGGCTGGCCGACTGGTCATGATCGGTCGGACTAACTTTGTGCATATTCCATCAACTCCAGACGTGTAATAAGATGGTGGACGACTGGTCAGGCTACTGGCCGACTGGTCATGATCGGTCAGACCACCTTATGGCTTGACTTTTTCTTTTCTTATCTTTTCTTCTTTCCTCGCTTCTTCTCTCCTTCTCTTCTCCTTGCTTCTTTGATCTTCAATGGTGTTCTAAAGAAGGTCTTTTAGCATTGAAATCACAAGGTCTCTCTCTCATTCCTAGAATCCCAAACATGCATTGGTTAGGTCTATGGCTGCACACAATTCAATTTATGATCAATTTATCGATCGAATTGAATATATATATATATATATATATATATATATATATATATATATATATATATATATATATATATATATGAGAAATGGTACTATGCGGTCAAGCGCATGCAACCTTAACGTAAGGTCGAGTGGTGTCTTTACTGAACCGTTGGATGATAAATTTTCAAAATGCTAGATGTTATGGCAGAAGCTTAATGTGATAGGAAGCTAATTAAGGCCCACTGTGATGCTGTGAAACATCCACACCATCTATCCATTTTTCCATGACATGTTAGGGCATGAGACAAAAAAGGGAGTAGATCCAAAACTCAAGTGGGTTGCACAACAAGAAACAGTGAGGATTGAAAGTCTGTTGTTGAACATTCGTGGGGCTACAGAAGTTTTGGATCAAACTAATATTTTTGAATTTTTAGATCATCCCAGTAGGAATGACCTTGAGAATGGTATGGCATGTCATATAAGAATAATGGTGGACCCCAATAAGGTTTCAACAGTAGGCATTTCCCTACTCACTTTTTGTTATTGTCCGGCCCACTTGAGTTCTAGATCTACCTCATTTTTTTGCTCACATCCTAATATAACCAGGCAAAACAAATGGATGGGGTGGATTTCTCAAAAACATTATAGGAGGCCCACCTATCTTTGTGTAGGTAAAAATTCATCTGATGTCTACTTGGGAGTGCATTAGGTGCGGCCCTGACCTCACCCAAGACGATGCAGTCCTTATCATGGGGCCCACCTTGGTATATGAATTTTATATCCAACCAACCTATCCATTTTTATACATCGTTATAAGACAAGATTCCAAACCTAAAGCAAATACAATTCTCAGGTGGACCACACCATAGGAAACAGTGGTGATGGACAAGTAATGAGCCACTTAAATTTTGGATTAAGCTTTTTTTTTTCATCCAGATTTATATAACTTATCAACACGTTGGAAGAAAAATAAGCATTATGTAAACATTACAGTGGGCTATAGGAAGTTTTTAGTGGTATAGCATTCAATCACCACTGTTTTCGATAGCATGGTCCACCTGAAATTTGGATCTTCTTCATTTTTTGACTCATGATCTAAAATGGTCTAGTTACTATGCATATATTTTCAAAAGTAGTTTTACTAATATTACTATTTGAGGTACTATAAAATCCAAACCTACAAAAGCCTATAGGTTTTCAATTTGCACTGTGAAAAATCGAATCGAATAAAAAAATCCATCAATTCAATCTTATATCAATTCGAAAAAATGTGGTCAATTCAATTTCAATTTCGAAAATTTAGGATCAATTCAATTTCAATTTCATCCAAAATCGAATTGATTGAATCGATGTACAATCCTAGTTAGGTCTTTAGACATAGAAATCATGCATAGTTAATGATGAAATGGAGTTAAAATATACACATTTCAGAGCTCAACACAACTCCAAAGGCGCATTTCACAGGATTCAGCTTCATCTTATGTCGACCCAAAATTTGAACATTTTATGGAGATCTGAGAGGTGGTCATTGACTCTGATGTGAAATTACACATTTTGGATTAAAGACTTGTTAGTGCGGAAGCTTAAGAAGCAACTAGAATTATGACTAAGTCCTAGAGTGGGGGTGATTAGGACCTTTTAAAATCTTTTCACTTATGCAATTTAACAAGTTAAATTAAGTAAGCAATTCAACACTTCAACTTCCAAGCCTAAGTGGGTCTATTCACAAGGCTAACATATAATTACCAATTAAATATTCTAGCCTAAGCATGCATAGATAATCAAATGATTTAACTAATCAAGCTCCTAATCTATGCAACTTATGAAGACATATAAGAATGGAATAATGAGCTCAAGTCTACACTAATAAGTGAAAGTACATCTTGTGTGTGGATGTGTCTATCTAGTGCCTAACATATATTCATATAAAGCATTAATAATTAAACAATTAAATATACAATGCTAAGATAACAATGTGCTCAAATCAATCACAAACACAAGCATGTATAGTGGTTCGACTTTGGTTCTACTCTACTCCCGGTTCAAGTACTCAACCTCTTTGAGCACACCCACATTCGCTAGAGAGTTTAAATTAGGTTCCTCTCAACCAAGGTGTTTTAAATCGGATCCACCCAACCGAAGAGTTTACGGGTTCCTCACAACTTACATGTTCACACATGTGTTGGTGGCTCCCCTTGGAGATTGTTTAGGCCCTATAATTGAGCCAAGGTCCTACAACTGAACGTCAATGGTTTTAGGCTCTACAACTGAACCTAGCATTTACTCTCGCTGAAGGCTCCCCACTTGGAGACTCAATTCGACCCTATAACCGAACCTATCGAGTTTGTCAAACAAACTCTACACCTAATTTCCACAGGAAATAGAGTAGAACCGGACTCTTACAAATAACAACTTACTTGTCGGATTGAGCTCCTTTGTTGTGCCGCTTCGGGTTGCTTCTTCTTGCTCTCCCATGCTCGAATCAACTCCCCTTGTGCTCTCCCAATCGTTAATGCCATTACATTACCAATGCTTCAGTTCGACCGATCACTCCCCTTGCATTTGCTCTTCTTGGGATGTCTAAGGTGGATGGGAGGTAGGTTTGAGATCTCTACAACTAATGGGAATGAGTTGCCTAGAGAATCTCACCTACAATGATCTCATCATAGAGTTTAGATAAGAATATGACTATCTAGATTGGTCCAAACTCTAGAGATTAAGAGAGGAAGAAGTGCATCTTCATCATGAGCTTAGAATGCTCCATTCTTGTGATGAATTACAAGGAAGATCACTTGCTAGGGTTAAGAATAGAGCTTCTAATGGTATGCAATGGTGGTAGCTTCTATCTCCTCAAAATCCCTTTGTTTGTCCCCAAAGACTGTCTCTCCTGTATTTAAAGAAAATCTTTAATGGTCATAAAACTGGAAGAAAAGCGGTCGCTTCGATATATCGAAAAGGTGTTTCGATTGATCGGAGGGATCTTTGATATATCGAAATACCTGTTCGATATATCGAAGAATCTGTCCAGAGAATTAACAAGTTGCTGGACAAAAATTCATAATCTATCGAAAAGGGTTTTAATATATCAAATGTACTCATTTTGATATATCAAATGAGAAATTCGATTGATTAAAGAAATTCTCCAGAGAGTTTGTAAGTTTATTGGACATACTTTCGATATATCGAATTGGTTATTTCGATTAATCGAAGACCTATCGAACTGGTTTTCGATATATCGAAGACATATTGAAAATTGTTGTTTGGGCATGATTGATTACAGCAATTTTTACCTCTTTAATTAGCCTAATTTATCATGTTTTTCTATGTGATCTAAGGCTAATGAAGATGAATAAGAGTTTTCCTAACTGGTCCAAGTCATCTAAGAGGGTTTGGGTGTTTTGGTTCAAATGATTAGGATCACCAAGACATCTCATTTACCTGTTCATCTTCCTTGATACTTCTGGTCCACTTGAATCTCCAGTCTTCAGCTTGCCAAGGCTCAACCGACATTGCAATACAAGGACCCCATGTGATTGACAAACAAGGTGCACTAGTACGCCACAAAAAATTGCACTAACATGATGTTCCTCACTAGCATATCAACAACGTAAACCTCCATAGTCTTGACAATATGATCAACAAACATTTTGTTCACGAGGTGTTGGTATGTGGCACCAACATTTTTCAAGCCGAACGACATAACTTTATAACGATAAAGGCCCCTGTCAGTGATGAAGGATGTTTTCTGTCTATCCGACTGATGCATGGAAATTTGATTGTAGCAGGAGTATGCGTTCATAAAGTTGAGGAGCGCGTAACCGGTTGTTCGCTCGCTTCAAGTGCAAGGTTGCGATGTAGTAATAATTCTCGGTAAGACCAAGGTCGATTCTCAGGGATTGTCGTAACAATTCTAAACTACGTAATTAGGATGAACTAAATTCAGATTTGTATTGATGGATGGAATTTAAGAACATGAAACTATCTATTTTAAAACTAAATCAGGAAAATAAAACACTAGAGCGCTAAGGATCCACTTATAATCGTTCACAATGCCAATTCAAAGCCATTTAAGCTAATAACTCAATTAGAATCGGAGTTCTATCTCTATCCAATCGGAATATAGAGCAATCAAATCATCATAACATATCTAACATAGATGGATCATCCACTGATATGGTTATCTCATAATCAACTAAGGCATTGGGCGTATCCAATCACACAGCTCAATCCTTTACAAAACAATTGAGATCACATTTATGATTCTTCCTCAAGTCTTGTTACTAGACTTGATTTAGAAGTATGAATTGAACTTCTATTAAGCCAATATCAATACATAAATATCTATCTCAGATGAATCCCAAAGATAAGAACTTCTTCTAGTTTAATTCTAAATAAGCACTTAGGAAACTTAGTTTGTAAGATCTCCTAATATCCAACATATCATAATGGATCTAAGATCTCTACAACCCAAAATCCTATCAATCAACACCCCATTAAGCAATCTCAGTAATCAAAACATCTTATATAAGAGAAATCATAAGAGATAAAAGATTAACTAAAAATACTAACTTGATTTCAAACTTAAACTAGAAGTGTTCTTCCTTAAACCAAAAAGTACTTGGACTAATTCGAATTGAACATTGCAAACAACTATAAGCTTCACCTCTTAGCCCTAGTTAAGAGGTTTATCTAACCATTAACAGGTTAAACTAAAACTCAAAAGAAAACTATTATTAAAGCATAGAAAAACCATAAAAATCCTAGTTGGAGGAGTTGTGAACGCTCCACGACGCTCCTCTCCGCCTCCCACGAACTTCTTAGCCTTCTTTGATGAGTTTAGATTCACTCATAGGTATCCTTTTATAGCTTTGATTCACCATCGACTTGCAAGATTTGAGAAAATGTGGAGTCCTTCCGCACCTTGAAAACCCGAATTTAGAAACTGAAAATTAGAGTTTCTAAAACACTGAAGACCTGTTTGGTGGCCAGTCTAGCGACCGGTCTATGAAGCTCAAAAACAGTCCAGCAAGATTTCAGTTTTTTTACTACTGAAGGCCTATTTGGAGACCGGTCTGGGGACCGATATAGCGACAGGTCTATGAACAGGTCTTTGAAATTTTTTTCATATTTTCTTCTTTTTCTCTTCTCTTTTTTCTTGCTTCGTCCCTCCACCTCTTGGCTTTGTTTCCATTAGTCTTCAACGCATCAAGGGTAGTTGTTCACTCCCCAAGTGTAGGGTTGCGAAGTAGTAATAATTCAGAAAGACCGAGTATCATTCCCACAAAGATTTATGTATGGGTATCTTCAGAATTTAACTAAAACAACTAGTAATTAAGACTATATTAAGAACTAAAACTAAACAAACAGTGATTTGAGTTTAAACAGTGAATGGTTAAGGTAAATTCAATCTAAAAAATCACTAGAGCGCCAAGGGTCCACTCTTGATACGTTTCAATGCATTAACACAACTAGGTCTCATATAATTCAATCAGAATCAGATTTCCATCTCTATCCGATCGGAATATAGAGCAATTAATCACAGTTATCTGAAATAGGTGCTTATTAACTGATTTGATTCCCACAACCATGCTCAGGCCTTGGGCACACTCAATTGTATAGGCCAAGCCTCTTTCCAATCTAGTTGAGATTCATAATCATAGCCTTCACCAAGTCCTGTCACTAGACTTGATTACAACTCATGATTTGAACTCTAATTAAATCAAAATCAATCACTAAACAACTATTCCACATTATATACAAAAGATAAGAATTTCAGTTGCATGAGTTCCCACATGAAAATCAGGCCATTGCATACAAGGCAATCAAAGCGTCTACCATGCCCGGAGTCGATGGTAGATCAATGCATTACACAAGCATAAACAATGCTCAATAGCTAAGATACTAAGTTAGGATCACTAAGAATCACATGAGCCCGGAGTCATCAAGAGATCAAAGTAGAAACCAACATAGTACTTGAATCAAACTCAATTTGAACTAAAATTCATTCATTAAAGCATAAAAGAAAACCTAGGTTGCATCAATCCATCAAAAACGAATCAAAAGCTTCCCCTCTTAGCTCTAGCTAAGAGGGTTTAGTTCATCTCTAACATCCTTGAACTAAAAGCCTCTAAAAACATGAAAAACTACTAAAACAGGAAGAAAACTAAAGATCTGAAGTCGAATCCTTCTCCTGAGCAATCCCCATGTCCTCGCCTCCTTTGGTATGAAGAGAAGACACCCTTTTATAGCTTGGAGGAGTCCAATACGCAAGAGAACTCCAGAAATCGCGTAATTTTACGCACTTGCGTAGAAGAATCCGGAGCCCGATTTAGAAACAGCTTGTCTTGCGACCGGTCGACCTTGAGAATTCCCTTGTCCAGCAGCTATGGCCGACCGGTCATGACCGGTCGGCCTAGGCAGTCCATCAGTCAGCAGCTATGCCCGACCGGTCATGACCGGTCGGGCTGGGCAATCCTTCTATTTTGGCATGTAAATGTGTGGCCGACCGGTCTTGACCGGTCGGTCTTGCTTGGCTGACCGGTCAGCCAACCGGTCTTGCCTTCTTCCTTCTCTATTTCTTTCTTTCTTTCTTCTTTTCTCTTCTCTCCTTGCTTTCTTCTCTTTGATCTTCCTTCAATACTTCATCTATTGATCCTCAATGCTCATAAAGAGCTCTACTTAGCTTTCAAATGGTGAACTCTCCATCTTGTTCCTACAATCATAAATCATGTGGTAAGTTGGTCCTTTAAACATGTATATCATGCATAATGAGTGATGAATTGGGGTTAGAATATGCACAATTATGAGCTCAACAGTAGTCATTTTAGCATCATATTGATGAAGTCTCTCTCTCATTCCTACATTCACAAAAACATGTATTAGATTAGTCTTTAACATGCAAACCATGCATAATATGTGATGAATTAGGGTTAGAATATGCACAATTCAAGGCTCAGCACAACCCCAACCAGCATTTTGCTAGTCTCGAACAAAACATGCGTGAAATAAATCCAACTCTCCCTCTAAAAAACTATGCCTCTATAAACTCCAAAACATATAAGTGCAAAATTCAAAAAAACTAAGTAATAAAAGTTGAAATCTTAAACTCCCTAAACATAATGAGTGTTTCACATATAATCGTCGTTGATTAATTGATAAATAAAAGAATCCAAACAAATATAGTCTAGTCTGCATAGTGAATGTTCATCTCATGAATTTTTGGGATTACCTTTTCTATCGATCAACTAAACTAAGGATATAAAAATATACAGATCAATAATGTGCCTATGACAAGAATTTTCCTTACCGTTCCTTTGACAACTTTCACACTACTTCTCATTTCTAGCTTTGGTTACGGGTAGACCATCACGTGGTTGGTAATAGATAGCTCGTTTTGAAATTTTTCAACAAGTATTCACTAATAACCATACTTTCTTTCTCTCTTTTTATTTCTTTTCATACACATTAGATAGGACTTTTAGAAATCCATATCTTTCGTTATTTTCTCTTGTTTCACATGAATAAGGATGGACAAGGTTCCCTAGCTTGGTTCATCAATACCTTAAATCTTTAGTTTAACCAATCTACAAATCTACACAATCCCTTTAACCATGAGAATCATGTAATGTGAACTAGACTCAAAAGTGTTCAAATTTTCTATCGATCATAAAAATAGGAGAATTCATATAGAAGACTACTATATTATAGGTTTTTAAGAGCTTCAAAATCAATCACTTTATCTCTCTTTTCTCATAGTCGTAACATCCCAAGTACATAGAAACAAAGTTTTCCAAAAGAGTTTCGAATTTTCAGAAAAATTGAAAATTTTACTACAAAAATTACTCGAAATGTCACAAGGTATTAGATTCATCAAGGAATCTCACCCTCCAACCAAAATCTTACATTATCCTCAATGTAAAAAGATATGTAATATGCAAAGACATGAGAGCAATGACAAAATAAAGGAGAGTGAGAACGAGAGTACTTGAAAGAGTCAAATATAGGATTCTACAACTTCCGACAACTAAACAATTAAAACTAATAAAACTACTCTATACCTCTATCAGACTAGGAGGATAATCTTGATACACATGATCATCCAAAGGGATGGAATCTAGCAGGATTAATAGGTGGAATAAAAGGTTTTTCAGTAATATCATACACCATCCTGCTTCACAATGCATATGGATGATATTCGTTGTTCTAATCCATTGAAAATAATGCTGAAAAATTTCAGCAGGTTTCTTAAAGTTATCACCCCATGTGTTGAAAAGGAGAATTTCTTTGGTTGGAAAATTATTAAACATGACTCCCCTTTCCTACTTCTCTGGAAAAAAAAATTATTCAAATAAGAATCATCCTAGATATGATGCTCTTCGGTTTGAACAAACCAAAGAGATATGGATACCTATATTTCTTCTTCACAAGTCGGTATGGTCTCCACATTTTCAGATTCTACCAGCACTTCCACTATTGATAACTTAGTGTTACACTCCGTGAAAGGAGTCTTTATGGGCATCGATGAAGTTTTCCTCAAGGCATTGACAATGTCACGGATTATAGGATCATCTCAATCTTCAAAATATGTCAAACACGCTATTAGAGTGTAGGAAACTTCGACCTTCTCGATCACTCGTGTAGGTTGGAATAGATCCTTAACCACTACACTTTCAGAATTTGGCCTCTCCTTAGGTAAATCAAGCACTAATCCATCAAATTTCTTCACAAAAAAAATTGTTCAAATCAATGATCGGTGTCTTGTTAATCAAATTTTAAGATTTTGGCTCTTCCAAGGCCTTATCAATATCTAAAATTACTTCTTCCTTAGAATGAGTCAAGCAAACTTTTAAGGTTTTGAAAAATTTAGTCGAGGGTGGCTCATCATCATCTACAATTGTATCTATGAAACTAACCATGTGGATCTCATCTTCATCCTCATCCTCATCCTATTGTTGATTTTACAAATGAAAAATATTTAGCTTCATTGTCATATTTCTAAAGGATATTTTCATCACTCCATTCCTACAATTGATTATAGCATTGGCGGTTGCTAGGAATGGTCGGCCTAGAATGACTGGAACTTCAGTGCATACATTTGTAACCGCTTGTGTATCCAAAACGATAAAGTCTACCAGGTAGTAGAACTTATCGACTTAGATTAACATATCCTCAATTACTCCTCTCGGTATTTTAACGGAGTGAACCTCAAGTTGTAAATTTATCTTGGTGCATTTTAATTCACTAAGTCCAAGTTTCTTATATACCAGTAGGGAATCAAGTTAACACTAGCCCCTAGATCGAGAAGTGCTCTATTGATCTGAAGTTTCCTATCATGCAAGAAATTGTAGGGCTTCCAGGATCTTTGAATTTAGGGGGAGTGTTTTGTTGTATGATAGTACAAACTTGTTCTGTAAAAAATGCCCTCTTGTGTACGTTTCACTTACATTTTATAGCACATAGGTCCTTTAGAAATTTAGCGTATGAAGGAATTTGCTTAATTGCATCCAACAAGGAAATGTTGATTTTAACTTGTTAGAAGACTTCTAGAATGTCCTGATTCTCACTTGGGCTTTTGGTTGAGACAAGGCATTGGAAGAATGGGGCCACTAGTTTATACACACGTTCTGGCTCTTTATCCTATGGAGCATTGCTCAATTCACCTTCACTCTTAGAATCAACCGGATCATTAGGCTTTGTGGCCTTCACCAGTTTGAATTTTTCAATTGTTTTACCACTTCTAAGAGTAGTGATGGCTTGAACATGTTCCACATGAGGGTGGGTTGAAGAATTGGTATTTGTTTCCAATTGTTCCTTGGGGTTAGGATGAGATTGGGTAAAAAGAGTCCATTGCTCCCTAAATCCTAAGTGTGTCTCAATTCTTTTAACCGAGATTTTAAGTTCATTCATGGCTTGTATATTGGACTGATTTATCTGATTTTATCCAATCATGAATGCGTTTAATGTATCCTCAAGAGTGCTCTTTTGAGGAGGCCCTTGGGAAACATTTTTCGTATTTGCCATTGTTTCATTCCTCCTATTACGATTTGGTTAACACTGCCAATCGGGATTTTGTAAGTTAGAATTTGGTGCACTAAAGCGGCGTTGATAAGTATTTGTGGAATTCAATTGAGTTTTCAAGATGTCTTGAAATGCAGGGATTGTTAAACAATCCTTTGTTAAGTGTATATCACTGTCACAAATACCCCATACACTTTCAACGGCCTCACTGGTGGTTATCATGTTAACACTCCCTAATTTTATGGCCTTAACCTTCTTTGTGAGACCCTGCCACCTTCGTATTTAAATCATCCTCCTACTCATTTCTCTCTTGGGGCTGACTTGGGATTATTAGTCGAAGTGTAGATGTCCCAAGATTGAGCATTCTCGGTTAGCATGTCAAAATAATCCCAAGCCTCATTGGGCACTTTGTTAAAAAATTCTCCATTACACATCATTTGAACAAATTAGCGCATGTGTGAACTCAATCCATCATGGAAGAAGTCAGTAAAGCGCCACTTTTCATAACCATGATGTAGGCACTTTAATAAAAGATCTTTGAAGCCTCTCCTAACATTGAAAAAATGTTTCATCTCATTTTTGGAAGAAGTTCATGATAGTTCGCCTTAGTGCATTGGTTTTATGAACCGAAAAGTACTTTTTAAGGAACTCCCGAGTCATCTCAGCCCATGTCCTGATGCTTGTAAGTTTAAGAGATTGAAACCATGATTTGACTTTGTCCTTTAGAGAGAAAGGGAACAATTTCAGTTTAATTACATCTTGGGAGACATTATTAAATTGAAAGGTGTTTTGGCTATCTCCTCAAATTCAATTAGGTGCACATATGGACTTTTAGAGTTGAGTCCATGAAATTTCATAAGTAACTTGATAATTCCCTATTTAAGATCCACGTTTCCTGCACTAAGTGGAAAGACAATGCAAGAAGATGTGGTTGTTCTCTCCGGTTATAAATAATCCGGCAATGTTTTAACCGGAGGAACATGACATTCCTCATTCTTATTACGTTCCGTCCTATTTGGTGGTACATCATGCTCGACATTTTAAACATTATGTGGTTCTTTCTCAGCCATGATTTTAAACGGTTCTGGGTTTCCTGGACATTTTTTAACTCGTCTATGATTAATTAGACCTTCAACTAAACATCCCTCACTTAGAAGTGCAATGTATGATCATGGTCCCAATGGGGCATAAACCACACAAAAAGTAAACTAAACCTAAAATCTAAAAATCTGAAAATAAAAAGTAAAAATTAAGAAACAAAAGAGTTTAAGTTAGAATGGTGTTACCAGATTTGAAGAACTAGGTTAGTGAAAAAAATCGTACAAAATAAACAAGATCAGTTAGTAGTAGAAAATTATGAGAAAAACCTATTAAAGCAATAAATCCTAACCTATCTAACCTAACTATACCTTAATTACAAAATTTAGAACCGTTAACCTAATCCCCGACAACGACGCCAAAAATTTATTCGCTCGCTTCAAGTGCAAGGTTGCGATGTAGTAATAATTCTCGGTAAGACCAAGGTCGATCCTCAGGGATTGTTGTAACAATTCTAAACTACGTAATTAGGATTAACTAAATTCAGATTTGTATTGATGGATGGAATTTAAGAACATGAAACTATCTATTTTAGAACTAAATCAGGAAAATAAAACACTAGAGCGCTAAGGATCCACTTATAATCGTTCACAATGCCAATTCAAACCATTCAAGCCAATAACTCAATTAGAATCGGAGTTCTATCTCTATCCAATCGGAATATAAAGTAATCAAATCATCATAACATATCTAGCATAGATGGATCATCCACTGATATGGTTCTCTTGTAATCAACTAAGGCATTGGGTGTATCCAATCACACAGCTCAATCCTTTACAAAACAATTGAGATCACATTTATGATTCTTCCTTAAGTCTTGTTACTAGACTTGATTTAGAAATATAAATTGAACTTCTATTAAGCCAATATCAATATATAAATATCTATCTCAGATCAATCCCAAAGATAAGAACTTCTTCTAGTTTAGTTCTAAATAAGCACTTATGAAACTTAGTTTGT
This sequence comes from Liriodendron chinense, assembly GCA_003013855.2. Classification (NCBI taxonomy): domain Eukaryota; kingdom Viridiplantae; phylum Streptophyta; class Magnoliopsida; order Magnoliales; family Magnoliaceae; genus Liriodendron; species Liriodendron chinense. The sequence continues at coordinate 5,639,646 of ML058389.1, forward strand.
AAGATCTCTTAGCATCCAATATATCATGATGGATTTGAGATCTTTATAACCCAAAATCCTATCAATCAACACCCCATTAAGCAATCTCAGTAATCAAAACATCCTATGTAAGAGAAATCACAAGAGATAAAAGATTAACTAAAAATACTAACTTTATTTCAAGCTTAAACTAGAAGTGTTCTTCATTAAACCAAAAAGTACTTGAACTAATTCGAATTAAATATTGTAAATAACTATAAGCTTTACCTCTTAGCCCCAGCTAAGAGGTTTAACCAACCATTAATAGGTTAAACTAAAACTCAAAAGAAAACTACTATTAAAGCATAGAAAAACCATAAAAACCTTAGTTGGAGGAGTTGCAAACGCTCCACGACGCTCCTGTCCACCTCCTACGAACTTCCCAACCTTCTTTGATGAGATTAGATCCACCCCTAGGTGTCTTTTTATAGCTTTGATTCACCACCGACTTACAACATTCAAGAAAATGTAGTCCTTCCACACGTTGGAAACCTGAATTTAGAAACTGAAAATTGGAGTTTCTAGAACACTAATGACTTATCTGGAGACCGGTCTGACGACCGGTCTATGAACCTCAAAAACAATCCAGTAAGATTTAAGTTTCTGAACTACTAAAGACCTATCTGGAGACGGTCTGGCAACAGGTCTATGAATAGGTCTTTGAGAGTTTTTTCATATTTTCTTCTTTTTTCTCTTCTCTTTCTTTCTTGTTTCTTTTCTCCACCTCTTGGCTTTGTTTCCATTGGTCTTCAACACATCAAGGGTAGTCCTTTTAGCATCATATTAGTGAAGTCTCTCTCTCATTCCTACATTCACAAAAACATGTATTAGATTAGTCTTTCAACATGCAAACCATGCATAATGTGTGACTAATTGTAGAATATGCACAATTCAAGGCTCAACACTAGCAGTAGCATTAACTAGCTGATCAATTCTTGCTGTTGGGGAACTATCCTTAGGGCGGGCTTTGTTAAGGTCTGTATAATCAACACACGTGTGCCATTTTCCATTTGCCTTCTTCACCAGAACTACATTTGCCACCCACTTTAGATAGTCAGCTTTATGAATGACATCTGCTTGGAGTAGCTTATCAACTTCTTCCTTAATGGCCACTTGCCTCTCTTGGTTAAATGCCCTTCATTTCTACTGTATAACTTTGACTTCGGGGTCCACTTTTAACCTGTGGACAATGACGTTAGGGTCAATGCCGGACATATCTTTGTGGGACCATGCAAAGATATCCTGATGCTCGACAAGAAACTCCATGAACTGGACTCTGGCACCTTGTCCCAATGCAGAGCCAATTTGTACACATCATTTCATAACACATCTTGAAGGGTCCTTGGCAAATTTCTGGACTGAAACTAAGTCCTCGGCTGGGGAGCTTCTTCGGATGTCATCAGCCCTAAGATCTAGGGGAGAGCTTTCTTCTGGATGGAAATTCTGAGGAGTAGCAGTTAGAGCCATGATGAGAGTAACTTGTTTTGCCTTATCTTCCTGCAGCATCATTTCATAACACATGCAGGCCTTGGATTGGCTTCCTCTGACTACACTGACCCTAGTAAGTGTGGGGAACTTGACACAGAGGTAGCATGGTGCGAGCATGGCCCTGATTTTGGTCATGGACGATCGACCTAAAATGGCATTGTAGGTCGACTTGTGGTCCACTACTAAAAAATTCACCATTACGTTGATCTTGTTGGGGACTCACCAAAGATTACAGGAAAGTCGATGCTTCCTTCTGGCTCGACAACTTCCCCCTTGAATCCTACTAATAGAGTCTTGACTGGCTTGAAGAGGCTTCTTAACAGGTTCATGCTGTTGTATGTAGAGGTGTACATGATGTCTGTTGAACTTCCAGTATCAAGCATACTCCTATGAGTCTTGTAATTTGACACTCTTAGTGTCACCATGATCACATTGTCATGAGGGAAATGGATCCCCTTTGCATCCTCCTCAGAGAACGTAATGATCTGGTGCCCCAGTCTGGGTTGTTTACCAGGCTTTATCATTAAGAGCACTGTTTGAGGAGGTTCTTGAGCCTTCTTTGTGTGGGCCTTTCGGGCATTGTTTGAATCCCCGCCCCCTACTGGGCCACCAAAAATGGTATGGATTTTTCCTACAGGCTTAGAAGGTTCAGATTGTTCTTCTGTTTAGCGGTCTTGTTGTTGTTGTGATCTCTCCCGCTGCAATTGGTCTAGCTGACGGGGAGATCTGTCACGTCTCCTAGGGAATTGGTCTTTCTGATCAACATACACTCAGAGGTGGCCTCGACGAATCAGTGTTTCAATCTCATCTTTGAAGGCCATGCAATCTCATATGTTGTGCCTATGATCCCAATGGAATTTACAATACTTCTGCTTGTCCCTCTTCTCGGATATGTCCTCAACCTGAGTGGCCACTTCGTGTACTTTTGATCTTTAATATGTATAAAGATCCTTTTGTTAGTGGTGTTAAGGGGAGTGTATTATGAGTATTGTCCCTTTAGGGAACCTCTTCTCGAGGATTGATCTCGCCAATCGTCCCTTCGTTTCTTCTTATCTAAGATTGATGTCTCCTCAGGCTTCTTCTTCTTATCGCTAGACCCTGCCTCAGCTTCACTCTGGCCTTCGCCCCCTCTTCAGCATTGATATATTTTTGAGCTTTAGCTTGCAACTCGACCATCTTTCTCATGGTGGATTTATCAAGGGCGAAACAAATTCTTTATTCCTGACCCCTTCGAGGAGTGTAGTCAGGCCGACCTCGTCGTTATATCCTTCAGTCTGCACTAACTTAGAGGTAAAGCGAACCATAAAATCTCTTAAGGACTCGTCCGACTTCTGTTTTATTGTGGCCAAGTGAGTCACTGGCTTCTTCATTTTTCTGCTTCTAAGGAATTGTGACACAAACAATGTGCACAATTCAAAAAAAGAGCTAATAAAACATGGTCTTAGTTATTATACCAGGTTCATGCCGCATCTGTGAGAGTGAGGGAGAATGCCCTACAAATAATCGTCAAGGTCGCGCCCTCAAGCTCTATATAAGATCTGAAGGTTTCAATATGATCGGCGGGATCTCCTACCCCACTATAATGTGGGATGTTGCTCAGTACCTGAAACTCCTCTGGTCGAGGCACCAACATAATATCCTCGGTAAACGATGGGTCAACTTGGTCTACCATTGCCTAAATCGACAGTAGCACATTAGACTGGTAACACTGCTCCATGGTGACAAATCTCTCCTTTTACTTCTCTAGGTCTTTCTCCCACACTGGAGTGTGATTACCGCTAGATACTTCAATAGCTCAGCACCTTCGTCTTGATTCTGACACTTGTCATTATTACCATGATTTTGTCATCTAGCATCTAGCAAGTGGCGCAGATCACGGAATGGAAGGTTACTTCTCGCTTGGCGAATGAAGGCTTGGATTGGTGGCTGGACGAACAGTCCTGCCCAACTCACTCTAGGTGGATTCGGTGCATGTTGCTCCTGCTGTGGAGAAGAGTGGATGAAATGCGGTAGCACATGAGGTTGTGGAGGAGGAATATGTGGGAGAAATTCCTCTAATCATCTTGCAATGATTGCAAACTGTGTAAGTTCGACACGTATTGCCTACATGTCTTCTTCGACGAGGATGATTTGGGTGCCATCGTTGACTGGACTGGGGGTTGATAAATGAGTGGTGGAAGAGCCTGTTCCCCGTGGGGGAGAGACATTCTCCTCCTGATGTTGGGAGCTCATCGGGGAGCATAAAGACATTCTGCTCCCCGTGGGAGCAGTTGCTCTAATCATCTCACAATGATTGCAAACTGTTAAGTTCAGCTTGTATCGCCTGCATGTCTACTTTGACAAGGCTAATTCGGGTGCCATTGTTGACTAGACTGGGGTTTGAAAACATGGGTGGTGGAAGAGCCTGCTCCCCTTGGGGAGAAAGACATTCTCCTCCTAATGTTGGGAGCCCATCAGGGTTGATGCTCGAGTGGTGGTGGATCCCCCGGCCGGATCTTTCTTCTTAGGAGGCATCGTAAAAGTAAAAATAAGGAGAAAATCTAAACGACGAAGGAATGAGGTGAGAATGATTTCGTCGTTACCACAAACGACACTAATCTGTTAACACCAAAAATTGGTTAACAAATGATGATGCTGAATCTACGGTGGATCTTCGTCGTCCGATGGGCTCTTGATGATAGGTGCAGATGAATGATCTGCAACCACGACGACAAAGTGAGGGGTCGCCGATCGTACCAGCTAAGGACCCTCTGATGCTTAAGTCAGAAGAAAGATATGAATTCTTAATTGACTTATTTTTCTAGCTAAATAAGAGGTTGCATACCTTGAGGCTATGCAGAAGGGTCCTTTTATAAATGATAAGTGACCGCGTTCATGATTTGCGACAATGTAGTCGTTGGTTCCGTTTTAGGAGATGTACCCGGAAGATACATGGTCCATGTAATATTTTCTGATTGGGAGATATCCATGATAATACGTTCGAGATCCCGCATATCTTGGCGGTCATAACTATCCTCGTACAACGGCGTGTGGTAAACTCTTATCTAAGAAACCCTGCTGTGGTCGGTACCATGTCAGCAATCTAAGCTGCTCGAATGGAGTGGCTGTCCTCCAACAGGCACTTATCTCAAAAGTCGGGTCCTCAGTCCTGATAAGGCTGAGGCTACATACTCAGTTGAGTCATTTTGCAGTTAGACAATGATATGATTTGAGATCATAACTGAGGTCAGTGGCTTGGCCCCGAAGTTGCTGAGGATGAGGGGTCAACATTGAGACCGATGAGGCTGAGGGCTCGGGTCATCGAGGAATGCGCTTGCTCTTCTATGTAGTATTCGATTTGTCTGAGGATGAGCTTATCAGCTCAAGTCTAGTCCCACTATCTAAGCCTAGCAAGTCTAGCCCCTGTATCTGAGCTGAGGCTTATAGCTCAGAACTGCTTCTATTCAAAGTTGCTTGCCTGTACAAGCTTTGATCCCTCTTTGCCACATGTCTCCTCATGTCAGGTGTCTTTCCTTCTTGCCGAGTGTGATACAAGGTGGCCCTGGTGGGCCACATACCTACGGTTGCGCATCTTCTATGTCATAATCTTGGACAAGCTCAAATTTACCCATAACAGTCCTCATCACATTTCCTTAACGGGATAATAGTTAAAAAAGCCCTAATTTATGAAGTCATTTGTGACGTTGGCCTATGCGTCAAATCCCTTTTTTTATCTAGCTTCTTGGGCACTGTTGGCCCTTTTTCCCGACCAAAATGCCCCTCTGCACCACCACCCACTTGTACTGCAGTATTAGAGCGCGGAAGTTGAGGGGCCCTTATTCGCATGGGGCATGGACCCCACAAAATTAACAGCGGGGCCACCCCTAGCCCAATCTAACGCGTCCACTTTATCTAGACAACTGCAAACCCACCGGAGCGTCATTTCAATTTTTTTTAGAACTATCTGTGGCGACAACTATGCATTAATTCGGACCGTTCCCACTGCCCTAGTCCATCCGCGATGACTTATGCCCTCAAATTTCGTCACATGGCCTGAAATTATAACACATGCCACGTGGATGGCTTGGATCCCCTCTGGTACTATTCAATGGGCCCCACAAAACATGTGGGGCGAGTTAGAACACGTGGATAGATTCCCAAGGTCGGTCCTATGGGAGGGAAAAGGCCTTTTTGGGCCTCTCTCTTCTTTGGTGTTTTCGGTAGCTTACAGACAAAGTTGAAGGGGACCACACTAAGAGGCCTGATACTTTGGTGATTACGGGTCCCTCAAAGCCATCCACTCCTTGCTTGATATGATCCATTAATCTATTTTGTGGGATTATGGGATAGACATCGGTGGGTGTTGATTTCATCATTTGTGACCTTACGATATAGATATCAGTGGATAAACGTTTTGTACTATTTCCTATGTTGTGGTACAACCTGATGTCTTGTTCCCTCAATCTTTGGGCCATGCCCTGAAATTCCACAAGGTGATGGTTGGTGCTAATTTCAATGTAGATGCACTGTGAGCCCTACAAGAACTATCAAAAAATGTGCGCGTGAGACAAGAAGGCCCATGTGAGTTACTGCGGAAGTTATTTTGGAGAGAGGGGATTGTTAGTGCACTTTTCTATGGCATACTAGTGCACTTTATTTATCAATTACTTAGGTCAGTGAGTCTAGTGTCGGTTGAGCTTAATGAAGATGAAGACCAAAGACTCAAGCGGACCAGTTGCATCAAGGAAGAAGAAATGGGTAACAGAGATACCTTGGTGAGCCTTGAACCTGACCAAAACCAAAACCAAAACCCAAACCTCTAGATGACCATGAACCATTTATGCATACTTGTAGTCATCTTAAATTGGCCTTAGGTGTTCCAAAATATCTCTTAAAGATTGGCCAAAGAGGTGTCCCTTCCTGCTGTAAAAGCAAAAAATCAAAACAGCATGCAAGGAAGACTGTCTGATCGGTCTGACCCATGCTTGATCGGTCGGTCAGTAGCAAGAAAGGGGCAGCAACCTGTTGGACCCCTTAGCCTTTGGGTCGACCGGTCAAACAGACCCCACGTAGAGACAACAACTCTCTGTCCCAAATGGCCATTGGACTGACCGGTCATGACCAGTTGTGGACTCCTGTCCGACCGGTCATGACCAGTCAGTACTAGACGTTTTCTCCTTGTTTTGAATCCGTCGAGTATTTTCTTATAAATGGGCATGGCTCAATTTTTTAGGTAAGGAGAGGGTTTTTTAGAGGATTGAAGCCACCATTGTTGGAGACCATTAGAGGCTCAATTCCTAACATTTGCAAAGCATCTTCCTTGTGATTTAACACAAGAATTGAGCATTCCAAGTTCAAGATAAAGAAGGCCTTCACCCTCTATTGATCTCTAGATTTTGGATCTTTCTTGATAATAACATCCTTATCCAAAGCTCTATGATGAGATCTTTATAGGTGAGTAATTCTAGGAAATACATTCTCATTAGTTGTAGAGTTCTTAAATCTACCCTCCTATCACCTTGGGCATCTCAAAGGCATCAAATGCAAGGTGATTGATCAAGTGTAGCTAAGGCATTGGTGACACAGCGGCAACACGATCGGGGGAGCAAAGGAAGTTAATTGAAGCACAGGAGAGTGGAGATCAAACAACCCAAAGCGGCGCTGAATAAGGGGCTCATCCGACAAGTTATCATTTGTTGAGAGTCCATCCGCTCAATTTCATGTGGGAATTGAATGTAGAGTTTGTTTGTCAAACTCGATCTAAGGTCATTTATCGATTGTTAGCTTGTTAGTTGAGCCTAAAACTCTAGGGACGTTGGCCATTCCTTGGTACGTTAGTCGGCCTAAAGACTAGGAGAATTTGGCGCTCCTTGGCTCATTTGTCGAGCCTAAACAAAGTCTCCAAAAGGGAGCCTCTGACACAAGAGTGAACATGCATCAATTTGAGAGTTAACCTCGTCCAAAACTCCGTTTATGGTTGAGAGGTGAACCGGTAAAACCTTCGTGTAAAGGTTAAGAGGTGAACCTCATTTAAAACCTCCAATAGTGAATGTCGGTGTGATCAATGGGGTTAAGTACTTGAACCGGGAGTGGAGTAGACCCATAGTCGAACTACTATACATGCTTTTGTTTGTGATTGATTTGAGCACATTGTTATCTTAGCGTTGTATGTTTAATTGTTTAATTATGAATGCTTGATAGGAACGTATGCTAGGCACTAGATAAGCACATCCACACACAAGATGTACTTTCAGTAAGTAGTGTAGACTTGAGCTCCTTGATCCATTCTCATAGTCTACATAGGTTGCATAGATTGGGAGCTTAATTTGTTTAATCTTTGATTATCTATGCATGCTTAGACTAGTTACCTTATAGCTTAAACCATATGCCAGTCTTGTGATTTGACCCACTTAGGCTTTGAAGTTGAAGTGTTAATTGCTTACTTCGTTTAAATTGTTAAATTGCATAAGTAGGCAAAAATATTTTAAAAGGTCCTAATCCCCCCCCCCCCCCCCCCCCCCCGTAGGACTTGCTCTCTAAACTTCCGCACGCATATGCATATACAAGTTTGTTGATCCAAAAGGCATAATTTCAAGGGGACCGCTACTCTAGAAGGCAGTTAATATTGTTGTTGCCACCCCATTTCACTTACTCAAGCTTGTTGACGTGTGCATTTGGCGTCATTATATCCATTTTGGCTTGATTTCGGCGAGCTATTTTTTTTCTTCAGGGGTGGGGAAATGTGCATGTTATTTTTTTTTTATCTATACAGATCCTAGTCAAAGTGTGATGTTGGTGAGTCATTTGCAAGACTTAAATTGCTAGCACATTACGCTACACACCGCCAATCTCTGATAAACATTGTCAATTGTCAATCGCTGCTATTATCGGCGATTGACAATGTTTATCTTCACGGCTAAAAGTGGAAGCCCTTTTCCGTATAGGCACAACAAACAAAACTTGCACAACATGGCTAATCATCCCATATGGTTCTATTATGGTGGGGAGGTGGTACATGAACCAGGAAAATAAGATTACAAGGATGGCGAGAACAAGATGGTCATGGTGAGCAGTGAAATTAGATATGAGGGACTATTATCTATTGTGCACAAGTTTATGAACACAACACCTAAGGAATATGATGTTACAATGAAGGTTATGTACGTGTCGGACATGCCAAGTTTTAGACTGATTAATAGCCAAGACTACACGCAGTTCCCTTCACTCGATCGTGAAGACATCCCTAGCCCATCTAGCCATGCCCCTATTGAAGATAATGACTGTAGGGATTTTCCTTCAAGTAATAGCGCAAACATCCCTAGCCCATCTAATCATACACCTATTGAAGATAGCGAATGCCCGAATTTCCCTTCATGGGATAACGGAAACATCCCTAGCCCATCAACTGATTCACCTATTGAAGTTTCCCCATTGGACATTTGGGAGCCGTAGTTATCTCCACCGAGTCGTATTATAATGGATGTCATGCACGCGCCATTTGAAATGTCTTCGCTGAACATACAAGAAGTCGATGATACATTCATCAACGCAGAATATCCTGGATATGTGTAGACACCCCACCTTCGGCTACACTGTTGGTAGAGATAGCTGGATGAATGGAGGACCATACCCCTAAATCCCGTGTCCAAACTCAGCCAAACTCACCCTTGTAAGCCTCAATCCATAGCCCAACTCACCCCTAAACATCAGCCTAAAAAACCCCCCATAAGAAAAACCAGTCAAAAAATCCTTAAAACGTCAAACTCACTAAGTCAACCCGCTGAGTCAAATCACCGAGTCAACCCGCTGAGTTAACCTGTCGAGTCAAATCACCGAGTCAAATCGCCGAGTCAACCCACTGAGTCAAATCACCGAGTCAACCCGCTGAGTCGACCCACCGAGTCAACTCACTGAGTCCAAAGCAGCAACCCCGAGACATGGCCGTACCACGCGCTAGAACCCGAGGAGCATCCGTACGGGCCCCCCCCCCCCCCCCCCCCCCCCCCCCCCCCCCCCCCCAGGGGGGCTGTCCAAAATTATTTACGGGTTCTGCCACTGCCCGCTGCTATAAATACCCCCCTCTCCTTCCCAATACAACCCAATCCAATCCCTCCGAAGCCAGCCCGAGTGCAATCCGTCTCTCCACCCTTTAGCCCATTCCTCCACCAAGGAGAGCCCGAGTGAGGAGAGCCTAGCCCTGGTCCAGCCCAGCCTGACCACTGGTCCAAGTCTCCCAATCTATCCAAGTCTTGATCCAGCCACTCGAAGCCAATCCTTGCGACACCTCCGTCCATCTAGCTACTCTTTTTCCAGCATCATCTCATTTGCATCTAGCATAAGTGCAACATTTACGTTTCTTCCAACCCCCCTGCTTCACTACAAGCACTTTGATTATTCAAGCACACGACATGCATCCCGCATAAAGCACCTGTCAGTTCGAGCGTATGCTCTGGGCTTGCCTGTTAATGGAGACCTGCCCATCAGAAACTCTTACTGTTCAGACCTGCATTCATACATTATTCACTACAAGCACTTTGATTATTCAAACACACAGCATGCATCTCGCATAAAGCACCTGTCAGTTCGAGCGTATGCTCTAGGCTTGCCTGTTCATGGAAACCTGCCCATCAGAAACTCTTACTGTTCAAACCTGCATTCATGCATCATGTCATCTATGAGAATGTACGAGGATTAAAACAGACTTTCAAGTGTTAGTTCGATTCTGTGAAGTAAAGACCATACTTCGGTACGGGTAGTGTGTGGGGTGCTTAACCTCTTCCCACCCTGTAACCGTGATCAAAAGCCTCTAATCTCTGGCCACAGATCAAAATGAGTCATTTTAGATAAAGGAATCTTTGGATCCCCTTCTCTAACATTTCTACGGGGTCTAGCCGACTGTAGATTCGAAGTAACTGGCTAGTGGCGACTCTGGTCTTATATAAACTCATCCAAACACATCCAGCTTAACATGACAACCAAACAAAGCCCTCGAGAATGAGGCAAGCCAGTGGCACAAACGGCGATTCGCACGCACGCACCTCTTCTTCCTTTTTCCGAAAGGAAAGGGAGAACGTCGTCGGGAGCGCGGAACGGTGAGGGTCCACAGAATGGTGACTCCGCTGGGGATAAGCTAATCCCACTAGTCGTGATCCAACTTGAAAAATGGAATCCCTCCTATACTTGAAAGTCATTAGTCCTCATACAATCTTATCTGCATAGCATTCTACCCATAAACAAAAAAGAAAAAAAATAGAAAATCCCAAAATCCTAAAAAAAAAAAAAGTAGAGCATACTTCCCCGCCATTACTCCTCCAAACCAAATCACCCTGCCACGTCCAATACAAAACCAACATGGCTCTCCCATTCCCTGCCCTCGAAATACCTGAGGCTTCCTCTCCACAGTTATACTCAAGAGAATCCATGTCAATTCCTAGCATCCAAGAGCTACAACAAAGCATGAAAGCCATGCAGGAAATGCTTCTCCAAGTCACACAAGCCCAGGTTTCAGCAGCCAACAATCAAGCTGGTCCAGTTCAACAACCTCAACAACCATCGATGGCACTCACGGCCTCAAGTTCATCCCAACCACAACCGTCAGGGATCACTCAGGACTTTCGATACCCTCCTAACAGGGGCCTTCAATCAGAACAACCATCAACCTCAGGGCATTTCTTCCAGTATCCTCCTACAAATGGGAGCCATTTTCAGTCACATCTCGCAACCCGGACTCCTAGCCAATTCCAACATCCTCTCCCTAATGGGAGTTCCAACCAATTTCAATATTCTTCTGTGACTTGGATTTCTTTGCAGTCTCCCTTCTCAGCTCCAGTCCAACAAAGTCCCTATAATGAGAGTAATTATCAGGCCCAACCTCCTTCAAGCAGGAATCATAGGAGCATCAATGACACCAATTATTACGAAAGGGGTCCAGCTCAGTCCTGGCAAGGGGCAAGATCTCCTTCATCTGGTCCCTCTGAAATCGAACAACTCCGAGAACAGATACGAGAGATGAAGAGAAAGTTGTAGAAGCAGAAAGGGGTGGATCTTCCATCCACTAAGTTCAGGGACCTTTGTCCATTTCCTGATGCAATGGTACCTCAAGGCTTTCAGGTACCAAAATTTAAAAGATATAATGGGACATGGTGTCCTATAGACCACTTGAGATCATTTTGTGGTAAGTTAGATGCTGTGGCAAGTAACGATGGAGCATTGATCTGTCTGTTTCAAAAGTCCCTGAAAGACGATGCCCTAGACTGGTACACATCATTGGACTGTCATCGCATCAGGACTTGGGAGCAGCTCTCCCAGGCTTTCGTCAACAGGTTCACATACAATCTTAACGTGGCACCCGGTAGAGCGGACCTCGCAGCTCTCAGGCAAAGAAGTGACGAAACATTATCAGCTTACGTTGGACGGTGGCGGGCCATGGCCGCTAGAATGAAGACTCCCATTGACGACGAGGAGCAAATCTCCATGATCATCCACTCAGCAAATCCAAGTATCTCTGGATACCTTGTCTCACATCCATATGCGAACTTCACCCAACTCATTTGCGCCGGGGAACAAGTCGAAGCCGGAATAAGGGCTGGGATGATCTCCCCTTGGTGGCCTTATCAAGCCTCTCTTATACAACCGACAGTGGAAGAAGAGCCTACTGAATACGAGAATGATAACAGAAGTGTCCTCATCCCTCATCCAATAGAAGAAGACGAGCTTGTCACCTCTACCGAAGGTACACTATTCCTCCCTCAGCACGGACAACCGCAGCAACAGCAACAGTCAAGATGGAACTCACTAGTTCCCTAAGCAAGGTTGGCAAGGGACACCCCTAACCAGTCCAGTTTCAGAACCCCTCATCCTGCAAGGGGCATCTCCAGTTGATCCAGTCTTCACAATGCAAGGGGCACCTCCTGCCTATCCAGCTTTCGTAAGCCAAGAAGAGCCTCCTCTCCAGTTTATTCGTGCCATCGACTCTAATTTAGAGTTCGAGCCTCTCATCCTGCAAGGGGCACCCTCAGTTATTTCAATCCCAGAGCCCATCATTATGCAAGGGGCACCTTCAGTCGGTTCATTCTCCACGCCCATTTCTAAGCATGGGTACAATCAGCCCATCTCAGTCAACCAAGGAGACAATCTCCCTAGCACAGCATCGGCAAAACAGGGGCATGGTCTGCTCAGTTTGAGCCAAGGGCAAATCCTACCCATCCCAGCATCAATCAACCAGGGGCACAACCTGCCCGTCTCAACAATAGTCAGTCAGGGGCACAGCTTGCCCACTCCAGCTTACCAGGGGCAAAGCCTACCCATCTCTCCATCAAGCAATCAGGGGCACAACTTGCTCGCCGCATCTGTCTATTCGGCTTCTACTTCAGCCATCATCCTCCAAGAAGAAAACCCTTCCTTGGACAACACGCCACATGCCCTAGCAGAATTGGGGCCCAGCTTCAGTTATGTCGCCACTATCGAGGAAGTTGAAGGGGAGATTGATGTTCAGGTTCTGATCGGTCCAAAAACATCAACCATCACTCTTCATGTCTTGGACATCTCAGCTTCATTCCATCTCTTTTCCGATCGGACCTGGTTTCACAGAATCGGTGTCATCTCTTCAAATCTTCACCGAAGGGTCAAGCACATCTTCGGAGATAGGGCGATCACCATCATTACTGATCCCGAACAATTTCCCATGATAGAAGCATCAAACCCTCGAGAGCCTACCATCCCAGACATGGACGTACAACGCTCTAATCGGGAGCTTTCATACCATCACAATGCAAATCACTTCCCTTGCGCATGTCCCATTGGATCAAACTACGTCTTCCTTCCTGCCAAGCGTCAAACCTTCTACTATCAGCTCAAATATCAAGACTCGACCCTGAATCATGGGAGTTTAAGAGAATGTGGATAGAGAAAGAATGCGATATCGGCCTACTCGGATTAGGAAACCAAAGCACAGAAGTATCAGAAGAAGACGGGGTCATCAAGAAGAAGGCAATCTCTGCATCTGCATACCAATCCAGTTTATCAATGCAGGGATTATCTATCCTGGTGATAGGCTGGATTCCACCTTCGATGATCAAGCGAGCAGATTGTGTTTGATAGAGTTGCCCAAAGAAGACTCAAGCAAGGGGCAGGAATTCTCTCCGATCGACTTGGACTGCCATCCTAGTCCCACCTCAGCCAAATGAACCCGAAGAGCTACAATATATCGAGGATGAGCCAGGAGAAATCGCATCCGACACTGACTCGGAGCCCAATTCCAGATCTATCATGATGTTTGGGCGCAACGATGAGGATTGGCCTACTGATCCCTCCGGCCCTGCCTCCTGAAGGGAAGGAGTGCAGGGCAGTAACAGATTTGTAGTCCCCATGACGGCACAATAAAAGCCGACAGTGCTCGGCTCTCTGAGCCGAATCAGGCAACACCTGGTTCACATTGCCATCTTGCTTGGGTCATTTACAAAAAAAAAATTCAAAAACCCAAAACACCAAATATTTTCCAAAAAAAAAATTCAAAATTTCAGAAAGTCCAAAAAGTTCAAAAAAATTCAGATATTCACAAAATTCCAAAAAACCAGAAAATCTTTGAAAGCAAAAAAAAATTTTAATTAGAAATCTTTTTTAATAAAGTGTCAAGTTTGTCTGTTAAAGTACTGGAGTATGGAGTTGACTCATAAGATTTTGATCTAGAGTTGACTTCAAACTTAAGGGTCTGGACAAAGCCAAATGATGTGGAAAATGATGAGCTGACTCCCAAACTAAGAGGGTCTCCTCGAAAGTTCGAACCAAAAGCCAATGTCATCTCAAAAAAGTTTCAAAATTATAAACCTAGGATCTCCTGAGACCCATAAGGAAGTGTGCATTGAGAATCCTTGTCCCCGAAAAATAAGCAGAGAATTATCGAATTTTTGAAGTCATGACTTCCCAATCTTGCATCCTAGGAAGACTTATCCAGACTCGATCAAAAACTCATCAAGCCTATCAAGAAGATGCTGCCAAGACTATGCTTGCATTCCATGTTGAAGTGTGCTACTTGACGAATGATCAAAGAAACCTCACGGCTCGAAGAAGACAGATTGTTGCCAACATGTTAGAAAGCACTTCAAGTGTCAGCAACATGCACATCGGATCCATGTGTGTGCTTCGAAACTCTACAACCTGATAACGCTCCAGCTATTCCCTGTACAAGGTATCTACATCAGAAGAAAGATCGACTCAACATCATCCAGCGGTCATACGCATATACTTATGGCAGTCAATTACAGCACAAAGTGGATGGAGGTAATATTCTGATCTCGCACGATAATTCTCATGAAGAATGACATCATCAATTGTTAAGGGTTCCCACATGCTATCAACATTGGCAATGGGACGTCCTTCGAAATCTAAGGATGGAGGAGTTCCTCGAGAAGCTTAAAATCAGAAGATAGACCTACGAGTTCAAGTCAAAATCATGTCACCAGTAAGTACTGATGAAGAATGAAGTCGAAGAACGAAAAGTTATATCGGGTTTACAACAAGCACTGCTGCATCATCAGACTCAAGAGGCAAGCCCCGAGAATCAGAGAAGTTCTTCTGGGAGGCACTGTTCGACTCACCAACCTGAGGGGTAAGGATCTTCCAGAGCCAATCAACGCCGATAATGTGAAAATCTCTCACAGGTAAGTCAATCCAACCTTATCAAGAGTTACATTAGTAGAGCTGAAGTCAAGAGGTCAAGGCTTAGACCTCTGAGAATCCCTTCCCGTCCACCAATAAGTGTTCGAAATAAAGGGTTCAAAAGCAAAAAAAAAAAAAAAGAGAAAAAAAAAAAGAATAGAGCAAAAAAAATAGGGGTTAAAAAAAAAGGGCACACAACCCACAAAAAAAAGGAGAAGAAGAAGAAGGAAATAAAGAAATAAAGAAAGAGAAAAAAAATCGACTCAAAAGAAACACATCTATCCATCCATCCACCTCAAAAGGGTCTGTAGCTAAGGTCGACAGCTCTGCCATTGTAACTTAAGATAAGGGCAGAAAGGTTACCATCAGTCGGTAACGACGGATTCCTGACCTCTGGTCGTCGCAGTTATCCAAAAAAAAAATAAAAGAAAAGAAATGTGTGCTTAAACAAAGAGGGCGGAGTGAAAACCCGAAAGGGAGCTCTGAGTAAAAAGAGTGAGCACACAGCGGACTTGGTGAAAACTCGAAAGGGCGCTGAGGGTAAAAATAGCATAGCTGCCAAGGGGCAGGCAAGATCAAATACCCGGGACTGTGGTGAAAACCCGAAAGGGCGCCACGGGCAAAAATGAAGGGCAAGCCGGATGCAGCGAAAACCCAAAAGGGCGTTGCGGGTAATAATGGCTAAGAAAAAAAAGAAAAAAAGCAGGTACATGAAAGATTCGGGCAACATGAAGATTCTACGGAAGTAAGGATGATGGCCATGAGTCAAGAATTCTTTTAAGATCTGCCCAAATTCTAGGGGCAGGATACCATTGCGCATTATCTTAAGGGATCAGGACCCTTGGTGAATAATGAAGTAAATCAAGAATGACATCAGGCTGAGTCAAATGTTCTGATTCCTATATCTAAAAGCATAAGTCCAAATCACGCACAGACAGATAAGCACTTGACACAAATTTTTACTTCATGATTTGCATATATTTTCCAAAAAAGAAAAAAAATTATTTTTCCTTATTCACATATATGCAAAAAAAAAAAATCTTACAGGGCTTTCAAAATAAACGTTCTCCAGTCAACTTATGGAGTGCCTCGTACAAGCGTCTTTCTCCCGATCATTCCTCCCAGAAGGTAAGTATCTTTCTTCCTGCTTTGATGCTTCAATCCTTTTACTAAAGTGTTTTCTCTCCTCACAGGTACCAGAAGGCAATCTAAGATCAGCCCATCTCCATCATGACCCCATCATCACCATCGATCACATCATCCATGCGGCCCACGCCCAGAAGATGTGTAGCCTCACCTATGTCCCATCCCCCCATCTCATCCGTACCATTCATTTCTCCCATAATCAATGGCCCTATTCAAATCTGAATTTTCAGCATGGCTGCCATTAATGGGGCCATTCAAAGCTCCACCAACCATTATCCTTAAATCCCCATCAATACCCTCATTCAAAGCTCCGTCTCTACCATCAATCAAAAGCATCTCGCCATCATTAAAGCCTTCACCAATTGCTGAAGTATGGGACCCACCAATCTCTCCCACAATGGCCCTCAAGCCATCATCAATGGCTGCCCAAGAGAGGACCAATAGAGGAAAAGACAAAAATAAAAGGAAAGATGAGACAAAGGGAAGATTCATGGCCGAAATCGAACCTGGACGTACAAAGAAGGTGGGACAAGAGCAGTGGATAGAAGGGAATTTTCGAACCAGAGCCAGCCCAGACCGCACAAGAGGTGAGCCTTGGGCGGCCCGCTGTAGGGCCGCCCGTACGGACGCGCTCCCTCTCTCTGCCGGATTGGTTCCACAGTTGTTGGTAGGTGAGGCTGACAGTCCACATCAGCAGATGGCACCCTGAGGGCCGCCCAAGGCTCCAATCAACTCCAGATTTAGTTTGAGACTGATCTTAATCATCTGGAAGGTACCCCACCTATCCAATCATGAAGAATTGTGACCAACGTGGGTTTGACCGAGTCAAAGAAAAGGAAAATTGATCAAGAGTGGCCCACAAGCGATCTGAGCCATTCAAAGACTAGATCATATGATCTAAACCATGGAAAAGCTTACATGAGTCATCAAATAGCAACATCAAGGGTTTGATTGTCAAGAAAAAGGACTAGAACCCAAGATCTGATCATCAAGTGGGCCCACATGGCTGAAAAGAGCGATCTGAACCGTTCAAGTCATCATCCGCACCAGTGAAAAACCTTCTTAGCCTCACAAAACATCAAGAAAAAGTGCTTCAAAGCAAAGCTAAAGTTTGGAAAGGGCCCACAGGGCCAAATCAAGCAATCCAAAAGTTGAACCATCATGATCCAAACCATTAAAGAGCTTCCTTAAGCTACCAATCTCCAAGATCAAGGGTCCAATCATCAAGATCTGGCTTCCGAGTATGAGAATCGAAGTACAAGAGGTCCTACAGGGCCAATTCAAGCAATTCGGACCACTCAAATCACAATCAGCCCCGTCAGAAGCCAAACAAAGCAAGGTAAGTATGCCCTAACCCCATAAACTAGTCCAAAGACCTTAAACTACATCGGGATCAAGATCCCGAGGGACTTTTTAAATAAAAACCAGTAGCAGTCTGGGTCGCTCGAATCAAGATCCGCTGACACTGGACATTTTCCAAAAACAAAAAATGTGTTTGCCCTATTTGTACAGTTTTGTGGTCCGAAGACCTTAAACTACATCGGGATCGACATCCCAAGAGATTTTCAATAAAAACTGGTGTCAGTCTTGTTTGCTCACATCAAGATCAAACGACTCCAGACATTTTCTACAAAAAAAAAATGTTTTTGCCCTGTTTTGTACAGTTTGTGGTCCGAAGACCTTAAACTATGTCGGGATCAAAATCCCACGAGATTTTCAATAAAAACCAGTGTTATCTTGATCGCTCAAATTGAGATTTAACAGCCTGGAACATTTCAAAAAATCACAAAAAGAATGTATTTTCAGCATGTACATATTTTTTGTCCGAAGACCTTAAACTACACTGGGATTAATTTCTCGAGGGACCTTTTCCTGCTTTCAACCAAAAATCGGCATCGGCCTCAACCGCTGGGATCAAGGTTTGATAACCCAGATCATTTCCAAAATACCAAAAAGATTTCAAGCTTTCCATAAAAACCAGCATCAACTTCGATTACCTGAGTCGAAGTCTGGAACTTTTTCAAAAAAAATGCAAAAAAATAAAAAAAAATTCACCATCAATTTCAAATGCACAAATTTATCTCCAGCGGTCCGAAGACCTAAAACTACACTGGGATTAACTTCTCGGGGGCTTTCTTTCCTAACCTGTTCCGAACATGGCTGACAGTTGATCGTACAGGTGTCCGGAATCTTTTAAACAGGTAAAGGCTGAGGCGGGCGAACCCCGCAATCCTGTTCGTGTTGAACGCACCGTGATAGACAACCTTGATTTGGAAGTCGCTGTTGAATCTGACGGATGTTCCCTATTCCTAAAACTCATGAAGGGGATTAAGGCTGTTGGGAGGTGGAGCGCACCCTCACAGAATTGTGAGCAACGTAAGGCCCCAAACTGGATTGACTAAGGGAAATGTGAGGATGTGGCTCATTTTGTGGCCGAAGGAGTCCATCGGACAATACGTGGTCAATGTGCATTGCACATGAGGAACAGGCAACTTTGTGGGTGTGTTGACTGAAAACCCTCAAAATCTCCTCATCCGAAGATGTAAAACTATGGCACTTAACTGTGTGAGACTCGTCTTGCATGCTGACGTAAAATGGATCGGGTGCCTTACCAGCAGTAGAAGCTGGAAATGGATGAAAATTTCATACTTTTCCCTGCATTTCAGAAAAATCAGAAAAATACCAAAACATTGCAAAATATTTTCAAAAATCACAAAATATTTCCCTTGCTTTCAAACCAAATATTTTCAAAAACACAAAAAATATTTCCTTTGTTTTTAATAACCAATCTTTATCCTGACCACTCAGGTAAAGATTCGGACCAAATATTTACAAAAATCACAAAAATTGTCACTATCCCCCAGCACTACACTTCAGGAGTCTCGAACTCCGCTCTCTTCACAATTTGGGATGACGGATCCAATCGCCCGCAAATTGGAATCTTGACCAAAATTGGCAACCAAGCACTGTCTCAATCGCATTTATGCCCAGAAGAACATTTTGAAGTCGGGTAACATCCTCGTACATTCTCATTAGCAAAGAAACAGCATCTTGGGATGATAGACCTGATCGACCACGAGTCGGGATCTTGACCAACCCGCTGACCAAACGCCCGTATAAAAAAGAAAAACCCTAGGGAAGCACAACCCTGCAAGCAATAAGCTCAAAATGCTCTGCATTTCCAGCAAAAGCAAAATCATCAACTGAAAGAGAATGAGCCAAGCCATGCATCCATCATCAAATATGCATCTCCATGGCATCAACATGCATCGCATCAATCATCATATCTACCTGCTTTCAAAATAAAAGTTAGTTAGCTAAAGACCCCACAGGGCATCCCTAGTGGAGGCACATGCAAACCAGATTTTCATCTCAAAAAGATAAAAAATATTTCTATTTGCAAATAAAAACCCCACGGAGTATCACACCCCAGAGTGGGTATCTTTTCAAAAATCCAAAAAAAAATTTCCAGTAGAGCGTTCTGCCTCCAAAATACAGGAGATCTTCCATATCTCTGGGTAGGAGCCGACACAAAAATCAAATAAGATCCGATGTCTCGAGGTTTCCTCTGAGACCATCGGATCCAATGCACTCAAAGTACGGTCGAACTGAACTCCAGTGTCAGTGTGGTCGTACCACATGCCAAGATACGAAAAGATGAAAGACAAAAGGCTCGGTCAAAGAAACCATTTGAACAGGTGGAAACGATGAATTGTAACCCAAGTATCAAAATCAGCAGATTGGGTGGAAAGAGCTCACCCGCACATACCTAGGCGTGGATGCCTGAAGTACATTGACTGAGTCCAAGTCGGCGTAGTAGAATCCCGTAAGACTACATGACACAGGGCATCTAACCACTTTGACAGTCAAGTGAAATAAGTACTCCTGGAGTGATCCGGGAAAACATCAAACATCACAATCAATCTCAGGGACAGCAAACTCGTAAGACTACGACGCAGAAGCTCTGCTGTACCTTTCTGATGTTAGTACCGATTGGGAATGGAAGGGTTGCGATTGGGTACCCAGGTTGCAGCAAAATGCAGGGACAATTGCAACTGTTTTCTCCAAACTCCCGCGGTATGTGCGAGTTATCAATCTCCAAACAATCATCTGATTCAGATACAAAGGACAACAAAGATTCAGACCACAATCTAGGAAAGAATGAATTGCAAACCAAGCATCAAAACCAGCAGATCGGGTGGAAAAAGTCTACCCGCACATACCTAGGCGTGGATGCCTGAAGTACCTTGACTGAGTCCAAGTTGGCGTAGTAGAATCCCGTAAGACTACATGAAGCAGGGCATCTAACCACTTTGACAGTCAAGCGAAACAAGTACTCCTGGAGTGATCCGGGAAAACATCAAACATCACAGTCAATCTCAGGGTCAGTAACCTCGTAAGACTACGACGCAAGAGGCTTTGCTGTACCTTTCTGATGTTAGTACCGATCGGGAATGGAATGGTTGCGATTGGGTACCTAGGTTGCAGCAAACTGCAGGGACAATCGCAACGTTTTCTCCAAACTTCCGCGGTATGTGCGAGTGATCGATTTCCAGACAATCAACTGGCACAGATGCAAAGGCAAGCAAAGATTTCAGACCATGATCTATGAATGACTGGGTCAGAAGTGGGGTGTCCACTCGCTTTGGCATTCGGTTGCACGCAACCTCTGCCAAAGAGGGCATCTGTAGACACCCCACCTTCGGCTACACTGTTGGTAGAGATAGCTGGATGAATGGAGGACCATACCCCTAAATCCCGTGTCCAAACTCAGCCAAACTCACCCTTATAAGCCTCAATCCATAGCCTAACTCACCCTTAAACATCAGCCTGAAAAACCCCCCATAAGAAAAACTAGTTAAAAAATCCTTAAAAAGTCAACCTCACTGAGTCAACCCGCTAAGTCAAATCACCGAGTCAACCCGCTGACGTCAAATCACTGAGTCAAATCGCCGAGTCAACCCACTGAGTCAAATCACCGAGTCAACCCGCTGAGTCGACCCACCGAGTCAACTCACTGAGTCCAAAGCAGCAGCCCCGAGACATGACCGTACCACGCGCTAGAACCCAAGGAGTGTCCGTCCCAGGGGGCCGCCCAAAATTATTTACGGGTTCTGTCACTGCCCGCTGCTATAAATACCCCCCTCCCCTTCCCAATACAACCCAATCCAATCCCTACGAAGCCAGCCCGAGTGCAATCCGTCTCTCCACCCTTTAGCCCATTCCTCCACCAAGGAGAGCCCGAGTGAGGAGAGCCTAGCCCTGGTCCAGCCCAGCCTGACCACTGGTCCAAGTCTCCCAAGCCATCCAAGTCTTGATCCAGCCACTCGAAGCCAATCCTTGCGACACCTCCGTCCATCTAACTACTCTTTTTCTAGCATCATCTCATTTGCATCTAGCATAAGTGCAACATTTACTTTTCTTCCAACCCCCCCCCCCCCCCCCTGCTTCACTATAAGCACTTTGATTATTCAAGCCCACGACATGCATCCCGCATAAAGCACCTGTCAGTTCGAGCGTATGCTCTGGGCTTGCCTGTTAATGAAACCTGCCCATCAGAAACTCTTACTGTTCAGACCTGCATTCATACATTATTCACTATAAGTACTTTGATTATTCAAACACACAGCATGCATCTCGCATAAAGCACCTGTCAGTTCGAGCGTATGCTCTGGGCTTGCCTGTTAATGGAAACCTACCCATCAGAAACTCTTACTGTTCAGACCTACATTCATGCATCATGTCATCTATGAGAATGTACGAGGATTAAAACAGACTTTCAAGTGTTAGTTCGATTCTGTGAAGTAGAGACCATACTTCTGTACGGGCAGTGTGTGGGGTGCTTAACCTCTTCCCACCCTGTAACCATGATCCCTTACCTCGAATCTCTGGCCGCAGATCAAAAGGAGTCATTTTAGATAAAGGAATCTTCGAATCCCCTTCTCTAACTTTTCTATGGGGTCTAGCCGACTGTAGATTCGAAGTAACTGGCTAGTGGCGACTTTGGTCTTATATAAACTCATCCAAACACATCCAGCTTAACACGACAACCAAACAAAGCCCTCGAGAATGAGGCAAGCCAGTGGCACAAATGGCGATTCGCACGCACGCACCTCTTCTTCCTTTTTTCTGAAAGGAAAGGGAGAACGTCGTCGAGAGCGCGGAACGGCGAGGGTCCACAATATGCGATTTTTGCTGATGAGCCCAGCGAAGTAACGGTTGGAAAATTGTACAGGGACAAGGGTCAGCCAATCTTATCATTGTCCAAGTTTACAATGTGAAACCATTTTCAATATAAGGTATTAAAATTAAACAAATGTAGGTACACGATTAAATGTGTAATTGAAAGTTGCGGTTGGAGGCTACATGCATCAAGGGTGTATGATGCGTGTGTATTTAAGATAAAGACATACCGATCCGAACACATATGTACCAACTCATCCGAGGCAATAGCGTATCGTCAGGCACATTCTGCAGGCAATGAGGATGAGAATGTTAGACGTGCGCTAGCTTATAAAGAGTTTGGGAGACATCATAGGCATGTGACCAGTAAGATATGTGGCAAGATTGATGCTAGTCCCATCAAGAAGGATTTAGCATGCAAGCCACTCGATATACAACACCAAATGAGTAGGGAGTTCATGGTTGACGTCAGTTATACGAAGGCATATCGGGGTAAGGGTATCACAACTAACACTGTTATAGGTACATTCGAACATTTGTACATTATGCTACTGGCCTATCTACATGAGCTAATGAAGGCAAATCAGGGGACGGTAACAGATTTACAAATAAACAATGAAACCAACTTCTTTGAAAGATGCTTCGCTTCACTCAGACAATGCATCTGAAGCTTTCGACTCTATATTTGGAAGGTATTATATGTAGACGAGGCTCATCTAAAAGGAACGTATACATGCTATTTTTCACTGCTACAGCGTAAGACGATAATAATCACTAGCATACGGGATTGGTGAATCGGAGATTAACGACATTTGGAAGTGGTTTCTTGAAAATTTATGATGAGCCATTGAACCAATAAACCAGCTCATTATTATATCAGATCATCATGCAGGGTTGATCAATTAAGTGAAATCTATATTTCCTTCTATAATTCATGGATATTACGCACACCATATATGGACAAATATGATGCATGGATGTAAGGATCAATTAATGTGGTGTTACTTTTGGACAACTATTAAGTCGTGCAGGAGAAGGGGATTTGAGGATGTCATGTAGTGCATAGAATTGGCCAACGTTGACGCATATATCTGGCTACATAACATAGAGAAAGAGAGATAGGCATCAACATTTTTTCAGGGTAAGAGATATAATATCATAATGACAAACATAGTTAAGAGTAACAACGCGTTGTGGAAACACCCTAGAGAACACCCGATCGTGAGACTTCTGAATGATGTAAGTCAGAAGATAGGAGAGTTCTACGTGGTCAGAAGAGAAGATGTCAAGGCTTTTCCTAAAAGAGCAACTCCGGAGGCATATACGAGGGACCTAACAGACGAGGCAAGGATGACATCATGTACAATGATATCTGAGGATGAATATCAAGTAACAGTCGGGGAGTATATTAATGTCATGACATTGGCAAAGCCAAGTGTGAATGTGGTGACTTCGGTGTGGTGACGTTGCCTTACGTGCATGCAATTGCAGCCTGTACCAAGTATGAAAATGATCATTATAATTATTGTTCCATACTACCTGATGTAAGGGCAGTATGCAATTAAATCAGCCCCCCAGATGGAAAGATGAAAAGGAGAAGACCGAAGAAGTAGAGAATTTTGAGCCAAGGAGAAGTTAGGGGAACCGTAAGATACTCTCAGTGCAATCGAATGGGTTACAATCGGGCATCATGTAGCTACCTCCCCATCGTCAGTGAAAACTAATTTCCATGTATCGATTACGTATATTTGTTGTAACTGTTATATATGCATATTCTTGTTCTTTTTTTTTTTTTAATTTTTTTTTACAGATGTGGAGATGAGTTGAGAGGATGAATATCCTTCTTGTATATGAATATTCCTTTTTTTAATGTCCTTGTTATATATGAATAATCTTTTTTTTTAATGTCGAATAATCTTAAATGAATGAAGATAAGACATGATCATTGACAAATCTTCGATATTTACTATGGATAGTATATTATCAATGTTATTCACTGATACATAATTAATCAACGACGATGGTTGTACAACATTGACGATAGTGGACGTACGGTGTGGATATATGAAAAATCATTAAGGTGAGCCCAAGAGGGCAAGGTTTGGGTGGATCATCGGATCACTGAGGTTGGTGGATCCCCAACTGTGTGGCCACTGTGATGTATGTACCTTACATCTACACCGTCCATGCATTTTGAAAGCTCATTTTAGGTTATTATGCCAAAAATGAAGCAAATCTAAATCTTAGGTGGACCATACCACATGAAAAAGTAGCGATTGAATCCCCACCGTTAAAAACTTCACGGGGGCCACTAGAATGTTTATTTTCCATCCAACCTATTTAAAAGGTCACAAAGACCTGGATGAAGATACCAAACAAATATCAGCTTGACCCAAAACTTTTGTGACCCACAAGAAGCTTTTAATGGTTAAGTACCATTGTTTGTTGTATTATGGTTCACCTGAAATTTGGATGTACTTGATTTTTTGAATGATGCTATAAAATGAGTTTTCAAAATGAATGGACGGCGTGGATGTAATACATGCACATCACACAGTGGACGGCATGGTAAGGGATCCACCCACCTCGGTGGATCAGGGGATCCAGCGAAGCCGCGCTTGGCCCAAGAGGGGTGTCACCCTTACTGTCTTAGGCCTACCATGATGAATGCATAGTATTGTTGGGTGCTTTCCACACAAGCCTTAGGATCTCGCCCCCCAATGCACTAGAATTATGGACTAAGATAATGCAATAATCAAGAATAAACAAACAACCACACGACACAAGGAGTTTTATGTGGAAAACCCTCGAAAGAGGTAAAAACCATGGGACCTAGTCTAGATCAACAATCCACTATCTCAGAGAACTGTTACAACCGATCACAAGCACACAACGCTTGGATCAAACCTTCTTCACCCACACAGGGATGTATAACAATGAAATGACTAGAAAACTGAGAAATCTCACCCGAGCACGAGGACGTTGAAGAGCCGATACGTCGTTGCACCGGGAATCACCTTCACGAGCAATGCCTCCTCTACCAACAAGCTTCCTCTCCCTCTTTCTCTTCCTCTCTTTCTCTCTCTCTCACCTTGGACATGTAGAACAACTTGTGGGAATGCTAAATCCCGAATTAAAGCTCCATATTTATAGATTTGAAGAGTCCTAGCTTGATTTGGAAAATGCGGTAGCAATCCGCGCACACCTCTGACCGGTCGGCCAAAACCGCCGGCCGGTCGGACCCACCAAAAATAGTCCAAAGAGAAAACTATTTAAAAGAACATGTAACCCAATCTGTCTGCCTACCGGTCAGCCAGGACCACCGGCCGGTCGGACGACCGGTAGGCCTTCACAAATTTCGTCCAACGAAAATGTGGTTTCCAGCCACTTTGTCCGGCCGGTCGGACATAAAAGTGTACTCTCTCTCTCTCTCTCCTCTGTTTAATGAGGAGGAAAACGCCAACAAATCTCCCCCTTTCTGACTTAGGAGGAGTTCACCATCTTCAAGCCAGCCTGGCTTCTACAAGCCTCAAATTTTCCCTTGAGCAAAGCCTTAGTCATCATGTCTGACCCGTTATCATCCGTGTGGACCTTCTCAAGCTGTAACACCTTCTGTTCCAAAGTATCCCTGATCCAGTGATACCGAATCTCTATGTGCTTCGACTTGGAATGCTGACTTGGATTCTTGCTCAAGTGTATCGCACTCTGGCTATCACAATAGACCACGTGCTTCTTCTGCTTCAGGCTAAGTTCCTGTAGGAACCTCTTCATCCAAAGTATCTCATTGCATGCTTCTGTGACTGTAATGTATTCGGCCTCTGTCGTCGACAATACTACAACCTTTTGTAGGTTGCTCTACCAAGAAACTGCTCCCCTAGCAAACGTGAATATGAAACCCGATGTGGACTTCCTGAAATCTATGTCACCTGCCCTATCTGCATCTGTGTAACTCTCTAACACAGGCTTCCCATCACCATAGCATAGGCTCAACCTGGATGAGCCTCTCAGATACCGTAGTATCTACTTCACCGCCCAATGTTCTTTGCCAGGATTGGCAAGATACCGGCTGACAACACCAACCGCATATGCTATGTCTGGGCACGTACACACCATAGCATACATCAAACTTCCTACTGTCGAGGCGTAGGGTATCTTCTGCATCTCTTCCACCTCTGCCTTCGTCTTGGGACACTGCTTGTCGCTCAATTTGAAGTGACCATCCAGTGGAGTACTGACCGGCTTCGCTGCATTCATATTGAACCGCTCTAGGACTTTCTCAATATACCTCTCCTGTGACAACCAACCAACCAAAGCCTTCTGCTGCTTCTGTCATGAGTTATCTCCATTCCTAGGATCTGTCTGGCTAGGCCCAAGTCTTTCATCGCAAACGACTTGCCCAACTCCTGTTTCAGCCTGTCAATCTTCTTGATGTCTTTTCCCATGATGAGCATGTCATCAACATATAAGAGAGAACTAAGAAATCACCATTTGAGAACCTACGAGTGAACACACAGTGGTCCGACTCCGTTTTATCATACCCATGTGTCAACATGAACGAGTCGAACTTCTTGTACCATTGCCTAGGAGCTTATTTCAGCCCATACAAGCTCTTCCTAAGCCTACACACCATATGCTCTTTGCCCTTAACTTCGAACCCCTCTGGTTGTCGCATATAGATCTCTTCTTCCAAGTCATCATGGAGAAAAGCAGTTTTAACATCTAACTGCTCTATTTCCAGATCTATGCTAGCCGCCAACCCGAGCAACATCCGTATGAATGTCACCTTCATCACTAGTGAGAATATCTCATCGAAGTCTATTCCTTTCCTCTAACCAAAACCTTTCACCATGAGTCTGACCTTGTACCTTGTCTGTGAATTCTTCTACTCTATCTTCTTTCTGAACACCCACTTGTTGCGAAGAGCTTTCTTGCCCTTAGGCAATTTCACCATGTCATATGTGTGGTTTGTATGCAAGGATTCCATTTCCTCTTGCATAAATTTCAGTCACTCCCCCTTATGCTCGTCGGCTAGAGCCTCAGAATAATCTTCTGGCTCTCCCCCATCAGTAAGCATAATGTACTCATGCGGCGAGTACTTCTTGGACGGGTGCCTGTCCCTAGATGTCCTCCTCACCTATGGCTCAACAGGTGGATCAAGTGGGGGCTGCTCCCCCTGTCCATCTCCTCTTAGAAATCCCTCATCCTCTGCACCTTGTTGTACTCCCCCATCATCAGGCACCACGCGAGGAGTAATAGGATCTAAATCTTTCAGCTCATCTGAACTGGGTTGGGTCTTCTCTGGCTTTCCAATGTCTTCTATACACTGATCTTCAATGAAGACCACATCTCTGCTCCTGACGAGCTTCTTCTAGGTCGGATCACACAACCTGAAGCCAAATTTATCATCACCATACCCCAAGAACACACACTGCCTGATCTTCGTATCGAGCTTGGACCTCTCGTCCTTTGGTACGTGAATGGATGCCCTGCATCCAAATACCTTGAGATGACTGTACGAAGGATCACATCCAGTCCACACCTTCTTAGGTACTTCTCCATTCAAAGGGGCTAATGGAGACCTGTTTATCAGATACACTGCTGTGTGCATTTCTTCTCCCTAGAACATCTTGGGCAACTTCGCATGGGATAACATGCATCTAATTCTCTCTACAATGGTGCGATTCATACGCTCAGAGACACCATTGTGCTGGGGGGGTCTTGGGTACTGTCTGTTCATGCCATATACCTAGGGACTTACAATACTCATGAAAGTCACCAATGTATTCACCACCATTGTCAGTGCGAATGCACTTCAATGATCTACCCGTCTCCCTCTCGACCATGGCATGAAATATTTTAAACACACCAAAGACCTCGTCCTTGGATTTCAAAGCATAAACTCAAACCCTCCTAGATACATCATCTATAAACGTGACAAAATACAATGCCCCACCCAAGGTTTTTGTCCTCATAGGACCACAAACATCAGAATAAACCAAATCTAATGGATGCAGTTTCTTAACATGAGAAGCAGTTTTCACAAATGAAACCCTATTCTGTTTCCCTGATAAACAATCAATACAGGTTTTAAGAGGTGTACCTGTCAACTCTGGAAGGAGGTGCTTCTTCGCTAGTAGCTGAAGCCCTTTCTCGCTCATGTGGTCGAGCCGTCTGTGCCACATGTTTGTCACTGAATCTTCTGTTGCGTTCAACTCACCCTTGCATATACAGACACATGTCTTGTATAGGGTGCAACACATCTTCCCTCTTGCTGCAATTATCGAACCCTTGATGAGCTTCCAGTGCCCACCAACAAACCGACTCTCATAGCCGGCTACATCCAACCTTCCCGTCGACATCAAGTTGAGGCGAAGGTCTGGAATATGTCTCACATCTTTTAGAACCAATGTACAACCTATATCGGTCCTCACACAAATATCACCAACCCCCACAATCTGGGACACTCTAGAGTTCCCCATCTTCACTGTACCATAGCTGCCTTGCTTGTAACTTGTGAAGAAATCCCTTCGTGGAATTAGATGAAACGACGCTCTCGAATCAACCACCCAATCGGTGTCCAGATTCGCAGCCGTAAGACAAACATCATGATCTGCTGAGAGAATGACTACAATGTCGCCATCTCAGGCGACCGCAGTAGAATCTGATTCATCATCTTTTTCCTTCCCATTTCTTTCTAATCATTTTTCTTGCAACATTCACTTTTGTAATGGCTCTTTTTGCCACAGTTCCAACATTCAACATCTTTCCTGACACTAGACTTGCCTCTAGATTTCTCTCGGGCTTTCCCGCCCTTTCTGTTCT
Organism: Liriodendron chinense; assembly: GCA_003013855.2. Classification (NCBI taxonomy): domain Eukaryota; kingdom Viridiplantae; phylum Streptophyta; class Magnoliopsida; order Magnoliales; family Magnoliaceae; genus Liriodendron; species Liriodendron chinense. The sequence goes on from ML058389.1 coordinate 5,668,938, forward strand.
TTCCTCTCCCCCGATCCCATGTCACAAGGGCCTCTTGCTGAGTAAACCCTTGAGACTTCCTCCTTGTCTCTTCATTAAAGAGACAACCTGTTACCTGTTCCATGGATATCTTTCCGCCTGGCGCAGAGTTACTTAGAGACACCACCAATGTCTCCCAACTATCAGACAATGAGCTAAGCAATAGCAAAGCATGTAGTTCATCGTCCAGGACCATATTCATAGCGGAGAGCTGGTTCACAATGTTGCTGACTTCATTTATGTGCTCAGCCATAAAACCATTATCCTCGAACTTGAGATTTACAAGTCTTCTAATCAGGAATATCTTGTTGCCGGATGTCTTCCTCTCATACAGCCCTTGTAATTTCTGCCATAAGCTAGCGGCTGAGGTCTCTGTAGAAACATGGTAGAAAATCGAATCATTCAACCATTGTCTAATAAACCCCACCGCCTTCCGGTCCAACTTCTTCCAATCATCATTTGACATATCCTTCGTCTTCGCTAATACGCCTAGAATTGGAGCATACAAGTCCTTGCAATAAAGCAAGTCCTCCATCTTAGCCTTCCATATGGTCCAGTTAAATCCATTGAGACTAATCATCCTTGATGAGCCACCTTCCATAATTCAGAATCAATCCCACTTTCGGTTCAATCAACCTGAACTCTCTGATACCACTTTGTTGGGTGCTTTCCACACAAGCCTTAGGATCTCGCCCCCCAATGCACTAGAATTATGGACTAAGATAATGCAATAATCAAGAATAAACAAACAACCACACGACACAAGGAGTTTTACGTGGAAAACCCTCGAAAGAGGTAAAAACCACGGGACCTAGTCCAGATCAACAATCCACTATCTCAGAGAACTGTTTCAACCGATCACAAGCACACACCGCTTGGATCAAACCTTCTTCACCCACACAGGGATGGATAATAATGAAAAGACTAGAAAACTGAGAGATCTCACCCGAGCACGAGGACATTGAAGAGCCGAAACGTCGTTGCACCGGGAATCACCTTCGCGAGCAATGCCTCCTCTACCAACAAGCTTCCTCTTCCTCTTTTTCTTCCTTTTTTCTCTTTCTCTCTCTCTCACCTTGGACGTGTAGAACAACTTGTGGGAATACCAAATCCCGAATTAGAGCTCCATATTTATAGATTTGCAAGAGTCCTAGCTCGATTTGAAAACTGCAGTAGCAGTCCGCACACACTTCCGACCGGTTGGCCAAAACCGCCGGCCGGTTAGACCCACCAAAAATAGTCCAATCACCACTGTTTCCCATGGTGTGGTCCAGCTGAGATTTGGACACGCTTAATTTTTTGAATCACGTCTTAAAATGGGTTGGAAAAGCGGATGGACGGCGTGGCTACACGACAAATCATCAAGGTGGCACCACGGCAATGGTCCGTTGACGAAAGTGATTTACACCCCCACCCCCCTGTCGTTATAAACAGGAATGAACGAATGCAATCCATTTCCCGTGCTCTCTTTCATTGCTAACCGTCTGGCAGCTCTCTCCATCGGAAATGAATTCAAGGGCAGGTTGGTCATTTTCTGTCGCTCTGATCCTTTCCTGCACGCACTTGCTGGTGTACTACGCTGCTGCTGCCACCCCAGCCAACGAAACGGATCGACTCGCTTTGCTGGCCTTCAAAGATGGAATATCTGAAGATCCTTTCGGAGTCTTCAACTCATGGAACGATTCTCTCCATTTCTGTGAGTGGACAGGAATCACCTGCAGTCTCCGGCATCATCAACGTGTAACAGCCTTAAACCTCACGAGCCGTAGCTTGGTGGGCCAGATATCTCCCCACGTAGGAAATCTCTCTTTCCTCCGAATAATCAACCTCTCCACCAACAAATTCCAAGGTCAAATCCCACAAGAAATCAGCCACTTGTCCAGGCTGCGGTATCTCCATCTCAGCCGCAATTCTCTCAGTGGAGAAATTCCAATCGATGTGATCAGCAATTGTTCGGAACTCCAAGTCCTCGCCTTAAATGGTAATTACAATCTCCATGGGAGAATCCCTCTCGAGCTTGGCTCTCTGTTGAAGCTCTTTGTTTTGGACCTCGGCAATAACAATTTCTGGGGCGGAATCCCACCTTCCTTGGGTAACCTTTCCTCTATCGTGCATTTTTATTTGAATCAAAACAATCTCGATGGAAGCATCCCAGATGAAATCGGCCGACTGTCGAGCTTAAAAGTTCTCCAAATCAGTGAAAATAACTTGTCTGGTGTCGTTGCACCAGCCCTTTTCAACATTTCATCCATGGCTATTTTCAGTGTGGCATATAACCGACTCAATGGCATCCTCCTGCCGGACCTAGGACTTGGTCTTCCTAATCTCATAAATCTCTACATGGGAGGAAATGAATTTCGAGGATCCATACCAGTTTCATTGTCCAATGCTTCGAGTCTTCAAATACTTTATCTTGAGTCTAACAATTTCAGTGGATACGTGCCGAAGAATCTTGGACGCCTGACGGGCCTTCAGCAACTAAATCTCGGAGGTAATATGATAGGAAGTCAGGGAGGAGACGATGACTTGGGTTTCCTCACTTCTTTGACGAATTGCAGTGGTCTAGAAAAATTAGCCATTGGTAGCAATCAACTCAGTGGTATGTTGCCGAGCTCTATCGCTAATCTCTCCACACAGCTCACCGATCTATGGTTAGCAGGAAATCAAGTCTTTGGAAGAATCCCAGAAGGGATCGAGAATCTAATCAGCTTGGCTGTCTTGAAATTGGACAGTAACCGTTTAGTCGGTCCGATTCCTCCTGGTATAGGTAAGCTAAAAAATCTGCGGCGTCTAGATTTGCCAATAAACAAACTCTCAGGACAGATTCCAGCTTCCTTCGGCAACCTTACTCTTTTGCTTCGACTCCTCCTGGCTGAAAATGATTTAGAGGGAACCATACCTCCAAGCCTCGGAAATTTTCAACAAATCCAAGAACTAGACCTTCATGGAAATAAACTTTTTGGAAATATACCCAAAGAAGTTCTTAATATTTCCTCCCCATTGTATTACCTTGATTTGTCTCATAATTCTTTTACCGGCTCGCTGTCATCAGAGGTAGGTAACCTGAAAGATCTTGTATTCTTGGATATTTCTGAGAACAAGTTGTTAGGTGAAATACCTACAGAGCTTGGAAACTGTCTTAGCTTGGTAGAGCTTTATATGGAGGGTAATTTCATTCAAGGAACAATTCCTTTGTCTCTAAGTAACTTAGGAGGTATTCAAGCACTGGATTTTTCAAGCAATAAATTATCTGGCCAAATTCCAACATTTCTAGGAAAGTTTCGATCCTTACAGTATTTGAATTTGTCTTTCAATAATCTGGAGGGCGAAGTACCAAGAGAAGGGATCTTCAACAATGCAAGTGCAATTTTAATTCGTGGAAACAAAAATCTCTGTGGAGGCATTCCAATATTGCACTTGCCCAAATGCACCAATCAAGCTTCTTCAGATGGAGGAAAGTCTCATCGTCTCCGAGTCTTAATCCCAGTGGTCTGTGTAAGTCTATTACTGATTTTGCTATCATGTTCATTTGCTGCTCTTCATTTGATGAGAAAGTCAAGTAAGAAGTCTTCCTCAATATCCACCACCGAAGGTCAGCATTTAAAGATTTCTTATGCAGAGCTCCTTAAAGCAACAGATGGGTTTTCTTCAGCCAATTTGATTGGTGTTGGAAGTTACGGTTCTGTGTATAAAGGAGTCTTGGATCGGAAAGAAATGATTGTTGCTGTAAAAGTTCTCAACCTTGAACAAAGGGGTGCTTCAAAGAGTTTCATGGCCGAATGTGATGCGCTGAGAAATATTAGACATCGGAATCTTGTTAAGAGCTTAACTGCATGTTCCAGCATCGATTTCCAAGGAAATGACTTCAAAGCTCTAGTATTCGAGTACATGCCGAATGGGTGTCTAGAGCAGTGGTTGCATTCAGATGTTAACGGGCAAAATCAATTGAGGAATTTGGGTTTTGCTGAAAGGGTAAATATAGCCATTGATGTGGCTTTTGCACTGGAATATCTTCATCACCATGGCCAAGCGCCAATCGTTCATCGTGATCTAAAACCGAGCAATGTTCTTCTGGACAATGACATGAATGCCCATGTGAGTGACTTTGGATTGGCCAAATTCCTCCCTGGAATCAATAACAATTCTTTTCAAAGCAAAACCAGCTCAGTTGCAATAAAGGGATCCATTGGCTATGTCGCCCCAGGTAAAGTCTCCATTCATTTTCTTCTCTGTTATTTTCAAACAATTGTTTCCAGGACTACAAACAATTTTTACCATGTAATCATATTTACATCTCATTTTTTAGAATAAACCCCTTGTGTCATTTTATTTTAGCATAGAGGAGAACCCTACGAGTTCAAAACTATAATACCATAAAGGTCGCCTGTATAAAATAAAAATAAAACTTAGGGAGATTGTATTTCATCGTGTGTGTGTGTGTGTGTGTGTGTGTGTGTGTGTGTGTGTGTGTGAGCTGCGCACTTCTCTCACGAGAACTCGTGAGAAGTGAGCTGCAGTTTGAAAGGGGAGGTCTTTACCATTTCACTATATTAATTTGACCATTTTTGGGGATATATTATCTAAAATATCTATTATTACTTTAATCTGTCCTCAACTTCATTATTAAATACAGAGTCGATTTAAGTAGAGACTTTGAGTAAACCCAACTGGGTTGCATATTGAGTCAAGCCGAGTTTTTGAGTTTTAGAACTATGGAAATTACCATATTAACAACCAACTTAAGCATCCAATTAACATTTACCATTCACCATGATTCAACCCCAGAAAATAAAGAGGAAAAAATAAGATATCTCCTCAAGAGATAGATAATTTTAAATTACATGAAGATGTATTCGAATTCTATTACAAATCTGCTTTTTATTTAAAAAAAATGTCACTTTCAATTCCTCTAAATAATTAGGAATCCCTGCATCATTAAGCTAATATTATCCTCACTGGTGTTTTTAATACTTTATGATTTATTTCTTACAATAACTAATGTTAGCAAAGTAAAACTCTTTCCTATGGTTTAAATTTGATGAATAGATGGATTTTCCTCTGAGCTTTTAAACAAAGATTTTTATTTAGTTCTTCAAAAAGAAAAATCTATTTTTAACTTGATATCCAAAAACCTCATGCCCTAACTAATTAAATATAGTCCAATTTTATTTAAGAGTAATTACTTCTTGCAAAAGATGCATGTTCTCCTCTATTACTTACTATCCTAACTAAAGTAGGTGTATGAATTGCAGAGTATGGACTAGGTGGAGAGGCATCTATCCAAGGAGATGTGTATAGTTATGGGATCCTTTTGTTGGAGATGTTTACTGGAAAGCGACCTACTGATGATATGTTTAACGATGGTCTAAACCTTCATCAATTTGCTAAGATGGCTTTGCCTGAGCGAGTGATGGAGATTGCCGACCCACGGCTTCTCTCAGGTGATGAAACTGTCAACAATGATGAAAACAAAAGAACCAAGAGAGGAAGAATTCAAGAATGCTTAGTTTCAATCGTTCGAGTTGGAGTCGCATGTTCGGCGGAGTTTCCAAGGGAACGAATGGAGACAAGAGAAGTTGTTGGAGAGATGCAAGTGATTCGGAACATATTTCTTGGAGTTAGGATGCATGGAGAGATGGAATAGGGGCTGTTGTTAGGTGAAGGTTCAGTTTACCTCGGTCACTATTGAGCTATTATTACTAGTTATGGTCAACAGACAAAAAAAAAACCTTCAATTGTTGTTGTAGATCAGCAAATATAAGTATGGTTTTTATGTGTCACTATAAGGGGGGGGGGAGAGATATTTGCAATGTTCAATTGCATTAAGACTTTGTTTTTGTGGTGGTGGTAGTTATTGTCGTCATTGTTATTTTACTTTCAGTGGTAGTTACTATTGAATTACGAAGTAGCAATGTTTATCTTCTGGTCTGTTCTTCTAATTGTATGAATTTTATTGCAAAACTTACACCACTAAGTGTTGTACCCTATTTCTGATTGTTTACAGAAAAGCTAATCAGTTGATGACATGTAGCATTGCAAGGGCTGTACATAGCGCATGCAGTTCACAGAGACACATGTAGCGGATTTTTTGAGTTGACAGTTGATTAGAACAGGTCATCCAGAAGGCGAACGGTCGAGGCAAGCGCCGGGTGATTGTGAAATGTAGAAGAGGAAAAGTCTGAAGGAATATCAATACTCGTAACAACCAAATAAAAAGAGGATCTAGATGATTCTATAAAGTCTATAAGTAGAGGAAGAAATCGACAGAGCAAAGGGTCTCACACCAAACAAACAAACCCAATTTATCTTTTCCTTAACATATCTTAGTATAATCCATAATCTGACCGTTTACAGCATTGGTACCCTATTTCTAACCATTTACAGAATAGCGAATTAGGTGAAGACATGTAGCATTGCACGAAAGCGTTACAATGTGCATACAGTCCGCAGAGACATGTGTAGCGGATTTTTTTGGGTTGACAGTTGGCATTGGTTGATTGGAACACATCATCCAAAAGACGAACAGTCGAGGCAAGCACCAGGTGATTGTGAAACGTCACAAGAAGAGGAAACGTCTGAAGGAATATCAACAGTCGTAACAACCAAATAAAGAGAGGATCTAGATGATTCTATAGAGTTTATAAGTAGAGGAAGAAATCGATAGAGCAAAGGGTATTACACCAAACAAACAAACTCAATTTATCTTTTCCTTGGCATATCTTAGCATAATCCATAATCTAGGGGTAGCCGTAATCTTTTCGACGCCCGCTGGACAATGTTAGCTATAATCAAAAGTCCACACCCATAGGACGAAGTTATCTCAAATACAATTAATTCTCCTTCCTGCAGAATTGTTGGTTCGACAATCGATCTCTTTGACCATCTATCTCCATTACTGGTTTTATATCTGAAAAAAGTCCCTTTTGGTAAAAGGCAAGGCAAAACCCATTTCCGGAGGACGAACCCTACTCTTCGACAATCGCTTGATTATTCTGAACTCTTTTGCAACTGGCTGAATAGGCGACCAACCTTCTCAGGCTTCAGTCATATATGGTCAAGCATGACGTATCTGCCTATCTCGACACTTAGGGTCAAGATTGAATTGGTTGGAATTGAGCTACATAGTCCGTTCTGGCATGCTCGCACAAGCAACATAACCAACATGTCAGAAGAGTTACTCGAGGGCCACAAATCCAAGGAAACAATTTTAGCACACTCGGTGGGACATCAAAAACCATCTTTGTTGCCATAAATACTCATTGTACACCGGCCGTGCGAGGAAACAATTTTGGTACGCCCGATGGGACATCAAAAACCATCTTTGTTGCCATAAATAATCATTGTACACCGACCGTGCGAGGAAACAATTTTGGCACCCCCAATGGGACATAAAAAACCATCTTTATTGCTATAAATACTCATTATACACCGGCCATGCAAGGAAACAACTTTTGCACGTCGGTGGGACATCAAAAATAATCTTTGTTGCCATAAATACTCATTGTACATCGGCCATGCAAGGAAACAATTTTGGCACGCCCAGTGGGAGTCTCAACTATAATCATTTTAAATATGAGTCTTCGAGGTGATTGAGCTTCTACGGCTAATGAGCGTACAACACCCGTCATGGTTCCTCCACAGAAGGAGGTATCTCTGCATACAACACTTGTGCCTCTTAACCTTGTGCCAAAAACGGCGCCAAAAACAGCTAATGATCCTACAAACAGGGCATCCACTTCTCAAAATGACCCTATTGAGGTCATATCGGGTGGATTGCATGATTTGCATATGGGGATCCAGCATATCATGGAACAAGGAAGGACACATGATAAAATGGCGCGTCTTCGGTCTGAACAATCTCTGGCTTAGACCAAAAGTTTCAATAGATGGATGATCAACCAAACCAAGCATATGAATCGGCTAATGGTGACCATCAATGAAAGGGTGCCAACAACACCTCAACCGAATGTTGAGGTAAGCTCGGTGGGGAATTTAGCTTCAGCCCAACTGATGCCAATACCACTACTTAACATTCCTCCAACTCCAGTTCAGGAGGCACAGAATGTTCCGACACCTGTTGAGTTTAGGAGACTAGAACGAGATGTCACGAATGTCATCTATGAAGAGAGGAACCAAGCCATACTTGGAGGACAACCTTTCCCTAGAATTCAACCAGCTAATACAAGACACAACCAGATGAATCTGAAGCCACCACCACTGGCTGAATCAAAACATTTGGATTATGACTGAATTATGAAAATGGTTCAGGAGGTGGCAGGCCAAGTTCTCGGTCGAACCACGCCTCCGGTCACAGGCAATATTGGTCAATCAACCATTGAACATATATATATATATATATATATATATATATATATATATATATATATAGGTTGATTTATGCTACAGTGTGGAGAATTGGCTAACAATGATTATAAAAACTTGCAATTGTTTGGCCATTCTTTAACGGCTATAACATTTTCTTGGTATTCAAATGTGCCAACAATTCTATTCAAACTTGATAAGAAAATGAGGAAAAATTTTATGCACATCTTTTACAGAGATAGGAAAATTTCTATGGCAGACCTTGCTCAGTTCTACCAATTGCCAGAAGAGTCATGCGAAAGCTATATTGCACACTTCAAAAGAGCGAAGAGCCAATGTAAGGTGGTCATGACTTGCCGATTTTGTGCAACTCACCCAGGATGGTCTAGAATACAAACTTTGAAAGAAATTTATTGGAACCAAGTTTGGTGACCTGTATGACTTGACCAAGAAAGTGTTAAAATACGAGGCTCTTCACCGAGAAGGAGAACAACAAAAAAAACTCATCAGCTGGGATATATTATTATGATCCTAACTATGATATTTCTATGGCCGAGGTAGTGGCAAAAAATCCATTTGTATGTTCGGCCCTAATCAGAGTTGAACCTACTGGGACGACGACCCAAAAAACATGAAGAATGTTCTCATTCAACAACTCTAGGGCTAGCGAAATGTTTTATCTGATGTTAGTTGGAAAATACACCAAGGTCCCCAGTAATCATAAAGTACTTGTTAATGAAGAGATGAAAAAGAAAGAATATTATAAATGGCATGGAAGTCGTACTCATTCTACTAACAATTGCGTGGCTTTCAGGAATATTATTTAAGATAATATTGATAAAGGTTTGCTTAAATTCCTTGAAATTGAAAATGAGGCGATGCTGATCGATACTGATCCATTCCCGCCTAACGTGGAGGTCAATATGGCAATGGTTAACCTGTAAATATTGACTCGACTGCGTCAAAAGATTGACTTTGGCCCAGATGGTTAATCGAATCGGTAACCCAAATAAAGGCAGCATATGTTCCAACCAACGACCAACAATATTGAACAATGGTTGATAAGAAGGAAGAGACGTCGTAACAATCCTCCATTATGCAACCAATGCACAGGTTCCAGTCCGATCGACCGCATCAGTACCACGGCCTATAGCATTCAGGCCAAGGCAGTCACAAGTGGTCGAGAGCATAAGCCTTCGATCTCGGTCACATGAAAACCAAGATAAGCCATATCTGTCACTAAGACGTAGGATGGTCATACCACGCCCAGATCAAAAAAATGTTTGGAAGGGGTTGAGTCATTCTAAGTTTTTTTATCATGCCTTAAAGGATGACTCGCACCCAAAAACGATGTTGGTAACGACAACATGCTAAAATAAGGAGGTGGGCTCAATGAGTGATCAGTCTCAGCTGCAACAGACCTTATGGGTTGTTCGGCAAAACAGAGAGCAACTAATAGTGTATGCGGTTGAACTAGCATGTAACTCATTGCTAAACAAATTGACCAGGGTAATACACTTAAACCTTGGTTGTGATACGTATACTGAGAGTCAAGATCCTAAAATAACCGAGAACATGGAGAACATGAGTGAGTATCTCAGTGATGAATACTTCTCAGGCGATGATTTATTAATTGAGGAATTGCTTGCCAAAGAAAATATGCTGGAAAATGTGACACCCAAACTTGAAGAGGCAAACATGGCTCCCGATCTGAACGGCTTAGAGGAATAGGAGGTTCCAAGACATTAGGGGGTCAATATCCTAAAGTGGAGATCATGTTTAGGACATTGCCACCAATCACCGTCGACTGCAATATGTTACTTACTTTTCTTAAATATTTTCAAGCCAAACCATCTCAACCTAATGAGATGAAAGGGGATGTGGAGAAACTTGGATCACCAGTAATTATCCAACACAGTTCTTTCTATCCTGAGAAAGAACTAGGAGTGCCTTGACCATCATAGTCGAACCAGGGCCGTATGCTAAAAAAATTCTTATTGAAAGGCCAGTCTTCAAGATGACTCAGCATCTAAAGTTGTTGTATATTTTGGCTCACTTAGAAGGATGTCCGATCACAAGAATATTAGTCGATAATGGAGCAACAATGAAGATCCTTCCAGCTCGAATGATGTAGAAATTAGGAAAAAAAAAAAAAAAACCACTGATGACCTTATCCCGTCCGAGGTAACGGTGAGCAATTGTAATACTAGCAACCTCATAGTACCCGAACTATACACTTCCGATATTATTCGCAAGTCATCTGACATTTCCGATGGGACCCGAATCGAGTGTGCAAGTATGCATTCGAGAGGAAAAAAAAAAACTGAGAATGTGAAACCTACGTCAACACGAACGCATCGTTGCTTCAAATCCAACGGTACCCCTCACACGCCGATATGCACTCCCAATCGCAAGACGTCGCGTGAAGAACCCAACATTACACATGTGCGAGGTGTCATGAGTGATACCATGGAAAACTTTTCTTAAAACTCATTAGGCTAATCGAATCTCCTAGAATCATGTCTTAACATAGCCTTAAGCATAATTAAAGTATCTTTATTAAATATTAATAAAGGTAGCACTGCCTTTTTCATAAAAGTCAACATTTCTCCTTAAATTAAGAAGAAGTGGGACATCGCCGTCTTCTAGAAATCATAAAGTGTTAAATGAACATACTTAAGAGCCCTCAACCCCAATTAACTAGCCTAAAGTGAGATTTAAGTGTTTCATGAACATACTTAAGAGCCCTCAACTCTAATTACCTAGCCTAAAGTGAGATTGTTACCCAACTAATAAAGTACCACACGCTTGTCAAAAAGAGCCTAGTATTTTGTCTCTCTCTTCTAGAAGGGTTAACTTTTTCTAATTAAGGGTCATTAGCACCTATTAAACATGATTGAGTGAGACAAAGCACCCTTGCAATAAGGTGATACTTCCACATGCCCCTTAATCTAGAAACTCCTTCTCTAATAATTTCCACTTCTATAAATAGGCATCCTCTAACATAAATTTGGCACCTTAGTGCCTAGATTTCAGCCACTTCTCTAGCGGGGAGAGAGAGGGAGACTACACCAAAATCGGTAATTAGGAAGGGGTAAAAACCGTTCCTGAAGGATTTAGGAACGGTTCATAAAACAACTTGAAAGGGCTTCGTTAAAAATTTGGAAATTGGTTTTAGGAATGGGGTAGAACTGTTCCTAATTATCGGAACTGTATTTTAAGCACATTATTTTTTCCTCATTTAGGAAGGGTTTCCTAACCCTTCTTAATTCCCTGTACACTCCTAAAAAAATATTAAACTGTTTCCAAAATTAAGAACAATTTTTATAAAAAATATTGACAATATTGGAATGAGGGTTGATGCTGAATGTGGGCGTCCCCTACAAAGCTCCATAGGGTTGAAGCATCAACTGATAATCTTTACTACTCTAAAAGCAAAGTCTTTGAACTACCGAAAGAAATCATCTCCATCTCCCCCACAGAGGGAAGGTTTGTAACGAGGACCCTCAATTCGAAGATAGATAAATGATCTTGTTCATTTTTCCGATTGTAAAAGTGAGACCCATGGTTCGGACCCACCACGAATGGACCATGCCTGAAAGTTCTCCCAGACTAGAAGATCCTCTTCTTAACCATCCAATGTTAGGTTTTGTTCCAGTTGAAAGTGAACCAGTTACTGGATTTCTCTTCCACCATCTGCTTGCAGGCCACTAAAGGATAGGATCAGCCCATCAAAATGATTTGTGGGGTCATGCTTCATGTAGAGTGGGCCCAATCATATCAATGCTTTAGATTACTGAACCATGAGAATTGATTTAAAAACCTGATCAAGGATCACAAATTTGCTTGGGGTATAACATTCCCGTTGATATTTTAAGAGAAGAAAGTGATAAATGCATAGAAGAAGGAACAGCACGCATAATACAAGCTGGATGAAGACACTGGACATATGAAAGGATTAGTATTGAGAAGAGAGAGAAATACTGAAGACTGCTAACTTCTCAAGCACAAACCAATTAACAGATAGAAGCATGAGGAAGACTACACATTATACAAGTTCGATGAAGACAATTGAAACTTAAAAAGGAATATTGATGAAAAGAGGGAAAATTACTGAAGACTACTAACTTCTCAAGCATGGACTGGGGATCAGATCCATAGGTCATTTGACTAAATCAATCTTATTGTAGCATGATCCTTGAAAGATGATTGAATAAGAAATTTTCAGTTTCCACGATGCATTGGGTGCACTAGCTGCAGCACAGCCATACATGTTGCCACATAATAGCACATAAAGAAAATGCATTAGGACATGTCTGGTTGTCCTGGCTACCCAGTCCGTACAGGTGGACCCATGGTTCAGCGACCACATTGGATTTGGTGGGCACAACTGTGAATGGGTGATGCCCCAATAATCCCCAAATTGGAGGATCCTAACCCTTATAAGTGACTTACATAGGGATGTGAACAGATCCGGCCTGAGGTTGGCTTTGGCTTGGATTTTGAAATGTTCAGGCCATGCCTAATGGGCCTGGCTCTATTCGAAATTTTTATTTTGCCTGGCCCATTGACAGCCCAAGACTCACAAAATAAAGATAATACTGTAGAGAAAAATCGCAAAATGGTATAGAAAAGGCCAAAAACTTGGGTAGAGATTTTTGGGCATCCCCCATCCATGATGGTGCCCATCATATCAACAATTTGGATCATTGAAAGATGGGTTCCACCTATACCAACTGGTGCATCAGGTACAACATGCCTTGATGCATCAAGATTAAAACTTGATAATTTCCTTGTGTTCACAAAAGCACGTAAAGAACTTCTATTGAAAGTAGATAGGATGTGAAACTAGTACCTGTTGGCTATATGGAATGATACAAACGACTGGAAATGGAACTTCAACCTGCCTTCCTCATCCTGTGCCTTGGCACCATGCTTGGCATCCATACCCCTGCCTCGGCAAAGAATAATGATAATAGATGGACTGCCAACAGGTGCTAGAGATGGAGGGACCACCTGGATGTCTTCTATGTCTTCCCAAAGAAAAAAGAATTTTGTTTTATGTCCAAACAAGTTAGCATGAAACCCAATTCTTCTTGCGGACAGAAAGAGACGACCCTGCAGAGAAGGAACCAGATGAGCATGGTCAAGCATACATGGTATCAACAGGAAGGATTAATGCATGAGTCATTAAAAATGAAGTGGAAATATATGATCCTCAACATTATGCATGTATGATATCATCAGGTTGGTAGTTTGTGCAAGTGCCAAGTGGCGTCTAATGTTTTGTGATCCAAACCATTGCTCTCATGGGCTGCCACAGTAGATGGACTGTTGCTAAAAATCCCCAGATGGAACAATCCTAGCCCATCTATTGCTGAACTGCAAATAAACTGCTAAGAAGAAAGATATGGACATAGTCCATATTCAATTGAAGGAGCTTTTGGGGAATGGCCCATCGAAGGAAAAGTCCATTGGATCCAATGGTTTTAATCACTGAAACATGGGCCTCACTTCTACAAGCTGAAAACCCAAGGATAGTCATAACCCAGGCTGCCCACATTCATCAACCCTCCTTTACTGAGGGTGGGATCTGTTGAAGCATCAACTGATAATCTTGCACCAATTGCCCCACTGTAACGAAACAAAAATCTCACAGTTTCAGAAAGTTGGAGACATTAGGACAGTGGGGTTTGGAATGGCATCAACAAACCTTGAATTCATTGGCTCGTCAAACCAACTGATCTCTTGGTGCACCACTCTCTCAAACAACAAGGAACGGATCCGTTCAATGAGCTTAGCACCAGCAATTCCGAACATGTATTGCTGTAGTGGAATTGAAACCAGAGTAATCACCCCCACGCCGACGAACATCAGGCCCCAGAAGCTGGAATCTTTCCGAAGCTTGTGTGAGGGCTCGTAGAAAATCTTTATGGTGCTTGAAAGTAGTATTCCAAATACAGGGAAGATCACTCCATGTACGGCTGCACCGATCATTCCTAACAGAATTACCGGAAGCTCAGGCTTGTTGAGGTAGGCTAACCTTCTCAAGGGCACCTTTTCTTGTATTTCCTTACACTCATTGCCTTCTTCTTCATCTCCATCTCCATCTCCATCTCTAGCCTGTCCACCCTCCTGGAAGCTAATGGCGCCAGGCAAAGCAAAGGAGATTGAGAACGAATTGCTGCTGCTTCCTCCACCTGAAGAACCTCTGCTTATAGATCTCCTCATTGAGAGCCTCTTGCTTTCGAAACTTGAATCTACTTTATCTGGCGTCATCCTCAGCTCTTCTTCTGATTGACTGTTCCCTGCTTGAAGGCGTATGAGCTGAGAGTAAGGCCCATCAGGGTCCTTGATCAACTCCGAATGAGGACCTGATGAACGCAACGATCTTCATCCCATCCATCTAAAAAGTTCAAACTGAAATTCGGCATTACATCATGGATACGAGTGGAAGTTGGCCCCACTCTGTCATGCACGGTACATTAACTGGTTAAAGAGAAATACAGCAAATACAAAATCTACAGGACCTACTTGCAGGGATATGAAGTATGACGTATTAATGTAGTGTCTCCCCTGAAATGTGCTTGGAACTTTCAATGAAGAAATGGGATGTAAGGTGGTAGACATGAACTGCAGCTGATTTCTATAGTAAGGACTTATTTCCAAATCCTATGGACATTTGCCTATATCAGGTAGAAAATATGTAATGATGAGTCAATGAAAAAAAACGCAATTATGTGAAACTACATCTCTGTATAAATCAATTCACATGGAAGGCCAGCATATATTTGTAAAATGGTTGTCACAGTCTGAAAGAGACGAGGAAAATTCAGATCTCACCAATCGTATCATGCAACAGAAACAACCAATTTGAAATTGAATGCCCCAGTACTCCAAGCACGTTCTTTCGCAAGAAAAAGAAAAGGTCAACAAGGGATACAAGCATATAGAACTAGAAAACCTGAAATGCTGATGTGACTCTCTCCTGTAAGGTGCGTCACGGTATGAGAAACGTTCAGTGCGGATCCTGGGATCTCTTAGAGGGCCTCGAGAGCACATACACAAAAAAGAATTATGCAATCGTAATAGGTTTATGGCTGATATCAACAAAAATTGTGAAACCAGAGCACCCAATTGAGACTCAATTGGCCTCATTGCAACAACATTTGGTAAAGGTGGGATTTGATCCTATCATGAATTCAAAATATTCAGTTAATGAATGACAAAGAACTAAGGGTCCTCTCAGAATTGAGAAGATTAGGAATATAATTGCAGTTCTTAAACACACCAAACAAACTAAGAAATTAGGATAGTCACAACATGTGATGGCTCATCTTAGATCAGTAGTAGGGTTTAGACATGAGAGCCAATCACATCATTTTTCATGACTACCACATAATGTACAACAATTCTTCATGATTCATGACTTGCATTAATTTTGCAGAGAAAAACAAACTTCCATATTAGAATCAGGTTCAAATTTGGGGCCCACATGCTATCCATGATTTGGATAGAGCTACCAATATATTTTCAGGACCTGATCCTTGAACACAAAACCCATCAATACAACATAGAGAATTGAGGATTAGCAATTCAACAAATGACAACAAACAGGGAAAAAAAAAACACGTGAGTTAAAAAAAGGCCAAAAGATTCAATAGTTAGTATCTTTCAATCCAGGACATTGTTTGTGCAGGGAGCATCAAGGTTGGGCCACATCATACTCACTGTAGATTTTCCGGCAGTCGAGCATTGTACATTGCCAGTAATGTATGCAACTATCCTACTTAGTTATCAAGCACTCATCTCTGTACACTGAACAGGTGGCACACACATACAAGATCTGTATTATTCACCTATTATACCTTAACATGGATAGAATAAGGATTTGCATATCATAATCCAAAGGCATCACATTACAGGTAAAGTTCTAATGATATGCAAAACTACAAAAAATGAGATGCCTTACGTGCTAGCCCAGCCCATTGACAGCCCTACCCACCACAAAAGTACACAACCCACGCAAAATAAATCATGGAGAGTCCCATATTCCAGGTCTCAAACACAATGAACTTTTATCATCTGGCAAGTGCATAGTTGCCTACATGTATGTGTGTCAGCGACATTCAACCCGTGCCAACATTGAAGATAATTAATAATTGGAAGAGGAAACCTGCATCATTATAACGATTATTAAAAATAATGAAGCATTATCCTGAATTGACTTCTCCAATTTAGACTACAGGACACAAGCCTGATCTGTCAAATCATTTTCCGTTTCACAAATCTAAGAGATTACAAGACAACATTTCCACAAAAATTCCATTCAAGAATGAATCCATATTATCTGGATTCATTCTCTTTTTGCGTGCACTCGCCGACCTATGAAAATAAGTTGTGTTATAATCACCCTCGGCTTACTACCTCCCCTAGACCTTTGCTTTTAGAACATTTCTCCTCTTCTAAGGAACCAGCTTAAACTGCTTAGCTTAAAACAGGAGACTTCTCCCCTTTTCATCACTCAATATTGATTTCACTGTCTTTAAAGCTTATAATTTTTGTTGCTTATGTTATTCCAGCTTGTAAAGAAAGGAGAGCAAATATTTCTAGATCTTCCTTATGTTGTCAAAAGAATGGATGTTTCTTTTAGCGGGATCCTAACTAGCAACTATGATATGATTGAAAAGAGACCCAATCCACCTAATTAGCAAAGTGAGCACATTTGAATTGAGAATAATAGCAGTCACATTGTGAAAATCAGAATACCACCATTTAACATTTCTTGAGGATGTGATTGGGAGCCAATCATCGATCGCCTTCTGCTTCTCCGACTGTTCATTGTTCTGCATTTAATAAACAATTTGAATAAATAAAAAAATCCACTGACCAAAACTAGTCCATACTGATGCAACCTGCCATAAAAAGGAAGTTGCTCGATATATGGTAGACGATTGACATTGAAAGCATTTGGTCATTCTACTTACATGAGATAAGAGGTTGTTTTAGCTGCCGACCAAAACCAGTCCCTACAACCTTTTTTTCTCTTCCTTTCATTTTGAGAGCTAATGAAAACTTTGTTAAGAAAGAAAAAGGAATGCATAGAGGGATCAGGGATAAGTCACCAATAAATCAGGGGAAACAACTGAAACCTCCCCATTTGTAAGGAAAATTGATGGAAACCTCCATTATTCCTTTTGCATGGACAAAAATTGCAATAGAAATCACCCCAACTTCCTCTACATTGAGCACAGACAAATCGATGGTCATACAAAGCAGTGATACTATAATCAGTTTTAACTAAATCCAACGATTCAAAGTGAATCCGATGGAAAAGAACAAGATTAAACTTAAATCCTCTTTGATAAGAGTCCTATAAAAAAGGATTAATGCTTAACAATAGAATGTTGTTCCAAGATGTGGTTGATAGATTATATCTTACCTATTAAATGAAAATGGAAAAAAAAATTGTAGATAACATTATGACATCCTCACAATGTATCATTCCTGTATGGTGTATCCAAATTGTCTCTATATCAAAATACTATTGGAATTTAAAAACAACTAAATTCTTAAGATAGTGCTTCTCTTTATGGTGGCAGAATAGTGCTTGACGAGCTACATGCATGCTGTCAATGCAGGATTGCATGTGCACTGCATGACTTTGCGTGGACATAGACAGGCCCTCAAAGTTCCATACAATTTGTTATGAAAAGAAGAAAAAAATTCACTTACAGGAAAAAACCATTGATACACAAAATAACAGAATTAGCAAAATGATTGCTTTTGAGTGTTTCACATTGATGATGCTCATTGGAGATGCATATAGCATAGAAAACAACAGTGTGAAATTGGCCATTCTGCCTTGCCAATGGTAGGGAACGGTATGCAATGGTTATGGACATGAGCCGCCACATCATCTGTTCAGCAAGAGGAACGATGAATTAGGGAAAGAAACCACTTGTACTTTCATCGATAAGATAAAGAAAATACACCTATTAATGGAAGGACATGAACCATGCCCCACGCATGAGATCTATACATGATGAGGGACCTCTGCCAACAAAAAATAGAGATGCAATTCACAATCCAACCAAAACAAATTAACAAAGAATCATGTAATGTTCCAAAAAATTGAAAACTAGTGAGTAGATCAAGAAAATCCAAACCTTTTTAACGGCAAAGTAAAGACTGGGTCATAGCAAAGAGGCTGGAATACCGTCAAGCATATGCAAAGAAAAAAAATCTGATAAAAGACTGGCCATAGCTTATATAAAAAACATTGCTCAATTGTCTTCATTACCAATATATTGCGCCTTAAATGGCACTGAACATTTGAGCTTATGATCCCTCACAAAGTGAACGATGATTAGCCGATTCAACAACATCCCACCAGCTCCATAGCAAAACATCCAAACCCACTCTATGCATCCAGACACACCATCAAATAAAATACCACATGTTGTACTGCTTTGGATTGTTAGGCTGCAACACTGCATTCCAACCTTAGATAGAGCTGATGAAGAGGAAACACAGGAGATGATGCTACAGGGATTACCTAGAGGAAGGGGCCTAGCCCAAATGCTACATGGAATGGCCCAAAGAACAGCAACTGGACTGCATAAACCTGCATTGCACACAAATCAGCCCTAGCTAACATGTTTATTTTAAAATTAAAATAAATTAAAAAAAAAAACCCTCAAATTTTCCTCAGCAAAAATGGAAAAAAGAAAGAAACAAAAGAAAAGAAAAGAAAACATCAGTTCTGAGACACATGAAAACAATCCAAAATTCCTTAAAAACTCTAAACAGGCCCCAATTAAGCCCTAAACCCTCAAAACCCAACAAAATCGAGCAAGAAGCCATTGGTTCAACTGTCAAGATTCAATAGAGGATGAGAAAGTCCCGACCTTAGACCTCATTCTCGAGACGGTTGAGCTCGACCCTGACAGGTCAGAGCGTGGAGGAGGTTGATAATATCATCAACGTCAAAGCTGCCGGCATGGGTGATTGAGGAGCCCTTCCTATGGGCCTTGAAGAAAGTAGACGACAGTAGAATTGGCGGTTGGGATGCGTTGCATGAGGAGGACAAGGTAAGAGATGGTGCAGAGATGAGTCATGGCATCGACATTGCTGGTGCTTGAATCCACCATGAGAGATCCGATCTGGTTCGTATACGTACATGAAAGATCGAAACCATAGAGAGGGAGAGGGAGAGGGAGAAAGAGAGAGAAAGAGAGAGAGAGAGATGTTGAGATGTGGATCCAATCACATCAGTATGTGGTCGGGCGCCCGGACGGTCTATGGACCGGGCGCCCAATATTCATGTGTCTGAGACATGTCTCTGGACTGTTCTGTGAACATTCGTGAGCCCGACGGTCAAACTGATCGGGCGCCCGATAATAGTCTGTTTTGGTCTGTAGCTCGCTGGACATATGTTGCATTGGGCGGGCGCCCGACCGGCCGCGAACTAAAGTGCGGGGTTTCCTATTTAGAGTTGTAATTTCAGGTTTTACTAATAAAGGGGTGTAATCTGGGATTAGTCTATAAGATTAGGGTTTCTATACGTTCAAGGTGAGAAACAGGCGAGAGGATTAGCAAAAGGGTCATCTCTGTGCATGGGAGCATAGGAGAAGGTAAGTGTATTGCATGTAACTTCCTTTTTCTTCATAGTGGAGTTTTGCACCTGTGGTTTTTTACCCTTGTTTGGGGTTTTTCCACATAAAATTTGTCTTGTGGATTATTGGTTTGTTTTGATTCCTCTTCTAGTTATTATTTCTTCATGTTTATCGTTTGTGGGTGAGACCGGAGATTGGATCTCGGTTCACCAACGTTGTTGACGTGCTGCCCAACAACTGGTATCAGAGCTATTGGTTTAGTTCAAGTGAGAGCGATGACGAAAGAAGGGAAAACTAGAATTGAGAAGTTTGATGGTTCAAACTTTGCCTTCTGAAAGATGCAAATGGAGGATTATCTGTATCAAAAGGACCTCTATATTCCTCTAGAAGGAAAAAAGAAGAAACTACAGAAGATGACAGATGATGAATGGGCTTTAATGGATAGGAAGGCTTTAGGAACGATCCAACTCTTTTTGTCTAAGAGCGTCACCTTCAATATATCCAAAGTAAAGACCACAAAAGAATTAATGCAGGCTTTGGCTACGATATATGAGAAACCCTTGTCGTCTAATAAGTTTCATCTTATGAAACGGCTATTCAACATGAAGATGTTAGATGGTGGGGGGCGTGGCTGAACATATAAACGAGTTCAATATAGTCACGAGCCAATTAGAATCCGTTGGCATCACTTTTGATGATGAGGTCAGGGCACTATTGATCTTGTCTAGTTTGCCAGACAGTTGGGATGGTTTGGTGATTTCCGTGAGCAATTCCTCAGGGTTTACGAAGTTAAAATTTGATGATGTGGTTGGTTTAATTCTAAGCGAAGAATTTAGAAGGAAGGCATCGGGAGCTTTAGAGGATTCAAGGAATGCTCTAAATGTTGAAGGAAGAGGAAGATCTTCAAACAAATGAGGCAATAAACACGGTCGCTCTAAGTCGTGGAATAAGTCCAAGGGACCGAAAGACAAGGACGGGTGTTGACATTGCGGGAAGAATGGTCATATGAAGCGTGATTGCAGGGCGCTTAAGAAACAAGAAGGAAGCTCTCAAGTTGGGAAGGATTTAGTAAATCTATCTGAGGAGAGTGACACAGAGGCGTTAATCTTGTCTCTTGATGCGTGGAATGAGTCTTAGGTTATAGACTCGGGTGCTTCGTTTCATGCCACTTCGTCAAAAGAAGTTCTTCGTGATTATGTGTCAGGTGACGGAAGAGTCTATCTGGGTGATGATGAGCCATGCAGTATTGTTGGCAAGGGAGACATTCACTTAAGTCAGAAAGACGAAACGGTCTTGAAGTTGAAGGATGTCAGACATGTACCGAGTTTGAGACGGAATTTGATTCAGTGGGGCAGTTGGCCGATACTGGATATGTGACAACATCACGAGCAATGCATGGAAGGTCACAAAAGGTGCCTTGGTAATATCTCGAGGCAAGAAGGAAGGTACCTTATACGTGACTTCCGAATCATATAGTTCACTCGCAGTAGCATCAACTGGAGTGAATGGGCAGTTATGGCATCAGAGGTTAGGACATATGAGTGAGAAATGGAAGAAAGTGTTATTGTCAAAGGGGAAGCTACCAGGGTTGAAAGCAATCGATCTAGAATTCTGCGAGGACTGCGTGTATGACAAGCAGAAGAGGGGGGTAAGTTTCAAGAAGACAGGACGCGCTCAAAAGACGCATCTGTTTCTCGATTTTATTTTTCAAAATCACATTTTTTAATAAACTTGTCAACTTTCAGTATTCAAAATGTCAATTTTTAAAAAAAAATCTCATTTTTTATCAGACTTCTCAAAAAATTTCAGAATACAAAATCCTAATTTCTTTTTAAAAATTACAATTTTTTTCGAACTTACAAATTTTATTCACTCTTCTCAGTTTTTTTCAAAATCTTAATTTTTTTAAGAATGACAATTTCTTTCAAAATTTTAGTTCTTTCTTAAATACTGAATTTTTTTTCAAAATCTCAATTTTTTTTAAATCTTAATTTTTCTTAAACATTATTAATTTTATTACAATTTTTTTCAAAATTATAATTATATTCAAACTTCTTAATTTTTTTTTCAAAATCGCAATTCTTTTTAAACTCTTTTTTCAAAATGTCAATTGTTTTTTCAGAATCTCATTTTCTATCAAATTTCTCAATTTTTTATAAAAGACAAAATCAAAATTTCTTCTTAAAAATCGCAATTTTTTTTTTAAATCTATTTTTTTCAAACCTATAAATATTATACAAATTTCTTGATTTATGTCAAAATGCCAACTTTTTTTTTTTTAAAGAATTTTAACTTCTTTCAAAATTTTATTTCTTTTTAAATCCTAATTATTTTCAAAATCTTGGTTTTTCTACATTTCAATTTTCCTTGAACATTATTAATTTTTATTACAATTTTTTTTCAGACTCATAAATTTTATTCAAGATTCTAAATGTTTTTTCAAAATCACAATTTTTTAAACTTCTCAATTTTCATTTTCAAAATCTCATTTTTTATCAAAATATGTCAATTTCTTTCAAAATACAAAATCTCAAATTTTTTCGAAGTCTATATCATTTCATACATATAAATTTCATTCAAACCTCTCAATTTATTTCGAAATTATTCAAACCTCTCAATTTATTTCGAAATGCCAATTTATTTATTAAAAAGGTCAATTTCTTTCAAAATTCCTTTTCTTTTTTAAATTCTAAATATTATTTTCAAAATCTCGATTTTTTCGAAATCTCATTTTTTATTAAACTTCTCAACTTTTTTTCTAAAAATCCAAAATTTGACTAGTATAATTTTCAATTTACGACGGACCATATCCGTCTCTAAATACAAGAAAGCCCATCAATAATCCCAAGATCCCGTCTGGCAGCTGTTGAACGAAGAATTTTGCGACGGAATGGAGAGCCCTCGGAAAAAATACTTTACGACGAATTAGATCCATCGTAATATTTATTTAATCCGTCGTTAATTTACTGTTGTCGACGGATTGTGGTCCGTCGTAAAATTTTGTCAACCGCCAAGCGTGGTAGTAGTAAGCGACGGACTGTTTTCCTCTTAACGACGGACTAAACCAAGGACTTACGATGGACCAAGTCCGTCGTTAAACCAAGCATTTTTGTGTCGTTTTTTCGCTGTTTTGGCGTAATGATGTACATAGATTATCAAATGCTAAACACGGTTACTAGGAAAGACCACTTCCCTTTTCCATTCATGGATCAAATTTTGGAAAGGTTAGTGGGCCATTCCTATTATTGCTTCATTGATGGCTATTCTAGCTACAACCAAATTGAGATAGCCTCGGAAGACCAAGAGAAAACTACATTTACATGTCCGTTCGGCACCTTCACCTACCGAAGGATGTCATTTGGACTATGTAGTGCACCCGCCACATTTTACGATACATATGAGTATTTTCTCGGACATGGTGGACCAGTTTCTCAACGTTTTTATAGATGATTTCTCAGTTTTTTTTTGTACATTCAATGAGTGTCTTGACCACTTGAGATTGATCTTGACTAGGTGTGAGGAGAACAACCTTAGTTTTAAACTGAGAAAAGTGTCATTTTATAGTATAAAGAGGAATAGTCCTTGGATATATCATCTCATCCAATGGAATAAAGGTAGACCGGGATAAAATTGATATCATTGCCAATCTACCACCACCCAAGAGCATACGCGATGTGCGGTCATTCCTTGAACATGTTAATTTTTATCGAAGATTTATAAAGGATTTCAGTCAAATCTCAAGGCCTTTATACAATCTTTTCCAAAAGGACAACCAATTCGAGTGGAGTGCTAAATGTCAATTAGCTTTTTCAAAGCTAAACGACATGTTGACAACCGCACCCATCATGCAACCACCAGATTGGTCCCTTCCTTTTGAGTTGATGTGTGATGCAAGCGATTATGCTATTGGGGCGGTGTTAGGACAAAGGGAGGATAAGAAGCCCCATGTTATTTACTAAGCAAGTAGGACCTTGAATCCCGCCCAAGTTAATTACTCAACTACGGAAAAGGAGCTCATAGCCGTGGTTTTTGCCTTAGACAAATTTCAGCCTTACTTGATAGGATACAAGATCATTATCTTCACAGATCATGCAGCGCTGAAATATCTTCTTTCTAAGAAGGATGCTAAGCCCTAATTTCTTCGATAGATCCTATTCCTTCAAGAATTCGACTTAGAGATCAAAGATAAGAAGGGAGTAGAAAACGTGATGATGGATCATTTATCTCGTCTAGTCTTGCCCAATTCCATTTACGAGTCACCTATCGAGGACTCATTCCTTGATGAGCAACTCTTTGTTGCTGTGCATCCACCATGGTACACTGATATAGCGAACTATCTTTCTACATGTGCAATGTCGATTCATTGGACTGCGCAAAATAAATGAAAATTTCTAAGGGAAGTGCACAGATTTTTCTAGAATTAACCTTTACTTTTTAAATATTGTCCAGATCAAATTATAAGGAGATTTGTCCCTGATGACGAACAGAATTTTGTCATTTCCTTTTGTCATAGTCAAGCGTGTGGTGGTCATTTTTCCACCAAGTTAACCACTGCGAAAATTCTACAAAGTGGTTTTTATTAGCCAACCATGTTTAGAGACACCCATAAGTTTTGTAAAGCATGCGAGCGCTATTAAAAGTTAGGAAGATTGTCCCGTTGGAATATGATGCCTCTCAACCCAATTCAATATATTGAAGTATTTGACTGTCGGGGCATCGATTTCATGGGACCATTCCCCTCATCTTTTGGATATGTCTACATATTGCTAGTGGTAAACTATGTGTCCAAGTGGGTAAAGGCGATTCCATATAGAACCAATGACCACTGAACGGTTTTACGGTTCCTTAAAGAAAACATACTATCTAGATTTGGAACGCTTAGAGTCGTCATAAGTGATGGTGGCTCTCACTTTTGCAATAGGACCTTTGAAGCCTTAATGAAGAAATATGGCATATCGAATAAAGTGACTACCCCATACCACCCACAGCCAAGTGGGCAAGCTAAAATTTCCAATCGAAAAATCAAACACATTTTAGAGAAGACGGTAAATCTAAATTGTAAAAATTAGTCGCCGAGATTAGTCGATGCACTTTAGGCTTACCGTACGGCTTATAAGACCCCGATTCGAATGTCTCTCTATAGACTTGTCTATAGGAAGGCTTGTCACTTGCCCGTGGAGCTTAAACACAAAGCTTATTGGGCAATTCGAGCACTGAATTTCAATATTAACAAGGATGTAGAAAATGGTAACTATTTTAAAGTGAAAGGACAACGTTTAAAATCATTTGTTGAGAAATTTGATTCGAAGGACATGTTCATCCCTCTGAATGATCTTGTCTATCAGGATGATTGATCTCCTAGTCTGACAGAGGTATAGAGTAGATTAGGACTAGTTTGTTTTCTGTTTTAGGTTTATTACTTTCATCAGGTTTAGGTGTTTGAGATATATTTTCACTTTTGACTCTCTCAGGTACTCTCGTTCTCACTCTCTCTTATTTATGTCATTGTTCTCATGTCATTGCATATTACATATGTTTTGCATTGAGGACAATGCAAGGTTTTGGTTAGGGGTGAAATTCCTAGATGAATTTAGTATTTTGTGACATTTGAGCAATTTTTGTAGGAAAAAAATTGATTTTCTGAAATTTCAAAACTCTCTTGAAAAACTTTGTTTTTATGCATTTTTATATTATGATTATGAGAGGAAGATAGATGAAGTGATGTGATTTTGAAATTCTTAAAAATATTTTAATATAGTAGTTTTCCATATGAATTTCCCTGTTTATATGATTAATAGAAAAATTCTGAACACTCTCTTATTCTAGTTCACATTACACCATTCTCATGATTTGAAGGATTAGAGGATCTGTGGGTTGATTAAACTTTGATCTAAAGTGTTGAGGAACCAAGCTGGGGCTTTTTCTACCATGTTCAAGAAAAAAGAATTGAAAAAGAAAAGAATGTTTAGATATGGATTTTTAAAAATCATATCTCATGTTGGTATGAAAAGAAAGAAAGAAAGGAATTTTATTGAAAATATATTGAAAAATGCCGAAAAGGGCTACATATTATCAACCAATGGAGGGCCAATAACCCTAGCTGGTAATGAAAAGTATAGTGAAAGTCGTTGAAGGAACGGTAAGGCAAATTCAATCTTATGCTTGTTGTTGATCTGTGCACTTTTAGATGTTTAGTCTAGTTAATCTATGAAGAAGATAATCCTGAAAATCTATGAGTTAAATATTCACTATGCACACTAGACTATACTTGTTCGGATTCTCCTAATTTTCAATCAATCAGCGAGGATTCTATGTGAAATACTCGTTATGTTTAAGAAGTTTAAGATTTCAACTTTTATCACTAAGTTTCTCTGAATTTTGTACTTGTATATGTCTAAAAGTTTATAAAAATATGGTTTCCGAGAGAGATGTTTCACGTATGTTTTGCTCGGGACTAGCAAAGTGCTGGTTAGGGTGTGTTGAGCTCTAAATTATGCATATTCTAGCCCTAATTTATCACGCATTATGCATGGTTTGTATGTTTAAAGACTCATCTAATACACTGTTTTTGTGATTATAAGAATGAGAGAGAGACTTCACTAATATGATGTTAAAAGAGTCACTTTGTATGCTTTGAAGATCAATAGAATAAGAGTCAAGAGGTGAAAGAAAGAAGCAAGGAAGATTGAAAAGAAGAAAAGAAAAAGTTTAAAAAAATAGATTGTCTGACCAGTCGGCCACAGGCATCGATTGGTCAGCTGACCGATCGATAATTGAAAGGGAAGATTGTGAACATGCTGGACTAAAATCGTCCATTCCGAACCGGTTGTCCGACCGGTCCGTGGGAGCTTCGACTGGTCGACGAACTAGTCTAAAAATCAGAATTTGGAAGTGTTTTTTGCAAAACCTTGCTGGACAAAAAAGACCCGTTTTCAACCGATGTCTAATCGATCGACCAGAAGCCTCGACCGGTCGAGTGAAGTGAAATTTTCAAAAAGTCGTTAAAGAGTCGTTGATGTGCAAGCTTTGACCGGTCGACTACTGCCCAGACTGCGTAATGAGTTATGCAATTCTAGAAGATTCCAAGTCGGTGGCACGTTTTCTTTATAAAATGAGACCTCTACTACGTTTCTACGACATCCTGGGAGGGCTCTGAAGTTGCTGGAGGTGGAGAAGATCATTGTGGAGCATCTATAACTCCTCTAACTAGGGTTTCTGTGGTTTTTATTATGTTTTTCTTTATTTTTCTAGTTATTTCTAGTTCAAACATGATGATGCTTGGCTAGAACCTCTTAGCTAGGGCTAAGAGGGAAAGCTTGTAGTTAGTTTTGATGCTTAATTTATTTTTGCAAGTACTCTAAGTTTTATTTTGAATTTTAAAGTTTTATTTTAAATAAAGTTGAGATTTTTAGACAATTTTAAGAGCGTGTGTACTTCGGACATATCTTACTTGTAAGTTTTCAAGAATTGTCATTATGGTTTGATGAGAATGGAATTGTAGTAACCCTGAAGCATGCCATGATCTATTGCTATGGTTCGAAGGCTACAAGTTCATCTTCTTCGTGCTTCATTAGAACTAGAAGTGTGATTTCCATATTATACTTGGACTATTTGTGTGTGAATGCAATATCTTCCAATTAGATGAGAGATAAGACTTTAATTCTAATTGTGTTTGTGCTTGGATGAAAGGATTGGCATTGAGCTACTACAATTAGTTCCTTAGTGCTCTAATTTTCTCTTAAATTCTTAGATTTTCTCTATTTAATTCATTGTTTCTACTTTGTTCTAAAATCTGAATTTCCTAAACTTCCTGAGTCAAGTTATTAGAATAGTTTGGATTGTTTTACCTTAATTCATGTGGATCGATCTCGGTCTTACAATCGAGTTATTACTACATTGCAGCCTTACACTTGAGGTGAATGAACAATAGGCACATTCACACACACAAGATGTATGTTCACTAGGGTTGTAGACATATGCTTAGCAAGATAAATCTCATGTTGTTTATTTAGCTTTCTAAACTAGTTTCTTAGGTAGTTATACCATTTGTAGTTTAGATAATTGCACATTGATTAGAAGCTCAACATGTTGTATCTTTATAATCTATGTGCTTAGGCTATTTAATTAGTTTAAATTGCTTATCTTTACTAGCCTTTGTAATTGGACCCAATTAGGCTTGAAAGCTAAGTGTTCTTATTTAATTAGTTTATAATTGATAATTTAGTTTAATTAGACAAGAGGTTTTTAGAAAGGATTTTAAAACGGTCCTAATCACCCCCCGCCCTCTAGGACTTAGCCATAGTTTTATAAGTTTTCGCAAGCTTCTACACGTAACGTAGAGTGTCATGTTAGACGATCTGACGCAATTTCAACACGCCCCCACATTGGGCCTCATTTGATGACGTCTTTAAATGAGCCTAGATGCCAGAGTGAGTCTGCTAATACCCTCAAAGGCTGGATAGCATATGGCACTCCACCGGACGAATGGAAGACTAGAAGAACATTCAGATGTAAAAATAACCCTTGATCCATGGAGAGAGAGAGAGAGAGAGAGAGAGAGAGGAATGAACCAAACTTGCAGGCATCGCCTTTCGCATTTCTTTGCATCAACCCAAATTATTTCACTAGTAAAGATGGGAACCACACCATCAATCATTTCTCCTCTGGCCAAACAGACTAGATGGAATATTTATTTAGCCTCTGTAGAACAAAGAATGTGTGTTGCTAAGACAAGCCTTTCTGGGAAAGCACTACTGAAGAGGAGGATAAGGGATCAATAAAGAGCAGTAATCCTAATTATCAGAGTAACTCTTCCAATATTAATGAGGATAAGCTCGGGCAAATATGTAAGAGAAGAAAATGGACTACGGGACATTCACTTGTTCTCTCATGACAAACATTATCATGTCCTTTAGACCAATTGTTCTCATTCGTCTAGGGGCAGACCGTAAATGTGGGATGAACCGACTAGCCCTTCAGTCATTATTCCTTCTGGAGCTCCTCGTATACTTCTGTTAATCATATAAGTTTTTTTTTATCATGAGAAGCATCAATATCTGTGCTTACATCGAATATTGCAAAAGTGGTGATTTCTTTAAACAAACTTCTACTCACTCCGAAGAGCATGAAAGTGAATTAAAATATGGCAACTGCATCGACTAATACTGAGATGGATGAAGCTAATGCTGAATGGTAGTTCACTATAGAAACTACTCCCAGGATAATAAATTCCACTACTACCGCTGGGAGACCTTTCGTAGCCTTTTATAGGTCGTCATGGGAGATCTCTTAGATCACACTTTTACTTCTAAATTCTTCTGGCAATTACTAAAGGAACTTAAATGTTCTGAAGCGTGGGCCTATCTTAATATCTTCAAAGAGGACTTAAGTTCAGCCAAACAATCTTGGGCATTGACCCATCACCTTATAACGATGCTCTTACGAATATAGTGGCTCAAGTTTGCATGCTGGAGAAAATGAAGGATAACTCTACTGGTTTATCTGCTTCATTGTCTGTCGATGATGAACTAATTTTGTTAGAAGGTATTGAGCCGTTCCTATTAGCTTTTTTTCTAGACAAGTGGGATTGTGCATAATGTATTCTAGGCACTCCAGGATCAAAAGGCTCGACATAATGGATTATTTTTATGATGTTCAAACGATGGACTTGACATATCATGTGATCTTGAATGTTTCCCAATACTCTAATGGCTTTAGTGCCCCCTTGAAGAGACTTTGGTCGAGAACGATGTCGTCCATGATGTTCAGAAACGCATTAAGGTTCTGATGACCATGGCATCTCAAGAACGGCATGTAGCAGCGAGAACAAAATTGCTAAAGAAGGATATCTCCCAGTTGTTGAGGAACCAAGCCGAGGAACTTTGTCCATCCTTATTCATGAGGAAAAAAGAAAAAAGAACGAAAGAATGGATTTTTAAAAATCTTATCTAATGTGTATGAAAAAGAGAAGAAAAAAAGAAAGAAAAAAAATATGGTTATTATTGAATATTTGTTGATAAATTCTGAAAGGGCTACCTATTACCAACTAGGGGAAGGTCTACCCGTAACCTAAGCTGGAAATGGGAAGTAGTGTGAAAGTCGTTGAAGGAACGGTAAGGCAAATTCTTGTCATAAGCTTGTTGTTGATCTGTACACTCTTAGATCTTTAGTTTCGTTGATCTATGAAGAAGATAATTCTTGAAGTTTATGAAATGAGCATTCACTTTGCATACTAAACCACATTTGTTCTAGATCTTCTATTTATTAATGAATTGGTGAAAATTCTATATGGAACACTTACTGTATTTGGAGAATTTAAGATTTCAATATCTATCATTGTCTCTTATACTTATACTTGTATTTTTGAGAGTTTATAAAAGAAGTTTTCAAGAGAGAGTTGGGTTATAGAGGATTGATTTGTTTCACGCATGTTTTACTCGGGACTAACAAAATGTTGGTTGAAGGGTGTATTAAGCTCTTAAGTGTGCATATTCTAACGACATTTCATCACTAACTATGCATAATTTATATGTTTGAAGACCTACCTAATGCATGGTTTTATGATTGTAGGATAAGAGAGAGATTCCACCATTTTGAAGATCAAAGAATATATACTTCAAAGGATCCTTAAAGAAATAAGAAAGAGATAAAGAAATCAAGTGAAGAAAGTCTGAAGAGAAAGTAGAAAAGATTGAAGAAACAAACATTTTCGATGGATCCCCAATAGGTCTTTGATCAATCAGAGGAAGTTTTGATAGGTCTCCGATCAATCGGACTATCAATCGGACACACCTGAAAAATTGAAGTTTTGAATAACTCTTTAGACAGATTTTCGATCCATCGGAGGAGTTCCGATCAATCGACCAGAAGTGTTCCAATCAATCGAAATCATGTCCTGATCAATAAAAAACAAGTGATGAAAAATAGCAACTCTCTAGACACTTTTATGAGCCATTGACCATCGTCCGATCAATCAAAGACTACAGTCCGATCAACTGGAGAGGAGTTCCGATCAATCGGACCTGTCTGCGTAACTACGTAAAGAGTTACGCAATTCCAGAATATTCTAAGTCGGTGACCGACTTTTACTATAAAAGGGCATCTCCTCTTCCTTCTCAGGATATGTTGGACATGGGGAACATCAAGGAAGCTTAAGAGATGGATTTCACTTCAAATTTTCTTAGTTTTCTTCTATTCACTAGTTGTTTTTATATTTTTCTAAGCTTTTAGTTCAATGATGTTAGAGATGAACTAGAACCTCTTAGCTAGGGCTAAGAGGTGAAGCTTTTGATTCATTTTTTATGGATTGATGCAACCTAAGTCTCCTTTTTATGATTTCATTGATGATGAATTTGGTTTGATAAGAGTTTGAATAAAGTACTAGTTTAGTTTTGCTTTGATCTCTTGATGACTCCAGGCTCATGTGATGCTTAATGAATCTAAATCTAGTAGCTTACCCTTGTGCATTGTTTATACTTGTGTAGTTCATTGATCTATCATCGACTTCGGGCATGATAAATACTTTGATTGCCTTGTGTGCAATGTTATGATCTTCATGTGGGAACTAATTCAAACTAAAATTCTAATATTTTATAATAACCTGAGATAGATGTTTGCTATTGATTTTGATTTAATTAAAGTTCTAATCATTGGTCATAGTCAAGTCTAGTGACAGGATTTAGTGAAAGCTATAGTTGAAAATCTCAACTAGATTGGAAAGAGGCTTGGCCTATACAATTGAGTGTGCCCAAGGCCTGAGTATTATTGTGGGATTCGAATTAATGAACAAGTAACTGTTTTAGATAAGTGTTGATTAAACCGCTCCATATTTCGATTGGATAGAGATAGAAATTCGATTTCGATTAAGTTATGAGAGACCTAGTTGTGTTGATGCATTGAAAATCATCAAAAGTGGATCATTGGCGCTCTAGTGCCTTTTTAGATTATTATTACCTCTCATAATCACAGTTTAATTCTGAATTACTATTTCCCAGATTTTATTTTTAATATGATCTCAACAATAGGTTATTTTAGATAAATTCTAAGAACATTCACATATAAATCTCTGTGGGACGATACTCGGTCTTTCAGAATTTATTACTACTTCGCAACCCTATACTTGAGGAGTGAACACGGAGCAATCATAAAAAGGCATACACGCACTAACCACAAAATTTACACTATGTCATACGGATCCATCACAAATATCATGTTAACACAAGGATCACCTTGGCAATAATTAAATAAACTCACACGATTATGCTAAGACTTATTTCTTAACAAGGACGCCTCTCACAGGCTTCATCTTATTACATCAAGAGGTTATAATTGTATGGAGTTAAGGGGTGATGTAACATTCACATAGAAAATCTTGTATACACATCACATATATTATATAAAACATCATCAACACATGTAAAGCATGATTTCAAAGTAATTTATACATGATTCTCACATAAGCATAATATTACACATATTTTCTCATACAAGCATCACATTTATACAAGCATCACAAAGGCGAATGTAAAAGAATTCATAGCATGTCCTCGAATGGTGACGTGGGAGATGTACAACCGTTAATATATGTCCCATCAAGACCAGTTAATAGCAGTGCGTTGATGAAGGATTTAAATCAGTCAAAGTAGGAAGCCTCTTCATTTATCTTCATTGGCTAATAAAGCCTCGGATGTCAATTGATTCCTCAAGCCGCCAGACCTTAAAATAAGTGCCCAAGGACATCTCTTCGATATATCAAGTGCTACAGAGTAGATGCAATCTCAAAGTTTGATAGAGCAGAGGTCAATGCTTCAGATCTTATTATTTAACATATAGCCTCGGCCTCTGAAGGCCTCAACCCTTAACTCTGGTGCTTGTTAGAGTACAGGAATTTCATCTGAGCAACTAAAACTGTAGACCCCAAGTGCTCAGCGTATTAAGTATTCACATAACTGAGCATACCATGCACCGTCATATAAAGATAATTATGATGCCAAGATATGCGGGATCTCAAGCGCGTCATCATGGATTCCTTCCAATCAGGAAATATCATCCAAATGGGATATCGTCCAGATACATATCCCAAAATGGAATCGACGGATATTGTTGCTACGAATCAAGAATAGCCCATGGTCTCTTATCATCTATAAAAGGACCCTACCGCAACGCTTTAAGGTATGCAACCTCTTATACAATTAAGAAGAAAGTCATTGAGAATTCTTATATCTCTTTATTGACTTGAGCATCGAAGGGTCCCTTAACCGGCACGATCGGTGCCCCCTCACCTTGTCCTTGTGGTTGTAGATCCCAGATCTGTACCCTTTATCAAGAGGCCCATCAACTGACAAAGATTCATCGTAGATTCGTCATCATCATCTGATAACCAGTTTTTGGCGTTAAAAGATTTGCGCCGTCTGTGGGAACGACTAGATTATTTTCACTCATTTCTTTTTTCCTCTTGATCCCCTCCTGCTTCCTGCCGTCACAATGCTTCTCAAAAGGACTCGCGGAGGAGGAGCTGGCGGATTGACCGCCACCCAAGTGTCGGGACCGACGGGTTCTCAACATCAACGGTGACACCATTTCGCCCCCGGGAAGAGCATGCTCACACTCTTCCACCACGTGTGCCTCAAACACCAGTTCCGCTCGATGGAGACAACCGACTTCAAACTGAAATAGACTCGTAGGAGATAGCGAATATGCAGGCAATGCATGCAGAGATTACAACTATGGCGTTAACAACACTATAATAGAAATCAACGATAAACTTACATAAAAGATTATATTAAATCATATTCAAATCAACAAACACAAGTTAATCACAAACGACACCGTAAACATGGTTATTAACAAATGAAAACCCTAGAGAATCATATTATTATTGTATTTGCCTTTAATGGAGATCCTCACGTTGGCTTTAGATGAAACTCTAGATTGAATTTGACTGAGGAAAAAGCATCTTCACAAACCACGGCAATGGAGATCCTATACAAACAAGGGAGGAAGAAGACGACGTCCACATGTGCAAGAGGGAAGAAGGGTTTGGGTGACTACTACACCTAGATTTACTGGGACTCCTTAAATCTTGATAATGAAAAATGGTCAATCATGTGTAGGTCAAAGGGTAGAGACATGATATATAATTTTTCTTGGTAATCCAAAATCTAGATTGGCCGATCATGAAAAATGGCCCAGCGGGTGCCAAAATGGGCTGGATTTCAATTAACGGTCCACGCCTGATGATCAAGGCCCAAAATGAGAGAAATATGTAGTCATGATAGGAAAATGATTGGACAAATTTTGGTGGTTAATTGATGGTGGAAAATGCTTAGATCTACAATTCCATCTTTAGTGGATAAAGGAAGGGAGTGGCTCCAGGGTTCGACAGTATAGGATTATAGATCAGGATTCAAATTTTGTATAAACTCGTAGTCACATGAGGACAACATGTGGTCCAAATTTGAGAAGCGGTTGATGGTGAAAAGTTACTTAATTGAAAGGTCTATATTTGAGAGGAGTTGATAACTTAGTTATTTCCTAAAACAAGATAACTTTGCGAGTAAGAAGGAGGCTTATCAAGGTGGGGCACTCAAATCACACTATTAGTCCATGATAAAGACGATCCAAGTCACTCACATGAAGGAGAATATTCGACTACGACTACTCATCCACCTTCCTCACTTGATGGACACAAAAATCAAAGGTTAAGGGGGTAATTTGATAATTGGGAAACTTAGACTATGATCTACGGTTAATTTATTATGAATACACATGGGATAAAATTTAAGTCAAACAGATCATGGGAACCATGTGATCTAGAAATTAAGGATCTAGGTTAATGTGAGAAATTCACATTTAGGGGCACTCAAGATTTTCTATTTATACACTTCAGATAATCACTCAAATCCTAAGTTAAGAATTTACAACTAAGGAGATCAATTTGGTATAGTTACTTTCCCGACTGTCTTCATCGATTAATGACTACGGATGCTCCTAGGTTAAGATCTCCATAATCGTGAGGCCTACTTAAAAATCTATCTACACGGCGTTGGTATCAACATAAAATTACGCTTACTTTCCGGATAGATTCGAAAACTACTTATCTGATTGATCAGAAATTGTGAATTAGGGGGTCCAATGGCATTATCGTAATTATTAGAACAACGCTAGTTATGTGAAATCTAACCATTCTACATCGTTCATGGCATCATTCTAAGCAATTTTTGTAAAGCGACGGCTGTCAAATCTCTCCCGGATGATCCTTTATTCTCAAATTAAAGTAAATACTCGATATATTTAACTCGAATAAAATCAATACAAAATTCCAAATTCTGAAAAATTTAGGGAGTTACAATCCACCCCCTTTAAAAACAAACTTCGTCCCTGAAGTTTCCTAAGTAACGTAGTCAAAAGTTGAGGGTACATCGTTCTCCTGCCTTATCATGCCGCTCGACTCGAACACTCTTCCAAGTCTTTAGTTATCTTTGACTTATTCTGGGTTAGTCGCCATCTCGTTGTCATCACATTTCATCCCCCTTAAAATAAGATTTTCGTCCTCAAAGTTAATTTTACATGCTCTCCAATTTCTGGCCTGACATACTTCCATTGTCCACTATGATTCCTAGATAGTTTTGTATATATCAACAGGTCCCTTAAACCAATCAATCATCTAATGCCCTAATATTTCTCAAGTCTGGGGGTGCTCTTATAGTCAAGGATCTAGGAGGATGATTAAGGTTAGATAATTATCAAGGATGTTTATTTGATATCTAAGATAATCAATCGAGGGTCTAAAAGGATGGATCCGTGTTTTATTAGGTCGGCATGATTGAATTGTCCTTTAATGGCTAAAGGTGCGACGGAAAGATGAGGTTAGGGATACCATATTTTAGCTCTTGATAGGATCTAAGCGGCTAAGTTTCTACGCCCTATGGTTATCTATATGTCTATCTTACTCTAGTCATCAAAAAGAAAAACACACTTACACGCATTCCAAGAGAATGCACGAAGGTCTCCAAGTTAAGACAATGAGGCAGTTCGTATATTGTCGGCATCACGAGCAGATGGTTCAAGTAAATTAGGGTCCGATACTTAGATCTTCTACTTGCATTTGAGTTCATTAGTATCCATTCAAAATTTCGAGTGTTGACCCCCAAGACTCGAATGTGGATCCAATCGCTTACACAGTGTATCAGGTACGATTCTGCCCTCCCGTGTGGCCGATTTAATCTAACATCGTGGGGTCCTTCATGTACTCTCCCAAAATGCGCACAAAGCAAACATCAACAAAAAATCACCCAAAATAAAAGAAATCAACAACAAGCATCAAACCTTACGAGGTCTAATCAACTTTCGTCACCAAACATGTCGAAGACCTAAGTGAGGGTCAGTAAGTAGTTACCTATAGGTATAATTAATTCACCTAAAATAATAGAGTAGGGCTTAAAGTTCAAGGAGAAATACTAGCCGACATCAAGGAAGCTCTTCTATGGGCATAAATATACAAAAATTAAGCATAAACAAGGGGTTCCAGGGGTTTTCAAAGGTAAAGAACTAGGGTAGCGCTGAATTTGGAAGGCAGGACCTCCAAGTGCTCCTATAATTCTTTCTCTCGACTCGAGTGTCGGGTTCTCCTGGAATTTGGAAGGTAAGCTATAGGTTAGGTGTGAAACATTTATTATTTTTCTTAGATCACAATTCCTATGGTAACACATGTTTATAACCTAATCAAGTTCAAAAAATGCAGTAGGTCAACAGCATTTTGTGCAGAGTTTTCAGCTACTGTCGAAATTTTCCTGATTTATCTATCTATCGGATTGATCTAAACTTTTATGAAGGTTCTGGGTGGTAAATTAAGAGTCTCTAGGAAAATTTTCAAAATTTTTATCAGTCTGGGTATACATCTTCTAACAGCGCTACGTCAGTTAGGTCAGGGAATATGTCCTATGTCAGACAATTCAAAATAAAATTGTAGATCCTAAAATTTTGGTGGAATTACACCATACTATTCATCAAATTGTTGATCTAAACATGGAGAGTAGATCAGAGCCCCAACATGGGAAACAAAAGTGGGAATTATCTTTCCGAAACCATAGAGTTCATGTTTCTATGTTCAACGGCAACTCTAAAAATCTTCAAGGGACCTAAGTGTGGGTTTCTATATTCGTACATTACATACAACCATGAAGGGACATACCTAGTTGTTTCCTTAATAATTTTGGGCACTTAAGCCCTAAGGTGAATTATTATACAATGGATTGGGCTCCACGCCCTAAGGTCATGTTTGCTCTCTGATACTATCTTGTAATGCCCCGAGATTTCGACTCTCGTGGATAACGCGAAGAGTCGAGGTCCCAGTTGTTAAATAAAATGTGCCAAGGACAACATCCACTGCATTCCATCAATTATTCACATATTTAATACTTTTTGGCATTCAAGCATAATGATGAAAAATAAATTATCTCATTTCATGGATTTCTAAACTAAGATATCAACAAAATATTCTTAAAACATATCAAATAAAACATCCAATCATTATCATCACCTGAAAAACTTATTACAATTTTCAAGAAAATAGTAAATTATCCTAAGAAAGCATAAACAAGAAAAGTCTTCATTAAGCCGCTCTAGATTCGA
The DNA here is from genome assembly GCA_003013855.2 of Liriodendron chinense. NCBI lineage: Eukaryota > Viridiplantae > Streptophyta > Magnoliopsida > Magnoliales > Magnoliaceae > Liriodendron > Liriodendron chinense. The sequence continues at coordinate 5,706,527 of ML058389.1, forward strand.
CATCATCATTTGTTGCCACAAACCTCCGTACTTTTGTTTAAGAGCTCGGTTCACCTATTAGATCTTCACCCGTATCATCTGAGTTGTGTTTGGATAGCGTTAACCGCGATCATAGTGAGGTGTATCCTTTCAAAATAAACACGATAATAATAACCAAATAGAGATAGCACAAGCAAGATAATAATAATGATTAACCAAAACATAAAAGATAAAATCTTATTAATGCATTGCATGGTATGCATGCTCGAGCCAAGGCACGCTGGCTAAAATTATAATACGTGAAGCGGAAAACTCCCTATTACTACTTCATGCTAGCCACTATTCACCAGAGGTAAAAAAATAACTAATGGAAGTAGGAAACTCATTATTACGACTTCCACTAGATAATGCACGGCAAAAAGTGGAAAACTCCATATTACGGCTTCCTCTATGACACCCAGAGGGGCTAGCTCGCCAAGTCGATCTCTAGTGTATGCATGAATTAGCTTCACCTTTAATTAAGTAGTTTCAAATTCAACCATATTAAAAATACTTACTAATCAATAAGGGGAGTTGCAAGCAACACATCATAGGCCAACAACTCAGGCTTAGTGTCAATATCACCCAACCTGGCTCATGAGACGGCGTTTACAAGGAATGTCCACTCCTTACCCCAATTTATGTTTTAACATACCCTAACGAAGCGTTTTCTCTCCCACAGGGCAATCATAAAAAGGCATACACACATTAACCACAAACTTTATATATGGCATATGGATCCATCATAGATATCATGTTAACACAAGGATCCCCTTGGCAATCATTAATTAAATAAACTCACATGATTATGCAAAGACTTATTACTTAATAAGGACACCTTTCACAAGCTTCATCTCATTGCACCAAGCGATTATAATAGTATGGGGTTAAGGGGTGTGCATTAATGTAACATTTACATGGAAAATCTTGTATACACATCTCATATATCATCTAAAACATTATCAATGCATGTAAAGCATGATTACAAAGTAATTTATACATGGTTCTCACATAAGCATAATATTACACATATTTTCTCATACCAACATTCATACAAGCATCACAAAGGTACTATAATGCAAAATCAACGATAAACTTATATAAAAGATTATATTAAATTATATTCAAATCCATAAACACAAGTTAATCATAAACGACACCATAAACATAACTATTAACACATGAAAACCCTAGAGAAGTATATTATTATTGTATTTGGCTTAAAGGGAGATCATCACATTGGCTTTAGATGAAACTCTAGATTGAATCTAATAGAGGAGAAGGCATCTCACAAACCACGGCAATGGAGATCTTACACGAACAAGAGAGGAAGAAGGACGATGTCCACACGTGCAAGGGGAACCAGGGTTTAGTTGGCCTCTCTCTCTCTCTAAGGCGTGAGGGCTAGAGAAGGGGATTCCACGTGTGGTTTGATGGAAATAATAGGAGAATGGGTGTGTGAACTCTCTTTATTAAAGAGAGGTGGGCATCTACTAGAACTAGTTTTACTGGGACTCCCTAAATCTAGATGAAACGCTGATCTTTATGAAAATTTTCTTCGTTCATTATGTGTAGGTCGAAGGGTAGAGTCGGGATATATAATTTTTCTTGATAATCCAAAATTTAGATTGATCGATCTTGAAAATGGCCTGGTGGGTGACAAAACGGACTGGATCTCAATTAACGGTCCACGCTTGATTATTAGGGTTCAAAATTGAGAAAATGTGGAGTCATGATAGGCAAACGATTGAACAATTTTTTGTGGTTGATTGATGATGGAAAATGCCTATATATGAAATTCCACCTTTAGTGAATAAATGAAGGGAGTAGCTCTAGGGTTCAACGGTGTAGGATCATATATCAGGATTCAAATTTTATGTAAACTCGTAATCACATAAGGACAACATGTAGTTCAAATTTGATAAGCGATTAACGGTGGAAAGTGAGTTAATTGAAATGTCCAGAATTGGGAATAGTTGATAAGTCGGTTATTTTCTAAAACAAGATAACTTGACGAGTAAGAAAGAGACTTATCAAGGTGGGGCACTCAAATCACACTATTTATCCATGATAAGGATGATCCAAGTCGCTCACATGAAGGAGAATATTTAACTACGACTATCCATCCACCTTCCTTACTTGATGGACACAAAAATCAATGGTTAATGGGTTGATTTAACAATTGGGTCACTTATACTATGGTCTAAGGGCTGAAACTTGACTTGTACGGTTAATTTATGATGAATAGGCATGTGATAAAATTTTAAGTCTAATGGATTATGGGAACCATGTGATCTAGAAATCAAGTGTCTAGGTTAATGTGAGTCATTCACATTTATGGGTGCTTAAGATTTCTTATTTATACACCTCAGATAATCACTCAAATCCTAGGTTAAGAATTTACCATTAAGGCCATCAATTTAGTATGGTTAGTTTCCCGACTACCTTCCTCGATCAACGGCTAGGATGCTCCTAGGTTAAGATCTCCATGATCACGGGGCCTACTTGAAAACCTATCTCCACGGCATTGTTATACACCTAAAATTACGCTTAATTTTCGGATAGATTTGAAAACTACTTATCCGATTGATCAGAAATCGTGAATTAGGGGGTTTAAGGGCATTATCATAATTATCGAAACAAGGCGAGTTTTGCGAAATCCAACTATTCTATATCGTTCAAGGAATTATTCTAAGAAATTTTTGTAAAGTGTCGGCTGTCAAAATCTCTCACGGATGATCAATTATTCTCAAACCAAAGTAAATACTCGATATATTTAACTCGAATAAAATCAATATAAAATCCTAAAAAATCTAATTAAATTCTGAAATATCTAAGGCTTTATAGGAAATTCTGAAATTATAGGTTAAAACTAAACCCTAGGTTAGCAAAATTCAGAAAATTAGAAATCCTAATCTAAACTAAACTAAAACCCTAACTACAACATTTAGAATTGTTAACCTACGTATCCCTAGCAACGATGCCAAAAACTTATTCACAACCCCAAGTATAGGGTTGCGATGTAATAATAACTCGGTGAGACTGAGATTATATGCAGGGACTGTGGTAACAACTCCAAATTCTAATAATTAAATTAACTAAATTCGAATTTAAATTAAGTGATGGTTTGCAAAAACATAAAACTAATATTAATATAGAGAATTTAAAAATAAAAGCACTATGGATTTAAGGATCCACTTATAATCATCCATACTGTTAGTTTATCGATTCAAGCTAATAACTCGATTGGAATTGAAGTTCTATCATATCCAATCGGATGATAAATTAAGTTAAATCATAATTCATAATCCAATGTAAAATTTAAACATCAATAGATTGGTTCTAGATAGGCATAGAGTACTTTTACAATTACAAAGCATTCACGATGAATCTAAAAATTTCATAAATCAAAACCCTCATTAACCCAATTGATCAATCTCAAAAAATTAAACATCACATGTAAACACAATCACAAAAGATGGAAGATTAATCTAACATTATCAAATTTATTCAAACCAACTATGAAATTTCATCATTAAAACCCATAATTACCTAAATCAAAGTAAACCTAACATCATAAACGATTATAAGCTTCTCCTCTTAGCCCTAGCTAAGAGGTTTGGCTAATCATCAATATGATTAAGCTAATCTCTTTAAAAAAAACTAGAAAACTATAAATAAAAAAAATAGAAAAGAAAAAACCCAATGAAGAACCTTCCACTTTTGATTCTCTCTCCTTCCCCCATGTTCTAAGACTCCTAGGATGCTTTGAAACGTCTAAAATCACCCCTTTATATATAAAATCAAGCTCTGTCTCTTAATTTGAGTTGACCATAGCCTTTGGTCAGTCGAAATTGCATTTTTTAGAATAGACAGTTTCAGCCCAAATTGTCAATTTTTGGCCTATCGACCAGTACATTCAGTCAGTTGAAGTTGAACTTCTGCCGGCCGAAATATACAAAAATTGCACAGCAGGGTCATTTACTGAACTTTCTACATTCTAGTTTTTTGGCCCTACAACTCTGCGCTGACTTTTCTTTCAGGTTTTGTAACTTGATTTTTTCACACTTTTTTTCATAATTTTTTTTTTTAGCTTTAATTCCTGCCTTTTAGCATGAATTTGGTCTTGATTCTCAACTCTTTTCTTACACATAAAACACACATAAGTAGAACTAATTAACTTAATGTATATGATAAAATCAATACTAAGTAAGAAATAAATATGCAATATTTAGGCCTCAATGCCTGTATACTTAATATATAATGAAAAAAATAATAATTATAATCATAATAATAATAATAATTATTATTATTATTATTATTATTATTATTATGATAATGATTTAAGGAACGTCCAGAGAGGACGCCCCAGCCAACCTTCCCCTGTCCAAACTGTGGGGCCCACCGTGGACCCTACCTTGATGATGTGTATATCCACACCGTCCATTAGTTCCTCAGCTCAGATTTGGCCATGGGCCAAATTGAAGCAGTTTCAAATCTCAAACGGACTGCACCACGTAAACCAGTGTGGATTGTACTTGTACCGGCCATTGAATTTTCTAGTGGGTCACCATGATGTTGGTAGTTCATCTAATCCGTCCACCTAGATGGCCAGATCATCTTAAGGTAAAAGCCGCAAAAAATCAGGCCGATCCGAATCCTAGGTGGGCTGCACCACACGAATATGTGGGAATAAAACCCTACCGTTAAAAGCTTTCTAGGGCCCCGTGACGATGCTTGGGGTGAGAGATTAAATAAATAAATAAATTAATCTATATTAAAATATATAGGGGAATGAAATCCGAGATGTTCAGGGCGCGACTTGGGTGAGACCCCGGTCCATCCAAAATTTTCATCTTCTTCATTTTTGGTAACATAGGTACAAAATAATATGAAGAAACAGATGGACGGCATGGATCTACGATAAAAACATCCAGGTGGGCCCTAGGTTCAGGGTCCCACCCACATCCCTGGTTCCGGGGTCTCACCCAAGTCGCGCCCGTTCAATTCCTCTTGCTTCTTTCTGTGTGATTGCCACCTAAATAGGTTGTGGGGCCACCGTGGACTCACCATGACGTATGTGATAGATCCACATCATCAACCCAAGTTTACATATCATTTTAGGGTACGGACCCAAAGATGGGCTAGATCCAAGTTTAGGTGGACCACACAGTAGGTATTAAACACCTATCGTTGAAAATTCCCAAGAGCCCATTCTGAGTTAATAAAACCCATAAGACCTTATGAACCCTGGTGTAAAAGAAATAATAAAAGAAACTAAATTAGAAAAAGAAGAAGAAAAGGATGCGGATTGGCTAGCCAATCCGAAGAGGAGGGTTGCCTGTGAAAGCCTTTTCGCAGGCATCTCCTGAACTCAGAATCTAGGCAGGGCCCACCGTGATGTTTGTGAGAAATCCACGCCGTCCATCCATTTTGTGAGATCATTTTAGGCCGTGCCAAAAAAAATAACCAGATCAAAGACTCAAGTGGGCCACACTAAAGCAAAAGCTGGGTAGGTAAATTCCTACCGTTGAAAACTCTATGGGTCCACAGTGATGTTTATATGCCATCCATACCGTTCATAATGTCATTACTACTGAGAAAACACAAATATTATCCTGATTCAAAACTTGTGGCCCCACAAATATTTCAAGTGTGGAAGTTCAATCGTCACATTTTCGGCCCACTTGAGTCTTGGATTCAGTTCATTTTTGGTCGCACAGGCGTAAAACAAAACGGTTGGACGGCGTAGATTTCTCACAAACATCACGATAGGCCCTACCTAGATTCCGAGTGCAGGAGATGCCCGACGCGGATTAGCTACTGTCATCGTGAGTAGCGAGTTTCACTATTAAAGTGACGCCACCGAGTTATGTGGGTCCCGCCATGATGTATGTGTTACATCCGCACCGTCCATCCATTTGAAGAAATCATTTTAGGGCATGATCCAAAGAACGAGGCAGATCCAAACGTCAAGTGGACCCTCCACAGAAAACAGTGGTGACAGTAACACCCACAGTTGAAACCTTCCTAGGGCCCACCATGATGCTTATATGATGCTTATATAAGATATAACCTGTTCATAAGTTAACACAGACATGGATGAAGGGAAAACACAAATATCAGCTTGATCGAAAACTTCTGTGGTCCCAAGAAGTTTTTAATGGTAGGCATTCAATTCCCACTTTTTTTTTATGGTGGGATCCACTTGAGGTTTGGATCTGCTTCCTTCTTTGGATCATACCTTAAAATGATCTCTCCAAATGGATGGACGGTGTAGATGTAACACATACAGCATGGTGGGACTTACAGAACTTGGTGACGTCACTTCAGTAGCAAGATTCGCTACTCACAATGTCAGTAGCTAATACGCGTCCGGAGATGCCTGCGAAAGCCGCCCGAAGAAAAGAAATAAAGGACAGATCCAGGGACACTAACGTCCCTGGACCCATCATCATACACATTCCAGGATTGTGGGCCCCATGCTGGAAGACCCAACTGACGTCTGTGTTAGATCCACGCCGTCCATCAGCCTTTCTAGCCCATTTTAGCCCATGGACCCAAAAATGAGGCTGATTCAAATCTCCAGTGGGCCACACAGTGGAGTTGAATGTAAACTATTGAAAACTTTTTACGGACACGCAGCCATGTCTATTTCCAACCAAAACCTCCAGCTTATGGGCCCCGTTATGATGTTCGTGTTTCATCCAAACCGCCTATCTATTTCACCACATTGTTTTAGGACACGGGTCCTAAAATGATGCTGATCTGAATCTCAAGTGGACCACACCGCAAGGATTGAATGCCTGCCGTTGAAAACTTTGCTAGGCATATCATAATGTTCATTTTACATCCAACCAATACTAAGAAGAAGAAAAAGAAGAAGAAGGAAGGACGGCCCACTTGCATTTGGAGTTAGCAAAGCGGGAGGCCACCAGATGTCTATATTAGATCTACACCATCCATCCTCTTTGCCAGGTCATTTTAGTTCATGAGCTCAAAAATGAAGCTGATCTAAACTTTAGGTGGGCCACATGCTAGAAACAGTGGGGACGATGATGTCCACCGTTGAAACCTTCCTAGGACTGACTGATCCATGCATGTGTTGTATATCCCTGACCTCCAGACGTTTTTAGCTCACTTTAGTGTGGACCCCACAATCTGGACAGGGAGGAGCCTATGCCCCACTGTTTAAAGGTTCCCAGGACCTTCTGGAACGTTTAATTGGCATCCAACCTGTTGGACGGACACACAGATCCGGGCTATAGGGAATTGCAAATATTAGCTTGGTCTAGAACTTCTGTAGGACCCATGGTGATGGGCCCTCTAGATGAAGGGAAAACACAAATAGTTCGGTCTAGAACTTTGTATGACCCACTATAATATTTATTTGTCGTCCAAACTGTTTAAAATAGGAGCCCATTGTGGACCCCAGCTTGATGTATATATAGACACCGTCTATCAGGTGGGCCATGTCCCAAAATTGTAGTCGATCCAAATCTTGGGTGGACGATGCCATAGGAAACGGTGGAAATTGAATGTACACCGTCAAAAAAAATTCTAGGACACATTATGATGTATCTTCACCGTTGAAACCATCCTACGGCCTGATTTAGTGTTTTCTTGCCACTTAACCGTCTAGCAGTGGGAGGCCACTATGGACCCATCTTGATGTGTTTTATCTGTGCCGTACACAAGTTTCCCAGCTCATTTTAGAGTATGAAACCAAAATGAAGTAGAACCAAATCTGGTGGGCTACACGTTATGGGCCCACTGTAAACCCTACCATGATGTATGTCCGTAGTTATATTGAAGATTTCCATTTAGACCACACCACAATGTACATGTTTTATCCACAACGTTCAACCGTTTTGCCACTGAATGGTCCTAATCTTGAACCCGTTGTAGACTCCACTTTGACGGGTGGCTTGTACATCTATACCGTTCATCCTTAATCCACCTTGATGTAGGTTAGTTACCTACGTTGTTCACTTATTGTGTATCCCCCGTAATGTTTATTTGTGAACCCATCTATTGGTGGGACCACTTAGAAGTGGGACCTACTGCATTGTTCGAGTTATACATATGTCATTTACCGCAGCCAACTTTAAATGTATATATTATATATCCAAATCATTCATCTTAGGCCTTGTTGTAGTATAGGAGTGCTACCAGTGCGTGTCCAAACTGTTATAGACTCACAGTAATAATTATTGGCAATTTAGTCTATAGGCGGCCCACTTGGAAGTAGAGCTCACCAGATTATTTGAGTTTTATCAACACTGTTTATCATGTGTGGCACACCTTGAGCCATGTATGTGATGACCATCCACTTTGTCAGCCTATAGAAGGGGGCCCAAGCCTGATGATGAGATAAATCCAAGCCCAATGGGCCCACAACATTAAACAAATTCAAGTTTGGGCTGAGCCCAAGATGAGATAAGTGTTAGGTTGAACGGTCAGGCCCACTTAGTTGAAGATTCAAGTGATTTAGAGACTCTACTAAAGAATTGACTTAGACCTTGGAATGATAAGCTCATTAGCCAGAAGGTGCACCTAGAGTGATTGTGAACCCATTAGTGGAAATCATGAATGGCTTGGCACGTGCTTGAGTTTAGTGAATGCATGATGTATGGCTTATACTTGTTGCAAATAGAGGTATGCTTGTCATTACATATGCAACTTTGCCCGAGCCCTATATCGCATGCTCAAGATTCTTGTATTGCTTCTGGCCTTAGCACTTCTTGCCGATATAGACTTTTTAGGCCCTAACAAAAGTCAAGTTGAGAAAGGTGGGTCCAACCTACTTAAGAGCTGGGGTGCAAACAAGTGCCCATACATGACAGTGCCCCTAAGAGCCTCCACTTGTTTTGAGCCCGAGAGGGATGGGTAGTACCCAATCCTCATCCTCCTCCTCCAGTGTTGTGGGCTCTACTACAATGCATGTGTTTACCCAATCCTTGGCCACCAATGCTGTTCATCCATTTTTTCAGATCATTGAGTCATGAGCTCAAAATTGACATAGATCCAAATCTCAAGTGGACCCACCATTGGAAATAGTGGTGATTGAATGTGTACCATTGAAAACTTCCTAGGACCCACTATAATTTTTAATTGCCATCCAACATCTTGATTAGGTCTAGCAGACCTAAACCTTTGTGTTTGTGGTCTCAAGAAGCTTTTAATGATGGGGCATTGAATCAGCACGTTTCCTGTGTCAGCCTGAGATGTGGATTTGTCTCATTTTTTTAGCTAATGAACTAAAATGAGCCAGCAAAATGGACGGCATGGATGAAGCAAATGGGTCAGCCGACAGCACCGACACTGGAGCGGGTCGCCACCGAATCCGAGTCCATTTGCGTCAGCAATACGGTAAAGCCGCCTGGTGGGCCACCCAACGTCACCCATGTCCACGAAGGAGTTACAACGACGTTGGCCACTGCCTCAGTCGATATAAATGGGCGCGACTTGGGTGAGACCCCGGAACCAGCGATGTAGGTGGGACCTGAATATAGGGCCGACCTCTATGTATTAATTGTATATCCATACCGTTCATCTTCTTTTAAGGATTATTTCATGTCATGAAACCAAAAATAAAGAAGATAAAGAATTTTTGTGGACCACACCATTAGAAACACTGGTTAATGGCGATTAAAAACCTTTTGTGGGCCACAAAAGTTTTCTATCCACCCGATACTTGTTTTTTCCTTTCCTACCTGTCCACGTGTCCTTATCAACAGATTGGATGGTTAGTAAACATTACGGTGGACTCCAGGAAGTTTTTAATGGTAGGCGTTCAATTAGCACTGCTTCCAGTGGTGTGATCTACTTAAAATTTTCATGCACTTCAAATTTGGGATTGAGTCCTAAAATAATCTGAAGAAACAGATGGACGGCCTGGATATGCAACGAATTCATCCAGGTGGGCCCTAGGTTCGGGGTCCCACCCACATCGCTGGTTCGGGGGTCTCACCCAAGTGGCGCCCGATATAAATAGCCGTCGAGTTTGAACGAATTAATAATGGTTTGATAGAGTATGTTGGTTTGTATGCAATCAAGTTTGTACACGTGGCAAGCATTATAAACAATCGAAAATCATGGACACCCGTAGATATGTCTTGTAGCGTCATTTTATTAATGGACATCTGTTTGTGGAATCTGGACCATTCACTACCTTTCAGCTTTATCCATCCATTAAATGTCAAACAATGAAGGCCAGTTTGAAAATTGGTTCAATGTAAGCTACCCGTGTGAAGTGGGGCCCACAATTTCATGGTTTAGCGCTTTAGCTTGAGTATCATGCACGCCATGTATATAATTCCCTGGGTGCATGCGTATGAAGCATCACACTATTCAGAGTATCAGGTTTCCATCAGCTAGAAATGAGCCATGCAAAGCGGATGCGGTTTGGTCGGTGCTTGCTCTGTGGAAGCCACCATGATGTATGTGTTTTATCCACGCCGTCCGTCCATTTTTCCGTATCATTTTAGGGCTTTATCTCTAAAAATGAGCCGGACCTAAATCTCAGGTGGAGCACAACACATGATAACACTAGTGATTGAACGTCCATCATTAAAAACCTCCTAGGGTCGACTATAATGTTTATTTGAGATCCAACATGTTGATTAGGTCGTACACCTGGATGAAGGGAAAAAAACAAATATCACCTTGATCCAAAACTTTTGTAGGCCCCAAGAAGTTTTTAATGGTGGGCGTTCAAACATTGTTTCCTGTAATGTGGTGGTCCACTTGAGATTTGGATTTATCTCATTTTTGGGCTCATACCATAAAATGATATGAAAAAATGGATGGACAGGGTGGATGAAGCACATACATTATGGTGGGGCCCACATGATACTGATCTCTAGACTGGCTAATCTATGTCCATGCAAAGCATGTTCGAAAGTTGCTGAGGCCCGAGTGGGTACTACCCCATAGGACCTAGCTGAGACAGACAGTGATGTCAGTAGCTCTATGGGCACCACTGTAATCTATTTGTTTAATCTATATGTTTTATCTACATTGCCTTGACCTATTATTTTAGGGTATGAACCCAAAAAGGATATAGATGAAAGGCTCAAGTGCACCACGCAAAATGAAGTGGGATTGAACTCTTACTAATGAAAACATCCTAGGTCTCATCATGATGTTTATTTGCCAACCAATGAGCTCAAAAGGTCACATAGATCGGTAGGAAGGGAAAATATAAATATTAGCTTGATTCAAGAATCTTGTGGCCCACACAAAGTTTTCAATAGTAGGCTTTAAAGCCCCACTCGCTTCATGTGGTGTAGTCCACTTCAGCTGTCAATATGCTTACTTCTGAGGCTCATGCCCTAAAATGACATGTGAAAATAGATTAAGATAAGACATACAATTCACGGTGGGCCACAAAGAGCTCCCGACATGACCGTCCATCTCTAGCTAGGCCCTTGCCGCAGTAGTACCTAATCTAGGCTTGTTGTTCAATACCCAACGTGGCTCATCTCAGATAGCTTCTTGCCATAAAATCAAATCCTACCACCTAAGGAGGGAATTTATCCCATATTGCCCCAACCTGAATTCCTTCCGCTAATGACATGGCAAGATTTAATTAGATAGCAGGCCACTGTCAGAAATAGAGCTGATGTAAAGGGTGTTTAATAATTGTTGGCAGGGTCAATCATGGATGACTGGATAACTACCTTCCTTCATAAATAGAACTGATGTAATGGGTGTTTGATAGTTGTTGGCAGGGTCAATCATGAATGATTGGATAACTGCCTTCCTTCAAACCAGGCCAAGCTCGCCACGAGAGGAGCGAATGGAGCTCGGCTTAGGCAGGGGCAGTATTGCATCCCTTGAAAATAAGGGTAGACTCATATGTTAGTTATTCACCATTTAAAAAATACCAGTGATACTTAAGACATGCGCATGGCATGGTCACACAGTGATTTAGGGGGCATTTGGCAAATTTATTAATAAGAGCTTATTTGCTTTTCTAAAAAAATAAGCTCTTATTATGAAAATAGACTGTTTGGTAAAGCTTTCATTTTAGAGCTTATTTTTTTAGAAACTAGTAAAAAAGCTCTTAGATAATAAATGATATGGATGTCGCTTTTTCTTTAAAAGCTTATCTAGCTCATGCGAGTAGACTTTTTTTAATTAATTTTTGGATAAGTTTGTCTTTGAACTTTTTAAGTAATTCCCATGTTGCCCTATTCTCTTCTTTAGAATATCTCTAAGGTGGCCCCACATGATGAACAACCCATATTAAAGGTGGGTTTCCACATCAAGGTGGCCCCACATGATGAACAACCCATACTGAAGGTGGGTTTCCACATCAAGGTGAGCCCACATAATTCATGGTCACATCAAAGGTGGACCGCACATGATGAACGCCCACATCAAAGGTGGGACCTACAGGGTGGATGAGGGACATTAAAAGTGGGATCATATGATGGAAGGTTGACATCAAAGGTAGGCCCACATGATGAACAACCCATATTGAAGGTTGGGCCCCACATGATTGACGGTGAACACTAAAGGTGGGTCCTACATGATAGATGACCCACATTAAAATGTGGCCCCGCATGATTGATGGATTATCCACATCAATTGGGCCCCATATGATGGATGGTTCATAGCAAAGGTGGGACCCACATGATGGATGGTGAACATTGAATGTGGGACCACATTATGGAAGATTGACATTAAATGTGGGACCAAATGATGAATGACCCATATTGAAGGTTGGGTCCCACATGATGGATGGTCCATAGCAAAGGTGGGACCTACATGATGGATGGTGGATATTAAAGGTGGGTCCCACATGATAGACTATCCATATCAAGTGGGCCCCACATGATAGATGGTCCACAACAAAGGTGGGACCCACATGATGGATGGTCCACATCAAAGGGAGGATCCAAGTGATGGATGGTGGATATTGAATATGGGACCACAAGATGGAAGGTTGACATTAAAGGTGGGCCTACATGATGAATGACCCATATTGAAGGTTTGATCCCACATGATGGACAGTCCACAACCAAGGTGGCACCTACATGATGGACTACCTACTTGATGTGGGCCCCACATGATAGTGGTCCACAACAAAGGTAGGACCCACATGATGGATGGTGGACAATAAAGATGGGCCCCTCATAATGAACGACTCATATTGAAGTGGGGCCCCACATCAAGGTGGGCCCACGTAATGAAAGGTTCACATCAAAGGTAGGCCCCACATGATAGATGGCCCACATCAAATTGTGGCCCAACATGACGGAACATGCACATTAAGTAGGTCCCATTTAAATGGCAGTTCACATCAAAGGTGGGATCCACATGATGGATGATGGTCATTGAAGGTGAGCCCACATGATGGTCAGTTGATATCAAAGATGGGCTCACATGACGAACGACCCATAATGAAGGTGGGGCCCCACACAAAGAATGGTCCACATCAAGGTGAGCCCACATAATGGATGAAGTGTGCTTCACATGATGGATGGCTCACATAAAATGTGGCCCCTCATAATGGATAGTTGACATCAAGTGAGCCCCACCTAATGGACGGTCCACATCCAAGGTCTCTTATGATAGATGACCCATATCCAAAGTGGGCTGTATGATGGATGATCCATATAGAAGGTGCACCTCATACGATAAATAGTATATCAAAACTAGGCCGCACATGATGGACAATACACTTCAAAGATAGGGCCTACAATATGGACACACCATATGTGGAGTACTCCATGTGTAATTGACATTGAGGGCCCCCACATAAAGTACAATTAACATTGATGTTGGGCACCACGTGATGAGCGGTCCACCCAAACAACCATTTGGATTGCTCTTATATTTAAATTGTTGTAATCTTTAAAAATGACATCAATTACGCTTTAAAAAGCTCTTATTTGAAAGTTTTACCAAATGTGTCTATTTTAAATAAGAGCAATTTTTTTTTTTTTTTTTTTTTTTTTTTGAGATTTTACCAAATGAGCTAATTTAAAACAGGAGTTAGAACAAAAGGAGCTTACTAAAATAACTCTTATTGAATTAGAGTAGAGATGCTAAACGCCCCCTAGCCTGTCCAGACCACTTATTTAAGTGCCGATGGGGTATAAACCCAAAATTAGCACTCACCAGATAGATAGGATTAACCTTTTTTTTTTTCTAACCATCCATTTAATAAGTGTCGATGGGGTATAAACCCAAAATTAGCACTCACCAGATAGATAGGATTAACCTTTTTTTTTCTAACCATCCATTTAATAAGCATCAATTAAATGATCAGTCTAATGGTAGAGAAATGCTCCATCCATGATGGGACCACAATTAGGATGGTCAGAGTAACTGTACATTTAGTGCCAGGATGAGTCATCGCTATCACTTAAATGGTTTAGAACCAACATTCGAGTCCAGACCTGAAGTCCGTTATGGCTAACGTAACATCGCATCTGATGAGTTCGTTACTGATGACCACTAAGGTGGGGTCCAGTAGGTGAACGAAACATGGGAGGAGCTGATACAGCGGAGATGGATAGAAGAACCTGAATGTGGCAGAGCCGTCTCTTTGTGATAAGATTTTTGCTGCAATAGCTCTGAGATGTGGCTATTTTTACTAAAGTCCAATTTTTCATCTGGTTTATCTTTTTTGGCCTTTTGAGAGAAATTAAAATTTTATGGTCAAAATTGCCCCTTCTGACCAATTCCCCCTGGACACTATGGATTCCCCTGGGGCACGATAGATTCCTCCCGAGCACACGGTGGTTAGAGGGTCTTTCTTGACTGTAAGAGAAATTGGACTTTTAGTAAAAATAACCACACCTCAGAGCTATTTCAGTAAAAATCCCCTTTCAGATGCGGATTTGGTACTGCACCGCCCGTTCCGAGCTCAGAACAGGCTAGGTCTCTGAGGGGCCCACCATAATGTATGGGTTTATCAATACCGTCCATTCATTTTTCCATATCATTTGAGGATATAAGCCAAAAAAAATGAGGCAGTTTCAAGGCTGCTACAGCTCCCAAGGGTTTTTAATGGTATGTGTTTACTCCCCACTCTGGTGGCACTACATGCACAAGGGAGCGAATTAGGTGTTACCCCGGGAACAACTTAGTGGGTGTTACCCCTACTGTGTGGCCCACATGGATAATATTTTGTATATCCACATCCCATTTTGAAATGGTCTTCCAAAAACTATGCAAATCCAAATCTCATGTAAATCATACCACTGTAAACAGTGTTGATTGAGTACCCGCCATTAAAAATTCCAAAGAACTTACGGTTTTTTTAATGTTTATTTGCAATCCTAGCTCTTCATAATGTCAAGAAGGTCTCAATGAAGGGAAAATTTAAAGATCAGCTTGATCTAAATCTTTTGTGGCCCGCAAAATGCTTTTAATGATTGTTCATCACTCTTTCTATTGGTATGGTCCACCTGAGATTTGGATCTTCTTATAATTTTGGATGGAGACGTCCTAAAATTAAGGATAACAACAGATGGACGGTATGGATATACAAAAAATACATCAAGGTAGGCCCCACACGGTAGGGGTAACATCCACTAAGGTTTTACCAGGGTAACCATTAATTCACTCCCATGCGCCAAGCTTTCTAGGGCCCACTGTGATGTATGTGTTTTATCCACACTCTCCATTCATTTTGCCAGCTCATTTTAGGGTATGAATTAAAAAATGAGGGACGTGGAAAGCTCAAGTGAACCACACTACCAAAAATAGTGGAGGATGATGATACCAAAACGGTGGGGATGATGATGTGCCCACCGTTGAAACCTTCTTAGGCCCTACCATTATGTTATTTTCCATCCGACCTGTTCATGATGTCACACTGACTTTTTTTCACATACCTACACACGCACCCATGATGTCACCCTGACCCTTTACCTCACATACTCAAACCACACACACCCACACCACAAGTGTGGGCTGTCGATGTTAGGATTTCAGTGTTGAAAAAGAGTTTGCTTACAGCTGAGCCATGGAGGGAAAACACATATCTCAGCTTGATTGAAAACTTTTGTGGCTCTTACAATGTTTTCAAAGGTGGGCTTTCAATTCCCCCTGTTTCCTATGGTATGGTCCACTTGAACTGCTTCTTATTTTGACTCATGCACTAAAATGAACCGGCATACATATATCATGGTGGGCCATGGAGCTTAAGCCACGCGTCATGCCACCAAGGATATGGCAGGTGCATGCTGAGGCAATATATTCGCTTCTATCTCATTGGATTTGCTTTTGAAATGTAAGCCATTTGTTGACATGGGGTCAGCGGAATCAACACATCACCCTGACACTTGCCTATGTAGCATAGAATCCAGTACATGGACGGTTCAGATCATCGTTTAAGATGCAATCAGGGATGGTTGATGGCAATGGGCACCCTTCCATAGCAAAACTTAACGGGAAATTCACTTCCGCACATAATTCCATTAATTGGTGGGCATTTTTTCATTTGTGAAAAAAAAAAATTCATACTTGGCTAACATAAATTAGAGAAAACTAATGGAAGGTACCACCCTGACAATTAACTTGATTAATGAAGTAATTAAATTTAAATAGGTTTCAGGATGTAAATACCATATTAATTATGTAGTATATGTTGGGACTCGCGGAAATATAGAGAAAAGAATCAAACAAAGCACTCACAATAGCATAAGCAAATCCACACAAAGAACACTCTAAATTTACGTGGAAAAATCATTGCGGGAAAAAACCACGGCACAAAGTGATAATGCACTGTGAATAACAAGTTTCAAGAGATGAACTTACACGAATCAAAGCCCTAGATTTTTCTCTCTCCAATATCTCTCAAACCTTAAATACATTTCTCTTAACCCTAATCCCGATTACACCCATTTATATAGCAAGAAATCGAAAATAGAAACAAATAAAGCAAAACTGCGCAAACCGTCGATTGGTTGGGTCGATCGGTCGAGATGAGTTGAACCATCCTCAAACGGTCGATGGCTCATGTTCGACAGGTCGAACACACTAAAACATGGTCTAGAGAGTTTTGCTAAAATTTCGAATATTGTCGACTGGTCTAGCCCAACGATCGATATATCGAAACGCCCAAAAAGTGTCCAAAGACCTGTTTGCATAATTCCGGGCATGCTCGATCAGTTGACCAGATTGGTCAATCGGTCGATCACCCCTATTTATGCACAAATTGAAGGTTTCATCCAACAATCTCTACTGAGGCTTCAATCAACAATTATATACGTCCCTTTACTCCATCTTTGCTAAATCCAGAGAAGTTGCACAGAACTTGAACTTCTTTGAGGGAATCGTCTTAGTAAGCATATATGTCGAATTCACACTCACATAGATCTTCTCGAGAGTCACACCGCCTTCTTCAAGCACCCGTGGGATAAAATGATGATGCACATCAATATGTTTAGTTCTAGAATGGTAAACTTGAGTTCTTCGCCAAATTGATTGCATTTTTTCTATCACAATTAACCGTCACAGCCTCCTGCTAAAACTTCAACTAATTTATCATTCCCCTCAACCAAACCGCTTCCTTGAATGCTTCAATCACTACCCACTCTACTTCAACAATGGAAAGAGCCACCATAGACTGAAGCTTCGACATCCAACTGATCACTCCACCTGCTAACATAAACGAGTAACCATAAGTTGACTTTCTGTTGTCCACACTGCTCTCGTAATCAGAATCCACATATCCTACCAACTTGTCCCTAAGGGCCCGTTTGGATGCCATAAAATAAGTTACTTTTTCTACTTATTGCAGTAGATAAGTAACTTATTTCAGATAAGTAAGTTTGGTTTAGATAATTAATAAGCAACTTTTTAACTTAAAAGTACATAATCACTTCAGTTAATAATTTTAGCTTTTTTACTTTTTCAAAAGTTGCTGAAGAGAGGAATAGAAGAGGTGAAAGAGAGGAAAAGGATAAGCACGTTGTTTACCATTAAGGCAGGCCCCACATGAATAGACAATGTTGGTGTGCACGGTGGGTGCATGTAATGGGCAGTGATATTGAAGGTGGGCCCCACATGATGGATAATAACATTGACGATTGGCCCTACTTGATAGATGACCAACATTAAAGGCGGGCCCTACATAATGAATGGTGCACATTAAAGATCAGGCCATAATGATGAATTTCCCACATCCAAGGTGGGCCCTGCATGATGGACGGACCACACAATGAATGGTCCACATCAAAGGTTGGCTTCACATTGAAGGTTTGGCCCACATGATGGACAATCCACATCAAAGGTGGACTCCACGTGATGGGCAATTAATAATGGGAGGCTCCACATGATGGATGATCCACATCAAGGTGGGCCCCACATGATGGACGGTCCACATCAAAGGTTGGGCTAATGAGAACAGCCCATATCCAAGGCGGGTTGGCTCTGCATGCATGATGGACAACTCACATGGGAGGTGGGCCCAGATGATGGATGGTCCACATCTAAGGTGGACACCACATGATGGGTGGTGTATATTAAAGATGGGCCCCACATGATGAACAATAACATTGATGGTGGGCCACACATGATGGATGGCCAACATCAAAGGTGGGCCCTACCTAATGAATGGTTCACATTGAAGATTGGACTCTAATGGTAAATGGCCCACATCCAAGGTGGGTCCCACATGATGGATGGCCCACGTTAGTGGGGCCACATAATGAACGAACCACATCAAAGGTTGGCCCCACATGATGGACAAGTGGATGTGAGGGGGACCAAATAAACTTAAGGGATGATTACTTATGATGTTGGAAACCAAATATGCTTAATTTTTTACTTTTTGGATGATAATTAAGTTATTTGCCAAACATGCTTATCTGCTAATTAAGTAGAAACTAAGATAAGTTACTTATCAAATAAGTAACTTACAATCCAAATGGGCCCTAAATTTCTCAAATGTCAAGACTTAGTCCTGCGTACCTTAAATATACCAAAGTAGCCATGTCACAGCCTCCCAGTGTTGCTTACTGGGGTTAAACATGTATCTGCTAACAACACTCACCGCATATGAAATATCTGGTCTTGTATAGACCATATCATACATCAAGTTGCCTACTGGACTCGAATAAGGCACACGAGACAACCTACTTTTCTTCTTCTGTTTCATGACACTACTCCAAAGAAAGCTTAAAATGAGTCGCGTATGTTAATGTCAGATTTTGTAACGAGATCCTCCGGCTTTTCTCCTTCGCTCCAGGAGGGATTTCCACCACCAGACCTGAAGCAAGACAGCGAATAAGGGTGGCTGGGGACCAGCCGTTAGCCCTCCGACGCTTAAGTTAGGCCACAGAAGAGAAGCCAAACAAAACAGGACCAAGATTGAATGATGAGTACGTACCTCCTATTCAAGGGAGCCATCCCCTTATATAGATCTGAAACAATCCAATCTGTTACGTGAGATGTCGAAATCCCGTTGATGTCGCATACGATACTGAGAATCCGCTGATTTCATGGGATAACATCCTATCTTTTTAGTCAGATCCAACCCAATGATATATTCCAACAATCACGCCCCTAGATGGTAATCCCTTGAAATCCGACTGGATCCGGCCGGAAGCCATAGTTGGAGTCATAGCCTCCGAAAAGGAAGGAGACGCCCGTAGCTGGGAGTCACGGCCTCCGAAAAGGAAGGAGACGCCCGTAGTAAAGCTGCTCGCAGGTTAAAATGTGGTCGCGAGTCCAAGTACATATTTTGGGTGTAATGTCTTTCAACGACTTGTGAGAAGGTCTGCTCGCGGATCGAGCTTTGTCGTATTTGACTATCGGTTATGAAGACTCGGGACTTGCGAATAGCTGCTCCGTATTTTTCAATCTATGACTCTTGATCAGGTGATCTCGAGAGTCGAATGGACGTCCCGCACCTATCAAACATTCGACTCTCGATCAGATAATCTCGAGAGTCGAATGGACGTCCCGCACCTATCAAACATTCGACTCTCGATCAGATAATCTCGAGAGTCGAATGGACGTCTCGTACCTATCCAACATTCGACTCTCGATCAGGTAATCTCGAGAGTCGAATGGACGTTTTGGGCATTTCCGCGTGAAATCTTATCTCCATCATTTAGCCTATAACAGATGCCCCCCAAGTCCTTGCCGCCAAGGATTCTTAAGGAAAGGACTTAGCTCACTATCACACGAAACCGCTCGCTACCTTCATCGAGAACGACACCCCTCATGATGGGCTGAAATTAATGAGCGCCAGCTTTCCGCAGCCTTTTCGCTGATGGAAAATGAAGGGGCGCTCGCCACGTGTTTTGAGGAGTTAATGGGCGTGCCTGTTCGAGCGCTGTGTCCAACGAGGGACTGCCACGTGCCATCAGATACGGCGGAATGATTGCCTATAAATATACGGAGTCCGCCATTTCTTTGGTTTTCTACAGAAGTTTTTTCGAAAGAATCCTGCAACCCTTTCTTTCCATTCTTCTTCCTCTTCCGGTGCTCAATCTTTCTTTTTCTTGGTATACTTCCTTTTTCTTCTTCTTTTATTTTCATCTCCCCATGGCTGGGAACTCTGACGAGACTACTGTCCCCCTTGGCGATGCCACTCCGGAGTCCTCTGCCTCCAGCAGTGCAAGGGTTTCGGCGGGGAGATACACAGCAGCCGGATATCCTTCCGTTTTATCGGAGGACCGGCTGGCTGAGCTACGGGAGAGATACCAAATCCCTGAATCTGTAACTCTCCGCTTGCCCGGAGGTGGAGAAACACCCGACTCCCCCCCCCCCCCCCCCCCCCCCCCCCCCCCCCCCCCCCAGGATGCGTAGCATTTTACGAGTACCAGCTCATCTTGGGGGTACGCCTTCCCCTCCATCCCTTTGTTCGCGATGTATTACGGTGTTACAAGATTGCCCCAGGGCAACTCATTGTGAACGGGTGGAGGGTGGTTTTGGGCTCCTTTGCCCTTTGGGCTCAGGCTGGCAACGGGGAACTCACGGCGGAGGAGTTCCTCCGTATGTTCCGCCTGAAGAAAGCTCCATCCAGCGAAGGCTGGTATTATTTATGTTACTGGCACCGGGATAACTTCGTGTTGGGTAAGCCCTCCTCGAACTATCCCGGCTGGAGGAAGCGGTGGTTCTATGCTTCCGGGAGCTGGGAGTCTGCCTCCTCCAGGGGTCCAGGAGTGACCCGGTTTTTCTGTGAAGGTAGACAATCCCGTATTGTGCAGTTTCCTTAGAATAATTTTTAGGGTTTTGCTTCGTTTGACCATTATTTGTGCTCGCAGGTATCCCGGCATTGCGGAAACCGAATTTGAAGGGTGGGATCAACGAGAAGATCGTCAGAGTGTATAAGGTGCCTGTCGGAGATAGGCATATCGAGGCTTGCTTATCTCCTTCGCGGCTTGCAGCAGCAGGCCTCATATCCAGGAGAGAAGTCGAAATGACGAAGGCTGGAGAGAAGAGAGGCCTACTCTGCCCCGTCTGAAGGGCACAGGTTCCAAAAGGCAGAAGAGAACCCCTGCCGAACCGTCTCAATCTTCCATTCGCTGCGGGCAGCGATCAGCCTGCCCTTCCCGCGAGCATGGCGGGGGCCCCAGCTGGGCCTACTATCCCTTCACTGGTGGTCGCACCTGGGCCACCAGTGATCAACATTGCAGACAATTCCCCAGATGGGGTGGGGTCCAGCTGCCCCCCAGCTGAAGAGGCTCGAGAGCAGGTAGAGCCTCAAGAGCCAACTCCTGCTCGGGAACTGGTCCCAGCTGCCGAGCAGGGACCTGCTCGCGAGTCCATGCCTCCAGCTCGCGAGCAGACCGGTTTGGTCGTTGCCCAACCGTCTGGGAGCGGGACGTATTCGATTCCACGCCACCTCCACCCTGTGTGTAAGTTCTTGTTCGAGAACGTTCCGCCTCACGCCTTTGGCTCTCTCCCCGAGCCAAGCCCTGAGAACCTTATCCTTGAAGCGGGGATGAGGATGGTTCAGGTAAGATTTTGTCAAGATCTGTTTCGACCTGTTGATACGTTCCAGAAATCTTATATTTTTCATCTCTTTGCAGGGTTTAGATCTTATTCTGCGAACGAGGCGTGATATCGTTGCCGCCCGTCGCACAATAGAGGAGGCTGAGGGAAAGAGGACTGCCTTGGAAAAGGCAGTTCAAGGAAGAGATCAACTGCTCAAGGCTCGTGAGGCAGTGATCTCGAAGAGAGATGAGGAGAAAAAGATCCTCATTGAGAAGATCCAAGTCCTGACCGACAGGTATCAGGCCTTGGACTCAGACTACGCGAAGCTCACGGGTCTGAAGGAGAAGGCAGAGAGAGAGAGGGAGATCTTCCGACAGGACAAGATCTCATTAGAGGAGCAATTCGCGGGAGCCAGGTCGCAGCTCAAGGAGGCCTACGACAACCTGACTAGGGAGCGCACCGCTCTTGCGCAGCTTAAGGACGACTCGATCCACTGGGACGAGGAGAGAGTCGCCCTTGTAAAAATGCTCTCGGAGGAAGGTACTCGGGCAGTTTCCGAGTTCCGGACTTCGCAGCTGTATGACGATGAACGATATGAGTCATACGATGCTGGTCGAGACTTTGCACTGAGAGTAGTGCAACGAATGATCCCATCCTTCGATATGGGGGAATTCGGTCTAGTCGCGACCATCATAGCTGCAGAAGAGCAAGCTGCTGCCGAGAACGAGGTGACCGAAGCCACGCAGGCTGGAGGGGCTCCTTAAATGGGCCCTGAAGTCGAGAGCGTGGCTCCTCCTAGCGATTGATTTCCTTTTATTTTCTTTTATACAAATGTATATGTAATCATCTGATTATTAATGAAAAGATGTTTTTGGAAGTGTCGCTGTTTCATTGCTGTTCTCCCTTCATCTTTTATTTTTTGCTTGTTAATCTTGAATGGATTCGTCAGAGATGTGACCCTTTAATTCGAGCATGAGCTAAGCTGCTCGCGATCAGGATGTGACCCCGTTCGCGGCCCTAATTTGGGCGCGAGCTGTGGTGCTCGCATTTTGGAGTGCGATTCCTCCTCTCACCAATCGCGAGTAACTAACTCATGAAAAAATGAATTAGACTCAATCCGGGGGTCGTGAGACCATGTCCGCGTTGAGATATACTGATCTATCGATTGAGGTTATGATTCTACCAAGGGTAGAAGGTTGGTCAAGAGATGGTATTCATTCTCTTCGGGGCTGTTCAGGTCCATGAGAATGGAGAAGCGACCAACTAGTAATGATTTCAATCCTACCAAAGGTAGGCAATTGGCCAAGAGGACGTGTAAGCACTCTTCAGGGCTATTCCGATCCATATAAATGGAGTAGCGGCCAAAAGATATCTTTCACTTTATTCATAAGATGTTATGATAAACTACATCGAATCTAGGGGTAGTATCTTAGCAAATGCTCCACGTGCCAAGGGCGACGTACAGGCTTCCCTTGCATGTCTTCAAGATAATAAGTACCGGGTCGCACAACCCTAATAACCCGATACGGGCCTTCCCAATTCGGATCCAATGAACGAACAGGAATTCCAAGATTTCGCCTTAGAACCAAATCTCCGAACTGGAAAGATCTAGGTCGAACCTTTGCATTCCGATAACGAGCAATACGTTGTTGATATGCCGCCACTCGTACTTGGGAAGCATTTCTTCGCTCTTCCAAGAGATCGAGATGAAGTCGGATATTTTCCTGATTGCTCGCGGGATCATACTGTTCGATCCGATATGAGGGCACTTGAATTTCCACTGGTACCACTGCGTCAACGCCAAATGCTAAGGAGAAAGGAGTTTCACCTGTCGATGTACAAGCCGTGGTTCTATAGGCCCATAACACTTCTGGCAGAAGTTCTGGCCACACCCCTTTACATTCACTTAGCTTGGTCTTTAAATGATGCTTTATAATTTTATTCACTGCCTCGACCTGCCCATTCGCCTGTGGATGATATGGAGAAGTGCGGAGATTACGTATCTTCCATTTGTCGCAAAATTCATCAAAGGCTGCGTTGTCGAACTGCGTTCCGTTATCGGTAATTATGGTATGAGGAAGTCCGAAGCGACATATAATATTTCTCCACATAAACTTAGTAGTTTGTTTTTCAGTAATTTTGGCTAATGGTTCTGCCTCGGCCCATTTGGTGAAATAATCAACCGCCACAATCGCGAACCTATTCTGTCCCTTTCCCATAGGTAAGGGGCCGATGATATCGATCCCCCACTGAGCAAAAGGCCAAGGGCTGTCGACTGGGGTCATCCGCTCAGACGGTACATGAGGTATAGGTTGATATCTTTGACACTTGTCACATTTTTTAAAAAATTCTATGGCGTCTGCTTTCATAGTAGGCCAATAATATCCTTGCCTCATCGCTTTATATGCTAGAGATCGCCCCCTGGGATGATTACCACATGCCCCCTGGTGTACTTCATCTAGAACACGATGTGCTTCTTCTGGGTGAAGACACCTCAAATAAGGCAAGGAGAAGCTTTTTCGCAACAAGATTCCATCTTGTAAGGTGTACCTGGCAGCTCGAAGCTGAATTTGTCTTGCAGCTTTCTTATTTTCTGGTAGGTATCCATCTCTGAGATAAAGGATGATAGGATCCATCCAGCATGGAGACGATTGTACCGATATAACTTGCTCGGGAGTCACTTGATCGATACTCAAATGTTGACGGTGCTCGATGGGGATCGAATGCGATAGTTCTGATTCTGGTGCAGACGCGAGTTTTGCCAAGGAATCGGCCAGTTGGTTCTGCTCGCGAGGGATATGGAATATTTTGTAAGTCTTCAGTTTGGCGAGCAGGATGAGGACACGAGATTTGTATAAGGCCATTCTTTCTTCTTTGGTTTCGAATTCGCCAAGAACTTGGTTGACAATGAGCTGGGAGTCGCTATGAATTATCAAATTCTGGACTGCGAGGACAACGGCTAGCTCGAGGCCAACAATAAGGGCCTCATATTCTGCTTCATTATTGGAGACGCGTGATTCGAAACGCAGAGCGTATTGAAAATGCGACCCGTCTGGAGCCACTAAAATCAGGCCCGCTCCACTGCCACTGGCCCGTGACGACCCGTCCACGAAGAGCGACCAAGGAGGTTGATCGCTGGTCATGACGCCATCTTCAGAAGAATATGTAAATTCGGCGATGAAGTCAGCCACGGCCTGGCCTTTGACTGCGGTCCTAGGACAGAATGAAATATCATGCTCGCTGATCTCGACCGCCCATTTAGTTAAGCGCCCGGAAGCCTCAGGCTTTTGAAGGACTTGACGTAGTGGATGATTTGTTGGTACTAAAATGGCATGGGCTTGAAAGTATGGTCGCAGTTTTCGAGCTGCCGTGATTAAGGCTAGGGCCAGTTTCTCCAAATCAGAATACCTAGTTTCTGCATCAACCATTGCTCGACTGATATAATAAACTGGCCTTTGTACCCCGGAATCTTCTCTTATTAAAGCGGCACTAACGGCCGTGGAAGACACAGATAAATAAAGAATGAGTTGCTCATGTGCCACAGGCTTAGATAAAATGGGGGGAGCGCTCATATATAGCTTCAGTTGTTGAAAAGCTTCTTCACATTGAGGTGTCCACTTCCAATCAGACTTGGCCGTTGCACGAAGGAGTTTGAAAAAGGGCAGGCACTTGTCGGATGCTCGCGAGATGAACCTGTTCAATGATGCGATGCGACCAGCTAGACGCTGAACGTCCTTCAGAGTCACTGGGGATTTCATCTCTATCAATGCTTTAATCTTTTCGGGATTCGCCTCAATTCCGCGTTGGCCAACCATGAACCCAAGAAATTTCCCTGCAGATACTCCAAACGCACATTTTTCTGGATTTAATTTCATCTGATACTTCCTCATCAGGTCAAAGGCTTCTCGAAGATCAGGAATGTGGTCATCTTCATCGATGCTTTTCACAAGCATATCGTCAACATAAACTTCCATGTTCCTACCGATTTGAGCAGCGAATATTTTGTTGACAAGACGCTGATAAGTGGCCCCTGCATTTTTTAGTCCAAACGGCATTACCTGGTAGCAATATAGTCCTCGATCTGTGATGAAGGCAGTATGTTGGCCATCAGGTGGATGCATCATAATCTGGTTGTAACCAGAGTAAGCATCCATAAAACTGAGGAGGGCGTGTCCAGCTGTCGAGTCGACCAACTGGTCGATTCGTGGTGTCGGGAAGCTATCTTTGGGACATGCTTTGTTTAAGTCTGAATAATCGACGCACATCCTCCATTTGCCATTAGCTTTCCGGACGAGAACTACGTTGGCGACCCACTGTGGGTAGTCAACTTCTTTTATGAAATTTGCCGCGAGCAGCTTCTCAACTTCAGTTTTGATCGCCATTTGTCTTTCTGCAGTGAAAGCACGTCGACGCTGATGTACGGGTTTATGCTTTGGGTCAATGTTGAGACGATGTACGATGACATTAGGATCGATGCCCGGCATATCTTTATGAGACCAAGCAAACACGTCCTGGTATTCAGTGAGGAAACGGATCAGATCTTCGCAGTGGATACTGTTTAAGGAGGAACCGATGTACACGATCTTAGACTGGTCGTCTTCGGTCAAGCGGATCGCCACTGTTTCCTCCCCTGGAGTTCCTGATTTCAGAGCACTTTCTCTTGGATCCAACGTGGTGGCGAGAACGTCGGGTGATCCTTGAACTATTTCCATGACAGGTGTCGCTTGAGCCTTCTTTCGATCTTGGAGGGCTATCTGGTAACAGGACCGTGCCTCCTGCTGACTTCCTCGCACGACCCCTATGCCATTTGGGGTTGGAAATTTAACGCATAAATATGAAGGGTGCAAGGCCGCTCCAACCTTAGTTAGAGACGGTCTCCCCAAGATGGCGTTATATGCTGATTTTCGATCCACGACGAGGAAGCTTACGAAGACGGTGGTCTTCGCTGGACTCTCCCCAAAGGTGACTGGGAGATCGATACTTCCTTCAGGTGTCACCACTTCTCCTCCAAAGCCGACAAGAGGGGTCGATACTGGCTTGAGGAGGTTTCTGGCAAGTGCCATCTTGTCGAAAGCCTCCAAATACAGAATATCGGCCGAGCTACCTGTATCCACCATAATTCGATGAGTCAGATAATTTGATACCTTCAGTGTGACTACGATGGAATCTTCATGAGGGAAATGAATTCCCGCTGCATCTTCGAGGGTGAAAGAAATTGGGGGAGGGCTAGCCTTCGAAGAGTTGGACGTTTGTTCCAGCCAATAGATCTGCTGGGGTTCTTTGGACGCCTTTCGGGCGTATGCCTTTCTTGAAGCTTGAGAGTCACCCCCGCAAGCTGGACCCCCGACGATAGTGCAAATTTCTCCTGTGGGCTCAGCATCCTCTTGGTCGGTTTGATGATGAGACGGTTCCTTTTGGCGAGATGAGGTCTTCGCCCTTTCTGGTGACCTATTTTTACGAGTAACATAATCCTGGAGATGGCCTTTTCGAATAAGAGCTTCGATATGGTCTCGTAGGGAGATACAGTCCTGGGTCCTATGCCCGTGATCTTTGTGAAAGTAACAGAACTTACTCTTATCTCTCTTCTCGGGATCGGATTTAATCTTTGCAGGCCACTTCACATATGGCTTGTGTTTTATCTCCATTAGAACCTTTTCAGGAGACCGATTAAGAGGAGTGTAATTATGATATTTACCAGAGTAAGGCTTCCTGGGAGAGCGATCGCGCTGATCGCGATGGTATTTTTTATCTGTAGAAGTTCCTTCTGGCTTGCGTTTCTTACTTTGTACTCCATGACGTGTTAATGCGACTTCTTCTGCATTGATATATTTCTGAGCTTTGGCTTGGAATTCCGCCATAGTTTTCGGCGGGCTCTTATCTAAGGCAAACCTAAATTTCTCGCTCGTTATTCCGGCAATGAGGGCTGTGAGACCCTTTTCTTCAGTGTAACCCTCGGTTTGAACGGCTTCGGCAGTGAACCGTACTGTGAACTCTTTTATTGTCTCCCCATGTTGCTGTTTCAGATTCATCAGATGGGAGGCTGGCTTTTTAATGCGAATACTTCCCATGAATTGAGAAAGAAATATCTCCGACAATTGGGAAAAGGAACTGATGGAAAGTGGCTTTAACCCCCGAAACCACGTACGAGCCG
Organism: Liriodendron chinense; assembly: GCA_003013855.2. Classification (NCBI taxonomy): domain Eukaryota; kingdom Viridiplantae; phylum Streptophyta; class Magnoliopsida; order Magnoliales; family Magnoliaceae; genus Liriodendron; species Liriodendron chinense. The sequence goes on from ML058389.1 coordinate 5,734,611, forward strand.
CTTCCTTCAATGTAAGGGGAAAGGCCCTACACATGATTTCTGAACCATGTCCCTCCAACTCCATGAGGGACCTATATGTTTCCAGATGTTCCAGAGGATCGCCAATGCCTGTATACGGAGCGATAACAGGCGTTCGATACTTTCTGGGCAACGGGGCTTCCATGACCTCGCTTGTGAAGGGAGATTCAGATTGATGTATTGCCGCCATGACAGCAGATGGCCGATTTGCCTGGTATCTCTGCTCCATGACATCAAAACGGTCTTGGATTCTTTTGAGATCTCCTTCCCATGGCAAGGTATAGCTAGACGTTTCGGCGGTGGAGCCTTGCGGTTGAGGTTGTCGAGACGAACTGGAATGTATAGAATGTGGAGACGGCACAGGGGGATGGCCGCCAAGTGGTGGGACCTGTGGTTCATCCATAGAATGCCTGGAAGCAACTGGTATGGGTGGCGGTGGTAACCCTTCGGAGGGTTGTCTTTGCGGTTCAGGGAAGTGCTGATCAAGTCGATTTGACAGTGCCTGAACTCCGGCGTTTAGAGTTAGGAGAGTGTTCCCGAGGAATCGTAGGACATCATCCTGATTTCCAGAAGCCTCCAATAATGGATTTGTTGATTGCATATTTGGGGCTCCTTGAGGGATATCCGTCGGAACAGGTGGGAGGGCAGGTGCGGATTCCGTCTCACCGGGTGGAGGTGGTGCCTGCCTCGAAGTTGAAGGATGAACTGTCTTTTTAGGAGGCATCACCGAAGGATTTTGATCGGTGGTTAACACGATTGATTTTAATGATCAAGCCGTTCCCACAGACGGCGCCAAACTGTTAATGTCAGATTTTGTAACGAGATCCTCCGGCTTTTCTCCTTCGCTCCAGGAGGGATTTCCACCACCAGACCTGAAGCAAGACAGCGAATAAGGGTGGCTGGGGACCAGCCGTTAGCCCTCCGACGCTTAAGTTAGGCCACAGAAGAGAAGCCAAACAAAACGGGACCAAGATTGAATGATGAGTACGTACCTCCTATTCAAGGGAGCCATCCCCTTATATAGATCTGAAACAATCCAATCTGTTACGTGAGATGTCGAAATCCCGTTGATGTCGCATACGATACTGAGAATCCGCTGATTTCATGGGATAACATCCTATCTTTTTAGTCAGATCCAACCCAATGATATATTCCAACAATCACGCCCCTAGATGGTAATCCCTTGAAATCCGACTGGATCCGGCCGGAAGCCATAGTTGGAGTCATAGCCTCCGAAAAGGAAGGAGACGCCCGTAGCTGGGAGTCACGGCCTCCGAAAAGGAAGGAGACGCCCGTAGTAAAGCTGCTCGCAGGTTAAAATGTGGTCGCGAGTCCAAGTACATATTTTGGGTGTAATGTCTTTCAACGACTTGTGAGAAGGTCTGCTCGCGGATCGAGCTTTGCCGTATTTGACTATCGATTATGAAGACTCGGGACTTGCGAATAGCTGCTCCGTATTTTTCAATCTATGACTCTTGATCAGGTGATCTCGAGAGTCGAATGGACGTCCCGCACCTATCAAACATTCGACTCTCGATCAGATAATCTCGAGAGTCGAATGGACGTCCCGCACCTATCAAACATTCGACTCTCGATCAGATAATCTCGAGAGTCGAATGGACGTCTCGTACCTATCCAACATTCGACTCTCGATCAGGTAATCTCGAGAGTCGAATGGACGTTTTGGGCATTTTCGCGTGAAATCTTATCTCCATCATTTAGCCTATAACAGCGTAGGGAATGCCGACCAGCTTAGACTTGTCCATCCCATACTTCACCAATACATTCTCAAGGTATTCAGCCTGAGATAACCATAGCCTACTCTTCATGTCTTTGTATATGTCAATACTGAGAACCCTCTTTGCAGCCCCCAAATTTTTCATCTCAAATGTCCCTAATAGCTGAGTCTTCAATATGTATATCCCAAACATACTATGACTAGCAATAAGCATGTCATCAACATACAATACCAAAATATTGAACTTTCCATCACCCAGTGTCTTGAAGTAGACATAATGATCATACTCACTTATGGTAAATCGCTGACTCATCATGAAAGAATCAAAATTCTTGTACACCTTCCTAGGCGACTGTTTCAGGCTGTATAATGACCTCCTCAACCTACAAACCTTGTTCTCTGCCCCTTGTATTTCGTAACCTTCTGGTTGTTTCATGTAAATCTGCTCTTCCAATTCCCAATGCAAGAAAGCAGTCTTCACATCTATTTATTCCAGCTCGAAGTCATATTGGGCAACCAATGCCAACCCCAACATGATAGATACTTGCTTCACCACAGGCGCGAATATATCACTAAAGTCGACACATTTTCTCTGAGCATATCTATTCGCTACCAACCTTGCGTTGTACTTATCCTGTTTCTTTCTAAAGATTCACTTGCACCCTATCACTTTATGGCCAACAAGAAGCTCCACCAGCTCCCACGTCTCATTCTTGCGCAAGGAGTCCATATCTTCATGCATCGCCACCTTCCACTTTTCGACATCTATGTCATCAAGAGCCTCCTGAAAAGTAGACGAATCTCCCTCATTTGTAGTGATGGCGAATGCCACATTCGAGTCATCCTTGTATCTAGTTAGTAACCTACGATCCATAGGTGGTTTAATTTTCACAAGTGGCTACTCCACCTGATCATGTACCTCTGTCTGTGTTTTAGTCTCGACCCCATCAACGCTGATTTTTTCGGTTCCTTGTATTCATCCTTATGGAACAAAAACCTTTTATCAAACCTGACATCCCAGCTCATTATGATCTTCCGTATGACCGGGTCATACAACCTATATCCCTTCACACCATCACAATAGCCCAAAGATACACTTTCTCTCTCAACTGACAGTACATGAGAATAAGCCTCACAACCAAATACGATTCTAGAAGATAATTTAATAGAATACATGTCTGATCTTCATCCTTCATTGCATCTAGAAATTTACAAACAAGCATATTGAAGTTACTAAAATGGCTCTCAACATCATCCCCCTATGTCATCTTCAAATTAAACAACTGAAGTTTTAGATACAAACGATTTTTAAGAGATTTCTTCGCATAGATATTCTCTAACATTTCCTATATATCAGTCGTAGTCTTCTCTCTCATAATATTATAAAGAAGCACATCCATTAAGCACAACTGGATTGAGATATTGGCATTTTGATCTAACTTGTTCCACTCTTTTTCTTTCATATTTTTCAGGTTGTTTCCAAGGAGTGCATCTTCCATTCCTTGCTGAACTAGGAAGCCCTTCATCTTCACCTTCTATAGTTCAAAGTTATTTTTTCCAGAATACTTCTCTACATTGAACTTCATGTCGGATGCCATTGATACCTTGCTTTCATATTCCATTTGCCTCGCAATGTTAGCTCTGATACCACTTGTTGAGACTTATGGAAACACATAGAGAAGAATCAAACAAAGCACTCACAATAGCACAAGTAAATCCACATAGAGAACACTCCAAATTTACATGGAAAACCCTTACGGGAAAAAACTACAGCACAAAGTGATAATGCACTATGAATAACAAAGTTACAAGAGATGAACTTACCTGGATCAAAGCCCCTCTCCAATACTCTCTCAAACCTTAAACATATCTCTCTTAACCCCCACTTATATAGCAAGAAATCGAAAATAGAAACAAATAATGCAAAAATGTACAAAACTGCACAAACCGTCAATCAGTCGGGTCGACCAGTCGAGATGGGTCGAGACCATCCTCAACTAGTAGATGGCTTGTGTTCGAATGTCAAACACACCAAAAATGGTCTAAAGAGTTTTGCCAAAATTCTGAATATTGTTAACTGGTCGAACTCAATGGTCGACTGGTCGAAATCCTTAAAAATTGTCCAGAGACTCGTCTTTGTAATTCCGGGCATGCTCGATCAGTCGACCAAACTGGTCGATCGGTCGATCACCCCTATTTCTACATAAATTAAAGGCTCCATCCAGTAATATTATGTAAAGAGGTCTCAAATCCAATCAATTGAACTGTAAGTTAAAGTCCACCATGAAGATTACTCTCAACCTTCCATGTGTTTCTAACATCCAACCCATCCAAGAGGTTCGCCCCATGATTAAAATTAGACTGTGCAATAATAACCTGGCCTTATCCACTTATCTAGTGGACCCCACTTGTATATTGTTATTTCTCAATGACGAAACATTATTTTTTATGGTGTGGTCCACCTAATTTGTAGATGGATCTAGTTTTTTCAATAGCTGATCCTCATAATGGGGCTAACCTATTGGAAGGGTTGGATGTCACATGAACTTAATAGGTCGGATGTTATCTACTAGGTGGACCATACCTTGTGGTCCAATCATTTAGACTTGAGACAACCTCTCTCGACCTTTTTGGATTTGTAAAAAGCACAAGAAAGGAAATAGTGTTTCTTAGGAAATCTTATTTCTAGGAAACTATGTGAAAGGAAACATAGTGTTTCTTTTCTTTTCTTGGTCATTCTGAGTTGACGAATGTTTTCAAAACATGTCAATTGAGTTAAGTGGTAAGATTCAACTCAATCACATTTGAGATGAAATAGATGTGTTCAAAACAATTCATGAAAGGTCATGATCAATCCGGCTAAATCTGGATAGTCACTATCCTAATCTAACTTGATCATCTTGAAGGGCGCATTGAGGATCCAACTTAGACCAAATTTCATCTAATTACGACCAATAGATAATGAGATAAGGTAGACTTAATAAATGATTGATCTTAGCCATCCAATAACTCCACGAACTAAACTTTGATATGGACGAATGACTACTGGTTTCGAAGTCTTGATGAGAAAAATGAGATGGATAGATTAGATCAACTAAAGAGAGAATCAAAGTACACAAAAAAGGGCTGATAAGTTGCTTATGCAGTAAAAGGCTGGGTGTGGGCCAAAGCACGCACATTTCATGGGATCCACACGATGATCCAATGGTCCAAAGGCTATGGGGCCCCATCCATAATAAGCCAAGGATGGGTCCACCCTCCCAAGTGGTCACACAATTAGATCTACACATAAGGTGAGTAGATTTGGACATAAACATATCATACATACATGATGAAATAATGGATGGATTATGTAATGACAATATGGGCCTCCATTATTAGAAGGTTCTAAAATTTTAGAAATTATCAAAATTCTAATTTTATATTTAAAAATATTATTTTAACTAGGATTTTGGAAATTCCATAATCAGAAACCTAATCAAACTCAAATAAAAAAAGTAAAAAGAAGAGAGATAAAAGAGGAGAGAAGATGATGGCATCACCCCTTTTCTTCCCACCCCAATGATCGTATAGATGCAAAGAGGATCATTGGAAGCTTTACAGGCCCTACACAATTACCCTTCGAATGATTCAATTCTACGATTCTTTTCCTTTTTCTGAGCTCTTTTTCTTAATCAATTATTTGTATATATATGGTCTTAAAACTTGTGCTTTGAATGGGAAGCATAATAGGCTAACATGCTTTGGTAAGGTGGGATAGGATCTAGCATTGCCTTTGGCATAAGGTGTTGAACAAAGGCGAGGTTGTTGATCTTCATAGCCAAATTCGATAAAGAGATGCCAATAATTACAGATTAAGATGGTCTAATGAATTTTATTTTAGATCAAGGACCTATCTAAAGTGAACTAATTATCCAAAACATCTCTTATCAGATCTACCATAATCGATACATAGGTAGGCTTTGATGCCAATTGTTAACTTAATTTGAGGATAAAGGATCGCCCAATGCATCAATCATGGAGATTATATGTAGTAAGTCATAATCACATACCCGAAGCCACATCTATTGATGATGATTTCCCTTGATCTTCTACACCTTCCACGCTTCTAGAAACTTTGAATGGGATGATAAGTTTTTTTTTCTTGCACGTGTAAGTGAGGGGGCTAAGACTTTATTTATAAGAATTAGGGTTGGAGAAGTTTAATCCATCGCAACTACTCCTCATGCAATCTTCACATTGCAAAAGTCCATGACTCTCTGAAACACAGTGCATATGTAGTATAGTCTAAGTGCATCACCCCTTACGTAACTAAACTGAGCACAACTAATATGCGGCCCACGAGTATGCTTAGTCCAAAAAACCAATGGTCATATCCAAATCATTGAGCATCACTACAAGAAAACGGTGTTTTACCGACGAAAGTATTACCAACGAAATTATTTTCGTCGGTAAAAAGCCATTTCCCCGACGAAATAAAGTAATCAGTCGGTAAAATACATTCCAGTACACACTTTTACCGACGAAATCATGATTTCGTCGGTAAAAAGTTTATTACCTGACGAAACTACCCGTCGCTAAAAAATAAAGTAAGAAATTTGGCTTTTACCGACGAAAATATTCGTCGGTAAAAGTCTTTTTTTGGCGACGATTATTGTCTTTCGGTAAAATGTGTGGCATATGCGTAAGTTAAGGAAGAGGACTTTTACCGACGAAAGTTTTCGTCGGCAAAAGTCATTTTCCCCGACGATTATTGCCTGTCGGTAATAATATTTGATTCCCGCCCAAGTGAAAAAGAGGACTTTTACCGACGAAAAATGTTGCTTTTACCGACGAAAATTTCGTCGGTAAAAGTCTTTATTTCACTTACCCGATCGGGTCTCCCTCATTTCTCTCCATCTCTCTCACTCTCGCTCTGTCTCTCTCTCCTCTCTCTCTCTCTCTCTCTCTCTCTCTCTCTCGCGCGCGCGCGCGCTGCCGGCCCACCCATCTCGGCTCTCCCTTAGCTCCGACCGCCGGCTGTCAACGTCACCGGCGGCCCACCGCCTCAGCCGACCACCCCCCCCCCCCCCCCCCCCCCCCAGCCGACCACTGTCGTCGGTCACCACTCGCCTCCACCGACCTCCGTACGCCGCCGCCTCCTCCGGTAACCCTCTCCCCCTTCCTTCTTGCTCCATTTCCCCTCTCTCCCTCTCTCCTCGTTGTTGATTGTGGGGCCCACTCCCAAAATCCAATGCATGTGGGTCCCACCATCACTGTCCAATGCATGTTGGTGGGTCCCACTGTCGCTTTCTATCGTCCATTGCATGTGGGTCCCACCGTCGGTTTCCATCGTCCATTGCATGTGGGGTCCACCTTAGCTGTCTACAATTTGGTGGGGCCCACTGATTTATTAAATCCCTAATTAGGGATTTCGAAATTAAAATCCCCTAATTAGGGATTTCAATATTAAAATCCCTAATTAGGGATTTAAAAATTTAAAATCCAAAATTTTGTTTTACAAATTAAAAAAAAAATGAAATACGTAATTGTGGGGCCCACCGTTGCTCTCCACTGCCTGTGGGGCCCACGTCGCTGTCCACTGCCTGTGGGGCCCCCGAAGATGGGAACCGCTGGTGCCCAAAAATGAAGCATATCAAAATCTAAAGTGGACCACAGCACAAGTGTGAACTGAATGTCTATCATTGAAAAATTCTTAGAGGACACAGAAGTTTTGGATCAAGCTGATATTTGTGTTTTCCCTTCATCATATCCATGTGATCTTATGAACAGGTTGGATGACAAATAATGATCACTGTAGGTCCTGGGAATGGTGGAAATCATTATTCCCACGGTTTCCCATGGCATGGTCCACTTGAGATTTGGATATGCTTAAATTTTGGGCTCAACCACTAAAATGAGCTGAAAAAACATAAGGACGGAATAGATAAATCACATACATTCTAGGTGGGCCCAACTGAATTTACTCTACATGATAAGAGCGTGCAGAGTTACTCCGCACGCAATCTGATTCCCATGGTGGGCCCCATACATACTTATTTGTTGAGAAAGTAGCAGTCATTAGGTATTTGATTAGACTTGATTCATGGTGTTGATGATTCTGTCATTTTCATGTGCTTGTGTATCTGGAATTGATGGAGCAAACCCGGGATGTGCGTCGGAGCTACCCGTGGTTGATTTATGTGGATGTATGTTGTGGATGTATTTGGCTTATTATTAATAGTTATTTTTTGTCCACAAATGGTAGTATAATAGAATCAGTTAGCCCATTTGGAGATTTCTATATTGCCGAGCATAGATAAAGTGTGTTTTGGAGGTATAGAAATCTGCCAAATTGTCCTGTTGGACAGTCCAAGGTTGGATAGATTGGAATGTTATCGTTGTTTGTCATTTACATGCTCTGTCATTAGTTTCGTGCGGTAACTCTCCTATTCTCTCTGGATATGTTTCTTATGTTTAATTCCATTGTCAATTTAATCCACACAATGTGTGGATAGTTGACGTGGAAATTAAATGTAAGATAAATATATCTGGAGAGATAGGGGGAGATGCTGTCGAAATTTAGGCTTGGGCATTTAAATGGAAATAATGATAGCATTTCAATCTATCCATCCTTGGATGGGACGACTGATTTTATTATATTATCATTTAGTGGCAAATTAGATGACGAACATGATACTTGTGATTAAGAGTAGTTGATTGATGTTGATGTTGAGCGGGGGTCCCTGGAAGGTGGGAACCTGCGGTTTAGACCATGATGATGAAGCTGTCCTGTTCCTACGGACAGTAATATGGGTGGCCTAGGCCATTTGGACAGGCCCGTGTTTATGTATTAGCTCGAAATTAATGGAGCAGACCCGGATGTGCGTCGAAGCTATCCGGTTGTTGAGCGGGGGTCCCTGGAAGGTGGGAACCGCTGTTATGACCATGATGATGAAGCTGTCCATTTCCTATGGACAGCAATATGGGTGGCCTGGCCATTTGGACAGGCCCGTGTTTATGTATTAGCTCGAAATTAATGGAGCAGACCCGGATGTGCGTTGGAGCTATCCGGGTGTTGAGCGGGGGTCCCTGGAAGGTGGGAACCACTGTTATGACCATGATGATGAAGCTGTCCATTTCCTATGGACAGCAATATGGGTGGCCTGGCCATTTGGACAGGCCCGTGTTTATGTATTAGCTCGAAATTAATGGAGCAGACCCGGATGTGCGTTGGAGCTATCCGGGTGTTGAGCGGGGGTCCCTGGAAGGTGGGAACCGCTGTTATGACCATGATGATGAAGCTGTCCATTTCCTATGGACAGCAATATGGGTGGCCTGGCCATTTGGACAGGCCCGTGTTTATGTATTAGCTCGAAATTAATGGAGCAGACCCGGATGTGCGTCGGAGCTATCCGGTTGTTGAGCGGGGGTCCCTGGAAGGTGGGAACCGCTGTTATGACCATGATGATGAAGCTGTCCATTTCCTATGGACAGCAATATGGGTGGCCTGGCCATTTGGACAGGCCCGTGTTTATGTATTAGCTCGAAATTAATGGAGCAGACCCGGATGTGCGTCGGAGCTATCCGGTTGTTGAGCGGGGGTCCCTGGAAGGTGGGAACCGCTGTTATGACCATGATGAAGTTGTCCATTTCCTATGGACAGCAATATGGGTGGCCTGGCAATTTGGACAGGCCCGCTTTGTGTGGAGCAGACCCGGATGTGCGTCAGAGCTATCCTTAAGTTGCTTGAGTCTCCAAGACCTACACCCTAAACCCGAAACCATAAACCTAAAACTAAAACCTATAAGCTATGGCTAAACCGAAACCTAAACTCAATTCATCTAACTCTAAACCTAGACCCTATAAGCTACGAAAATGCGACCCTAAACCCAATCCCGAACCCGCAAATCCAAACCTATGCCCTAAACCTAATCTCATGTCACCTAACCTAAACCTACACCTATTCCTAAATCCATTCACCTAACCTAAACCTAGACCCAAACACGAGAACCAAACCCGAAACCCGATCCCGAACCCGCAAATCCAAACCTATGCCCTAAACCAAAACCTAATCTCATGTCACCTAACCTAAACCTACACCTATTCCTAAATCCATTCACCTAACCTAAACCTAGACCCAAACACGAGAACCAAACCCGAAACCCGATCCCGAACCCGCAAATCCAAACCTATGCCCTAAACCTAATCCTAAACTCATGTCATCTAACCTAAACCTACACCTATTCCTAAATCCATTCTCCTAACCTAAACCTTGACTCAAACACGAAAATGCGACCCTAAACCCGATCCCGTACCCAAAAATCCAAACCTATGCCCTAAACCTAATCCTAAACTCATGTCATCTAACCTAAACCTACACCTATTCCTAAATCCATTCACCTAACCTAAACCTAGACCCAAACACGAGAACCAAACCCAAAACCCGATCCCGAACCCGCAATTCCAAACCTATGCCCTAAACCTAATCCTAAACTCATGTCATCTAACCTAAACCTACACCTATTCCTAAATCCATTCACCTAACCTAAACCTTGACCCAAACACGAGAACCAAACCCGAAACCCAATCCCGAACCCGCAAATCCAAACCTATGCCCTAAACCTAATCCTAAACTCATGTCATCTAACCTAAACCTACACCTATTCCTAAATCCATTCACCTAACCTAAACCTTGACCCAAACACGAAAATGCGACCCTAAACCCGATCCCGTACCCGAAAATCCAAACCTATGCCCTAAACCTAATCCTAAACTCATGTCATCTAACCTAAACCTACACCTATTCCTAAATCCATTCACCTAACCTAAACCTTGACCCAAACACGAGAACCAAACCCGAAACCCGATCCCGAACCCGCAAATCCAAACCTATGCCCTAAACCTAATACTAAACTCATGTCATCTAACCTAAACCTACACCTATTCCTAAATCCATTCACCTAACCTAAACCTTGACCCAAACATGAAAATGCGACCCTAAACCCGATCCCGTACCCAAAAATCCAAACCTATGCCCTAAACCTAATCCTAAACTCATGTCATCTAACCTAAACCTACACCTATTCCTAAATCCATTCACCTAACCTAAACCTTGACCCAAACACGAGAACCAAACCCGAAACCCGATCCCGAACCCGCAAATCCAAACCTATGCCCTAAACCTAATCCTAAACTCATGTCATCTAACCTAAACCTACACCTATTCCTAAATCCATTCACCTAACCTAAACCTAGACCCAAACACAAGAACCAAACCCGAAACCTGATCCCGAACCCACAAATCCAAACCTATGCCCTAAACCTAATCCTAAACTCATGTCATCTAACCTAAACCTACACCTATTCCTAAATCCATTCACCTAACCTAAACCTAGACCCAAACACGAGAACCAAACCCGAAACTCGATCTCGAACCCGCAATTCCAAACCTATGCCCTAAACCTAATCCTAAACTCATGTCATCTAACCTAAACCTACACCTATTCCTAAATCCATTCACCTAACCTAAACCTTGACCCAAACACGAGAACCAAACCCGAAACCCGATCCCGAACCCGCAAATCCAAACCTATGCCCTAAACCTAATCCTAAACTCATGTCACCTAAACTAAACCTACACCTATTCCTAAATCCATTCACCTAACCTAATCTTAGACCCAAACTCGGCAACCTAACCCTAAACTCGATCTCGAACTCGAAAATCTCAACCTATGACTAAACCTAATCCTAAACTCATGTCACCTAAACTAAACCTGACTCTAATCTTTGCATTGTAGATATGGATAAGTGTTGGATGCAAGCTAAGAATCGGTTTGGCCCAGAGTATAAAGAAGGTGTTAAGGAGTTCATGGAATTTGCGAGAGATCGGGTAGATTCAGGTAATAGAATTAGGTGTCCATGCCGAAAATGCAAGAACATGATTCACAAGACATTGGACAAAGTGGAAGATGATTTGTTCATAGTTGGGATTGACCAGGGTTACACTTGGTGGATTCATCATGGTGAAGACTTCCACCAAAGAGTTGAGGCCACTGAAGTCCTTGCTGACCCAATTGTGCGTAATGATGAGGATGAAGATGTTGACGATATGCAAGATATCATTGGGGATGTGTTAAGGGGAACAATTGCGGATACTGATTTTGCAGCGATAAGTACTAGCCAGGATATTCCTCCTATGGGTGATGCCGAATCAGAAAAGTTTAGTAGGTTGTTGAGGGATGCGCAACGTCCACTCTATCCGGGGTGTCGGAACTTCTCCAAGTTGAATTTCCTTACAAGGTTACTTCATTTAAAGACAATAAATCGTTGGAGTAACAAATCGTTCGACATGTTACTTGGCTTGTTGAAAGAAGTATTACCTGAAGGTGAGACATTGCCTAAGTCTCATTACGAGGCGAAATCGTTAATGCGAGACTTGGGCCTTGGTTACATCCTCATACATGCATGTATAAATGATTGTGTATTGTATTGGAAAGAACATGAAAATGTTGAGGAGTGTCCACAATGTGGAGAGTCTAGGTGGAAATATGACGAAGCTAAGCATAAGAAAATTCCACAAAAGGTGTTAAGGTACTTTCCATTGAAACCTAGATTACAAAGATTGTTTACGTCGAGCAAGACGGCTGAAGATATGAGGTGGCATAAGGAGAAACGCCTTCATGATGATAATACATTGAGGCATCCCGCTGACTCTGAAGCCTGACAACATTTTGATAAGCAATATGACTGGTTTGCAGAGGATTCTCGCAATGTTCGGCTAGGTCTTGCAAGTGATGGTTTTAATCCATTTGGTAATATGAGTAGCTCGTACAGTATGTGGCCAGTGATACTTATGCCCTACAATTTACCTCCTTGGTTGTGTATGAAGGAATCATTTTTTATGATGTCGTTGCTTATTCCTGGACCCAAGTCACCGGGGAATGACATTGATGTGTATCTCCGACCGTTAGTAGATGAGTTAAACGAGTTGTGGAGTCAAGGTGTCCAGACGTATGACACTTTTGCAGAACAGACGTTTCGATTGCATGCAGCGGTCTTGTGGACAATAAATGACTTCCCTGCATATGAAAATTTGTCTGGGTGGAGCACGAAGGGAAAGTTGGCTTGTCCTACATGTAGTACTGAGACTTGTTCATTGTCATTGAAGCATGGTAAGAAAACGTGTTATATGGGCCATCGTCGCTTCCTTCCGAGGGATCATAGTTGGCGCAGGAAGACGGTAATCTTTGATGGCAAACAAGATCATAGGCCACCACCGAAAGAACTATCTGCAGAAGATGTGTTACAACAGCTGAGTAACATTGAAGAGGTTAGATTTGGTAAGGCACCGCACCTGAAGAAGAGAAAACGTACAGTATTGGAGTACAACTGGAGGAAGAAGAGCATTTTTTTTAGTTGCCTTATTGGAGTCATCTGAAATTACGACACAACTTGGATGTCATGCATATTGAGAAGAATATATGTGACAATGTCTTTGGAACATTGATGAACATAGAGAAGAAAACAAAAGACAGTTTTAAGGCTCGATTGGATCTACAAGCAATGGGTTTAAGGGAAGAGTTGCACTTGCAACCACATGAAAATTCATATACTATACCAGCAGCCTGCTACACATTGACAAAACTAGAGAAAAAACGTGTATGTGAATGGTTGAACAAGGTGAAATTTTCCGACGGGTATGCATCGAATATCTCTCAGCGCGTAAACATTACGGACTGTAAGGTAACATGAATGAAAAGTCATGACTGTCACGTCCTTCTTCAACGCCTACTACCGGTTGCGATTCGTGGATTCCTTAACAAGGATGTCAGTGCTACGCTGATTGAGTTGGGGATATTCTTTAAGGATTTGTGTTCGAAATCTTTGAATGTAGAGGTTATTAAACGACTGGAGAAGGATATTGTCGTAATCCTTTGCAAACTTGAAAGAATTTTTTCACCTGCGTTTTTCGATGTCATGGTACACCTAACGATTCACTTACCGCACGAAGCGAAGCTTGCAGGCCCAGTACAATATCGTTGGATGTATCCGATCAAAAGGTGATAAAACAATGATCATAAATTTTTATTCATTCCATAAACTACGTATATCCATGTTTTCATGTCCTAAACATATATATTTTGTGTACAGATACCTTCACATATTAAAACAATATGTGAGGAATAAGGCACGTCCAGAGGGATCCATTGCTGAGGCGTACATTGATAATGAGTGCCTGACATTTTGCTCCATGTATCTTCGTGGCATAGAGACTAGATTCAACCGAGAAGATTGTAATGCTGATGCAGTGCAGGAGCATGAACAAGGACTCGTATCTGTATTCGCACATAACGTCCGTCCTTTAGGATCGCCGACGTTCAGGATATGGACCCTCGGGATCAAGCGAAGGCGTGGTGGTATGTGTTGCATAACTGTGAAGAAATAGAGTCGTACTTGGAGTAAGTCTTCGCACATAATTATTGTATATCTACAGACAGTTTTAATCTCAAAATTTCTTGCTTACAACATACCAATTGTGTATAGCAAACACATCGAGGAGATGAAGTCCCAATACCCTACAAATTATGATCGAATGCATCAGGATTTGTTTCCAGAATGGTTTGCAAAACGTGTAAGATTAATTTATCTTCTATCTCACCACACTTACAATATTGTTGCATTGCACAATATTTACACGTAATTTTAAATGCCTAAACGTACATTTATATTCTGTACGTGATGATAGATGAAGATGTTGCGCGCTAGCAACTCTGCGGATGCGTCTGATGCGCTCTACTCACTGGCGTGTGGCCCTGATAGACGTGTATCTAGATATACAGGTTGTATTGTAAACGGGATTCGGTTCCACACTGAGGAGCGTGAGAAATATAGGACCACACAAAATAGTGGTGTGGTTGTGAAGGGAACACATGAGGAGGTCGAAATTGATTTTTATGGCAGTTTTGACGGATATTATTGAGCTGAGTTATTGTATGAGAAAGCGGGTGTACTTATTTAAATGCGATTGGTGGGACATTGAAATAAAAAGTTGGGAATACAGACTGATAATTACTTCACGAGCGTAAATTTATCTCGGAAGTGGTTTAAAGATGACCCATTTATCATAGCCGGTCAAGCCGAACAAGTATTCTACCTTGCCGACACCAAGTTAGGCGGCTCTTGGCACGTGGTGCAGAAAATAAAGCCCAGGAACATATTTGACGTTCCCGAAGTAGACGTTGAAGATAACGATGAAGGGAGTAATAGAACGTCGTCAGTTGAACAAGCATACCAAGAAGACATGTCATCTTGGGATAGAGGGAATGATCCAAATGTTGATATTGATGTGGTGCAATTGAATAGAGATGATGTGCCACCTGATCATGTTGATGCCTCAATCATAAATGACATTGTTAGAGATGATAGCGCTTTCATCGATGACAACGTTGCAGACGATGAAGAGGAAATTCTGATTAGCGATAGTGATGGTGAAGAAGAAAGAGTCCTAAGCGATAATGATTCAGACGACGATTATTAAATGTATACAAGATTTACATGTAATTTTCAATTCGATTAATTTGATTATTACATGTATATATGTTTTTTTCCTGAATTGACTTGTTTATAATCTACATTTACAGTTAAGTCACTTTTTTATCATGTCCTCCACAAACTGGAGCGTAGCGGAAGCACGAAGCATACTTCATCAGCTGTTGCGGATGGACTTTCCGGCCCTATATTCTTCTGGTAGGGCCAGAGAGATACCCGGTCTGGTCGAGAAATGTAGGGAGGAAGACAATGACTCAGATGAAAGATTATACAATCTCAAAGAAATTCGGACCTGATTGAGGAATATAACCGCGGAAAACTTCGTATGGAAGATGCGACATTATCACTTGCACATCTGAATGGAGTCCCGAGAGATTAAATTTTTCCTATTGTGACTGGCATGTTGGCTGTAACAATGTCGAGTGCTTCATATAGCTTGACATATACATCTACAAGCGTACGATAACTTACGCAGAGAGTATTTCAGGATAGTTGATCCGAAGTTGATTTGTATTACAATGAGATATATGTATTTAATATAGAATGACAATGTGTAATGGATTTTTCAACTTTTATATTCTGTTTACGATTTTATTATATTCTGTTTACTGTTTTATTATATTCTGCTTGCATTATAGTGTAATGGTCTAATCATATTTTTATCATTTCTCTAAGCATAAGCACAAATTCACTCTGCAATGATGTTCATAAACTTGCATTGACATTGTTTAAATTTATAAGTTTGTATTTCGGATATATTCAGTCATGGCACCAGGTGGGAGATCAGGGTCGGTCGCGCACTGGATCTACCCCTTCCACCCGTGATGCGACGCAGACAGCATCGACGTCACATGGTGCATCACAGTCATCTGATCCTTCGGTTCAGCATACACCGGGCACTGCATGTAAGTCTAGACATTTATTTAGTGATTTCTGTTTATATTGTTACTTACATATATCTTTTCGCAGCAGCATCTTCTACCAGCCGACGAGGACGTGGACCCATGCGTGGGTTAGTTTTAGAGCGACTTACTGCGTGAGGGTAGGGTGGCGGTAGAGTTCCCACAGGACTGCCTTAGACCTGTTGGGGACAGTGCCAGATTGTTTACGTCTGAGGTCGGTGTCCTATGCCGATCTCTGATCCCCGCCACCACCCCCCGTTGGACTGACGTGACAGATGATGTGCGACAGCTCATCCGTCAGCGCCTTCAGGTAAAGTTTAGTAAATTGAAATTTTCTTTTGTGAAAGTTCATTTACGGTTAAGTCCTATTGTTAATAAGTTTATTGCCTTAATTTATTATTTACGAAACTGCAGGATAAATTTGAATTCGATTTGAATGTTCCCTACATTTCTCATGCCGTCGACGACATGATTAGAGAGCGGTTCAAGGAGTACCGCGGAGAGTTGCACCAGCAGTACAAGCGGTGCAGGACACACGATGAGGCCGTACTGTCCGCACCGCCACACGTTACTACAGACTAGCGGATACTCTGCGAGAGATTTCGTCGGAGGTTTTCAGGTAATATTACATATACGATATCTTACGGTAACAATTAAATTCGCAATTAATTTCGCAATTAATAGAAATGTATTTTGTATAATGTGTTCAGAAGAGGAGTAGAATAAATTCTGCGAACAGGGAAAAGTTACAAGTGAACCACGTAGCTGGTTCAAAGTCATTTGTACGACATCGTTACGACATGGTAAGAAATTATTGATGATTATTAAGTTAATATATTATTTTAATTGGCATTTATTATAAGTCTTTTTTCCTTTTGATTGCGCAGCGGGATTCCGTCACCGGCCAGGAGCCTGGACCAGTAGACCTCTACAGAGGGACTCACTGTGGGCAGGCGACGGGATCTTGGGTTCATCCTAGAGCCAGTGAGCATTGGGTAAAAATCTTTACTTTGTAAAATTTAATTGCGCATTGATTGATAATAATGTCATTCATGTCATTTTTTATGAAATTTCATATCTTTTCATTACAGGCGGCGATGGACACCATACGCAGTCAGCCCACTCCCGATGGTAGTCAGCGGAGTGAGCCAGAAATCCTGAGCGAGGTGCTTGGCACCCGTTCTGGATATGTGCGTGGGCTTGGCCATGGTGCTAAGCTCATGGCACAAACTAGAGCTGGCTCCAGCCGATCCGTAGCTGGTGAGAGCACTCAACGCCGAGCTGACATGGCAGAGAGAGAGGTTCAGCAGCTACGGGTCGTCGTCGATGGGATTCGAGAGCAGCTGGAGAGGCAGAGGGAGGAGGAGCAGAGGCGACGGGAGGAGGAGGAGAGGCGACGGGAGGAGCAGGAGAGGAGGATCGAGGAGTTGCGGCAAGAGCGGCAGGAGCATGAGCGACGGATGCAGGAGATGCTTCAGGCTCTCGCTGCACGCCTTGGCGCTGATGCCCCGCCACCTCCGCCTTCATCTTCCTGATTATTTTTTTTAATATACGACTTTTAACTTGTATGTATTTGTGTGTGGATGAATATTGTTTGTTTGTGGATGTGGAATGGATTATTTCTGTATGGATGATGTAGTTTTTGTTTATTTGTATGTTTGTGGATGTGAATAGGAGAAAAATGTATAGGTTTTTTTACAGGTGTATATCAGGAATTTTCCTGAATTTTGAAAACAAATGAAACCGAGATAGGAAAAACTTTTACCGACGAAATAATTCGTCGGTAAAAGCATGCAAAAACTTTTTACCGACAAAATATTTCGTCGGTAAAAAATTTTTGCATGCTTTTACCGACGAATTATTCCGTCGGTAAAAGTTTTAACATGTTTTTACCTACGAATTATTTCGTCGGTAAAAGTTTTTTCACCGACGTATCATTTTCATTGCCGACAAAAATTCATATGTTTGCCCGACGAATATTTTCGTCGATAATGGTGTAATTATTACCTACGAAAAATTATTTCGTCGGTAAAAACCTTTACCGACGGGCTTTCTGCGACGATATTAGCCGCGAATTATTTCGTCGGGAAAAAGATTTCCCGACGAAATTTTACTGATTACCGACGAAATCATTCGTCGGTAAAAATGGAATTTCTTGTAGTGCATGTGGGGCCCAATTAATAGAAGCTTTACAGATAACACTTCTGAACATTGGTATATTGGCACATATAGCATATATGGAGCAATTAAAGATGGAAAAAGGCGCATGTGCCATATCAATACACATATATTCTTTTGCACATGTGGGGTGTAAGGGATGCCAATTGCCAGTAACCCCTAGTGCCCCCCATGGTGGCAATTTTGAGTTACAAGGATCAAATGCAGGGTTATAGGGACCAAATATGACAAATGCAAGGTTACAAGAACCAAATGGCACCATTGGCGCACATGACATTGTAATGGCATTGTCCAAACATAGGGACCAAAACCCGATGGGGTCACATTAGCAAATGTGGCACATGTGAGGCTATTGAAGATAGATGGTGACATATACAGGTTTAACTCTGGAAAAACTCACATTCGTCGTGGAAAAATATCTTTCCTAGAGATAAAGGTGGGAAAATAAATGTATTAATCAACTAACAAATAAAAAGGAAGTTAGAAATTTGATTTCTCACAAATTCCTATAAATGAAGACTTCACAAGGAATGGAAAGTTAGTTTCCTTTCATTTTTAAACAGGCCCTCAAAGTTGGTATGATCCACTTGATAATTGGAAATACTTCACTTATGGAATAGTGCCCTAAAATGATATGGAAAAAACAGATGGATGACAAGGATACAGAATACATACATCAAGGTGGGCATCATGGTAAGGGGCGCACCATCTTAGGTGAGTCAGGGGTCTCACCTAATTCGCTCCCCACTACGGTATCCCACTAAAATAGGGAGTGGATTAGGTGCTACTTTAGCCTCATCCAAGATGGTGCCCCCTTATCGTGGGGCCCACCTTGATGTATGTATTCAACATCTATGTCGTCCATCCATTTTCCTATATCATTTTTAGGGCATTAGCACCAAAATGAAGCATATCAAATCTCAAGTGGACCAAACCATGGGAAACAATGGTTATTGAATGCCTCATCATTCAATAAAATTTTCTCGACAGAATTTATTTTGCCAAACATATGATGTGAAAACAAATCTCAATTTTCTCGAGAAAATGTTGTTAATAGATAAACATGAAAAATAGCATTTCCTTTCCCACACTTTCTTGGTGTTGAGGTTGTCTTCAATCTTTATAACCGATAGGGATTGTCAAGCACCCAACAGGTTCGAGTTGGGCGCCCGAGGTCACCATGGCAGGCTTCTGGAACCTAAATTGTTGATTTATTTTTTAGGATGTAAGGGGCTCGAACACTGTTGGTCGAGCTGCCCGATGACTGGCCGAGCACCCAATATTCTACTGAATTTGTGTTGGAACTCTCTAGACAGATTTCTTATCTTTCAGGCACTTGACAGGTTCGGGCCGGGCGCCCGATGGTGAGCAGACTGTGAAGTCGGTGGCGTAATTTTGCGCAGGGATTTGTTTCTAATTCCAGGGCTTCTTCTTATTTAAGGAGTGTAATACGTGAATTAGGTATCATGGATGCATTGGAGTTGAGAGAGAGAGAGAGAGAGAGAGAGAGAGAGAGAGTTCTAAGGTGAGAGAAATAGCTTTAAGAGCTTGGGATTTCTCTCGGGATGGCTTAGATCTGGTGTAAGTTTCTTCATACTCTTGTAACTTCTTATTCATAGTGGATTATTCACTTTGTGGCATGGTTTTTTTACCCGTGAGGGGTTTTTCCATATAAAATTTGGAATACCTCTTGTGTGTGTTGATTTGCTTAGTTGACTGTCATTATGTGATTGTTCCTCTTTTGATTTTCTCGCTCGCTTCCTCTGCGAGGTCGATCGTTATTTTTCCCAACAAAGTAGTATTAGAGCAAACGTTGAGAAGTAGATCAAAATTTGAGACGAGTTTTCAATGACGTATTCTAGCATGAAATTCGACATAGAGAAGTACTCCGGAAAAAATAATTTTAAACTTTGGAAGGTGAAGATGAAAGGCCTTCTAGTTCAGTAAGGGCTGCAAGATGCACTCCTTGAAAGCGACCCGAGGCTATGAAAGAAGAAGAGAGAAAGAAGGTGGATGAAAGAGTTAATGTCTCATTCCAGTTGTGCCTAACAGATGAGGTCTTATATAACATCATGAAAGAGAAAAGTGCGGCTGAAACATGGGCGAAGTTGGAGAATATCTATGCGAAGAAATTTCTGAAAAATTGTATATATTTGAAGCTCCAGTTGTATAATCTGGGGATGACGGGGGGGATCGATGTTGAGAGCCACATCAGCAATTTCAATAGGCTTATTTATAAGTTGATAGATGTAGATGAACCGATGAAGGATGAGGATCAAGCGTTAATCCTGTTGAATTATCTTCCAGACTTATATGAGTCGTTTAAGGACTCGTTGTGCGCGGGTAGGGAGACCATCAGTGTGGAGACCATTATCTCAGCTCTTTAGTCGAAGGCTGATGAGAAAAAAAAGCGGCGGCATAGGTCCTTCTACAGACGAGGCACTGATTATGAGGGGAAGGAACTTAGAGAGGGATGGGAGATCTTCTCGATCGAAATCTAAATCCAAAGGTAAGGGGAAGAGCAAGATAAGATGCTACAATTGTGGAGAAAAAGGAAACGTGAAGAGGGATTGTCCAAATCCCAAGGTAAGGCAAGAGAAGTCAGGAGATTCTTCTAAGGGGGCTAATACCGCGAAATCCACAAATGATAGATATGATGTTTGTGATGTATTGACTGTATCAGGCAAAGGGTCTCTCGATGGAGAGTGGCTCTTGGATTCAGGTACATTATGTCACGTATGTCCTGACCAGTGACATACAGAGCTTATAATGGTGGATCGTATTTTTGGGCTGATGGCTACACTCACAAGGTGGTGAGTATTGGTTTGGTGTGCATTAAGATGTTCGATGGGGTTGAACAGGATCATGGAAGATATGAAGCATGTCCCCAAGATGAAGAAGAATGTGATCTCTCTTGGTGCACTCAAGGTTAAAGGGTGCAGGTTCATCGATTATGATCAGTATTGTAAAGTGATGAAAGGGGAACTCATGATGATAAAGTGTAACGACCCGAAATTTCGACACCCGGAGTATGAAAACTCTTATCCCGAGTTCCTGAGTGTTAACGTAATAAAATGCTATTTTAGGAATGCCACACGTGGAAATGCACCCACGTGTGTCCTCAATCAAATTTACATTCATTCATTCACAAATAATCAGAGTAACACATTTTAATTAGCGGATCACAAGCAAAGCGGAGGTAACTAAATCAAAAAATATAGGGCTAACAACCTAGATGTACAATTCAATCGCAGTGTAAGCCCATATGAGAATTTTACGAATCGCAATAAAAGTAATATGAATGGAAAATATATCTACCAAAGGGATGAAGGTAAAAGACTACCAGGCGCTCGTGCGCACCACCATCTGGTCCTATTCTTGAGACATCTGCATATGTCAAATAGAAGCTGTCAAAACGCCAAAATAGTGAAGAAATATCCCCAAGATTATACTCGGGATAATTGAATTATAAACAGGTTCATATAAGTGTATTATTCTTAAGCATGTTGTCAAATCAATCAAGTTTAGGTAATGTCCACCTACAAATCATACATCATCCTAGGCTAGTTGATTAAATGCATGGATGTCATGATTCCGCACACAATGCATGTCCTGAGCAAGTCCCTGGCCCGACCAACTGGTATCAGAATCCACAATCCACCTGTCTAGCAGGTCGTAAGTCGTAACTGAGTACACAGCCCGGATGACACAGAGAAATGACATGAGGTGCTCAAGGTAGGGCTGGCGCCACGTCAAGCAACCAGGCTACACGAGTCCCCCTCAAATGCAATGTCATGTATGCATGATTAATTAAAGTATTTATTAGTCCAATTCATTCAGCAAATTGGTGAAGCCAGAATACCACATCGTATCGTAAAGTCTAACCGGGACTATCTGGCTCCCTGCGATACGTCACCAATCATCGCCAGTAACCCCTCAATCTAAGGTTGAGTTATCCTACCATGAAAGCTTGGTTCGACCGTGACTCGTCAGTCACGCCCAAATCAAAGCGGAAGGTCTCATATCCCAAATATCAAATACGATTAATTTATTCAGAGGTACGGGCGTTTCACTCAGAATTATCCCAATGCACGCCCGGGTCGTTCGAACAGTGCACAGGCATGCAAACATCGACTAGGGTCACATTTGTCACAAGGGTCATTTGAACAACAATTGGTCACCCCTTTCAATGCTCACTGGTCATTACGGGGAGGTACCACCCCAGCGTAGGCCGACAGCTCAGACACGGTGTCCCATACCACCATGCATGGCTCATGAGACTTTGTGGATCGAGTCGTAGTATGGTTTTAAGTGGACTATTCACAGTGGGAACGATGGTATTCTAGATTCCATATAGTGTGATTCAAGAATGAAATACAAGAATAATTAACTATGAATGAGGCTTATTCGATGGACCCAAGTGGACGACGACAGCCCAACAATGGCCATTGTCGATTGACCGTATCCCGTCTAGTCGATCGAATAAGTCCGCGACTGCCAACCTAGTGGCAGGCAGTACACTATATCAACGGTTTTCAGAGCTTAATCCAAAGCAACACATAACGTATTATAATAACAATTTAGGTTATTAAATACCTAATCATAAACATATCCAAGCACTTGGCCCGACTGACTAGCCCGACCGATCCAAAGGACCCGGATGACATAGCCCGGACGACACAGGGCGCCACATATATCCACAAGCATAGATATATTACAATATTGTAAATTTATATCATTCAGGCATTTCATCGAGCATGTTATCAATTAAACAGCCGTAGAGGCATTTTATCGAGCATGTTATGCACACATCAACAATTAACATATAAACTCAAGTAATCATTAATTAGGATTTGTCGAGAGTAAGATTGAGGGTAGATCTTCACCTTATAGTTGAAATTCGGTGATTCGAATACTGCTCGAACGCCGAAAATTGGGGAATATCTCAATTACCTCGAATTTGGAAAATCCCAAATCAATTCGGTCAATTAAGCCCAATGTTGGAGTATAACTGAAATCTACACGGGGCCACTCCCGATTACGACTTTCACAAGGCATGGGCCGCACCAATTATGATAGCCGGGGCCCCAAGCCCTAACATGAGTAAACCCTAAGTTAGGGTTTGGACGAATCAAATGAAGGGTTCTAACCTTAATGACATAAAAAGGAAGAAAATGGAGAGAAGAGATGGAAGAAAATGTAGAAGAACATCTTACCTAGCATGGGGAGGTGAATCTGACCCAAATCCTTCAGTTTTTTGCCGGAGAAGACGTGAGACGCACATATGGCCGGGGAAAAGCTCGAAAATCCGCAAGTTCCAAGATATTGGCGAATGATTGAGGAAGAAAGGAGGTTTGAGAAGGGAGGAAGAGAGTTAGGAGGGCTCAGGAGCAAAGGGGAGAAGAGGAAGAATGAGAGAGAGAGAGAGAGAGAGAGAGAGAGAGAGAGCTGGATCAAATGGGGTTTGAAACCCCCCTTTTAAAATCGAACAACCACGACCGGTCTGTCGGTCTCAGATCCGGTCGGCCAGATCACACTATCCATCCATTTTTTTTCTTCCAAAGGGGCAGCAAGCAACCGGTCGACAGATTGCCAATCTGGTCTGCTGGTCATACCTTGTACATTTTCTGCTCAAAATGCAGGGTTCCTCCCCTGCACAGTGAGTTTTTTTCCCAGTCCAGGCTACTTGTCAGCCTTATTTACAAAATAACGTTTAAGTAAATGTTTCCATTTACTTTAAGTTATTTATGTAAATAAGGAAGTACCTCCCATTTGGATTCAATAAAAAATACTAAAAAATCGAAATCCCAACAATAAAGATTTTGATTTTCCACTCCAAATACAAATCGCAACTTTTTGGCATTTCCAAAACGTAGTGCCTTTTAAAAGAGAGGGTTTTTGCCAAATCTAAACCGTTAAAAAAATCTGAAATACCGAAAATAGGCTAAAACGCCAAGGTCCGGTAAAATATTCATGATGGTCTTGTCGATCTACGAGTGAATTGATAATTCAAGGCTCTTTACTTAGTCTCTACAGATAGCGACATACCCGAGTTAACCCAATCATCGGAAAACTCTTCCAAACCATGTGATCTTCCAACTCATAAACTAATTCCATCATTTCTTTGGTAAAAACATTCATTTTAGTCCCCAATACCTGTGAACACACATGCGGGTGCACCCTATAACCGACAAATTGAAGGTAACGCCCAAGTACTTCCAATTTCCAAGTTAGAGAAAATTCGGGGCGTTACATAAAGGTACAAAGGTGCAGCAATCTTTATAAGATAATCGGGAGCACTATTCACTGTGGAGCTGCAGGATCGGCAGCGGGATCCAGGTTGCTCGTGTATGGACATGCAGTAAGGGCTGCAATGAGCGAGCGGGTGGTGAAGGTACATGAATAAGTCGATGGAGGCACAAAAAGTGATTGAACTATGAAGGAGACGAAGTAGAGATGAAGAATGAAGCTTTGGAGCAATTGAGTGATTGAAGATTGAAGCCACGGTGGAGATTGTTGAGGTTATCTTTAATCTTAGTAACCGACAAGGGTTGTCGGGCTCCCGAGGTCACCCGTGCAGGCTTCTGGAACTTAAATTATTAATCTATTTTGGGCTATAGGGGGCTCGACAACTGTTGGTCGGGTGCCCGACGAGGTCTAGGCGGGCGCTCGATATTCGACTGGATTTATGCTGGAACTCTCTAGATAGATTTCTTATCTGTCGAGCACCCGACGGTGTACAAAATGTTTAGTCGATGGTGTAATTTTGCGTGGGATTTGTTTATAATTCCGGATTTCTTCTTATTTAAGGAGTGTAATATGTGAATTAAGTATCCTAAATGCGTTAGGGTTGAGAGAGAGAATTCTAGGGTGAGAGAAATAGCTTTGAGGGCTTAGGATTTCTCTCGAAGTGGCTTGCATCCGGTATAAGTTTCTTCATACTCTTGTAACTTTTTATTCATAATGGATTATTCGCTTTGTGCAGTGATTTTTTACCCATGAGGGGTTTTTCCACATAAAATTCGGATTACCTCTTGTGTGTATTGATTTACTTGGTTGGTTGTCATTGTGTGATCGTTCCTCATTTTATTTTCTCACTCACTTCCGTTGCGGGGCCGATCATTGTTTTCCTAACACCTAGAAATAAGGTTTCTTGAGAAATACAATTTCCTTTTCCCACCCACAAATCTAAACAAGCCATAAAGGAAGGCTTCACCAAGGAATGGAAAGTTAGTTTCCTTTCATTTTCAAAGCGGCCTCAAAATTAATCTACTACAATAAATGCTCCAACATTTTCAAGCAGGCCCTCAGTTAGAACATGATGTTTCCTTCATTGGATTTAATGGAAAAATGACATTTCCTTTCATTGTCAAACATGTCCTCAAAGGTATTTCATTATAATAAATGCTCAAACATTGTTATGAATACTTGTCAATCTTGAAAGCTTCATTACACAAATAGTAGACTTTGGGATTTACAGCATCAAATCCAATGCAAATTTATGAATTTATTAAATCGAGGGACTCATTTCCCTCATCCCAAACAAGGCCTCAAAGAAAACAAAAAATTGCATCTCATGATGTGGACACACAACTCATCCAAACCAACCACTTGTGGCTATCAAATGGACGATTAAAACTAGAAAATGGAATGGACCAAATTCATAAAAGGAAAATAATAAGTCAGGTGTACAGTCAATAGTCAATACCCTTATCTCAATGGTGCAAAACCAACACAGGAGTCTGACCCACAGGAGATGAGAAAACCGTCCATCAGCAGGGTCCCAACGTGGACAGTAATCTCATCTCAGAAACTACACATCCACACCGCTATGGACAGCCAATCAATTCCTTCCGAGCGTCCAATCCTTCTGTAGACCTGCGGCCCACATGAACAGAGGATCAGCTCGATCTTTCATGCTCAGTAATAAAAAAAGGTGCGGCCTACCTGATGAACGGCTTGGATCATCCGTACAAACGTGCCATGTGAGAGTACTACCCAAAAGAAGAGTAGGCGAGAAAGTCGAGGAATATCCGTCACCGTCCTTTCCTAGGACCCAATGAGGCCCTCTTTTCGTTTGCTTGTGTGATTCCTCGATAATGACAAAGCCGCAACCCCTCCGTTTTCCAGAAGAACTTTGATACTCTGGCAGAGTATGGTACATGATACGCATGCACTTAGAAATCACATAGCAATTGCATACATAATTAAAATTACGCAGTCCTATTTATGGGATCAAGTTTAAATCTATCATGAACCAAAAATTACTGGACATTTATTGGACAGTTAAATAAAAAAGCATCCAACGGTCCTATTTCAACGAATCTTATCTTCTAATCAGAGGATAGGAGCTGTCCAATAATATGATATTCTGCATACGACTTAGATACAGTCGGTTTCATAATTTAGACGGTTTAATTTAATTAATTGTACCTCACGCGTCCAATTTCGGAGTACCTGCGTATCAAGCGTCATACATTTCCAGAGCATCATATAGCTGCCCACCCTGTTAAATATACAACTGATCCATCCTTCTTCTCTCGTCTCTCTCGTCTCTCTCACAGTATTAGATAATAGAGAGAAATCTCTCTCAGTATTAGATAATAGAGAGAAATGGGGAACGCGTCGTCGATGCTGACTCAGTACGATATTGAAGAAGTTCAAGAACACTGCAACAATCTTTGTATGTTTAATCTCTCTCTCTCTCTCTCTCTCTCTCTCTCTCTCTCTCTCTGATCGATTGGTTGTACGGATGGTTCTACAACCGTCCATCTGGTGGGCCAGTGTAGGAAAAAAAAAGCACACTGTAACTGCTATTATGGCTGTCTATTTGTGGCCTTCAATCGGATGGCTGAAATAGAGAACTGGCAACCGTCGAGATTGAGGGTACGGACCCGATTCGTTTATTGTACGGTCGGATGTACTGTAAAGTGGCGATGGATTACAACCGTTCATTGCGCAGCGAGCTGGAGAGCTCTTATTTCAGTTATAGGGAGTGCTAAGGAAGATCCCACCAGGTGATGATCTGGGCCCTTCATCTTGAAGGTCCCACCATAGATGGGCCCAATGTCGAAAATCTCATGAGTTGGAGATCGTTACCCTCCATACAACGTTGGAAACTGATTTTCTGGATGGTTGCTACTAGATCGCCTTGATATGGACTGGAAGAGCTACTGTGATGAGATTTTCGCCTTGTACTTGATTTATGGTTGGACCTTCTAGATGAACGGGCTTGATCATCATGTGGTTGGGCAAAGGGGGTGAACTGTCTTAACATTTCTCTTCTATCATTGTCTCTCTCTTGTTTTGTAAATACAAAGTTAATTCAGTTCTTATGGGTGGTAAATTCAGTTTCGCAGCAAGAAATTGTGTCGTTGTATCAGAGATTTTGTCAACTCGATCGAAATGCGAAAGGTTTTATATCTGCAGATGAGTTCATGTCTGTTCCTGAATTTGCCGTCAATCCTCTGTCTCAGGTACTTGACAGTCCTCTCATACGTTTTCGTATTTCTTTCAATTATGCATTTGTATAGAAGTGCTAATACGGTGCCTACATGCATGTGTACACATGGCACACATAGGAATTCCGGGTCGCTCATCCACTGGGCCCCACCATGGATGATGTCCCAAAGGCCAAAAATCAGACGAGTCTGACAATACTAAGTGCTTGGATGAACTCTCTTAATTGAAATGTGAATGGTTGCCTGAGATTGTTTAAACTGTTGTGGTTTTCCCACAAGACTTGCTTCCTATCAAATGGCTAGAATCATCCGAAAGGTTGTGATGATTGGGCTTGCATGGGAAGTAAATTTCCATTGAAGGGCTACTTCCTAATTTTGAATACTTGGAAAATCTCATGTAGATGGGGCATGCTGTGAAAATCTCCAATGTTGGATGATTCTAACTCCTAACAGATCAATTGGGCCCATGTTTTTCCGTTTTAGTTTGAGCTGTTGATTGTAACCATCAATTTGTGAGCCAGCAATCAGATGGAAAGGGTTATCTGATGGAGGGAATTTTGGGCGTGGCTCATCCATGATGGGTTCTACTAGATGAATGGTTTATATTACCAGATGATGGGCCCAGAAAAATAAAAAGCACCAGCTAGCTTGCCTTAATATCATAATATAATATTTTTTTGAACTTATTCAGAATGTTGCAGTGGTTGTAATTTTTTCGCTTTTCTCTTGATCTTTCATTGGACCATGATGTTGCTTATCAAAAAATTGCTGGCAGGAGCAGTTTTCTGCCTTGCCCCATATCTGATTCAGTAACCTGTTGTAGGTAATCGTATTTAAAGAAATGAAACATGTGAGGAGATGAAGCTGGCCTGATTGACATGGCACTTGGATGGACCCAGCTATGAGATGCTGCTCAGAGGCTGCTGTGTTTCACAGCATAGCTAGTAGAATCTTTCATCTTTTAGGGCCCGTTTGGATACCACCAAATAAGTTACCTTTTCTACTTACAGCAGTAGATAAGTAACTTATTTCAGATAAGTAAGGTTGGTTTATGATTAGTAATAAATAACTTTTTTACTTAAAGAGTACATAATCACTTCAGTTCATTTTTTTAACTTTTTTACTTTTCATAAGTTGCTGAAGAGAGGAATAAAAGAGACCAAAGAAAAGAAAAGCTAATAAGTATGTTATTTACCAAACATGCTTATTTTCTGATTAAGTAGAAATCAAGATAAGTTACTTATATGATAAGTAGCTTATCTTAAGTAACTTACAATCCAAACGGGCCCTTAGTTTTATCATATTGTAGCCATTCATACAGTCAATCATGTTCTTATCTTGAATGTACGTGATGCACAATCAAAGGAAACAGCATTTATTTTCTTCAACCAAAAATTGATACAGGAGCCCACCTTTCTGCAACCTAAGCCTCTGATAGAATCAACCCATCATGGACTAGACCATGCCTAGTATGTCCATGCCAGATAATCTTAGCCATCTGATGAAAATGGGCAATTACGACCAATTGTCCACAGTTGACAGGGGCCAGATTGGATTTGGATCATATGATGGGTGATTTCTGGGATCATACATCAAATATGGTGAAACTATATGAACAATTGGATCATTAAAAAGTGGATCCCGCATATACCATTAATTGGGCCAAGAAATTACTCCAGTAACATTATGTTTCCTCTAAACTTTAGCTATACACATATCTTTTCAATGGCTGATTCTTTACTTCTCTGAAGGACAAATTCCATATGTTCACTTGCACTCTTTTCTAGTTTCTGGCTTCATCTCGCATGTTCTCTTATTTAATGGCCAGTATATTTCTTTGCAGAGGCTGCTTAGAATGGTTGATGGCTTGAACTTCAAAGACTTTGTGGCCTTCCTGTCAGCCTTCAGTTCTCATGCAAGCCTTCAACAGAAAATTGAACGTAGGGTGGACTAACCTTGACCATGATTTTTCCCCATTTATAGACTCGTTCATGCGTATGGGCAAAGTTAGTTTCCTATTCTTATCCAAGCAAATAGTTAGTTCTTGATTTGTTTACCAACACCTATTCAATAAGAAGGTTGTATTAGGAATTAGAGTTTGGAAAGCTATTAGCAACACTCTATAGATACATACATATAATACACGTATGGTGTGATTTTTAAGAACTATTTGAGAGGTAACTCAGTTTTTATGCTTCCAATGATTGGATTCTTTAGAAGAGTGATTCTTTGTAAAGTTGTGATGCCCTTAAAGACTGTTTGAAGTTCATTCAAAAGTCCATCTATTCTTGTAATTTCCATTGTTGCATGGAGTTCGTTGGGAATAATTTTCTGCAACAATCACTACAACTTTTGGGTACATTACATCCTATTCATCATCGTCATCGTCAAAGCCTTATCCCAACTAATTGGGGTCAGCTATACGAATTCTATGATGCCATTACACTCTATAATGGACCATATCCTCAGTTAAACCATAGGGCCTCATTCGTTCTTAGTACCTTCACCCACGTCCTTTTGGACCTTAACATTGCCTTTTCCGAGCCTTCAACTTGAATGACCCACTTTTAACTGGTGCAGTTGTTGGTCTCTATTGCACATGGCCAAACCATCTAAGTCTACTTCCCCTATTGTATTACCTATTGCTGCTAATCCTAAGTTGACTCGAATGCATCATTCTTATATCTCTCCTTCCTTGTCTTAGCACACATCCATCTCAACATCCTCATTTCTGCCACGCTCATCCTATGAACATTTTGTTCCCTGACCACCCACATTTTATCCTATTCATTTCTCATTTAATTTGGATTCAGATCATAGGGTCACATTGTTCAGAATTTTTGTAGAAAGAAGCAACTATTTCTATCCTAATTTAGTAAGAAAGGTAAGCCACAAGTTATTGGTTTGCTAAACTTTTAGAAACTTATGGATAAGTTAGGAAAGCCTTTTAAGTGTTGGAAATATATTAGATGTATCATCCAAATTACATAAAGGGTTTTCCAGTCTTCTCAATTGGTAGTTATGAAAATGAAATGAGAATAAAGAGATGCTTGCTAGGAGGAGATTCTCTAAATTCTTAGCAATGTCAATTCTATTGGGAGTGATGCTAAATATGCATGGTGTCATGTTATGCTTACTAAAGGAGTGGTGTTATGTAGTGTCACGCTAACCTTACTTGAGGTATTAATTAAAAATACGTGATTTTGATGTTTGTTTTTTATTTTTATATCTGACATTCATATAATTCTTAATGGGTCTGTCATAGCTTGCATCAAATGCAGGTGTATGATTGTTTCTTCAGCACACGATTTTACAATACCAGCCAATTTTCAACTTTTAATCAGTGCCTTGGAAATGTTGTTTCCTCACCTTTTTGATGTTATCAACCATTTAACTTTCATTCTTTTTCAGTCATCTTCAAAGTATATGACTCGGATTGTAACGGGAAGGTGACTTTCAAAGATATATTGGAGGTGTTGCGAGATTTGACAGGATCGTTCATGTCTGAGGAGCAAAGAGAGGTAGCATTTCTATTTTATTTGATTTTTTTTTTTTTTTTTTGTTCCATTTTACCTCCCATTTTGTATACAGTAAAAGTCTTTCATTAAAAAATTTAGGAGATCAATTTGCATCAGCTATTCCTGTAATATATTGCGCTACTATGTTGCCACTCGGTGTTATCGAATGGAAGTCTCTGAATTTGGTTGTAACTCATGGAAAATATGGGTAGTTTTGTTTAGCAGATAGCTTGCGTTTGGTGGCTACTTCAGCCTCTGAAAAATAGCTCTTAGAAGTATGCCGATTATTTCATGTTATTATTCACACGCCCGAGTAGCATCATAAAATTGCTTAGGTTTCAAAGAGATTTTATCTGGAGAGGTATGGAGGAGAGGCATAACTTCCATCTTGTGAGATGGGGTTCTGGGAGATGCAGGGCAGGGGTGGTAAACCTCAGAGTCGAACTATGACTATGGAGCTTTGGGATTGAGGATTACTCCTGTTGGAAGCACGTTGTTTTCTGTAAACATGGGCTGTCAATATTGGATAGAAAACTTCACAAAACCATCTTCTCCCTGCAGTGTGTCAGGAATTTGGAAAGAGATTATCATGGGGGGGAAATTCCTCTAAAGGTGTTCTTTTTGAAGTAGAGGATGTCTCTTGGGTTTGTTTCTGGAAGGATCTTTGATGCAGAAATAGACCTCTTTCTTCAGACTTGGCAACAGTGTTCAGTTTATCCATAGCAAGGGATGTGATGGTTGCAAACTGCTTCTTTGTGGTTTGGGGAGTGGTGATTTGGGACCCATGCATATGTAGAGCTCTCTAAGATGAGGAAGATCCTTCAGGAGCTGCTGCACAATTCAGTTCCTTTGTCCAATAGGGACAAGTGGTGTTGGACACTAGATGGTTTTACGTCATGGTCAAATCATTCTATAAGCATCTTAATGATGGTGAAAAAGAAAGACGGAAGTTCCTACTGCTAGGATCTGATCATATCAAGGTCTGCTGAGCCTGAGAGTTGTGGCTTTCACTTGGTCAACTTAGATAAGGTGCTTATCATAAATCATTAATGAGCAGAACGATGATCACTACGAATGCTTGTATTCTATGTTTTGAAAAATGCAGAATCGGTGTTACACTTGTTTATCCACTGCTCCTTTTTGTTGGAGTTAGTTGGAGTTCCCTTGCTCATTTTGATATGGTTTGAGTCAGCCTGCTCTATCATTAATACTTACATACCTAGAATTGGGGCACCCATGGAAAGACCTTGGGCGACTGTATTTGCTGTGGGGTTTTGGTCGAATGGAAATGAACAAAATTGTAGAAGTACAACTTTTGATAACAAAGTGGCATTTATAGAAGTAGAATTTTGAATCATAAGTGATCGCCCAACTTTATTTATCTTTTCTTAATTCAGAAAAAGAAAAAAAATAAGGACAATTTGCCAAAAAAAAAAAAAAAAAAAATCTAAAAAATTTGGAAAAAGTTTGTGTAATTACTACAAGTGATCCAATTTTTTTACCTATTTCATTAATTGCGTAATTACCTAATTATTCAATGATTACATTACATTTAAATGAATATTAGACCAACTAAGTTATGTAAGTAACAATCAACAAGTAAACACTTATCCTAAGTCACAAAAAATACAATTTACAAAGTTTCAACTTATACTACTAAACACACATCGAAGTCATCTCCTTCTTCAACGTATAATTCATCTTCTTTTGTTTCTTCGTCATTGGTTTGCACTAGTTGCTCAACCACATCCAATGGTTGATCATGCTGATCATTTTCTTCTTGTATCTCTTCAATCTCATTTTCATTTTCTTGGCCTTGACTGTTACTAGGCCCCATGCTACTGCTTGCCCCTCCTCTACCTTTAAGTTGAAGAACCCTCTCCGAATGCTGATCCAAATGCAACATCTTCTACTTGGGCTCATGTTAGATCCTCACTTACAAAGACGGGTTCTTTGTTTCTACAAATCACTCACTATCTACCTCTAAATTGTATAGACAGATGGGATCATAAAAATCAGGCTTTACTTTCCTATCTTGAAATCATTCCCATAGCTTGTAGTTATATTGGATGAAGACTAGGTCATTTAGCTTCTTTTTTTCAAGACAATTTCTTTTTTAGTTTGAATCTGTATGACATTCTAATTGAAAGTAAATTAGCAATGGGGGATTACGAAGTTCAACATCTGAGGAGTTAGTGAATTGTAAAACTTGCTGACTCGAACGTACTCCAATTGTGCTCGCAACCACTAGTAAAACATGTAAGGCCAAGAACTTTCAGGGCAAACCTTTGTAGTGCCAAATCCTTTCTGTTTGGGTCTACTCCATACACTAACCACTAGTCAGCTGTGTAAATAGAAGTTTAAGTTAGACTTTTTGCTTTGTAATAAATTATTTCTAAATTAGACCAACTCACTAAGACGTTCATATTTCATACTTGGCAATTTCATAGTCCTATGCCTGATGACCGTCTCTTAAGAAAGTCCCCATACTCTTCATGTAGTAGTCCAATAGACCAAAAATCCTATCCTACTCTTTTTTATCTAGAACCACTATCCAAAACGTCAAGAAAGCCAACCATATGCATCGCTAATGCTACAATCAGATCAACAGAAGCCAAAAAATATAACCAGATTAAGGATGTAGGCGGCCGAATATAATGAAAATGCCTTTTGTTTCCCCATCTCTTATTTATAATATGTAAGATAAGCCTGTAATTACAGTCTTTATAGTTAAAGTGGTCCATAATTTTGTTTTTGGCTCTCTCCATTGCATCGTAGATGTAGCACAAGGGTAGCTTCTCACCATCATCCACCAATCGCAACACACTAAGGGTTCTAACAATTTTAGTGACTTTAGCACTTGTGTCCAAAATGATTGCGAGGGGATGGCTTTTTGAACTAACTTCCCTTCAGTCTTCTTTGACCAAGGCCCATTATTCCAATGGACCGACACTACAAAGGTTTTAAGCCTAGATTTCTTTAAATGCAACCTTTGTAATGTTAAGAAGGCTGTTGTGAATCAGGTGATAGCTGGAGGAAGCAGATTACACCCAATGTGTCTTCTCATGTGATAGAGAAGAAGGGCTTGTTTGTACATAAAGATCATGATTCTTCTATCCCTAGCAATTACTTTAATATACAACGTACCTATATCTTCTAGCATTAAATATATACAATGTGCCGCACATGGGGTCTAAAATAAACGACATTGCTTCTTCGTAAGAAGGCGACCTACTGCTATATAAGAGACTGCATTGTCTGTGATAACTTGGACATCATATTCTTCTCCCATTTCCTCACCTACATCATCTAATAATTTAAACAAATAGTCAATCGTGTGGGAGTGGGTTGATGCATCCACGGACTTCAAAAATATAATACCATTTAGACAGTTTGCAAGAAAGTAGTGTCCAACCAAATCTATTGGTTCATTTATTGGCCATTAGCATACAACCATAGAGTTTCCATGCCTCTTTGTATTCGGCGATAAAGTTTTTAGTAGAACTCAACCTCTTTTTTTAGGCAAGCTTCTTTCATGATATGAAGGGGGTTCCAATCAAGGTCCAAATTGACCTATCACTTCCACCATAACCTTAAAGCTCTTCAATTTAATGGTGTTGAAACAATGCCTGCTTGGTATAACCGCTTAGTGGTATATTAAATCATGATTTTCTTATCTTTATTCTTATAATGATTTTCCAAAGTTGTTTGTGCGGGTCCTTTGCCTTCACCCTTTGGTCAACTATATCATCGGGATGTGGTCTACACCACCTATCCATTAGCCCATGCCCTCAAGCTCTTTTAGATGACGGTGGCCTAGATCACCCCATGGACGTAGATGGTATAGCATCCGCATCAGTGTCCTCGTAGGCTTCTTGTTCCATAAATTCTTCTTGGAGAACTGAAGTGTCATGCCTTTTTCGAGCATGCTTGTCCATCTACTCCATGATTTCCTTTTAGATCTCTGGAGTAGCATTGAGACATGTTCTTGCATTTGATCCTGGGGGTGTGTGCTAGGTGTTTCTTGTGCCTGCCAATGCCACCGGCACTTCCAAACCCGCATAGATCACATACTATTTAAGACTTTTCAAAAGCACTACAATAGTTCCCGTACTTCCGACCCGAGTCATTGGACTTGGGTTTCAAAGAAGAAGATTGGGAAGAAGACATGATGAATGACTTGATGTTAACTAAATAGTAAATAGTAATAAAAAATTAGAAGTGCCTTTTAATAGGCAAAATGAAGTTTTTTTGGAAGAAAAAAAAAATCAAATGTCCAACAGTCAGATTTCTGACCATTGCCATTGGACACTAATGGCTTATGCGGTGGTCACATATGCGATTCCATGGCATATGCGATTATGTGATCGCATAACTTATGCGGTCGCACATGACGACATTGGTCAGGTTTTAATCAATTCATAGGGAATATGGAACTGATTGATATACCTATGCATGGAACCAAATTTACATGAAGGAGCTATCAAGAAATCCTGTCATGTTCTGTCTTGATTGTTTTCCAGTCTAAGCATCTTGGAAGGAGTTATTCCCAGAGCCTAATCTTTGGGAGATGTAATGATCACAGTCTGTTGTGCTTGCCCTCCTAGTTTGAATCCTGGATCCTAAACCTTTCATGTTTTAAATCATGTGGATGGATCATCCCCAGTTCTTCCATCTTATTGAGCAATGGTGGAATGGGGCTGGTATCCAAGGCAGGGCAGGGTCCAAGTTCAGCAGTAAGTTCAGCGTGCTGAAGGGAAAATTGAGAGCCTGGAGCAAGGCAGAGTTTGGCAACATTGCAAAGCAGAAATCTTCTTTACCTACTCATCTGCTGGAGATTGAGCAGGAGAAAGAGGATCAGGGAATCCTTTGAGCTGAGAGATTTGCTCTAAATATAAAAAATTAGCAGAGGAATTGGAAGCCACACTAAGAAGGAAGGAAATTCACTGCAAGCAACTGTCACAAGAGAAATGAATGAAGGAAAGTAAGAATAATTCATTATATTTCCACAGAATTTCTAATGCAAAAAGAAGAGCAAATTACATATCCTCTGTGCAGAAAGGAAACTTTTTCCTTTCTTCTGTTGAGGAGGTCAGTGGCTATTTTGTGGAATATTTCCAGAATGCATTTGCAGAAGAATTCTCAAGGAAGCATACTCTTGAAGCCTGAAGGCCTCCAGTTCGACGAAATATGCCAGTCATAGGCGTAGATGCTGGAACAGGAGTTCAATGAAGAAGAAGTGAAGTTAGCAATATTGGGTGACGAAGGTAACAACTGACAAGGCTCCGGGACCTGATGGGTTGCTTGTCAGATTTTACTAGGTGTGTTGGAATATTATTAAAGATGATCTGATAGCAGTATTTCGTGATTTCTATGAAAACGATGCTATCATTGAACCAATTGGTTCTCTTTCATTGCTCTCATCCCCAGGAAGGAGACTGTGGAAGTGGCATCGACTACAGGCCCATTAGTCTGGTTGGCGGTGGTATAACATAGCTAAAGCTCCTCTCCAGAAGGATGCCAAAGGCCATGGTGTTGATCAATTTGGATACCCAAAGTGCATTTTTTGTGGGTAGATCTGTGATGGACAGTCTGTTCATTGCCACCGAACGAGTGGGTGAGTGTCCAGAAATGGAGGTAAAGGTTTCTTGCTGAAGATAGATATTGAAAAAGCCTATGATAGTGTAAATTGTGCTTTTCTATTCTATCTACTTCATCAGATGGGCTTTGTGTATAGATGGAATAGGTGATGAAAGTGTGTGTCATGTCTCCTTAGTTTTTGGTTCTAGTCGATGAAATTTGGAAAGGTTTCTCTAAGAGTGAAAGAGGCCTCGGGCAGGGGATCCTCTATCACCTGTCTTGTTTCTCATAGTGGGAGAGGCTCTATGTACACTCATCCATAGAGCTGCCAATATGGGGTTGATAAAGGAGATATATCTTAGTGGGGAGAAGATGAGGCACCTTCAGTATGCAGATGACACCATACTTTTTGAAGACGGATCTATTAAAGAAGCGAGAAATCTTAGAGGCATTCTTACATGCTTTGAAATAGTTTCTGGCCTGTGGGTAAATGTTTCCAAGATCATTATCTCTGGCATTAATTTGGATGGGGCCTTATTAGAAGAGATTGCTCGTGATGTGGGATGTAGGGTGGCTACAGAGAATAGTTACTACCTGGGTATTCCTGTAGTTCTAGAAAGAAGCAAAGTCAGCCACTGGGACAGAATCATAGAAGGGACTCAAAAGCAGGTAGGCTTCTTGGAAAGGTATGTTGTTATCATCGGAGGGCAGAATAACTCTCATTAAGGCAGTCCTTTCTAATATGCCAGTTTAACTTATGTCTAACCTGAGATCTCCCACAATGTTATCTTCAAGATTGAATTTATACAGATGAATTTTTTGAAACATTTGTGAAGATCAGCACAAATTTCATTTAGTTGCTCAGGAGAAGGTAGGCAAACTGCAGAAAGTGGCAGGCTGGGAATCAGGGATATGAAATCAGTGAATATTGCTCTGCGCAACAAATGTTGGTGGAGATTGGTGGGTCAGGTGAAGAATCCCTTCTGAAGAGAGTCCTTATAATCAAATATGGGCTGTCTGAGAATGGGTGGGATATTTAGGAACCATCAAGAACAAAGGGTTCTGCTATATAGTGGGCAATTTCTTGGGCCAGCGAGTTCTGTCGTGGGTTTATGCGGTTCAAAGTTGGTGATGGGACCATCATCAGATTCTGGGAAGACCAGTGCTATGGGAATTCCACTTTGAGGAATAATTTTGAAGACTTGTATGTTATAGCTAAGAATAGAGGAGGTGCAGTTCGGGAATTCTACTCCAGAGTTGGAGGTGAAGTCGTCTGGGGGTCTATATTCAGACACAGTCTTAGGGAATTCTACTCCAGAGTTGGAGGTGAAGTCGTATGGGGGTCTATATTCAGACACAAGCTTAAAGACGAAGAGATATCATTGTTGTCGAGAATGCTTGAGCTCCTTAGCAATTGCTCCCCAGGAGGCTCAATATAAGAGAGTATGGACCCTTGAATCAGAGGGGTCATATTCAGTCAGATTTATGGCTAAAGAATTGTCAGGTAGAGAGTCATCCAATCAGACCCCCTTCTATGGGTTGTGGAATGTGGTTAGCTTGATGAAGGTTAAGGCTTTTGCTTGTATAGCTTGCCTGGGTAAGGTCTTAACGATTGATAGTATCAAGAAAAGGGGTATGGCAATACCCAATAGATGTGTGATGTGTTGCTGCAATGAAGAAACGGTGAATACCTGATGCGGAACACAAAACCATTTCAAGTGTACCAATGAAGAAAGCGCCAACCACACGTACCATCCTTGTGGATAGGCGACTATTGAGGAGCATTGAAGACCTTACACATGTAGTCCGAGACATTTGAAAAGACCCCACCTTGGGAAGACATGTGTAAGTTGCTTTGAGGAGATGATCAGACCGTTGGATCGTGATGATGATGTGGATCGTGATGATGATGTGATCGGACCGTTGGTTCATTGTGGCCCACTTTCATCACACCATCATTGGAGCGCATTGGACATCTTAGATTTGAGTTTATTTTACACATTTTTTACTTATTTGAGTTTTGGGTTAGTGTGGGTACGTTGTTTTCATGCAAATGTCTTTTTTTTTAAAATTTTGTTAGTAGGGGTATTTTGGTAATTATGCTAATTCCGAATTTTATAAGGGTGTTGCCCTAAACCTTTTTGATTAGTTGTTGATTTATGAAAAAGAGCAAACCTTTGGTTGCCTCCTTCCTCTTTCCCTCTCTCATGGTGCTTCTTCTTCTTCCTTGATCTCCTTCTTCTCTATTCTTCTTGTGCCCCTCCAACTTCTTCCAGGTATTTCATCTTCTATTATTATCCTTCTAAACTTTTGTTTTGTTTATTCCCCACGATCTAAACCTTGAGAATCGATCTAAACCCTAAACCCCCAAATTCTCAAATCCCTAATCCGAGAAACTTTTTGATTCTTCGGACTAGTGATCATCATTGATCGATTGGGTATGACCATGCAAGATCGGGAGGTTCCATCCCTCGCCGGATCCAACCTATACGCTACTTGAATCCCATACTCCATGGTTGTGATGATGGCCCGTCCCATTGCATGTTTCCTTTATGATTTTCTTAGTTTATGATGATTGATGCTAGATTTCATTATTATTATTGCTTTTATTTCCGCTGAATAATTGTGTTCATGAGCATGCATCATATTTAGGGCTGTCCTGCATCAAATTTGGTATCAGAGAATAGGCTTGCATGGTTTGTGTCTAGATCGAGTTATCAAATTAGGGTTTTGATTTTTAGGTTTGTTTTAGGAAATTTCCAGATTTAGAAAGTTTCCAATTTTAGAAAGTTTCCTAATTTGGAAAATTTTCAGATTTAGAAACTTTCCAATTTTAGAAAGTTTCCTAATTTGGAAAATTTTCAGATTTAGACAGTTTCCAATTTTAGAAACTTTCCAATTTTAGAAAGTTTCCTAATTTGGAAAAATTCCAGATTTGAGTCGCATCATCTAGAATTAATTAGTGTCAGTTCATTGTAGTTTAAATTCATTGCATTCGTATTGTGAGTCACCCAGTCCGTAGTCTCCCCGTAGTGAATGGAGTATAGGCGTTTGAGATTTTCAGGGCCATTAAGTGTTGTCGTGTGGCCGTCAAGACCCAATGGAAAGCCGAACTTCGATGATTTGGCTAACTTTAATGGTCACATGGACCCACAAACCTTTCTTGATTGGCTTAAGGACTTGGACTATTTTTTTGATTGGTATGATATGTCAAGTTATCGTCGAGTGAGGTTTGCCAAGTGGAAATTGGAGGGCCAAGCCAAGTCGTTTTGGACAGATTTGGAGCGACGACTTGATAAAGTTGGGAGAGCCCCGATATCACAATGGGACGAGATGAAAGAACGTTTGAAAGAAAAATATCTTCCCATCTCTTATCGTGAAAAGCCCTTAGGTCAGAAGAGAGTTGCCCCACCTTCTCATCCAAACACAGAACCAATATGGTCCCCTCCTTGTAAAGTGGTCCAACCCATCATTAAGGAAATCTCGGCTTATGAACAATTTGAGTGTTTAACACCAATTATATTTCCTTGGAAGCGAGATAATACCTTGGTGAATGGCCAGTTGGAAGAATCCAATCAGGTTGTTTATGAAGTGGAAGAGTACGTGCCTAATGTTAGTAGTGAGGAAATGGAAGAAATTGAGGCATCACTCATCATCGTTGAGGATGACCAAGTGTGTGCTAGTGATGAAAAGGTCGAAGAAATTGAGACCGCACCACTTCCAGATGTCATGTGTGACTTAAGTGATGTAGAATCCCAATCTAAGTCTCTTACCATAATGCACACGAATGAATTTGAAAAGGAGACTAGTGAGGATATGATGGTAGACACCCACATGACTTGTGATATTCCACCAGATGATTTATGGGATAAATTTTCACCCATATGGGACATTCAACACACAATCGATCTTGTCCCTAGGTTAGTCCTGTCAAGCTTTCCTCCATACCAGGTGAACCCCGTAGAAAATACAGAAATGCAGCGTCAATTTGATAAACTTCTTGGGGAAGAATTCAATAAGGAAAATTTGAGTTGGAGTTTTGTTTTGTGTGTCATGCCTGGTCTTTTCACTTCCAAGAATAATGGCATGTGGCACACAAGTGGGCATATCCTGACTGTCCACAAAGTTTTAATCAAGTATCAAGCCATCATGCGACGTATTCACGTCATGGTGGATATGATGACCATAGTCCTTATCCCGTATCTTGGTGACATTTTGGACATAATGGCTGATGCCAAGGTCTGCTTAAGACTTGGTATTACTAGTGTTTGTTCTCAAGTGTTGGGATACCTGAAAATCATCCTTGTTTATAATACTTATAATGAGAAATTATGTGTCACCCATAGGAAGTGTCCTTTTGTTTCAGTTTTTCAAGTTCTAGGTCATAGGATTATTTATTTCAAGTCCGTTGCTTTTTCAAAGAGTCCTTTAGTTTCACCCATGTCAGTCACCCAAATGTCTTCAGAGTCGGCCAATGCATTCGCACGCCATATTCATGATTTGCATACACATATTAGACAGCGGATAAATAAGAGCAATGATGATTCTAAAATCTCAGCTGATTCTCATCGTAAATTGCAAGAATTTCAGAAAGGAGACTATGTAATGGTGAGGATAAGGCTAGAGCGGTTCTCACAGGGTTCCGCTAAGAAATTACAAGCGCGTAGTGCTGGACCATTCAAGATATTGCAGAAAATTGGGTCCAACGCGTATCGGATCGACCTTCCATCTGAAATGGGCATTAACCCAACTTTTAATGTGGAAGATCTAGTCCGTTCCCACCATCCCATCGTTGATCCATCGTCCCTTTCATGGCCTTGTTCTGATGTTGCTACACAACCCCTTCCACCCCTTCCTCCACCCATTACCCATAAAGAAGAAATTGAGGAGATCTTGGGTGAAGAGATCATTTTTATGAGAGGCGGAAGTTTCCAAAGATACATTGTCAAATGGAAGAACAAACCACCGTCAGAATCTACATGGTTGATAGAAGTGGAGTTACAGAGCGTTAATCCAGATTTACTAGAGCGCCACAAGAGTTTTAACTCGCCGGAGTCGAGTTCTTCTCAGACGAGGAGAATGATGCGGAACACAAAACCATTTCAAGTGTACCAATGAAGAAAGCGCCAACCACACGTACCATCCTTGTGGATAGGCGACTATTGAGGAGCATTGAAGACCTTACACATGTAGTCCGAGACATTTGAAAAGACCCCACCTTGGGAAGACATGTGTAAGTTGCTTTGAGGAGATGATCAGACCGTTGGATCGTGATGATGATGTGGATCGTGATGATGATGTGATCGGACCGTTGGTTCATTGTGGCCCACTTTCATCACACCATCATTGGAGCGCATTGGACATCTTAGATTTGAGTTTATTTTACACATTTTTTACTTATTTGAGTTTTGGGTTAGTGTGGGTACGTTGTTTTCATGCAAATGTCTTTTTTTTTAAAATTTTGTTAGTAGGGGTATTTTGGTAATTATGCTAATTCCGAATTTTATAAGGGTGTTGCCCTAAACCTTTTTGATTAGTTGTTGATTTATGAAAAAGAGCAAACCTTTGGTTGTCTCCTTCCTCTTTCCCTCTCTCATGGTGCTTCTTCTTCTTCCTTGATCTCCTTCTTCTCTATTCTTCTTGTGCCCCTCCAACTTCTTCCAGGTATTTCATCTTCTATTATTATCCTTCTAAACTTCTGTTTTGTTTATTCCCCACGATCTAAACCTTGAGAATCGATCTAAACCCTAAACCCCCAAATTCTCAAATCCCTAATCCGAGAAACTTTTTGATTCTTCGGACTAGTGATCATCATTGATCGATTGGGTATGACCATGCAAGATCGGGAGGTTCCATCCCTCGCCGGATCCAACCTATACGCTACTTGAATCCCATACTCCATGGTTGTGATGATGGCCCGTCCCATTGCATGTTTCCTTTATGATTTTCTTAGTTTATGGTGATTGATGCTAGATTTCATTATTATTATTGCTTTTATTTCCGCTGAATAATTGTGTTCATGAGCATGCATCATATTTAGGGCTGTCCTGCATCAATACCTCATCATCAAATGTCCAGTTGCCTATCAGGTGTGGTCTTTATTTCTGTAGGAATTTGGGATGATTTGGGTCTTACCAAATTCAGTTTTGGATTTGGGAAGTGGCTAATTTTCTCAAGCTTGGGGTTCTGCTGGTAGACATCTTTGGAAAATGGCATGCCTCACCATGATGTGTTTAATCTGATTAGAGAGTAACAGGAGGAGCTTTAGGGGCAATAAATCCTAAGTCAGTGATATGAATAACAAGATCTTCCAGTCCATGCAACTGTGGCATGAGGAGAAATCATCATTGGATATAATTCCCTCCTTGCTATTCGATGCAAACTGGAAAGAAGTCCTTCAGTGGAATCCTTTAGCAAATATGCCCAAAATCTCATAGAATCCTCCCCCAGACGGCATCTTTAAAGTGAATTTTGATGGTTGCTCTTTTGGGAATTTAGGATATGATGGAATAGGAGGTTGCATTAGGGATCAGTTGTGAATCATCCCCATGGTTTTCTCTGGGCCGGTGGGAATTTGGAACTCCAACTTTGCAGATGCTGCAGCAATATTGCAAGGTGTTTAAGATGTTGGTCAAATTTAGCTTCCTCCTGTCCATTGTGGAATATGATTCCAGAAACATGATTGGATGGGCGTTCTCGAGAAACTGTTCATGACAAGTGGCAGATATGCTAGAGGTGTGGGATTTATGTAGAGGTAACCAGATAGTGTTCTCCTAAGTTGGCAGAGATGCCAATGATGTAGTGGACACGTACTCAAAGCAAGGAGCATCGAGGCAAACAGTCGCGGTGTTCGATTTCAGGGCTGATTAGATGGTGCATCGTGTTTTCTTTTAGGGGTCATGATCCTTATGCTTTTTTGGCCAAATGTTTGGCTGGATTAGCATTTTTTTTTTTTTG
The DNA here is from genome assembly GCA_003013855.2 of Liriodendron chinense. Taxonomy (NCBI): domain Eukaryota; kingdom Viridiplantae; phylum Streptophyta; class Magnoliopsida; order Magnoliales; family Magnoliaceae; genus Liriodendron; species Liriodendron chinense. Next base: position 5,778,493 of record ML058389.1, read on the forward strand.
GCAATAATTTCTAATTTACCCTTAAAAAAAGATATAGAAGACTCTGGTGTTGTTGTATAGGGTTCTACAAGTGGAACATTTTATAGTTTGGTTAGAAAGGTGTGCAAAACGGTTACGTAACGGCCATTATGGCCGTAACATAATGGTTACAATAGCTACCGTTATGTGTTACGGGGTGGTAATGGTTGTTATAGAAAAAACAATTTGTAATGGCCCCGTAATTGCCGTTACGGCCATAATGGTCCGTTAAGAGGCCAATACAGATTTTTTTTTTCATTTTTTTCAAAAATAAAAAATAAAATTTGAGACCATAATGGTTGTTACGGCCTGTATCATAACAGTGACGGTGGTGGCCATTACGGAATACTTTTTTTGGTTAAACTGAAAAAAAGAAGAAGAAGAAGAAGAAGAAGAAGAAGTAAAGATTCTTTCAAGTACTGGTTACAAGGATCCTATGGTTTTACAAGTTATTGGTTTAGTAAAACAGGTAATTAAGCATCCAAATGTGTAGTTTGACTCAAATTACTTTTTAAGGGAGTGTTTATCTGGGAAGAGTGCAGCCATAAAACCACGTATGATTTCTTCCTCTTCTTCTTTTTTATGTTGATGTAAGGGCAATGATCAAATAAGATACTTTTATTTTTGTAAAGAATTCCTTCCATCATATCGATGCACCAAATGACCAATGTATATTAGCTTTAACTTCATGAGTATATTAGCTATATGACAACAACTACCCTTAAAAAAAAGCTCTTATTCTAATGTTTTACCAAACATACTTTTATCTCAAATAAGAACTTTTTTCAGTTATGAAAGAAGTGATTTTACCAAACGAGCTTATTGTAAAACAAGAGCTAGAACAGAAAGTCCTAATCCTCTAGATCTTATTAGATTAGATAAGAGTTGCCAAACAAGCCCTTGACTAATTTTAAATCATTTAGATTCTAGAGCACCCCACCATAAATCTAGTTGGTGTTTTTACACCCTCCCTTACCTTATCAATCAAAACTATGTCATTTGCAAACAACATACACCACGGGATCTCTTCTTGCAAATGTGTCATTAACTTGTCTATAACCAATGCGAAAAGGTACAGGCTCAATGTCGACCCCTAGTGCAAGCCCACAGTAATTGGGAACTCCCTTGTCTCTCCACTAGTGATCCTCACACTTATTACTACTCCCTCATTAATATCCTTAATTTTGTCAATATATCCTCTTGAAACTCCTTTCTTTCCCTACACCCACAAGATTTAACTCTTTAGGGATTCTATCATAAGATTTTTTAGGGATTCTATCATAATATTTTTCTAAGTCAATAAAGACCATGTGGAGATCCTTCCTTCTCTCCTTATATTTCTCCATCAATTGCCTAAGTAGGAAAATAACTTCAATGGTAGACCTCCCTAGCATGAAACCAAACTGATTTTATGATACATTCGTCTCATGCCTTAGTCTTTGCTCAATCACTCTTTTTCAAATTTTTGCTCAATCACTCTTTTCCGAAGTTCCAAAGTTATGGCTCATAAGTTTCATCCCACGAGAGTTAGTGCAATTCTATATCTCTTTATTCTTATAAATAGGTACCACGGTACTTCTCCATTTTTCTAGCATTTTCTATGTCTTACAATCTTGTTGAATAACTTTGTCAACCAAAGTAACCCAATATCTTCCATACGCTTCCAAACCTCTATTGGAATACCATTTGGTCCAAGAGCCTTTCTTGTTTTCATCTTTTTCAAATTTTCTTTCACTTCAGATATCCTAATCCTACAAAAAGTATATTTGTACTCCGACGTCATTTGAGATTATGGTTTATTCTATCCTTATGCTCTCACAGTAATTGTCATTTAACGAGTTGTGAAAATAGCTTCTCCATGTTTCGTTGATCTCTCTGTCAAGTTTTGAAAATATCATACACACATCTAATCGTAAATTAGTGTCAATGACTTGCTACTTGCGAAAGAAACCATAGAAGGGACAAAATTTTGGGTATGTTCTTTTGACCTACATCATGTTGTACTAGAGAAAATGCATTGGGTGAAGAAGTACAGAAGTAAACCCAATTACAGAGAATACTAGAAATTTCAAAACTACCCCTCAAGCTGGAATGTGTGCCAGTCTTTATTACTTATAAAGGGATCTTATCTTTTCTAGGCATTTTGCTAGGAACAGTAGCTGGTTATTTTTCTGTTCTGATAAATGGAACCTTCCACAAGACGTTCATTCCCTTTTTCTCTTGCAAAATTTCTATCAACTTCTATATATTTCTCCTTTCATGATACTCATGATTGAAGGTAAAGTGCATATTAATATGCCTGCCGTACAAACTATAGGTTTTTCATAGTCCTCGTCTTTCATCAGTTTCTTTACACAGATAATTCTACTTACAGCATTGGTCAGAGCCTTGTATTCTACTTCAAAAATTGTTTGACGATGTTTCATGCTTCTTTCTCTTCTATCAAATCAGATGTTTCCCATGTATATGAGGTATTCTAAGGTTGACTTATAATCAGTGTTTTTGTAACTGAAGCTGATCAACTGAAATATGAGGATGTAAATATTCTGTTGCCTAAATTTCATTGGGTACATGGAGGGATCATCAATCTCACTTCTCATTCTATTTTCCTTGTGTAGCTGTAGTTCTCTCTACACTACAAACTCACTACATTTTGATCCTAACATTTGTTTACAACAAGTCCAGGGCATATTTTCTGTATGAAGGATATCTTGCGATGAATGTAGAAGCCCAATGCTTCAGAAATACTTGACATATTAAGTTCTTTCATGTCAAAGTACTGGAACACCAAAGATGAAATAAGGATCCAATAAATGTTGCAATTGTTAATGGTTGGTTTTCATATCTAGATGCACCAATACATCTACAAGAAATTAATAAATAACAGGAACTAGTAAAATACATGCCGCATGAGAATAGGGTGATCTTTCAAAAAAAAAATAAAAATGGGGGTGGAATATGGGGTTGAATAGAGGTTACGGTTACAGTTCAGATGAAAAGATGGATTGCTAGTGCGATAATTGGGTGAGGTGAGAGCTGTAGACTAAATTAGGACTGAGTTTTGTAATTCGGTTTGAAATTGGATGGATGATATGGGGTTGAGATGGATTTTTGAGTAAGGATTTGGTGTAGAAGTGGTTAGCCTCGGGTTCAAGATGGCATTAGGATTTAGGGTTTCAAGTTTTGGGGTTGTTTAGGAGTTTGGAGTTAGATCTGAAATAAAGCCTGCTGTCGAAGTTTAGAACAGTGTTTTAAATAGCTATGCTATGTAGCGTGTAGCTTACGCTACATAGCGTAACTTAGCCTTAACACTACATAGCTCATTAAAATAGCTTAAGTCGCGTGTTGCTTACGCTTCATAATAATTTGCATAGACTATACTATACGCCACTCACTATGTAGCTTACATTACAAGTTATTTTTCACTTCAACATTAAATTCAATTAATGTTTTCAATGATTTGTTATATTTTTCTATTTTCAAAAAAAAAAAAAATAGATAATCTTTTCAATGCTTTTAGTAAAATAAGTAACAATATTAAATCAGTTTCATTGCTCTTCTTTGCCTTTATACTTAATCATTGTCCTTTCCTTTTCTTTTTTTTTAAGAGTTCATTGTCATTTCCTATTACTTCGGGTTGCATCAAATATCATGCAATTTTGTTAAATTCCACTATTAATCAGTATAATTTAGTTCAAAATATTATGAAATTGGTGTAACCAAGTCCAACCTTGAATAAAAATCTAGTAGCATGTAGCTTACGCTACACGCTACGTAGCTTATGCCTCACGGTTTAGAGGGGTGAGCGCTATGCTACACACTATTCGCTATTTAAAACACTGGTTTAGAATGCAGTTTGGCACTAAGATGAGCTTGGGTTAGGGTTAGGGTGTGAAAGTAGTTAGATTAGGGTTATGAGGTATAAGTTCTGGAAAATTTATGTTGTGAATGTGTATTGGGAATTTGGGAATGATTTATAGTTTCAATTAGCATTTTTGGTGATGGTAATGAGTTGGACTGGGTTTATAGCTAGGAAGTGGGGTTGAATTTGGGGCTTTTGGTTTTGGGAAACTGGGGATTGGAGAATTTTTTAACTTTTGGGGGTTTAGAGTGGGGGTATGCCAAATGTTGGGGGGGGGGGGGGGGGGGGGGGGAGCGTAAGTCTTATTCTACTTGCTATCACAGCAACTTAATGACGCACCAAAGATCAAATTGAACTTGAACACAAGGATCCAGTTATGTACCAATTATTGATGCTTGATTTCACCTCTAGATGCTCCAATGCATCTCCGATCAATCCAATCACAGCGAAAAATTAAGAAAATCACTCTATGCAGGAGGCCCTAAGGAATCACACAAAAGGGTTCTAGAATCACTCTTCTGGAGTTTGCAATTCCTTTAGTATACAAGAAAAATCTTATTTTATTCATTCAAAAAATCATCATAATCTCTCTCTAATAATCCATATGCATGGCTTTATAATCAAGATATAAAATCCTCCCTACAATAAAAGAAGCCTATAAGCCTATTGTCCCACATAAAGAACATACCTATTTTGTCTCAACTTTCAATAAAAAAGATCAACAAAATTTGAAAATTGAACTCTCACAACAATCTAAATATATCAATTGCATAGACTGTTTCTAAGTCGTATGGCTGGTTATACAGAAAGAAAAAGAGCTTATTGGTTATATAGAAGTCCAATTGGTAATTTAGTATATGGTCCAAAAAGATCATACTGTTGGACTTGTTGGCCCCATTGTCCTACTGTAAAGTATATCTGGCCATCTGATTGACCTGTTGGCCTCACAGATCAGTCGGACTAGTGGATTGGCCAGCCAAATGGACCCATGATCCCCACCAACCAATTAGACGATAAAATCATGGCATAATCCTATCTGATTCAGTTGGAGCACTCCCAATCCAAACAGGCCATATTTGTCTCAAAACTGTATCATAATTAATTGCAAGACAACGCTACTCCAAGTTGGGTTAGACTGTGAGAACAGATAAACGGGTACTTGTTTCCTGAAAATGGATTGATGGTAATGTCTGTAAAGCAAGGAGCAGTATAGTTTCTCTCTTGATTTTGTCGTGGCACTGTAAATCTTGTAGGATGACATGAAGCCATGGAAACATTTCTTTTCAATATTATCAACCCAGTGTCTTATTCTTATAGCCCTTGTTGAAGCCTTAGCATTGTTCTTCCACTAAAAGAGAAAAGCCTTATCATTAAATTCCAAGAGGGGGCATTTCCCATTGTTGTATCAATGAAGTTTAACTGCTTCAGATTATCTTTCTTATTTTCTAGTAACTTGTGGAAGAAAATGGGAAATCAAGATCGTCACCATTGTCTTCGTCATCTTCATAGCCTTGTCCTAGCTATTTAAAGCTACGGGAAATCAAGATATTCAGGAAAATGGTGTTTAGAAATTTGGCATAGATGGGTGTCCCTACTTCCAGAGCTGCACTTAGGTTTCATATTTTTCCTCTCTTGCTCATTTTTTTAGCATTGTTGATTTTATTAACCTCATGCTATAGGTTAGGCGGCATTTTTTAAATTTTCCTTTGGCTTTGCATCTACACTTGTATGGTAGTTATATCTTTGTAAGTATGTGCTCATGGACAAAGGTTGGTGGTTTCACATCTTTTCAGTTTTTGTATATCATCATTTCCTTTTTGTGTTGTGTTTTTTTTTAATTTTTTATTGTTGTAATTTTCAGCAAGTCCTGAGCCATGTATTGGAGGAAGCTGGTTACACAACGAATAGCTCTTTATGTTTGGATGACTTCGTTAAGGTATTGTACCTTCCATCTGGAAACTGAGCTTGTTCTCGAGAAATTATACTACAAATGATTTAGCCTTTCAAGTCTCTTAAATAAAATAGGAAACGAAGCCTTAAACTATGCCTGCTTGGAGAACAAGTTCTCTAGAAACAATAAGAACAAACCTAATTTTTCTCGAGAAGTCCACACATGTGACTGTAGGGGGCTTATGCCCAACACTAGGTCTCTATGGCCCCAACTGTCATAATAATGAAATGTATCGCCCTTAGGCGTATTAGACAATATTGGGACCCTAAGGTCCAAACACAAGGGCTTAAGGCCTTTTATTCGTACGTTTGCAAAGTGGGGTGGGGGCCTCCTCTTGGCCCTATTTTGGTGATCGGTGTCTTCCCTTCCGGCATCAGTTTACAAGGGCCATTTCACACCTATGCACCAAAAAGATACATGCTAAGGAACTTCTCTTATTTCAAGATCAAAGATCTGTTAACAGAAATTGTTTCTAAGAATAAAGTTCTTTTTTTTCTTGTTTTCTTTCTTCTTCCATTTTTTCAATTAAAACTACAGCCTAAGAGCATTCCATGCATAACATCAAAAACTAAGAAAATAAGTTATAAATCCAAATCCCAGTCCTAAGCTTGATGTCCAACATTGAAGAAGAATAAGAGGAAAAACGAAACCTCCCTGTTCTCTGTATCTCTAAATTAAAAATCATATTCTTGACTTTCTAGTTTGACTTGTTGATTCCTGTAGATCATAGAATTATCTAGATGTCTGCTTTCATCACACATGCTCCAAGGCATGATTTAGATCAGTCCAACAAATAAACGAAAGTTCAATTAGAAGTTGCTATGGTTCAAACATAACTGAAATCCTTATCCTTTCCATTCTCAAATCCTGACCTCATTCCCTCTAAAAGGTCTCGCGTTGCAACAAAACACTGACACCTTGGGGCTGTTTGGATGGGAAGTAAATGGAGGTGAATGAGGGGACTTGGTAGTAAATGGAGGTAAATTGCATTTGAGGTGTGTTTGGATGGGAGTAAATGCATGGAAATGAAATGAAATAGGAGTAAATTGGCATGTAAATGAAATCCTCTCTCCGAGAGAGGATTTGGAAGTAAATGGGGTGAAATGCCTTTATGAGTTCCCTTGGAGAGTTACACTAGTAAACAAAGGGTGCCGCTATGCACGTGTCCACCATACACGTGTCACATTGATGATACTTCAAAACAATTCAATCATCAGCTACAAACAATCCAATCATCAGCTACATCACTAAAATCACATGAATAGAATGATCCAAACCGTCCAAATGTTAGCCATCTAAATAGACAATTAAAAAATGTTGGCAAGTTGCTTGTTTGTGATCCTTATATTTGTGGCGCACCCGAGGCTTGAAATTTCCTTATTTTTGGCTAAAGTATATGTTTAAATGGGCTTATTACAATCATGTTGTTAAATATATCACATATGTATGCTAATTTGGGATATTAAAGCTGATTTGGGATCTCACATATGTTCCTGTGAATATATTGAAAAATTCCAATGCATTCCAATTACTTCCATCCAAACACATCTAACTCATTTACTCCCAATTCATTTACCTCCAATTCCATTTCTCATTTACCTTCATTTACAAGCTGCCAAACAAGCCTTATACTGAATTGAACTACTCAAAAGATCACTCAACTACAATCCCCTGATTGGTTTTATCAGATTAAGATGCAAAATACCCTTGGATTTCCCAATTAGTATGATTTCATGCTATGCTCTCATGCTGGGGCCCAAGATTTGGATGGTCCGTACATGCATGCCATGTGCTTTGTGGATGAGTAACTAAAATTTTAAATTTGTTGAACTATAGCAAGAGTCGTCATCGTCGACGTCATCTAAGCCTTATCCCAACTAATTGGGGTTGGCTGCATGGATCTTGTTCTGTCATTCCACTCAATCAAGAGCCATAACTTAAGTAGACCATAGGTCAATCAAGTCTTTTCTTAGTTCTTACTACCTCCACCCATGTCCTTTGGGGCTTTCCCCTTGCCCTTTTAGAGCCTTCAACTTGAAGCAACTCACTCGTTCTAACAGGCGCAGTTCTAGGTCTCCATTGCACATGACCAAATCATTTAAGTCTACTCTCCCTCATCTTAATGCTTATTGCCTCCTCCTAAGCTCCCTTGAATGCATCCATTTCTAATTCTATCCTTCCTCGCCTTGCCACTCATCCATCCCAACAACCTCATTTCAGCTACACTCATCCTACGAATATGTTGCCTCTTAACCACCCGACATTCTCTATCCCATAAAGCATGGCTAGTCTTATAGCTATCTTATAAAATTCCCCCTTTGATTTGATCGGTACAAAGCAGTCACATAAAACTCCAGGGACAAGAACGATTGCAAGAGTACAACCGACTAAAGAGAGCAAATCATTCATGCTTTCCTCAGAAAACCAACTTGAGATTTACTAGCTTTCAACTATTTTAAGTGAAATTGCATCTATTGTTCACACTTGTAGAAGCTAAGCGTGCGGAAGCTTTAGAGCGGAGCTTAGAACTACGGCTAAGTCCTAGAGGGGGGTGATTAGGACCGTTTTAAAAATCCTTTTAAAAATCCCTGATCTAATTAAACTAAATTAGCAATTATAAACTAATTAAACAAGAAAACTTAGCTTCCAAGCTTAAGTGGGTCCAATCACAATGGCTAACAAAGATAAGCAATTAAACTAACTAGCCTAAGCATATAGATTATAAGAAATATGATTATCAAGCTACTAATCTATATGCAATGTCTAGACTACGAGGATATACTAATCAAGCACCTAGTCTAGAAGTGAAACTACAATAAGTGTATGAGAATCTACCTATCATGCATAGCATACATTCCATTCAAGCATTCATATAATTGACAATTAAAGACAATGCAAGAATAACAATGTGCTCAAATGACAATCTCAAACACAAGCATGTATAGTGGTTCGGTTTCCCTACTCCACTCCCAGTTACCGTACTTACCCCTTGAGCACACCGGATTTCAGTAGGGAGTTTAAATCAGGTTCCTCCCAACCTAGGTGTTTTAAATCGGTTCCACACTACTGGTGTGCTCTTTTTCGAATAATAGAACCACTTACATTATCGCATCTTGTCTTTTTCAGATTCTTGGTAATACAGGCCTGAAGATGGAGGTTGAAGTCCCAGTTGATTAGATAGTCTGTCTGGCTTTTCGACACTTTCTGGATTCCTGTTGAGTAGCTGAACCAATCGGCACTCTCTTTCCCAATCGAATGAGAGGAACCTTGTGACTATGTAATGCCTAGTTTTCCAACAATAAAGGAATGCTTGTGCTTATCAGCAAAAGTAATTTGTATGATTATGCTATAAATTAGTCAGTGGGTTCTCATGTAAATGGTCCATTTGCTTCTAGCTGTATTCATTCATTTATTTTCTGATGGTGCTTTACAATTCCATATAATGTTGAAATTACATGGTTGTATGCATATAGGCAATAGATGCAATTATACACATCAGTCCGTTCATGTTTGATGATGAATTCTATATAGAGAATGCAATAAACAGAAGTTTAATATTCATTTACAGTGTAATTTTGATGGAGGCGAATGTAGTAAACAGAAGTATAATATTCATTTACCTTGTAATTTAGATGGATCAATATCTCTACTATATATAAAGTGACTAGCGGGGAACATGTTCATAGGATGTGTAGCCGAAATGAGGATGTTCATGGGGAACATGTTCATAGGATGTGTAGCCGAAATGAGGATGTTGAGACGGATGAATGGTGAGATGATGAAGGATAGAATTAGAAATGAATGCGTTCGAGGGAATTTAAGAGTAGCACCAATTGGTAATAAGATGAGGGAAAGTATATTTATATGGTTTGGTCAAGTGCAATGGAGACCAGGAATTGTGCCAGTTAGGAGTGAGTTGGTATAAGTTGAAGGCTCTAAAAGGGCAAGGAGAAGGCCCAAAAGGACCTGGGTGGAAGTAGTAAGAAAAGACTTGATAACCTTCCATCTAACTGAAATTATAGCCCTTGATAGAGTGAAATGGCAGAATAGTTGGGATAAGGTTTAGATGATGACAATGAATTGTTTTAGTAGAGTGAGGATCAAAAGATTTGTTAAGGGACTTATAAAAAGAAAGGAACAGTGTTTTGGGAATTTGGAGTTTTGGCTGCTTGGATTTTTACTGTCAGAAAAGCCCATCAAGGGCTTAGATTTTGTCGGCTCAAACTCTCTCACTGTATATGTAGCCCATCTAATGTTCCGTGTAGCCCGCAACCTCTCTCGAATCACTCTGGATTTGGGTTTTTTCAATTGCCTAAAACTCTCTCTCTCTCTCTCTCTCTCTCTCTCTCTCTCTCTCTCTCTCTCTCTCTCAATCAATCAAAAATAGCTCAAAAACTTGAATAATAAGAACAAAAAGGTTTGATCGATCCATAGCTCAAAATTTTGATTAATAAGAACATCAAAAAGGTTTGATTGATCCGCTTTTGAATGCACCTTGCACTTTAGTCTTGCAGTGGACTATGCAATTATTTTACAATTATGGTAGTTTCTCATTGATCCAAACTAATCAATCAGCAAGCCACATTGGATAGGCTGTAAAATAAAATTTGCACTTACTAAATGTCGGTTTGGTTTGGACCATCCAACTTGCATTGTGTAGGTGGTAAGGAATATCTAACTGATACATTTCTAGTTCACAAGGTGGATCACCTATTTAGGGTTCCAGACAAAGTGTGCAAAAACGGTTACATAATGTCTAATAACGGAATGGGTGATACCCACCCCCTGTCATCTTGTAATGATAAAAAAAAATGGTAACATTAAAAAAAGAAAAAAGGACATTGTGTGGGAATGATTCTAAAGCAATTCGAATCATTCTTATGCATTCATTGGAGATTAAAACATGAAATCAAACTGTTTTGGAGGAGTTGAAATCTGAGAGCCACATTTAGGTAAAACCCAAAAAAGAGGAGGGGGGGGGGGGGGGGGGGGGTTGTTTTCTTTCGCTGGAAATAATTAAATTCAATATTACAATGCCAAATCAAACTATATGTTGTTATATTTGTGGTAGATTTGGCATTGTTTTTTATAGTTTTTCTTCCTTTTTTTATGCAATATTGTTATTTTTTACATAAAATTCAGCCTTTTATTTTTAGTGTGAATACTTGGAATACATGTAGACTCTTTAGGGCTGCACATGCATGCATTAGATCAGGTTTTTACATCTCATTTTCTTTTCTAGATTTTTTTTTTTTTTTGGGTTAATTATTGAATGAATAGTGTTAAGTTCATAAAATTCAGCAAAAATCCCTTTTTTTCCATTTTCTTTTGAATATGGATGGTTGGAAGTTGGAACACACAGAATCATTGGAACTACACGTACATGCCTTGGAATACATGTAAAATCCTTGTATCAAATTTTTGCATCTCATTTAGTCATTTTCTTCCTTGTTTTTTGTAATTTTTATTTTGGAGTAATTTCTGGAATGATTACTCTCAGTTCATAAAATTCAACAAAATTGGTTTTTTATCCTTTTTTTTTTTTTTGTGGATGTTGGAATCTATGTAGAATCTTTAGATCTACATATGCATGCCTTAGTTCAGATTTTTGCATCTCATTTTCTATTTTTTATAATTTTCTATTTTCAAATAATTTTTATAATAGTATCAGTTCCCTTAGATCAGATTTTTGCATCCAATTTTTTCTCCTTTTTTTTGTAATTTTCTTTATTTTCAACTAATTTCTGGAATTAAAGTTCATAAAATTCAGCAAAATTGAATTTTTAGTTTTTTTTTTCCTTTTTTTTTTTTGCGTGCATGGTTGGATTACATGTAGACTCATTAGCTCTACACGTACATGCTTTAGATCAGAAATTTGCATCTAATTTTCTCTTTTTAATTATAATTTTTCTATTTTCAGATAATTTCTAGAATAAGGTGCCATTTGGTAAACTTTATTTAAAGTCTGAAAATTAATTTAGGTGCTGAAAACTTAAATTGCTGAATTTAAGTACTTATGAGTAATGAAAAATGCAGTTTGGTAATTTGTTTGAAAAAAATCCTAATATCTGAAAATAAATACTTTTTTCACAAAAAATTATTTGGTAAAAACAAACCACATGTCTGAAAAAATGTAATTTGTCATATTTGCCCCTATTGCTTAATCCCTATCCTTTAGAGAATATAAGATAAAACATCTTATTGTTCCAATGATAGTGGTCCATCTAAAATTCGTATATGCTTCATTTTAAGAAAAATATCGGGCCCTAAGGTCAGGTCTCATCCACATTGCTAGTTCCAGGATTGCACCCAATCTGTTCTCAGATGCCGGAGCAAATTAGGTGAGACCCTAGATCCATCGAGGTGGTTGGGACCCTGACTGTGGGGCACACTATGCTGTATGTTACTGCATGCACGCCATCCATCCATATTGAAAGCTAATTTTAGGGCACTGATCCAAAAAATAAGCAGTTCCAAATTCTAGATGGACCATGGTGACCATTTAAAAAACTCTTTATGAGCCACAAAAGCTTTCGATCAAGATGATTTTTGTGCGGTCTCTTCATCCAGGTGTTTGTGATCTTACCAACCAGTTGGATGGCAAATAAGCATTCTGGTGGATTCCATAAAGTTTTTAATGGTGGGATTCAATCATGACTGTTTCCTATGGTGTGGTCCACCTAAGATTTGAGTCAACTTTATTTTCTGGATAATGTTTTAGAACTTGCTTTCAAAAAGGTTGGATGGCATGTATTTAAGAAACGTACATCACAGTGGGCCCCACAGCTAGGTCGGTGGATCAAGCAATCCATCAAAGCACATTGCATTGTGGATTTCTTATCTAAGTCCTGCACTGGGAAACATAGGTGGGCTGATAGAGATGCCCGTTACAAATCCACTCCGTCCATCTGTTTTGGAAGACTAAAAATAATGCGGATCCAAAACTCGAGTAAGCCATACCACAGGAAATGGTGGGTATTAAACACTTAGCAGTGACAAAAGTTTTACATCATGATGATATTTTAACTTAATTCTTTAAACTGTTTGGATGGCATATAAACAATACGGTCAGCTTCAGGAAGGTTTCAATGGTTGACGTTGGTGTTCCCACTGTTTTGTCGGTGTTGCCCACCTGAGTTTTGAATCTGCCTAATTTTTGTAATCCTATCCTATTTTTGTCTTTAAAAACAGATGGACGTAGTGGATTTGTCATGGACATATTTGTGGACCCCGAAAGACCCCGGCTACATATATATCTTTAAGACGGGGTGACAGGCAATCTGAGGGATTGCTCCACATTACCTTCTTGGTGGTATTGAATGGTGCTCTATGGGCCCCACCATTATGTATGTGTTTTATTCGCACCGTTCATTTATTTTTGCATATTATTTTAGGACATGTGTCTAAAATTCAGACAGATCCAAATCTCACATGGACTGCACCACGGGAAATAGTGTTAATTGACACCCACCATTAAAAAAAATTTAGGGGACACAATACCTATGAATGAAGCTGATAGGTGTGGTTTTCCTTCATCCAGGTATGTGTGACCTAATGAACAGGTTGGATGACAAATAAACACTACAATGAACAATATGGAGTTTTTAATGGCTGGCATTGAATCACCACTATTTTCATGTTGTGTGGTCCACTTGAGACTTGAATCAACGTCTTTTTTTTTTTTTTTATCATACTAAAAACACTTATCTAAAATTTATGGACAGCATAGATACAATACATACATCATGTTGGGTCCACAAAGTATCATCCAATATCTACATGTCAACAGGCAAGCCATGTCCAGTTGGTGATGCGACGCACCACCCGGATCTCTTTTTGCGTTGAAAACATTATTTTATGGGCACTACCATAAAATATATGTTATATCCAAACCATTCATCCATTTGGCGAGATCATTTTAGGGCATGATTACATAAGTGCGACAAGTCTAAAGTTTAATTGAACCACACCACATAAACCAATGGAATTACATGTCTAACTTTTAAAACATATGGACAGCCATAGAAGTTCTAGTTCAAGCTGATATTTGTGTTTTGCCTTCATCCAGGTCTGTGTGACCTTATGTACAGTATGGATAAGGCTTTAAAATAAAAAAAATACAAAAAAAAATCAAAATCTCATCTAAAATAAGAAGAAATTAACAGGAAGAAAGGAGGAATTTGAGAAAGATTTGGCATCCGGATAGTTAGGGATTTTTCTTCCTCGAGCTAGAGATGACGGAGCAACTTGGTTAGAGAATTGTAGGTTTTAATCTATTCAAGGGTAATCTTGTCATTTATAAAAGGTGGTAGGGGTATTTTCGTCACAATTCATCCAAAATTTTAAATGAAATCACTTACCACATTCCGTTATAAGTTTTAAGCCGAGTTATGATGACTGAAAAAAAAACTTTTAAATTTTAAGTTATTTTTTTTAATTAAGGACTTAATATCTTTTCATTACCAAACGGTCTGAAATATCAAAATCGCTGAAAATAGCAATTTTCTATGATAAGTTTCAAAATTAGCGTTTGGCAAATCTATTAATAAGAGCTTATTTGCTTATTATATAAAATAAAAAAAGCTCTTATTATGAAAATAGACTGTTTGATAAAGCTTTCATTTTAGAGCTTATTTTTTTTAGAAACTAGCAAAAAAACTCTTCAATAATAAGTGATAGGGAGGTCACTTTTTCTTTAAGAGCTTATTTAGCTAAGCGAGTAGACTTTTTTAATTAATTTTTGGACAAGTTTGTCCTTAAACTTTTTAAGTAATTCCCATATTGCCCTCTTCTCTTCTTTAGAATATCTCTAAGGTGGCCCCACATGATGAACAACCCATATTGAAGGTGGGTTTCCACATTGAGGTGGGCCCACATAATGCATGGTCACATCAAAGGTGGGCCACACATGATGAACGCCCACATCAAACGTGGGACCTACGGGATGGATGAGGGACATTGAAAGTGGGATCACATGATGGAAGGTTGACATCAAAGGTAGGCCCACATGATGAACAACCCATATTGAAGGTTGGGCCTCACATGATTGACGGTGAACACCAAAGGTGTGTCCCACATGATGGATGACCCACATTAAAATGTAGGCCCTGCGTGATGGATGGACTATCCACATCAAGTGGGCCCCCATATGATGGACGGTTCATAGCAAAGGTGGAACCCACATGATGGATGGTGGACATTGAATGTGGGACCACATGATGGAAGATTGACATTAAATGTGGGATCACATGATGAATGACCCATATTGAAGGTTAGGCCCCACATGATGGATGGTCCATAGCAAAGGTAGGACCTACATGATGGATGGTGGACATCAAAGGTGGGTCCCACATGATGGACTATCCACATCAAGTGGGCCCCACAGGATAGATGGTCCACAAAAAAGGTAGGACCCACATGATGGATGGTCCACATCAAAGGTAGGATCCAAGTGATGGATGGTGGATATTGAATGTGAGACCACATGATGGAAGGTTGACATTAAAGGTGGGCCTACATGATGAATGACCCATATTGAAGGTTGGACCCCACATGATGGATAGTCCACAGCCAAGGTGGGCCCCACATGATGGAGGTGGACATCAAATGGGTCCCACATGATGGACTACCTACTTGATGTGGGCCCCACATGATAGTGGTCCACAACAAAGGTAGGACCCACATGATGGATGGTGGACATATCAAAGATGGGCCCCTCATAATGAATGACTCATATTGAAGTAGGGCCCCACATCAAGGTGGGCCCACGAAATGAAAGGTTCACATCAAAGGTAGGCCCCTCATAATGGACAATTGACATCAAGCGGGCCCCACCTAATGGAGGTCCACATCCAAGGTCTCTCATGGTGGATGACCCATATCCAAAGTAGGTCGTATGATGGATGATCCACATTGAAGGTGCACCCCACACGATGAATGTTGGATGTCAAAAGTGGGCCCCACGTGATGGACATTCCACTTCAAAGGTAGGGCCCACACTATGGACACATCAAATGTGGAATCCACATGATGGTGATGGGTAGCGGACATTGAGGGGCCCCACATAGAGGATAATTAGCATTGATGTTGGGCCCCACGTGATGGACGGTCCACCCAAACAACCATTTGGATTGCTCTTATATTTAAGTTGTAATCTTTAAAAATGACATCAACTACCCTTAAAAAAGCTCTGATTTGAAAGTTTTACCAAACGTGCTTATTTTAAATATGAGTTTTTTTTTTTTAGATTTTACCAAATGGGCTTATTTAAAACAAGACCTAGAATAAAAAGAGCTTATTAAAGTAGCTCTTATTAAATTTTAGTAGAGATGTCAAACGCCCCCTAAATTTTACCAAACGCACCCTAAATAGTGGCAGTTCATAAAATTCAGCAAAATTAGTTTTTTTTTTCTTTCTTTCTTTTCTTATAGTGTGGATGGTTGAAATACACGTAGAATTCTATTCTACATTTTTCTTTTAATTTACACATGCATGCCTTTAAATCAGATTTTTGCATCTCTTTTTTCATAATTTTTTTTTTATTTTAAGTTAATTTTTTGAATTAATAGTATCATTTCAGAAAATTCAATAAAATGTTTTTTTTTTTCCTTTTCAAAAACTCAAACAACTTTTCGCACATTAAAAGGGATGAGTCACGGGGCGTTCAAGCATATCAAGAGAGGTAATATAGATAATGCAAGGGAAGTTGAAAGAAATGAAGGAATAAAAAGCTAGCATGTCATACATTATGGAGAAAGTGTGAAGCTCTCAAGAAATAGTGATGCAAGTGTTGAGCCATAAAACTTCTTCCTTAATCTGCGAGAGGAACTGGAGCTATGTTACACTCATCCATTACTAGATTACAAGCTAGGACATTCGATCGGCTCATCTACATCCACTATAACATGAAGCTGAGGTACAAAATTCAAAACGTGTAGTAAACCTGGTTGAAGAAAGTGACTTCTGTTTAATAAACTTGGACTTACAATAAAGAGGACATGTTTCTACCTTGATTTGAATAAAGAAAAAAATTAACTAGTAGAAGAAAATAGTGAGGAAGTTGATATGCACGACCTAGTGTTGCACATCGGACAGCAACTAGGTCTGTCTAGGAGCCAATAGAGTAATCGAATATTTGATCCAAAGAAAGACTAGCAACAATGAAACCAAGATAGATAATGGCAATGATGATGATGATGATGCACCTATTGGTCTTACTTCTAGTGCTAATGAGCACAAGGGGTACGAACATCTATAGATTTTAAGGCCAATGTGCATTGACCGATCAAAGGTCGGATTTATGAGTGTGTTGACTCATGATACGACCAGTCAGGAGAGGAGCATCATGGGGAAGTGATCATTAGTGCCGTTGGAGGAGATAAGAGTTCTAGTACATCAAACAAGACTACAGATATAGATATGGATATGACCATGAAAAACATGGGCAGCCTTATGCACTTTATTATTGGACTAGTCCTGGTCAATATGATCCATATGAAGCAGGTCGATATGGGGGGATATAGATGCTCATATTATGCTAGTATTGTTAATGCTAGGAAACTTTTATACAGTCCAAAGACTAAAATACAGATGGCATCGCCAAATATTTTTGGAACTTTCTATAGTACTTGAGGTTTGTGTGAAATGCAGATGATATAAGTTACGTAGATTTGATTGATCATTGACATGATAAGAAAAAGCTTTGTTAGGTAGTAATCTATGTTGATTGCATGGGTCTTGGTTGTCATTTGTGGAGGAATATAGCAGGATCTTATTTTATTTGAGATGAGTTATTCCTTTTAGAGATCTTAGTAGATGGAAGAGCATACCTAGCTATGGCATCGATTGTGCTTCTTTTGAAAAAGTATCATTAGTAAAATCCAAACCTAATCATTCTCCTCTTGAGAATTAGGACCCTGTCCCTCAAAGTAGACTCTCTCTCTCTCTCTCTCTCTCTCTCTCTCTCTCTATCTATCTTTGGCTTTTCATTTTTGTGGTTTGTATGTTGGTTAACTTGCATGGACATGGGTCCCTACTCCCTACTCATGGCTCAGTGGTAGACTTGGTGAGTTTCAGCACTGAGATCATGGATTTGAGTACTCATGCGGTGTGTGGATGTGAGTGTGTAAAAAAAAAAAAAAAAAACTGATAAATGAGTACAAGCTACTCAAAGAAAATTTCCCATTTAGATCAAGTCAAAATATGCAAAAATCTCGGGATTAATGAGTCGACAATAAGGTGAGTTGAGTAACCATCTATTTATCGTTAGATCGAGTATGTGTAGGGCTATCAATAGCTGGCTTGGCCGGGCCAAGCTCTGTCCAAACCTGGCCAACAAAGTAAAACCTAGGCCGAAGCCGAGCTCAGGCTGTAATGGGCTATAACAAACACGCCCAAGCCCAGTCTGTGATGATTATGCATGGCCTGACCCAAGTCTTACCCAACTCGCGCCCAACCGCACTTTTCTACAAGATCTCGACTTTTCATTCGGTGTGCCTCATCATGCATGATATAGGACAAAACTGCCTTTGAATCGGATGGGCCAAGCTGATGGGCTCTTATATAAAACCCGAGCCTAGCCCAATAATTAAATAGGCTTAAATTTCAGGTCCAGGCCCAACCCATGAGCCCAATGTTCCAACCCAAGCCTGGCCTGAAGCAGTCCGGACCATTGACATCCCTGAGTATGTGGGCCTGCAGGATCGAATCTGGTTGCTCAGGTTGAGTTTCCATGTTTTAATGGGTCATGACTAGAGAGATTGGCTGAATTGGGCCGACAAGTATTTCAATTTCAGCACACAAAAGGCTCTGTTGTTCTCTTTATTTAGATAAAAATACGATACAATGGCATAAACGAATGCGAGAGGCGATGATGTTGAATTGATTTAATAGAGCGCCATGCGTGCAATTCAGGCCCTCAAGTGTGAAGATTTCACGGGATCTCAAAACTCAGACAAACCACAATATTAATGAATATAAAGTGAGATTAGAGGATTGACGCGGCAATGATTAATGATTACTTACCATTGTAATTAACCCTAATGACGACGTTGACAGCAGCCATCCTGTTTGGGCCTAGTACGCTCTATAATGGAGGTGGAAAACATTGCATACAAAAAAATTGTGGGGTCCATCGTAATGTACTGTTCCCCCAGCTCATTTTAGTTATGAGACTAAAAATGAGACAGGTCCAAAACTCAAGTAGACCACACCATAAGAAACAGTGGGGATTAAACACGTTGAAAACTTCTTGGGGCATAGAGGTTATGGATCAAGTTGATATTTGTGTTTTTTACTTTTATCCATGTCTGTATGATCTTATGAATAGATTGGATGACAAATAAACATCACTGGTGGCCCTTATGAAGGTTTCAGCTTTCAATAGTGGACATCAGCAGGAGCACTGTTTCCTTTAGCGTCGTCCACTTGAGCTTTGGATCTGCCTCACTTAGAGTCTCATGCCCTAAAATAAGCTGGTAAAATGGATGGATGGCCTACATAAGACACAGGCATCATGGCAATGGGACCCACTGAATTTACTCAATACGCAAGCACGTTGAATTCACCATATGCATCTGAAAATCAAGGTATACTCATTTATTTCCACCTCTTCCCAGGCAAAGGTTCAGTCATTATTAAGTTTTTACACCCTTTTAGATGTGTTTACCAAAAATCAAACACTCCCATAGATAAAGAGAGGGAACTTCCTTTGCAAGGGGCCATGGAATGGTCAGAGAGAATGATAAAGACGTGAGCGTTGTATTCTTTGATTTCTATTTTCTTAGTAAGAAAGAAAGCATGTTACTGCCTAGATTTAGACAGATTGCCTATGTAAATATCTATACCTTGTCTCGTATGTTCTGTCTATTTTCTTTTGTAGTTTTGCTTTACTTGCATTACTACCGTCTGTATGAAATAGGGATGATATAAGTTAGCTAGGTAGGCATAAAATTAGGTTGATATAAGTTAGGTAGATTTGACGGATTGTTTGTATGACTTAAAAGGAGAAATTTTTTGCTACAGCCACGAGTTAGCTATGCTAGCTACACTGGGTGTAGGAATGACCCTACCATGATGTATGTGTTGTATCCAAGCAGTCCATCCATTTGGCGAGATCATTTTAGGGCATGACACAAAAAATGATGCAGAATTGAAGATCATTTGGCGAGATCATTTTATATTGAAACATAATACATCTATCACTGAGCCATGTATTGAAATCCACCTTACCTGTTCCTTGACTTGCAGGCTGACCCCACCCATTGCCACCCCCCAAACTGTAGCGACCAGATTATCCAATCATGATTATTTTTTAGCCAGGCTTAATCCATGATAAATAGATTCCATCTACGGTTGATCTTGATCATGGTGGTGGGCCCACAAAAAAGTCGCACTATAACTAGCACGTGTCACCTTTTTAATGGAAAATCCAACCACTAATTTAGAATTCCTATTGGATCATAGCTCATCTTTTCCCGATCCTAAGGATTTTCATTTCAATAGATTATCAGGTGAATTTTTAAGTCCATCCAATTTCTATTTTGCCCACAATCTTCACCACTGTAATCAGAACCACTCATCAATGGATCACAGGAAACTGCATTAGGCCCTATTGCAAATGAATAACTGAAACAACGAATCTCGCCTTTCACATTGTTAATGTCCATTGTGGAGCCGATTGGATGGTTGGATCAGCATGATTTTTTGCACCAGTCAATTCATGATGGCCTAACGAGCTAAGTGTTTATGTAACGACCCCAAAATTTCGGTAGGAATTTTTTGTTTTTTAGGAACAATGATGGATTTAAGTAAATAAATTTAAGATAATAAACAAAAAAAAAAGCATGGAATATTTGGTTAAAGCTCTCTTAAGCAAGAGGGAAGACTAGGGATTAAGCCTTACACTGATAAGAAAATAATTATCCATTTTGCTCTAATCTTATCGGGTTGGATCGTCTGTCCGTTCATTATACGGATCTAGGGATTTTGGGCATGGACAGTGGTCCACTCGTTGACCCCACTGTGATGAAATCAGTAGATCCAAGCTGACCATATGTTATATCATGATGTTTTACAGCTTGGGTTTAGCCCACACCACTGTATAGGATATTCCAGTTGGCCGTATCGAGACAAACAGTGGGGACAGCACCTGCCCACTGATTGGGAACTTGTGGGCCCTACTGTGTAGTCCTTGGAAAATCCAATCCACTCAATTTCTTGAATAATGGGTTGTTAGTTTTGTGATAAAAAACAGCCCAATTAGATTTCCAGGCGAGCCATGCCAAGAGAAATAGTTGGGAGGTACGGTTTAGATTTTCACAATTGGATCATTTTGGGATATCCCACCACAAAATCTTTGCAAAATTTAATTAACCATCTTTGGTATTGTATCATTGGGGAACTTGTGACCAAGAATAAGACGATCCACCAGTCAAGTAAGTTGTACCATCAGAAAAATAATAAAAATGTCATTCCTTTTAGAAAGATGAATTACAATAATCAAATCTGGACAGTCCATTAGGGAACAAAACCTAAATAAAGTACAATTTCAATTGAAAATAAGTATATCTAATGCTATATTGATGATGAATAAATATAAATCACATTGATTGTAGATCTAAGACTGATTCTACTCAAGTTGTTATAAATTAACAGAGTAATCACCACTACCAACAAATGAGTACCTCCCAACACGTTTCATAGCCATTTTAAATAAGTAAGTTGTGTGATGAACATAATATGTGATATTGATTGATGCTCATTTAAATATTCAAATAATTGTCATTTATAATAAATGTCATGAAATGTTGCCTCTCAAAAGGAAAGATGGAATGTAGGGATGTGAATTATTGTACGGATATGAATTATTACACGCGTTCATGAGTTATTATGCCTGGAGTTCGACTCTGGAAGACCGGTAGGTACTTATGTACCCGGTTACCCAGGGACCATCTTGAAAGCCCACTAACATTTGTAAGTCCGACCTACAATGAAGGGGGAGCCAATTGATAGGATCCAATCGAAGCAAGTGGAAGACTGAATATTACTTATATTTGATGGCATATATTTATCCTACTTAGTTGAAATGCATGTGAACCATATTGGGTTACTCACTAGGCTTTCCAGCTGACGTTGTAGATTAAAAATATATAGATGATGTGGACGTTGACCCTTCAGAGAATATCCCAGATAATGAAATAGAACCATTAGATGAACCGCATGATTATTAGCCTAATTTGACTGAGGAAGAAGTAGCGGCCCTAAACCAAGATGTTTAGACTATTCTTATTTTATTTTGTTATTTCAATAATTAGTAGACATCTAATAAAGTCTCAAATAGGTGGACTTAGTTTATAGTTGAATATTTTGTGAATAAATAGTAACTTAAAATTTTTATTATTTCATATCTCTTAATGATTTAATATTGTTAATGCACTTAGTGCACTAGTTATACCCTGTAAACTGGGCCAGAGGGTGCACACTCTGTGTCCGGATTTCGGGGCATGACAGTTTCAATCACTAATAGATCAATTATACGTTTTTAACGAAATTGAACGCTGGACACCCAATTGCTATTAAACATCTCTCTCTACCCAAAGGTTATCAAACATATATATAAGGAATGCTCCACCGGCTTACACTTCTTGAGAACTCATCTCACATAATATGAGCCCAAAATCTGAACAATCCATGTGATGCAGCACCCCAAGAAACCCCTAAGGCCTAAATTTGCCCTAATTCAGAACTTCGGTGGATCATGGCAAAAGGAAATAATTTTCTCCCTTGATTTGTGTCTCTCTTTGCTTAGATGGCCCACCAAAATTTTGGATAGCCCTAGGGGGTTTCTTGATATGCTATATCACGTAGACGGTTCAGATTATGGGCTCATATCACGTGAGATGAGTTCTCAAGAAGTGCTCACGAGTTCTTGTGAGAACTGGTGCACATTTTAGCATTCCTTGCCCTTCCATGAGAACTCGTGAGCACTTTTTGAAAACTCATCTCATCTCATGTGATGTAAGCACAAAATCTAAATTTTCCATGTGATACAACACTCTAAGAAACCCCCAAAGCTCATCTTTTACCTTAATCCAAAACTTTGGTGTGCCATTTTTGCAAAGAGAGACAAATCAAGGGAGGAAATTGTTTCCTTTTACCATAGCCCACTAAAGTTGTAGATCATGGTAAAAGTTAGGCATTGGGGTTGCTTAAGGTGCTGCATGCATCACGTGGACACAGTTTAGATTTTGGGCCTATGTCACATGAGATGAGTTCAGAAAAAGTGCTCATAAGTTTTCACGAGAATTAGTGCGTAAGTGAGCATTCCTACCCACTAATCTGGTTTTCATTGAATGGCCATAAAATAATCTCACTAATTTGATTTAACCGTCTGATCCATGAAATTTTTGAATGAGGATTCTCCCCTCCCATCTTCTATTTTGCTTCTTTTGTTTTTGTTAGTCATGCAATCCACTGTACAACGTGCTCAAACAGTAAGTCCCATGATGCACCTAACCACCCACCGATGGGGTAAATGTGTCTTCTTAGTATTTCGAACTTGTGACCTGCCGTTGAAACGCTTAGGCGTCTTCCATCTTCGATTTTGCATACTCGTGATATATTTAGTATCATCCAATGGTTATAACGTATAATTTCGGCTATGAGGCCCACCATATGACAGGCAGAAGCTGCGGTCATCACAGCAGCCTAAATTCGGCGAAGATTGGCTTAAATAAATAAGACGAATTATGGCAGGTCATACAATAGACCCATCCACACCCACACACTATGAACGTGCACTCAATCCAAACTGTCCAAATTGTTGGTCCGACCATTGATGTGCCCATCCCGAAAACCTCATAGAATCGAAAGTTCCTCTTGACTCTTATCCTTGACCATCAAATGGATGCTGAAAGATGGGAAATTTCTACCGTACTGTTCAAGAGTTAAACAGATGTTGATTGGACGGTTAGGCTGATCTGAATAATGTGAATTTCAATATATCCTCAATCTACAGTGGACTCACAATTTCAACAGTATGGATCATGCATATCTATACCACATATAGATTTAGACACATGCATGTGTATAATCTTCTGTACTCTGCCGTATGAGTAAAACTAATCTCTTCGAAAATTAGCAACCTTTAGAGGGAGGTCGGTCGCGTTTGGTCGTCCTGGTGTCGTTTTCCTCCGTTTAGGGCCGTACATAAAATGGTTTAAAGTGGAAAAAGACAGACAGCAATCTTATGTCAGTTTTTGCATTTTGTCTGCCAAGGCCAACCACCACAAAAAACACGGTTTTTAGTTTAAGACCATCTGATTTCTTGGGGCTGATTGTGGATGAAGCGTTTCTTAAAAAATTTAAATGATCCTAACCATTGAATTGTTGAGCGGATTAGATGCGGCTCGGACTTGACCATGGAGCCCACCTTGATGTATGTATTGTTTATCCATGTTGTCTATTCATTTTGCCAAGCATGAGCCAAAAAATGAAGCAGATTCAAATCTCAGGTGGACCACACTATAGGAAACAGAGGTGATTGAATGCTCACCATTAAAAACTTCCCAGAGGCCTAAATTAATGCTCACCGATATGTTCATTTTCCATCCGGCCTATTAATAAGGTCAAATAGACTTGGATGAAGATAAAAAAACAAATATCAGCTTATTTTAAAACTCCTGTGGCCCACTAGAAATTTTTAATGAACAATCACCACTGTTTCTTGCAGCATGGTACAATTGAGATTTGCATCTGCTTCATTTTTTAGGCTCATTCCCTAAAAGTGAAACTGGTTTGACAGTGTGGATACAAAATACATATATCAAGGTGGACCCATGCCCAAGGCCACACCGTGTTGGGTAACATGAGGGGATGCCACCGATGGATGGTTTGGATGTGGTACATACACCACATGGGCCCCACTTCTCCTATTAGTTGTGCAACGCACTCACACCGTTAGTCACACACACGTGCACCCACCCACCGGTAGGGTTAGTGTGTCCCCTCAACCATCCAAATTGTTGTTCGAACGTACAGATATACTGCTTAGTTGCATGAGAATCCTAACCGTCCACATTGCTATCCTAATTATAGATGAAACATGGTCCAAAATTACTTAAAGAATATGATATCAATCACCTTATTTTATGTTTTTTGCCCCCTGGTCTATAGCTCAAGAGGCAAACTGAGTGAAGATAGCCACGTTTCAACACGAGGTCATAGTATCGATTCGTAGTAGCTAATATTGTAATGTGAACAACATGAGTGGGTGGGTGTACTAACAATGGGGCGTGTGAACTAACCCAATAAAAAAAAATCTGATTTTTTCTAATAAAATTAGTCCATCTATTGCGTTACTTTTAACCATCTACTTGATAAATATACATTAGAAGGCCAGGATTGCTTGATCAATCTGATTTAGAGATATGACCCATCACAATCAATTTGAACGGAGTGGATGAACCTTCCCAACAAATAAGAAGTAAAAAATCTATTACATTTATTAGATTAGATAGAATAGACAGATGCTTAGGATGTGTGCATGGATAGGTGAATACGACGATAGTCCTTCACCTACTTTTCACGAGACTCTCATTGGTTGAATGCCATGATACACGTCCTACAAACGATGGGGCCCATCACTATACTTTTCTTCAAATGAATGTGTGGGTCCCACTTCTTCAACGGTTGCAAACAATACCTTTAAAAGCCAAGGGCCAAAAACTAGGTCCCTTAAACAGCCCAGTTAAGTATACTCGCGCGAGTGCGCGGTTCTGATATTTGCAGCTCAATCTTGCCAACATATGGCACATATGTGCGAGATCCGAGCCGTTCATCATGCGGGCCCTATAGTTTAGATTCCAAATTGGACCTCTATCATCTGGCGTTTGAACTCAGGAAGAGTTCATAAAGAATTACAGGATACACGACCCTCTAGTCTTCCACACTGGGGCCCAAGTTTTGGTAATCTGGACCATCCATCTGCTGTAATTCAACGGTGAATGACCCATGGCAGGTACTTTCTTAGATTGGAAGATCCAAGCCACCAGTCATGGGGCTTCCTTTTCAAGTTGAATGTGGACGGTTGCCATAATTTCTCCTCTCAGCTAATTTGAGCACTCGCTTTGCTTAGTATATTACCCAATCTTCGTTGGACATGAGGCACCATGCAACGTAATCACAGCCGTTCATATATGGATCCCATCGGGTAGATGGGCCATGGCTCGAAATGTAACGGATTCTAGTTTGTTGATTAATGGCTTGAAACTGACAGTCAATGCAGGAGTAGGCTATTATGTCAAAAACAAAATTTGAAAATATCTCAGATGCCTTGATGCCTGGATGGCAATCCAAGCTGTTCACATGATGGGTCCCACCTAGGTGGGCCTCGTGGTGTTATAAACGGACGTTTCTCATCAATGTGACAGTGGACGGTCCAGATGACCCTCCACATGTGGCCAACTGGTGGCCCACCAACCCCAATTACACGAAAGCTCCCAAAAGTTGAAACTATACAACTTTCTATTACTTGACATCCGGGCCGTTGATTAGGTGGTGTCCTTCAAGACCAGATCAAGCCATCCCAATCACCATGTGGGCCACACGTATATGAGACGAACGATCCCAATTGTTACCTAGCTGGAGATTGGACTGGCCAAATCGCTTGGCCGGGACATGTTTTTGCGGTGGGGACTAACTGATCAATGGTTTAGATCTCTCACAGATGTGCCACGTGTGCAGATCTCACGTAGCATGTTGTGAAGCTCGTGTTGCGCGTGCACCAGAGCACCATGATCAGAGGCTTTCAACGGCGTATTCGGGTCTCCGGTTCTGACCAGAGATGCCCACGTGTCAGTAATCCAGACGGTCCAGGCCATCTCATGCCCCACGCCTCTCCTAGGTTGAAAGCTTCAATCCACTAATCTCGGTTGAATGCGGGCCATTTGTAGATCTCTTTTGAACCATCTAATTGTAGATCACGATTAGAACGGTTGAGATTATTCTATCGACAGTTATTTCTGCGACATAACCCATCCACGCAGGTTCTCATCAAACCAATGGTCTGGATTGCTGAGTCATGGCTTCAACACCCGGTATCAAAATCCCAGTAATGTGGTCCACTGCAACACCTGTTTTACGCGGCGTTAAAGCATACAACCTTGTGGGACCCACTATGTTGTATATGTAAAATCCACTCCGTCCATCAGAATATATCCTCGATTCTAAGGCGAAAGGAAAAAGATTAGAGAGATTCAAAACTCATGTGGGCCACACCACAGGAAACAATAGGAATGGTATGCCAATTATAGATTTTTGGGGCCAGAAAGGTGTCTATCATTCATCAAAACCGTCAATCGGGTATAAATCACCAGGAAAGATCTAAATACCAAAATCAAGCCTCATCCAAACATCATGCAGGCCACACGTTGTGAACTTAGAGCTTTTGATAGTAGTTCTACATTGTTCCCATTCGTTTGGCCTACCAGAGTCATCTCATCTGGCTGATCTTCTGCAATTAAGATAAAAATAATGGTTTCTCATCTAATGGACGGAGTAGATTTTCATGTCAAATTATAGTGGGCCCCACAGAGCTTGGGTGCTAAAACGGGTGTTGTAGACGATCCGGCCCTTTTTCCTACTCCTTGAGACATTCTCCCTCTCTGTCTTCAGCGGTTTGAAGTCGTTCTCTTACACAAGAAGCGAAGAAAAGCTTCCATTGCAGAAATCTCTCTCTCTCTCTCTCTGAAATCCCTCACTCTCTCTCTCTCTCTCTGCAACTTTAACAAGTAAGCAACCATCATTCTCTTTCACTTCATTCAACCAACGTTCCCTCATTCGTCTTCTTTCCCAGTAACAGCTCTCATCTCCAGCTACTTCTTCTCCACATTCCTTCTGCAGTCTCTCATTCTCTCAATGGTTATTTTATTTTCATAAATTCATTGCACCCTTTTTAGCTAATCACATGAAGCATTACACATTGCATCATATGCATTCGAAATGTTCTCGTTCGACTTTTCTTTCCATTTTTCAGCATTTTCTCAATTACCGATTTCTTATCATGTGGTTTTTCATCTACTAGAATCTTTTACTAAGAATTTCTGCATTTTGGGAAGTGGGTATGTTTGGTTCATCCATCTATTTGATTTCCATCAGTTGAAATTTGCTCCAATTCGTTATACTAGATTCTGTAGGAAATACACTTGGGATGCTTATGTTCAGGCATTTTGTTGGATACCTCCCTTTTTTTTTTATATCTTTGAAGGCTTTCACCGGGTACCCATTTTGTGTTTTTTCATGTTCTTCTAGGAGCTTTTCCAGTTCTAATAATTTCAGCCATTTCGGAGAGTCGGTAAGGGTTCGTTTGGATGCCTGTAAAATCATCAAGTGGGTAATCTGATTACAGGGGCCGTTTGGATGGGTATATTTGCCTGTAAACAGATTGCAAGCTGTAATCAGATTACAGCTTTTTTTCTGAAACATGGCAGAAGGTTATGTTTCATATTACAGAAAGGGATTTCAGCTTGTAATCCAATTACAGCTTGCAATCTGTTTACAGGAAAATACACCCATCCGAACACCCCCTGTAATTGATGACCACTTAATGATTTTACAGGCATCCAAACGACCCCGAAGGGAGTATTTCGATGCATTATCAAATCAAATAGTAATTACTGATTTAATAAAATGCAAATAACCAAATTTTAAATTCCTTCCATACATTCATATTGAGGGTCCGGTGTCTGAATTGTAGGTCCAGGTCCCGTGTCTGAATTGTAGTTCCATAGTTCTTCTCTCTCTCTCTCTCTCTCTCTCTCTCTCTCTCTCTCATTCAATTGTGGGTCCAAACGAATTGCCTATTTATTAAAGTGATCGTTTGGAATTCAATTGTGGGTCCAAATGCAACTTAAAATTTTGAATTCATGAGTTTATTTGGATTTGAGATTTGAATTTTTCAAGGTTACATGTTTCCATCTAATAATTGATTTGATCTATTTATTTGCATTAATTGCATGATATTTGTATATATAGATGATGGTTGATATCTTCAGTTAATTGATTAAATTGATTTCTTCTGTGAAAATTCGAGCATTCCGAGGTGCATCTGGTGGTGGTGGGTGATTGATGGATGATTGGTTGATTGCTTAATAGTTTTTTGGGATTCAATGCATGATTGGTTGTTTGCTTAATTGGCTCATGCTATAGAACTTTTGAGGTTCTAAAATTTCATCTAGTGATGAATTTTGTGGATTTATTTTCAACGTTTTAGCTTTTTATGGGGTTAGTGAAAATGGGGTTTTTGGGTTTCTGATTTCTCTACTCTCTGTTCATGCCAGATGAAAGTCTGTTCCTCACAAGAATTTGAAGGAATTCTTGCAAGGAAATGGAAATTGCCACACACAAGCGATTGAGGATTGGAAACGAGCATTCAATTGGGAGATTGTGGCAATGAGTGAAAAAGAAAGAGCATTTTGGAAGAGAGAGTTTGGCAATTATGGTTTAGAAAATGCCGGGGTGCTCCATTAATTCATCCTCTTCTTATGCCACTAGCAACTTGTTACATTGTTCAAGCATAAGCGAGAAAGAATCTGAAACAGATGAGAGAATTTCAGGTCTGAATAGGGTGGGGAAAGAGGCAGAGATGGCTTTAGAAACCATGCCTGTTGTTCCTTATTTGGGAAATGAAACAAACACAACTGTGGGGAGCACCTGTTCTCGTGAGAAGGCTGTTGTCTACGGTGCTTCCCGTGGAGGTAAGGTAGGATCACGGCTTGATGAGGTTGAACGACTCAGTAGGAGATTGGAGCTTCTAGAAGAGGATACCCAACTTATGAAGGAGGTTTTCATTCAGAAGGTGGAAGAGAGACATGAGTTGTTGAACGAGATCTCTCAACATCTTCAAGCGATACAGGAACATTTAACACGTTCAAATATCAAAAACAAATCACTCAAGATTACTCCAATCATTAATGCTATAAAGGTATGGACTAGATCATCCAATCTATGTTTCAGTTAAATGCGTTAAATTAATTGGATTATGAGCTCTCAAGTAAATGTTGTTAGTGCTTTATGCATGATTTTTTTTTTTTTTTTCATGATGCAGTCCCTCCAAGTTGGCCCATCACACGGTGATCTGGATCAGTGATCTAATGGATTCCATTTTGGGTGCTCGTAGATTGGACGGTCCTAGCCTTAATCAGTTCACTACAGAAAATATACATATTACAAAGGCCTGCTAAAAATAATAGCAGAACTCCCTCAAAAAATCTAATGTTGGATGGGTAGGATCCTCCAATCTGGAAAGTTTTTTAGGCTTCCCCCATCTGCAGTGGATCAGATCAGATTTTCAACTGTCTAGATTACTGAACCATGGGCCTCACATCTATGGATTGGGCAAATGAAGAATCTATTCACAACCTGATGCTTCAAGACCTCATAATGCCTCTTTCTTAAATGAGCTTGATACCCGCTGATTGTTTTAAACTCATTATATTTTTAGGTTAATTCAGTGATGATTTCGAGAGAGGATTTTTTTAGGTTCTACACATGCTAGCCCTAAAAAACTTTCCAATCTGGGAAGTTTTTCACACCTCCCCCATCTGCAGGGCATCAGATCAGATTTTCAACTGTCTAGATTACTGAACCATGGGCCCCATTTCCATAGAATAGGTACATGAAGAATCTATTTACAACCTGATGCTTCAAGACCTCATAATGCCTCCTTAAATGAGCTTGATACCCAAGGTCCACAGTATGCTAAATTTTTGGATTGCCTAGCTTCTAAGACCATACTCGCTATCTTCGGAGGACAATTAGTTGTTGATTCTCCAATGATTATTGTGGCTGATTGTTTTAAACACATTTTATTTTTAGGCTGATTTTGTGATGATTTTGACAGATGAGTTTTTGGATCTACACATACTTACTTTTAGGCTACTATAATTTGGCGGAATCTTTGTTATATATTCAATTGTTACTACTAATAAGAAGCATGGTTCTAAATATTGGTATCAGCAAATGAATTGGCCCGGTTGAAACCCTATACGATATGTCATCACGTCGTATCTGCCCCATATCAACCCGTAGCCGACCACATCAGCTAAACATCTTTTAAGCCAAAAAATATGGAAAAATATTAGGAAAAGCGGGGGGGTGGGGGGGGGAGATGATATCCAAGAATCGATCATTTCCTTTTTGTGTGTTTTGAACATGTTTACAATGGTGCATTGGACCATTCTTTGGTAAGAATACTATCTCTCAGGTTAACCTATTGTAAGCTGTAGAATCTTTGAGTTATAAATTTTTTATGTATGTCACAAATTGATATAATTATATAACTAATATGATTACATTACTAAATAAATAAATCTTGAAAATATTGCAAAATAGATGAAAATACCCAAAAAAAAAATAGAGCAGATAAATGCTAGATCTATGTTCAAAAGTATACATCAATATTAAAAAAAATATATGTTTAATTTCCCCACACTGATTTTTGAAAAATGAAAAATATATTTTTTATGGCTCAAGATTGTCCAAAAATGCATAATAAAAAGAGCATATTGGTCATAGATTTGTGTTCAAAAAATGTATATGTCACACACACATATTTCATTTCCCCAAACTAATATTTGAAAAATTAAAAATAAAAAATGGCCTAGAAAGGACCAAACATACATAAGAATATAAGACAAAGTAGATAGATGGGAGATCTATGTTAGAAAACAAGATCTATGTTCAAAATACATAGATCGGGAAAAAATGGCTAAAAAATGTTCGAAAATACACACAAAAAAAAGAGCATATAGGTCATAGATCTGTGTCATATATATATATATATATATATATATATATATATATATATATATATATATATATATATATATATATATATATATATATATATATGTCCTGCTCTCCCGCGCACTGGTGCTCATAAGAACTCATGAGCACCTTTTTGAGGACTCATCACACGTGATGTGAGCCGAAAATCTGAGCCGTCCACGTGATGCAGCACCTCAAAAACCCTAAGGCCCAGATTTAAACCTGATCTAAATCTTTGGTGGGCCGTAGCAGAGAGGGGCAAATCAAGGGAGGAAACTGTTTCCTTTTGCCATGGCCCACCAAAGTTTTGGATCAGGTTGAAAGTTGAGCCCTAGAGGGTTTTTGAGGTGCTGCATCATGTGGACGGCTCAGATTTTAGGTTCACATCATGTGTGATGATTTCTCAAACCAGTGCTCACGAGAACTTATGAGCACCGGTGCGCGGGAGAGAATTTTTCTATATATATATATATATATATATATGGTGAATGCATAAAAAATGATCGAAAAATACATTAAAAAAAAAAAAAAAAGATGCAATATAGATGGTGAATGTGATTCTATGTTCAAATTACATAGATCTTCAAATCCCTCAAACTAATTTTGGAAACATGATCTAAAATGGAAGGAATACATAAAAGATAAAAAGAGCATAAGGTTCTTAGATCTATGTTAAAAAATCATGTTTCATTTCCCTAAACTGATATTTTAAAAAATAAAAATAAAATTCTAAAATTGGCCCAAATTTGACAAAAAAAATAAAACTAAAAAGATAGACGACATAGATGGTGGATCTATGTTTAAAGGACAGAGATCTATGGTTCAAAATGCATAGATCTGTGTTCAAAATACATAGATCTTCCATTCCCCCAAACCAATTTTAGAGAAAGTCAGAAAATGGCCCAAAAATTGCCAAAAATGGCCCAACAAAATGCAAAATTAAGGAAATGATCTTAACAACTAATTCAAGGCATGCATTTATAGATATACAGTAGCAAATTATTCAAGCATTCATTAAAAGAGATTTGAAAATTAAAAAAATTACAAAATCATAAAAAAAAAATTCAAGAACACCATGAAAATAAAAAATTGAAAAAAAAACCCCAAATCAAGCATGATTTGGTCGATTTGGGGTTATCATAAATCGACATAATTATAGGAAAAATAAATAAATAAATCACATGTTTACCCCTTTTTACGATTTTCTCCAAAACCAACGGCAAACCTTCGATTCTTTGATTTTTTTTTTTTCCAAAATCATTAGTTTTGATATGATAAGGAGGCATGCATCATCATCATCTAAACCCTATACCAATTGATTAGGGTCAGCTGCACAAATCCTGCTCCAAAATTCCAGTCTATCAAGGCCATACCTTTAATTAGACCATAGGTCATCAAGTCTTTTCTCGCTACTTCCATCCACATCCCTTCGGGCCTTCCCCTTGCCCTTTTAGAGCCTTCAACTGGTACCAACTCACTCCCCTTCTAACTGATGTGGTTCTTTGTCTCTGTTGCACATCACCAAACCATCTAATTCTAGTTTCCATCATCTTATTACCTATTGGTGCTACTCCTAAGTTCCCATGAGTGAATTCGTTTCTAATTTTATCCTTCCTCATCTTGCCAATCATCCATTTCAACATCTTCGTTTCAGCTTATGGAAAACAGTGATATAATGCAGTGTACTTATATAATGTTAGTCTGTGGGTGTGTTGTGTACAGTCTTTATGTGCTCTTCAGGAGTATGTAAAGATGTTCTTTAGTAATATAACAAAAGGTGTGTTAGGGCTTGTGGCTCTAACACACAAAAGGGCTTCTTTCTCAAAACTCCTCTTCTTCTTCCTTCCTTTCCTTCTGATCTCTTCTTCCTTCCTTTCCTTCTGATCTCTTCTTCCTTCCCCTTCTAAACCTCTCGAATCAACCTAGTATCAGAGCAAGGATCTTTGCATTGACTGGTGCTACAGGAGTCTGCTGATGTCAGAACTGTACGGCTGATGTCAGCTGATCTTGTTTGAAAATTTGTTTAAAAAATCCTTTGATTAAAAAGATGGCATGCCGGCATGACTTACAATGGCTGATTGACTGTGGCGACCTTCACTGATAGTCAGTTCTCAAGGGACTATCTTCTAGATTCTGTTCAGATGGACATGCATCCTCGGCCTCTCTTTTTATATACCAAAAAGCACTTAGGTATTGCCTCATCGTGAGGCTCGCGTGTAGTAAATAAAAGTTACCTAAGAGAGTTTAAGGCTCCATATGTTTCTCATGTCAGTGGATTAGTAAATTAGGTATAGGAAGTTTATGCTCTTAAAATGAGGCCAAGAGAGCATTGCTTCACTGTGATCGCTGTTCAATGTGTCACATCTACCAATGTGCACACTTATTTAGTGAAGTTGAGTAGCCAGCTAGATCAGCAGAGACTGAATTGTACTTTTTTGCAGCCAACCAATACCATGAAAACCTTCTTGATGAATTGTTCAGGCGCACTCACTAGTTGAACCAGTTTCAGACAGACAAGCAACTGTCCAACCACCTATCAGTGTTATTATACTATAACCAGTGCACCTGGCTAGCTACAATGTCATTCTATGTACTCATTGGATAGACCAATCCATGTATAGAAGTACAACACATATGATGCAATATTCACCCGAACAAGAGTACGAAGCTTTCAAGGGAACACAAGCCAATAACTTCCACTTGCACCAAAACTAATAATTTATGACTCCCAGTCCCATGTTCTCTACATGCAGATTAAATGCCTTTTGAGCATTTCTCTTGGTCATAGAGTCAGCCAACTTACTTTTCCGAATCAACCTTCATGACATGAACATCCCCATGCTGTATAATAGCATGAATCAGATGATACATGCTTAGCTCCCTTACAATTATGAGGGCATTTTAGCCTGAGTGACTGCATCGCTTTTACCACAGTAGATCATTCTTGGTTCACCAATCCAAGACACTACTTGTGGTTCTCACCGGAACCTTATTCAACCATACAGCTTCCTTTGCCACTTCAGAGTTCACAACATACTCCGCTTCAATGATGGAGTTGGTATAGGCCTACAGTAAAGATATACGAAAGTAGGCGTTGAAAAATTATCATTTTTGGAATGTCACATCATTGTATCTGACAGCTGAAAGCTCGTTGGATCTTAGGAATAGTTTGTAATCTTATTTCTCAAACACTTGTGGATGTGCTTCACAACTGTCCAATGTTCCAGTCTTGGGTTCCAAACAACAACCGAAACAAGGCAAGTTTCCAAAACCGATTCAAGAACCCCAATCAAACGAGCACAATAAAAATCCCTAAAATTTGGAAAATAGATTTTTTAGTACTTTCTAAATCAGGATTCTAATCAACTTTAAAGAAACCTACCAAAATTGGGCCTTTTCAAAATTTGGAAGTTTCCAAATCATATAGGTCTCCTTGATGAAAACATACAACCCATGTACTTCATCTTCCCCAAAATTTTCTTCTATTTTGGTAATGATTTGTGAGCATAAGTTAGGCGAGACAGCAAAGGTGGTCCGCAATCTGTTTCAAAAGAAACCTTTTGATTTGGAACTCCAAACTGGTTTTTCCTCCCAAACATGTAGATCTGAGGCTGATTCAAAAACGTCCACAGGAGCCATCTTGATGATTTTTTTGCCGTAAAAACATGTTTAGATGGAGGTCCAACCACCATGCAACAACCAACAATGAGATCCATGCAAACCGTTCAAAGTAGTTTTTTGGCGCAATCCAGTTATCAAAACAATGAGATATCGACACTGAATCACAAAGAAGTAGACAAGAATTACACTCACAAGAATATTTGAGGGGAGGGGGAGAAATAACTTTACTGATATCTAACTTCTTCTTACAATGCTTAAGAAAAGAATTCACACTTGGAAATTTTTTGGAATGACTAACTCCTAGACCACCTCCTTTTTATAAACCTAAAATGAATCTTGAATGAAAATTTCCCCAACTAAAAGATTGAATTCAAATCAATAATAATTTATTTCAAACCAACCTAATCTAGCTAAGATAGTAAAAGCCTAATAATAGTAAAGCAAACATACGTAAATTTGTTCTAATCGCTCAAAAAAAAGTAAAGCGAACATACAAAGTAATCCTAATTACATCTCTAAATTAGCCTCATATCTTCAATCACATCTTTAAATCAACCCCCCATATTTCCTAGAAATAGTAAATTACAATCCTTGATTTAAGCCCCTAAATCTGTAAATAAACAGTCCAATAATCAGCACATGTTAGGCCCTACGGTGGTTATGGACATTTGTCTTGTTGGGCCCTGCAATGGCCCTAGATCAACCTAAGTGGGCCATGGGCTTGCATCATTTTCCAAAATAGGAACCATTTCATGGAAACCCTGCTGCACACATATGGAAGAGAAAACCCATCTGCATGGTAGGATTTCTGAAACAAAAACATAAAAAAGGTCCACCAAGAAGATGATAATGCCCCACACAACCAGATATTGAGATCAAACCTCGTGAATAAAAGATCACCAAAACTCATTTCATGCACAATAACCCTATAATTCAAACCCTTGATTCTAATAACACAGGTAATGCATGGTTTCTATGCTAGCATAAGTCATAAATGTCAACATAGAAACATCCATCTCAGATAAAACCAAAGATATAAACTTTCCTAGTTTAATTTTAGATAAGTACTTAGGATTCTTAACTTGTAAGATCACATGGCATCCACCACATCATGATGGATCTAACAATCTCCACGAATCAAAATCCTCTCAACAATGCCCCATTGATCAATCTCAGTAAATCAAAACATCTCATGTAAACATATCACAAGAAATGGAAGATTAAAATAAAACTATCAACTTTATTTCAAACTAGAACTAGAATTGTTCATCATTAAACCTCAAAGTACTTGAATTAAATCAAACAAAGCATTGTAAATAACTATAAGCTTCACCTCTTAGCCCTAGCTAAGAGGTTTAGCCAACCATAGAGAAGGTTGAACTAAAACTCAAAAGAAAAACTAAGAAAAACATAAAAACCAGAACTTGAAACTAGAAAAACTCAGAAATTGGAGTTGCAGAAGCTCCACTTCAAATCTCCCCACCTCTAACACATTTGGGACTCTTTTAGGATGAATTGTGAAGAGAGTGGAGGTGTCCTTTTATAGAGAAAATCCGCCACCGGCTTGGAATCTTCGAGAAATTGCATAAGTGTTCGCACTTGAAAGTCGGTGGCCGACCGGTCGGTGCTCAAAATCCCAACGGAATTAACAGAATCTGGAATTTTGTTCTTCATGGCCAACCGGTCGGGCGACCAGTCATGATGGGACAAAAACAGTCCAGCAAGGTCTGGACTCAAAACTGCTTTCCCATCTGACTTTCAGACTGGTCAAACAACCGGTCCGGACGACCGGTTGTGGAGGCCAGTGTTCGCATTGTCAGTATCGCTACAAGTTTCGCTGGCTGGAGATAAAGATATAATATTGTTATCGCCGATAATCAGAAATGCAGGGAAAAAGGAGAAAACATGAGGAAAACGGTGGAATTTTTCAGTGAAACTTCAGGAAATGCCTAAATACACATATTTGCACATTCAGGAATAAAAAAATTGCAAAAGAATGCATTAAAAAATAATTTTTCATTCAATGGGGCCCAAAAAGCATGCATTGCCTAAGAAATCACTCCAATAGCAACTAAAATGAGTTTATATAATACACATGCAACCACCATACAATAATTAAGACGTAAAATTAAATGAAAGCTCATTTTAGGGCATGATCCAAAAAACAAGATGATATTTGTGTGGTCTCTTTATCAAGGTCTTTGTGACCTTATAAACGGTTGGATGGAAAATAAACATTCGGATGGACCGTGAAAGGAAAGAGTGGGGATTCAATGAGATTTAGAGCACCCTCAATTTTGGTCCACTTGAGATTTGGATCCACCTCATTTTTTGCATCATGTCCTAAAATAAGCTTGCAAATAATGATGGGCATTCAATAACCACTGTTTTCTTGTGGTGTGGTCCACTTGAGACTTGGATCCGTCTCATTTTTTTCCTCATGCCCTAAAATTATCTAGGAAAATATATGGATAGCATGGATAAGAACACATACAGCATGGTGGGCCGCAAGGCACCGTCCAATAGCATGGATAAGAACACATACAGCATGGTCAGGATCCCACCCACCTCAGTGGATCCCCGGATCCACCAAAATTGACGCCCACGGAACTTGGACACGGAACCAAATGATGTGGGTGGGACCCTGACCATAGGGCCCATCTCGATGTATGCATAGTATATCCACGCCGTCCATCTGTTTTGCCACCTTATTTTAGGGGATGGTCCCAAAGATGAAGCAAATACAAATTTCAGGTAGACATGGACCACTCCATGTGAAACAGTAGTGGTTATTGACCATTAAAAACCTTTTATGGGCCATAAAATTTTTGGATCAAGCTCATATTTGTTTTTTTCCTATCATCCAAGTTTGTATGAACTTATCAATAGGTTGGATGGTCAATAAACATTACGGTGGACCCTAGGAAGTTTTTAATAGTGGGTATTCATTGATCA
This sequence comes from Liriodendron chinense, assembly GCA_003013855.2. Lineage (NCBI taxonomy): Eukaryota > Viridiplantae > Streptophyta > Magnoliopsida > Magnoliales > Magnoliaceae > Liriodendron > Liriodendron chinense. The sequence continues at coordinate 5,816,724 of ML058389.1, forward strand.
TTGTTTCGTGTGGTTTGGTCCAATTGAAATTTGCATTTGCTTCATTTTTGGGACCATGCCCTTAAATAAGCTGTAAAAACAGATGGACGGTGTGGATATGCAATGCATACATCAAGGTGGGCCCTATGGACTCCCACCCGATTGGTTGGTTCCGCGGTGTAAAGGAGAGCAAATTAGGTGCGGCCCTTTCTTGACTCAAGATGGTGCGGCACTTACGGTGAGCCCACCTTGATGTATTTATTGTGTATCCACACTGTACATCAGTTTTTAAAAATCATTTTATGGCATGATCCCAAAACTGAAGCAGATTCAAATCTCAAGTGAACCATATCGCAGGAAACAATGATGATTAACCATTAAAACCTTATCATGGTCACAAAAGTTTTAGATCAACCTGATATTTATTATTTTCCCTGCATCCAGATTTATGTTACCTTATCAATAGGTTGGATGATAAATAAATATTACATAAACATTAGGGTGGGCCCTAGGAATTTTAATGTTGGAGGTTCAACCACCACTCTTTCTTTACGTATGGTCTACGTCCACCTAAGATTTAGATCTGCTTCATTTTTGGGATCATGCCTTGGAATGATTTGGAAAAACGAATGGACAACATGGATTTACAATACATACATAAAGGTGGGCCCCACCGTAAGGGCCGCACCATCTTTTGTGGAGCTAGAGTCATACTGAACCACTCCCTTAAGTTTTAAGACTAAGAGAGCTTTTGTAAAAAACGAAATCCTCTCATCTTCTCCGAAAAACTTGCAGCGGCAACGAGACTCTCGTCTGTCCAAAATTCCGAAAATTCATCTTCTTTCTCAAATTCCCAACCCAAATCCCTATAATCCTCGCTGAAATCCGATTTCCTTTTAAATCTATTATCTTCGAGGAGAAAAAGGGTTTTTGTTTTTAGGTTTTTCGTACCTCCGAAAATCTAGCGCTAGTCAACCAAGGCCCACCAAATCCCACCCAAAATCCACTCTCTCAGGCAGATTTTGCAAAAAAAGGTAAGAGAATTTTTTTTCTTCCTATGTTTATTTCGATTTGTAGGTAGAGTTGTCGCCAATTTTCGCCGAAATTGCCGAATTTCCCCAAAATTGCCGATATTTCGTCGACTTTAGGAAGCGAGACGAAAAATTGGGGTTTCGATGTCACTAGTCTAGCGACACCGATATTATCGGCGATATTATTGACATTTCGTCGACAATGCAAACACTGTTGGAGACTGTCTTTTCTGGATTTTTTTTCCTTCTCTTTTCTTTCTTTCTCGCTTCTTTCCTCCACCTCTTGACTCTTCTTCACTTGATCTTTTGTGTGCTTCAAAATAGTCCTTTTATCATTGAAATCATGAGGTCTCTCTCTCTCTCTTTCCTACAAACATAAATACACCCATAAGTAGGTTCTTTTAATGGCTCAATCAATGTAAACGTGTGATGAATTGGGGTCTAAATATGCACAATTCAGAGCTCAACAAATATTCAGCACCTTATTCATTGGTGTTAAGCTCAAGCCTACCAAATCTTGTACATTACTGAATTTTTCAAGCCAAGTACGGCAAACTCTACTAACATGTTGTAAGTTGCTACATAAGAAGTTCATTTGGGAAGGCCTGTTACCTATGTGTTGCTCCCACATTATTAACTCCTAGAAGGATGGGTTTAGGCCTGGTGAGATCAACTGAATTACTTTCAAGTATTGATTTCCTAATCCTTCCAACGCATTTACATATACCAATCAACTGACACCCACTATGTTAATTGTCATGAAATTCCAAAACCCAGAGCATTCACAACCCTAGAGCTTCTAGTGTCCCTTCTTGATGCAGACATCAAACCATCACGTTCCTTTTCCCGAGTGTACCAGCGTAGGAGACATGTTGCACTCATCTCGTTGTGGTTCGACGACATTTGAGGAGCACGAGCAGTAGGAGCATAGAGCATATCAAGACCAGGGAGCAGGACCAGTGGACATGAGCAGTTCTAGGTTCTATTGGACAATCCGACTGTGCACACGGACAATTTTATTTTAGGCGTTCTTTTGTTAGTTTCTGTTTATTTAGGCACTTTAGTGCACTTTTTCCATACGTGGGTTATATAAGTTTTCTTAGAAACCTTATTTTCTATTATGATATGTTTATTAATTTTAAGAGAAACTATTTCTTGCTTGAGATGAGTTTAAACCTCCAGTTATTGGAGGCCCTTTTGGTTTGATGCCAACGGTGTGATGCCTGCCTATATCGGTGTTAATGTGTGTTAATGTGTTAAGTGACTCTTTTAGCTCTTTTAGTATAAGTGCATGTGCACCTTTTCTTCTTCTCCTGCAGTGTACTATATGTTTTATTCTAATAAAGCTTTGTGTGTGAGAGCATGTTGCTCTAACACAACTTTTCCCCAAAAACTTTTCTTCTCTCTCACTTATCACATCTCTTCTCCTTATTCCAATCACCAAATCATCTTCTACTTAGTCTCAGATACAAGATCAGGCCATTCCGTATCAAGAAAGTTGAAAGGCGACACTTGAGATTGCTGATGTTAGCAGTCGTACGGTTGACGTCAGCATTGTACAGACGCATGGACCCCGTTTGAGCTGAAAGTTTAGGAGTTTGATAGATCTTAACTTTAGAGGATTTTTCATGATTTTTTTATATTTTTTAGGACCTTCATTGGTGGTGTTTTGGCCAAAATGAAGAGATTAAAAAACGGGCCCCTAATCAGATTTTCTTCGATTTTTCTCAAATCGGTAAGTTTTTCTCCAAATTCTTTCCTCAAGGTGGACCCGAATCTTCCTCCCAAGCTATTCCTAGAGGAGTTTTGAGCTAGGGTTGCTTTTTGAGTTGGTTTTAACCCAAAATAAACATGCGGCCCTACTGTTTTTGGGGTTCCTAGCTTCCGATTTAACAAATTTGTGATATTTTTGGAAGGATTGAGTGAAAAAGAGTTGCTTGTAGTGCCTTTTACTTGGAACCCCTCTCTCTTATGGAAGACAAAGGACCCTCTTCTCTTGGTATGGGTTCTCTTGAATACAACCCCATTCAAATCACCTTCATAAAGTTGAATGGTGACAATTACCTCCAATGTGTGCAATCTGTCAAAGTGTTCTTGGGGGCCTATGAGAAGTTGTCGTATATTTTGGATAACTCTTCAAGCTCTACAGATGCCTCTTACAAGTCTTGGACAAAGGAGAATTATCAAGTCATTGCATGGCTGTTGAATAGTATAGACTCATCAGTTAGCCACTCGGTGATGTTTTTATCCTCTGCTAAAGGCATTTGGGATACTCTTCATGATATGTTCTCTGAGTCTCAAAATTTCTCCTGGGTATTTCAGCTTATTCAAGATGTTGGCCAATTTCAACAAGACTCAAGATCCTTAAAAGATTACTATTTGATACTTCGAGGCATGTGATATAAGCTAGATTTATATCAGCCTCTTCCTTCCAAATGCAAAGACGATCATGAACATGCTCATAAGCAGCGGGATGACACTCGCATCATGCAATTCCTAGCTAGGTTGAACTTTGATTGTCTTCGTATTCGGGAACAGGTTGTTGTATAGGATTCTTTTTCCCCGTTGACAATAGTCTATGCCATGTGCCAGCGCGCTACAATCTCCGCTTGTCCTTCACCCTCATTTGTGTCACCCAAGAGTTCGGCATACCTTGTTGCAAATCAGTTTTCTCTTCTTTCTGACTTTCAGGCACCCTCTTTGAGTTCGGGACGCACTTTTAGTTATGGTGGTTGTGGTAGGGGCCGCGAGGGAGATCATAGTAGAGGCGGTCATAATCTTCGTGGTCATGGTGAACGTAGATGAGGACGTGATGGTTCTCGCATATGTTCACATTGCGGTGGAACCAATCAGATTATTGATTATTGCTAGCAGCTCCATGGTCGTCCTACGTGTGCAACCACCTCTGTTACTGCCACCGGTGGTCCTGAGGGACAGCCTTCCACAGTGTTAGTGTGTTAAGTGACTTTTTTAGCTCTTTTATTATAAGTGCATATGCACCTCTTCTTCTTTTCCTGCAGTGAACTGTATGTTTTATTCTAATAAAGCTTTATGCATGTGAGCATGTTGCTCTAACATAATATTTCCCCAAACTCTCTTCTTCTCTCTCACTTCTCACCTCTCTTCTCCTTATCCCAATCACCAAATCATCTTCTACTTCTTATCCCTCTCCTATCTTTTTTCTCTTCTTCTTCTCTACAAATTCAGGTATTTTGATTGTTTATTTTCATCCGATTGATAGATCTTTTGATTTTTCTTGAACCCAAATCTAAAACCCTCAATCCTTGAACCGTTTTTCATTCGGCATAGGCCCACGCGACCTTAAAATTCATTTTTCCCCAAAACTCCCAACCTTTTCCTATTCGAATTCATCAAACCTAGCCTAATCTCACACCACTTTCCAATTCGAACGTCCCCTTTCATCCAAATCCGAATTTCAACCTTCAATAGCTCTGAATCCCTAAATCCTCAATTCCCGAACTACCCAAACCCTAACCCTAATTCCTATCAATCCCTAATTTCAGCCATATGGCCCATACCCTAGGTACCCTAGAGCCCCATTCTTGGATTTTAGGATTAACCCTATGCTTGGACATGAAAGTTCTACCTTTCATGGGTCTCGGACTTTGAGATTTTAAAGTTCCTTTACTATTTGCTTGTAGTTTATGGTTGTGGTGCATGGTTTATTGCTTATTTGGATTTCCGCTCATGTAATTTGAGTAGATTTAATTTAATTATTCATTGTTTTACATCTCCGCTTTAGTTTCATTCCGCTTCATATTGATAGGCTCATTGTCCTGCATCACTTCTACATTTGTTTTCAACATCAGACAAGATCTAAATGCTGTATTATAGTCGTTTTACATTGTGTATGCGACATGTTCTTTCCTCTTCTTTTTGGAGGACTATCTGTTGTAATTTCTACATGCAGAATTTCTATGTCGAGAAATTCAGTAATGCTTGACCTGATGATATGCACAGTAATGCCTTGGATTTCAATTTGTATAAGATTGGCTAGCGTATGGTGATCCAGATTCCAGACCATGTCCAATGCCACTTATTGTGCATTTTCATCATGCCCCAGAAATATCGTCAATAGGACAATCTTACCAATGGTCTGGATCATGGAACCATGAGGCCCACTTGCACAAAATGAAAGTCCAATGCCCATATGATTCCTCTGTTATGCATTCTTTTACTTTCTGTTTTTCCATGCTTTTACTTCCTCTGTTATGCATGCTTTTACTTTCTGTTTTTCCATGTAGTAGAATATATTGCTTCTAAAAGACTAGGTACCATGTTCACAGGGTAGAAGCATGGATGCTGGGTTACCACAGGTTCTACACCAAGATCAAAATACGACCATTGTTACAAACCGAAAGGTCAATATGATTGTTTTGCAGGGACCCCACTGGCCCACATAGGAATTATCTGTGGGGCCGATCGTTGTATACACCATACTGTTACATGAGTACTTTACCACCATGAAATAATTGTTCCAAATACTCACCAGCTTTATACAAGTTTTTTTTTTCCCCTTTTCTTTCTGATGTTGAAGCTGCAAGCTAGAAGTTTACAAGATCAAATTTTCAAAACACGTAGATTGAAATGCTGTAAAATCAATTAGGGCTTCTCTACATTTTAAGATGAAATGCTTCTTTTATCATGTTTTGTTCTCTACATTTTAAGTGTTAGCATCTGCATCGAATAGGTGAATGAGGGTACTTGTGATGGATCAGGACCAAAAAACTTATACAGAAAATATCAAAGACCTAGCAAGACATTTTAACCTCACCTAGGGGTATTTTGGTATAAGTCTTAGATGATGGATGATGATGGATGGTTATTTTGGGGAATGAAAAATATAGCTGGATTTTACATTTGGCCAATTCTACTCTTGCATGTAGTCTACATAGAAGGCGTCTATTAGAGAGCCCATGTGATAGGGGCTCTATGGAGCCCACCTTGATGGCTGTGTGAAAGCCACTCCATACATCTATAGTGTAGGCTTACGTCAGGATGTTAGCCCAAAAATTAGGCAGATTGGAGACTTGAGTGGGGCACACAAGGGAAACAGTGAGGATGGATAGCCAACCATTCCCTTCTCTCTTTCTTTCTGTGTGTAGCCCACACCTGCATGTAGCCCCCACCTTCTCTCTACCCATCTTCTTTTTTCTCTCTTCCCTCCAAATCTCTCTTCCATTCTTCTCACTATTCCCTTGCCACACGCATTACATGTGCCATAACTTTAATGGTCTTAATGTGAGAAATCTACACATGGGAATTTTTCGTGTGTTTTTTCTTAGTATGATCATGTTTAATCTCTGTTGTTGTAGAGAAATCTACCTTTTTAGGGGAGAGTTCCCCTAAAACGGTCAACGGTGAACTAGGAAGAGTGCAAGATGACATTGAAGGCCCATATATCAGATTTCTCCGTGACCTTCCCTTAAATTTCTTCTTGAGTTGTATAAGAGTCCTACACTTTTTTTCTTTTTTCTTTTTTTAGGTTAGTACACACACCCCACTATTAGTATACCCACCCCCACTGTTAGTCACACCTCAATGTTAGCCACCCCCACTTGGGCCCCCCACTTTGGACTCAATACCAAGACCTTAGTGTTGAAACGAGGTTATCATCACTCGGTCTACTACTAGAGATAAATCATGACCTATAGTTGAAATCAAGACAACCTTATCAATTCCAACTACCTATAGATAGAAGAACATGTCATGCTTGTTCTGTTCAATCAGCTTAATTTAGTTAAACAGAACACACATGGGGCCACTTTGTGATAGAAACCATTCATCTGGTTTTCCTCATCCTAGATGGCCCTGATGGCTTTCATAGTTGGTGATTGCATTGTTTATTTGGCTTTCACACAAATAGTTTGTTAGATTTTGTAAGGGCTATTAGACCATTATTAACACGTGTACATATTTATTTATTGGATTAGATTGACATTTTTCAATGTTTTAGTTTATATGTATGGATGTGATCGTTTCATGATTATGTATGCACATTTGGATTGGCCTTCACGATGAGGTGTGGCCAATATTCGTTGATTAAAGGCTTGGTCCGCTTCTCGCACAACGACACCATTGTGCAGCTATGCACAACAGGAGTGATGCCCATTAAGATGCATACACATATGAGATGTACCTCCACCCTAATTTATGAGATAATTAGGATAAGATCTCACAGCCATCGGCTCTGTACACATTTAGATGGTGTAAGCCAATATTTTGCAGCAGGGATGGATCCTTGGTTGATTAGTTGGATCTCACGTGATGATCATGTATGCAACTAACACTTGATGATTCACAATGTGTGCATTGAGCCACACATGTTGCAAGACCAATTACCTACAAGCGGCGGGTTAGTTCCAGTTTAGTCACCATGTGAGTATGCCAGTTGCCTAGGTGACTTTTGTGTCTTTTTTACTCTATACTATGTGGCAAAGTCGCGATGAGGTGACACTACTTTGGTATCATTCTTAAATCCATACGCATAGGCTTGGCAAGGTAAGAAGTATGTTAGGAAAGTAGCCAAATTAAGATTGGGTGCCGGAGATGGATTAGAGAAATGTTATACTTCATCACATAGTGGTTATGATGCACATGAGGCTTATCTAAGGCGTCAGATTGAATGGACGGTTGGATTTTATTGCGAACTGTTTTGAAAAAAATATTTATATATTATTATATTAACATTTTCATTGGGCTTTCATCAATTAAGTTTACGAAGATAAAATCCATTCGATCTCAAAAATGAATAGATGTGCATCATAATCAAAACATTGGGATTTGTGTGCGTGTGCATATGGAATCAAATGTACTCGATTGAGTGTGATTAAATCAACACTCTAGAACAAGTAGTTGAAGATTGAGACAAATCATTTCTAGTCTACTTATGGATTTGTTGTGCTCTCATCATTTAGGAAGGATTATAGTCTCAAAGGTCTCACACTGGATCTACCTAATTGGAGGGTTGTAGATTAGGTTTTCTTATTATGAGGGATCATGGTAATTCAATACACCATCATTACCACCATGAGGTCTATAAATAGGAGATAATAGTCTCTAATGGATTTCTTTAGGATAGAGTTCTATAAATATCACTGTGAGGATTTGTTTGAGACATTTCTCTCTCCTCTCAACCCTAGCCTAGATAAATCTCCTCTCATGGAAACTTTAGTCCAAATCTAGAGATCCTATGCTATATATGTGTTTTTTCCCGTCGTGGTTAAGAATCAACATCGCCAATGTGCTTTCCTTCATTTCTGTGCATGGTTTCCATGCAATAAAGAAGATGGTCGTGGTTATGTGTTCAAGGTAATTTCATTCCTAGAAATCTTAAATTGGCATAAAAGGTGTATTTTAGGGTGCTTCCACTAACATAGTTGAGAATATTTTGAAAAGAAATTTATCTTATATAGTTATCCTCTATTCGTGGTGAGGCCCATCAGATAAATGGCTTAGGTCACTGAAGAAGTGGCGGTATATGGGATCGATGGGTCGACAAACCTCAATCTTATGATCACACAAGAAAATGTGGAAAGAAAGGAGACGGGGCAATTTAGCAGAAATCCAAAGTATTTGGCTTGCAATTGCAATCCAAACGCCCAACTCTAATTCAAGAAGTGTACCAAGCCTTTTTGCCTCAAGAAATGAAATTTCGTTCAAATTCAATAAAAAGTCCTTTTACAATTCTTAAAACAAAGTATTTAAGCTATCAGTTCCTACAACCATCCAATAAACTTGTAAAAAACTCTAACAAACTTCCTAACTAATCTTGTGATTAGTTGTTCCAACACAAACAACCATAACTACCTCAACTAACTACTAACTGGCAATGAGAAATACCCAGAATACCCTGACTCCCCCCTTGAAATTCAAATCCATGGCACACTGGCCGGTTCATGGTCCACCTTTACTACATCAAGAAGACCCCAATCCTATAGCTAAAATCTTAACATCTCCTGTTGTGATTTGAAGCTGTTAGCCCCCTCACATTCTCGTTGGAGCCCAAAAGATCGTTCCATGCAAATCTCAAGTAGGCCGCATCACATGAAATCATGCCTTTAATATCTAAAATTGCAAGATGTGGCCCACCTTAGTTTGAAATGGCGTTTTCTTTCTTTTCTTTTTCTTTTTCTTTTTGGTGTTTTGCACTGGCCGGATTTTTAGGCTAGTTCATTCACCCTGACAAGATGCATTTTACAAATGGATTGGATGTCATATGAAAGGTACTATAGGTCTCATATACAATCTTAGAGGCTTTAATGGTGGGTGCCCCAATCCCAACGGTTCCCTATGGTATGACCATAGCAAAATGTCTTAAGGCAGAGGACAGTACAGTAAGATGTTTGCGTTTAAATGGGTCTGGAAGCTCAACCAGTAAAAAGACGGATGAAAATTCAAAAAAAAGAAAAAAAAAAAGAAAAGGAAATGACAAAAAATATGGAGAACGAAAAGTTCAGGTGTAATATGGTTCCAATTCAATAAAAGGGAATAAAAAAAAAAAAACGATTTGTTTGTGTATTACTTAAATAAGGTAGAAGTAAAATAACTTCAATTAGGGTCCCTATCCTTGCCTCCGTGGTAGGCTCTCAGGAGTTTCAACACGAGGTTCTGGGGTTCAAGTACCCATAGGTGGTGAAATCCCACTACAGCGTGAGTGCAGGGGTGTCAGTGTGGGGATGGGTGTGGGGTGCGTGTGTTAAAAAAAAGAAAAAAAAAAAAAAAAAAAACCTTCAATTAAAATTATTAATTTTTTGTCTGTATGCATAAGCAATTATTTATGTAGGTAATTACATAATGGGTCAATATCATTATGTCTCTTAAATCCTTCCTTTTCAAGTATTCCCCGTATAAATTGATCTGTTTCTATTAGAATGTTCCACCATTTACTCAATTGTATCATTGGTGATGACCTGCCAATTTTTATTTTTAAACATACTCAAAAGGGTTTTTCTTTTAATAAAATGTGTTTTCATCTTCTTGTGTGTGTGTGTGAGCGCGCGCGCAAGTGTGTGCGTGTTTGAAAAAATATGCTTATTTCATTCTGTTTTTGCTATCTTCTGAAGTATACGGAGTTTTAAACATTTAGCCAATTATATGACCTTTAAAATAATAAAAAAATAAAGAAACCGGGTTTTGCTAACCATAAGTGTGACCCCACGTTTTTTTATTCCCTGGATTTTTGGGATAATGGTAAGACTTGAAGGGGCACACCTTATGGATGGAGTGAATGTGGGCCCTAATCACCATTGGGCCAGTATTTAGTAATTTACAAAGACACCCTTAAATAGCTGTATAGACAAACTATAATGCTAGGGGTAAATTATCGAATAAAAATGCTTGAAAATTTTCTCTTTTTTATATTTCGTTGAATCCGTTCATAAGGTGAGTCCCACCATGATGAAGGGAAAAATCAATTATCAGCTTGATCCAAAACTTGGGTGTGCCCCAAGAAAGTTTAATGGTAGCTGTTCCCATCCCCATTTTTCCTTATAGTGTGGTCCACTTGAGTTTTGGACCAGCCTGATTTTTGCGTTCACATGATAACATGACCCGGCGGGAACAATGGATGGAGTGGATCTCTCTCTCTCTCTCTCTCTCTCTCTCTCTCTCTCTCTCTCTCACACACACACACACACACACACACACACAAAATATGGTGGGCCCACAGCTTTTTGTTGTACGGGCTCCTGAATTCGCATCTCAACGAACAGGACTCCAGCCCAAGTAGCAAACTTTGCCTTAACATTGCCTAAAATAGTGATTTAGAAGAATTCTCATTCTTTTTAGGAAAATTACAGTTAAACACATTTTTATATACAGCATACAGTGTTCATTTTTCTCACCTGGTCCTTGCAATGCATGTGCCCGTTCATGCCCCAACAACTAGAGACTGATGGCTCAAGATTGCATGTCCTCCTCAAACCATCCAATGTGGTAAGGATAGTTGACAAAAAAGGGGTCCCATCCGATGTGCCTGAACTTTTAATTAGGGGTACCAATCAACTGGGTCGCCTGGCTTGGCCTGGCCCGTGCAACCGAGCTCTGTAGAGCCAGTGTTTGGACCCCTCAAACTATCAAGTGGGCCATAGTGATATAGAAAGAGTTGGAGAGTTTAAGAGACATTTTAGTGGCTCTCATTCAACATATTTGGGTAGTTTAAAGACAATCACCAGGTCCTTTCAATTATCCAAACCATTCATATAGGGGACCTATTGTGGTCGAAGGACACCCTAATCTTTTTTTTTCTTAAATTGAGTTCATTTCAAGCCTTTACTAATTAACTCTTTTCCTTACAAGGCCGGCCCTATCCTGACCCAGCCTTATAAAGACCAGGCCTTTTGAGCCCAATTAAGGGTCGGCGCTAATGGGATTAGATTCAGGCTAAGGCCAGCCATGTCCGAGCCCTAGCCTAGCCTATTGCCATCCCTACTAATATCTATCTGTCCAACTTGGCATTGGTGGGTGAGTGGCTTGTATCATCATCATCATTATCTAAGCGCTATTCCAACTAATTGGAGTTAGCTACATGAATCCTATTCTGCCATTCCAATCTTCACATTTTCTTATTACTCTTAAAGATTACATATCAAAAAAGAAAAAGAATAATCCTCTTTACTCTTCTTGAGGAGATGGGAGAGAATGGACTGGCTAAAGAAGTTTTTTTAGGAGGAATTGCCTGCTTTCATTGATGTGCATGTTGTTTATTCCATGGGAATCACAACCATCCTGCAACGCACGAACTTCTCTCCAGACTCATTAAGAAGGCTTTTCCTTTTCCCATGTTCACTGGTCATGAATCCTCATTTGAAAACCAAAAATTCACATCACAACATGACAATTCAAGAGCTTATCAGGTAGAACAAATTCCTTGGTGAAGATAGCTACAATCATGTCATGAAATGGGCGAACATTATTATGAATTTGCCTATTCCAAGTTCTTCTACAAGGCTTGCATATTGGAGAATGTCGTGAAGGTAATCTTCTAAAGTGCCTATTCCAAGTTATTCCATGTCTTGGTACTTGGCAATGCCTGCACATATGCTGCATTCATGGGCAGGTCTATAAGAAGCTTTTATCACTATCCTAATTCCTAATAAAGATATCACTGACTTCATTCAGCGATGGTGGAACATGTGGTTTCATTACCAGAAAGTTGGAGCCTTAGCGCCTGCAATGGTTGAGCAGTGCGTTTAGTATCATCCAATCAAAGTGTTCTTTGAGGGGATGGACAACCAATGGTAGGATGACATTGTGAATGGTTTAGATCAAAGATTAGACCTTTTCTAGTATGATCAAATGGGCCATCTATTCTCATAGACATTGGTGGTATAGTTGGGAGCATTTGATTGAAGTGAATTTTGATAGGGATGGATAATTAATGTGGAGTAATACATTTTCCATGCAATTGGTTATATGGTTATAATCTTCCAATTGAAGTTGCAATTAGAAGGAATGGGCAATTAAAAGTGGGTCACACATGATGGATGATACATGTTGATGAATAGACATTCTCTCTTCCATTTGGACTATCTATTCTCTTGACCGTTAATTAATCAGATAGGATTATCCAATCAAAGTGATTTTTTGAGAGGGATGGGCTTGCAAAAGTGGAATGCACATGATGGAAAATGCCAAATGATTAGACATTTCTAGTCTGATTAATATGAATTGTTCATTTCCTAGTCACTGTTCATAGAGTCAGGATCATACAATTGAAGTGGTTTTCGAGAGGGATGCACAATCAAAGGTAGGCCATGCATGATGGACGATCTAGATCAATTATCATACATTTTCTAGTATAATCAGTATTAAGCATTCATCTCCTAGCCATTAATCATATGGATAGGATCGCCCAATCAAAGTGACTTTCGAGAGAGATGGGAAATCAAGGGTGGCTCGCTTTAGCGCATGATCAGACCCTTTCTTGTATAATCGATATAGAGAATCCTCTACGAAGACATTTACATGAGCCAATTTCTAAACTAGCTTGGTCCATTTTAACCAGTGTACATAGTGGGGCCCACCTGTGAAAGGGAGATAGTGGACTGGTACCATCCATTTTGTTGAACCTATTGTAGATGGCCTACAATTCAAAATCTAGAAATGGATGGCCAACTATTTTCAATGTCCTATAAGGCCAATGGGCTTCACAAGATGAATGGGATCTCTCACACAAAAGACCAACCAGTAATCTTGAACCCACCTAAGAGGATAAGATGGAAATACATTGATGTTGGTGGGCCATCAAATGGCAGAGCTCAATGGTCCCAGCCTTCCAATATATATGGGCAAATAAAACCGGCTAAATTGTATAACCCACTCTCATTAAGGGGGTGTTTGTATCGTAAGTTACTTAAGATAAGCTGCTTATGTCTTAAGTAGCTTAACTTTAAATAATAATAAATAAAATTATTTATAACTTGATCATAAACCAAACTTATCTATTGCTCTAAGTAGAAAAAGTCACAATTCCAAAATAAGATTTGTTGAACAATCCTATCCTCTCATTTGGAAGCACTTGTTTGTCCAAGTAGGACAATTGGATATTTAAATGTTAATTGTCCAATAAATGTCCACGAATATGGTAGCTAGATAATCTTATATCAGCAAGCACTTAGAATTTCACGTGGTATACATTAAATCAAACAGGTCAGATGCAATACGAGTGTTTCTAGGATAAGCTGAACATACAAATAAATTGTGGGGCCACTGTAATGTTTCAGTGGCATCCAATCCGTCCATCACGTGCTCCCTCTAATGTTGTCCTTGCTGCCCAAAAATCTGTCTGATCCAAAGCTCTGGTTGGTCACACCACAGGGAACAGTTGGGATGGGCTTGTCCCCATACCATTCAAAACGTTTCAGATTGTATTTCGGATCACCGTGTTTGACGCTGGTTGGCTAGTGACCCCTACATCCAGGTTTCCCCACTGTTTTCCTCTTCTTCTTTTTTCTTTTTTCTTTTTTCTTTTTTTCTTTTTTTTGTTAGTATACACATCCCACTGTTACTGCACCCACCCCCACATGGCAATGTTAGCAACCCCCACTTAGGAATCACTACCAAGACCTTAGTGTTGAAACGGGGTTATCTTCACTCAGTCTATCACTAGAGCCATCCAGGCATTCCTTCCCCACTGTTTCCTCTAGCATGGTCTACTTGAGCTAAAATGAGCTGGCAAAATATATAGACGGAGTGGATAAACCACATACATCATGGTGGGGCCTACAGTGCTTTTCCATCAGCTACCTGGCTGGTGTAGGGGTCACCTGCATCCATCTAATTCACTCCTAAGGCCAGGCCTGGTCCAAGCCTATTCAAAATTTTGGTTTTTCCTGGCTAGAGCCTAGCCATTGACAGCCCTGAAAATGAGGTTGTTGTTGAACAACCTAGCTTTTGATTTGTGGACACTTTTAATTGAAACAGGATCATGGGATATTTTTCATTTCATCCACCGATCGGATGGCCACATTATCAAAACAAGTATAAATTTTGGTTCATGATATGTCTAAACTTGAGATAGTTTAAATGACTTATTTTTATGCAATTTCTATCTAATTTCTAAAGGATTTTCAATGGCCCTAAGTTAGACCTTTGAAAGGTTTGGCCGCAGTTCCCTAACTCTTATTTTTTTGCCTTGGGGTAGCTTTTGAATTTTTTCGGACCAAAATGCACTTTGCCAAAGTCGAAAAGCCTTCTTCCAAAAAAGAGAGTGAGTCCCACTAAATGAGAATAGAGTCCACTCTACTGGAGATCGATTTGTTCATTTTATTCACAGCATCTATTGATTTCATCTTGATTTGAGCCCTGGAGATCGATCTGTTCATTTTATTCGCAACATCTATTGATTTCATCTTGATTTGAGCCATGCGTAACCCTCAAATGGAGATAACAGTGGCCTTTTTTTTCAAGTTGATTCCTCTACTGTGGTCCACCTGTGATGTCTTCTTCCCTTATTATTTGGGCTATGCCTTGAAATTAAATCTCTATTCGAACTGTCAAAGTGGATTTCAACAGGAACTCACGGTGGACCCCACAAAACCTATTCAAAAATGTATATGTGGGGCTTGGGCTCCATTTGAATTTTTTCGCAATTTTTTTTAGAGAGAGGGTGTCGCCACCACAGAAGGCTGTTGGACATTTTGCTAACTTATGGAACCCATTCCCTCAAGATTTCGATATGTTTTCAGCAATATTCTCTCCATTCTAGTGTGTTTCTAGCGACTTTTTTTAAAAAATCAGATAGTGGGACCACCACCTATTCTGAAAGTTTCGACAGTTAGAAGGTAGTTGGCCACTACATTCTATGGTCACTCTCGAATGACCCTCCGGCGAACTATTCACTTCGCCATGGGACTTACATCAACTTTCAAGCTAGAAAACGACTTCTCTTAACTCGAAGGGCCTTATTGTGGGGCCCTGCCGCAAGAGAAGATGGAAAAGGAAGAGTAGAGCTAGACACGAACCAAGCTAGCTCGGTTAACTCACTCGGCTCGACTTGAAAGCTAGGTTTGGGCTGAGCCAAGCTGATTTTTTTTTATCGAAATTTTTTTGAGCCAAGCTCAACTCGACTCGGCTCGAGGCTCAGCCTGAACTCAACTTGGTTTGGCTTAGCTCGACTCAACTCAAGTTACAACTTATATATATATATATATATATATATATATATATATATATATATATATATATATATATATATATATATATATAAAGGGCCTGCCCGTATAAAAACTAAAAAGAAAATGTCCGAGCTCAACTCAACTCGAAAGCTCAAACTTGAACTCAGCTCAAAAGCTCGAGCTCGAGCTCGAGATTGAGCTCAGCTCAAGCTGGCTCACGTTGCTGACCAAATCGAGCCGAGCTACCTAGTTGGACTCGAGGACCAAGTCGAGCCGAACTCGAGCTGGGGTAGGTTATTGGCTAAACTGAGCCAAGCTGTACCAAGCTCGACTTAGTTCGGCTTGTGTCTGGCTCGAAGGAAGAGGATGTAAGAAAGGAAGATGGATAATGAGGAGAGCTCGAAGAAGAAGATAGATAGGGAGGAGGAGGTGAGAAAGGAAGATGACGGGAAGAGAGGTAAGGAAGGAGAAGATTGCACTTGGGGTCTCTGGATCGCACCTGGGACACTGGGATCAGTACTTAGGACACTTTCAACAAAAACAATCATAACTCCCTCATTACAGGTCCGACTGGGGTGATCTTATACTCATTGGAAAGTAATTTGATGAAATTTCATGATTTTAAAATCATCTCATTTAGATACCATTTGACTGCTCAAAAGTGGATCTAAAGTCCATTATGGCATGGATCAAACCTGGAAAATCAATCGAACATGATCCTACAAAAACGATTATAACTCCCTCGTTACAAGTTCGATTGGGATAATCTTATGATCGTTGCCAAGATAATTTAATGAACTTTCAAATAACTTTAGAATAAACTCCTTTTGACACCATTTTACAGCCCAAAAGTGAACCCAAAGTCTATCATGGCATGGATAGCATTTGAAAATGAGAGCAAGAGCAATCCCACAAAAATGGTCACAACTCCCTCATTATAGGTCTGATTAGGGTGATTTTATGCTCGTTGGAAAGATAATGTAATGAAGTTTCAAATAAATTTGGTGTCATCTCATTTGGACACCATTTGACAACTCAAAAGTGGGCCCAAAATCCATCATGTGATGAATTGCACTTGGAAATGTGAGTGAGAGTGATCCTACAAAAATAATCATAACTCCCTCATTATATATAGGATCAATTGAGATGATCTTATGCTTGTTAGAAAGATAATTTAATGAATTCAAATGGCTTTAGGGCTAAGAGGTCATACAAAATCATCTTACGATGCATGACCAAGATCCTTTGACCAAGCTCAAAGGCGATCTTGTTAAAAATGCACAACGAAGGTCCTTGGACTAAGCTTAATGGCTATCCTATCGAAAATGTACAGCAGAGATTTGTGGACTAAGATCAATAGTGATTCTATCGAAAATGCATAATGGAGATCATTGAAATAAGTTCAACGATGATCCTGTCAAAAATGCACAACAGAGATCTTTGGACTAAGCTCAACGGTGATTCTGTCGAAAATGCATAACAGAGATCCTATAATTAAGCTTAATAGTGATCATGTTGAAAATGCATAACAGAGATCCTTGGACTAAGTTCAACAGTGATCTAGGTTGAAAATGCATAACGGAGATCTTCAAATTAAGCTCAACAGTGATCACCTGTTGAAAATGCACAACAGATATCCTTGAACTAAGGTCAACAGTGATCTTATCGAAAATGCACAGCGGAGATTCTTGGACTAAGCTCAACGGTGATTTTATAAAAAAAATGCCCAACAGAGATCCTTAGACTAAGCTTAATAGTGATCATATTGAAAATGCATAACATAGATCCTTAGACAAGCTCAAAGATGATCCTATTGAAAATGCACAATCGATATCTTCGGACTAAGCTTAAAGGTGATCCTGGGGCACCATTGAGTTTAGTCCAAGGATCTCCATTATGCATTTTCAACATGATCATTATTAAGTTTAGTCCAAGGATCTTTGTTGTGCATTTTTAACAGAATCACCATTAAGCTTAGTCTGAGGATCTCGTTGTGCTTTTTCAACGGGATCACCTTTGACCTTAGTCCAAGGAACTCTGTTGTGCATTTTCGACAGGATCATGATAGAGCCTAGTCCAAAGATCTCTGTTGTGCATTTTCAACAGGATCACTATAAAGCCTAGTCTAAGGATCTCTGTTGTGCATTTTCGACAAGATTATCGTTGAACTTAGTCCAAGGATCTTCGTTGTACAATTTCAACAGGTGATCACTGTTAAGCTTAGTCTGAGGATCTCCATGTTGCATTTTCAACAACATCATCGTTAAGCTTAATCCAAGGATCTCCATTATGCATTTTTAACATGATCACTGTTGAGTTTAGTCCAAGGATCTTTGTTGTGCATTTTTAATAGAACCACCGTTGAGCTTAGTCTAAGGATCTCCGTTGTGCATTTTCAATAGGATCACCGTTGAGCTTAGTCTAAGGATCTCCGTTATGCATTTTTGACAAGATCGTTGTTGAGCTTAGTCTAAGGATCTCTATTGTGTATTTTCAACATTTGATCACAGTGGTATTAGTTTGAGGATCTCCATTGTGCATTTTCGACAGGATCATCATTGAACTTAGTCCAAGGATTTTTGTTGTGCATTTTTTACAGGATCAACATCGAACTTAGTCCAAGCATCTCTATTGTGCATTTTCAACAAGATCATCGTTAAACTTAGTCCAAGGATTTCCGTTGTGCGTTTTCAATAGGATCACCATTGGACTTAATCCAAGGATCTCCGTTATGCATTTTCAACATGATCATTGTTAAGCTTAGTACAAGGATCTCCATTATGCATCGAAAGATTGGTTTAGATGACATCTTAGCCCTAAAGCTATTTAAAATTTCACAAATTATCTTTCAAATGAGCATAAGATCACCCCAATCAGTCTTGTAACGAGTGAGTTATAACCATTTTCGTATGATTGCTCTTGCACTCATTTTCAGGTATGATCTATGATATGTTGGACTTTGGGCCCACTTTTAGGTTGTCACATGGTGTTCGAATGAGATAATTCCAAAGTCATTTGACAGTTCATCACATTATCTCTTCAACTAGTATAAAATCACCCCAATAAGTCGTATAACAAGGGAGTTATGATCATTTTTGTTTGATCGCTCTTACTCTCATTTCCAAGTGCAATCCATGACATGATAGACTTTGTGCCTACTTTGGTCTATCAAATAGTATCTTATTAAGATGATTCTAAAGCTATTTGAAATTTCATCAAATTATCTTTCCAACGAGCACAAGATTACCCCAATCGATCCTGTAATGAGGGAGTCATACGTGTTTAAGAGATTATTCTCGCTCTCATTTTCAAGTGCGACCCATACCATAATAGATATTGGACCCACTTTTGGGCTATCAAATGGTGTCAAAATGAGATGATTCTAAATCATTTGACTGTTCATCAAATTATCTTTCCAACGAGTATAAGATCACCTCAATCAAACTTGTAATAAGGGAATTATGACTGTTTTCATGGGATTACTGTTACTCTCTTTTTCAGGTGCGACCCATGCCATGATAGACTTTGGGGCACACTTTTGGGCAATTAAATGGTATCCAAATGCAATGATTCAAAAGTCATTTGAAATTTCATTAAATTATCTTTCCAATGAGCATAAGATTACCCCAATCAGACCTATAACAAGGGAGTTATGATCGTTTTCATTAAAAGTGTCTCAGGTATAATCCTAATGTCCCAGGTGCAATCCATAGATCCCAAGTGCAATCCCAGTGTCCTAGGTGCGATTCATAGATCTCAAGTGTAATCCCAATGTCCCAAGTGCGATCCACACACTATAGGTGCGATCCAGTGTCCCAAGTGTGATTTCATGTCTCATGTGCAATCCAGAGACCTCATGTGCGATCCACTACCCCCAGGTGCTATCCTCTCCTTCCCCACCTCTCTTCCTGTCATCTTCCTTTCACACCTCCTCCTCCTTGTCCATCTTCTCTTACAACAGGCCCCCACAATAAGGTTCTTCGAGGTAAAACAAGTCGTTTTTCAAAGTTGATGGGGGTCCCACGACGAAGTGAAAAGTTTGCCAGAGGCTCGTTGGAGAGTGTAGTGTAGGGCTGTAAATGGTCGGGTTCGGGGCGAGTTTAGCCAAAACCAGACCCGCCCATTTACTAAACGGGTCTGGGTCCAAATTTTAGACCCAGATCCTTTTACTAAATGGGCGGGTCCGGGTCAGGTCTAAGCCAGCCCATCAGACCCATTTATAAATGGGTCCGGGTCTGGTAGAGGGAGATCCACCCAGACCCATTTATAAATGGGCCGAGTCTAATGGGTCCGGGTCTGGATCAAGTATGCAAGCATTTTACAAGGCTTAAAACCGGGTCTGGACGGGTCTGGGCTGGACGGGTCCCTTGTAACATAGACCAAACCTGCCCACTTACTAAATGGGTTTGGATCGGGTCGGGCCTAATATAAAGGAAACCAGACCCAAACCCGTTTAACAAATGGGTCTATTCTTGGACTCAGACCCGTACCATTTAACAAATGGGTCGGGTCTGGGTCGGGTCTAAATGGGTTGGGTCTGGGTACCCCATCGGGTCCACTGACCCATTTACAGCCCTAGTGTAGTGGTTCCCAATAGCTACCTTCTAACTGTTGGAACTTTCGAAATGGGTGGTAGTCCTACTCTCTAAAAAAACTAAGAAAAAAAAAAGTCATTGGAAACACATCAGAATCTCGAAGAAACAAGTCCCACAGAGGTAACAACAACATCTAACGGCCTTCTCTGGTGGCAATCCCCTCTCTTAAAAATAAAAAATCCGAAAAAAACTCAAGTGAGGTCCAAGCTTCAGTCTTGGTCCCACATACATTTTAAGATAGATTTTGTGAGGACCATCGTGAGTTCCCACAAAACTCCACTATGATCATTCAAATAGGAATTTAATTTTAAGGCATGATCCTAAGAATGGGGGAAGAAGACATCACGGGTGGACCATATCAAAGGAAACAACTCGAAAAGAAAGGCATCCATTATCTTTGGGAGCCACACATGGCTCGGATCGAAATGAAATCAACACCTTTTGAGGCTCCAGGATGTCGTGGATAGAGTGAACTGATGGAATCTCCCATGGAATAGGCTCACTCCTCATTTAGTGGGACCTACTTTTTTTTTTTTTTTTTTAATTTAAAGAATGCCTTTCAACTTCTTAGACAAGCAACCTTTTATGCGCAAAAGTAGCTGGCAAAGGGCACTTTAGTTCAATTTTTTTTAAAACCATGCGAATGCTAGAAAAACACATTTCTAAGTTCCACCTCTCGGGAAGCGGATTCTCTTGCCCCTTCTAGGACACATTACATGCTTAATGTGACCACGGAGGGACTCTTTGGCCCCCATGATATATTATTTTATCCATGCCGTTCGGTCCATTTTATTTCAAATCATTCCAGGAGAGTCAAAAAAAAATTAGGCAGGCTCAATGCTCAAGTGGAACGCATCAGAGAAGCAACAATGAAACTCACCGTTTAAACCTTCTTAGGGGCCACCGTGATGTTTATTTGCCGTCCAACCTGTTCATAAAGTAATATAGGCCTAGACGAAGGAAAAACACAAATATTAGATTAATTCACAACTTCTGCCGCTCTGAATAAGTTTTTAACGGTGGTAGTACAATCCCACTGTGGTCC
The DNA here is from genome assembly GCA_003013855.2 of Liriodendron chinense. Taxonomy (NCBI): domain Eukaryota; kingdom Viridiplantae; phylum Streptophyta; class Magnoliopsida; order Magnoliales; family Magnoliaceae; genus Liriodendron; species Liriodendron chinense. Next base: position 5,838,013 of record ML058389.1, read on the forward strand.
ACTTGAGCCTCGGATCTACCTCATTTTAGTTTCATTTCCTAAAGTGACGGAAGAATGGATGGACGGCGTAGATTAAACTCATACATCACGGTGGGCCCCACAGAGCCCCGCCTGGACGGACTATCGTCGATGCTGGGGCAGGACGCAATCCGCTTCCGTGTCCGTCTATCCCACGTTGCCAGAGCATCGAAGCTTCCTCATCAATCCCAGCCACATGAAACACGTTCTTTCGTCCAGAATGCGACTTGCAGTCGCCTGGCTCGAACACCTGCACGTTCCTATATGGTGTGCATGTGCGAGATCCAGGCCATTCATCATATGGTTACCACTTTAAATTGCCCTAGAAGTATGACAATCCAATCAAAAGGTGGGCCAAACATACAAAAAATTGGACTGTTTTATAAAAGGATAACCGAGGGCTCACATTCAACATTCACATCTAACCACCATCGAGTGGGTGCCCAAGAAAATTTCGAGCAAACGTATCATAATCACAGTTCCTAGCAGATGAACAGCCTGGATGTCTCCCAATAAGTCGTCATGTGTGGGTCATCTGATTTCCGCGACTTCTCATGCGCGACTGCAAGTGCGTTTCTCTTCTATCACCGCCGAGAGTCAGAGCAGTTGGTGGCGTGGCTCCTTGGACTCCTATGAAAGACGAGAGGCATACAGTAGAGACGGTAGAAACTGAACAACGTGGAACCATGTGGTCCAAAGAACACGTGGCAGATTACAATATCATATCGAGCCGTCCATTCAACATTTCGTACATTTGATGGAAAATTGAAATATTCTATGGTTCTGATGGATGGCTGTTCAAGCGATACAAGGAAAAAAAAATTTAACGGTCAAATATTGATCAATGTGAAATTAAAAAAAAAAAGCGATGGATAAGATCATTCGGTAGGATTTATTTTTGGAAAATGACTCATCCATGTTGTTTTCCAACGGATCGACGGACCCGATTGGTTCATCAGTTTTCCATGTGTTCTGATCAATGATTACTATAGCATATTCCGGTGCTTCTAGCTGTACCGTATCATTTTCCAAACAAAGACCCTGTTTGTCCTCGTGGGAGCGGAATCGTTCACAACCTGTTTTACATAGGGTCTACAACAATCAATATCTTTGGGCCCACATGTTGTCTACTTGTAATCCACTCCGTCCATCTTGTGAGATCATTAGTTCTAGGTCGTAGGGATAACATTCATTCAGATGTACCGCTCAGGTGGGATACACCACAGGGAACAACGGATAATGGACACCACCCATAGGTTTGTGTGTGGGTACACCATTGCCCGTAACTTTCAAAAACCTGTTAGTCAGGCGTTCGCCGCAAAAGTTTCGGATCAATCTTACATTTTGTTTTCCCTCCATTGTTTTCCCTTCTCCAAGTCGCGTGCGAAGATGAAAGGTTTGTGGTGACATAGCTGACATTATTTGTATGATGCCACGACCCTGATAAGGGCTAGAATGGACTAGCGATCGTAGTTGAGACAGTGAGAAGATTATAAGGCCAGGTTGTGAATGAAGAAGGATTTGAAATATCGACTGTGTATAATAAAGCTTCAAAAGCTCTTGGACGTGTGGGAGAAGAAGGATATAAATATAAATGAAAAGCAACAAAGTAAAATGTTCAACACCAATAAAATCAAATTAAATCTCTCTATTTATCTTTCAATTATCATACTCGTTAGCATTTTGCTATTTACATTCCTTAGTTTCATTTTCATTAGTGTAATTCTGCTTTTTTACATTCCAGTAGCATTAGCTGTGAAATCATTATTCGTAGTGGTAGAACAATAACAGTAATCCAATAGCTGGTAACTTTAATTGTACTCGACGTTAGCCCATTTGGACTTATGTTAATGAAGTGTTTTATCTGGTAAGGAAATTTGCAGCACGCTCTATGCGGCCAACTATAAATATCCATTTTTTGTTATATTATTTCTGTATTGAAAAGTCCTTTCGTACCAAAGGCAAAGGAGTAACCCATCATTGGAGGACGAACCGCGCCCTCCAAATATCACCTATATCATTAGAAAATAACCATGTAAGTGGCTGAATAGGCAATCAATCTGTACATGTCCTCGTCACATACGACAAATTATAATGTATTTACCTATCTTGGCGCTTAGGGTCATCATTATTTGATTTAAATCGAGCCACACATTCGATTCCGGCACGCCTGCACACACATTACATGCGTGACACCGAAAAATCAAGGGCAACCTTTTTTGACATGCCTGGTGGGACCCTACTTTGGTTTATTTAACCAGTGTAACATTGTGAGATAATATATGATTAGAAGAAGCAATCGAGTGGCTGGTGCTGAACCTGTGACTCCTACTCCATCATCCCCTATGAGGATGTTTTGGTCCAAACAACTCCCAAATTAAATCTGAACCATAATCAGTCATTCGACCCTAGCAGTCAGTTGAGACCAGTTTGTATTCCAAACCACATCTTTGGAAGACATAACGGCTAGGCTCGAGGAAGTTCAGATGAATGTACAACACGTACAGGAATAAGGGAAAGCTCAAGCTAAGATGATACATGCTCAAGCCAAGCATCTCCGTGTGGAAACTAAAAGCTTCAATAGGTAGATGGCCCATCAAGCCAAAGTCATGCATCGCCTATTGAGTGTTGTTACTGAAAGAACATTCATTCCAACATCATATAATGAAGGAAGTTCTGTCAGTAATAAGCCTTGACCACCATCAATGGCTCCATTACAGTGGAATTCACAGCCTACTTTAATTTCGGAAGGACGCAATGATGTCCCACTGCCTGAGTATAGGCATCCAGAGAGGGAGGTTAAGAATTTTGTCCCGGAAGTGCGGAACCATGGGATGCCTGTTGGTCAGCCATTCCAATCATTCCCAATGAATCCTTTATTCAATGAAGGGTCGAATCGTATGGGTCCCGATCCACTGCTCATTGCCGAACCACAGCGAGTGGATCGCAACCAAATCATGCAATTGGTCTAGGAAGTAGTTGGCTAAGTCCTTGGTCACAATATTATTCCTAATTATCATCAGCCTTATCAGGAATGGATCGACCGATAACATCCGTTGCTAAGAAATTATCGGTCAGATTTTGAGTTGATTTCGGGCGATTCAAGCCAATCTACTATTGAGCATGTGGGGCGATTCACTATGTAGTGTGGTAAGTTGGCTAACAATAACTATTTTAAATTACAATTGTTTGGTCATTCATTAATTGTCCGCCATTTTTACATGGCATTCTAATTTATTGCCGATTTCGATTCATTCATGGCAAGAATTAGAAGAAAAGTTTCATGCTCAATTCTTTTATAAGGACTGAGAAATGACCATGGCCTATCTTGCACGATTTCAGTAACTACCTTAGAAAATCCTGCGAAAGTTATATCACCTGATTTAAAAAGACAAGGAGCCGGTGTAAGGTGGTGGCACAAGAGGCTGCATTTGTGCAACTTGCCTCAGATGGTTTAGAATATAAGTTCCGTAAAAAGTTTGTTGGTACAAAGTTTGCAGATCTGTACGATTTGATTTGAAAGGTGTCCCGATATGAGGAACTTTTGTAAGAAGGTTCCAGGCAAAAGAATTCGTCAATTGGAACATATTATTATGATCCTAATTAAGACTGTGGCAGTTATTGAGGTAGTTGTAAAAAAGCCACCTGTGTGCTTTGCTTTGATCAAGGTTGACATAGCAGCATCTGTCACATATAAAGCCCAAAAAACTTATACTTTCGATATTACTCGGGTCGATGAAATATTCAGCTCTTGCTGGCCGGAAAATTTATCAAAATTCTGCCTACTTATAAAATACCGACAACCGAGGAATTAAAAAAAGGAGAATATTGTAAATAGCATGGAACTCGGAACCATTCTACTGACAAATGTGTTATTTTCATGAACGTCATTCATGATAATATTTACAAAGGTTTTTTGAAGTTCCCAGAAGAGGATGAAGAAGCAATGCTGATCGATACAGACCCATTCCCTCTAGTTTTGGAGGCCAATATGGTCACAGTCGACCTTCAGTGAATTGATTGGCCACGACAAAAAGTGGACTTGAGACCTGAAGGGTATTGAGGTTCATCTTCGCAACCGAACTCCCAACCAGATTGACAGTTTTTAAAGACAACACAATCAACATGGCACCCAAAAGATCGACAACGTAATGAACATGACTCGCAATTGTGTAGTTATTGCGCCAGAAAGTTACAACGGTCAACTTTGTCATGGCCACAAAGAAGAAGTGAACGAGATATGTTGCAAATGGAGGGTCATCAAAGATCTAACCCACCACTAAGGTTAGACTTCTTGCAAGATCACTAAGGCCAACAAGCTTTGGTCCGACCACGGATGGTGAAGCCACCGCCAACACAATTGGAGGTTTGAAGAAGGGTAAGGCACCTCAAGTTCCCCACGGTTTCAGAAATTATGACGAGGACACAAAAATGTTGATGGCAATGGTGTCAAGCAACCAAGAAAAGGGCAACATTAGAGGTTGGGAACCCGTCTCACGAGAAGGATGAGGACGCCCTTCTATTTTGGCAAATTCCCCAACCTGAGGAAGAATCAGTGACCGTTACACACGATCAATGTTGTTTTCGAGCCTTTAGCGAGCGATTATGTCATGAACGACCAGCTAAGGGAAGAGCAAGGTCACATTGACAATAGTACCGAATTCGTGACCGTTGAATGAGGTGAAGACTTCTCAAGCTATTTCAGTGATGAATGGTTGGTGGGTGATGATTTCTTAATGGATCAACTCATAGCTTCAACTAAACCAATGGAAGTCATCTCATCAACTAGTGAACAGAACATTGGCCCGTGTGAGCAGCGGCTGAGTGACGACTGTGATGACCCATCCAGTCAAGAAACACTTGGAGGTCAATGTTTAAAATAAAAAAATTGTGTTTGGGGCGTTGCCACCTGTAGTGTTTGATTGTAATATGGTACCCACTCTCCCATCTAATTTTCAAGTAAAGCCATCTCAACCGAATGAGATGGTGGGTGACGTGGAAGAACTGAGTCCCCCAGTAGTGATTCAACATGCATCTTTTTCCCCACTAGATGCGACAAATATGTACTAGGAACAAGTGCGCGACCACAGGTAAATATTATTATCGTGGAACCTGGTTCATCTTCTGAGAGAGTGATTATTGAGAAGCCAATACCCAGAAGGACTCAACATCTTAAACCTTTTTATATATCAACCCACCTTGAAAGTTGCCTCGTCATTAGAATCTTGGTTGACAACGACGCCGCAGTGAACCTTTTACCTATCAGAATAATGACAAAATTAGGAAAAACCGTGGCCGATTTAATTCACTCTAATGTCATTGCCAATAACTTCACAGAAGGAGTTACAAACACCCATGGTGTCCTGCCAATTGATTTGATTATAGGAACCAAAAAGGTGTTGACTGCCTTTTTGTAGTCGATACCTCCTCCAGATATAATGCATTGTTAGAAAGGGATTAGATTCATTCTTTTGGATATATTCCATCATCCTTGCATCAATTCATAATATTCTGGAACTAGGATGGGGTGGAATTAGTATTGGCCGAGAACAAACTTTTCTTAACTACATCAAACGCCAACAAAGCTTATTACTATGGAGAAGAAGTCGGGCCAATACGGTTCACTGGAAGAAACAAATATGGACCTCCAACTGGGATCTCTACTTTAAAGAACTCATATAACATAGTGTAGGATATATTTGCGATTCTTCATCTTAAGGGTGAGCGGACGATAGACATCGTTCCTTATCGGCCGACCCAAAAATGCACCATCGAAGAAGTCCCATGAATGGTACAACTCTGACCAGTCAAGATATGGCCGACTTCACGGGCAAAATAAAGAAGCTTGAAGAAAGCCTCGATGAAGAAGACGACTGTTTTGCAAATCTATATGACACCATTATACCACCCGATGATGGTATAGCAATCACTGACTTGAAGAAAGCCCCTGATAAGCTCGAAGATTCCCCATCTCAAGTACAAGACTCATTGGTCGAAGTCAATTTGGGAACTGAATGGGATCCCAAACCAACTTTCATTAGTGGTCTTCTGTCACCACAAATTTAGGTCGAGCTCGCATCTTTGCTTAAAGAGTTCATTGATTGTTTTGCATGGGATTATCAGGAGATCTCAAGACTAGACCGTAGTCTTGTTGAGCACAAATTACCAATAAAGGACGGATATTGGCCACATAAGCAACCCCCCAGGCGGATGACAACCAAAGTCACTCAGAAGATTCAAGAAGAAATCGAGCGATTACTGAAGACGAGATTCATCAGACCAATTAAATATGTTGAATGGATATCGAATGTCGTATCGGTAATCAAGAAAAACGGTAAGCTTCGAGTTTGTATTGATTTTAGAAATTTGAACTTGGTTACACCAAAAGATGAATAGCCCATGCCAATAGCTAATCAGTTAATCGATTGAGTGGCCGGACACCAAATTATCTCCTTCATGGACAGCCACTCAGGGTATAATAAGATATACATGGCATTGGACAATGTACCGAAAATGACATTCCGTTGTCCTGAACCACTAGGGATGTATTATTGGGTGGTCATGCCCTTTAATTTGAAAAATGCTGGAGCCATGTACCAGAGGGCAATGAATGCAATCTTCCATGATATGATTGATCGGTTCATGGAAGTTTATGTTTATGATGTTGTGGTTAAGTCGGCCAATGTAGGAGATCTTTCACCAATTTGCAAAAATCATTTAAGCGAATGAGGCTTCATAAATTGAAAATAAATCCTCTTAAGTGTGCTTTTGGGGCAAAAAAGTTTCTTAGATTTCTTATACATCAACGAAGAATTGAAGTTGACCAAAATAAGGCGCAAGAGATTATCAATGCATAGCCGCCGAGGAGTAAGCAAGAATTGTAACGATTCTTCGGCCAAGTTAATTTTATGAGGCGTTTCATTTCTAACTATGAAGGGAAGACTAACATGTTTTCCTTGTTGATAAAATTAAAGTAGGGTGACAAATTCAATTGGGAGCAAAGTGTCAGTTGGCTTTCAAACAAATTAAAGAATACTTGATGAAGTCATCAGTGTTAATGCCACCAGTTAAGGATCGGCCGCTGAAGCTTTATGTGGCAGGCCTCCGCAGAATCAATTGGAGCTTTATTAACTCAGGAAGATGACGATCGAAAAGAGTATGCAATCTACTACCTAAGTCGGAGATTGCTTGATACCAAAAAACTGATATTCTTCCATCGAAAAGTTATGTTTATCTTTATATTTTGCGGCCACAAAGTTGCGGCATTATTTGTTGGCCGAAAGAGTTAGTGTAGTTACTTTAACTGATTTAGTGAAATATATATTAAATTGGCCAATTTTGAGCAGATGAATTGGCAAATAGGTTTTGGCTTTATCAGAATTCAATCTTAAGTACGTTCCTCAAAAAGCAGTAAAAGGACAGGTCATAGAGAATTTCTTGCTCGATCATCCATTCGACTTGGAGACTTAATTGTCTCCAGAGGTGCTTGATTTGTATCATGTATATTTAACACCCTGGAAGTTAATTTTTTATCGTTTTAGGATTGATAGAGTCTCGATGGCAGGGATTATCCTCATTGTGCGCAACGAAATGGGCATGAGTATGTTTTCCATTCAGAATTCGAATGTACTAATAATCAGGCCGAATACGAAGCCATGATAATTGGTTTCGAGTTGCTCATGGAATTGGGAGAGCGAAGTATAATTGTAGAGGGTGTGATTCCCAACTAGTCATAGAACAGATGGCTGGGAAATTCAAGTGTACTAGTCCAACTTTGCTGACATATTTTGCTTTGGCGTCACAGATGCTTGATGCATTCGATAAAGTGGAATTGATGCATGTGACTCGCAACTATAATGCAGATGTCAACGAAATGGCACAATTGGCGAGCGGGACTGGAAGTCTGTACTGGATCGGTCGACAGGACAATTATAGTACAAACAAAGTCGTTGCCTTCCATTTTCGAACGACAAATCACTATGGAGATATGTCAAGTGGAGTTAAAAGAAGATGATTGGAGAGCCTCTATTATGGGATATCTCTAATGCCCTTGCATAAAGGCTAACAAAGATATCCGAAGATCGGCCGTTAATTACATAATGATTGATGGCGAGTTATATCGAAAAGGGGCCGATGGAGTACTTTTGAGATGTCTGGGTAAAAGAGAAGCTATGCTGGCTATGGGCGAGGCTCATGAAGGAATCTGTGGGGCACATCAAACTGGTATAAAAATGAGGATGACAATAAGGTGTTACAACTATTTTTAGCTTAAGATGATAGTCGATTGCATCAAGTATGCAAAAGGACACGAAGCATGCTAAAAATGGGCTGATGCAATATGCACCCGTGACCAAAATTCATTCAATCATTAAAGTCATTGCTGTTTCAAGGATGGGCGATTGATTTAATAAGGCGTATCTGTTAGTGCACTTTTTTGTGGCATACTAGTGCATCGTATTTGTCAATCACATGAGTTCATGTGTTGTAATGTCGGTTGAGCCTTGCCAAGCTGAAGATCGAAGATTCAAGTGGAGAAGAAGCATCAAGGAATAAAAACAGGTAAAGGAGATGCCTTGCTGACCCTAGCCCTTTGAACCAAAACACCCAAACCCTCTTAGATGACTTGGACCAATTAAGAATATCTTCAGTCATCACCATTAATTCTAGAACACCTTGAAAAACATGATAAGTTAGACTAATTAAAGAGGTAGAAGCTGCTATAAAGAATTCAGCTCAAACAGCAATTTCCGATTGATATCTGATCAATTGGACAGTGGTTCCGATAGAACTCCGATCAATCAAAATTTGTTCTAGCAAGTTTGAAAAATTCATTAGACAGATTTTTTATCAATTAGACATACTTCTAATCTATCGGATGGGGTCCTTCTAATCAATCAGAAAATTATTCTGATCGATAGAAATTTCTTCAAGAGAGTCTGAAAAACTCACTAGACAAATTTTTGATCAATCAGACAGGTCTCTGATCAATCGGAGATACGTGAATCTACCTTTTTTTTTTTACTGTTGGAAGAAAATCTATAAAACCAAGGGGATTCTTTTTTGGGTAAGAGAGGAGATTTTGAGGATATAGACGGCACCATTGCTAAAGATCATCAGAGGCTCTATTCCAAACCCATAGCAAGTTATTCTCCTTGTGATTCAACACAAGCTTGGGGCATTCAATGTCAAAATAATAATGAACTTGTTCCCTCTTAATTCTTATGAGTTTAAACACCTTGATCATAGTTAAATCCCTTGTCTAAACACCACCTAGGAGTCCAAATAGGTGTATCGCTCTAGAAAACCCATTTCCTATCTTTTGTAGAGGTTACACTATTCCCTAGCACCTTGGGCATCTTCAATAGAGCATCATATGCAAGGGAGTTGATCTTGGAGCTGAAGCCTTGGCAAAGCAGCTGCATCAAAGATCGGAGGAACAAAAGGGGAGCTGATTCGAGCACGGAGAGAGTAAGAAGAAACAATCCGAAGCGGTGCAATAAAGGAGCTCAATCCAACAAGTAAGTTGTCAATTGGAATAGTCTGGTTCCACTCTCTTCCGTGGGGAATTGAGTGTAGAGTTTGTCTTCAAACTCGATAGGTTCGGTTGTAGGACTTAGACCCAGTTATAAGGTCGAATTGAGTCTCTAAGTGGGGAGCCTTCGGCGGAAGTGAACGCTAGGTTCGGTTGTAGGACCTTGGTTTGGTTGTAGAGGCCTAAAACCATTAAGGTTCGATTGTAGGACCTTGACTTGTGAGTGGAGTCTAAATTGAAGTTCGGTTGTAGGACCTTGGCTTGAGTAAGCCTAAACAAGTCTTTAAGGGGAGCCACCAACACGGGTGTGAACGTGGAGGTTGGAAGGAACCTGTAAACTTTCGGATTGGGTGGATCCGATTTAAAACACCTTGGTTAGGAGGAACCAGATGTAAACTTCCTAGTGAATGCCGGTGTGCTTAAAGGGATCGAGTACTTGAACCATGAGTGGAGTAGACAAGTAGTCGAACCACTATACATGCTTATGTTTGTGATTATATTTGAGTATATTTCTTATTACGCATTATGTTTAATTGTTTAATTATGAATGCTTAATTAGAATGTATGCTAGGCACTAAATAGGCACATCTACACAGAAGATGTACTTTCATTAAGTAGAGTATACTTGAGCTTATATGATCCACTCTCATATAGTCTACTTAAGTTGCATAGATTAGGTGCTTGATTAGTTTAATTATTTGTTAATCTATACATGCTTAGGCTAGATTGTTAATTGTTAATTATATGCTAGCCTTGTGATTAGACCCACTTAGGCTTGAAAGTCGAATTGTTCTTGCTTACTTAGTTTAAATTGTTAAATTATGTAAGTAGGCGAAAATAATTTTAAAAGGTCCTAATCACCCTCTCCCCCCAAGGACTTAAGCCATAATTTTAGCTGCTCCAAGCTTCCGCATGCCTATGCATAGGGTGTCGTGTTAGACTAGCCGACATAATTTCAGTTGGTATCAGAACGGGTTGCTCTTCAAGGACTTGACCATTTAAAGTGAGATTCGATACCGGAGCACTAGCATCATGACTACCCGAGATGGGAGTACTGTCAATCGTCCACCATACTTTGACGGGTTCAACTATACCTATTGGAAAGCTATGATGAGGATTTTTCTTCAATCCATGGACCGATCCGTGTGGGCTAGTACACTTCATGGATATTCCTTGCCCAAGGAACAAGTGGAGGTTGACGGTAAGATCATTGTTATTCTCAAAGATGATGAGAAATGGAATGACAATAAGAGAGCTCAAAATCTAGCAAATGCCAAAGCTCTCAATGCAATTTGTTGTGCAGTTTCCTCGAAGAATTTCAATGCATTCTCACATGTGCAACTGCAAAAGAAGTATGTGATACATTTGAGGTAACCCACAAGGGAACTAGCACAGTAAGGCGCTCGAAGCTTTAGCTCTCAACCACCAAACTTGAAAACATTAGGATGGAAGAGATCGAAACTTTTATGGAGTTTTATACTAAACTTTCATGGAGTTTTATACTAAACTTTCTGATATTTGCAACTCCATGTTTACCTTGGGGGAAAAGGTTCCAGAATGAAGGATTTGTAGAAAAATACTTAGGTCCCTCCCGAAAAAATTTAACACCAAAGTAGTGACCTTAGAGGAGTGTAGAGACATAGACAATATGAAGGTAGAAGAACTTATACGTTCCTTACAAACTCATGAACTACACTTTAGGACCCCCTCTAAGAAGAATGACATCATTTTAAAATCTTTACATAAACACTCACATAGGAAAAATAAAATTAAGAGTGAGTCATCCGAAGATAGCGATGATGGGGATGATGATCTTGATAAAAGATTCAAAAGATTCCTCAAATTTGACAGAGGGAGTAGTCGTAACAAGAAGGATAATGAAGGGTGATAAACATAAAGGGAAATCATCCAAATCTTCATCGGTCCGATGTTATGGTTGGGGTTAACATGGCTATATTGCCTTGGATTGTTTGGAAGAGCCTAAACCGAAAGGTAAAAAGGCTATGGTAGCCACGTGGGATAATACGGAGGAGTTAAAATCTGAATATAGTGACTCCATTAGTGGTGAGAGCTAAAATATAGTGAGAGCTCTCATGGCTTCCACCACTACCTCTCTTCCCCTTAATCTAAGAGAGGATCCCAACCATTTTCCCTTTTAGGATAAGAATGAGTTCCTAACCTCTCACCTCATGCTCCATTCTATGAGGGTGTTGAGGAAATTAGCTTACCCTTAGGCTTATCAAACTAAACATAGTTAGTAAGGGTAGCTAAACATGCTTTTATAAGAAAATCTGAAGATTTCAGCCTCATTTTTGTGTGTATGAGCAAATCAGAGATTCAATTCTTACTAGCCCAAATTTGAAAGTTTAGCATTGTTTTATTTTTATATATTTGATTGCTAGACTATCATCCTACTTAGATTAGCTAATCTTGCTGAATTTCATGCTTAATTATATGTTAATCTTTACTTAAGTTTGGTCATTATGTACATCATTTGGGGAGGTTAGTTGATTGGGTTATAAGCCCTTGAGCTTTAATGCTTAATGTATATCATAAATGACCAATAGTACATGATTAACTATGCTTAGAATAGCATATTTTCTTGTTAATCATGTTCTTATGCATGCTCCATGTTTGATAATGTTCATGCACCCGTATACTCTCTCTAGTTAGTATTTTTTATAGTTATAACTGCGACATACTAACCTCTCTTACCTTTAACCTTAATCGATGTATCATTAAGGGGGAGAGATTGGTTTGTCAATTGCTGACAAAAATGGAGAGAAAGATCAAGTCCCACAAAAATAATTTTTCTGTTTTATGTTTCAGGGATTGACAGGTTATTGGGGATCAATCAAGAGGAGCTTGCTTAGTTACATGTCCTAATGTTTTGAGTTGTAATATTTTTTTTATTTGGCATGTAATTTATTTGTGTTTTGGTTATGTCATTAGTATGGACCATGACATGGGCCTTAGATTAGGTTTTTTGTCACATAATTGACAAAGGGGGAGAATGTTAGTGCACTTTTCTGTGGCATACTAGTGCACCGTATTTGTCAATCACGTGAGTCCATGTGTTGTAATGTTGGTTGAGCCTTGGCTAGCTAAAGATCGAAGATTCAAGTGGACAAGAAGTATCAAGGAAGAAGAACAGGTAAAGGAAATGCCTTGGTGACCCTAGCCATTTGAACCAAAACACTCAAACCCTCTTAGATGACTTGGACCAACTAGGAATACCTTCGGTCATCACTATTAGTCTTAGAACACCTTAAAAACATGATAAGTTAGACTAATTAAAGAAGTGAAAGCTGTTATAAACAATTCAGCTTAAACAACAATTTTCGATTGATCTCCGATCAATCAGACAGTGGTTCCAATAAGACTCCGATCAATCGAAATTTGTTCCAGCAAATTTAAAAAACTCATTCGACACATTTCCAATCAATCGGGCATACTTCTGATCCATCGGATAGGGTCCTTCCAATAAATCAGAACATGATTTCAATCGATCGAAATTTTTTCCAGAGAGTTTGAAAAACTCATTGGACAGATTTTCAATCAATCGGATAGGTCTCTGATCAATCGGATATGACCTCCAATAAATCGGAGATACGCGAATCTACCCCTTTTTTTACCGTTAAAAGAAAATCTATAAAACCAGGGGGATTCGTTTTTGGGGTAAGAGAGGAGATTTTGAGGAAATAGAAGCCACCATTGCTAAAGATCATCAGAGACTCTATTCCTAACCCATAACAAGTCATTCTCCTTGTAATTCATCATAAGCTTGGGGAATTCAATGCCAAAATGATAATGGACTTGTTTTTTCTTAATTCCTACGAGTTTAGACACCTTGATCATAGTTAAATCCTTTGTCTAAACACCACCTAGGAGTCTAAATAGGTGTATCCCTCTAGGAAACCCATTTCCTATCTTTTGTAGAGGTTACACCATTCCTTAGCACCTTAGGCATTTTCAATATAGCATCATATGTAAGGGAGCTGATATCAATGTTGAAGCCTTGGCAAAACAGTGGCATCAAAGATCGGGGGAGCACAAGGGGAGTTAATTCGAGTACGGGAGAGTAAGAAGAAGTAACTCAAAGCGGCGCAACAAAGGGGCTCAATCCGACAAGTAAGTTGTCAATTGTAAGAGTCTGGTTCCACTCTCTTCCTGTGGGGAATTAATTCTAGAGTTTGTCTTCAAACTCGATTGGTTCGGTTGTAGGACCTAGACCCGGTTGTAGGGTCCAATTGAGTCTCCAAATGGGGAGCCTCCGGCAGGAGTGAACGCTAGGTTCGGTTGTAGGACCTTGGCTCGGTTGTAGAGTCTAAAACCATTGAGATTCGATTATAGGACCTTGACTCATAAGTGGAGTCTAAATTGATGTTCGGTTGTAGGACCTTAGTTTGAGTAAGCCTAAAGAAGTCTCCAAAGGGAGCCACCAACACGGGTGTGAACATGTAGGTTGGGGGAACCTATAAACTCTCCAGTTGGGTGGATCCGATTTAAAACACCTTGGTTGGGAGGGAACCAGATTTAAAGTCCCTAGTGAATGCCGGTGAGCTCAAAGGTGTTGAGTATTTGAACCGAGAGTGGAGTAGACAAGTAGTCGAACCACTATACATGCTTGTGTTTGCGATTGTATTTGAGCAAATTTTTTATTATGCATTGTGTTTAATTGTTTAATTATGAATGTTTAGTTAGAATGTATTCTAGGCATTAAATAGGCACATCTACACACAAGATGTACTTTCACTAAGTAAAGTAGACTTGAGCTTATATGCTCTACTCTCATATAGTCTACTTAGGTTGCATAAATTTAGTGCTTGATTAGTTTAATCATTTATTAATCTACGCATGCTTAGGCTAGGTTGTTTAATTGTTAATTATATGCTGGCCTTGTGATTGGACCCACTTAGGCTTAGAAGCCGAAGTGTTGTTGCTTAATTTAAATTGTTAAATTGTGTAAGTAAGCGAAAATAATTTTAAAAGGTCCTAATCACCCCCCCTCCCCTTTGGGACTTAGCCATAATTCTAGCTACTCTAAGCTTCCACACGCATATGCATAGGGTGTGAAATTACGTCGGTAGTCTAACACGACACCTTCGTATATGCAGAAGCTTAAAGAGCAACTAGAATTATGGCTAAGTCTTATAGGGGGGGTCATTAGGACCTTTTGAAATTCTTTTTGCCTACTTACATAATTTAACACATTAAACTAAGTAAGCAAGAACATTTCGGCTTCCAAGCCTAGGTGGGTGCAATCACAAGACTAGCATATGGTTTAAGCAATAAACAACCTAGTCTAATCATGCATAGATAATCAAATGATTTAACCAATCAAGCTCCTAACCTCTGCAACTTATGTAGACTTATGAGAATGGATTAATGAGCTCAAGTCTACACAACTAGTAAAAGTACATCGTGTGTGTGGATGTGCCTATCTTGTGCTTAGCATATATTCCTATCAAGCATTTATAATTAAACAATTAAACATACAATGCTAAGATATCAATGTGCTCAATCAATCACAAACAAAAGTATGTATAGTGGTTCGACTTTGGGTCTACTCCACTCCCAGTTCAAGTACTCAACTCCTTTGAGCACACCGGCATTCACTATCGGAGGTTTTAAATGAGGTTCACCTCTCAACCTTTACACGGAGGTTTTACCGGTTCACCTCTTAATCATAACTGGAGTTTTGGATAAAGAGCTAACTCTCAACCCAAACAGACTTTTGAATATAGGCTAACTCTCAACCCGACGCACGTTCACTCCTGTGTTGGAGGCTCCCCCTTGGAGACTTTTTTTAGGCCCGACAAATGAGACAAGGAGTGCTAACAACCCCTAGTCTTTAGGCCGACAAATAGGCCGAGGAATGACCAACGTCCCTAGCTCGAGTTTGACAAACAAACTCTACACTCAACTGGATGGACTCTCAATAAAGATAACTTTACTTGTCGGATGAGCCCCTTGTTCAGCGCCGGTTCGGGTTGCTTGATCTCCGCTCTCTCGTGCTTCAATCAACTTCCATTGCTCCCCCGATCATGTTGTCGTTGCGTCGCCAATGCCTCAGCTACACTTGATCAATCACCTTGCTTGTGATGCCTTTGAGATGCCCAAGGTGATAGGAGGGTAGGTTTGACAACTCTACAACTAATAGGAATGAGTTGCCTAGAGTTGCTTACCTACAACGATCTCATCTTAGAGTTTTGGATAAGGATATGACTATCAAGGAAAATCCAAACTCTAGAGATCAAGAGGAGATGGAGGTCATCTTCTTCATGAGCTTGGAATGCTCTAATCTTGTGTTAAAATATAAGGAAGATGCCTTGCATAGGTTGCGAATGAGCCTCAAATGGTCTCCAACAATGGTGGCTTCACTCCTCACAAAATCTCTCTTTTTGGCTCAACAAATACCCCAAGCCCTTTTATAAAAGAGGTTCAGAAGGACAGAAAATAGGTAAAAAAATGGCTAGTCCCGACCGGTCGACCAACGGCCAGGCAAGACAGTGAGCACGCTGTCTGGGGGGGGGGGGGGGGGGGGGGTTTGTACGACCGGTTTAGACTTGCTATTTGGTCTAGAAGCTAGTCCGACCGGTCGGTCCAGTCCAGCCGACCGGTCGTGACCGATCGGATAGGCCTGGGTTCAGCCAATTTGGTTTGCCAACCCTCGTTTTCACAACCCAATCTCTTTAGCCATAGTATGGGTGATCTTTTGGGACACCTAGGGGCAATCTATGATGACTAAAGGTTTCCTATTATGGTCAAGGTCATTAAGAGGCTAAGGGTTTGGTTTTGGTCAAGGTTAAGGCACATCAATGCATTACTTTTACCTGTTTCTTCTTCCTTGATGCAACATGGTCACTTGAGTCTTCGGTCTTCGTCTTCATTAAGCTCAACCGACATTAGACTCACCGACCTAAGTGATTGACAAACAAAGTGCACTAGCATGCCACAGAAAAGTGCATTAACAGGGTGTCGTGTTAGATTACCCGATGTAATTTCAGTATCTAGCTTGTGTCCTCGAATTAGGACTCCTTTATTATTCTGGCCATGAATTATTTTACTAAGTGGGTAAAAGCTAGACCCATGAAAGGAGTCGACCATAGGGAGAAATTTGAGTTCAATGAGACCCATATTATTCACAGGTTCAGGATCCTATAGTCGAACACAATGGATTGAGGTGTTGCCTTTTCCTCTTATGTGGTTAAGGTCATGACCGAGTGATACAAGATAATTTTTTTCGCATTATACTTTGCATTATGCACAAGCAAAATATCAAGTCGAGGGAAGTAATGAGGTGATAAAAAATATCACAAGGAAAATGGTTAAAGAAAATTCTCAGGAGTGGCATATAAAGTTGTCCGGGGCATTGTGGGCTTATAGGAATTTGCCTCGTACAAGTAGCTTAGAGTGACACAGAGGATAAAGATGACTAAGCTCAATCAAGAATTATGAGTCCATTCAGCCTCACTTATGGACATGATGTAGTGATTCCATTAAAAATCATTGTGTTATCTTTAAGAGTCACCCATCAAGCTGGTTTAACTCCGGCCTAGTTTACAAAGGCTATTTTGGTTGAGCTTGAGGAGCTAGATGAAGTTCGATTACAAGCCCTTGATTCCATAATAGTTAACAAAGCCAAAGTTGTCAGGGCTTAGAATAAAAAGGTAAAAGGAAAGGTATTTGAAGTGGGCGATAAGGTTTAGAAAGCCATGTTACCACTCCATCATAAGGATAGAACCCTTGGTAAGAAATGGTCGGCCACTTGGGAAGGGTCATGTACTATAGTAAATGTGCTAAAGGGAGGAGCGTATCGGTTGTGTGATAAAGTCGGAAAACTTGCAAAGGCCCAATCAATGGTAAGTTTTTAAAGGTTCATCACCCCTCCTTATGGGAGGTTGTTTATAGACCGAACTTGTAGTTAGTTGCTAAATAAAAGTCCATTTGCTAGATGCCGGAAAGAAAAATTCATGATATGTAAAAGGAACACAGCTTGTCGGCCGATACAAGAGGAGAGAAACAAAAGAAAGCGGTAGTCGGCTGAAAACATGGTTAGTTACACGAGGGCGACCATGAGATCTTCGAACTCCTTGGCTGCACGGACCTTTGTCTTCTCAGCCTGCCTTTTTCTAGCCCGCCATTCCTTTCTCTCGGTCGTACTTGGTGTATTGTTCGAAATTTGGTCAATATGACGATCGAGGTCGGAAAGGCTATTGTCTACGCTTTCTTTTCGGATAGACCTATTTCTCAGCCAATTTTGGTAAATGGTGATGTGGGTATGAAGGAAAGCCCTTACGCCTTCCAAATAAGTTTTGTCTCATCCGAGGTAGAGGTGATTGGTTTCCCTAATGTCTTCTTCCAGTTTCTTCTGTTGAATATGAATTGAACAAAGGATCACCTAGTCAAAGGAATGTTCTCGGGTTCAAAAGAGTCGTTCATTCCAAACCTCTTCACGTTCGGTGTCTAGACTAAGTAGTTCCTCATAGGAATTAACCCTTCCTGCTAAAAGAGCAGAGTACTTTTCAAATTTGAAAATCTGCTTTATAGAAGGCGTTACCAAGTTCTTCTAATTTGGTGATTAACTTCAACGTTTCCTTCAATGATGCATCATTTTCGCCATACTTTCAAGCACATCTCACGAACAAGTATATGTAAGAAAGCATGGAGGGATCAGAGAAATAAGTAATGCCGGCGGAAATGATTTTGTTTAAAAGATCACTGGCACAATCACAAAAGAAAGAAGACTCCATATATGCAAAAAGTAAAAGATAAGATGGAGAGATGAGTAAAATGGAATGGGTGAGGGTTTTAATGTAAGGTGGTGTTTAAATAGGATTAATTCTTGTACTTAATGCGCCGTTCCACCTTCCTAGGAAGACGAAACGTGCAGACGCTACGGTAAATACATCCTTATCAAAATGAGCGTGCTTTTTGGTATTCTTAACACACCACCGTTTTGACAGGTTATCAAGAAAGCCGCAATAAGCATTAGTTAAATGAAGCAAAAGTCATTCATTTAATAAGATAAGGATAGCTAGACCATCAGTCGAGTACATTAAAACAAAGACATAGCAGATATGAAAAGGAACATTTATGAGAATGTTGACTAATTAGGCTGATTGCCTGTAGGTTGCCTTAATCTCCTCGAAGCTCTTAAGGGCTGCAACCTTGACACCTTCAGCTTCAGCCCTCTTACGTTTCCATGCTTTTTGGTTGAACACTATGTGATCAAGAAACCTTAGAACCTTGTCAATACGGCGATCAATCGCAACAACTGCAGTTTCGGCCTCTTTTTTGGTAATTAACACTCTCCTAAAATCGGTGCTGGAATAACTTCAAGAGCTTTGAGATGTGTGGGCGATGAAGGCTATAAATATAGATGAAAAGCGACAAAGCAAAGGGTCCAACAGCAACTAAATCAAATCAAATCTCTCAATTATCATACTCCTTAGCAGTTTGCTATTTACGTTCCTTAGTGTAATCAACATCCTTAATTTAATTTTCGTTTTCATTAGTGTAATTCTGTTTTTTTACATTCCGTAGTGTTAGTTGTGAAATCACTATTCAAAGCAGTAGAACAGTAACAATAATCTAATAATCTAATAACTTTAATTGTACTCGAAGTCTAAGCCCATATGCTGGACTTATGTTAATGAAGTGTTTCATCTGGAAAGTAAATTTGTACCACGCTCCATGCGAGCGATTGTAAGTATTCCTTTTCTGTTGTATTTATTTATGTATTGAAAAGTCCTTTCGTACGGAAGGCAAATGAATAACCCATCATTGGAGGATGAAACCCACCCTTCAAATATTGCCTAATCATTAGAAAATAACTATGTAAGTGGCTGATTAGGCAACCGATCTATACAGGTCCTGGTCACATATGCCCAATTATAACATATCTGCTTACCTTGGCGCTTGGGGTCATCGTTGTTTGGTTTAATTTGAGCCATGCATTCGATTTTGGCACGTCCACACAAACATTATATGTGTGACTGAAAAATCATGGGTAGCACTTATAGTAAGGTCAACCTGAGATTTTCACTGGTTCATTTTTGGGCTCATACCTCAAGGTGGGCTCCACAGCAAGGGCCACACTGTCTTGGGTGGGGACAGGGCTGCACCTAATCTGCTCCCGATGCCAACCAAAAGTGGGCTGTGTGTTGAGTAAACGCCATGGACCCACCGTAATTTATGTATTTTATACCCTCTGTCCATCCATTTTAATAGCTTATTTGAAGGCTAAAAATGAAGCCTATCCAAAACTTAAGTGTACTACACCACAAGAAAACAGTGTAATGAAAAATTCTTGGGGCTCACAGAAGTTTTGGATCAAGCTGATATTTGTGTTTTCCTTTCATCCACGTCTGTGTGATCTTATGAACAGGCTGGATGACAAATAAAAATTACCGTGGCCCTAGCAAGGTTTCAACGGTGGAAATCATGATTCCCACTGTTTCCTGTGGTGTGGCCTATGATCTTTGGATATGCTTCAGTTTTGGGCCCAACCCTTAAAATGAGCTGGAAAAACGGATGGACGGTCTGGATAAACCAAATAAATTCACAGTCGCCCCAACAGAGTTTACTCAGTACGGAAAATAGTGTGTATCTTTCATTGAATTTGTTAACCAGGTATGGCTCGGAACTCAAGCGGGCCACACTGAGTCAACTCAACGGTTTGAGGAAATTTTTCCATTGCTGGATTTGAATGGGGATAATTCGCTGTATTTACCGTCCAAATGGTGGTTTTCATATGATGGACGGAGTGGATTTTGCGTATGGCGATTGGCGACCGAACATCTTGGGCATTTTATGCGCTGCGGGAAACCGGTGTTGTACACGAATATACCGGTCACTTGTCGGATCCGGATTGCATGGTGAACCCTATCCCACGTATCTACGTAGTGTAAGGACTCTGAGGGACCCACCGTGATATCTGTGTTTTCTCCGCGCCGTCCATCCGTTCTGCGAGCTTATTTTAGGACATGAACTCAAAATCGAAGCATATCCAGGGCTCAAGTGGACTACACGGCAGCAAATAGTGAGGATTGAATGTGTACCGTTGAAAACCTCTTGAGGCCACAGAAATTCTTAATCAAGATGATATTTATATTTCTCTTCATCCAGAAAGTTGTGACATTATGAACAGGTTGGATGACAAATAAATATCACTGTGGACCTTAGGAAGGTTTCAACGGTGTGCTTCACTATCCCTGCTCTTTTCATGTGGTGTGGTCTACTTAAGCTCTGGATATGCTTCAATTTTGTACTCATAACCTAAAATGATTTGGAAAAAGGGATGGTCGGTGTGGATAAAAATACATACATGGCCCCACAGAGTACTTACACCACGTAGCCACGTGGTGTTGGGTTCTCCACGCAATCTGCGTCCTCCCATCGCTTTCGAACGACATGACCAAAGAACTCCTCTGATATTCTGGCAGTTTGATGGATGATACATAGGCAGTTAGAAATTACTTAGAAATTATTGGGATAGAACACAAATAATACAAATTAAGCCGTCCAAATTATGTATCCCAGTTCAGATGCATCATGAACAAAAAAAATTACTTTATTAGGTGATCTAAATATCAGATTTCTATACATTCATTGGACGGTTAAAAATGAAAAGAAAAATCCAATGGTCCTATTTCAAAAGATAAGTGTCCAGTAATCAGAGTCTAGGATTTTTCAACCATCCTAATGTTTATGATGTAACTTAAA
Source organism: Liriodendron chinense (assembly GCA_003013855.2). Classification (NCBI taxonomy): domain Eukaryota; kingdom Viridiplantae; phylum Streptophyta; class Magnoliopsida; order Magnoliales; family Magnoliaceae; genus Liriodendron; species Liriodendron chinense. The sequence goes on from ML058389.1 coordinate 5,859,293, forward strand.
GACAGCGTTTTCAACAATTTATCCAGTTTAATTTGGTTTTGCATGTGCCACGTATACCATTTATAAATGCATGCGTATCAAGCGCTATACACTGCCGGAGTATAACTAACTCCCCCAAGATAAAAGCCTCAACACTCAACGCCCTCTCCTCTCCCTTCTCTTCCCTCATTTTTCTCATCTAAAAGAGTGAGAGAGGGAGAGAGAGATTCTCTTGTAAAACACTGGTCATGGCGTCGAATTTCCTTATGAGATCTCTCTCGCCTCATACAAGAAATCCCATCTCTTCTCCTAACACTTTCCATCACCACCACCTCAAATCTTCCCATCTTTTTGCTTGCCAACGACGATCCTCTGGATTTTCGATTCTTTCCGTTAGCAAGGGCAAAGGAGAGGTTCTCTCAGATGAAGAAAGAAGTAGAATCCCCACCAGTCTAGGAACAACTGACAGTGCTCTCGACGAGAAGAATCAGATTCTGAAAGAGGATAACGGAAGCTTGCTCGATGACGACAGCAGCAGCAGCATTAGTAATGATGGATGGAAATGGGCACCGTGGCAGCGTCTGCCGCAACGGTATAAGGTCGTTGTCACTACTTCCCTCGCCTTTGTCATCTGCAACATGGATAAGGTACTACTTAATTTACTCACAGCTTTTATGCTTATTGGCTTTTGAATTCTTGATGATGAAATTTGCCGAATCAATCCCTTTTGGAGAAACTTCTGTTTGAATGATGAGCTTGGATGAAGGCAGGAATGCTCCCGCCTGAATTGATGGTGTTTTCAAGTGGACCAGTGTTCTGTATAGGCAGGTGCAACCTCATTGATCTGGAATATTGTTGTCAAGCGACGCACACTGTGGATTAAATTGCATATGCCAGTATGCCATGACATACTTTAATATGCGAATGCGATCGCATATTTCCCAACGGTCAATTTTTTTTTTTTTTTTTTTTTTTTTCAATTTGGTGCACTTTTGTCTATAAATAGGCACTGATGTCCCCTCCATTTTCACTATTCTTCACTCCAAAGCTCTAAATCTCTCACTTTCTCTCTTACTCAAATCTTTCTACAACTATTTCAAGTATGTTTATTTTTATATTTTGTAAGTTGTGTTTGTTTTTTGTAAATTAAGTCGTAAGTTGTAACTTGTGAGTAGTTTCAAGTTATCCATTTATCAATAAAATATCTATGTTCGAAGTTTTTAATACTTAATTCTCTCTTAATGTAGCTTGTTGATTGTTTGTTAAAATTTATGTAAATATAATATAAGTAATTAAATATATAACTTAATGAAACACTCAAACTATGATGAAATGAGTAAAATAAGTCAATCCAATCATGTGTACTAATTAGGCAAGTTTTTTTTTTTTTTTTTTTCGATTTTTCCTCTTTTTTTTCTTCAAATTTTCATTTTTCAAAATAAAAAAAAATATGCGATGGCATATGCGATTATGCGATCACATATGCGATTTGATAGAATGGCGATCGTAGATCTGGATTGTTCATTGGGTGGGCCTAACTGTGGATGGATGATAGAATGACAATCTACTCTGTCAAACAATCCTGGCCAAGGTATACCAAAACGGTTACGTATCGGCTGTATCGGCCGATACGTAATAGAAACGGTCATGACCGTTACGTGTTACGGGGTCGAAACGGCCGTTACAGGAAAAACAGGCCGTGAGGGCCCCGTATCGGACCGATACAGCCCCGTATTGGCTCGTAACGGTCCAGTAACAGTATTTTTCTAAAAATAAAAAAAGGGCCGTATCGGCCGATACGGGGTCCGTAACGGCCGTAACGGCCCGTATCGTAACGGTAACGGTGGTGGCCGTTACAGCCACCATTACTGTTATGGAACACCTTGATCCTGGCCATCCAATTGTTCGGCTTCAGATCAAGAGCCAGATGGATAAGATTGCCCATTGGGTTGGGCTGTCAATGGGCCAGGCCCGGACCATGCAAAATCAAAATTTTGAATGGGCCTGTTGTGAAACAGGCTGAAACCGACCCCTGGCCTGACCCCATTGACAGCCCTACTAAGGGGGTGGTGATGGAACCCGAAGCACTGGAATGCAATTTGATGAAAATGCTTAGCCACAAATGCAAAGATTGAAGAGGCAACACATGCAAGAATTTCAAACATTCTAAGAGATGGCACTTTCTCAAACTTCTCAATATTCAAGCTCTAAGAGATTTACTTGTTGGGAAAAAATCATTTGGGTCGATGCTACCACTGAGTTCTTTAACCTCAATTTTCACTTTCCTCGTTGGATCCTCTGTGTGAGAAGTTGGATTGCTTCAGCATAGTTATGGTAGTCATAATAAGGGTCACTAGATGCCCGTGGTCCTTGCCTATGACGTAGAGGCTGCCGAGACCTTAGGTAGGTCTCATGGTTATTACCATGCTCATAGCCTTTCCATCTATTATTGTATCATTGAGATCAAGCCATCATGATGATTACCCGCCATAGTAGGACTGTAAGAAGTCCTTCTCATGGGCATGCAATGTTAGAGTTGATGAATCTTATATATAGATTGCAGATCCAAATCACCAGATATAGAATGTAGCAGATCTGGCCACAAAACCCTTTAAAAAAAAAAAAGCAGATCTGGCTACAAATCTGATTACCAATTGCTATGACAAGGAATCCAAATTGTTAGATTGTGATTGCATGTAGATCTGTATCACAGGGAAAATATTGAAAACCAATGTTTTTCTATTTCTTTTTGGAATTATAAAGTCTATTGTTAGGGTTTTAAGATGGGAAAGAGGGATTGATGGGTATTGGGGATGAGTTTGGGCATGGGAAAGAGGGATGGATGGATTTTGTGGATGAGTTTGGTTATGGGAAAGAGGGAAGGCTTAGTTAAGGTTTTGGGTACGGAAAAGAAAGAAAGAAATGGATTGGGGGAGATAGATAAAGATGGAATGGAAAGATTGGCACGAGACAGATTGTTAAGAGCTCTAACTAAAGTAGATTTGCTTCTCTGTGAATATTGTATATCAGGGTAGACAATGAGGAAACTATTTCCAGAGGCAGCAAGTTCAAATGAGATTTGACACTATTTGGGCTTCTAAATCGTAGAGCATGAAATGGTTTCCAGAATTTCATCACATTTATCAATGATTTCTTGCATTATGAGATGGTATATCTAATTTTCTAAAAGTCTGAGTCACTGGATTGTTCCCAAAAATGTAGAACAAAAGTCGAGAATTGTCTAGACATGAGAATTAAGGTACTGAGGATGGATAGTGGAGATTACACATTAGAGAGTTTAACGAGAGTGCAGGCGTTGCACGACAGTACACCATGTAATATATACCTCAACAGAATGGTGTAGTGAAAAGAAGGAACATCACTGTTGTATATGGTAAGATCAAGGTATTCAATAACGGTAGGGGTGGCCGTAACGGCCACTGCCATTACCATTATGATATGAGTATGGTATTAATGGTAATGGTGGCCATAACAGCCACCAGCATCACTGTTATGATATGGGCCGTAACGGTCATTGTGGCCTTTTTTCCCCCGAAGAAAACCTGTATCGGCTTTGTACCAGGCCTTTACAAGTCATTTTTTCCATAATGGGCATTATGGCACACCATGGATATGGGCTCTAATGATTGTTACGACCTTTATTTTTTTTTGAAAAAAAGGCACACCATTCATATGGGCTCTCTTGCTCGTTAGATGAGCTGGTAGGTACAATGTAGTGTGTGAGTAATCCATGGATCCCTGGTAGGGTTACCTTTCAAAAAGAAAATTAAAAAAACTTGTATCAGCAGATTTTCATAGTGGTTTACGACCGTCATGGCCTGTAATGTATAACGGTTTCCACTATTTGGGCCTTTTTTTTTTTTTTTGAGAGGTGATAAAATTTTTATTAGAAAGAAGGCAAACCGAAAGAACAAACATCCTCCACAAACCAGCTTAAGCTGGCTTGGCTACCATAGCCCAATTCCTCAAAAGACCTGTCCTCACAATCACTTCCGCCACCTCAAAGCTGCGATTTTGAAAGCACCGCTGGTTTCTAGCCCCTCAAATGGACCATAAGACTGCCATAAGGGTCAACCTCCACTTGGATTTTGCCACTGAACCCCTTCCACCACCATGCCACGCCCAAAACTGCTTCTCAACGCAATTTGCATCACCCAATTCATGTTATACCTGGTGAGAAAATGACTCCAAACCTTAGTCGCAAAGGAGCAATGGATGAAAAAGTGGTCAATAGACTCTCCGTCCTCCATACACATGAGACGGATGTTAGGAAGAATCATGGCTCTCCTCTGCAAGTTATCGATCGTGAGTTTTCTTTTCCTTCCCACTAGCCACACAAAAGCAGCAACGCGAGGGCCCCCCCCATAGGACCATTGATGGAATGAGGGCGACAAAGCTGAAGGATTGTACTCCCCAATCATGCTAACAAACGACTTGATCGAAAATTCTTCGTTGGAGCTCTTCCCCAGGTTATCAAGTCCTCTTGTAGGTCTACAAAAGTCACTAAAGAAATCGTCTTCAGTAGCTCTATGTACTCTTTCTCCTCGCTTTCCAAGAGGCTTCTGCGACAAGGAGGGGCTCAAACCACCGATCCCTCAACCAGGGAGAAGCAATCTGCAACCCGAATGGAGTGATCAACAACAACGTGAGCTATGATAGGAAACTGTTCAACAAGAGAACGGTCTCCACACCACACATCTTCCCAAAAGTGAACTTGTCTCCCATTAGCCACTGAGAATGCAACTCCCTGACGGACAAAGACTTTAGTGTTCGAAACCGCTTTCCAAATGGTCGAAGCTCCATAAGTGGACGAATGCTTCATGAACTTACCACCCTCGTTGACCTCGTATCTGAGCGCAACCACCTCCCTCCACAGCCTACCCTTCTCTTTCCCGAACCTCCAAACCCATTTTCCAAGGAGGGTTGTATTCATAATCCGTAAAGGTTTGATGCCAGCTCCTCCCTCTATATACGGTTTGCAAACCTCCTCCCACTTAAACAAATGGAACTTCTTCCCTTCACAAGGGCCTCTCCAGAGGAACTCTCTTCTTATCTTCTCAAGTTTGTTAACCAGCATCTTGGGGCATTTGAAGAGAGACATAAAATACAACGACATATTAGCCATGGCTGCCTTGATTAGCCTGAGACGACCCCCTAAAGAGATACCGATCCTTCCAAGAGGCTAACTTCCTCTCGATCCTCTCGATCACCCTATCCCATAAATGCTTGAGAGGCTTCCTGATGCAAAGAGGAAGCCCCAAATAAGTGGAGGGGAACGCCCCCACCTTGCAACCAAAGATCCCTGCCAATTTGAAGAGATCGGCTTCCTTCACTTTGATTCCGAGCAACTCCGACTTTGCCGTGTTAATCTTCAGACCTGATACCACTTCAAAGCAGACTAGCATCTTTCGAAGGTTGTCCATTGCCTGATCGTTGGCTTCACAGAAGAGCAAAGTATCATCTGCATACTGCAAATGGAAAATCTGCGTCCCTTCCTTGGCAACTTTGAACCCGCTAAACAACCCACCTTCCACCCCTTCACTGAGCATCCGACTGAGAGCTTCTTCTATGACTACAAAAAGATATGGTGACAAAGGATCACCTTGCCTTAAACCTCGGGAAGCTTTGAAATAGCCCTTAGGAGAACCGTTAATCATAATCGAAAAAGAGGGAGATCGAACACAGGATCTAATCCAACCCCTCCATTTCTTGCCACATCCCAATCTACTAAGCATGTAATCCAAGAAGTCTCAGTCAACATGATCATAGGCCTTCTCAAAGTCTGGCTTGCACACAACACCTCCTATCTTCTCCCTGTGCTTGGAGTCGATGCATTCGTGAGCCACTAAAGCGCTGTCCAAAATCTAGCAGCCTGCAACAAAAGCTGATTGGTTTTCGGAGATAACACCGGAGAGCACCTTACTAAACCTTGAAGCTAGAACTTTGGCCAAAATCTTGTAGGGACCCCCTATTAGACTGATGTGCCTGAAATCTTTTAGCCGCACAACCCCTTCAACTTTTGGAATAAGAGTGATAAAGGAGGCACCCATCTTAACCGGGAGTTTGCTACTATTGAAAAATTCAAGCAAGAAATCCATCATGTCCTTCTTGATAACATGCCAAAATCTTTGAAAGAAAACAATTGGGAAGCCGTCTAGATCCGGGGCCTTATCCCCGCACATAGAAAAAAGGGCAGCCTCCACTTCATCCTCAACTATAGGCCTCGCCAAGTCCTCAGCTTCCTGGGTAGAAAAATTAGAGAAATGGAGACTGTCTATCAGGGCCTGTTTGATAGCTGAAAAATGAAAGTAATTGATGGTAAATAAGTAATGATTATTTACTTCTATATTTCCTTGGAAATGCACTGTCCCAAAAAGTCTTACATGGAGCACCGTGCTATGTACCAAAATCCCATGGGCCCTACCATGATATGTGTTATATCCACGCTGTCCATTCATTTTTTTCAAATCATTTTAGGGCATGAGCCCAAAAATGAGGCAGATTCAAAGCTCAAGTGGCCCACAGTAATAATAATTACATCTACCATTGAACCTACTATTATCTGTGAGGTGGTCCACTTGATCTTTGGATCTGTCTCATTTTTGGGCTCATGTCCTAAAATGATTTGAAAGGATGAATGAGCGGTGTGGATATAACACAACATCATGGTGGACCCCATAGAGTTTTGCTTTAAAAAGAAGTTGAAATATGCATCGTTTTCGAGGTGGAATTCCACATCTCCATCAAACGGGTGGTAAAAATCACCATTATGCTTTTTCCACAATTTACCACAATTTACTACCATTTACCTCCAATCAAATAGGCCCTTACCGGAATTGTTTTTGAATACCTTGGGTAAGATTGTTGATGGTGCATGTGAATCTACCGATGGTCTTTTGAGGAAATGTGTTGCTCCCAACAATTTGTTGAATAGAATTCATTCTAAATTAGTTTTGAAGAAGAAAACCATCTTCTAGCGATCAATGCCCTTGGGGATCTTTGGGCCACAAATTGATTCTTGCTCTTTATCAGGCAAGCTGAACAAGAAGACCAAGTGCATTTTTATCAGATACCCAATCCAATCCAAGGGAATGCATGTTAGTGCATGAAAGGAAATAGTAGGTGGATTGAGATAGAGTACAAAGATGTGACGTTCGTGGAAGACATATTTGAGTAGGAAGATAAATGGAATTGAGATTGAGCTCTATGAGATGCTAAGACCATTTGGAAATGGTGGGAGCTTTTCTCCAACATGGTTATATTTATATTGTTGTATTCTTAATATGTTGGGCACATTTAGATGAGATTCTCATGCGTTAGTGTTTAGTGCTTTATTCCTCCACATGACAAACAACTTTGGATGATTGGGTACGAGTATGTTTTGAATATCTGTTTACATAACAAAATTGCCTTTATGTAGATAGGGGGAACAAGAGTAACATTCTAATGTAAGATAAGACAAGGAAAGAAATATTCATCATTTTATTCATTGCAATAGGGTTTTTTACATTCCATTGATACATCATCCCTTGATTCTAGAAGAGTGTACATTGTACAAAATGTAACATGTTCAGAAAAGAATTTCAGTAGAGCTTCGCCGTAATCTTCTTCGATTATCAGGGTTTGCACTTTTTGCGTTCAACCCGAGAAGAAGGAGATGCATAAGGCTCTCTCCGAACTTCTGCGGTCTTCAGAAGGAGCTCTGGAACTCGAAAACTTCGGAAGCGAGTGCCAAATGAGGATCCTTGAGGGGGTATTTATAGATTTTGGGGCAGATCTCGCGTAAAACACTGTTAATCTAGCAACACCTTTACGCGGCCCACGTAAAGCTCATTCCCTTCACGTGGGTCGCGTAAAGGGTCTGTCTCTTCAGCAACCTCCTCACTTTCTTCTTCAAACCTCCTCATTTTTGCTCATTTTCTTCTGAACCTTATCACGTTCTTCTCCAAACCTTCTCATTTCTTGTCCTTTTCTTTTGAACTTTGTTTCTTCCTTTTCCTTTGCATTTTTCTATGCCTCAACAGATGCCCCCTCGATCCTCTTTGGATGGGTTCTTAAAAAACCGAGCTGAAGTGGATCGACTTCTTCAGTAGATGCAAAGGAACAGTTTATTCAGACAACCTTTTACGTGACCCGTGTAAACAGTCTTTTCAGGCTGAATTTTTTCTAAGTGCTGAAGCTTTGCTGAATTTTCTGCGAAAGATAAACGAAACTTGCTGGAGGGTGTTGAGCCAATCGTGATAATGCCTTCTCATCTCTTCAAGATCATAAGGCCCGCCATGATTTCTTGTTTCGTGACGCTCACTCGATGACTTCATCGTATCCTCCGATTCTGGATGTTGCTCGTCATTCGAACATTGCTTCTCAAGAATTAGCTGTAGAGATATGAGTGGAGATGCTGAAGAAGAATATTTATGAACTCCTCGTCGTCTTCAAGGCTTAAACAACAGAAGTAGCAATGACGAAGATGTTAGAAGCTCTTCCAGCTCTTAATTGCCTTCTTTGTCTTCTTTAGTGATAGGTCAGCATCGACTGGAGCTGCTTTTGATGCTAACGAACTTGTGACTTCTCTTTCTCTTTGGAGGAGTTCAATTTTGCATGCTTAACTTTAAAGTTAACTTTAGAATTTCCTAGCATCCAAAAAAGTAGTCATTAATTTTTTCGCTTTAAGTAGGTATGACTATATTTGAACCTTGACTGTAAATTTCATGTATTTTGTATTTCTTTGAATGAAATAGTCAGCATGTTCGTGTGTCAGGGTTACTTCCCTTTCATTTTGACTACTCTGCTTCGTGCTTTACGACATCTGCTTAATTCTTCTATCAGCTCAAAGTTCAAAGCATTGATCACCTTTCCTTCTAGAGAATATCTTTCCGTATAAGCTTAGAAGTATGCATGTAAATGTTGCCAATATATTTTCAAAGATCATGTTCTTGATGTTATGCGGAGATTGCCCCCATCAATATATTGATTAATTAATAATACTGGAGTTGTCGCATATCATTGAAATTGATCCAAGGACAATGAATGGTGAGAATATTGATATTCATCGATAATATATTCGAGCAATCTTCCATCATCTCTCATAATAAAACTGTGATTCCTTTCAAGCACAGACTAAAATTCCTGAATAATCTTCGGCTTTCATGAATAAATAGTTGGCCTCGACAGATGTACCCAATAGTGGAAATATAAGAAGCCGAATAACTGTAGTTGAGCCGGATTCAAACCAATATAGACTTTCAATAAGAGATTAAAGGACTGAAGCTGAATTAAGCTTGGGTAAATATCGTCAATAATATCAGTATAATAGACTGAGGAATCGAAGTTGAATCCATATCATTGTAAGAGTCCGAAGAACTGTAGGCGAATATTGTCGATAATATGGCGAATAACTTCAAAGAAGACTGCTCATAATGAAAGTTCCATATAGAGCAAATAATGCTGAGATATAATATAAAGTTTGTATTGCTGATAATATAATAAACCGTTCATAGATATTCCTTGTCAATTTAAGGCATTTGACAATATCATAGCATATGCAATTTTCTCAACATATATAATTGCGGGAGAATTTTTTTTACTTTGAACATGCTGTTATTGCATGTAAATTTTTTTTATTATGATATTCATTTGTTTTATTTTGCTTTTCAGCTGCACAACATTTTATGCTTTGTTCCTTTGACTGTGGGCGGAACTACTCCGAAGTTTTGTTAGTAGGTGCCTAGCTACAGAGCACGTGTGGTTGGCTCGTAACATATATTGTGTGCACGCGAGGCTAGCTTATAACGTATATTACCCATATGCGAGTGTTAGCTTATAGCGTACATCGCACGTGAATAACTCAATAGTGTAGATTACACGTATGCCAGTGTTAGCTTATAGCATACATCGCGCGTGAATAACTCACAGTGTAGATTACGCGCATGCAAGTATTAGCTTATAGCGTACATCACGCATGAATAGCTCATAGCGTAGTTGATCATGTATATTTATTTTCCTTCGCCTCAGCCCTCGCGGTACATTACTTGAGTGACAGAGATGGTGAGTCTCATGCATGAGGTTCGCCCATAGAGCTCTCAATCGGCCCATAAGGTTATTCTTTCTGCTGCCTTGACTCGTAGAGCTCTCGATCTACTCATAAGGTCCTTACCTGTAGAGTTCTCAGTCGACTCATAGGGCGGTTCTTGTTCGTGGAGCCCTCGATCTGCTCATAGAATTTTCTTACCCATAGAGTTTCTCAGTCGACTCATAGGGTTTCACCCACAGAGCTCTTAGTCGGTTCATATGGGTGATTATATCCTTGGATTTGCATGATTTTCATGTGTGTTATTGGCTGTTTCAGGGCGTTTGTCGCGTCTTGTTTATTTGGTGGAGCATTTATTGGCAATTATCATTTCATGATTCTGGCGCTTTTCTTTCCGAGATATAATTGGCCTCTCCCTTTTTTCTTTCTTCTGAGAGGATCCCCCCCCCCCCCCCCCCCCCCCCTTTCTTTCACTGGGTCATTTTGAGACGGGAGGATAAAGAATCGCTTCGAGACATTCGTTGCACCCCATGCTTCTAATAATCTCTGATAATTGTCCTTTCAAATCAACTTTGGCGACTTTGAGCAAAGGAGGAACATGCTTCATGAGCTTTTCATTGCTTTGTTCTTTGGAGTACATTGATATTTGTACTTTCTGTCCATTCCTGCCCCATTTTGATTGGGGAACGCTTGGACAAGCGTTCGTGCAATCAAAACTTCCAGTTTGGTCTTCAAGGATAATACTGCTTGATAAATCTGCCACCGACGGAGAGTTCAATTCCTCGCTCATTCTGATCAGCAATTTTGTATGCTTCGTTAGAAAATGCTTCGGTAATGGCTTGTGGGCCATCCCATATGGGTTTGAACTTGCCCCTTGTTTTGCGGAAGATTACCTTCAGGAGAAGTATTAGAGACAATGATTATGGTTCAGCCTATGAGGTACTTTCGATAGAAATTGCATTCACTATTGCTGCTCTTCCTTTGTCATTTTTCTATAATAATTTCGTTTGTCTCAATCATCTTCTGGAGTATATCTTTAATGGCGTAACAGTTTTCAGTTTGATGCCTAAGTCTGCGGTGATAATGAAATAGTATTTTTCTTTCGTTTTCCCTGCTTCTTTAGGATGCCTTATTGAAGGCAATTCGATTGTACCCGCGGCTAGTAATTGGTTCATCATAGGGAGGACATCCTCTTTTTCAAATACATATTCTTCATGCTCCTCAGATCTTTTAGGTCTTTTATCTGATATTCTATCCACGTAACTGCTTTCTCTGCCCCTATCTCTTATCATACTTTGCTTACCAGCGATGTTTGCTGGTGTCTCACTAAAACATTTTTGTGAAGGTCTTGTTTGAAAAGCTGACACTTTCTTGGCAACGATTTGAAGATCGTGAGCCTTTGTTGCGAGGTCACAAAAAGTTCGTATGCTAGCACTGGCCAAGCCGAATGCTATTTCTGGTTCCATACAACTTAAATATAGCTTTACTTGTACGGATTCTTCTAACAGCCGTCAACATGATGCCCCCAGGTTTTCCACTGGGTGATGAATTTTTCAACTGGTTCGCCTTCTCTTTGACGGGTGGAGGCCAATTCGATTAAGATCACTTCTCTTTCAGAGGAGAAAAAGTTTTCCACGAGGGCATCTTGCATCTGGTCCCAGGTATGGATAGATCCAGGAGCAAGGGCCGCATACCACTTGAAGGCTTTTCCTGTCAATGTTGCTCCGAACAGTCGTAAGCAATATTCTGATACTGCTGCATGACTTCCCATTGTCATCATGAAATGCATCATATGCTCTTTTGGCGATCCTTCGCTGTTGAATTTATGGAATTCTGGGCACTTGAAGTCGGCTGGAAATGATACATCCTCAACTTCTCTTGGATAAGGTGTCTGGTATCGAAACCTCTCCCTCTGGCTTCTCTCGCCCTCTAAATGTACGGTTTCGGCGACGATTTGCCGTATTTTCTCTGTCGCCATTCTAGGGGTCAGTACTGGAGCCGATCTGTGAGACATGGCTTGAGGTGGTTGCGATCCTTCGATAGGGTGTTCTGCATTCTCTGCGGCCGCCATAGTCTGAGGAGCGGCATTTTGAGATATTGTACGGGCCATCATGGCTAGGGCCTCGCGCATATTTCTGCATTCTTCCATTAGGAGTGCTTGTGCACGCGCCATCTCTTCGAAGCATTCTTCCGTTGATTGACCAGCTTGACTGGTTCCAACCACAAGAACAGTAGCTCTTCTGTCCGATATTGTTGATTTTGATGATGGGGATGATGTGGTAGTCGAAGAAGTCAAAGATATCGAGCTCCTACTCGACTCAGGGTTATTAAATTGTGAGGAGTTGGTGGACTTAGAATGTATAACCCTTGTCGGTGAAGCTTCGGTCAAGTCTGCCATTGATGCCTCTATTGGAGAGGGCTTGTTTGTTACAGAAGTTTGACTCTTTTGTCTTTGCTTGTACGAAGGGACAGGAAGTGCAGGGAAATCTTTCATGATGAAAGATACTTCTGCTTTTCTCGGATATAGAGACGAAGGAGCTAGAGTCGTACGACGTCTGGCTATGCTTTGCATAATTGGCCTTTGGTATGTTTTGTAATGAGGACTCTTCGATGCGGTCTTGGCTGAGTGATGCGGAACAAAAGCATTCAAGTGTACCAACGAAGAAAGCGCCACCCACAAGTACCATCCTTGTGGTGAGGCGATGATTGAGGAGCATTGAAGACCCTACGCACGTGATTTGGCACATAGAAGACATGTGTGTAGGATGGAAGAAGACCCGACTGAAAGAATAGAAAAATGCTCTTCTGAAGGTGGTCAGGCGCCGGCCAAATTTGGCATCGGGCACCCGAAATTCAACAGATTTTCAGTTTCCATTGCTGGACAGTTTCTGTCTTAGCCGGGCGCCCGGCCAAATTGGTCACGGGGCGCCCGACCAACGTACGAACTGTTTTTTTAAGTTGTTTTTTTTTGAGATATTTTAGGGGTATTTAGGTACTTTTATGTTTTCTTCTTGCTTATTTAAGGGGGCTAAGCCCTAATAACGTGGTTAGTTGATTATTAATGAAAAGACAAACCTTTTTGGTGGCTTCTCTCTTCTCTCTCTCTCATGGTGTTTCTTCTCTCTCCTTGATTTTCTTCTTCTGATTTCTTCTGGTGCCCCTCCAAATTCTTCCAGGTATTTTATCTCCTATTGTTATCCTTCTAAACTTCTGTTTTGCTATTCCCCACGATCTAAACCTTGAGAATCGATCCAAACCCTAAACCCCCAAATTCTCAAATCCCTAATCCGAGAAACCTCCTGGTTCTTCGGACTAGTGATCATCATTGATCGATTGGGTAACGCCATGCAAGATCGGGAGGTTCCATCCCTCGCCGGATCCAACCTAGGCACTAATTGAATCCCACACTCCATTGTTATGATGATGGCTCGTCTCATTGCATGTTTCCTTTCTGTTTTTCTTAGTTTATGATGATTAATGCTAGATTTCATTATTATTATTGTTTTTTACTTCCGCTGGATAATTGTGATCATGAACATGCATCATATTTAGGGCTGTCCTGCATCACTGAGACTTTGAAAGGAATCCTTCTTCTTTTTGGTTGTATCGTTGTCCATTCATCATCATTATTGTCATCAATCGGTGAAGCCGAAATCATTCCGGTTGTTGCGATGACTATCTGGTTTAAGGCTGCTCTCATCGTATTTGTATTCATCGGGTCTTGGTGATCGTAAGAAATGATGAACCCCCCTCCTGGAGCGAAACGGAAAGTGATATTGCAGGCCGAGTTAGTCATTGTGAATTCTCTTTGATTAAACAATGTGATGTACTTGAAATATTGTGTAGTAAGTTAGTTAGTTTTGGATTATTTGTATGTATAATCTATTCTAGAGATGAAGGATGGAATGTTCCCGTTGAGAGTCACCATTTTGGCGTTTAAAAACGCCTTATAATGACGAATGATCTTCTCATAATATCTGATCAACATTAGAATGTAACTTTTGTAATAACTTCCCCAGTGGAGTCCCCATTTTGTTTACGCAACAAAATTGCCTTTATGTAGGTAGGGGGAGCAAGAGTAACATTTTAATGTAAGTTAAAACAATGAGAGAAACATTCATCATTTTATTCATTGCAATAGGGTTCTTTGCATTCCATTGATATATCATCCCTTGATTCTAGAATAGAGTGTACATTGTACAAAATGTAACATGTTCAGAAAAGAATTTCGGCAGAGCTTCGCCATATTCTTCTTTGATTCTTGGGGTCCGCACTTTGTGCGTTCAACCCGAGAAGAAGGATATGCACAAGGCTCTCTCCGTACCTCCGCGGTCTTCAGAAGGAGCTCTAGAACTCGAAAACTTTGGAAGCAAGTGCCAAATGAGGACCCTTGATGGGGTATTTATAGATTTTGGGGCAGATCTTGCGTGAAGCACTGCTAATCTGGCAACACCTTTACGCGGCCCGCGTAAAGATCATCACCTTTCCGCAGGTCGTGTATAAGGTCTGTCTCTTCAGCAACCTCCTCACTTTCTTCTTCAAACCTCCTCATTTCTGCTCTTTTCTTTTGAACCTTGTTACTTTCTTCTTCAAACCTCCTCATTTCTTCTTGTTTTCTTCTGAACTTTGTTTCTTCATTTTCCTTTGCATTTTTTTATGCCTCAACAATATCGATATCGGCAAGCGTATTGGCTTGCCCAAAAAATGACACGATACAGCATCGCGCATTGGTATTGGGCCTGTATCAATCCATATTGGCCTGTATTGGACGTTGTTTTTTAAAAAATATGAAAAATAGAAAAATGAGATATTCAGAAATCTATCAATTTTTTTTAACCATACTCAATGGTGTATCGGACCATTCATTGGTAAGAATGTCGTATGTTTATGAGAAACACTAATTGTCAACTCTCTTTTGAAAAGAGTACGCGCGCGCGCGGGTGTGAGCGAGCGCCTCTTTTAGATATGAACATATTTAAAAGGCTTTAAAGAATATTTGCGAAGTATAGGTTTTGAACTCAACAAGTATGTGGACCAAGCCACTATAGATGGAGGGTTGTCTCCAGCCTGTGTGGTTGTGTGGATTTAGGACAAATTGTGTAGAGCTTGGGAGGCTGTTGATTGGTATGGTGGTCATTTGGCATACAATCACTAGTGGATAGAGACAGTGGAGTCCTGGTTGTCCTTACTCTTTTGATCCTCAGCTCATATTTGTATGGTGGTCATTTGTCATACAATCACTAGCGGATAGAGATAGTGGAGTCCTGGTTGTCCTTGCTCTTTTGATCCTCAGCTCATATTTATATGGCCTTGATCAATTGTCTTGTTTTGTGAATATGAGGTTTTTTGTCCTCAACCTACGGGTCGAGTGAGCTCCAGTGCCTCTCCCACATGGGCTCCCACTGACCTCCACCAGCTCTCTCTCTCTCTCTCTCTCTCTCATATATATATATATTTTCCTCCCTCTCTCTCTCTCTCTCTCTCTCTCTCCACCAGCCCTTTACACTGTTCACGAAAACTGAATGAAAAAGTGAGGAAGAAAGAGAAAGAGAGAGAGAGGTGGGGCTCCGTCTGCTGGTTGCTTGAGGCCATCCTGCCGGCAAACCATCATTGCCAACAATTGAGGGAGTGAAGAATCTCTTCCTCCCGTGTGATTGATTTGAGTGTTTTGCAGGTTCTCCTTGTTTGGCTCCCCCATTCAATCCACCATTGATTTTTGTTCTTAGGAAATCATTAGCATGCGTGTGGTGCACTGTGCACCCAACACAATGTTGTCTTTGGGCTATAGTTTGTGGGTTGGTGAATTTTACATCATCTTAAAAAAAATGTGATGATTGCCTTCTAATTTAGAACTTGTTAATTTTTATTTGTTTTGTGAACCTGTGAACTATGTCTACCAGTAGTTGCAAAAGCGTGAAGCGAAGCAGCAACAGATTTGGGTGCGAGGGCGGGGTAGCGTTTGTCTTAAAATGTAAACAAGGATAAGTGAGTAGGAAGTAGGATCCGGAGTGAGAGTTCGAAGTGTGATTCAAAGTGGAAGCAACACCTAGTTAGAAGGATCCTGCAACTAAGTTTTTACCTATGCTTTTTGATATAAAACTCAAAAGGAATAATATTTAGCTTTTTATTTGGTAGATCTTTTGGGATGCTACTTATGTCATATGTTTTGTTCGATAGGTAAACTTGAGTGTTGCCATCATTCCCATGTCACACCAATATGGGTGGAATGCATCGATGGCTGGATTGGTTCAATCTTCTTTCTTTTGGGGGTATGCCTTAAGTCAATTGCCTGGAGGATGGCTTGCAAAGAGTTTTGGCGGAAGGTTAGTTTTTGAAAGTCAAACTATATTAAAGATTTTTTGATTTTGAATGTTAGGGTTGTTTTCGCCATTTTCCTTGACCTGGTGGGTTTTTCTTCATGAAAATGTTCTTCTTGAACATATAGCTTGATGTGAATTCAGGTTACCATATACCATGCTTCTTTGTCTCTATTCATTGATTACCATTTCTTGCATCAAAGGGATCTAATTCTGTTTGCATGCTCCAACATTATAGTGTCTATAATAGTAATATCTTTATAAGCAATTCTATTTCTCTCAAAGGATTTTTCTTTTATCTTGGCAAATAGAGTTATTCCATGGTGTATTATGAATTCTGAGATAGTTATAAACCTGACCTTATTGCTTTTTTTGTGCCTGTGTATTAAACTGGCAAAATGCTTCATGGCTTTATGTACATTTTTCTTTTAGCATAAATTTTTTGTTTCTTCTCTAGTTTTTGGTCAGCTTGTCAAGAACTACCCCTTCTAATTTTCAATTGTTTCTAGATGAATGCATCCTTGTTGTTAGAAATCCCTATAATGCTGTGTAAGTTGCTGAATGCATATTTGCTTGCTCAGTTGTATGTTACATCCCTCAGTCTCTTTATGAGTCATTGATAATTTACTTCTCTTATGGCTAAGGTAGTCATTTTTTGAGTTATTTGTGAGAATGCTTATTCTTGACGCTGATTGAGTATTTTGAATTTGCCTTGGTCGGTTTCTAGTTTCTACCATTTTAACAGGGAGAGAGTTGGCTGGTTAGAGATTAAAATAAACTTGGATGATCAATTTACAGAAGATTCATATGATTTGTTCCTCTGTTTTCTTAATTTGTGTCATCTTTGGTCATTTGATTTTTGCTGCTTTTATCCCTTCCAGCTCCAAGAGGAATAGAAGTGATTTTGTGCTATATGTTTATGCTAAGGGTTTATCCCTTCCAGCTCCAGCTGGTAGATGCCTGGGCGTTTCAACTGCTGGTCTCGGGTTCGAAACCCACTAACCCCACCAGTGGGTGGGAGCATCTTGTTACTGACTGACTGACTGGGTGGGTGCGTTGCATGACTAACCCAAAAAAAAGGGTTCTGGCATCATTGCTTCCCCAGACACGTTACTCCGTCTCTCTTTTCTAAGACTATCATTGGAAGTTGGTGAAAACAGTTCGTCTGCCTTAGTGAATACTGTTATTTGCTCCTTTTCAAAGTGTTGGCAGACAGTTAACCTTGTTTGAGTTCTTGAGGAGGTTACAAGGAAACTATTAACTGGTTACAAAAATGTTTAGTTTGGAGAGTTTCGCCAAGCTGTTTGGATTTCCGTGTTTTCCATTGTCAACTAAGAAGAGTTGTGGAGAAGTAGGTTCAATTGAGCTGTACAGAAAAGAAGTTTCTGCTTTAGTTAGCTTCACCCTAATAGAGCAGAGTGAGTATTTGGAAATAGTAACTAGTGCAACTTCAACATGATCTTGGTGGGTAATGCCATTAGAGAATTGAAAACAGAAACTCTTAGATACAGATCTAAATTTTTTGGCCCAAATATGAGACAGGAGGTTGGTTCTTGCAATCGGTTGATAAACATCAACTGGGTTTGCTTTTTGGAACAGTTTGATGCTTGCCTTCATGCTATTTATGATGATGGTTTGCCTTTGTTGAACTGTTACATTGTTCAACTTCATGGTATAATTGAAGACGGAAGGAAGATATGTTCTGTAAAGACACTTGGGATGGTGGGACTCCATTGTATTCCCTGATTTTGGGTAATTTTAGTAGATCTTTGCATCTGAAAGCTTGTATTTATGAATATGTGGAGATTGGTGATCATCTATGTGGTCTAGGCATTCAAGTGTGGGGATGATCTGATTTCCAGATTTTTGCTCCTCTCGGAAAAAGGATTTGGAGGTTTGGCACTGAATTTGGAAGATTGTGGAGGGAGGTCATTGCCAGTAAGTATGGAGTGCAGGAGGGAGATTGGATTGTGAAGATGTCAAGCTTCTAGTAGTTGGAAGGCGATTGCAGATACAGAACATCTGATTCGTAGAGGTATTGCGTTCTCGCTTGACAATGGGACGTGCATCCCATTCTTGGTGGATGTTTGGTGCGTGAGTAGTGTGCTCCAGGACTTTTTCCTAGAGTTGCCTGTCTTGCTCTGGATCATTTCATTTCGGTGGCAGATTGTGTTTTGGTTTGTGGTAGCCAGACAGTTCGGAGCCCCCTAGCTGTAGTAATATAATGGACAATGAGATTGTTGAACTCATCAGCTTGTTGGATCTTCTTAAACGCATCAGCCCCTTGGATTCTGATGGAGATTCGATGATTTGGGTAGTGCATCATTCTGGTAAATTCTCAGTCTGTTTGCTATTTGGGTTGATTAGCTCATCGCCTTGCACCCATGGTTTGACACACCCTTATCAGCACTAGTTCTATGGAGCCCCGCCTCGTGTGGTGGCCTTTGTATGGTTTGTGGGTTGGAAGAAGGTTCTTACAATTGACAATCTTCAGAGGAGATCGTTAGTTCTTCCCAACATTTGCTTAATGTGTATGACTGATGCAGAGTCTATCGACCACCTCCTCCTTCATTGTCCATTCATTATGAAAACCTGGCATCACTTTCTTTTCAAGCTCCAAACCGATTGGGTCATGCTGAAGTCTCTGGATGCAGTGTCGTGGGCTTGGCATGGTGGTGGAGTGGGCAAAGTCGGTAAATCTAAGTGGAGGATAACTTTAATAGTAGTGCTTTGGGCTATTTGGGGATTGAGGAATGGGCGCTATTTTTGAAACGAAAGGGCTGAGGTTGATGCCATCATTAAAAAATTAAGTATTTTATTTCTATTAAAGTCCCTTGATATACATTAATATGCCATCCTCTAACGGCTCAAGCTTCTAGAGAAAGTGGTTGTTTGACATGGAATCAGAGTGGAAGGTCTTTTGTTTGAATCCTGGGAGCAACAAATATGCCTTTGTAATATATTTTTCTACGGGGGGCCATTGTTTATGGTGTGAATGTCCCTCCACCAAGGTGTTCCGTTGCGGTAACGGTGCCCACCGTTATCGATACGGATACGGGCCGTGTCGGCTGATGCGGCCCTATAACGGTTAAATTTTTTTTAGTCTGAAAAATTCTAGAAAAAATATGATTTAAATCGAGAAAATTCTAAATATTCCAAATATGCATTCATTTATAATTTTGAACATGTTTATGGTGGTGTGACGGTCCACTCTTTGGTGAGAAAGCTGTATCGGGCTATCTGATGAATTTACGGACTTGACAACTTGGAATTATTTGCAAAACTCATAGATTTAATTTTCCAACTATCTAATACCAATAATGGATATATTAGAATGAATGTAATATTAAAATATCTCACTTATGCTATTATTTTCCATAATTTATTTTATATTACATACTTGAGGACTTGCATAAATTATAATGTATTGTTCATTCTATTTAAAGTCCTCAATATGTCAGAGACTTATCCTATCCCGAATCTGTGATTCCTGTCCTGTCATCCTCGAGATATAAAAACAAATAAAATTAGTAGTGTTTAATTTACTCCCCTACAAGCACCTTGACTAAGGATTACTTGATTGGTTGTCAGGGGAGTTATTTTAAACACAAGTTAGACAGTGTCAAGTGTGTGCTTGCTTGGTGAATATGTGGGTAATGGGTATAAAAATACTTACCTTAAATGTAATTAATGTTTAAAAATAAATACTTACCTAAATAAAACTCTTAAGTCACCACCAAAATGAAAATCTGCTTTGTTGTGGTTGCTCGACCTCCACGTCCTCGTCATCATCATCATGATCATCATCAGGCTGCTGCGGCTATGAAATAGGTGCTGCATATCCATAATATCTAGTGCCAGAGGGAAAGACTAGGTCAACGAAACCCAAGGATGAATGATCCTGACTAGGCAACGACTCTAACCTCAAGTAAGGATATCCACTAGTGCCCATCGAATAGTCGTACTGGTACCCGTACTCAGGCTGATGAGATTGAGAAGAATAACTTGGATTTAGATATGGATTTCTATAATCATATGGTGGATGTGGATCAGGAGGACTACTCCAACATGAATGTGATGGAGCAGGCTTTGTATAATCCCATTAGTCGTAAGAATACTCATAATACCTGGGATTATAGCCATAGGCCTGCTGATATTCCGAACCTCCTGGTGTGGGTGCACCACTGGAGCTAGTCTCTTCTTATTGGCTGTATCGTGGCTTAGTACACTCAAAAGTCTGACTTCGCGTACCTTGTCGATGCTCATCGGCCTCGTGATTTGTAAACGGCTGTATGGTGGGCCGAGCAACACCAGAAGTGAGACCAGCATCAGGTGCGTCATCATCATCATCATCATCATCATCATCATGATGATCATCTGTGTCTACTACCGCTCGTACTCTTTTGTTGAGCCGGACTTTGTATGAACTCTGCTCCTCTTTCTGGGTCTAACACAACTGCACAACTCTCTTGCTGCGCCTTGCGTATTACCTGGGTCATCAACTTCCAATTCTTTGCTATCCTCTTCTATTTGTTTTTCCCTTGCTTTCAACCAAGGTAGAAGCGGGTCGTCCTCATCATAAATATTGTCCAAGCTTATTAAATAGTAATCTGTATCACTGCTAGCGCTAATGCTCTTATGATGTTACCGCATTCTTAGTCTCATGTTGTAGTGCATGAAGACAAATCTATCTAACGTCCTACTCTGCACTCTATTCTTATTCTTCGAATGAATAAGTGCAAAACAACTTCAATTTCTTTCGCAATTAGAGGAGGATGTTGTCTGGCTCAAAATCCTCACTGCATTTTTTTGAGAGAGCCTTCGCACTCTCTCCGAAATTCATCCACCATTCGGCCGGTTGCAACCTAGATACCGCATTTTGTGTAAGAGCATCTCCAAAGCAACCCTAGTGATTTCCAAATGTATCTAATTCATTCAACCCCCTTATTTGCATATCTAAGTTAGGCTCTAATATCTTTTCACATTCTTTAGCTCAACATGAACCTCATCATCTGCAATAAATGATTGGGCATATCTGTACCTAGGATTTAGGTAGTAACCTGCTGCGTGAAGATCGTGGTGGAGCTGTTTTGTCCATCTCTTGTCGATCATCTTCTAGTAAGACTCACAGATTGAACAATCACGTTGAATTGCCTACTTTGCCTTATCCATGACATCGTAGAGGAAGCCCATGGTAGGTGCTTCGTCGGTTTCAACAAGACAGAGTTATCCTCATTAGTGGCTCCATCACCTTTAGGATATTCTGAACCTTCTTCCAATATTTGTTGTCCCTTATGGTGTTTACAACATCAATCGATGTTTCTGATGTCTTCTTCCCATGTTTTGTGTTGAGCCAATCTCGGGAAGCAAACATCTCACTCAACTCTCCTCTATGCTGGTAAACTCTCCAGGACTATAAAGTTAGTTGCAAATTTAGTCATCGCTAACCTAAGCAACTCTTGTCCCTTTGTGAACTTCGTCATTGTTGCGACTACTTGATTATGGTAGTAAATAAATGTTGTCACTTCTCTTACCCTTTCGATCATTTCCTTAACACTCTTCCTCTTTCCAATATCTTCCAATATAAGATCAATACAATGGGCAACACATGGTGACTAAAATGTATGTGGTCTCTTTAGCATCAACTTATGTCCTGCAGCCTTATATGTTGCTTCGTTATCTATCACAATTTGCACCACATTCTCATCTCCAATCTCATCCGCCACCTCATCCATTAGGCAAAAAGTATAAGTATAATTTTTTGTTTCAGCCGAGGCATCAATTTACTTGTGGTACACCGTTCCCAAGTGACACAATACACCATAAAGTTGATCATGCTGTGTTTTGTTGGGCCAGTACAATCATTGCACATGATCGTGCATCCTCTAGCTTGCCATATGAGTTTAAAGGTAGCCACATATACTTTTACATCCACATACTTTGCATCTATTCATTTCCCCCTAATCTCCTTAGCCGTGGGAGCTTTAATTCCTTCGTCTGCTTTCTGTTGTTGCATCAAGTACCACCTGCCAATACGGAGAATTGGCCACATTAGGGGGTATGTTAGCATGTATAAATAACTTTGCTGCTGCCCTACTCAGCTTCTCAATGGAAGTTTTACTCCACATTTATTTTATCTAGGATTGGATCAACAGAGGGTCTCATATGCTCATTTGCTTCTTCTACATTCATATCTACAAGGGCATCATGTGAAGATGTCTTTCGTCGGCTGCCAAACATACGTCGTAATCCACCCAACCTACCCCCACTTGTAGATGCAGTTGCACTCCCAGCTGCACTCCCACTCCCATTGCCCCCCTGTATCACGTATAGACCCCCTCGCACCAAACATACGCCGACGTTCTTCCTTTTCACGAGCATGGCGCATGCTCTCTCCTAGTTATAATCATTTCCTGATCCGAATCTTCGTCAGAATCAATGATCTCTTCATCAGGAACACCCATATATTCAGGACCAAACACCTCCTATCGGGTCGCTTTCAGGATCTCATCTTTTTTCTTCTGCACAGCAGCTCGTTTCCCCTTCGACTCATCCAAACTAGCTTGCATCAAGGTCATTATCTCTTTTGGCACTCTGGTACATCTGCAACTTGACCATCTGGATGTGCCAAATGTTGTTTGAGTCGCGTAATTCCACAAGTTATAGTTTATCACAATAGTTGCATTTCATTTGGTGCCTACTACCACCTACCCTTTGACAATGTTGCCATCTAATATCCTCACTTCTAGTTCCTTATTGGTCAGACCCAGACATTTTCTTTGCTAGAGATTACATATGTGAGAGTCTACTCGATTCTCTAAGTCTAAATACTGTTTTTATAGGAGAATTAATTAATTAAATAAATTTCGAAACTTATAGATGTAAATACACTAATGAAATCAAGTTCTAATTTCTAAATTTAATCAATAAAGAAAACTTTAGTACTAAACCCTATGTAGCTCCAAAACCTGCCCAAAATAAAAAAGATATAAACATAAAGTCACTAATTCAAAAATAAAAAATTAAAAAATAAATAAAAAATTGAATCAATAATAACAATATGACATTCAAGCACATCATGTGATCTTACATTAATACCACATCTGATCCAACCATTAAAATAGAAAAAAATTTAAAAAAAATTGATTTTTCTTAATTTTTAAAAATTAGCCAAAAATAGTCCGAAAATAAAAAAATACCAAAAAAAAAAGAAAATCATGTGAATAATCTTTAAATGCACATTCATATGTTCTACTATTATTAACACATCATATCCAACCATTAAAATAGAAAAGGATTAAAAAAAAATTGATTTTTCCTAATTTTTAAAAATCTCAATCGAAAATAGTCCAAAAATAAAAAAAATGTGCATAATTTGTAAAATGCACATTCATATATTCTACTATGATTAACACATCATATCCAACTATTAGAACAGAAAAAGATTAAAAAAATTGATTTTTCTCAATTTTTAAAAATTTGTTGAAAATAGTCCAAAAATAAAAAAATACAAAAGAATAGAAAATCATGTGCATAATTTATAAAATGCACATTCATATGTTCTACTATGATTAACACATCATATCCAACCATTAAAACAGAAAGGATTAAAAAATTATTTTTCTTAATTTTTAAAAATCAACCGAATATAGTCCGAAATGAAAAAAAAGAAAAAAAAGAAATCCATCTGCATAATCTGTAAAATATACATTCATATGTTCTACTATGATTAACAAATCATATCCAACCATTAAAACAGAAAAAGATTAAAAAAAATTGATTTTTCCTAATCGTTAAAAAGAAGCCGAAAATAGTCTGAAATAAAAATAAAATAAAAAATAAAAAAATAGAAAATCATGTGCGTAATTTGTAAAATGTATATTCATATGTTTTACTATAATTAACACATCATATACAATCATTAAAACAAAAAAAGATTAAAGAAATTGATTTTTCCTAATTTTTACAAATGAGCCGAAAATAGTTTGAAATAAAAATAAAAATAAAAATCAGTTGCATAGTCTGTAAATGCAATTTCATATGTTCTACAATGGTTAACACATCTTATCCAACCATAACAACAAAGATTTAAAAAGAAAGGTATAAATACCTATTTTCAATTTTTTTTTCGAAAAATAGCCCACAGAGCTTAGATTCATCCAAATCCATGCAATAACTTGTTTTGATTCTCTAAATCAGGCTGAGAGTGGTCAGTTTTGGCTGTAGAATAGATTAGAAATGAATTTGGAATATAAAAGTGTAAAAAAATACAAAAAACCACAAGTTTTTTTTTGTTTTTGTTTTTGTTAGTCATGCAACTGCGTCCACCCTGTTAGCTGCACAATGCACCCACACGGTTAGTCACACGATGCACCCACCCACTGGTGGGGTTAGTATGTCTCCTTGGCATTTCAAACCTGAGACTTGCTGTTGAAATGCTTAGGCGTCTTCTAGCTGGGCTAGCACGCGAGACACAAAAAACCACAAGTTATGAAGCTAGAAAACTAGCCGTTTTTTAGACTGTTACGGATCAGTAACGGCCGTTTTGATCACTTTTTCAGGGGGTCACCAATATGACCCCCGTATCGTGGAATGGTATCGATCGTTACCGTTACGTATCAGCCGTTACATAACCAATTTGGTACACCTTGCCCTCCACCCTTGCCCAGTATATTCTCGTGCGGAGTTCCACCCTGCACGTGCGGGGGAGTGTTAAAGTCCCTTGATATACATTGATATGCCATCCTCTAATAGCTCGAGCTTTTAGAGAAACTGGTTGTTTGACAATTTCTAGTTGGGTGTGTATATATATATATATATATATATATATATATATATATATATATATATATATATATATATATATATATATATATATATATATATATATATATTTGCTTTTGGTGAGTTTCTAATAAAATTTCCGTTATCTTTCAAAAAAAAAAAAAAAAAAAGACTTTCAGATTTTCTTATTGGAGTTCTGAGAAAGCTCGATGCCTCTAGTTTCTGTTATTCAAATTAATGAATCTTGTTGCACATTGTTAATTTCCGATTTAGAGAAATTAGTGGTGGTAGTCGCGCAATGCATTTTATTATGACTAGTCCTTATTCTTTCAGTAGGCTAGGTAATGGCATTCATTGGCTCAGGATCTGTCACTTACGCAGACTTGTTGGGGAAATGGGTATTGTACCTTAAAAGATTATACATGATGAAAGCAGGTTGTTTTTATTTGTTTACTCACTTCTTTGCGTATATGAATTTAAATCTAGCTGTTTTTGTCTGCTTCATGGACTGTGGAAGCAGGCGGTTGTAAATAAGAGAATGAGGTGCTTGTTAATATCATTATGATTTTAGTCCTTGCATCTTATATTCAATCAACATTTCAATCCTTGTACTTTAGTTGTTCATTGCATTTATTCTTGCTCTTTTCTCTTCATAAATGCATTTATCTATCTTGATGTATTTTTCATGCAATGAGCTGATAAAAAATTCAAAGGTAAAAAATAAAAAGAGAATATATTTCTTGTGCTTATGAAACCCCTCATCCTTCTTCAAACTTCCTGTGTACCAAGGTACTTTTTATGTTTACCAGTTGTTGTCTTGTTAATGCAGGAGAGTTCTTGAGATTGGAGTCTTGACTTGGTCTTTGGCCACGATACTTGTTCCTTCTGTAGCAGGATACATGCCTGGACTTGTGTTTTCAAGGATTCTGGTATGCTCAAGGAACTATCTGTTGACTTGGGCTGTTGGATTCCAACTTGGCTAGTGTCTATAGCTTGCATTTAGTAATTTATCTCACCATCTGTTACAATGTTCTAATTTTGGCATATGAACTTCTTCCAATAGCGTCGCCATTTGATTTGAGCTGACTTCTTTAAGTTATGATATTTCGTCCTAGTTCTAAGTCATATGGCATCGTAAAATTTAAGGTTCTATTACTTAACCAAAAAGACAACAAGAATATAATGGAAAATGTTCAAATTTACCCATTGCAACTTTCCTATGACTCGAGATGCATTTGGACACAGGCAATCGATAATCTAGACCGCCTATTTGGTCTAGTTCACTGCATCTTGGGTTGATGTGCAAATCATCCAGAACAGATGCTTTTTACCATCCAATTTCTGGCCCCATTAAATTACAAGCCATAGACCGGATGATTAGCGTTGTCTGAGGGAAGAAGTTATTCTTTAGATCATTACACGCATGCCCATTTTTCATGTCTGGTCGATTTTCTTTAATATATTTCATAAATTATATTACATGTGTCTGTTATGGCTGACCCCAATTAGTTGGGACAAGGTTAGATGATGATGACATGTCTGTTATGTAAAGATTTTACAACGTTGTGGTGTTTAGTTACTCATTGTCATATGCAGGTTGGAATCGGAGAAGGTGTTTCCCCTTCAGCTGCAACCGACCTTATTGCCAGGCAAGAATATTAGGAAATTCCATGCAGTTTAGCAAGCATGTTCATTTTACGACCTACCTCAAGTGGGTGTTGCTGAAGGCCTCTCTTTGCAATGAGTGGTATTCTTTATTTTATATAAGAAACTGATTCTTGCATTTTAAATTATCCTTCCATGTGGCATGTTCTTGTTCAAGGTGAAATTTCACTTATTTCTTGAAAAAAATGTTACAGTTCTATCTTTCAATTCACACATTCACGCACACACATGCATGCTCTGAGAGAGAGAGAGAGAGAGAGAGAGAGAGAGAGAGAGAGAGAGAGAGAGAGAGAGAGAGAGTGGCTGTAACAGCTGCTATGGAGAAAATGGGCCCTATCATGAGGATTGCCTAGTGCAAAAATCACAAACATGATAGGGTGAAAATTATTTTCAGGTTGGGCGATAAATTAGTGGTCCAACCTGTTGGATATGAATCTCTCTCTCTCTCTCTCTCTCTCTCTCTCTCTCTCTCTCTCTTGTCTCTATACATATATACACATGTATGTGTGTGTAGGGAAATGATTCAATGCCAATGTTTTTACTGGAATATGGTAAGAATGTTTTCATTAGTCATTTGTTGGCCCCTCCATAGTGTTGATGACACCCACTCCAACCATTAGATGTGTCGTTCCTCTTTTGGGCATGGGCCCAAAACAAGGTATTCAATAATGTAGCGGTGGCCATAATGGCCAGCCTTATGACCATTATAATACGGGCCGTATACACCGTTATGGCTCTGTAATGGTCAAATTTTTTTTCAAAGGAAGATAATGTATCAGTCTTGTAAACATTATGAGCCCGTACCCACCTCCCAAGAGGTAACATTAAATTTATTGAAAGGCACACCAACGGCGAGGAAAGAATCCAAGGCCAAAAGAGAAACAAAAAAGATAGAAAAGAGAAGCCCAAAATCCTGATTAGTATACTTTAACATAAACTACCCAACCTGAAATGAGATAATTGATTCTAGCAGTAACTTCTTCAAGAGACATGACTACATTATGAAAACAACGAGTATTTCTTGCTCCCCATACCGCCCACATAATAGCCATGATATGAAGTCTCCACCTAGCCTTGACAGACTTCCCTGCCATACCGCATTTTTTTTCAACGGCAGAGATAATGTATCCAGTTTGTAAAACATTCTGAGCCCGTACCCACCTCCCAAGAGGTAACACTTAAATTATTGAAAGCACACCAACGGCCGAGGAAGAATCCACGGCCAAAAGAGGAAAGAAACAAAAAAGATAGAAAATAGAAGCCCAAATCCTGATTAGTATACTTTAACATAAAACGACCCAACCTTGAATTGAGATAATTGATTCTAGCAGTAACTTCTTCAAGAGACATGACTTCATTATGAAAACAACGAGTATTTCTTGCTCCCCATACCGCCCACATAATAGCCATGATATGAAGTCTCCACCTAGCCTTGACAGACTTCCCTGCCATACCGCATTCCATGTCCAAAGTGAAATTGCGTGCATGGGGGGTCTAACACGACACTTAAGAACTATGGCTAAGTCCTTGGGGGGGGGGGGGGGGGGGGGGGGGGGGGGGGGGTGTGTGTGTGTGTTTGCAATTATAAACTAATTAAAGCAAGAACACTTAGCTTCCGAGCTTAAGTGGGTCTAATCACATAGGCTATAAAGATGAAGCAATTAATCAACTAGCCTAAGCACATAGATTATAAATGATGTAACTATTTAAGTAACTAATCTTTGTGCAATATCTAGACTACTAAATATATAACTATCGAGCAACTATTCTGGGAAGTGAAACTACAACTTCTGTGATAATCTAACTATCTTGTGCATAGCATTCATATGATCCAGAATAAAATAAATAATGCAAGAATAGAAATGGCTCAAATGACAATCTCAAACATAAGCATGTATAGTGGTTCAGTTTCCTTACTCTACTCCCGGTTGCCGTACTCAACTCATGAGTACACCGGATTTCACTAAACGGAGGTTTTAAAAAAGGTTAACTGCTCAACCTATACCGGAGGTTTTTACAACGGGTTCACCTCTCAACCCTGAGCGGAGGTTTTCCAGGTTCACCTCTCAACCTACACGTACGCACCTGTATTGGTGGAACATGTACACACCCTTGCCGGTGGCTCCCCTTGGAGACTTGATTTAGGCCCAGCAAATGCGCCAAGGTCCCACTAAGGAACCTAATTTTAGGCTCAACAAATGTGCCAAGGATCCACAAAGGAACCTGAATTTAGGCTCAACTAATGAGCCAATGATCCACTAAGGAACCTAGTTTGAGTTTGGGTCACAAACTCTCACACTCTAACCTACAAAAGGAAAGAGTGCAACTGGACTCTTCTACTTGACAACTTACTTGTCAGATTGAGCCACTTGTGCAAGGCCTTCTTTGGTTGTTTGATCTTCGTTCTCCCGTGCTTCAATCAGCTCCCCTTTGCTCCTTCTATCTTGTTGCTGATGTTTTGCTAATGCCTCAGCTCCAACGATCAACCACCTTGCATTTGGTGCTCTTTGAGATGCCCAAGGTGATAGGAGATAGGTTAAATCTTTTACAACTAGTTGTGTGTCGTAAGCCTAGAAGGATTCACCTAATTGGATCAATGTTTTAAATAGCGAATAGCGTGTAGCATAGCGTTCACCTCTTCGAAGCGTGAGGCGTAAGCTACATAGCGTGTAGCATAAGCTACATGCGACCAGTGTTTGCATTATCTCCGATATTATCTCAATATCCCCGATATTATCTCTATTTCTAGTTCAGCGACACCGATAACATTGGTAGCGATATCGATAACACTGATAGTATAAAAAATTCTTGATATCGGTGATGTATCACTAAATATTGCCACTGTATCGATATCGTCAATATTTTCAATTGTGTAAATTCCAGGTGTCGTTTGTATTGTCAATACATTAATCCCGTCGGTGTATCGCCAATATTTTTTACTGTGTAAATTCCAAGTGTCACTTGTATCGTCAATGTATTTGCAATATTTTGATAATATCGCCAATGTATCGATATGCCTAAAAATCTATATATTTAAAAAATTCCCATTTTAGATTTTTTATGTGTGCGTGGTTGTATGCAACGTTCAATTTGTTGACGATAACATTGATAATATCACGATATTATCATTATCGCAACATGGCAATAACGAGACCACAATCTTTAGTTTCTTTTTCAGTTATTGACGATTTGTTTGGAAATTTCATGTGTTGCCGATATTCTGAAATATCAATGGATGTTTGGATGAAAGTTCAGATTTTGGATGGATGAGATGATTGGATTGACTTCTTACGGCAACACATGCTTTTAGGCCCCCATTAAATAGAAATCTATTATGTATGCATTCTTTATGCAATTTTTTTTATTCATAAATATGCAACTATGTGTATTTTATCAACTCCTGAGGTTTCACTGAAAAATTCCACTATGTTTCTCATTTTCCCCACATTTCCGGTTATCAGCGATATTATCGGCGATATCGATATTGTTTCCGTATCCCCGGCTAGCGAAACTTGTAGCGATACCGAAACTTCGAACACTGCATGCGACTACTAGTTTTTTAATCAAGGCGCTTGGTTGCATCAATATCATGATATTTTGTACCAAATTAGCTCCCTAGAGAGGTTCAGACAAATGATTTAAATAGTGGGGGTGTCTAAAACATCTAAAGATCAAGAGAGAGCAAGTTCACTTTCATTTGAGCTTTGAATGCTCCATCTTGTGATGAATCACAAGGAAGATGACTTGGATAGCTTAGGATTAGAGCTTAGTGATAGTTGCTAGAATGGTGACTTCTAATACACTAAAATCTCTCTTTGAATGCCCAAAATCTGAGTTTCATATATATAGGAGTGAAGCTCCAACGGATAGAAAACGAGCATAATGGCTACTTTGCGATCGGTCACACAGGGTTGTCGACTGGTCACAAAGGGCAGGTGACCGGTCACAATTGAGCAACGACCGATCTCTTTAGTCTTGGGACTCAGATTTGGTTGTTGTCTCATTTTGGCCTTTGGCGACCGATCGCACCACGGCTAGGACCGGTCGCATGGTGCTGTCGACAGATCAGACTCTGACCAGTTGCCCAACACGTGAGTTTTGTTGTTTGATCTGTATTTTGACATCATCTCATGCACCTCTTAGGCCTTTGGGTGATCTTTTGGGGCACCTAAGGCCATTCTAGGATGACTAGAAGTTTACCTATCGGGTCAGGCTGTGTTTGAATTATCTCCGATATTATCCCCGATATTATCTCTATCTCTAGCTCAGCGATACCGATAACACTGGTAGCGATATCGATAACACAGATAGTATAAAAAATTCTAGGTATCGACGATGTATCACTAAATATTGCCAATGTATCGATATCGTCAATATTTTTAATTTTGTAAATTCTAGGAATCATTTGTATTGCCAATGCATTGATGCTGCTGGTGTATTGCCAATATTTTTTACTATGTAAATTCCAGGTGTCGCTTGTATCATCAATGTATCCGCAATATTTCGATAATATTACCAATGTATATTTAAAAATTCCCATTTCATATTTTTTATAGGCGCTTGGTTGTATGCAGTGTTCGAAATATCGGTATCACGTTACGTATCGCAACCTTAGGATATAGATACGTATCGGTTATCGCATGAGATATTTCGGTTGTATTGCATAATGTATTGTTGTTGTTGGAAACATGGGGAAACATTGAGAAATTGCTTGAATTTTTCAATGAAACTTTAGTGATTGTTAAAAAAGACATCAATACACGCTTGTAAATCAAAACACTACAAAAAAGTGCACATGATTGGTTTTCTTTGTATGTGGTCCTGATCTATGCGTTGTCTAACTGAATTGATGCAAGTATATTCAAAGTCGATTCATGTAATTTAAAAATGTAAGAAGACATGTGGAAACATAAGCAATGCATTCAAAAGAAAAAGAAGAATCACTAGATCAGGTTACATACATGTTTGATTTTATGTTTGGACATAAAGGTTGCAACCGATTTGCGAGAAATTGAAAAATTTTGATTTTTTTTTCTTCAATTTTCCACAACTCGGCCCATCTCCAAATCTTGAAATTAAAGCTTTCAATTCATGATTTTTCATGCAAAATATGAAAAATCATGGATTTGTAACAATTTGACATCGATTTAACATGATTTACAGGGAAAAAAAAAATCGAAAATTAAAAATGCTTACCGAATCGAACATGTGGGATATATTACACTACTTGTGCATTTCGTTTCGCACGGGCGGGATACAAGATATATTGTGGGATATATCGGCCAATATCGTCGATACTTAAAACACTGGTTGTATGCAGAGTTCAATTTGTCGACGATAATATTGATAATATCATAATATTATCATTATCGCAACATGGCAATAACGAGACGACAATCTTTAGTTTCTTCTTCAGTTGATAACGATTTGTTGGGAAATATCATGTGTTGCCGATATTTTGAAACATCAATGGATGTTTTGATGGAAGGTCAAATATTGGATGGATGAGATGGTTGGACTGATTTCTTATAACAGCACATGCTTTAAGACCCCCATTAAATAGAAACCTATTATGTATGCATTCTTTTTGTAATTTTTTATTCCTAAATATGCAAATATGTGTATTTTATCATTTCCTGAGGTTTCACTGAAAAATTCCATTGTTTTTCCCATTTTCCCTACATTTCCGGTTATCAGCGATATCGATATTGTTTTCACATCCCCAGCTAGCGAAACTTGGAGCGATACTGAAACTTCCAACTCTAGGGTCAAGTCATCTAGAGGTTTGGTTTTGGTTTAGGTTCAAGGGTTTTGGCTCACCAAGGCATCTTATTTACCTGTTTCTTCTTCCTTGATGTAGCTTGTCCTCTTGCGTCTTCGGTCTTCATCTTCTTTGGGCTCAACCAACACCTAGACACATGGACCTACGTAATTGACAAATAAGGTGCACTAGTATGCCACAGAAAAGTGCACTAACACAAAGTAGATCCTCCATTGCTTTTGACATAACCTAACTAATACAAAAAACAAGCAGAAAATGATCGCAAATCTTCTTCACAAACGGGTAGTGAATGAAAAGATGATCGATTCCCCATCTTGCATACACATGAGGTATATGTTAGGCAAAGCAAGGGATCTTCTTTGGAGGTTGTCAATGGTGAGGATTTTTTTCCTACCCACCAACCAAACAAACACTACCACATGAGGGGAGCACCATAGAACCAATGATGAAAGGGGAACGGAGGGTCACGTGAGAGGGAAGAAGCGGAGATAAAATCATATAGCGATCGCGTGGAGAATTTTGTGGAACTGTGAACTGACCACACCAATGAATCTGCCTCTTGAGGAGAAGGAACAATTTTTTTTATAGGGAATCAAGTAATTCAGTGAAATCGTCGATTTCTGCATATGTTAAGTTCCTGCAACACGGAGGGTTCCAAACAATGGTCTCACTCACCACACATTGAATAATAGTTTGCTACTGAAACGAAGCGATCGGTTGTGATGACGGCCAGCCTAGGGAATAATGCTTGAAAGGGACCATCACCACACTAGGAATCAACCCAAAATCTAATTTGATGACCATTGCCGAGAGAGTACACAATCCCTCTGTGTACTAGATGCTCGGTTGCCACGATCGCTTTCAAAATGGAGGACGTTCTATATAAAAATCTTCTAATAAACCATTGCGTGTCATATTTTCTTGCAATAAGATCTCTCCACATCCTCCCCGTTTTGGAACCAAATCTCCATATCCATTTACTGAGAAGTGCAAGGTTCTTCTGATCCAAGCTTTTAACACCGACACCCCTCAAAGTAATCGGCTTGCAAACCTCTTCCCATTTTAAGAGATGAAATTTGTGTCCCTCCATGTTGCCTTTCCAGAAGAAGTCTCCTCATCTTCTCCAATTTTTGCAAAATCTATTTTGGGCATCTAAATAGCAACAAATAGAAAATCGGCATATTAGCAAAAGCCGACTTTAGGAGAGTTAATTGGCTTCCATAAGAGAGATATTGAGTCTTCCAGCTTGAAAGTTTTCTTTCAATTCTTTCAATGACCTTGTCCCAAAGTTGCTTCGGAGGTTTACCTATGCACAACGGAAGGCCCAAATAAGTTATTGGGAAGTCTCCTGATCTACAACCAAACAAAGTAGCAAACTGAAGAGGTTTATACTGTTGATATGAACTCCTAACACCTAACATTTCTGACTTGGCTGCATTGATCTTCAAACCTGAGACTGCCTCAAAGGCCCATTACGGGGCGATTTTTATATAATGACTGTTATAGGCCCGGTATCTCATGACAACTCCCACTGTTACCATTATGGCCGTTTAGTAACCATTTTTGAATACCAAGGGGCTGAAAAAGAACTGAAAGAAGGATCGGAAGAACAGGGAATTCGAAAGAATCTTCTTCATTTGGAACATCACTTTGACAGCAAAAAAGACTCCTCTTCCTGTTCTATTGGCCCAAAAATCATGCCTATCTGCGACAATAGGTGGGCCATATGACAAGGAAATTGTTGTGAGACCCTGCCCTTGATTTCATGGATGGCCCACCGTGTTGCAGGTATGCCATCTAACCCATTCACTTGTAGCATATGCCCCAGATGAAGGGATCCCATAGCCATCAAGCTTTTTTTACACTCTAGTGGGCACCCACCTAAACTGTTTCCTATTGTGTGGCCCACCTTCATTTTGGATTGGGCCAATTTTCGGGCCGTTGGCCAAATGAGCTAGGCGCATCTGATGGATGGGTCAGATGTCATCAACACATCACCTAGTGAGCTCCGCACATAAAATGTTTTCACCGTAATTTTGATGATGAAAACGTTTGCATCAAATCATTTCCCACACACATGCATGCATGCACGCTAATGCGTGTGCACACACACACACACACAAAAACTAATGCACATGCTGCTACATATGTCAACACACACACACACACACACACACACACACACACACACACTAATGCACACATGTGCACATCCCACCTGTATGCTAGCAGGCACATAGGTGAAATATCCAAGCCATCCATCATGTGGACCTCAGCGTGTAGATGCTAAGGCGAAAGATAAAGGTGGTCCACTTAGTAGATGTGCCATGATATTAGAAAACTTCGCTCAATCCTTTCACAGCCGTACATTGGTTCAATTATTTGTGGCCTGCCTGACTAGTGGATGAACCTGATTCTTGGGGTAGGGAATACAAGTAGTGATACCCTTTTGATGGATAGCTTGGATATTTCACCTGCGTCATGTTGGCATCTGTGGCAGCCTGTGCATTAGCTGATTTGTACATGCGTGGGGGCTTAGTAAACCTCTCCCTTTTCTCTCCACGCGCGTGTACACACATAGCAGGTGGTATGGAAGTGCATGAGATATACTGGGTTATTTTGGTTGACAAAGTCGTTCAACAAGATTGTAAGACGGAAGAAACTGCCAACGAATGGAGGTAAGTATTGTAATATCTATTTATAGGAATAAAAGATGCATGCATAACTGCTCATATCGTGGGATTAAACTTATGAGCTGTATTATAAAACATTTGGAGAGAGTGATTGAACAAAGACTCAAGGCATGGGATGCATGTATTAGAAAATCAGTTCATTTTCTTGCTAGGGAGGTTTACCGTTGAAGCTATTTTCCTACTTAGATCATTGATGGAGAAATATGGGAAGAGGAAGATGGATCTCTACATGGTCTTTATTGACTTAGAGAAATCATGAGAAAGGGCTCTAGAGAGTTATCTAGTGGATGTTGGGAAAGAAAGGAGTTTTAAGAGGATATATTAACATGATTGAGGATATGTATGCAGTATGTGGGAGCAATAATGAATGTGAGAACCACTATGGAGAGGCAAGTGAGCTTCCAATTACTGTAGGCTTGCGCCATCGGTTTGCATTGAGCCCATACCCTTTTGCATTGGTTATGGATGAGTTAATGATGCATTTGCAGGAAAAGAATCCCATGGTGTATGTTGTTTGTAGATGACATAGTTTGGAATTGAAAAGATTTAAAATTAATCGTACTACAACAGTCTATGGAGTGCAATTTTAGTAATAATAGAAGTGGAATCGAGGAATTAATGAAGATTGTTGACCGAGAAGTATTCCAAAATGACCAATTGTAATATCTTGGATCGATAATTCATGAGAGTGGAGAGATTGAGAAGGATGTTGGTCATAGAATTCAAGTTGGGTGGAAGAAATGGAGATGTGCCTCTGGTGTTTTGTGCAATCATGGTATACCAATCAAACTAAAGGGGAAGTTTTATAGGATAGCTATAAGACGAGCCATGCTTTATGGGACAGAATATTGGGCAATTAAGGACAATTTGTTCAGTAGTATCAGGTAGCTGAAATGTGGATGTTACAATGGATGAGTGACATGACGAGGAAGTATAGAATTAGAAATTAATGCATTCAAGGGAAATTCGTAGTAGTAGCAATATGTAATAAGATGGGGGAAAGTAGACTTGGATGGTTTGGTCATGTGCATCAGAGACTAAGAATTGCGTCAGTTAGGAGCAAGGTATCCCAAAACGGTTATGTAATGACCGTTATGTAGCGGTGGTAATCGTTACACGTTACGAGGCCGTAACAGCTGGTATGGAAAAATTGACCCGAATAGAGTTGAAATAGATTTTTTTTCAAAAAAAGAAAAGGAAAAAAGAAGAGGTAATAGTCATTATGGCCACCATTACTGTTATGGAGTACCTTGGTAGGACTTAGGAGTTAGTTGGCGCAAGTTAAAGGTCTAAAAGGGCGAAGGGAAGGCCGAAAAGGATGTGGGTGGAGGTAGTAAGAAAAGACTTGGTGACCTATGGTCTAACTAAGTCATGGTCCTTCATTGAGTGGAATGGCAGAACATGATTTGTGTAGCTAAATCCAGTTAGTTGAGATTAGGCTTAGATGATGAGGATGATATAGAATGCTCAAGTAGCATATACATATGTAGTAAATTCATGTATGATACATATGCATGTACCTTCATACCTATATAGTATGTATATACATATACTGATATAGATAGGTATGTACATATACATGTACATAAATATACAAACATACGTACATACAAAAATGCAGATAAAAATATCCTTTGTGATTAAACACCATATAGAACAAAGAAGGGAATGACAACTTAAAGGATCGCAGCTTATCGCTAAACATTCCTCAGGGGGAGCAGTCAAGGTGGATGAATTCCTAACTGTCTCTGAAGTAATTCGATTTGGACCTTGGATTGTGCTTCTGTAAAAATATTGGCCAGTTGATAACAAGGTTGAATATGCAATCCAAATAGCCTTCTTGGAGATAGTTTCCCTGATAAAGCCATAATCCATCTTAATATGCTTAGTGGGGGTTTGGGTTGGCAGACACATTATCACGGTGATGTGTAACTGAATAGGGAAGAAAAACAATGGTCGCTATAGAAACTGCAAAGACATAATCTAGGCAATATTATAACCATTGAGTTATACTTGACTTTGGGAGAAAGAAATTGTTTGTTGCTTTTCGCATTTCAAGGAACAATAATGAAGCTTGGAAACATGGTAATGTAGTATGCACATGAAGAACTGCAATCATTGGGGTAGCTGATTGAATCAACTTCCGAAGAAGCTTGTTAATAGGAAACATGATGAAGATTAAGACTATGCATTCGTGAAATCTACTCCGACTATTAGGTCTGTGATCGAAATTTAGCCATAGGACTTAAAAACCAGGCTGATTCATGATTCGGGTGGGCCACACCAACAGAAACAGTGGCATATGGGACGCCTACCATTGGATTTTTATAAGGCCCATCGTGATGTTTATGTGAAATACACTTCAATCATTAGCTGCCTTATGAAACTTCATGCACGGGGACTACAAAATAGGGCCATACGATGATTTATGTTGGCCATGCCAAGTGAAACAGTTTGGATGGTGGGTGTCCCGTTTCATTGTTTCCGCTTATGTGGCCCACTTGAATTATGGTGTCTGATTTTTTAACTCCACGGCTAAATCTTTGTCATGCATCTTATGGTCGGAGTGGATTTCAAATACACGTTACAGTGGGGCCCACCCCAGCACTCCCGTGTTTCGTTTCCGCACCTAGTCTCCTGGGTCATCGCGGGATTGTATGCTGACGTTGCCGACCTCGCAACTGGTTAGTGCTGGAAGTGTTGTGGGCCCCACCATGATGCATGTGTTTTATCCACATTGTCCATCCATTTTTCTAGGTCATTTTATGGCAAAAATGAGACAGATCCAAATCTCAGGTGGACCGTACCACAGGAAACAGTGGTGATTGAATGCCCACCATTAAAATTTCTGAGGGGCATAAAAGTTTTGGATCAAGCTAATATTTTGGATCTCCCTTCATCCAGGCTGTATGACCAAATCAATAGGTTGGATGGAAAGTAAACATTACAGTGGACCCTAGGAATTCTTTAACGGTGGGTGTTCAAGCATCACTCATTTCCTCGGGTGTGGTCCATCTGAGATTTAGATCTACCTCATTTTTGGACTCATGCTATAAAATGAGATGGATAGCTTGGATAAAACACACACATCATTGTGGGGTCCATGAGTAACGACCAATAGTAAGGTCGCTGTTAGCATGGTTAGCATGCAATTCACGTTTGTCTCAGCCAATATCGGTGGCGTGGGGGTGGGCCCATCTTGACATGTATCTGAAATCCACTCCGACCATAAGGTGTGTGATGCAAATTTTTCCGTAGGGCTCAAATGACAGCCACATCCATAATTCAGGTGGGCCACATGAGCGGAAACAGTGTAGGGGTACATCCACCATCCAAACTATTTTACTTGGTGTGGCCTGCATAAATCAAGTATGGGCCTAAAGTTTGGTCCACATGCATGAATGCTCACGAGACAGCTAATGGTTGGAGTGACTTTTTTATAAACATCACAGTGGGCCCTATAAAAATCCAACGGTAGGCGTCTCCCTATCCGATTGTTTCCCTTGGAGAGGCCCACTTGAATCATGAATCCGTTTGGTGTTTGAGCCTTACGGCTAAATTGCCATCACAGACTTAATGGTCAAAGTAGATTTCACGAATGCATCAAGGTAGGGCCCACTTTGTCTAAGATGGCACTCCCACAAGGAATCGGTCCACAAAAAGTCTCGTGAATCCTATGTTTTATGGTGGCCTGTTTCCATTACCATGCCATTCTTCTCATTCTCGTTGTCATGTTCATGATTGGTGGCAGTCAAGTGGTAATGTTATGAATGTCAAACTCCTTCACCACTCCAAAATCGATTGCCAACACCTCCGTCTTCTTCTATGCTGAAACTATTATCCCACTCCTCAAATCCATATCCGACATCTTTTCTACCTGTTATAGATTTCCATGTTCCATATTTGCTTTAATCTCCATGTAACACCGTCTTGAACTTTCTTACATCCAATTATAGTATAATGGAGAAGATGTTGCTTATGCCATAATGTCTTACCTTGACTTATTAAGAAAATTATGCTATGTTCAATTATAATGATGTGAAAATGGACAAGATGTTGCTTATGCCGTAAAATCTTGCCTTGACTTCTCAATAAAATTATGAGTCTATTTTTTCCATGGGTCAACAAGATGCCTATGTTTGCTCCCTGGGTCAAGGCCCCTACATTGAGAAGATAATATTGGGGATTTCTTCCCCACTTTTAGGAAGCGAAAAGTCTTAAAAAGCAAGCAAACCAACATTGTGCTAGAAAGAAATGCACGAAGCAATTGATTTGGAAATTTTGTTAGAGACACTCTATTCTTCTCATGGTTCGTAATATGAAACTCCAAAATCAACTGCCAACACCTCTGTCTTCTTGTATGCCGAAACTATTACCCCACTCCTCATATCCATATCTGATATGTTTTTCTACTTGTTATAGATTTTCCACGCTCTACATTTGCCTTAATCTCCATGTAACATCGTCTTGAACTTTCTTACATTCTATTATAGTATAATGAATATGATGTTGCTTATGCCATAAAGTCTTGCCTCGACTTCTCAAGAAAATTATGCTACTTGCAATTATAATGATGTGAAAATGGACAAGATGTTGCTCGAGTAGAGATTTGAGGTGTAAGATAAAAAGGATGAGAGAGAGAGAGAGAGAGAGAGAGAGAGAGAGAGAGAGGAGAATGCGTGAGATGTGTGTTGGAGAGACCCCCCCCCCCCCCCCCCCCCCCCCCCCCCCACACACACACACACACACACACACACTTTTATTATAATACTACAATTAGAATAAGGTACTAAACACTGTGGACAAGCACACCCAAAAGCAAATAAAAATACATATCTCCAACTCTCTATAATCCCCCTCAAATTTGAGCATAGATATTGATCATGTCCAACTTGCCAGAGATACGAAGAAGAGTATCCCTGCTAAGAGATTTGGTAAGAACACCAGCTAACTGATCCCCAAAGCGAACGAACGGAGTAGAAATTTCCTTCGCATCAACTTTTTCCCGAATGAAATGACAGTCAATCTCAATGTGTTTCGTGCGCTTATGGAACATCGGATTGCTAGCAATATGAATGACAACCTGGTTGTCGCAATGCGAGGGAATGAGAGTCGAAGGACGATAGCCAAGTTCCCATAAGAGAGTTCGAAGGGAAATAAGTTCAGATGTCGTATGAATCATAGCCCGATACTTAGCTTCTGCGAAAGATTGCGCCACTAAAGATTGTTTCTTGCTTTTTCAAGTGACAAGGTTGCCACTGACGAACATACAGTACCCAGACGTAAAACATTGATCATGTGAACTCCTAGCAAAGTTGGCATAAGAGCAACCAGACAGATGAAGATGGCCATGCGGTTGAAAGAGTAAGCCTTTGCTTGTGGAGGACTTGAGATACTAGAGGATATGATATACGGCGGTCAGATGTGTGGTCCGAGGACAATGCATGAACTGACTTACAACCCCCACAGAATGCGAAAGATCGGGCCGAGTAATAGTGAGATAGATAAGTCTGCCAACCAACCACCAATACATCCCAGGATCAGAGAGAAGCTCACCATCATCAGGACTAATTTTGTAAGTTGGATCCATAGGCATGGTAGTAGCTTACATCCTAGCATCCTAGTCTCGGAAAGAAGATCAAGTGCATATTTCCTTTTGAGAGAGCATGATCTAGATTTAGATCGAGCAACTTTTACGCCCAGAAAATACTGAAGAGTTCCTATATCTTTGATATAAACCTCCTTAGCAAGATCGTCATGTAAGAACTTCACACTGAGTTAAAATAAGGGCTAAGATAAATTGACCGCCAAGGAGATAATCACACGAACAGAGTTAAGCTTGGCCACCGGAAAGAATGTCTCAAAGTAGTCTATGCCATAGGTTTGAGTATAACCTTTTGCAACTAACCATGCCTTATACTGATCAATTGAACCATCGAGAACATACTTAATGGTATAGACTACAGACCCATTGACAACTGTCTGTTTGCCTTCAAGTAAGGGAACTAACTCCCAAGTCTTGTTCTTTTCCAACGCTTGCATTTGCCATCATAGCCTTAGTCCATCTGGACTACTCATAGCTTCCTTCAAGTTACACGGGGTAACAATGGAGGATATGGAAGCTTCAAAAGATTGGAAAGATGGTGAAAGATGGTGGTAAGAAACAAAATTACTAATAGGATGCTTAATGCATGAAGGGGGGGGGGGGGGGGGGGCGCTTGCACAAGGCAATAGAGAGATCATTATCAGGTGGTAAAGAATTTATACTTGAGCCACTAGTAGAGGCAGATGAGATGAGGGGCGACTGAGCTGTGGAGGATTTAGTCTGTCGATGATACACACGAATGGGCTTTGAGACGGACGAAGTGGGAGCATCCTCAAGACGAGTCAGGAAGGGGAATGGAGGTAGATTGCACATGCTCCCCCTGACTTGGAAGGAGAGGACTACATAAAGAACTCCCTTCATCAGAAAAGTATGAAATGTCTTTAATGAATGTCACACTAGTGTATACATATCTCTTATTGGTGCGAGGGTCATAACATTTATACCCCTTTTGTGATATAGAGTTACCTAAGAATATGCACTTAGTGGTTTGTGGACTCAACTTGTCATTAGTACCATTGAGAATTTGAACAAAGCATGTACATCAAAAAAATTTAGGGGGTAAAGGAAAGGGTTTATTGTGAGGATGCAAAAGTTTAAATGAAGACTTGTGAGACAATATTCAAAATGACATTTGATTAATTACAAATACATAATTAAGCAAAGCATCACCCCAAAAGTGTTTAGGAAGACTCATGCCAAGTAAGATGGCACGGGTGACTTTAAGAAGATGACGGCTCTTTCGTTTAGCCACACCATTTTCTTGAGGTGTCTGTGGACACGAACTGCGAGACAAAATACTAGTCCTGTAAGAAGAAAGAAAAAGGTATGTGACAGGTACTCACCCCACTTGTTAGAGTGTAGAGCTTTGATAGGACTTTGAAATTTGGTAACCACCTCATTATAAAATATTTTAAACATATCAAACATTCCTGTTTAGACTTAAGGAGATATACCCATGTCATTCTAGTACAATCATCAATGAATGTAACAACATATTTGTGTCCGAAAAGAGAGAGAACATGGGTAGGTCCAAGAACATTAGAGTGGACTAGCTCCAAAGGTTAAGGTTTCTTGACAAATGAACTAGGAGGGAAGACAGTCCAGTGATGTTTGTAGAACTCGCAAGTCTCACAACATAAAGGTTTAGATACATAGATTGAAGGAAATAAGAGCTTTAATCTAGACAAGGATGGGTTCCCTAAGCAACAATGCCACCTAGACACGGACTCCTTATCTAAGGACAAGGCACTAGTTCCTATCACAGGAGCATCATCTAGGAAGTAAATGCCGTCACGTTCATGCCCCCCATCATTCATCCGCTTCGTCTAGAGGTCTTGAAACACACAATGAGAGGGAAAGAACGCTACTGAACAATTCAAGGATTTTGTAAAACTAGGAACACAGAACCCGACGACAAATGCAGGGAGGAAGACGGCTTGATGGTACCAGTTCCAGATACAAGGTCCCATCCTCAACAGTGATAAAATATGACTGATTAGAAGGAAGCTAAGAATTAAACAGGTGAGGCTTACCAGTCACATGAGAGGTGGCTTCAGAGTTAATGAACCGGGAAGAGGTAGAAGAGGACACATGGAGAGCAGTACTTAACTGGGATACGATGGCTCTAGAAAACTCAAGACTATCACGAACATAGAATCGCATAAAGGCATCATAGATCTCTCGGGAGACAAGAACAATATCACATGAAGGAGACTTCCCTTGAGTTTCTCCAAGAGTAGGCTGCAAAGTTGAATCAACATCAGAAGTTGCACCGCTAGCCAAAGATGCACCTGCCCAAGATGGATGAGTCATAAGTTTCCAACACCGATCAACAGAATGGTTTGTTCCCCCACAATGTGAGCAACTGCAAGAGGCATCACGCCATGTCCACGTCCACTTCGGCCACGGTAGTTGTCACGATTGATAGCACAACCCCGACCTTGATTGTTATGAATAAAGTCACGGCCACGCCTAAGTGCTTTGGATGCAGGCTTTAAAGAAGACCGGTCACCAGTTGCGTATGCCGAGTTATCCGATGATAAAACGGTTGATGTGGTGGAGGTAGCAACACGTTGGACCATAGCATAAATGCTGTCAAAGGAGGAAGAGGATCCATCACAACAATCTTCTCACGAATACCTTTATATTCAAAGTTAAGGGTGTAAAGGAACTGCATGCTTTGGGTTTCTTCTCGTTGTTGATGAACTAGATGATAATCTTTCTTGCACTCGGACAGAAGGGGATGATAGAGATCTAATTCATCCCACATACCTCAAAGGATAGAAAAGTACTCTATAGATCGAGAATCCTGTTGGAACTGGCCAATATCTGAAATCAACTAAAGAACTCTTAACAAATTCCTTACTTCTGAATACATGTCATGCAGGGTATCCCATATCTTTTTTGCGAAGGATAGAAACATAATAGAATTGCTTACAGACGGATCCATACTGTTAAGTAATCAAGCCATGACTTGGTAGTGCTCTTTGGTCCAGGTCTTATAATGTCCATTTGTTTGGTCTGGAGCATCATCTACTATGTAGTTGACTCTATCTCTTCCTCCCAAAAACAAATTCATAGACTGAGCCCATTGCAAATAATTATTACCATCCAACTTGGCTGTGTTAATCAACAAGGGGTGCGAATCCAAAGATCCCGCACCCGAATAAGAGGAGATTTTGTCATCCATGTGGTCCACAAACACTAAGCTGGAGCAACAAGGCTCAACAGGGCATATTAGCACACAACTAAAGCTTCAAACAATGGACTAGGTCCAGAAAGGAAGAGAGAACTAAAAAACCATAGCAGGAAGCACCACAAAAAGCTAGCACAAACACAACATGCTGTCATGAAATGAAAGAGGAACCCAACAAGTATACATTACACGACTGGTGTATGTCCAGGGACCCGAAGGGGCCAAAAACGGTGGAGCCATACCTCTGAAGTGATTGGAAAACCCTCAAAAGGCCTTCCCC
Organism: Liriodendron chinense; assembly: GCA_003013855.2. NCBI lineage: Eukaryota > Viridiplantae > Streptophyta > Magnoliopsida > Magnoliales > Magnoliaceae > Liriodendron > Liriodendron chinense. The sequence goes on from ML058389.1 coordinate 5,903,642, forward strand.
TGATAAAAAAAACTTCCATAGATGCCTTCATACATAAAAACCAACCAACCCTAGGGAGAAATCCCAGAAACTTCTTACCGATTTGGGAGAAATCGTAAAAAGTTGAAAAAATGGGGGTTTTCGGTCGGACTTGAAAAGTGACTCAAAGACGCCTCAAATCAGCCCCAAAAATCCCGCAAAAATCACCATAATTCCTTTAAAATCTAGCTCTATTAGATCATGTTCTTCCCAATGCAAAACTGCCTGTACCGTACGTACACTTGCTGACGTCAGTCGTACGGTTGCTGACGTCAACAGGTCCTTGTAGCCAGTGTTTTAAATATCGACGATATCGGCCGATATATCCCACGATATATCTTGTATCCCACCTATGCGATACGAAACGCACAAGTAGTGCGATATATCCCACATGCTCGATCCAGTGAGCATTTTTGATCCCTTTTTTTTTTTTTTTTTTTTTTAAATCACGTTAAATTAGTGTCAATTTGTTACAAATCTATGACTTTTCATGTTTTGCATGAAAAATAATGAATTGGGAGCTTCGGTTCCAAGATTTGGAGGAGATGGTCCAAGTTGCGGAAAATTGAAAAAAAAAAAAAATTCCATTTTCTCGTAAATCGGTTTCAAGTCCAAACATAAAATCAAACATGTATGTAACCTGATCTCAATGTTCTCAAATCGTGAATCGTATCGTGAATCGTAATCGGGTCTAAATCGTATCGTATCGTAAATCGTATTGTAAATCGTAAGATTTTTTTAGATTTTCATAAACATATCATAACAAAATACAAAAAAATTGTAAATAAATCAGAAAAATTAAAAAACCATATTACTTATCCATTTTCTCATGAATATGCTAAAAAAAAAACAATGTAACCATAACATGATTCTCGTCATTAATTATATGTCTATATCCTTGTATAAATGTATCATTGTGTTGTATCATGTCATAATTAAGTTAAAAGAAAAAAAACCCTTTTCATATATCCCATCCCATGTACATGTAAGTTTTCTATATGATTTCAAAAAATAACATTTTCCCATCTCCATTTACATGTATAATTATATATTCACTTCATCACTAGTTGTTTGTTTTGAGAAAACAAAAAGTCCAAACAAATCTAGTCTTCGTCGACCGTGGCGCCATCATCATCATCATCCTCATCATCAATGGCATCAACATCAGCAACATTATCTTCATCCTCAGAACTTGACGTTGAAATAAACTCTGCTTCCTCCTCTTCTACCACTTTCGCTTTCCCCTTCGCTTTACTTCTTATTGTAAGTTTTCTAGGACCTACAAAACAGTTTATGAATAGTGCATTATGCTAATTGCTTATTAGTTTAGCAATTAGCAATTTAGCATAACTAAATGAAAGTAAACTATCAGTTTAGCAATCTAACCACGTCGCTTATCCGGTCATGAGGTAGACCCGCCTACACCTGGCACATCCTCCAATCCCTCAACAAAGCATTCACCCATGTCCATCCAGGTGTTATCTGTAGGAAGGGTAGGATCCTCCTTCTCAGTGATCCACTCATCATCGGATTCCATATCCGATAAGCAGATAGGATCAAGCCCTTGGTCTTTCTCTCTCTTTGCATGTCGGACTTCAAGCTAGAGATTGTACTTCACAAAAACCAGAGCGTTCAATCTCTGTTGCTCGAGTCTATTTATTTTTTTCGAATGTATTTGTAATGAACGTGGAATTTCATAAGAACCAAAGGTACTATATGTGAATTCATAAGATAAGTAATGAATTCAATAATTTCTCACCTGCTCAAAAGTGCTCTAGTTGCGCTCACAACCAGTAGCACTACATGTCAAACTCAAAATACGAATCGCAAAATTTTGCAATTCAGGACACTCATCTCCGTAAGTCTCCCACCACAAACCTACGAATCAATCATAGATAAATATATAAATAAACTAAATAATCTAAATAACTACTTAGTTACTTTAGTAACTTTACTTAAAGACAAGCAAAAGAATTGAAAAATTACCTGGTTGTTTCGTCTTACTTGTTAATTTTGCAGTCTCTCGTCCAAACAATCCATAGGCCTTTTTGAACTTGTCCGTTTGTTCATCAATGATCACAGCATTGCCTTGAATCCGGGATCATTCTTTCAATGCAATCATATAGTCCTATTTTGATTTCTAAATCCGGATGGAAACTATCATCATATTGAAATCTAGGATTTAGAAAGTAAGCCGCCGCATGTAAGGGCCTATGTAGCTGAAGATTCCACCGTTGGTCTATAATGTCCCATATAGCTGAATACCTCTTTTTCATTTCTCCCAAATTCATTGCTATCGATTCTTTTGCCCGATCCATTGCTTCATAAATATACCCCATAGCTGGCCTCTCATCTGAATCAACTAGCCATAAAACTTTAACCAATGGGAGAGTGGTTTTCAAGCAAAACTTGATAGATGGACAAAAGTCAACATCGGCCAATACAATGTCTTGAACATGCTTCCCTTTTGCGGTCTTCGAGAAGCTACTACCTTCCCAATCTTTTGAGGTAAACATCGACCTCAAGCCAATCCTATTTTCATGGATGCTTTTTAAAGTTAAGTAATACGTCGCAAATCGTGTTACCGCCAGTCTTGTCAACTCTCCATTTGTATGCTTCCTCATTAGGCTCAAGACCCAACAATGCTTATAGATGTAGACCGTTATAGCCCTTGCCTTTGCCATGGTTTCATAATGAACTTGTAGTTTTCCAATGTCTGCAAGCATAAGATCTATGCAGTGGGCCGCACATGGAGACCAAAACAATGTCCTTCTCTTTTCCATCAACATTTGACCCACTTTGACATAAGCGGATGCACTATCTGTAACAACTTGAACCACGTTCTCTTCACCTACCTCATCTATAATAGATTCAAGTAAATGTAACAAATTGTCTGCATTTTTTGAAATATCAGATGTATCTATTGATCTTAAGAAAACTGTACCAATTGGACTATTTACCAAAAAATTGGTAATAGACCGATTCACGCCATCGGTCCACCCATCTGACATCACGGTGCGTCCGGTCTTTGCCCATTCCTTCTTATAAACCTCAATTGATTTTTATATAGAGTCAACTTCCATTTTCAAAAATTTATTCCTCACTTCATAATATGACGGTAGCTTCAACTCCGGCCCAAATGAAGCAACAACTTCCATCATAGGTGCAAAAAATGGACTCTTTACAAGATTAAATGGTAAAGCATTTGCATATAAGAATCTAGAAATCGAAAGACATACATTATCTTGATCTCCCTTCTTCCAAATTTTGTTAAGCGTGGCCTGTTGCTTTTCTTTCGGCCCACCCTTTCTTCCTACAAAATCATCCATAGTCCTTTTTCGTTTTCCTCCAATTTCTTCCATATCTTCAATAATGGGAACTCTCTCAACATCGTATGCCTGCTTTTCTTGTTGCTTCTTCTCATTGATATTACCATCCAACAACCTCTTGAATTTTTCGGCGACGTCATCACCCACTTGACTACATAAGGCAACATTCTTCTTGGTTCGAGCAAGGTGATGTTTTCTTCGAAACACATCTCCCCAATAACTCTTCCCACAAAAATTACATTTAAGATGGAGATTATTATTCTCATCCACCTTCGAACAATACTCCCATGTAGGGTCATTATCCTTCAACTTCGACTTCTTTCCCATCTTCAACACTCCAAGTTGAATAAACACCCAAACTTACCTATAACTATAAGAAACAAGTCAAACATGAAAATGGTAAAAATCATTAAGAGTCCTTAGAAGACATGAACCAAATGATGTTTTATTTAAAAAATTAAAGAAAGGAAAAAGAAAAGATTAAACGAGGAAAAGATGAGATATTCTAATGTAGGTGGTGTGTGATTGTGTCTTGTATCATGTTTCCTTAGACCTCTAAGTGCAACCCCTACAAAAGGGGAGGGGGGTGTGGGGGGTCTCCCCCCACTATTCGTATGCCTGCTCTTCTAGTGATTCTTCTTTTGCTTTTGAATATATCACTTGTGTTTCCACATGTCTTCTTACATTTATAAATTACATGAATAGACTTTGGATATACTTGCATCAATTCAGTTAGACAGCGCATAGATTAGGACCCCATATAAAGAAAACCTATTATGTGTACTTATTGTTTGTAATGTTTTGATTTCTTAGCGTGCATTGATGTCTTTTTTAACAACCACTGAAGTTTCATTGAAAAATTTGACCAATTTCTCAATGTTTGCCCATGTTTCCACCAACAACGATACATTACGCGATACAACCGATATATCCCATGCGATAACCGATACGTATCCATATCCTAAGGGTGTGATATGTAACGCGATACCGATATTTTGAACAATGCTTGTAGCTTCAATCAACGTGAGATCCTAGAGCTCTGATGAAAAGGAGTAGATTTGAGGAGGAAGATGAAAAGTATGAGAGAGAGAGAGAGAGAGAGAGAGAGAGAGAGAGAGAGAGAGAGGAGACTTTGGAGAATGCGTGAGATGTGTATTGGAGAGACCCAACCCCACACACTTTTATTATAATACTACAATTACAATAAGGTACTCCATAGGATTACCAAACATCATGGACAAGCACACACAAAAGCAAATAAAAGTACATCTTTTTAACTCTCTATACCTTATACCATAAAATCTTGCCTTAATTTCTCAATAAAATTATGTGTGTATTTTTCTATGGGTCTACAAGATGCCTATGTCTCATCCCTAGGTCAAGGCCTACATTGGGAAGATTACAATAGGGATTTCCTCCCCAATTTTAGGGAGTGAAAAAGTCTTAAAAAGTGAGCAAACCAACATTGGGTTGGAAAGAAATGCATGAAGCAATTGATTTGAAAGTTTTGTTAAAGACACTCTATTATTCTCATGGTTCGTAATATTCATACTATATTAGCCAATACCACCATATTGTATTCATATCAGCTCAATACAATACATGACACGGTGTCAAAATGATCTAAGGAGAAAAAACTGTCTTGTAATTGCCGGTATCGGTTGATACAGGCTTGATATGGCCGAAACGGAAAAGAAGGACCAGATTTGAATTTGTTTTTCAAATATTCTTGTATTTTCCCCATCTTTTTGCATTTAAACAATGAAGGAAGCTTAAAGCTCATTTTAGAGTAGACGTGGGCCTATTTTGGGATCAAAACAAAAGATTTGAGTGGGATTTGACGAATTGAAGTAGATTGGACCATTATGGGAAAAGTTGGAAAAAAGAGTAAACCTGATTTTTTTTTTTTTCATTTTTCATATTCTTTTTGTTGTGTTACAATGTTTAATGGGCCCTAATTCACCAAATCGTTCCCAACATATGTGGGCTTGTTTAGTTGACTTTCAACAAGTCAAGTTGACAAATGGCATTCTTATCAAAGAAATGTTTGATATACCATTATATACATGTCCAAATACACACACACACACACACACACACACACACACACACACACACACACACACAAGTTGTCGGCAACAAAAGCAAGAAGGACGACAAAAGTCGCCAATGGATAACGAACGACGACGGATCAATGGCATTTGGGCTGGATTTCAGCATTCAACGAATGATTTGATGATGAAGTCGAAATTCTCGTTGATATCATGATCAAGCGCTCTATTCCCAAGCTATTCTTTTGCCACCGATTGATCCTGAAGGGTCTCATCATTTGGATCCCTTTTGAACACTTTGTAGGATTGACGAATGTGTGATGTTGTTATTGACAATGGGAGTGGTGAAAACTTAGTTTTTGAACATATTTGGACTCACTACATCTACCTGTTGAACTGCACCAGTCGCCTTATAAGCTGTGTTGGTTCAACGACGGCAGTGGAGTCACTATTTCCCAAAGGTGCCTTGTCTTGTTCTCCATTGACAACTCATTCATCGACAAGGTGTTTGCGGTATAGTTGTGATGGATGTCTAACACCTTTTATTAGGTCATCCATTGGCGATATGACCATCATGCTATCTATCATTGTTAAGATGACAAATAAAATGTCGAGAAAGATGGAACTATGGTTGTCCTTCTACCTACATGAGAGCCATGTATTCCATGGCTCAAAACATTAGAAGTCCTTACAGACAACAAACTGCCTGATCTGAGCCATGACATGCTACCTTCGATGTGGAGATGTGTGGATGTTACTAAAGGAAGACAAAGTTGGTGTATGAGATTGTTGGGATAATTGATAATGACATGTACCACTTGTGGTTATTGAATCATCTTTGTGTGTCGAGTATTTGCAGTGTTCATTGTCTTATTCTTTATGAAGGTGACTCATCGGGCGATGAAGCAAATTGCTACTCGAGGTGGAGTTTCCTCCCACTCGGGGAGAATGATGAGGCATCATAGTCGTCCTTAGTTGGGTGGATCATGATGATTGATGATCAAAAGAAAAATGAAATTGTGTGCCAAATCAACAATGAAGATTAATCCTATGAAAAATCGAGATCGGGTGATATAACGCAAGGTCAAGTGTTAGAAGTGCGTTCGATTGATTCAATATCGATGAACCTAGAAAAGAGGACAAGTTAGGCCAACACAGTCCACATTTCTCCATGGGATGAAGTAATTTGGATGGCTACACCATGCTAATCAGAGGGTCACACGTGATGGATAGATGGTGCTAGGCCCAAGCCCATCTCATCCAAGCCGCTTCTAGAAGTGTTGGAGAAACAATTCCAACAACAGTTTTCCAACTTGGAATTTCGAATGTGTTTGGAGAATGCAGAGATGATTGACCACCTTTTTTTTTTTTTTTTTGCATTCCCTTTTGCTTGTAAAGTTTGGGATCATTTTCTGTTTTTGCTTCATACCTATTGGGTGATGATGAAGACAATTGAGGATCTTTTTTGGTCTTGGCATGGGGGAGGGGTTGGAAAATCGAGAAAATGTGTGGAGGCTGATCATCATGGCTATGGTTTGGGCTATTTGGGGGCCTCGTAATGGCCTTTGCTTTCGGAATGAGAGTGCGTTAGTGGCAGAGATTATTAGGAAAGTTAAGGGCCTTGCTCCGAGTTAGGTTGTATATGTAAATGCAATTAGGGCTGCTAATCTTCTTTTCTGTCTTTTTTTGTTTGTTTGTTTGTTTGTTTTGTTTCAGGTTGTATTCTTCTCTTGCTTTTGGAGGGCTTCTTAACTAAATTGCCGTTATCTCTAAAAAAAAAAAAGGAATTTCCATGCCTTCACGCGTAGATAGCTCATGCGATACTGTCCTTACCTAACACATGTCATGCCAAGAGTGATTTGAGATGAGTTATGGGCCCCATGATAATCCATTTAATTATGACTTTGAAAGTTTAACATTTCTCACATTCTTCTTAGCTATTTGCCTTCCTATTTTGGAATTAGAACAGATGATGCATTGTTGTAGGAATCCTTAGCATTGTTTCCCTAGTAGGTGAGTTGTATTAGGATTGTAATTGCTTGGATCACTATATTAATCAAAGGCTCATATGCAGAGAAGGAAGCTTGAGTTTTATTCTGAAAATTGCACCATGTGTCTACTTGTGTGAAGTTGTGGTTATCCCCTCCCCCCCATCTTTTAGAAAGTCTCTATTTCTTGGTTCTTGGTTTCCAGCTGCTGAGATGCTTTCCGGGTGCCGAAATCCATATGCAACTTTTGTTGTCCTTCCCACTTCCATTGCCAGCAGCCTGTCTGTCGCTATGCCGACTCAGACTGTCTGCATCAATTCTTGAATATCTCATTGCGATCCTTGTTTCTAATACTTAATTATTTGGCTTAAAAAAATAAAATTGTCTGATACAGTCCAATACCAATACATGATGCCCATATCGTATCATTTTTTTATCCAGCCCATACACCTGTTGAACCATCCTCTTGCTAGGCTGGTGGCATTTAGTATCATTGGGTTAACTACTGCAATACCTGGAATTCTGTAAAGTGGTGATCATTTTGTAGTGCTTAATTCTGTAGGGTCGGCTATGTTTTCCAATATAGTTTCTTTATAAACACCAGTGTTTATGATCATATATGCTTTGATATTTCACGTTCGTTAAAGGTTTTTTCATGTGAGCAAGTAGGTCAAATACACTATTGTTGTTAACCTAATTGAGATGGTCCTTTAATTATATGCAGGTTGATACCGTTGCAAGAACGCTCTAGGGCAGTTGCATTCGTTTTTGGTGGTCTGAGCATTGGAAGTGTACTGGGGTATGTGCTTTAAAATGTGGTTGTAAGAATGGATCTTAGTGACTTATCTATGCTTTGTAGATTATACCTAAGTCTTTGGAATTCTGCAGCATTTATGTGCAATATATATATAGCACACAATTCTGACTTGGTTCAATTGTGTCATTCAATGTACCATTTTGCTGCCATATCTTTTAGTTACTAATCATAGTTGCCGGAACTTCTATTCACCTGCCACTGGCACTTCCACTCTGTTCCTAGTTTATACTTGTGACATTTGGAACAGACAACTACGTGCCTGCATCTGCATCCACTTCCACTTCTCCACACCCTTCTTCAGCATCAGCCATTGCCAAGGAGAAGAAATCCCTTACTGGGTTAAGTTGGGATTACATGCATATAGTATGTTGGTCAGAAATTATATTGCATTCGCATTATTTGTATTGTAGTCTAATCACAGATATTTTAGTTCTAGATGGTATATGTTGATTGCTGTGATGTTTTATGCTTAAACTATGTAATGAAACCCATTACAATAGGAATTGACAATCAAACCAAGAATTTCTCTCTCAAATACTTTAAAACCAAATTTAGAAGGCAAAGACTAAAAAATTTGGCCTTCATGCTCACTAAAGAATGGACAGATACACGTTGAATACTTGTACAAAACTAACACAAGAAAAAGGAACAAGAAAAAGAAAAAAGAAAAAAAGAAAGCCAAATTCGTGTGTTTCCATTTTTTACTTTTCTAGTTTCCTGCAATTTTTTGGCCAAAAACCAAAACGGCTGGTAGGATTCCGATATGGCCAAGATTGTTTCTGGGCCAGGCTGATACGCTCCCTCGAAACCAATATTCAGAACCTCGTTGTGAGTGCCGAGGATCCTATGTTGGAGTGATTGATGACTCCACCTAGGGATCCATTGGAGGACTGGCTCTTGAATCCAAAGATGGATGTATTAGTGAATCAAATAATGACATGGGAAATCAACCCAAGGGTAGGATTGATGTCCAAAATGTGGAATTTTGAACAAGATTCAAGAAGCCGACCAAGCACGAAATGAAGAGCTACGTGTAACAATCCAGTATTCTAGGCAAACAACCCAAGTCCCAAAAATGAAGTGGAAGTCATCCTGGAGGATGCTGGCAGCCGAATTGCTGCTACAATTGTTAAAAAAGGTTGAGTGTCATGCGGCTTGCCTGTTTGGGCCTGTATGGGCTTTATTTTACATGATATTTGAGCTATTGGGCTTTATTTTACTGTTGGGTAGTGTTTTGGCCCATAGGAATAGTTGTTTACTTACATTACTTAAGTAAGGAGCATAATTGTAATTTCCACATGTTTTTAGTGAAGCCCTAATAAAACATAAGAGAGGGGGCGTGTGTTTTTTCTTCTTTCTTCTCTATTTTCTGTTGTAGGCTCCCTCTTCATGATAAATCACCACTTTCTCTAAAAGCTTGAGCTGTTAGAGGATGGTGTATCAATGTATATTGAGGGACTCTAACACTCCCGCGCATGTGTGGGGCGGAACTCCGCACGGGAAGACACACGACTCACACCATAAACAGCCCCCTGTGGGAGAATATATTACCGGTGGCATATTTGCTACTTCCGGGATTTAAACACAGGAACTTCCGCTCTAATACCATGATAAATCACCACTTTCTGTAAACTGCTCAAGCTGTTAGAGGATGGCGTATCAATGTATATTGAGGGTAGAGGTGGGCAATGATCCGGGCCGAGCCGAGTTAGCCCTAGTTTGGTTTGGCTTGTTTTTGTACCATCGCAGTTTGTGGATCAGTTTGGTTTGGGTTTTAGGCCGACCCATGTGGCCCGAGTTTGGTTTGCTCCAGAAAAATCTGGTTCGAGCCGGGATCGGTTTGGTCGAAAATTTCAAACCGGGCCGGGCCAAGTTCAAACAGGCAGCAGCTCTTTTTTTCCTTACTATATGATGTTTAACATCCTCCAAAGGAGTGCAACTTCAAAATAGACATGTAAGAGTATTTTCCAAACAAAAGTACACAAGCATAATTTTACAAGTGCAAGGAAACAATGTGCATTCATGTATATGTATTATGCATTATCCATGTCATCATGTATATGTATTATCCATGCTGTCCATCTGTTTTACATATCATTTTAGGACATGATCCCAAAATGGAATCATATCCAAAGCTCAAGTGGATCACACCACAGGAAACAGTGTGCTTATAACCTACGAGCCGAATCAAACCGAGCTGAATCAAATCAAGCTTCGAGCTTTGAGCCAAGCCGAGCCGGTACTACCCTAGTTTGAGCTTGGTTTGTTTTTTCAAACGAGCTTGACTTAGAGGCTTGGTTTGGTTTGAACTTCCATTCGAACCAATCCAAGCCGAGCTTTATCGAACCAATCTGAGCCGAGCTTTCGAGCTGGCTTGGTTTGTGCCCACCTCTAATTGAGGGACTCTACTTCACACGTTTTACATGGTATTAGAGCAAGCTTGGGAGTGATTTGGGTCCTGAATCTTATCCCTTATTTTTGGGGTTGAGATTGGAGGACCTCCAAACCCTAGAGTGCTGATCGGACCTATAGGAAAGTGTTCCTTGTTGTTTGTCAAGTGAATCGCTTGCAAAAGGGAGAGAAGGAGCCTCACCTTGAAGATGAAGGCTTGTTGATTTTTTCTGTTAAGATGTTTAAGTTGTTTTCCTTCTATTACTTTGTGTTGGAAGCAATTTTTTCTTTTTCTTTTTCTTTTTTATTGTTTTTTTGTAGTTCCATCTAGCCGTCACATTATGTGTGATGTAAGAATGACTTTGAAGTGAGTTCTAGTTGATGAGGGCCTGGAAATTTCTATGCAATATAGTAGCAAGGTGTATTTGTGCATGAATTGAATTATAGATCAGCATTTTTCTGTATAAGTTGAAGTAAATTAGTTCCAAGGTGGCTATGGAGCCCAAAGGCATAGTTAGTGGTCCCTCATCACTATGAGAAATGTTTGGACCGTCGTTTAATACGTCATAACATCCATGAAATTGAATGGGAAGAATTATCTTCATTAGGCTAAATCGGTTGAAGTATTTCTCTTAGTCCGAGAAAAGGATAAATTCCTCACGGAGTGAACCGGAGAAATCTGATTCTAGATATAGACAATGGATGCATGATGATGCCTGGATCAAATTTTTGTTATGGAATAGCATGGAACCCAAGGTGAGCTCTAATTTGGTGTTCGTTAACACCGTAACAAAGATGTAACTCCTTAGAGCAGAATATCTCATGGGTCTATCAATTGTATGAGTAGATTTTCTCGTTCTACAAGGGAGACAGGTCCCTCATTGAGTATTTTGTTAAATTGACTGTCATGTGGAAAAAGTTCTTGATATATGTCCTATCATCTTAAATGTTACTCTTATGAAGAAGCAGTTGGAGGATATGAAAGTGATGAAGCTTTTGTTTAGTTTGCAAAAAGAATATCATTCAACTAAAGATTAGATTTTGAGTGATGTGTCAATCCCTTAGGTTGTCGAATCTATGCTAGGCTTCAAAGAATCTCTTTTGCAAATGATTCAAGCAATGCTCATGTCAATGTATTTGATAAAGTTGCATTGTCTTCTTCATCTAGTTTCATTGGTTTGCGTGAAGGCTGTGATGGTTAATTAGGTCGTGGTTTGTATCATGCTGGCAAAGGGGTAAGTTGCTAAGGGGAGGTAGAGGTGGCCGTGGTGGTAGAGGAGATCGCATATGCACTCACTGTGGTCTAACAAATCACACTGGATTTTTGCTACGGTCTATATGGAAAGGCTTAGAAAGCTAATTAAGTTCTTGTGATGGAAAATGCTTTTGTTGATGGTAGACCCACCACTTCTACTTCATCCAAGATGTTTCATAATGGTAATGCAAGCTGTAACATTTGTTACAACCTTCTTTTTTTTTTTCGAAATAAAATTATTTCGAGACTGTTACCGGTCAATTTTTTTTCTTCTTCTCTGTAACGGCTGTTTCGGCCCCCTAACGCGTAACTGTTACCACCATTACCTTTATGGTCGTTACATAACCGTTTTGACATACCATGTCTGCATCGAATGTTGGTGGTGATCAGATTAGTGTCATACTATCACGAGAAGAATATGCACGGTTTCTGTCTTCCAATGTCTTTATGTCCAACAGTGTTCCTTCCACTTCTACAACCACTTTTAATCAGTCAGGTAAAATGTGCCTCTTGTCATTTCACCCTTCTCCATAGATCGTCGATTTTAGTGCGTTCCATCATATCTCTAGTTATCATAGCTCATTTTCTTCTTTTGATCATGTCTCGTCAAATATGGTTGCTATTTTAGCCGATGACACCTTTTCACTGTTGTTAAACAGGATAGTGGGTACTGCTCAGTCTAATGCATCCGTGCCCCTATCTTCTATCTTATATGCCCCCAAATTTCTTTTTAGCCTTTTTATTTGTAAGTAGACTAAAAAAAAATCTCTGAATTGTTTAGTCTCCTCCTTTCCTTTCTATTATGTTTTTCAGGACCTCAAGATGGCCAAGAAGATTGGTGGACTTCATAAGAGGAATGGTCTGTATTATTTTGAGTGATGTGTCAATCCCTGAGGGTCCAAAGACCTGGCACGTTTCACACCCTAAAGACTCTTGTCCAATTCCTTCTGAAGATGTCGAATTCAGGGCCATCGAGAGTCGATATTAAGAGAGGTGTTCCGTTTAAATTAGTTAAGGGACTAGCTCGAGTCCCTAGTTTGTTAGTTTTTAATTACTTTATTATCTTTGTTAGTGATTTTTTCTAGAATGACATGGTTATATCTCATGAAACATAAGTCATAAGCTTTTCATGCATTCCCAAATTTTCACAATGAAATAAAAACTCATTTTGATGCAAATTTGTGTATGATTAGATCTGATAATGCTTTTCAAATTTATTTTTCAGACTTTCAGACCTATATACAAAGTCATTATATTATTAATCAGACTTGTGCTTATGAAACTTAAAAAAATGGGGTAGCTGAGCGCAGGAATAGACATCTAATTGAGGTTACTTGTGTTTTGTTATTAGAAATGAATGTTTGACAAGGTGATGCAGTTTTTACCACATGTCATTTGATAAATAGGATGCCCTCATCAGTTTATATGGAAAACTATGTTCTCATTGTTATTCCTTAATTGACTAGTTCGGTACTTCCCGAATTGTTTGGTTGTACTTGTTTTGTCTATCTCCTTGAGTTTGGTCAAGATGAACTTGCACCTCGTTTTGTTAAATACATTTTTTCTGGGATATTCTCATACTTAGGAATATTATTGTTCTTTAACTCAAAAAATACTTTGTGACAGCTGAAAATTACATTCTTTTCAAGTGTGCTATTCTATGGTAAAAGCCGAACGCATTGCAAAAGTCATGCATGTGGAAGTTCCTTTACCTTTTTTTTTTTTTTTTCTTCCAGATTTTGATGTTAAGAAATCAACATCTTAGAAGGATTTCACATAAACATATTACAGAGAGAGGAGAAAAGGCTAAGTATCATAGATTATTTCTTCTCAATCCACACCATCAACTATTGCGCCTAATGAGGCTCTCACTCTTTGTAAGTCTACAAAAGTTGTCAATGATCTACCCATTTCGATTTGCAATGGTAAACGTTCTCATGTTCCTATCCAATCTCCAACTTAACCACTTGTCCACAAATTAGTAGAAGTTTGCTTGTGCCTTGTTTGATTTGTTTGTACTTAAGTCTGTTCAGGATGTATTGTTGGATGAAAATTTGAAAAGGGCTATGGATGAAGAGATGAATGCTACGTATTGTTATATTCAAATGATGCTTAGGGACTAACTGATCTGCCACCGGGTAAGACGCCAATGAAGTGTGAATGGGTTTACATGATAAATTTTTTCCCGAATGGATTGATTGTTACAAAGCCAAGTTGGTTGCCAAGGGGTATACTCAAATTTATGGAGTAGATTATCTAGGTACCTTTTCAGCAGTGGCCAAGCTTAATTCAGTTTGAGTTGTTATATTTGTAGCTGTAAATCGTGATTGGCTCCTCTTTCAGCTAGATACAAAGAATGCATTTTCTGCATGGAGAATTACACAAAGAAGTCAATATGGAATAACTTCCTAATTATGTTGCCTGAGGGTCTAAACTGTGCAAGCTAAGTCTATATGTGGAGTGAGCAATTGCTGTGGGCCTAGTTTGAAAAGCTCAGTAGTGTGGTGGTATCATATGGGTTGAAAAGGAGTAAATTAGATCACTCCCATTTCTCAAAGCATACTAAATCTAGCTACATTGAGCTTGTTATGTGTGTGGATGATATTATAATGACAATTTATGGCTTGGAGTGTATCGAGAAGCTAAAGTTGTATCTTCAGTCTCAGTTTTAAATTGCAGATCTTGGTCTTGTTCTATATTTTCTGGGCATTGAAGTAGCGAGATCCAAAGCTGGAATAAATATTTGTCAAAAGAAAATATGTTTGCGACTTACTGGAAGAGACAAATATACTGGGTGACAGGCCTGCAGATACATCATTGGATCCTCATCTCAAGCTTGAGCCTGAAGATGGAGAGTTATTGGTAGATCCTGACATGTATCGAAGACTTGTTGGTAAGGTCATCTATTTGACCATCATTAGACCAGACATTGCCTCCTCTGTGAGAATGGTTAGTCAGTTTATGCAACCCCACATTTGGATGCAGTTACGAGAATAATCAGGTACCTGAAGGGTACGCTTGGGAAAGGTATCCTGTATAGATCTCACGATCATCTCCAGATAGCAGGTTATTCCAATGCAGATTATGCAAGGACAAGGTATGACAGATGGCCGACCACAGGTTATTGCACCTTCCATGGTGGCAATGTGGTTACTTGGAAAAGTATGAAGCAAAATGTAGTTGTCATGTTAAGTGTTGAGGCAGAATATAGATCAATGGCACACATTACTTGTCAACTTGTTTGGCTTAAATCTCTTCTTGAAGATCTGGGGTTCATTGTGCAAGGTCCAATGCCTTTACATTGTGACAATCAAGCTGCTATACATATTACCAGCAATCCAGTATTTCGTGAGAGAAGAAGCATGTAGAGGTCGACTGCCATTTCATTCGAGAATCCGAGATAAGGTCTGTCAGAAGAAAATCCACACTATGTATATCTCCTCCCATGAACATGTTGCAGATTTATTCACCAAAGCTCTTGGGAAGTCGCAATTCGAAAAACTTATTTCCAAACTGGACTTGTTTGATATCTGTGGTCCAGCTTAAGGGGGAGTGTTAAAAAGGTTTGAGTGTCATGCGATTGGCCCATTTGGGTCTGTGTGGGGCTTTATCGTACATGATATTTGAGCTATTGGGCTTTATTTTATTGTTGGGTTGTGTTTAGGCCCATTGGAATAGCTGTTTACTTGCAACACTTAAGCAAGGAGGGCATAATTGTAATTTCTAAATTCTTTTTAGTGAAGCCCTAATAAAACATAAGAGAGGAGGCATGTGGAATTGTGGAGCCATGGAGGTAATCTTGAGGGCAGCTATCCGCCTCTCTCTTCTCTCCTTTTCTCCTCTTTTCCCTTATTTTCTCCTCTTTCTTTTCTATTGTTTGCTATAGTCTCCCTCTTCACATGTTTTACAACCGGCAATGACGTTCTTGCAGATTTTCCCTTGGAAATCTACACAGGTATGAAAGATACTGCTTCTCAATCATTCTTAACTTTCAGCTTCCTTAGGGTGATCAAAATTCGGCAGGCCAGTAACAAATTTCCTGCAAGATTGACCAATTCTAAGCTTTCAACTTCTGTTGGCCCAGGATCTTGGTCCCACTCAACTGTTCCTCTTCCTCATAGAATTCTTCTTGTTCCTTGCAGACTTGTAATTCTCTGTTTGATATAAGCTGATTTTGTCTACCTCTCCACTTGAAACAGGTGTTATTATTTGTTAATGATAGTGGTTATGGGCCTACGGCCCACTTAGTTTGTCTTAGGATGTGTTTAGAATATAGTTTTTTTTTTTATAAGGGGTATCATCAGTATTTTTACCTTTTAACTAAAATATATATGGAGAAAGAGTGGGAAGCATCAGCCCTAGTTCTCTCTTCCCTTTTCTCAGCATTCTTTTCTCCTTTTTCTCTTCTTTTCTTCTTTTCTATACGAGCTTACATGGTTGATTTGGTTTTGGCTGGTTTCAACTGCTTTGCCTTCTTAATAATGTGGGTATAGACTGTTGAATGCTGCTACTGCTCATCATAGTAGCATTCTGCACAGTCCTATTATCACAAGGAGTAAAAGATCATGGTGGGAAACTGCTAGTAGTTCTGGAGCTGCGTATCCCCTGAGATGATGGTGCTATGGCTAGCTGCTTCTTGTTCTGATCTTGAATTTTCAGAGATATCTGATAGGACTCATCTACTCTTTAAGGTTAAACCATAGTCATATCTTGTGGAATCTCTCATTCTCTCCTGGAAATCTGCTACAATAACGAACCACTGGCTGTCATTCATTCTCATTCACCCTGCAACAAATCAGAAACCTTTCTGCGTATTCTACGATAGATTTCAGAGTGAGATAAGGTCCTTGAAGGGTGACCTCGCAGTTGAGAGGCACTAATCTTTCTTTCAAATTTTCAATATAATTCTCATCTCTTAGTATTCTGCTGGAGGCTGCTCGCTGCATCTGTGCCTCCGTGATGCCACCAATCCAAGAGCTGAGCTTTTGAGTTTCACCTTAGAGAAGCACACCTTGTTGTATGTCATCTCATATCACTCGAAGCCATTCTAAATGTCATATCACTTAAAATAATCCTTTAAGGATCACAATCAATGGTGGAGAGGATCGAGCTCTACCTTTCCAAAACATTGGGGATGTAAATACACACACTTCAATCCTCCTTCCTCTTCATAGCCATGATGGGTATAGGAGGGACGTTTTGGCATCATGTCCGTAAGTCCATGACTCCATGCCGTGGGTAACCCAAGGCTTGGAAACCCACATGGCAGCCATGCTCATGATAACACTGGACTCCCTCTTGTTGATCCAGCATGTTAAATCAGGGTTGTCTAGGAATGCCACTACTCCTTTCTACATAACCTTTTAGATCACGATTGTCCTTCAATACTTGATTAACCTGTGAGTTGGAGTTATCATTTCCAAGATTTATGTCACAATCATTCACATAGGACATTCATACACTCAGTGACGACTTGCAATTTTACATGAATATTTTCATCACATGACCTTGCTCGTGATTTTATTTTATCTGAGACAAAAGCTTTATCTTCAAATGGGAAAGTTGTTTTCATCTAAAGTGGAATAATTATCAAGGATTTCATTATAAGACAAAAATTCATTTATGAGTATTTTTGTTGTCTCCAAATTCAAAGGTTGTGCAAGCAAGGAATTGTGTTCATAACTTAGTTACACATAATGGGAGCAGATGTGAGTAGTTAACCAATGTTGTAATTAAGCTAGAGCATCTTATCAATGTAACATAATAATGATAATTAATTTAAAAAATTTATGCACTTGATGACAAAGAAACTTTTTCAATTAATTTAATTTAGAAATTTAGAAGATTCATATTTGGTAAAATGGAAAGAAACAAAAAGCACAAATGTATGAATTGATTGAGTTAAAGATGGCCATGATACAAATATGTTGGAGACAGACAAAAGGAAAAATCATGGTAGCAGTAGTTAGCGGTAGGAGTCAGGGACTCAGGGAATCAGAACTGTCTTGGAGTTGACTTGCCTGTCAACCAACACTGTCACAACTTATACCCTCTAGGTCTGATAATATACATGTTTGAGGGGGTAGACTCAAAGTTGTGACCACCATACTTGGCTAAAGTAGTGTTTTGGTGGTAAGAGTAAGAGGATGTTTGGAAGTGAGACCCAAGGGAGGGGGTGGTCTAGACCATAGAAGATTGTCACTTCTAATAATCACGTGGACTGGGGTTCATTTTTCTATTTGATGATGGCATGATGCTTATCACCACCATACTTGGCTAAAGTAGTGTTTTGGTGGTAGGAGTAAGAGGATGTTTGGAAGTGAGACCCAAGGGAGGGGGTGGTCTAGACCATAGAAGATTGTCACTTCTAATAATCATGTGGACTGGGGTTCATTTTTTCTATTTGATGATGACATGATGCTTATCAAATGGTTATTTGTTAATTTACTCTTCTTCTTCTTCTTCCAATGTTCAATGAATAGAGAAGCAGTTCGTTTATGATCAATTGTCAATATAATGTTCTTTTTATCTGTTTGTTTCTAACATCGGAACTCCTTGCAGGCTTATCTTGGCTCCTCCTCTTATCCAGAATTTTGGTTGGGGGTCTGTCTTCTACATTTTTGGGTTTCTCGGGATACTTTGGTAAGCAAACAGTTACACAACCCATGGTTTATTACGGATCTATCTGGTATTCTAACATCTAGTTTGTATTTATTTATCAAGTTACAACTTGTAGCCAAGAAAATGAGATTTCATTGCAGAAACTTCAGTGAAGGAAATATTAGGCAAATGGAAGATTATGAGTTAGTCTTGTTCAATATTTATTCATTTTGCTTCTAATTGTTTCTAGTTTGAAACATTAACTATTATCTTGAAATCACTTGATTTTGGCATGCTTATTTGATCTAACGGCTATTGGCTTGAATCACTTGATGTTTGGTGTGCTTATTTGATGTAAAAAATGTATAGTTCTAATTCATGCTATTCATTCATGAAGGTGTTTGGGGTTTCAGCTCGTTAAAGAAGATCAATCTCCTATTGCGGGTGAATACATATCTGGCATGTGCTTATTTCTTTCGTCCTTTCAAATTTTTTAATTGATTGAGGAATTAATTTGATTATTTGTTGGCATAATTGTTTTATAAATTTCCTCGTCAACTGCTATAACAATCGGGACCAATCTGTCATGGAGGTTTTTTTTTTTTTTTTTTGTAATATTATGTTAGGGTGTGACCATTGGGCATGTGAAATTGTTGAATATTGATTTGTTAGTGGAGTGATAGGTGAGTTCCCAATTATTGTAGGCTTACACCTGGTCAGCATTAAGCTCATACCTTTTCTCACTGGTTATGGATGAGTTAACGAAGCATTTGTAGGAAGAGATCCCATGGTGTATGTTGTTTGCAGATGTCATAGTTTTGAATGAGAAGACGAGGGAGGGCCTGTTTGGTAAAGCTTATTTTCAGCACTTAGCACTGAAATAGGCTATTTTCAATGATTTTCCCTCATTCAGACCATTTGGCAAATCCAAGAAATTGAGCACTTAATTAGATTTTCACTGAAAAAAAGTGATTTTTTTAAGCTCACCTCTCTTCACTTAAGACTTAACATGGAATGCGGTAAGTGATTTTTATTAAAATCTTTGGTCACTTTGACCAAAATATCCTTAATGTTTTTGGTAAATGATAAGTTTACTCTTTTATAAGTGACTTCAATAAAAGCTTTGAAAGGAACTGGATTGCGGAACCTTTGGCGAAGTTCTTTGGGCCCCATCATAATGTATGTTTTATATCAACACTGTCTATCCATTTTGCTAGATCATTTTAGTGCATGAGCCCAAAAATGAGGCAGATCCAAAGTTGGAAGTGGACCACAACACAAAAGGCAGTGGGGACAGTGACGTCCACTGTTGAAACCTACCTAGGGACCACCATGATGTTTATTTGCCATCCAACCTGTTCATAAGGTCACACGGACTTGGATGAAGGGAAAACATAAATATCATCTTGATCCAAAACTTTTGTGGCTCCAAGAAGTTTTCAATGGTTGGTGTTCAAGGATATAACACGTACATCATGGTGGGGCACACAGAACTTTGCATGTCAACATGGTACCCAGGTGCCATGTTCTCTACTTGTGCAACTTTGAAAGGGAGCGGATTAGGTGTTACTTGGGAACACGTTAGTGGGTGTTACCCTGATCATAGCACTCACCTTGATGTATGTGTTGTATATCCACGCTGTCCATCAATTTTTCTTGCTCATTTTAGGGCGTGGTCCCAAAAATGAAGCGAATCCAAATCTCCGTTGGACTACATGGCGGGGATTGACTGCCACCATTAAAAACTTCTTGAGGGCCACAAAAGTTTTGGATCAAGCTGATATTTGTGTTTCCCCTCCATCCAGGTTTGTGTGACCTCAGCAATAGGTTAGATGGTGAAGAAACATTAAGGTGGGCCTTAGGAAGTGTTTACTAGTGGATGTTCAATGACCACAATTTCCTGTGGTATGGTCCACTTAAAATTTGGATTTGCTTCATTTTTTGGACCATGCCCTAAAATGAGCTAGGAAAGCTAACGGATGGCATGGATATACAACATATATCAAGGTGGGCCCCATTGTCAGGGTAGCACTGACTAATGTGTGACCCCCGCTCCACAAACAGGGGACTCAATTGGGTAATGACCCCACTTGTTGGTGCTGGAAAAGCTCAGTGGGTCCACCATGGTGTATGTGTTTTATCCACACCATCCACCCATTTTTCCCAATCATTTTATGTCATGAGCTAGAAAATGGGGCAGCTTCAAATCTTAGATGGATCAAACCACAGGAAGTGGTAACTGAACGGCCACCATTAAAAATTTGTTGGGTCACAAAAGTTTTCGATCAAGTTGGTATTTGTATTTTCTCTTCATCTAGGTTTGTGTGACCTATTCAACAGGTTGGATGGAAAATAAACATTACAATGAGCCCTAGGAAGTTTTTAATGATGGGCATTTAATCACCATTGTTTCCTGTGGTGTGGTCCACCTGAGATTTGGATGTACCTTATTTTTTGGATCATGCACAAAAATGATTTGGCGAAATGGATGGACGACTTTGATAAAACACAGACAACATGGTGGGGTCCACTAAGCACCGACCAATGGTTAGTATCACCCACTTCGTGTGTCCACTAATGACACCAATCGAAGGGTTATAATTATTCTATTAAGATGAATATAGTGCATGTTCCATGGTGTGGCACGTCTCACCAATGCGCTTTGATCATAGAGCTAAAGGCCACACCTATATTATCACCTACTTGCCTCATTATACAATCAATTCATGTCACTGCATGTGGCAAACATGAAAGATCTAGACTATTCAACCATTCAGCTTTATTTGGTAGGGAAAGTACTAATTTTTTATTGGATTGGGCCATTGTTCAGATTATCTCTGATATTATCGAAATATCCCCGATATTATCTCTATCTCCAGCTCAACGATAACGATAACACTGGTAGCGATAACGATAACACTGGTAGCGATACCGATAGCACCGGTAATATAAAAGATCCTAGGTATCGGCGATGTATCGCTAATATATCATCAATATTTTCGATTGTGTAAATTCCCAAGTGTCACTTGTATTACCAATGTATCGCCAATGTTTTCGATTGTGTAAATTCCAGATGTCTCTTGTATTGCTAGTATATAAAAATTCTATTTCAAACTTCTATATTTTTTTTTATGGGTGCATGGTTGTATGCAGTGATCAAATTGTTGACGATATTATCAATAACACAACATGGGCAATATCGAGACCACATTCTTTCGTCTCCTTTTTAGTTGATGATTTCTCGGTGAAATATCGTGTGTTGTCGATATTCTGAAATACTGACGGATGTTTGGATGGAAGATGGGATGGTTGGATGGATAGATGGGATTGATGAGATTGTTGGACCGATTTCTTACAAAGCACATGCTTTTAAGCCCCCCATTAAATGGAAACTTATTATATATGCATTCTTTTTGCAATTTATTTTATTGCTAAATATGTAAATATGTGTATTTTAGCGTCTCTTGAAGTTTCACTGAAAATTTCCACCGTTTTCCCACATTTCTCCAATGTTTCCCCACATTTCCGATTATTGAAGACATCGATATTGTTTCTGTATCCCCAGCTAGCGAAACTTGTAGTGATACAGAGACTTCGAACATTGGATTGGGCATAGGTGTGCCAAATTTGGAGACATAGCAATAACAGGTTTCGTCTCATACTCTACAAAAGATAGAAATTGGAACAATATGGGCAAATATGAAAAATTGCCAATTTTCTGATATTTGTAATTCGTGTTTACCAAACAAGTTTTTGTGAAAAAAGGTGTCATTTGGCTTTTATTTCCTCCACAGCTTTTATTATTTGTTGTATATGGTATCGAAGATTTCTCTAATATATTCTGTTATTTTTCTGTTTAGGATTTGGAATGATAATATGACTGCAACTTAACAGAAAATGTGGTATTTCGTTATGTGTATCTATGTTTACTCCATGTGGTTATTAACTATCTTGTATAACATGCATCATTGATTAAAAAAGAAAAAAAAAAAAGAAAAGAAAAGAAAAGGAAAAACTATCTTGGATAGCATGATTTCTATGTTTGAGTTGTAATAGTTGGTGCTTTCATTTCAAGATTGAGCAATGTTCAAGTGCTCTCTGCTTCTAGTTGCATCAGTTCACTTTGAGAGTAAATCGATCGATCTGGACTGTCCATTCAGCCTAGAACACATTCCAATGGGCCATGATGCGAAAATCTCACTGATCAGATGATCAAATCCTATGGGCTTGATTTGGTCTTATTTCTATACCCATCCATTTTCCTAGCATGGATGGGGATGGTTACAATTGCCTAAGAAAATTGGTTCTTTAGAATCATAAGGACTCCATGATGGGTCCTAAGTATAGATGGATCAAATTGGTTAGTTGACCTATTTTGTGTGAATGATCTTGACCATCCATATTAAATGCTACTTGATCAAATGGTTATATTTTTTAGATCAATGTGATGTTTGTATGGTAAACCATGAAATGTGTGCTGGACCTAATGAATAGTCTGCGTCAATGGATTGGACTGTCCAAGTGTCCCAATGGAACTAGGAGCACTGTAACTTATAATGCTCTGAGAACACTGGAGCGTTTCTCTTCAAGATTTACTCTCAAGACTATTTGAAGATTATGAAGAATCGTATGTTCGATTTGACAGGAAGGTCTCATAGGATCACTACTGGCTCTTTCTCGTCATCTATTTCGACAAGAAAAAAGTGGAGTACATCCTTGAAAGAAGTGGGCATTTCTCTAAAGGTATGGTGCAATTTTTTGAGAAAAAACAATTCTGAAATTTGATGGAGATTGATTTCAATGCTACCATTAGAAAGACATGATAATATTACCAAGAAATTATTGGATCCATTTATACAAGGCTTTTTCATGAGCGATGAATTGTTGTTTAATATTGTGGAAGCTGACTAATGTAATGCAATATCTTGGGCCTCCTATGGATGCTTCCCTGTCGTTGTCTTCCTTTTGTTTTTAATGCTATTATCATGTATTCTTATCATTTGGAGACCTCTTTCCACCAGATCTCGGCAGTTGCCAGAGGGGATCTCTTGTCCATAGTTATGTATCCCTTCTCCATTGCCATAATGGATCCTTCTAATTTTTTACCCTGAAGGTATTTTTAACAAATCTTTTGTTATTGATAAAAAATTGAAGTTTTCTAAATATAACTCTGACAACTAATACACGTTTCATTTACATATGAACTTAAAAAATCTTACATAAATGTGCAGAATATTGAATATGTCACCAACATATGTATCAGCTGTGCATAAACTGATCAAACAATTAAAATCATCCAATTTCCATACATAAATACAAACCTAGAGCTTAGTTGTTTTTTTATGGCTATGTGCTTCAATTAGTGGATGGAGGAAAGAATGCCTATTGATAGGGAAGAGCCCACCTAGCACGTGTGACTCTTGGACTCCCTTCCCCTAAGAAATAAAGAATTACATAAAATTTATCTGTTTGTAATTGTAGTTAAATTTTTTAAACTTCAACTAAAACATTTTCTTAAAGCTTACAAACCATCTTTGTAATTTAATCATGAATGTATCATACATGTAGAGTACACACTCACTTTGGAGTTATATGATCCTTGGCCCGACTCCCGAGGATATTTACAATGTCCTTGGGCTTGGGTCTGTACATGTGGGACGCATAGTTTGGTTATCCAGGTCCCTGTTTATCTGATGCATCCTACCATGGATGGAGCATGCCTTGATTGTCTCCCTGATGGGACAGTGCTGACCATCCAATCTGTGGTCTTCTTTTTCCTTGGATATGGACCATTTCCATTTTATTTTCTTAACCATCTATTTGAGGGCACTGCTCAAAGGATTAGGAGTCCAATAGGACCTAGGGCTTATTCCATCCAAGAAGTGCCCATCAAATCAATGATCAGCATAATTGAAACATCACCCCACTTATACAAAGTGAAGACCCAAGGACACTATACATATACTCAGAGGCCAATTCACCCATGCACCTATATTTTGCCTAGACAAATTGCATAATATTTAATTTGTATACTGCTAAATTCTAAGAAATGAAAGTCTACCAACTCATTAAACACTAAACAATTAGCATTAAACAGGCTAATAGACAGCGATTGGAACTAGTTGAATCATACTTTTGTCAACCTCTTGCTAAAAGACTACAAAAATTATTACACTGTTTCAGTGTTTTCCCTGAACTTTTTTCGGAAATTTTTGTTAAAGAAAAAGAAAAAAGAAGAAGAAGAGAGTGATACAAAATATGCACTTCGGAACTAACGATTAAACCTCTGTAGCTGGGTTCTATTAGAAAAGTGATAGAGATGTTGCTGTTTGTATTGAATAATCTAGACATTGTGTTCTCACCATTTTGTGTCAGCCTTAATTTTCTAATTGGTTTATGATTTTATAGGATGTACCTTGGAAGGCATTTTTCAGAAGTCCTGCTGTATGGGCAATGATTTATGCTCACTTTTGTGGGAGTTGGGGTCATTATACTTGTCTATCTTGGCTCCCTACCTATTTTAGGTATTTTTATTATCATCCATTTTAGTTTTCTTCTCTTGCAAGTGCCAATTTAAGTTTATTTAGTAAGATTTTATCATTATACAAAGTATCTGTACTGCACTTAGGAAGCAGTAAAACAACCATCATCAGCATCATCTTAGTCTTGTCCTAGCTGTTTGTGTTTGGCAGGAAAAACTTTAGACAACTGGTCTCCAAAATTGGTTTTTATTCCCTTTTTCAGATTCATCTTCCAAATGGATTTTATGGTTTATTGGATACTGTTGTGATTGTGAACCATTATAAGAATCTACTTTGCTGCTAGTTCTGCTGAAAACAATTGCTCCTAGTTGTTTTACCATATGAAATGTGTAGTTGCTAGTTGCTACTAGTTGTTCCACTAGGAAGTACCGCCAAACATTTGAAGCACTTGGTCCCCTAATCACTTGGACTCTTTGTTAGAGTACTCAAGTTTGACATGGAAATAGTTAAATTTGATTTTTTCCCATTGAATTGGAATCAATGTTCGTAGTATTGGTATTATTACATGTATCGCTGGCTAGGGATACGGAAACATGTATCAATATTGCTGATGCTCGGAAATGAATCCTCGATTGAGGGAAACACGAGGAAATGGTGGAATTTCTCAATGAAACTTCAGGAGATGCTAAAATACACACATTTGCATATTAAGGAATCAAATAATTGCAAAACAGACGCATATATAATAAGGTTCTTTTTAATGGGGACCTAAAGGCATGTAATGCTGACTTCGGAAAACGTTAGAGAAACATGGGAAAATGGTGGAATTTTTCAATGATACTTAAGGAAATGCTAAAATACACATATTTGCATATTTAAGAATCAAATAATAGCGAAAAAGGCTCATATTTGCATATTTAGGAATCAAATAATAAGTTTCCCTTTAATGGGGCCTAAAACCATGTATCTTTGGCTTAGGGGAAAATGGGGAAAATTGTGTATCCATCCATTCTTCCAACCATCCATCCATACATGTATTAAAAAAAATGTAGATGGAAATTTTTTAAATAAACAGATTCTTGGTGATATCTATACTTTGGCGATATTATTGAAATATCGCAGATACATAGGCAATACAAGCGACACTTGAAATTTACACAGTCGAAAATATTGGCGATACTTAGCGATATATTGCCGATACCCAGTGTTTGCATTATCTCCAATATTATCGAAATATTCCCGATATTATCTCTATTTCTAGCTTAGCGACACCGATAACACTGGTAGCGATACCGATAACACTGATAGTATAAAAAATTCTTGATATCGATGATGTATCACTAAATATTGCCAATATATCAATATCATCAATATTTTCAATTGTGTAAATTATAGGCATCGTTTGTATTGTAAATACATTGATCCCGTCGGTGTATTGCCAATATTTTTTACTATGTAAATTCCAAGTGTCGCTTGGATTGTCAATGTATCTGCAATATTTCGATAATATCGCCAATGTATCGATATGCCAAAATTCTATATATTTAAAAAATTCCCATTTCATATTTTTTATGGGTGCATGGTTGTATGCAACGTTCAATATGTTGATGATAACATTGATAATATCACGATATTATCATTATCGCAACATGGCAATAACGAGACCACAATCTTTAGTTTCTTTTCAGTTGTTAACGATTTGTTGGGAAATTTCATGTGTTGCCGATATTTTAAAATAATAATGGATGTTTGGATGGAAATTTCAGATTTTGGATGGATGAGATGATTGGACTGACTTCTTACAGCAATTCATGCTTTTAGGCCCCCATTAAATAGAAGCCTATTATGTATGCATTCTTTATGCAATTTTTTTATTCCTAAATATGTAACTATGTGTATTTTATCAACTCCTGAGGTTTCATTGAAAAATTCTACCGTTTTTCTCATTTTCCCCGCATTTCCAGTTATCAGCGATATTATTGGCGATATCGATATTGTTTCGGTATCCCCGGCTAGCGAAACTTGTAGCGATACCGAAACTTCGAATACTGTATGTAACTATGTGTATTTTATCAACTCCTGAGGTTTCATTGAAAAATTCTACCGTTTTTCCCATTTTCCCCGCATTTCCAGTTATCAGCGATATTATCGGCGATATCGATATTGTTTCGGTATCCCCGGCTAGCGAAACTTGTAGCGATACCGAAACTTCAAACACTGCCGATACCTATTGCCAATACCTAGAATTTCTAATACTACCAGTGTTATCAGTATTGACAAGCTGGAGATACGGAGAATATTGGGGATATTATTGATAATATCGGGTATACTTCGAACAATGATTGGAATATCAAAATAGCTATACTCATGATGCCCTTGTCTTTAAGATGAGTCCAAACTTTGGAAACATAGTTTATAGCTATTGTTCATTCTTTCTTTTAAGGTCATACAGTCATATGTCTGTGTGTAAAGAGATAGTTGGATGATCATAGATGACCTCACATTGGTTTTTTTAGCTCTTTTATTTGTTGCATACTTACATTTAAGCATTGTGTATTTAACTTTTGATGAATGTGAATAGTTGTATTCAGTGTTCGGAATATCGGTATCGCGTTACATATTGCACGCTTGGTATACAAATATGTATCGGTTATCGCACGGGATATATAGTTTGTATTGGGTAATTTATCACACTTTTTAGGAAACATGGCAAAAGTACTGCCCAAGGATTTTATGGTTATTGCACTCAATTGGTTGCTGGTTGAAGGGAAATTTCGAAAAAAATTAATATGTTAACAATTTTTTTATTATTTCTAATTAAAAATATTTTTTAATTTCTGAAAAATTAATTTTTAATTTTCAAAATTTGAAAAAAAAAAGTTAACAAATCAGTAGATCATGCCTCATACATGCTTGATTTCATGTTTGAAGTGCAACATTGCAAGTAATCTGGGAGAAATTGCCCCAAATCGGGCCACCTACACTCAACTCTCAAAATCGAAGGTCAAAATCTTTGATTTTCCATGCAAAACGTGAAGAATCAAGGATTTCTTATCATTTCACAATCATTTTATATGATTTAAACAAAGAACAAAGGAACAAAATGTAAAATTACTCACCAAATGAGAAACGGCCTCAAATGCAAGAAAATCTTGATTGTGATTTCGAATGAGGGTTTTTCTTTGAAATCCAAGCAAAGAATAAACTGAAATCCACCCACTATAGTCTTAGAAGAGAGAAATCTGAAGAAAAATGGGAAAATTTGTTTTTTTTCATTTTTGTTTTTTGTTTTTTGTTTTTTTTCTTGAGGGCAACATGTGTTTCTTGTGAAGTATCAATAGGTATCTATTGATAGCGACAGATATCGTCAATACTTCATAGGAAATGAACGCTGATATATCGGCCGATATTATCAATATTGCATGTCTGCGATACGAAATCGATGGGTAGTAACAAAGAAAAGCCCAAATTTTTTGATATCGACAACAATATCGCTAGATATCGCAATGTATTGGTAAGTATCAGCAATATTGCGAGATATCGCCGTTGTTTTTCTGTTCTTCTTAGTTCTTATTCACATCTCTCTTTGTTTCCCTTTCAAATAAAATACTCTCCTTTGCCCCCCACCCACACACTAAAAAAAAAATCCTATTACTTGCTGTAATATTGTCATTTTCCTCATTCTTGCGTAACTCCTCCTAGGTTGTATTACTTCCTTTTGTTTTCCAAGGTGATGAACTTTTTATTCAAAAGGGAGTTGAAGCTCAAAGAATTACAAAGAACTAAAGCCTGGAGAACATAGGCTTGGCTCCAATCCCTAAGGCAAGAAACCCAAGTAATTACATCAAGCTTGGCTTTGTTATAAACCCAAGTAATTACTTGATGTAATTACATCAAGTAATTACATCAAGTAATCGGTTGTTCCTTTACCCACATTACCTCCAATAAAGCTAATCTCCACACCAATTTCTCCTTTTCTATGAATTCCATCAAATGCTAGGCTAGAAAGAAGCTTTTAATGGACCCTTGCATTACCCAATTTAAACCAATGGAGGCTATGACTGTATCCCACAACTTTTGCAAGAAGGGACGATGAAAAACAAATGATCCACCATATCTGCATTCCGCATGTGCATCATGCAACTGTTAAGAAGCACCAATGACCTCTTATAGAGATTATTTTGATCGTTAAGACCCTTTTCCTCCTCACCAATGACGCAAACGGCGCAATGGCGCAATCTTGGGAGGGGCCCCATAAAACCACACAAACATTGAGAAATCGCTACTGCTACCCGACACGAACCTTCCAAGCAGGCCATAAAAGGAGCGAATAGGGAATTGCCTGGATTTATCTAATGTTCAAACCATCGAGTCTTTCTCCCCTGGAGAAGGTGAGAAGCCGCCAAGAAGCTCCCATAGCTGTAAAAGTGAGAAGCCGCCAAGAAGCTCCAGTAGCTGCAAGGGGAAAAAAAAGTTCTACTTTGGCATCCAACAGATTTCTCCTACAAGGAAGAGTCCAAACCATTGTGCCACGCATGGAGGTAAAAAGCAGCTATCAATGGAGACTCCCTAGCCCATTTCTAGTTTTCCCTTTCTTATATACTAAAGCTTATATTCATCAATTTCATTAGTATTTCCCATTTTCAATTGGACTCTTGTATGCAAGCTGTGTTAGCTCTCGTACTCTTTACATGTCAAAGTTTCTACATTCCATGTGGCAAGACAAATCCTATTCTCCTAGACTAGCTTCTTTATGTGCACTCATTCAAAATGATGCATGAACCCTTGCCTAGTTTCCACAATGACCGGGCGCCTCTACGGTTTGTTGCTTCTAGGGTACGCTGTACGCCCTAGCCAACCCCTATGATGTAGGATGACCTAATTATGATGCATGCATATGATCATGGATAATTCAGCGGAATAACAAAAGCAATAACAGTAAAATATTCAGCAATCACCATCAAAATCTAAGAAAATCAAAATGACACATGCAATAATGTGGGCCATCATCACAACCACATAGTAAGGATTTCAAGTATTGCGTGGATTGGATCCGGCGAGGGATGAAACCTCCAATCTTGCATGGTTATGATCCAAACGTGCAATGAGATTCACTAGTCCGGGGAATCAAAGGATTTCTCGGATTAGAGGATCAAAATCTGAGAATTAGGGTTTTGAGGCCAAATCTCAGATTTTAGGGTTGTAGATAATGAGGGAAAGTAAGTGTAGAAGAAAGAGGGGAAAATACTAGATTACCTTGAAGAAAGTTGGAAGAAGGAGCGGAAGAAGAAAGAAGAAGAGGATTGGTGAAGAAGATGAAGATCCACAGAGAGAAGGGGAGAACAGGAGCCACCAAGCTTTTCTTAATCAATAATCAACTGAAATTCGTGTTTAGGGCTTAACTCTCTTAAATAAGCATTAACTAAGAAAGGAAAGACAAAACAACCCCTAACACTTAAGTAAAACGAAACTAAAAAAAATAATTCGTGCGGTCATCAGGCGGGACGTCGGGCGCCCAAAGACGGTCCTAAACGTCCAGAGATGTTCGGGCGCCAGATGGACAATGGTTGGGCGCCCAATGATAAACTGACGGGTCTTCTTCGTTTGCTCCTCTTCAACTCATGTTCCATGCTCTTCTTACACATGTCTTCCCATTATGGGGTCTTCTAGGTGCCAAATCACTTGTGTAGGGCCTTCAATGGTCTTCATCATCTCACGTACCATCATCTAGCCACAAGAACGCATGAGATGCTCGCTTCTTTCACTGATACACCTTGAAGAGCTTGATGTCCACATCACCCTATCTATTTCTAACTAAGTGTCAGTGCAACAAGTTGCATTTAGGGATTGCACTAATGTGGTCTTGAAACGTTGTATCGGGATTCATAAGAAGGATGTGGCAAAACTTCTAAACCAGCTGCCTACTTGACACGACCCTCCTTTATCCAAGCTTGGGACTGAATGCTGAGAACATAAAAACTCGGACTGAATGCACACACCTATATTTCCTTTTTTGTTGCAACACCAAAATGTTCCAGCCCTTTTTATCAGTTATGAACCTTTCATTTGTTTGTGGTTATAGCCCTGACTGTGTTAAAGGCCATGGATGGTCTATAAAAGATGGTCTTTTGCTGTAACAAGATTTAAAGAAACAAGTCATTTCTGCATCACTGTCTCCAGTTATTGAATTATCATTGCTGTCTTTCCAATTCGAACTGTTGAGCAAACTGTGTCTGTTTCAGAATTCCTGGATCTTCCTAGACTTGCAACTAGGGTCGATATATACACTGGCTATGTGGCTGTTGATTCCTAGGGTTATCGCCACTGCTAATCAGTGAATCAAGCTTTCTTGTGGGGCAGAAATTTGTCCTAAATGAGCGTCGAGATCGTGCTTGGTCCAGTTTTGCCACTAACCTAGAAAATCCAGATTGCAGGTTCATCTTCTTAAGGCCCAATCATCATCTCACAGTGGTAATTCAACAGATTCTATCTCAGAGGTATATTGCAGCCCTTTTCTCGTTTCGGCTTTGATAGTTTTAGGACATTATGACTACAGAGTCTTTCATTAAAATGATGACTCTAGACCTGGTCCAACTTGATACATGGATCAAATCTCCAACAACGACAGAAAAATATATTATTTTTTTCTGACATTGTTTCAAGTCGCATATGTTTGAATTCAAACCATGTCCCAGTTAGGAACTTGAACTGGGGTCCACTTCTGCTTGAGAAAATGAAGTGATGACTGTTTTACATTTGCAAGTGTCACATTCTGATTCTTGTTAATAATCAACCATCAACTGTATGAATACAATGGATAATCAAATTAAATATACTCAAATCACAAGTGAAGGCATTCAATTAGGTAAAAAATCCATGTTCCATATCAAAGATCACAAGCATGAAATGACAAAACTATAAAATCTTAAGGGCCGGGATCCAAGGAAGGTAGAACTTCCCTGTCCAAGCATAGGGTTAATTCTAAAATCTAAGGATGGGGCTCTAGGGTTCCTAGGATATGGCTAGAATTGGGATTAATGAGAATTAGTGTTATGGTTATGGTTTGAGTGATGAGGGAATTCGGGATTTACGGATTTAGGGTTATGGGAAAGGGTGAAATTCGGATTTGGGTGAAGAGGGGAGGGGGTGTTTGGATTTGAAAATGGGGTGGGATTAGGTTAGATGGGAAGGATTCGGATGGGGAAAAGCTAGGGTTTTGGGGAAAAACTAAGAAAAAAGGGGTTATGGGTCTATTTCAAATGAAAAGGGATTCAAGATTTGGGGAGTTTGGGCTAAGGTTTCGAGAAATAACAAGAAATCTATCAATTGAATGGAAGAGAGCAATCAAAATACCTGGATCTCGTGGAGAAGAAGAAGATGAGAGAGATAGAAGGGATAAACGACATCAGACCATTGGCATTACACTAAAAGGGTGCTCCAATCACTGGAGGTTCAAGCTCATCTCAAGTAAGAATGAATTTTCTTCTCAATATTCATAAACGTAATAATTGAAAATAGGGTTTTTAACAATTCTCTTATAGTCCTCATCCAAGAAAAGTGTACTAAAGTGCCTAAAATATAAAAATAATGACAAAACTACGCCTAAAACAAATAAGTCCAAGAAAAGTGCACTAAAGTGCTTACAATAAAAAAAGAAGACAAAACGACACCTAAAACAAATAAACTCGCGCGTTGGCCTGCTGTTGTACTCCTCTTACATACTCCTCTTATGTATCATCGAAGCACAACGAAATGGGCGCGACACGTCTCCTACGTTGGTACACTCGAGCAAAAGAATGTGATGGCCTGATGTCCCCATCAACAATTGAATGGAGTTGCTGAACAAAAAGATAGGGCTGATAGACATGGTAAACACCATACTTTTTAGTTCTGGTTCACCAAAGAAATGTGGGGAGAAGCATTGCTTAATGTTATATCCTTAATAGGATACCCTATTTTAAGACAAAGAAACCCTCTATAAACTTTGTAAGGGTAGAACCTTAGTTGCTGGATCCTTCTAACTAGGTGCCATCCCCACTTCAATACCCAGTTCGGACTATCACTTTTGCGCCTGCTTTCCATTGATTTATACTTGTTTGCATTTTTAAATAGACGCTTATGTGCTCCTGCACCAGAATTTGTTTCCTCTGCTTTGCTTCACGCTTTGTTTAACAATAGGTAGAACACCAAATTAAGAATTTCTTGGTCCATTGTTCAAGCCTTCATTGGGTTTCTTGTCGAAAGTGAACCTTGTTAGCTCTTTTTCTTTCCTACATCAGCAACAACTAGTCTTTAGCATAGGAACATTGGGAGCCCTACATCAGCAACAACTTGTCTTTAGAGT
The DNA here is from genome assembly GCA_003013855.2 of Liriodendron chinense. Classification (NCBI taxonomy): domain Eukaryota; kingdom Viridiplantae; phylum Streptophyta; class Magnoliopsida; order Magnoliales; family Magnoliaceae; genus Liriodendron; species Liriodendron chinense. Next base: position 5,936,917 of record ML058389.1, read on the forward strand.
AGGAACATTGGGAGCTTGAGTTGTTAGTGCATGAATGACACCTTTGAATCAATCTGTAAATAACAAGGCTAGTTAAGTGTCATTCCTATTTGATAATGGATTTACTTATCAGTGGTAAAGGTGCACCATGTTTTGCTCTATAGTTCTGTTTTAGTCCAAATACTCTCATATGCCCTATTTTAGTTTCTTTAACTGTATCTTTTTATTGTTACCTGTATCTTTTCCTTGTTACTTTTTGGACGATTGGAACCATTGACGCTGGGAAACTCAATTCCCCTCACAAGTACGAAAGTTTCTTATTTACTGTTTCCAGCATTTGTTTCAGGCTTCTCAATCAATACTGTAATAATTGTGGTAAAATGTGACATTTCCTGCATCCATTTCTTGGTCTGGAAACTATGAATTAAACAACGAGAATTTAACATTTTCAACTAACATTTCATGCAGTGAGGAGCTGGACCTAAACTTGACTGAAGCTGCATGGGTAAGTCAATGATCTGCGGTTTCCATCTTTTAGTACATGAACATCTAGTTTTTGAAGGTAGAACGAAGAAGAAAGTGGCAACTTCTCTAGAATTACAAAATGAATGTGGAACTCGTAGAGAGCTTACTAGACTAGATCAAATGCAAGTCAATAATACTGAAATATCACACTTTACACATCCAAATTAGACGATCACATTACTACAAAATCCTATGTACATATTGAGTGGATAATCTAGAGATGATCTTCTTCCTTGAGCTTTCTTCTTCATTCCATGTATCTTCGTTGGGAAGTTGGAACTGAAATCAGAACACCATGGAGAGTGGGCTCTACCATTTGTCCATGCAGATATCTTCATGTATGAGGGTTGAATATTCATGTGACCCTTTTAGTTGATCGGTGCATCCTAGGAGATATTCTGAATCTTCAGTTAACTTTTTGTGTGGTCTGAAATAAAGGCAAAGCCCACAGTTTTTTGGTTGTTCATCATTTAATGTCCAATCAGCTTTTGCAAAAGATGCTTATACTACTTGACGTGAGGTAAGATTGCCATCATAAATGATCTTTTCTACTCCCAGCTATGATCTTTGGATGATCTTATTGAAGGCAGAATCTTGGGGTGCACTAGTGCAAAACCTTCATTTTCTTAGCAAGCAGTTGAGGAAACTTTCTTGATGATGTGAAAGATCCACACGAAGCCAGGAACTTATAGAGCAGAAGTTAGTAAGTGATGCAGAAGCTAACCAATTACAAGTTGACTCCAACCAGTGGAATGCTATATTGGTGTACATAGAAAAGACACTGTTTGAAAGGTGTTTGGTTTGGCATTGAATCTGAATGAAAGTTCCATGTGGTCTTTACTTGGACAATTATTTTCCTTTCTGTGTGACTGGCGACTAACTTTGAAAACTTAAGATTCCTACAAGGAGAGCCACTATAGTTTTTTTTTTTTTCCCCTCAATAGTGACAAGAATTTTACTGAAGCTGAAAAAAAAAAAAAGAAGCCCAAACCCCTGCCCTTCAAGACAACAAGATACACACACAATGGCAGAGATCTGGCCAATACTTGTTAAAAGAGGACAATTTAGGAAGCAGCCTGGTCCCTAAAGATGTCAGTGAGCTATAGATATCTTTCGATACTCATGGTTCATTTCCTAGTTTCACTGAATTTTTCCTGTAACTATCATTACCACATTCCTAGAAAATCTATTGTCATTGCTTTTATTCAAATGAATGTATGGATATAGTGAACTTATTCTGATCGATATGGATCCCTATTGCAGGTATCTGTCCTTCCTCCTTTGGCTTCAATTCTTGTGACTAGCATTGCGGCACCATTTGCAGACAACTTAATTTCAAGTGGAGTTGAAACCACAACGGTATGGAGAAGGGTGCATGACCATTCTGAGCTTTAATAATCCAATTTTCCCATGGAAAGATGGCATTAATATGTTATATTGTTTATTCCCTCCATTGACAATGCTTTATTTCTGGCGTGTACTTTATTAGGATGAAATCATGACTCTAACATGAAGATTTTTTTATGCCATTTTTCAAGTATATTTCTTAACGGGATTTCTCCATCAAGGAAGAGATTGCATAAACTAATTTCTGATAGATCGACAGAACTATGAATTTACAAACTATGACCCATTGCTTCTAGAAAGGGCTACCACCAACAAGGTAATGCTCCAATGGTTTCTTCTACAGCAACTATTACTAAATATGTGTTTAGGATTTGGACTGACTGGAACCAGCACAGTTACTTGAAATTGGATCAATACTAGAAAACAAGTGAAATATGTAACTGGAAAATGGACATGGATGTTGGTGTTGTGCAAGGACAAGAGGTGCTGGACATGTTGTGTAGGAGACAAATAATGGGATCTTCAATGCAAAAAGGTTTCATTGGTTAAAGTGATGAAACAGATCAAAGGTAGCCTTATCAAATGGGCTTTCCCATGCCCACAGTTGTAGATTTTACCATAAGACTAAAGGTTTCATCAGAATCCAGACTGTTGCTAGTTATAGCCTTTGGCCACAAGACAGCTTTTTAACGTTCAACCAAGCCATTAGCATGATATTTCATTTAATGGACCCAAAAATTGGCCGTAACATTCATGTTGGGATGTTGAGGGACAAGAATCCAAGTCCTGTTGGCATGAAGAGCAAACTTTTCATCCATCATGGCTTGACATCAAGGAGACTAAGAGGCAACAGTGGATGAAGAATGTCCTCAGCTTAAAGAGAGGTAAGAAAAGCACAATGGGCCTTAGAGTGAGCAAGCAAAGTAGGAATAAGCTGAACAGAAGTGAAGATTGCATGATGAGCACACTCGCTAGTGGTCATGGGATGATGGTGGGGAAAGGGGAGTGCAGAAGGTGGGAAGGGAGAGAGCAGTTGGTGGGAAAGGGGAAGGGAGAGTAGTCTTGGGCATGATGATGCACCCTTAAAGGGCGGGATGGCGAAGAATGCAAAGGAGAATCTTCACCAATGAAGGAGGAATCAAAAGGAGATTCTCTTCCTGAGATGGAGGAAGAAGAGACAATAAAGTAAGAGACAATGAATGGTAGTTAAACATTTAATCCCACCACCCTTCAAGATGGAAGAGTTGAGCGACCATCAACAGGTATTTCTCATCGAACACAACATGATGTGAGATAAACACTAATCCAATTTGTGGATGAAAACATCAATAACCTTTGTGATAATCGCTAAACCTGGAGAAAACACTAGGAAGAAACTTAGGGGTTGAATTTGGTTTTAAAAAAAAGAGGTGAGATTAGGTAAGCAGGGGCATCCAGATACTCTAGTATATGAATAATTAGGAAACCTACAAAAACAAACACCATAGGGACAATCATTATTAAGAGGAATAGGAAAACGATTAATAAGTGATAGTCTTGAAGGCTTCAGCCCAAAAGAAAGATGGGGCTTCACTGTGAAAAAGAAGTGTCAACCTCATCTTGATGATATGTCAACATTTGCACTCATTAATTTCATTTTGTGGAGAACTATGAGGAAATGAAACATGACAGAATCCCATTAGCAGATGGATGAGATAAGAGTAGTTGTGGAAGAAAATTCACGAGCACCATTCACTTTGAAAGATTTTAATACAATAGTTAAATTGATTTTCAACCATGTGATGAAAGTTCATCAAATAAAAAAATAATGATAATAATTTGTGCTTCAAAGGATAAAGCCAAGTATATTGACTAAAATCATCAATGCAAATATACAAAAGTGAAACACAAAAGTAGGGGAAACAGATTTAGAATCCCATGGGTCATAACGCACAATCTCAAGAAAAGAATCTACTTTTTTATTGTTAATTTAAAAGGAAAGATTAAAATTTTGCGCATGTTGCAGCTAGTGTAAAGGAAGATTAGGACTTTGGATTGACGCTAAAATTGACACTAAAAAAAGAAAAAAGAAAAAAAGATGATTGACTAAGTCGTTGATGTTGGAGGACAAAGACAAGGAAGACAACGTAACCACAAAAAAGAAAAAGAAAAAAGCAAAATCATATGAGCGAAATGCACAAAAGCCATTGGATCTAGTTCCCTGACTGAGTAGTCAATCGATCTTCAGATCCTTCACAAAGAATGCATCAGGACTGAGTTAAAAGTGACAATGAAAGTTTTCTTGTGCTAAGGGGATATGAGATTCTTTTTTTAGATATGACAAACATGTCAAACATTTGGTACATTTCCTACTACCAGTGGAGTTAATGGAAGTGTTGTATGAGAGATAAAGGCTGAGTGCTATTGCCAAAAGTAACAGGGTGAACCTGTACAAGGAGTAAGGTAAGAAAACAAACTACAATTACAGGCAATGTGAGAAGTAGCACAGAGTTTAAAAGCAAGAGGAGATTCTGAAGAGCTTTTAGTGCATGTTGAAGGTGATTGGATTGAGAAGATGAATCATAGAAGGCGGCATGAGCCCATGTGGTTGATAGAGTAGAAGATGGGAATATATTTTAGGATAGAAGGGAAGAAAATGAAGGAGAGGAAGGGGGAGAGAAGAGAGCGAAAGAGAAGAGAAATAGTTAGGGCATCCTAGGCCTCTCCACACACATCTAAAGATTTTTAACAAAATTACAAATAGGCCCTCACAACCCCACTATAGTTAGTGTAGTTCCATATGTCTCCTTTATTCTTATAAATAGGTACCATGGTACTTTTTCTCCATTCGTCTGGCATTTCCTTCAATCTTACAATATTTTTGAACAATTTTGTTAACCAAAATAATCCGGTATCTCCCATACACTCAAACCTCTATTAGGATCCCATTTGGTCCATGGGTCTTTCCTGTTTTTATCTTTCTCAAAGCTTCTTTCATTTCAGATATCCTACTCCTACGGAAGTATCTGTAGACTTTTACATCATTTGAGCTTATGAACTTTTATCTTTATGCTCTCAGAGTGATTGTCATTTAGCAAGTTCTGAAAATAATTTCTCTGCCTTTATGATCCATTGTCCTTGACTTGTACTGTCTAGTCATCACTCTTAATGCATCTAACATGATCTAGGTCCATACTCTTCATCTCTTTCATTTATGCAAGTTTAAAGACATCTTTCTCACTTTCTTTTGTCCCCAATCTATTGTAAAGATCATCATAAGCCTCATTTTCGCCTCATTGCTTTCTTAGCAACTTTGTGGCATTTCTATATGTCTAAGATTTTCATTGTTTCTAGTCCCTTGCCAAGATTTCAAACATCCACGTTTCTCATTAGTAGCTTTTGTACATCATCATGACATCACCAAGTTTCCTTATATAATTGGCTTTTCCCTCTAGATACTCCTAACACATATTTTGTTACTTTCTTAATGCATTCAATTATCTCATTCCACATAACGTTTGTTTCTTCCTTGACATACCACTTTCCTTCTTCTATCAATTTATTTATGAATAACATTGTTTTCTCCTTTGAAATTTCACCACCTAGTTTTTGGACACCTATTAATTTCATTCGCTGTCTTCCATCTCTTAATGTAAACATCCATAACCATTAACCTATGTTACGCAATCAAACTCTCTAGCTATCATCTTGCAATCCTTACACATTGATTGTTCTATCTTCCCAAGTAAAAAGAAATCTATTTGACTTCTAATTAAATGTTCTCCTTGCTTTTTAAAGTATTTGTTTTATAGAGCTAAATTGTATGCCATAGAGAAATCAAGGATACCTTCTCCTATCTTATTTCTTCACCCAAAATCATATTCTCAATATATCCTCATATCCTCTACTTTCTTTTCCTACATGACCATTTTAGTCTCCTCCTACATATGTTCGGAATTTCTTGCATTAGTCCATTCATATCCTCCTAGAATTTTCCCTTGATTCTATTCTCCAACCTTATCTGTAGTACATATGCATTATGAACATTGATTCTCTCCTCTCCTAACACAAGTTTTATTAATAAAATCCTATCACTTATTCTCATAACATCTACAACTTTGTCCTTTAAATCTTTATCCATTATCCCTACCCCATTTCTATCATTGTCCTTTGCTATATGCCAAAGCATATATCCATCAATTTCTCCAGTTTTAGCTCCTTTCGACTTGGTCTCTTGAACAGTAGCTATGTTAACTCTCCTTCTTTTCATCATATCTGCTAACCCCATAGTCTTACCTGTCAAGATTCCTATATTCAATGTGACAGGACTAATTCTCCTCTTGGACTAGCTTCTTGATCCGCATGCAGCCAGAATCGTGCGAGAACCTTTGCCTACTTCTCACAAAAACTAGGTATTATTGCAGCATGTCGCTTCCAGAGGACACCCTAGCCAAACCTTGCCCAACTCTCACTGCACCCGAGTTACAGTGCAGCACGTCACTTTCAAGGAACACCCTAGCATGAGTTTGGAATGTCATATTGTTCAGATTCATGTTGGAAGTTTTGGCACAAGTTTGACGCTGACTGCCAACCTAATGCAGCCCTCCTTTATTGGGGCTGGAGACTGGCAATGAGTGCACAAAACTCCCACAGGCTCAATGTAATAGACTATTATGTAGGTTGATTACAATCAAGCACTATGTACTTACATTGGTTGATTACAAATAACGTGTTTGTTCGCACATCACGTTATGATGATACTGGATATGATATCAAGACAATCATGCATTTTACTGAGTGTGCACAAGATGATGCCTTCACTGTGTAATGAAAGTCCAATTGGAGCCTCCTAATGGGCAGCGAATTTGCTCACTAGGTAGTTCAAGTCTCCACCATTTTGGTATCGTATCAGTTACTGAGGTGTTAATGTAACGAAATTGTCAAACCCAATTCCTTCGAAGTTCAAACAACATAGCTTAAGTGTAAATCTTTAACAATTCCATCCTCTTGCAGTCAAGGTAGTGCTTAATTTGAAAAAGTTAAAAAGAACAAAAGAAAGAGCATTATGCGTTGAGGAATAATAGAATACTAAACCCATAAACATGCACAGTATATTCTTGTCATCAGTTTGTACAAAAAACTGGTGCACAGTTCAATGATCCAGGTTATTGTCTGATGTGCCCCACTCTGTATTGAGTATTCCCTAAAATTTCCTGAATAGGACAATCCTCACACTTCAATTGGTACTCTGCAAATAGACAGTTAAGAATAGTACAGCCCACATTTGCTGGATAGGGTCTTCCTATCTGGGAGATATTTCAGTTATAGAAAATCCACGGTGGGTTAGATTAGACCAAAGGTCTTGATTACTGAGCTTCGGGCCCAACCTCTAGAAGCCAAAACCCAAGTATACTCTGCATATCCTAGGGTCAAGGATCATTTCATTCCTCTTGTATGTTTGTGCATATATATTCTTGAGAAACTGTTTAGTTTATTATGCTGTAGAATGCTCGAAATTGCCTCGAACTGGTTAATTTTGAACCTATCCAGTCTATGATTTTTCGGATTACCTTCCAATATCAAACTGGCTTCACTAAATTCCAGATGTTGCTATCCACGGATCTTCTAAGTTCTGATTACCTTGTGCTTGTACATGTAGGTGCGAAAACTTTGCCAGGCCATTGCATTTATTTCTCCGGCTGCGTGCATGACTCTTTCGTCTGTGGATCTGGGATTGCCACATTGGGAAGTTGTAGCAATTCTCACCAGTGGTTTAGCTCTCTCAAGCTTTGCATTGTCAGGTACCCGCTTCAAGCTCTATACTCAAAATCATGAATTTCCTTGAGTTTTGACCCCCTGCATATATTTATTGCCACAGGACTTTATTGTACACATCAAGACATTTCTCCTGAATACGCAAGTATACTTCTGGTATGTCATTCATTTTCTTTCTCAGCTGCTACACTATATGTATTGTCATCTTTTGAATGGTATTGGAAAATTGTGCGGACCAGTAGCTGATGACAAGTTTCTCACCTCAATAGTCAACTTTCTGGAAGTACCATAGCATAAGGTTTATCCACGTAAAAGAGAAATATTAAAAATTGCAACTTTCACTATGTCAGCTATTTTAGGGTAGATTTATCAGTTCACAGTTTCCAAAACGAACAGGATGCACTACCAAGATGACAAATGATTCTTTCATATCTCACTTGTAATTTGGGGAAGCCTGCTTTATTCAGGCTCCTTTTTCTGCACCACCCAAAACAAGTGCAGCCCAGAAGCTGTGGCAACCATAATTCAGCGTTGCACCCAAAAACTTAAAGATGAGCTCCTTCAATCCCATTGTCTGTTCTGGTTATTTAAAAAGAAGCAGAAGCAGAAGAAGACATTGCACAATGTTTGGGGCTTAGAGTTTCTACAATATGTTGGTTCTTCAGTTTTTGTAAACAGGGTGCATGGTTCACTGATCTGAATCGTTGATAAAATGGATCCCATTATGGATGGCCCATGTAAAAGGGAAAAAAAAAAAGAAAAAAAAGAAAAAAAGAGAGAAGAAAGCAAGAAAGAAAAGAAAAGGAAAAAGAAAAAAGGAAAGAAAAAAATATCCATGGAATCATTGGGTTTTTTCGTTGAATGTGGGTAGTTCATCAAAAAAAAAAAAAAAAACACACTATCCATGGAATCATTGGGTTTTTGGTTGAATGTGGGTAGTTCATTTTGTTTTATAACTGTCAATTTGTGGACAACCAACTGACAGGCTGGGATTTTCCATATGGGAGTTTTTTTTATAGTGAATGTTCCATCCAGTGGGCCGACCATATCAACATTTGAATCACTGAACCATGAGCCCCACTTTCACAAATTGAAAATCCAAGCAACGAACTGTGCACGATCTTGGGCCGACCATTGTGTAATACCTCAATAGAGAATGTCATGCAAGTATTCTAAATCTAGCGTTTGTTTGAAAATGGAAGGATCAGAATCCCTTCTGAACGATAGTGGGGATGATAACTCAAGCATATTCTATGACACAGGGCATTACAAACACAGTCGGGGCGGTACCGGGAATCGTTGGTGTTGCTCTTACAGGATACCTTCTAGATTCGACCCATTCATGGAGTGTAAGTCATAGGGATTTGAATGCTTCCCATACATTTCAATCTTTGGCTCCTTCAATTTTTCTCAAGTTTCATCAACTCATATCTTTTAATTTCTACTGCAGATTTCATTGTTTGCACCTTCAATTTTCTTCTACTTGACTGGTACGCTCGTGTGGTTATCGTTTGCGAGCAGTAAGCCTCAGAGCTTTTCCAAGGATGATTGATCCGTACAACCTCCTGGATTTCAAGCAATGGAAGGTTGTAGAGATTGATATAACATGAATCCCCTTGTATAGCTTTTTTGTAGAGAAACTTTATCTGTATATATCTATGTAATTGATTCGATTATCTCATTAGATGCTTTATTATTTTCGGAAAAACTTGTATGAGGATGATGCATGTAGTCTATTCAACAAGCCTTCTCTGAATATATGATTAGCTAGCCAACACCGAATCAACTATGTATCTCACGGATTAAAAACCTAAAAGCTCCATTCGGCTGATGTCTAGCTTGTTGGGTTGACTTGATGACTCAACCGTCTCTTATTTATTTTGTGGAAAGATAATGAAATTTTATTAGAAGAAATGCCAAAAGGCAACGAAGGGCTTATAACAACGACCAACTCTAAATATAACACCCAATCCCACACTTCTGCACTTATCCTGAAAGCATCGATTGTTTCTTCCAACCCAAATGGGCCATAACTGGCAAAGCTAACCTCCATAAAATGTTGTCCTTTTTTTTTTAATATTTTTTTTTACTCAAGGCTATCCCCATGCCAAGGCAAAAACAAGCCATCAATGGACCCGACAACACCCATTGAATGTGAAAAAAGATGGAAGAACCTCTCCTAAACTGGTCTTGTGAATGGACAATGGATAAATAAGTGGTTTATCAACTCCGCATCACCCAAAGCATATAGGGCACACATTGAGGATGCTGAATGACTACAAAAGCAACTTTAGGAGGAGCTCCATAATGCCAAACATGAGCTGTGTAACTTTTAGTACACTTCCTGTGATACCTAAGCAAGCAATCTGTTGAATTATAGAACGGTTTAGTGTGGAAACCTCAATAGAGTCTATATTTTATTCAACTTGATATATAATACAAAAACTATTAAGTTTTTAAAATCATCACTAAAAGATAAATAAAGGGATTTTTACCTGAAGTTTCCTCACAATTGCATTTAAAATCATCAATAAAAGATAAATAAATAAAGGGATTTTTACGAGAAGGTTCCTCACACTTGCCAGTTTTTGTGAATGAGGGTAAAAATGACCTATTTTCTGTTATTTTGAGAACGGAGAAGGAAACTGAACTGTGATCAAAAGAAGGGGATTTTACAAACAAACTGCCTAATTAATATTGAATTTACATTTTTCAAAAGGCAACCTCATTAATCCATTTACTGTCACACACTAATACCTTTCCTTTAAGATTTCTTAACGGCCTTTAGGTGGAACAAATGGTCTGCGGCTTGAGTGGGCCCCACGGTGATGCTCATGTGAAATTCACTCCAACCGCTCCTCCATATGCTCATGTGAAATTCACTCCAACCACTAGATGCCTCTAAGTTATGTTAGGCTAGCCCCATCTGTTGTTCAGGTGGACCGTATGATTGTAAACAGTCTATAAGGCAATTTTCGTCAGCCAAACTGTTTCTCTTGGTGTGGCCCATTTGAATCACGGATGGGCCTGATTTTTAGGCCTCGGCTCTAAATTATGGTGTGGTATCTAATGGCTGGAGTGGATTTCGTATAATCATCACAGTGGTCCTTGTAAAATTCAAGGCGACGTCTCTTTCAGAACACTTTCCTTCAGTATGGCCCAGCGAAACCGCTGGTCAGCCCAATATTTTGCTTTTGGGGTTAACATGGGATTACATATTTAATGGACGGGGTAGATCTTACATATACATCACGGTGGGACCCACCAAAATCAAGAGTGGGCGTCCTTTTCTTAGTTCTAAGGTCTAACCGATTGAACCATTAGTTTACAGTCTCCCTAGTAGATAACTTCCCACTTTTAACGTCCTTGTGACATCCAATTCAGCTAATCAGTGGGTCTCACCATGATGACCACCTGGTGCAAACATTACCCTATTCATTCACCAAGTGAGCCACATGATAGAAAATAGTGTATAGCCACTGATAAATAGAAAAATACAATTATCGTTGACTTGACGGGTGGATAGGGCTGACTAATTGCATAAGGTGTTCCTCATGGTGCGTCCAATCCATTGAACGTGTTCGATGTCCCATGCATTTAAAAAGTTGGCAATTATTCACTGGATGGACCGTAACCTCTGTTGAACCTGTTGGACATCACCTTCTATTTTTTAGCTCGGTCTAACCGTTCAGACAAGCTGCCACTTGATTTTTGCAGGCCTAACATTATGTTTATGTGAAATCCTACTCCAACCATTAGATGTATAATGCCACTTTAGGAATAGGGCCAAAATATTAGGGTGAATTATTCTTCAGGTGGGCCATATCAAAGAAAATAGTTAAAATAGTTTAGACAGATACGTGCATCATCGAGTTTTAAAGGGCTCATCGTGATAATTATATAAAATCTACTCTGAAAATTCTACTGTCCATTTGGGACGAGATCTCACCCCAATCATCATTTAACACGCTCAATCCAAGCCCAATATTGACATAGCCAAGATGAGTTTCAACAGTTGTGTGGATGTTCTATGTAAAAATTAAACCGATAGATTTTAAAATGTTTCTGGAAGGCTCCATAATAGACTCTTACTTTGGTAATTAGGTGGCACACTTGGTGGGTATAAGCATGATGGATGGTCAGATGATGAAATACAATTGAAGTAATCGGGCGATTAGGTGCCTAATCGTATATATTGTTTAACGTACAGTCACTTTCATGATTAGATAGGTATAAAAATGACTTTTAGATGAATCGAAGAATAGCTTAGATCAATAATTAGATAAATAATCCTACGACTATACAGATGGATGGATAATTGGTGATCGCATACCTTAATCACAAGTATAGCAGATTATCAGGTGGAAAAACAAGCAAATGAATGATCGGTTGGCGATCTATGTATCTACACATGCGCAACTTTTTTTGGGTTATTACATGTTGGACTGTGGCCAATCAAGAGTTAGTAAATTGATCAGAGTGCACCACTTAAGGGTTAGTAGGATTGGTACATTTCGTAGACATCTTAGCTTGCAAGCATCTTTGCGTAGCCAGTTACCAATGTGGCATATCTACAGATCATCTGGGTAGTTTACTGCAATATAATAATACAAAAAAAATATATATCTTTATATACACCCAGGGTATATGGAGCCTCAAAATAGCATCACTTTTAATAACTTACTTTTGTACACCTAAAAGCACTTTTTCGATTTTTTTTTTTTTTTTTTTGGGTACGAAAATGCCCCGCATTGAGACTTAAGAGACAAAATAACATAAATTGCTTTTTAAGAGGGAAATAAGTACTTGAAATGATGTTTAGGGAGAGAAAGAGCATGCTTGGTCTCCTGCCTTAATGCTCTCCTATCTTTCACTCCCCTTCTTACTCTCTTGGATACTACTCTCTAGCAAACGATCATGCAAACTACTCTTTTATTCTAATATTCTTCTTTTACAATTGCTCTCCGGAAAAGTTTCATTCTTCTACAACTACTCTTCAACTACTGCTCTCTATGATACACTTTCTTCTTTTATGACTACTCCATCAGCATAATAAAGTAAGACGATGTATTTCTTTCATAACAATGTTGTAGGTTTGAAGTTGTAATAAAAGAACATAAAAAAGAAAAAAAAGATGTCAAAAAGTCTAAAAGCATTCGTATCAACTTAGAAGAAGATACAATCACTGACAGTTCTTGCATTGTTGATGGTTGAAAGGTTGGGATTATGAGATTTTAACGTTTAGGTTGCCAGAGAATAATAGAAACTTGCGTTTGCTTTGAGTACAAACTCACTTATGGGAAATCAGTAAAAGTGAATGTGAGCTTTTACTGAACGGTAATGTGAGCTTGTACTAAATGCAAACGCGTACTTGTACGAGATGTGAATGTGAGGTTGTAGTGGACATGAAAGTGAGCGAGCATGTACTAAATGTGAACACGAGCTTATATTGAACGTGAACGTGAGTTTGTACTGAACACGAACGCAAGCTTCTACTGAACATGAATACGAGCATGTACTGAATACGAACAAGAGCTTATCTAAAAGCAAATGTGACTTTGTACTAAAAATGAACAATATTTATTTTTCTTTTGTGTTTATTATTATTATTATTTTGTATTCAAGGGTTTTTCTATTGTTAATAATATCACTGCGATGTATTACAATATTTATTTTTGAAACTATACCCATATTTTTAGTTTATGTCTCGAAAAATCATCCTATTTATTTATGATAGGGGAGTGAGTATATGAAAATGAAAGATTCTTATACAAGGGTGGAGCCTCAAAACCTGTCATTATTAGCAATAAAGTTATTTACCAAGAGCTTGTATCCCAAATGTACAACATTACAAAGACAAGATCGGAGGAATATGATATCATAATAAAATACAACTACTCTTGCTATTCAATCCAATCAGTCCCTCCATCCGATATCATAAAAGAGGAAAATTTGTTGGCATCTTTTAAAGCTAGTAAACAGTATCTACAACTCGTTATACCATTTTTCATAGAGAAAGTGAGGTGTATAACTATTGTCTAAAAGAAGATCACCCACTTGCCAGTTGTATAGTCCTTTTAACACCGTGCAACATGATTTTGAGCCTATTCATCATAGTACCCTTGAACCTATTCCTATCCCTAAACTTACGTTTGTAGGGTTGAATGAGCAAGCCCTAAAAATGAATATTAATCTAGGGTTAGGATCTACCTACACTGCCTCATTGGTCAAGTTATGGGCTTGCTTCTTAGCTTACCGACTAATCAAGAATATGCAGATATCTTTGACCCATCAACCTCTCCACCAAGATATGCTCTATTAGTTGACTTCATTGCACCAATATTTAACTTGTTGGCTAGCTTACTGATAGTTAACAATGTGCAGATATCCACGGCCCATCAACCTCTCCACCAAGACGTAATCCATTAATCAACTTCCTTGCGCTAACATTTAACTTGCCACTGTTAGTGCACTTTTCTATGGCATTCTAGTGCACCTTATTTGTCAATCACGTACGTCCATGTATTGTAATGTCGGTTGAGCCTTGGCAAGCCGAAGACCGAAGATTTAAGTGGATAAGAAACATAAAGGAAGAAGAACAGGTAAAACAGATGCCTTGGTGACCCTAACCCTTAGAACCAAAACAACCATAATCTCTAGATGACTTGGACCATATAGTAAAACCCTTAGTCATTTTTATTAGACTCAGAATACTTAGAAAAACATGATAAGTTAGACTAATAAAAGAGGTGTAAGCTGCTGTAATCAAACTAACCCTGACAGTAGTTTTCGATTAGACTTCAATTCATCGAAGTTCGTTTCGATGGGTTTTTTATGCCATCAAAGACCAGCTCGATCCATCAGACATGTCCAGCAATATTGTGAACTCCTTGGACAGTTTTTCGATCCATCGAAGTGGATTTTTCGATCCATCGAAATATGTTTCGATCCATCTAATTGGATGTCCAACAACTTCAGAAACTCTCTGGATAATTTTTCGAGTCATCGAAGTAGGATCTTCAATCCCCCTGAAGAATACATTCGATCCATCAAAGGGTATTTCAATCAATCGCAATATCGCGAATCTGCCTATTTTTTTTACCGTCAAAGCTTCATCTATAAAAGACTGGGGTTCAATTTTTGAGCTAAAGAAAGGGATTTTAGAGATTTAGAAGCCGCCATCATTGCCAACGCCATTAAGTTTTAATCTTAACCCATACAAGCCATCTTCCTTGTAATTCATCACAAGAATAAAGCATTCAAAGCTCGAGAAGAAGATGAACTTGTTCGCCCTTGATCTCTAGGAGTTTACGCATATTAACCATAAGTAAAACCTTTTGTCTAAACACATCCTAAAGATCCAACTAGGTGTATTCCTCTATGAAACCATTTCCTACTAGTTGTAGAGGATTCACCACCATCTCCTAGCACCTTGGACATCTCCATTGGAGAATCAAAGGCAAGATAACTGATCTTGGAGCTAAAGCATTGGTGACACATCAGCATCATTGATCGAAAAGCAAAGAAGAGCTAATTGAAGCACGGGGGAGTGAAGATCTAACAACCCGAGATGACACATTAATGAGGCTCAAATATGAGAAGTAAGGTTGTCAATTTGTAGAGTCTAGCCACTCTCTTCCAGTGGGAAATTGAATGTAGAGTTTGAATTGTCAAACTCGATAAGTTCGGTTGTAGGACCTAGGCCCGGTTGTAGTGCCGAAGCAAGTTTCTGTGGAGAGCCTCCGGCGAGAGTATACGTTACGGCCAGTTGTAAAGCCTAAAACTATTGAGGTTTGGTTGTATGGCATTGGCTTATGTGTGAAGCTAAATTGAGGTTTGGTTGTATGACCTTGGATCTTAAATAAAGCCTAAATTTTCAAGTCTCTAAGGGGAGCCATTAATATGGGTGTGTACGTGGTCCACCAACATGGGTGCATATATGAGGTTCTTGAGTAGGACCCGATCCTTGAGTAAGATTGTAAGGTTGGGAGGAACCTATTTAAAACTCCTACGTTTTGAGGTGAACTTGATTTAATGTTAAGTTGTGTAGACAAGGGGTAAGTATGGCAACTAGGAATGGAGTAGACAAGTAGTCGAACGACTATACATGCTTGTGTTTGTAATGTATTGAGCACATTTTTATTTATGCATTGTATGTTTACTTGTTTAATTATGAATACTTAATTGGAATGTAATGTTAAGTACTAAATATGCACGTTCACATACAAGATGTATTTTCACTAGTTGTGTAGACTTAAGCTGATATGATTGCATCTCATATAGTCTACATAGGTTGTATAGATTAGCTGCTTGATTAGTTAAATCATTAGTAATCTATGCATTTAGACTAGTTGCTTAATAGTTATATCTTTACTAGTTTATGTGATTAGACCCACTAAGGCTTGAAAATTGAAGTGTTCTTACTTAGTTTAAATTGTTAAATTAGTTAAGTAGGAGAAAATAATTTCAAATAATTTTTACCCCCCTAGGACTTAGCCATAATTTTAGTAGCTTTGCCAAACTTTCGCAAAGCGCATAGCGTCGCAAGGTGTCATGTTAGTCTATCCCACACAATTTCAGCTACCTAGCTTAGCGACCAATTAAGAATGTGCAAATATCTTGTAATGACCTTAAATATCGTGGCGATCTAATTTACCTATGTGCATTCATACACACAATTGTGCACTCGAACATGTGTGTACACAAACACGTGTGTACACACACGTATGCACACTTACACACTTATAAACTTACACACATATGTGCCATGCATGCACACGTATACATGTACATACACGTATGCACACTTACAGAGTTATAAATCACATACACACATGTACCACACTCAAACATGTTTCCCCACACATGCACACACATATCACAACCCCTTGATCACGCCCGCACCCATCTCTCCCATTATCGCTCCCTATAACACATCTCCAAATCACTTCTCTCTCTCTCTCTCTCTCTCTCTCTCTCTCTCTCCTATTACCATAAAGCCCCATAAATCCCATCATTCCTCTCATTCACATCACACATTAAAAGAAAAAATACAAAGAGGGAGAAAGAAAAGAAGAGAGGAAGAGAGTAAGGAAAGAGGAAATGGAGAAAAAGAGAGCATATGCATAATTTATGTAAGTATATCTCATATGCATGCACTTTTACTCTATATATCGCATATTTTATATTTCATTTTTTACTATATTATTTGCATGAAAATTACAAAACTTGAACTTTAATTCATTATTTTCGATTTCAAATTTAAAACTCTGTTCATGCATCAACTAAATTGTACAATCCTTAAACAAAAGTTCAAATTTTAGTTTTTATATTTACTTATGTTCAACAATCACACAATTTGAATTATAATTTTGCATATGAAAATGTTTAAATATGAAATTTAGATTGTATTGATGCAAGAACTCCACCATCTGAACTCAGTTCGCTTGTGCAGATTTTCGATTTCGATTTCTACAATTGTTCATGCGCAACAACTTTACAATTTAATTTATATGCAATCTAAATTCTATAAAATTTGATTTTTGTATAGTTTAATTTTTGTGAAAGGTGAATTTTGTACAACCTGATTTTTGTGCAATCCGAACTTAGAAAAACTAACTCCGTGAAATCTAATTTTTGTGCATATCTGAACTCTATATAATCTGATTTATGTGTAATATGAATCTTGTTTACGCATGTAAAATTTTGAATTCATTTTTATAATTTTGCATATATGATTGCACAATCTGAACCTCAATTGTGTTTGCAGAACTTCAAGTTTATTTTTGTAGTTTCGTATGTACAAAAGCATAATTTGAACTTTACTTTCTGTATGTAGAAATTTAAATTTATTTACGTACTTTTCATTATAGAAAGATTTAGATTGAGAATTTCATAGTTGTATTTCTGTAGAAAATAATACAACCTTAATTGTATTTTTATTGTGCAAGAAATCGCACAACCCAATTTATTTTACATTGTAAAAAAATTATATTTAATTTTCATTATTGTAATTATATAATTTAAGTCCTATTTTTATTATGTAGACATTGCACAATATGCAATTTAACTCATATTTAAGTTTTTTAGACTTATTTTATTATAATTGTTGAAAATTTATTTTTTATATGATCTTATAAAATTCTCAAATTTCACTTGTTTTATATATTTATGATTTTTTAGATTATGATAGTAGCAACATACTTTTAATATTTTGCAATGATCGTGAATCATGGTTAAGTAAATTTTATGCATTGTACATACTATGGCTTTTAGTTTTATTGATCAAAATAGAATTGATTGTAAATCTTTTAGAAATGACAATTTGAGACAAATTATATATTGAATCATAAAAATTTTAATTATGGTGGAATGCCAAAATATAAGTAGGTTGATTAAGTCCATTGAATTGAAAATTTCTAAAGCATAAATTGGTGGGGCAATTGAGACCCTTGGATTAAGAGTCTCAAAAGCCCAATTGGTACTATTTAAAACCTCCATTAATCGAGGTCGGGTGGGTGCAACAAACCACTTATGTAGGTCTAGTGGGTTGGCGAGAGGGTTGGACAATTAGTGTTAAAGTGGCCATAGTGTTAAAAAAGTTTAACTGTATTAATTATTGTTATTACCTTCTATATAAATTACACCTATTTATTCATGTTGTGGTTTCATATAAAGATGCATTAAATTTTATCACCGTCTAAATTTTTAAGTCATGCATGTGGCTTTTCAATGCTTTTTATTAGATGAAGTTTACTTAGATTAAACATGTTTTTATTTTAAAAATTTGCATTAAGATGTACTCACTGAGATTTTAAGCTCACTCACAGCTGTGATTATTGACTTTTCAAAATAGAACCTCATTAAAGTAATTGAAAGATTAGACTACTTGCAAGTATTATCTTATATATTTAGTTTTTTAAATTTTTATCATTTGAAAAATTTGGCATAAAATGTTTGTACTTAAATTTGGATGGTAATACTTTGATATATGAATTAAGTTCATATTTATATTTTTTATTCAAAAGAATTTTTTCTATTTCATGAATGGATGCTAAGTGATAGTTATATAATTAGATTATAGGTTGTGAATATATAAACTTTGATTCGCACTTACAGGTGTAGTATTAGGGTCAAGAGAATTCAGACACTAGGTTTGAGGCGTAACATATCCCTAACGCATCAAACTTTCTACCACTTCATGATCCATCGATCAATTTCATTATACTAATATTTTACTTGCTGTGTAGCTTACCAACAATAAAGAGTATAAGGATATTCTTAGCCCATCAACTTCTCCATCAAAACATTCTCCTCTATTAACATATGTAGGTTTAGATGATGTTACATATGTTAATGCGGATCTTTCATGATATCCAAATGTGAGCTTTTACTGAACGGTAAAGTGAGCTTGTACTAAATGTAAACGCGTACTTGTACGGGACGCGAACGTGAGGTTGTAGAGGACATGAACGTGAGTGAGCATCTACTAAATGCGAACACGAGCTTATACTGAACGTGAACGTGAGTTTGTACTGAATGAGAACACAAGCTTCTACTGAACATGAATACGACCTTGTACTGAATACGAATAAGAGCTTATCTAAAAGCAAATGTGACTTTATACTAAAAATGAACAATATTTATTTTTCTTTTGTGTTTATTATTATTATTATTATTATTTTATATTTAAGGGTTTTTCTATTGTTAATAATATCACTTGCGATGAATTATATTATTTATTTTTGCAACTACACCCATATTTTTAGTTTATGTCTTGAAAAATCATCCTATTTAATTATGATGGGGGAGTGAGTATGTGAAAATGAAAGATTCTTATACAAGAGTGGAGCCTCAAAACCTGTCATTATTAGCAATAAAATTATTTACCAAGAGCTTATATCCCAAATGTACAAAATTATAAAGACATGATCGGAGGAATATGATATCATAATCAAATACAACTACTCTTACTCTTCAATCCAATCAGTCCCTCCATCCGATATCATATAAAATGAAAATTTGTTGGCATCTTTTAAAGCTAGTAAACAGTATCTACAACTCGTTATACCATTGTTCATAGAGAAAGTGAGGTGTATAGCTATTGTCCAAAAGAGAATCACACCCTTCTGCCAGTTGTATAGTCCAAAATGCATTGCAAAATGTTTTGGGTGTCAACAGGACGCTTAAATGACAAGTCTAATGGTGTTCTCTTCATGGCTATGACGTTGGATAGAAATAAGTAGGGAGTTTTACAAAATAATACCTTATTAATATCGTATTTACATCCCGATACCTTTCTAATTATTTTTTCATTAAACCACCTCATTAATCAAAACAATTGTAAATGGGGTACCTTCCATTAGCTTTCTCTCATTTACGACATGTTTTTTAATAAAATGAAAAAAAATACCCATAACAAGAAACAATGGTCATTGAGCACCCACCATTAAAAACTTTTTGCAGGCCACAAGTGTTTTAGATAAGCTGATATTTTTATTTTTCCTTCATCCAAGTCTGTATGACTTTATCAATCGGTTAGATGGAGAATAAACATTATAGTGGGCCCTAGGAAGTTTTTAATGGTGGCATTCCATCACAACTTTTTCCTATTGTGTGGTCCGCCATGAGATTTGAATTCGACTCATTTTGAGCTTGTACCCTAAAATGATATGAAAAATGGATGAACGGTGTGGATAAAACAGATACATCATGGTGGGACGACTGACTGTCCCCTACTAGCATCGTAAGTTGGACGCAGATTGTCCGCCCAGCATGTCCCGAGAGCTTCCCTGCAATAAGAAACTTGGTGGGGCCCACCGTGATGTTTGTAAAAAATCACCCCATTCATGATGACATGGGCCTAAAAATGAGGCAGATCAAAAACTCAAGTGGCTTGCATGATGGGAAACAATGAGAATTGAATGTCCACCTTTGAAACATTAGTGAGGCCGCAAAAGTTTTGTATCAGACTAATATTTTTGTGTTGTTAGTTAATCCCATTAGGAATGACCTTACGAACTGTATGAATGGCATACAAACATCACAATCGACTTAGGGAGGTTTCAATGGTAGGTATTTCCCTACCTACCTATTCCTATGGTGTGACCCACTTGAATTTTGAATCCACCTCTTTTTTGTACCCATTCCCAAACATGATTAGAAAAAATGAATGGACATGGTCGATTGCTCACAAACATCATCGTAGACCACTATTCGAGGCAATCCATGTTTACGTCAGTAGGCAGGGAGCAGATTAGGTATGACCTTGGCCTCACGGCCCTAACTATGGGGCCCATTATTATGTATGTATTATATATCCATGCTGTTCATCCATTTTTTCATATTATTTTAGGGCATCAACCCAAAACTAAAACAAATCCAAATCTTACGTGGACCATACTATAAGAAACAGTCGTCATTATATGCTCCGCCATTAGAAATTTCCTAGGGCCCATCATAGTGTTTCCGTAATGTTTATTTTCCATCTAAACGGTTGATAAGGTCACAAAAACTTGGATGAAGGGAAAAAAGTTAGCTTAATCTGAAACTTTTGTGGCCCACAAGGTGGTAATGGTCA
Organism: Liriodendron chinense; assembly: GCA_003013855.2. Taxonomy (NCBI): domain Eukaryota; kingdom Viridiplantae; phylum Streptophyta; class Magnoliopsida; order Magnoliales; family Magnoliaceae; genus Liriodendron; species Liriodendron chinense. The sequence goes on from ML058389.1 coordinate 5,958,101, forward strand.
ATCACCACTTTTTCTTATGGTGTGGTCCACTTGATATTTGGATCTACATTAGTTTTGGGCTCATGTTTGAAAATAATCTGGAAAAATTGATGCACTAAGTGGATACACAATACATATATCAAAGTGGGCCCATGGTGAGGGTTACACCATCTTGGGTGTGGCTGGTCCACACCTAATATATATGTCTTTCCCTACATTATCGCCCTTATCTCCGGTCCCTTTCTCCCTCCACCAAGTTCTCTCTCTCAAAAGATTAGATTTGACCCATTTGGATGATGGATCGGGGCAGTTCATCATGTTGGGTCCACTTTCCTATGCAATATCCCAAAAATTAAGAAAAACTTTTATTAGGTGAGCCACAAGGTTATTCAAGTTGAGAATGTATGCCTACCATTGAAAACTCTTTTAAGGTAACAAGTCTTGGTTCAAGCTGATGTATGTGTTATCTCATAATCCAGGTCAGTGTGACTTATGAACAGGTTGGATGGAAAATAGACATCATAGTGGGCCCTTGGAAGGTTTTAACAGTAGATGTTATTATTCCCACTATTTTCTGAGGTGTGGTCTACTTGTGCTTTGGATATGCCTCGTTTTTTAGTTCATGCCCTAAAATGGTGGGACAAAATGAATTGACGGTGTGGATATAACACAAGCATCACGTTGGGTCCATAGAACCTTGCCATGCCAACATAGTGCCAACCATGGTGCCCATACAACTCAATTCCGTATTTATATTAAGTAATTAAGTTAATGATATGATGGGTGTTTATGTCATTTTATGAAAAAAATGATGAAAACGGTATAAAACTAATGGAAGGTACCACATTGGGAATTATATTCATTAATTAAGTAGCTTAATGGAAAAAAAAAACATTTTTAAAAGGTACTTAGATGTAAATATGATATTAATGATAATATTTTGTAAAATTCTCAAATAATTATTTCTTCCAAGTAGCATATAGTAATGGAGAATTAAAAAATAATAATAGTTGTAACTGGTTCCTTAGCAATTTATGAAATGCATTAGGATTTATGGATGGATTTGTTATAATATTAGATTGTAAAAAAAAGATTGATGAATGAAGTTTCATCCATCTTTCTATATGCAATCTATAGATACCGTGCACACCATATTTACCAGAACATAATTGTGGCATTGAAGGACGTGTCATTAGAGAAGTATTATTGGCCAACTGTTAAGATATGCAAGTGAGCCAGATTTACGGAGCACATACAATCATTGGAAATGGCCAACCCTTGCACATGAATGGTTAGAAGTTGTAGGTAACAAAAGATATGCATCTTCCTTCTTCACAGGCCGAATGTACAACATTATCACCACAAATATAGTCGAGAGAATATCTAGTCACCAAATTTATGAATATGATGAAATACAAAATTCCATAAATCTTTTACACAAGAAGAGAATGTGCTTCGACTTTTCACAGACAGTTAACTTCATGAGCAGAATAAATTGCATAAGCTTCGAGTTGAAGTGCGCACACACTATAATGTGATTTTTTGAATTAACATTACTTCCAAGTGGAGAGTTCACTGACACAGTTAGGCTGGGTGAAATGACATGTACATGTCGTGAGTTCGATTTGATGTTGTTGCCTAATTGCATCTTCAGATAGCTTCTGGTAAGTACGATATTGATCCTTATGCCTTATGTTCTCTTTACTACATGGTAGAAGATTAACAAAATATTTACTGAATATTGGTTTACCCTGTGCGTGATAAGAGTCGGAAGGAAAAATCAGATGAATTAAGGGGATGTTTGTTTTTGTGATCGTATATGTAGCTCGGATAAAATGAACATTATGAGTTTTGGACTTCGTTTGGTTGTGTGGTAAATACTACAACCTATTGCTAGTAATTACATATAAGATCTTTCCCTGGCAAGTGCGTATTTTTAATGGATTTGGCATGATCACGCTGTTTGTTCGAAGATAGTGACAATAAGACCTAGCGGCACTCCAATACTCTATGGTGTATGTTGGTGCGTACACATCCCCTGGATCTTCTTATATATACTAAAGGCTTTTACAACTCTGGCATATTCCCTTTTAGTTTGCACCAAAAGGATTTTTAGGTAGGGAATCTTCCAACTATTTATGGTTTATCCAAGCCACTACAATACTCACCTTATTTGAAGCTTTTACTCACCTTAATCTCATGTTCTTTCATCTCTTACAGGAGGTTGTCTCCATTATTCGGCAGCCACTGTCTCACCAGTTCCGGACACCTTCCTACAATAAACCTTGCTAGGTATTACCCTGATACATTGTCCTAATCTCCGTTAATCTCTATAAACATGATCCGATTTTGGGTGGTTCTAGTGTAAACATTCAACTCCTTTCCAGCGTAAATTTGGTAGTAGGATGCAAAGTCGTACAGCTAACGCTTCCATGGAGTCGACTGGTGGGGTGGTGGCGGTGGGGCCATGCCTTACTTGTGAGGGAGTGGGGGTGCGGATTGGGTACTAGTCCCCACTAGGACCTATGTAGAGACAGACAATCCTATCATCATCTCTATAGGCCCCACCATAGTGTATGTGTTTTATCCAAGCCGTTCGTCCATTTTGAAAGATCATTGTAGGGCATTCACCTACAAAGGAGGTAGGTCAAAGGCTTTAGTAGACCACACCACAAGAAGCAGTGGCAATAATAACCCCCACCGTCTGTTCTTTCCAATAACCCACATTGATGTTTACCTGTCATCCAACCTGCTCACAAGGTCACATAGACCTGAATGAAGGGACAAGATATAATATCAGCTTTCTCCAAATCTGAAAAGGAAGGCTAGGAGGTTTTCAGCCGTAAGAATTAAATTTTAAATGTTTCCTGTGGATGACCTCCCTTAAGCATTCGATCTGCCTCATTTTTTTGGCATCACTCCTAAAATGATTTTACAAAATGAATGAACGACATAAATAAAACACATACATCATGATGGCCCCCACAAATTTAAGGAGTGGATTAGGTCTGACCCAAATCCGATTACGCCAACCATGAATGTAGTTCGCACAATGATCTATGTGCCTTCAATCCACACTGTCAAAGGCTGTTTACAGCTCTTTTTTTCCATGATCTGAAAAATATAAGTAACCCAATTAATGTTGCTGGTGGTGGATACCGAAGAGTAGTGATTAAATCCGCACCATTAAAACAATATATGGGGTCTCCTGGAATGTTTATTCTTCATCCATCGGATCAAGTTTTTTGTAATATTTTTTATTCATGCTCAGATTTCTGTGTTATGTTCCACTTGAGATTTGGATGTCGGCCCTTTCTTTTATCACAGTAAATACATGAAAAATAAATAATGATGGATGGCGTGGAAATAAAAGAGTAGTGATTGACACAATCATGAGTCCCACTAATCTCGATTCAATGTCCACCATTGAAACCTAGGGCATTGTGACGTTTGGACTTGATACCAAACACATTCGCCACTTACCATCCCACTATCAAATGGCTGGTGGTCGGTGTTGTGTGGGCCTGTCATTGCAAGTGTGGTTTCATCCATGCCGTCCAATAATTTATCCAGTTAATTATATGTTATGACCCCAAAAAGGAGGTAGATCCAGATCTTAAGTGGACCACAAAGTTCTAAATGAAGGTCCATCATTAAAAAATTCTTAGGGCCCCAAAAGTTTTGGATCAAGCTAATATTTGTTTCTCTTCTTCATCCAGGTTTATATAACAAGGGTTGCACCAGTTACACATTTCCATACGAAAGGCCAAACATGTGGGGCCCGACAGGGACCTAGCTAGAGACGGATAGTCTTTTAAGGGGCACTATGACGCCCACAATGATATACGTGTTTTATCGAAGCCTTCTATCCACTTTGAAAATTCATTTTATGGCATGAGTCCAAAGCATGAGGCAGATCATATGATCAAGTGGACCACACCACAGATCATATGATTGAGCCATCCAAACTGTTCGTAAGGTCACTCTAAACTGGATGAAGAGGAAACATAATATGAGATTGATCCAGAACAAGCGAGACCACCAAAATGTTATGAATTTATTGTAATTGTAGGTGGGCCATCTTGTCCGCTAGGCCCACTCAATATGTGTAAGACCTGTACCCTGATTAACCGACCGTACATTTAGTTTCCGATGCCGGTACGTCTAGGACTAACCAGATCAACGATTTCTTATCACGACCTTGATTTAGTACCGCAACGACCCAAGACTTGTACCCTTACGACCACGCGAGCACCACGATTCCAACGCCGCACGGCATGCTCTGTTTCGATACCTAGTTTGAAAGATACATACATGTGCACAAATCAAGGTGGGCCACGCTACATATACATGCTGTGGGCCCCACTTGCACAAATTCCAACGTTGTCCCATCAATCAATCAAACACCCATCAATCAATCAAGCATCACATCAATTAGTCAAATGTCCCATCAATTACATCCCTCTCTCCCCAAAAGTCAACTAAGCCCATACTTAAACCACTCCCCTCATAAATGCTCCATTTCATTTCTACCCCCACTCTCTTTCAAAATTCCATCCATATTCCCAAATCCCCTACCACAAAAGGCATACGTATGGCCTCCCCCATTTCCATTTTCTATAGAGAGAGAGAGAGAGGGAGAGAGAGAGAGAAGATTAAGAGAAGAAAAGAAGAGATTAAAGAAAGAGTATTTATGAGCTTAAGCGATTAAAGGAGGAGATCCACCCCATCAAGCCGTCCGATCGACTATCCGACCCGATTCGACCGTTCAACGTCATTGTGAGTGCATCCCTTTCCCCTAGGTTTCGTGTAGAAGCAAGAGATCGAGTGAGGCCCACCATTTTGATAGGTGTGGATGTCACTTGATTACCTGTTTTAAGGAGATGGGTGGGCCACATATGTGGACCCCACCTAAGTGTAATGTATCCATGCACTTCAACCATCTTGCTGGATCATTGAGGACATGAGTTCAAGATGAGGCTTGTTTAACGTGCAAGTCTACGTGAAGTTTACGTGTTTTGTTTACGTTGTTTATGCATTTTGGGAGGCCACACTTGTAGACCTCACCTTGATGTATGTGACTAATCCATGCCATTTATCTGTCTTCTTAGGCCATTTTAGGCCTTGGCCACAAAAATCATTAAGATCTAAATCTCAAGTGGGCCATACTAAAGAAAATAATGGCGACTGTTGAAATCTTCTAAGGCCACTGTGATGTGTGTATGCTACGAAACCTGTCCAAATTTGTACTCACTGGGCCCACTATAAGATGGCCAACCTGGTGGATGGACTGGATTTATCGCATGGACCCCACCTCTTTTTTTATTTTAAAAAGAGGTTTAGATCATTGTTGAGAAAGAAAAGCATAAAAATAAATTAAAAAAAGAAAAGCATAATAATAAAAAAAGAAAAGCATAATAATAATTAAAAAAGAAAAGAAAAAGAAGTTGCTGGAGTGTCATTGTTGAGACAGAAAGTGATTTTTGGGCTTGAAAATGGCCCCGCGTGTGGGAACCATTATGTTATATCCACGCCGTCCATTTGTCTCTCCATATCATTTTAGGCCAGGGGCCGAAAAATGAAGTAGATCCAGATCTCAATGGACCGTGCCGGAAGAAACAATATAGACTGTTGAAACCCTTCCAAGGCCCACTTTCATGTTTCTGTACAACAAAACCTACCCAAATCAGGGCTCGTTAAGCCCACATTAAGCTGGCCAATCTAATGGACGAATTGGATTTCCCATGTGGGCCCCACCGTGTAGGGAAAAAAAAAAGAAAAGAAAAGAAAGAAAGCCACTGGACAGATAGCGTCCTCACGGTGGGAAAAAAAAAGAAAAGAAAAGAAAAGAAAGCTACTGGACAGACAGCGTCCAGAGGACGCTGCTGCCTAGCAGCGTGAGGGCGTAAGCCCCATTGGGCGTTAACCAGAGGGCCCCACTTGGAGACCCCACCATGATGTATTGGTTTTATCCAAGCCGTTCATCTGCTTTGCCAGATTTTTTTAGGACATGGGCCCAAGAATGAGGCATATCCAAGTCTCAGGTGGGCCACACCACAGAGAACAGTGGGAATAGTGACGTCCACCATTGAAAGTTCCTAGGGCCCATCTGCGATGTTTATTTGCCATCCAATCTGGGCAAGGTCACACGTGACCTGCTCTCTGGCCACACATGGCTAGGACGAAGGAAGAATACAAATATCAACTTGATCCTGAGCTCGTGGCGACCACGTAGTGGGAGCTTCCTGGCAGCGTGCCAGGGTATGCTGTCCAAGCAGGGCCCAACTCGTGGGGTCCAACTTGATGTATGTGTTTAATCCTCACCGTCCATCTGTTCCTCCAGCTTATTCTAGGGCAGAGGCCTGAAAATGAAGAAGATTCAGATTCCAAGTGGGCCATGTTGCAGGAAACAATGCCCACTATTGAAACCTTCTTAGGCCCATTGCTATGTTTTCATGACAGGTAGCATACCCCAAACCAGATCTACTTAGGCCCCTTTTGGGTTGGACAATCTGATGGATGGATTGGATTGTCCACTAGTGGGCCCAACTTGTTGATTATATTAATAATATATAAAAAAATGACATAAAATATAAAATATATGTTGCTGGAGCCATTGCCCAACAACGTTGGGGCGGATAGCCCTCCATGGGCGTGAAAAGGTGGCCCACTCATGGGATCCACCATGTTGTATATATATTATCCACTCCATCTATTCGTTTTCGTCAGATCGTTTTCAGGTCTGGGTCCAGAAATGGGACAAATCCAAATATCAGATGGGCCACACCATGAGAAACAGTTGGGACAGAAATGCCCACCATTGAGACTTTCCTATGGCCCACTATGATGTTTTCTTGCCATCCAATCCTGTTGATGAGTTCACACAGACATGTATGAAGGGACCACACCAATATCATCTTGATTCATAGACCATGTGGGCCCCACCATGAGAAAATAGTGGAGATTGAAGGGCTACCATTGAAGCCCTCCTAAGGCACACCTTGATGTTTGTTTGCCATTCGGAGCTGTGTCACAGGTCTGTATGAAGGGGAAAACATAAATACCAACTTGATTCAACTTCCACTCTTTGGGCAGCGTGCTTGGGCACGCTGACCCAGCAGGTGGCCCAACCCCATAGGTCCCCCGTGATGCATGTGTTTGATCCAGGCCATCCTCTCTTAGGCCCACCTATTATGTATATGTTTTATCCATTCCACCCATTTGTCCTTGCATATCATTTGAGGCTGTGGGCCACCCCAAGATGAGATAAATCCAATCTCAAGTGGACCAATGGTAGAGAACAATTGGGTCAGGTCGGGACCCAACCATGGGGCTGTCATATGATGCCCACTATGATGCGTATGTCTAGTCGTACATTGAGACCGCCTTAATTTTGTGCTTGATCCAAACCATCCAAATGTATGGACCCTAGCATGTTATGTACATGATGGCCTTGGGACCACCTTAGTGTACTGTGTTCGAATGACCGCGTTGTCCATCCCGTGGGTCCAACTTGATGATTAGTTATGTAAACCCTTGTTGAAAGGTCATATAGATCTGAATGCATGGGAATTCCTAAAGTTCGCACGAACTAAGTCATAGGGCAACTTTTTTTAACTCACCCTATTGAACCATCTTGTCAATTCACCTTGTTAACTCACCATGTTGACTCGCCTTGTCGACTTGCCTTACTGACTCACCATGTTGAATGATCTTAGTAACTCAGCTTGTTGTATACCCATATGACTCACCCATCCTACCCTTGTACCCAACTATTAAAGACCATCATATCGTACGTATATATCCCATCCACACCGTCCGTTTACCTTTAGGACGAGTGTGGGGTCCATCCTTGACATTAGTAGGTCATCTAGGTCATTAATTATATGGAGCCTATCTTGATGTATGGGTTGGATCCGTCATCCTTCTTCTCACCCCATTGTGTTGTCCATCTACCTTAAGACTATCCAATCACCTATGTTCCATTATCATGTTGTTTATCTATCTCATAGTCCATCCTACGTTAGTGTCTCGCATCTATGTTGTTCCTTTTATGATCCAATCGTTAATGTATATCCCAACTGTACTACCACACTATGGGTCTCGGCATGATTTTGGGTATTCTACTCTTGCCGCTTAAAAAGGTTCTACCTTTGATGTGTCGGTAGTGTATTCAATCATTTTCTTTCCTTTTGGATTATCTGAATGTTGAAGGTTAATCCACACCGTTCAATTGTTGGACCATCTGTGTTGTTGTATACCATCCATTTAGGGTCCTATCTCTTTGTGTTTGCTTGTGTTATAAGTGAATTATCTTTTTATGATGTTTTTAGTATCTCTGTTGCTACATGTAGTGTTGTTTGGAATACTCCTATGCGATCTATTTACTATATGCTTCGACGACCACCATACATGTGTAATGAGTATGCATCCTGAATCACCATTGTTAGTTGGGGACCACTAGGGCATAAACGCATTAGAGATGTAGTCGCGCAAATGTAATTCACGTGCTCTCTATCGCAAACCTCTCCAATAGGTATGGGACTATTCGAAGACAGGAATCTATCATTCTGACTTACACTGTATGGGAGGAATAACTTAGCATACCTTGTAGCCCTTGGCGCAAGATTCCCTGGCTAGCGACATCCTGCACTATGACTTGATCATTCATATGTGTCCCCTCATCTTAATTATATCTCAAATAAGTTGGACTAGATTGATTTATTGCCATCGTGGTAGATTGACTACTTGTTGGCACTCATACTGTATGCTTGGTTCATGCATCATGAATGCTTGGCTCATCTGACTGTCTTGTATCAACTGGCCATAGTGGCCGCGATTGTCGTGTAGTTCATTATCAGGTGACGGTGACATTGTATTTGAGACCCTATAGTTTTATGGTGCTCTTTGGAGACTTGCATGGGCATGTCGTCCCACGTTTGTATGCATGGTTGCATTTCGCACCATTTGCTTTTGCCGCACATATCATGGTTACTACGTTGCAACCACAGCTCCATTGTGGTTTGTAGAACACCGAAAATATGTGATCTTTAAACTGGATGCCAAAGATGTCCCTGGGTGAAAGTCCCTGATCCCGTTGGTACCAAGGTGGGTGCTCCATTCAAGGACCGAGTGGTTTAATCATACACCAGTATGCCGAATATCAAACGACGGTGTTTTCCACTGCACGTGGTCAGTTTGGAAGGAGGTCTGACCTAACCTGCCAGAAGAGTGTTGGCAAAGTGGGTTGAGTTTGACTAGCTGTGAGTAGGTCCGCTATTGCACCAAATAGGCTTTGGCATTCTACTGGTGAGTAGTGAGGTCTGTGAGACCCCGATGATGTTCCTTTTCAGAGATGGTATTGGTATCAGCGATATGACTGATGTTCTGTATGGTATTGGACGGTCCTGACGTGGGCGGGTGTGATGTGGGCGGGATTGTAAGCCTGGTCGAGCTACCACACTGGGCGAGCTACCAGTTCTGAGTCCTACTTCGCTTAGGCGATCGCGACATGACTGTTCATATCTGGACCATTGTATTGAGAGGTGGTGATTTGCATTCATACATTGGATCATTGTATGTTACATTAGGCCCTGTAGGCCATTGCATAGTATTAGCATATAGCCTTGGTAGGCTGGTTACCTGTATTGTACGCTTATATAGCCATGGTAGGCTAGTTATATGTATTGCATGCTTGCATAGCCGGGGTAGACTGGTTATTCACATCACATGATCGTGTAGCCTAATTAGGCTAAATTTTGGTTTAAATTTCTCATCATGCTTTACTGCTTACTCTGATATTTATCATGCTTGTCATATGCATTGCGTACTCACACACGCACTCACAAAGCTTCGTTGGAAGCTTATGCGCGTTTGTTACGCTGCAGGTTATACCAGAGTATATCAGCAACGTTGAGTTGGAGTTAGGAGTGCAGTAGCAGGAGGTGCCGGATTATACACAGTTTTTTTATATTTACGCATTGAGTATTTACCTTTCAGTACTGTATGTAAACGAAATGACTTAGTGGAAATATTGTGTTTTTCTTTGATGGTACTCATATGGTGATGCTCATGTTTCAAAAAAAAATTCAGACCCTAAAATCCTCCTTGTGTATCCCAAGATTGGAACCTGGCATGTGGGGGTTAAGATCTGAGATTGGGGTACTAAGGAGGCTGCCGCCTCTGAATTCGGGTTACGGCGAATGGACGTTGAGATCCGAATTTGGGGCGTGACAATATGTCTACAATTGTATGAATAAGGGGTATACAACTTAGTATAAAAGGCGTAGAATGATCACGATAAAAATCCACATGTGAATTGATACCATTTTCCTGGTAATTATGATTATTTACAACTTCTTATAAAAAAAACAAACAGAATTTCATAAATTGTATTTCATGTAGAATTTTTTCTATTTACATATGTAAGTAATTATTACCTATTTACAGGTAAATATATATGTAATCGCAAAGACAAACATCCCCTACGAGAATTGTGTGTAAAAATTAAACTCCCGCAAAGAAAAATATGTATCGGAAGACCAAAAAAGGCTATAATTGTTTTGTAGGTAGAAGACAGGCCAACCATTAGATGTAGTAGATGCAAGCAAACAAAACATAATAGAAAGATGTGCAAGTTTTCTATCCTAAAAATTTATACCATTTATTTGCTAACAATTTTGTTCCAATTATTAAAAAATTGTCGGATTAGAAACATATATTAAGAAAGTATCCCTTTTTGTACCATTTATTATAAAAAAAAATTTATTGAATTTATTGGTACATTTACTCTAAAAATTTCCTCCATTTATTTAATAAAAACTCGTGTTTGCATTCACATTCTTTACAAAGTCGCATTTACATTCAGTATACACTTGCGTTCGCATTCACCGTGAGTCCTAGCTCACATTCACACTCGCGTTCACTTTTTGTCTAAGCTAGTATTCATTTTTAGTACAAGCTTGCATTCATGTTTACTACACATTCACATTTGCATTCAATATGATCTCGCATTTTCTTTCAATACACACTCATATTCGGTTTTAGTATGCACTCACGTTCACTACATATTGACTTTCATGGTCAAAATAATGTTACATTTACTTTAAGTAAAAGTCACATTTGCTTTCAATAAATTATCGTGATCGTTTCAGTACAAGCCCTTAATTTATTGCATGAAAGGAACACATTTGAAGAGTGAAGATGAAAGGAACACATTTTAAAAATGAGGACTTTTATAAATATTTGAATTAATGTCACATCCTAATCATGACATACCACAAGCCCTTAATTATATTGCAGGAAAAAACTATACAAAAAAAAAAAAAAAAAAAAACTTCAACAACATAGGGTTTATACCCACTATAAACTAGAACTCTCGTTTAAATTTCAGCTGTATGATCATTTACTTTGCTAACTACAATTTTGTTAAAAGGACATTTACTTTGCTAACTCCAATTTTATTAGAAGGGTCTTTTACCGATCTGACATTGCACTCAGTTGAGTATTATTGGATTATGTATATCAAAACCAGGCATCGGAGTTTAATGTACAGAATCCAATTCCATGCTAAATGTGCATGGTCAAATTGATAAAGGATCTTCCTAGTAAAATTATTGTTGGAAAAGTGGATGATACCAAGCTGAAACCTAAAAAAGAAATGTCTACTTTATAATGGCTCTAAACCTCATGAAGTTAAAGTCTCTTTTATATGATGTCTTAAACTAAGCGTTGTTTGACATAATTAGCGACGCAGATTGCATGATAAAAGAATAATGAAGAAGGAAAAAAAAATTAGAATTATCACATAATGCTTTTCATTCAATCTGAAATCTGAAATGCTTTACATTGTCATGGCCTTTTTACATTTATAGACTCAATTGAACTTTCCTATATTAATTTAAGAATGTATGAAATTTAAAACATACTACTTTTAAAAGATGAATTAATATCTTAGAAAATGTAAATAGTCAAAATTTTAGTCTTAATGAGGATTAATAAACTTTAAACCGAATGATGACTAATAAATGAATTTTAGATTGAATAGAATGAAAGTTAATTGTGTCGTGCATATGTTTGGACAGAATCAATATAGGCAAGGTCCATTGAGTGTGGATGCTTATAATTATAATACATTGTTGTTTAATATTATGTATTTAATTCATGATGTTTCTTATGATGTAGTCCACTTGAACTTTAGATATGCTTCAATTTTAGGATCATGCCTTAAAATGAGTTGGTAAAATAGATTGACGACATCAATAAGACACATACATCATGATATCTCCATATAAGATTCGAGTTTATTCTTATAGGCATCTAAACATAACTGAGGATTCAAGTGTATTCCTATAGGCATCTAAATACCACTGAAGATTTGAGTGTGTTTTGATTACAACAATCCATACTTACATTTTCTTTCAATACAAATGCATGTTTGCTTTTGGTACAAGCTCGCATTTTTGTTCAGTACCTACTCGTGTTCGCTTTTAATGTAAGCACGCATTCGCTTTTGGTATAAGTTCACGTTCACTTTCAGTATAAGCTTGCGTTCACTTCCAATGAAGCTCACGTTCGCTTTCAATACAGTGTGTATGCCTGATAGAGAGCTTGAGTTTATACTAATTTACTTAACACATTCCAAATGCAGGTATCTAATTACTTAATCTTTTACTCATTCATTCATACATACATTAACCATACAATTTAACTATACACAATAAAAATCAAATGCCCATTTGTCACAAGCTATAACTATATATAAAAAATCAAATGACACAAAACCAAATGCCTATTTATTTACCTAGGTCCTACTAATCAATTTTCACTTCTTTTTTGGTTTTGGATCCTACTTCTTTCTTGTTTCCTCTTCTTCATTTTTTCTCAATTCATTTTCTTGCTTTTTATTTTATTTTATTTTACTTTCTCTTCCTATAGTTTTTTTTACTCCTTGGAGGCAATTGAAGGCAAGTGTCTTTCTTAAATTTGAAATATCTTCTTGCCAGATCAGTATATAAATTAGCATAACTAGATGCATCAACACAGTACATACATGATAAGGAGATCCAACTAGAATATTTCAAATTTGAATAAAAAACAAATCTTAACTATGCAGGAGAAGTCTATGTATTTCATTAAGAAGATATTGTAATCACAGCTACACATGGAACAGAATAGATCTATGAAAAAGAAAATAAAAAACTATTGTCAAAGTAACATGTTTTGTGAATAACATGAACTTACCCATTGTTTTGCCTAGAGGATGCCTCGAACTTAATAAGTTTCTACTCTGGCCCTTCACATGCATGTAGATCCTGTGCGATGTAAAAGAGTGTGGGGAGTCCTTCAACCAGGGTATTCACTTTGCATATATTTCCCCTTAAAATCTGCATACAAATTGTCCACCAACACAACCTCTTTATATAAGGAGGATGATGGCCAAACTCCAATTATTATTGTTCATATTAAAAGGAATATAAACTTAATAAGGCTATATAATTGTTCATTAAGAAATAGTATTTGTGATTCACCTAGAGTTCAATGATGTAAAGTAAACAATAATTATATAACATCTTACCTTTTTATATTCCCACATAGGCGTACCCTCTACGCCCCTACTAACAAGTTTCATAAGAGATGTGTTGATTTCAATACATATGAGTGTTGAGCCTCCAAATTTATACATGTCTTAGCCCATTACATCATATTATATGCATGGTTTGTATGCTTAAAAGACCCATCTAATGCTTGTTCTGTGAATGTAGGATTAAGAGAGAGACTTTGGACAAATATTAGCTAAAAAGAGCATATTTAGGAGCCCTTGAATGAAGGCCCAAGGTGGACCAAAGAAGGAAGAAGAAAGAGAGAAAAGAAAAGAAAGAAAGGAAGAAAAAAAAAGTAGAAAAACAGAGCTTCGACCGGTCATGACCGGTCGGCCACCCCGTGCTTACCTCTGAAGGTCACTGGACAAAGGACCATCTTGGTCCAACCGGTCAAGACCGGTCAGCCATCAAGTCGGCCACCCTCTTGTACCCCCTAGACTCATAACAAACTAGTGCGATCGGTCATGACTTGTCGGCTATGCGGAAACAGCAAGTTTCTATAACAAGCTCCTATTTCGTGCGCAGTGAGTAAGTATTGTGCAATTTTGGAAGATTCCGATGCGGTAGAGCCTCTTCACTATAAAAAGACACCTAGGGTCTCTTCCTAGGGCATCATAGAAGCTGAGGAACTTTGTGGGAGGTAAAGAGAGCCGTCGTGGAGCGTCTGCAACTCTCCTGAATCCGGGTTTTTATGCTTTTTAGTTTTTCTTTGAGTTCCAGTTGTAATATGACAATGCTCGGCTAGAATCTCTCAGCTAGGGCTGAGAGGTAAAGCTTATAGCTAATTTCATGTTTAATTCAGTTTGATTCAAGTACTTTCACTTTAAGTTTGAATTTTGAATGTTCTAGTTCATCTAAAGTTGATATTTTTAGAAGTTTTATGAGAGTTCATGTGCTTCGGACATGGATTCCTTGCAATTCTCTGAGATTATCATGTTTTGCTTGATTAGATTCAAATTATGGTATCCCTTGAGCATGCTATAGTTCATAGGCATGGTTGTTACTCTGAAGGCTATGATTTTGAATGCTATGTGATTGAATAGGACTAGAACTTGGAAGTTCAACTTAAGTGGGATCGAATGTGTTTCAATGCTTTATCTTCCAACTAGATGAGAGGTAGAACTTCAAATCTAGTTGTGTTTTATGCTTGGATTGATTGGATTAACATGGTATTGCTACAAGTGGATCCTTGAAAGCCTTAGTTCCTTTAATTACTGATTTTCCTAAATTACTGTTTAAGATAATTCTCTCAATTGAATCTCTTAATTATTTCAATCTTAGTTGCTAGAATAGTTTAGAATTGGTTTTCTAATTCCCTGTGGATCAAACTCGGTCTTACCGAGATTTATTACTACATCACAGCCTTGCACTTGAGGCGAGTGAACAAGTTTTTGGCGTTGCTGCTGGAGAATTTAGATAATGGTTCTAGATTGTTTTAGTGGCTATAGAAGTAGAAGTGGATAGATTTTTTTTATTTCCTAGGACTAAGAAATTGTTTTGTTTTGTAGGACTCCTCTAGTTCAAGCGAATCGGGTAATATCCTTCTAACTTAGTGCTTTTTGCAGATTTTCAATTTTTAGATTTTTTTTTAATTTTAGATTTTTGGAATTATGATTAGTTTAGATTTTGGATTGTGTGATTTATGTCTAGTTGGGAATGTGACCACAACAATGTCTCGAATTCGAAGGTTGTTTAGTTGGACCACTCTCCGTTCATAGACGAGTCTGAAAATCTATTGAACATCGTGAAAATTTGAGAAGTATGGATCAAATTCCATTAGGGAATCCTCCCCCCTACTCCAACTACAAACGCAAATCAAGAGGGAGTAGGAGAGAATGAGGTACACAATGTTCCTCCAATGAGATCTTTACGGGATTACCTACAACTGGCCCGTGCAACTGCACCCTCGTGCGTGGTCTTACCACCAACCGGGGGAAACATCGATATAAAGTCGGGAGTAATTCAACTCATACCAAAGTTCCATGGGCTAAACTTTGAGAGCCCATACATACACTTAAAGTAGTTTGAAGAAGTGGTAGCTACTTTGCAATACACTAATGTTTCAGAAGATGCCATTAAACTTAACTTTTTTCTTTCTCATTGAAAGAAAGAGCCAAGACTTGGCTTCACTCTCTTAGACCACACTTAATAGGGTCATGGAACGAGATGACCCGGGAATTCTTGAAAAAGTTCTTCTCGGCTCATAAAATAAACACCCTTCGAAGAGCCATAATGAATTTTTCGACTAAAGAGAGTGAATCATTCTTCCAATGTTGGGAAAGGTTTAAGGACCTCCTACTTGCTTGCCCACATCACGGCTACGAAAGTTGGCGAATCATAAACTTCTTCAATGATGGATTAAGTTCCAATATGCGCAAATTCATAGAGATGATGTGCAACGGCGAGTTTATGAGCAAAAATCCAGATGAAGCTTGGAGTTATTTGGATATGTTGGCCGAGAATGCCCAATCATGGGATGCCTCGGACAAATCTAATAACCCTAAGCCTCCTCAAGAAAAAGAGAAAGGAAGGATTTATATCCTTAAGGAGGAAGATGATGTGAATGCAAGGCTAGACAGCCTCACAATGAAGATCGAGGCCATGGAACTTAGTAAGAGTGGAGTTTCAAAGTCCAATAAAGCTATTGAGAACACGTGTGGGATTTGTTTAACTAATATACACGCTATGCAAGATTGTCCTACAATTCCTGCGTTTCAGGAGGTGTTACAAGAACATGCAAATGTCACATATGGTTATCAATGGCCTTTTAATAGACCGGTGGGTAACACGTACAACTCTACTTGGAAGAACCACCCAAATTTCAGTTGGAAGAATGCTCCCACGGGTAATCTTACCAACTCTCAAGTAGAGCCACCCATGCAAAATATGGCCCCACCTCAATTTTCAATGGAGGATACCTTAAAAGCATTTATGCAAGGGCAAACGCAAATCACTCAATCAAATAAGCAAATGTTTCAAGAGCTTAAAGTCTTGGTTGATGAGATTAAGGGACGCTTGAATAGTAGGGAAGGGACCTTTCTGGCCCAACCTCAGCCCAATCCAAAGCAAGTACATGAAGTAAGCATCCCTAATCTCTCCAACCAACATATGGAGCAAGCCAAATCCGTTACCACTCTTAGAAGTGGTAAGAAAATTGACAAATCTATTCCGGTGAAGGCCGACAAGCCTAATGATCCGGTAAATTCTGAAAATGATGACGGATCTAACTTAGCCCCACAAGAAACGGAACGCGTTTACAAGCTCGTAGCACCATTCCCTTCGAGATTGGTTGCTCCAAAATCTCTCCCAAACTCTCATGATATTTTAGAGATTTTCAGACAAGTCAAGATCAACATTCCCTTGCTTGATGCCATCAAACAAATCCCCTCTTATGCCAAGTTTTTAAAGGACTTGTGCACAACCAAATGTAAATATAATGTGCAGCAAAAGGTCTTCTTAAATGAGCAAGTAAGTGCCATTCTCACTCAAAAGACCCCCCCCCCCCCCCCCCCCAAAAAAAAATTCAAAGATCTCGGTAGTCCCACAATCTCATGTATAATTGGAGACTACCGGATTGAGTGTGCATTGCTAGACTTGAGGGCAAGCGTAAACTTAATCCCGTACTCGGTATATGAGCAATTGGGTCTTGGTGAATTAAAACCCACCAAAACCATGTTGCAACTCGCTGATAGATCCGTCCGTGTACTGAGAGGGATAGTTGAGGATGTTCTAGTCCAAGTTGAAAAATTCTACTACCCGGTGGATTTTATCATCTTGGACACACAACCAGTTATAGATGCTAGCACTCAAATACCGGTGATTTTAGGCCGCCCATTCCTTGCTACATCAAACGCAATCATAAATTGCTAGAATGGGGTGATGCAATTATCTTTTGGGAACATGACATTAGAGGTGAATGTGTTCCACTTGGGCAAAAGGCATAAGGATGTTGATGACGACGAGCTCTTCGAGGTAAACATGCTCGAATCTTTTGAAGAAGAAGAGCTCCTCCAACTTGAACCATAAGAAAGCTTGGAGACATTCTTGGCACATTTCGAGGATTCCAAAGACCCCATCATTAGTGAAATTATGCAAGCGTTAAATATTGAGAAACCGGTAGTTGGTACTAGCCTGTGGAGGCCCCATTTTGAAAGATTGCCACCAACCACATCAAGGCCTCTACCGTCTAACATCAAACCATCGAAACTTGACCTTAAAACATTGCCATCCGAGCTTAAATATGTATATTTGGGTCAAGAAGAAACATTCTCAGTTGTCATTGCCTCTCACCTAAGAAAAGACCAAGAGCTCAAATTGATTGAGCTACTTAAAGAACATAGGGGAGCCATAGGTTGGACAATAGCGGACCTCAAGGGGATAGACTCTTCGATTTGTACTCACCGTATACACCTCGAAGAAAATGCGAAGACGACTAGACAACCTCAAAGAAGGCAAAATCCAAACATAATGGAGGTTGTCAAAGCCGAGGTGTTAAAGCTACTAGGTGTGGGTATCATCTACCCCATCTCGGATAGCCAATGGGTCAGTCTACCCAAGTTGTCCCTAAGAAATCTGGTATTACCATCATCGAAAACGTCAACAACGAGCTTATACCAACTAGAATAACCACTAGTTGGTGTATGTGCATCGATTATCAGAAGCTAAACACGGTCACTAGGAAGGACCACTTCTCCCTCCCATTCATGGATCAAATTTTGGAGAGGTTAGTGGGTCACTCCTATTATTCTTCCTAGATGGCTATTTCGGGTACAACCAAATTGAGATAGCCCCAGAGGACCAAGAGAAGACCACATTTACATGCCCGTTTGGCACCTTCGCATACCGAAGAACGTCATTCCGGCTATGTAATGCACCTGCCACATTCCAACGATGCATGTTGAGTATTTTCTCAGACATGGTGGGTAAATTTCTCAAGGCATGCATTGACGATTTTTCTGTTTTTGGTTGTACTTTTGTGAGTGCCTCAATCACTTGAAGTTGGTCTTAACATGGTGTGAGGAGAAGAACCTCATCTTAAACTGGAAAAAGTGTCATTTCATGGTATAGAGAGGAATAGTCCTTGGACATATCATCTCGTCTAATGGAATAGAGGTAGACTGAGCCAAAATCGATATAATATTCAATCTACCACCAGCCAAAAGCATACACGATGTGCGGTCCTTCCTTGGACACACCGATTTTTATAGAAGGTTCATAAAGGATTTTAGTTATATCTCAATGCCCTTATGTAACCTTCTCCAAAAAGAGAACTAATTTGAGTGGAGTGCCGAATGTCAATTAACTTTTTCAAAGGTAAAAGACATGTTGACAACCGCTCCTATCATGCAGCCACCGGATTGGTTGGTACCTTTTGAGTTGATGTGCAATGCGAGCGATTATGCTATTGGGGCGGTGTTAGGCCAAAAGAAGGATAAGAAGCCCCATGTTATCTACTATGTGAGTAGGACCTTGAATCCCGCCCAAGTCAATTACTCGACTACGGAGAAGGAGCTCCTAGCCGTCATCTTTGCCTTGGACAAATTCAGGCCTTACTTAATAGGATCAAAAGTCATCGTTTACACAGATCATGCGGCGCTGAAACACCTTCTTTCTAAGAAGGATGCCAAGCTCCGTTTGCTTAGATAGATCCTACTCCTTCAAGAATTCGATTTGGAGATCAAGGACAAGAAGGGAGTAGAAAAAGTGGTAGAGGATCATCTATCCCGCCTAGTCCTACCCAATTCCATTGACGAGTCACCTATTGAGGACTCATTCCCTGATGAGCAACTCTTTGTTGCTATGCATCCACCATGGTACGCTGACATAGCCAATTATCTTTCCACAGGTGCGATGCCGACTCATTGGACTGCGCAAGATAAGCGAAAATTTCTAAGGGAAGTGCGCAGATTTTTCTGGGATGAACCTTTACTTTTTTAAATATTGCCCAGATCATATTATTAGGAGATGTGTCGCTGATGATGAACATGATTCCGTCATCTCCTTTTGCCATGATCAAGCATGTGGGGGTCATTTTTCCTCCAATAAAACCACTGCAAGAATTCTGCAGTGTGGTTTTTATTGGCCCACTCTATATAGGGCACCCATGAGTTTTGCAAAGCATGCGAGCGCTATCAAAAGCTAGGAGGATTGTTCCGCCAGAACATGATGCCTCTTACCCCTATTCAACATCTTGAAGTCTTCGATTGTTGGGGCATCGATTTCATGGGACCGTTCCTCTCATCTTTTGGACATGTCTACATATTGCTCGTCGTAGACTATGTGTCCAAGTTAGAGGCCATTCCGTGTAGAACCAATGATCATCGTACGGTTTTAAAGTTCCTAAAAGAAAACATACTTTTCAGATTTCGAATGCCTCGAGCCATCATTAGTGATGGCGGTTCTCACTTTTGCAATAGGCCATTTGAAGCCTTAACAAAGAAATATGGTATTAGACATAAAGTGAGTACCCCATACCACCCACAGATAAGTGGGCAAGTTGAAATTTTCAATCGAAAAATTAAACAAATTTTGGAAAAGACGGTGAAGCCGGATCGCAAAGATTGGTCACTTCGATTAGTTGATGCTCTTTAGGCTCACCGTATCTCCTACAAGACCCCCATTGGAATGTCCCCCTATAGACTTGTCTATGGGAAAGCTTGCCACTTGCCTGTGGAGATTGAACACAAAGCCTATTGGGCAATTCGGGCATTGAACTTTAATGTTGACAAGGCTAGCTCGCTTCGCAAACTCCAATGAATAAGCTTGACGAGATCCGGAACAATGCCTACGAGAACTCGAGAATTTACAAGAGTAGGATAAAGGCCTTTCATGACAAGCACATCTTCAGAAAATCTTTCCATGAATGTCAGAAAGTGCTCTTGTATAATTCTCGGCTTCATCTTTTTCAAGGAAAATTGTGATCTTGATGGACCAGCCCATACATTGTTAAAGAAGTTTTTCCTCATGGGGCTGTCGAGATAGAGAATGCCACAAATGGTAACTGTTTTAAAGTGAATGGACAAGCCTTAAACCATTTGTTGAGAAATGGCGGGATTGTCTCAACAGAAGGAGGTATAGCGTAGATTAGGTTTAGTTGCTTTTTCTATTTTAGTTTTACTACTTATTTGGATTTAGTTGTCGGAGTTGTAGACTTTCATGATCGACTCTCTCAGGTACTATTGTTCTCACTCTCTTATATTTTTACCATTGCTCTCATGTTCATGCTCATTGCATATCTTTTTACAATGAGGACAATGCAAGATTTGGATGGGGGGTGAGATGAGATTCCTCATCAAGCAATTTGCAACATTTCGAGCATCATATGTCAAATTTTTTTGAATTTTTTACAAATTCAAAAATGTAACGCCTCAAATTTTCGAGATTTATTTGAAAATTTTTGAAAATTCATTTTTAATTTATTTTTTATTAATTATCGTACATTTACTGTTGATTTGCGAATAGCTGAACATCCGTAGGAGATCCGATAGGGGACCCTTTACAAAAGTTGCTTAGAATGATCCCATAAACATCGTAGAAAGATCAGATTTTAAAAATCACGCACTTTTTCAGATAATTACGAAAATGCCACTTAGTTAAACTTAAGTTAAGATGCCATTTTTAAGTATTATAGTTTATGATGATCACTTTCACGCAAAACCCTGGATTTAAGCTTTTGGGCACATATTAACTATACACATCAAATTTTAGCCCTTAAATCATAATAGAAGTAGTCTGATTGTCAAATCAGCCCCTTAACCCTTGATTTTCATGTCCATCGAGTGAGGAAAGTAGATGGTTGGTCGTAGTCGAATATTTCTCTTCATATGAGTGACTTGGATCGTATTTATCATGGACCAATAGTGTGATTTGAGTGCCCCACCTTGATAAGCATCATTCTTATGCGCGAAGTTATCCCGTTTTAGAAATTAACGAGTTACCAACTCTTTTTAAATCTGAACCTTTCAATTTACCTACTTTTCACCATCAATCGCTTCTCAAATTTGGACCATTTATTATACTCATATGACTACGATTTTATACAAAATTTGGACCCCGATCTATAATCCTACACCGTTGAACTACAAAGCCAGCCCATTCCTTTTCCGTCAAAAGTTGAAATTTCAGATCTAGGCATTTCTCATCATCAATCAACCACTAAACTTTGTACAATTGTTTGCCTATCATAACTACATATTTTCTCAAAATTTGGGCCCTGATCATCAAGCGTAGATCGTTAATTGAGATCTAGCCCATTTTAGCACCCGTTAGGCCATTTTCAAGGATCGGCCAATCTAGAATGTAGATCATCAAGAAATTTGCGTATTCTGACTCTACTCTTTGAGCTTGATAAGATGAATGGATTGAAATTTATCATAGATCATCCGAATATTGAGATTTGAGAAACTCACCTCAAGAAGTTGTTACACAAGACCTCTCGTGCACATCCCTCTCCATATTTTTACTACGCACCTCTAAATCCTTCTCCTAACCCTAGCCTCCATGCCCTAGAGAAAGAGAGAGAGAGAGAGAGAGAGAGAGAGAGAGAGAGAGAGAAGAGAAGAGAGTTCTTTCTTATATTTTTCCAGCGGCTAGGATCTTCTACAACCCTCTTCTTCTAAGTCCATCATAAGGTGAGGATTTTCCTTCAAGCCTTTCATTAATAATATCACGATTATCATAAGTTTCTTTTGTGGCATGTGAAGTTGTTTTGTTTTGAATTACTTATCCATATAACATGAAGTTTGATGTGAGATTTGTAATGAATATCATTATATGGTGATGTGATTCATTTTTTTAGATTTTTGACTAAGAAGCATGTGTATTTGTGTTATTTATTTTTGTGAAATCTATGCCCTTATTTTCTTAGTCCATGCATTACAAGTAACATTGGTTTACATATTGTGATATGAAATATGTGTATAAGATCATCATATGGACATCCCATTATTGTATACTCTTTGTCCCTAAGTTGGTAAAATTATTCGATGTAGAGAGATGAAACCCGTGAGAGGTGTCCATGATGGAAGAATATATCTTGACTTAACTGAGAGAATGAAGTGATTGTTTGTTAATGGATCTTTATATGTACATGATGCTTGATTTGATTCATTTACAGTACATGGGTATTTTAATGAATTTGGTTATGATGTACAACATTGGCTTTTTGGGACATGATGAAATCATAAAATGGGACAATGAGTGGACACTAATGGTATACAAATTCTCATGAGCCGGGGTTGGTGCTATGGACACTAATCCCGTGCTGTCGGCCTATGCTGGGTTGCTTGCGACTCCCCATAGTGACCACTGTGTTTTATTTAAATCGATTGTATGCGAAAACACTTAAATAAAGGTGAAACTAAAGTCATGCATTCACTTGGTTCCATGTGAGTGTGCGAAATTGAGAATAGGCTAGAGCGTCCTACTTCTCTCGTACACTGTCACGTGTAGATTTGGGCTATGAGCGTCCCGTTTCTCACGTGGTCGGGCAAAACTATGGGCTTGTGTGTCCCAGGAACCTCTGGTGACTAGTGGCTAGCATGAAGTCGTAATAGAGAGTCTCCCACTTTATGTATTGTGATTCTAGCCATGGTACTTTAGCCAGAGCATACATTCCATGCATCGCATTACAAAGATTTTTATTTGATTGTTTTGTTTGAATAAAGATATTATTGTGTTGCGTTACTTTGAGTTTTGTACATTGTTATTCTTGATAGTCTTGGAGGAAATATTTCCACTATGATAGCGTTTAACGCTATCCCAAACACAATTTAGATGATGCAAGTGAAGATCCAGGTATTGAACCCGATTTTTAAGGAAAAACTGTTCAATGGTTCGTACGATCACATGGCGGATGACGATGTTAGAGAAACTTAGTTGGTGTTATCATTTATTAAATATTTCTTTTGAGTAGTTGATACATTTATGAAATTGTAATAAGTCCTCAAGAGAAGACATGATTTTGTATTTTAATTAATCAGTATGGATATTGGTTGGTTCCCTTATTTAAACATTGATGATGACGTAATAAGTTTAATAGAATAAGATGATAATTGTTTCCGCCATTGTGCTTGAATGCTATATTTTATTATTTGACAAATTAGTTATTCCATAAATTACTTGGAAATTCGGCCGTCATGTTATACACGAGAGTCGAAAATCTCAGGTTGTTACAAAAACTCTTTTAAAAAACCTTATTTCTATGCATTTGAGATAATACGAGTATAAGAAAAGGAGATACGAAGTGAGTGATGTTGCAAGTCTTGAACTACTTTTAATATAATGGTTTTATATATGAATTCCCTTATTTATGTGATTGATAGAAAATTTGAACACTTTTACACCTAGTTCACATTACACGATTTTCATGGTTTGAAAGGATTATGTGATTTGTGGATGGGCTAGACTTAGATTTGAGGTGTTGAGGAACCAAGCCGGGGTACTTTGTCCATCCTTGTCCATGGGAAAATAACGAAAGATATGGAATTCTAAAAATCCTATCTAATGTAAAAGAAAAAAGGAAAATGAAGGAGGAAAATATGGGAATGATGGAGAAAATGGTGGAAATTTTCGAAAAGGGCTACCTATTACCAACCGGGGGATGGTCTACCTGTAACCAAAGTCGGAAATGAGACGTAGTGTGAAAGCCGTCGGAAGGACGGTAAGGCAAATTCCTGTCATAGGCTTGTTGTTGATCTGTACACCTTGAGATCTATAGTTTAGTTGATTTAGGAAGAAGATGATCCTGGAAACTCATGAGATGAGCTATCACTATGCACATTAGGTTGAATTTTGTTCAAAGTTCTTCTATCTATCAATCAATCAGCAGGAATTCTATATGAGCACTTTTTATGTTTTGAGAGTTTAAGGTTGCAACCTCTATCGTCCAGTTTCTTTAATTTTTGTACTTGTATATCTTGGAATGAATAAAAGTATTGTTTCTGAAGGAGAGTTGGTTCTGGAAAAGTGAACTTGTTTCACGCATGCTTTGCTTATGACTAGCAAAAAGATGGTTAGGGGGTGTGTTGAGTCTCCAAATTTATACATGTCCTAGCCCATTACATCACATTATATGCATGGTTTGTATGCTTAAAAGACCCATTTAATGCTTGTTCTGTGAATGTATGATTGAGAGAGACTTTGTACAAATATTAGCTAAAAAGAGCATATTTAGGAGCCCTTGAATGAAGGGTCAAGGTGGACCAAAGAAGGAAGAAGAAAGAGAGAGAAAAGAGAAGAAAGAAAGGAAGAAAAAAAATAGAAAAATAGAGGTCCGACCAGTCATGACCGGTCAGCCAAGGGAGCCACGACCGGTCCTGACCGGTTGGCCACCCCGCTGCTCACCTGTGAAGGTCACTGGACAAAGGACCAGCCTGGTCCAACCGGTCAAGACCGGTCGGCCACCCTCTTGTACCCCCTGGACTCATAACAGACTAGTCTGACCGATCAAGACCGGTCGGCTATGCATAAACAGCAAGTTTCTATAACAAGCTCCGATTTTTGTGCGCAGTGCGTAAGTATTATGCAATTCTAAAAGATTCCGACGCGGTAGAGCCTCTCCACAATAAAAGGACACCTAGGGTCTCTTCCTAGGGCGTCATAGAAGCTGAAGAACTTTGTGGGATGTGAAGAGAGCCGTCGTGGAGCATCTACAACTCTCCCGAATCTGGGTTTTTATGCTTTTAGTTTTTCTTTGAATTCTAGTTGTAGTATGACAATGCTCGGCTAGAATCTCTCAGCTAGGGCTGAGAGGTGAAGCTTGTAGCTAATCTTATGTTTAATTCAGTTTGATTCAAGCACTTTCACTTTAAGTTTGAATTTTGAATGTTCTTGTTCATATAAAGTTGATATTTTTAGAAGTTTTATGAGAGTTCATGTGCTTCGGACATGGATTCCTTGCAATTCTCTGAGATTATCATGGTTTGCCTGATTAGATTCGAATTATGGTAACCCTTGAGCATGCCATAGTCTATAGGCATGATTGTTACTCCAAAGGCTATGATTTTGAATGCTATGTGATTGAATAGGACTAGAACTTGGAAGTTCAACTTAAGTGGGATCGAATGTGTTTTCAATGCTTTATCTTCCAACTAGATGAGAGATAAAACTTCAAATCTAGTTGTGTTTTATGCTTGGATTGATTAAATTGACATGGGATTGCTACAAGTGGATCCTTGAAAGCCTTAGTTCCTTTAATTATTGATTTTTCTAAATTACTATTTAAGATAATTCTCTCAATCGAATCTCTTAATTATTTCAATCCTAGTTGCTGGAATAGTTTAGAATTGGTTTTCTAATTTCCTGTGGATCGGCCTCGATCTTACAACGATTTATTACTACATCGCAGCCTTGCACTTGAGGCGAGCGAACAATGAGCGTGCGTTGCTTAAGTATATCTTCTTTCACGTGAAATTCATAAAATTTAGGAAGATCACGAATGAGAAAATTTCTGTCACAATATAGTTAAAAGTAGTAAGAAGCATAAGTAAAAATGCATTGAATGATAAGTTGAATGAACCTTAATGATTAAAGTAGCCCTTACCATGAACTAGACTTTACAGAACATGGTGATCTATGGGTAAGCCTTAAGATGTTTATGATGATGCTCATTCAAGAAATTCATGTATAAATCAATCCTTTGTGTAGTAAAACAAGTTTTGACCATAAAACTTAATAAAAAAAAGAACTCAATTAAGGGTGTAAGGGCAAGTTTACTTGGCCATCCACACAACCCTATTCTTACTATCATGATTCTTTTCTTTTTAGTCACTTTTTTCCTATTTTCATTGTAAATCAAATCGTTAACTCAATAATACTAGCATAGTACCCAATCATGTTGTGTAAGGGTTTTAGCTAATCTATAAATCGAGGAAGAGTAAGAGGAGTTTCATCACCCTCAATGTGAGGAGCTTTGTATGAAGTTACTAACATATATATATATATATATATATATATATATATATATATATATATATATATATATATATATATATATATATATATATATATTGCTTCGACCTCTCCTTAGTTACCTCAGGAACAACTTTAGAAGGTGAAATGGCCAATAAGGCTTCTTCTCTCTTGACAAGTGCTTCGAGGGTAGGCTTTGCACCCTCCTCCCTAAATGCCGGCTTTGCCCTCTACAGATAGATCAAATATTAGATTTGAAATCTTCTTATAGGTAAGTTGTTCTCCTAAAGATATAATAAAGAAAAATAAATTTCAATATATTATTCCTCTCTATATTTCGCATGAACAATTCATCCCTCAACTTATTGTGTTCATTCCTCACCTTATGTAGCTCATCCCTTACCACCTTTTTGAGCTCATACATCACTTCTTTTTTTAGCTCATCCCTCAACTTACTAACAAATTTAGTTACGAGCCACTTCAAATTTTTCTTCAATTCATGTGCTTCATTACAAGAGGTTCTTCATTTTTTATAGGACAATTACACTTTCTGCCCCATCACCACCCACATCTTGGTTATTAGGAGTGCCCGCCCCATCATCATCCACCACCCGATGTTTAGGAGTACTGCCTACCCCATCTTCACCACCTCTCTATCCTCCTCTTCCTCCAATGTTAAATTTTATCTCTTTATGGCTCTTTGTTTAAAGTGTACTACATGAAGGGTACATATGTGTGTGTTAAAGGGTGCATCATGGGGACAACTTTTACTTTCAGAGCCATATAAAATACGAGATGTTAATGCCAGAATATTATATGCATATTTAGGTAAATCAATTTCATAAATGAAGAAAACTTATGAAATATTTTTTAACGTCTTTAATGACTTCCTTTACTTCCTTTGCAGTAGAAGGGATGAGGTGTTGAAGAGGCCTAATTTGCAAAAGAAAAAAAATTGTATCACATAAGTGTACGGACAATGATATCAAATGTGATTGCATATGCACATATGCAATCACATATGAGTAAATGCATCTACAGACCGCATATGCCATGATGGCATATGTGATCACAATGCATATGCGATCGTATATGCTACATATGTGATGATATGCGATCGCATATGCGATGTATACAATCACATATTTGCTAACGGTAAGAAATTTGATTGTTGGCACATTATTTTTTTCTTTTTTGCAAAAAATCTACTTTTTCCTTATAAAAGGCATCCAAACCCCTTCCATTTACAACATTGTACTCCAAAGTTTCTCTTACTATTTTTTACTCCTTACATTCCTACTTTTAACATTATGATCTCTTTCTCTCTCACATTCTTAGTTTCTACTTTCAAGTTCTAAGTTCCTAATCTCTACAAGATTTAAGGAAGATCAATCAAGAAGAGAAGTTCCTCTCTTAAAAGATCAACCAAGCACTCTCATTCTACATTTCTTTCTCTATCACTTACATCATAATCATATTTCTCTTCTACATTCATTCATTCTATTATCTATAGCTCTTCATTCATTCATTTATTCATTCTCTAGATTCTAAAATCTATGATTCTACATACATACAAATACAATCTTCATTTTACATTCTATTTCTCTCTCTGACATTCTATTTCTCTTCATTGATATATTCTATTTCTCCATATTCATTTTAATCTATAGATTATAGAATCTACATACATACATGCTACATTATTTCTCTGCATTCATTCATCATTCATTCATTCTCTCTCTCTCTTCCTCTCTTTAAGACAATCATTTTCTACGTACATTCTATATTTTCTCTCCTTATCTTACATTCTCTTTCAAGTGTAGGTTATAAGCTACAACCTAACCTATAAGTACAACTTACGACTACAAGACTTAAGAGACTCAAGAGTAAAGAAAGTGTTAAGACAAGAATTTAAATTCAAACTTGTGTTGTTTACTTATGTAATTGTGTAACTCTCTCTCTCTCTCTCTCTCTCTCTCTCTCTCTCTCTCTCTATCTATTTATTTATCTATCTATCTCCTACTTTCTCCCTCTCTTTCTCTTTTTCATTCTTCCTCTTTTCTTTTACAAGACGCAAGTCTACAACTACAAGTATGACTGTGTACCTCTCTCTAGTCTACAACTACATCTATTAATATGACTATGTAACTCTCTCTCTAGTCTACAACTATAACTCTACAAATATACGCAGTGTAAGTAACTCTCTCCCTCTCTCATTTATTCTTTAAACTTTACGATGTAGTTACAATAAATGTACAAGTAACAAGAAGAAAGCATCATGTCTTCTTCTTCCCAATCTTCTTCTTTGAAACCCAAGTTGAATGACTTGAGTTTGAAGTACAAGCACAATTTTACTGCTACCGAGAAGACTCATATAGCATGTGGCTTATGTAGGTATGTGAGTTCCAATGGCATTGTACTGCACAAGCAACACCTTGTACATACTTTGGGATAAAATACAAGAGCATGCCCCAATATTACTCTAAAAATATAAAGAAAAATCATGAAGTACATGGATAAATAAATTAAAAAACATGATAGTTGTAACACCCCAGATTTTCGAGATTTATTTGAAAATTTTTGAAAATTCATTTTCAATATATTTTTTATTAATTATCGTACATTTACCGTTGATTTACGAATAACGGGACATCCGTAGGAGATCGATAGGGGACCCTTTACAAAAGTTTCTTAGAATGATCTCATAAACATCGTAGAAAGATCAGATTTCAAAATCATACACTTTTCAGATAATTATGAAAATGCCATTAGTTAAACTTAAGTTAAGATGTCATTTTTAAGTATTATAGTTTCTAAGGATTACTTTCACTGCAAAACCCTAAGTTTAAGCTTATGAGAACATATTAACCATACACGTCAAATTTTAGCCCTTAAATCATAGTAGAAGTGGTCTAATTGTCAAATCAGCCCATTAACCCTTGATTTTCATGTCCATCGAGTGAGGAAGGTAGATGGTTAGTCGTAGTCGAATATTTTTCTTCATATGAGTGACTTGGATCGTCTTTATCATGGACCAATAGTGTGATTTGAGTGCCTCACCTTGATAAGCCTCTTTCTTATGCGTGAAGCTATCCCGTTCTAGAAATTAACGAGTTACCAACTCTTTTTAAATTTGAACCTTTCAATTTACCCACTTCTCACCATCAATCGCTTCTCAAATTTGGACTACTCATTATACTCATATGACTACGAGTTTACACAAAATTTGGACCCCGATCTATAATCCTACACCATTGAACCACAAAGCCAGCCCTTCCTTTTTCGCCAAAAGTTAAAATTTCAGATCTAGGCATTTCTCACCATCAATCAACCACTAAACTTTGTACAATTATTTGCCTATCATGAATACATATTTTTTCAAAATTTGGGCCCTGATCATCAAGCATAGATCGCTAATTGAGATCTAGCCCATTTTAGCACCCGTCAGGCCATTTTCAAGGATCGACCAATCTAGAATATGGATTATCAAGAAATTTACGTATTCTGACTCTACTCTTCGAGCTTGATAAGATGAACAGATTGAAATTGATCATAGATCACCCGAATATTGAGATTTGAGAAACCCACCTCGAGAGGTTGTTACACAAGACCTCGCACACCCTTCTTTTCTCTCCCCATGTGCGCACATCCCTCTCCATATTCCTACTACGCACCTCCAAACCCTTCTCCTAACCCTAGTCTCCATGCCCTAGAGAAAGAGAGAAGAGAATGAAGTTCTTTCTCATATTTTTCCAGCGGCTAGGATCTTCTACAACCCTCTTCTGAGTCCATCCTAAGGTAAGGATTTTCCTTCAAGCCTTTCATTAATAATATCACAATTATCATAAGTTTCTTTTATGGCATATAAAGTTATTTTGTTTTAAATTGTTGATCCATATAACATGAACTTTAATGTAGGATTTGTAATGAGTATCATTATATAATGATGTGATTCCTTGTTTAGATTTTTTATTAAGAAGCATGTGTATTTGTGTTATTTATCTTTGTAAAATCTATACTCTTATTTTCTTAGTCTGTGTTACAAGTAACATTAGTTTTTCATATTGTGATATATATGAAATATGTGTATAAGATTATCATATAGACATCCCATTATTGTATACTCTTTGTCCCTAAGTTGATAAAATTATTCGATGTAGAGAGATGGAACCCATGAGAGGTGTCCATGATGGAAGAATATCTCTTGACTTAACTGAGAGAATGAAGTGATTATTTGTCAATAGGATCCTTACATGTGCATGATGCTTGATTGGAGCCATTTACATTACATGAGTATTTTAATGAATTTGGTCCATGATGTACAACATTGGCTTTTTGGGATATGATGAAATCATAAAATAGGACAATGAGTGGACACTAATTGTATACAAATTCTCATAAGCTGGAGTTGGTGCTATGGACACTAATCTCATGCTGTCGGCCTATGCTGGGTTGCTTGTGACTCCCCATAGTGACTACTGAGTTTTATTTAAATCGATTGTATGCGAAAACACTTAAATAAAGGTGAAACAAAGTCATGCATTCACTTGGCTCCATGTGAGTGTACGGAATTGAGAATAGGCTAGAGCGTCCTACTTCTCCTGCACACTATCACGTGTAGATTTGGGCTATGAGCGTCCCGTTTCTCACGTGGTCGGGCAAAACTATGGGCTTGTGCATCCTAGGAACCTCTGGTGACTAGTGGCTAATGTGAAATCGTAACAGAGAGTCTTCTACTTCATGCATTGTGATTTTAGCCAGAGCTGCCTTAGCCAGAGCATGCATTCCATGCATCGCATTAACAAAGATTTTTAGTTGGTTGTTTTGATTTGATTAAATGATAATATCCTGCTTGCATTTACTCTGTACCGTTATTATTCTTGATTATCTTGGAGGAAATATTCCCCATTATGATAGCGTTTAACGCTATCCCAAACACAATTTAGATGATGCAGGTGAAGATCTAGGTATTGAATCCGATTTTTAAGGAAAAGAGTTCGATGGTTCGTACGATCACATGGCGGATGACGATGTTAGAGAAACTTAGTTGGTGTTATCATTTATTAAATATTTCTTTTGAGTAGTTGATACATTTATGGAATTGTAATAAGTCTTCAAGAGAAGACATGGTTTTGTATTTTAATTATCAGTATGAATATTGGTTAGTTCCCTTATTTAAACATTGATGATGACTGTAGTAAGTTTGATAGAATAAGATGATAATTGTTTCCGCCATTGTGCTTGAATGCTATATTTTATTATTTGACAAATTAGTTATTCTATAAATTACTTGGGAATTCGGCCGTCGTGTTATACACGAGAGTCGAAAATCTCAGGTCGTTACAATAGTGTTGTACTTTAGTAAGAATTTATGGAACAAAAAGCATATGAGAATATTGATATAACTAATGTTGACGAACCGTAACCTTACTCCCTATGTCGATAAGTCAGTCTAGACCACATGGCTTTGAGAAGAGCTTATGGGCATGACCCATAGATAGATGGTGTAAACTACATCCCGATGATATGGTTGACCAAAGGGGTTGGGGACAAAGGGTCCACTCAAACTATATTAGAAAAATGATAATGCCTAAATATTGTATACTTATCCCTTATTTTACATTCATTTTATCATATACATCAAGTTAATTAGTCATAATTATGTGCATTTCATGTGCAAAGAGAGATTTGAAGTTAAAGATGAAAATTTTGCTTAAAGTAATGGTTTAAAACTCAAAAGATGATTAAGCCGAAGAATGGATATTTAGAGGATTTAAGTGAAGATACAAGAAAACCAAGTACAAAATGTGGAAAACAAGTTTAAAATTCAAGAACTTGAATAACATGAAAAAAAATAGAATGTTCAATAATACCGAAGTTAGGTTCGGTCTAACCAAAATTGGCTAAAAGTGTCCAACAACTAACAAAAGAATTCAGAGTTAATTCAGCTCGACCAAATTAAAATTTTGTGCGATCAAAGGGATGATCAATTCAACTACCAAATAGGGCACAAAGAAGACATTGAATTCAGAGAAATTCGGTCCGATCAGTAGATCATTCAGTTGATATTGGTGCGATCAAAGGTGCTCATTGATCCATTCGAAGTGTAACAAAGTGCGGAGATTTTTTATGATTTTCAATTTGGTGTGTAATTTTGCTATTTAAGGAGTTATTTTAAGCTATTTTAAGTACGAATTAGGGCTTGGGAGAGACCAAGTGATGGCGAAGCTTTCAGAGAGTCATTATTCTTCAAACCTTCGAGTTCGAGTTTGTTTTTCATTTTTTATATTATTTTTATTTTAAGATGTTAGCCATGCTAAGGCTAATAGCTAAGAGCTGAAGCTTGTAGTTAGTTGTAATGTTTTAGTTCATAAATTCAAACTCTTGAGATTTCATGATGATTATTTAATTTAAATTAAGTTCGAATTTACTTTAAAGTCTTTAAGTTGTTTATTTTGTAGATCTGTTGTGAATTTCGATTATATCTGATGCTTGATTCAGCAATTGCTTAGCTTGATTAAAGAATGAATGAATCTGTAAAATTTCTTGATCTATTATATAGACCTTGGTTACAATAGATGTTTGAGTTTCCTGCGATTAATGTTCGAGTACTTCATGAGAGAATTGCTCAATTAAATTCATATCTTATTGGATGTTTATGATTGGTTTAATAAAATTATCTTCCTATTTGATAGAATAGAAATTTAATTCCAATTGAGTTATAGAAGTTGAATCAATGAACTAGACGTTATAATTGTTATAAGTGGATACCTAGACCCTTAGTCCTTTAGTATTATTATTTTAAATCATTCTAAATCGCTGAAGCAATCCAATTCATTAAACTTGTGGTTTTAGTTTAGTTCTCTTGTGTTATTAACCACATCTTCTCATGGATCGATCTCGATCTCACCGAGTTAAAAGTACATTGCAAACCTACATTTGGGGTTGTCATCTTTTTTGGATCAATCAAGTTTTTGGCACCATTGTCGAGGATTTATATGCTAAGAATACATAAGATTAGGGTTTAGTTTTCTGAATTTTGTTTTAACCTAGGTTTAGTTATAGGGTTTTCTAAATTGCTATTTTAGATTATTAACTTTGTTTTTCACTTTGTAGGACTTTGGTCAAATTAGTTCTCGCATACCAATAACATCTAACCCAACTCTCTGAATTTTTGCTTTCTAGTTGATTGGTTTCCTGTAGGATTTTATTCTCGCTTTAGATTCTAATTTTATTTCTAAATTTAGGTTTAGAATTCAATTTTTGTGTGATTCATGCTCAAGTGGGTAAAGGATCATACTTTAAGACTTCTATGTGAAGGAGGTTTTGGTTGAAGAGCTCTCCATTCATCAATAAGTTGAAAAACATCTAAGTACTCTCGAAACATCTAGAACCATGGTTGATAATGAGCCGAACAATGATATGAACATTGAGCATCACACACCGCCAACTAGGATGGAATGCGATGAGAATGAGGCATACTACATTCCACCGGTTAGAACATTACGTGATTATTTACAACCGACGAGAATAAGTACACCTCCCTGCATGATTTTTCTAACCAACGCAAAAATGTAGACTTTAAACCCAATGTTATCCAATTATTGCCTAAATTTCATGGACTTGATTTTGAGAGTCCATACTTGCACCTAAGAGAATTTGACGAGATAGTTTCTACCTTGCAATTTAACGTCTCCTAAGACATAATCAGATTGAAACTATTTCCATTTTCTCTAGAGGAGAGAGCCAAGTCATGGCTCCACTTCTTAAGCTTAGGAGTATCGGGACATGGGCCAAGATGACCCGAGAGTTCCTTAAAAAGTTCTTCCCGGCTCATAAGGCCAATACATTGAAGCATGCCATAATGAACTTCTCCCAAAAGGATGACAAGACATTTTCTTCAATGTTGGGAGAGGTTCAAGGACCTACTTCTCGCTTGCCCACATCATGGTTACGAGATGTGGCACGTAACTAGCTTCTTTTATGATGGATTAAGCTCAAGCATGCGCAAATTTGTATAGATGATGTGTAATGGCGTGTTTTTAAACAAGGAGCCCTATGAGGCTTGGGATTACTTTGATATGGTAGTTGAAAATGTCAAATCATGGATCAGTGCCTGGAGAGAGCAGAATACATGTGTTGAATGAGGAAGATGATTTTAATGCACGGTTGGTGGGTCTCACAAAGAAGGTCGAAGCCATGGAACTTGAGAAAGTAAATTTAGTGAACAACGATTAGGCAATGAAAGTGTTTGTGGAATTTATGATTGTGATGTGCACCTAAGGATTGTCCAACAATCTCCACTTTTATAGAGGTGTTGCATGCTCAAGTGAATGTCATGAATGCCTACCAACGCCCCTTTAGTGCACCAAATTCAAATACGTACTCTCAATTGGCATAATCATCCAAATTTCAGTTGGAGGAATGGACCAATTGCAAATGCAAATAATAATCCCCAAGGGTCATTTACTAGTACACCACATGTACCCCCACCAAAGAGAACCCTTGAGAATACATTGAATGCATTCATGCAAGGGCAAATGCTGTATAATCATACAACTACACAAGCTATCAATGAGTTGAAAACGTCGGTTGAAAGACTTGAGATACATCTAAGTGTTAGGGAGAAATAGACTTTTTTTATCCAACCTCAGCCTAACCTCAAGGGACAATTTGAAGTCATTGATCCTAATTCTTCAACCCAACATGTGGAACATGTTAAATCTATCACCACTCTTAAAAGTGGGGAAAGAGATCAATAAGAAAAATTTCAAGAATATTGAAAATTTTGAAGAATTAAAAAATTCTGAGGATAATGGTGAATTAAGTAATGCTCCAAAAGACAGAGTCGGAGCGTGAATACAAGCCTTTGGCCTTTTTTCCTCAACGCCTTATCTCATAAAAAAAGCCGAGTGAAAATTAGAACATCCTAGAGGTTTTTCAATAAGTCAAAATCAACACCCCCTTGCTGGATTCAATTCGACAGATTCCATCTTATGCTAAATTCCTGAAGGATTTATGTACAGTAAAGCTCAAGTTAAATGTACATAAGAAGGCATTCTTGGCAGAGTAGGTGAGTGCTTTCATTAAGTAAAACACTCTCCTAAATATAAGGATTCCGAAAGTCCTACGATCTCTTGTATAATAGCTAACTTTCGGATCGATAACGAACTTCTTGAGCTTAAGGCAAGATATAATTTGATATCCTACTTGATATATGAGCAACTTCGACTTGGTGCGTTAAAACCCACCAAGACGACTTTACAACCTGTGGATCGCTCAACAAGAGTACTGAGAGGGATGGTCAAAGACGTGTTGGTCCAAATTGATAAGTTTTACTTTTCTATACACTTAATCATTTTGGATACACACTTGGTTACAAAAGTGAGCACTCAAATTCCTGTGATTTGCCAACCATTTCTAGCTACTTCTAATGTCATAATTAATTGTCGAAATGGAATTATGGAGTTATCTTTTGGGAATATGACAATGAAATTGAATGTGTTTAACTTATATAAATAGCACGAGGATGAAGATAAGATCTACGAGGTTAATCAGATTGATACGCTCGTGGAAAAAGAGCCTCTTTCGACCATAATTCCTAAAACATTAGAAGTCTGTCTCGCTCACTTTGTTGATTCCAAGGATGAAATGATTATAGATATTTGTAATGCCTTCAGAGAGAAAGCTTGAAAATTAACTAAGGACGTTTTAATGAAAGAGACACCAAAATCTGATATGAAAAATTCTGTTGTGTAGGAAATTGAAAGTTTGGTGCTTGATTTGCCTGAGGAGAGGCCAATTACTGAAAGAGTAGTGTTTGATGATTTATTTCACCCTATTCATTTTGTTAGGATGAGGATGGAACCCATTGAACAAAATTTTAAATTCTCCCTGCCTGAAAATCCTGACTCTTTAGAAGTATGCTTGGCACACTTTGTCAATTCAGATGACCCTATGATCAGAGACATAGTGAATGCCTTGCGTGAGCACACCTTGGTGCCTGAAAAGCCCCCTTCCACTGATTTACATCTTTTTCAAACATTGTAGAAGCACCGAAAAATTGTAAATTTGTGAAGATGACACTGATAAAAGATGCTGTAAAATTAATTAAAGTCTTTCCATCACTTTGGATTTTTCAAATCAAAGTGCAGTATGTTTAGGATGATCCAATTTTATTAATCTTTGTCCAAAAAAAATTTAGGGGATATATTGCTAATTGTGAACAATTTGAACCTTTCCCCTATAGTCCATTTTATACATGTGATGCATAAGCTACTAACATAAAAATAAATGTTGAAATTCTACAATACATTTTTTCTTAGTTCTCATTAATTATGGACATCCATATATATTGTACAACATTTCTTATGGATGATCTTGCTACGAGGCTTGTTGAGATATTAGCCACAAGAATATCCTATCTTTCAGGATTGATCTCCTAGTCTGATGAAGATCTGTTAGTCATTTTAAGAGTTTAGTTTTGCTTTATTCTTATTAGGAGTTTGCTTTCCTACCGACTTTAGAATTCTAGAATTTGTGCATAGTCGTCATTTCATGTACTTCCTACCCTCTATTTGATTATAATTTTATTCTTCTCATAGTTTTTGAATTGTATATATTTTCTAACATTGAGGACAATGCATCATTTAGGCTGGAGTGGGATTTTCTTTGGAAAAATTCTTCAATTTATACTGAAATTGATGTTTTTGGGTTGCATGTTTGAAAAAAAAACTACTATCTATGTATTCATGTTGAATTGAAGGAATCTGGATAATTCGAAGGATAAGGCACTTAGTGATTTGAAATGGAAGTCTAAAAACCAGTATGTTTGTAGTAGTTGAATTGGGTTCTTTTTCAGTAGTTTTCTTATGAATGTTATAAACATTGTTGAACCATGATTTGACAATGCACAATTTGATTTTCACTACTAAGATTAAGTTTGATATTGTAGTTTTGATATGGTAACTATCAAGAGTGCTAGGAACCAAGGCTGGATATCCTTATCTACTTTGATAAATGGAAGTAGTGAAAAGAAAAAAGAAAAGAATGTTTGAATGACCTGTTAAAAAATAGGAATATTGAAAAGGGCTACCTTTGTTTTGAAAGAAAATAATGGAGAAAAGAAAATATGGGAAATAATGTGAAGGTCATCGATGGAAAAAAAATTAAAAAAGCTAAATTTTTTTAGTAAGGTTCGGAATCAGTGACCTTGGTTGATTAGGCAACTCTTTGTGATCATCAATGTTAACATGAATGTAGAAAGCTGGATCTTTAGTTGTGAAAAATCATATTTCGCTAAACACCATGGTTTTCAATGTTTGTAATTTTCATTAGAAAATTAGTACCTTAAACTCAATAAAGGATTATTACTGAATATGCTAGGATCTAGACTAACATTTTCAAAAGCTTTATGTCATGTTATTTGGTTATCTGGATGAAATCAAGGATGCATGAGTACATAGAGTTACACCCAGATCCATAGCTCAAGTGGTAAACTAAGTGAAGATAGCCTCGATTCAACACCTTTTTTTTGTCAATCATGCAACGCACCCACCCAGTCAGTCATGCAACGCACCCACTATTGCGATTAGCAGCGTGGATTTTCACCACTGATGGGTTTCGAAACCAAGACCCCCTGTTGAAACTCTGCAGAGTCTCAACATTGAGGTCATGGTATCGATTCCCATAGTGGGGTGGCTAACGTTGTGATGTGACTAACAGGGGTGGGTGGGGGTGTACTAACAATGTCGCGTGTCAACTAACCCAACAAAAAAAGAGTGTATAGAGTTGTTCTTCTGAAAAGATTTTTCTTTGGATTTTAAAAATCTTTGGCATGTTTTACTTAGGACTAACAAGATTCTAGAAGCGGGGTGTGATAACGCCTAAATATTATATATTTGTCTCCTATTTTGTATTGCCTTTTCATATATAATGGGTTGATTAGTCTTAATTATGTTTGTTTCATGTGCAAAGAGAAATTTGAAGTTCAAGATTGAAATTGTGCTTGAAGTGATGGCTTAAAGCTCAAAAGATGCTCAAGCCAAGGAGAAAATGTTTTGAGGATTTAACTGAAGATTTAAAGTGCCAAAGATCCAAGAGAATTAAGCACAAAGGATGGAAAACAAGTCTGAAATTCAAGAATTCAAATAATAGAAAAAAAATAGAATGTTCAGTCCAACCGAAATTGGCTAAAAGTGTCCAGCAACTAACAGAAGAATTCAGAGTTAATTCAACTTGACTTAATCAAAATTTGGTGCGACCGAAGTGATATTGGTGTGACTGAATGGATGCTCGGTTCGACTGAATAGGGAACAAAGAGGATAGTGAATTTAGATAAATTTTGAAGAAATTAGGTTTAACTGGTAGTTTATTCATCTGGTTTTGGTGCGATCTAATGTGCTCATCAATCCGACTGAAACATAACAAAGTGCAGTGATTTCTTATTATTTTTAAGTCGGTGTGGAATTTTTCTATGTAAGGAGTTATTTTAGGCAATTCTAAATGCAAATTAGGGCTTAGGAGAGAGACCAAGTAAGTGATGGCGAAGCTTCCAGAGAATCGTCCTTCTTCTTCAAACTTTCGATTCTAGTTTGCTTTTCATATTTTCTTATGTTTTTATTTTAGATGTTAGTCATGCTAGGCTAATCCATTAGCTAAGGTTAATGGGGTGAAGCTTGTAGTTAGTCGCAATGTTTTAGTTTATGAATTCATACTCTTGAGAT
The DNA here is from genome assembly GCA_003013855.2 of Liriodendron chinense. Lineage (NCBI taxonomy): Eukaryota > Viridiplantae > Streptophyta > Magnoliopsida > Magnoliales > Magnoliaceae > Liriodendron > Liriodendron chinense. The sequence continues at coordinate 5,997,315 of ML058389.1, forward strand.
TTCATGATGATTATTTTATTAAATTAAGTTTGAATTTACTTTAAAGTCTTTGAGTTGTTTATTTCTAGATCCATTGTGAACTCCGGTTACATTTGATGCTTGATTTAACAATTGCTTAGCTTGATTAAAGAAGGAATCAATCTGTAAAATTTGATTTACTGTAGACTTTAGTTATAATAGATGTTTGACTTCCTTGCGATTGATGTCTGAGTGCTTAATGAGAGAATTGCTCAATTGAATTCATATCTTGTTAGATGTTTATGATTAGTTTAATAGAATTATCTTCTGATTGGATAAAATAGAAATTTGATTCCAATTAAGTTATGAAAATTAAATCGATGAACTAGACATTATAATTACTATAAGTGGATCCCTGGATCCTTAGTGCTTTATTATTATTATTTTAAATCCTTCTAAATCGCTCGAGAAATCCAAACCGTTAAACTTGTAGTTCTAGTTTAGTTCTCTTCTGTTCTCAACCACATCTCCCTGTGGATCGATCTCGGTCTCACCAAGTTAAAACTACATTACAGCCCTACACTTAAGGTTGTCATATTTTTTTATCAATAAAAAAGTAATAAAAATAAAAAGATAAAAAAACATAATTCAATATATTACTAAGTGGTTATACCAAACTGGTATTGCTTCAACATTGTTAAGTTGAAAAGCTTCAAGGTTATGGTTAAGGCAATAGGTCAACTTGGACCTGGATTTAAACTTCCTTCATATAAAAAAAGTGAGGAGATATGCCTCAAAGCCGAGGTTGATTATATACGATCTTTCATAACTGAATATATGAAAATTTGGAAAATATATGGATGTCCACTCATGGCCGATGGATGGACCGATAAATCTAGTCAGACTTCAATAAAAAATTTGGTGAATTGTCTATCTAGGACAATGTTCTTGAAGTCCATTGATGCATAGGGTCATCCTTATATAGTAGACTATTTGTTTAATTTACTAGATAGTGTGGTTGAGGAAGTAGGAGAGATATTTTCAGGTCATCATGGACAACACAATCTCCTATGTAGCCGTCAATCATCTTCTTATAAAGAAGAGGCTATGTTTATTTTGAACCCCTTGTATGGTCCATTGTGTTGATCTTATGCTAGAGGACATAGATAGGTTATACTTAAAAGTGATTGTAAGGACTAGAAGAATCACAGTCTTTATGTACAAACATTCACTTCTTCTCCATTAATTAGAAAACATATTGAATGTAACTTGTTATGTCCAATAGTCACTCATTTCGGAACAACCTTCTTAATAATACAAACATTACATTTAAAAAATCTAAACTTTAAAGCTTTATAGTGTTAGTTGATTAGACAAATGGACCTTTATAAAAAAGGGCTAAAGGAAAGTCGATCCAACAAACCACCATTTCACAAAAAAAAATTGAACACAAGTGATAACGGCACTAAAAACATCTAAACCCTTGGTCATTGTATTGCGATTAGTGGATGAGATGAGAAGCCACCAATGAGTTATATATATATGAAGCATTGGAGAGAACCAGAAATAAAATTATGGACATTTTAACTATAAAGAGCGTGATTACATGCCCATTTTATATGTTATAGATAGAAGATGAGGCAATCAAATGTCATCTCCATTGTATTCAACTGCCTACATTTTTAATCTATCATATTTATTTATTTCTCCTAATCCGGTAGAATCACAGATGAGACATATAGTTGGATTTATTGATGTCTTAGAAAGAATAATTTTGGATAAGGAAAAACATGACAGGATCTCAGCTCTACTGGACTTCTATACAAAAAGTGGGGGTATATTCTTAAGAGATATAGTCATTAGGCATAAGATAATAAAACTGTCAAGTATGAACATCTTAAACTCTTACAAATATATATATATATATATATATATATATATATATATATATATATATATATATATATATATATATAGACACACACACACACACAATCTAATTTACAAAGTCTAACCTACTTAAAAATGTTTTTATTAGTTGATTGGTGAGCTATCTATGGAGTAGACCTGAATAGAAAGGATTCAGCTCAAAGGAAGCTATTTATGAGGATTCTTAAATTCACGTGTTCTGCTAGCAATTGCAAGCTAACTAAAGCATATTTGAGGTGGTAAGTTCGAAAAATATTATAATTAGGGAATTAAAAGTTATAACTTTTAAGCTATAAATAAGTCTAAGTCTAAGTTGATACACTTCTTTCATGCAGATTCACAAAAAAAAAAAAAATCATCTTAAATAAAAGAAGCTCAATGACTTGGTCTTCATCTAATACAATCAGAAGCTATGAGAACGATTCTAGGTAAGGTGAGAAAATCCTGGTTTCTATTACCTTATCTGCTTAGATCAGTTAGATGTAGATAATGAGTGGCTTGTAGATATGAAGGACCTGGTCTTTGTTAACGAGGATCTGACATGGGCCCAAGTTGAAGATGTTACATTCGAATCAGCACCTAAGGAAGGTATTTCCACTTAAAAGCGGAGGAGAGGGGGAAAGTAGTAGCAGTGTGCCGGTGAAAGAGATTGAGGAGATTCAAGAAGAAAATGATTAAGTTTAAGATCAACCATTGGATGTTGATGAACTACTAGTGCATACAAATAATGAAAAAATAAAAGAAGATGAAGCATACGTGGAAGAAGAAGATGACGATGCCGATGACAATGGTGGTGATCAAATGTTACGATGACAACTAGATCAATGTATATAGTATTAGATATTTATACTATTAGTATTATTTTATAAGTACTAAGTAGTTTATAAACATTAGTAAATAGTATTTGTACAATAAATAGCTTATTGATTATTTTGTTAACTATATTGTTGAATGTTGATATACTTTATTAATTTTTTTTATCACAAGTCAAATAAATTTTATATATGTAAAATTATTAAATTAGTTATCTATTAACTTAGGTTCTTATTTTTTTACATTTTTTTTCAAAATTTTTCTTATTTTTCATTTTTTTAATTTTTTTTTAAAAAAAATGCGATCACATATGCGATTGTGGGATTGCAGATGCGCACATGCTTATATGTGTTGAACAAATTCTAACTTACATGTTCTTTTTGGAAGACCTTCTCTATTTGCCTATACATTTGTCGCTCGACACATTCTTCAACATTTGATAGTTTTCTCAAGTGCATTTACTTGTTGCAAGCAAGATGCATAACACATTTGCTTAATTTATGATCAGATATAACGAATATTATAACATAAACATGATGAATCTTTCCTAAAATAAAGTTACATACTTATAAGACAAAGAAATATCCATACGCATTGTAAGTTTTATTACAAGTTTTTTATTGTAACGAAAATATCATCTCTCAATTTTTTATATCCCACACTCCCCCAAGAGTACTTATTAGAATCGTCTAAAGTATCAACCAACTTTATGAATTCTTTTGTACAATATTTTTAATTTAAACCACCTACGAGGATGCTTTCAACACATATGAGGAGTGTCAGCCTCACGGAATCAATGTGTTCTTCTCCAATAGATACTTACACTTAAAGGATTTAAAATCATCCTTGTGTCCTTCTAACTTCTCAAAGGACTTAAAAAGCATCTGCTAAATATTTCCCATGACATTCTTCTCCGATAGATACTTATAATTAGTCCCATTTTCATTAATGGCATTGGAATGTCATGTAAGAGGTTTTGACCAAAATTTCGTTATGAGGGTAAACTCTATCTCATTAAAGCTTAGTATGGTACCCTGGATGTCGAATTTGAAGTCATTAATGTGCTTCTGGATAACTTAGTAGGACATCAAGAGATAAATATAATTTTTTTCAATTAAATCTAATAGGTACCTAAAACAAGACTTCCCAAACAGATCCTTTTGAGTTGGGCAATTTCAAAAAAAATTCTTTATATGTGGTAAAAACTATATAGTGTACTTCACTGATGGCTGGAATTTTATGTACTCCATAACTACAATACATCGAAGATAAATTATTTTAAAAAATATTACCAAATAAAATTAATAAAAAAAAAGAAAAAAATATTATAATCATTCACTTTCAGTACAAAGTCACATTAACTTTCAGTTCAAGTCCGTATTCACCTCCAATGTAGACTTGTGTTGGCATTCACTACAAGCTTGTATTCACGTTCAATAGAGGCTCACATTCGTGTTCACTAGTATTCCCAAAAGCCTAGTTTGTACTTGTGGACGTTGGATCATGGACGGATCACACTCATGGGTGCCTTTTCAAGGCTTTCAGTCTATTTATGGCTCAGCGTATGGTATATATGACTTGGAGTCACCACTAGCCAATTACTTAGATTTCCACGATCGACTAGACCCTGTAAAAATCTTAAGAGAAGGAATCGGGAGAGATTTTTAGTCTTAAAATGACTACTAATTTGCGATCGAAATTATCGATAAGGAATCACAGTTACAAAGAGAGGTGTTAAGCACCCTCTCTACCCCCCTACAAGTGTACGGTCTCTACTTCACAGGATAGAATAAAATATCAGGGATTGATTTGGTTCTTACACATGGAAGATACACATGTGTGTGGAATGTAGTGTAATAATGAGGTGCTTATTACAAGTGATGGCCCAAGTTAGACAAGTCTACCCGAACTTACCCACTTGGAGAAGTGAAAAGCCTAGTCGATCCAAGTTTTACATAGGCAGGATCCAGTATCCCAACAAGCTGAAGAGCATACACTCAAATTGACTAACATGGTAGATACAAGAGTGGTGCAAATATAATGTCTAACTTGAGATGATAAGAAAGGAAAATATTTAGCCTCTTCGAGTTTCTGGTATGTCAAGATTCGAATAAACCAGAAAGCCCTAGAGCATACACTCAAATAGACTGAAGAAGCAGGGGGGTGAGAGAGAGAATGAGTGTTGCTATTAATTATAAGTGTAGTAAAGAAAGCAATAAATGGAACAAGTTGGGTGACCTGCAAAATGGAGATGTGGGGAGGGAAGAAGATACCAGACACTCTTTGTCGAAGAGATAGTCAGATATCCTTAACTCTGACCCTACTTTGCAAAATCTAGATCATTGAAATGACTTATATGGGTTAAATGATAGGTTTAAATGGATTGTTTTGGCTTTGATGTGAGCTAGCCTTTGGATGAATGACTTGGATTGACTTGATTGGATTAGAGGTTTTGAATGATTTGGATAGACTAAATGGGCTAGGTTAAGGCTAAGCTAAGGGTTAGACTATTTGGGCTAGGCTAAGGAGTGGCTTGGTTATGGGTGAGCCCTCTCCCTCCTCTCCTCTTAGTGTTTGTGTGTGTAAAAATCAAAGGGTTAATGGGTATTTATAGGTGGCGGTGGTGTCATACTGGTGATTTGGGTGAAGTTTGGGGTAAATAAAGGCTTGGAAGGCTGTGATTGGCTGTTGGTAAGGGTGTCCCACATAGTGTATTGTGGTTGGTTGGAATGGATGGTAAGAGACATAATTTTAGGGAAAACTAGTGGTAAAGGGGTCATTTTAGCTCAAGCAAAAATCTCAAGGCAGGGTTTGCTTTTTCCCTCCACCTAACCTGTGATACAATTTCGAGACAGTCCACATGGCGAGTGGTGCATCATGCACCATCCACCTTATGAATTATTCCTATTTTCTTCATCGAAGGCACACCTCAAAATTTGGAATCATCTACGCAACGGGCGGCACATGATTCACCACCTGCCATGTGAATTGACCCTAAATTTCATAGGGAGCTCCAGTGGACTTTGTGAATGTCTTTAGGGTTTCGATTTAGACAAAAGTGGGTCCTACATGGTATGGGCTTAGATTTTGGGCCTAAATTCATGTTTAATTTAATTTAGATTTGGCTTTCATTTAGCCTGAATTTGGATTGCATTTAACTTAGGTTTTAGCTTAGACTTATGAGTTAGCTCAGGCTCAGGACTTGGCTTGAATTGGGCTTGATTTTAGGACCTAAATTTGGGTTTAGTCTAGGATTTTAAGGGTTGACAGATGTGGACTTTTGGAAGTCATCAACGATTTGGATCTTACTGCAATTGGTCATCTCACTCAAGGTTGGGTGTCTACAGTACTGAAAGTGAGCAAGTTTATATTATGCGCTAGCAATCTAAACCTTAAAACCTTATAATCCCAACCCTTCAACTCTCAAAAGGGCAAGAGTCACCATGTCTAGTTCTCAGCTGATACGATTTATCGATTAGGGTTTTTTCCTTGGTTGAAGGTTTAAGATTTAGATTTTTTTTTCCTTTTTTCATTATTCCTCTGCTCAATCTTCGACTTGTAACATTGTAACAATAGAAACTATCTTCTTACTTGATTATACCAAGAGAGTTAAGGAATTGTGTCACTAAGAGTAGTAGCCAGAGAGAAGTCATAAATCGAGAGTTTTCCGAAGAAGAAATTGCGGAGAGTAAGTAGTTAGGAGTGAGTAATTAGAACACTAAACAAATTTTAGGATGTAGTTATAAAAAAATTAAGTTTGGTAAACAAAGGTAGCTAAGGCTCACTAGAGTAAAAAAGAAAGAAGTTTGATTGAAAATTTAACGCTCCAAAAATTGGCACCCGAGTACTAAGACTCCGATCCTGAGTTTTCGAGTGTTAACTTAGTAAAATACTTGTCTAGGAATGACACATGTAGGAAATCCTACCCCGTGTGTCCCCAATCAGATTTACATTCATTCTATACATAAATAAATCAGAGTAACGCATTTCAAATAGTGGATCATAAACAAAGCGGAGATAATTAAATCCATAAATGTAGGGTTAACCCCCAAAAAGGGTACAATTCAAAAGCGATGTCAGTCCATATGAAAATTACACTAATCACAATAAGTATAATAAGAAGAAAAAATATAATTACCAAAGGAGGAAACCATAAGACTATAGGGGTGCCCCGAGTGCACCACAATCTATTCTTATTCCTGGGCCATCTGCATATGTCAAATGGAAGGCATTAAAACGCCAACATAGTGAAGAAATATTCTGAAGATTATATTCGGGACATTTTAATTATAAACAGATTCTTAACAAATTTATATTTTTGTATATACTACTCTTAAGCATGTTATATATGTTATACACACAAGCAAGCACGGGCAATGAAAACATACGAAACAAATAATTTCCTAAACTAATTTATTAATACATGTATATTATGATGCGTACCTGGATGCATGTCCCGGGAATCACATGAAGAATAAAAAAGGTAGTGCTGGCGCCATATCAAGTAACCAGGCACCCACAATCCTCCACAAATGCATGTCATGATATGCATGATTTTTCAAGTAATTAATTAGTCCAATTCATCCAACAAATTAGTGAAGTCAAAATACCGTCATTGTATCACAAAGTTTAACTGGAACCATCTGGCACACTACGGTGCGTCGCCAATCATCATCAATAATCTCTTGATCCAAGGTTTGGGTTATACACCCATAAAAGCATGGTCTGGCAGTGACTCATCAGCCGTGCCCAAATCAAAGTGGAAGGGTTCGTCACCCAAATCCCACATATAAATAAAAGAGACAAAGGTGCAGGCTCATCAATCAAAATTAAACCAATATATGCCCATGTCGTCCGAACAGTATTTAGGCACGTAACCATCAGCCAAGTCAAAAATCACACGGGTCGTTGGAACAACAATCTGTCACTATTGTCAATGCTCACTGGTCACTACAGGGAAGCATCACCCCAGCGTAGGCCGACAGCTTAGACATAGTATCTCATACCACCATGCCTGGCTCATGAGACTTTGTAGATCGAGTCGCTGTACGGTTAAGTGGACTATTTACAATGGGAATGACAATATTTCAGATTCCATAGAGCGTGATTCAACAATTAAATATAAGAATGATCAACTTTGAATGAGACTTATTCGATGGATCCAAGTAGACAACGACAACTCAACAGTGGCCACTATTGATTGACAGTGTCCCGCTCGGTCAATCGAATAAGTTCATGATGGCCAACCCAGGGGTAGGAAGTACACTGGTCAAACGCTTGTTAGAGTTTAATCCAAAGCAACACCTAAGAAAATTTAATACTACATCAAAGTACACCATTCACATAATATATTAAAGCATCTGGCCCGACTGAACCAAAAGGACCTGGATGACACAGGGCGCCAATACATTCATAAACATAAAGCATTCTAATATTATAAACACATATTATTCAAGCATTTCATCGAGCATGTTATTAACCAAACAACAATAGGGTTCATCAACAATTAATAAATAGATTATATTAGTAAAGTGATTTTAACATTTTCAACTTAAGAAACTTCAACAAGTTTAAGTAATTATTGTTTACCAAGAAAAAGCTTGAGGGTAGATCTTCACCTTAGAGTCGAAATTCCTTGATTCGGATGCAATCCTAGTGTCGAAAGTTTAGGAAAAAACACTCCAAATGTAAATTAAAACACAACCTACTATTAATGGCTTAGATTTAATCTTAATTAAATTTAGACAATGGATTAAGGCTTACATAATTCAATTAAAATGATACCACAACTCGACTCAACAAATCGGACCAAAAATCGACACATCATCGGAATCTCAACGGAGCCGCGCTCAATTATGACTCGCGAACAAGAGCGAGCCACCACGAATTGCTTGTGGGGACCACCAACCCTAACATGAACAATTAGCATCAAAACTCTAAAATCAGATGAGACAAATGGATTTTCCAACCCAAATTCTTATGACATACATGCGACAAGGAAAGATTCCATACCTCGCTAACCAACAGATTATACGGATGAAGAAGGCATGAAACGACTAGATGAACCAGAATCGATGAAGAACAGCTTGGTGCAATAATCCGTACCCGAACCCGAGTTCCCACACGAGCTCACACTCCCCCTCTCTTCCTCATTCTCTTCTTCTCCCTCTCTTTCTCTCCATTTCTCCCCCTTTCTCTTCTCTTAGGGCAAATTTTATATGGGGCAAAGGGCTAGCAAAAAAAGGGATTTTATAGTGCCAAATATAACACAAATGACCTTAAAGGCTAGGTATTCAATATTATAACCCTATGGGAGGTCATTTTTCACTATCGAGGCCCACCAGAAAGTGTATGGGCCGATCTAGGCCATAGGATAGGTGAACCTAGTGGTGATCTACCTAAAGATACGATCTTTCATATAAAGATACGATTTTTCATATTTCGGATGCGACGATCAATGGTTATGATGCAGTGTTCATTTAGGGATATAGGAGGAGAAATATTTGAAACTATGATTCTAAGTTTCATTAAAATCTAACAGCTTGAAACCCACAACTTCGTGTAAGTTCGAGTGGACAGAATTCACTTAAGTTTTGAGAAATTTCAAGGCAGGTTCACACATCACAAGTGACACCCTCTCAACTCCAAGTTGAGCTGTTTGGTGCATAGTCTTGGCTTAACGTCCCACGATGGACGTCAAGCCCGCCAAGAGGGATGATTTTTCTTAGTTTCGAGTTTAGTGGCCCCTTAACGATCGGTCTAGAGCTTGTTTAGTTAATCCGGCCACTTCTGGAATAAACGAGTAATGAGATTTCTCAAGCAAGACAACTAGGTTTTGGATTAGCTAAGTTCAGAGCATGGACTATTCATAATTAGTGAAAATAGTGATTCAAATCTAATTATCCTAATTAAGAGTCCTAATCCAACTAAATTTTAAATTATCCAGAATAGTACAATATATAATTAAATAAATAAAATATAAAATTATAATTTAATTAATCTATGATGATTCCTGACATGATTAAGATCAATTCTTAAGAAGACATTGACTACTCAAACTTAAATATGAAAAAGATACATTCGATCCAACAGTAACTTGCCGTTGCAGAATTTTTCTATTTCAATAGGCTAGTTGCGTGCCGTGTTTTTGGAAATTTTACTATTTAATTATTTTTATAATTTTTATATTGATTCCTTATCAAGTTTAATTTTATTTTATGAGCTTTCATCTCATTCTGAGTTGTATAAAAATTATTAAAATTTCATAAGTATATGTTGCCTGAAACCAATAATTTTATAGATAGATTCCAAACCTTCCTAAACTAAACCTCATTATAATATTTATTTTATTTTTTATATATTTTATATGAAACTAAACTCATCAATCTTAAATATGGCTTGTGAATCACCTCAATTAGAGTTATAACGAATGAGATATGAATTTTTAAAGTTAGCATATTAAAACTAAAAAATCTGTTCGATGCGCTGAAGATCTATGGGCTCGGACTAAAGCTCTCTGGAATGTATTTGGTGTGCCGAAGGTCTCCTTAGGTACGTTGAAGGCATAAAATCAAAAACTCCTTCAGTACGATCTTGCTTGGTCGGCTCAGACCGAAGGCTTCCTTCGGTGCCCCGAAACCTTCTTCGATGTACCGAAGTTGGTTGTTCAAAATTTTTTTGTTTGCCTAGTTTTATGAAAGTCCACAGTTCAACTGGCCTCCCTGATCAGTGTTTGCGTATTTACATGAAATAATATTTAAGTAAATGTCATGTTTATTTTTATGTTTTCATTTACTTAAGTTATTTCATGTAAATAAGGAAGTACCTAAAATTGCGCAATGAATAGTCTAACACAACATCCTACGCTATACGTGTGTGGATGGTCGCCTTTCCGCGCTCCCGACCCTCCCTTTCGAAAAAGGGGAATGTGCGCGCGAATCGCCGTTGTGCCACTGGCTCGTCTCGTTCCCAAGGGCTTTTTCGGTTGTCGTGTTGAACTGGATATGTTTGAATGAGTTCATATAAGACCAGAGTCGTCACTTGCTAGTTACTTTGAATTTATAATCGGCTAGACCCCATAGAAATGTTAGAGAAGAGAATCCAAAGATTCATTCCTCTAAAATGATTCCTTTTGATCTGTGGCCAGAGATTCGAGGTAAGGGATCACGGTTATAGGGTGGGAAGATATTAAGCACCCCACTCTGCCCATACCAAAATATGGTCTCTACTTCACAGAATCGAACTAATACTTGAAAGTCTGATTTAATCCTCGTACACTCTCATGAATGATATGATGCATGAATGTAGGTCTAAACAGTAAGAGTTTCTGATGGGCAGGTTTCTATTAACAAGCAAGCCCAGAGCATACGCTCGAACTGACAGGTTCTTTATGCGGGATGCATGCTGCTGTATTTGAATAATCAAAGTGTTTGCAATGATATGATAAGCAGGGGGATTAGAAGAATAGTAAATGTTGCACTTATGCTAGATGCGAATGAGATAATGCTAAAAAAGAGTAGCTAGATGGACAAAGGTGTCGCAAGGGTTTGCTTTGAGTGGCTAAGATCAGGACTTTGGTAGCTTGGGAGACTTGGACTAGGGTCAGGCTCTTCTCACTCAGGCTCTCCTTGGTGGAGGAATAGATTAAAGGGGGTGGTTATGAACTCAGGAATTTATGGGATTTCTCTGAGAGTTGAGGGATCTATGTGAATGAGAGGGAACGGGGGTATTTGTAGCTGCGAGTAGTGGCAACTCTCATAAATAAGCTAAGGCGGCACCCTGGGGGCCGCCAGGTACGGCCACGCTGCTCCAGCTTCGGAGCGTACGGCCCCCGAACCTAAAGCAGCAAAGTCCGAGGTTCGAGGTTTGGAGCTACTCCGAGGCTATGGCTCGGAACCAGGTGAGTTGACTGGGTTTGAAAGATGGATTGACATGGTGAGTTGACTAGGTGCAGGGGTTGGACTGACCCAATGATTTGACTCGGTGATTTGACTCAGCGAGTTGACTCATCAAGTTTGACTTTTTTGAGATTTTTTTATTGGTTTTCTTATGGGGGGTTTTTCAGGCTGACGTTTAGGGGTGACTCGTCTGGGTTCAGGCTTGAGATGGGCTATGGATTGGGGCTTACAAGGGTGAGTTTGGCTCGATTTGGACATGAGATTTGGGGTTATGGTCCTCCATTCATTCAACTATCTCTACCAATATTGTAGCCAAAGGTGGGGTGTCTACAACGTGCGGAAGCTTGGCGGAGTAACTAGAATTATGGCTAAGTCTTAGAAGGGGAGAATTAGAAACTTTTTAAAATTCTTTTCGCCTACTATGATATTTAACAATTCAAGATAAGTAAGCAAGAACACTTCTGCTTCCAAGCCTAAGTGAGTCCAATCATAAAACTAGCATATGATAAGCAATTAAACAACCTAGCTAAGCATGCATAGATTAACATATGATTAAACTAATCAAGTACATAATCTATGCAACCTAAGTAGACTATATGAGAATGGATCATATAAGCTCAAGTATACTCTAATTAGTGAAAGTACATCTTGTGTGTGAATGTGCCTATCTAGTGCCCAGCATACATTCTAATCAAGCATATATAATTAAGCAATTGAAACATACAATGCTAGATCAACAATGTGCTCAAATACATCACAAACACAAGCATGTATAGTGGTTCAACTATATGTCTACTCCACTCCCGGTTCAAGTAATCAACCCTTAACCACACTGGCATTCACTAGGGAGTTTAAATCATGTTCCTTCCAACCTAGGTATTTTAAATCGAATACACCCTACTGGGGAGTTTACAGGTTCTTCTCAACCTACATGTTTACACCCGTGTTAGTGGGTCCCCTTGGAGACTTGTTTAAACCAACAAATGAGTCAAGGTCCTACAATCGAACTTGAATTTAGACTTCACTCATGAATCAAGGTCCTACAACCGAACCTTAATTGATTTAGGCTCTATAACCAAGCCAAGGTCCTACAACCGAACCTAGCGTTTACTCCTGCCAGAGACTCCCCACTTGGAGACTTGATTCGGCCCTACAACCAAGCCTAAGTCCTATAACCAAACCTATCAAGTTTAACAAACAAACTCTACACTAAATTTCCCACGCGAAGAGAGAGATTGGACTCTTACAAATGACAACCTTACTTGTCGGATTTGAGCCTCGTTGATGCGCCACTTCGAGTTGCTTGATCTCCGCTCCTCATACTTCAATTAGCTCCCATTTGTGCTCTCAAGATCATTGATGCCATCGCTTTGCCAAAGCTTCAGCTCCAAGATCAGCTCCCTTGTATATGATGCTCCTTTGGAGATGCCCAATGTGCTAGGAGGTGGTGAATCCTTTACAAATTGTTGAAAATGGGTTTCCTGGAGGAATGCACCTATTTGGATTCCTAGGTGGTGTTTAAACCAAAGTTTTACCTATGATCAAAGTGTCTAAACTCCTATGAATCAAGAGGGAATAAGTCCATTCTCATTTGAGCTTTTGAATGCTCTGAGCTTGTGATGAATCACAAGGAGAATGGCTTGCAATGAGTTAAGATTGGAGCTTCTAATGGTCTTCAACAATGGTGGCTTCTAAATCCTCAAAATCCCTCTCTTCATGCCCAAAAATGTTTCTTCCACTTTTATAGATAAAACTCCAACGATAAAAAAAAACAGGCAGAAAACGGCTTCTTGGATTAATCGAAATAACAATTTGATTGATCGAAGTTATCTTCGATTAATCGAAACTTCCATTTCAATTGATCAAAAAATCTATCCAGAGAGTTCAACAAGTTGTTGGACATATTTTCAATTATCAAACTGAGTTCCGATTGATTGAAACATCAATCTCGATGCATCAAATTGATGAGTTCGATTGATCGAAGAATATTTCTAGAGAGTTTGCAAGTTGCTGGACATATGTTCGATTGATCGAACTGATCTTTCCGATCGATCAGAGTCCTATCGAAACTGGACTCTGATGGATCGAAGACCTATCGAAAATTATTGTTTGGGCTATACTGATTAAGCAGCTTGAACCTCTTTTAATAGCCTAACTTATCATGTTTTTCTAAGTGTTCTAAAGCTAATGATGATGACTAAGAGTTTTTCTAGTTGGTTCAAGTCATTTAAAAGTTTAGGGTGTTTTGGTTCAAAGGGTTAGGGTTATCCAAGGAATCTCATTTACCTGTTCTTCTTCCTTATACTTGTTTTTCCACTTGAATTTTCAGTCTTCAGCTTGCCAAGGCTGAATCAACATTACAACACATGGATACACGTAATTGACAAATAAGGTACACTAGTATGCCACAAAAAAGTGCACTAACAGTACCCCCAATTGGATTCAATAAAAATACTTAGAAAATTAAATTTTCAATAACAAAAATCTTGATTTTTCATTATAAGTACAAATCATGACATTTTTTATTTTTTGAAAAGTACACCTTTTAATTTTTGGGTTTTTGCCAAATCCTAACCGTTCATAAATTTTTATAAATAAAAAATATATTAAAACACCACAGTTCGGTAAAAAAAAACATTTTGGATTTAATGTGATGCTTAGTGTTGTGCACAAGCCAAACCGATTGATAAAAAAACTCTTCAGTTCACTAACTCATTGGACTAGAAACACTTGAGATCATAAGTCCCTGAACCTTTATCCCAAAATATTCAATTCTCAAGTTTGTGAAAATTCAGGATGTTACAGAGAAGGTAGCCAGAGCCCACTAAGACTATCAAGGAAGATTTTGATTTTTCCTCTCCAAAGGTGAAATTGTTGTTTTACCTTTGGATGTGGGGTCCTACTTGTTGTGAAGGCCTCATTACTGTGCAATTACAGAGTCCATCGACCGGTCAGTCAGTGGACAGCGTGGTATAATTTAAAGCCAAAACTCTCTGGACGTTTTTTGCTGTTTTGAGACCGGTCGTTAAACTGGTCGCTGGAGACTTAGACCAGTCGCCAGAAAGGTCTGAGTTGAGGTAGCAAGGTTGGATTTTTTGGTGAAAACTCTCTAGACAGTTCATGACCGGTCATCGACCAGTCTACGGTCTGAGGGATTTGATTGTGTTGCGCGGTTTTGTGCTACAAGTTTCTAATTCCGAGTTTCCTCTTATATATATGTTTCCTAATCGTGTTAGACTCTATGCTAACTAATACCTAGGTGATCTAAACAAGATTAGGGTTATTGGGAGAGAGGATTGAGAGTTTTGTGTGCCTTGTTCATCTTTGGGATCTACTCGGGTAGTTCTAACTCTGTAATCTTTGAGATTCATAATGGAGGTGTCGATTTGTGCTGTGGTTTTTTCCCGCAAGGGTTTTCCACATAAAATTTATGTGCTTTTGTGTCGTGTGCTTATGTGGTTGATTGTTGATTGTTTAATCTTTTTGGTGCTTTCCCTGACTGGATTTCCAACAAGTGGTATCAGAGCTATCGTTGGAGGGTTGAAGAAGAAGTTTTCTGAAATGATCTCATGGCTTCAAGTACGAAGTTCGACGTTGAGAAGTTCTCGGGCAAAAATAACTTTGAGTTATGAAAGGTGAAGATGCATACCGTCCTAACTCAGCAAGGGGTCGTGAACGCCCTTGGAAAGCAACATGCTAAGATGAAAGATGATGAGCGGACGAAGATAGATGAGAAGGCTATGGCCTCAATCCAATTGTGCCTTGTTAATGACATCCTCTATAACGCCATGAAGGAGAAGACCGCTGTAGAGACATGGACCAAGCTAGAGAACATCTATGCGAAGAAGTCTCTAGAAATTTGCATGTATCTAATGATGCAACTCTTTACTTTGAAGATGGTGGAGGGGACAGATGTGGAGGATCACATTAACACGTTTAACAAACTGATTTGCAAGTTGCTCGATTTTGGTGAGCAGATGAAGGACGAGTATCAAGCCTTGATCTTGTTGAACTCGCTTCCTAGTTCATATGAGTCACTCAGGGACTCGTTGTGCACGAGTAGGAACACTATTAGTGTCGAGACCGTTATCTCAGCCCTTCAATCGAAGGCGATGAGACAAAAAAACGGTAATACTAATTCCTCCTCTGAAGCACTGTTTATGAGAGGAAGGAATTCTGAGTGAGGTGAAGGATCGTCACGTTCTCGATCCAAATCGAAGGGTAAGGGCAAAGGCAAGTTGAAGTGTTGGGGATGTGGTTAAGTTGGGCACATAAAGAAGGACTGCAAGAGTCCTAAATATAAGAAGAAGAAGTCAGGTGATTCTCCAATACCGCTGAAACTGAGGAAGGTGGTAGTGATGTGTGCGAGGTCTTGACGGTGTCAAAGGCTGAATCTCTCTGCGATGAGTGGATTATGGACTCCAGAGCTTTGTATCACATGTGCCCTAGATAGGAGTGTCTTTACTTCCTACAAGGAGTATGAGGGAGCGTTTTTACTTCCTACAGGGAGTCACGTTCTCTGTGATGAGTGGATTGGTACTGTGTGCATTAAAATGTTCGATGAGATCGAACAGACCTTGACGGAAGTAAGGCACGTTCCTAGGTTGAAGAAGAATCTGATCACCCTTGGTGCACTCGAAGCATTGGGGTGCAAGTTCACCAATTTTGACCAGTTCTGCAAAGTTTCAAAGAGGGCCCTTATAATTATGAAGGGCAGAGGCATGGTAACATTTATAGGCTGATTGGGAGCACTTCAGTAGGTGGAGCTGCAACGATTGTAGCGGATTCCACGTCTGCACGTATGTGGCATAAAGGTACTCTCTGAACGATCTTTGATTCCTTCCTTTAAATCTTTAGACTTTAGAATATGTGAACATTGCATTTATGGGAAATAGTCTAAATTTTCATTTAAAGGGGGGAAACATGTATGTAAAAGAGTGCTTGATTATGTCCATTCCGATGTATAGGGGCCGTCGCCTGTTATTTCTGTTGGAGGGTCATCATGGTTCTTGTCGTTTATCGATGACTATAGCAGAAAGGTTTGGATTTTTCTCTGAAAAATAAATCTGATGTCTTCATGACCTTCAAGTATTGGAAGGCGATGGTGGAGAATTAGTCAGGAGAGAAATTAAAAATTTTGAGAATCGATAATGGAGGTAAGTTTACTTTCAGAGAATTTAACACGTATTGTGAAGAGGAGGGGATCGTGAGGCACAACACAGTGCACCACACGCCAGAGCAGAATGGTGTGGTAGAGCGTATGACTCAGACTCTTTTGGAGAGAGCTTGATCCATGATTAGTAATGCTTAGGTTGGACAAAGAGCTATGGACTGAGGCAGTTAACACACTTGTTACTTGATAAATCAGTCACCCTCTATGACAACTGAATGAAAAATCCCTAAGGAAGGGTGAAGTGGTCGTACGCTAGACAACTCAAGTCTGCGGGTCTTTAGTTGTAAGGCTTACTCTCATGTACCATTAGTTGAGAGAGATAAGCTAGACTATAGGGCCAAAAAAGGGATCTTTGTGGGCTATGGTGATGGTGTGAAGGGATATCGAATATATGACACTGTCACACAGAAGATCACCTTAAGTCATGATGTCAAGTTTGATGAGGGTTCTTTGTTCCGTAAGAATGCTACAAAGGAACCAGAAATATCAGAATAGGCTGATACACATGATGACAGAGACAAGACACGGGCCTGATATAAAGCATAGACAAAGGTACATGATTAGGTGGAGCAGCCACCTGTGCGAAGAAATCCACCCAAGGATCACAAGTTACCGGAAAGGTATAGGGATGACTCGAATATTACATTCACTCTCATAACAGATGAGGGGGATCCGTCTAACTTTGAGGAAGCACTACAGGATGTAGATGCTGAAAAGTGGAAGACGTCAATGCAAGACAAGATGGATTTCTTGTACAAGAATGAAACTTGGGAGCTTGTGGAGTTTCTAGTGGGCCAAAAAGCGATAGGGTGTAAGTGGATTTTTCGGAAGAAACAGGATAAATATAAAGCAAGGTTACTAGCAAAAGGGTATGCTCAGGGTGAAGGCGTGGACTTCAATAAGATTTTTGCGCCAATTGTGAAACAAGTATCTATCAGGTTCGTGTTGGCGCTGGTTGCCCAATACGACCTCGAGCTGGAACAGATGGATGTGAAGACTGCTTTCTTGTATGGAAAATTGGAAGAGCAAATATACATGGTGCAACCAGAAGGTTATACAGTGCAAGGGGTCAAGAATAAGGTTTGCAGGTTGAGGAGATCGTTGTACGATCTCAAACAGTTGCCTAGGCAGTGGTACAAGAAATTTAATTCCTTCATGATGAGTCAGGGCTTTACCAGGAGCGAGTACGATCATTGTGTTTATTTCAAAACACTGAATGATGAGAAGTTTCTCATACTGGTATTGTACGTCGATGACATGCTTATTGCCAGTCATAGCATGTCTGACATCAATGTGTTGAAGCCTCAACTTTCAAGGATATTCGAGATGAAGGATCTGGGGGCTACAAAGAGGATTCTTAGCATAGATATTCATAGAGACAGGAATAGGAGCAGGTTGTGGTTATCTCAAGAAGAATACATTGAGAAGGTATTGAAAAAGTACGAGATGGACAAGTCCAAACCGGTTAGCGTCCCCCACGCGGCTCAATTTAAGCTTTCTTCTTAACATTGTCGCAAAACAGATGAAGAAAAGCAATTATGTCTCATGTGTCCTATTCAAGTGTTGTGGGCAGTTTAATGTATGCAATGGTCTATACAAGACCAGATATTTCACAGGCTATGGGTGTTGATAACCGATTCATGTCTAACCCAGGCAAACAACATTGAAAAGCTATGAAATGGTTACTTCGATATATTTAGGGTATGCAAGACTACATCCTGACGTTTGAAAAGTCCAAGGACAAGTTGGTTGGTTACGTCAATTTTGACTACACAAGTGTGGACCCTCGCCGTTTTCGTGCTCCCACACGACGTTCTCATCCCTTTCCTTTCGGGAAAAGAAGAAGAGGATGCGTGAGTGCGAATCGCCGTTTGTGCCACTGGCTTGCCTCGTTCTCGAGGGCTTTGTTTGGTTGTCATGTTTAAGCTGGATGTGTTTAAATGAGTTTATATAAGACCAGAGTCGCCACTAGCCAGTTACTTCGAATCTACAGTTGGCTAGACCCCGTAAAAACGTTAGAGAAAGGGATCCGAAGATTCCTTCCTCTAAAATGACTCCTTTTGATCTGCGGCCAGAGATTCGAGGTAAGGGATCACAGTTACAGGGTGGGAAGAGCTTAAGCACCCCACACACTGCCCGTACCGAAGTACGGTCTCTACTTCACAGAATCGAACTAACACTTGAAAGTCTGTTTTAATCCTCGTACATTCTCATAGATGACATGATGCATGAATACAGGTCTGAACAGTAAGAGTTTCTGATGGGCAGGTTCCACTAACAGGCAAGCCCAGAGCATACACTCGAACTGACAGGTGCTTTATGCGGAATGCATGCTGTGTGTTTGAATGATCAAGGTGCTTGTAGTGATATGTACATGAATGTAGGTCTGAACAATAAGAGTTTCTGATGGGCAGGTTCCACTAAAAGGCAAGCCCAGAGCATGCGCTCGAACTGACAGGTGCTTTATGCGGAATGCATACTGTGTATTTGAATAATTAAAGTGCTTGCAATGAAGCAGGGGGGTTGGAAGAATAGTAAATGTTGCACTTATGCTAGATGCAAATGAGATGATGCTGGAAAAAGAGTAGCTGGATGGACGGAGGTGTCGCAAGGGTTGGCTTCGAGTGGCTGGATCAAGACTTGGATGGCTCGGGAGACTTGGACCAGTGGTCAGGCTGGGCTGGACCAGGGCTAAGATCTCCTCACTCGGGCTCTCCTTAGTGGAGGAATGGGCTAAGGGGTAGAGGGACAGATCGCACTCGGGCTAAAGAGAGGGGAAGTGGATGGATGTTGAAATGAGAAGGGGAGGGGGGTATTTATAGTAGCGGGCAGTGGCAGATTGCGTAAATAATTTTGGGCGGCCCCGGACGCTCCTCGGTTTCCAGCGCGTGGTACGATCATTTCTCGGGGCTGCTGTTTTGACTCGGTGGGTTGACTCGGTGAGTTGACTCAGCGGGTCGACTCGGTGATTTAACTCGACGGGTTGACTCGGTGTTTTGACTCGATGGGTTGACTCAGCGGGTTGACTCAATGGGTTAACTCAGCAGGTTGACTTAACGGGTTGACTCAATGAGTTTAACTTTTTTAGGATTTTTTGACTGGCTTTTCTTATGGGGGGTTTTTCAGGCTGATGTTTAGGGGTGGGTTGACTGGGTTCAGGCTTTAGTTGAGCTATGAAATTGAGGCTTGCAAGGGTGAGTTTGGCTGAGTTTGGACTTGGGATTTGGGGGTATGGTCCTCCATTCATCCAGCTATCTCTACCAACAGTGTAGCCGAAGGTGGGGTGTCTACAGATGCCCCTCTTTGGGAGAGGTTGCATGCAATCGAATGCCAAAGAGAGTGGACACCCCACTTCTGACCCGGTCATTCATGGATCATGGTCTGAAATCTTTGCTTGCCTTTGCATCTGTGCTTGTTGATCGTCTGAAAATCGATCAGTCACACATACCGCGGGAGTTTGGAGAAAACGTTGCGATTGTCCCTGCAGTTTGCTGCAACCTAGGGTACCCAATCGTAACCCTTCCATTCCTGATCAGTACTAACATCAGAAAGGTACAGCAGAGCCTCTGCATCGCTAGTCTTACGAGGTTACTGATCCTGAGATTGATTGTGATGTTTGATGTTTTCCCAGATCACTCCAGGAGTACTTGTTTCGCTTGACTGTCAAAGTGGTTAGACGCCCTGCGTCAGATAGTCTTACGGGATTCTACTACGCCGACTTGCAATCAGTCAAGGTACTTCAGGCATTCACGCCTAAGTATGTGCGGGTGGACTCTTTCCACCCGATCTGCTGGTTTTGATACTTGGTTTGCAATTCATTCTTTCCTAGATTGTGGTCTAGAATCTTTGTTGTCCTTTGTATCTGAGTCAGTTGATTGTTTGGAAATTGATAACTCGCACATACCGCGGGAGTTTGGAGAAAACATTGCGATTGTCCCTGCATGCGCTGCAACCTGGGTACCCAATCGCAACCCTTCCATTCCCGATCGGTACCAACATCGAAAAGGTACAGCAGAGCCTCTGCATTGCTAGTCTTACGAGGTTGCTGACCCTGAGACTGATTGTGTGATGTTTGATGTTTTCCCAGATCACTCCAAGGAGTACTTGTTTCGCTTGACTGTCAAAGTGGCTAGATGCCCTGTGTCAGATAGTCTTACGGGATTCTACTACGCCGACTTGGACTCAGTCAAGGTACTTCAGGCATCCACGCCTAGGTATGTGCGGGTGAACTCTTTCCACCCAATCTGCTGATTTTGATACTTGGGTTACAATTCATCGTTTCCACCTGTTCAAATGGTTTCTTTGACCGAGCCTTTTGGCTTTCATCTTTTCGTATCTTGGCATGTGGTACGATCGCACTGACACTGGAGTTCAGTTCGACCGTACTTTGAGTGCATTGGATCCGATGGTCTCCGGGGAAACCGCGAGACATTGGATCTTATTTGATTTTTGCGTCGGCTCCTACCTAGAGATATGGAAAACTCTCGGTGTTTTGGAGACCGAACGCTTTACTGAAAAATGGTTTTGGATTTTTTAAAAAGATACCCACTCTTGGGAGTGATACTCCGTGGGGTTTTTATTTGCAAATAGAGATTTTTTTTTTCTTTTTGAAATGGAAATCTGGTTTGCATGCGCCTCCACTAGGGATGCCTGTGGGGTCTTTGGCTAACCAGCTTTTATTTTGAAAGCAAGTAAACATGATGATTGATGCGATGGATGCTGATGCATGGAGATGCATGATGAATGCATGGCTTTGGCTCATCCTCTTTCAGTTTGATGATTTTGCTTTTGCTGGAGATGCCGAGAGTTTTGAGCTTATTGCTTGCAAGGTTGTGCTCCCTGGGGATTTTCTTTTTTATACGGGTGTTTGGTCAGTGGGTTGGTCAAGATCCCGACCCGTGATCGATCAGGTCCATCGTCCCAAGATGTTGTTTCTTTGCTAATGAAAATGTACAAGGATATTATCCAACTTCAAGATGTTCTTCTGGGCATAAATGTGATTGAGACAGTGCTTGGTCGCCAGTTTTGTTCAAGATTCCAATTTGCGGGCGATTGGATCCATCATCCCAAATTGTGAAGAGAGTGGAGTTCAAGACTCCTGAAGTGTAGTGCTGGGGGATAGTGACAATTTTTGTGATTTTTTGCAAATATTTGATTCGAACCTTTACTTGAGTGGTCAGGATAGAGATCGGTTATTGAAAACCAAGGAGATGTTTTTATGATTTTTGAAAATATTTGATTTGAAAGCAAGGGAATTTTTTTTTTTTTTTTTTTTGCAAATATTTGATTTGAAAGCAAGGGAAATATTTTTTGTGATTTTTTGAAAAGGTGATTTTGCAATGTTTTGGTATTTTGTGATTTTTCTGAAATGCAAGGAAAGATGTGAAATTTTCATCCACTTCCAGCTTCTACTGCTGGTAAGGCACCCGATCCATTTTACGTCAGCGAGCAAGACGAATCTCACACAGTTAAGTGCCGTAGTTTTACATCTTCGGATGAGGAGATTTTGAGGGTTTTCAGTCAACACACTGTTCGCTTCCCCAAGTGTAGGGTTGCGATGTAGTAATAAACTCGGTAAGACCGAGGTCGATCCACAGGGACTATGTAGGATCTCACAAATTCATCCACAAGTGTCTATTGAAGTCTACTAATCAGATTTTTGTATAAAGTTGATGTGAGTAACAAAAGATGAATTAAATTGATAGTAATTAATTATAAAAGAGTACTAGGGTTTCAAGGATCCACTTGTAGCAAATGTTCAATCCGCTGTGGTTTCTTATTCTCTCAACTAGAATCGACATTCCTGTCCGTCCAGTCGGATGATAGAACTGTTAAACCAACAGTCTGTAATATGTAAGTTCTATGCATAAGATTCCCTCAGTCTAGGCTGAGCTGAGCATGCTCAATTGCATAGGTCATTCCCCTTTCCTATAGGTCCAGTTCTCCATCATAACCATCCCCAAGTCCTCTCACAAGACAAGGTTAGATTAGGATTTGAACTAGATTCAAATCACCAGCACAGTCCTTACATATTCCAGAAAATCAACTAAAATAGAACTTTGGCCTGAAGTCCCTTTATGAAGAGCTTAGTACTAGAGCGCACTCCGATTCCTCGGATCATACAGGTCTATACCGTTGCAAACAAATTAAGAAGTTAAGTAATTCATCCAAACATCCATGAGTCATCACAAGACTAAGAAAAATTACTTAAAAACTTGTATAAACTTCAAACCTTAGTTCATAATCATGAATTCCAAACTAAAAACCACTTAATTACGAATTAAAACATCTTGGATTCACTACAAGCTTCACCTCTTAGCCCTAGCTAAGAGGTTTAGCTGCTCATGATCCAAGGAAACATGAAACAACTACAAAAAGCATGAAAACAGCAAAGCAAACCAAAAGGAGTTGTGAAACTCCAATCTTCACTTCCACAGCCTCCAACCTCGCTTGAGCCCTTCTAGGATACCCTAGGAACGATCCCTAGGTGTCCTTTTATAGTCTGGAGGCTCCACAACGTCGGAAGAATCGAAAAATTTGCGTAACACTTACG
This sequence comes from Liriodendron chinense, assembly GCA_003013855.2. Taxonomy (NCBI): domain Eukaryota; kingdom Viridiplantae; phylum Streptophyta; class Magnoliopsida; order Magnoliales; family Magnoliaceae; genus Liriodendron; species Liriodendron chinense. Next base: position 6,020,638 of record ML058389.1, read on the forward strand.
CAGCGCAGAGAATTTCAGGAAGAAATTAGAAAGTTCTAACTCAGTACGCATGGCCGACCGGTCAAGACCAGTCGGCCTCAATAGAGAGTCATTCTAGCAAGTATGCCCGACCGGTCAAGACCGGTCGGGCCTATTTATCTTCAGTTCAGCAAGCCCCTCCGACCGGTCATGACCGGTCGGATGGTTTCATCCCTATTACAGCAGCACTGACCGACCGGTCATGACCGGTCGGTCCTATTCATTGAGGTTCCAGTAGCCTTGTCCGACCGGTCATGACCGATCGGACGTCTTCAGTACCATGGCTGACCGGTCGCTGACCGGTCTGGCTTCCTTGGCCGACCGGTCATGGCCGGTCGGCAGTCTTCATACTTCCTCATTTCTTCCTTTTCTTTCTTTCCTTGCTTCTTTCTTTCGCTTTCTCTCTTCTTTTCTTCTTTGGTCCTCAAGTAATCTCCATTAGAATGATCCCAAGTGAGCTCTTTATGTCTTCAATTGAGTAGAGTCCACCCTCAATCCTGTAGTCACAAAACATGCATTGAATTAGCTTACAAACCATATAAACCTTGCACAATGAGTGATGAATTGGGGTTAGAATATGCACAATTAAGAGCTCAACACACCCCCCAACTAGCATTTTGCTAGTCCCGAGCAAAACATGCGTGAAGCTAATCTCATTCTTCAAAACTCAACTCTCTTTCAGAAACCATCCTTCTATACATTCCAAGGTTCATAAGTGTAAGATTCAGAAAGATTAGGCGTCAAAGGTTGGAACCGTAAATCCTCAAGGCATAATAGGCATTCATATGAGATTCCCACTGATTGATTGATAAATAGAGGGACATGAACAAATTCATCCTAGTGTGGGTAGTGAAAATTCATTCCACGAGTTTCTAGGATTATCTTCTTCATAGATCAACTAGACTATTGAACTCAAGGTACATAGAGCCACATCAAGCCAATGACAGGAATTTGCCTTACCGTCCTTCCGACGACTTTCACACTACGTCCCATTTCCGGCTTTAGGTTACGGGTAGACCATCCCCCGGTTGGTAGTAGGTAGCCCTAATCGAATTTTCCACCGTTTTTCCACATTCCCAATTTCATCCTTCCTTTTCCTTTTTCTTTTTAAATTAGATAGGATTTTTAAAAATCCATATCTTTCATTATTTTCCCATGGACAAGGATAGACAAAGTACCCCGGCCTGATTTCTCAATACCTTAATTCAAAGTCTAGCTAATCCATAAATCACATAATCCCTTAAACTCATGAAAATCGTGTAATGTGAGCTAGGTGTAAAAGTGTTCAGATTTTCTATCAATCACAAAATAGGGGAGTTCACATATAAAACCATTATGCAATGAGAGATTCCAGACATCCAGCTCTATTCACTTCATATCTCTTCCTCTTATGCTCATATCATCTGGAATGCATAGAACCAATGTTTTCCAAAAGAGTTTCGAATTTTTGAAAAAAATCAAAAAATTTCCACATAATTGCTTGAGATGTTGCAAAGTGCTGGATTCATCCAAGCGGTCCTACACCCCCCAACCAAATCTTGCATTGTCCTCAATGTAAAAGATGCGCAATGAGCAAAACATGAGAGCAATTTGAAAATAACAGGGAGTGAGGAATGATATTACCTGAGAGAGTGAACATTGGAAATCTTCCTCCTTCTAACAAACCTATGAAAACGAAAACAAAAGCAGCAAAATCCTAATCCTAACTACTCTATACCTCCATCAGACTAGGAGATCAATCATCCTGATACACAGGATCATTCAGGGGTATGGACATACCTTCTGAAGGAAAATTTTCAAAGAACGGCTTTAATCGCTGCCCATTTGCTTTAAAAATGTTGCCGTTCCTCGGATTCAACAGCTCGACAGTCCCATATGGATAAACCGTTTGCACAATGTAGGGACCGGTCCATCGAGATCTCAGTTTTCCCGAAATAAATGTAAGCGAGAATTATACATGAGGACTTTTTGGTTGATCGTGAATGTCTTGCGAAGAATATTCTTATCATGGAATATCTTCGTCTTGTCCTTGTAAATTCTCGCATTCTCATAAGCTTCATTCCGGATTTCTGCAAGTTCATTCAATTGTAGTTTGCGTAACGAGCTTGCCTTGTCAGAATTGAAATTCATCTTCTTAATAGCCCAATACGCCTTATGTTCCAACTCCACAGGCAAGTGACAAGCCTTCCCATAGACAAGTCTATAGGGAGACATTCCAATAGGAGTTTTAAAGGCAGTACGGTAAGCCCAAAGCGCATCGGTAAGTCGAAGTGACCAATCCTTGCGATCGGGATTCACCGTTTTCTCTAAAATGTGTTTAATCTCCCTATTGGATATCTCAGCTTGGCCACTAGTTTGTGGGTGATAGGGAGTGCTCACTTTGTGCGTTACGCCATATTTCTTCATTAAGGCTTCAAAAGGGCGATTGCAAAAGTGAGACCCTCCATCACTTATGATGACTCGAGGTGTTCCAAACCGGGAAAGAATATTTTCTTTTAAAAATCGAATGACCGTTTTATGGTCATTGTTCCGGCAAGGGATGGCCTCGACCCATTTGGAAACATAATCAACGGCAAGCAAGATGTATAAGTTTCCAAAAGAAGATGGGAATGGGCCCATGAAATCGATGCCCCAACAATCAAAAATTTCGATAATTAAGATGGGATTGAGTGGCATCATATTTCTACGGGAGATTCCTCCTAATTTCTGACAAGGTTCGCATGCTTTGCAAAACTCATGTGTGTCTTTGAACATGGTGGGCCAATAAAACCCACATTGCAGAATTTTCGCTGTGGTCTTTTTAGCCGAAAAGTGGCCACCACATGCTTGGGAATGACAGAAGGAGATGATACTTTGTTGCTCATCATCTGGGACACATCTCCTTATGATTTGATCGGGACAATACTTGAACAAGTATGGGTCGTCCCATAGGAATTTCCATACCTCCGAGAAGAATCTATCTTTATCTTGCTTTTTCCAATATGTAGGAATTGTACCTGTAGCAAGATAATTAGCAATGTCCGCATACCATGGCAATTGGGAAATAGCAAAAAGTTGTTCATCAGGGAACATGTCATTGATTGCAGTCGTTTCAGGGGAATCAGTGAGGACAAGTCGAGAGAGGTGGTCAGCTACTACATTCTCTACTCCTTTCTTATCACGTATTTCTAAGTCGAATTCTTGGAGTAGGAGGATCTATCTTAATAACCGTGGTTTAGCATCCTTCTTAGAGAGAAGATACTTAAGCGCGGCATGGTCAGTGAATACAATGATCTTGGATCCAATCAAGTAGGATCTAAACTTCTCCAAGGCAAAAACTACGGCTAAAAGTTCCTTTTCAGTCGTGGTGTAGTTTGCCTGGGCTGAGTTTAGGGTTCTACTTGCATAGTAGATGACACATGGCTTTTTATCTTTTCTTTGGCCTAACACAGCCCCAATAGCATAGTCGCTAGCATCGCACATAATTTCAAAAGGAAGGCTCCAATCAGGTGGTTGCATTATTGGAGCACATGTCAACATACCTTTAAGGGTGGTAAAGGCCTTTTGACATTCTTCATTCCACTCGAAAGAATTTTCCTTTTGAAGTAGGTTACATAAAGGGCGAGAGAGTGAACTGAAATCCTTTATGAACCTTCTGTAAAATCCTGCGTGTCCTAAAAAGGACCGTATATCTCGTATGCTTTTGGGTGGTGGGAGGTTAGAGATAAGATCAATTTTCGCCTTGTCCACCTCAATTCCATTTTTTGAAACGATGTGACCAAGTACAATTCCCTTTTGAACCATGAAGTGACACTTTTCCCAATTGAGCACAAGGTTCTTCTCTTCACATCTTTTTAGCACAGATTTCAAGTGCTCAAGGCACTCATCAAAGCTACAACCGAATACGGAAAAATCATCCATGAAGACTTCGAGAATGGTCCCCACCATGTCAGAAAAGATGCTCATCATACAACGCTGAAATGTGGCAGGGGCATTACATAGTCCAAACGGCATCCGTCGATAGGCGAAAGTGACGAATGGATATGTGAATGTAGTCTTTTCTTGGTCTTCACGGGAAATTTCTATTTGGTTGTACCCTGAATAGCCATCAAGGAAGCAAAAGTAGGAATGACCCGCCAACCGTTCTAAAATCTAATCAACAAACGGTAGGGGAAAGTGGTCTTTCCTCGTGACAGTGTTTAGCTTCCTGTAGTCAATGCACATTCTCCAACCGGTAGTGACTCTAGTTGGTACAAGTTCATTATTGGCATTGGCTACGATGGTTATTCCGGATTTCTTAGGAACCACTTGAGTTGGGCTCACCCATTGGCTATCAGATATTGGGTAAATGATACCTACATCCAGTAGTTTCACCACTTCGGCCTTAACCACATCCTTCATGTTTGGATTTAGTCGTCTTTGTGGTTGCCGGGATGATTTTGCATTTTCCTCAAGGTGTATGCGGTGAGTGCAAATCAGAGGGTCTATGCCTTTGAGATCCGCAATTGACCATCCAATGGCACTCTTGTGCTCTAATAGAGTGGCTATTAGCCTACTCTCTTGTTCCTCATCCAAGTGGGAAGAAATCACCATTGGATATGTCTCATCTCGACCTAAATAAACATACTTTAGCTCACTTGGCAATGGTTTTAGGTCGAGTTTTGGTGCCTTGATGTTGGATGGGAGGGCCTTGTTCTCATTTACAGGCAAAGGTTCAATTGGGGCCCTCCATCTTTTATTCTCAAGCACCAGCATCACATCTAGAATGGCATCCCTCTCTTGTATTGTGTAATCATTTGTCTCATGAGAGTGAGCCATACATGCCTCAAAAGGGTTGGAAAATAGTGATAAGGGGACTGTATCCTCCACGAATGATTCGATCATGTTTAATTCGTGGACATCATCATCAACTTCCCGCGGTTGTTTGCATAACTCAAATATGTTAAGCTCAAGGGTCATATTTCCAAAGGACATTTGTACAAGTCCGTTTCTACAGTTGATAATGGCGTTTGAAGTGGCTAGAAACGGTCGTCCAAGTATGACAGGAATTTAAGTACCGGTGCCTATCACGGGATGTGTGTCCAAGACAATAAAATCTACTGGGTAGTAGAATTTATCAACTTGGACTAGAACATCCTCTACCATTCCTCTCGGTATCCGGATGGATCTATCAGCAAGTTGGAGTGTGGTTTTGGTGGGTTTCAATTCACCTAACCCAAGTTGTTCGTAGACCGAGTATGGAATGAGATTCACACTTGCCCCCAAGTCGAGTAGGGCTTGTTTAATCTGGTAGTCTCCTATGATGCATGAGATGGTTGGACTACCTGGATCCTTGTATTTTTGGGAGACCTCTTGTTTGATGATGGCGCTCAAATTCTCAGTCAAAAGCACTTTATTGTGAACGTTATGTTTCCTTTTGATTGTACACAATTCCTTTAAAATTTTAGCATAAGATGGTATTTGTTTTATTGCATCCAACAGCGGGATGTTGATCTTCACCTGCTTGAAAACTTCCAGAATCTCCAGATTTTTATCTAAAGGTTTAGGTGAAATCAACCTTTGTGGAAATGGGGCAACCGGCTTGTATTGTCTTTCCGGTTCTTTCTCTTGTGGAATATTGTTTGGGCTATCATCCTCTTTGGGAATTTCCGGATCCTTAGGCTTGGGGGCCTTCACCGGATTAGATTTATCAATTTCTTTCCCACTTCTCAAAGTGGTGATAGCTTGGACATGTTCCGTATGGTGGGAGGATGGGCTTGCATCTTGTATCTCATATTGGGTCCTTGGGTTAGGAAGAGGTTGGGCAGGGAGTGTGCCCTTCTCTCTAACACTAAGGTGAGCTTCAACTCTAGCCAAAGATGTTTTCAATTCATTGATGGCTAGGTTTGAGTTTTGATTGAATTTCAATTGCTCTTGCATGAACCCATCTATTTTTAGAGAATTTGTCTTGTTATACTCATTCTGGACCGATACGAATGCACCCAACATCTCTTCTAGTGATACTTTTGGAGTGTTGTTTGCATTTGCATTGGGCCCATTCTTCCAACTGAAGTTGGGATGGTTCTTCCAATTAGGATTATACGTGTTTGAGTTTGGAGCACCATATTGCTGCTGATAACTGTTTATGGCATTTGTTTGTTCTTGTAGGATGCCTTGGACTGCTGAAATTGTGGGACAATCTGGTGTAGCATGTTGATTTCCAGCACAAATTCCACAAATAGTTTCAACCTCAGTGGAGTTGATTATTTCTCCTTTCCTTAATTCCATGGCTTCGACCTTTCTTGTAAGGCTAGCCAACCGTGCACTTATGCTATCTTCTTCTGATAAGACATACATTCCTCCCTTTTCCTTTTGTTGGCCAATCTTGGAATTTGTTGGTTTAGGTGTGTCCCAAGATTGTGCACTTTCAGCCAATTCTTCCAGATAATCCCATGCTTCATCAGCTTCCTTATTCATGAACTCCCCATTACACATCATCTCTATAAATTGGCGCATGGATGGAATTAGTCCTTCATAGAAAAAACTTATAATCCGCCAATTTTCATAGCCATGATGTGGGCATGCGTTTAATAGGTCCTTGAATCTCTCCCAACATTGGGAAAAGGTTTCATCCTCCTTTTGGGCAAAGTTCATGATAAGGCGCTTAAGCATGTTCGTTTTGTGAGTAGGGAAGAATTTTTTTATAAATTCTCTGTGCATATCATTCCATGACCCAATTGATCTTGGCCTCAATGCATAAAGCCAACCCTTGGCTTTATCCTTAAGAGTGAAAGGGAAGAATTTAAGTCTTACTACATCTTCAGTCACATTTGCAAAGTGCATGGTGGTGATTACCTCATCAAACTCCCTAAGGTGTTGATAGGCACTTTCACTGTCTAAACCATGGAATTTAGGGAGAAGATTGATCACTCCCGGTTTCAAATCCACATTCCCTGCATTTGGTGGAAATACTATGCATGAGGGAGTGCTCGTTCTTGCAGGTTGCAAGAAATCACGTAAAGTCCTAGGTCGGGGAACATTCTCAACCACATTCTCCCCTGTTTCAGTTTGATTTTGAACCGGGTTAGGTTGATTTGCAGCCATACTTTCAGATAAAATTGGTGAATCTAGATGTCTCCTAACACGTGGCTCTCTATCAAAGCCTTCTACTATTCCCCCTTCACTTATGAGTCGGTTATTGGAATCCCGAGCCCAATGTGGCATGCAAAACCAAAAATAAGAAACAAAAAGAAAGGAGAATTCTTCCTCCCTTTTCTTTACTCTTCTCTAAGACCGAAGCACAAGGTGTCTTGCAATGGCTAGGCCAGAAGCAAGGATAAAGACCGATTTCTCCTGGTCAATAGGGGTTCAGAGAACTCCCCACCCACTCTTTGAATCTTTTTGAGAAAAAGTGCAGAAAAGGGAAAAAAGAGGAGTAGAGATGAGAAAAGAAATCTCTGAGCACAAGGTGATCCAAGGCGGCTGAGCTGACCAATAGGAATCCAGGTGGCAAAAAGGCCGACCTTTTAGAGATCCAAAAGGAATCTCCACCCACTCTACAAGAGATGAATAGGAATGAATAGGAGGAGGAGAAGAGTAAGGTTTAGAAAGATAGAACCTGATTCGCACTTGAAACTCTTGTATCTTCTTCAGCTTCCTAGAAATCCCTGAAAAGAAAAAAATCAAATAAATAAACTAAGTTAGTTCTAAAAATCTAAGAAAAATCCTAAATAGATACTAATTTCAGAAATTTGTGGAAACCGTCAAGGTCCCCGGCAACGGCGCCAAAAACTTGTTCGCTTCCCCAAGTGTAGGGTTGCGATGTAGTAATAAACTCGGTAAGACCGAGGTCGATCCACAGGGACTATGTAGGATGTCACAAATTCATCCACAAGTGTCTATTGAAGTCTACTAATCAGATTTTTGTATAAAGTTGATGTGAGTAACAAAAGATGAATTAAATTGATAGTAATTAATTATAAAAGAGTACTAGGGTTTCAAGGATCCACTTGTAGCAAATGTTCAATCCGCTGTGGTTTCTTATTCTCTCAACTAGAATCGACATTCCTGTCCGTCCAGTCGGATGATAGAACTGTTAAACCAACAGTCTGTAATATGTAAGTTCTATGCATAAGATTCCCTCAGTCTAGGCTGAGCTGAGCATGCTCAATTGCATAGGTCATTCCCCTTTCCTATAGGTCCAGTTCTCCATCATAACCATCCCCAAGTCCTCTCACAAGACAAGGTTAGATTAGGATTTGAACTAGATTCAAATCACCAGCACAGTCCTTACATATTCCAGAAAATCAACTAAAATAGAACTTTGGCCTGAAGTCCCTTTATGAAGAGCTTAGTACTAGAGCGCACTCCGATTCCTCGGATCATACAGGTCTATACCGTTGCAAACAAATTAAGAAGTTAAGTAATTCATCCAAACATCCATGAGTCATCACAAGACTAAGAAAAATTACTTAAAAACTTGTATAAACTTCAAACCTTAGTTCATAATCATGAATTCCAAACTAAAAACCACTTAATTACGAATTAAAACATCTTGGATTCACTACAAGCTTCACCTCTTAGCCCTAGCTAAGAGGTTTAGCTGCTCATGATCCAAGGAAACATGAAACAACTACAAAAAGCATGAAAACAGCAAAGCAAACCAAAAGGAGTTGTGAAACTCCAATCTTCACTTCCACAGCCTCCAACCTCGCTTGAGCCCTTCTAGGATACCTTAGGAACGATCCCTAGGTGTCCTTTTATAGTCTGGAGGCTCCACAACGTCGGAAGAATCGAAAATTTGCGTAACACTTACGCAGCGCAGAGAATTTTGGGAAGAAATTAGAAAGTTCTAACTAAGTACGCATGGCCGACCGGTCAAGACCGGTCGGCCTCAATAGAGAGTCATTCTAGCAAGTATGCCCGACCGGTCAAGACCGGTCGGGCCTATTTATCTTCAGTTCAGCAAGCCCCTCCGACCGGTCATGACCGGTCGGATGGTTTCATCCCTATTACAGCAGCACTGACCGACCGGTCATGACCGGTCGGTCCTATTCATTGAGGTTCCAGTAGCCTTGTCCGACCGGTCATGACCGGTCAGACGTCTTCAGTACCATGGCTGACCGGTCGCTGACCGGTCTGGCTTCCTTGGCCGACCGGTCATGACCGGTCGGCAGTCTTCATACTTCCTCATTTCTTCCTTTTCTTTCTTTCCTTGCTTCTTTCTTTCGCTTTCTCTCTTCTTTTCTTCTTTGGTCCTCAAGTAATCTCCATTAGAATGATCCCAAGTGAGCTCTTTATGTCTTCAATTGAGTAGAGTCCACCCTCAATCCTGTAGTCACAAAACATGCATTGAATTAGCTTACAAACCATATAAACCTTGCACAATGAGTGATGAATTGGGGTTAGAATATGCACAATTAAGAGCTCAACACACACCCACAAAGTTGCCTGTTCCTCATGTGCAATGCACATAGACCACGTATCGTCCGACGGACTCCTTCGGCCATAAAATGAGCCACATCCTCACATTTCCCTTTGTCAATCCAGTTTGGGGCCTTACGTTGCTCACAATTCTGTGAGGGTGCGCTCCACCTCCCAACAGCCTTAATCCCCTTCATGAGTTTTAGGAACAGGGAACATCCGTCGGATTCAACAGCGACTTCCAAATCAAGGTTGTCTATCACGGTGCGTTCAACACGAACAGGATTGCAGAGTTCTGCCCCGCCTCAGCCTTTACCTGTTTTAAAAGATTCCGGACACCCATACGATCAACTGTCAGCCATGTCCGGAACAGGTTAAGAAAGAAAGCCCCCAAGAAGTTAATCCCAGTATAGTTTTAGGTCTTCGGACCGCTGGAAATGAATTTGTGCAGTTGAAATTGATGGTGAATTTTTATTTTTTATCTTTATTTTTATTTTTTGTATTTTTTGAAAAAGTTCCAGACTTCAACTCGGGTAATCAGGGTTGATGCTGGTTTTTATGGAAAGCTTGAAATCTTTTTGGTATTTTTTAAAAAATGATCCGGATAATCGAACCTTGATCCCAACGGTTGAGGCCGATGCCGATTTTTCGTTAAAAGCAGGAAAAGGTCCCCCGAGAAATTAATCCCAGTGTAGTTTAAGGTCTTCGGACCACAAATATGTACATGCTGAAAATACATTCTTTTTTGTGATTTTTCAAAATGATCCAGGTCATCAGATCTTGGCCTGAACGGCTAGGATCAATGCTGGTTTTTATTAAAATCCCTCGGGATATTGATCCCGAAGTAGTTTAAGGTCTTCGGACCCAAAATATGTACAAGCAGGGCAAACACATTTTTTTGTTTTATTTTATTTTATTTTTTTTTAAAATGTCCGGTGTCAGCGGATCTTGATTCGAACCATCCAGACTGCTACCGGTTTTTATTTAAAAATTCCCTCGGGATCTTGATCCCGACGTAGTTTAAGGTCTTCGGACCAAAAACTATACAAACTAAACATACATTCTTTTTTGCGAATGATCCAGGTCATCAGATCTTGGCCTGAACGGCTGGGATCGATGCTGGTTTTTATTAAAATCCCTCGGGATATTGATCCCGACGTAGTTTAAGGTCTTCGGACCCAAAAATTTTATGGTTGAGCATACTTACCTTACTTTTTTTGGCTTCTGACGGGGCTGGTTGTGATTTGAGTGGTCTGAATGGCTTGATTTGGCCTCTGTGGGCCCTTTCCAGACTTCAGCTTTATTTTGGAGCACCTTTTCTTGATGTTTTGTGAGGCTAAGAAGGCTTTTCATAGTGCAGATGATGACTTGGACGGTTCAGATTGCTCTTTTTAGCCATGTGGGCCCACTTGATGATCAGATCTTGGATTTTGGCCCTCCTTTTGATGATCAAACCCTTGATCTTGCTATTTGATGACCCATGCGAGCTTTTCCATGGTTTAGATCATATGATCTAGCCCTTGAATGGCTTAGATCGCTTGTGGGCCACTCTTGATCAATTTCCCTTTTCTTTGACTCGGTCAAACCCATGTTGGTCGCAATACTTCATGATTGGATAGGTGGGGTACCTTCCAGATGATTCAGATCAGTCTTAAACGAAATTTGGAGTTGATTGGAACCTTGGGCGGCCCTCAGGGTGCCATCTGCTGATGTGGACTGTCAGTCTCACCTACCAGCGACCGCGAGGCCAATCCCGCAGAGAGAGAGAGAGAGAGAGAGAGAGAGAGAGAGAATTCATCCGTACGGGCGGCCCATAGCGGGCCGCCCAAGGCTCGCCTCTTGTGCGGTCTGGGCTGGCTCTGGTTCGGACATTCCATGGTTGCTTCCTGTTGCTGTCTCAACATTCTCTGTCTGCCCAGGTTCGATTTCGGCCATGAATCTTCCCTTTGTCTCATCTTTCCTTCTCTTTTTATCTTTTCTTGCTTAGTCCTCTCTTGGGCAGCCATTGATGATGGCTTGGGAGCCATTGTGGGAGAGGTTGGGTCCCACACTTCAAAAATTGGTGAAGACTTTAATGATGGTGGGATGCTTTTGATTGATGGTAGAGATGAAGCTTTGAATGAGGGCATTGATGGGGGTTTAAGGATGGTGGTTAATGGAGCTTTTAATGACTCCATTAATGGCAGCCATGCTGAAAATTCAGGTTTGAATGGGATATTGATTATGGGAGAAATGGATGGTATGGATGGGATGATGAGATGGGACATAGGTGAGGCTATGCATCCCTTGAGTGTGGGCCACATGGATGATGTGATCAATGGTGATAATGTGGCCATGATGGATATAGATGGGTTGATCTTAGATTGCCTTCTGGTACCTGTGAGGAGAGAAAACACTTTAGTAAAAAGATTGAAGCATCAAAGTAGGAAGAGAGATACTTACCTTCTGGGAGGAATGATTGGGAGAAAGACGCTTGTACGAGGCACTTCATAAGTTGACTGGAGGACGTTTATTTTGAAAGCCCTATGAGATTTTCTTTTTGTATATACATGAATAAGGAAAAATGATTTTTTTTTAATATATGTATGCAAATCATGCATGAAATGGAAATTTGTGCCAAGTGCTTGTCTGTCTATGCGTGATCTGGATTTGTGCTTTTAGATGTAGGAATTAGAATATTTGACTCAGCCTGATGTCATACTCGATTTTCTTAATTATTTACCAAGGGTCCTAGTCCCCTTAAGATAGTGCGCAATGATATCCTGCCCCTAAAATTTGGGTAGATCCTGAAAGAATTCTCGACTCAAAGCCGCCATCCTTGCTTCCAGTGAATCTTCATGTCGTTTGGATCTCTCATGTACCTGCTTTTTTTTCTTTTTCTTTTCTTTTCTTAGCTATTATTACCCGCAACGCCCTTTCGGATTTTCGCTGCATCCGGCTTGCCCGTCATTTTTGCCCGTGGCGCCTTTTCGGGTTTTCACCACGTCCCGGGTATTTGATCTTGCCTGGCCCTTGGCAGCTATGCTGTTTTTACCCTCAGCGTCCTTTCGGGTTTTCACTAAGTCCGTTGTGTGCCCACTGTTTTTACTCAGAGCGCCCTTCCGGGTTTTCACTCCGCCCTCTTTGTTTAGGCACACATCTCTTTTTTTTTTTGGATAACTGCGGCGCCCAGAGGTCAGGAATCCGTCGTTGCCGGCCGATGGTAACCTTTCAGGCCCTTATCTTAGGTTACAATGGCAGAGTTGTCGGCCTTAGCTACAGACCCTTCTAAGGTGGATGGATGGATAGATGTGTTTCTTTTGGGTCGATTTTTTTCTCTTTCTTTCTTTTTTTCTTTCTTTCTTCTTCTTCTTCTCTCTTTTTTTTGTGGGTTGTGTGCCCCCCTTTTTTTTGTATAACCCCTTTTTTTTTGTTCTATTCTTTTTTTTCTCCTCTTTTTTTTTTTTAGCTTTTGAACCCTTTATTTGGAACACTTATTGGTGGACGGGAAAGGATTCTCAGAGTTCTAAGCCTTGACCTCTTGACTTCAGCTCTACTAATGTAACTCTTGATAAGGTTGGAATGGCTTACCTGTGAGAGATTTTCACGTTGTCGGCGTTGATTAGCTCTGAAAGATCCTTACCCCTCAGGCTGGTGAGTCGAACGGTGCCTCCCAGAAGAAATTCACTGATTCTCGGTGCTTGCCCCTTGAGTCTGATAAATGCAGCCGTGCTTGTTGTAAACCCAATATGACTTTTCTTTCTTTGGCTTCATTCTTCATCAGCACTCACGATGACATGATTTTGACTCGAACTTATAGGTCTGTCTTCTGATTTTAAGCTTCTTGAGGATCTCCTCCATCCTTAGATTTCGAAGGACATCCCATTGCCAATGTTGATAGCATGTGGGAACCCTTAACAATTGATGATGTCATTCTTCATGAGAATTATTGCGTAAGATCAGAATGTTACCTCCTTCCTTTTTGTGAAGTAATCAATTGTTAGATGATGCCGAGTTGATCTTTCCGTTGATGTAGATACCTTGTACAGGGAATAGCTGGATCATCAGGTTGAAGTACACACATGGATTCGATGTGCATGCTGCTGACACTTGAAGTATTTTCTGACATATTAGCAGCAATCTTGTCTTCATTGAGCTGCGAGATTTCTCCGATTATTCATCAGGTCGCATACTCCAGCAATGAATGCAAGCATAGTCTTGGCAGCATATTCTTGATAGGCTTGATGAGTTTTTTATCGAGTCTGGATAAGTCTTCATAGGATGCAAGATTGGGAAGCCATGACTTCAAAAATTCGATCATTCTCTGCTTATTTTTTGGGGACAAGGATTCTCAATGCACACTTCCTTATGGGTATCAGGAGATCTTAGGTTTATAATTTTGAAAATTTTTTAGATGACATCGGCTTTTGGTTTGAACTTTCGAGGAGACCCTCTAAGTTTGGGAGTCAGCTCATCATTTTCCACATCATTTGGCTTTGTCCAAACCCTCGAGTTTGAAATCTAACTCTAGATTGAAATCATATGAGTCAACTTCATACTCAAGTGCTTTGACAGACAGACTTGACACTTTATTGAAAAAGAGATTTCTATATTTTTTTTTCTTTCAAAGATTTTCTTTCTTTTTTTTTGAAATTTTGTGAATATCTGGATTTTTTTTTTGAACTTTTTGACTTTGTGAAAATTTAATTTTTTTTTTTTTTTGAAATTTTGAAATATTTGGTGTTTTGGGTTTTTGAATCTTCTGATTTTTTTTTTTTTGAAATCTTTTTGTAAAAGACCCGAGCAAGACAACGATGTGAACCAGGTGTTGCCTGATTCGGCTCAGGGGAGCCGAGCACTTTCGACTTTTATTGGCCGTCATGGGGACTTACAAACCTGTTACTGCCCTGCACTCCTTCCCCTCAGGAGGCAGGGCCAGAGGGATCAGTAGGCCAACCCTCATTGTTGCGCCCAAACATCATGATAGATCTGGAATTAGGCTCCGAGTCGGTGTCGGATGCGATTTCTCCTGGTTCGTCCCCAATGAATTGCAGCTCTTCAGGTTCATCCGGCTGAGGTGGGACCAGAACGGCAGTCCAATCGATTGGGGGAAATTCCTCCCCCTTGCTTGAGTCTTCTTTGAGCAACTCTATCAGACTCAATCTGATCGCTTAATCATTGAAGGTGGAATCCAGCCCATCATCAGGATAGATAATCCCTGCATTGATGAACTGGATTGGTGTGACGATGCAGAGGTTCCCTTCTTCTTGATGACCCCGTCTTCTTCTGATACTTTTGTGCCTAATCCGAGTAGGCCGATATCGCAGTCTTTCTCTATCCACATTCTCTCGAACTCCCATGATTCGGGTCGAGTCTTGATATTCGAGCTGATAGTAGAAGGTTTGACGCTTGACAGGAAGGAAGACGTAGTTCAATCTGATGGGACATGCGCGAGGGAAGTAATTTGCATTGTGATGGTATGAGACCTCCCCATTAGAGCGTTGTGCATCCATGGCTGGGATGGTAGGCTCTCGAAGGTTGAATGCTTCTACCATTGAAAATTGTCCAGGATCGGTAATGATGGTGATCGCCCTATCTCCGAAGCTGTGCTTGACCCTTTGGTGAAGATTTGAAGAGATGGCACCAATTCTATGAAACCAGGTCCAATCGGAAAGGAGATGGAATGAAGCTGAGATGTCTAAGACCTGAAGAGTGATGGTTGATATTTTTGGACCGATCAAGACCTGAACATCAATCTCCCCTTCGACCTCCTCGATAGTGGCCACATAATTGAAGCTGATCCCCAATTCTACTAGGGCATGTGGCATGCTGTCCAAGGAAGGGTCTTCTTCTTGGAGGTTGATGGCTGAAGTAGTATCCCAATAGACAGTTGTTGTGGGCAAGTTGTGCCCCTGGTTGTTTGCTTGAGAAATGGGCAGGTTGTGCCCTTGGTTGGCTGGAGTGGGCAAGCTGTGCCCCTGACTGACTATTATTGAGACGGGCAGGTTGTGCCCCTGGTTGATTGATGCTGAGATGGGTAGGATTTGCCCTTGGCTCAAACTGAGCAGACCATGCCCTTGTTTTACTGATGCTGCGCTAGGGAGATTGTCTCCTTGGTTGACTGAGATGGGCTGATTGTACATATGCTTAGAAATGGGCATGGAGAATGAACCGACTGAAGGTGCCCCTTGCATAATGATGGGCTCTGGGATTGAAATAACTGAGGGTGCCCCTTGCAGGATGAGAGGCTCGAACTCTAAACTAGAGTTGATGGCACGAATAAACTGGAGATGAGGCTCTTCTTGGCTTACGAAAGCTAGATAGGCAGGAGGTGCCCCTTGCATTGTGAAGACTGGATCAACTGGAGATGCCCCTTGCAGGATGAGGGGTTCTGAAACTGGACTGGTTAGGGGTGCCCCTTGCCAACCTTGATTAGGGAACTGTGAGTTCCATCTTGACTGTTGCTATTGCTGCAGTTATCTATGCTGAGGGAGGAATAGTGCACCTTCGGTAGAAGCGACAAGATCATCCTCTTCCATTGGATGGGAGATGGGAACACTACCATTATCGCTCTCATATCCGGTAGGCTCACCTTCCACTATCGGTTGTACTGGAGAGGCCTGCTGAGGCCACCAAGGGGAGATCATCCCAGCCCTTATTCCGGCTTCGACTTGTTCCCCAGCGCAGATGAGTTGGCTGAAGTTCACATATGGATGTGAGACAAGGTATCCAGAGATACTTGGATTTGTCGAGTGGACGATCATGGAGATTTGCTCCTCGTCGTCGAGGGGAGTCTTCATTCTAGCGGCCATGGCCTGCCACCGTCCAACGTAAGCTGACAATGTTTCATCGCTTCTTTCTCTGAGAGCTGCGAGGTCCGCTCTCCTGGGTGCCATGTTAAGATTGTATGCGAACCTGTTGACGAAAGCATGGGAGAGCTGCTCCCAAGTCCTGATGCGATGACAGTCCAATGATGTGTACCAGTCTAGGGCATCGTCTTTCAGGGACTTTTGAAACAGACGGATCAACGCTCCGTCGTTGCTTGCCACAGCATCTAACTCACCACAAAATGATTTCAAGTGGTCTATAGGACACCCTGTCCCATCATATCTTTTAAATTTTGGTACCTGAAAGCCTTGAGATACCATTGCATCAGGAAATGAACAAAGGTCCCTGAACTTAATGGATGGAAGATCCACCCCTTGCTGCTTCTGCAACATTCTCTTCATCTCTCGCATCTATTCTCGGAGCTGTTCAATTTCAGAGGGACCATATGAAGGAGATCTTGCCCCTTGCCAGGACTGAGCTGGGCCCCTTTCGTAATAATTGTTGTCATTGATGCTCCTATGTTCCTACTTGAAGGAGGTTGGGCCTGGTAATTACTCTCATTGTAGGGACTTTATTGGACTGGAGTTGAGAAGGGAGACTGCAAAGAAATCCCAGTCACATGAGGATATTGAAATTGGCTGGAATTCTCATTAGTGAAAGGATGTTGGAATTGGCTCGGAGTTCTAGTTGTGGGATGTGACTGAAAATGGCCCTCATTTGCAGGAGGATACTGGAAGAAATACCCTGAGGTTGGGGGTTGTTCTGATTGAAGGCCCCTGTTAGGAGGGTATCGAAGGTCCTGAGTGATCCCGGGCGGTTGTGGTTGGGATGAACTGGAGGCCGGGAGTGCCTTCGATGGTTGTTGAGGTTGTTGAACTGGTCCAGCTTGATTGCTGGCTACTGAAACCTGGGCTTGTGTGAATCGGAGAAGCATTTCTTGCATGGCCTTCATGCTTTGTTATAGCTCTTATATGCCAAGAATTGGCATAGATTCTGTTGGGCTTAACTGTGGAGAGCAAGCCTCAGGTATTTCAAAGGTAGGGAATTGGAGAGCCATGTAGGTTTTGTTTTGGACGTGGCAGGGTGATTTAGTTTGGAGGAGTAATGATGGGGAAGTATGCTCTACTTTTTTTTAGGTTTTGGGATTTTCTATTTTTTTGGTTTTGGGTAGAATGTTATGCAGATGAGATTGTATGAGGACTAATGACTTTCAAGTATAGAAAGGATTCTGTTTTTCAAGTCGGATCACGACTAGTGGGACTAGCTTATCCCCAGCAGAGTCGCCATTCTGTGGACCCTCGCTATTTTCGCGCTCCCACACGACGTTCTCATCCTTTTCCTTTCGGGAAAAGAAGAAGAGGATGCGTGAGTGCGAATCGCCGTTTGTGCCACTGGCTTGCCTCGTTCTCGAGGGCTTTGTTTGGTTGTCGTGTTTAAGCTAGATGTGTTTAAATGAGTTTATATAAGACCAGAGTCGCCACTAGCCAGTTACTTCGAATCTACAGTCGGCTAGACCCCATAGAAACGTTAGAGAAGGGGATCCGAAGATTCCTTCCTCTAAAATGACTCCTTTTGATCTGCGGCCAGAGATTCGAGGTAAGGGATCACGGTTACAGGGTGGGAAGAGGTTAAGCACCCCACACACTGCTTGTACCGAAGTACGGTCTCTACTTCACAGAATCGAACTAACACTTGAAAGTCTGTTTTAATCCTCGTACATTCTCATAGATGACATGATGCATGAATGCAGGTCTGAACAGTAAGAGTTTCTGATGGGCAGGTTCCACTAACAGGCAAGCCTAGAGCATACGCTCGAACTGACAGGTGCTTTATGCGGAATGCATGCTGTGTGTTTGAATGATCAAGGTGCTTGTAGTGATATGTACATGAATGCAGGTCTGAACAGTAAGAGTTTCTGATGGGCAGGTTCCACTAACAGGCAAGCCCAGAGCATACGCTCGAACTGACAGGTGCTTTATGCGGAATGCATGCTGTGTATTTGAATAATTAAAGTGCTTGCAATGAAGCAGGGGGGTTGGAAGAAAAGTAAATGTTGCACTTATGCTAGATGCAAATGAGATGATGCTGGAAAAAGAATAGCTGGATGGACGGAGGTGTCGCAAGGGTTGGCTTCGAGTGGCTGGATCAAGACTTGGATGGCTCGGGAGACTTGGACCAGTGGTCAGGATGGGCTGGACCAGGGCTAGGATCTCCTCACTCGAGCTCTCCTTGATGGAGGAATGGGCTAAGGGGTAGAGGGACAGATCACACTCGGGCTGAAGAGAGGGGAAGTGGATGGATGTTGAAATGAGAAGGGGAGGGGGGTATTTATAGCAGCGGGCAGTGGTAGATTGCGTAAATAATTTTAGGCGGCCCCCTCGGTTGCGTACGGACGCTCCTCGGTTTTCAGCGCGTGGTACGGTCATTTCTCGGGATGCTGTTTTGACTTGGTGGGTTGACTCGGTGAGTTGACTCAGCGGGTCAACTCGGTGATTTAACTCGGCGGGTTGACTCGGTGTTTTGACTCGACGGGTTGACTCAGCGGGTTGACTCAACGGGTTAACTCAGCGGGTTGACTCAGTGGGTTGACTCAATGAGTTTAACTTTTTTAGAATTTTTTTACTGGCTTTTCTTATGGGGGGTTTTTCAAGCTGATGTTTAGGGGTGGGTTAACTGGGTTCAGGCTTGAGTTGGGCTATGGATTGGGGCTTACAAGGGTGAGTTTGGCTGAGTTTGGACTTGGGATTTGGGGGTATGGTCCTCCATTCATCCAGCTATCTCTACCAACAGTGTAGCTGAAGGTGGGGTGTCTACAGCAAGTAGTGTGGATAGTAGGAGATCGACTTCAGGGTACTCGTTTGTATTAGCGGGTGGAGCGATTAGTTAGATGTCTAAGTTTTAGTTTGTGGTAGCTCTTTCCACTACTGAAGCTGAGTATATGGCAGTGACAGAAGATTTTAAGGAAGTCGTTTGGTTGAAAGGGATGATAAATCAGTTGGGACTTCAGCAGGAAGTCGTGCCGGTTAATTGTGATAGTTCAAGTGCCATAAATTTAGCTAAAAATTATGTTTATCACTCACTTACTAAACACATTGATGTGCGTCACCATTTTATTCGACAGGTGCTTGAGGAAGGAAATGTGACTTTGGACAAGATTCACACTAGCGTGAATCCGGCGGATATGCTGACCAAGGTGGTCCTTATAGAGAAGTTCAAGTTCTGCATAACTTCTCTGGGATTGGCGAAGGCTTGACGAAGACGTAGTGATGCATGAGAAGCGGTGACTATGATTGATGAGGAGTTGGCTCTATGAAGAGAAGAGAAGGTGGTTCGATGTTTTATGATGCCTTGGTGGAGTTTGTTGTGAAGGCCTCATTACTGTGAAATTATAGAGTCCACCGACTGGCCGTCCGACCGGTTGGTCAGTGGACAGCATGATACAGTTTGAAGCCTAAACTCTCTGGACGTTTTTTCCTATTTTGAGACCGGTCACCAGACAAGTATGAGTTGAGACAGCAAGGTTGGATTTTTTGGTGAAAACTCTTTGGACAGTTCACGACCAGTCGTCCGACCGGTCTGCGGGATTTGATTGTGTTACGCGGTTTCATGGTACAAGTTTCTAATTTCGGTTTTCCTCTTATATATATGTTTCCTAATCGTGTTAAACTCTATGCTAAGCAATACCTAAGTGATCTAAATGAGATTAGAGTTATTGGGAGAGAGGATTGAGAGTTTTGTGTGCCTTGTTCATCTTTGGGATCTACTCGGGTAGTTCTAGCTCTGTAATCATTTGAGATTCATAGTGGAGGTGTCGCTTTGTGCCGTGGTTTTTTCCCGCAAGGGTTTTCTACGTAAAATTCGTGTGCTTTTGCATCGTGTGCTTGTGTGGTTGATTGTTGATCTTTTGATCTTCTTCAGTGCTTTCGTTGACCGAATTTCCAACACTACTTTACCATGATGTATGTGTCTTATCAATGTTGTCCATCCATTTTACCAGTTGATAATAGGGCATGAACCCAAAAAATGAGGCAGATCCAAATCACATGGTGGACTACACCACAGGAAATAGTGGGAATTGAACACCAACCATTGAAAACTTCTTAGGGGGGCCAAAGAAGTCTTAGATGAAGCTATATTTGTGTTTTCCCTTCATCAAGATTTGTGTGACCTAATCGATAGGTTAGATGGCTCAAAAACATCAATGTGGCTGTTGAGTGCTGAATAGTGCACATTTATCCCCAATTCCACACTACTTTTTCATGAATTCTACTATTAAATTGACCTCATTAAGTATGTTTTCATGATTACAGGTATTTGAAAGAAGTATGAGAGATCTGAGCTAATATAGATGAATTAGAACTTGAAAGAGATCAACTCACAACAACCCAAGATCACGAGGAACAAAGACCAGAAGTTCAGAAACTTAGAAGATCAAGATTGCAGAGAAAATGCATAGACCGAGCAATCGAATGCAAGGATCGATCGATTCACCAGGCATCGATTACTGCTAATCGATCGATAGAGGAACTGGGGTGATCGAAAATAATCAGATTTTAGAGCTAAACTCTCTGGACCGGTGATGATTGATTGATCGACAACTTGGATAGTTTTTGCTAAAGCTTTATGGACAGTTTTTTATGTCATCGATCGATCGATGAAATTGGGATTTATTGCTAAAGCTTTATGGACAGTTTTTTATGTCATCGATCGATCAATAGATAACCATCGATTGACCAATGGAACACCCAGAATTTGAAAATCAATTGCTTGACCGTTAGGACGATCATCGACCGATCAATCGACCGATCAATCGATCAACCGACCGGTCGATCGATGATATCGTTAGATGTAGAGTTACGCAATTTTTGAAGTCAGTGCGTGATTTTTCTATAAATTAAGGGCTTGTTTGATGTTCCAAGATATCCTAAAATGTGGAGAGAGAGGAGATCAAGGGAAGAGACGTTTTGACACCTTCAACTTTGAGTTTTCTATTGCTTTCTAGTTCTAGTTTTTAGTAGTTTCATGTTATATTTTGAGGGTTTTAGATCAATCATATCTATGGCTGGCTAATCTCATAATTAGGGCTAAGATATGAAGCTTGTAGTTAATTCATGATGTTTGGGTTTGATTGATTCAAGTACTTTGGTTTAATTGATGAATTTTGATAGATTTGTTTAAATAAAAGTAATAGTTTTAGTTTAATCGTTATATCGATTGTTAATTTTGGTTACTTTGAATGCTTTTGACTTTTTGAGATTGATTGCTTAGGTTTATGAGAGCATTAAGTTATAGAAACCTTAGATTCAGCATTACTTCTAATTACAGTAAATGCTTTGTGTCTTCTACATGTTAAGTACTTTGATCTTCAATTAGAACTGATCACTTCAAGTTCATATTCTTGTTGGCTTTTGAATTATGATTTAACTGAATTGATCTTCTGATTGGATATAATGAGACTTCGATTCTAATTGAGTAATCAACTTGAATTAATGAACTTAACATTATGGATTGATTATAAATGGATCATTGGCGCCTTAGTTGTTTCTATTGATAGTTTTCTTAATTTTCATTGGATTAAAACCCAAATTCAGATTTCTCATTGCTTTTTAGTTTTAGTTTAGATCTAAAGTGTTAGGAATTGGTACTTATACATAATTCCCGTGGATGATCTCTATCTTACCGAATTATTATTGCATCGCAACCCGCACTTGGGGCTCCCTAACTATGGGCTCTATGAAGGTTTTAACGGTCAACGTCATACATCATTTTTGGTCCTTAGAAGGTTTCAATGGTGGATGTTATACATCATTGTTAGTCCCATAGAGTTTCTCAACACATAAGCCGTAAGGGGCATTATTGTCTCAACAAATTTCAGATAGGTGTTTTAGTTGTAAAAAATAAGTTTTTAAGAAGACTGACACATGATATGTAAGAGCATTATCATCCAAAAAAAATTCAAAAAAGTGATTTAGTTGTACAAAAGTAAGTTTTTAAGTGATAGTATTTTGGGACTCCTAATATAACCCAAGTGCATAAAGAGAAAAAATAAAAAATAAAAGGTCAGTTCATTCACTAATCAATCTACAAACATTTGATGTGAACCATTTAAACGGTCCATTATTTTGGTAAATATGCAGCCCACCTGAGAAGATGGTTGTCCTGAGTCCTGGGCCATATCATTTGCATATGGGGGCCTCATGATCGTAGCTTAGATATCCCACACATGCTATATCAGGATGTACCCACATATAGAGATGGGATCCTAAACCTTGTACACATATCTTTACTATTTTTAGTAAATTTATTATTTCAAGAAACTTTCTTATTTTAAGTCGAATTAAGATTCCAAGCTTATTTAATAAAATCAAGTGCACGATCATATCGAGATGTGCCCACAATTCATTAATTATCAATTTTATTCTCTATTAGAAGTTTTTGTTTCTTTGGGTATTTAAGGTCCATTATATAGGAACAAGACAATGGTCTCTTCTTTTCTTTTCTTTTTTTAACTCACCTGTTACCTTAGCTTTTAAAGGGGTGTAGACTGGGTACTACCCCCACTAGGACCTAGTTAGAGACAGTCAGTCCTAGCAGGGGCTCTATGGGGTCCATTGTGATGTATGTGTTTTATCCATGTCATCCATCCATTTTGACATATCATTTTAGGGCAAGTGCCAAAAAAGGAGGAAGATCGAATGCTTGAGTGGCCCACACAACAGGAGGCAGTGGTGACAATGGCGTCCACTGTTAAAACCTTCCTAAGGCCCAACATGATGTTTATTTTTTATACATGTTCATAAGGTCACATAGACCTAGATGAAGCGAAAGCATAAATATTAGCTTGATCTAAAACTTCTGTGGCCCCCAAGAGGTTTTCAATGGTAGGCATTCAATCCCCACTGTATCCTGTGGTGTGGTTCAGTCAAGCCTTTAATCTACCTCCTTTTGGGACTCATGCCCTAAAATGATATGTCCAAATGGATGGATGGCGTGGATAAAACACATACATTAAGGTGGAACCCAAAGAGCCTCCACTAGGATCGTCTGTCTCTAGCTAGGTCGTGGTGGGGGTAGTACCCAATCCCCGCCCAAGATTCACTTATGTTAGGTAGAGATTGGGCTAGAGCCTATGCTTGAGTTTTGTTTGGTCAATTCAATCAAACACAAGGCCACACGTGTGAACGAGGGCATGTATTCTATTTTCGTGTGTGGGTATGATGTGCGGCTGTGCCAAAGTCTACTCGATTCAAGGTTTGATTGAACTGCTAGTGTTCCCCCACGTTAAGATGGAATATTGGAGACCGGACATAAGATCCAGTTATCCTCTCAACCACTAGTTGCACTCAGCATTCAGGCGATTTGTGAAATGATGGAGATTAGTCCTTTCGAATGGATTCTTTCTTCCTTGTGACAATAGACTTACATCTACAGACTTGAGGACGTATTCTTTCAACATGATTTGCTACCATAGTTCAACAATTAAAATAGATAAAGAAGATATAAGCTGAAAGTATTCTTCTATTAATGATTTTTACAATAATGGCACTCACGATCGGCTTGAGGAATGAAGATCCGTTCATTGCCCAATCGGGATTGAGCTTCATAACACGATAATCGTGATGTGTGGGAAGGTCGTCTGTTCGTTGCTTGATTGGAAACTTAGCCTCGTAGCAAGATAATTGATGGAGAGTGGATCTTCGACAATATGTTCATTGTTCGGTCAGAACCGAACTCCATGACGAGATGGACAGCGAGGTGACAGCCTGTTCATGGTCTTGGTAGGAACCAAGCATGTGGTGAGATGGTTGCGATTCGTTATCCGTTCGTTGTCTGGTGTAGACCAGACTTCATAGCGAGATGACCGACAAAATCACCTAGCACATAGAAGAAAAGCCTAACACATTCCATTCGAAACTGAGTGATCTTCCTTGCGATCCAAATGGATTTCGTGGATGAAGGGTGGAAAGATAAACTACTAATTAAAAACTAAGGGCCCCATACTGAGCAGCATGGGGGCTAAAATTAAACTAAAATAAAATGAAACGATAAATGCCCATAATGGATGGATAAATAAGAGTTGTTAGGTTATATTGGTGTGAGGCCTGGAGCTCTTCATAGATTATTGTTTATATATGCTTATAAAAGGCGATGACTTTACATAGTCTTTAGGATCGTGAAGGATTTGGACGATCAGTTGATTCTTCCACATCAGCATGGCCTATTGTGTACAACCACATGTACAAGAGATATACTCTCGCATGAGTCAGCTGAAGTCCTCGTGTCTCTAGACTCCCACATTAGAAAGTTATTGTGATCCTTACTTCACTTAGTTTGGCATCTATAAAGAGCTGTTTTTAGTAAGGTTCTAGCATTTAATGCCAGATAAAAATCACCTTTGATGGGATTCTAACATTTAATGATTAAAGAGATATTTACTTTAATGAGACTTACTTTTGCAGAGAGTGTTTTTTATAGAATTCTAGCATTTAATACTCTCTTTCATGTGCTTGACTCTAATTCCTTCCCTTAACTATTCACAGTGTGTTGTTATTGACGGCACTATCCACTCGACCAACACTATTAACTGACACTATTCATCAGGTATTATTCATCGGCCAACATTATTCATCCGATCATTTTACTATTTATTCGACTAATTTCACTATTCACTAGCCGACGACATTATTCATCCAACCGATTTCACTATTCATCCGGCCGATGACACTATTCACTCGGCTGACTCTTTTTTTGTGCCAACGACATAATAGGTACCCCTCTCCAAGCTATTCCACACCTGTAAAGTAAAGTTGGGGCATTAGAGGCATGAGAGGTTACCCCCCGAGTTAATCGGCGCTGACATAATATCCCCATCCCCCCAAAGTATATTTATTGGTGGTTATAGTGCTTGTATTAGTTGTATGGTTATCCACCAGTAATTGTTCCTCGATTGGTTTAAGAAATGACGATATAATTTCATCGGCTAAACCTTCAATGGCTTCGCCATTATTCATCTGCTTGCCTTAACTGGAAGAGTATTTTAGGCCAATTATCACCAAGTAGTATTATTTCTGCAAGATTTCTTAGAAATTTAATGAATCTGCTCATGTACTCGGTTTGCATTCTCATAGGTTTTGGAAGATCATGCATGCTCTCCAGGCAGCGAGCCATGGTCTCTAGTAAATGGTTATTGGAGGAGGATTTAGAAACATGGATTGCACGCATTGGGGAGTGATTGGCTTTTACGAGCATATTCTTCTCCACAAGACTTCCTTGATCTTCTAGTTTTCCCTTTTGTTTAGATTTCAAACCATATTGTTGAATCATTGAACTTCTGGTTGCACATGCATCCCATCAGGCATGCTAAAAGAGTATTTGGTCAATTCAATCAACACAAAACCACACATGTGAATAAGGGCTTGTATTTAGTTTTCATGTGTGGGTATGATGTACGGGCGTGCCAGAGTCTACTCGACTCAAGATTTGATTGACCTACTTGTGTTCCCCCGTGTTAAGACGGATAGATTAGAAACTGGACACATTATCCAACTATCCTCTCAACCACCAGTTGCGCTCAGCGTTCAAACAATTTGTGAAAGGGTAAGAGTTAACCCTTTCGAATGGATTCTTTTTGCCTTAAAACAATAGCTTGCATCTACAGACTTAAGGACTTGCTCTTTCAGCGTGATTGCTACTATAGTTCAACAATTAAAATAGAGAAAGAATATATAAGACGAAATTATTCTTCTATTAATGATTTTTACAATAATGGCACTCAAGATCGGTTTGAAGGACAACAATCCGTTCGTTGCCCAATCAGGATTGAGCTTCATAATTGGACAATTGTAATGGGTGGGATGGTTGTCTATTCGTTGCTCGATTGGAAATTGAGCCTCGTAGCGAGACAATTGATAGAGAGTGGATCTTTGACAATCTGTTCATTGCTCGGTTGGAACCGAGCTTTGCGAGATGGACAGCGAGGTGACAGCATGTTCGTAGTTTTGGTAGGAACCAAGCATATGGTGAGACAATCGTGATGCGACTATTCGTTCGTTGTCTGGTGTGGACTAGACTTCGTGGCGAGATAACCAGGAGAATTACCTAGCACATAGCAGGAAAGCCCGGCACCTTCCATTCAGGACTGAGTGATCTTCTTTACGATCCAAAGGGATGTTGCGGATGAAGGGTGGAAAAATAAACTACTAATTAAAAACTAAGTGCCCCATACTATGAGCAGCGATGGGGGCTAAAATTAAATTAAAATAAAATAAAATAAAAAATGCCCATAGTAGACGGATAAATAAGAGTTGTTTAATTGTATTGGTGTGAGGCTTGGAGCTCTTCATAGAGTATTGTTTATGTAGGTTTATGGAAGGCGGTGGCTTCGCATAGTCTTCGATATCGTGAAAGATTTGGATGATCAGTTGATTCTTCCACATCAGCGTAGCCTATTGCTTACAGCCACATGTACAAGAGATATACTCTTGCGTGTGTCAGCTGAAATCCTCACGTCTCTAGACTCCTACATTGGAAAGTTATTGTGATCCTTATGTCACTTGGCTTTGGCATGGCATGGCATATGTAGAGAGCTCCTTTTGACAAGACTCGAGCATTTAATGCAAGATAAAGATCTCATTTAATGAGATTCTGATATTTAATGCTAAGAGAGAAATTTCCTTTAATAAGACTTTTGAGAGGGTACTTTTTTATATAAACTCTAGCATTTAATGCTTTCTCTCTCATGTGTTGGTCTATAATTCCTCCCCTTGAAGTCATCGACACCACATATGGCATGATTGTCACCTGACATCTTCTGGATGGTTTGATATGGGAATGCCAAATCAAGTGTAAACAATGATGGAGGGCGTGAGTAGGATTTCGCCCATCATTTAGGGTGTAGTACTAACACATGGCGGCATCTCATTGACTCGCATAAGTGTGCTAAAAACGAGTGTAAACAAGTTTGGCCTACAAATAATATTATCTTTTATCCGGGCTTGGACCCGTTCATCCGATTTGAGGACAAATAGGCTTGACCTGAGCCCATGCCAAATACTATCCAGGCCTCAACTTTTAGAACCAACCTCACTTTATGGGCCAAGGAGTCTATACCAGAGTTGATCTATGACGGGCCAAGCCCAAAGACCTATGGGCTGACCAGACCCATTGACAAGTCCTAACCGGCCAGGCACACATATTCGAGTTCTAAGCCATTTTCAGGCGGAAGGCCCCCTTGGCCGCCTAAAAATTTAGGCGATGACGTACATTCATCTGACTGTTGATGACCCATCTGATGTTTCTAATTTTGGCCCGCTTGACGGGTCGACCAACCTTATGTTTGGGAAAGTGAATG
The DNA here is from genome assembly GCA_003013855.2 of Liriodendron chinense. Classification (NCBI taxonomy): domain Eukaryota; kingdom Viridiplantae; phylum Streptophyta; class Magnoliopsida; order Magnoliales; family Magnoliaceae; genus Liriodendron; species Liriodendron chinense. Next base: position 6,048,194 of record ML058389.1, read on the forward strand.
TTCAGGGATGGCCCCACCTGATAAAGGGTTGGGCCGTTACGCACCAACGACAAGGTGACACGTGTGCAGCAATGTCTATTCTTGTGCAAACCACCTTAGCATTTTTCCTTTATTTTTCCTTAATACAAAAATAATAATTAATTATATAAATTCTTAAAAGCAAACTATAATCCGGACCGTTAGCCAATTGCTCCACTACAGATTACCCATGGCCCAAAAATCATGCGAGTGAGATGATCTTAACTTACCTTTAACTGCTCATTTCTATTCTTTGGCAAGTGTTTGCATAAGGAGATGTTATTATACAATGCTTTCGGCCGATCATTAATAATGAAATCCTTCAGGCTTTCAGTTTTTTACAAGTGGGGCCCGCAGTTTTTGATCGATGACTGATGGGGTTGTCCTGGTCTTGATTATTATGTAAGTCCTTAAGATGGTCAAATGGACAGTTAAAAAGAAAATGGTCAGATGTCCAAGCTTCAACGGTCAAAATCAGACGGTTAAAATTAACTGATCAGTGTAATTTTTCAGGCAGTGTCAATGGCTGAAATGTATATCCATGTTTCATTCTCAAATACAATCATGAGGAAATTTTCATGTTTAGGCATCTGATCTCTTATTCTTTTGCCATTCCTTGGTTTCCTACTTGTTTTCATTGATTAAAATAGGTCGGATCCACTACAAAACTTTGTAGGTTAGATTTACCTACAATGCAATGTGTAGGGCCCACAATGATGTGTTCATGACATCCAATCCATCCATCATGTGAGCCCTCCATATTCCCCTTGGCACCCCAAAAAATCAGGCCGATCCCAAACTCAGGTGGACCACACCACAGGAAACAGTTGGTACAGGACCACACCACAGGAAACAGGTGGAGCCCACTGCATTTGTGTATGCCATCTAATCCATTCTGAAGATGCACTGCACCAGGATGAACAGACCAAAAATCAGGCCACACCAAATGACTAAAGAAGTTTTAGGCATGAATCTATATGGTGTGGCCCACCTGAGTATTGGACCAGCATGATTTTTGGCATATAGGAAGAAATAAGGGGGCACATGATGGATAGATTGGATGTCATGCACACATCAAAGTGGGCCTCTGCCATCTGCCTCTACCTTATAAATTTAAATAAGCATCTAAGAACATCAAACATCCAAATTGCTGCGGGGTTCTCTGTAAACCTCTCTATATTCCATTTTATTACTTGATCATGATTTTCAAACGATTACACTCTCTCAAATCCCAACATGGTTTGGTCATGACCCTTCAACCATGTATTCAATTGGGCCACATTCGACGGCCCACAATGCACAAAATCTCGCTACATACTGTTACAAAGCACTGACTACCTACAAGCAGGAAGCGCAACATTGGGAATGTGAACGAATACAATAGAGAACGGAGTGATGGTTATAGGTTCCGTCGTGTTTACATTTACAGGTTCGAGGGGAGGTATCTCCCCAGCCGAATCAATGGCTAAGATCTTCCCGTTGAGCAACATTGTTTGGCTGTGCAGATCTCCATCCTTAGCAGTTAGGTGGTATTCCTCCCTCGTGATTGTGCTACTGATTTTCTGAGCTCTATGCGTCTGACCGAACTTCGTCCTCGGATGCCTTCTACGTTTTGAAAGCCTACTAACTACAGATTCTGTCATGAGATGGACTCGGACTGTGCTGTTTCCGCTGAGGTTGATCAGCAACAATGTAATCCCTTGCTGTAAGAACCTCAAGCTAACGTGTCAGAATGAATGCCTTCAAAGGAACCCAAATTGATATACGTCAATCCAGATTGTCCAAATTATGGGCTCCACTAAGGATGGGTGTGGGTCGAGTTTGTGCTGATAGGATGTTCCTAACCATGCAATTGCTGGCCATCAAATGGATGTATAAAAAGGATATGATCAGCAGCAAATTTTATGGGTGAAAACAGATGGCTAGGATCATCCAATCAGTGTGTTTTTCAGGCAGGTCCCACCCAAAATGGAGCTCACAATCTTTGGAACAGGATGGAGTGATGAACATGATGCCAACTCCTATGAAAGTAGAATTACTACTTACAGATTGTTTTGCACAATGTGCATATGCACGGATATACTTTGTGCCGTTGAAGCTAGTCGACAGAACATTTCTTCCCATCAATTGGTGCCAAAGCAGGGCACTGCACAAAGAAAATAACAGACCATCAGCTTTTCATCCAATCTTGGGTGGAATCATCTTATCAGTACATGTTACCTTTAGAAGCTACTAATACCGGTTTTAACGCTTTGCTTCAGCTTATTAGGCTGAAATTCAACCACACTATGTTTCCTACTCTGCCTTTTTCATTTTCAGAAAATAGACTGACAGTTGAACTATAAAAGAATCCAGACGCGATGAAAAGACGAACTTGGTGAAAGTTGGAAATTAGTTTGGATTTTCAAATATTAAAAGGGCTTAGTCTCCATTGCATGCCAATCATCCATGTTAAATGGTGATGATTTGTCCATCATAACATGTGGTTTGTATGTCATTGTCAACCCTGATTGTCCAAATCCTGTATTGTATACTGATTGGACAACCTTAACAATCTGATTTTCCAACTGAATTTGGACAGTCAACCGTTCTCATTTTCAAATTTCAAATGTCCATTTGATGGCAACCAATTGCATGGTTAGGATCATTCGATCAGTTTGATTTTCAGGCTATGATCCATCCACAAAGGGGCTCGGTATTGGGACTGTCTAGATTGTGTACATGTATGCCACGGGCATGGTCAATAAATCAACGGTGTGGTGAATGATCGCACCAGAGTCTAGATGTAAATATATATGCATCAGTGGCCCACATGTAATTGGTGGTTCACTGCACATCACTGAGGGTTTACAAGAAACCATGGCATTTACTAAATGTTATGTATGAGGCTAGACTGTTATGATATTTTACCACCATTTTAGAAATTTAGGTGACTCTTCAACTGTATACATGTCATAGTTGCACGGCAATCTAGACTGTCCAACTCACTGACCCAATCGTGGATGGAGCATAATTCATAATCTACACTGAGAAGATGATAGTAACCACCTGATTTTTCCCTTGCGATTTGGACCACTCACTGTTTTACTTTTAACCGTGTATTTGGTAGCCATCTATTTGATGGTTAGGATTGCCTGATCAGTGTGATTTTAGAAATACATTCCATCCATTATGTGCCCCACAATTTGGAATTTTGGATGGTATGGATAGACACATGAGTACCGGATGAGAGGAGGATAGACAAACATGAATACCAGGAGTGAGGAGGATGAATCACCATCATTTTCAAAATGATGATGATGAGACCCAATTCCATCATACAGAAGATGAATCATCATCATTTTCAAAATGATGGTGAACCATCATAAGAGTCCAACCCAATGTTATGATTAGACCCAATTCCAACACAGAGAGGACAGCAGACATGTTGTGTATAGGAAGCAAGCATTGAAATCAGGTCGTATTGCCCCATTTCTGGTCATTTTGAGTCTATACAATTTTATCGTTTATGGATGAAACCAGTACATATCTAGCGATAAACATATGGTACGCCAAAATGATTACGGAACGGATAAACACCAGTTTTGGACTATACTTCAAAACCATAGTTTGCAAACCAGGCGGGTCAACCCAAGAATCACTCGAGTTAACCTGGCCTGGACATATGCCTGGTCACTAGTTTGGAAAATCATGACGCCCTTGACTCGAACCTAGTTTTTTTGGGTCAACTCAGGACTCAGTTGAATCATTCCATTTCAATGAGTCAGCCAAGTTGGAAAATGTTTTTTTTCTTTTTATTTGTGTGCGCGTGTGTTAAGATGAAGAAAATATGAGATTTGAGAAGAGGATTGGGAACAAGAAGAGGAGAAACAAGAGAAAGAGGAGAAAGATGAAATCCTAACCACCAAACGTGTGTGTGGGTGTGTGAAATAATTAAAATGACCCACCTGGTCAATTCAGGACTCATCTGATCAACTTGACCTGGTGATTGACTGAGTTCCAGGCAAGAAACTAGAACTTTCCCGAAAAACCCAGATCTTGAACTTTTATGGCAGTCGATTCAAAAGGGGTTGAGACTGAGTACTACCACTACCCAGTTTTGAGTTTGAGAACATGTCAAATGTCTAATCTCAAAAAAAGTACCCAGATTTTGCTTAACTGATACCAATCTTAGTTCATGCAGCAAAGAATTTCTAGTAAAAAGATAACCTGTAGTAATCTGGATTTGGTTTGTAGGTGGTGGTGTTGAGTAGACCGTAGTTTCCCCCAATCAAGCTTTGTCTACAATAAGTCTTAGTATCATATGTCGCTGACATGCCAAGCTGATCCAAGTACCTGACAGGGGAAAACAGAATCAAACCTCCAAAGGAAGAGCTTGTAAACCGCCCCAAAAAATATCATAATGAATTGAAGATAGCTTACCAAAAGCTGAACACAAATGCATTGGTAACAAGGTTGTGACCACTGTTGTAAGCCCCTCCCGCCTCACCGACCCATGCAGTGGCTGTTGTTGGGGCACTTTTGAGAAGGTTCTGCAGACCACTGAATGTACCCGCCTCACCATCAAGGTAATCCGGATTGAGAATCTTCTCAATCAGATGGGTATCAACACCTAAGTAGTCAAATAATGATTGCAAGATTAGACAGAACCATGCTGGAAATACTCACAAGAGGATCTTGGATCCTATTCTTCCCGTTCAGTCATCCGGTGGGCCACATGTGAACAGCAAATGTGGACCATTGGTAAACTTTTCCCACATATCCATCTTTTATGCATGTATGGCCCACCTGTGGACTAAACCAGACTGATTTTTAGGCCGTGGCACATATATGGTGGTGCCCAACAGATGAACAACCCAGATGTTGCATACATGTGACAGACTGGCATATATGGGGAGAGTGGGACTTCTAAGCAATCACATTTCTTGATTGATGAAGTTCCTGAAACTTGTGGATGATTACAAAAATTGCTTTGTTCGGAATTACCATACCTGGGCCAAGATTATATATGTGATGGGTAATTACATCCAATGCATTGGGTTGGGTTCGGTCGACGAGTTCTTTGAACCAATTTGCATCATAGAACCCGCCTGGTGCTAGTACTAGCGGCTTAACTTTGACGCCACTGTATAAATTTTGAATAATAGATCGGAGCGAAATCATGTCAGCAGAGTATTGAGCGGCTCCAATTCTCACTCCAACGCCACTCCCACTCAGCTCATTTCCTGACAACAAATAGGTTTTTAATGTCTAAACAACCATCAACGATATGTTAATTCAATTTTTGAAAAGAAAGAAATGATAAAGTTTGAGTTTTGACATTAGAGGTCTGTTAGCATTATTTGTGCTTGTCGCTGCCCTTTCATTCATCATGCATTGTGACTTACCTCATGGTGATCCAGATCATTCATCTTGTAGGCAAGGTATTCTGTAACAGTAACAGTGGATGTAACGGCCACCACCACGATACGAGCTGCAACAGCCATTACAGTCTCTCTTTTTTTATTGAAAAAAAAAAAAAAAAACCCAAGAAACCTGTATCGTCCCCATAATGGACCGTTACAAGGGCTATCATAGCTATTACAGGTCATTTTCCCCGTAACAGCCATTACAACCCCGTAACGTGTAATGGTTGCCACTGTTACCTTTACATAACGGCCTTTACGGCCCCATAACGTCCGTTACGGCACACCATGCTCGTAGGTTCAACCAGTGGGGGAGACCCACTATTCACCACCATGCAAAGGATGGTTGTCTAAGAATGGTTAGAAACAATTGTCCACACTTCAACCCCTTATATGTATGGTTACGATTCTGGTCAATGGGATGTTTTCCACATGACCCATCAACTTAAGGGGCCTACTGGACTCTAGTTGCATGAAGCTTGAAGCAAAGCAACAACAGATTTGGGGGTGGGAGCAAGCAAGCATCTGTTTTAAAATCCTAGAAAGTATAAATCACTAGGAAGTGGGAGCAGTAGTGCAAATCTGAAGCACGATTCAAAGTGGGAATAGCACCTAGTTAGAACGATCGTGAAACTAAGTACTGGAAAAAAAGGTCTAGATCACTGTTTGGTGAGGCATGAGGATTGAGCAACGACAGGAGAGACACAAATGGCAAAAATGATGAGGAGGCATTTGTTCTGCACAATCGCTGGCAGTTGGAGGCGCCTAGAAAGGAAAGTGCACAGTTCCATTGACATTACTACAGAATTCTGTTAGGAATCTGTTTAAAAGTTTCCTAGATGGTCCTACAGGCTACAATTATATCTTCCTTGAAAGTTTGTAATCAATTGAAAAACCAGTGTTTAGATCAAGAATTTATTCATTTGAAGTTTGGTTACCATCTCATCTAAGCCTTATCCAAATTAATTGGGGTTGGCTACATGAATTCTGTTCCTCCATTCCACTACAAAAACCCAAAAACTTGACTCGACTCAATGTCCAATCAGGTCGGGTCGAGTCGACTCGAAGACTCGAATAGTCTTAAGTTGACTCAGCCTGATATTATAATATATAAATGAAGAACATTCGAATATTATATTTAAATTTATCAGAAGAAAATAACCAAAGAGAAATGCATCTTCAACTTGTGGAATGCTGACTGGCTTGTTATTCTGATGACAATGTCATGGGCTCGAATCTCGTAGTCCTCATCTTTCTTTTACCAATGGAAGACAGTTGACCACGCCACCAACTCAGTTTGAGTCACACCAAGTCATACTGATCAGCCGAGTTGTGGAGCCAACTTGATAACTCTTGTCGACTGCAGACTTAGTCATGCTTGAGATCAAGTTTGTCCTAGTCCCAGTTTGAAATCTCGTTACGTCAGGTTGACTTGGCGGAGTTTTGAATCAAGTGAACTATGGTTCGTAGAGGTGTGATTTTCTCTCTGTGAACCATTTTTCATAACTAAAGGCAGCCACCGATGGATTTGTTTCCACCATTTCGTTTCTCTGTTTTGTATGACTGTTTTGAGTTTTATTTATGCCCTATGGTGGGAAGATGAATTATTACCGAGCTCCCAGCCATGAATAGTATAGCCCTTATCGACAGTGTATCGAATGAGAGAAGCAGCATTGGTGTAGTCCCAAGGTCCTCCGACTGAACCATCTGGCATATGCACTCTACCATTCAGTGCATTTAACCCAAAAATAACCACAACTCTGAAAAGGAAACACTAAGGGTGAGATGAGTCTCTTTAAAATGAGAATAAAATGGTCACCAACATGTAGCAAGTTCCGGAAAATTTACAAATGTCCAACAAATATATGAAACTGAGTTCATTGGGACTCGAAATTTAAATAAAAGAAAAAAAAAAAAAAAAAAAAAGGGTAGTGTTTGATAAATCTCTTGGATGAATAAAAAGAGCCCATCTAGTTTGAAATACTAAAATCAATAATGAAAAAGCATCCTACTTGGCCTTTCTGAAGAATTCGTTCAGCTCGTCCCATCTAGACATGGGTAAGCAACCTTGAGTGAAACCAAACATCTCGGAGGTGTTTCTAATGAATGAATAACAAGGTTGTTGAGGGTCCCCCACATTGTATATGACCTTATCTTGTAAAGTACCTCCCAATCGAATCTTGAGCGGGGAAAATGCTGTAAAATCATCAAATATTTTAAAATAAATAAATAATAAGAATAAGATAGAGAAAATCTAAATTCAAATTGAAGATAATAGTTTGTTAGCCAAGCTAACAGCTACCAACACCAGAAATATGTCTCATACCTTTGACAGCATTTAAAAGAATGGTACTGTTGAGATCCTGCACAAAGCGAAGATTGAAATACATAAGTTTCAAAAACCCAATTCGAATTATTCCATGAATACACCTGTAACCCATCAGATTCAGAAGTCACATTCTCTGAAACATGGTATTGGTCCATAAAATATTTAACAGATTGCACAGAGAGGAGCAATAAAGTTTCAACAACGCATATACGATTTCAGTCCTTCGATACATTTTCGACAATCAAAATTCTAAAATATTTTATTTTGGAAAATCAAACAAGCCCAAAAGCTGAAAAATGGGAATGAAGGAGTGATGAAGCAAAGAATCAAATTCAAAATTAAAGCCCAATGTCAAAAGGCATCATTTAGACTATCTTCAAGGACAATTCTGCAAAGCTCCTTCTCCCCAATCATCATTATAAATCAAGCCAAGAAAAGAAACCAAACAAAGGAATGAATCTCATGAACCTATTTGAAAAACATATCAAAATGTATCATTGAAATCACAGATTCAAATATCAAAATCCAAAGTCGTACCTCATGGAACATGAATGAACTAACATGAAAGAAACACCATTATTACAAAAATACAAAATAGAAAAAATAGAAAGCAAAAAAAAATACCATGCAATAAAGCAAATTGAAATCTGAAAAGTCATATGAAATCCAACATTCAAATCACTACCAACGATTAAATCCAAATATGTAAAATTCCAAACTCATATTCCCAAAACATGGAAACAAAACAGAACAAAATAAGATCAGATTAAGAAGAGAATCACATTATTACATTATAAACACCCCTAATAAAAACCCATCATTTACATCATTCCAATCAATCAAATTCCATTAAACAGTAAATAAAACCACAATAAAAAGGAAAAACCCACAATCAGCAGATAATTACATTGAAATATCAAAAACCCATATAAGAATCTATTCTCATATACCATCTCAAACCATCAAAATCCCAAATTTACACTTCCCCAGACATGGAGCCAATAGAAAACGACAATTAAATACCAGGTTGAGAACACTCATACCAAATCCATCATTCAAATCATTTTCAAAAATTAAATACAAAAATACATTCCACAAAAACCATTCACCCCAACAGATTATTCGGAAACCCGCATTAGATTATAAACCCATTACCGTACCCATGATTTAAATCAAACCCATCAATCAAATTCCACACCAAATCAAACAACATTTTGAAAAAGAAGACACAGCCACATTGAAATATATATATATATATATATATATATATATATATATATATATATATATATATATTTTAAAGGTAGCCACACTGAAATATTGAAAACCCAAATCAGAACCCATTCCTGTATATCACCTCCAACACTCAGAACTTGCCAATTTTCACAAGTACATACATACCCACTCATATATACATATAAACGCATAGAGAATTAAACGCATTTCAGATTCTCATTACACATTCACATATCCATACATACATGCATAGATACATGGATACATGAGATGAGGAAAAGAGATACCAGATTGAGTAGGGAAGCAAGACCCCAGCTGCAAGTGCCATAGTCACATTTCTCAGGAGGCCACCAATCCATAGTAGCACAAACAAAATCATCATCTATTCTTCCAATAGCAAAGCTGCCATTGATTGTAACGGTCCCTTCGCTCACATTAGATACTGCAGCTCCTACTACTTCCTCATTCTGGCAAAGCACTCTACTGGGGCCAGAAACCAATATAGACAACCAAAAACACAGCCCCAGCACCTGAAAAACAAGACCCATCTCGGGATTCAAATCAATGGAAAGAATTTTTCAATGTCTCATTGAAAGGAAATGGAAGAAAGGAGGGCTACAAGAGCAAAAGGTGGTGAAATGCAGACCAACCATTGGAAGAAAACAACTATATAATAGGAGTATAGAGAGAGAGAGATGGGTCTTTCGTAGAAGTTAGGAATCTCCCTCTCTCCCTCTCTCTCTTGCTTTGGAAAGTGGTTTCGTTTTGAAATCCTTTGGTATTCAGATATTTAAAAGACTGTGGGTGGGACTCGTATGATTTTTTTTTTTATTCTTTTTCTCAATCTATTTTATATAGCCTGTACTAGGGTTTTCAGCTCGGCCCATGATCCAGTGATCCAGACCATTGATATGTTGGGACCAACCTTGAAGGACTATGCCCAAAAAGATCTCCTATTTAGTACAATCTTGTCTTTTCTATTTGTTGTTTGCAGATGAGAAAAATATCAACAGCCCATATTCAACTTTTAAAAGAAAAAGGATCTTGATTGGTGGCTGAGATTTTCTAATTTGGGAGGTTTTGGGGCCCACCTCTGAAACTGAACCCACCAATATTGGATATGTTCTGGACTAAACAAATGATATTAACACCCCCAAGTTTTGATGACTTTTCCTCTTTTACACTTGAGAATTGGGTAAAAGGGGTGTGTTGTCAAAAGGAGGGGGAAGAAAATAGTCTTGCTTTTTAAAGTGCAGTGCTAGCATACCTTATGCTAGGTACATCGCCCACCAAGAGCGACGTGGGTAGAACTTTCATGAGATCCACACTGTCCATCAGCTAGGCTGTCTTATTTTCACCGTCTAACCAAAAGTTTATGATAATCCAGAAATCACAGCATTCTAAAACTTGGGTGGGTTTGGGGGGCCATAACACGTAAATTTAGAGATTTTTAGGTACAATTACATGGGTGGCTCATGATCACCTTGTTTTTTGGGATCAAGGAAAAAAATGGATGATGCACCTGATGGACGGTGTGGATTTCATGCACTCTAAGTCGTTTTCCTCGCGTGTGTGAAAGAAAGTAACCCCGGATAGTACCTACGCAAGCGATTTCTCTCTTTAAATATTGCTGAGATTTGGTGCAAGCTGGATGTTGAAGTGGCTGCTACTCAATCAGTTTGACCATTGTCTGCGTTCTTTTATTCCATTTCTTAAATGATGGTTGTCTATTGTTCGTCAATCCACATCGTCCAAACTGTGGGCATCATTTTGGATGAAGCAGTGAGCCAATCCACCCCGTCCAAACCGTGGGCCTCATTGTGGATGGAGCAGTGAGCTAAATATCTGGTAATCAAATTTCTGGATTGACTTGGTGTGTTTTGGCGGGGACATTCATATATGGGAAAATCTCAATCTTGATTTAAGGCTGTTTGTTTTGTAAATTAAGAAATGTGTAATGATTATAAATAGGGTCCACCCGATTTTCATCTTTGATTTATTGATAGTAAAATTATAATGACAGTACTTTCACATCACTTTAATATCAAATCATCATCACTTTGATTTATTGATAGTAAAATTATAATGACAGTACTTTTACATCACTTTAATAGCAAATCATCATCAAACTATAATTATGCTATTTAATTTACATTTGTATTTCATTTATGATTCTCATGTTTGGCTGGATAAAGGTAAAATTATAATAACAACACTTCTACTTGACTATTTTCAAAAAAATTGGTGACGCATGCCGTTTGGCACCAAGGATTTTGGCGGATTTGAGGGTATTCCAAATCCATGAGTTGTTTGGTAGGATAGATAAGAGGGTATTCAAAACTTAAGGAGATTTCAAATCTTTAACATTTTGTGAGTTTTGCATTTTCTCCCTTTGGCTTGAATTTTCAATCCTTCTCTCATTTCTTTTATTTACCTTTCCTTTTCTCTGTCTTTTTTTTTTTTTTTTTTAAGGTAGGAATATAGCATGTGTAACATGTGTAACTAGGATCCTAATTTATTAGGCATACAACCCACTAATGATATTCCAAAACAATCAAATCATCAATTGCATCACTAAAACTACTTCAATAGAATGATTTGGGCAAACCAAACATTGTCCGTTAAAATCACCGATTAAAAATCGTTGGTCAGTCACTTGGTTATGATCCTATACTAGCCCATTTGAGGCTTAGAATTTCATCATTTTCAACGAAAGTATATATTTCAATGGGCTTATTATAATCATTGTGTCAAAAAAATATTAATTAAGGATATTAAAATTGATTTAGTAATTAAATTCAAACTCCTATAAATATATTATATAATTTAAGTGCATAGTTACTTTTGGATTATAGGCGATTTTGAATTCAGAGTGCCAAACACAACTAAAGAATTCCGAATCCAGGAGATTTCTAATGGAGTATTTTGAGTCCAAGGTAATAAATGAGGCCTTAAAATGCATCTATTTTTCACCATTAAATACTAAACTAATATTCAAATTGATGGAGTTTTCCTCCTCAAAACTGTCAGAGGAGAGTAGTGTTTCTGGGTGAGGCCGGGCGCTCAGGCCATTTAGTGGCCGAGCGACCGAAATTCCCAAAAATTGGCAGCAATGCTACTTGAAGTTTTTTGCCTCAGCCAGGCACCCGACGGTCAAAGTGACCGGGCGCCCGACCATGTTGGTCCGGGCGCCCGAAATTGGCTGTTTTCTCTGGATTTCTTGCTGAACTATTTTGGGCCTGGCCGGGCGCCCGACCCTGCGCGGACTGCTTGTACGCGGTTTCCTATTCTGGATCTAATTGCTCCGTTTTTTGTACTTAAGTGTTCTAAAATGGGATTAGGGTATCTGATTGGGTTGTAAACACGTCCAAGGTGAGAAAGAGAGAAAAAGAGGAAGAGAGAAAGAGAAGAGAGAGAGAGAGGGAGAGAGGAAGCTTGTAGAAGGGAGAAGTTGCTTCAAGAGGGATTCTTCTGCGCAACTGTCGTCTCAGCGCTTCTACGTCCTTGGGATCGATGAGATCGCTCCTCCTTTACTATTCTCTTGTTGTTTATCCATCCCTGCGTGGGTGAAGAAGGTTTGATCCAAGCCGTGTGTGCTTGAGATCGGTTGTAACAGTTCCCTGAAATAGTGGATTGTTGATCTGGACTAGGTCCCGTGGTTTTTACCTCTTTTGAGGGTTTTCCACGTAAAAACTCCTTGTGTTCGTGTGGTTGATGTTTATTCTTGATTATTGCATTATAGTAATCCATAATTCTAGTGTATTGGGGGGCGAGATCCGAAGGTTTGTGTGAAACGCACCCAACACAAATGTGTAATGGACATCTCATTAGTCAAAAATATGAGAGAGAGAGAGAGAGAGAGAGAGAGAGAGAGAGAGGATCACCTACAAGCCATTTGTTGTGATACAGGGTTTTCCTAGCCCATGGATGCATGAAACTGAGGGAGAATGGGCTTTTTTTCACCTACTTGTACTAGTAATGCATGTGTTTGTAGGTGATCACAATGTAAAGATTTTCTTTCCTGATTTCTTGTACCCTACTAAGAAGGATGGATAATCAAAGGTGGGAAATTCATGATGGTTTGGATTATCCAACTAAAGCTACTTTTATCATATATCTTTTTAGAGAGAGAAATGGGCAATCAAAGATGTGATTGAGGGCTTTTATGAATGATAGCATTGTTTATGGTATGGCCAATATGAACCATTCATTTCCTTAAACATTGATTTCTGGGTCTATGAATTTTCGTCTTTGATTTATTGATAGTAAAATTATAATGATAGTACTTTTACATCACTTTAATATCAAATGATCATCAAAATATACTGATGCTATTTAATTTACACTTGTATTTCATTTATGATTCTCATATTTAATTGGATAATGGTAAAATTATAATAATAACACTTCTACTTGACTTTTTTCAAAAAACTTGGTGACACATGTCATTTGGCACCAAGGATTTTAGGGGGATTTAAGGATATTCCAAATCTATCAGTTGTTTGGTAGAGTAGATCAAAGGGTATTCAAAATTTAGGGGATTTCAAATCTTTACATTTGGTGAGTTTTGCATTTTTATCCCTTTAGTTTGAATTTTCAATCATTTTCTCATTTCTTTTCTCTTCCTTTCCTTTTCTCCTTCTTTTTTTTTTTTTTTTCTTTTAAAGGTAGGAGTATAGCATGTGTAACACCTGTAACTAGGATCCTAATCTATTGAGCATATAACCCACTAATGATATTCCAAAACAATCAAATCATCAATTGCATCACTAAAACTACTTTAATAGAATGATTTGGACAAACCAAACATTGTCCATTAAAATCACCAATTAAAAATCGTTGGTCAGTCACTTGGTTGTGATCCTATATTGGCCCATTTGAGGCATTAGAATTTCATCATTTTCAACCAAAGTATATATTTCAATGGGCTTATTACAATCATTGTGTCAAACAACACTCATTAGAGATATTAAAATTGATTTAGTAATTAAATTCAAACTCCTATAAATATATTATATAATTTAAGTGCATAACTACTTTTGGATTATTGGCAATTTTGTAATCTAGGTGCCAAACACAACTAAAGAATTGTAAATCCAAGATATTTCAAATCTAGGAGATTTCTAATGGAGTATTTTGAATCCAAGATGTTAAATGAGGCCTTAAAATGCATTTGTTTTTCACTACTAAAGACTAAACTAATATTCAAATGTCCAATTAGGGCTGTAAATGGTCGGGTTCGGGCCGGGTTTAGCCAAAACCAGACCCGCCCATTTACTAAACGGGTCCTAAGTCCAAATTTTAGACCCAGACCCTTTTACTAAATGGGCGGGTCCAGGTTGGGTCAACCCATCAAACCCATTTATAAATGGGTCCGAGTCTAGTAGAGGGAGATCCACCCAGACCCATTTATAAATGGGTCGGGTCTAATGGGTCTGGGTCTGGATCAAGTATGCAAGCATTTTACAAGGCTTAAAACCGAGTCTGGATGGGTCTGGGCTGGACGGGTCCCTTGAGACATAGACCAAACCCGCCCACTTACTAAATGGGTTTGGGTCGGGTCGGGTCGGGTCGGGCCTAATATAAAGGAAACCAGACCCAGACCCGTTTAGTAACTGGGTCTATTCTTGGACCCAGATCCGTACCATTTAACAAATGGGTCGGGTCTAGGTCGGGTCTAAATGGGTTGGGTCCGGGTACCCCATCGGGTCCACTGACCCATTTACAGCCCTATGTCCAATGGACATCTCATTACTTGAAAATATGAGAGAGAGAGAGAGAGAGAGAGAGAGAGGATCACCTACAAGCCATTTGTTGTGATACAGGTTTTCCTAGCCCATGGATGCATGGAACTGAGGGAGAATGGGCTTTTTTTCACCTACTTGTACTAGTGTTGCCTGTGTTTGTAGGTGATCACAATGTAAAAATTTTCATTCTTGATTTCCAATACCCTGCTGAGAAGGATGGATAATCAAAGGTGGGAAATTCATGATGGTTTGGATCATCCAACTAAAGCTACTTTTATCATATATCTTTTTAGAGAGAGAAATGGGCAATCAAAGATGTGATTGAGGGTTTTTATCAATGATAGCATTGGTTATGGTATGGCTAGTATGAACCGTTTATTTCCCTAGACATTGTTTACATGGCTAGCATAGCTCTTCTTTTAGTACACACGTTAAAGGGAAAGTACAATGCTCGGGCCGACATGATGTACAGAACCACTCCTGTTTTAGTCGTAGATGTGGGCCATTCGTTGCTTATGCAAACCGTTGATGTGAGCGAATATCCTGGCTGTGTGATATTTGGGTTTTTGTCTGGGTCGAATGGGAACTTCTGTCGCATTTTGTCTATTAACCGTTTATTTTATTTTTTTTACCAACTATTCAAGGGTTAGGATGCTCTCAATTGGAGGATATTTGGTTAATGGGCAATCCACTAGTGGGGCCCACAATATCATCTGTTTGGATAACTAACCAATGGGTATGTGGTGATGGGATGCTTCGACAGAAGAACAATAATATAAAATTACGAATTTGCCACCCTTCCATAAATGTGCCTACGTAATGTATCGGGGGAATTCATAAGTATTTGTTAAAACTAGCGCCAGTGGACCACAACATTAAATTGTCAACCGTGTTTCCCATGCATTTCCAACGGAAATATATTGGGCCCCACTTTTAATACATGTAGGATGATGTGGTCCGTTGGATGGTGCCTGAAAAGCTCTGTAGGCCCACCATTACTTGTGTGTTTTATCCCAGCCGTCCATCCATTTTGGCCTCTTATTTTGGTGTGCGATGTGATCATGTAAAACTTTCATGGCTCTAAGAAGCTTTTCAACTATGGGTGTTCAATCAACAGTATTTCTTTGTGGTCCACCTTAAAGTTGGATCAGCCTTACTTTTTGGCTCACGGCTTAATATAAGAATGAAAAATAGATCGCATGCGTGGATAAAAGACATATCATATGGTGGGCCCAAAGAGCTTTACCAGCGCCACACGGTTCCACGTCTATGTCGGTGCTACTGTGGCTCGTTGGACCACAGAAATTGGGTTTCCGTGTGTCACGTGTCATTCAACTTTAGAGGGCTGATTAGGTGTTACCCGGGTAACACCCAACCCGTACCGTGGGGCCCACCTTGATTATATGTTGTATATCCACACCGTTCATCTGTTTTTCCAGCCCATTTTAAGGACGGAATCCCAAAAATTAACTAGATCCAATTCTCAGGTGTACCATAGATTGAGTGCCTCACCATTAAAAATTCCAAAAGGCCCATCGTAAAGTTTACATAATTTTTATTTACAATCAAACCTGTTGATAATGTCAAAAAGATCTAAACGTAAAATACAAAGATCAGCTTGATAAAAAAGGTTTGTGGTCCACAAAAAGATTTTAATGGTCATTTATCATTATTTTTAGTGATATGGTCTACCTGAAATATGGATATTCTTAAGGGTTGGTATCTCAAACTAAAATGAGACGGAAAAACAGATGGACGGTGTGGAAATGCAATAAATATATCAAATTGGGCTCCGAACGGTTAGCGTAACACGTTACCCACAAAGGTGTTACCCGGGTAACAGCTAATCCGCTGCCGCAGCTTTATGAATAGTATTGCATGGATAAAAGCTGCGGCGACATTGAATATATGGTGTGTGTGGCAGTAGGACGCGGATGGGGTACTACACTGTCTTCCATGATGTATGGTTTCATCCACACCGTTCGTACATTCTTCCATATCATTTTAAGGATATACTTCCAAAATCGAGGTAGATACAAGGCTGACCACATACCGTTGAAAACTTCTTATGGGCTACGGAAGTTTTGGAAAAAGATGATATTTGTTTTCTTTTTTACTTCATCCACGTCTATGCGACCTTATGAACAGATTGGATGGTAAATAAACATTACTGGTGGGCCCCACGAAGGTTTCAACAATGGCCAGTCATTATCACATGCTGTGTGTTTAACTTTAACTTTGGATCTATCTTATGTTTTTTCCTAATATACTAAAATGATATAATAAAAACGATGGACGGTGTGGATTAAATCCATATGTCATAGTGGCCCCTCAGAGCCCCTGCCTGTGCCGAGCTCGGGACAGGCAGGCATAGTACCCAATCAGCGCCCTTGGCAGTAACACTATTTAACCAGGGTATCATCGGACGCGGATTGTCCGGTGTCGGTGGTGTGTTGACGTGGCAATGTTATGTAGCCCACCATGATGCATGCGTTATATCCACTCCGTCCATCCATTTTAGGTCATGAACATAAAAACGAGACAGATCCAAACTTAAAGTGGACCACACTACAGAAAGGGGTGAGGGACAATGACGGCCACGGTTGAAACTTTCCTAAGGCCCACCATGATTTTATTTTCCATCCAAACCGTTCATGAGGTCAAACAGACCTATATGAATGGAAAACACAAATATCAGCCTGATCCAAAACTTCTATGGCCCCCAAGAAATTTTCAATGGTAAGCATTCAATCCCCACTTCTTTATGTGGTGTGGTCCACTTAATCTTTGGATCTGCCTTGTTTTTAGGATCATGCCTTAAAATTATCTTAGAAAATGGATGGACAGTGTGGATATAACATATAAAAATATGTGAATGGTATTCATGAATAACATTATTTAATGATGATAAATCATAAATGCTGTTGGGACATTGTACATATGGTGTTTGGCAGTACCACTATTTGTTCATTTATTAATGTTTAATCATATGTAGATGGTACACAGCATTTACTGATCTCAAATCACCATTCATAGTCGATTCAGTGGTTTGAACGGACAGGATCCTTTTATAACCATTGTATCCAACGATCGTACTTCACCAAACATGGTAGCCCCATCTGTCCTAAGGGCAAAAGGCACAAACGTACGGGAGCGGATTAGGTGAGACCCCGGATCCACAGAAGTGGGTAGGACCCCTGACTGTGGGGCCCATTGAGATGTATGTGACTACATCCACGCCGTCCATCTGTATTGAAAGCTCATTTTAGGGCGTGATAATAAAAACTGAAGCAATTCCAAATCTCAGATGGACCATAGTACAGGAAACAATGGTGATTGACCATTAAAGACTTCTTGTGGGCCACAAAAGCTTTGGATCAAGATGATATTTTTGGTATCGTGTCCTAAAATGAGCTTTCAAAAAATGAGCTTTCAAAATGATTGGACGGTGTGGATTTAAGGCAACGTACGTGGTCAAGGAGCCTGCGTACGTGGGTTATGCAAAACACTGAAGTCTGTGGGTGTGTGGATGTACGTCCCATAAGAATAGGGCATCTGATTTTCAAGTGGTGGGCCCCACACACGACTAACTGTAGGCATCCTCATATCAATTGTTTTCTATGGTGTGGCCCACTTGAGTTTTGGATGATCCTGTTTTTCTATAAATAGGGTTAACATGGGATGGCACACTTGATGGACGGTGTGGATCTCATGAACGTTACCTAGTAGCGGACTTGATAAAGGCTGCAATCTAACTTTTCCTCCGAATCCAACTGGCCGACTCGGATTCGGTAGTGACCCCTCCAGTACCGAGTTCGGTGATGTGGGGTCCATCATGATCTATTTGTTTTATCCATACCGTCCATCCAGTTTTCCAGCTCATTTTAGGACATCAGACAAAAAAATTGAGGAAGATCCAAATCTCAGGAACGTAATGGATGGCAACAGAATTTCAGTTTGGTGCTGTAGACTACCAAACGAGGTTGGTATACTGTCATTGACTTTACCAAACGTGGCCCACACGAAATACAATGGGAGTCTGCAAACCCACACAGTTCAATGGCCCTCGAGACCACATAATAGAATGGAGTTTGGGGAGCGGATCAAGTGTTACCCTGACCGTGGGGCCCACCTTGATGTATCTGTTGTATATCCACGCCGTCCATAGGACTGTACAGGAGGGATTGAATGTGCACCATTAAAAACTTCCTGGGGTCCACAAAGGTTTTGAATCAATCTGATATTTGTGTTTACCATTCATCCAAGTTTCTGTGACCTTAAAAGGTTGGACGGCAAATGAACATTATGGTGGACACTAGAAAGTTTTAATTGTGGGCATGGTCCACTTGAGATTTGGATATGCTTCATTTTTGGTACCATGACCACATTCATCAAGGTGGGCCCCACGGCCAGGAAATTAACAGCTCATCCGATCCGTTGAGTTGGGGACCAATCTACGTCTTCAGACTAACTTTCTGTGACTCGCAGGCTACCAAACCAGAATTCTCGTGCATTTGTTATGAATTTAGAGGTGGAAAGAGGAAGGCAATGGTCGACGGGCTCAAATGGTCTTAGAACGTGGGTCCACATCATGTCCGAGCCATGTGCCTTCCATGAAATTAGAGGTTGGAAAGAGGAAGGCGAGGGTCGACGGGCTCAAATGGTCGTAGAACGTGGGTCCACATCATGTCCGAGCCATGTGCCTTCCACATCATCAAATCAAAGTCACGCGGATTAAAGGTAGATACATGGTCCACGTGTGCCAGAAAAATGACATTTACTTTCAAACCATGCAGGAGCCCATTCCTGACACGGATGTGTGAAATCAAACCAGCACTCAACTCGAATATCGACCCACTCGACTCGACTCGACTTGTTCGCTCGAGCCGGTTATATATATAAGAAGGCTGGATGACAAATAAACATGACTGTCGGCTCGACTAGGAAGGTTTCAATGGTGGACATTATTTTCCTCACCGTTTCTTGTGGTGTAGTCCACTTGAGCTTTGTATCTGCCTCATTTTTTGTTTAATGCCTCAAAATGAGTTGTACAAATGGATGGGCAGAGTAGATGAAACAAATACATCATGGTAGGACCCACAGAGCTTTGACACCAACTTGCTGGCTAGTGTTCGGGTCATATGTAATTTGTGAACAAATCAGTATTCACTATTTAGTAGCAGAAAAAATATTTTCAAGCGAAAAGGCAAAATTGTTCGAACTTGTTCGAACTCATAAGAATTTTCCGAAATCCATATGTTCGAACTCGTAAGAATTTTCTGAAATTTGTTCGAACATATGGCTAGGCCATACCAAATCGAGTTTAAATAGAGCCACCCTGTTCGAATGTTTATTCGAACATTGGTCAAACACACCCACTCAAGCAGTTGAATGATCTGATCTGGTCCATGTTTGACTCGGATCGGATCGTTGCCCACCTCTAATTAGGTAAGCCACATGTTCAGGAAGGACCACTGTCTAGAAACTCGAGTAAACTTGAGCAGACTCGATTGAGTCAACTCAACTCGCCCGAGTTTACTCAGCTTGACTAGATTCCACTGTGCAGCCCTGACCCATGGGGCCCACCTTGATATATGTGTAGTATATCCATGTCGTCCATCTTTTTTTCATATTATTATAGGGCATGAGACCAAAAATGCAGATTTAAATCTCAAGTGGACCACACTTGAAACAGTGGTGATTGAACTCCCACCATTGAAAACCTCATAGGGCCCACCGTAATGTTTCTTTGCCATCCAACCTATTGATAAGGTCACACAGACCTAGATGAAGGGAAGAAACAAATATCAGCTTGATCTAAAACTCTTATGGCCCACAAGGGTTTTAATGTTGTGGTCCATCAGAGATGGGATCTGCTTCACTTTTGGTCTCATCATACCTTAGAATATGAAATTGCGTCGGATTGTCTAACACGACACCCTACGCTATGCGCGCCAGCTTGATAGAGCTACTAGAATAATGGCTAAGTCCTATGGGGGGGATTAAGACCTTTTTTGAAATTCTTTTCATCTACTTAAGTTATTCTACAATTAATGCTAAGATAACAATGTACTCAAATATATCACAAACACAAGCATGTATAGTGGTTCGACTACATGTCTACTCTACTTCCGGTTGTCATACTCATCCCTTGAGCACACCGAATTTCACTAAGAGAGTTTAAATTAAGTTCCTCTCATCTTACGTATTTTAAGTCGGTTTCACCCTACTGAAGTACTTAATGATTTTATCTAACCAAGGAGTTCTACAAAGTTCCTCCCAACCTATTAAGGTGTTTAATGGTTCCACCTAACCAAGGAGTTTAGCAAGGTTCCTCCCAACCTTTACAACATACGTATACTCCTACCGGAGGCTCGACACGGAGACTTAGTTCAACTCTCTCACAAAGACTTAAATCCTACAACTAAACTTATCAAGTTTGGTAATTTAAATTCTCATACTCAATCCTTCACGAGAAGGAGCATATAGACTCTTACAAATGACAACCTTACTTGTCATATTTAAGCCTCGTTGATGCACCGCTTTGGGTTGCTTGATCTTCGTTCTCCCGTACTTCAATCAGCTACCATTTCGCTCCCCCGATCATTGATGCTGATGCGTCACCAATGCTCTAGCTCCAATGATTAACTCTCTTGCAAATGATGCTCCATTGGAGATGTCGAAAGTGCTAGGAGGTAGTGAATTCTCTATAACTAGTAGAAAATGAGTTTCCTAAAGAAATACGCCTAATTGGATTTCTAAGGGGTGCTTATACAAGGGTTCTACTTATAATCAAGGTGTCTAAACTCCTAAAAATCAAGAGATAACAAGTATATTCTCATTTAAGCTTTGAATGCCCAATGCTTGTGATGAATCACAAGGAGAAAGGCATGAATAGGTTAGGATTAGAGCTTCTAATGATTTGCAATAGTGGTGGTTTCAAAATCACTAAATTCCCTCTCTTACCCTAAAACCGCACTCGTCGCTTTTATAAATAAATCTCTAACGGTAAAAAAAAACGTGCAGATTTATGATTCTTTGATGGATTGAAGATCCTACTCCGATGGATCGAAAAACTGTACAGAGAGTTTATTAAGTCATTGGACATCCAGTTCAAGGGATCGAAGCACTATCCGATGGATCGAAAAATCCACTTCGATGGCTCGAATTCTATTGTTCGATTAATCGAGAAGTATCCGAAGAGTTCACAAATGTTGTTGGACATATATTCGATTGATCGAACTGGTCTTGAATGGATCAAAGTCCCAACGAGACTGAACTCTGATGGATCAAAGTTCACTCGTAAACTGCTATCTGAGCTGGTTCATTTACAACAGCTTGCACCTCTTTTATTAGCCTAACTTATCATGTTTTTCTAAGTGTTCTAAGGCTAATGATGATGACCAAGGATTTTTCTACTTTGTTAAGTCATCTAGAGGTATAGGTTATTTTAGCTCTAAGAGTTAGCGGTCACCAAAGTATCTCTTTTACCTGTTTTTCTTCCTCGATGTTTTTTGTCTACCCGAATCTTCGATCTTCAACTTGCCAAGGCTCAACCAACGTTACAACATATGGGTGAATGTAATTGACAAATAAAATGTACTAGTATACCATAGAAAAGTGCACTAATAGAATGATCTGAAAAAATGAATTGACGTGTAGATATAATACAAATGTATTAAGGTGGTGTAGACACCCCACCTTCGGCTATAATGTTGGTAGAGACAGCTGAATGAATGGAAGACCGTACCACCAAATCCCATGTCCAAACTCAGCCAAACTCACCCTTGTAAGCCTCCATAGCCCAACTCAAGCCTGAACCCAGTCAACTCACCCTCTAAACATTAGCCTGAAAAATCCCCCATAAGAAAAACCAGTTAAAAAATCCACAAAAAAAAAGTCAAACTCGGCGAGTCAACTCGCTGAGTCAAATCACCGAGTCAACCGCGCTGAGTTAACCCATCGAGTCAACTCACCGTGTCAACCCATCTCTTAAACCCAGCCAACTCACCGAGTTCCAGACCGCAGCCTTGGAGCAGGTCCGTACTGCCTGCTGAATCCCAAGAAAGGTCGTACAAGCGGCCTCCTGAGGGCCGCCCAAACTTATTTACGGGTTCTGCCACTTCCCGTTGTTATAAATACCCCCCTCCCCTTCTCATTTCAACAAGCCTTTCAGTCCAGAGCAATCCGTTCGTTCCAAGTCCATCTCCCCCTTTAACCCACTTTTCCACCAAGGAGAGCCCGAGTGAGGAGAGCCTAGCCCTAGTCTAGCCCAGCCTGACCCTGGTCCAAGTCTCCCAAGCCATCCAAGTCTTAATCCAGCCACTCAAAGCAGACTCTTGCGACACCTCCGTCCATCCAGCTATTCTTTCATCAGCATCATCTCATTCGCATCTAGCATAAGTGAAATATTTACTTTTCTTCCAACTCCCCTGCTTCACTACAAGCACTTTGATTATTCAAACACACAGCATGCATCCCGTATAAAGCACCTGTCAGTTCGAGCGTATGCTCTGGGCTTGCCTGTTAATGGAAACCTGCCCATCAGAAACTCTTACTGTTCAGACCTGCATTCATGCATTAGTCACTGCAAGCACTTTGATTATTCAAGCACACATCATGCATCCTGCATAAAGCACCTGTCAGTTTGAGCGTATGCTCTGGGCTTGCCTGTCAATGGAAACCTGCCCATCAGAAACTCTTACTGTTCAGACCTGCATTCATGCATCAGTCACTACGAGCACTTTAATTATTCAAACACACAGCATGCATCTTGCATAAAGCACCTATCAGTTCGAGCGTATGCTCTGGGCTTGCCCGTTAATGGAAACCTGCCCATCAGAAACTCTTACTGTTCAGACCTGCATTCATGCATCATGTCATTCATGAGGATGTACGAGGATTAAATCAGACTTTTAAGTATTAGTTCGGGCAGTGTGTGGGGTGCTTAATCTCTATGAAGTAAAGACCGTACTTCGGTACGGGCAGTGTGTGGGGTGCTTAATCTCTTCCCACCTTGTAATCGTGATCCCTTATCTCGAATCTCTGGCCACAGATAAAAAAGAGTCATTTTAGAGGAAGGAATCTCCGAATCCCCTTCTCTAACGTTTCTACGGGGTCTAGCCAACTGTAGATTCGAAGTAACTGGCTAGTGGTGACTCTGGTCTTATACAAACTCATCTAAACACATCCAACTTAACACAACAACTGAACAAAGCCCTCGAGAACGAGGCAAGCCAGTGGCACAAACGGCGATTCGCGCGCACGCACCCCTTCTTCTTTTCCGAAAAGAAAGGGAGAACATACGGGAGCGCGGAACGGCGAGGGTCTACAGGTGGGGCCCATAATATGGGTCGTAACATGTTAGGTGAGGTCTTGGCCACACCTAATTTGCTCTCGAATTTCATCAAGACTAGAAAAAAAAAAAGAAGCATGATCCGGTCACAACTCAGTCTAACTCAGTCAAAACTTGAAAAACTTGATATGATTCGGCTTGACTTAGCACAACCCAACATCATTTATATTTTTTGTATTTTTAAATATTAATTATTAATGAAAACAGTTAGAAAATACTTGTACGAGTTTCTGAGTCGACTCAGCTCAACTAGGTTTCAAGGCTAAAAACTATGCTGCGGACCATCAATTATTTTTTCGCCACTGCTTCTTTGTGTGGCCCACCTGATGTGTTAGATGGCCTGCTTTTTGGGCAAGATCATGTTTATGGTGGACCCCACCTAATGAATGCGCTGGATATCACCCGTCATTGTCTAATGGTACCAATACCATTAGATGAGATGGCAGAAAGTAGAAATTTATTCTCTGACACAAACAACCGTCCCTTGGAGCCTTTCTCAATCCACTATCATCATCTGCTCCACCATGTAATGATCGAGACCGTTCATCTAGAAGGTCCTATAGTTGATGGTCCATATGAATGAACTGATCAAAGATTCTATTGTCCAAACAATGCTTTTCTGAAACTTCCACATGGTGCATCTACTATAGTACCTTCTCGATGAACGGTCAGGATCATGATATCGTGGGGCAGAAGGGTGGGCCATGATAGTTGGTACCAAACGTCAAATAGATATGCGTCCATTTCCAAAGAGGTGGTTTAGCTACAGCTGTGAAAGAGAAGTGGACAGCCGACCAGTCAAGTAAACCAACAAGATTGGTACCCACGACCACCCCAAATTGTAGCCCACGAGCCCACCTTGGTGATTGGAACCGTTCGTTTGTTGATCGACACCATGGATGGTCCACAATGATAAGGTCTCACACACATGATACAACTATAGTTCCATGATGTGTAACAGTCGATTGGTGCATGGGTGCCAAAATGTCATGTTTGTAAGACAAACTATTCCTAACCGTCCATCATGGAGACCACACCCATCCACTCATCAGGTGGGCCACATGTTTGTATATACATATAGAAAATGGATTATTCATAAGTAAACTAAAAATTTTCATTTTTGGTAGTTACTTCAGTAATTTTGGGGAGATTTTGAGATTTTGATATTTTCCTCGAGGCTAGAAATTGAAGGTGACTCGCAGGTCATCATTTCTTCCCTTGTACAGCTAATAGACATGAATAGCCAGGTTCAGTGGTGAAAATTGACCCGCTAGAAAGCAAGACATGACGTATTTTGAGAGAAGCAAATGGAGCTGCAGATATTTTTTTATTAAAGGCAACATCTAATTATCAAGAATGGATAGGCACTCCCCAAAATCTATTATACTGATGTGATTTTGGGCTATTTTTCTTGTATATTTTTTAACTTTTTAATATATATTTTTTGAATTAATAGAAGAGAAGAAGAAGGAAAGAATTTTCTCGACAAGTAGCTGTTAAAAGGGGAGATGTGTATGGAAGTAGCAGAAATTGAAGAAAAAATACACATTTAAATAGGCTTATGGTGCATTACAATATCGCTATCTTTAAAGTGATATTCATACTTATTGATGATTAAAATAGTTTGCAACAACAAATCTGCTTCGATGATACAATAAGTTTCATCTCCTTTTAATTAATTAATAAAAGAGAAAAGAAGAAGACGAAAGGAGCTCCTATGACAAGTTATTGTAGAGAGCTATGCAATAAAAAGTTGTATGGTTACCATGGTGTTTTTGAGACATCCATTCTGTATATTAGTTGATCCAGCTCATGTTAGGATGTGAGCCCAAATATTAGGTGTGTCCAACCATCATGTGGCTCCATGTGAATTTGGAGGTTCATGGATGGTTTCCACTTAGGCTTGATTTATGGTCATGATCAAATAATCTTGGTGGGGCTCACACTTAATGTTAGATGTCGTGCACACAACATAGTGGGCCCCACAATGGCTATTGTACCGGACGGATCTTATAGGAAAATGCTTGCATGGCATGACTACATGTAGCCATACACTAGTGTGTGCTTATTATTTCTTGGGGACGAACAACTTCACATGCATGAGATCTAAACTATTCATCAAGTTCCCCACCTAATGGTTGACTTGGATCTTTAACATGCAACAGTTCAATGTACTCAGGTGCACCTTGCTATAGGAAGCATTTCAAAATCATGCCTACACCCTAGAGCAGCCCACCTGAGTGCAGCTTAATTTTTGAAATGTCCCTTCGTCCTCATGATGCACACAGATTGCGTCCAAACTCAGAATGGGTGCAAAGCATCCAAACTGAGCTGTGGAGGGGCCCACCATGATGTATCTGTTTATCCACTCCATCCATTCCCTGTCTAAGATCAAGCTGACCACATGAGACCAAGAATGAGGCAAATCCAACGCTGAGGTCGGCCACACCAAAATATTGAGCTCGATTGCATTAAATGCACCAAGCATTAAATGCAAGGGTCATTTCTAGTGTGGCTGACCCAGCGTTGGATCTGCCTCATTCTTGGTCTCATGCCTTAAAATTATCTTAGAAAAGAAATGGACAAAGTAGATAAATAGATACATCATGGTGAGCCCCTCCATAGCTCGGTTTGGACGCAATCCGCGTCCCTCATGATTGGGTTCACATGAATGAATGGAGTCGGATTGCGTCCTTCCTCAGTAACCGTCCATACCGAGCTATGGAGGGACCCACCGTGATGTATCTATTTATACACTCCGTCCATTCCGTTTCTAAGATCTGGCCTATCAATGAGACCAAGAATGAGGCATGTCCAATGGTCAGATCGACCACACCAGAAATGACTCTTGCATTTAATGTTTTGTGCATTTAATGCAACCCGAGCTCAGTATTTGGTGTGGTTGACCTGACCATTGGACCTGCCTCATTCTTGGTCTCCTGTGGTTGGCCTAATCGTAGAAACGAAATGGACGGAGTGGATAAACAGATACATCACAGTGGGCCCCTCCACAGCTCGGTATGGACGCTTTGCGTCCATACTGAGGAAGGACGCAATCCGACTCCAAATGAATAGGATGGTATATATGAACTAAGGTGGGCTCCACACAACTAATGGTGGGCATCCCATCCCCCTCTTTCTTACGATGTGATCACCCACTTGGATTTTGGACAAGCATGACTTTCAAGGCCCAAGGCGAACATGAGGCAGCAAGCAACACATTTGATGGATGAGGTGGATCTCATGCACATGGTTAGTAGTAATCATGCGTGTAGTTGGGCCACCACTTCATCTTATGGGTAGCCTTAAAGATGTACACACAATAAGCATTGGGAAATAAGTTATATTTTCTTTTTAGAGTAGTATAAATATTATTGGTCTTATTATATAAAACCGTATCTTTTGTCTAGATCCGTAACAACCCTTCATTGGTTTTTCCAAATAAACTCCTATCTTCTCCAAATGTGGTAAGAAAAAAAAGGCCCTTACTTGACTATAATCGACTAATAAGCAATGGAGAGGATCATTAGAGCCGTTTGGATACCATCAAATAAGTTATTGTTTAACTTGTGTTAAACCATTCAGTCTTTTCACTTAAGTTAGTTTGGTAAGCATCCTTGTAAAAGTAACTTATGAGCAAAAACCTACTTATCCACTAAGTTTTGTTTTTTGCATTTTAACTTCTCTCTCATTAAGGTGGGCCCCACATGATAGATAACCCCATATTAATGTGGGGCCACATATAATGGATGGTCAACATCAAAGGTTCAACCATTATCCAACTTGTTCCACTCATTTTCTTTCATAGTCTCTGGTCATTTCCCAAGGAGTGTATCTTCCAATCCCTTCATCTTGACCTTCCATAGTTTAAAGTTATTTTTTCCAAAATACTTCTATATGTCGAATCTCATGCTGGACGTCATTGACATCTAGTCTCCGATTTTGTCTGCCTCCCAATGTACGGTCTTATACCACTTATTGGTATCAGATTATAACCGTGGCTCTAATACCACTTGTTGGGAGAAAAACACCCGCCGAGTAAATGAGAATCAAACATGGCAAATCACAACGACAATAATGAAGGCAAATTCAGCACACAAGAGAAGACAATCCGAATTTTAGGTGAAAAAACCAAGGCACAAAGCGAATCCACTATGAATATCAAAAGTTACAAGAGATAAAGAACAACTTACCCGGATCAAAACCCCACAAGAGAAACTTAGGCTAACCCAAGTTTTTTCTCTCACCCTATAACTCTCTCAATCCTTTGAATACGTTTAGGACTTCTTGAGTTACCCTAATCCCGCATTTCACCCCTTTAAATAGCAAAAAATCCGAATTAAAAATAAATTCGCACAAAACAGCGCAAATTGACCTAAGCAGTGCGCCGGCCGTTGGTCAACCGACCCGACTATTTGGGCAACTGAACTTGGTCAAATTTGTTCAGAGGGTTTACTATCTCATCCAAGGAATTTCAGGTGACCAAGCCTTGCCCATCGATCGACCGACAACCCCCAAATCTCAGATTCGTAGTATCTAGAGACCAGCAGGGCGACCAAGCATTGCCCTTTGGTCGATCGAAAACCCCTAATGATTGAAGACATCCGCAATAAATCTCCTATCCAAACACGTACATTAATGTATTTTTCTCTATGATTTGACATTAAGTAATGTAATAGTATCATGATTATGATTTTATCATGTCTATCTAAGCACAAAAATTATCTATCAAATTACTTATTTTCAAGAAATATATACTGTGATTTGTAATCATTGCACTTCTATAGTACATTACTGATATAATTTGTAATCTAAACATACCCTTACAAATGGCTTGAATAGCATATAAATGTAACAATGGGCTCAAAAAATGGTTAGGTAAGTTACTAACTATGAGTAAGTTACTAACTATGAGTATTTTGGTCACATACAAAATCCAACAAACGCGCTTCATATGGTGTTCTTACATGATAGGGGCTTTTATGACGTGTTAGGTGTCCCTCCTCATGTAGAGGTAGGACCTAATTCTATGGGCTTAAGTAGCCTTTTCATGCCACATGTGAGTGGAAATATTTTGGTCTTTTGGCCTTAAGTAAGTTAAATGAGAAGAAAATGGTCTTTTGCTTTTATGTTGGAACAATTCAAAAAAATAAAATTTGGATATTGAAAAATAAACAATAAGTTGATTAGTCGGGTTAAAGCATGTAATCGGATACACTGTCGTTAAAGTATAATCTGCACCCTCTCCTCTAGTTTAGAGATCGTTGATGGGTTACAGGTGAATTGCTTCCAGGATATAACAAGCTTGTAGGGTCCTGTGTGCAGCAATCACAAATAGACCTCAAAAGAAACTCCGTTAACACAATTTCTCTGGCAGACTCGAAACCTTACTATGAAAGAGTCTAGCTTTGTTAAAAACTTGAAGGAAAAAAGAGAACCTTTTGTATGTTTCTATAGCTTGGATTGAGTGGTTGGTGTATCTATTGCTAATGTTGTTGAACCCAGCAACCCACTGTTTATATAGGCACCAAGGATTGGGAGTTATGGCTGGGCTTATAAACCAACTAGCCGTTATCTGGCTATCAGAAAACTAGCCGTTTATGGCTGTTGGAAGACTAGATGTTTGTGGTTGTTTCTGACTGTTGCACCTACATGGTCATAACCACTGTTGTTTGATACAACAGTTTCTGCATGGTTATGGTTGTTGTTGGACCGTTTTATGCACAATAGTCACATCTCTAATAGTCAGAAGCGCCAACTACCGCCACTACGGCCTCACTGCCCACGCCCTCACCCTCACCCTCGCCCGTGCCTGTGCCCGAGCCTGAGCACGAGCTCGCACATGCACACGTAACCCGAGGATCTCTCTCTATTTCTCCAAGTAAGAATATTAAAAAATCCCAACTTATATTCCAAAACCTTTTTCCATCTCTATTCTGTGTGGGACTAAAGAAAACACCACATTTTTTCTTTGGTTTTTCTAAATTTGTTTTTAGGAGGGAAAATGAAAATTTTAAAATATTTTTAAAACTTAAATTTCTCAAAAATCCTCCACTTAGTTTTTAAAATTAGTAAAACCTCTGCCAGAGAAAAAGACAGTTCTTACGCATAAAGAAATATATCTTTCGATTTGAATATTTCCTTAGTGGCAATATCTCAAAGTTTTATCGAAATTCCTAACAGCCACAGCATTGAACTAGTTATTCTTTATTAACTAAACCGGAGATATTACACACATAATTACTTGTATTATATGAGTTCCTTATATTCTCGCTCAGCACTTTTAATGGCCTTGTGCTCATCCTATTTAATAAACGATCCCGAAAGAAAACTCTAACTCTCATGAGAAGCGACATCACTTTTACGTTCATATAGGTGAAAATCATTTCCGTGTTTCTGTTACTTTTAAACACTTATCCTTTAGGCTAATTTCATTAAGAGTTCTAAGATTCAACCCTTTATCTATAACAACCAACACTTATCATCTTGAATGGGGTTATCCTTTTGTTTTAGTGCTAAAACTTTTCACGTATTAATGACTTGCTTTTACCCATTAAATCCAAACTTAGAGATTTTCTAATTTTGGGTTGGGTTTCTATCACTGGTGGAACTTAGGTCGAAGAGTTTCAACCATACCCTTCTAGATGTTGTCCTCATTACCTATCTTGTTAGAAGTTTAGTGAAGGGATCAGTCAAGTTGTTACTTGACTTCACAAATAATATTGCAATGATTCCATAATGAGTCAACTGTCTTACATAATCATGTCTCAGATTGATGTGTAGGGAAAACCCAAATATCATCTTCATCCAAAGCTCGTGGTACCCAAGAAGCTTTTAATGGTGGAAGTTCAATCACCATTGTTTCATGTGGTGTGGTCCACGTGAGATTTGGATCTGTCTCTTTATTGTTCATGGCCTAAAAAAATGATCTAAAATAGATGGATAGCATAGATAAAATACATACATCATTATGGAGCCCACAGCATTGTCCATTAGCCACACTATCGAGCAGATCTCTCTACAACAGGGAGAGCGTGCAACAAAAAGTTGCGTGAGGCCCACCATGATGTGTTTGAAATCCACTTTGTCTATCATTTGTACCAAATCATGTTATGACATGAAGTAAAAATTCAGGTCTATCCAAAACTCAAGTGGGCTACACTAAAGAGAATAGGAAGATGGGGATGCCTGCTACTGTAACCTTGCTAGTGGCTACCGTGATCTTTATATGCTATCAATCATATATTAGGGAGGTAGATTTCCAACCAATGTTGTCGACAGTTAGCAGCTACTGATCTATCCATTTCTCAGGATCATTTTAGTGCATGAGCCCAAAAATGAGATAAATCAAAATCTCAAGTGGATCACATCATAAGAAAACAGTGGTAATTGAACACCCACCATTAAAAACTTCTTAAGCCCACGATAACGTTTATTTACTATCCAACCAGTTGATTAGGTCACACAAACCAAGATGAAGATGAAGGGAAAACACAAATATCAGCTTCATCCAAAACTCTTGTGGACCCCAGGAAGTGAGATTTAGATCTTCCTTATTTTTTGGATCATTCTCTAACATGATTTGGAAAATTGGATGGATGGCATGGATAAAAATAAATACATCATGGTAGGGGCCACACTACATTTTCGGTAGCTCGTAGCTACTGACATCATTAGCAAGCAATCCGCCCCTTTGATCCACCAATGTGGGTGGGACAGTTGACTGTGGACTCCATCGTGATGTATGTAACTACATTCATGCCGTCCACCCATATTAAAAGCTCATTTTAGGCTATGATCCAAAAAATAATAATAATAATAAAGAGATTCAAAATCTATATGGACCATAGTACAGAAAAGTACTGGTAATTGACCATTAAAACTTTTTGTGGGCCATGAAAGATTTGGATCAAGATGATATTTGTGTGGTCTCTTCATCTAGGTCTTTATGACCTTATCAATAGGTTAGATGAAGATAACCTCGTCTCAACGTTGAGGTCTAATCATCGAATCCCAACGTGAGGGTGGCTAACATTGCTGGGTGACTAACAGTGTGGGTGTGTACTAACAGTGAGATGTGTGAACTAACAAAAAAAAAAAAAAGTTGGATGGTAAACAAACATTTCAATGGAATCCATTAAGTATTTAATGATAGTGATTCAATCAATGACTGTTTCATTTGGAGATAGGGGCAAATGTGTCAAATTAACATATTTCAGACATTTTAGACGTTTGTTAATAAATAGGTTATTTTAGATTCCGTACTTAATTTTCAGACTTCAACACTTCTTTTTGACAATTACCAAACGGGTTTTCAACTTCAAATTCAGGCTTTAGATTTAAGCTCCAAACTTCAAATGTAACAAACGGGCCCCAAGATTTTTTACACGGAAAACCCTCCAATGTGAAGGAAAAAGTCATGGGACCTAGTCTGGCATAAATCCACTATAATAAAAATAATAGGAGTACAATCATTAAGAGAACTCTATTAAATATCCAAACTAGGGATTGTATAAAACCATTATAAAAGACAATCAAAGAAACCGGCATTGTGAATAGACCCTCACAAACCCAGATGCGAATATTTTAGTGGTAGAAGGCTCTTAATCTTCGATCTGTGTGACCTAATCAACAAGTTGGATGGTAAATAAACACTACAATGGGCCTTAGAAAGTTTTTAACGGTGGGCGATCAATCAACATTGTTTTCTTGCGGTGTGGTCCACTTAAGATTTTTATTTGCCTCATTTTGGGGCTCATGCCAATAAATGATATGGAGAAATAGATGGATGGCGTGGATAAAACACATACTCATGATGAGGCCTAGAGATCACTATCTAGTAGCAACCTCGCTACTGGCAGTGATCAATAGGCAATCTGCATCTAGGGAAGCTGGATTGGGTACTACTACCGCCAGGACCAAACTAGAGAGGACGGTCTTGTCATGGGTTTTGTGGGGCCTACCGTGATGAATATGTTTTATCCACACTATCCATCCAATTTCGCATACCATTTTAGAGCATAAAATAAAAAATGAGGCAGATCTAAGGCTCAAGTGGGCCACACTACAGGAAACAGTGGGAATTGAGTGTCTACCGTTGAAAACTTTAAGGGGCCATAAAAAACTCTCATCAAGTTGATGTTTGTGTTTTTTCTTCATCTAGGTCTGTGTGACCTTATGAAGAGGTTAGATAACAAATAAACCTTACAGTGGACCCTAGAAAGGTTTCAACGGTATTCATTCAATTCCCGATGCTTGTTGTGGTTTGGTCCACTTGAGCTTTGGATGTGCCTCATTATTGGGCTCATCCTCTAGAATGATAAGGAAAAGTTGATGGACAGTGCGAATCTAACACATAAATCATGGTGAGCCCTAGAGAAGTTCTACACGTTAAAAGTTTGAGTTGTGTACTACGAAATCTATTCGGGGGAGAAAAAATTTCCTAGCAATGTGTGCGAGGGATAATTTTGGAAGCAAAAATTTTCTTTTTTAGAATAATATATGCATGATGTATTCACCATTAAGACAAGCCTCCGCTGTCGAAAAAATTCAAAGGAAAAATCACAAGTAATTTTTTAATTAGGTATTAACAAACAACACTTAATGCAATTGCTTTCTACATTTCAGATTAAGTAATTCTCTCCGGTGTTAACAAACAGGCCTTTGGTGGCCCTTGCATCTTATATGTTTGATGATTTGCTTATTTATGTTAGAAGTAATTTTTATACACTAAAAATTTTATATTGTTAATTTTATTAATTTACACACAGTAGGAAAAGTTGTTTAGTTTCCCAACATGACAAACGTCCTCAGATAAGGGCTTATTTGAGAATATAATAAGAGAAGGGATTCTATAAAATTAGTTAAAAAGAGAGTATGGTTTATATGGAAAACCTTCAATATTATATGACAAACGTCCTCAGATAAGGGCTTATTTGAGAATATAATAAGAGAAGAGATTCTATAAAACTAGCTAAAAAGAGAGTGGTTTATATGGAAAACCTTTAATATTATTAGAAAATTTCACTAAAAATATAAAAGTAAGAGTATTTCAATCAGTTATACCTTTTGAAATTTAAATATGTGTCAACTTGCGCATGCGTGGGTGTGAAAGAGGGAGAGAGAATAAACTTGATGTGAGTAAAGTCAACCCGGCGTAGGTGGGCTCCAACATGATATGTTAACGACATCCATTTTGGCCTTCGAATGTGTCCCCTCACTTGTTTGAAATTCATGTCAATCCAATTACTTAGTTGGTCATTCAAAAGGGAGCATTTGCTAGGGGAACACCCAACTTTGATTTTTGTATGGATCCCACCTATTATGCGAAATGGCTTAATTTTTTGCATGACCCTTCATCTCGAGAAGATGGAGGATCTGAATGGTCCAGATTGCACACACACAGCATGGTGGACGCTGTACAAAATCAAAGGTGGGTATCCACCTTCCAATTATTTCCCTTGGTGTGGCTCACATTAATCATTGTCCGGCCTGAATTTTGGACCCGAGGCCTAACATGAGGCGACACATCTGATGATCAGAGTGGATCTCATCAACACACATAGTGGGGCCCAACTAATTTTGCATGCAAAATGCTTTCCTTGAGGCCCACCTAGACTGAGTAAAGATAACTTTGTCTCAACACGGAGGTTAAGGTATCGAATCCCAACGTTGGGGTGGCTAACATTGGAGAGTGACTAACAATGTGGGTGTGTACACTAACAGTGGGATGTGTGAACTAACCCAAAATTTTTTTAATGATTATTGGAAGTTTTAAATTAATACGTTAAAAGTGTTAAATAAACTTTTTAACAAACAGAATAAATTTACTTTGTGATGATTTCGCAATAAAATTGCAATATATATATATATATATATATATATATATATATATATATATATATATATATATATATATATATATATATATGGTGGGCCACATTTATTATGGAATAATGGAATGGTCCTGCAGACCATCAATTTTCAGAATAAAGCAATGTATCAGAGAATTGGGTAGAAATGAAGACTCCCCCATGCAAGCATTGTCTTGTTAGTTTCTCCCTTTGGGTTGCGTTTGGTGAGTCCATATACCAAAACCACCAACATTTCGTAATGTGGGGGTCTCCTTAAAGCATCAAATACCAAATCTCAATAACTCCACAACCACTCCAAAACTGCCAATTGTCCAATTGGAATCTTTTGTTAGGTATGACCACTGCCATTTTTCAACCGTTGGATCATAAGAGAACAGGAATTTTAATTGAATACCCTCCTTGAAATGATAATTATCTCTTGGTTCACATCTTTTAAGTGGATTCTAAGCTTTATTACAGTTTATAGGTTTAAGCTTAACCTACAATGCGATGTGTGGGGCCTACTATGATGTGTTCGTGACATCCAATCTGTCTATTATGTGTGTCCACTCATTTTCTTTGGCTCCCAAAATCAAGCTGATCTAAAACTCGGGTTGGTCACAGTGCAGGTAACAGTTGGGATGGAGCCGCCCCTGATTAAAAACCTTTTAGATTGTATGTGGGGGCATCTATCCAATTCTGAAGGCCCAAGCTGTGTGGGGTCCACTGTGATGTATTTGTTTTATCCACACCATCCATCTGTTTTTCCAGATCATTTTAGAGCATGATCCAAAAAATTATGTAGATTCAAAGCTTAAGTGGACCACACCACATAAAAAAGTGGGGATTGAACGACCACTGTTAAAAACTTCTTGAGGGCTACAAAAGTTTTGTGTCAACCTTATATTTGTGTTTCCCCTTCATCCACGTCCATGTGACCTTATTAACAGGTTGGATGGCAAATAAAACATCAAGGTGGGCCTTAGGAAGTTTTCAACCGAATGTCCACTGTTTTCTATAGTGTGGTGCACTTGAGCTTTGGATCTGCATCATTTTTGGATTCATTGCCTAAAATGAGCTGGAAAAACGGATGAACGGTATGGATGCAACACATACATCACAGTGAGCCCCACAGAGGGTGGGCCACGTCGTGCCACAGGAAAACATCTGTGCAGGCAATCAACTTCCATCCAATTCATTCAAAGGATGCGAGCCCACCAGGATGGATTGACACCCAAAACGTCACATAAATTCCAAAACTCATGAGGTGGGCCAAACCACATGATTTTTAAAAGGTTTTCGGCATGATTTTATGTGGTGTGGCTCATCTGAGATTTAGGGTTTATCTGAGCTTTGAATTGACCTGATTTTTTGTTTTTTTTTTAAAAGTAAATGAGAATCTTGGATGCCATGCAATTTTATATGCTTCTAATCTTATTAGAAGCTTATATGATTCCGTGATCCGAATGCTAAATATAATATCATTTAAGACACACACAACCGTCCATTATACAGTGATTGACGGCCGTTCATCATTTTCCCTGTCCACAGATGATGATTTCTCTACTATTCTTTGCTTTGCTCCCAATCAATCACAACCACTCCATCATTTTCAAGGGGCAGATGCCTTGAAATGTAAGATAGGACAGCAGAAGCAGGTACATGCCCTATGACAAAAACCCTAATTTTCTATTATTTTATTCCAACTATATTAGTGTTAGGTTGTTATAAAGATAATGTGGTCCTTTTATGGCCCACCTTTTGTCTTTCTTGGTGGTCAAATGTGGATGGATTACCTCCAAAAGTTTGTACTTGATGTGATCCATCCATGTACACACGTGGCATACTTCTGCGTTCATCTTGACCATCCAAATCGGATCCTCTCATTTCAGCCGCGTTGCCCGTTGAATTTGGAGTGGACCAATTTGATGGCTACTAATTGGACGGTTAGGATCTTCACATTAGTGATGGAATCTGTCTAGACCATCCAAATCCGATCCTCTCATTTGGGCACCTTTTTTTTTTTTTTAATTTGATGGCCGGTAGTTGGACCATTAGGATCTTCACATCAGTGATGGTGTACTTTTCAATTTCAGTGAGTAGATTGATGCACTTGTTTGCCATCTGTGAAGTGGCTGATGGTCCGTAAATAGCACTAAATGGACGGTGGGAAATGCAAGCAGTAGTCAACCCTATTGCGTGTTATTATGTGGAGAATAACAGTGGTGCAAATGAGTTGTGTTTGCCAGGTGGACGGTCCAATCAACAGCTTGGTCTTATCTTTCCATGCAACACGCTCCTCAAAGGAGGACCCAGATTGCGGTGGTGTGGCAACCTCGGTAGTGTTGACGTGGCAAAGTTCTGTGGGCCCACCATGATGTATGTGTTATATCCACACCATTTTTCGAGATCATCTTAGGTCAGGTGGATTCAACGCTCAAGTGGAGCACACCACATAAATAAATAAGTGGGAACAATGATGCCTACCGTTGAAACCTTCCTAGGGCCGACCATGATGTTTATTTGCCATCCAACCTGTTCATAAGATCACACAGACCTGATGAAGTGAAAACAAAAATATCAGCTTGATCCAAAACTTATGTGGGGCCTGATAAGTTTTCAATTGTAGGCATTCAATCTCCACTTTTTTCTGTGGTGTGGTTCGCTTGAGCTTTAGATCTGCTTCATGTTTTGGATGATGATCTGGCAGAATGGATGGACGGTGTGGATATAACAAATACATCATGGTGGGGCTCACAGAATTTTACCACGTCAACACACCACTAAGGTACACCAAGCAATCAGCGTCCCTGAGAATGGACCATTGTTGAGAAATCAGATTGACATGGATGATCTTGGCCATCTGATCAAATGGTTAGGATTTTGTAAACATGATAGCCCAAGAACTGGTTGGACCATATTGATTCACTTGGCCACTTATCCAACACGATTAATCTGCACCATTGTTTCATTTTCACCAAGATCATCCCCCATACGTGGACTGTGGAGGAATTAAAAGGTCCTGAGAATATTTATTAAGGCGCACGTAGTTCGGTGATCTTGACCATTGATCTGATGGGACCACTGCCTGATGGAGGCTTCAGAAGAATCTTCACCATTATAAGATTCCAACCTACATTCCATTGACTGAGGAGTTATATGATACTCTGGTAGAGTATGACTCTTGATGCACATGCACTCAGAAAATGTACATGTGGCATACAATAACTTAACTTAAACCGACTAAATTATTGAAACCATTGCCACTAAATCACAGTCCCAAAATCAGATTGATTGAACAATCTCAACCTCTGATTCGTGAAATCTTGTTTGTTGAAATAGGACCATTGGATATTTTTCATTTGTAACCGTCCGTTGAATGTCCATCGATCTGATAGCTGGATAACCGAGTGAGCAAGCGTTATATCTAAACTGAGAACTATAATTTAGACAGTTTAATTGAATTGCTCAAATGCCACATGGCAATCTTTGAAGTAATTTTCAAATGCATGCGTATCATCTATCACTCTATGCCAGAGTATCAAAGTTCATCTCACCGTAAATAATTTTCAACATCAAATGCCTGACAACTATAAAGGGTTGACCCTTTTGGGTCCACTATCACAGCTTACCTCAGATAAACGGTCAAAAACAAATCACCTGCTTTCAGTCGTAATCCTATCGTTTAAAGGGTCATACGGAGTTAGTTTTTGTACCAACAACTTTGATCTGTATGTACATATAAAGAAAGAGGGAATGTACGTCCTGATTCATCAGAAAATGAATAGTCTCCTGATGTAGCAGTTTGTACATATATGGCCTGTGATCAGAGGATCCCGACCGTTAATGTGAAGGAACCCACAATGGAGTGTTGTTTTCAAGAAGATATAATAGATTAGATGATTCTAACCGTTGGATCAGTGGTTAAATATAGAAAGAGTCCAAAATAACAGTCATGATCTGGACGGACAGAAACATTTCATGTGAAAGTGGTTTGAGGGATACCCCATTCAGAGAAAAGCCCATCATGTCAATGGCATAGATCACAGAATCCCGGGCCCACTTGTACAAAATGCATCAGTACAAAATAAGTGGATGAGGACTGCTTGGATGGAGACTGCCTCTAGAAATGAAAAATTCCTTCTTCTTAAAGAATTGCAAATTCGAGTATATTTAAGGAAATGTTTACGTGGGCCGGTCTGGTCCTGAGCATATGATAAATTGGACATCATAAGTGTATTCAAATCGACCCACCTCTTCACAGTACATGTGGAGGGTTGATCCATCGATCGCGTCCATCCATCTGTTGGATCCTATCACGAATAGCTTACATTTCAAAGTTCAAACCTGTTAGACAATTATATCTATTGATTATATTCAATTTTCCCAAAAAATCTCATTTTCCACCGTTGGTTTGATGGACACTGATCGCATGTCTAGAATCATTAGTTTTCATTGTAATTTTAGCCATGTTCCATCCACGATGGGGCTAGCAAGATGTACGGTCCCAAATTATACATTACTCATCCCCATGAACCATAGACGAGTCTGCCATATTTGGGTTCTGGCTCCCCAGTACAATAACTCCACTTGATTCAGAGGGAGGTAAGATATGATACAGGTCAGGGTACCCTCGTGAGCTTCTCATAAATTCTAATGCCATATTTGATACTCTAGCAGAGTGTCATGAATGATACACACCACTTTGACATTGCTTACGTGGCTTAAAAGTAATTGAAACTAAACTGTCCAAATCATGGGTCCTAGTTTAGATTTATCATGAACCAAACATTAAGGTTTTTTAATTATTCTGAGTAATGGATTGGTGGACAACTTTATTGGACGTTTAAAATGCAAAACATTCCCATTCTAACGAACAAATGTCCACAAATCAAAGGTCAGGATTGCTCAACTGATTTGATTTTGGACCATGACTTAGTGACTTCCACAGTTTAATTTGAATTAATGCATGTCATGTCTATAATTACTGTGTGCTTGCTCATGACTATCATGCTCGACCAGAGTATCAAAATAACTCCTCAATTATAATCAGGGGCAATGAAACATGAGAGCTAGTGTATTTGCTAGTTGACTCAAGAGATCCATGCGTACCTTCCTTAGGTACGTAAAAATAAGGTCCATGTTTGCTTATTAAACAATCTTAACATAAATAAGTGCATGATTTAAAGAAATATGTTACTCGTGCCACGACTATAGAAGATTAAATGAATTGTTATGATAAATTGATGAGTGGTCCAACTTTTTTATGCATTTTTGACCCACTTGATTATCATATTTGCTTGATTTAGATGTATAAAATCATTAAAATGAAGATTGCGAATGAAGCAAATCCAATTCTGCTCACGTCTGGATATTTTGCATATGAAGCGATTGCGTCAAAGTCATTGTTTGGAAACCATAAACTCATACTCAGTTCAGTCCACCGATGAGTCAAGGCAAGACTCGGACGAGTCAACAAGGTAATTTCAACGAGTGACTGACCATCATAATAATGGAGTGGTCCTCCCATTTGGATACCATCCCATAAGTAACTTTTCAACTTATGTAAAGTTAATAAGTTGCTTTTTCAATTTAAGTTAATTGGTTATTAAAGTTAAATAAGTAACTAATAATGAAAAGTAACTTATTTCAATAGTTTTTATTTTTTATTTTGCATTACAAGTTACAAAAAACTAATTCATATCGGGTTTACTAGGAGCAGTGCACATGCACTAGGGTGTGATGAATCGATGTGCCATGTTGGGAAATACATCTTGTGATGTTTTTGACAAATCCACCCTCTTAACTATTTTATTCATGTCATTTTAGGGTGGGCAAAAATATGAGGTAAATTTAACACTCAAGTGAGCCATACAACTTACAATAATGGTATTGAACACCCATTATTAAAATCGGATTCATTGTCATGTGGCCCATCATAAAGTTTATGTGAAATCCACCAGCTTTTTCAGCTCATTTTAACCTGTGTCCAAATGTAATGAAGATAAAAAAAATAAAAAAAAAGAAAAAAAAAAGGTATAAAAAAAAGATAAAAAAAAATACTCTGGTGAGCCACACAACTTGAAAAGGTATTAATAAACCCCACCTTAGAATGGAGGAGCTCAGAAAATTAGAGTGTCCTACTATAAGGTTTTCGAGAAATCCACCCTTATCTACTATTGTCATTGGCTCATTTAGGCTGTGGCCCCAAATATGAAGCAGATTAAACAATCAAGTGAGCTACTGTAGACACCCCACCTTCGGCTATACTGCTGGTAGAGATAGCTGGTTGAGTGGAGGACCGTTCCCCCAAATCCCAAGTCCAAACTCAGCCAAACTCACCCTTGTAAGCCCCATTCCATGGCCCAGTTCAAGCCCAAAACCAGTCAACCCAGTCTTAAACATCACCCTAAAAAACCCCCCATAAGAAAAGCCAGTCAACAAATCCTAAAAAAGTCAAACTCGCTGAGTCAACCTGCTGAGTCAACCCGCTGAGTCAACCCGTCGAGTCAAAACACCGAGTCAACCCGTCGAGTCAAATCACCGAGTCGACCCACTGAGTCAACTCACTGAGTCGACCCAGCGAGTCAAACAGCAGCCCCGAGGGAGCGACCGTACTCGCTGGAAACCGAGGAGCGGCCGTACGGGCGGCCCATAGCAGGCCGCCCGGAAAAAATTACGAGCTCTGCCACTGCTCGCTGCTATAAATACCCCCCTCCCCTTCTCATTTCAGCATCCCTTCAAGTCCATTTCAGCCCGAGAGCTCTGAGTCCACCTCTCCACCCTTTAGCCCATTTTTCCACCAAGGAGAGCCCGAGTGAGGAGAGTCTAGCCCTGGTCCAGCCCAGCCTGACCACTGGTCCAAGCCTCCCAAGCCATCCAAATCTTGATCCAGCCACTCGAAGCCAATCCTTGCGACACCTCCGTCCACCCAGCTACTCTTTTCCAGCATCATCTCATTTGCATCTAGCATAAGTGCAACATTTACTTTTCTTCCAACCCCCCTGCTTCACTGCAAACACTTTGATTATTCAAACACACCGCATGCATCTCGCATAAAGCACCTGTCAGTTCGAGCGTATGCTCTGGGCTTGCCCGTTGTTGGAACCTGCTCATCAGAAACTCTTACTGTTCAGACCTGCATTCACGTACATATCATTATAAGCACTTTGAATATTCAAGCACACAGCATGCATCATCTCTCATAAAGTACCTGTCAGTTCGAGCGTATGCTCTGGGCTTGCCCATTGTTGGAACCTGCCCATCAGAAACTCTTACTGTTCAGACCCGCATTCATGCATCATGTCATCCATGAGAATATACGGGGATTAAACTAGACTTTCAAGTATACGATCGATTCTGTGAAGTAGAGACCGTACTTCGGTACGGGCAGTGTGTGGGGTGCTTAACCTCTTCCCATCCTGTAACCGTGATCCCTTACCTTGAATCTCTGGCCGCAGATCAACAGGAGTCATTTTAGAGGAAGGAATCTTCGGATTCCCTTCTCTAGCGTTTCTACGGGGTCTAGCCGACTGTATATTCGAAGTAACTGGCTAGTGGCGACTCTGGTCTTATATAAACTCATTTAAACATATCCAGCTTAACACGACAACCAAACGAAGCCCTCGAGAACGAGGCAAGCCAGTGGCACAAACGGCGATTTCGCACTCACGCATCCTCATCTCCTTCTTTTCCGAAAGGAAAGGGGAAGGGAGAAGAACGTCGTGTGGGAGCGCGGAAAATCGGCGAGGGTCCACAGCTACACTATTTGAAACAATGGTATTGAACCTCCACTGTTGAAATAGTTATGAGGTTTACATTTATTTATTTTTAAATATCCATTTGTCCACTTGTTTCTTTATATGATGTAGGTAGGAATGAACTTATGACCAGTTTAGATGACATATAATTATCACGGTGGGCCTAGAAAGACTTTAATGGGTGTCGTTTAATCTCTGTTGTCTCTCTCAATGCGGCCCACTTAAGCTTTGGATTTGTCTCTTTTGGGCCCACCTCCTAACATGATCTGGTAAAATGGATGGTCGGGGTAGATTTCTAAGAAACATCATGGTGGGCCCTAGGCATGTGGAGTTAGGTTCACTAGCAATCCACATCCAACAAGGTCTCGGCAACAACGTGTTCAGTCAAGTGGTGAGGTGGA
This sequence comes from Liriodendron chinense, assembly GCA_003013855.2. Classification (NCBI taxonomy): domain Eukaryota; kingdom Viridiplantae; phylum Streptophyta; class Magnoliopsida; order Magnoliales; family Magnoliaceae; genus Liriodendron; species Liriodendron chinense. The sequence continues at coordinate 6,091,298 of ML058389.1, forward strand.
CCCATTTTGATGTATGTGTTGTATATCCATTTCATCCATCCATTTTTCCAGCTCATTTTAGGGCATGAGCTCAAAAATGAAGCATATCAAAATCTCAGGTGGATCACACCATAGGAAGCACGAAGATTGAATGCTTGCCATTAAAATCTTCTTGGGGGTCACAAAAGTTTTGGATCAAGTTGATATTTGTGTTTTCCCTTCATCCGAGTCTATGTGATCTTATTAACAGGTTGGATAGTAAATAAAGATCATAGTGGGCCTTAGGAAGTTTTTAATGATGAGTGTTTAATGACCATTGTTTTCATGTGGTGTTGAAAGTGCCACCTGACGGAGGCGTGTACGAGACACACGTGCTGGCTAGACTTGATAGCTGTTAGCATTTTGGAATTTTGGTGCTTTTGTGTTTTAAGTTAAACAGGCCACATTAATCTTTTTTTTTCTTTGGTTGTGCAATATTACAGGGATGATGGAGTCGCCACTAGCCAAAATGCTAATGATTTTCCCGGCTGGCTAGACACCATAGAATAGCTTTAGATTCAAGAACTCCAAATATTCTCAACTCCATATGACTCCTGTTATTTGATCTATGGCCTTAGATCATCGAGTAAGGGCCTCGGTGCAAGAAAGAAAGGGGTTAACCACCTTTTTTGCCCGCACACTTATGCAGTCTCTACTTTAAGGGGCTAGTTGACTTTTTGGGATTTTTAACTGAACTTTAGTAGTATCACATTGGGCCTTAATGCATAGAGATTTTACTCCCTATATAGGCAGGAATATAAAAGAAAAATAAAGTAAATAGAAAAAGAGGCCACGTAAATAAAAAATCAAGAATTGTCTCAATTTTTAGAATACGTGGAGTTGGAGTTGGTTTGACTTCAGTAAGCAAGAATATGAAAAAATTAAATACTTCTTTTTTTTTTTTTTTTTTGGTGTAAAAGAGATGATTGAACATCCATGATTATGTCCCTACTCCCACCTTGATCTGCTTCGATAATTACCCATTTCTCGAACTTGGTTGGAGGATCCATGCTGGCATATTAGGGCAGAATCTCTGCCTGCACACTTAAAAGGCCATAACCCTAAGGATTAAACTCCCATAATCATTGCAATCTCACCCACACTCTTATGCATTCTTTGAGCATTCATTTCTTTACCCATGGACTGGTAACTGTGAAACAATATATATATATATATATATATATATATATATATATATATATATATATATATATATATATATATATATATATAGACAAAAATAGGCAGCTTTCTAAGGACCGCCTATAGGTTTATAGGCTGCCCTCATAGCTATTGTTGACATAGAATGTTAGAATGGAGCCTATGGGAGCATAGCTTTCAAAAAATAGGTTATCATTAGATGAGCCCCAACTGTCAGTTTTTGTAGTTTTTGGGCCCCAGCCGTCATGCCAATAATTTTAGAATCATGGGCATTGTGATGTGCAGCTGAGATTTGCTCTGTTTGGTCTATTTTTTGGGTCCATCAAATCCGATGGTCGTATTTAGTAGGTGCCGAGGGTCCGTCAGGGCCAAATTTGGGTAGGCCCTTCTACCGTTGGAGTCAGCCAAATGCATCCCCACTAAGCATGTTCACTATTTATTCTTTTGAATCATCGATCCAGATCAACCACTGGTGGTTTCTGGGTTTAAGTCAAGGATCAATTCTCATCAAAGGCTTTTGGGCTACTAGGGCCTCTAGCCTTGTATAGTCCTAATATTTGTAGGATTATGGTCAGGTTGGTTGGAAAAACCTTCGATCAGATAATCCAGCCCATTCAGTGCTCTCTTTACTAAAGTATGGTCAAGATGGCTACTATATGTCTCTCGTATTAGGTGGGGGTGTTTATAGGTGTGGTCCACTTGAGATTTGGATTTGTTTCATTTATGGGCCATACCCTAAAATGAGCTGGTAATGGTCTCATATGGTCGGCATGATCTTAGAAATGGAATGGACGGAGTGGATCAACAGATACATCACGGTGGGACCCTCCACAGCTTTGCATCCATATTGAGAAATGACCGCTCCGAAACTAAGATAAACTAAGATAAACTACTTGAGGCATGAGTAAATTATTTAAAGGAGCTTATCATCCGAACGCACCCTTAAGTGGTAAAAAAGTACCTCTGGAGAGAAGGTAAATTAAGTAAAATGATAAATGTAATATATTTGAGTATCAATTAACTAAATACTACATAGATTTGAATCATCCATCAGGTGGACCCTACTTTGAAGGGGCCATAAGTCAAAAGTCACAATAATTGGATGGATCCTAACTATATCATCAGCTACCTACCAAATTAATGTCCAAAAGTAATAATAAAAATAATTCACACTACACTGGAAAAAAATGTCCATTGATTGGAAGGCCAGGATCATCTAAGCAGCCTAATACATATGATTCATTTGCTTCTTCGTACATTTCATATATATAAAATAGTAATCCGATTAGAATAAAATAAATAAATAAAGAAATCTGCATCCAAGCTGTTAGATTATCATATCAAGACATTATGTCTCCTTCCCAAGCGATTTGTCCTTCGAATGATTGATCTACGTTAGATCTGCCATTCAAGACATTCAACGGTTGATCTCTCGTGGCTTGATCATACATAAACAAGGTGGATCTTCATGAAAAGTGTGACTCATCTATCTACTTGGAAAATCACTTGGTATGGATGTATGTGAAGCCTCATGATCAATTACAGCTTGTGGTTTTCTTGGTTTACCCAACATTGGCCGTTGAATGGGTTTGTGGGGTCCACCACTACTACATGATATCACGAAGGCCATGCAACACCACAGTTTACGAACTCTTCAAATACAACAGGCTGTACTAGACGCATGTGACTGAAATGGTATTATTGCTAGTAAATCTCACCCAAAAATGAACGGTTGTAGAAGCTTTTTGTGCCTCCTCGGGGAAAATGGAGCACCTTGGGTTGTATGGAAACTCCAATACAGCCCAACTTTGAAGCGTCAGATCTACTAGATCTCTGTGGGACATCATGTCAAGAATTTAATATATATATTCTAATTTCCACTCAGATTCAGCTGATCCAATTCTAAGATAGATTTTAACGGTTAGGATTTTGATAGTGTGGCCCTACGACGGCTCCCATATGGTGCCCAGCTCCGAGAGGAGTAGGTGCCACCCTGACTTTGGGGCCCACCTTGATGTATGTGTAGTATATCCAAACTGTCCATCCGTTTTGCCAGCTCATTCTAGGGCATGATACAAAAAATGAAGTAGACAAAAATCTCATGTGGACCACAATACAGGAGAAACAGTGGTGATTGAACACCCACCATTAAAAACTTCCTAAGCCCCAATAATGTTTATTTGCCATCCAACCTGTTGATAAGGTCAGACAGACCTGGATGAAGGGGATAAAACAAATGTCAGCTTGATCCAAAACCTTTGTGGCCCACAAGAAGTTTTTAATGGTCAATCACCACTGTTTCATGTAGTGTAGTGTGGTCCACTCTGATTTGGATCTGCCTCATTTTTTTTGCTCATGTCGTAAAATGATCGTGGAAAAATGGATGGATGGCATGGATATACTACACATACATCAAGGTGGGCCCACGGTCAGGACCGCAAGTGCATGTGAGGCCCACCCGGCTCCCATTGTCTGATGGCCCACCTGTCAGAGATCCCGGCCGTTCATCGGGTTACATTATGATCATGCCATATCTTAAATGTCAGGGTCGTATGCTCGTCTTATGAGCCATGCGTCCATATTTAATTTGCATTATTGGATTTTTTTAAATCTTTTATTTTTCTAATCACCCATTTTTCTTACACAAGTATAACCCTCTTGACAACTATCTTTCATTCAGGATTGGTCTTATTATAACCAACCTAATGAAAGGCTTAAACCTCTGGCACGCCACATGGGAGCTGTTGTATGGCCCACATTCTATCAAAGGCCCCTAAAAAACTTCCATGGATGCATTTGGTCATTGGAACTTGAATTAGCTACTTTTTTTTTTTTTTTTTTTTTTAATAGGGTGTAAAACTGCTATCGGCCTAGATTCATATTACGTAGTTCATGACCATTTTAAATGTGATGGTGACTTATTCCCCTCATCATCATATAAAGCTATCCAGACTGTCCAGACGATGGGGCATACTGTGGAGCAGGCCTAAAAAATCGAACCAATTAAAATCCTAACCATCCAATTGATGGCTATTGAATGCATGGTTATAGGTAAACTAATGAGTTGTTGGAGTTTGAAGAGTAAAATCAGATGAAATATCATTTACTAGGTGTCATTTGGCTTTAGGGTGTGTTTGGTTGCACCAAATTTCATGATTTATCAATAAATGTAAGAGATGGGGCCCATGTTTTGGTAAGCGGGTGTGTTAAAATCCTGTGCTCTATTACTATGTCAAACAACCACTTACTTTAAAAGCTCGAGCCTTTTAGAGTACGATGTATCAATGTATACCAAAGGACTTTAACATGATGGATGCTCCACGTGTCACTTAGAAGCTTTGGCGATATTGCCAACATTGCCATAGTGGGTAGGGGGTGGAAATGGGTTGGGTTCGGATTGGTTTAGGATCAACCCAAGCCTGACCCATTTACTAAATGGGTTAGGAATTCTTGCCTAAAAATTCATCAAGCCCAACCTGACCGATTTGATTATAAATTAGTTGGGCTTGACTGACCCGACGACCCCACCATGACGCAGCTCACGTCTAAGAGTGGAATATAATATGATAAAAAGGCCAGGCACAACCTAGCCTTGGCCGTGGATACGTACATAAAATATTCATCTATGCTACACTTCTTTATTTTGTTATGGGTTTTGGACCCAGTCGTCTGCCCGAACCATTGACAACCAAGGGGGGATCAAGTTGGGTAGGTTCAACCCAACATTGACCAATTTACTCAAACAGGTCATGTTTCTAGCCCTAGCCTGATCTGCTAACCATTTAGCTTGGTCCAAACTAACCTAAAAAGTGGTTAGGCCAGTTGACCTGCTGGTCGGCCTGACCCATGGCCACCCCTGATGGTGGGGAGGTTTATGGTTCTAAGACCTGGGTGAGTCACTGCAACTCCGAGCCGAATCAGACTGGATTGGACTGGATTCGGTTCAATACCACGAGTAATCCCCACCTTGGGCAGGGTGAGTCTTGACTTAGCTCACAATTGAACGGGTCAGTCCAAGTGAGTCTTGCTTGAGCTCAGGACTGAAGAAGTTAGTCCCAGTCGCCCAGCCATTTAACTATATAATAATAGCCCATCTTTTCTTTCAATAGCATAAAATAATCTCTAGCATCGATAACTTACAAGAGAAAATAAACGAAGCATGTTTATGTCATAACGCCCCTCTTTCTCTCTTTCTAAGATATTTATGCTTATTTAAATTATTGAATATTTTCACTCACATTCACACCATAACGATGAGATGTTATAAAAATAAAGTTTATACAATCATTTATAGATTACGCTAAAAATAAAATAAATCTTTGAACACAAAGTACCTACAACCCTCAACTGTGGGAAGTTTTTACTGTTAGAAGTGAGCCTATTGTGATGTTTGTTGGAAATCCACACTATCTAAGTGTTTTGCCACCTCATTTTAAAGACTGAGACAAAAGGTGAGGGAAATCCAACACTCAAGTGGGTCACATGATATGAAATGGTGGGGATCAAACATCCATCATTGACACATTCGTGAAGCCACATAAGTTTTGGATCAGGTTAATATTTTTTGTTCTTTCAATTTATTGAAGTGAGAATGACTTTAAGAATGGTTTGGATGGCAAATAAACATCATGGTGACACAAAAATGTTTCAACCATAGGCATTTTCCTCCCTACGGTTTCATATCGTGTGGTCCACTTGAGTTTTAGATTTGCCTCAATTTTGTCTCATATCTTAAAATGAGGTGGCAAAATGAAAGGGCAGGTTGAATTTCTCACAAACTCTACAGTGGACCCCACCTAACTTCCGACCACAACACGCAATTCTTATAAAAATATTGACAACCATTTAAAAAGGGAATTTTACATAATAGTACCTCATTAATACCATATTTACATCCAAATACCTTTTTAATAACACTTTCATCGAAATACCTCATTAATCAAGATATTGTCAAAGGGGTACCTTCCGTTAATTTTTGTTTAACTTCCATCATAATTTTCCTCAAATGACTAAACTAGCCACGTGATTAAAAAAAATGCGTACCAAAATTGAAAAGGTTGGGATTATCATTAATGAGACAAAGATTGTATATGGAGTTATTACTTGGTGCCATGTGGGTCTCATCATGATGTATGTGTTTAAGATACAAATCTCAGGTGGACCACACCATAGGAAACAGTGGTGATTGAATGCCCACCATTAAAAACTAGCTAGGGCCCACTATAATGTTTATTTTCCATCCTACATGATGATTATGTCGCACAAAACTAGATGGAGGGAAAACGAAGGTACAACTTTAGCCAAAACTTTTGTGGCCACCTAAGAAGTTTTTAATGGTGGGTGTTGAATCTTCATTGTTCCTATGGTGTGATCCATCTTAGATTTGAATCTACATCACTCTTTTGGCTCATGCCATAAGATGATTTGGAAAAATGAATGGACGGCATGGATAAAACATATACATCATGTTGGGGCCCACATAGTATCATATGTAAACCGCATAAAAAAAATGGCATCCTTGTCAAGGGTTTCTCTGCCGGTGGAGACTGCAAGGGCTCTAGATGATGTATGACCCGGCATCACCCAACACCATGCAACCCTGACAGTGGGGCCCTCTTGATGTATGTATTGTATATCCATGCCATCCACCCATTTTGCCAGCTCCTATTAAGTCATGAACCAAAAAAATTGATAGTGTCAATTGAACCACACCATAAAAAACTTCACAGGGCGCATCTGAGATTTGGATTATTTGGGTCACACAATGCTTTTATTGCACTAAGTAAACTCTATTGGGTCACCATGACTGTAAGTGGTTTATCCACGCCGTCCATCCGTTTTTACATACCAAAGGAAACAATGGGAATAATGATTTCTACAATTGAAACCTTGCTAGGGCCAGTGATATTTATTTATCATCCAACCTTTTCATAAGATCAGCTCGACATGGATGAATGGAAAACATAAATATCTGCTTGATCCAAAACTTCTATGGCAACTAAGAAATTTTCAATGGTTGTGTGGTCCAATTGAATTTTGGATATGCTTCATTGTTTTACTCAATCCCTAAAATTATATAGTAAAATGGATGGACGGAGTGGATAAAATACATAAATCATAGTGGACCATACAAAGTTTACTCAGCTGCTTCCTGACGCAATCTGCTTCTATGGCTGTAGGATGCGGATTACTGCACAATGCTTTTACAGGAAGTTCCTGCGCTGGGATGTGAGTTGGGGCTCACCATTATGTATTTTAGTAATCCACTTTGACCATCTATTTTGTGAGCTTATTTTAGGACAGGGACCAAATATGAGGTGGATCCAAAATTTAAGTGGGCCACACAAGAGGAAAAATTGGGAAAAGAAATGCCTTTGGTTAAAACCTTCTTGAGCTCCACCTTGATGTTTATATGCCATTCAAGCCATTTATAAGGTCGTTTCACAAGGATGAAGTGAAAATAAGAAACATCCTTAGCCTAATACAAACTTTTTGTAGCCATATGAATGTTTCCATAGTGGTCATTGAATTCTCATTGCTCCCTCTTACATGGGCCACTTGAGTTTTAAATCCTCTTCATTTTTGTGACATGTCCGAAATTGAGCTCGTAAAATGGATTGACTGGGTGGATTTCTCACAAACATCACTATAAGCCCCACCTAGCATCCGAGCACTACCTAAGGCTTTCACATCAAGTTTGCATAACGCAACATTTTGGTTGAGGCTGGGGCTTAACTTAATCCAAAAATTTGTGACCCTTAGCAATCATTTAACTTGGATGCAGTTTGGATGCAATGCTCTTTAAACCCCACCATGATGTATATTTGTTTTATCCACGCCGTCCATTCATTTTTCTAAATCATCTTATGGCATGAACCAAAAGTGACGTGGACCCAAATCTCAGTTGGATCACACCATAAGAAATAGTGGTGATTCAACGGCCACAATTAAAACTTCTTGAGAGCTCTAGAAGTTTTGGATCAACCTAATATTTGTATTTTCCCTTCATCCAGGCCTGTGTAAACTAATTAACAGGGTGGATGGAAAATAAACTTCACAGTGGGGCCTAGTTAGTTTTTAATGGTAGGCATTCAATCACCACTGTTTCTTATGTGTAGAACACCTGAGATTTGTACTAGCCTTATTTCTGAGCTTATGTTGTAAAATGGTCTCAAAAAATGGATGGACGGCATGGATAAAACACATACACAAGATGGGACCCACATAGCACCCATGTTAGCCTTGTGCTTATGCAAGATGCGTCAGGAAATTCTATGATTTTTTTTCCTTTTTTTTATTATAGAATTACAGCTCATTAACAGATCCAACAACCTTTTTAAGTTTCTTATGCATCTTAATTTATTATGCGGGTATTTTAGTCATTTAAGAAAAATTATGACGGAAGTTAAATAAAAATTAACAAAAGGTACCCCTTTCACAATATCTCAATTAATGAGGTGTCTCGATGAAAAAGTTATTTAAAAAGGTATTTGGATGTAAATACGGAATTAATGATGTACTATTATGTAGAATTCCCTAAAAAAAAATATATGAAAATTTTAGTGGGCCACCTAATACATGAAATTGCCTTGTTTTTGGATATCTTACAATGGGCCATGTACAATGATTTTTCCAACTTTTACATGCATGTCATGTTAAGAATATAGGATACAATTTACCTCATCTCAATTATCATATATTGTGAATATACACAAAATAATTTCAATAATCTCCGAAGTCAAAATTCAAACTGCTAAATAGGATTTTTGAATTCTAAAATATTCAAATTCCAGGGTACCAAACACAAGTTTAAAATTTAAGATTTAAAATTTACTATTTAAACTTTAGGATTTAGAATACATGCTCCCAAATGACCCCTAGTTTTATCAATAAGTGCCCGGAGGAACCAAGAATACAAAATGCTGCTTTTGCAGGATTGACATGATCCAAATCCCCTTGTTTGTCTAATCTCTAAATGGTCGTAACATTGAGAAGTTATGGGGCTAATGTGGTACCATGTATAACATCCAACCTGTCCAATAGATGCATCCTAGCATGATAGTTAGAATAACGAAAAATCAAGCCAATTCAAGCATTAGGTGGGCTACACAATTTTGTAAAAATACGACACAAAATCCAATTTCATGTGTGGCCCATATATGATTCAATCGGTCTGTTCCATTCATCAAGTTGGAATGCATCCAATTGGAAAGGATAGATGTCGAACACACACCATGTGGGCCCAAAATTCTCAACTATAACAATTTGTTAGAGAAAAAAACATAGATGTGGGCATTTGGATCCTTTCAATCTCCTAAAAGCACCTCTTGGTCAATGCGGTATCTGGTAAAATCACAAGCATTCTCCACAACCATGGCTAACCATGATTCTAAGATCTTAGTGACCAGAGGTGTCCCGCCAAGCCCGCATTGTTCAACATAAGCCCAAATCTGCCCAAGCCTAATACCTAATTACAGAGAGAGAGCAAGAGAGAGAGATAGAGAGAGAGAGAGAGAGAGTTTACAAAGCACCTTTTGCAAGCCTAACGGGCCAAGCCGGGCTGACAAGCTTTGGGACATCTAGTCCAAGCCGAGCCCAATTTCAAAACAGGCTTGAATTTTAAGCTCGAACCCGATCCTCAAGCCTGATGCTCCATCCCAACGTGGGCTTGGCCAACCCAGCCCATTAAGTCGCTTGGTCACCAAGAAAAATAATGACCATTTTACTATTGGTTCCACGGCCCCATATTCTCCAAACGCTTTCTTGAGCTCCTCCTAAACTTGCCTTCTTTTTGTTGATATACATTCTTGGGCCATTTTCTAACAGAATATGCTTTTGGAGTAACTGGTTGCTAAGATGGTATCAGAGTCTGAGGTTCGAGTTCGAAACCCCCGGGAGGCATGTTCCCTCCATCTGTTTGTTCTGGTCTGGTTCGTCTGTTCTATCCGTTCGAGGGGGAGTGTTGATATACATTCTTGGGCCATTCTCTAACAGCATATGCTTTTTGGTTAGACGTTTAAGGAGATAAATATATCAACAGTCCATGTTCAATTGACAAGTTACCACTTGTAGTGGTCACTGTCACTGCAACGGTCCACATTCAATGATCAGAACTGCTGTTATGCTGGGTCATCACATGGATACATCATATCTCAAAAATGTGGAGGGGTGATAGGACTGGCCTCAGATGTACTGCTCCCACCGGTACCCAGCAGAGATGGGCAGTGACATGGCAGGATTTGATTCAATGGCAAGCCTATATCAGACATGGGGCACATGCAAAACAAGTTTGAAAATAGTTCAGTTGAGTACAAAGTTGTTCAGTGGGCCAATCAAATCCCGCCACATCACCGCCCATCCCTGCTTGGTCCCGGCAGGGCGGTACCCAATCAGCATCCCATAGCACCATGGTTGTCATCTTATCAGAAGTGTGAAGAAGAAACTGTTGGAGGAACGTTCATACCTGGTTATAACAACCGTTATAAACAGGGTTTTCAATTCTGACAACTGGGCTAATCCAGATCCATTGGTTTCTCACCACGGATGGCCTATGCCCATAACATTCCGCGGTGTCAATACCTTTTACCTTCCCATTTGTGGCCAAACAATCTGAGAGATTTCAATATACACACATATATTTTGCAAATAACTGCTACCATATTCTAAAACTCGGTGGGTTGACTCAAAACTCGGCAGAATCGACTCAATGAGATTTCAAGCCGAGTCCCATTGGCACTCATTAACTGGGTCAGGACTCGACAAGACTCATCCATGAAAACGATAGCTTGCTACCAGCCAACCATACAATGAACTCGTGTCCTATGGGTATTTTAGGATGCGTTTGGTAACAACCACCAGGAGCTACTTCTACCACTTCTCTGACAAGATAGAAGCTATTCCAAGTGTGCAATGGCTTCTATTTTGAAAAAGAAGCTGCTCCAAACACTCCCTTAATTACTTTATTCATTTCTAACCATTACAAACGCAACAAATACTATAATTCTAATTATTAAAATATGAATTCGAGTCAATCAGAGACATGACTGATTTTTCAAGTTGACCCAACCCGGCTAGACATCGAGTCAAGTTTTCCAATTGTTGAACTATTGTTGCTACACCAACTTCAGATAAACCATGACCAGTGGCTGACCAATAAGAATCTCATAGTTTGTTCAGCTAACATGCTTATTAACAGATGCAACATTGCAAGGATATTTCTAGCACTCGAGTAATGAAATACCTTGTGAAATTGGAGACATCGATTTCAAAGAAACTTACATGGTGCAACATTGTCAAGGTTCCTGCAAGTACTTCGGTATACACGCCTGTTTGGTTGGTAAGAATCCAAAATTCAAACATGGAAAACAAAAAAAATGTGGAAAACCACAGAAAAAGAATCCACCATCCACTATTTGTTGGGCGTCTGTCTTCCATAGAAATTGATCAGTTTTTCCTCTGCCATTGTTTCAATAGCAGTTCTTTTTGGTGTGGAAAACCAAACAGAACACTTAATGGTCGGTTGGTGTTCTCATTAAAGAGAGGAAATGCCCATGGGATTAGGTTTTCCCGGAGAAATCAATTCACTATCGTCCACACTCATCTTCCAAGGAAAAGTGTAATAATGACAATCAATCTTACAGTTATACAATATAATCAACAAAATTGATTTTGCTTCCAACCAATTTCAGCTTTCCAAATACCCCGATGAGATCTAGTGATAGAAGTTGACGCAAAATGTTTGGTCATGATATTGGATATTCTAAATATATATTTTTATTATAACATAATCAACACTAATAGCATACAACCATCATTTTGGATTGTACGAATAGTGATCCAGATCGCAGATGACCCATAATCTATATCACACGATTCAAAATGGAGAATGCAAGGATGTTGGCAAATAAGTCTACCCCAAGATAATCCCATAATTTTCTCAAACACATCGTCCATGCCTTGCTTCATACCTTCACACAATATTGGCCAATGGCTTCCTCAGAAATGTGCTCCAAAGAGGAAATGAGGGGAAAAAAGAAAAGAAGAGGATTCAACATGATGATCAGGGTAATTCAATAATGGCATATGGTTTTTTTATTTAAGAAAAAACTGTATCGGCCCCATAACGGCCGTCACAGGCCATTTTTTCCATAACGGCCATTGTGTCCTCGTAACATGTAATGGTTTCCACTGTTAAACAGCCATTACATAAAGGTTTTTAAATACCTTAATGATGATTAGTAGTCGTAACAACTATTAATAAATTCATCTGATCCTGCAAAACCTTCCACCAATTAAACTTCCCACGCAATTCATCCTTATTTCACCTTTCTGCAGCCACCTTCATCACCACAAGTTTGGAGAAGAACCAAAAGCCAAGTGACCCTAAAATGTTTCGAAGTTGACTGGCTCACAAAAACTCAAATCCATATCACCAGCCATGGGAAAGAATCAGGTAGCAAGAAAAATACAGGTGCAAAACACAAAACAGGCTGTGTGGGTATTGGGTAATTAAGGAACCATTGCTTCAATCAATGTTCAGAACCTGCATTATCCAACAGAGAACAGTTTTGTCAAGCAAATATTTTAGCACCTTGAGGATCGATCAGATATGAAAGTGGCTACATGCTTGAAGTAAATCTATCTGGACAGTGTTAGAAAACTCTGCTTTGTTTTTTGAATCTATCCGGACAGAAACCATTCTAGCTGCCTGCCACTACAAAACTTGGGAAAAAGAACTTTAATCACAATTTTTTGAAGTACACATCTTTCCTGAATAAAGCCATTTATGAAAAAGTCTTCTTCCTGAATAAAATGGATCTTTGCAATTAGTATTAGCAGAAATTGTGATATTTAAAGTTTTAAGAGAGAGAGGGAGGGAGGGAAAGATATTACCCTTGTTCCTTCCTAATTTCTATTGTGAGTACAAATACAATTCGAAGCAGGAGTGGCACCTTGTTAGAAGGATCATGCAATTAATGTTCAACTGAGTCAAGAATCAATGCAGACCAAGTTGGACCGGTCTTAACCAGCATGCAATTCCCTTTGGTACAGATTGGCGCGACGACTACAAAGGTATATAGATCCTATATAATTTCAATGAATTTTTCTATACATTTTGGACTCATCTAGCCATATGTTAGCTTCTCCAGGTTGTGTATTCTACATTTAATGATTTTTTTTTTTTTTTTCTATACATTTTGGACTTATCTAGCCATGTTAGCTTCTCTAGGTTCTGTATTCTACATTTTGTACTGCTTGCAATACCAAGTGTTGGCTAATTATAGTGGATTTAGGTTTAAGTTAGTTAATAATTCAATGTAGATCTAGAAAAAGCATCTAACTTGCGCTTGATGTGTGTTTAGGTTTGTTTGACTAACTTAATATAAGTTAAGTTTGTTTATATATCTATTTTTCCTAAAATTTCCAGATTTTTTTCTCAATTTTATTTGATTTTAAAATTTTTATAATTTTTTCTGATTTTTTTTTTCAATTTTTCTCATTCCTTTTTTTCCCCGTCATCTAGGCTACTCGTCCTGTATTGAATGAGCCATATCAATATCAGCAACATAACTCAGCCTGATACCAGGACGAGTTGCCCTCTGCAAGTGAGTTTTAAAACTGTGTTCGTAAGCTACATGGGTCCATGGAAACCAGATTCCACCACCTCTAGAGCACAAATTTTGGATATACTTCTCCCATGTCAAATGCTTAACCTTTTAATCATTGCACTTCAAAGCATCACAAAGAATAAACTAGTGATTTCAAGTCTTTTAGAGAGCACACCATGTTTTGGATAATGAAGATGAACTCTGGGACACTGTTGTTACCTTTATCTATTTTGAACTTTGCGCAAAGGAATACAAACATATACAATTGAGCACTACACCATCCTTAAGAGCTAGAGGATATACTTGAGATTAGATCAGATGCTAAAAACAAGCATTCTTTTCAGCAGCTAGCGTCAAACCATTCTGTTTAGTTCACAATGAAGGCATTTTATAGCAGTTACTATAGGTATATGTGAAAAGGATACTCCATTTAGAAAACATTTCCACATTAAATGCATGCCGTACACCATTATGGAAAAACTCAGTGTAGTCTAGGGACTCGGCTAACTTGACTCAGATCAACCTAAAAAGGGTCAGTTCATAGCATGAATCAGTCCTAGAAACAATCAGTCGAGTTTTTGACAACTTGGTGAAATTTTTCATTGACTTGGCTGATCTACCGAGTCTTGAAAACTCACCCGAATTAATCTTTTCTTTTTGAAGATTCACCCAAATTAATATTGTACAAATTTTTATAAGTAAAGAGCAACCTTCTTTGATTAGCTAGAGTGTAGGTCAATGAGTTCCTTTCATTTTTTAGTTGCCTTATTAATATTCATTTTCAATTCAAATTGTCTACCTATTAGCATATTTAATTAGATTTAAGCCTATTTATTCCCAATCATAAACTTCTTTGCTACAAGTGCACGACTTCTTTTTCCCATAATATTCAAGTCAGGGGAGATTCAATACAAAATCTGCACTTTTCAAAAGTTTTATGCGTAACCATGTGAAAGAGCCAAAGAGGTGTGTTATTCCTATGAGGATGGGGGGCTCAATATCAAAGATCTTGCTCTGTTCAACGAAGCTCTCCTAGGGAAATGGGTCTGGAGATTTGGCAGTGAGGAAACCTCTCTTTGGCACTGGATCATAGCAGCTAAATATGGAAAATCTCCTATGGGATGGTGGTCTAAACAGTCTTCCATTTACTGCACTTCTTTCATTTGGAAAGGAATCGCTAAATCGTCTGGTCCAATGTTTAACAGGATTTTTTTCAATTTGGGTAAAGTTTCAAAGATCAAATTCCGGATGGACATTTGGATGGGCAATTGTTCATTAGCTGAATGTTTCCCTGCTCTCTTTGCGATTGCTTCCGATCTCAATGTTTTGGTTAAAGATTGCTTTAGCAATGCTGGCTATCCTGGGATCTGGTCTCCCTTTTTCAGTCGGATCCTTTCCAACTTCGAGCTCAATGAATTAATTAGCCTTACTTCTCTTTTGCAAAATGCCCCCATTCCCTCCCCCTCAAATCTGGAGGATTCATTACGCTGGTTGTCATCGAAGAATGGAGTCTTCTCAGTTAGATATTTCTATAACTCCTTGGCTGCTTCCTCCATTTGCTCTCCTTTGCACACGAGCCCTGTGTGGTCTTATGGAGTGCCATCGAAGATTGTGGCTTTCGGATGGTTGGCTGGGAGGAAGAGGATCTTGACAGTAGACAACCTTAGATAGCGTAGTATGCAGCCGCCGAATGTCTGCCTTCTTTGTCTTCAAGCTGAAGAGTCTGTAGAGCATCTTCTTTTACATTGTCCATTTTCTTCAGACATTTGGTGGAGGGTCCTTAGATTAGCAAGAGTGTCATGGGTTATGCCTCAATCCATCGATAGCCTTGTCAGCAGATGGCACGCTGATTCTGGAGGAGAGTTGGGCAAGAAGAAGTGGCGCATTGTCCTTCTGGCAGTTATTTGGGCAATTTGGACTGAGCGTACCAACTGATGTTTCAGGAATTCTTCTTCGTCTGTGGCGGGGGTGTTCTCTAGAGTTTTGGTCTATTTTAGAGATTGGGCACCGTTGGGTGGTCCTTTTGCCTAGGGTGGTGATGTCTGGGTGTTTTCTGCGTTTTCGTCTTGTTTGCTTTTGTTGTAGTTTGTGTTTTCTTTTCTTTTTTCTTGTCTATGCACTTTCTTTTCTTTGCAATAAAAATATTATCTTTAAAAAAAACTATGTACAAATTAACTTTTATAATGGGTAAGATGTTGGAAAAAGGGGTTTCCATGGGTGTTGTTAATGGGTTTAAAGTAGAGAATTCTTCGATTCAGGTTTCTCATCTTCAGTTCGTTGATAAGGAGCTACTCTTCTATGATGCAGAAATTTGTTCAAGTGGATAGCTTGAGAAAGATTACTCGGTCGTATCGGGGTTGGAGCTTAAGATTCACAAAAGCGAGATCTTGAGTATAAGATTATTGGATGAAGAAGTGGAAGATTTAGTGGGGGTCTATGGATTCAAAGTTTTTTATCCTCAACTTTCTTACTTGGGCCTTCCGCTATGTATTGGCAAGCCCACCAAGCATTTGTGGGTAAGGTGGTTGAAAGGATAGAAAGGGAATTTTCTAGATGAAAGAGTGGGCATCTATCCTTGAGAGGTAGAACTACCCTAATCAAGACTGCAATGTCCAACACGCTGTTGTATTTCATGTGGTTGTTACAATGCCCATACTCGATTTTGTACAAATCGGAGAGGATTAGGCGTGAATTCCTATGGAAAGGGGAGGAAGGTGAGATTAAATATCATCTATTGGAATGGAACAGGACTTGTGAACCAATTAGAAAAGGTGAGGGTATAAGAGAGTTAAAATTGATGAATTTTAACTCTCTTAGGTATCTGGCTATGAGGATTCGGGGTGAAAGAGAGAAGTTTCTGAAGAGAGGCAATTACTTTACACATGTAGTCAAGAAGAGGGTGGTTCAGCAAAGAGTCCTCTATAGAGCTTCAGCAGTGTGGAAGCTGGTTACAAGGATGGCTATCAAATTTGAGGGATCGGTTTCTCATTGAGTGGCAAGGTATTCAATAATGGTAATGGACATAATGGCCAGCCTTATGGCCTTCATGATACAGGCCGTAATGGCCCTGTAACGATTGGGTTTTTTTTTTTTTTTTGAAGGAAAAAATGTATCAGCTCCATATCGGCCCGTTACAGCCCCATACCCGCACATTATGGCCGTTACAAGCCCATTAAGTGCCATTTTTTTCTCTCTTCCAAATAAGGCATTATGGCCCCATATTGCATAGCAAGCACCACCGTTACCGTTACGTAATGGTTGTGATGCCCGTAATGTAACTGTTTTTTAATACCATGGTGATGGGTTGTGCATTAGCTTTTTGAAAGGACATATGGTGCTGTGACAAACCATTGTGTGAAGCTTTCCTCAGTCTAGCTAGATTAGCCCCAGTGCTGGGAATCACTTGCTTTTGTTTCTTCATAGCCGCAACCTTCAAGTGCTAGCAATGATGTATGGGTGTGGAAATGGGAGAGTTTCAGAGATTTTTACTCCAAAAATTTAGGCGATAATTTGTGCTCCCCAGTCAAGGATGTCAAACTCCACTGCATTATTCGGTCTTATTCAGGTTTGGGGGGATCACTGCATTTGCCTGGTTGGTAGGGAGAAGCAAAGTCCTCACTGTGGACAATCTTCAAAACAGAAACATGATTACTTCCAATGTTTATATTGCATACTTGCAGGATGCAGCAGAATATATCGATCATTAGTTTATCCATTGTACTTTTGCCAGAGTAGTGTGGGAGATTCTTAAGTCTTTTTCAATGTAACTGCTTGATGCCCAATTCAGTCAAAGCTTTCTTGCTTGCTTGGCATGACATAGACATTGGTCAGAAGCTCTCTTTGTTTGACTGGTCTATGGGCAATTTGGGAAAAATGGAACAATAAATGTTTTTGGAATCAATGTAGGTTGCAAGGTGAACTATTTACAAGGTCAAAGCAAGATGTGATGGCTTGGACCTTTTGTACTAAGTTCCTAGCCCATTCTCTTGAGCCTCTTCGGCTTCGTGGTCCTACTCGTAATTTTGGTGTATATATCTCAACCATGCATTTGATGAGGGCATCCATGCACCTTACAAAGTATACCAGAGGAGGAGGAGATCAGCTCCAGTTTCACTTTGGCTTGGTAACTACTACATGGGCCCAAGTAGGCCAATATGAAGACCCTACATGCATGATTGTGCATCTTCGAAGGCCCTACACTAGGAAGATGCATGTTGGTTGCTAATTGAGGAGTTTGGACGATTGGATTGCAAGGACACGTTGATCGGACGGTTGGATCTTGAGGACGTTTGGATCGGATGATTGGATCATTGTGATCTTAGATCACATTGATTGTAGACTTTAGGACGTTTTAGATTTATTTATTTTATTTATTTGATTATTCATGTTGGATTTATTTTGATATTTTGTTGAGATTAGGGGGTTAGGAGCAAATTTTATTTCATTGAGTGTCTTTATGTGAGGATTTTCATCTGAGAGTGTCTTTTTGTAAAAAGTCCCTCTTGAGACCATAAAAGACTGGATGTCCAGCCCTAGCCCATTATTGATAATTTGAATGAAAACTATTTGCTTCCTTGAAGCTTTCTTTTCCTATGAATGGATTCTCTTGTAAATAGAGATTGATGGTGTGATACCAAGGTGTGAAGCCTAATCTATCCTCTCTTATTTCTCTTTGAAAATGTATTTCTCTCGTCTTTCTCATCTTCTTCTTAAATCCCTCTTTTATTTTACTTTTCTTCTCCAAACGTAGATCCCTATATCCTTTTCTTTTAAACCTAAACCTACTACCCTAACCCATCTTCTCTTATCCCTCTTTTCACCAAAACCCAACCCACCCCATCTCCATTAAGCCCCACACGTACAGATTGCCTATCCATACAAGTCAATCCGTGCGGTTGTACGAACAGGGCCATACAACCGTACGGTCAGCCACCTTCTCTACTTTTTTCTTCTCTCTTTTCGATCCTTCTTCCTATTTCCAATAAAATCCTACATTTTCAAATCGTTCCAAAACCCTAATTCCTTTTAAATCCCTAACCTTTCATACTCAAACCCTAACCCAAAATTCTCATATCCTTAACCCTAGAAAGACCAAATCAACCCCTTTGAATTAGACCTAAGCCTATGCTAAAGTGGAAGTTCTACCTTCCATTGATCCTTTGAAATTCATGTTTTATATGGTTTAGTTTATTGTGGGATTGTGATTTATCTTGAAATCTGAATTTTATTGTTTCTTTGATTTCTTGGATTTGTGGTATGTTAGAAGATTTTATGCTTTGAATTGCTCTTTAATCCGTTTATAATTTCTTTGCATCATATTTAATATAGATCACACGTCCTGCACCACATTTCTTTAATAAAAGTCTGTTACCTTTCAAAACAATAACTTATATTACTATGACAATTGATTTATGTCCATAAGTGATGCGGACATCAGTGGTGCACCCTTTATAGTGTACCAGAGGAGGCGACGTCGCAGATCGAGTGTTGGAGCAAACGAGCTGATGTGGATGGACGCTGGGCCCATTGGGCCCATTTTCTGACGTATTACGAGTACGCGAGCTGCAGAATCACTCAGGAGCATCATAACCGCTAGATCATGAAGCAGATTTACGTTTAGGCGCTTTTCTGTTTATTTCCTTGTTTCTAGGCGTTTTAGTGTCGTTATTTAGTTTAGGCGTTTTTATGTTTTTTTTTTTTTTTTTCAAGCACTTTAGTGCACTTTTTATTTTCGTAGCTTATATATACTGTGAAAAACCCTATTTCGAAATCATTAAATGAATAGAAAATTCATGTGCTTCTTCCTCTTTATTTGAGAGATTAGGGTTTCAGGATTGGCCCTCAGGTGCTAAGGATTCTACCCCGGAGTCCCCGTTTTCTCTTTTCTATTTCTTCAAGGTGCGAGGAAAGGTAAGATTTTTTTTTTTGTTCATAATTCGTGCTTCATGACAACACATTGTTTTTTTACATCTGTCGTCCTTTTTTGCATATCCCCCCCCCCCCCCCCCCGATAAAAAAGAGGGATGTCTAGCCATGATCCAAACTTGACTGTAGACTGGTCTGTGCTAGATCTAGGATATCCTCATATCCCTAGATCCTCCCTGTTTTATGGTTTTACATGGTTTTATGCTAAGGGGCATGAACCAGATGAACGGATCTCATCTCCGTGTTGAGATTTGTTAGCTTCCCCTGATTGAAAGTAGTTAGTTTCGTAATTTTATTATTTGAATATCTTCCAACTGAATATACATGCATCTAGGATTAGGTCATTGCATGTCCCTGCATCAATAAGACTGTTAATACATAGAACTAATGCAAGCTCTCCCCAAAAAATTCCTATTGGCATCTGTGCAAGCTCTCCCCAAAATGACTTCAGACCACAGACCGATCATTCTTCAAGACAACGATGAGTCCTGGGGCCCAAAACCTTTCAAGTTTAAGAACACATGGCTGGAGGAAGACGAGTTTACAGACTTGGTGAGAGGTTGGTGGAATTCATTCGTAGTGGCTGGTTCGGCCACGTTGATAGCATGGAAGAAGGAGACAACCAGCAAAAGATCAGAGAGATCTGAAAGCAACGCTCTCGAGTCCTGAGATGAGGCTGAATCGTTATCGGTTGAGGATCAAATGAGACGTCTGAATCTCTCGACGGAATATGCCGATCTACTGAAGCAAGAAGAGATCATGTGGAGGCAAAGATCTAGAGCCACTTGGCTGAAGGAAGGAGACAGCAACACATCGTTCTTTCACGGTATTGCCAGCGCGAGGGCCAGAAATAACCGAATCAGTAGTTTGTTGGTAGAAGGGCGCAGAGTTGAAGATAGGGACCAGGTCAGTTCAGCCATTGTACAATTCTTCACCAATTTGCTCTCCAGAGAAGATCAAGTTACACCAACAGTTGACAGACTCCCATTCAGAAGAATATCAGATACAGAGAAGAAATACTTGGAGAAGCCCATTTCGGAAGAAGAGATTAAGGAAGCAATAGATGACCTGGGGAATGACAAGCCACCAGGCCCTGACGGCTTCCCTATCCGTTTTTTTTTCAGGTTTTCTGGGACATGCTTAAGAAAGATATAACGGAATTCATGCAAGACTTCTATGCAAGGGGGCAAATTCCGAGCAACATGGGAGCCACATTCATAGTGCTCATACCCAAAAAAGAAGGGGCGGAAGCCCTCAGTGATTTCAAACCTATAAGCTTGATAGGCAGCCCTTATTAAATATTGGCCAAGGTGATGGCAAGTAGATTCAGGAAGGTTCTTCCATCGATCATCTCGGAAAACCAAGGAGTGTTCCTTGCCGAAAGACAAATATTAGATATCGCTCTTATGGCCCATGAATGTATTGACTCTAGGAATAAAGAAAAGAAAAAGGGTATCGTGTGCAAACTCGACATTGAAAAGGATTATGATCAACTTGATTGGGGATTCTTAGATTACATGTTGCGACAAATCGGCTGCGGCAACAAGTGGATTAAATGGACGATGGAATGCATTTCTTCAGCTTCTTTCTCGGTGTTGATGAATGGATCACCAAAAGGCTACTTAATGGCTTCCAGAGGCCTAAGGCAAGGTGACCCTCTATCTCCCTTCCTGTTTTTAGTGGTGGCTGAGGCGCTCAGCACAATGCTATCCAAAGGGGAAGAAGTGGGATTGATCTCAGGCTTCCCCACATCCGGAAATGGCCCATCCATCTCGCATTTGCAATTTGCAAACAATACCTTGCTCTTTTGTGATGCGGACCCGGCCAAGGTGGACAACCTGAGGAAAGTAGTGGGATGTTTTGAAGAAATATCGGAGCTCAAGATCAATTCAGCAAAAAGCCAGATGCTAGGGATCGGTATAACTAGAGAGGAGCTAGACTCTTACTCAAGGATATTCGGATGCGAAAGCAGCTCTTTCTCGACGTCACATCTGGGACTTCCTCTTTGTTTGGGCAAGCTGCCAAAACACCTATGGAGCAAGGTGATCGAGAGATTCAAATGGAAGCTCTCCATGTGGAAAGGAAAATATTTATCCATGGCCGGTCGCATCACTATCATCAAAGCGGCACTATCCAACTTACCTCTCTATTTCATGTCCCTATATAAATGTCCCATCTTAGTAATCGACAAGCTTGAAAAATTACACAGGGAGTTTTTGAGGCAAGGGGCTGACACAAAACAGAAATTCCACCTTATCAAATGGGATGATGTTTGCACTCCGTTGGCCGAAGGGGGAGTTGGATTAAGGGATCTCCAGCGGATGAACATGACCCTGCTAGGTAAATGGCAATGGAGGTTTGGGATTGAAGAAGACAAGCTGTGGAGGAGAATTGTCGCTGATAAATACGGTATGGAAGAAGGGGGCTGGAAAGTGAAAAAGTCCTCCTATTTCCGGGCTTCAAGCATTTGGAAAGCAATACTATCAGTGTCTCCATCGGTTATAGCTTCATTGTCTTTCAACCTTGGAAACGGATCGCGCATTCGGTTTTAGGATGATAGGTGGTGTGGAAATATATCCCTGGCAGAAACCTTTCCAGCCCTGGTGGCGATTTCAGTCAATAAACACATAACAGTGGACAGACGCTTCTCTTTTGAAGGTGGACGGGGCTCGTGGTGCCCTCCCTGCAGAAGGGGTCTGACGGATGCTGAAATAGAAGACTATGCAAGGCTTTTAACCACCATCCAGCTATACGCCCCTTCTCCCGATGATGTCGACTCGGCAGCCTCAGCGTCGGGCTGTTTCTCCGTCAAATCTTTCTACAACACACTACAACAATCTTGCGAAGCAGCAGATTGTCCATTCCCGACTGATTTTTGGTTCTATGGGGCCCCTCCTAAAGTTGCCACTTTTGCATGGATGGCAGGGAGAAATCGAATGCTAACCGTTGACAACCTTCAAAAAAGAGGAATGTGCCTACCCAATATTTGTCTCCTTTGTATACATGAAGCTGAGACAGTTGCCCATCTCCTCATTCATTGCCCATACTCATCTCAGCTCCGAAATCACATTAGGAGCCTATTTGAAGTGGATTGGTGCTGTCCTCAGTTGGTTTCATAGCTTTTGTGGGCCTGGCACGGAGTGCACCTCCCAAAGGACAAGCTTTCTTTGTGGAGATTGAGCATTCTTGCTTGTCTATGGAATATCTGGGGAGAACGCAACACCCGTTGCTTCGACAATCTCCACAAATCGTCACAGGAGAGGACTTGGAAAATCAAGAGAGATGTATCCGAATGGGCTGTGACACTTCTGAAAATTGATATTTCTGTAGTCTGGTCCATTCTTTTTCCTTAGTCGCTTGTATTCCTTTGGCTGGCTTGCGCTGGCCTTTTTTAATAAAATTATATTCATAGCCTTTCAAAAAAAAAAAAAAAAATACACGGAACTGATGCATCGGTTCTAATATGAGACCTTTGTTTTAAACTGATGAAGCTTGCACAAATGAATGGTGAGTTTCGTCTTCCATTTTTTATATTTATTTTTAAATTTTTTTATGAAAGTTAGTGATAACAAGTGTTTCATTTATCCATAGCCAACATATCAACAGAGGCAACTTCAATGATATTAACATCCGATCGGAAGGACATCTTTTGGTTGGAATCACAAGATGCATCCAATAAATATTATGATGTAAAATGAATATAACCCTTCATGTGTTCATGCTTGATAATGGGATGCCATCACCATTGTCTTGTCCCACACGTAGCAAAAAATAAGTTGTTCAATAGAAACACGAACATAGTATGGAATTAGCTCTTGCCACTTAACAGGTTATTTATGAGTAATATACCAACTTTTATATGGAAAAGAACAATTTAGATTGCCAGATGCACTATTAACCAAACCTAGCAATACTCTGTGTTATATCTTCATTCCAAAAGTTACCTGATGAGAACCTAGATGATTGTGTGTTAGAAACTTGCAATCATTTCTGTAAATTTTTTAATGTTTCTTGTATCATGAGGAAACAAAATTCAGGTAAAGATTTTCCATGTCTTTCTGTGATGAAGATGATACCTAGTGAATTTTGCTGCTATTATCCACACACTGCCGAATTATCATCTTGTGGCCACTTAAAAGGCGCTCATTTTTTAAATTCTACTACAAATATATTAGACCTGGCCAAAATTTATGAGAATAGCCTGTTATATCTTCATTCCAAAAGTTACCTGATGAGAACCTACATGATTGTGAGTT
This sequence comes from Liriodendron chinense, assembly GCA_003013855.2. Taxonomy (NCBI): domain Eukaryota; kingdom Viridiplantae; phylum Streptophyta; class Magnoliopsida; order Magnoliales; family Magnoliaceae; genus Liriodendron; species Liriodendron chinense. The sequence goes on from ML058389.1 coordinate 6,115,266, forward strand.
AGAAACTTGCAATCATTTCTGTAAATTTGTTATTTTTCTTGCATCATGAGGAAGCAAAGTTCACATAAAGATTTTCCATGACTTTCTGGGCTAAAGATGATACCTAGTGCATTTTGCTGCTAGTATCCACACCGTGTCGAATTATCATCTCATGGCCTCTAAGACGCTCGTTTTTAGAATTCTACTACAAATATATTAGACCAGGTCAAAATTTATGACACTAAGGCTAAGCCATAATGTCCACTCATCGGTCTTGACTCATTGGTTGACCAAGCCAAGTTCGGATTCCTAGTTTCCGAACAATGTCTGACATTCATGAACACAGGTATTAGTCAGATTATCACAAACATTATCTACCAATATCATCATATAACTGAATGGATATGTTGGCATGTTGTGTTTTATGGCATTGTTGTGTTTGACACATCATTCCTAAATTCAGTAGTTTTAGGGCATCCAAAATTGAAAATCCCTACGAGTGGGGCCGTTCAATGAATGCCCTTTGCCTAAAAAATCTCCTCGATTGGAAATCTAAATCAATTCTAACCTCTTAGATTGGCAACCTCCAAATGGATGGATAAGAATCAAGATACAGTCACATATAGCGTTCAACAAGACACAAGTGAATGGTTGGAAGACTAATAATCTTCCGACATCGGTAATTCCTGCCCCATGGTTATTCATGGAGGGGTCCATCAGATCAACGGCCTAGATCACCAAACCATGGGCCCCATTATTCACATCTTCATGATCATATAATTCCTCTTCAAATCCATTCCAACTATCCAAAATACACATAATTCCCAACCACGAACCGAATCAGATCATTATTCACGTCTAATGAAACAACAATCATACCAACAATTCAATAATCCAAACCGCCATATCAATTTATAATTAGAAATATAAGAGTAAATTCCGAACCCAATTCAGACAGACAAACGAAAAGAGGAGATGAAGAATAAGTACTCACTCCGGAAGCTTCCCCGACCGGAATACGGCGAACTTGGACACCTCCGAGTACTTGTACGGGATCCCATTCCTCCCGAGCAGATCCTCCAGCATCTGCTTCGCCCTGTCGGGGTCCGCGCTCTCGCACTCGAGCTCGTAGCTCGTCCCGAACGCGTACTGCGTCTCATCGAGCTCCAGTTTCAGCCCCTCCCATGTGTACACGGCCCGCACATTCCGGAACCCGCCAAGGCACACCAATTCCACGTTGCCACACCCAAATTCCTCCCTAACCCTCTTGAGGATCCTGGAATCGACGGATGAGAGGCGCCAGGGCTCAGAGACGCAGGCGCGGCCGATGGCGGGGTCCATCTCCTCCTCGTCCTCACTGACACGGCTGATGCCATCGACGATGGAGGGACGAGCTTTGAGGGAGACGACGCAGAGGGAATCCTGGTCGTAGAAGCGGAGGCGGAGAGCGGCAAGCTGGGAGGCGAGCTGGGAGGTGGGTCCGTCGAAGAAGATGTTTTCTTGGAGGTGGGTCTTTGTTAGGAATTGCGGAAGTGTGGGCCACCAGGATCTGACGGTCTACACGATGAGAACCTTCGCAAAGCCGAGGATTTGTGGTGGATCCAGCGATCCGCCTATTTGCTACAGGAGCAAGTGGGTCTGATCACCCCTCTGATCCTACGGTGAAGATGGTCCCCGGATCAGATCTATGGCTCAGATCTGATGGATGGACCAGATAAACTCTATAAGCCTATGCCTCTCTTTTCTCTCCGTATATCACTTATACGTTTCCTCTTCCTTGTGTATTTGATAACGGAAGGAGTCCTCTTATAAATAGAGGGAAAAGAGATAAGGGATGAGATGAGATAAGGTTGGTTTAACCTTATCTTATCCCATCTCATCTTCTTCCGAGGTTTAAATTTCTAATTAGAAATTCAAACTCTCGGGAGAAGGAGGATGCGGGAACATCCTTATGGGCCCCACCCACAAGTGGTTGTCCACAAGTGGGCCCTATGGGTCCACAATCAACATCTCCCACTCAATCACATTGTGGGGTAGGCACATCATGAGAGTTCATCTAGCTCATCACATAATAATCAAAACCAAAGAATCACGATCAAAAGAATCAGAAGCGTGGGACCAGCTGAAACACCTTTATCTTCTCACAGGTGTTTGAGTACTAAGAGACCACCTATCTAGCACTCAATAACCCAAGCTTTGCATTGCCTGTCCTAGTCCGCATGACCACACCGGATAGAGTTAACTCCCAATCTGGAGTACTCGGCCAACATACGCACTTATCCAACTTATCGAGTCTATTCTGAAAAACTTGGTTTTCTACAAACATCAATATAAATTCTTTTTAAGGTAATATATATACATATATATTTTGAAAGAGAATATCGTTTGTAAAATTCTAAGAAAACTCGATACTGCCGGCGGATAAGTCTTCAAGTGCGTATTTATAGTTCTAGAAACTTGGTGTAGCTGTCACGGGATCTTCCCCACGCAGATGTGTAATTTGGAATTGATCAAGCCGCTTTCCTAGCATAACCGAGTCTGACCAATCAAGGGCCTTTCGTCATCGTATACTAAAGTAGCGACACTCAATCTCATCCTCCTGTACACAAGAGGAGGGTAGCTGAGGACACAAAGAGTCACCTACGGGACTGGCTACTCGCACGTTGCAATGATTAGATCGAATCAAAGCAATATGTAGGTAATAGGTCCAAGCACGTGGCTACAATCCACGCCGTAAAGTAGACAATACTAGGTATCTGTCGGGTCTACAGTACGCAAGTCATCTCACATGAGGTATGACTCATCTCATAACCTCACGACTTGGCTGTGATTCAGGCCATAACATTATCCGCATTATGAGTAATGGTGCGACTATGTTATTCGACTTTGTCAGTCTCATCTTCAATCTTATAGGACTGAAGGCGGATACAACTCATTTGCATCCTCATCCTTTATTATTTTCAATAAAGGGTGGTTCATACCTCAGTGTATGAACATCACCCCAAGTGTACCTCTCTTGTACATTTAGGGTTGGTCCACCCGTGCGAGTGGGTAACCGGCCTGTCGATAATAGATGAAATCCTACTTGATCTCAAAGAAAATGCTGATGATCTACATACCTAGTTTAACAAGTGCTCGATACTGAATTTATTATTCAAAGATACATGATACAAGCATATCAATCAAGCTTTCTTCAATCCCATCTGCCTGACGTGAACTTGAAATAAATCTCTAGCTATAGGTTTCGTCATGGGATCAGCCATCATTTCCTTGGTAGGAATGTAGCTGAGGATAACCTTCTTATCTTTCACTTGATCACGAACGTAATGATACTTTATCTCAATGTGCTTCGATTTCTGGTGGTGTTTGGGATCCTTTGCCAAGTCAATGGCCGAGGTGTTGTCTATCCTCAACGATATAGGCTCATGTATGCCTGGAACAACACCCAATCCTTGTAGGAATCTTCGAACCCATACACACTCTTGAACTGCAGCACAACATGCAATGTATTCGGCCTCCATAGATGAAAGTGCCGTGGATGTCTGTTTCTTGCTCGACCAAGAGATAGCTCCCCCTCCGAGCAAGAAGACATATCCTGAAGTAGACTTTCCCTCGTCGGCGTCATTACCCCAAGCGGCATCTGAATATCCTTTGAGCTCGAGACTCGCGCCTTCATAACACAGCATCAAGTCCTTAGTTCCTCTGAGATAGCGGAATATTCGTTTCACGGCTTGCCAATGAGACTGTCCCGAGTTACTCTGGTAACGGCTGACTATGCCAACTGCATAGCTTATATCTGGTCTGGTGCAAAGCATAGCATACATTAAGCTGCCTACTGCGCTCGCATAAGGTACTGAGGACATTGCCGATTTCTCAGCTTCTGTCTGGGGACACGATTTCCTGTCTAACTTGGTAGCTTTATCCATAGGGGTTTCAACAGCTTTTGAATTTTCCATCCTAAACCGCTCTAAGATCTTCTGTATGTAAGTGGCTTGTGACAAGCCTAAGAATCTCCTAGAACGGTTCCTGATTATTTTAACCCCTAGAATAAAGTTGGCTTCACCAAGATCTTTCATCTCAAAGTTCGAGAAAAGCCAATCTTTAGACATCATCAACAGTTGCATGTCATTACCAGCTAATAGGATATCGTCTACATATAGAGATAGTATCAGAAAAGATCTTCCAGACCGTTTCACGTATACACAATGGTCTTCTTCACTCATTGTGAATCCAAAAGTGGTGATGGCTAAGTGGAACCTCATGTACCACTGCCTTGAAGATTGCTTCAACCCATAAATAGATCGTAATAACTTGCAGACTTTCTTTGGATACTTTTTGTCCATATAACCTATGGGTTGTTGCATGTAAATATCTTCATCCAAATCACCATTTAAGAAAGCAGTCTTTACATCCATCTGATATAACTCTAAGTCTAAACTTGCGACAATGAACAAGATCATGCGGATTGAGGAAAATTTTACAACAGGTGAAAAAGTTTCCTCATAATCAACACCTTCTTTTTGTGTAAAACCTTTTGCAACTAATCTTGCTTTGTACTTGTCCACTGTACCATCTGCCTTTCTTTTGATCTTAAGTACCCACTTGTTACCAATTGCTTTGCGATTGGAAGGCAGATCTACAAGTTCCCAGACTTTGTTCTTCTCCATGGAGGCAATCTCCTCGTCCATGGCAGTTACCCAATCAGCCGAATTCGGAGATAATAACGCATCCTGATAAGAATCAGGTTCATCATCGTCAACCGCAACACAAGAGAAAGATTGACCATCGATATCGAAATATCTTCTGGGAATCAAACCTCTTTCACTTCGACGTAACTTAGGAGCCTGCTGAGATGTACTCCCACTGTCCTGATGAACTATAGGAGTATCTCCATTTGCAGAAGCAGAACTCCCACTCTCCTGAGATACATCGGGAATTTCAAAAAAGTTCGGTGGAAACCTTTTGTTTCTTTCGGCTGGGGTATCTGTCTTCGACGAAGGTTACGTCCCGAGATTCAATCTCAGTCCATCCTCCACGATCCTCATAAACTAGAACGTATCCCTTTGAGTGCATTGGGTACCTGATGAATACACACTCAATAGTTTTACTATCAAGTTTACTTCTATGCTGAGTAGGCAATAAAACATATGCTAAAGATCCCCAAGGACGTAGGTCGGCTAGAGAAGGAATCCTCCCAGTCCACATCTCATATGGGGTCTTAGGAACGGATTTAGTTGGGACTCTATTTAGGACGTAGACGGCTGTAAGAAGCGCGTCTCCCCAGAATGTGGTAGAGAGATTGGCATGTGCCATCATCGATCTGACCATGTCCAATAGTGTCCTGTTCCTTCTCTCTGCAACTCCATTTTGCTGTGGAGTATATGCCATAGTGTATTGCCTGATGATGCCAACGTTTGCACAGTATGATTTAAACGTTTCAGATGTATACTCGCCACCTCTATCAGATCTAAGAATTTTAATCTTTTTCTCAAGCTGATTTTCAACTTCAGCTTTGAATTTGAGAAAGCAATCAAAAGCCTCGGATTTATGTGAGATGAGATACACATATCCATAGCGCGAGTAATCGTCAATAAATGTGACGAAGTATTGGCATCTATTTCTAGCATGTACATTTAAGGGTCCACAGATATCCATATGGATTATCTCTAGTAAACCCTTTGACCTAGTCGCTTTAGGGAATGGTTTCTTAGAAGTCTTCCCGGACACACAATGTTCACAAAATGGCAAATCAACCTTGGATAATGAACCTAACAGACCAGATCTAGCTAGTCTTGTCATACGATCCTTTCCAATTTGACCTAACCTCGCGTGCCATTTTAAAGATTCAGATACTACATGTTCATTCGATGTAGCAGACAAAGCAAGAGGCGCATTATCATGTTCTACATCTAGAATAAATAAATCTGAAATTAAATTACCCCATGCAAAGATGAGGTTATTTAGTCTTAAAGAAACTCTTGTCCCGGAAAAACGAATGTCAAAACCATTAACTAACAATCTAGGAACAGAAATTAAATTTCGGCGCATGCCCGGTGCATAAAGAGTATCATGGAGGGTTATTGTGTGCCCTACGCGCGAACGGAGATGATAAACACCAATCCCTAGCACGTCTTCAGCAGCGTTATTCCCCATGTACACCCTGTAGCTCCCTGTAGCTATAGGTCGAAATTCCTCGAGTCCTCGACGATCTCGTGTCACGTGCTTTGTTGCGCCTGAATCCAAAATCCACTCGTTAGATAGGATATCAACGGAAAGGATCTCAGAACAAACGTCTACAAACAAAGTATCTTGTGACTGAGGAATTACCGTCTTTTTCTGGGCACACTGACGGGCATAATGGCCTGAATTTTCGCAGACGAAACAGGTGATGTTTGTCTTTTTAGGTTTCCTCTTTCCTTTCCCCTTCTTGGGATTTGGATGAGGCGTTGCGGTCTTCTGTTCCTGATTGTTCTTCTTCGCCTTCTTGCGAGCTTTGAACTTCCTCTTATTAGCTTTCCGCTTGTGGGTTTCTACTGCAAAAGCCTTGGCCGAACCTGGCTGAATTGCATTCATTTCAACCTCTCGTACCAGATGGCCACAAAAGTCTCTGAACGTTGTGATAGAATCAGTATGGTTCAGAATCGTTTTGATTTGGGCCCATGATTCGGGTAAGCAACGGTGCATAGCTATAATCTTTTGATTTTCAGTTAATTTGCACCCTACATTCCTCAGGGCACCTATCATCTGCTCCATCTTACGGATATGATCCTTGATGGGGCAACCTACAGGCATCCTGTATTCTTGGAATTCTAATTCCATAGCCCGAACTTTTGCATCTGACTTCTGCTTATAGGCATTAGCCAGTGCATCCCAGATCCCCTTAGCGGTTTCATGCACTTCATACGTTGGTATGAGTTCTTTGTGCATTGTGCTAATCAAAACATTACGGGCGGAGTGATTTTGTTTACGCCATTTGTTATAGCGATTCATCGCGGCCCTATGTTCACCTAGATTTCCATTTTCAGCCAATATGGGTTCCTCTTGAACCCCATCCAGAGTGTGTGAAATGTCATCTTCATCTAGAAGGCTTCGCACTGCGCGGGACCAGTCTTCGTAGTTGTTGCCGTCGAAATGTTGTCCTTTTAGTTGATCGGCGATCAATGCTTTAGAGGCCATCTCTACATCGCATCATGTATCACTACTTAGCTATGATTTAAAGTATTGGCACTAATCATCAGAATTTTTACTGGTTATTCAAACTCTTAAGTTTATAAAAGTATACAATCCATCTTATAAGGGATCTGAAAGCCTACATACCTGTATGGGTGGTGCAGATCAATCAAGTTCTCTAAATAAAATGAAATTGATGCTTTTACGACTATCTATTTGTATAACCTACAACCCACCATTATGGGTGTATGCATCATTTAGGGAAGGAATGAAACTCCCACTTAGGTTATGCACAACCTTAGGATAACAGATCTATATTCTAATGAAATGATGACTTAATTAAAAAAAATTAAAGTCAAATTGAATAAATCATTAGATTAAAGAAAACAATCATGTTCATTGAACGAATAAGAGAAGTTCTATGATTAAAGGACAATATAATCACCCCATTGATCGTGTCCATTCATGATGGATCCGATCATTACTATTAATGTTCACCATTGATGATGGATCCTCTCATCAATGTTGATCATCATAGTTGATGATGGTTCCGTTCATTTGTGGACCCGTGATCAATAGTGATCGTATGGATATATACATGATCTTCATTCATTTGCATACACATATTTAATAATGCATGCACATATACATTAAGTAATCAAAAGATATTTTGAGACAGAAAAAATCCATAATTTAAATCATATTCTTTCATTTTAATACTTACATTGATCATCATGGTAATTTTAGATCTGGACCGTTAATCACAAAATCTGATCATACCATTGGTTAGATGTTGCTGAAAAACCCCAAGTCACTTCCTATTACTTGGTCTAAATCAGTCCAAAAATGGCCGATTAAAGGCCCTTTTACAAGATACTCTTAATCTTGAAAGGAAGTGAATTGGGCTTCTAATTTGGCCCACTAAAATTTGGACATAATAGTGGGATCCAATATGGGTTGTCCAATCACATGTGGATAGCTCATAATGGTCCAACAATTTTGTCCCAAATAATGGATACAGGTGGTATGATTTCGGTAAAGAGTGATCTTCTCAAATTTGGGCCAATATTAGACAATCCATTCTCATATGGATGTCCAATGATGGTCCTAATAATTTTAATTAGGAACAGCCCAAAAGAAATAGTCCATAATTACATAATTAGGCCCAATTCAATTTATTTCTTAAAGGCCCAATTCCAAAATTGGCCCATTAGGCTAACCATTTGGCCATGGCCCAATATTCTTAAGCCATGGCCCAAAAGGATAGGCCCATATCCAATTTCAATTTTCAAGTCAGGCCCATAAAGGGTTATAGTCAAGTTAGGCCTTAAAAGGCCCAATTTTCGCAGCCATGGCCCACAAAAAAGGCCCATTTTAAGCTCCAATCTTCTCTTCCTCTTCTTCTTCTTTTAGGGTTTTATGAAACCCATCATCCATGTAACCTTGGCAGCCATGGTGGCTGACTGCCCAACAAAAAAATAGGAGGGATGAGTGGCTGGAACGGCGAGCGGAAGCGGCGGCCGGCGCTGCTGCTGCTGCCACAGCCGCGGGTGCTGCTGCTGGCGGCGGCGGCGGCCCGTGCTGCTGCTGCTGTCGCGGCAGCGGCCGGCGTGCGGCTGCTGCGTCGGCGGGGTTTGGAAAATGGGAGAGAGAGAGAGAGAATAAGAGAGATTTGGGCGGCCATGGTTGCTGCCTGCGGTGGCGGTGGCCATGGTTGCCGCTGCTGCATGTGCGGCGGGCGGCGGTGGTCACAACTGCCGCTCCTGCTGCCGGCGGTGGCGGCGGCCATGGTTGCTGCTGCTGCTTCAGGCGGCGGCAGCCATGGCTGCCTCTGTTGCTTTTGCGGGCGGTCAGGAGAGAGAGATGGCCATGGTGTGCAGCGGTCATGCTTGTGCGGGCAATCATGAGAGAGAGATGGTGGTCATGGCTGCCTTAGATCATGCATTGGGTTTTATCTTAGTGGGTCCCATCTTACAGATGGATGGATGGTAGCGCACGTTTGACGCAGCAATCTCATATTGGCTTGTTAGAGATCAAAGCCATCCGTCCGTCAGGTGGGTCCCCATTTTGAATGGTTGGGTTTAGATCCTATAAGCCGATCATTGGGGCCTTCAACCTTGTGATTGAAACCATTGAGGTGATGGGCTCCTTCATGGCTATTTGGTGGCCATTAGATCTTGGGGTCAGGATCTATCTATGATAATCCATCCATGCTATTGTCCATTTGATCTATTGTTTTGGATCTTGAACCATTCACTTGTATGGTTGATTTGGACCCACATGTACCGTATTAATGGACGGTTATATAAAGAACTACTAATGATCCATTTTCAATATATAGACCTTTTAAAAAAAATGCTGTATCTGTCTTGTGACAGTGGCCCTGACCCATAAGAATCTGGTCTTAATCGTAAAATTCTAATTCCTTTAAATTAATTAATTAAAAATCTTAATTTTATTAATCTCCATACCTCAGAGATAAATAAAATGAGATTTGACAGAAAGGAATATTAATAAGATGATGATCGTATGTATTTATTAAAATGAAATAAAACATTAATTTATAATTCTCAGATTAGGGCCACTTACCTCGATTGCGATTATATCCTCTTTAAATCGGAGATCCGCTGTTCAATTGCTCTGATACCACTGTTAGGAATTGCGGAAGTGTGGGCCACCAGGATCTGACGGTCTACACGATGAGAACCTTCGCAAAGCCGAGGATTTGTGGTGGATCCAGCGATCCGCCTATTTGCTACAGGAGCAAGTGGGTCTGATCACCCCTCTGATCCTACGGTGAAGATGGTCCCCGGATCAGATCTATGGCTCAGATCTGATGGATGGACCAGATAAACTCTATAAGCCTATGCCTCTCTTTTCTCTCCGTATATCACTTATACGTTTCCTCTTCCTTGTGTATTTGATAACGGAAGGAGTCCTCTTATAAATAGAGGGAAAAGAGATAAGGGATGAGATGAGATAAGGTTGGTTTAACCTTATCTTATCCCATCTCATCTTCTTCCGAGGTTTAAATTTCTAATTAGAAATTCAAACTCTCGGGAGAAGGAGGATGCGGGAACATCCTTATGGGCCCCACCCACAAGTGGTTGTCCACAAGTGGGCCCCATGGGTCCACAATCAACAGTCTTGAGATGGACGGATGAGAGGAGATCTGAGAGCTTCTGATGGGCGGCTGAGTCTGGGAGACGGAGCTTCACCCCTACTTCCAGCACTCTGAAGAGGACGCCCAGTTTCATAGTTTCGAATTCGAGACTGTGAACGCCATCGCCAACCCGGAACCGATAAGGGTGGATTGTATCTTTTCACGAGCAGAACGTCTGAGCCTTACGAATCGGATGAAGAATCATTTCAAGTCCAAAAAGGTACCGCTAGTATATAATCAACGCAAATGGGGACTCGGATACAGGGCAATCTTCATGGACAAAAGAAAGAAGAAATTCCGTTGCTCTCTCATTCCATTTATCAAGCCAGGAGAACCTTGCAAAGATTAAGGAGGGAATCAACCGACTACACTACACAAAGGCCTCCCGATGAGCCTCGCTTAGGCCACGTGGTCCCCCATTCGATGGGACCAGATTCTCGAACCATCCAAGCCTCCGGACGAAGGAAAGGATGAAGATGAAAAGAAAGTCAAATACAACAGCTTCGGGACCAGGATATTCTGACACCTGCTCCCAACCAGGGGCACAACCTGCCCACTTCAATTCTGGTCAACCAGGGGCACAACCTGCCCACTTCAATTCCAGCCAACCAGGGGCACAACTTGCCCATCTCAACATCAATCAACAAAGGGGCACGACTCGCCCATCTCTGTAAAATCAACATCATCAACCATCAGCCAGGAGCAGAAGCAACCCATCCATTGGACCAGGAAAGGGAAATGGCCAGCCCTGGATTGGTCCGATGTCCAGATTCCGAACTTGTGTCTCGCTGTGGAAGCAGACGAACTGCAATGCTAGGTAAGTGATCCGAGAGGGACTGAGTACGACTCAGATCTCGAACCCAACCAGCGACAAATCATGGTCATCAGGCCGGACTGTGATTCCTCACCCAAATCATCGACCCCCACCTCTCCAGGGGAAGGAGTGTGGGGTCCTGAATGGTCATCTATTCCTCTAACTTTTGAATCAGTCAGAGAGTCGTCCGAGGGCTCTGGCTTCCAAAAAAAATGCATGTTTGAGCAGTGATCGGAATTTTGGAACAAGCTGGGATCAATCATGGTCTGCAATGCCCACTTGTTCAAAGTCCCGTGAATGTCAAAAACCCAAAAAAAAAAACTTTCAAAAGCGAAAAACATCTAGCATCTCAATTCCAAAAAATTCTCAAAAACCAAAAAACATTTCTTTTCCAGCATTCAATAGTGTGCCAAGTTCGTCTAAAGAGTCACATGAGTTTGAAGTCGAATCATATAACTTTGACATCGAATTAGACTTCGAGCTCATGGGTCTGGACGAAGCTCGGGATGAGGAAGATGATGATCCGGCTCCCGAACTAGAGGATCTCCTAAAAAAATTCGAATCTAAAGCCAATGTTGTAGCTGATGATTTCGAGATAGTAAACTTGGGAACACCTGAGATCCCTAGGGAAGTACGCATTGGGAAATTGTTGCCACCAGAGATGAAGCAGAGAATGATAGAGTTCCTAGCTCCAAGATTGTCCAACTTTGCGTTCTCATATGAAGACGTGCCAGGGCTCGATGAAGAGCTCGTTGTACACCATCTGTCAACTAAGCCGGATATGAAACCAGTAAAGTAAAAACTTCGAAGAATGAAGCCAAAATGGGCTCTGAAAGTCCGAGATGAAGTCATTAAGCAGTACAATGCGGGGTTCTTGGTAGTCTCCAACTACCCTGAATGGCTCGCCAACATCGTACCAGTACCAAAGAAGGATGGCAAGGTTCGAATGTGCATCGACTTCCGAGATCTCAACAAAGCCAGTCCTAAAGATGACTTCCCTTTGCCGCATATCGACACTCTGGTCGACAACACTGCTGGGTACAAGATCTTCTCATTCATGGACGGGTTCTCAGGTTACAATCAGATCAAGATGGCCGTTGGAGATCGCGAGAAGACATCGTTCATCACTCCCTGGGGAACCCTCTGTTACAGGGTAATGCCGTTCGGTCTGAAGAACGCAGGAGCAACACATCAGCGAGCAATGACAGCACTATTCCACGACATGGTGAACAAAGAGCTTGAAGTATATGTGGACGATATGATCATCAAATCTCGCACGGTCGAAAGATACTTTGAAGATATGAAGAAATTATTCAACAGATTAAAAAAGTACAAGCTCCGTCTCAACCCTCAGAAATGTGTCTTGGTGCAATGGGAGGTAAGCTCCTAGGCTTTATGGTGAGCGAGGATGGCATCAGGGTCGACGAGACCAAAACCAGAGCAATCATCGAGATGCCCCCTCCTAGAACAGAGAAAGAAATTCGTGGCTTCCTCGGCAGAATTCAATACATCAGTCGCTTCATCGCACAGCTCACACCTATTTGTAAGCCCATATTCAAACTCCTCCGGAAGAACGTTCCAAAAGAATGGAATGATGATTGCCAAGTTGCCTTCGATCGCATCAAGAAATATCTCACGAATCCTCCAGTTCTAGTGTCACCCACTCCTGGACGACCACTATTGTTGTACATCTCGGTAGCAGCAGAAGCCATTGGCTGTGTCCTCGTCCAACAAGATGAGACCGGGAAGAAGGAACAAGCAATATATTATTTGAGCCGAAAGTTCACCAATTACGAGACCAGGTATTCCTCGATCGAGAAGACCTGCCTCGCCCTAGTCTGGGCAACTCAGCGACTCCGTCAATACATGATTGCGTTCCCTATTCTCCTCCTCGCTCATATGGATTCGCTCAAATACCTGTTCGAGAAACCGGCACTCACTGGAAGGATAGCTAAATGGCAGCTACTCCTGTCTGAATTTGACATCACCTATGTCACTCAGAAGGCAATCAAGGGGCAGGCCCTCGCCGATCATCTTGCCGCTCACTCTCTCCTAGATTATTAACCGCTCAATACATTCTTCTCTGATGAAGATCTCCTACTTATCGAAGGTGAAGAAAAGAAGAAGAAAGATGAGTGGACGTTATTCTTCGATGGCACAACAAATGCTAAAGGGAGTGGTATCGGAGCAATCCTCTACTCTCCAGATGATGTCCTTATTCCTATCTCAAGGCGCATAGCATTCGAGTGCACCAACAACATGACAGAATATGAAGCATGCATCGTTGGCTTAAGGGAAGCCATAATCTTGGGCGTCAAGAAGCTACGAGTATTTGGAGACTTACAACTTATCATCAATCAGACCAATGGTGAATGGAAAACCAAGGACGAGAAATTGATACCATATCATGTGTATCTTGAAAATCTGGTCGAAGAATTCAAAGAAATCACCTTCTCATACATGCCCAGAGCTAAGAATCAGTTTGCAGATGCTCTCACTACACTCGCGTCAATGCTCGAGATCCCCAAAGGAGCTTCGGAATGGGAGGTCACAGTCGAAACTCAAGATGAACCTGCTTTTCTGCCTGCAAATAGAAGAAGCCAAAGTTGTCCCTGACAAACCCTGGTACGCAGACATCAAGCAATATCTCGAAACACAAGGAGTATCCAGAGTCAGCAACAGCAACAGATCGCCGAGCCATCCAGCGTTTGGCCGGCCAGTTCATCCATCAGTGGCGAAGTTCTGTACAAGCGATCCTATAATCACGTCCTCCTTCGGTGCGTTGACGAAACAGAAGCAGCAAAGATCATGAAAGAAATACATGAAGGAATCTGTGGCCCACGCATGAACGGGCCCATGATGACAAAGAAGATTCTACGACTCGGCTACTATTGGCTCACCATGGAAACAGACTGTTGCCAGCACGTCAGAAAATGCTTCAAATGTCAGGAGCATGCGAATCAAATTCATACCCCCTCATCAGAGTTGTACAATCTGACGACTCCTTGGCCCTTCTCTATGTGGGGACTCGACATCATTGGGAAGATTAGTCCCAAAGCATCAAACGGTCATGAGTATATACTTGTGGCAGTCGACTACTTCACCAAGTGGGTAGAGGCAGCTTCCTACACCACGATCGCAGCAGCCCAGGTGATCAAATTCATGAAGAACAACATCATATGCCGGTATGGAATCCCTAATGCTATCATCATAGATAATGGGACCCCGTTCGTCAACAAGAAGATGGATGACGTCCTCAGCAAGTTCAAAATTCAGCGTCATCAATCAAGCCCCTATCGTCCTCAGATGAATGGTGGGGTGAAAGCCGCAAACAAAATAATCGTCAGGATACTCGAGAAGATGGTCGTGACTTATCGAGATTGGTCAGACATGCTCTCATATGCACTTTGGGCCTATCGAACGTCTGTACGGTCTGCTATGGGCGTTACTCCTTTCGAGCTTACTTATGGAATGGAAGCAGTTCTACCAGTCGAGGTGGAAATACCTTCACTACGGGTGTTACTAGAAAGCAGAATTGAAGAAGGAGAATGACAACGGGCCAGATTCGATCAGTTACAGCTAGCAGATGAGAAGCGTATGCGTGCACTAAGTTATTCACAGTGCTATCAGAAAAGGATCGCTCGGGCTTATAACAAGAGAGTCCGAAAAAGAAGCTTCAAAGTGGGCGACATGGTTATGAAGAAAATCCTACCGTCACACTTTCCCGATCCCATAGGAAAGTTCAAACCCTCGTGGGACGGACCGCTGATCATCAGAGAAGTACTTCCCGGATGCGCCCTCAGACTCACCAGCATGAGAGGGGTGGATCTTCCTGAGCCAATCAACGCCAACAAAGTGAAGATCTTTCACGGGTAAGTCATTCTAACTTTATCAAGAGTTACTTTAATAGAGCTGAAGTCAAGAGGTCAAAGCTAAAACCTCTGAGAAATCGTTTCCGTCCACCAAAAAAGTGTTTCAAATAAGGGGATTTAAAAGAAAAAGAGAAAAAATACAAAAAAAGAGAAAAAGAATACAAAAGAAAAGTAAAAAAAAAGAGAGAGAGAAGAAAAGAGAAAGAAAAAGGGAAGCCAAAGCAAGGCACCCGAGAAAAATTAACCCAAGAAGAAACACAGTCATCCATCCATTTATCTCAGAAAGGTCTTTAGCTAAGACCAACAGCTCTATCATCGTAACTTAGGATAATGGCTGGAAGACTGTCCATCGGCCGACAACGACGGATTCCCGACCTCTAGCCACTGCAGTTATCCAAAAGATCCAAAAAAAAAAAAAAATTTGTGTGCCTAAACTGAAATTGCGTCGGGTAGCCTAACACGACACCCTACGCATACGCGTGCGGAAACTTGAGAGCAACTAGAATTATGGTTAACCAATAGGAGGGGGGTATAAGGACCTTTTTTTTTTAAAATCTTTTCGCCTACTTAAACAATTCAGCAAATAAAACAACGTAAGCGATAAACACTTCGGCTTCCAAGCCTAAGTGGGTCCAATCAAAAGACTAGCAAATGATAAGTGCAATCAAGCAACCTAGTCTAAACTACTCATGTGGACTAAAGAGGATGGATCAAGAAATGCTCAAGTCAACATGAGTTTGTGAAAGTACATCTTGTGAGTGTGGATGTGCCAATCAAGTGCCTAGCATGCATTCCTAACTAAGCATTCATAATTAACCAATTTAAACACAATGCATAAAGAGAAATGTGCTCAAGAACAATCACAAACACAAGGATGTATAGTGGTTCGACTACTTGTCTACTCCACTCCCAGTTCAAGTACTCAACCCCTTTGAGCACACCGGCATTCACTGGGGAGTTTAAATCTGGTTCCTCCCAACCAAGGTGTTTTAACTCGGATCCACCCAACCGGGGAGTTTACAGGTTCCTCCCAACCTACACGTTTGCACCCGTGTTGGTGGCTCCCCCTTGGAGACTTTGTTTTAGGCCCGACTAACGTGCCAAGGAACGGTTGACGTCCCTAGATTTTAGGCCCAACTAATAGGCCAAGGATCGGCTAACGACCCCGGGGCGAGTTTGTCAAACAAACTCTACACTCAACTCCCACAGGGAATTGAGTGGATGGACTCTTAACAAGACAACCTACTTGTCGAATTGAGCCCCTTGTTCAGCGCCGCTTCGGGTTGCTTCTTCTCGCTCTCCCGTGCTTGAATCAGCTCCCCTTGTGCTCCCCCGATCGTTGACGCCGTTGCTTTGCCAAGGCTTTAGCTCCAAGATCAGCTACCTTGCATGTGATGCTCCATTGGAGATGCCCAAGGTGCTAGGGAATGGTTAAACCTCTGCAAATGGTAGGAAATGGGTTTCCTAGAGGAATGCACCTAAATGGACTCCTAGGTAGTGTTTAGAAGAAGGAATTAATTATCATCAAGGTGTCTAAACCCTAGGAATCAAGAGGGAACAAGTCTTATTCTCAAGAAGCCATTGAATGGCCCAAGCTTGTGATGAAAACATAAGGAGAATGGCTTGTTATAGGTTTGGGATAGAGCCTCTAATGATCTCTAGCAATGGTGGCTTCTATCTCCTCAAAATCCCCTCTCTTAGCTCAAAAAACGAATCCCCCTTTTAAATAGATTTTCTTCCAACGGTAAAAAAACGGGCAGATTCGTGCATCTTCGATTGATCGGAAAAATTGTCCGATTGATCGGAGCCCAGTCCGATTGATCGGAAATCTATCCAGAGAAGTCTCTAGAAGAAATTCCGATTGATCGGAACACTGTCCGATTGATCGGAAGGCCCCTTCCGATGGATCGGAAGACTGTCCGATTGATCGGAAATATGTCCAGTGAGTTTTCAATTTTTTCTGGGACAATTTCCGATTGATCGGAATTTCTGTCCGATCGATCGGAATCCTATCGGAGCACCTGTCCGATTGATCGGAGTTCTATCAGAAACTGCTGTTTGAGCCTTTTTTATTGCAGCAGCTTCCACCTCTTTAATTAGTCTAATTTATCATGTTTTTCATGGAATTCTAAGACTAATGATGATGACTAAAGGTATACCTAGGTGATGCAAGTCATCTAAGAGGTTATGGGTTAGGTTTTGGTCAAGGCAAGGCACACCAAGGCATCACATTTACCTGATTCTTCTTTCTTGATGCAGCCGGGCCACTTGATTCTTCGGTCTTCGTCTTCATTAAGCTCAACCGACACTAGACCTACTGACCTAAGTAATTGACAAACAAGGTGCACTAGTATACCACAGAAAAGTGCACTAACATAAAAAAGAGGGCGGAGTGAAAACCCGAAAGGGCGCTCCGAGTAAAAACAGTGGGCATACGGCGGACTTGGTGAAAACCCGAAAGAGCGCTGAGGGTAAAAACAGCATTGCTGCCAAGGGGCAGGCAAGATCAAACACCCGGGACGTGGTGAAAACCCGAAAGGCGCCACGGGCAAAAATGACGGGAAAAGGCCGGCTGTTGTGAAAACTCGAAAGAGCGCTGCAGGCAAAAAATGGCTCAAATAGAAAAAAAAAAAATTAAAAGTGCAGGTACCAAGAAATCAGACGGTCCGAATCAGTTCAAGCGGTTGCAGTTCAAGAACAAGAAGAAGTACAGTCGGGAACAAAGAACTCTACAAACTCTGGCAATCTCAGGAAGTAATAGTTTCCATGGCCTACATCTCTAGGGAACCAAAGAGACCTCGCAAGTCAATCTTGAAACATTGGTCAAAGCATTGGCCGAGCCTTAGTTCTGATTCCTATATCCCGACACAAAATCCAGACACACTCACAAGGCAACTCATGGCACAACGGATTTTTAAAAAAGTTTTATCCTTTTTTCATTAAATGCATCATATTTCTTTTACATGTATAATTCATCTTTTTCAAAAAATACAAAAAATGCATCATCACCAGTCATGCAAAAAGGAATGTACAGATGGCCAACACAATCAATCTCTACCCTCCTCGGCCATATCAAGTAAGTCCTCTGACCCATAATGAAGTAGCCTCGCTCTCAACCTACTCACCTCCATACGCAGGTAATGAACCTCATCGCGCTCAAGGACACGGATCGCTGTCTCCTCATCAGACAACCTCTGATCGGCAGCCAATCTCCTTGACATCATCTCACAATGATACCGAAGTGCGGAAATCTCAGATAGCAAATGACCATGAGTGGCCAAAAGGAAACCAGGATCGATGAATGGGCGTTCCTCAAAGGGCTCATATGAACCAGATGAAGAGCTGGCATCTCCAAGGATATCCTGCTCATCCTCATCGGCAGTCTGGTGCCAGCAAGGGATATGTCGATACAGAGACTGCTCAGCCACCCAGTACTGATACGGGGCAGTTGCCATCGAAAAAGTCCGCAGCTCAAAACCAAGCAAATCAGCCGTCAAGTAACTCACCCAAGATCTGTCAACCCGAGTCCTAAAGTCAGATGATCTAGACGGAAGTGCTCGATGCCCGATACCCATGAAAGCAAAAAGAGGAACGTCCTGCTCATATCTGAACTGCCGTAGAAACCGGATATGGTGGTAAGAAAAGTAAGATCGAAAGCCTACCAGCATCAGAGGAAGGCAGTGCGCATCGCAAAGTACTAGGAGGAAGTGAAAGCCAAGATGACTCCCAACGAACATTCCAGTCACGAAGTTCAGCGAACATTCGGCGATATAAGGGCTCACTCATCCTGGCCATATGTGGAAGAAACTCTATGATGTGTCGCAAAAGGTCTGGGCGACGCGTGCCAGGAAATGGTACAGGAACAGTTAGCGAAAGACGCTCCCATAACCAGACCTGATCACAAGAAAGAGAAGAAGTTCAGCTAGGGCAAAGCAATTCTCAAAAGACAAGAAAAGAAAAAGAAAGGTGCAAGAAAAGATACCTGAAGAAATGCACAGCAGCCACGAAGGACACGAGTGTGGCCCAAGGCACAGTCAGTCAGCCCATTAAACAGCTCAGCCAGGACAAGAGAAATGATCCCCTGACGTCGAATAACTCGGCTCATCACCTCCAAGGAGTCCGAGACCTCCGCCATCCCGAAAATAGCACCTCAGTTATCAAGCAGAAGATCATTGCATTCCGAGCAAGTAGAGACCCTGCCACACTCCGAGGACCCGAGAAAAGATCATATAGCAAATCCAAGGAGAACACTACAGCATATTGGCCAGTAGCTACAGGCTGAACAAGATAGGGGATCCCGAACCAATTCTGCGGTGTGGCAGTCTTCGGTAAAGTCTTCAGGTGAAAAATACTGAGTATAATCGCAAGGAAGACCGGTCAAGCGCACAAGCTCCTCCAAAGAGGGTCCCATCTCCATGTCGTTGAACGCAAACAAGTTCAACGAGGGGACCCATTCGATCAGTGCAAGCTCCGAGCATCCTCTAGTCGATATCAACTCTAGCCATGTGGATCAGACCGCCGAAGCCATACGACTCCAAATCTCGAATCTCATACACTGACAAGCTGTCAAGCCAAGCAACAAGCCGTGGCGAGCAAGAAGGACGAGGAAGCAGCTGACAAGTCCTCACAGGAATCCCCTCTAGGACAAAAGGCCCAGAAATCAATGGCAGTTCATCAAGGATCGGAAGGTCAACGGGCGAAGGAGAAGGAAAAGCTGGGACCTTTGCAGACTCAATAGCCCTTGACCTGTCCCCAGTAACGGCTATGTCTGATATGGTCGCATCACTGTCTGAAACTGTCATGACCTCAGTCGCATGAGAAGACTCGCCCACCTCGTGAACGGAGTGCGCAAAGGACCGACGATCAGGAGAAGAACGGTACTCTCCATCAAAAGGACTATCAGCAAAGATCACACCACACATCGTGGCATCCTGACCAATCTGATCACTGCAAAATGCAGTCTGAACCATCAAGAAGGGTCCCGACAACCCCGATCGAAGAATCAATGATCAGATCTGGACCTGCAGCTCTCTCCAACATGAAGTCGTGAATCCAATCGTCATCCTGTCCAATCAAAGGAATCATCGAGGCATCCACATCATCCATTATCAGGGGGACATCATCAATGATCACATCAAGTACACTCAAGCAAGTATGCCGCACATCTCGGCCATCATTAAGAGCATCCAGACCATCAAAGGTATCATCTGAACCATCCATACCATTCAAACATGAGATCAGCCCATCTATGTCCATCATACCCCCATCACCACCATCAATCACATCATCCATGTGGCCCACACTCAAGGGATGCATAGCCTCACCTATGTCCCATCTTATCATCCTATCCATACCATCCATTTCTCCCATAATCAATGGCCCATTCAAATATGAAATTCCAGCATGGCTGCCATTAATGGGGCCATTCAAAGCTCCACCAACAACCACCCCTAATCCACCATCAATACCCCCATTCAATGCTCCATCTCTACCATCCATTAAAGAGATTCCACCATCATTAAAGCCTTCATCACCTCCTGAAGTGTGGGACCCATTATGGATAGCCCCCACAGCCCCTAGATCTCCACCATCCATTGCTTGAGAAAGGACAAACCAAGAAGAGGATCAAAAGAGGAGGAAAGAGGAGACAAAAGGAAGATTCATGGTCGAAATCAAACCTGGACATACAAGAAAGGTGGGGACAAGGGCAGTGGACAGAAGGGAATGTCCGAACCAGAGCCAGCCTAGACCGCACAAGAGGCGATTCTTGGCGGCCCGCTGTGGGCCACCCGTACGGACGCGCTCCCTCTCTCTCCGCGGGATTGGCTCCACGGTCGTTGGTAGGTGAGGCTGACAGTCCACATCAGCAGATGACACCCTGAGGGCCGCCCAAGGCTCTAATCATCTCCAGATTTCGTTTAAGGTTGATCAGAATCATCTGGAAGGTACCCCACCTGTCCAATCACGAAGTATTACAGCCTCCACGGGTCTGATCAAGTCAAGGAAAAGGAAAATTGATCAAGAGGGGCCCACAAGCAATCTGAGCCATTTAAAGACTAGATCATCATGATCTAAACCATGAAAATTTTGACATGAGTCATCAAATAGCAACATTAAGGGTTGATTGTAAAAAAAGAGGGCCAGAATCCAAGATCTGATCATCAAGTGGGCCCACAGGGCCAAATCAAGCAATCTGAGCCGTTCAAGTTATCATCCACACCATGAGAAGCCTTCTTAGCCCCACAAAACATCAAGAAAAGGTGCTCCAAAGCAAAGCCGAAGTCTCAAGTGGGCCCACGGGGCCAAATCAAGCAATCTGAGCCGTTCAAGTCATCATCCAAGCAGCTAAGAAGTCTCATCTTCCACAAATCATTCAGAACACATAGGCATCATTAAGTAATTTGAGACAAGTCAAAGGTTGTATATTCATTCAGAAGATTTTAATACAAAAAGGATAAAAGCAAAAAGAAGAAGGTCATACATCAAGCAAGCTGAATACAAAAGCAGGCTACAAGTCACCAATGTAGTCGTCGTCATCCCTCCTCTCGTCCCGCTCTCGACGATGAAGATCCATCAAAGGAGCTGTCACTGATCCGCCAGCATATCTGCGACGACCCCCTAGAACATAAAGTGGAGGAAGCAGAGGCCCCTGTCCGTACAACAAGTACCACTCGTCATAATCGCGATCTGGGATCGTGAAACGAAACTCAGGCTGGCCCACAAGAGCATCAGCTATCTCATCAGCTGGGATCTGAGAAGCCGAAGGAGGTGCAGAACAAGGGACTCGAGCCACCCCAGTAATCTGTCGAAGCAGCCTCTCACCCAAATACCACTGAAATGATTCAGCATCAGAAAGCATGATCCGGAGGCATGAAGAATCGTATGCCTCTACACTCTGAGGGGTGTAGTAGAGAGGAAAGTTGGCGTATGGCATCTGAGCAAGCTACAACAAATGAGGTCATCACAATCAGTTACAGTGCAGCACGAGGGATAAGGAAAGCAAGTTACTTACGTCCTCAACGGTCAATCAGTCTATGTCAGCACGCCAGTTGTCCCCAGAGACTCGAGAGTTCCGCTGACGATTTTGCTGATGCTAGTACATGTGGCGATACAAAGACGGCTCAATGTCATCTCGTATCCTCGGCGCGAGATGGGCAAAATGGTCATAAAAGCAAGTCTGAGCAAGGACACACATAACGGTCAGAGAAAGAAAGAAGGCAAGTGTCTCCAAGGAAGGTTAAAAAGAATACCTCTACGATAGGCCAGAAACCTGTGAAGGACCGGCTATTCCGAGAGATCTTATCCTAACCTTGGAAAACATGAGTCAAGATAGCCCCATTCCAATTGTAGGGATGGTAAAGATCCTCAACCAAATGAAGAAATTTAGGATCGATCCTCTCGTTCGCGTGACAGAAAAGAAAGAACCCGAAGGCGTAAGCAATCATGGCCCGTGCTTTGTGGAGGGCCTCTAGTTCGGTAGTAGGGGTGATGGTAGCAAAGGTGTTGTAGAACTATCGCAATTTTACTTGATGGCCCTGGAATTCATCCTCAGGTGGGACGTCACCGACAAGCCGTAGCCAGTCAGTGGAAGTGATGGGAGCAAGAGAGCCGACCTGGGGAACAACTTCCCATGGAATGGAAAACCGATTTGCATATATATATATATATATATATATATATATATCCAAGGGAGTTATTCCCCACTCGCCACAAGGGAGTTGAAAGGTGTGGGTCTCATCCCGCCACCTCTCACAAAGAGCCGCAAGCAGCATGCGGTTGGCATTGTTGTTATGGAAGCGCAAGGTAAGGAGGCTAGCAAAAGGGGTGTCAGCCAGAACTCGTTCAAGCAAAGGCTATGGGTGTTTCACCCAGTTATCCCAGTGATCTCTGGTACCTCGACCCTTGATGGAGGGAAGAGGTTGGTGCTCCTTAGCCAAGGAACACATATGGGCCCCTCAACGGATAATGAAGGCCGGATCATCCTCATCGATCACCCGTCGTCCTCTTGTACCATCCGCCATTGAATCCTACAAGCTTGGCAAGGTAAGTCCCTATTCTTTACCCGTTAAGATCCAAATTATCATCCAGGAAACCCATGAGTTTGGACTCACATTCAAACGCAAAAACTAAAAGTCCAACTCCATGTGTCACCTAAGATATGTATTGGGCCCATTGAAGAAAGCAAGGCCCACCTCAAAGAGGGTTGGATGTCATGCCTTAGGAAAGGAAAGTCCATCGTCCAAGGACACATTTTGGACAACAAATGCACTTAAGTGCCATAAGATCAACAAGGGATAAAGATCCAACTTCACATGAGAAGTCCCTCTTCAAAGTCCATATGTGGCCAAGGATTGATCCACTTTTTATACCAAGGCCATGATTCTCATTTAAGATGTTCCCACCTTTTTACACATGTACATGCACAAGTGGGGAATAGGAAGGAAATGGGCCCCCAAGAGCAACCCAAATGCCCCACCTCAATGGATTGAAGGGAGCATATAACCCATTTGAAGAACATGAGGACCCATTCATGGGTTAACCATAGGCAACCCTATGTGCATCATCTTGATAAAAGTTTTGACTATAAGAATATAACATGGTGGTCTACCCACAAACATATGAATCAAAGAAGCCAATGGTAAAGAATTTGATGCACATAGCCCACATGAAGAATCGAAGTCGGAAATGTCCATGCAAGGACAAGTTTGGGCAACTTATGTGCACCAATTTCTTTACAAAAAAAAGGGGACCATTTGAGCACAAGAGGGCATGGCTTAATGAGTCACCCAACCATCATGAAAATGGCTAAGAATGATATACATAGCCCACTTGAAGATCAAAATCCAAAATGCCCCAAAGCATGGGACGAAATTGGGCAACTTATGGGTATCATTCTTTCTCACAAAAAAAAATCACTCATCTTTGAGAATGATGGTGGATGACCCACGAAACACCCCAAGAGAAGTTCAAGGAGCTATGGTTGCATGGATAGCTCACTTGAAGAGGAATCATCCATTGGAGATTGATAACACTAAAGGAAACTCTTGAGAACCACTTTCCTACCACATGGGAAAACCATTTGAACTTAGTGAGATGGTTGAAACAACTCACTCATGGGACTTGTAAATGATCAAGTAACTCAAGTCCTCCATCCATCGAAAGAAAAAGCATGAAAGAAAAAAAATCCTACATGAACAAAGTGTAGTGGTGCACACATGGTCCAAACAAATGCACAAGTTTCAATGAGGGCCCAAAAGCCCATTCATATGGAAAAATTCTAAGGAAGCCACCACACTTTGTGTACAAGGATGTACATCATAATCAAGAAATGATGGAAGATTTGGGCCACTTGACCATAAGGGCCCAACTAAGAAATCTAGTCCACTTGAGATCCAAGTGAAGAATGGGCTAGTCACCTCTGTCCATACACGTGAAGAAAGATGGGGCCACCCTAAGTGAGCCCTATGAGCCCAAAACTTGAGGTGGGCCCTACCATTCCCATGAGCCCAAACCTTGAAAAGAAGATGGAAAAGAAAAGAAAGCTCCAAGAAAAATGACAAAGACAAGAAAGCATAAGGGAGCCCAAAATGAAGTGTTGGGCCCATCAAATACACCAAGGGCCATGACTTCACTTTGAGCCCATTTGATACACATAAAAAGAGGCCCAACTCCCATGAAGAAAGATAGGATATTTTGCCGTGCACACTTAATGGACATGGCAAAATTACCCTTTACATACACATGAAGGGAGTGTGAAAGAAGAAAAGAAAGAATGAAATGGAAGCTTGCAATGTCCTTCTCCATGCACCACCTTTAGAAGAGATTGGAGATCTAGAAAAAGGCCAAAAATACTTGGGCCCACCTTCACTCCTTTTGGAATAGCTACATGGAGAAAAGAAAGGAGACATAGAAGAGACAATGAAGAAGGAAAAAGACAAGAGAGAAAGGGAGTGGTCCATACCTTTACCACTCACCAAAGAGGGACCACCTTGCTGTCCCAAAGCTTCACTAAGGCCCACCACTTGAAAAGAGCAAAGAACCACTAAAAGAGAGAGAAAAACTTGAAGAAAGAAAGAGTATGAGAGAGAAGAGAGAGATTGCACGTTGGAGGGGGCCAAGGGTGCCCCATGCTATATAGAAAAGGGGAGGGCACCCCTTTACCCGACCCACTGGAAAGACCAGTGGGCAGAGACAGTCCGGGCGGCACCCAGGGGGCTGTCCTCCCTCCCACCTAGTTGAAACTACCCCTCACCCTCTCTCCTTGGGAAGAACTCCTCCTTGGGAAGGGCGGTTGCAAGTGAATCTTGTACCTCTATGTAAGAATGAAGTGATGGAAGAGGAGGGTGAGCAAAAGTAAGGAATCTCACCAAAATCTCATCTTGTGAGAAATTGGGGAGAAGTTGGCTTGATGATGTGGAAAAAGTTCCATAGAATTTTCTAAAAAAAGAAAACGAATTGACTTGGTCAAACAGTGATCTCAACCATCCAAAGTCATGGCCTGATGATCTGAACCATTCTAAGAAGAATCCCCAGAATCTCCAACATTGATTGCGGCTCGCTTGTACATATTCTTGGTCCGAAGACCTTAAACTACGTCGGGATCAAAATCCCGAGAGATTTCCAACAAAAATAGTGTTAATCTTGATCGCTCAAATTGAGATGTAACAACCTAGAACATTTCGAAAAATCACAAAAAGAATGTATTTTCAGCTTGTACAAAGCTGTGGTCCGAAGACCTTAAACTACGTCGGGATCAAGATCCCAAGGGTTTTTTAATAAAAAATGGGCATCGATCTCGACCATCAAAATCAGAATCGATGACTCAGGACATTTTTTAAAAAAAAATCACAAAAAAAATGTATTACCAGTCTCGCTCCTAAATTCTAGGGTCCGAAAACCTTAAACTACGTCGGGATCGACGTCCCGAGAGATTTTCAATAAAAACCGGTAGCAGTCTTGGTCGTCCAAATCAAGATCCGACGACACCAGGACATTTTTCAAAAATCACAAAAAAAAATGTATTTCCAGTCTCGCTTTTAAATTCTGGGTCCGAAGACCTTAAACTACGTCGGGATCAACATCCCGAGAGATTTTTAATAAAAACCGGCATCAATCCCAGCCGTTCGAGCCAGGATCTGATGACCTGGATCATTTCAAAAAAATAAAAAACAAAATGTGTTGCCCTATTTTGTACAAAGTTTTGATCCGAAGACCTTAAACTACGTCGGGATCAAGATCCCGAAGGACTTTGTAATAAAAACCGGCATCGGTCCTGATCGTTCGGATTAAGATCCGACGGCCCCAGACATTTTCTGAAAAACAAAAAAAAAATGTATTTTCAGCATGTTCATATTTTCGGTCCGAAGACCTTAAACTACGTCGGGACCAAAATCCCGAGAGCTTTCCATAAAAACCAGTATCAATCCCAATCACTTGAGTTGAAGTATGAAACTTTTTCAAAAAAAAAAAAAAAATTCATCATCAATTTCAACTGCACCAATTTATCCCCAGTAGTCCGAAGACCTAAAACTACACTAGGATTAACTTCTCGGGGGCTTTCTTTCCTAACCTGTTCCGGACATAGTTGACACTTGATCGTACGGGTGTCTGGAATCTTCTAAAACAGGTAAAGGCTGAGGCGGGCAGAACTCCGCAACCCTATTCGTGTTGAATGCACCGTGATAGACAACCTTGATTTGGAAGTCGCTGTTGAATCTGACGGATGTTCCCTGTTCCTAAAACTCATGAAGGGGATTAAGGCAGTTGGGAGGTGAAGTGCACCCTCACGGAATTGTGAGCAACGTAAGGCCCCAAACTGGATTGACAAAGGGAAATGTGAGGATGCGGCTCATTTTGTGGCCGAAGGAGTCCATCGGACGATTCGTGGTCTATGTGCATTGCACATGAGGAACAGGCAACTTTGTGGGTGTGTTGACTGAAAACTCTCAAAGTTCCCTCATTTGAAGATGTAAAACTACGGCACTTAACTGTGTGAGACTCGTCTTGCTCGCTGACGTAAAATGGATCGGGTGCCTTACCAGCAGTAGAAGCTGGAAATGAATGAAAATTCCATACTTTTCCCCGCATTTCAGAAAAATCAGAAAAATACTAAAACATTGCAAAATCACCTTTCAAAAATCACAAAAAGATATTTTCCTTGCTTTCAAAACCAAGTATTTTCAAAATCACAAAAAAATATTTCCCTTGCTTTCGAACCAGACATTTTCAAAATCACAAAAATATTTCCTTTGTTTTCAATAACCGATCCTTATCCTGACTCAGGTAAAGATTCGAACCAAATATCTGTAAAAATCGTAAAAATTGTCACTATCCCCAGCACTGCATTTCAGGAGTATCGAATTCCGCTCACTCATTTCGCAGTTTGGGATGACGGATCCGATCACTCGCAAATTGGAATCTTGACCAAAACAAGCGACCAAGCACCGTCTCAATTGCATCCATTCACAGAAGAACATCTTGAAGTCTGATAACATCCTTCGTCCATTCCCATTAGCAAAGAAATAGCATCTTGGGATGATGGACCTGATCGACCACGGGTCAGGATCTTGACCAACCCGCTGGCCAAACATCCATATAAAAAAAAAAAAAGAAATCCCCAGGGGAGCACAACCCTGGAGCAATAAGCTCAAAGTTCTCTGCATCTCCAGCAAAAGTAAAATCATCGAATGAAAAGAGAATGAGCTAAACCATGCATTCATCATCAAATATGCATCTCCATGCATCCCCATGCATCGCATCAATCATCATGTTTACCGGCTTTCAAAATAAAAGTCGGTTAGCCAAAGACCCCACAAGCGCCCCTAGTGGAGGCACGTGCAAGCCAGATTTCCTTTTCAAAAAGACAAAAAAATATTCCTATTTGCAAATAAAAACCCCACGTATTATCACTCCCCAGAGTGGGTACCCTTTTCAAAATCGAAAAATATTTTTCCAGTAGAGCGTTCGGCCTCTAAAACACCAGGAGATCTTCCATATCTCTGGGTAGGAGCTGATGCAAAAATCAAATAAGACCCTGATGTCTTGCGGTTACCCCGGAGACCATCGGATCCAATGCATTCAAAGTACGGTCGAACTGAACTCCAGTGTCAGTGCGGTCGTACCACATGCCAAGATACAAAAAGATGAAAGCCAAAAAGCTCGGTCAAAGAAACCATTTGAACAGGTGGAAACGAGGAATTGTAACCCAAGTATCAAAATCAGCAGATCGGGTGGAAAGAGTTCACCCGTACATACCTAGGGATGCCTGAAGTACCTTGACTGAGTCCAAGTCGGCGTAGTAGAATCCCGTAAGACTACATGACGCAGGGCAGCTAACCACTTTGACAGTCAAGCGAAACAAGTACTCCTGGAGTGATCCGGGAAAAACATCACACAACCAATCTCAAGGTCAGCACCTCGTAAGACTATGACGCAGAGGCTCTGCTGTACCTTTCCGATGTTAGTACCGATTGGGAATGGAAGGGTTGCGATTGAGTACCCAGGTTGTAGCAAACTGTAGGGACAATCGCAACATTTTCTCCAAACTCTCGCGGTATGTTGCGAGTTATCAATCTCCAAACAATCAACTGACTCAGATATAAAGGACAACAAAGATTCCAAACTACAATCGAGGAAAGAATGAATTGCAAACCAAGCATCAAAACCAGCAGATCGGGTGGAAAGAATTCACCCGCACATACCTAGGCGTGGAAACCTGAATTACCTTGACTGATTCCAAGTCGGCGTAGTAGAATCCTGTAAGACTACATGACGCAGGGCAGCTAACCACTTTGACAGTCAAGCGAAACAAGTACTCCTGGAGTGATCTGGGAAAACATCAAACAGTCAATCACAGGGTCAGTATCCTCGTAAGACTACGACGCAGAGGCTCTGCTGTACCTTTCCGATGTTAGTACCGATCGGGAATGGAAGGGTTGCGATTAGATACCCAGGTTGCAGAAAACTGCAGGGACAATCGCAACGTTTTCTCTAAACTCCCGCGGTATGTGCGAGTGATCAATTTCCAGACGATCAACTGGCACAGATGCAAAGGCAAGCAAAGATTTCAGACCATGATCTATGAATGACCGGGTCAGAAGTGGGGTGTCCACTCGCTTTGGCATTCGGTTGCACGCAACCTCTGCCAAAGAGGGGCATCTGTAGACACCCCACCTTCGGCTACACTGTTGGTAGAGATAGCTGAATGAATGGAGGACCATACCCCAAAATCCCATGTCCAAACTCAGCCAAACTCACCCTTGTAAGCCCCAATTCATAGCCCAACTCACCCCTAAACATCAGCCTAAAAAACCCCCTATAAGAAAAACCAGTCAAAAAATCCTAAAAAAGTCAAACTCACTGAGTAAACCCGCTGTGTCAAATCACCGAGTCAACCCGCCGCGTCATCCGAGTCAAAACACCGAGTCAACCCACCGAGTCAAATCACCAAGTCAACCCGCTGAGTCAACCCACCGAGTCAACTCACTGAGTTCCAAGCAGCAGCCCCGAAGCATGTCCGTACTACCCGCTGGATCCCAAGAAGCATCCATACGGGCGGCCCCCTGGGTGCCGCCCAAACTTATTTACGGGAACTGCCACTGCACGCTGCTATAAATACCCCCTCCCCTTCTCATTTCAACAAGCCTTTAGCCCGAGTGTGATCCAGTCACTCTGAGTCCACTTCCATCCCTCTTTTAGCCCATTTTTTCCACCAAGGAGAGCCCGAGTGAGAAGAGCCTAGCCCTCGTCCAGCCCAGCCTGACTCTGTTCTAAGTCTCCCAAGTCATCCAAGTCTTGATCCAGCCACTCGAAGCAAACCTTGCGACACCTCCGTCCATTCAGCTATTCTTTACCAGCATCATCTCATTCGCATCTAGCATAAGTGCAACATTTACTTTTCTTCCAACCCCCCTGCTTCACTACAAGCACTTTGATTATTCAAACACACAGCATGCATCTCGCATAAAGCACCTGTTAGTTCGAGCGTATGCTCTGGGCTTGCCTGTTAGTGGAACCTGCCCATCAGAAACTCTTACTGTTCAGACCTGCATTCATGCATCAGTCACTACAACCACTCTGATCATTCAAACACACAACATGTATACCGCATAAAGCACCTGTCAGTTCGAGCGTATGCTCTGGGCTTGCCTGTTAGTGGAACCTGCCCATCAGAAACTCTTACTGCTCAGACCTGCATTCATGCATCATGTCATCTATGAGAATATACGAGGATTAAAACAGACTTTCAAGTATTAGTTCGATTCTGTGAAGTAGAGACCGTACTTCGGTACAGGCAGTGTGTAGGGTGCTTAACCTCTTCCCACCTTGTAACCGTGATCCCTTACCTCGAATCTCTGGCCGCAGATCAAAAGGATTCATTTTAGAAAAAGAAATCTTCGGATTCACTTCTCTAACGTTTCTACGGGGTCTTGCCGACGGTAGATTCGAAGTAGCTGGCTAGTGGTGACTCTGGTCTTATATAAACTCATCTAAACACATTCAGCTTAACACGACAACCGAACAAAGCCCTCAAGAACGAGGCAAGCCAGTGGCACAAACGGCGATTCACGCGCACGCACCTCTTCTTCTTTTTCTGAAAGGGAAAGGAGAAAGTCCGGGAGCGCGGAACGGCGAGGGTCTACAAGGCTATGGCCTCAATCCAATTGTGCCTTGTTGATGACGTCCTCTATAACGTCATGAAAGAGAAGACCATTGTATAGACATGGACCAAGCTAGAGAACATCTATGCGAAGAAGTCTCTAGAAAATCGCATGTATCTAATGATGCAAGTCTTTACTTTGAAGATGGTGGAGTGGACAGATGTGGAGGATCACATTAGCACGTTTAACAAACTGATTTGCAAGTTGATCGATTTTGATGAGCAGATGAAGGGCGAGTATCAAGCCTTGATCTTGTTGAACTCGCTTCCTAGTTCATATGAGTCACTCAAGGACTCGTTGTGCGCAGGTAGGGACACTATTAGTGTCGAGACCGTTGTCTTAACCCTTCAATCGAAGGCATTGAGATAAAAAAATGGTTATACTAATTCATCCTCTGAAGCACTGTTTATGAGAGGAAGGAATTCTGAGTGAGGTGAAGGATCGTCGCGTTCTCGATCTAAATCGAAGGGCAAGGGCAAAGGCAAGTTAAAGTGTTGAGGATGTGGCCAAATTGGGCACATGAAGGATTGCAAGAGTCCTAAGTATAAGAAGGAGAAGTCAGGTGATTCTTCTAGGGAAGCCAATACCGCTGAAGCTGAGGAAGGTGGTAGTGATGTGTGCGAGGTCTTGACGATGTCAAAGGCTGGATCTCTCTGCAATGAGTGGATTATGGACTCCGGAGCTTCGTATCACATGTGCCCAGATAGGAGTGTCTTTACTTCCTACAGGGAGTATGATGGAGGCTCAGTATTTCTAGGCGATGACTACACCTGCAAGGTTGTGTGGATTGGTATTGTGCGCATTAAAATGTTTGATGGGATCGAACGGACTTTAACGGAAGTGAGGCACGTTCCTAGGTTGAGGAAGAATATGATCTCTCTTGGTGCACTCGAAGCATTGGGGTGCAAGTTCACCGGTTTTAACCGATTCTGCAAAGTTTTAAAGGGGGCCCTTGTAATTATGAAGGGATAGAGGCATGGTAACATTTACAGGTTGATTGGGAGCACTTTAGTAGGTGGAGCTGTAACGATTGTAGCGAATTCCACGTCTGCATGTATGTGACATGAAGGTACGCTCTGAATAATCTTTGATTCCTTTCTTTAAATCTATAGATTTTAGTATATGTGAACATTGCATTTATGGGAAATAGTTTAGATTGTCATTTAAAGGAGGGAAACATGTATGTAAAAGAGTGCTTGATTATGTCCATTCCGATGTATAGGGGTCATCGCCTATTATTTCTGTTGGGGGGTTGTTCGCTTCCCCAAGTGTAGGGTTGCGATGTAGTAATAAACTCGGTAAGACCGAGGTCGATCCTCAGGGACTTATGTAGGATTTCACAAACTCATCCACAAGTGTCTATCTACTAACCAGATTTTTGTATGAAATTGATATGAGTAACAGAAGTTGAATTAAATCGAAAGTAACTAATTATAAGAAGGCACTAGGGGTTCAAGGATCCACTTGTAGCAATCCTTGATGTTCAATCCGCTGTGGTTTCTTATTCTCTCAACTAGAATCAACATTCAGGTCTATCTAGTCGGATGATAGAGCTGTTAAACCAAACAGTCTGTAATATGTAAGTTCTATGCATAAGATTCACTCAATGCAGGCTAATCTGAGCATGCTCAATTGCATAGGTCATTCCCCTTTCCAAAAGGTCTAGTTCACAATCATAACCATCCTCAAGTCCTGTCACAAGACAAGGCTAGATCAGGATTTGAACTGGATTCAAATCACATGCACAGTTCATACACATTACAGAAAAATTAGAAAAGTAGAACTTTGGTATGAAGTTCCTTTATGAAGAACATAGTACTAGAGCGCACTCCGATTCCTCGGATCATACAGGTCTAGACCGTCACAAACCAATTAAGCAATTAAGTAATTCTCCCAAACATCCATTAGTCATCATAAGACTAAGAAAAACTACTCAAAAGCTTGTATAAACTTCAAACCTTAGTTCATAATCATGAATTCCACACTTAAAACCACTTAACTACGAATTAAAACATCTTGGATCCACTACAAGCTTCACCTCTTAGCCCTAGCTAAGAGGTTTAGCTGCTCATGATCCAAGGAAACATGAAACAACTACAAAAAGCATGAAAACAGCAAAGCAAACCAAAAGGAGTTGTGAAACTCCAATCTCCACTTCCACAGCCTCCAACCTCGCTTGAACCCTTCTAGGATACCCCAGGAACGATCCCTAGGTGTCCTTTTATAGTCAGGAGGCTCCAAAACTTCGGAAGAATCGAGAAATTGCGTAAGAGTTACGCAGCGCAGAGAAAATCGGGCTGAAATTGGAAGTTTCTAACTGCTTACGCACGGCCGACCGGTCATGACCAGTCGGCCTCAACAAATGGTCATTCCAGCAAGCATGTTCGACCGGTCGTGACCGGTCAGGATGCCTTCATTTATTATCCAGCAGCCATGGCCGATCGGTCATGACCGGTCGGCCTTATACATCATTGGTCCAGCAATCATGTCCGACCGGTCGTGACCGGTCGGACGTCTTCAGCCTTCCTTCAGCGTCTATGGCTGACCGGTCACGATCGGACAGACCTCCTTGGCCGACCGGTCAAGACCGGTCGGTCTCCTTTTCTTCTTGTTTTCTTTCTTTCTTTCTTCCGCTTTCTTCCTTCTTTACTTCCTTCTTTGCTTCGGCCCTCCTTTGGGTCTTCATCCAAGGTCTTAAACATGCTCTTTTCAACTTCAAATGGGTGGAGTTCACTCTCAATCCTGTAGTCACAAAACATGCATTAGATTCATCTATAAACCATGCAAACCTCGCACAATGAGTGATGAATTGGGGTTAGAATATGCACAATTAGGAGCTCAACACACCCCCAACCAGCATTTTGCTAGTCCTGAGCAAAACATGCGTGAAGCTAATCCCATTCTTCGAAACTCAACTCTCTTTCAGAAATCATCTTTCTATACATTCCAAGGTACATAAGTGTAAGATTCAGAAAGATTAGGCGTCAAAGGTTGAAACCGTAAATCCTCAAAATATAATAAGCATTCATATGAGATTCCCGCTGATTGGTTGATAGATAGAAGGACTTGAGCAAATTCAACCTAGTGTGGGTGGTGAAAATTCATCCCACGAGTTTCTAGGATTTCCTTCTTCATAGATCAACTAGACTATAGAACTCAAGGTACATAGAGCCACATCAAGCCAATGACAGGAATTTGCCTTACCGTCCTTCCGACGACTTTCACACCACGTCCCATTTCCGGCTTTGGTTACGGGTAGACCATCCCCCGGTTGGTAGTAGGTAGCCCTAATCGAAATTTTCTTACCGTTTTTCCATCATTCCCAATTTCATCCTTCCTTTTCCTTTTTCTTTTAAATTAGATAGGATTTTTAAAAATCCATATATTTCATTATTTTCCCATGGACAAGGATGGACAAAGTACCCCGGCCTGATTTCTCAACACCTTAATTCAAAGTCTAGTTAATCCATAAATCACATAATCCCTTCAACTCATGAAAATTGTGTAATGTGAACTAGGTGTAAAAGTGTTCAGATTTTCTATCAATCACAAAAATAGGGGAGTTCATATATAAAACCATTATGCCATGAGAGATTCCAGACATCCAGCCTCATACACTTCATATCTCCTTCTCTTACGCTCATAACAACTTGAATGCATAGAACCGGTGTTTTTCAAAAGAGTTTTGAATTTTTGAAAAATTGAAAAAATTTTCACATAATTGTTTGAAATGTTGCAAAACGCTGGATTCATCTAAGTGATCCTACACCCCCCAACCATATCTTGCATTGTCCTCAATGTAAAAGATGTGCAATGAGCAAAACATGAGAGCAATTTGAAAATACAAGGGAGTGAGGAATGATAGTACCTGAGAGAGTGAAAAGTGGAAATCTTCCTCCTTCTAACAAACATATGAAAAAGAAAACAAAAGCAGCAAAATCCTAATCCTAACTACTCTATACCTCCATCAGACTAGGAGATCAATCATCCTGATACACAGGATCATTCAGAGGTATGGACATACCTTCTGAAGGGAATTTCTCAAAGAACGGCTTTAATCGCTGCCCATTCGCTTTAAAAATGTTGCCGTTCCTTGGATTCAACAGCTCGACAATCCCATATGGATAGACAGTTTGCACAATGTAGGGACCGGTCCATCGAGATCTCAATTTTCCCGAAAATAGATGTAAATGAGAATTATACATGAGGACTTTTTGATTGATCGTGAATGTCTTGCGAAGAATATTCTTATCATGGAATATCTTCGTTTTGTCCTTGTAAATTCTCGCATTCTCATAAACTTCATTCCGGATTTCTGCAAGTTCATTCAATTGTAGTTTGCGTAACGAGCTTGCCTTGTCAGAATTGAAATTCATCTTCTTAATAGCCCAATATGCCCTATGTTCCAACTCCACAGGTAAGTGACAAGCCTTCCCATAGACAAGTCTATAGGGAGACATTCCAATAGGGGTTTTAAAGGCAGTACGGTAAGCCCAAAGCGCATCGGTAAGCCGAAGCGACCAATCCTTGTGATCGGGGTTCACCGTTTTCTCTAAAATGTGTTTAATCTCCCTATTGGATATCTCAGCTTGTCCACTAGTTTGTGGGTGATAGGGAGTGCTCACTTTGTGTGTTACGCCATATTTCTTCATTAAGGATTCAAAAGGGCGATTGCAAAAGTGAGACCCTCCATCACTTATGATGACTCGAGGCGTTCCAAACCGGGAAAGAATATTTTCTTTTAAAAATCGAATGACCGTTTTATGGTCATTATTCCGGCAAGGGATGGCCTCGACCATTTGGAAACATAGTCGACGGCAAGCAAGATGTATAGGTTTCCAAAAGAAGATGGGAATGGGCCCATGAAATCGATGCTCCAACAATAAAAAATTTCGATTATTAAGATGGGATTGAGTGGCATTATATTTCTACGGGAGATTCCCCCTAATTTCTGACAAGGTTCACATGCTTTGCAAAACTCATGTGTGTCTTTGAACATAGTGGGCCAATAAAACCCACATTGCAGAATTTTCGCTATGGTCTTTTTAGCCGAAAAGTGGCCACCACATGCTTGAGAATGACAGAAGGAGATGATACTTTGTTGCTCATCATCTGGGACACATCTCCTTATGATTTGATCGGGACAATACTTAAATAAGTATGGGTCGTCCCATAGGAATTTCCGCACCTCCGAGAAGAATCTATCCTTATCTTGCTTTTTTCAATATGTAGGAATTGTACCTGTAGCAAGATAGTTAGCAATGTCCGCATACCATGGAAATTGGGAAACAGCAAAAAGTTGTTCATCAGGGAACATGTCATTGATTGCAGTCGTTTCAGGGCAATCAGTGAGGACAAGTCGAGAGAGGTGGTCAGCTACTACATTCTCTACTCCTTTCTTATCACGTATTTCTATGTCGAATTACTGGAGTAGAAGGATCCATCTTAATAACCGTGGTTTAGCATCCTTCTTAGAAAGAAAATACTTAAGCGCGGCGTGGTCTGTGAATATAATGATCTTGGATCCAATCAAGTAGGACCTAAACTTGTCCAAGGCAAAAACTACGGCTAAAAGTTCCTTTTCAGTAGTGGTGTAGTTTGCTTGGGCTGAGTTTAGGGTTCTACTTGCATAGTAGATGACACATGGCTTTTTATCTTTTCTTTGGCCTAACAAGGCCCCAATAGCATAGTCGCTAACATCGCACATAATCTCAAAAGGAAGGCTCCAATCAGGTGGTTGCATTATTGGAGCGCATGTCGACATGCCTTTAAGGGTGGTAAAGGCCTTTGACATTCTTCATTCCACTCGAATGAATTTTCCTTTTGAAGTAGGTTACATAAAGGGCGAGAGAGTGAACTGAAGTCCTTTATGAACCTTCTGTAAAATCCTGCGTGTCCTAAAAAGGACCGGATATCTCGTATGCTTTTGGGTGGTGGAAGG
Source organism: Liriodendron chinense (assembly GCA_003013855.2). NCBI lineage: Eukaryota > Viridiplantae > Streptophyta > Magnoliopsida > Magnoliales > Magnoliaceae > Liriodendron > Liriodendron chinense. The sequence goes on from ML058389.1 coordinate 6,151,864, forward strand.
TTAGAGATAAGATCAATTTTCGCTTTGTCCACCTCAATTCCATTTTGTGAAACGATATGACCAAGTACAATTCCCTTTTGAACCATGAAGTGACACTTCTCCCAATTGAGCACAAGGTTCTTCTCTTCACATCTTTTCAGCACAGATTTCAAGTGCTCAAGGCACTCATCAAAGCTGCAACCAAATACGGAAAAATCATCCATAAAGACTTCGAGAATGGTCCCCACCATGTCAGAAAAGATGCTCATCATACAACGCTGAAAGGTGATGGGGGCATTACATAGTCTAAACGGCATCCGTCGATAGGCGAAAGTGCCGAATGGACATGTGAATGTAGTCTTTTCTTGGTCTTCACGGGCAATTTCTATTTGGTTGTACCCTAAATAGCCATCAAGGAAGCAAAAGTGGGAATGACCCGCCAACCGTTCTAAAATCTGATCAACAAATGGTAGGGGGAAGTGGTCTTTCCTCGTGACGGTGTTTAGCTTCCTGTAGTCAATGCACATTCTCCAACCGGTAGTGACTCTAGTTGGCACGAGTTCGTTATTGGCATTAGCTACGATGGTTATTTCGGATTTCTTAGGCACCACTTGAGTTGGACTCACCCATTGGCTATCAGATATTGGGTAAATGATACCTACATCCAATAGTTTCACCACTTCGGCCTTAACCACATCCTTCATGTTTGGATTTAGTCGTCTTTGTGGTTACCGGGATGTCTTTGCATTTTCCTCAAGGTGTATGCGGTGAGTACAAATCAGTGGGTCTATGCCTTTAAGATCCGCAATTGACCATCCAATGACACTCTTGTGCTCTAATAGAGTGGCTATTAGCCTACTCTCTTGTTCCTCATCCAAGTGGGAAGAAATCACCACTGGATATGTTTCATCTCGACCTAAATAAACATATTTTAGCTCACTTGGCAATGGTTTTAGGTCGAGTGTTGGTGCCTTGATGTTGGATGGGAGGGCCTTGTTCTCATTTACAGGCAAAGGTTCAATTGGGGCCCTCCATCTTTTATTGTCAAGTACTGGCATCATCTCTAGCATGGCATCCATCTCTTGTATTGTGTATTCAATTGTCTCATGAGAATGGGCCATACATGCCTCCAAAGGGTCAGAAAATAGTGATAAGGGAACTGTATCCTCCACGAATGATTCGATCATGTTTAATTCGTGGACATCATCATCAACTTCCCACGGTTGTTTGCATAAATCAAATATGTTAAGCTCAAGGGTCATATTTCCAAAGGACATTTGTACAAGTCCGTTTCTACAATTGATAATGGCGTTTGAGGTAGCTAGAAACGGTCGTCTAAGTATGACGGGAATTTGAGCACCGGTGCCTATCACGGGATGTGTGTCCAAGACAATAAAATCTACTGGGTAGTAGAATTTATCAACTTGGACTAGAACATCCTCTATCATTCCTCTCGGTATCCGGATGGATCTATCAGCAAGTTGGAGTGTGGTTTTGGTGGGTTTCAATTCACCTAACCCAAGTTGTTCGTAGACCGAGTATGGAATGAGATTCACACTTGCCCCCAAGTCGAGTAGGGCTTGTTTAATCTGGTAGTCTCCTATGATGCATGAGATGGTTGGACTACCTGGATCCTTGTATTTTTAGGGCACCTCTTGTTTGATAATGGCACTCAAATTCTCTGTCAAAAGAACTTTGTTGTGAACGTTGTGTTTCCTTTTGACTGTACACAATTCCTTTAGAAATTTGGCATAAGATGGTATTTGTTTTATTGCATCCAACAGCGGGATGTTGATCTTCACCTGCTTGAAAACTTCCAAAATCTCCAGATTTTTATCTAAAGGTTTAGGTGAAATCAACCTTTGTGGAAATGGGGTAACCGGCTTGTATTGTCTTTCCGGTTCTTTCTCTTGTGGAATATTGTTTGGGCTATCATCTTCTTTGGGAATTTCCGGATCCTTAGGCTTTGGAGCCTTCACCGGATTAGATTTGTCAATTTCTTTCCCACTTCTCAAAGTGGTGATAGCTTGGACATGTTCAGTATGGTGGGAGGATGAGCTTGCATCTTGTATCTCATACTGGGTCCTTGGGTTAGGAAGAGGTTGAGCAGGAAGTGTGCCCTTCTCTCTAACACTAAGGTGAGCTTCAACTCTAGCCAGAGATGTTTTCAATTCATTGATGGCTTGGTTCGAATTTTGATTGAATTTCAATTGCTCTTGTATGAACCCATCTATTTTTAGAGAATTTGTCTTGTTATACTCATTCTGGACCGATACGAATGCACCCAACATCTCTTCTAGTGACACTTTTGGAGTGTTGTTTGCATTTGCATTGGGTCCATTCCTCCAACTGAAGTTGGGATGGTTCTTCCAATTAGGATTAAACGTGTTTGAGTTTGGAGCACCGTATTGCTGTTGATAACTATTTATGGCATTTGTTTGTTCTTGTAAGATGCCTTGGACTGCTGAAATTGTGGGACAATCTTGTGTAGCATGTTGATTTCCAGCATAAATTCCACAAACAGTTTCAACGTCAGTGGAGTTGATTGTTTCTCCTTTCCTTAATTCCATGGCTTCGACCTTTCTTGTGAGGCTAGCCAACTGTGCACTTATGCTATCTTCTTCTGATAAGACATACATTCCTCCCTTTTCCTTTTGTTGGCCAGTCTTAGAATTTGTTGGTTTAGATGTGTCCCAAGACTGGGCACTCTCAGCCAATTCCTCCAAATAATCCCATGCTTCATCAGCTTCCTTATTCATGAACTCCCATTACACATCATCTCTACAAATTGGTGCATGGGTGAAGTCAGTCATTCATAGAAAAAGCTTATAACCCGCCAAATTTCATAGCCATGATGTGGGCATGCGTTTAATAGGTCTTTAAACCTCTCCCAACATTGGAAAAAGGTTTCATCTTCCTTTTGGGCAAAGTTCATGATAAGGCGCTTCAACATATTCGTTTTGTAAGTAGGGAAGAATTTCTTTATGAATTCTCTGTGCATATCAGTCCATGCACCAATTGATCTTGGCCTTAATGCATAAAGCCAACCCTTAGCTTTATCTTTAAGAGTGAAAGGGAAGAATTTAAGTCTCACCACATCTTCCGTTACATTTGCAAAGTGCATGGTGGTGATTACCTCGTCAAACTCTTTAAGATGTTGATAAGCACTTTCACAATCTAATCCATGGAATTTAGGGAGAAGTTGAATCACTCCCGGTTTCAAATCTACGTTCCCTGCATTTGGTGGAAATACTATGCATGAGTGAGTGCTCGTTCTTGCAGGTTGCAAGAAATCACGTAAAGTCCTTGGTCGGGGAACATTCTCAACCACATTCTCCCCTGTTTCAGTTTGATTTTGGACCGGGTTAGGTTGATTTGCAGCCATATTTTTAGATAAAATTAGAGAGTCTAGATGTCTCCTAGCACGTGGCTCTCTATCAATTCCTTCTACTATCCCCCCTTCACTTATGAGTCGGTTATTGGAATCCCGAGCCCAATATGGCATGCAAAACCAAAAATAAGAAACAGAAAGAAAGAAGAATTCTTCCTCCCTTTTCTTTACTCTTCTCTAAGACCGAAGCACAAGGTGTCTTGCAATGGCTAGGCCAAAAGCAAGGATAGAGACCGATTTCTCCTGGTCAATAGGGGTTCAGACAACTCCCCACCCACTCTTTGAATCTTTTGAGAAAAAGTGCAGAAAAAAGAGAAAGAGGAGTAGAGATGAGAAAAGAAATCTCTGAGCACAAGGTGATCCAAGACGGCAGAGCCGACCAATAGGAATCCAGGTGGCAAAAAGGCCGACTTTTTAGAGATCCAAAAGGAGTCTCCACCCACTCTACAAGAGATGAATAAGATAGGAAAGAATAGGAGAAGGACAAGAAAAAGGTTTAGAAAGATAGAACCTGATTCGCACTTAAAAATCCTTGTATCTTCTTCAGCTTCCTAGAAATCCCTGAAAAGAAAAATCAAATAAACAAATTAAGTTAGTCTTAAAAATCCTAAAAATCTTAAATAGATACTAATTTCAGAAATTTGTGAAAACCGTCAAAATCCCCGGCAACGGCGCTAAAAACTTGTTCGCTTCCCCAAGTGTAGGGTTGCGATGTAGTAATAAACTCGGTAAGACCGAGGTCGATCCTCAGGGACTTATGTAGGATTTCACAAACTCATCCACAAGTGTCTATCTACTAATCAGATTTTTGTATGAAATTGATATGAGTAACAGAAGTTGAATTAAATCGAAAGTAACTAATTATAAGAAAGCACTAGGGGTTCAAGGATCCACTTGTAGCAATCCTTGATGTTCAATCCGCTGTGGTTTCTTATTCTCTCAACTAGAATCAACATTCAGGTCTATCTAGTCGGATGATAGAGCTGTTAAACCAAACAGTCTGTAATATGTAAGTTCTATGCATAAGATTCACTCAATACAGGCTGATCTGAGCATGCTCAATTGCATAGGTCATTCCCCTTTCCAAAAGGTCTAGTTCACAATCATAACCATCCTCAAGTCCTGTCACAAGACAAGGCTAGATCAGGATTTGAACTGGATTCAAATCACATGCACAGTTCATACACATTACAGAAAAATAAGAAAAGTAGAACTTTGGTATGAAGTTCCTTTATGAAGAACATAGTACTAGAGCGCACTCCGATTCCTTGGATCATACAGGTCTAGACCGTCACAAACCAATTAAGCAATTAAGTAATTCTCCCAAACATTCATGAGTCATCATAAGACTAAGAAAAACTACTCAAAAGCTTGTATAAACTTCAAACCTTAGTTCATAATCATGAATTCCACACTTAAAACCACTTAACTACGAATTAAAACATCTTGGATCCACTACAAGCTTCACCTCTTAGCCTTAGCTAAGAGGTTTAGCTGCTCATGATCCAAGGAAACATGAAACAACTACAAAAAGCATGAAAACAGCAAAGCAAACCAAAAGGAGTTGTGAAACTCCAATCTCCACTTCCACAGCCTCCAACCTCGCTTGAACCCTTCTAGGATACCCCAGGAACGATCCCTAGGTGTCCTTTTATAGTCAGGAGGCTCCACAACTTCGGAAGAATCGAGAAATTGCGTAAGAGTTACGCAGCGTAGAGAAAATCGGGCTGAAATTGGAAGTTTCTAACTGCTTAGGCACGGCCGACCGGTCATGACCGGTCGGCCTCAACAGATGGTCATTCCAGCAAGCATGTCCGACCGGTCGTGACCGGTCGGATGCCTTCATTTATTATCCAGCAGCCATGGCCGATCGGTCATGACCGGTCAGCCTTATACATCATTGGTCCAGCAATCATGTCCGACCGGTCGTGACCGGTCGGACGTCTTCAGCCTTCCTTCAGCGTCTATGGCTGACCGGTCACGACCGGTCAGACCTCCTTGGCCGACCGGTCAAGACCGGTCGGTCTCCTTTTCTTCTTGTTTTCTTTCTTTCTTTCTTCCGCTTTCTTCCTTCTTTACTTCCTTCTTTGCTTCGGCCCTCCTTTGGGTCTTCATCCAAGGTCCTAAACATGCTCTTTTCAACTTCAAATGGGTGGAGTTCACTCTCAATCCTGTAGTCACAAAACATGCATTAGATTCATCTATAAACCATGCAAACCTCGCACAATGAGTGATGAATTGGGGTTAGAATATGCACAATTAGGAGCTCAACAGGGGTCATCGTGGTTCGTGTCGTTTATCAATGACTATAGCAGAAAGGTTTGGATTTTTTTCTAAAAAATAAATTCGATGTCTTCATGACCTTCAAGTATTAGAAGGCGATGGTGGAGAATCAGTCAGGGCAGAAATTGAAAATTTTGAGAACCGATAATGGAGGTAAGTTCACTTCCAAAGAATTTAACACGTATTGTAAAGAGGAGGGAATCATGAGGCACAATACAGTGCACCACACACCAGAGCAGAATGGTGTGGCAGAGTGGATGAATCGGACTCTCTTGGTGAGAGCTCGATCCATGATTAGTAATACTGGGTTGGGCAAAGAGTTATGGATTGAGGCAGTTAACACGGCTTGTTACTTGATAAATCGGTCACCCTCTATGGCAATTGAATGTAAAATCCCTAAGGAAATTTAGAGTGGTCGTACGCTAGACTACTCAAGTCTGCGGGTCTTTGGTTGTGAGGCTTACTCTCATGTACCATCAGTTGAGAGAGATAAGCTAGATCATAAGGCTAAAAAAGGGATGTTTGTGGGCTATGGTGATAGTGTGAGGGATATTGAATATATGACCCTGTCATACGGAAGATCACCCTGAGCTATGATGTCAAGTTTGATAAGGATTTTTTGTTCCGTAAAGATGCTACAAAGGAACCAGAAACATCAGAATTGGCTGATACACATGATGATAGAGACGACACGAGCCGATACTAAAGTGCGGATAGAGGTACATGATGAGGTGGAGCAACCACCTGTGCGAAGAAATCCACCCAGGGATCGCAGGTCACCGGCAAGGTACAGGGATGACTCGAACATTACATTCACTCTCATAAGAGATGAGGGGGATCTGTCTAACTTTGAGGAAGCACTACAAGATGTAGATGCTGAAAAGTGAAAGACGGCAATGCAAGATGAGATAGACTCCTTGTACAAGAATGAGACTTGGGAGCTTGTGGATTTTTGTAGTGGGCCGAAAATCGATAGGGTGTAAGTGAATTTTTCAGAAGAAACAAGATAAATACAAAGCAACGTTGGTAGCAAAAGGGTATGCTCAGCATGAAGGCGTGAACTTCAGTGAGATTTTTGCGCCAATTGTGAAGAAAGTATCTATCAGGTTCATATTGGTGCTAGTTGCCCAATACGACCTCGAGCTGGAACAGATGGATGTGAGGACTGCTTTCCTGCATGGGAATTGGAAGAGCAAATATACATGGTGTAACCAGAAAGTTATACAGTGCAAGGGGTCAAAAACAAGGTTTGCTAGTTAAGGAGATCGTTATACGGTCTTAAACAATTGCCTAGGCAGTGGTATAAGAAATTTAATTCCTTCATGATAAGTCAGGGCTTTACCAGGAGTGAGTACGATCATTGTGTTTATTTCAAAACACTGAATGATGAGAAGTTTCTCATACTGGTATTGTATGTCGATGACATGCTTATTGCCAATCATAGCATGTCTCACATCAATGTGTTGAAGACTCAACTTTCAGGGACATTTGAGATGAAGGATCTAGGGGCTACAAAGAGGGTTCTTGGCATAGATATTCATAAAGACAGGAAGAGGAGCAGGTTGCAGTTATCTTAGGAAGAATACATTGAGAAGATATTGAAAAAGTATCAGATGAACAAGTTCAAACCGATTAGCGTTCCCCACACGGCTCACTTTAAGCTTTCTTTTGAACATTATCCTAAAACGGATGAAGAAAAGCATGTTATGTCTCATGTGCCATATTCAAGTGTTGTGGGCAGTTTAATGTATGTCATGGTTTATACAAGACCAGATATTTCACAGGCTATACGTGTTGTTAGCCGATTCATGTCTAACCCGGGCAAACAACATTGGAAAGATGTGAAATGGCTATTTCGATATATTCGGGGTACGCAGGACTATGTCCTGACGTTTGAAAAGTCCAAGGACAAGTTGGTTGGTTACGTCAATTCTGACTACGTATGTAGTGTGGACAATAGGAGATCGACTTCAAGGTACTCGTTTGTATTAGCAGGTAGAGCGATTAGTTGGATGTCTAAGCTTCAGTCTGTAGTAGTTCTTTCCACTACTGAAGTTGAGTATATGGCAGTGACAGAAGCTTTCAAGGAAGCAGTTTGGTTGAAAGGGATGATAAATCAGTTGGGGCTTCAGCAGGAAGCCGTGCTAGTTAATTGTGATAGCTCAAGTGCTATTAATCTGGATAAAAATTATGTTTATCACTCACGTACTAAACACATTGATGTGCGTCACCATTTTATTCAACAGGTGCTTGAGGAAGGAGATGTGACTCTAGACAAGATTCACACTAGCGTGAATCCGGCGGATATACTGACCAAAGTGGTCATTATAAAGAAGTTCAAGTTTTACGTAACTTCTCTGGGATTGGCGAAGGATTGACGAAGATGAATTGATGCATGAGAAGCGGCGACTATGATTGATGAGGAGTTAGCTTTATGAAGAGAAGAGAAGGCGATTCGATGTTTTAGGATGCCTTGATGGAGTTTGTTGTGAAGGCCTCATTACTGTACAATTATAGAGTCCACCGACCGGTCGGTCAGTGGACAGCGTGGTACAGTTTGAAGCCCAAACTCTCTGGATGTTTTTTCCTGTTTTGAGAAAGGTCGCCTGACAGGTCTGAGTTGAGGCAGCAAGGTTGGATTTTTTTGTGAAAACTCTCTAGACAGTTCACGACCGGTCGTCCGGCCAGTCTGCGATCTGTGGGATTTGATTGTGTTGCGCGGTTTCGTGCTACAAGTTTCTAATTCCAGGTTTCCTCTTATATATATGTCTCCTAATCGTGTTAAACTCTATACTAAGCAATACCTAGGTGGTCTAAATGAGATTATTGGGAGAGAGGATTGAGAGTTTTGTGTGCCTTGTTCATCTTTGGGATCTACTCGGGTAATTCTAGCTTTGTAATCATCTGAGATTCATAGTGGAGGTGTCGCTTTGTGCCGTGGTTTTTTCCCGCAAGGGTTTTCCACGTAAAATTAGTGTGCTTTTGCATCGTGTGCTTGTGTGGTTAATTGTTGATCGTTTGATCTTCTTCGGTGCTTTCGCTAACCGGATTTCCAACACTACTTTACCATGATGTATGTGTCTTATCAATGTTGTCCATCCATTTTGCCAGTTGATAATAGGGCATGAACCCAAAAATGAGGCAAATCTAAATCACAGGTGGACCACACCACAGGAAATAGTGGGAATTAAACACCAACCATTGAAAACTTCTTGGGGGGCCATAGAAGTCTTAAATGAAGCTATATTTGTGTTTTCCCTTCATCAAGATTTGTGTGGCCTAATTGATAGGTCAGATGGCTCAAAAACATTAGTGTGGTTGTTGAGTGCTGAATAGTGCACATTTATCCCCAATTCCACACTACTTTTTCATGAATTTGCTATTAAATAGACCTAATTAAGTATGTTTTCATGATTACAGGTATTTGAAAGAAGTACGAGAGATCTGAGCTAATATAGATGAATTAGAACTTGAAAGAGATCAACTCACAGCAACCCAAGATCACGAGGAACAAAGACCAGAAGTTTAAAAACTTAGAAGATCAAGATTGCAGAGAAAATGCATAGATCGAGCGATCGACTGCAAGGATCGATCGATCGACCAGGCATCAATTAATGTTGATCGATCGATAGAGGAATTGGGGTGATAAAAAATAATCAAATTTTAGAGCTGAACTCTCTGGACACTTTCGGTGATGATTGATTGATCAACAGCTTGGAACGATCGATCGATGAAATTGGGATTTATTGCTAAAGCTTTATGGACAGTTTTTTGTGTCATCGATCAATCAATAGACAACCATCGATTGACCAATGGAACACCTAGAATTTGAAAATCATTTGCTTGACCGTTAGGATGATCATTGATCGACCGATCGACCGATCAACCGACCGATCGATCGACGATATCGTTAGATGCAGAGTTACGCAATTTTTGAAGTCAGTGTGTGATTTTTCTATAAATTAAGGGCTTGTTTGATGTTCCAAGATATCCTAGAATGTGGAGAGAGAGGAGATCAAGGGAAGAGACGTTTCGGCACCTTCAACTTTGAGTTTTCTATTGCTTTCTAGTTCTAGTTTTTAGTAGTTTCATGTTATATTTTGAGGGTTTTAGATCAATCATGTCTATAGCTGGCTAATCTCGTAATTAGGGCTAAGATATGAAGCTTGTAGGTAATTCATGATGTTTGGGTTTGATTGATTCAAGTACTTTGGTTTAATTGATGAATTTTGATAGATTTGTTTGAATAAAAGTAATAGTTTTAGTTCAATCGTTAGATCAATTGTTAATTTTGGTTACGTTGAATGCTTTTAACTTTTTGAGATTGATTGCTTAGGTTTATGAGAGTATTAAGTTGTAGAAACCTTAGATTCAGCGTGACTTCTAATTATGGTGAATGCTTTGTGCCTTCTACATGTTAAGTACTTTGATCTTTAATTAGAACTGATCACTTGAAGTTCATATTTTAGTTGGCTTTTGAATTATGATTTAACTGAATTGATCTTCTGATTGGATAAAATAAGACTTCGATTCTAATTGAGTTATCAACTTGAATTAATGAACTTAACATTATGGATTGATTACAAGTGGATCATTGGCGCCTTAGTTGTTTCTATTGATAGTTTTCTTAATTTTCATTTGATTAAAACCCAAATTCAAATTTCTCATTGCTTTCTAGTTTTAGTTTAGATCTAAAGTGTTAGGAATTAATGCTTATACATAATTCTCGTGGATGATCTTTATCTTACTAAATTATTATTGCATTGCAACCCGCACTTGGGTCTCCTAACTATAGGCCCTATGAAGGTTTTAACGGTCAACGTCATACATCATTTTTGGTCCCTAGGAAGGTTTCAACGGTGGATGTTATACATTATTGTTAGTCCCATAGAGTTTCTCAACACATAAGCTGCAAGGGGCATTATTGTCTCAGAAAATTTCAAATAGGTGCTTTAGTTGTAAAAAATAAGTTTTTAAGAAGACTAACACATGATATGTAAGAGCATTATAATCCAAAAAAATATTTAGAAAAGTTTTTTAGTTGTACAAAAGTAAGTTTTTAAGTGATAGTATTTTGGGACTCCTAATATAACCCAAGTGCATAAAGAGAAAAAATAAAAAATAAAAGGTCAGTTCATTCACCAAGCCATCTACAAACATTTGATGTGAACCATTTAAACGATCCATTATTTTGGTAAATATATAGCCCACCTGAGAAGATGGTTGTCTTGAGTCCTGGGCCAAATCATTTACATATGGGGGCCTCATGATCGTAGCTTAGATATCCCACACATGCTATATCAGGATGTACCCACATATAGAGATGGGATCCTAAACCTTGTACACATATCTTTACTATTTTTAGTAAGTTTGTTATTTCAAGAAACTTTCTTATTTTAAGTCGAATTAAGATTCCAAGCTTATTTAATAAAATCAAGTGCATGATCCTATTGAGATATGCCCACAATTCATTAATTATCAATTTTATTCTCTATTAGAAGTTTTTGTTTCTTTGTGTATTTAAGGTCTATTATATAGGAAGAAGACGGTGGTCTTTTCTTTTCTTTTCTTTTTTTTAACTCACTTGTTACCTTTAGCTTTTAAAGGGGTGTAGATTGGGTACTACCCCCACTAGGACCTAGTTAGAGACAGTCAATCCTAGTAGGGGCTCTGTGGGGTCCATTGTGATGTATGTGTTTTATCCACGTCATCCATCCATTTTGACATATCATTTTAGGGCATGTGCCAAAAAAGGAGACAGATCGAATTCTTGAGTGGCCCACATAACAGGAAGCACTGGTGACAATGGCGCCCACCGTTAAAACCTTCCTAAGGCCCAACGTGATGTTTATTTTTTATACAACATGTTCATAAGGTCACATAGACCTGGATGAAGCAAAAGCATAAATATTAGCTTGATCTAAAACTTCTGTGGCCCCCAAGAGGTTTTCAACAGTAGGCATTCAATCCCCACTGTATCCTATGGTGTGGTCCACTCAAGCCTTCAATCTACCTCCTTTTGGGGCTCATGCCCTAAAATGATATGTCCAAATGGATGGATGGCGTGGATAAAACACATACATTAAGGTGGGACCCAAAGAGCCCCCACTAGGATCGTCTATCTCTAGCTAGGTCCTGGTGGGGGTAGTACCCAATCCCCGCCCAAGAGTCATTTATGTTAGGTAGAGATTGGGCTAGAGCCTATGCTTGAGTTTTGTTTGGTCAATTCAATCAAACACAAGGCCATATGTGTGAACGAGGGCATGTATTCGATTTTCGTGTGTGGGTATGATGCACGGCTGTGCCAAAGTCTACTCGATTCAAGGTTTGATTGAACTGTTGGTGTTCCCTCCACGTTGAGATGGAATATTGGAGATCAGACATAAGATCCAGTTATCCTCTCAACCATTGGTTGCACTCAGCATTCAGGCGATTTGTGAAATGATGGGGATTAATCCTTCCAAATGGATTCTTTTTACCTTGTGACAATAGACTTACGTCTACAAACTTGAGGACGTATTCTTTCAACATGATTTGCTACCATAGTTCAACAATTAAAATAGAGAAAGAAGATATAAGCTGAAAGTATTCTTCTATTAATGATTTTTACAATAATGGCACTCACGATCGGCTTGAGGGATGAAGATCCGTCCATTGCCCAATCGGGATTGAGCTTCATAACATGACAATCGTGATGTGTGGGATGGTCGTCTGTTCGTTGCTCGATTAGAAACTGAGCCTCGTGGCAAGACAATTGATGGAGAGTGGATCTTCGACAATATGTTCATTGTTCGGTCGGAACCGAACTCCATGGTGAGATGGACAGCGAGGTGACAGCCTGTTCGTGGTCTTGGTAGGAACCAAGCACGTGGCGAGATGGTTGTGATTCGATTATCCGTTTGTTGTCTAGTGTGGACCAGACTTCGTGGCGAGATGACCGGCAGAATCACCTATCACATAAAAGGAAAGCTTCACACATTCCATTCGAAACTGAGTGATCTTCCTTGCAATCCAGATGGAAGTCGTGGACAAAGGGTAGAAAGATAAACTACTAATTAAAAACTAAGGGGCCCATACTGAGTAGCGTGAGGGCTAAAATTAAACTAAAATAAAATAAAACGATAAATGCCCATAATGGACGGATAAATAAGAGTTCTTTGGTTGTATTGGTGTGAGGCCTGGAGCTCTTTGTAGAGTATTGTTTATATAGGCTTATGAAAGGCGATGACTTTACGTAGTCTTTATGATCGTGAAGGATTTGGACGATCAATTGATTCTTCCACATCAGCAAGGCCTATTGTGTACGACCACATGTACAAAAGATATACTCTCGCATGCGTCAGCTGAAGTTCTCATGTCTCTGGACTCCCACATTAGAAAGTTATTGTGATCCTTACTTCACTTAGTTTGGCATCCATAGAGAGCTGTTTTTTGCAAGGTTCTAGCATTTAATGCCAGATAAAAATCTCATTTGATGGGATTTTAACATTTAATGATTAAAGAGAGACTTACTTTAATGAGACTTACTTTTTACAAAGAATATTTTTTTATAGAATTCTAGCATTTAATACTCTCTTTCATGTGCTTGACTCTAATTCCTCCCCTTAACTATTCACAGTGTGTTGTTATTAACGGCACTATTCACTCGACTAACACTATTAACTGATACTATTCATCAGGTATTATTCATCGGCCAATATTATTCATCCGATCATTTTACTATTTATTTGACTGATTTCACTATTCATTGGCCGCCAACATTATTCATCCAACTGATTTCACTATTCATCCGGTCAATGACACTATTCACTCGGCTGACTTTTTTTGTGTGCCAACAACATGATAGGTCCCCCTCCCTAGGCTATTCCACACCTGTAAAGTAAAGTTGGGGCATTAGAGGCATAAGAGGTTCCCCCCCCCCCCCCCCCCCGAGTTAATCGGCGCTGACATAATATCCCCATTCCCCCAAAGTATATTTATGGGTGGTTATTCTGGTTGTATTGGTTGTATGGTTATCCACCAGTTATCGTTCCTCAATTGGTTTAAGAAACAACGATCTGATTTTATCGGCTAAACCTTGCATGGCTTCACCATTATTCATATGCTTGCCTTTACTAGAAAAGTATTTTAGGCCAACTATCACCAAGTAGTATTATTTCTGCAAGATTTCTTAGAAATTTAACGAATCTGCTCATGTACTCAGTTTACATTCTCATAGGTTTTAGAAGATCATGCATGCTCTCCAGGCAGCGAGCCATGCTCTCTAGTAAATGGTTATTGGAGGAGGATTTAGAAACATGGATTGCACGCATTGGGGAGTGATTGGCTTTTACGAGCATATTCTTCTGCACAAGACTTCCTTGATCTTCTAGCTTTCCCTTTTGTTTAGATTTCAAACCATATTGTTGAATCGTTGAACTTCTGGTTGCACATGTGTCCCATCAGGCGTGCTAAAAGAGTATTTGGTCAATTCAATCAACACAAAACCACACATGTGAATAAGAGCTTGTATTCGGTTTTCATGTGTGGGTATGATGTGCGGGTGTGCTAGAGTCTACTTGACTCAAGATTTGATTGAACTACTTGTGTTCCCCCGTGTTAAGACGGATAGATTAGAGACTAGACACATTATCCAACTATCCTCTCAACCACCACCTGCGCTCAGCGTTCAGATGATTTGTGAAAGGGTAGGAGTCAACCCTTTCGAATGGATTCTTTTTGCCTTATGACAATAGCTTGCGTCTATGGACTTAAGAACTTTCTCTTTCAGTGTGATTGCTACCATAGTTCAACAATTAAAATAGAGAAAGAATATATAAGATGAAATTATTCTTCTATTAATGATTTTTACAATAATGGCACTCAAGATCGGCTTGAAGGACGACAATCCGTTCGTTGCCCAATCAGGATTGGGCTTCATAATTGGACAGTTGTAATGGGCAGGATGGTTGTCTATTCATTGCTCGATTGGAAACTAAGCCTCGTAGCGAGACAATTGATAGAGAGTAGGATCTTCGACAATCTGTTCATTGCTCGGTCGAAACCGAGCTCCTTGGCAAGATGGACAACGAGGTGACAGCATGTTCGTAGTTTTGGTAGGAACCAATCATATGGTGAGACAGTCGTGATTGGACTATTCATTCATTGTCTAGTGTGGACTAGACTTCGTGGCGAGATAACTAGGAGAACCACCTAGCACATAGCAGGAAAGCCCCACACCTTCCATTCGGGACAAGTGATCTTCTCTACGATCCAAAGGGATGTCGTGGATGAAGGGTAGAAAAATAAACTACTAATGAAAAACTAAGTGCCCCATACTATGAGTAGCGATGGGGACTAACATTAAATTAAATTAAATTAAATGATAAATGCCCATAGCAGACGAATAAATAAGAGTTGTTTAATTATATTGGTGTGAGGCTTGGAGCTCTTCATAGAGTATTGTTTATGTAGGTTTATAGGAGGCGGTGGCTTCGCATAGTCTTCGATATCGTGAAGGATTTGGATGATCAGTTGATTCTTCCACATCAATGTAGCCTATTGTGTACAGCCACATGTACAAGAGATATACTAATGCTAGATAAACATCTCCTTTGATGAGATTCTGACCGTTAATGCTAAGAGAGAAACTTCGTTTAATAAGACTTTTGAGAGGGTACTTTTTTTTATATAAAACTCTAGCATTTAATGCTTTCTCTCTTATGTGTTGGTCTATAATTCCTCCCCTCGAAGTCATCTACACTACATATGGCACGGCAATTACCTAACGTCTTTTGGATGGTTTGATATGGGCATACTAAATCAAGTGTAAACAATGATGGAGGGTGTGAATAGGATTTCGCCCATCATTTAGGGCATAGTACCGACACATGGCGGCATCTCATTGACCCACATAAGTGTGCTAAAAAAGAGTGTAAACAAGTTTTGCCTACAAATAATATTATCTTTTATCCGGGCTTGGACCTGTTCATCGGATCTGAGGACAAATAGGCTTGACCTGAGCCCATGCCAAATACTATCCAGGCCTCAACTTTTAGAACCAACCTCACTTCATGGGCCAAGGAGTCTATACTGGAGTTGATCCATGACGGGCCAAGCCCAAAGACCTATGGGCTGACCAGACCCATTGACAAGTCCTAACCGGCCAGGCACACATATTCGAGTTCTAAGCCATTTTCAGGCGGAAGGCCCCCTTGGCCGCCTAAAAATTTAGGCGGTGACGTACATTCATCTGACTGTTGATGACCCATCTGATGTTTCCAATTTTGGCCCGCTTGACGGGTCGACCAACCTATGTTTGGGAAAGTGAATGTTCAGGGATGGCCCCACCTGATAAAGGGTTGGGCCTTACGTACCAAACAATTACACTCTCTCAAATCCCAACATGGTTTGGTCATGACCCTTCAACCATGTATTCAATTGGGCCACATTCGACGGCCCACAATGCACAAAATCTCGCTACATACTGTTACAAAGCACTGACTACCTACAAGCAGGAAGCGCAACATTGGGAATGTGAACGAATACAATAGAGAACGGAGTGATGGTTATAGGTTCCGTCGTGTTTACATTTACAGGTTCGAGGGGAGGTATCTCCCCAGCCGAATCAATGGCTAAGATCTTCCCGTTGAGCAGCATTGTTTGGCTGTGCAGATCTCCATCCTTAGCAGTTAGGTGGTATTCCTCCCTCGTGATTGTGCTACTGGTTTTCTGAGCTCTATGTGTCCGACCGAACTTTGTCCTCGGATGCCTTCTACGTTTTGAAAGCCTACTAACTACAGATTCTGTCATGAGATGGACTCGGACTGTGGTGTTTCCGCTGAGGTTGATCAGCAACAATGTAATCCCTTGCTGTAAGAACCTCAAGCTAACGTGTCAGAATGAATGCCTTCAAAGGAACCCAAATTGATATACGTCAATCCAGATTGTCCAAATTATGGGCTCCACTAAGGATGGGTGTGGGTCGAGTTTGCGCTGATAGGATGTTCCTAACCATGCAATTGCTGGCCATCAAATGGATGTATAAAAAGGATATGATCAGCAGCAAATTTTATGGGTGAAAACAGATGGCTAGGATCATCCAATCAGTGTGTTTTTCAGGCAGGTCCCACCCAAAATGGAGCTCACAATCTTTGGAACAGGATGGAGTGATGAACATGATGCCAACTCCTATGAAAGTAGAATTACTACTTACAGATTGTTTCGCACAATGTGCATATGCACGGATATACTTTGTGCCGTTGAAGCTAGTCGACAGAACATTTCTTCCCATCAATCGGTGCCAAAGCAGGGCACTGCACAAAGAAAATAACAGACCATCAGCTTTTCATCCAATCTTGGGTGGAATCATCTTATCACCTTTAGAAGCTACTAACACCGGTTTTAACGCTTTGCTTCAGCTTATTAGGCTGAAATTCAACCACACTATGTTTCCAACTCTGCCTTTTTCATTTTCAGAAAATAGATTGACAGTTGAACTATAAAAGAATCCAGACGCGATGAAAAGACGAACTTGGTGGAAGTTGGAAATTAGTTTGGATTTTCAAATATTAAAAGGGCTTAGTCTCCATTGCATGCCCATCATCCATGTTAAATGGTGATGATTTGTCCATCATAACATGTGGTTTGTATGTCATTGTCAACCCTGATTGTCCAAATCCTGTATTGTATACTGATTGGACAACCTTAACAATCTGATTTTCCAACTGAATTTGGACAGTCAACCGTTCTCGTTTTCAAATTTCAAATGTCCATTTGATGGCAACCAATTGCACGGTTAGGATCATTCGATCAATTTGATTTTCAGGCTATGATCCATCCACAAAGGGGCTCGGTATTGGGACTGTCTAGATTGTGTACACGTATGCCACGGGCATGGTCAATAAATCAACGGTGTGGTGAATGATCGCACCAGAGTCTAGATGTAAATATATATCCATCAGTGGCCCACATGTAATTGGTGGTTCACTGCACATCACTGAGGGTTTACAAGAAACCATGGCATTTACTAAATGTTATGTATGAGGCTAGACTGTTATGATATTTTACCACCATTTTAGAAATTTAGGTGACTCTTCAACTGCATACATGTCATAGTTGCACGGCAATCTAGACTGTCCAACTCACTGACTCAATCGTGGATGGAGCATAATTCATAATCTACATTGAGAAGATGATAGTAACCATCTGATTTTTCCCTTGCGATTTGGACCACTCACTGTTTTACTTTTAACCGTGTATTTGGTAGCCATCTATTTGATGGTTAGGATTGCCTGATCAGTGTGATTTTAGAAATACATTCCATCCACTATGTGCCCCACAATTTGGAATTTTGGATGGTATGGATACACACATGAGTACCGGATGAGAGGAGGATAGACAAACATGAATACCAGGTGTGAGGAGGATGAATCACCATCATTTTCAAAATGATGATGATTAGACCCAATTCCATCATACAGAAGATGAATCATCATCATTTTCAAAATGATGGTGAACCATCATAAGAGTCCAACCCAATGTTATGATTAGACCCAATTCCAACATAGAGAGGACAGCAGACATGTTGTGTATAGGAAGCAAGCATTGAAATCAGGTCGTATTGCCCATTTCAGGTCATTTTGAGTCTATACAAATTGTTTATGGATGAAACCAGTACATATCTAGCGATAAACATATGGTACGCCAAAATGATTACGCAACGGATAAACACCAGTTCTGGACTATACTTCAAAACCATAGTTTGCAAACCAGGCAGGTCAACCCAGGAATCACTCGAGTTAACCTGGCCTGGACATATGCCTGGTCACTAGTTTGGAAAATCATGACGCCCTTGAGTCGAACCTAGTTTTTTTTGGGTCAACTCAGGACTCAGTTGAATCATTCCATTTCAACGAGTCAGCCAAGTTGGAAAATGTTTTTTTTTTTCTTTTTATTTGTGTGCGCATGTGTTAAGATGAAGAAAATATGAGATTTGAGAATAGGATTGGGAACAAGAAGAGGAGAAACAAGAGAAAGAGGAGAAAGATGAAATCCTAACCACCAAGCGTGTGTGGGTGTGTGAAATAATTAAAATGACCCACCTGGTCAATTCAGGACTCATCTGGTCAACTTGACCTGGTGATTGACTGAGTTCCAGGCAAGAAACTAGAACTTTCCCGAAAAACCCAGATCTTGAACTTTTATGGCAGTCGATTCAAAAGGGGTTGAGACTGAGTACTACCATTACCCAGTTTTGAGTTTGAGAACATGTCAAATGTCTAATCTCAAAAAAAAAGTACCCAGATTTTGCTTAACTGATACCAATCTTAGTTCATGCAGCAAAGAATTTCTAGTAAAAAGATAACCTGTAGTAATCTGGATTTGGTTTGTAGGTGGTGGTGTTGAGTAGACCGTAGTTTCCCCCAATCAAGCTTTGTCTACAATAAGTCTTAGTATCATATGTCGCTGACATGCCAAGCTGATCCAAGTACCTGACAGGGGAAAACAGAATCAAACCTCCAAAGGAAGAGCTTGTAAACCGCCCCAAAAAATATCATAATGAATTGAAGATAGCTTACCAAAAGCTGAACACAAATGCATTGGTAACAAGGTTGTGACCACTGTTGTAAGCCCCTCCCGCCTCACCGACCCATGCAGTGGCTGTTGTTGGGGCACTTTTGAGAATGTTCTGCAGACCACTGAATGTACCCGCCTCACCATCAAGGTAATCCGGATTGAGAATCTTCTCAATCAGATGGGTATCAACACCTAAGTAGTCAAATAATGATTGCAAGATTAGACAGAACCATGCTGGAAATACTCACAAGAGGATCTTGGATCCTATTCTTCCCGTTCAGTCATCCGGCGGGCCACATGTGAACATCAAATGTGGACCATTGGTAAACTTTTCCCACCTATCCATCTTTTATGCATGTATGGCCCACCTGTGGACTAAACCAGACTGATTTTTAGGCCGTGGCACATATACGGTGGCGCCCAACAGATGAACAACCCAGATGTTGCATACATGTGCCAGACTGGCATATATGGGGAGAGTGGGACTTCTGAGCAATCACATTTCTTGATTGATGAAGTTTCTGAAACTTGTGGATGATTACAAAAATTGCTTTGTTCGGAATTACCATACCTGGGCCAAGATTATATATGTGATGGGTAATTACATCCAATGCATTGGGTTGGGTTCGGTCGACGAGTTCTTTGAACCAATTTGCATCATATAACCCGCCTGGTGCTAGTACTAGCGGCTTAACTTTGACGCCACTGTATAAATTTTGAATAATAGATCGGAGCGAAATCACGTCAGCAGAGTATTGAGCTGCTCCAATTCTCACTCCAACGCCCCTCCCACTCAGCTCATTTCCTGACAACAAATAGGCTTTTAATGTCTAAACAACCATCAATGATATGTTAATTCAATTTTTGAAAAGAAAGAAATGATAAAGTTTGAGTTTTGACATTAGAGGTCTGTTAGCATTATTTGTGCTTGTCGCTGCCCTTTCATTCATCATGCTTTGTGACTTACCTCATGGTGATCCAGATCATTCATCTTGTAGGCAAGGTATTCTGTAACAGTAACGGTGGATGTAACAGCCACCACCATTACCTTTACGATACGAGCTGTAACAGCCATTACAGTCTCTCTTTTTTTATTGAAAAAGAAAAAAAACCCAAGAAACCTGTATCGTCCCCATAATGGACCGTTACAAGGGCTATCATAGCTATTACAGGCCATTTTTCCCGTAACAGCCGTTACAACCCCGTAACGTGTAACGGTTGCCACTGTTACCTTTACATAACGGCCTTTACGGCCCCATAACGTCCGTTACGGCACACCATGCTCGTAGGTTCAACCAGTGGGGGAGACCCACTATTCACCACCATGCAAAGGATGGTTGTCTAAGAATGGTTAGAAACAATTGTCCACACTTCAACCCTTTATATGTATGGTTAGGATTCTGCTCAATGGGATGTTTTCCACATGACCCATCAACTTAAGGGGCCTACTGGACTCTAGTTGCATGAAGCTTGAAGCAAAGCAACAACAGATTTGGGGTGGGAGCAAGCATCTGTTTTAAAATCCTAGAAAGTATAAATCGCTAGGAAGTGGGAGCAGTAGTGCAAATCTGAAGCACGATTCAAAGTGGGAATAGCACCTAGTTAGAACGATCGTGAAACTAAGTACTGGAGAAAAAGGTCTAGATCACTGTTTGGTGAGGCATGAGGATTGAGCTACGACAGGAGAGACACAAATGGCAAAAATGATGAGGAGGCATTTGTTCTGCACAATCGCTGGCAGTTGGAGGCGCCTAGAAAGGAAAGTGCACACTTCCATTGACATTACTACAGAATTCTGTTAGGAATCTGTTTAAAAGTTTCCTAGATGGTCCTACAGGCTACAATTATATCTTCCTTGAAAGTTTGTAATCAATTGAAAAACCAGTGTTTAGATCAAGAATTCATTCATTTGAAGTTTGGTTACCATCTCATCTAAGCCTTATCCAAATTAACTGGGGTTGGCTACATGAATTTTGTTCCTCCATTCTACTACAAAAACCCAAAAACTTGACTCGACTCAATGTCCAATCAGGTCGGGTCGCGTCGACTCGAAGACTCGAATAGTCTTAAGTTGACTCAGCCTGATATTATAATATAGAAATGAAGAACATTGGAATATTATATTTAAATTTATCAGAAGAAAATAACCAAAGAGAAATGCATCTTCAACTTGTGGAATGCTGGCTGGCTTGTTATTCTGATGACAATGTCATGGGCTCGAATCTCGTAGGCCTCATCTTTCTTTTATCAATGGAAGACAGTTGACCACGCCACCAACTCAGTTTGAGTCGCACCAAGTCATACTGATCAGCCGAGTTGTGGAGCCGACTTGATAACTCTTGTCGACTGCAGACTTAGTCATGCTTGGGATCAAGTTTGTCCTAGTCCCGGTTTGAAATCTCGTTATGTCAGGTTGACTTGGCGGAGTTTTGAATCAAGTGAACTATGGTTCGTAGAGGTGTTATTTTCTCTCTGTAAACCATTTTTCATAACTAAAGGCAGCCACCGATGGATTTGTTTCCACCATTTCGTTTCTCTGTTTTGTATGACTGTTTTGAGTTTTATTTATGCCCTATGGTGGGAAGATGAATTATTACCAAGCTCCCAGCCATGAATAGGTATAGCCCTTATCGACAGTGTATCGAATGAGAGAAGCAGCATTGGTGTAGTCCCAAGGTCCTCCGACTGAACCATCTGGCATATGCACTCTACCATTCAGTGCATTTAACCCAAAAATAACCACAACTCTGAAAAGGAAACACTAAGGGTGAGATGAGTCTCTTTAAAATGAGAATAAAATGGTCACCAACATGCAGCAAGTTCCAGGAAAATATTTACAAATGTCCAACAAATATATGAAACTGAGTTCATTGGGACTCGAAATTTAAATAAAAGAAAAAAGAAAAAAAAAGTTAGTGTTTGATAAATCTCTTAGATGAATAAAAAGAGCCCATCTAGTTTGAAATACTAAAATCAATAATGAAAAAGCATCCTACTTGGCCTTTCTGAAGAATTCGTTCAGCTCGTCCCATCTAGACATGGGTAAGCAACCTTGAGTGAAACCAAACATCTCGGAGGTGTTTCTAATGAATGAATTACAAGGTTGTTGAGGGTCCCTCACATTGTATATGACCTTATCTTGTAAAGTACCTCCCAATCGAATCTTGAGCGGGGAAAATGCTGTAAAATCATCAAATATTTTAAAATAAATAAATAATAAGAATAAGATAGAGAAAATCTAAATTCGAATTGAAGATAATAGTTTGTTAGCCAAGCTAACAGCTACCAACACCACAAATATGTCTCATACCTTTGACAGCATTTAAAAGAATGGTACTGTTGAGATCCTGCACAAAGCGAAGATTGAAATACATAAGTTTCAAAAACCCAATTCGAATTATTCCATGAATACACCTGTAACCCATCAGATTCAGAAGTCACATTCTCTGAAACATGGTATTGGTCCATAAAATATTTAACACATTGCACAGAGAGGAGCAATAAAGTTTCAACAACGCATATACGATTTCAGTCCTTCGATACATTTTCGACAATCAAAATTCTAAAATATTTTATTTTGGAAAATCAAACAAGCCCAAAAGCTGAAAAATGGGAATGAAGGAGTGATGAAGCAAAGAATCAAATTCAAAATTAAAGCCCAATGTCAAAAGGCATCATTTAGACTATCTTCAAGGACAATTCTGCAAAGCTCCTTCTCCCCAATCATCATTATAAATCAAGCCAAGAAAAGAAACCAAACAAAGGAATGAATCTCATGAACCTATTTGAAAAACATATCAAAATGTATCATTGAAATCACAGATTCAAATATCAAAATCCAAAGTAGTACCTCATGGAACATGAATGAACTAACATGAAAGAAACACCATTATTACAAAAATACAAAATAGA
This sequence comes from Liriodendron chinense, assembly GCA_003013855.2. NCBI lineage: Eukaryota > Viridiplantae > Streptophyta > Magnoliopsida > Magnoliales > Magnoliaceae > Liriodendron > Liriodendron chinense. The sequence goes on from ML058389.1 coordinate 6,174,986, forward strand.
AAAAATAGAAAGCAAAAAAAAATACCATGCAATAAAGCAAATTGAAATCTGAAAAGTCATATGAAATCCAACATTCAAATCACTACCAACGATTAAATCCAAATATGTAAAATTCGAAACTCATATTCCCAAAACATGGAAACAAAACACAACAAAATAAGATCAGATTAAGAAGAGAATCACATTATTACATTATAAACACCCCTAATAAAAACCCATCATTTACATCATTCCAATCAATCAAATTCCATTAAACAGTAAATAAAACCACAGTAAAAAGGAAAAACCCACAATGAGCAGATAATTACATTGAAATATCAAAAACCCATATAAGAATCTATTCTCATATACCATCTCAAACCATCAAACTCCCAAATTTACACTTCCCCAGACATGGAGCCAATAGAAAATGACAATTAAATACCAGGTTGAGAACACTCATACCAAATCCATCATTCAAATCATTTTAAAAAATTAAATACAAAAATACATTCCACAAAAACCATTCACGCCAACAGATTATTCGGAAACCCGCATTAGATTATAAACCCATTACCGTACCCATGATTTAAATCAAACCCATCAATCAAATTCCACACCAAATCAAACAACATTTTGAAAAAGAAGACACAGCCACATTGAAATATATATATTTTTTTGAAAGGTAGCCACATTGAAATATTGAAAACCCAAATCAGAACCCATTCCTGTATATCACCTCCAACACTCAAAACTTGCCAATTTTCACAAGTACATACATACACACTCATATATACATATAAACGCATAGAGAATTAAAACCCATAATTTTCAGATTCTCATTACACATTCACATATCCATACATACATGCATAGATACATGGATACATGAGATGAGGAAAAGAGATACCAGATTGAGTAGGGAAGCAAGACCCCAGCTGCAAGTACCATAGTCACATTTCTCAGGAGGCCACCAATCCATAGTAGCACAAACAAAATCATCATCTATTCTTCCAATAGCAAAGCTGCCATTGATTGTAACGGTCCCTTCACTCACATTAGATACTGCAGCTCCTACTACTTCCTCATTCTGGCAAAGCACTCTACTGGGGCCAGAAACCAATATAGACAACCAAAAACACAGCCCCAGCACCTGAAAAACAAGACCCATCTCGGGATTCAAATCAATGGAAAGAATTTTTCAATGTCTCATTGAAAGGAAATGGAAGAAAGGAGGGCTACAAGAGCAAAAGGTGGTGAAATGCAGACCAACCATTGGAAGAAAACAACTATATAATAGGAGTATAGAGAGAGAAAGAGATGGGTCTTTCGTAGAAGTTAGGAATCTCTCTCTCTCTCCCTCTCTCTCTCTCTGTTGCTTTGGAAAGTGGTTTCGTTTTGAAATCCTTTGGTATTCAGATATTTAAAAGACTGTGGGCGGGACTCGTATGATTTTTTTTTAATCTTTTTCTCAATCTATTTTATATAGTTGTAGACACCCCACCTTCGGCTACACTGTTGGTAGAGATAGCTGGATGAATGGAGGACCATACTCCCCAAATCCCAAGTCCAAACTCAGCCAAACTCACCCTTGTAAGCCCCAATCCATAGCTCAACTCAAGCCTGAACCCAGTCAACCCACCCCTAAACATTAGCCTGAAAAACCCCCATAAGAAAAACCAGTCAAAAAATTCTTAAAAAGTCAAACTCACTGAGTCAACCCGCTGAGTCAACCCGTCGAGTCAAAACGCCGAGTCAACCCGCCGAGTCGACCCGCCGAGTCAACTCACCGAGTCAACCCACCGAGTCAAAACAGCAGCCCCGAGAAATGACCGTACCACGCGCTGGAAACCGAGGAGCGTCCTGGGGGCCGCCCAAAATTATTTACAGGTTCTGCCACTCTCCAACGCTATAAATACCCCCCTCCCCTTCCCATTTCAGCATCCATCCCGCCGAAGCCATCCAGCCCGAGTGCGATCTGTCCCTCTACCCCTTAGCCCATTCCTCCACCAAGGAGAGCCCGAGTGAGGAGATCCTAGCCCTAGTCCAACTCAGCCTGACCACTGGTCCAAGTCTCCCAAGCCATCCAAGTCTTGATCCAGCCACTCGAAGCCAACCCTTGCGACACCTCCGTCCATCTAGCTGTTCCTTACTAGCAGTCATTTCATTCACATCTAGCATAAGTGCAACATTTACTTTTCTCCCAACCCCCCTGCTTCACTATAAGCACTTTGATCATTCAAGCACACGACATGCATCTCGCATAAAGCACATGTCAGTTCGAGCGTATGCTCTGGGCTTGCCTGTTAGTAGAACCTGCCCATCAGAAACTCTTACTGTTCAGACCTGCATTCATGTACATATCACTAACAAGCACTTTGATTATTCAAACACACAGCATGCATTCCGCATAAAGCACCTGTCAGTTCGAGTGTATGCTCTGGGCTTGCCTGTTAGTGGAACCTGCCCATCAGAAACTCTTACTGTTCAGACCTGCATTCATGCATCATGTTATCTATGAGAATGTACGAGGATTAAAACAGACTTTCAAGTGTTAGTTCGATTCTGTGAAGTAGAGACCGTACTTCGGTACGGGCAGTGTGTGGGGTGCTTAACCTCTTCCCACCCTGTAACTGTGATCCCTTACCTTGAATCTCTGGCCGCAGATCAATAGGAGTCATTTTAGAGGAAGGAATCTTCGGATCCCCTTCTCTAACGTTTCTACGGGGTCTAGCCGACTGTAGATTCGAAGTAACTAGCTAGTGGCGACTTTGGTCTTATATAAACTCATTTAAACACATCCAGCTTAAATACGACTACCAAACAAAGCCCTCGAGAACGAGGCAAGCCAGTGGCACAAACGGCGATTCGCACTCACGCATCCTCTCCTTCTTTTCCCGAAAGGAAAGGGACGAGAACGTCATGTGGGAGCGCGGAACGGCGAGGGTCCACAGAATGGCGACTCTGCTGGGGATGAGCTACTCCCACTAGTCGTGATCCAACTTGAAAAACAGAATCCTTCCCATACTTGAAAGTCATTAGTCCTCATACAATCTCATCTGCATAGCATTCTACCCAAAACCCAAAAAAAAATAGAAAACCCTAAAACCCAAAAAGAGTAGAGTATAGTCCTCACCATTGCGCCTCCTCGGGCTCAACGTGTTCCGAATCAATTTCCTTCCGCAGCATAATCCGCACTCGGGCACAGCAAGCTATGTCCGACCATGAAGAAGAAACTCATCTCTTCACTGCTCTTGAGATGACCGAAGCGCAACCTCAAGCGCAACAGCCCATTGATAATACGCCAATCATACAAGAATTGGCACAAGGAATGAGAGCAATGTAAGAAATGCTCTTGCAATTCATGCAAGCACAAGCTACCGCAGCAGCCAACAATCAGGTTGGCCCAGTTCAGCAATCTCAGCAGCCATGCCAGGTCCTTCCGGCCTCCAGTTCAAATCAAGCACAACCATTGGAGTCTGCCCAAGACTACCGACAGCAGCCGTCTCAGCACTTCGCTATAGGGCATCCTCCTCAATACCTTCCCGCGACGACAGGGCCATCTCAGAGCACTCTAGTCGCAGGGACTTCCAGTCAGCTTCCAGTCAATCTTGCAAACAACAGTCTCAGTAGATCTCAGCATGTCCCCGCCGATGGGACACCTTTTCAATTTCAGCACATCCCCGCCGATGGGATTTCAATTCAATTTCCAGCAACAGGGACAGCACTGGCGAATGCCCACAATGGGGGTCAGTGTCAAGCCCACATCAATCAGCAGACAGTGGCTAATACCCAACAAGGGGGTCACTTCCCAGCATCTCAACCTCCTGCAAACAGGAGCACTTTTCAATTCCAGCACATCCCCGCCGATGGGATTCCAGTTAATTTCCAGCAATCTTCAATTCAGCAAACTCCAGTTAATTTTCAGCAATCTTCAATTCAGCAAACTCCAGTTAATTTCCAGCAATCTTCAATTCAGTAATCTCCAGTCAATTTCCAGCAAGTTCCAGTTCAACCTTCAGTACAATCTCCAATTCAGTTACCATCATTTCAAGCACAAGTTCATCAGAATCCAGTTCAATCATCAAATCAACTTCAGCAACCCGCGGTTGCTTTTCAGCAAACCCATAGGGTCGAAGACATCGACCACTATGCCGAAGAAGAACGTGCCTTACTCCAAGAGGCACCAGTTGCTCGAACAGATCATTCAGGACTGGACGAGTTGCGGGAGCAGTTCCAGATCTTGTAAAATCAGCTTCAGCGACAACAAGGAATCGATCTACCTTCGACCAAGTTCAGAGACTTGTGTCCTTTCCCAGATGCTCAAGTACCTCAAAACTTTGAGGTACCAAAATTCAAAAGATACGATGGCAGCGGTTGTCCCACAGCATATCTCAAGGCCTTCTGTGGAGAGCTGAGTGCAATCTCAGGAAATGAAGGGGCCCTCATTCGTTTGTTCCAAAAATCTCCGAAGGGCGATGCCCTAGATTGGTACACCTCATTGGACTGCCACCGCATCAGGACGTGGGAACAGCTTTCCCAGGCTTTCGTCGACAGATTCGCATACAATCTCAACATGGCACCCAGAAGAGCCGACCTCGCAGCTCTCAGGCAAAGGAGTGATGAAACACTATCTGCCTACGTGGGACGTTGGCGAGCTATGGCAGCAAGAATGCGAACACCTATCGACGACGAAGAACAAATCTCCATGATCATTCATTCAACATATCCGGGTATATCTGGATACCTCATCTCGCATCCATACACGAATTTCTCACAGTTGATCCGTGCTGGAGAGCAAGTTGAAGTAGGAATCCATGCCGGGACAATCTCCCCATGGCCTCATCAAGTCACTCCGGTCAAGAGAAACAGAGTGGAGGGAAGACCCATCGGATATGGGAACGGAAATCGCAGCGGTTCTCCTCCCCACCCGACAGAGGTAAACAACATCAGCACCACTGTTCAGGGTAATCAATATGCTCCCCCACAGGGACATCAACAGCGTCAGCAGAATCAGGTTCAACACCAACCACAGAGTATCAGCCACGACCAAATCAGCAACCACAGCCACAACCACCTCGACAGCAGCAGCAGTTCAGAGGAAACGGTCAATACCCATACCAAAATAGGCAGAATTACAGGGAGCTCAGGAAGTTCACTCCACTTACTCAGCCACTTAGTCAAGTCATGACTATGCTGGTACAAAAGCAGTTACTCACTCTGATGACACCTAGGCCTCCTCCTCATCCTCGGCCTCCAACCTACTGAGAAAATGAGTACTGTGCCTACCATCAAGAGCGGGGCCACACCACTGATCGATGCTTTACTTTGAAGAATGCCATGCAAGATCTGATTGATGACCGCAAGATCGTCATCTCGGTCCTTGGGACTCCTGCAGCAGATTCCACCAACATTCTTCAGAATCCTCTGCCTTAACATCCGACAGATACTAGCTCATCTCGTGGCCCCACCGTCAACAGTATAGAAGAAGGAGAACGCATCGATCGCTTCTTCTCCCCCATCCAATCCATTCATGCCTTACACTTATGGGCCGACAAATCCTCTTCCGATCTTGCAAGGGACAAGTCCCTTTTGTCCTTCAGTCTCTGAGCCAGTAGTACTCGAAGGAACACTTCCATATGATGTGCCAGTTGTGCAAGGGGCATCTTACAGTCCTTCATGTTGGGAACCAGTCGTCCTGGAAGGAGCACAGTCATACATCGAGCCTGTATACAAACCTGTCATCTTGCAAGGGACCACTCCAGTTCAAGAACAATCCAATCCGCAATGGAGGGATTACACTCATCAGCAGCAAGAGCCCATTGTCTTGGAAGGAGCTCCTCCAGTTGAGCCAATCATATTGCAAGGGGCAAATCCCGGAGGCGTGTCAATCACACTACGGCAGCTGGGACGAATAGAGAAACCTCCTGCCATATCAAGAGGACCAGTATTCATTCCATGGGAGCCTCCTGCTCCAGGAACGGTCAAGCCAGGACCGCAACCTTATGTGATCTATGAAGACAAGCCTCGATATTACCCCTTTAGCACAGGCAACAATGTAGTTCTCAAGGCAAAAGCTCTGTACGAGGAAGATCTGGTACCCACGCCAGTATCGTTGCAAGAACCGGTGGTCTCAGAAGGCAAAGGTGAGAAAAATTATAAGGAGGTCCCATGGCACTATCCAGAATGTGCGGAACTGGGAAACATGAATCCCAGTGGGCATTGCATCCGAAGAGATAATCAAAATAGAGGAGATCCCAAAGGCGCTCTCTCAGGCCTCGGCAACAAAAATGAAGCCGCATACGATGTGGCGACTCAGCTCAAGACAATCCCTGCACAAATCTCAATATGGGAGCTACTCTGCACATCTCGCATGCACCGAGAAATGTTTGCCAAAACCTTGAGCGATGCTCATGTCTCCTCCGATACGGCACCAGAGATGATAGCATTGATGATTGGACAACTCCTGGCTCCACGTGCCATCACCTTCACTGATAATGAGTTGCCACCAGAAGGACGCGATCATGGGCGATCCCTCAACATAGCCTTACGATACAAAGACCTCTGTGTCCCGCTGGTCCTTATCGATAATGGCTCAAGCTTAAACGTCTGTCCGCTCAAGACAGCGGAACGTCTGGGAATCAGTCCTTCTTCATTCCGACCCAGCACCATATGCGTCAGAGCATTCGACAACACCCACCGATCAGTGGAAGGGGAGGTCGACATAGAGGTACAGATAGGTTCGGAAGTCTCCACCATTACATTCCAAATTCTGGATATATCAGCCTCTTTCAACATGTTGCTCGGACAACCTTGGCTGCATAAGGTTGGAGCTGTGCCATCAACCCTGCATCAACGAGTGAAATACATCTGTGGAAATCAAGTGATCTCTATCCATGCAGAGAAGGAGCTCATCATTCCTTCCAATGCTGCTGCCACTGAACCAGACATCCTGGTCATCGATATCCAGCACTCTGAGGAAGACATCCCGTTTCACAGTTTCGAATTCGAGACTGTGAACTCTCTCGCCAATCCAGAACCGATAAGGGTGGATCGTGTTTTTTCACCGGCAGAACGTCTGAGCCTTAAATACCGAATGAAGAATCATTTCAAGTCTAGAAAGGTACCGCTGATATATAACCAACGCAAATGGGGACTCGGATACAGGGCAATCTTCATGGACAAAAGAAGGAAGAAATTTCAGTGCTCACCCATCCAATTCGTCAAGCCAGGAGAACCTTGCAAAGATCCAGGAGGGAATCAACCGACTGCACTACACAAAGGCCTCCCGATGAGCCTAGTTTGGGCCACGTGGCCCCCCATTCGATGGGATCAGATTCTTGAACCGTCAAAGCCTCCAGAAGAAGAAGGAAATGATGAAGATGAAGAAGGAAGTCAAATATAGCAGCTTCAGGACCAGGTTACTCTGACACCTGCTCTCAGCCAGGGGCACAACTTGCCCATCTCAGCATCAATCAGCAAGGGGCACGACTCGCCCATATCAACATCAACAATCATCAGCCAGGGGCAGAAGCCTCCCATCCATTGGACCAAGAAAGGGAAATGGCCAGCCCTGGATTGGTCCGATGTCCAGATCCCAAACATGTGTCTCACTGTGGAACCAGACGAACTGCAATGCGAGGTAAGTGATCCGGGAGGGACTGAGTACGACTCAGATCTCGAACCTGACCAGCGAGAAATCATGGTCATTGGGCCAGACTGTGATTCTTCGCCCGAATCATCAACCCCCACCTCTTCAGGGGAGGAAGTGTGGGGTCCTGAATGGTCATCCGTTCCCCTAACTTTTGAACCAGCCAAAAAGCCATTTAAGGGCTCTGGCTTCCAAAAAAAAAAAGCCTGTTTAAGCAGCGACTGGAACTTTGGAACAAGTTGGGCTCAATCATGGTCTGCAATGCCCACTTGTTCAAAGTCCCATGAATTTCAAAAATCCAAAAAAATAAAAAACTTTCAAAAGCCAAAAACATCTAGCATTTCCATTTCAGAAAAATCTCAAGAACCAAAAAACATTTCCTTTCCTGCATTCAATAGTGTGCCAAGTTCGTCTAAAGAGTCGCATGAGTTTGAAGTCGAAACATATGACTTCGACATCGAATTAGACTTCGAGCTCATGGGTCTGGACGAAGCTCAGGATGAGGAAGATGATGATCCGTCTCTCGAACTAGAGGATTTCCTCAAAAAGTTCGAATCTAAAGCCAATGTTGTAGCCGATGATTTCGAGATAGTAAACTTGGGGACACCTGAGATCCCTAGGGAAGTACGCATTGGAAAATCGTTGCCACCTGAGATGAAACAGAAAATGATAGAGTTCCTAGCTCCAAGGTTGTCCAACTTCGCGTTCTCATATGAAGACATGCCGGGGCTCGATGAAGAGCTCATTGTACACCATTTGCCAACCAAGGCAGATATGAAGCTAGTGAAAAAGAAACTTCGAAGAATGAAGCCAGAATGGGCTCTGAAAGTCCGAGATGAAGTCATCAAGCAGTACAATGCGGGATTCTTGGTAGTCTCCAACTACCCTGAATGGCTCGCCAACATCGTACCGATACCAAAGAAGGATGGCAAGGTTCGAATGTGCATCGACTTCCGAGATCTCAACAAAGCCAGTACTAAAGACGACTTCCCCTTGCCACACATCGATACTCTAGTCGACAATATTGCTGGATACAAAATCTTCTCATTTATAGACGGGTTCTCAGGTTACAATCAGATCAAGATGGCCATCGAAGATCGCAAGAAAACATCGTTTATCACACCCTGGGGAACTTTCTGTTACAGGGTAATGCCGTTCGATCTGAAGAACGCAGGAGCAACATATCAGCGAGCAATGACAACACTATTCCACGACATGATGAACAAAGAGCTTGAAGTATATGTGGACGATATGATCGTCAAATCTCGCACAATTGAAGGACACTTTGAAGATCTGAAGAAGTTATTCAACAGATTAGAAAAGTACAAGCTCCGCCTTAACCCTCAGAAATGTGTCTTCGGTGCAATGGGAGTTAAGCTCCTCGGCTTTATGGTGAGCGAGGATGGCATCAGGGTCGACGAGACCAAAACCAGAGCAATCATCGAGATGCCCCCTCCTAGAACAGAGAAAGAAATTCGTGGCTTCCTCGGCAGAATTCAATACATCAGTCGCTTCATCGCACAGCTCACACATATTTGTGAGCCCATTTTCAAGCTCCTTCGGAAGAACGTTCCAAAAGAATGGAATGATGATTGCCAAGTCGCCTTCGATCGCATCAAGAAATATCTCATGAATCCTGCAGTCCTAGTGCCACCCACTCCTGGCCGTCCACTATTGTTATACATCTCGGTAGCAGCAGAAGCCATTGGCTGTGTCCTCGGCTAGCACGACGAGACTGGGAAGAAGGAACAAGCAATATATTATTTGAGCTGAAAGTTCACCGACTACGAGACCAGGTATTCCCCAATCGAGGAGACCTGCCTCGCCCTAGTCAATACATGATTGCATTCCCTATTCTCCTCCTCGCTCACATGGATCCGCTCAAGTACCTGTTCGAGAAACCGGCACTCACTGGAAGGATAGCTAAATGACAGCTACTCCTGTTTGAATTCGACATCACCTATGTCACTCAGAAGGCAATCAAGGGACAGGCCCTCGCCGATCATCTTGCCGCTCAAGACATTCTTCCCTGATGAAGATCTCTTACTTATCGAAGGTGAAGAAAAGAAGAAAAAGATGAGTGGACATTATTCTTCGACGGCGCAGCAAATTCTAAAGGAAGTGGTATTGGAGCGATCCTCTACTCTCCAGATGACGTCCCTATCCCTATCTCAAGGCGCATAGCATTCGAGTGCACCGACAACATGGCAGAGTACGAAGCATGCATCGCTGGCTTAAGGGAAGCCATAATCTTGGGCGTCAAGAAGCTACAAGTATTTGGAGACTCACAGCTTATCATCAATAAAACCAATGGCGAATGGAAAACCAAGGACGAGAAGTTGATACTATATCATATGTATCTTGACAATCTGATCGAAGAATTCAAAGAAATCACCTTCTCATACATGCACAGAGCCAAGAATCAGTTTGTAGATGCTCTCAGCTACACTCGCATCAATGCTCGATATCCTAAAAGGAGCTTCATAATGGGAGCTTACAGTCGAAATTCAAGAAGAACCTGCTTTTTGCCTGCAAATAGAAGAAGCCGAAGCTGTCCCTGACAAACCCTGATATGCCGACATCAAGCAATATCTCGAAACCCAGGAGTATCCAGAGTCAGCAACAGCAACAGATCGCCGAACCATCCAGCGTTTAGCCAGCCAGTTCACCATCAGTGGCGAAGTTCTTTACAAGCGATCCTATAATCACATCCTCTTTCGATGCGTCGATGAAGCAGAAGCTGCAAAGATCATGAAAGAAATACACGAAGGAATCTGTGGCCCACACATGAACGGGCACATGATGGCAAAGAAGATTTTACGACTCGGCTACTATTGGCTCACCATGAGACAGACTGCTGCCAGCACGTCAGAAAGTGCTTCAAATGTCAGGAGCATGCGAATCAAATCCATGCCCCCTCATCAGAATTATACAACCTGACCACCCCCTGGCCCTTCTCCATGTGGGGACTCGACATCATCGGCAAAATTAGTCCCAAAGCATCAAACGGTCATGAGTACATACTTGTGGTAGTCAACTACTTCACTAAGTGGGTAGAAGCAGCCCCCTACACCACGATTGCAGCATCCCAGGTGATCAAATTCATGAAGAACAACATCATATGCCGGTATGGAATCCCCGATGCTATCATCACAGATAATGGGACCCCGTTCGTCAACAAGAAGATGGATGACTTCCCCAGCAAATTCAAGATTCAACGTCATCGATCAAGCCCCTACCGTCCTCAGATGAATGGTGGGGTAGAAGCCGCAAACAAGACAATCGTCGGGATACTTGAGAAGATGGTCGTGACCTATTGAGATTGGTCAAATATGCTCCCATATGCACTTTGGGCCTATCGAACGTCTGTACGATCTGCTACGGGCGTTACTCCTTTCGAGCTTACTTATGGAATGGAGGCAGTTCTTGTAACACCCCAAGATTTCGGCTCCCATGTACATCACGACGGCCGAATTCCCAAGGTTATTTGGAATGTGTGAGGGTTATACCCCTTACATAATTTTCATACAAACATGCACATTTCATACTATTTGGAAAATCAAGAGCAAGACGGTGAAACCAAACTTATATATTATTTCATTAACTAAACTAAATCATCAAACCATGTAACCATCATTCAATTAAACACCATGTTCATAACTACGTCCCCCCATTGGGACTTATTACAATTTCAAATACTAAATAAATGCTAGAACTATGAATGATTATGCGGTCTCGTCTTCTACCATCTGCTCCACGAGCCATCATAATCGTCTCCTTGAGGCTCGGGCTCCTGAGGATCGTTACCTACATGTTCTAAATTATTTCCACAAAACACCGTCAAAAGCGGCATAGTGAAGAACTACTTTAAGATTAGAAATAATAATTGCATAAAAATCATAACAAAACATCCATTACTCTTTCTTAATGCAATGCATGATAATGCATGACCCAGCGTAGAAATCCTTAGACATGCTGCCAGGGGTTTTGGGACACGCAAGCCCATAATTTTGCCTGACCACGTGAGAAACGGGACACTCATAGCCCAAATCCACACGTGACAGTGTATGGGAGAAGTAGGACGCTCTAGCCTATTCTCAAATCCATACACCCACATGGAGCCACGTGCATGCATGAGTTAGCCATTCTTTATTATTATTTCCAATTTACACCAAGCCACTTATCGTCTAACCAACCTTTGGTACCACCACATCCTTCCTTATGGTTCATCACTCATCAAAATAGTCGTAACCGACGCATCACATCCCAGGATGGCGGCCCGTACTATTAAGCTTCATAACAACCATACTCAACTATCGTCTTATGGAGATCCTTAACAACTTTAGGAATAATAATAATAATAGTAAATATAATAATAATAGTAGTAATAAATGGATTTAACAACCACTTAATCGGGCGATCTTGATACCACCACCACAGATCAGGGTGGCCACTTAACCGGACAAGCTAAAAACATCGTCTCAGGTTAGGGCAACCTCTTAACCGGGTGTTCCGATATTCATCACCATAGATCAGGGTCCATCCATATATATATAAAAGGAATATATATAGCAATATAAGAATCTCCATTAGACAATTACAACCATTCTTTATACAGTATAGAAAGAAAGGTGGTCCCTTTAAAGCTGGTTACACAAATCTCATATGTGCAACAAACATAATTCTATTCCTTACTAGTTCTCTAAGTCCAATGAATATCCTCATCACCATGAGATTGAAAAAAAAATATCTAAAAGCATTCATATATAGCTAATTAAGGAGAGAATAAATAAACACATGTAAACAAAAACACATAAGAATTATGAACCTACAAAACATGAAATTATTAATCCAATCTTAAAGGAGTTCTCACCTTATGATCTTCGACTTATTAGAGATACAAGATGATGAAATAATGGCAAGATGGTACTCCTCTCTCTCTCTCTCTCTCTCTCTCTCTCTCTCTCTTTCTCTCTCTCTTTCTCTTTCTCTCTCCCTCTCTCAAATTCGTGGGTGGGGGTCACCTTTGGCTAAGAAGGGCCCTATATATAGAGGTAGGGTTGGAATTAGGGGTTGGAGGTGCGTAGTAGAAATATAGAGAGGGATGTGCACGCGGGGTCTTGTGTAACAATCTCTCGAGGTAGGTTTCTCAAATCTTAATATTCGGATGATCTTTGATCGATTTCAATCCGTTAATCTTATCAAGCTCGAAAAGTAGAGTCAGAATACGTAAATTTCTTGATGATCCGCATTCTAGATTGGCCGATCCTTAAAAATGGCCTAACGGGTGCTAAAATGGGCTATATCTCAATTAACGGTTTACGCTTGATGATCAGGGCCCAAATTTTGGAAAAGTATGTAGTCATGATAGGCAAACAATTGTACAAAGTTTAGTGGTTGATTGATGGTGAGAAATGCCTAAATCTGAAATTCCAACTTTTGGCGGAAAAGGAAGGGGCTGGCTTTGTGGTTCAACGGTGTAGGATTGTAGATCGGGGTCCAAATTTTGTGTAAACTCGTAGTCATATGAGTATAATGGGTGGTCCAAATTTGAGAAGTGATTGATGGTGAGAAGTGGGTAAATTGAAAAGTTCAAATTTGAGAAGAGTTGGTAACTCGTTAATTTCTAGAACGGGATAATTTCGCACATAAGAAAGAGGCTTATCAATGTGGGGCAATCAAATCACACTATTGGTCCATGATAAAGACGATCCAAGTCACTCATATGAAGAAAAATATTGGACTACAACTAACCATCTATTTTCCTCACTCGATGGACATGAAAATCAAGGGTTAAGACCTGATTTGACAATTGGACCACTTCTACTATGATTTAAGGGCTGAAATTTGATGTGTATGGTTAATATGTGTTCAAAAGCTCAAATCCAGGATTTTGCATTTTAATGATCGCTAGAAACATGCGTACTTAAAAATGGTCAGTTAACTTAAGTTTAACTAATGGCATTTTTGTAATTTTTGCAAATATTCGAGTTTAACAAAATCTAACTCTTCTGCATTGTTAATGAGGTCATTCTAAGCAACTTTAATAAATGGTACTCCATATGATCTCCTACGGATGTCCCGTTATTTGAATTTTAATATCAATTGCTAGTATTTAATATAAAAAAAATAGAAATAAATTTCAGAAAATTTTAAAATAATTACGGTAAATTCGGGGCGTTACAGTTCTACCAATCGAGGTGGAAATACCATCACTACAAGTGTTACTCAAAAGCGGAATTGAAGAAGGAGAATGGCAACGGGCCAGATTCAATCAGTTGCAGCTAGCACATGAAAAGCGTATGCGTGCGCTAAGTCATTCCCAGTGTTATAAAAAAAGGATCGCTCGGGCTTACAACAAGAGAGTCGGAAAAAGAAGTTTCAAGGTAGGCGACATAGTCATGAAGAAGATTCTACCGTCGCACCTTCCAGATCCCAAAGGAAAGTTCAAACCCTCGTGGGATGGTCCACTGATCATCAGAGAAGTACTTTCCGGAGGCGCCCTCAGACTAACCGGCATGAGAGGGGTGGATCTTCCTGAGCCAATCAACGCCGACAAAGTGAAGATTTTTCACGGGTAAGTCATTCTGACCTTATCAAGAGTTACTTTAATAGAGCTGAAGTCAAGAGGTCGAAGCTAAAACCTCTGAGAAATCATTTCCGCCCACCAACAAGTGTTTTAAATAAGGGGATTCAAAAGAAAAAGAAAAAAAATATAAAAAAAAAGAGAAAAAAGAATACAAAAGAAAAAAAAGAGAAAAAGGAAAAGGGAAGCCAAAGCAAGGCACTCGAGAAAAAATCAACCCAGGAAGAAACACAGTCATCCATCCACCCATCTTAGAAAGGTCGGTAGCAAAGACCGACATCTCTATCATCGTAACCTAGGATAAGGGCTGAAAGACTGCCATCGGCCGGCAACGACGGATTCCCGACCTCTAGCCGCCGCAGTTATCCGAAGATCCAAAAAAAAAAAAAATGTGTGCCTAAACAAAGAGGGCAGAGTGAAAACCCGAAAGGGCACTCTGAGTAAAAACAGTGGGCACACAGCAGACTTGGTGAAAACCCGAAAGGGCGCCGAGGGTAAAAACAGCATAGCTGCCAAGGGGCAGGCAAGATCAAACACCCGGGACGTGGTGAAAACCCGAAAGGGCGCCACGAGTAAAAATGACGGGAAAAGGCCGGCTGTGGTGAAAACTCGAAAAGAGCGCTGCAGGTAAAAATGGCTCAAATGGAAAAAGAAAAAAATGAAAAGTGCAGGTACCAAGAAATCAGACGGCCCAGATTGATTCGAGCCGTCACAGTTCAAGAACAAGAAGAAGTGCAGTCAGAAACGAAGAGCTCTACAAATTCTGACAATCTCAGGACGCGATAGTTTCCGTTGCCTACACCTCTAGGGAACCAAAGGATCACACAAGTCAAATCTCGAGACATCGGTCAAAGCATTGGCTGAGCCCCAACTCTGATTCCTATATCCCGACACAAAATCCAGACACACTCACAAGACAACTCATGGCACAATAGATTCCCAAAAAAGTTTTCTTCTTTTTCATTAAAAGCATCATATTTCTTTTACACATATCATGTCATCTTTTTCAAAAAATACAAAAAATTCATCATCATCAATCGTATACCATGCAAAAAAAAAAAAGAAAAAAGAATGTGCAGGTGGCCAACACAATCAATCTCTACCCTCCTCCTCGGCCACATCAGGTAAGTCCTCTGACTCATAATGAAGTAGTCTCGCTCTCAACCTGCTCACCTCCATACGCAGGTAATGCACCTCATCGCGCTCAAGGGTATGGATCATGACCTCCTCATCAGATAACCTCTGATCGGCAGCCAACCTCCTCGACATCATCTCACAATGATACCGAAGTGCAGAGATCTCAGACAGCAAATGGCCATGAGTGGCCAAAAGGAAACCAGGATCAATGAACGGGCGCTCCTCAAAGGGTTCATATGAACCAGATGAAGAGCTGGCATCTCCAAGGATATCCTGCTCATCCTCATCAGCAGTCTGGTGCCAGCAAGGGATACATCGATACAAAGACTGCTCAGCAACCCAGTACTGATATGGGGCGGTCGCCATCGGAAAGGCCCGCAACTCAAAACCAAGCAGATCAGCAGTCAGATAACTCGCCCAAGATCCATCGACCCGAGTCGTAAAGTCAGAGATCCTAGATGGAAGCGCTCGGCGCCCAATACCCATAAAAGCAAAAAGAGGAACATCCTGCTCGTACCCAAACTGCCGCAGGAACTGGGTAGGGTGGTAGGAAA